>OX451738.1:369938596-372433405 GCA_948472305.1 Vicia faba
ATATAGTATATATATATATATATATATATATATATATATATATATATATATATATATATATATATATATATATATATATATATATATATATATATATATATTATATATATATTATATATATTTATATATTTTTTTAAAAAAATTAGAACAAAAAAAACACCAAAAATAATACATTTCATTTTTATTAATATTTTTATACTAAAAATACCTTTTTCAATATACTTTTATTTTTGTACAAATTGATGCATTATTGTATATAAATAATAAATAATACTATTTATTTAAGAAATTAGGGTTTTTGCCCCTAAAAACAAAAATAATTAAAATTGACGTTTTATTTATTTACATTTCACATTAAAAAATATTTTTTGCATACATAGAAACTTTTTTTTTACATAATACATTTTATTTAATATTTATTTATTGTATTTATTTAAATATTGTACATTTAATTGTTATGCCTTACACATTCAATTTGGTTGTAATAATTTAGAATTTAATTTATTGTCTAAATAATCCCCGATTCAAATTTGTACCCCCCCCCCCCTCCCTATATCATGTTGTAATAGTGTAGAATTTAAATTCTCGCACCTTTAAATGATTTCAAATATGCCATGATTAGACTTAGGGTTTGTATGCAAAATTAAATTAACAAATAGTTTAACCTAATCCAAGATAAAAATGCATGAAAAACAAACACAATGCACACTTGCACCCCTAGGGTTACACTCCACTTGTTGCCTTCAAAATGGGCCATGGATATGCATGTCAAGTACTTTGGCAAAACAAAAACAAAACAAAGATCATAGTCCCTCGATGACGCTATCTGAGTTGCCTAAACAAAATGATCAAGTCCCTCAAGAAAATTGCCAAAAATACTTGACACTATTGCTATCATGGTCTATACGATGACCCGCGCCTGTCCCGTTTAACATCCTAAACACAAGGTTGTTCACCAAACACAATGGTGAAACAACACTGTTAAAAGGGTTAAAAACATAAGAAAGATCTTTGAGTAAAATATGGTAGACAACTCTTAGTTACTTGATCAAAGCTTGCAAAACATCCTTGCTATCTTCAAACACACTTCACAACTCAAATTTCAAAACCCTACTTTCAAACATTGAAAACTTTTCAAAATAGCAAAAACACCCTTGTATACATTCAAACAAGAATCATTACAAAGGTTGCCACAACGATGGCCTCTTTCAAAACATCTTTCAAAACCACACACAAAGCACCATTTCAAACAATTGAAAAGTAAAGCAAGTGATCTAAGCAAGTAACTAAGAGCCCATGGATAACCATGGATAGAAAGGGTGCTAATACCTTCCCCTTTCTATAGTCTACTCCCCGAACCCAAGAAAACATCTCAAAGGTCTTTCCTGTGCTTTTTGACCTTTCCTTAGGATAAAATAAAAAGTCGGGTGGTGACTCTTGCTAAACCGAAACATTTGCTAACACAAACACAAAAACCCAAGTCAGTTCTTCCACCGTATCACACTTGGTTTTACCCAACTCTTCTTCCATTTCAGCATGAGACCTCTTCCTAAAACTGGTTGCATCAGAAGTTTCCCCTTGAGCTTCTTTGAGTTTGTAAGCTAAGTCGGCCCTTTCTTGATCTGCCCAATAAAGTTTCATCCCCGCCTCACGGTCTTTTACACGAAGCTGAATGTTCTCAACATGAACCTGGGTGAATATCTCGATTGATACCGTGTTACTCAGAACAATAGGAGGTTGCTCATATAGAGGAGCCGACCTTGCAAATGGTAACCGCAAAATCTTAACCCTGGCTCTAATCTAATCCAGGTAAGAAACCCTAGCAATAGGAATCTTCTTGCCCAAAGTAGTTCTATCCTTCTTGTGAATTCCTTTCCAAGCACTTGTCACTCTTTTCTACATCACAGGATCACTTTCTCTAGCAAAATACACTGATTCAGACACCTCCTCAACCTTTGGCGGTCCATCCATTGCATATCCCAATTGACGATAAGCAAGCACAGGATTATAGTTGATACACCCCTTAGGTCCTATGAGGGGAACATTAGGGAAATCTACGCAGCTAGTGATAACACTTCGTATTTCCACCATGTCATAATTCAACCGGATATCAAATGAAGTAAGGTTGACAAGCCTTGATGACCATCTGAGAGAATGCCTGGTATCCACGAAAAGGCCACTTATCGGTAGGTGCAACTTAACCATTGATACAACATTGAATGACATAAACTTACATTACCACCTTTTCCATTCCTGGAATGAATGGTATAAGAGTATCTACCAAGAGTGTCGATATCAGGTTCTTGTTTCTAAAAACACAAATAGCCGTCAAATCCACAAAATTTCTCTTGTGAGGGAAGAGGACGATCCTGTATATCATGAGAGCAAACAGAGAGCTGAAGTCATTCCAATTACATTTCTTTTCCCAGTCTTCAGCTTTATTTACTAAGAAATCCAAATAAAACCCTATAGTACCCTCACTTGACTTCCAATTGTCTTTCACCTCTTTCCAACTCAAATGAAGAATTTCCGCAATAACTTCGAACTTCATCTTCTCCGCACTTGGACAAAAGGAACTTCATCGGACAACTTGATATTAAGTAGGTACGCGTACTCTTCTAGTGTGGGAACCAGTTGATAATCTTGAAAAGTAAAACACCGTAATTCCTTGTCATATAACTGGAAGAGAGTGATCAAGGCCATTGGGTCAACTGGAGTGTTAAGGATTAGTAACAAATTGCCATAATTTTTGTTGACATTATTCAGAATAATACCCTTCAGATAAGAACTCAACCTCTTCAATTCGGTCCCCATCAATAGTAGGAATCTGATAAGAGAAAGTATGTCTGGTGGGCTCTTTAACACGAACTGAATCAAACTCATTTGAAGGGAGGACAACCATTTCTGATAGAAAGAATACTCTTGAATGTCCCTGGAAAATGACATGCGTATGCTAGTTATTTTTATACATCATTTTTTAGAAATAAATATGCTATGATGCAACATGACAGGATCAAAGTTTCACACTGGATCATGGCTGTACCATTACGGAACAGCGCCACTCAAGATCAAAAGGAAATCCCAAAGCTTCAAGACTATCATGGGAACCTGAGTCACCTTCCCAACACAAAGTCACCAACATTACCTGTACCTAAAAGAAAAGTTTTCCCGCCCCTCTCACGGGTGTAGTCTAGGTCAAGGTAAGGTTTAAAGAAGAATCAGAGTACAAGAGCTCGAATGTCGGTATCATCATAAGATAACACCTATTTGGACTACCTCCGAAGTCATGGGTCTCATGGTAAGGTCTACAAAGCATCCGCCTCATAGCTGCCATGGCCACTCTATTTCTAGTTCCTATGGAATTCACTCATAGCTTGGGTACGAGGCCTTTTACCTCATGGAACAACCCCACCCATCAAGAAATCCAGAATCCAAACAGTCCAGCCAAATCCAGTATGCAGAAAGTAAAGCGCACATAGGATGCAATGCAAGCGGATAAATATGCAAAGCGGTAAAATAAACACCCAAAAATAAAACAAACAAGAGCTAGGATCGACTCCGGGATGGACCAGCAAAAGGTCAACCTACATCCCCAGTGAGATCGCCAGCTGAAACAACGCGGCCGGAACCTGTCATCTGGATGTAGATGAAACATCAATGAACACAAATCCAAGCTCAACACCTCAATAAACAAGCACATCTCAGAAATTGAAGTTTAGAATTATTACCTCAAGAAAAAAGTGTTCTACTGTCTCCTTCACTCCATATGCAAACAAATGGTACTAGCTTGATCTACTCCCTTTACTGAAGCTGAATCCACAAGAATTTTGAAGAAAACACCAAGGAATTGAGAGAATCGAATCAAGTTGCAGAAGAAGAGTGTAAATCTCAGATCTGAAATTCTTGCAAATGGAGCGTTCTCCCTCTCTCTCCTCGCTTGCTTCTTCTTATATAGAGTTTATAGAGGAGCATAGAAGTGGAAATCTGACCTTAAAGCCGTTGGAGGGAATGATTGGAAATTTTGGCCAAAAATGAAGTGTGTACAGAATCAGGTGATTTGTTCGTGCATTCTTTAGCCTCTTATTCATTTTGTGGCCAAATTACTTCATAAGACCATGCTTAGAATCTTGGCCCTTAATTCCATTCTGATCAGAAAGTGTTGGAGTATTTGCAATTTTGGGCAAGTTTGTGATTTTTCACATTCAACAAGTACAAAATCAAGTATGGCATGATATGGTGGGTGTGATGGGCCTCATCATGTTGCAAATTGCTCATGGGCTGGATTAGAAACAAAGAGAAAGGTTGGAACTTGAGTTCTCATGAATTGGCCATTTTGCTTATTTGTCAAGTTTCAATAAAATGCTTCAAAATTCCAAAGCCCATAACTTGCTCATAATTTTGAATTTTGGCACAAATGAGCATAATTTGGAAGGTATTGAAAATATCTACAATCCCTTAGTTTTGAGTTTTTGAAATTGAACCTATTAAGGTCCTCAAAATTTAGCTTGAAATTCACTAATTTTGGAAAATGACCTATAATTTTGTGACTTTGAAAGACCATAATTCTTGATTCCTTGCCAATTTGGGATATGAGACCAAAAGGAGGTGAAAGGTCATTCTCTTAGCTTTCCAAGCATACTTCATTTGCATTTCCTTGATCAAAAGTGAATAAGATATGAATTTTTGAAATTAAGTCCTTATTTTCCAAAATTAGAAACTTTTAGGGTTTCTTCATGAACAAGTTTCAATCGAAACCTCAATATCTTTGATTCAATGGCCAAAATGTACTTGAAAAATGAAAGTGCATCCTTGAATTGATCTTTGGCCAAGAGTTCACTTAGTCAAACTTGACTTGATCGATTTTGACCAAAATGACCATTTTGCCCCTCTGAATCAATGATCCACTTCCCTTCAAAATTGATGATCAAAACTTTAGAAATATGATCTTCCAAATGTATAGAGGCCATGTGCAAAGTTTCACTTCAAAATTCTCAAGAAATCCTGATAAAAACTCAAACCCTAATTTTGGTCAACACCTTAGGAAACTGATGAATCATCTTCAAAACTTCTGATCCTCTGGGCATCATGACTGATTCCTTGTGCAAAGACTTTTCAAATACAATGAGATGTTGTAGCTCCCCAGATCAAGACTTGTACATTGGCCAATATCCTTGCTCAAACAAACCCTAATTTGACTGGTGAATCCAAAGAGTGATTCCCCTTGTAATCAAAACACAAACGTCAATCCTCTGATGATTCAAAGAGATGGATAAAATATCTTGAGATATGCAATAACTTTTGAGCTCGAAAGATCCAGAGGTTTAGATGGAAAGATTCTTCTTGAGCAACTTGTCAATGCAATCAACCTTCAAAGCTTGAGGAAAACTTGATAACCAAAGTACTTTGATCCCATCACAAAGTATGAATGCAATGCAATATGATGTTCCTGATGAAACATAAGCCTAAATCAAGAGGGTAAATTTTGGGGTGCAACAAAATACCACCAAATAAAAGATCTTATTCATTTAGGACTTTAAGCTTCCAAATTAACTTTCAGCTATTCTCGCCATATTTTGCCTAACAAAATTATACATTAAGTTATAACTAGATATTACAATATACTCACCTTTTTTTATCAATTGGTCTATAATAAATATATATTCCACTACTAACATCTGGAGGGAGAATAATTAGGATTTTGGTCACCACATTTTGAGGAAACAATTACTCTACAAGATCCATATTCCATTGTCTATGTTGATCCAATAAGTTCGCTAAATGTTGACAATCTGCCATATTGATAATATTTGTATTAATATATATGAACATCATACCTGGTTAAAGCCATGAATGAGACCAAGCATCCATATTGGACACCATCTCTATAGACCAATAGGAAAACTGAGTAAAATTACGCCATAAGTTTTCATGCTTCTTCCATTAGCTGGAATCATTTGACTTAACAATCACATCATCATATCAAGCATTATTCCTCATATATTTTCCATGCTTGACCTCATACCCAAGAGATTAATTGTTTTTATGCATTGTCCAAAAAAAGCTTCAAAAGACAACCATTATTCATAACATCCAATCGTCTAATGTCCAATACTCCTAAAAACTTGGAAAGTGTCACCACATCTCACTTCACCGAATGAATTCTTATATGTTCCTCATTATCACCCCATATAAAAGAATGTTGTAAATTTTGAATCTAATGCAAACAAGATTTATGAATGCTATAGATGGAAGTGCTTTGATAACAACCTTAGAGAGAGTTACCCAGCCTGCAAAGGAAATATGCTTTCCAAGAGGACAACTTAGACTTAACATGCTCAAAAATATAATTAAAATAAGTTTTTCTTGGTGCTCTACCAAGAATATGGACTCTCAAATATTTACCAAGCAATTGAGTTTCATAAAAACCAGACATAAGAGCTAATTTACGACGAACAATCACATAAGTGTTTCTTGAGAAAATCCTAGTTTTATCAATACTCACTTGTTTACCAAATAATAAGAAAAATTGATTAACAATATTAAACACATGTTTCATTTGTAACCTCTATAGCTTGACCAAATAATAAAAGATCATGTCTAAACATCAAATGAGATATGAGGGGACCATTTCTAAATGCCTTCAAAGTTTTCCAAAATGCATGCTCTATAGTATGAGAAATAAGACGAGACAACTTATCCATACAAACTATAGTTGTCTTTTCAATTATTGGGATTTGATGGCTGGCATTATACTGATGTTAGCGGTTATGCGAGAGGTATTGTGTTTGTTTGTAGAGAAGGAGATGTAAGCTTGATCCTAATTGAGAAAAAAATTTCAAATATCCAGTTGAGGGTTGTGTTTTCAAGTGTTAATGATTTTTTTCCAATAGTTTATGCTAGTTACGATAAAGAGAATACAATATTTTTTAGAAAACTTGAAGATTATTGTAGTTTCTCCCTGATGAGGAGGTTTTTCCATCAGAGAAGGAAGATGATCAACAACAACAACAAGAGAAAGTATTGGAGAAGAAAAAAAGAAGAAAAGTAATGGATCAGTTTTTGGAAGAATAATATTCGAGTCAATTGTGAACAATGGGAATCTATCTAAAGGAGAAAATTAGTATCCCCAAATTTGGCCTAACGCGTCTCGTGCTACACAAAATTCATATTCAATGAGTTGGTGAATCTCAAGTTTCATGAGTTTCTTTACTAGAATATGAACCTTTCTCATAGCATCATTGAGGTACGCCAATTTATTAGTGATAAGGTGAAGATGAAGATGATTGATAACTTCTCGGCAAGTGTATCGATAGTGTCTAAGTAATAAATAAGATTTTGTATCCACTGGAAATCTATTTAACAAAATAATATTTGTAAAATTTTTGGAAAGTAATAAATGGGGGGGGGGGGGGGGTTGAGTTTTCTTACAAGAAAATATAAGTTGTTCCAACAATAATGATAAAGCGGTCAGGTTTTGCATAGAATCCCTTATTTCTCCCCTATTGATGTCTAATGCATTACATGAATAAAACATTGTTATATTTCCATGGTGAATTAACAAGACCGCTATACCCAATCTCTTGGTGTATAACTTACTAATTTATACTAGAGGGCTCATGTCCCTATTCAACCGGAGTAAGTAAAATCACTCGATGATACAATGTGTTAATTCTACTATCACTACTAAAGGTCTCCTATCCATATTTAACGGGTATAAGTATAATAATTGTGCTAGTTCAAACACATAGTCTAAGGGTTAGTAATCTTTATAATTCCATGATCATATTAATAGAGTATCTCAAATAATACACATTAAGAAAAAGAGACAATTAAATAGAAATATAACTAAGATTAATCATGCAATATCAAATTAGACATATGCCCCAACAAGTTCAAAATAATTTCATCAGACAAACCTAACTTATGAGTGTTTAGCTATTCAAACTAATACAATTAAAATATCAAACAATAAGATGAAGATTGCATAAGAATATCTTTGAAGATCTAGCCTCCAACGGCTTATGGTGCTCTCTGAATCCCACATCTAGTACAATATTTCATCACTTGTAGTAAAAAATTGCAGAACTCTTGAAAAGATGCCAAAACTTCCCTTTTAAAGCCTTTAGAAAATAGTCAGACGCGTCATAATTTTTCCAAAAAAAGAGCTCATCGCGCGTGTCATGGATAGCATTATGTACAATACAATATTCCCAGCTTTATCATGCATATGATGGCACGTATTAGGCAGCGTAATTATTCCAGTAACTTTGCTTGTTTTGGTCCCTTTTTAGCCAAATTTCTCTAAGTCTTTATTTCTTCATACTTGATCATTTTTGCATCATTCTTTGGCCATTACTCCTTAAATTTGATCATCTTTGACTTATTTTTATCCGATTCTCCGATAAAATATATACAATGATAGAGTGTTATCACAACTAGAAACTTAATTTGTTGCTTGTCCTCAAGTAACTTGCCTAGAACTGCACATTTCAAATAGAAAAAATAACTATAACTGAAATTCTGGCACACACAATATAAATGTCAAGACTGATGTCTCAACATACAAGCACAATGTCACGACATATGTTACGACATCTGCTGATAGAACATAAACTTTTACCAAAGTGAAAACTATGCATATTTATAAAGTATAGAAGGTAAAAGAACACAAAGAATTATTAACCCCAGTTTGGTGCAACTCACCTACTCTAGGGGCTACCAAGACAGGAAGGAAATCCACTATCAATATTATTAATTCTAAGCCTAATCAATCCCAGTTTACAACTTGTCACTTAATCTCTACCCAGTACAACTTCTACCTAGGCACCTCCTAGATATGAGAAATTGCCATCTTACTTTCAATCACCGCAATGATGAAAAATGTTCCCTAATCCCAGTGATAGTCTATAATCAAGCTATAATCACAGTGACTCGAAGCCAAACTAAACTGAAGTTTACAATTCAATCACAATACTCAAACTATTGTTTAAAAGCTTTAGATTGAGAACAATAACTTGAAAAACTATCAATTAACAATCAGTCAACTCAAATGCATCAAAAGATACATGAGGACGCATAGATAAAAACTGAAACCCCTTGAAAACCCTCAAAACCTAAGACTAAGAAAATTCGGTTTCCCCTTAATTTTACAAAGTTCTTAATGAGTTTAGGTCCAAGTAGTTTCTTTAAATACTCTTCAGCAATCCATGGGCTTTGCATCTACACCCAAATAATCCTTATTGTACAAGCTGGAGGCTGCACCAATCTATGCTGGAAAACCTTTTTGAATTTTGGAACAAAAACAAGGTTTCCTAAATTATCTAAATCATCCAATTATAGAAACCTGTGTACAGATGGAGATAAATTATTTGTTCCAGATTTATAATTCTTGACCTGTGATAAATCCGTGAGATAAGAACAAATTAAATCTCACAATCAATTAAAGATCTCTCAAGAATAAACATCATGTACCGATGTTAAAACAAGATTTATAACATCTTTCAGAACATCTACTTTCAAATGAACCTGACCAACATGTTTAAAAATACTTGCTTTAACATCAAGCTTTAAACCATGTTTTAGTAAAAATTAAGCCAATCCAAAATACATGGTACTAACAATCTCCCCTTTGGCAAATTTTGGCTAAAACATCCTTACCATAGAAATTCATGGAGAGAGGAATAAAACCACAAACAAATCAAAATTCATAAAAGATATACATATCATAGTCACACATAATAAGTTCTCCCCCTTAGGAAAAACTCACAAGATATTGGAACATCTGCTAAGACATCCTCATCCTGCACACGTAACAACATCAGTAGCAGCAGCAGAAGCATACACACTAAGGTAGCAGCATGAAACATCATGCTCCCCCTAAATAGTTTCATTGAAGGAACCACAAACAACACAACACTTTACTCCCCCCTTTTAGCCAAAATCTTGACAAAAAGAACATAGAGTAAATGTACATATTGCATACAAATAAACCAAAAAAAAAACTATTGGAAACACAAGTAAACGCACAACTAGAAACACATAATAAAGCCATAGACAACTAAAAGAAACACACAACTAAAGTTGGAAACACACAAACTACTAAACACCGGGTGGAAGCAAACAAATTTTGGAATCTAAGGCTCCTCAAAATACAGACACCAAGGTCACCCATAAGATTTTCAAACTGATTTGCATCCAAAGCTTTGGTGAAAATATCAGCCAATTGATTTTCAATGGCTATATGATCCATCATAATCTCTTTATCTTCAACAAAATCTCTGATAAAATGATGACAGATGTCAATATGTTTAGTCCTGATGCTGAACAGGATTTTTAGAAATATTGATAGCACTAATATTGTCGCAGTATAATGTCATAACATCTTGACTAACATTATATTCCTCCAGCATTTGTTTCATCCACATCAGCTTCAATATACTCAACTTCAGTTGTAGACAAAGAAATACATTTCTATTTTTTACTAAACCATGAAATCAGGTTAGTTCCTAAGGAAAAACAACCACCTTAAGTACTTTTCCTGTCATCAGCATTTCCTGCCTAATCTGCATCACAATATCCTACCAACATGGAATTTGATCCATGAAAGTATAACATGCCATAGTCACTAGTACCATTGATGTACTTAAAAATCCTCTTCACTTGATTGAGATGACTAGCTTTTGGCTCAGCTTTTTATCTTGCACAAACCCCAACAACAAAGGTGATATCAAGTCTGCTAGTTGTAAGGTACATCAGGCTACCAATTATGCTTCTGTATAGATTTTGATCAACATCGACTCCTTTTTCATCTTTTGACAATTTCAAATATGTAGGAGTAGGTGTCCTTTTTTGACCAACATTTTCCATTCCAAACTTCCTGACTATGTTCTTGGGATACTTACTCTGAGAGATAAAGATAGAATCATCCGTCAGTTTGATTTGAAGTCCGAGAAAATATGTTGATTCACCAACAGACTCTTCTCAAATTCTGATTGCATTTTTTGACAAAATATTGGACTATCTGATCTGACATTCCTCTAAACACTATGTCATCAATATATATTCGAGCTATCATGAGTTTTCCATCCTTCTCCCTAACAAACAGGGTCTTGTCTATTCCTCCTTTTCTGTATCCATTTTTGACCCAAAACTCTGTCAATCTTACATACCAAGCCCTATGAGCTTGCTTTAGTCCATAAAGAGCCTTCTTCGGCTTGAAAACATGATTTGGATAGGTAGGATCAATAAACCCCTTGGTTTGTTCTACATAAACTTCTTCATGCAAGTACTCATTTAGAAAGGAAATTTTCACATCCATTTGAAACAATTTATAGTTCAATAAGCAGGCTACTCCTAACAGTAGTCTGATTAAATGAATCTTAGCTATTGGAGCAAAGGTTTCATCAAAATCTAGCCCGTGTATCCCTATGCTACAAGTCTTGCTTTATCCCTGGTGAAAACTTGATTTTTGTCAGTTTTGTTCTTGTATACCCACCTTGTTCCAATGACATTTGTCCCATCAGGCCTTGGAACCAAATCCCAAACTTCATTCCTCTTGAATTTATTCAATTCTTCTTGCATGGCATCAATCTATAATTCACACGTTAAGGCTTCCTTCACATTCTTGAGTTCAATATAGGAGACAAAGTAAGAGTTAGAAACCATTTCCCTTGATCTAGTAGTGACCCCTTGATTAGGATTTCCTATAATAAGTTCTTTGGGGTGATCTTTTTGTATCCTGATGGACGAACTCTTATTAGCTTGACTATCATTTGACTCATCATTAATATCCTCAGTATTGACGCAATATTCCTCTACCTCTTCAGACTCATCATTAATCTAGAATTATGTTCCAACATTGTTTTCAGCATCATGCACACTTTGTGTGGTTGAACCATCAATCACAACATTTATAGATTCCATCATGACCCGAGTTTTGGTGTTGAACACTCTGTAAGCTCTGGTATTTGTAAAGTAGCCCATAAATATCCCTTCATCACTCTTAGGACCCATTTTTCAGTGTTGCTCGGTGTGATGCGGTGGGAGAACTGACTTGAGGTTTTGCGTTTGTGTTCACAAATATTGCAGTTAGCAAGAGTCGCCACCGAATTTTATTTTATCCAAAAGGAAAGGTAAAAAAGCACAGGAAAGACCTTTGAGATGTTTTCTTGAGTTCGGGGGGTAGATTATGAAAAGGGAAGGTGCTAGCACCCTTTTCATCCATGGTTTTCCATGGGCTCTTAGTTACTTGTTTAGATCACTTGCTTTGCTTTGAAATTGTTTTAAATGGTGCTTTGTATGGTTTTGAAAGTATTTTGAAAATAGGCCATTCGTTTAGGCAATCTTTGTAATGATTCTCGTTCGTAAGAATGTATACAAAGATGTTTGTCTTTTGAAAAATGTTTCAATGTTTTGAAATATGTATGTGTGTTTTTGAAAATAGCAAGGATTGTTTTGAAATGGGACAAGTAACTAGAATCTATCTACCTACTCAAATGTCTTTCTTATGCATTTCTATTCCTTTGATATTGTTGATTTACCATTGATTTGGTAAACGATCCTATCTTTGGATGTTAAACGGGACGGGCGTGGGTCACCGTATGACCATGATAGCAATATTTCCAAGTATCTTAGCATGTTTGAGGGACCGAGATCATCTTTGTTTAGGCAACCTTTTGATAGCGTCATCGAGGGACTATGATCTTATAATTGTTTTGTTTTGTTTTGCCAAGATACTTCGCGTGCGTAACATGTCCATTTTATTTTAGGCAACCAAGTGGGTGAAACCCTAAGGGTGCTTGTGTGCAATGTGTGTCATTTTTCATGCATTTGATTTGTCTTGTATTAGGTCTTTTCTATTTGTTTATTTTTGGTCTTATCATACAAACCCTAGTTTACTAAACATGGTATAAATGTGATAAATTGCGTAAATGTAAACTAAGCTATTACAACAATTGTTATGGGAGGGGGAATATAAGTTTTTGAATGGGGATATTGCACAAAATAAAACCTAAAAATACTATTACAACCCAATTGAATATTGTGCGCATTAAATAAATAAACAAGTATTCAAATGCAATGCAAATGTATTTATGCTAAAAATGTTTTGTATTTGATTTTTGTATGAGAAAATAAAATTAATTAACCCTAGAAAATAAGTAAAAATAATAATATTATTTTTGAAAGGGGGAAATCCTAATTTTTGATTAAAAGAAATATATGTTTCCTATTATTTATTTTGTCCATTTTTGTACAAGAAAATAATAAATAATATTATATGTCAATATCAAAAATTAAATATGTATGAGAAAATGAATATTTTATGTGTAAAATAATAAAATAAAAATGTATAGTATTTTTAAATGTATTTACAATTTATTATAAGAAAATAAGTTCTATTTATTAAAACAAACTATTTTCCATGTGAAAAAAAATAAAAATAAAATAAAATTGCAAAAAAAATATTTAATTATTTTTTAGGATTTTTAAAGTTCAGAAAAAATGATTAAAAGTAATAAACATGAAAATATAAAGAAAAATGCAAAAAATATAAAATAAGAATCAGGGGGTGCAAATAGTGGTCACGGGGGGTGTGAAAAATCAAAATAGAAGGCCCAGGCGCGCCAAAGGCCCAAGGCAAGTCATCCCTGTCCTCCAGCCATCTCTGCACACGCGTATATGCTTCAACCTGTAACTCTCAGATGCTTGCACAAAAACAAAAACTCATAACATAAAACATGTAGCATTTAATCTCACGATTCCAATGATATAAAATTTGTAACCTAACTCTCAAAGATCAGGGAGAATTTTAATGGCCCTAAATTGTGACCTAAATATTTCAGCAACTTCAAGCTTCAAATTCTCTTAGCTCAGTTAATATAAATGACAAGTATGCATATGTACATCTTCACCATGATAAGGGCTACATTGTTTCTTCATAAATTATGGCTTGAGGATGCCTAAATAGAGAGATAGAGTTTTGAAAAATACCTCCTTTAGCTGGATTTGGATATGGCAATGTGGGGACTTTGAGTGAGGCCTGAGGATCGTGTGAGGAGCTTCCTTGAACTTCCTTCAAGCTACTCCAATGCTTAGTTTGCTTTGTGGATGGCCAGAACTCACTGCACAAGTCAAGTTGCAAGCTTCCAAAGTGAAAATGGCAATGGCTGAAACAGGGGTTACAACAACAATGTAAAGGCTTGGATAGCTTTGGTAGGATGTTTATGAAGTGTTTCAAATGTTTAAAGGCAAAACGCACGAGCAAAAATGAAGTTGGCAATGATTTTGCAGAACTGCTATGCTTTGGACAGAAAAATGATGTTTTTATGTTTGGGAGAGTTTTGGATGCTATCCATTCGTGTTCTGAGTTGTGACCAGTTTGTATACTTGTATAGAATGGATACAAAGTCCACTCCTCATCTGATGTGCAAGTTCTGACTTCTTTTGCAACTTTTCTTGCATTTGAAGAAAAGTGACAAGACAAATGTAACATGCTTGTACTGGCTACCTCAAGGGCTGATAAGAGTTGGTATACTTTGCTTAATACCTTTGGAAATTGTTTGCATCAAAGGGATAGGTCCAAGGCTCAAGGTTGACAAAATAGTAAAAGCTTACCTTTATGAAAATGGCATTGTGCACTTTTGGCCAAAAATGGAATTACAACTTGTACAATGCTTCAAAAGTAAATATAAAGCCTTTAAACACTGAGTTTGCATTTAATTATGGAGTGTAGAATGAGTTTAGGACCTGTAATGCAAGGTACAAGCATCATGGATCTGATTTTCAACTTGATACTTTGTGAAAATGGCATGAACAAAAGTGATAGAATGCCAATTTCTCTTCTTCGATTCTCCCTAACCATAAATAATCTTGGAGAGTTCTTGGACATTTTGGAAATCTTGTCATGTACTCTATAATCCATCTTTGAAATGCATTTTGAGATTCCTCTTGGAACTAGGTGAAAATTCTCCATGAAGTTGGGTAAAAAAACCTGCCTAAATTAGGGCAAATTTTCACTAAGTTATTTAGTTCATGTACCTATGTTCACAAATTCATAACTTGAGATCCAAGCATCTTTTTTGGGAAACGTTTGTGAAGAAAAGTTGTATATTTCATGGAGGACTACAACTTTCATGTTGGAAGTTTTCTTTGAATCAAATTGCATCATGGTGAAAAAGTGGTGGAAAGTTGGGGGAAAAAAAGAAAATTTCCATACTTAGAAAAATTCTAAGTTATGAAAATTTTCAAATTCAAAACCCTAATTTTCAAAATTGGTTTTCTTAGTGAACAAGTTTCATATTTTGACATATCTTAATGAATTATGACCCTTGGCATTTGATTTTGACCAAAAAGTCAAAGTTTGACTTTTCAGTGCACATTTGACTTTTGATCAGTTGACTGCAAAATTCATTTGTCAATCTAATGAATTTGAGATCTTTTGAACTATGTGATTAGGTCAAGATGATGCAATTGAACCCTTGAAATCATGTTTGAACCCAACTGGCCATTGGCTAGGTTAAAAATCAGAAATTGCCCTTTCTCATTCAAAACCCTAATTTTGACCATTTTGTCCTTTTGATGATTTGATCAAATTTCTTGAGGAATTGTAATCCAAACTTGATCAAATGGTACATATGAGTCTAAAATGTTGTTGTGGATCAAAAATTATGAAGTTTGACTGTAAATTGGCCATGGTTGACTTTTTCCCCCATACAGCTGATTTTTAGGTCAACTGTCCAATTGACTGATCAAAAATGTGGTTCAAGGCTTGAAACTTAGCATGAGAAATCTTAGGGGTCCAACATGATGTATGGAAGTCACATGAAGCATTTGTGGTCCAAAAATCCTTGTGCAAACTAAAACCCTAATTTTGGGTCATCAGTGCAAGATGATATGTCCTGGGCTGAGCAAACCCTAATCTTGTCTTGAGTCCAAGACGTCTTGTGAGAAAAATCTTGATAAATGAGAGGGAAAATTTTGGGGTACAACAGCTGCCCCCGTTAAATCTTCTTGAACCTGAAGAGTTAGATTGGCGAGTTTGTCGTTCGTGACTCGAAGGTAAAAGATGATTGGACACTAGAGTGCCCATAAATTTGCACTCGTCAAAATGTAGCTGAGGGAATGGGCTTAAAGATGCCATTTGGAGAGATGATAGAATCTTGTTGGAGATGGGCTTGTAGATGCCATCCAAGAATGTTTGTTGAATTGTAAGTTGTAAGTCAGAAGAATAAGTATCAAAATGGTATCCGTGTCTGGAACGTATCTGAGCTGTATCTGGAGACTTGAAATCTGAATGAGAAATAAAATAGCATTTGTTTCTGGAGCGTATTCGTACTGTATCAAGAGTGTTAAATATGAATGATTATCAGAATGGCATCCGTGTCTGGAGCGTATCTGAACTTGAAATCTGAATAAGGGCCAGAATGGAATCCGTGTCTGGAGCGTATCTGAACTTGAAAACTGGATAAGGGCCAGAATGGAATCCGTGTCTAGAGCGTATTTGAACTTGAAAACTGAATGAGTATCAAAATAAAATCCTCGTCTGGAGTGTATCCGTACTGTATCTGAATGTTGAGGTTTGAATGAGCATCAAAATGACTTCCGTGCCTGGAGTGTATCTGTACTGTAATCTGAATAAGTGACAGAATGGCAACCGTGTCTGGAGCGTATCTGGACTGTATCTTGAGTTGAAATCTGAATAAGTATCAGGATGTCATCCGTATCTGGAGCATATCTGAACTGTATCTGAAATCTGAATCTGAATGAGTAACAAAATGACTTCTGTGCCTGGAGTGTATCTGTACTGTATCTGAAAGCTGAATTTGAATAAGTATCAGAATGGCATCCTAGTCTGGAGTGTATCTGAACTGTATCTGATAGTTGAAATCTGAATGAGTAACAGAATAACTTCCGTGTCTGGAGTGTACCTGTACTGTATCATGATTGCATATTTGTTAAACGGTAACCGTTAATCTTATCCTGAAAAGGGTAAAATGTTAGTCGAAACACAAAGTTATGTTGTATGAAATGTATGATGCAACATATGTGCTTTGTCAATGTTTATGATATATGGATGTAATATATGCACATGTAAGCTGATTTGCTGTATTGTTGAGGAAAGTAAATCCTTGATTGCTGCCAGGGAAAATAAATCCTTGACTGCTGAGGATAAGAAGTCCTTGGCGACTATTGGAGATTGAAAATCCTTGATGACTTCTCTGGGGATATAGGGATCCTTCCTGTTGTTGAAGTTGGAGTATTTGACAAAAGTTTTGTTGCGAGCAATGCCATATACTATTTGAGTAGTCTGCTTGGGGAATCCAAAGAATTTTGATGACTTCTACTGGGGGTTGTGCAATAGGAATCCTTGATCTGCTGGAGAATAAGGAAGACTCTGATGACTTCTGCGGGGAATTAAGAATGAGAATCTTCATTCTGTTGGGGAGCAATAAAAACTATGTGGGGAAGAAGGCTTACTGTTGGTGAGTATGTTCAGGAGTTTTCGGTCATCTGCCACTCTACTGGGGAATTATCCTAGGTTAGGGAGAAGAAAAAGTTAAATGTTATCTGATTGATTTTCAGGTTTCAAGACATCTTGCTGGGGATTAAGAGAAGCTGGATGGTTTCTGCTAGGGATTGATAGTTAGAAATTTTGGCTCCGCTGGGGATTGGGAGTTTGAAGTTTTAACTCTGATGGGGATTAAGGGTTTGAAATTTTAGATCCACCGGGGATCTAGATGATGTACTGTAGGGATTGCTCATGGAATAGCCTGATGACGTTTTCCTATCCTTTCAGTCTGTCAGTAATTGTTCTTTTCCATTCTGTTTATTTGTAAACAGTAATTATGTTCAAATGCATATGTTCATTAATGAATCATTGGACATTTTTGCAAATAAAAACGCAAGTGTAAAGAAAAAGGAAAATGGTTTTATGTACTTTGGAAGAGACATCTTTGTATTTACTTTGAATAAGTGTTTTTTACAAAGGAGACAGACATCATAGTAAGAGGATGGTGTCATAAGAAAAAAATTATACAAAGAAAGATAGTTATATGTGTAATAATCCCATGGGGTTCTCATTCCGCTATAGCCTTTGTATCTCCGAATATCTTGTTTGTCCGTTGCTTCGTCCGAAGATGGTTGAATTGATCAGAAGCTCAGAGTTTGTCCGTGAAGAGATTGTCCTTAAAGTGATCCAACGAGACATAGTCATACACTTTAATTCCCTAAATTTTGCCTGGACCACCCTTTCCGGTTTTCAATCCACCGGGAAACCCTTTTTTGCCCAAGTCGCCCTTTCAGGCTTTCAACTTGCCGGGTGTATAGATTTTTTTATTTATCCCTAATTTTTGCCCGGACCTTTTTGGTTCGCCGGGATGCCCTTATTTTGCCTAGGTGTGTCAACCTAGCAAGTCTCTTATGCGTAGTATCTTTTGACTATGTCTGCATTCGCAGGGTGTGGCAGGTCATCGTTGTCCATGGCGGTTAGGATCATTGCCCCACCAGAAAAGATGTTCTTGATTACAAATGGTCCTTCGTAGGTAGGAGTCCATTTGCCCCTGGGATCACTTTATGGAAAAATGATGCCCTTGATCACTAGATCTCCAACTTGATATACTTGACACCTGACTTTCTTGTTGAAAGCCTTAATCATCCATTTTTGATACGTCTGACCATGGCAAACAACAGTAAGCCTCTTTTCGTCAATTAAGTTTAGCTGATCATGTCGGGTCTGAATCCAATCGTCTTCACTCATATCTTCATCCTTCATGATTCTCAAAGAGGGAATCTGAACCTCAATAGGTAAAACAACCTCCATGCCATATACCAAAGAATAGGGTGTTGCCCTAGTTGATGTGCGTGCCATGGTACAGTACCCGTGGAGAGAAAACGGTAACATTTCATGCCAGTCCTTGTAGGTGACTGTCATTTTTTGTATGATCTTTTTGATATTTTTGTTTGCGGCTTCAACTGCACCATTCATCTTTGGCCGATAGGGGGATGAATTGTGATGTTGAATCTTGAACTGCTCGCACAGGGCAGTGATCATAGTATTATTAAGGTTTGTACCGTTATCAATGATGATCCTTTCAGGGATACCGTACCGACAAGTAAGGTTCTGCTTGATGAAGTGGGCAACAACATTCTTGGTAACAGATGCGAAGGAAGCTGCTTCGACCCATTTGGTGAAATAGTCAATGGCCACCAGAATGAAGCGGTGTCCATTGGAAGCAGTAGGCTTGATCTCCCCAATCATGTCGATTCCCCACATAGCGAAGGGCCAAGGAGCTGTTAAGACATTTAGAGGAACCGGAGGTACGTGCACCTTGTCTGCATAGATTTGACACTTATGGCAGGTGTGAGAGTGTTGATAACAGTCAGCTTCCATGGTAGACCAGTAATAGCCTGTCCGTAGAATCTTCTTTGCCATCGTATATCCACTAGAGTGAGTGCCAAAGGTACCTTCATGCAATTCAGCCATGATATTTTCAGCTTCAATCTTGTCCACACAATGAAGCAGAATAGAATCATGATTGCGCTTATACAGGATGCCATTACTTAGGAAGAACTTAGCTGAGAATCTCCTTAAGAACTTTTTGTCATTGACTGAAGCTCCTTCTGGATATTCTTGAGCCTCGAGATACCTTTTGACTTCATGAAACCAAGGTTGGTCCACTACTTCTTCGGTATTAATCTCGTGACAATGTATTGGTTCGTCCATCCGTTCAATGGTGATTTGGGGAGCCTCATTATCCCAATCAAGTTTAAACATGGATGACATTGTAGCTAGAGCATCTGCTAGCTGATTTTCTTCTCGCGGGAAGTGCTCGAAGGTAATCTGCTCGAAATGTGGTAACAATGTTAAGACATGTTCTTTGTAAGGGATGAGGTTTGGATGCTTAGTGTCTCACTCTCCTTTGATCTGAATGATGACCAAAGCTGAGTCCCCAAACACAATCAAAGATTTGATTCCCAAGTCTATGGCAGCCTTGAGTCCAAAGATTCATGCTTCGTACTATGCCATGTTGTTCGTACAGTTGAAGCAAAGTCTGGCGGTGAAAGGAGTATGGCATCCTTCTGGAGATATGAGCACAACACCGATACCGTTACCAAGTGCATTGGAGGCCCCATCAAAGTACAGGGTTCATCAGGATCCTTGTTCAGGTCTGTCATATGGTCTGAAATCTTCAACGTTGTCCAATGTCATGATGTCTTCGTCAGGGAAGTCAAACTTCATGGATTGGTAATCTTCTACAGCTTGATGAGCCAGATGGTCAGCTAGCACACTACCCTTTATAGCTTTTTGGGTCGTGTATTGTATGTCGTATTCCGTTAGGATCATCTGACATCTAGCTATCCTTCCAGACAAAGTAGGCTTCTCAAAGATGTACTTTATCGGATCCATCTTAGATATCAGCAAAGTGGTATGAGTCAACATATACTGCCTTAGCCGGCGAGCAGCCCATACCAAAGTGCAACAAGTTTTCTCGAGCAGTGAATATCTGGTTTCATAGTCGGTAAACTTTTTGCTAAGGTAATAAATGGCATGCTCTTTTCGGCCAGACTCGTCATGCTGCCCCAATACGCACCCCATTGAATTCTCTAAGACTGTCAGATACATGATTAGCGTTCTTCCCTCGACGGGTGGCATCAAGACAGGAGGTTCTAGCAAATACTTCTTGATTTTATCGAAAGCAACCTGACATTCGTCATTCCATCTGACTACCTGATCTTTCTTCAACAGCTTGAAGATTGGTTCACAAGTAGACGTTAGGTGAGAAATGGACCTGGCAATGTAGTTTAGGCGTCCCAAAAAACCTATGACTTCCTTCTCAGTGTGAGGAGCAGGCATTTCTTGTATAGCTTTGACTTTGGCAGGATCCACCTTGATGCCTTTGTTGCTGACAATGAAACCTAAGAGTTTACCGGACCGGACTCCGAATGTGCACTTGTTTGGGTTCAATCTGAGCTTGTATTCCTTCAACCTGAGAAACAGCTTTTGCAAGTGATCAAGGTGTTTTTCTTCAGTTTGTGATCAGGCTATCATGTCATCTACGTAGACCTCTATCTCATGATGTATCATATCATGAAACAAAGCTACCATGGCGCGTTGATAGGTTGCCCCAACATTCTTCAGTCCGAATGGCATCACTTTGTAGCAGAACTTACCCCACTGTGTGACAAAAGTAGTTTTCTCCATGTCCTCAGGTGCCATTTTGATCTGGTTATAGCCTGAGAATCCGTCCATGAAAGAAAATACTTTATGCTGGGCTGTATTGTCGACCAGAATGTCGATGTGTGGAAGTGGAAAATCATCTTTAGGGCTAGCCCTGTTTAAATCTCTATAATCCACGAACATTCTCACTTTGCCGTCCTTCTTAGGCACAGGAACAATGTTGGCCACCCATTGAGGATAGGAAGTAACAGCCAAAAATCCAGCATTGAACTGTTTCATAACTTCTGCTTTGATCTTCTCTGACATGTCAGGTCTCATGCGGCGGACCTTTTGTTTCATTGGTGGACAATCTTCTCTTGTGGGAGACGGTGTACCATAATGTCTGTATCGAGTCCCGACATGTATTCGTATGACCAGGCAATGATCTCCACATACTCATGCAATAGCTGAATTAGGCGCTCCTTGACACTCGGATCTAGATTGGCACCTATTTTGATTTCCTTTTTATCTTCCTCAGTACCCAAGTTAATTGTATCCAACTGCTCCTCATGAGGCTGCATTGCTCTTTCCTCTTGCTGTAGTAATCTGGCCAATTCCCCTGGCACCTCACAATCTTCCTCACCTTCGTATTTGGCTTGGTAGATCAGATCTTCAGAGTCACTGAAGGCTATAGCAGTATCGTTACCCATGGGATCCGGAATGGAAGGGTACCTACATTTGTGAGTGTGGGTGTGTGTAAGGGTATATCCATCTTAAAACAATAAAATGTAAAAGAAAGACAATGAGCATAAAAAGTTTGTATATGAAAAAGCGTCCATGATTCATTAAATGACATATGAAAATGAAATAAAAACCCTTACAAATGGACCGTTGTGCCTCGGGTAAGACACAAGGTTGAAAAAGTACGAATTGTTTGTGAATTATTACACTCCAACAGAAATGTAAAAGATAAATTACTGCGATATGAAAGTTATCGGGATGAAGTCTTTGGCTTCCCAGTTGCGTAGACCTCCATTAACAGTAGGAAATATCCAATCTTCCAAGCTTCCATCTCCTTCACTGTCCTCTAGTGCATTGACGCTTTGGTTGCTAATATTTATCGGTGGCCCCCCGGCATGGGCATGGCGCACAGCCTTCTGACCAGTCAAAGTAAACCCCAAGCCAAACTTGTCTGATTTGTAAGGAATGTCTGGAAGCTGCCCCCATATTGTGCATCCCCCTTCTTCCACTACTGCCCTTGCATCCTTGAGAGATGACATCCGAGGTGGAGGTCTTGTGATCTGAGGAATTGAGGATACCGCCTTAGTCGCCGCTATTTCTTCAGAGACTTCTTCAAAATGTTGGAAAGGGGTCTCTATGAACTCGCCATCTAGCTCCACATAACAGAAGGAATTCAGATGACTAATCATATACTCCTCCTCCCCATGGACAATTATGATCTTCCCTTGGACGGGGTACTTGAGCATTTGATGCAAGGTGGAGGTAACAGCTCCGGCATTGTGGATCCAGGGGCGTCCCAACAGACAAGAATAAGAAGGACGGATGTCCATCACATAGAAAGTGGAGTTGAACACTTGAGTTCCCACCTTGATTGGGATGTCCACCTCTCCATGGACCATCCTCTTAGAACCATCAAAAGCTCGCACCACTATGTTGCTGGGTTTTAGAGTCAGCCCCTCACAATCCAACCTATCAAGGGCTTTCTTCGGCAAGACATTCAGAGATGATCCATTATCAACCAAAACATGAGCTAGGGTTGTTCCTCTGCACTCCACTGAGACATGTAGTGCATCATTGTGTTTTCTCCCTCGAGGTGTCAAGTCAACATCGGAGAAGCCCAGGCCATTATCGGCTATCAAACTGGCCACACAGTCCTGGAACTGGTCAACAGACGTCTCTTGCGGAACGTGAGTTGTCTTCAGAAATTTGACCAAAGCTTTGGCATGTGCTTCAGAGCACAGCAGCAGGGCTAGCATAGAGATCTTGGAAGGGGTCTTCCCCAATTGTTCAACCACATCATAATCACTCTTCTTAATAATCCTCAGGATTTCTTCCATCTCCTTCTTGGATGTTTCAGGAATAGCTAGTGATTGAGCCTTCGTCAGGACAGGCTCCTCTTGAACATTCTTTCCTTTATTCTCAGCAGTGGAAGTAGGGGTAGGAATTGTATTGTCTTCTTTGTCAGCAGGTACACTTGCAGTTACAATCACTGGTGTATAGGTAATCTTCAGAACGGCCACGGGTCCAAAGACTGCTTTTAGAGGAGCAATCTCAGGAGAGAAAATCCTACCACTGCGGGTGATCTTGCTAGTCCCAACAATATTGCTAATGTTAGGACTGTCCTCTTCGGAGCTTTCTTTTTCGGCAGTCAGTTCAATCTGTTTAATACCATGGTAGTAGATTTCTCCACCATAGTTCCATGGTCCTGATTTATCTGATTTGTATGGGGCTGGCCCGAGCATTGTTATCTTAAGCGGAGCAGTCTTTGGAGCAGGTGTAATCCTAACGGGTCCTTTAGCGGCCCTGGAAGGATTGGCGTAGATGGTTATTATTGAAACTTCTTTCACTGGAATGGGTGAAACAGGAGCATTCTCAAACAAAATTTATTGGTTATCCATCAGTCGTTGGATACCTTTCTTCAACAGAGGGCAGTCAAATGGGGAGGATAGGCAAGCATGGCAGTCTTGGTCACAACCTGGGAAAATACACACTTTTAACAGGTTCAACTTAATAGTCGGGAGCGGAGTTAACAGTTTATCCACAGTAGTAACAAACAAATCTTCTTCAATAGCGTTGGCATTATGACCTTCCCTCGGCATTGGGGCGGAAATAACATTCGGTTTCTCAGGCGCTTCAAATTCAACTTCCTTCGCGTCTATCAGATCTTGAATCTTGTTCTTCAGAGCCCAACAGATGTTAGTGTTGTGCCCTGGGCTTTCAGAATGGTACGCGCATCTGACGTTGGGATGGTAACATGGAGAAGTAGTATTAGGATTTTTTGGGGCCTCTTTCAAAGTGGCCAGATTCAACTTCAAGAGATGTGGTAGAACTTGGGCTGGAGTCATGTTTATCTTGGTAAATTGCCGTACTGGCCTTTCTACCCATTGCTGGTTATCTATCGGTTGGTTATTTCTTGGCTGGTCTGATGCAAGCTTTTGAATCATAACGGCCCCCACCGTTGATTGGCGCTCAGTTCTTCCTTGATTCCTCTGTGCGTAGACAGCAGACACTTCCTTCTTTCTAGTGAAGGGCTTTTTTACAGCTGTTGAGGCAGACACATCTTTCTGAAATTTCCCACTTCTTATACCGACTTCCACCCTTTCGCCAGTTAAAATCAATTCAGTGAACCCTGCAGAGGAGCTCCCAATCAGATGATTAAAGAAGGGGCCTGATAGAGTTCCCAAGAACATGTCCACTAACTCTCTTTCAGATAAAGGTGGTTGCACCCTTCCGGCTAGATCCCTCCACTTTTGGGCATAGTCTTTGAAGCCCTCATTTGATACCATAGCCATACTCTGGAGTTGAGTACGGGTTGGTGCCAAATTGGTGTTGTATTGATACTGTTTATAGAAGGCTACTGCCAAGTCTTCCCAATTATGGACATCAACCCTTTCCAAGTGGTAGAACCAATCAAGTTGTGTTCCTGATAAACTGTCCTGGAAAAAGTGGACCCACAGGTCTTTGTCAGCAGAATGCGGTTAAATTTTCCTGACATAGGATCTGAGGTGAATTTTTGGACAAGACACCCCATCATACTTGGCAAACAGCGACACTTTAAACTTTGGAGGGATTACAATTCCTGATACCAGCCCTAACTCCTCAAAATCTAGCCCCGGTACTCTCTGGATTTCCATAACGGTTAGATGCTCTTCCAAGTGTTTGTATTTGTCATCAGCCGGAGGGTATTGTTGTTCGGAGTAGTCCTCTTCTTCCTCCTCTTCTGCTTCAGAATATGATGGTACTGCCGTCCCTTTTCCTTTTCCTTCCCCCTCTTCAGATGTTGTTGGGAATTCTAAAGTCCGTCTGGCTTGTCCCTGAAATCTTCTACCCATGATAACCACACCATTTGGCTTCTTCTTCTTTTTCTCTTTCTCTTTTTCTAGCAAAGTCTTCAGCTCCTCCTGCCCCTTGGGTAAGGTCATGAGCAACTGTTGAAATTGTGAATTCTGAGCTTGCAAATCTTTGACTGTTTGTTCAAGATCCATCTTGCTGAAATTAACAACAGAGAGATGAGGAAACTTGGTGTGAAGACCTGTTTATGCTTATGATGAATGATATGTATTCATGCAATGCTTTCAAGGATTCATAAATTCAATTTTGTTTTAAACAAAAAAGAAACACACGTCATATTAATAAGATAGAATTGTGAGTACATCAATGCCCCTTGGGCAAAATAATACAAAATTCTAAGGTAAAAAGACGTTGCGCATCCTCTTTGGGGCAATGTAGGTGTTGAGAGTCTGCTCTTCGTGAAGTAGCCGAGTGAGTTCCAAAGCCTTCTTCTCACTTGCGTAGAATTGGGCTTCGAAAGTATCGCGCTCTCCCTTGAGCTGTATCCAACTCCTTTGTAGGTCTTCGAGTGATGTTGGCATGTCAGGATGTAGGATGGTGTATGGAACCTCTCCTTCCTTAACAAGCTCTATAATCACTGGGAGAATGGAGGGATAAGGCATCATAAGACTTTGGGTGCGGGTTCGTACCCACTTGAGGTAAGGCTCAAGAGGGATGGAATTCTTGTGTCCCATGGTCTTACTATCCACCTTGTTTGGCATCCTCCAAGCTCGGATGAACCTTTGACGAAGTCCTTGGTCGTCGTTGTCATAGTCAAAAACTCTTCCTTGAATCAGCATGTCATGTGGGCCATCCCTTCAGGCATAACCAAACTGTCTTAGAGATAAGCAAGGATTGTAGGTGATGCCTCCCTTAATGCCAAGTAGAGGGACATTAGGAAATTCCCAACAACGGTCAACAATGATAACATTCACTTTGGATCGAGAACACCAATGAATATTTGAATGTGTAGGTGTCATCAGCCGTTGTGACCACCTCAAACCTTGCTCATTCTTCACGATTGATTGGGGAAGATGAGAAATAAACCATCTTGCCATGAGAGGAGTGCAACACATGAGAACACCTCTTTTCCTCATTGTACGAGTGTGAAAAGAGTGGAGGATATCCCCAAGCAATGTAGGCACCGAGTTGCGAGTCATGAAGATTTTGACAGCGCTTACATCTATAAGTTGGTCAGGATTAGGGAACAAGACCATCCCATAGATGAGAAGAGCTACAATCTCCTCAAAAGCTCGCAAGTCTAGAGAATTCCAACAGTTTGGGCCTTCTCAAATAGAAACTTTGACAAGAAGCCTTTGACACCACTTCTAGTTTCCCAATGGGTTGTGACATCTGATGAGTGCAAGCGCAAGGCTTAAGCAATCTCTTCTGGCTTTGGATCTCTTTCTGTACCGTTGAAAGGTAGTTGATTGAGAATAGGAATCCTCAAGAGTTGAGAAAATTCCTCCAAAGTGGGCACAAGTTGGTAGTCAGCAAATGTGAAGCAATGATGCAAAGGGTCAAAGAACTGGAAGAGAACTTTCATCATGTCTTCCTCTGTGTTGGAAGTGACCAAGTTGAGTAGACGACCATGTCTCTCGGTGAATGGAGAATTCTCAGGAATCCTTTAAGCTAGCTCCTTGAGTTGTGGAGGAATTCTTACAAGGTTGATTTGGATAGTTTTCCTGCAAAGTGAATCCATAACCTACAAAACAAGGACAAAGATGAATCTCCAAAATCTTTGAAATGGTTAGTGAATGCATATGATGTTCATGATGTCCATGATGTTATGCATAAGTATATATGTACAAGCAAATCACACAAGTTCCTAGTTTAGGCTTGCACGAGGTTTCACAGGTAAGTACCCTCTTGAAGTTTAGTTGGCTCAACCTGTCCTAGTAAAAGTAACTGGGTTCTAAGGAGCTAAATATCACTGGATTGTTTCCTTGTTCATTGTTTCAATTCAGCCTCTTTACTGGCGACCGAAATATTCCAAGGAACCAACCCTCAATGACTGTAGTATCGAGTATCTACCAACTTCGGACTGCACCAAAGCCGATCATCTCACTACATCCTAAAAGGCCAAGTTGGTCAAGTAAAGGTTCTAGAAGTTCATTAGTGCTTCATGACATCACTCAGAGGCCCCATATTCTCTTTGATTGACTCAAAGGCTACCAGTACCCACAAATATGTCACACTAACATAGATATTGCTTAGACCATGTCGGTATACCCTGCACAGTTTCCACAATGTATTGCTATTTACCTATAATGTTTCCCAAATCCGGGTAGAGGATTCAAACCCAAAGAAAGAACCATAATTGTAAATCAAACAAGTCAAACAATTGTAAGCAAATAAAGGTGATCTAAACCCTAAGGTAACCCCACTTTTAGAATATTCCCCAGCAGAGTCACCAGTTCTGTGATGCGGTGGGAGAACTGACTTGAGGTTTTGTGTTTGTGTTTGCAAATGTTGCAGTTAGAAAGAGTCGCCACCGACTTTTATTTTATCCAAAAGGAAAGGTAAAAAAGCACAGGAAAGACCTTTGAGATGTTTTCTTGAGTTCGGGGGGTAGATTATGAAAAGGGGAGGTGCTAGCACCCTTTTCATCCATGGTTTTTCATGGGCTCTTAGTTACTTGTTTAGATCACTTGCTTTGCTTTGAAATTGTTTGAAATGGTGCTTTGTATGGTTTTGAAATTATTTTTAAAAGAGGTCATTCGTTTAGGCAATCTTTGTAATGATTCTCGTTCGTAAGAATGTATACAAAGATGTTTGTCTTTTGAAAAATGTTTCAATGTTTTGAAAGATGTTTGGAAAATGTTTTGAAATGTGTATGTGTGTTTTTGAAAATAGCAAGGATTGTTTTGAAATGGGACAAGTAACTAGAAGCTATCTACCTACTCAAATGTCTTTCTTATGCATTTTTATTCCTTTGATATTATTGATTTACCATTGATTTGGTAAACGACCCTATCTTTGGATGTTAAACGGGACGGGCGTGGGTCATCGTATGACCATGATAGCAATATTTCCAAGTATCTTAGCATGTTTAAGGGACCAAGATCATCTTTGTTTAGGCAACCTTTTGATAGCGTCATCGAGGGACTATGATCTTATAATTGTTTTGTTTTGTTTTGCCAAGATACTTCGCGTGCGTAACATGGCCATTTTGTTTTAGGCAACCAAGTGGGTGAAACCCTAAGGGTGCTTGTGTGCAATGTGTGTCATTTTTCATGCATTTGATTTGTCTTGTATTAGGTCTTTTCTATTTGTTTGTTTTTGGTCTTATCATACAAACCCTAGTTTACTAAACATGGTATAAATGCGATAAATTGCATAAATGTAAACTAAGCTATTACAACAATTATTATGGGAGGGGGGATACAAGTTTTTGAATGGGGATATTGCATAAGATAAAACCTAAAAATACTATTACAACCCAATTGAATATTGCGCGTATTAAATAAATAAACAAGTATTAAAATGCAATGCAAATGTATTTATGCTAAAAATGTTTTGTATTTGATTTTCGTATGAGAAAATAAAATTAATTAACCCTAGAAAATAAGGAAAAATAATATTATTATTTTTGAAAGGAGGAAACCCTAATTTTTTATTAAAAGAAATATATGTTTCCTATTATTTATTTTGTTCATTTTTGTACAAGAAAATAATAAATAATATTATATATCAATATAAAAAATTAAATATGTATGAGAAAATGAATATTTTATGTGTAAAATAATAAAATAAAAATGTATAGTATTTTTAAATGTATTTACAATTTATTATAAGAAAATAAGTTCTATTTATTAAAACAAACTATTTTCCATGTGAAAAAAAAATTGCAAAAAAAATATTTAATTATTTTTTAGGATTTTTAAAGTTCAGAAAAAATGATTAAAAGCAATAAACATGAAAATATAAAGAAAAATGCAAAAAATATAAAATAAGAATCAGGGGGTGCAAATAGTGGTCAAGGGGTGTGAAAATTAAAACAGAAGGCCCAGGCGCGCCAAAGGCCCAAGGCAAGTCATCCATGTCCTCCAGCCATCTCTGCACGTGCGTATATGCTTCAACCTGTAACTCTCAGATGCTTGCACAAAAACAAAAACTCATAACATAAAACATGTAGCATTTAATCTCACGATTCCAATGATATAAAATTTGTAACCTAACTCTCAAAGATCAGGGAGAATTTTAATGGCCCTAAATCGTGACCTAAATATTTCAGCAACTTCAAGCTTCAAATTCTCTTAGCTCAGTTAATATAAATGACAAGTATGCATATGTACAGCTTCACCATGATAAGGGCTACATTTTTTCTTCACAAATCGTGGCTTGAGGATGCCTAAATAGAGAGATAGAGTTTTGAAAAATACCTCCTTCAGCTGGATTTGGATATGACAATGTGGGGACTTTGAGTGAGGCCTGAGGATCGTGTGAGCTTCCTTAAACTTCCTTCAAGCTACTCCAATGCTTAGTTTGCTTTGTGGATGGCCAGAACTCACTGCACAAGTCAAGTTGCAAGCTTCCAAAGTGAAAATGGAAATGGATGAAATAGGGGTTACAACAATAATGTAAAGGCTTAGATAGCTTTGGTAGGATGTTTATGAAGTGTTTCAAATGTTAAAAGGCAAAACGCACGAGCAAAAATGAAGTTGGCAATGATTTTGCAGAACTGCTATGCTTTGGACAGAAAAATGATTTTTTTGTGTTTGGGAGAGTTTTGGATGCTATCCATCCGTGTTCTATGTTGTGACCAGTTTGTATACTTGTATAGAATGGATACAAAGTCCACTCCTCATCTGATGTGCAAGTTCTGACTTCTTTTGCAACTTTTCTTGCATTTGAAGAAAAGTGACAAGACAAATGCAACATGCTTGTACTGGCCACCTCAAGGGATGATAAGAGTTGGTATACTTTTCTTAATACCTGTGGAAATTGTTTGCATCAAAGGGACATGTCCAAGGCTCAAGGTAGACAAAATTGCAAAAGCTTACCTTTATGAAAATGGCATTGTGCACTTTTGGCCAAAAATGGAATTACAACTTGTACAATGCTTCAAAAGTGAAAATAAAGCCTTTAACCACTGAGTTTGCATTTAATTATGGAGTTTAGAATGAGTTTAGGACCTGTAATGCAAGGTACAAGCATCATGGATCTGATTTACAACTTGATACTTTGTGAAAATGGCATGAACAAAAGTGATAAAATGCCAATTTCTCTTCTTCGATTCTCCCTAACCACAAATGATCTTAGAGAGTTCTTGGAAATTTTTGAAAGCTTATCATGTGCTCTATAATCCATCTTTGAAATTTATTTTGAGATACCTCTTGGAACTAGGTGAAAAGTGTCCATGAAGTTGGGTCAAAAACCTGCCTAAATTAGGGCAAATTTTCACTAAGTTATTTAGTTCATGGACCTATGTTCACAAATTCATAACTTGAGATCCAAGCATCTTTTGGGAAAATTTTGTGAAGAAAAGTTGTATATTTCATGGAGGACTACAACTTTCATGTTGGAAGTTTTCTTTGAATCAAATTGCATCATGGTGAAAAAGTGGTGGAAAGTTGGGAAAAAATAAGAAAATTTCCATACTTAGAAAAATTCTAAGTTATGAAATTTTTCAAATTCAAAACCCTAATTTTCAAAATTGGTTTTCTTGGTGAACAAGTTTCATATTTTGACATATCTTGATGAATTATGACCCTTGGAATTTGATTTTGACCAAAAAGTCAAAGTTTGACTTTTCAGTGCACAGTTGACTTTTGATTAGTTGACTACAAAATTCATTTGTCAATCTAATGAATTTGAGATTTTTTGAACAATGTGATTAGGTCAAGATGATTCCATTGAACCCTTGAAATCATGTTTGAACCCAATTGGCCATTTTCTAGGTTAAAAATCAGAAATTGCCCTTTCTCAGTCAAAACCCTAATTTTGACCATTTTGCCCTTTTGATGATTTGATCAAATTTCTTGAGGAATTGTGATCCAAACTTGATCAAATGGTACATATGAGTCTAAAATATTGTTGTGGATCAAAAATTATAAAGTTTGACTGTAAATTGGCCATGGTTGACTTTTTCCCCCATACAGCTGATTTTTAGGTCAATTATCCAATTGACTGATCAAAAATATGGTTCAAGGCTTGAAACTTAGCATGAGCAATCTTAGGGGTTGACCATGATGTATGGAAGTCACATGAAGAATTGGTGGTCCAAAAATCCTTGTGCAAACTCAAACCCTAATTTTGGGTCATCAGTGCAAGATGAGATGTCTTGGGCTGAGCAAACCCTAATCTTGTCTTGAGTCCAAGAAGTCTTGTGAGAAAAATCTTGATAAATGAGAGGGAAAATTTTGGGGTACAACACTCAGGATCAACCAAAATATAGCATTTACTACCAAACACATGAAAGTATCTGATTATAGGCTTCCTCTTTTTCCATAACTCCTATAGAGCATTTGAGGTACCAGTACTTAAAGTGACTCTATTATGAATATAGCATGCAGTGTTTATGACTTCTGCCCAGAAATGATATGGCAATTTTTTTAGCATAAAGCATAACTCTTGCTGATTCTTGCAAGGTTCTATTTTTCCTTTACATGATCCCATTCTGTTAAGGAGTGATAAGTGATGAGAATTCATAACTAATACCTTCATAGGCACAAAAAATAGAAAACTTGTTGTTCTCAAATTCCCTACCATGATCACTTATGATCCTAACAATGTTGCTTCTCTTTTCTTTTTGAAGTTTTTGACACAGTTCCTTGAAGATATCAAAGATTCTTATTTTTCTTTGATAAAATTTATCCAAGTGAATCTAGAAAAATCATCAACAACAACATAAGCATACATTTTTCCTCCAAGACTTTTAACCTGCATAGGTCCCATTAAATCCATATGAAGAAGTTCCAATGGTTTTGAAGTTGTCAGATGTTGAAGCTTTGGGTGTGACAACTTGCTTTGCTTCCCAATTTGACGATATCCACAGACTTTTCCTTCTTCAATTTTAAGATTGGGGATGCCCTTGATTGCTTTCCTGGACACAATCTTCTTCATACCTCTCATATGCAAATGACCCAGTTTTTGATGCCACATATTGACCCCGTCTTCTTTAGATAACATACATGTGGAATGGAAAATAACTCCTTGAGGTGTCCATAAGTAGCAATGATACTTAGATCTATATCCTTTCATTAGTAATTTATTCTCCTTGTTAGTGACCACACATTCAGATTTTATGAAGTGAACCCTGAGACCTTGATCACATAGCTGACTGATGTTGATTAGGTTAACAGTTAGACCTTTAGCAACTAGAACTCTATCAAGTTTAGGAGATCCTTCACAAGCTAGTCTTCCAGAACCTTTAATCACTTCCTAGGCACCATTTTCAAAGGTGACATAGATAGTTGTACGAGGTTTAACATCTACCAATAGGTTCTCCATACTTTTCATATGCCTAGAGCATCCTCTATCAAAATACCAGTCTTCACTATACGATAATTTTAGAGAAGTATGAGCAATGAGAATCTTGACAACATCTTTCACTTTCCATTCCTTCCCAGTTCTGGATACAACCACAATTGAGCTAGGAAGAGTTGGAAGTTTATGATATCCTCGAAGCCTATTGCAAGCTTTCTCTATGTGACCATATATTCCACAAACATGATATACTAATGGTTGAAATTTGACTATTGTCTGAGCTTCCTATTGTCTGGCCTGATGTCATGACATTTGATCAAACATTTTGAATTCTACCTTTATTTTAGCTGGGACAAATATTGTCTCAGGAGCATATTTCTTGTTCTTTAAGAATTGATATTCAAACCCTATGCCAGTATGTCTTTTGCCTTCTTCTACTTCTTGAAGGATTTCATCTAGCACATCTAATCCATTGTTTAACATCCTGACATTTTTTATTAAGTTATCAAGTTTTAATGTTAACAAAGTTACCTTTCTTTGTAGTTTAGAAATGTCAGATAGGTAGTCTTCCTTTTCAGTTTGGTTATCATCATTATTTGCATTACTCCTATCTAACATGCATCCTCAACCTTTTTGTACAAAAGTTTGTAGGACGCCAATAGTTCAACATAAAAACTCTCTTCTACCATAAAGTTGCACATTCATGTTAAGGCAGTAGCAGAATCGGCAAACTCTTTCACAGAGGATTCATCACCTTCATAGTTTGTCCTGAGAATATCCTAGGCATATTTAGCAGTACTGTGGATAACTATCTTCTTGATAACATTCTTGTCTACTCCATGAAGTAGGGCATCAGAGACTTTGGAGTTTGTAGGACCTAACTCATTTTGCTCTTTGGACCAATCCTCTTTTGACTTTAAAAACTCATTCTCATCTTTGTCTTTCATGACATGATGGTTCATCCTTTCATCATAACCTTCCAAGATTTACTATCCATGGATTTAAAAAAGGCTATCATCCTAATCTTCCAAAAATCATAACCTCCATCTTTCAACATAGGTGGTATATCCAACCATTCACCTTTATAGTCCATAGTACCAGAAAGTATTTTCCATGGAGCTCACCTAATAGCCAGAACATGGTGCCTGCTCTGATGCCAATTGAAATTCTAAGACACACAATATAAATATCAAGACTAATGTCTCAACACATAAGCATAATGTCACGATAGATTTTACAGTATCTGCTGACAGAACAAAAACTTTTACCAAACTTTAAACTATGCAAAATTATAAAGTGTATAAGGTAAAAGAACATAAAGAATTGTTAACCAAATTTGGTGCAACTGAACTACTTTGGGGGCTACCGGGCCAAAAAGGAAATCCACTACCAGTAGTACTAATTTTAAGCCTAAACAATCCCAGTTTAATCTCCATCTCACTTCCAATCACTGCAGTGATAAAATACCTTCCCCAATCCTAGTGATAGTATATAATTAAGCCACAATCACAGTGACTCGAAACCAAACTAAATTGAAGTTTACACTTCAATCACAATACTCAAACTCTTTCTTAGAAGCTTTAGACTGAGAATAATAACTTGAAAAACTATCAAGTAACAATAAGTCAACTCAAATACATCAAAAGATACACGAGGACATACAGACAAAAACATAAACCCCTTGAATAACCCTCAAAATCTAAGACTAAGAAAATTCAGATTCCCCTTATTTTTACAAAGTTCTTAATGAAGTTAGGTCTAGGTAGTTTCTTTAAATACTCTTCAGCAATCCTTGGGCCTTGCATCTGTGCCTAAATATTCCTTGTTGCACAAGCTGAAGGTTGCACCAATCTATGTAGGAAAATATCCTTGAATATTGGAGCAAGCATAAGATTTCCTAAATTGTCTCAAACAACCAATTATAGCAACCTATGTATAATTAGAGATAAATTATTTGTTCCAGATTTATAATTCTTGACCGGTGATAAATCAGTGAGATAAGAAAAACTTAAATCTCCCAGAAAAAATTAAAGATCTATTAAGAACAAACAGCTTGTACTGATGTTAGAACCGAATGTTACAACATCTTTTAGAACATCTGCTTTCAAATAAACCTGACTAACATGTTTAAAAACAAATGCTTTAACATGAAGCTACAAACCATGTTTTAGCAAAAATTATGGTAATCCAAAATAAATGGTACTAACAATAACAATAGAAAATGAACATCACCATTCAATATTGGTTTTACCTAACATCATTCTAATTTATAACTTCAATCCAGAAAATTCAGAAAAAAATCTTCAACCTTGTCAAGTACTCAACATATCTATCTTCTCACTATAATTCACTCGATTGAAGGGGTAATCTATCGATCAACATGCAAAAATTCTTATACTGAGTTTGACCATGTTCTAAAAAAATTCATCAAAGTAATCAAGACACACACACTTAAGGGCTTTTCCATTTGTAACGTGGCTTATGCTAAGGTAGGATATATTTTTGGAAAGTAGGTTTATACCTTTGGAGTTAGGTACCTAGTGTTATTTCTCTGAAATTATGATTGACTTACATTTTGGTAAAACCATTTTAGCAGCAACATGTTGAATAAGATGTTCCAACTTTCTGTTTTCAACATGTCGAGAAGGATGTCCCAACAAGGAGTTAGGACATCATGTATGCAGCAAGTTGACAATGTGGATTAGCTTATTTTTAGCAATTGGATATTCAGGGAATATTCAGTTAGCTTATATGCCATCCAAGATTGACAAATCAGAATATTCTTTGATTTGTTTTCTAAGATTTGACTAGTTTCTAAAAATGAAGATTTATTAGGAAACTAATGATTGAAGACCTATTTTCTTGGAGGACTTTTTGCAGACTTTGTGCAGCCTCACTGATGTGGTTTTGAAGCCCAACCCAGTCTAGAATACATTTATAAATAGACTGGTGTATACCTAGTATTAGGTGGAACTTACATATGTATTTGTGTTAGGGTTTTTAGAATCCTTATTGTTGGGTTGTAAGTTTTCTGCTAGGTGTTTAGAAGATTTTAAGCATTGAACATATTATGTGTCAATTTTCATAATCTTTTAAGCATTGAGTATTGTGTGTTTTAGAAGTATAGCTTTCGGTTGTCTTTTGATCTCTACTTGTGTTTAGAGTTTGCTCCAATTGATGAGTGTAATTGAAGAGGGATTTGAGGAGGGCCTCGTACCTAGGTGTGTCTTAGGTAGAAGTTAAGCAAAGGGTAGTGATTATGTGTGTAGACTATAAACTAGAAGTTTGTTGTAAGGTTTGCAAATTGATACTATCTAGTTGATTTCATCCATGGCTTGGTAGCCCCAAGAGTAGGAAGGTTGTTCCGAACTGGGTAAACATATCATGTGTTATTTACTTTCAACATTACTATTTTTGTTTAACCATCTTGATATTGTGTGTGAAGTCGGTTCGGTGTCTCGACATCTTTTAGGACATCTGGGATCTGATAGCTAGAATTTCACCTAGTTCTCCTTTTGTTATCACACCATCTCTTTTTCTAATTATCGGTACTAGATATTTATACTTTTATGAACTTTGCTATGCCTTTTGCATTCTTACTCTTCTATTTTTTTGAAGAAGTTTCTTTGACTTCTTGAATTTTTTCTTAATGTTTTTGACTTTTTGACCAATATCTCTAGTACCCCAACCCCAAACTTATAATCTGCTCACTTGCAAGAGCAACCCCAAACTTATTATTTTTCATAAGACATGAAAACTAAAAAATTCTACCTAACTCTAATAAGAGGGTGGAAAGAATTAATCTTTCAAGTCAATTGGTTAATATATATAGCTATTTCACTAAAAGAAGGGCTAAGCTCAAAGTTCTTAGCAAAGGATATTCATATTAACACAGGTTGGCTTAAAAAGGCTCAGAGTTTAAAATAATAAACTGCCTCGGTGTGTATAAATCAAACTAGATAAATTAAATAACAAATTGTAAATAATGGAAATTTTAAACAGTGATAATATTTGGCCCAAACCTTACTAGATGAGGTATATGGAAGTTGAGTACAAGCCCGGTGATTCCATTTTCATGTTTCGCTTTCAATACATAGGGAAATTTCCTGATGATCATCCTTGTTTCTGGTGATGCTTTTGGTTCATTTGTTCATTGCTAAAGTTGTATTTTTTGTAAATATGAAAGAAACAGCAGAAGAAGACATGCTTATTAATTTCAAGAAAAGATTAAATTATACAATGGGGAAGATTACTTATAAGTAGCTATTACTCTTCTCTAGGCATAAAAAGAAAAATTGAAACTTGCTACATCTTCTTTTTAACATATTATGAAAGCAGAAAAAGTCTTACATGTCGTTCATTGTGTTGTTGAAGTCGCTATTTTGACTTGCCCATTCTGCTCTCATATGTACTCTTATTCTCTCTTGTTCTCTATCTAGATCTCTGAAGTAATTCTCCATGTCTTACACAGTTTCAAAGTTAACTCTTAAGTTTCTAGCAGGCATGTGATCTTGTTGTTGACTGTAGAAGTCTGTGAACACTTGCTGATTATTTTGCTTTCGTGCTTCCTGATTTTGAATATCCTTGTGGTAGAATTCTTCGTCGTCTCCTGCTTAATTATTGTCTTGTTCTGGTTGAGCTCTCATTGGTTACTCATATATTAAAGCCTTCTAATAGTTGAGTCGTTGATTACTGCTTTAGGACTTATCATTAAGTCATATAGATGAGTGGGGACTCCAACTAACTTGCACAATTAATTAATAATACAAAACTGCCCACAAGCTCGTTGTGCAGCGTCAGCCATATATTTGATATATTTAGAAATTAAATACCCTACATTAATAAGCTCACCATTTAAAAAAGATAATAGCCTTAAACACCGCTTAACTATAAATTGGGACTAAATAGATGTGGATTCTAACGTTTGTATAAAGAAAGAGGCCCATGCTCTATGAATTGGGCAAAGTTTAGCAATTTTAGGCCACAACCTAAGATTGTGTTTAATCACCTATCCCCCCCCCCCCCCCCCCCCCCCCCCCCCGCAGCCTACAAAGAGCATAAATTATCTCTTGAGTCATGGGTTCAAGCATAATATTGTGCTCATCTCTTTTATCTCTAATTGCACAAGACTCAGGAGGTTCGAGAAGAAGAAAGAATTAATAGCAGCAGGAGAGTAGTCAATGTACATACCTCAGATATATTATGTATAATAAATGGAACTTTGAAAAGTAGTGTTTGTATAAAACTCACACATATATGTACTTAACCACCACCTTAGTTGCAAGATTTCCATGACTTCTTCAAAACCAACCAAGTCGTTGCAATCGAACGCCCTCTGCCTCACGATGTTACAATCCACCAACTTGAGATATTTCTCGGCATTGGCTTCGGATAAAAACTAGAGGTTAAGGAAATTTGGAGCACTTGGTGTAGGTTGAGGGATGAATGTGGAAACCCTTTGAACTTTTCTTTTCTTAGGAGTCACCTGCACTATAACAACACAAGAACAAAATTTGCAAGAAAAATGAACCAAAAGTATTACTCAGAGAAGAATATTCATGCACAAGAAGAGGAAAAGAAGTGGTGTAAGGGAAAGTGGCATGTAGATTTCATTTTATAGACAAATAAACAAGCCACCACGCGCGTGATAGGCTTTATCGTGTGTGCGATGCTAATGGAACACACCAGCGGCTAGATCCAACGATCATCTCTAACGGATAACTGTTATAACATTACCATCACGTGTGTGATACCTACCATCGTGCGTGCAATGTAACTCTGTCACGCGTACGATGCCTTACATGACTTTTCCAACAACTTTTCTATTTTATATCTTTTCCTCTCCCACTTCTAACTTCTACTCTTCCTTTTCTTTATTTGTCCACTTTGAAGGTGTGAAGAAAACGCAAGAAATGGGGGTTTGAATTTGGTTTTCCTTTCTTTTAAAACTTTCGCTTCTAAGCATAATTCGTTGAACAATGCTTCTGATTGTTGTTTCTAATTAATGATTATAATTTGGTTCAGAAAACATAATCTCTAAAGCATAAACAATATTAAAAAACACGCGATATATGTTGGTTCACTTGAGAAACCCCCAAGCTAATCCAGTCCACCCTTCCAAGGTGATTTTGCCTTGAAATCAAGAACTTAATCCATTATAATCAATATGATTACAATCACACGGGCAACTGCCAGTTACTAACATCAAATGAAACATTTAGGGATCCAAACCAGATATGACATTCATTGACCCACTAGAATCTGATTCTCCAGAACCTCCTATCAAGATTTTATTCCAATGATATCCATCAGTGGTCTCAGAAGGCTGACCTTCACTCAGTCCCCTTTGAGATACGACTACCATTGACCCAATAGAATCCACTACCATGGTTTCATCTATGATGGTTGCAGCTAAAGTCTTCTTAAGTCTTCTGATATTTACTCGATCACGTGAGGTGCCAACCAATTCTAAACAAAATGGTTTTTCTGGAGATTATATGAGTGCTTCTTATCAAGCAGATTACTCCTAATTTAAGTACATATTGCTTGACACTATTCTGAGCAACAACTCTTGTGTATAAAAAATTTAGATGAAGATCTTAAGAAATAACACAGTCTAAGCAATAACTCTTATGTTTTACGTATTTCTACAAATATGAATATAATCTAAAATAAGTGCAGTCTCTTGTAGTCTTCTTGTCTTCATCTTCTTTGTTGAGCAAGCTATGAGCAACAACTCCTTGCTTCTTCATAACTCAGTCAAGATGTATATGATTGATGATTTGAATTACATCTTGAATAATTCTTCACTTTTATCTTCTTTCTTCATTAAGCAAGATACGAGCAACAACTCCTTGCGTCTTCATGATTCTTCCAACATGTATATGATTGGTAAATTGAATAATATCTTGTAGAATTCTTCATATTGTTATAGTGGATGATTTCTTCGATTTGGTTGTGTTCTAATAGTAATAGCTTTTCTTTTTAACTTGAACATCAACAACCTGTGATTTGCAACTTGCAGCTTTTAGCACCCAGCCAAGCAGCCTATGACAAGGTCATCAATATTCAGCATCATGTGTTAAGCAACAGCTAACCAAGCAACAATTTTAAACATATGATTCTTTTCTTATATATCCAAGCAAAATAGAGTCGTTGGCTATTTGAAAAATAGTCGTTACAAATAGTAATATGATGTCCTTATCTCTTCCATACTTTAAGTTAGTGGAGAGGTAGTGGCATAAAGCTTTTCGTACTTTGTGCTATTGTACTGTGTTACCATTATATTCTTTCCTTATGCACTTCAGAGGCTTCTGCGAGCATGAGATTAGAAGCGGGAACATAACATAAGGTCTTAAGAACTTGAAGTATTCAGAGTCTTCAGAACAACGTCTTCAGAGTCTTTAGCACTTGGTTATGAGAGCCCATTGTAGCAAACCTTTAGATCAGAAGAGCTTCAAGTCTTCAGAGTCTTAAGAACTGCATCTTTAGAGTCTTCAACACTTGGTCTTCAGAACTTGTTTGTAGATAACCTTGGACCTTTAGAACTTCAATTTTTTGGAATCTTCAGACCTTCTGTCTTAGAATCTTTAGCACTTGGTTCTTTCAGAATCCTTATCTTCAGAACCTTGTTACTAGAAACACAAAGTCTTGAGGATCTGGACTACAATTAGAAACTTTCTCTTCAGATCTTTTAACATTGAATTCTTTGGAACAAGTTGTGTTTTAGAAACTAAGTTATTAACATTTGGACTTCATTAGAAACTTTGTCTTCAGATCTTCTAACTTTGTTTCTTGAAACACACTGCCTTTTAGAAATGTGAGCCTTCAGCATCTGGATGTAAGTAATAACTTCTGTCTTCAGATCTTATGACTGGTTTCCTTAGAACATGCTATCTATAGAAGCTTGAGTCTTCAACATCTGGAAAAAAGTAACAACTTCTTTCTTTAGATCTTTTGACTGGTTTCTTCATACAAGTATCAGGGATTACATTTTAGAGCCTTCTGGAGTGTCTTGCTACTGTTCATCTGAACTTGTGTAGCATAAAAGTGGAATCAATTCTCTTATAATGTCTTTGCCACGCCATTCATCAGAAGCAGAACCTGTTTTTTAAGTACTCAAAAATAACAAACATTAGTATAACAAAATTGTTCATACAATCATACTCATTTGTTATCATAAAAAATCAGATAATATTGCAGAACCAAATCTTGTTCTTACAATCTCCCCCTTTATGAAGATGACAAACTATGTATTTTGATGACATGATTTTGTAAATATAATCATAATTAGTTAAATTAGAATAGTAATAAATACTTATCCTTTTTTCTGATACTCCCCCTGAGTCAATGACTTGATGAAGATCGAATATCCTGACTCTGAAGCATTAAAGTAAAAACTCTCCCCTGGTTCCAATAGATCAGATATCGAGATCTTGAGATTCTTGACTTCAGGAATTTCAAATAGTCTTCAACTTCTGATTTTCTTTGTTCTTCTGGAAGACATATGCTTCTTCTTTTTATTCTTATGTCCTCATTATCACATTCTCAGACATTATACATCTTCTGAACATTATGATACCAAAATTAAGATAACTTTAACTTTCAGAAAGTTCTCAACTTCTTAACAGTATTAGGTCTATCGGATTCTTGAACATATGTTCATAGAGTATACATCTTCTAATATATGAACAATCAATTCTTAAGAACTTTAACATAGTTCTTTCATTTTGTCCTATCTTAGAATGCCTAGTTAACTTGTTCAGAGTTCCTTGGTTAATTGTCAAACAAACAAGCACACGTTAGTGGTAAATGCATATCTTATATCATTCTATTATTATGACGAGTTTTTGCATTTCTTTAAGTTCATCAAAATATTATAATACTTCTCCCCCTTTTTGACATCATCAAAAAGATAATTTCATCTATTATATCAGATAGAAGAAAACTTCAGAGTACATTAAGAGAAAAGAAACACAAATTAGAAGAAGACTTTAGATTTTCTAAACCATTACAGGTAAGATTTCAATTATCAAAATCTTGAACAGTATCAATCCTAGCGCAATATTCTTCAACCAATGCGTTATGTGGTCCATTTTTCTTTATCAACTCCCACACCCTGTCTTGGATTATTATTTCAGATAGTATCCTTCCATAAGGAATATAGGATTGAATCTGAGTTCTTGATATTTCAATGGAGTGTTTCAGATGATTAAATATGGTTTTGGAAAGGTTGATCTTGAAGTGATGGATCAAGAGGAAAACAAAATTTTTTTCATCATAAGATAGAGTGCTTCTTGTTGTGGCTCGAGGACGGAGGTTGGAAAGGGAGAACTTGAGCCAATTTTTTTCTGAATGAAGAAGGGTTCTAGGATTATTGGTTCATATGGTACTGAACTTTCATGAAGAACCCTATATATTTCAATAAAACTTAGGTCGGATTGATAGTCATCAATGGTGATTCCATATGAGATAAACCTAATGACTCTTATAATGGAAGATGTGGTGACAGTAATGGGAAGTCTAAAGATTTCAGACAGAATAGTGTTACCATCATCACTAATTTTGGCATACTTCCAGAATTCCTTCCTAAGGACAGGGAAGGTGTGACCTATAAGCCGAGTAAAGTAGCATCTCCAAGATTAGATTTGCATGCTTCTTATTAGGTCAAAACCATGGTGTTTGAGTCTGGGAAGATTGGGTCGTTTTTCTTGAATAATTTCAAGATTTCCTCATTGCCATGAAAAGTTATAGCAGACATTGTAAAAACGGGAAAAAGAAAAATTAAAGGGTTCTCTATTTGGATTGAGCGTGATGAAAGGTGAAAAAGGAGACTTTAACTATTTATAGAAACTGATAGAGAGCCTAGGTATGGAATCCATTAGATAGGCTATGATTATCTACGTGACAACTAGAGAACCTAAATATATTGAGAAGGACAACAAGTAATTAATCTTATTTATAAAGAGAATTTTAAAATAAAGAGAAGTTTGACAGTTACCCTTTAATTTATAGGAAAGGTAACTAACACACGCCAAATATTTTTTAAACCTATTTCTCAGATACGTATAAGAGAGTATATTGTCTTGTTACATGTCATATCATAATAGTGAATAATTAACAACAACAAATTAACACAAAGTAAGAACTTCATTAATTAAGACACTTCAACAGATATAGGTTTTTAAATTTGAAAAACTAGGCAGATGATATGAAAAATGATTATACTTTTGAAGAGACAGGTCATATTTTCTTAGCTAATGAAAATCTCACACTTAGATTTTAACAAGCAATCTTCAGGACAGTTTTGGGGACCAACTTCTGATATCATTTCTTTAAACATATCCATTATTCCCTCTTAGAAAATAATTTCAGACAAAATTCGTCCATAAGGAATATAAGACTTTATGTGATTCCTGGACCCAGAGATAGATTTCCAAATATATGTGAAGATTAACTGTGGCAAGCTTACACGATTATTATTCATCGGAAGAAAGATAAGTGCTTGGTCATCATACCTCAGAAGGTCTTGATTATCCCTTATGGGAAGAAAGTTGAACAATACAAGCTTGAACCAAGCTTTAGGAATGGGAAGTATATTTCCAAGATTGATAGGTTCATATCTTGATGACATGTCATGAAGAGAATCAAATTTGCCAGACATCATAAACCTAGACTTTACATAGTCAACTGTGACACCTACATTCTCACATCGAGTGGAAAGAATGATTGATAAGAGAGTAATGGTGATGGGAATTTCAAAGATATAGGAGTGAATGGAACCATTCTCATAGTCAAGATAAGCATGCTTCTAGAATTATTTAACAAGATTAACATAAACAGGTTTCTTTAGCATGCTGAAGTATCTTGTCCATTGCTGAAAATAGAACACATATGAGATGATGGAAGCAATGTTACTTTCAAGAGAGGAAATTTCAATTTGTTTTTCGATGGTGATTTCAAGAAGATCTTCATTTCCAAGAAAGGTTGGTTGTGGCATGATGAATTAGATGAGAGGAAGAATCTTAATATGAATTAGTTTATGAAAGGATAAGATAAATATGATGAATTACTGTTGGGATATATATATATATATATATATATATATATATATATATATATATATATATATATATATATATATATATATATATATATATATATATATATATATATATATATATATATATATATATATAAGAGTGATAAAAGTTGTACTAATCTGCAAGAATGGCATAGATCACTGACATAGGACGAGAATTTCAAGAAAGAAGAATGAAGTGAATCAGTCTTTATAAAGTTGGAGTACCATACAGGTTCTAAATAAGGACTTTGAGTGAATTAGCCTTTAGAGGTGATGTACTGGAGCAGAGATAGAAGAACATTAAACATATTTGCTTGAAAGCGAGGCTATCATCACATACATCATGCATAAAATATCCGGCTCCTTCTCAAGAGAACTTACGAGTTCACATTTTCTAGAAAATTGATTAAAGGATATTTCTCTTGGAGGAGAGAATGTTCAAGATCATAAAATTTTCATTTAATCAGAAATTTCACAACTTTGAGTTGCATTATCATTTGGAATGCTCATGTTTTAAAAACATCTTCTAACTTGTATAAATATTTCTATTAGAAGTTCTAATTAGTTATATATAAAAGAAAATGTACCTTTGAGATTCTGAAATCTTTACAACGATTCTTTTATCTGAGCTCTCTCCATTCTGGTTTTGAATTTAACTTATCCTTGATAGAGCTTCTGATCAGCTTGTCATGTCTTTGAAGATTTTCCATCTGTCTTTATCCTTTTCTTAAATTTAAGCTTTTCTCTTAAATACAACTTCTGATTTACTTCTTTCTTCTTATGCTTTCTTCAGAGTAGTCTTCCATAGGTTCTGAATTATCTTCATATTGATTCCTCTTATTCTCAGTTTTCTGATTTGAAAAGAGAAATCTTCTTCTGAAATCTAATGTCTAGTCTGAGAACTAGAATCAGAGTCTTCTCTTCAGACCGTCTTTTCATTCTTCTATTTAGAATGATTAGTCTGACCTTTTTGATAGAATCCTCATAGCAAAGAAATTCTAATCTTTTATTATCAGAATCATCCATCCGTGTGTCAAGCTTTCTTTGAACATAAGCTTGTGTTTCAGAAGGTTAATGTTTCATGAAATTATGAGAAGCTATGTGATAGAGAGAGTTAACTATCATTACTTAACGTCTTTTGAAATCTCTGTTTCCTTAAACGAATTACATAATCCGTTCTAATACAAATATCATTAAATTTTGACTGAAAATCTTGTTCTTGCAATGCTAAGCTAACTTGTTTAGAGTTAGTTCTTTGATCACACTTCAGATGAATCAATGAGCGTTCTTTCCTCAGCAATGTCTTGACTTCAGCAAAGTCTCTTTTGACATAATCAATAACTAGATCTTCTGCATAAGATCTTATGTCTGCTTGAGTACATGTTTTATCAAGAGATTCTTATATATCATAAGATAACAGTCTTTCTTCTTTTGAAAAGATTCCTAATGAGGTCTTATGAGAAAGTCAAGGGTGGAGTAATCTGTTTCTTGAAAACATCTCATATTTCTCAATGGAACTTAATCAAAAGAATTCAATAGATATAACTTCTTGTTAGATGAATCTTTTCTTGTTAGCTTGTTCTTCAATATTCTGGATTTAGACAGTAGTTGAAAATAGAATAACTATCACCTTAGATTATTTCTTCACAAGGCATATGGATCTTTATCTGACATTGTTAGGTGTTTGAATATCCATCAATAACAGAACCGGGCTCTGATACCAATTGAAGTTGTGAAGAAAATGCAAGAAAGGGGGGGGGGTTAAATTGGGTTTTCTTTTCTTGTAAAACTTTCGCTTCTAAGCAGTATTCGTTGAACAATGCTTCTGATAGTTGCTTCTAATTAATGCTTCTAATTTGGTTTCGAAAACATAAACTCTAAAGCATAAACAAAAGTAAAGAACACACGATATATCCTGGTTCACTTGAGAAATCCCCAAGCTAATTCAGTCTACCCTTCCGAGGTGATTTCTCCTTGAACTCAAGGACTTAATCCATTATGATCAATATGATTACAATCGCACGAGAAATCGCTTGTGACTAACATCCAATGAAACATTCAGGGATCCAAACCGGATATAATTATCATTGACCTAACAGAATCTGATTCTCTAGAATCTCGTATCAGGATTTCCTTCCAATGATATCCATCAGTGATCTCAAAAGGCTGACCTTCACTCAATCCCCTTTGAGATATGACTACCATTGACCCAAAAGAATCCACTACCAGGATTTCATCTATGATGGCCGTAACCAAAGTCTTCTAAAGTCTTTTTATCTTTACTCGATCACTTGAGGTGCCAACCAATTCTAAACATAAGCGTTTTTCTGGAGATTATATGAGTGCTTCTTATCAAGCAGATTACTCCTAATTTAAGTACATATTGTTTGACACAATTTTGAGCAAAAACTCTTTTTTACAAACAATTTACATGAAGATATTAAGAAATAACACAATCTAAGAAACAACTCTTGTGCTTTACGTATTTCTACAAATAAGTATCTAATCTAAAATAAGTGCAGTCTCTTGTAGTCTTATTGTCTTCATCTTCTTTGTTGAGCAAGCTATGAGCAACAAATCCTTTCTTCTTCATAACTTTGCCAAGATGTATATGATTTATGATTTGAATTACATCTTGAAGAATTCTTCATTTTTATATTGTTTCTTTATTAAGCAAGATACGAGCAACAACTCCTTGCGTCTTCATGTTTCTTCCAAGATGTATATGATGGGTAAATTTAGTAACATCTTGTAGAATTCTTCATATTTGTGATACGGTGGCAGAACCTACTGTTAATACTGGTTTGAATTTTTTGTTTGCAAATGTTGCGGTAAGAAAGAGTCGCCATTAACTTTTCTTTTATCCAACAAAGGAAAGGCTGAAAAGAACATAAAAAGACCTTTTTCGAGATTTTCTGAGTAAAGGGGGTAGATTATGGAAAGGGAAGGTGTTAGCACCCTTTTCATCCGTGGTTTTCCACGAGCTCTTAGGTTCTAGCTCATGTTTTGAAAATTACTTGTGATTTGTTTGTTTTGAAAATTGTTTTGAAAATTGTTTTGAAAATTCCTTAGTGCGGCGATTCGCTTTGTTATAACTCTTGTATCAGTCCTCAAGCGTGTTGACAAGGCGAATGTTTTTAAAAGTATTTTGAAATATATTTGTGTAGGTGCAAAAATTTGTTTTGAGCAAGCATCTAAGAACTTATCTACTTATACTCGAAAGGGTCGTTCTTTTCCTCCTAACCTTTAGACAGTGCTATCCTAATATTAGTGAGTAGGTAGCCCTATCGTTGGATGTGTGAGGGACAGGCACGGGTCATTGTTATGGTCATAGAAGGCAACATATAGGGATACCTTAGCAGTTCGAAGGAACTGCCATCATATATTCGTAGGCAACATCGAAGGACAAGATCATTTCTCGTAGGCAACTCGAGGGACATTGAGGGACTATGATCTTTATGATGACTTTAACCGAGGGTCTTTTGCTAAGATATCCCTACATTCGAGGGACATGACCATTGTTTTTCCGAAGGAAACAAGTGGGAGATACCCTAGGGGTGAGCATGTGCAAGTGTGCTTGATTCTGTTCATTTATCTTGCGCATTTAGGGTTATCTATGTTCAATTAATTGTTATCTTTCCATGCAACCCTATTAGCATACATCTAAGAAGTTTATCATACGGAAAATAAATTACGGAAAAATAAAGTTCCTAACTATTACAGGGCCTTGGGGCAATTACATAATTAATGACTGAAAAGTAAAGCGCGGAAATTATAAACCCTAATTAAGCTATTACAAACCGGACGCAGTTACATCAATAATAAAAAAAGTAATCGAACGGCAAAATGATAACGCGCGAGAATTAAAACTGAAAAAAGTTCAAAACCCTAAAAATCTAATTTGCTCATTGAAAATATTTTTGGGATTTTTTTATAAAAAAAGATTTTAAATTTAACCTAATCTTCTAATTAATTTTAATTAATGAAAATAAATAAAAGTTAATTGAATTAATTAATTGGAAAAAAATTAATTTATTAAAAAAAACTAAGTCCTAATTTTTTCGTGATTATTTTCTGATTTTAGGATTTTAAAAAAATGATTTAAAACAAAAGAAATAAAAAACTAAATAATAATAATAAAATAAAATAAAATAGAGAATTTGAGAAATAAGCCTGAGGGAGGTATGAACCCAAATTGGGGGTTGCAAGCTGAAATTTTTGTCCAAGGCCGTGAAGCTGTAAGCCCATAGCCAGCGTGTGGTTCAGTGTGGAGCAAGCTGGGAGATCCATCATGTGGCTGCCATCCTGGAACGTTAGATCTGGTGTTGATTGATCTGATGGCGATGATGATGATGCCTATGGTACACGCGTTGAGGTTGGGAGTACTGGATCTGAAAGAAAATGTTAGGAAAAATAATATGCAGGAGGCAGGGGTCGAACCCCTGACCTCCCACATGCGCGTGCCCTAAACCCTTCAGCCTTGCCATCTGAGCCAACTTCATATTCATTATATAATATAAACAGAATTTAATATATTTAATAAAGGGTCAGTGTTTAAGAGAAAACGCGCGCAATTCAAATGGCCCACTCCTGATACGCCACGCCATCGTCTTCCCCAGTGGGCTGTCGTTTTTTCCCAAGGACTTTTACCTACGAACTTGTTGTTGCTAAAAACCTGTGCATTTCAAAGATTCACACCAAGCAATATAAATTCCATCCAAATACATGGATCAACTGGGTTTGATCTCGTGAATACAATGGTATTCTTCTTTTGGCCAAATTTTGCCTGTAATGAAAAACCCCAAAATGGACCTCAAAACCCTAACAATGGCAGTTGGTCAAACACGCATCAAAACAAGCAATTAATCATTCAAACATGTTCTAAATGATCATATAAACATGAATGCATACTCAAAAGTCATTTATAATGCGTATATTGGTAAAATCGAATTCAAGAACATATGTGCAAACTGTTATGTCGTATGGGATGATTCTGGATGTCTTGATGCGTGCAAATGATCCAGTTAGCTTCCAAATGTGCCCAGCAAATGGTTACCACCTTCAGAATGTTTTGAATCTCCTTGTAAATCAAAATTCGGTTGCCACTTTTTGCCAACAATTTGGAGTTTCTTGTGTCAATTTCGTGCGGCCAATCCTCCTTTTTTGGTCTGGGAATATTATGAGTATATAATGGAATGAATTAGGTTAATAAAACTGGATGCAATCTTAGAGAATTATGGAGAAAAAGATTTGATTTGCCATGGATATTTTAAGTTTCTAAAATAGGACAAATCATGCACTTTTCATTCCAATCATTCCTTGCACGAAAAATTTGATTTGCCAGCTGATTCTTGACTCATTATGTGGTCATAAAACAAATCTTGGATTTTATTTTATTATTTCACTATTTTATTTGATTTATTTTGATTTTAATGAATAAAAAATCAAAACAAATAATAAAAATAATGAAATAATGTATGAGTGAGCTCAAGGGTCGTGGGCCATGTTAGGAACAAGTTTCAAGCATGAAAACATGGGCCCATTTGGAAAAAATTCAGGTTTGGTCATTATTTGCTTCATGCACACTTCCAAGAATTGGTCAAATTTAGCAATGCATATATCTCTCATTTTTAACCCTAAGAGGGTTTTCTTGGACTTTTTAGAGAGCTTAAGATGTCCTCTAAACAACCATGTTGGTTTCATCTCAATTGGATCTTCCATGTTCATGTAAGGGGCTTTGACCCAAAAGGTGTTTTTATTGACTTTTTTAAAGGACCTATAATGTATGAACTTATATCTTTTGATTGAGGCATTTCTTGACCTTGAGGGATGAAGAGTAGTTGTAGGAAATTGTATTATATTCAAAATGAGCCCTGGTTGGAAAATTTCTGATAAAGTATGATAAAGTTATGCTTGTTCAATGTTTGGTTGACTTTTCCTGTAGAAACCCTAATTTGCCATTTTTGACTTTTGATGAGTTAGGAGCATTTCTTGAGGAATCATGATCAACCCTTGATAAAAAGATGGATATTACTTCAAAATTTTGATTTTGACCAAAAATCTTGAAGTTTGACTGTATTTGGGCCACAATTGACTTTTGACCTATCATAGTTGATTTTCAGGCATTTGAGCAGTTGACTAGGCAAACTTGTTGTTCAAGGCATGAAATTTGGCATGTGTGATCTTGAAGACATATTAGGACCATGGAAATAATTTGAGACCATTGGAGTTCAAACATCTTGATGAAAATGGAAACCCTAGTTAGGGGTTTATTGCCTTAGGAGGAGAATTGTCTGGTTAATTCTTTGTCATCCTTGAGCAATTGAGGAACTCTAGAGGCATGTCTTGAGTGAAAATGGGAGGGAAAATTTTGGGGTACAACAACTTCCCCTGTTCAATCTTCTTAAACCTGAGGATTTAGATTTCTTGTCTTCCTTTCGTGATCTGAAGGTAGAAGATGATTGAACACTAGAGTGCCCAGAAATCTGCACTCGTTTGAAATGATACTTGACTGTGTAGATAATATCGGGAATGGGCTTATAGATGCCATTTGGAGAAGATGACGGGATATCATTGGAGATGGGCTTAAAGACGCCATCAAGAGAATATGACGGAGAGTCGTCGGAGATGGGCTTAAAGATGCCATCTAGAACAGTGTTGATAAGATACTCTTTTGTGGGAATCCTTATTCCTATTATTGAGGAGGACTCCACTGAGGAATGTTGGTCTCTTCTTGGGAAATAGAATTTAGGAGCTTCATTTTTTCATTACTCTACTGGGGAGTCATGTCTTGATTGAAGAGACTGAAGTGAACTGCTATCTGGTCGGGATCCAAGCTTCACGATGACTTGTTGAGGATAATAAGGTTGACCTCTATCTGGTCGTATTTCAGGCTTCATAGTGACTTACTGGGGAAATGAGATTAAATTGTCATCTGGTCGTACTTCAGGTTTTTCAGTTTCTTAAACTAGAATAGAAATCAAAAAAATCTTAGTGTCGATTTAACTGAACCAGAGAAAGGTCTTTAATTAACTTTGACTGGAATAAAAATCAGAAGGATCTTAGTATCGATTCAACTGAACCAGACAAAAGTCTTGGAATATCTTCAACTAGAATAGAAATCATAGAGAACTTAGTGTCGATCTGACTGGACCAGAGAAGGTCCTCTGAGAACATCGTTCTAAAGAAAAACGTTGAAATAGTCCTTCGTCAGATGCAGTTTTTGAGAAGATTACCAGGTCACATAAATAGTCAACGATGTTTGCTGACTTGATCTTTCCCTGAAAAAGGTAAAGATTTAGTCATATGCAATGTCATGATGTATGAAATTGTGATCGGTGGAAATAGAACTGACTGTTTTTTAAGCTGGTTCGTGAAATGTCGCGGTAAGCAAGAGTCGCCACCGTCTTTTATGTTCTCTAACATGGAAAGGACAAAAGCACAACAAAATTCCTTTTCGAGAATGTTTCTCGGTTCGGGAGGTAGATTTATAGAAAGGGAAGGTGTTAGCACCCTTTCTATCCGTGGTTATCCACGGGCTCTTAGGTACTTGCTCTATGTTTTCAAAAAATTGTTTGCTTTTCAAGTGTATGTGGGTTTGAAAAAGTTTCGTTTGAAAAATTTCTAGGTAACTCTTGTATCAGTCCTCAAGAGTGTATGAAATATTTGTTTGAAAACTTTTTGAAAGTGTCAGTGCGAAAAGTTGTTTTTGTTTTTTGAAAGAGCAAGTACCCAGGAGAAATCTACCTACTCTAAGGAATTAAGCTGTGTAAGAGTCCTATAGACAGTACTATCCCACTATTGAGAAGTAGGTAGCACCGTCGTTGGAGTTATTCGGGTCAATTCGATTATGAGGGATAATGTGTGGTCACCAAAGCAATAGTAGGACGCCTTAGCAGTAACCCTAATGTCCCAGATCCTTTTTATCCGAGGCAACCGTTTCGAGGCAACTGGATCTTAGACAGGAGGGCGACCTCTAAAACACCCTATACTTGATGACCACCTCGAGGCAACAAGTGAGGCGTACCCTAGGAGTGGCATGTGCATGTGTGTTGTTTTTCAGTTTATGTTTATCTTTGAACATGCATTTGTGAGCTACGGATTGATTTTATTTTTCATACAAGTCTTTCATGCATAATTAACAGTTAAGAGTGCGGAAAATAAAGTGCGGAAAGATAAATCTACGTTATTACAAGGCGCGGGTCTATACATCGCCAAAAACAAAACCCGTTTGGAAAATAAATGCGGAAAGTAAAAGAAAGCGATAAAAGCCTAATTAACTATTACATCCTTGGAAATAGATACATCAATATAATCAAAAATAAATAATAAAGTGCGCGCAAAGAAATTAAGTCGGGAACGTCATAGGGTTTTGACCCTTTTTTGAGAAAAGAAAGTAATTTGGCCCTTTTTTGCAATTAATTAAATTAAACCTAGACTAATTAATTAATTAAGAAAAAAAATATTTTTTGTGTTTTTTAAGTCTTTAATAAAAAAAAAATTAAAAGTCAAAAGAAACCCTAATTCTAAATTTGTTTTATTTATTGTAAAAAAGTCAAAATTAAACCTAATTTAAACTAAGTTGATTAATTAGAGTTTATTTACAAAATAAGTTAATAAATAAGAATAATAATAATTAATAAAAATATTTACATTTTTTATTCTCTGAATTTATTATGAAAAATATTAATTTGATAATTAATTAAATAATAATAATAATAGTTATTAAAGAAAATAAAAGGAAAAAGAAAATGAAAAAAAAAAGATAGTAAACCAGGGGGGTTGATGGACCCATTAGGAGGTGCTGATTGCAGATTTCAGGCCCAATAGCACTCCAAGCCCTGTTGACTTTGGGAATTGGTTGCACGTTGGTTGACTGGGAACACCATAGTCAGCAGCTCATGGGCATTGGATTTGAACACGTGACCACCTGGCGCCTGATTGTTTGAGGGACATGGTGGAATGCTTTTCAGTGCCTGCACATGATTACATTGGAAAAAATATGAAACAAAGGTTTAGGGGACCTGGGAATCGAACCCAGGTCCCAATGGTTGCATGCCAGCACGTCTTCACTAGGCCACTTGAACGCGTTTGTTAATAAGATAAGCAATAAACATAATATATCAAGAATAATAATTATGCTGGGAAACAAACACGCGCGCGTTATTTTTTGAATGGACCAATGGCATGGCACCACGTCCTTCATCTTCTTCGTTTTCCTGCAAAAGAATAAAGAGATAGCGGGGGTTTTTAACCCCCACAAAATAGCTTGAGGAATAATAGCGATTAGGATTCTATGCTATATAAATATGGTGCGATATGTCCATTGGATTCGTCTGATTCTCACGAATTTAACCATAAGCATCATTAGTCCTAATTTTGCTTGGTCAAGAAAGCCCTAATTCCAGAACTCATAAACCCTAGAACCCTTCTGTTGTACCCCAAAATTTGCCCTCCCATATTCATCAAGAATTGCCAAGGCAAGGTCACAAAATTCCCCAAGGGTTATGCAGTTCAACTGTCTCCTAGACAGTCAAAACTAGGGTTTGAGTTCTGGTCAAGCAAATGAACTTTTCAAGGGCCCAATCAAGTCTCACATGCTTAAAAAGATGGTCAAGTGTCTTCATGACAAGTTTCAAGGCATTCAGCTCAAGATTGCACAGTCAAAACCCTAGATTGCACTACAGTCAACTGTAGGGGCAAAATGGTCATTTGACAGTCAAAAGTTCAAATTTTTGGTCAACATATCATTTTGAAGCCACAAACATCATTTGATCAATGCTTGATCATGATTCTCAAAATTTGGCTCAGAAATCATCAAAGATGCAAAAGTTGCTATATTTGGACAGCTGAAAAAGTCAACTGAAATTGACCAGGGCATAACTTTCACATGGATTATCAGAAAAATTCCATTCAAAGCTCATTTTGAAGAGAAAGACATTTCCTACAATTCATCTTCATGTTCCAAGTCCAAGAAATGCTCTCACAAAAAGTTATCAATTTCAACATTATAGGTCATTTTCAAAAGTCAACAAAAAGTGACTTTAAGTCAAAGGCCATAACTTGAGAGTGGTAAATCAAAATGACATGGGACCAAAGGCATTGGTTAAAGGACTCAAAGACCTTTCCAAAATGTCCAAGAACATGTGAAAAGCTTAAAAATTGACCAAGTAATGCCTTGTGGAAGTTGGGAAATTTTTGGAAATTTTTGAAAGTCAACATTGATGCAAAAGGCCTAAAAATGCAAGTGGGCCCATTTTTCTTCCAAATTTCTTCATGCCAAGCCTATGCACGACCACTAGGCCCAAAGGGAAGTATTCTCATATTTTTTTAATTATTTATTTGAATTAATATTAATTTATATTCATTTAAATGATTTTAATATATGAAAAATATCAAACCTAACCTAAAAAATCTTTTTATGCACATTCTAATCTCAATATTTCGTGCTTAATTGATTATGGCAAGTTTTGATAAGATTTGAGCATGATTGAACCAAAAGCCATGAGAGAAAGATTTGAAAAAGATCTTGTAAAATCAAATATTGAAATTCATCAATGCATAAGATTTTGTCCAATTTTTCTTAACCTAATCACTCCCTATATGATCAGAATCAAGACCTAATGCCAAAGAGACTGCAAACTGCGCTTAAGACCTCAAACCAACTTGGCATTTTTGACAAAAATTTTCAAAACTGAAAAGGACATTGCAGGGTGTTTCGAGGCAAAAGAACCGTTCCACGAGCTTTCCAAGGTTACCAGGAATCGTTTTCAATCAGAGTCACATTCCCATACACAAAGAATCGGTAGATGGAGGCTTGACTTTTTTCTAAAAATTGCATATTCGTGTTTGAATTTATACATGCTTTTCATGCATTTTAATGTTTGAACTATATTAATGTGTTGATTCTAAAGCTATTGACATAACTCAATTGGAGAATGGTGGTCTGAATAGGAAGTTACCATGAACGGTCTTTAGGGTTTCAGGAACTCAAAAAGGGGGTTTCCCAATACAAGTAAAATTAGGCCATCTCAATACCACCGTTGCGTTCAGTATGCCAAGACGAGGAGATTCGTGCATTCGCGAACAATTTATATCCACCCACCGTCTAATCGTTATTTTCTTGTAGGTGGTATACAGCAACGCGTTAAAACCGTTGCCATATTGTTTTTATTTTCAGGCACGCGAAGAAGACAACTCCGTGGCACGCAGGGATTGGTTACATTCGAATTTGCGCGCGGTTTCAGATCACTAATCCATTTTATTTTATATTGATTACTCGTTACTATATATTAAAAGAATTCAAAGTGGCTCAGTGGCAGGTATAGAGGCGTGCAATCTCCAAGACCTGGGTTCGACCCCAGGTCTTACAAATCTTCATATTATTTTTCCAACAAAACTCCTATGCGCTTCAGTAATGTAGGCGTATGATGTACCACCACCATCCAACCACACACGTGTCCCAAGAGATCTAATCAAGGATTCAGATTAAAGACACACCATGGATGTGGGTCAACGTGTCACACATAATCTAAAAAGTCAATAGATTCAAGGCTTATTGGGCCAGGCCTCTCAAATTTATACCTCCATAATGGGACAGCAAACCCCCCCTGGTTCTATCTTTTCTAAATTTTCTTTTATCTTTTATTATTTTTAATTGTTTATTTGTTTATTTATTTTCTGATTTAAATTAAATATCCTTTTTACAAAAAATACAGAAAAACATCATAAAAATAAAGAATGTCCAAATAAAAATATAATTTTTAATTTTAATTATTTTCATCAATAAATTAATATATGTAAATATTTAGTATAATTAGGTTATAGTTTTAATCTTTTTAATAAAAAACACCAAAAATAGAATTTAGGTTTAATATCTTTTTATTTTCTTTTAATTTTCCCTTTTTTTTCAGAATAACAATATTATTTATTTATTATTTTATTTTCATAAATTAAAAAATTGTACAAATTAATTTAGAGTTTAATTTAGGTTATAATTTAATTCTTTCATAATAAATAAAAAAATATTAGAATTAGGGTTTGCCGTTTAATTTAATCTCAATTAATTTCTTATTCTCATTAAATCTAAAAAACACAAAATATCATTTTTATTTAATCATTTAATTTTTTTAATTCTCGTTAACCATTAATACTTTGCAAAAGGGTCCAACGCCCTAGTTTCGTTTTAATTAGTTAATTTGCGCATTTACTTTTTATCGTTTATATAATTATGTAATTGTCCCTAAGCACTGTAATTTACTTTTCACACTTTTATTTCTTCGCATTATTTATTTTCCGCTAAATCGGGTCCGGTTTAATTTTGGCGATGTGGACCCGCGCCTTTGTAATAGCCTTAGATTTATTTCCTCGCAAAATATTTAACTGTTAACCAAGCATGAAAGAATGAATGTCTTAATAAAATCAAGCGTAGAACACGACAAACATGACAAGACAAAGAACTGAAACATGACACACAATTCGCACACACCACCCCTAGGGTACGCCTCACTGTTGCCTCGAAAGGTGATCGTCGAGTAGAGGATGTCTTAGTAAGTCCTCATGATCCGGGAACCTGGCATGAGGGTAGCTTCTAAGGTGTCTTCCCATTGCTCTGGTGATCACCATGTCCCTATAAACTCGAATTGACCCGAACACCTCCAACGGTGGTGCTACCTACCTCTCAATGGTGGGATGGCACTACTTTAAAGGACATTTACACAGACAAATTCCTTAGGGTAGGTAGACGACTCATGGATACTTGCTCTCTTCAAAACAAAAAATTCAAAGACTTTTCACACCAACACTTTTCAAAAGCTTTCAAAAGCAAACTTTTCAAACACTCTGACGTACGAGTCGAACTGAAATTTTTCAAAGAAACTTTGTTAACCCACATTGAAAAGTAAACAAACATTTTTGAAAACACAATGAGCAAGTATCTAAGAGCCCATGGATAACCATGGATAGAAAGGGTGCTAACACCTTCCCTTTCTATAACCTACCTCCCGAACCGAGAGCAATCTCTTTAAAGGAATTTTTCTGTGCTTTTGTCCTTTCCATTTGGAGAAAATAAAAGACGGTGGCGACTCTTGCTTCCGCGACATTTCGCGAACCAGCGTTAAACAGTCAGTTCCAGATCCACCGATCACAGAACTGGCGACTCTGCTGGGGAACCTTTATAAAGTGAGGTGTACCTTAGGGCTAAGTCATAACTGTGTTTTCACTTGTATTGTTTTGCTTGCTTTGTTATTGTGGGTTGCATCGGAGATACATAGATCCTAACCCGGATCTGGGGAAACCTTGTTTAGGTAGCATAAGCTGTGAGGGACCTGTCCGGCGTAGACCGACACAGGTGAAGCAGTGGCTACGTTGGTGTGGCACCTTAGTCTGTACCGATATCCCTTGTGTCGCAACGAGGAGAATATGGGTCTTCTAAGGAGTCATTAAGCACCAACAACCTTAGAACCTTAATTGACACAACTTGGCCTTTAGAACAGTAGCAGTATGCTACGCCCATTGAGGCTAAACTCTCGTGATGGTTCTGGCCGCAAGAAAAGATTGCGATGCTGGAGTTATGACCGATTGAGGGTAGTCAATGATATTGGGATCCTCTAAGAACCCGGTTACTTTTGATTAGGACAGGTATGAACCAACAAACTGAAAGAGGGTAGTACCTAGACCTCATGCTGGCCTAAACTTTAGGGGCTTGCCTTGTGTGACTTGTGTGCCTTACTATGTTTGCCTTTGTATCTGTATGTGGTGTGCTTTATCATAACATCATAGCATCATGAGCATTGCATGCATCCTGCATAAGAACTGACCATTTCAAAGACAAGAGGGTTTCATCTTTGCTCTGTTTTGTAGGACATTATGATGCCTGTGCGAAGGAATACTATCCGGTTCAACTTTGTTCGTTCACCTGAGTTGATTGATGAGTTGGTTAGCAGAATCCCAAACACCACTTCCTTCATTCAGAGGCATGGTTCTCTTCTCGGTTTAGTCACTGCAAAGCGGGATCAACAGTTGATGAGTGTTCTGACCCAGTTCTATGACCCTCAGTACCAGTGCTTCACCTTTCAAGACTTCCAGCTGGTCCCTACCCTGGAAGAGTTCTCTAATCTGCTTGGTATCCCTATCTTGGATCAGACTCCCTTTACTGGTTGGGAAAAGACCCTCAGGCTTGAGGACATTGCTGCAGCTCTTCCTTTGACCCATCAAGAGGTAACAGACAACTGGGTAACTAGAAGCGGAGTTAAGGGTTTCTTGGCCAAGTTTCTGATTGGTAAAGCTAACAGCTTCTGGAATGACTTGGACTTTAGGGCATACGAAGACATCTTGGCTCTCCTAATCTATGGGTTAGTCCTGTTTCCTAATCCTGACAACTTCATCAATGTCACTTCCATTAGGATCTTTATGTCTCAGAACCCTGTGCCCACTCTCTTGGGTGACATCTTGCAACAACTTCATGCCCGTACTACCCGAAGACGAGGAACCTTATGGTGTTGTATCCCTTTGTTGGTGAGGTGGTTTATTTCGCACCTCCCTAAGTTTGTACTGAAGAACCAGGAAGGAAGAGGTTGGGCTCACAGGTTAATGTCTCTCACCGACAAAGACATCATTTGGACTTGCAGAGGTTTGGATGAGATAGCTATTATTGATCGATGTGGGGAGTATCCTAATGTTCCTCTGATTGGTACTCAAGGAGGGATCTCTTACAATCCATGTCTCGCACTCCGTCAGTTTGGAAGAGCAAGGAGAGCAGGCCCCCATGAGATGTTGGTGCCTCACATCAGTTTCGAGTTTCAGGTGGATAGTGACGAGCTACGTCGTAGGTTCATCAAGGCTTGGGACAAGGTTCATAAAGCTGACCCACAAGAGCTAGGGCCAAAGACTTCTTTACCTATGGAAGCCTACTACAAATGGGTCCGTATCCGCGCTCAAAAGTTAGGTATGCCGTATGAAGCTGTCAGACCCGTCATTCTTGAGTGTCCTGATAAAGATGGTGTTCCTCCAACTGTCCTTCCTCCTCAGATACCTACTGATTATGAGACATTGAAGAGATCTTGGTCGCAACTGCAAGAAGAACGGGATTCTTACCGGGAAAAGTTCAACGAGCAGGAATCAAAGATCCAGAAGCTGACAAAGCAGTTGGAGAATGAGAGAGCCCTGAATGCCTACCTCCGTACTGAGAAGAGGAGACCATGGGATCAATGAGGAATTTTGAATGTGCCTTTACAGTTTTATTTCCTTTCCAGTTGTTTCATTCCATGTAAACGCCTAAGGGCAACTTGTTGAATAATTTCAGTTGCAAAGTTGAATCTAATAAAGTGTGTTCCTTTTTGTTTACAAAGTTGATTCCCGATTGTCTTTGAAAACATAATTCATACGCATTTCATACATCATGTGCATAGCAGGTTTTTCCCTTTTCAGGTTGCTTACAGTTCTTCGCTGTTTATTTCAGCATCATGAATCCCGGATCTGAATCAACTGAGACATCAATCAAGGCTCTCCAGGCGCAGAATGCGCAGTTTCAAGAAATGATCATGGGTCTAGCTAAAGGCCAAGAAGAACTGAAGACTATGCTCTTGAAAAAGAAGAAAAAGAGAAGAACTGTTTTATTCAACTCGGGCCGAAGGTTGGGTAATACTCTGCAACATGAAGAGGCTGGTTCTTCTGTTGGCAGGAGTCCTTCTCAGGCAGAAGTCAAGGTTCCTACTCCAGTGGTCTCCGACAACGAGACAGATTTTGATGAGGAACAGTATCCTCCTGCAGACGACAGGTACAAACAACTGGAAGACAGGTTGAAGGCTATGGAGGTGCAACAGGCACCTGGGCTGGATTTCGGAGATCTGGGTTTGTCGACTGGTGTGATCATTCCACATAAATTCAAAGCTCCCACCTTCTCCAAGTATGACGGGGCATCCTGTCCCAAGCTGCATTTGAGGTCCTATGTTCGGAAGATTCAGCCGTACTCTGCGGACAAGAATCTATGGATCCACTTCTTCCAGGAGAGTCTTTCAGGGACTCATCTCGAATGGTTCTATCAGCTGGATGGGACCAAAGTTCGTAACTGGGAGGAGCTGGCTACTGCTTTCTATAAGCAGTATCAGTATAATGCCGACCTTGCCCCCACACGTACCCAACTCCAGGGTATGTCGTTAGGTGCAAGTGAAGGTTTTAAAGAGTACGCGCAGAAGTGGAGAGACCTGGCTGGCAGGGTGCAGCCACCTTTGACTGATCGAGAGTTAGTGGACATGTTCTTGGGGACCCTATCTGGGCCATTCTTCAACCACCTCATTGGGAATTCTTCTGCTGGTTTCACTGATTTAATCTTGACTGGAGAGAGAATCGAAGCTGGGCTGAAATCGGGAAAGATTGCAAAGGGGGCATCATCCTCTAGTTCAGAAAAGAAGCCGTTCAAAAAGGAGTCTAGTGCTGTGTATGGCTCCAGGAAATCTGAAAGACCTGATCGCCGCCAATCTGTCAGCGCGGTCATGATCGCCACGCCTGCTGCCGCTCCCCGGCCGAACAATCCTCAAAGGGCTGATAGACCCCGGAGAGAGTTTACTCGGTTAAGCATGACCCTATCGCAAATCCTGCCACAGTTGCTATCCACCAATTTGGTGACTGTCAAGGAGGCGCCAAAGTTCTCAAACACTACCTCTCCTAAGTACAACCCGAATGCCCGTTGTGCTTACCATTCAGACAGCCCGGGGCATGCCACTGATGACTGTTGGGCGTTAAAGAATAAGGTGCAAGACCTTATCGATGCTAAAGAGATACAATTCGAAGCGCCCGCAAAACCGAATGTAGTTACTGCCCCTATGCCTCAACACGGGGTAAATGCTATTGATGAAGATGTTTATGCTGTTTCTGTGGATGATCTAGCCACTCCTTTAAAGATCATTAAGAAGAACCTACTGCATGCCGGTTTATTTCCGGGTTGTAGTGAGGATTGCCTGTTCTGTGTTGTGTCCCCATCTGGTTGTCCCTTGCTAAAGTTAGGCATCCAAAGCTTAATGGATAGTAAGGAGATTCTATTCAAGAAGTCTGCTGTTCGTATGGTTCCAATGGAAGAGGTCTCTGTGGTGACTATCTTCAACAATCCGATCCCGGCTCTCCAGAAGAAGCCCATCCAAATTCTGACCGTTGCACCTGTTACTATCACTGTTCCTGGGCCCCTGCCCTATGTATCTAACAAAGCTGTCCCTTGGCACTATGGGGCCGATGTATATATAAATGGAGTTAAACAAGAGCTCAACGCTGGCGCCAGTATCTGTGATATCACTGGCCCGGCCAAAGTTACCCGCAGTGGCAGGCTCTTCTCGCCTGACATTGCACCACCGGTTGCCCGAAGACCACTCCTGATAATTCCTGCAAGTACACCTACTCCCATTGCTGACCAAGTTGTTATTCCTGCTGCTGATCCTATTGTTTCTCCTGCTGCCGAGTCATCCAATGCTCGGGGCAAGGGAATTGAAACTGAGCCTGCCCAGATGGAGGTACCCATACCCATAGCTGCTGAGGCCTCCCCACAAGAAATGGAGGAGATTTTGAAGATTATAAAGAAGAGCGATTTTAATGTCGTGGAACAGTTGGGGCATACGCCCTCCAAGATATCCATGCTCTCTTTACTGCTGTGCTCTGAGGCCCATGCAAAGGCCCTCATCTCATTCCTCAAGAAGGCCCATGTGCCACATGAAACCTCGGCAGTCCAGTTCACTGATTGTGTGGCAAGTCTGACGGCAGATAATGGCTTGGGCTTCTCAGATGCTGATTTGACCTCAAAGGGGAAAGATCATAATGATGCTCTGCACGTCTCAATCGAATGCAGGGGCACCACCTTGGCACATGTGTTGGTTGATACGGGGTCATCTTTGAACGTGCTACCCAAGAAAGCTCTGGATCGTCTAGATTGTGAAGGCCTGGATTTGAAACCCAGCAACATCATTGTCAGGGCCTTTGATGGTTCAAAGAGGATGGTCCATGGGGAGGTGGACATTCCGATTCGCGTGGGTTCTCAGGTGTTCGACTCCACTTTTTATGTGATGGATATCCGTCCATCTTACTCTTGTCTGCTGGGTCGACCCTGGATACATAAGGCTGGGGCAGTGACCTCTACCTTGCATCAAAAACTGAAGTACCCCGTCAGAGGGAAGATCGTCACCGTGCAAGGTGAAGAAGAATACATGGTGAGCCACTTAAACTCGTTCAGATACATTGAGATGGATGGGGAGTTCATTGAGACCCCCTTTCAGCATTTCGAGGAGGTGTTTCCAATCGCAGCAGAAACAGCAGAAGCAGGTGGTCCTCTGAAGATGGCTTCCCTAAAGGATGCCAGGGCTGTAGTGCAAAAGGGTGAAGGTGCCAACTGGGGCAGACTGCCAGACTTCACCCAGAAGACTGATAAACTTGGGCTGGGTTTCACCTCAGAAGGGCAGAGAGCTATGAGGAAAGAGAAGATTGGAAGGCCTCCGGTATTTATTAAAGGTTCAGAAGCGAATGCTGTCGGGGAAGACCTTGAAGTGGACGAAGCCGAGTTCAACAGCTGGATTTATCCGACGGCCGAAGAAGGATTGAACAATTGGAGTGCAAAGGATCATACCCCTGTTACCTTTGTGACACAGTAATGAATTCCCATGTTTTGTTATTTTGTAATAAACAATGATAAACTCTATGGCCCGGTGTCTTACCCGAGGCACCGTGGTTCTATTTGTGAGGGCATACAAACTGTCATTTTATACATCATGAATAAAAACCTTGGACGTATTTTTCGCATTGCAAATATTGTGTTCCTTTTCTATCTTCCTTTTCCTTTACATAATTTTCAAAAAAACAGCTGTATTTACACACACACTCACTCATACAGGTTCCAATCCACTCTGGATCTCACTGATAACAGCTCTGCTAATGCCAATTATGACTTCGAAAATCCGATCAACTTAGCCGAAGACGAAGGTGAAGATGATTGCGAAGTGCCTGGCGAGCTTGCAAGACTGTTGCTTCAGGAGGAGAGGGCAATTCAACCCCATGAAGAGCCAGTGGAAACCATAAACCTGGGTACTGAGGCAGACAGAAAAGAGGTAAAGATTGGTGCCAACCTAGAGCTCAGCGTGAAGCAACGGTTAACCAAGATGCTACATGACTATATGGAGATCTTTGCCTGGTCCTACGAAGACATGCCAGGGTTGGATACCGATATTGTTGTCCATCATTTGCCGACTAGGGAAGACTGCCCTCCAGTTAAACAAAAGGTTCGTCGGATGCGTCCAGAGATGTCCGAGAAGATTAAAGCCGAAGTCATGAAACAGTTTGATGCAGGGTTCCTTGCAGTAACTTCTTACCCTCAGTGGGTTGCTAATGTGGTGCCGGTACCTAAAAAGGACGGCAAGGTCAGAATGTGTGTTGACTACAGGGATCTGAACAGGGCCAGCCCCAAGGATGACTTCCCCTTACCTCACATTGATGTCCTTGTGGATAACACAGCTCAGCACAAAGTATTCTCTTTCATGGATGGCTTTTCAGGCTACAATCAGATCAAGATGGCACCTGAAGACATGGAAAAGACTACATTTGTTACTCAGTGGGGCACCTTCTGTTACAAGGTCATGCCGTTCGGATTAAAGAATGCTGGGGCAACCTACCAACGTGCTATGGTGGCCTTATTTCATGATATGATCCATCACGAGATCGAAGTGTATGTGGACGACATGATCGCTAGGTCCCAGACTGAGGAAGAGCATCTAGATCATCTACAGAAGTTGTTCGACCGGTTGAAACTGTACAAATTAAGATTGAACCCGAACAAGTGCACCTTCGGGGTAAGATCTGGGAAGTTGCTAGGCTTCGTGGTCAGTGATAAAGGTATTCAAGTGGACCCTGCTAAGGTCAAAGCTATTCAAGAGATGCCAGTTCCTGAGACAGAGAAGGAAGTCAGAGGCTTTTTAGGACGTCTGAATTACATCGCTCGATTCATCTCTCATCTGACTGCTACCTGTGAGCCAATCTTCAAGCTGCTGAAGAAAGATCAGGTAGTACGCTGGAACGATGAATGTCAGGCTGCCTTCGACAGAATTAAAGAGTATCTCCAAGAACCACCTATCCTTATGCCACCGGTTGAAGGGAGACCTCTGATCCTATATCTGACAGTGCTAGACAACTCAATGGGGTGTGTGCTGGGGCAGCATGACGAGTCTGGCCGAAAAGAGCATGCCATTTATTACCTTAGCAAAAAGTTTACCGACTGTGAGACCCGATACTCACTGCTTGAGAAAACTTGCTGCGCTTTGGTATGGGCTGCTCGCCGGCTGAGACAGTATATGCTGACTCACACTACCTTGTTGATCTCAAAAATGGATCCTATTAAGTACATATTCGAAAAGCCTGCTCTGTCTGGGAGAATTGCAAGATGGCAAATGATCTTGACGGAATACGACATTCAGTATACAACCCAGAAAGCCATCAAGGGGAGTGTATTGGCAGACCACTTAGCTCATCAAGCTGTAGATGACTACCAATCAATGAAATTCGAGTTTCCGGATGAAAGCATCATGATAGTAACAGATTGTGAAGTACCTGGACCGGATGAAGGACCTGAACCAGGATCCCGATGGTCTATGCACTTTGACGGAGCCTCTAATGCTTTGGGAAATGGTATCGGCGCCATTATCATATCTCCACAAGGTACTCATACTCCACTCACTGCCCGGCTGCGTTTCAACTGTACCAACAACATGGCGGAGTATGAGGCATGTATCATGGGTCTTCAAGCTGCGATCGACCTAAGGATCAAGTTCCTCAGTGTCTTCGGAGATTCCGCTCTTGTGATCAATCAGATCAATGGAGAGTGGGATACGAAACATCCAAACTTGATTCCTTACAGAGAATGTGTGTTGACCATGATTCCCCACTTCACAGAGATAACCTTTGAGCACTTTCCAAGAGAAGAGAATCAGTTAGCGGACGCGTTAGCTACAATGTCTTCAATGTTCAAGGTTAAATGGGATAATGAAGCTCCCCGGATCATCATCTGGAAACTGGACGAACCGGCATACTGCTGTGATCTCGAAACTGAATTGGTAACCGAGAAGCCTTGGTACCATGAAGTGAAGAGATATCTGGAAGCTCAGGAATACCCTGAAGGTGCCTCTATCAATGATAAGAAATTCCTGAGGAGGTTCGCAGCAAAGTTCTTCCTAAGCAACGGCATCTTGTACAAGAGGAATCATGATTCAACCTTACTGCGTTGTGTGGACAAGATTGAAGCAGAAAGAATCATGGAAGAGTTACATGAAGGGACCTTTGGTACGCACTCCAGTGGACATACTATGGCTAAGAAAATCCTACGTGCAGGATATTACTGGTCCACAATGGAAGCCGACTGTTACCAACACTCCAGGACATGCCACAAGTGCCAGATCTACGCAGATAAAGTGCATGTTCCTCCGGTTCCCCTGAATGTTCTGACTGCGCCTTGGCCGTTTGCAATGTGGGGCATAGACATGATCGGCGAGATAAGACCTACAGCATCCAATGGACATCGCTTCATCCTAGTAGCGATTGATTATTTTACGAAGTGGGTTGAAGCAGCATCCTATGCTACGGTAACCAAGACCGTTGTGGCACGGTTTATTCGACACAACCTGATCTGTCGATACGGCGTCCCTGAACGGATTATTACGGACAACGGTACCAATCTGAACAATAAGATGATTGCTGAGCTTTGCGAACAGTTCAAGATACAGCACCACAATTCTTCTCCTTACAGACCGAAGATGAATGGGGCTGTAGAAGCAGCTAACAAAAATATTAAGAAGATCGTGCAAAAAATGACAGTGACGTACAAAGATTGGCACGAGATGTTACCGTTCGCTCTGCATGGGTACCGTACCTCAGCTAGGACATCAACCGGGGCAACTCCCTTCTCTCTGGTTTATGGCATGGAGGCAGTCTTGCCGATTGAAGTGCAAATTCCCTCTCTCCGGATAATGAAGGATGCAAATCTGAACGAAGATGATTGGATCCAGACACGACTTGACCAACTCAACCTCATTGACGAAAAGAGACTTGCTGCTATCTGCCATGGTCAGACGTATCAGAAACGAATGATCAGGGCATTTAACAAAAAGGTCAGACCACAAGAATATCAAGTTGGGGATCTGGTTATCAAGAGAATCATCCTTCCTCAGAGTGATCCAAGGGGCAAATGGACCCCTACATATGAAGGGCCATTTGTGGTTAAGCATGTGTTCTCAGGAGGAGCAATGATCTTAACCAACATGGATGGTGACGACCTTCCACACCCCGCCAATGCAGACATAGTTAAAAAATACTACGCATAAAAAAAGACCCGCTAGGCTGACATGCCTAGGCAAAAATTAGGGCTTCCCGTCGGACCAAAAGGGTTCGGGCAAAATGAAGGGATGAAAATGAAAAAACATGTACACCCGGCAAGTCGAAAACCTGAAAAGGCGGCTTGGGCAAAAATGGGTATCCCGGTGGACTGAAAACCCGAAAGGGCGGTCCAGGCAAAAGTTAGGGATAAAAGCGTAAAACTATGTCTCATTGATCACTTTGCATCCAGAATCCGGTATCTGCATCAAGCTCAAACGGCATCGATCAGTCAGCTTCACCTTCAACCAAGGTCATCAAGTGATGAGACGCTCGGAGTTATAAGAGCAATAGCAGAGTTGAAACCCAGTAGATCACACATCTCTCACACAGCTGTTTTATTTTCTTTTGTACAAACTTGTATAAACTCTTTTGATCGGCGACGTACCTCTTACTAGGACGTCAGCCTCTTGTATACAAAACGCCTATTCAGGCCATTCAAAAATCAATAAAAATACATTTTCAGTTAAACGTGCCCAAGTGTTTTTCTTTTTCTGTTTTGTTTTGCGAAGAACGTCCAAGGTTCAATTTGTGATGTATGCATTGACAATAGTTTGCTAACTCATAATATTTGCATACGAAACAAAGGAATTAATTGCAGGTGACACTGGAAACAGGGGCAATAAAGAGTTGTCTGAGCAGTCTAATTGTCCTATCCTCCAAGGTACCAAGGTGGGTTCAGCTAAAGAACACGGCCAAGTGTATCTTAATCCCCCAGAGAGTGATTCAACAAGTCAATACATTCTTCTCCAAGCAAAATTACAAATATCAAGGAAATTGAGTATCCTTCCGTAGATCTCAATACTTCCCCAGCAATACAGATATTCTTAACAAGTATCCCCGGCAGTCTTGGTCTAAAGATTGTTCCCCGGCGGTATCTCAATATTCAAAGGGATCACTTCCCCAGCATATCAAACTCCCCCAGAAGAATCCAATCCAGTTCCCCAGGAAAAGTTGGAATCCATCTCCTCAAGCAGTAAGCTTATCCCCAGTAGATTCTGGAAGCTTATCCCCTCGCAGAGCACGAACGCGTCGTCCCGGCTTGATTTAAAGAGTTATTTCCGTAACAGGATATAACTGGGTTATCCTCAGCCAAAAGCCACGGAAAAAGCGTCCTCGGCAATATATCTTCCTACCCCCAGTGAAGTCTATCAACACTTCCAGCACAACAAAGATATCCTCAGCAAATTATCAACACTCAGCAAGGCATCCCTCTTCCCACAGAGTATTGCTTCCCAGCATGGTCGCTAGAGTATCTTTTCTCCCCGCAGAATCTTCCATTTGCCAAGTTTATTCCGCAACGGAGTCATCTTCTCCTACCGGTATTCTTGCAGTTATCATCCCCAGCGGAAGCAAAATCTATTCTTCAACATCAATCCAGGATATGTCTTCCCGGCACCCGTCAAGGATTTACTTTCCTAGACGAAAACATACATTCACAAAACATCACATACATCATTATAGCATGCATAGACGCATTATATCATACAAATCTCATTTATGTTGAGAACATCATTGCTTGATCTATATCATGCATTGCATATGACTGACCTTGACCTTTCAGGAAGGATGCAGTTGAAATTCTCAATCATATTTCAAGAACTAGACCGGTTCAGTTAATCGACTCCAAAGATTTCTTATCCAGTCCCGGGCCTTCTCTAGTCCAGCTAAATCGACTCCCAACAGATTTTTCTGATAAAGACTCAGCAGAAGTTATTCCAGATTATAATTTCCTATTGGTCCTCTCTCCGACGGTGCATGAGATTTCCATTTTAGGGTTTTCTTTAAGATTATAATTTTCAGATAGTCCCCTCTCCGACGGTGAGTGAGGTGATAAGTCCTTTTCAGATGTTTCCCTCTCCGACGGTGAGTGAGGTGATAGTCTCTTATGGTCCCCTCTCCGACAAGTGCGTGAGGTGGTAATTCCTTTTTCAGATGTTTCCCTCTCCGGCATGAGCGTGAGGCGATATTCTCTTATGGTCCCCTCTCCAACGGCGTGTGAGGTGGTAATTCCTTTTTCAGATGTTCCCCTCTCCGGCATGAGCGTGAGGTGATATTCTCTTATGGTCCCCTCTCCAACGGCGCGTGAGGTGGTAATTCCTTTTTCAGATGTTCCCCTCTCCGGCATGAGCGTGAGGCGATATTCTCTTATGGTCCCCTCTCCAACGGCGTGTGAGGTGGTAATTCCTTTTTCAGATGTTCCCCTCTCCGGCATGAGCGTGAGGTGATATTCTCTTATGGTCCCCTCTCCAACGGCGCGTGAGGTGGTAATTCCTTTTTCAGATGTTCCCCTCTCCGGCATGAACGTGAGGTGATATTCTCTTATGGTCCCCTCTCCAACGGCGCGTGAGGTGGTAATTCCTTTTTCAGATGTTTCCCTCTCCGGCATGAGCGTGAGGTGATATTTCCTTTCAGATTATAATTTCCTATGGTCCCCTCTCCAACGGTGAGTAAGGTGACTCCCTTTGAGATTATAATGTCCTTTGGTTCTCTTCCTGACACTACGAAGATGGTAATTCTCACCAAGATTTTCTCAACGAGCGTTGTTGAGGTTGAAATCATTCGGGATTCTCTTACCATCCATGCTAAGGCAGTAACCATCCCTGGTTCATTCATCAGCGTTTGAAGCTCCAGACTCAGCTCCTGTAACCAGTCAGGACACATCTATACCAAGCATCTAAAAATCAGCTCCTGCAGCGTGTCAGGTACTCATTTTCTCTCTTGCAGGTATGCAGGTCCTCGCTAAGGAATCTCCTACGCGATCAACGTCCAGATGGCATCTATAAGCCCATCATCCTATCCAAGCAACATCCAAATGGCATCTATAAGCCCATTCCCTCATCATCATTGCTACTATGTGAGCGCAAATTTCTGGGCACTCTAGTGTCCAATCATCTTCTACCCTCGGATTACGAAAGGCACGTCAGCCAATCTGCATCCTCAGGTCTAAGAAGATTGAACAGGGGCAACTGTTGTACCCCAAAATTTGCCCTCCCATATTCATCAAGAATTGCCAAGGCAAGGTCACAAAATTCCCCAAGGGTTATGCAGTTCAACTGTCTCCTAGACAGTCAAAACTAGGGTTTGAGTTCTGGTCAAGCAAATGAACTTTTCAAGGGCCCAATCAAGTCTCACATGCTTAAAAAGATGGTCAAGTGTCTTCATGACAAGTTTCAAGGCATTCAGCTCAAGATTGCACAGTCAAAACCCTAGATTGCACTACAGTCAACTGTAGGGGCAAAATGGTCATTTGACAGTCAAAAGTTCAAATTTTTGGTCAACATATCATTTTGAATCCACAAACATCATTTGATCAATGCTTGATCATGATTCTCAAAATTTGGCTCAGAAATCATCAAAGATGCAAAAGTTGCTATATTTGGACAGCTGAAAAAGTCAACTGAAATTGACCAGGGCATAACTTTCACATGGATTATCAGAAAAATTCCATTCAAAGCTCATTTTGAAGAGAAAGACATTTCCTACAATTCATCTTCATGTTCCAAGTCCAAGAAATGCTCTCACAAAAAGTTATCAATTTCAACATTATAGGTCATTTTCAAAAGTCAACAAAAAGTGACTTTAAGTCAAAGGCCATAACTTGAGAGTGGTAAATCAAAATGACATGGGACCAAAGGCATTGGTTAAAGGACTCAAAGACCTTTCCAAAATGTCCAAGAACATGTGAAAAGCTTAAAAATTGACCAAGTAATGCCTTGTGGAAGTTGGGAAATTTTTGGAAATTTTTGAAAGTCAACATTGATGCAAAAGGCCTAAAAATGCAAGTGGGCCCATTTTTCTTCCAAATTTCTTCATGCCAAGCCTATGCACGACCACTAGGCCCAAAGGGAAGTATTCTCATATTTTTTTAATTATTTATTTGAATTAATATTAATTTATATTCATTTAAATGATTTTAATATATGAAAAATATCAAACCTAACCTAAAAAATCTTTTTATGCACATTCTAATCTCAATATTTCGTGCTTAATTGATTATGGCAAGTTTTGATAAGATTTGAGCATGATTGAACCAAAAGCCATGAGAGAAAGATTTGAAAAAGATCTTGTAAAATTAAATATTGAAATTCATCAATGCATAAGATTTTGTCCAATTTTTCTTAACCTAATCACTCCCTATATGATCAGAATCAAGACCTAATGCCAAAGAGACTGCAAACTGCGCTTAAGACCTCAAACCAACTTGGCATTTTTGACAAAAATTTTCAAAACTGAAAAGGACATTGCAGGGTGTTTCGAGGCAAAAGAACCGTTCCACGAGCTTTCCAAGGTTACCAGGAATCGTTTTCAATCAGAGTCACATTCCCATACACAAAGAATCGGTAGATGGAGGCTTGACTTTTTTCTAAAAATTGCATATTCGTGTTTGAATTTATACATGCTTTTCATGCATTTTAATGTTTGAACTATATTAATGTGTTGATTCTAAAGCTATTGACATAACTCAATTGGAGAATGGTGGTCTGAATAGGAAGTTACCATGAACGGTCTTTAGGGTTTCAGGAACTCAAAAAGGGGGTTTCCCAATACAAGTAAAATTAGGCCATCTCAATACCACCGTTGCGTTCAGTATGCCAAGACGAGGAGATTCGTGCATTCGCGAACAATTTATATCCACCCACCGTCTAATCGCTATTTTCTTGTAGGTGGTATACAGCAACGCGTTAAAACCGTTGCCATATTGTTTTTATTTTCAGGCACGCGAAGAAGACAACTCCGTGGCACGCAGGGATTGGTTACATTCGAATTTGCGCGCGGTTTCAGATCACTAATCCATTTTATTTTATATTGATTACTCGTTACTATATATTAAAAGAATTCAAAGTGGCTCAGTGGCAGGTATAGAGGCGTGCAATCTCCAAGACCTGGGTTCGACCCCAGGTCTTACAAATCTTCATATTATTTTTCCAACAAAACTCCTATGCGCTTCAGTAATGTAGGCGTATGATGTACCACCACCATCCAACCACACACGTGTCCCAAGAGATCTAATCAAGGATTCAGATTAAAGACACACCATGGATGTGGGTCAACGTGTCACACATAATCTAAAAAGTCAATAGATTCAAGGCTTATTGGGCCAGGCCTCTCAAATTTATACCTCCATAATGGGACAGCAAACCCCCCCTGGTTCTATCTTTTCTAAATTTTCTTTTATCTTTTATTATTTTTAATTGTTTATTTGTTTATTTATTTTCTGATTTAAATTAAATATCCTTTTTACAAAAAATACAGAAAAACATCATAAAAATAAAGAATGTCCAAATAAAAATATAATTTTTAATTTTAATTATTTTCATCAATAAATTAATATATGTAAATATTTAGTATAATTAGGTTATAGTTTTAATCTTTTTAATAAAAAACACCAAAAATAGAATTTAGGTTTAATATCTTTTTATTTTCTTTTAATTTTCCCTTTTTTTTCAGAATAACAATATTATTTATTTATTATTTTATTTTCATAAATTAAAAAATTGTACAAATTAATTTAGAGTTTAATTTAGGTTATAATTTAATTCTTTCATAATAAATAAAAAAATATTAGAATTAGGGTTTGCCGTTTAATTTAATCTCAATTAATTTCTTATTCTCATTAAATCTAAAAAACACAAAATATCATTTTTATTTAATCATTTAATTTTTTTAATTCTCGTTAACCATTAATACTTTGCAAAAGGGTCCAACGCCCTAGTTTCGTTTTAATTAGTTAATTTGCGCATTTACTTTTTATCGTTTATATAATTATGTAATTGTCCCTAAGCACTGTAATTTACTTTTCGCACTTTTATTTCTTCGCATTATTTATTTTCCGCTAAATCGGGTCCGGTTTAATTTTGGCGATGTGGACCCGCGCCTTTGTAATAGCCTTAGATTTATTTCCTCGCAAAATATTTAACTGTTAACCAAGCATGAAAGAATGAATGTCTTAATAAAATCAAGCGTAGAACACGACAAACATGACAAGACAAAGAACTGAAACATGACACACAATTCGCACACACCACCCCTAGGGTACGCCTCACTGTTGCCTCGAAAGGTGATCGTCGAGTAGAGGATGTCTTAGTAAGTCCTCATGATCCGGGAACCTGGCATGAGGGTAGCTTCTAAGGTGTCTTCCCATTGCTCTGGTGATCACCATGTCCCTATAAACTCGAATTGACCCGAACACCTCCAACGGTGGTGCTACCTACCTCTCAATGGTGGGATGGCACTACTTTAAAGGACATTTACACAGACAAATTCCTTAGGGTAGGTAGACGACTCATGGATACTTGCTCTCTTCAAAACAAAAAATTCAAAGACTTTTCACACCAACACTTTTCAAAAGCTTTCAAAAGCAAACTTTTCAAACACTCTGACGTACGAGTCGAACTGAAATTTTTCAAAGAAACTTTGTTAACCCACATTGAAAAGTAAACAAACATTTTTGAAAACACAATGAGCAAGTATCTAAGAGCCCATGGATAACCATGGATAGAAAGGGTGCTAACACCTTCCCTTTCTATAACCTACCTCCCGAACCGAGAGCAATCTCTTTAAAGGAATTTTTCTGTGCTTTTGTCCTTTCCATTTGGAGAAAATAAAAGACGGTGGCGACTCTTGCTTCCGCGACATTTCGCGAACCAGCGTTAAACAGTCAGTTCCAGATCCACCGATCACAGAACTGGCGACTCTGCTGGGGAACCTTTATAAAGTGAGGTGTACCTTAGGGCTAAGTCATAACTGTGTTTTCACTTGTATTGTTTTGCTTGCTTTGTTATTGTGGGTTGCATCGGAGATACATAGATCCTAACCCGGATCTGGGGAAACCTTGTTTAGGTAGCATAAGCTGTGAGGGACCTGTCCGGCGTAGACCGACACAGGTGAAGCAGTGGCTACGTTGGTGTGGCACCTTAGTCTGTACCGATATCCCTTGTGTCGCAACGAGGAGAATATGGGTCTTCTAAGGAGTCATTAAGCACCAACAACCTTAGAACCTTAATTGACACAACTTGGCCTTTAGAACAGTAGCAGTATGCTACGCCCATTGAGGCTAAACTCTCGTGATGGTTCTGGCCGCAAGAAAAGATTGCGATGCTGGAGTTATGACCGATTGAGGGTAGTCAATGATATTGGGATCCTCTAAGAACCCGGTTACTTTTGATTAGGACAGGTATGAACCAACAAACTGAAAGAGGGTAGTACCTAGACCTCATGCTGGCCTAAACTTTAGGGGCTTGCCTTGTGTGACTTGTGTGCCTTACTATGTTTGCCTTTGTATCTGTATGTGGTGTGCTTTATCATAACATCATAGCATCATGAGCATTGCATGCATCCTGCATAAGAACTGACCATTTCAAAGACAAGAGGGTTTCATCTTTGCTCTGTTTTGTAGGACATTATGATGCCTGTGCGAAGGAATACTATCCGGTTCAACTTTGTTCGTTCACCTGAGTTGATTGATGAGTTGGTTAGCAGAATCCCAAACACCACTTCCTTCATTCAGAGGCATGGTTCTCTTCTCGGTTTAGTCACTGCAAAGCGGGATCAACAGTTGATGAGTGTTCTGACCCAGTTCTATGACCCTCAGTACCAGTGCTTCACCTTTCAAGACTTCCAGCTGGTCCCTACCCTGGAAGAGTTCTCTAATCTGCTTGGTATCCCTATCTTGGATCAGACTCCCTTTACTGGTTGGGAAAAGACCCTCAGGCTTGAGGACATTGCTGCAGCTCTTCCTTTGACCCATCAAGAGGTAACAGACAACTGGGTAACTAGAAGCGGAGTTAAGGGTTTCTTGGCCAAGTTTCTGATTGGTAAAGCTAACAGCTTCTGGAATGACTTGGACTTTAGGGCATACGAAGACATCTTGGCTCTCCTAATCTATGGGTTAGTCCTGTTTCCTAATCCTGACAACTTCATCAATGTCACTTCCATTAGGATCTTTATGTCTCAGAACCCTGTGCCCACTCTCTTGGGTGACATCTTGCAACAACTTCATGCCCGTACTACCCGAAGACGAGGAACCTTATGGTGTTGTATCCCTTTGTTGGTGAGGTGGTTTATTTCGCACCTCCCTAAGTTTGTACTGAAGAACCAGGAAGGAAGAGGTTGGGCTCACAGGTTAATGTCTCTCACCGACAAAGACATCATTTGGACTTGCAGAGGTTTGGATGAGATAGCTATTATTGATCGATGTGGGGAGTATCCTAATGTTCCTCTGATTGGTACTCAAGGAGGGATCTCTTACAATCCATGTCTCGCACTCCGTCAGTTTGGAAGAGCAAGGAGAGCAGGCCCCCATGAGATGTTGGTGCCTCACATCAGTTTCGAGTTTCAGGTGGATAGTGACGAGCTACGTCGTAGGTTCATCAAGGCTTGGGACAAGGTTCATAAAGCTGACCCACAAGAGCTAGGGCCAAAGACTTCTTTACCTATGGAAGCCTACTACAAATGGGTCCGTATCCGCGCTCAAAAGTTAGGTATGCCGTATGAAGCTGTCAGACCCGTCATTCTTGAGTGTCCTGATAAAGATGGTGTTCCTCCAACTGTCCTTCCTCCTCAGATACCTACTGATTATGAGACATTGAAGAGATCTTGGTCGCAACTGCAAGAAGAACGGGATTCTTACCGGGAAAAGTTCAACGAGCAGGAATCAAAGATCCAGAAGCTGACAAAGCAGTTGGAGAATGAGAGAGCCCTGAATGCCTACCTCCGTACTGAGAAGAGGAGACCATGGGATCAATGAGGAATTTTGAATGTGCCTTTACAGTTTTATTTCCTTTCCAGTTGTTTCATTCCATGTAAACGCCTAAGGGCAACTTGTTGAATAATTTCAGTTGCAAAGTTGAATCTAATAAAGTGTGTTCCTTTTTGTTTACAAAGTTGATTCCCGATTGTCTTTGAAAACATAATTCATACGCATTTCATACATCATGTGCATAGCAGGTTTTTCCCTTTTCAGGTTGCTTACAGTTCTTCGCTGTTTATTTCAGCATCATGAATCCCGGATCTGAATCAACTGAGACATCAATCAAGGCTCTCCAGGCGCAGAATGCGCAGTTTCAAGAAATGATCATGGGTCTAGCTAAAGGCCAAGAAGAACTGAAGACTATGCTCTTGAAAAAGAAGAAAAAGAGAAGAACTGTTTTATTCAACTCGGGCCGAAGGTTGGGTAATACTCTGCAACATGAAGAGGCTGGTTCTTCTGTTGGCAGGAGTCCTTCTCAGGCAGAAGTCAAGGTTCCTACTCCAGTGGTCTCCGACAACGAGACAGATTTTGATGAGGAACAGTATCCTCCTGCAGACGACAGGTACAAACAACTGGAAGACAGGTTGAAGGCTATGGAGGTGCAACAGGCACCTGGGCTGGATTTCGGAGATCTGGGTTTGTCGACTGGTGTGATCATTCCACATAAATTCAAAGCTCCCACCTTCTCCAAGTATGACGGGGCATCCTGTCCCAAGCTGCATTTGAGGTCCTATGTTCGGAAGATTCAGCCGTACTCTGCGGACAAGAATCTATGGATCCACTTCTTCCAGGAGAGTCTTTCAGGGACTCATCTCGAATGGTTCTATCAGCTGGATGGGACCAAAGTTCGTAACTGGGAGGAGCTGGCTACTGCTTTCTATAAGCAGTATCAGTATAATGCCGACCTTGCCCCCACACGTACCCAACTCCAGGGTATGTCGTTAGGTGCAAGTGAAGGTTTTAAAGAGTACGCGCAGAAGTGGAGAGACCTGGCTGGCAGGGTGCAGCCACCTTTGACTGATCGAGAGTTAGTGGACATGTTCTTGGGGACCCTATCTGGGCCATTCTTCAACCACCTCATTGGGAATTCTTCTGCTGGTTTCACTGATTTAATCTTGACTGGAGAGAGAATCGAAGCTGGGCTGAAATCGGGAAAGATTGCAAAGGGGGCATCATCCTCTAGTTCAGAAAAGAAGCCGTTCAAAAAGGAGTCTAGTGCTGTGTATGGCTCCAGGAAATCTGAAAGACCTGATCGCCGCCAATCTGTCAGCGCGGTCATGATCGCCACGCCTGCTGCCGCTCCCCGGCCGAACAATCCTCAAAGGGCTGATAGACCCCGGAGAGAGTTTACTCGGTTAAGCATGACCCTATCGCAAATCCTGCCACAGTTGCTATCCACCAATTTGGTGACTGTCAAGGAGGCGCCAAAGTTCTCAAACACTACCTCTCCTAAGTACAACCCGAATGCCCGTTGTGCTTACCATTCAGACAGCCCGGGGCATGCCACTGATGACTGTTGGGCGTTAAAGAATAAGGTGCAAGACCTTATCGATGCTAAAGAGATACAATTCGAAGCGCCCGCAAAACCGAATGTAGTTACTGCCCCTATGCCTCAACACGGGGTAAATGCTATTGATGAAGATGTTTATGCTGTTTCTGTGGATGATCTAGCCACTCCTTTAAAGATCATTAAGAAGAACCTACTGCATGCCGGTTTATTTCCGGGTTGTAGTGAGGATTGCCTGTTCTGTGTTGTGTCCCCATCTGGTTGTCCCTTGCTAAAGTTAGGCATCCAAAGCTTAATGGATAGTAAGGAGATTCTATTCAAGAAGTCTGCTGTTCGTATGGTTCCAATGGAAGAGGTCTCTGTGGTGACTATCTTCAACAATCCGATCCCGGCTCTCCAGAAGAAGCCCATCCAAATTCTGACCGTTGCACCTGTTACTATCACTGTTCCTGGGCCCCTGCCCTATGTATCTAACAAAGCTGTCCCTTGGCACTATGGGGCCGATGTATATATAAATGGAGTTAAACAAGAGCTCAACGCTGGCGCCAGTATCTGTGATATCACTGGCCCGGCCAAAGTTACCCGCAGTGGCAGGCTCTTCTCGCCTGACATTGCACCACCGGTTGCCCGAAGACCACTCCTGATAATTCCTGCAAGTACACCTACTCCCATTGCTGACCAAGTTGTTATTCCTGCTGCTGATCCTATTGTTTCTCCTGCTGCCGAGTCATCCAATGCTCGGGGCAAGGGAATTGAAACTGAGCCTGCCCAGATGGAGGTACCCATACCCATAGCTGCTGAGGCCTCCCCACAAGAAATGGAGGAGATTTTGAAGATTATAAAGAAGAGCGATTTTAATGTCGTGGAACAGTTGGGGCATACGCCCTCCAAGATATCCATGCTCTCTTTACTGCTGTGCTCTGAGGCCCATGCAAAGGCCCTCATCTCATTCCTCAAGAAGGCCCATGTGCCACATGAAACCTCGGCAGTCCAGTTCACTGATTGTGTGGCAAGTCTGACGGCAGATAATGGCTTGGGCTTCTCAGATGCTGATTTGACCTCAAAGGGGAAAGATCATAATGATGCTCTGCACGTCTCAATCGAATGCAGGGGCACCACCTTGGCACATGTGTTGGTTGATACGGGGTCATCTTTGAACGTGCTACCCAAGAAAGCTCTGGATCGTCTAGATTGTGAAGGCCTGGATTTGAAACCCAGCAACATCATTGTCAGGGCCTTTGATGGTTCAAAGAGGATGGTCCATGGGGAGGTGGACATTCCGATTCGCGTGGGTTCTCAGGTGTTCGACTCCACTTTTTATGTGATGGATATCCGTCCATCTTACTCTTGTCTGCTGGGTCGACCCTGGATACATAAGGCTGGGGCAGTGACCTCTACCTTGCATCAAAAACTGAAGTACCCCGTCAGAGGGAAGATCGTCACCGTGCAAGGTGAAGAAGAATACATGGTGAGCCACTTAAACTCGTTCAGATACATTGAGATGGATGGGGAGTTCATTGAGACCCCCTTTCAGCATTTCGAGGAGGTGTTTCCAATCGCAGCAGAAACAGCAGAAGCAGGTGGTCCTCTGAAGATGGCTTCCCTAAAGGATGCCAGGGCTGTAGTGCAAAAGGGTGAAGGTGCCAACTGGGGCAGACTGCCAGACTTCACCCAGAAGACTGATAAACTTGGGCTGGGTTTCACCTCAGAAGGGCAGAGAGCTATGAGGAAAGAGAAGATTGGAAGGCCTCCGGTATTTATTAAAGGTTCAGAAGCGAATGCTGTCGGGGAAGACCTTGAAGTGGACGAAGCCGAGTTCAACAGCTGGATTTATCCGACGGCCGAAGAAGGATTGAACAATTGGAGTGCAAAGGATCATACCCCTGTTACCTTTGTGACACAGTAATGAATTCCCATGTTTTGTTATTTTGTAATAAACAATGATAAACTCTATGGCCCGGTGTCTTACCCGAGGCACCGTGGTTCTATTTGTGAGGGCATACAAACTGTCATTTTATACATCATGAATAAAAACCTTGGACGTATTTTTCGCATTGCAAATATTGTGTTCCTTTTCTATCTTCCTTTTCCTTTACATAATTTTCAAAAAAACAGCTGTATTTACACACACACTCACTCATACAGGTTCCAATCCACTCTGGATCTCACTGATAACAGCTCTGCTAATGCCAATTATGACTTCGAAAATCCGATCAACTTAGCCGAAGACGAAGGTGAAGATGATTGCGAAGTGCCTGGCGAGCTTGCAAGACTGTTGCTTCAGGAGGAGAGGGCAATTCAACCCCATGAAGAGCCAGTGGAAACCATAAACCTGGGTACTGAGGCAGACAGAAAAGAGGTAAAGATTGGTGCCAACCTAGAGCTCAGCGTGAAGCAACGGTTAACCAAGATGCTACATGACTATATGGAGATCTTTGCCTGGTCCTACGAAGACATGCCAGGGTTGGATACCGATATTGTTGTCCATCATTTGCCGACTAGGGAAGACTGCCCTCCAGTTAAACAAAAGGTTCGTCGGATGCGTCCAGAGATGTCCGAGAAGATTAAAGCCGAAGTCATGAAACAGTTTGATGCAGGGTTCCTTGCAGTAACTTCTTACCCTCAGTGGGTTGCTAATGTGGTGCCGGTACCTAAAAAGGACGGCAAGGTCAGAATGTGTGTTGACTACAGGGATCTGAACAGGGCCAGCCCCAAGGATGACTTCCCCTTACCTCACATTGATGTCCTTGTGGATAACACAGCTCAGCACAAAGTATTCTCTTTCATGGATGGCTTTTCAGGCTACAATCAGATCAAGATGGCACCTGAAGACATGGAAAAGACTACATTTGTTACTCAGTGGGGCACCTTCTGTTACAAGGTCATGCCGTTCGGATTAAAGAATGCTGGGGCAACCTACCAACGTGCTATGGTGGCCTTATTTCATGATATGATCCATCACGAGATCGAAGTGTATGTGGACGACATGATCGCTAGGTCCCAGACTGAGGAAGAGCATCTAGATCATCTACAGAAGTTGTTCGACCGGTTGAAACTGTACAAATTAAGATTGAACCCGAACAAGTGCACCTTCGGGGTAAGATCTGGGAAGTTGCTAGGCTTCGTGGTCAGTGATAAAGGTATTCAAGTGGACCCTGCTAAGGTCAAAGCTATTCAAGAGATGCCAGTTCCTGAGACAGAGAAGGAAGTCAGAGGCTTTTTAGGACGTCTGAATTACATCGCTCGATTCATCTCTCATCTGACTGCTACCTGTGAGCCAATCTTCAAGCTGCTGAAGAAAGATCAGGTAGTACGCTGGAACGATGAATGTCAGGCTGCCTTCGACAGAATTAAAGAGTATCTCCAAGAACCACCTATCCTTATGCCACCGGTTGAAGGGAGACCTCTGATCCTATATCTGACAGTGCTAGACAACTCAATGGGGTGTGTGCTGGGGCAGCATGACGAGTCTGGCCGAAAAGAGCATGCCATTTATTACCTTAGCAAAAAGTTTACCGACTGTGAGACCCGATACTCACTGCTTGAGAAAACTTGCTGCGCTTTGGTATGGGCTGCTCGCCGGCTGAGACAGTATATGCTGACTCACACTACCTTGTTGATCTCAAAAATGGATCCTATTAAGTACATATTCGAAAAGCCTGCTCTGTCTGGGAGAATTGCAAGATGGCAAATGATCTTGACGGAATACGACATTCAGTATACAACCCAGAAAGCCATCAAGGGGAGTGTATTGGCAGACCACTTAGCTCATCAAGCTGTAGATGACTACCAATCAATGAAATTCGAGTTTCCGGATGAAAGCATCATGATAGTAACAGATTGTGAAGTACCTGGACCGGATGAAGGACCTGAACCAGGATCCCGATGGTCTATGCACTTTGACGGAGCCTCTAATGCTTTGGGAAATGGTATCGGCGCCATTATCATATCTCCACAAGGTACTCATACTCCACTCACTGCCCGGCTGCGTTTCAACTGTACCAACAACATGGCGGAGTATGAGGCATGTATCATGGGTCTTCAAGCTGCGATCGACCTAAGGATCAAGTTCCTCAGTGTCTTCGGAGATTCCGCTCTTGTGATCAATCAGATCAATGGAGAGTGGGATACGAAACATCCAAACTTGATTCCTTACAGAGAATGTGTGTTGACCATGATTCCCCACTTCACAGAGATAACCTTTGAGCACTTTCCAAGAGAAGAGAATCAGTTAGCGGACGCGTTAGCTACAATGTCTTCAATGTTCAAGGTTAAATGGGATAATGAAGCTCCCCGGATCATCATCTGGAAACTGGACGAACCGGCATACTGCTGTGATCTCGAAACTGAATTGGTAACCGAGAAGCCTTGGTACCATGAAGTGAAGAGATATCTGGAAGCTCAGGAATACCCTGAAGGTGCCTCTATCAATGATAAGAAATTCCTGAGGAGGTTCGCAGCAAAGTTCTTCCTAAGCAACGGCATCTTGTACAAGAGGAATCATGATTCAACCTTACTGCGTTGTGTGGACAAGATTGAAGCAGAAAGAATCATGGAAGAGTTACATGAAGGGACCTTTGGTACGCACTCCAGTGGACATACTATGGCTAAGAAAATCCTACGTGCAGGATATTACTGGTCCACAATGGAAGCCGACTGTTACCAACACTCCAGGACATGCCACAAGTGCCAGATCTACGCAGATAAAGTGCATGTTCCTCCGGTTCCCCTGAATGTTCTGACTGCGCCTTGGCCGTTTGCAATGTGGGGCATAGACATGATCGGCGAGATAAGACCTACAGCATCCAATGGACATCGCTTCATCCTAGTAGCGATTGATTATTTTACGAAGTGGGTTGAAGCAGCATCCTATGCTACGGTAACCAAGACCGTTGTGGCACGGTTTATTCGACACAACCTGATCTGTCGATACGGCGTCCCTGAACGGATTATTACGGACAACGGTACCAATCTGAACAATAAGATGATTGCTGAGCTTTGCGAACAGTTCAAGATACAGCACCACAATTCTTCTCCTTACAGACCGAAGATGAATGGGGCTGTAGAAGCAGCTAACAAAAATATTAAGAAGATCGTGCAAAAAATGACAGTGACGTACAAAGATTGGCACGAGATGTTACCGTTCGCTCTGCATGGGTACCGTACCTCAGCTAGGACATCAACCGGGGCAACTCCCTTCTCTCTGGTTTATGGCATGGAGGCAGTCTTGCCGATTGAAGTGCAAATTCCCTCTCTCCGGATAATGAAGGATGCAAATCTGAACGAAGATGATTGGATCCAGACACGACTTGACCAACTCAACCTCATTGACGAAAAGAGACTTGCTGCTATCTGCCATGGTCAGACGTATCAGAAACGAATGATCAGGGCATTTAACAAAAAGGTCAGACCACAAGAATATCAAGTTGGGGATCTGGTTATCAAGAGAATCATCCTTCCTCAGAGTGATCCAAGGGGCAAATGGACCCCTACATATGAAGGGCCATTTGTGGTTAAGCATGTGTTCTCAGGAGGAGCAATGATCTTAACCAACATGGATGGTGACGACCTTCCACACCCCGCCAATGCAGACATAGTTAAAAAATACTACGCATAAAAAAAGACCCGCTAGGCTGACATGCCTAGGCAAAAATTAGGGCTTCCCGTCGGACCAAAAGGGTTCGGGCAAAATGAAGGGATGAAAATGAAAAAACATGTACACCCGGCAAGTCGAAAACCTGAAAAGGCGGCTTGGGCAAAAATGGGTATCCCGGTGGACTGAAAACCCGAAAGGGCGGTCCAGGCAAAAGTTAGGGATAAAAGCGTAAAACTATGTCTCATTGATCACTTTGCATCCAGAATCCGGTATCTGCATCAAGCTCAAACGGCATCGATCAGTCAGCTTCACCTTCAACCAAGGTCATCAAGTGATGAGACGCTCGGAGTTATAAGAGCAATAGCAGAGTTGAAACCCAGTAGATCACACATCTCTCACACAGCTGTTTTATTTTCTTTTGTACAAACTTGTATAAACTCTTTTGATCGGCGACGTACCTCTTACTAGGACGTCAGCCTCTTGTATACAAAACGCCTATTCAGGCCATTCAAAAATCAATAAAAATACATTTTCAGTTAAACGTGCCCAAGTGTTTTTCTTTTTCTGTTTTGTTTTGCGAAGAACGTCCAAGGTTCAATTTGTGATGTATGCATTGACAATAGTTTGCTAACTCATAATATTTGCATACGAAACAAAGGAATTAATTGCAGGTGACACTGGAAACAGGGGCAATAAAGAGTTGTCTGAGCAGTCTAATTGTCCTATCCTCCAAGGTACCAAGGTGGGTTCAGCTAAAGAACACGGCCAAGTGTATCTTAATCCCCCAGAGAGTGATTCAACAAGTCAATACATTCTTCTCCAAGCAAAATTACAAATATCAAGGAAATTGAGTATCCTTCCGTAGATCTCAATACTTCCCCAGCAATACAGATATTCTTAACAAGTATCCCCGGCAGTCTTGGTCTAAAGATTGTTCCCCGGCGGTATCTCAATATTCAAAGGGATCACTTCCCCAGCATATCAAACTCCCCCAGAAGAATCCAATCCAGTTCCCCAGGAAAAGTTGGAATCCATCTCCTCAAGCAGTAAGCTTATCCCCAGTAGATTCTGGAAGCTTATCCCCTCGCAGAGCACGAACGCGTCGTCCCGGCTTGATTTAAAGAGTTATTTCCGTAACAGGATATAACTGGGTTATCCTCAGCCAAAAGCCACGGAAAAAGCGTCCTCGGCAATATATCTTCCTACCCCCAGTGAAGTCTATCAACACTTCCAGCACAACAAAGATATCCTCAGCAAATTATCAACACTCAGCAAGGCATCCCTCTTCCCACAGAGTATTGCTTCCCAGCATGGTCGCTAGAGTATCTTTTCTCCCCGCAGAATCTTCCATTTGCCAAGTTTATTCCGCAACGGAGTCATCTTCTCCTACCGGTATTCTTGCAGTTATCATCCCCAGCGGAAGCAAAATCTATTCTTCAACATCAATCCAGGATATGTCTTCCCGGCACCCGTCAAGGATTTACTTTCCTAGACGAAAACATACATTCACAAAACATCACATACATCATTATAGCATGCATAGACGCATTATATCATACAAATCTCATTTATGTTGAGAACATCATTGCTTGATCTATATCATGCATTGCATATGACTGACCTTGACCTTTCAGGAAGGATGCAGTTGAAATTCTCAATCATATTTCAAGAACTAGACCGGTTCAGTTAATCGACTCCAAAGATTTCTTATCCAGTCCCGGGCCTTCTCTAGTCCAGCTAAATCGACTCCCAACAGATTTTTCTGATAAAGACTCAGCAGAAGTTATTCCAGATTATAATTTCCTATTGGTCCTCTCTCCGACGGTGCATGAGATTTCCATTTTAGGGTTTTCTTTAAGATTATAATTTTCAGATAGTCCCCTCTCCGACGGTGAGTGAGGTGATAAGTCCTTTTCAGATGTTTCCCTCTCCGACGGTGAGTGAGGTGATAGTCTCTTATGGTCCCCTCTCCGACAAGTGCGTGAGGTGGTAATTCCTTTTTCAGATGTTTCCCTCTCCGGCATGAGCGTGAGGCGATATTCTCTTATGGTCCCCTCTCCAACGGCGTGTGAGGTGGTAATTCCTTTTTCAGATGTTCCCCTCTCCGGCATGAGCGTGAGGTGATATTCTCTTATGGTCCCCTCTCCAACGGCGCGTGAGGTGGTAATTCCTTTTTCAGATGTTCCCCTCTCCGGCATGAGCGTGAGGCGATATTCTCTTATGGTCCCCTCTCCAACGGCGTGTGAGGTGGTAATTCCTTTTTCAGATGTTCCCCTCTCCGGCATGAGCGTGAGGTGATATTCTCTTATGGTCCCCTCTCCAACGGCGCGTGAGGTGGTAATTCCTTTTTCAGATGTTCCCCTCTCCGGCATGAACGTGAGGTGATATTCTCTTATGGTCCCCTCTCCAACGGCGCGTGAGGTGGTAATTCCTTTTTCAGATGTTTCCCTCTCCGGCATGAGCGTGAGGTGATATTTCCTTTCAGATTATAATTTCCTATGGTCCCCTCTCCAACGGTGAGTAAGGTGACTCCCTTTGAGATTATAATGTCCTTTGGTTCTCTTCCTGACACTACGAAGATGGTAATTCTCACCAAGATTTTCTCAACGAGCGTTGTTGAGGTTGAAATCATTCGGGATTCTCTTACCATCCATGCTAAGGCAGTAACCATCCCTGGTTCATTCATCAGCGTTTGAAGCTCCAGACTCAGCTCCTGTAACCAGTCAGGACACATCTATACCAAGCATCTAAAAATCAGCTCCTGCAGCGTGTCAGGTACTCATTTTCTCTCTTGCAGGTATGCAGGTCCTCGCTAAGGAATCTCCTACGCGATCAACGTCCAGATGGCATCTATAAGCCCATCATCCTATCCAAGCAACATCCAAATGGCATCTATAAGCCCATTCCCTCATCATCATTGCTACTATGTGAGCGCAAATTTCTGGGCACTCTAGTGTCCAATCATCTTCTACCCTCGGATTACGAAAGGCACGTCAGCCAATCTGCATCCTCAGGTCTAAGAAGATTGAACAGGGGCAACTGTTGTACCCCAAAATTTGCCCTCCCATATTCATCAAGAATTGCCAAGGCAAGGTCACAAAATTCCCCAAGGGTTATGCAGTTCAACTGTCTCCTAGACAGTCAAAACTAGGGTTTGAGTTCTGGTCAAGCAAATGAACTTTTCAAGGGCCCAATCAAGTCTCACATGCTTAAAAAGATGGTCAAGTGTCTTCATGACAAGTTTCAAGGCATTCAGCTCAAGATTGCACAGTCAAAACCCTAGATTGCACTACAGTCAACTGTAGGGGCAAAATGGTCATTTGACAGTCAAAAGTTCAAATTTTTGGTCAACATATCATTTTGAATCCACAAACATCATTTGATCAATGCTTGATCATGATTCTCAAAATTTGGCTCAGAAATCATCAAAGATGCAAAAGTTGCTATATTTGGACAGCTGAAAAAGTCAACTGAAATTGACCAGGGCATAACTTTCACATGGATTATCAGAAAAATTCCATTCAAAGCTCATTTTGAAGAGAAAGACATTTCCTACAATTCATCTTCATGTTCCAAGTCCAAGAAATGCTCTCACAAAAAGTTATCAATTTCAACATTATAGGTCATTTTCAAAAGTCAACAAAAAGTGACTTTAAGTCAAAGGCCATAACTTGAGAGTGGTAAATCAAAATGACATGGGACCAAAGGCATTGGTTAAAGGACTCAAAGACCTTTCCAAAATGTCCAAGAACATGTGAAAAGCTTAAAAATTGACCAAGTAATGCCTTGTGGAAGTTGGGAAATTTTTGGAAATTTTTGAAAGTCAACATTGATGCAAAAGGCCTAAAAATGCAAGTGGGCCCATTTTTCTTCCAAATTTCTTCATGCCAAGCCTATGCACGACCACTAGGCCCAAAGGGAAGTATTCTCATATTTTTTTAATTATTTATTTGAATTAATATTAATTTATATTCATTTAAATGATTTTAATATATGAAAAATATCAAACCTAACCTAAAAAATCTTTTTATGCACATTCTAATCTCAATATTTCGTGCTTAATTGATTATGGCAAGTTTTGATAAGATTTGAGCATGATTGAACCAAAAGCCATGAGAGAAAGATTTGAAAAAGATCTTGTAAAATTAAATATTGAAATTCATCAATGCATAAGATTTTGTCCAATTTTTCTTAACCTAATCACTCCCTATATGATCAGAATCAAGACCTAATGCCAAAGAGACTGCAAACTGCGCTTAAGACCTCAAACCAACTTGGCATTTTTGACAAAAATTTTCAAAACTGAAAAGGACATTGCAGGGTGTTTCGAGGCAAAAGAACCGTTCCACGAGCTTTCCAAGGTTACCAGGAATCGTTTTCAATCAGAGTCACATTCCCATACACAAAGAATCGGTAGATGGAGGCTTGACTTTTTTCTAAAAATTGCATATTCGTGTTTGAATTTATACATGCTTTTCATGCATTTTAATGTTTGAACTATATTAATGTGTTGATTCTAAAGCTATTGACATAACTCAATTGGAGAATGGTGGTCTGAATAGGAAGTTACCATGAACGGTCTTTAGGGTTTCAGGAACTCAAAAAGGGGGTTTCCCAATACAAGTAAAATTAGGCCATCTCAATACCACCGTTGCGTTCAGTATGCCAAGACGAGGAGATTCGTGCATTCGCGAACAATTTATATCCACCCACCGTCTAATCGCTATTTTCTTGTAGGTGGTATACAGCAACGCGTTAAAACCGTTGCCATATTGTTTTTATTTTCAGGCACGCGAAGAAGACAACTCCGTGGCACGCAGGGATTGGTTACATTCGAATTTGCGCGCGGTTTCAGATCACTAATCCATTTTATTTTATATTGATTACTCGTTACTATATATTAAAAGAATTCAAAGTGGCTCAGTGGCAGGTATAGAGGCGTGCAATCTCCAAGACCTGGGTTCGACCCCAGGTCTTACAAATCTTCATATTATTTTTCCAACAAAACTCCTATGCGCTTCAGTAATGTAGGCGTATGATGTACCACCACCATCCAACCACACACGTGTCCCAAGAGATCTAATCAAGGATTCAGATTAAAGACACACCATGGATGTGGGTCAACGTGTCACACATAATCTAAAAAGTCAATAGATTCAAGGCTTATTGGGCCAGGCCTCTCAAATTTATACCTCCATAATGGGACAGCAAACCCCCCCTGGTTCTATCTTTTCTAAATTTTCTTTTATCTTTTATTATTTTTAATTGTTTATTTGTTTATTTATTTTCTGATTTAAATTAAATATCCTTTTTACAAAAAATACAGAAAAACATCATAAAAATAAAGAATGTCCAAATAAAAATATAATTTTTAATTTTAATTATTTTCATCAATAAATTAATATATGTAAATATTTAGTATAATTAGGTTATAGTTTTAATCTTTTTAATAAAAAACACCAAAAATAGAATTTAGGTTTAATATCTTTTTATTTTCTTTTAATTTTCCCTTTTTTTTCAGAATAACAATATTATTTATTTATTATTTTATTTTCATAAATTAAAAAATTGTACAAATTAATTTAGAGTTTAATTTAGGTTATAATTTAATTCTTTCATAATAAATAAAAAAATATTAGAATTAGGGTTTGCCGTTTAATTTAATCTCAATTAATTTCTTATTCTCATTAAATCTAAAAAACACAAAATATCATTTTTATTTAATCATTTAATTTTTTTAATTCTCGTTAACCATTAATACTTTGCAAAAGGGTCCAACGCCCTAGTTTCGTTTTAATTAGTTAATTTGCGCATTTACTTTTTATCGTTTATATAATTATGTAATTGTCCCTAAGCACTGTAATTTACTTTTCGCACTTTTATTTCTTCGCATTATTTATTTTCCGCTAAATCGGGTCCGGTTTAATTTTGGCGATGTGGACCCGCGCCTTTGTAATAGCCTTAGATTTATTTCCTCGCAAAATATTTAACTGTTAACCAAGCATGAAAGAATGAATGTCTTAATAAAATCAAGCGTAGAACACGACAAACATGACAAGACAAAGAACTGAAACATGACACACAATTCGCACACACCACCCCTAGGGTACGCCTCACTGTTGCCTCGAAAGGTGATCGTCGAGTAGAGGATGTCTTAGTAAGTCCTCATGATCCGGGAACCTGGCATGAGGGTAGCTTCTAAGGTGTCTTCCCATTGCTCTGGTGATCACCATGTCCCTATAAACTCGAATTGACCCGAACACCTCCAACGGTGGTGCTACCTACCTCTCAATGGTGGGATGGCACTACTTTAAAGGACATTTACACAGACAAATTCCTTAGGGTAGGTAGACGACTCATGGATACTTGCTCTCTTCAAAACAAAAAATTCAAAGACTTTTCACACCAACACTTTTCAAAAGCTTTCAAAAGCAAACTTTTCAAACACTCTGACGTACGAGTCGAACTGAAATTTTTCAAAGAAACTTTGTTAACCCACATTGAAAAGCAAACAAACATTTTTGAAAACACAATGAGCAAGTATCTAAGAGCCCATGGATAACCATGGATAGAAAGGGTGCTAACACCTTCCCTTTCTATAACCTACCTCCCGAACCGAGAGCAATCTCTTTAAAGGAATTTTTCTGTGCTTTTGTCCTTTCCATTTGGAGAAAATAAAAGACGGTGGCGACTCTTGCTTCCGCGACATTTCGCGAACCAGCGTTAAACAGTCAGTTCCAGATCCACCGATCACACCTTCAATGGCAACCTGCGATCCTGTACACTATAATGAAATTAACCAATTCCATTAGCTTTATAAAGGAACAAGCAATGTAAAACGATGATTAGAACATGTTAACGATGCATAAAATGTGAGTTTCAATTATGGAAAAGTCAAGCAAACCGTATCACTGTTCTTGCGTGTTTTTTGAGTGTTAAGGCTTGTTTTTGATGGCTACACGCTTCTGGGAATGCTAGCAATGTATTAGAATCCTTAAATTGCTTTGAAAGGGCCTGGAAGGTGGAATTCAGTTTTGAGTTTTCTTGGCTTTTTTTCAATATTGCATATGGTTTTCTGCAGCAGCTTTCACGTGTGAGGAATTAGGTCTAGCTTATGCACTTATAGCTGAATGGAATTAGGGTAAATCTTGGTCCAAACATCCATGGGATAATGATTTGTATATTTGATTTTCAATCAAATATTTTTGCATCTTTTTGATTGAAAAACCTTGCCAAATTGGGAGATTTTGTCCCCTTGATGTGTGCACGAAATCTCCAGCACATGTTGACCACTTTTGCTTCACAAAAAGATTTAGAAATCATATCTTGGTATTTTCCTACAATTAAATTAATTAAATGAATTAAAAATCAATTAAAAATCAATTAAAAATCCAATTAATTAATAAAAATAAGAAAATAATTCAATTTAATCTTAATGGGTCGTGCATAAGCCTTGGATAAAGTTTCAAGAAGGAATTTGAGGCCCATTAGCAAAAATGATGTGTTTTGAGCAAAGTTGACTTTTGCAAATTCACAAAAATTTCCCAACTTCTCCAATGCATATCTTGCTCAAATTTGATTATATGAACATGTTCTTGGACATTTTGGAAAGGTATTGAAGTCCTCTAACCAATGACTTTGGTCCCATGTCATTTGGATTTATCAATCTCAAGTTATGGTCTTTGACTTAAAGTGCATTTTTGTTGACTTTTGAAATTGACCTATAATGTAGAAATTGATAACTTTTTATGAGAGAATTTCTTGGACTTGTAATGTGAAGATGAGTTGTAGGAAATATCACCCCCTTCAAAGTGAGCATTGGATGGGATTTTTCTGATGAACCATGAAAAAGTTATGTCTTGGTCAAGTTACAGTTGACTTTTCAACTGTCCAAAAATAGCAACTTTTGCATCCTTGATGATTTTTGAGCCATTCTTGAGGAATCATGATCAAGACTTGATCAAATGATGATTGTGGCTTCAAAATAAGATGTTGACCAAAATTTTGACTTTTGACTGTAAAATGACCATTTTACCCCTGTAGTTGATTGTGAAGCAAATGGGACTTTTGACTGTGCAATTTGATGCTGTGAGTCTTGCAACTTGGTATGTAGATGCTTGGCAATGTGTGGAGGCCTATGGGACTTGATTGGACCATTGAAAACCTCAAATTCATTAAAGGAACCAAAACCCTAATTTTGACTGGCTTAGGAGGCCTCTGGACTGTGCAACCCTTAAGAAATCTTGAACCATTTGAAGATGATTCTTGATAAACCTTGGAGAATATGGGAGGGCAAATTTTGGGGTACAACAGTTGCCCATGTTCAATCTTCTTGAACCTGAGGATGTAGATTGGCTTGCGTGCCTTTCGTGATCCGAAGGTGGAAGATGATTGAACACTAAAGTGCCCAGAAATTTGCACTCGCATAGTAGAGTATCAACAGGGTGATGTCGGGAATGGGCTTACAGATTCCATTTGGAGAGATGATGGATAGGAGGATGGGCTTATAGATGCCATCTGGAGATGTGACAGAACCTTGTCGGGAATAGGCTTATAGATGCCATTTGGAAGTGTAATGGATAGTTGTGGAGATGGGCTTAAAGATGCCATTTGGGGTGTCGATCGCGTAAGAGATTCCTTAGCGAGAGCTTGCGTACCTGAGAAAGAAATATAATTTCCTGGCCTGTTACAGGGGTTGATCTTCAAACTCTTCATGCAGATATGCCCTGGCTAGATACAGGTGTCAAATCCACAATCAATCGCTCACAGATATGCCCTGGCTAGATACAGGTATCGAATCTGGAACTAGTCGTCTACATATATGCCCTAGCTGGATACAGGTGTCGAATCTCTAAACTCTTCATGCAGATATGCCCTGGCTAGATACAGATATCGAATCTACAATCAATTACTCACAGATATGCCCTGGCTAGATACAGGTATCGAATCTGGAATTAGTCGTCTACAGATATGCCCTGGCTGGATACAGGTATCGAATCTCTAAACTCTTCATGCAGATATGCCCTGGCTAGATACAGGTATCGAATCCACAATCAATCACTCACAGACATGCCCTGGCTAGATAAAGGTATCGAATATGGAATTAGTCATCTACAGATATGCCCTGGCTGGATACAGGTATCGAATCTCTAAACTCTTCATGCAGATATGCCCTGGCTGGATACATGTATCGAATCTACAATCAATCACTCACAGATATGCCCTGGCTAGATACAGGTATCGAATCTGGAACTAGTCGTCTACATATATGCCCTAGCTGGATATAGGTGTCGAATCTCTAAACTCTTCATGCAGATATGCCCTGGCTAGATACATGTATCGAATCTACAATCAATTACTCACAGATATGCCCTGGCTAGATACAAGTATCGAATCTGGAATTAGTCGTCTACAGATATGCCCTGGCTGGATACAGGTATCGAATCTCTAAACTCTTCATGCAGATATGCCCTGGCTAGATACAGGTATCGAATCCACAATCAATCACTCACAGATATGCCCTGGCTAGATACAGGTATCGAATCTGGAATTAGTCGTCTACAAGATATGCCCTGGCTGGATACAGGTATCGAATCTCTAAACTCTTCATACAGATATGCCCTGGCTGGATACAGGTATCGAATCTACAATCAATCACTCATAAATATGCCCTGGCTAGATACAGGTATCGAATCTGGAATTAGTCATCTACAGATATGCCCTGGCTGGATACAGGTATCGAATCTCTAAACTCTTCATGTAGATATGCCCTGGCTAGATACAGGTATCGAATCCATAATCAATCACTCACAGATATGCCCTGGCTAGATACAGGTATCGAATCTGGAATTGCGACAGTTGATAGTAACCATTTTTGGATTTACCTTTTTCCTGAAAAGGCAAAACATCAGTTGTATGCAATGTCATGATGTATGAAATGCATGATGTCATGATGTTCTCAAGAATAAATGAGATTGTGTCGTATGCACTTTGTCATGTATGTAAATAGGATGTGTGAAATGTCTATGAATGTATTTTCATCTAGGAAAATAAATCCTTGATGAATTCCAGGAGCCTGTTGAATCCTGGGCTGATGTTGAAGAGTAGAATTCTTCGTTTTCGTTGGGGATGATAAATTGCAAGAATAAACTGGTAGGAGAAAATGACTCCGTTGGGGAATAAACTTGTTGAAGAGATTACTCTGCGGGGAATTACTCTGTGGGAAGAGATACTTCGCTGAGGTTTGATGATAACTCCGCTGGGGATACCGTTGATGAACTTCGTTGGGGAATTTGATGAACTCCGCTGGGGATAAGAAGAACTTCGCCGAGGACGATCTTTCTGTGGTAATTAGCTGAGGATAACCCAGTTATAAGCTCTGGTGGGGAATAACCTTTGAATAAAGCCGGGGAGATGCGTATGCACTCTGCAGGGTACAAGCTTCTAGAATCTACTGGGGATAAGCTTCCAGAATCTACTGGGGAGATTGATTCAACTCTCCTGGGGAAACTTTTGGACTGTACTGGGGAAGTGGCTCCACTGGGGTGTCTGTATTCCGCCGGGGAACAATCTTATATTAAGACTTCCGGGGATGCTTGCTTAGGAACACCTGTATACTCCGCTGGGGAATATTGAGGTTTTCTGGGGGTACCCAACTTCCTTAAGGCTGACAGTAGATTAACTCTGCTTGGGGAGAGTATCGCTGACTTGCTAGAGATACTGTGCCTTTCAAGGTTGATGGGAGACCAACTCTGCTCGGAGAGAGTATTGCTGAGTCTTGTCTTACTCTGCGGGGAGTGAAAGTATCTTGGTCATATTCTTTTAGCTGAGTCTACCTTAGTACCTTGGTGGACAAAGCAACTAGATCGCTTAGACAACTCATTATTGCCCCTGCTTCTGATGTCACTTGTAATTAGTCCTTTGTTTCATATGCAAATATTTGTGATCAGCAATTAATGTCAAATGCATATATCAAAAATGAACATTGGACGTTCTTTGCAAAACAAAACAGATAAAGGAAAAACGATTGGCAATTTGTCTGGAAAAGTGGATTTGTATTGATTTTGAAGTTTGCCTGTAAATAGGCGTTTTTGTACAGGAGGCTGACGTTCTAGTAAGAGAACGCTGCCGAACAACATAGAGTTTATACAATTTTGAAAAAGGAAAACAAAACAGCTATGTGAAAAATAATCCCACTGGGTTCCAACTCTGCTATCGCCTTTATGTCTTCAAGCGTCTCATCACTCTGCTGCTTTAGTTGAAGATGAAGCTAACTGATCGATGTCGTCTGAACCTGATAGTTGATGTCGAATTCTGGATGCAAGGTGATCCAATGAGACATAGTATTATGCTTTAATCCCTAATTTTTGCCTGGACTGCCCTTTCGGGTTTTCAGTCCACCGGGATACCCATTTTTGCCCAAGCCGCCTTTTCAGGTTTTCGACTTGCCGGGTGTACAGATTTTTTCATTTCATCCCTTATTTTTGCTCGAACCCTTTTGGTTCGCCGGGAAGCCCTTATTTTTGCCTAGGTGTGTCAACCTAGCGGGTCTTTAATTTATGTGTAGTATCTTTTTACTATGTCTGCATTGGCGGGGTGAGGAAGGTCGTCACCATCCATGGTGGTTAGAATCATAGCTCCTCCTGAGAAGATATATTTAACCACAAATGGCCCTTCGTACGTAGGGGTCCATTTGCCTCTGGGATCACCTTGAGGTAGAATGATGCGCTTGATCACCAGGTCTCCGACTTGATACTTTTGTTGTCTGACTTTCTTGTTAAATGCCCTGATCATCCGTTTTTGGTACGTTTGACCATGACAAATAGCGGTGAGTCTCTTTTCATCGATTAGATTTAATTGATCAAGTCGAGTTTGGATCCAGTCATCTTCGCTCAAACCTGCATCCTTCATTATCCGGAGAGAGGGTATCTGCACGTTAATAGGCAAGACTGCCTCCATGCCATAGACCAAGGAAAAGGGTGTTGCCCCTGTTGACGTCCGCGCTGAGGTATGGTACCCATGAAGAACGAACGGTAACATCTCGTGCCAATCTTTGTATGTCACTGTCATCTTCTGCACAATCTTCTTGATATTCTTATTAGCTGCTTCGACAACCCCATTCATCTTCGGCCGGTAGGGAGAAGAGTTGTGGTGCTGTATCTTGAATTGCTCGCAGAGCTCAATGATCATCTTGTTATTAAGATTGGTACCATTATCCGTAATGATCCTCTCAGGTACACCGTATCGACAGATCAGGTTATGCCGAATGAACCGTGCCACGACATTCTTGGTTACGGTAGCATAGGAAGCTGCTTCAACCCACTTTGTAAAGTAATCGATTGCTACCAGGATGAAAGGATGCCCGTTGGATGTCGTAGGTCTGATCTCACCGATCATATCAATGCCCCACATTGCAAAAGGCCAAGGTGATGTCAAGACGTTCAAGGGAACTGGAGGAATGTGCACCTTATCAGCATAGATCTAGCATTTGTGACACGTCCGAGAATGTTGGTAACAGTCGGCTTCCATTGTGGACCAGAAATATCCTGCCCGAAGGATTTTCTTTGCCATGGTGTGTCCACTGGAATGTGTTCCGAAGGTACCTTCATGCAGCTCTGCCATGATCCTTTCTGCTTCAGTCTTATCCACACAACGCAGTAAGGTTGAATCATGGTTTCGCTTGTATAGAATGCCATTGCTGAGAAAGAACTTTGCAGCGAACCTTCTCAGGAACTTTTTGTCGTTGACGGATGCACCCTCGGGATATTCTTGAGCTTCCAGGTACCTCTTCACTTCATGATACCAAGGTTTTTCAGTTACCTCTTCAGCCTCAAGATCACAGCAATGTGCAGGTTCATCCAATTTCCAGATAATGATCTGGGGAGCCTCGTTATCCCATTTGACTTTGAACATAGAAGACATTGTAGCTAACGCGTCCGCCAACTGATTCTCCTCTCTTGGGAAATGTTCAAAAGTTATCTCTTCGAAATGGGGGATCAATGTCAACACATACTCTTTGTAAGGAATAAGATTTGGGTGTTTCGTATCCCACTCGCCTTTGATCTGGTTGATCACGAGAGCGGAATCTTCGAAGACACTCAGAAACTTGATCCTTAAGTCAATTGCAGCTTGAAGACCCATGATACATGCTTCATACTCCGCCATGTTGTTGGTGCAGTTGAAACATAGCCGGGTGGTAAGTGGAGTATGAGTGCCTTTAGGGGAGATAATCACAGCGCCAATACCGTTACCCAAAGCGTTTGAGGCTCCGTCAAAGTGCATAGACCATCGGGATCCTTCCTCAGGTTCATCCGGTCCAGGTACTTCACAATCCGTCACTACCATGATATTCTCGTCTGGAAATTCAAAGTTCATAGATTGATAGTCATCCACTACTTGGTGTGCCAAATGGTCTGCCAATACACTTCCCTTGATTGCCTTCTGAGTCGTGTACTGGATGTCATATTCCGTCAAGATCATCTGCCATCTTGCTATTCTTCCGGACAAGGCGGGCTTTTCGAAGATATACTTGATTGGATCCATTTTTGAAATCAACAAAGTAGTGTGAGTCAACATATACTGTCTTAGCCGGCGAGCAGCCCATACCAAAGCGCAGCAAGTTTTCTCGAGCAGTGAGTATCGGGTCTCACAGTCGGTAAACTTTTTGCTAAGGTAATAAATAGCGTGCTCTTTTCGGCCAGACTCGTCATGCTGCCCCAGCACACACCCCATTGAGTTATCCAGTACTGTCAAGTATAAGATTAGAGGTCTCCCTTCAACCGGTGGCATAAGAATGGGCGGTTCTTGGAGATACTCTTTGATTCTTTCGAAAGCGGCCTGACATTCATCATTCCAACGTACTACTTGATCTTTCTTCAGCAGCTTGAAGATTGGTTCACAGGTAGCAGTTAGATGTGAGATGAATCGGGCAATGTAGTTCAGCCGTCCTAGAAAGCCTCTGACTTCTTTCTCTGTCTTGGGAGTTGGCATCTCTTGTATGGCTTTCACTTTGGCAGGGTCCACTTGAATACCTTTGTCGCTTACGACGAAGCCTAGCAATTTTCCAGATCTCACCTCGAAGGTGCACTTGTTCGGGTTCAACCTCAGTTTGTACAACTTCAGACGGTCAAATAGCTTCTGTAGATGGTCAAGGTGTTCTTCCTATGTTTGGGACCTTGCAATCATATCATCGACATATACTTCAATCTCATGATGGATCATGTCATGAAATAAAGCAACCATGGCACGTTGGTAGGTTGCCCCAGCATTTTTCAACCCAAAACGCATGACCTTGTAGCAAAAGGTGCCCCACTGAGTAACAAAAGTGGTCTTCTCCATGTCTTCAGGAGCCATCTTGATCTGATTATAACTGGAGAACCCATCCATGAAGGAGAATACCTTATGCTGAGCAGTGTTGTCGACCAAAACGTTGATATGAGGCAGGGGGAAGTCATCCTTAGGGCTCTCCCTGTTCAAATCCTTGTAATCAACACACATTCGGACCTTACCATCCTTCTTCGGCACTGGAACCACGTTGGCAACCCACTGAGGGTAAGAAGTCACTACTAGAAATCCGGCATCGAATTGTTTCATAACCTCAGCTTTGATTTTCTCGGACATCTCTGGACGCATACGGCGGACCTTCTGTTTTACCGGAGGGCATTCTTCCTTGGTAGGCAGATGATGAACCACAATGTCAGTATCCAACCCAGGCATGTCTTCGTAAGACCATGCAAAGATTTCCACGTAGTCATGCAGCATCTGAATTAACCGTTGTTTCACACTGAGCTCTAGATTGGCACCAATCTTAACTTCCTTTCTGTCTGTCTCAGTACCCAGATTTACCGTTTCCACTGGCTCTTCATGTGGCTGAATGGCCCTCTCTTCCTGGAGTAACAGTCTTGCAAGCTCACCAGGCACCTCACAATCATCTTCACCTTCGTCTTCGGCTAACTTAATCGGATTTTCGAAGTCATAACTGGCAGTAGCAGAGTCGTTACCAGTGAGATCCAGAGTGGATTGGAACCTGTATGGGTGAGTGTGTGTAAATATAGCTGTTTTGCAATATATAAAGAAAGAAAGGGAGCGCAAGATTTGAAATGCGAAAAACGTCCAATGCTTTTATTCATGATATATGAAAATGACAAATAATAAGCCCTCACAAATGAAGCCACGGTGCCCCGGGTAAGACACCGGGCCATAAAGTTTCAAATTATTGTTCGTTACAAATTCAAAAAAAAGGAGTTCATTACTGAGTGACAAAAGTAATAGGTATGTAGTCTTTGGCAGTCCAGTTGCTTGGTCCACCGTTGGTCGTTGGGTAGATCCAGCTGTCAAATACAGATTCTTCCGCCTCGTCTTCAATAGAATTTACTCCCGGGTTGGTGATGAACACATGAGGTCTTCCAATCCTTGCCTTACGAATAGCCCTCTGAGCTTCTGCAGTGAAACCCAAACCAAACTTGTCAGTCTTCGGAGTGAAATCAGGAAGTCGGCCCCAGTTTGCACACTCACCCTTCTCGATAACAGCCCGGGCATCCTTTAAGGAGGCCATCTTCAACGGAGAATCTTCTTCAGTCACTGTCTCTGCTGACGCCAGTGTCTGAGGTACCTCTTTAAAGTGTTGGAATGGAGTCTTAATGAATTCCCCATCCATATGTACGTACCGGAACGAGTTGAGGTGGCTGACCATATATTCTTCCTCCCCTTGAACTGTTACGATCTTCCCTCTGACCGGGTACTTAAGCTTCTGATGTAATGTGGAGGTCACAGCTCCAGCCTTGTGGATCCAAGGACGACCCAACAAGCAAGAATAGGATGGTCGGATGTCCATCACATAGAAAGTAGAATCAAAAACTTGAGAACCAACCCTGATTGGAATGTCAACTTCCCCATGTACCATCCTTTTCGACCCGTCAAAGGCCCGAACAACAATGTTACTCAGCTTGAGCTCTAAACCCTCACAATCCAACTTGTCTAGGGCCTTCTTGGGTAATACGTTCAACGAAGAACCGGTGTCTACCAACACATGGGCAAGAGTAGTGCCCCTACATTCAATGGAGACATGCAGGGCGTCGTTATGGTTCTTTCCTTTGGTAGTCAGATCGGCGTCAAAGAAGTCCAACCCATTATCAGCAGTCAAGTTGGCCACATAATCGGTAAATTGATCAACAGACGTTTCTTGTGGCACATGGGTCGTCTTCAGGAAGGAAATCAGGGCCTTGGCATGGGCCTCTAAACACAACAACAGTGATAGCATAGAAATTTTAGATGGGGTGTGCCCCAGCTGCTCAACTACATTGAAATCACTCTTCTTGATAATTTTAAGAATCTCTTCCATCTCTTGCTTGGAAGCTTTAACATTGACGGTCTTCGGTGCCTCCGTCTGGGCAGGCACATCAGTAATAATCCCTTTGCCCCGAGCGTCAGATGACTCTGCAGCAGGGGTGGAAACAAGAACTTGGTAAGGCAGGGAAGTAGGCACACTTGTAGGTGTAATGACGAGAGGTCTCTGAATAGCTGGTGGCGCAATATCAGGTGAGAAGAGCCTACCACTACGAGTAACCTTGGCAGGCCCGGTGATGTTGCTGACACCGATACTAGCATCAAACTCTTGCTTTACTCCAAGAACATAAACATATGCCCCATAGTGCCACGGGACAGCTTTGTCAGATGTATAGGGGATGGGCCCCGGAACAGTGATGATGATGGGAGCAATCTTCTTAGCAGACAGGATTTTGACGAGCTTCTTTGAGGGAACCTTAGGAGGTTTGTTGAAAATAGTAACAATGGACACTTCTTCAGCAGGGATAGCAGGAACAACAACCTTTTCGAACAATATCTCTTTGTTATCCATCAGGTTTTGGACGCCTGACTTCAACAAAGGACAACCAGCAGGTGAAACAGAACATAAAAGGCAACCTTTACTACATCCCGGAAATAAACCGGCTAGCAACAGGTTCCTTTTGACAGTTAATAACAGAGTAACAATCTCATCCACAGAGGCTACATACAGGTCTTCTTCCACATCATTCACTCCATGCTGGGGCATGGGAGCAGTCACAACATTGGGCCTTTCGGGCGCCTTGAACTGTATTTCTTTAGCATCAGTAAGGTCCTGAACCTTATTCCTCAGAGCCCAACAATCGGCCGTAGAATGCCCCGGGCTGTCAGAGTGATAAGCGCAGCGGGCGTTGGGGTTGTACTTTGGAGATGTGGTGTTCACTACCTTCAAAGCTTCTTTGACAGTTACCAGATTGGTTGACAGCAGTTGTGGCAATATCTGAGACAGGGTCATATTGAGCCGAGTGTACTGCCTTTTGGGTCTCTCACCCCTTGGTTGGTTGTATTGCTGAGGAGCAGCAGCAGGCTTTAAAATTACCACTGCGTTGACAGCTTGGCGGCGTTCTGGTTTATTTTGTCTCCTTGACCCATAAACAGCACTAGCTTCCTTCTTGAAAGGCTTCTTTTCAGTACTCGAGGAGGCACCTTTCTGTATCTTCCCCGACTTAATACCAGCTTCTATCCTCTCACCAGTTAAGATCAGATCTGTGAACCCAGCAGAAGAATTACCAATCAGATGGTTGAAGAATGGACCGGACAGGGTCCCCAAGAACATGTCGACAAGCTCACGGTCCGTCAAAGGTGGCTGCACCCTTCCAGCCAGGTCTCTCCACTTTTGCGCATACTCCTTAAAACCTTCACCCGTCCCGAGTGACATACCCTGGAGTTGGGTACGCGTGGGAGAGAGGTCGGAATTATACTGATACTGCTTATAAAACGCAATAGCCAAGTCCTCCCAGTTACGAATACTGGCTCCATCCAGCTGATAGAACCATTCGAGTTGAGCCCCTCAAAGACTATCCTGGAAGAAATGGATCCATAGATTCTTGTCTGCAGTGTAAGTTTGGATCTTCCTTACATATGATCTGAGATGCAACTTAGGACAGGAAGCCCCGTCATACTTCGCAAAATCCGGTGCCTTGAACTTGTGAGGGATCACCACCCCAGAAGATAAACCTAGATCTCCAAAATCCAACCCAGGCACGTGTTGAATCTCCATAGCACTTAGACGGTCCTCTAGTTGTTTGTACCTGTCGTCAGCAGGAGGGTACTGTTCATCATTGTAATATGTCTCGTTGTCGGAGACCATGGGACTAGGAATCCTTCCCCCTTGGGGACTATCTTTTCCTACAGAGGAAGTAGCCTGATTAGCCTCATTCTGCAGTGTATTCCCAAACCTGCATCCAGTGTTGAACAGCACAGTCCTCTTCTTCTTCTTCTTCAAGAGAAGAGTCTTCAACTCCTGTTGACCCTGGGCTAAGCTCATGACCAGCTCTTGAAACTGTGCGTTCTGGGCCTGGAGGGCCTTGATAGCTTGTTCATTAGTAGGTTCAGGATTCATGATGATTGCTGAAATAAACAGCGAAGAAGATTAAGCAACCTGTAGAAAAAAGAGTACCTGTTATGCATATGATGCATGGAATGCGTATGATTTATGTTTCCAAAGACAATCGGGATTCAACTTTGTAGACAAAAAAGGAAACACACTTTATTAGATTCAAACTTTAAATTGTTCAAGAAATTGCCCTTAGGCGTTACATAAATGAAAATACTGAAAAGGAAATGAAAGATGTAAAAGAAACATCCAAGGTCCATCAGTGCTCCCATGGCCTCCTCTTCTCAGTACGAATATAGTCATTCATGGTTCATTCGTTCTCCAATTGCTTTGTCAGCTTCTGGATTTTCTGTTCTTGTTCATTGAACCTTTCTCGATAAGAATCCCGTTCTTCCTGCAGTTGTTCCCAAGACCTCTTTAGTGTATCAACATCGGTGGGTATCTGAGGAGGGAGTACAGTTGGAGGAACCCCGTCTCTATCAGGAGATTCAAGAATGATAGGTCTGACGGCTTCGTATGGCATACCTAACTTCTGAGCACGGATGCGGACCCATCTGTAGTAGGATTCCATAGGTAGAGAAGTCTTCGGTCCCAACTCATGTGGGTCAGCTTTGTGAATTCTGTCCCAAGCCTGGATGAATCTACGACGCAGCTCGTCACTATCTACCTGAAATTCAAAACTGATGTGAGGTACCAACATCTCATGAGGCCCTGCTCTTCTGGCCCTTCCAAACTGACGGAGAGCTAGACATGGATTATAAGAGATTCCTTCCTGAGTACCGATCAATGGAACATTAGGATATTCTCCGCAACGATCAATAACAGCTACCTCATCCAAACCTCTGAGAGTCCAAATGATGTCATTATCAGTAAGAGACATTAGCCTATGAGCCCAGCCCCTTCCTTCTTTGTTCTTAAGCACGAACTTAGGGAGGTGCAAAATAAACCACCTCACTAACAAAGGAGTACAACACCACAGAGTTCCCCGTCTTCGGGCAGTACGAGCATAAAGTTGTTGCAGGATATCGCACAAGAGAGTGGGCACAGGGTTCCGAGACATGAAGATCCTTATGGCATTGACATTGACGAAGTTATCAGGATTCGGAAATAGTACCAGACCATAGATTAAGAGAGCCAGAGTGTCTTCGTACGCCCTGAAGTCTAAGTCATTCCAGAAACTATTAGCTTTACCAATCAGAAACTTAGCCAAAAAGCCCTTAACTCCGCTTCTAGTCACCCAGTTATCCATTACCTCCTTGTTGGTCAAAGTAAGGGCTGCAGCAATCTCCTCAAGCCTAAGGGTCTTCTCCCACCCAATGAATGGAGTCTGCTCCAAAACAGGGATACTAAGCAAATCAGAGAATTCTTCCAGGGTAGGGACCAGCTGGAAGTCTTGAAAGGTGAAGCAATGATACAAGGGATCATAAAACTGGGTTAGGACACTCATCAGTTGTTGGTCCCACTTTGAAGTGACTAAACCGAGAAGAGAACCATGCCTCTGGATGAAGGAAGTAGTATTTGGAATTCTGTCAACCAATTCTTTAAGCAAATCAGGTGGGTGAACAAAATTGAGCCAGATAGTATTCCTTCGCACAGGCATCATGATGTCCTACAAAACAGAGCAAAGATGAAACCCTCTTGTCTTTGAAATGGGTAAGTCCTTATGTAGGATGCATGCAATGGTATGATGGTATGATGTTATGATAAAGCACACCATAATTATTCACAAAGGCAAACATGGTAAGGCACACAAGTCACACAAGACAACCCTTAGAGTTTAGGCCAGCATGAAGTTTAGGTACTACCCTCTTTCAGTTTCGTTGGTTAAGACCTGTCCTAGAAAATAGTAACCGGGTTCTAGAGGATCTCAATATCATCGACTACCCTCAATCGGTCATAACTCCAGCGTCGCAATCTTTTCTTGCGGCCAGAACCATCGCGAGAGTTTAGCCTCAATGAGTGTAGCATACTGCTACTGTTCTATGGCCAAGTTGGGTCAATTTAGGGTTCTAAGGTCGGTTGGTGCTTAATGACTCCTCATAAGACCCATATTCTCCTCGTTGCAACACAAGGGATATCGGTACAGACCAAGGTGTCACACCAACGTAGCCACTGCTTCACCCGTGTCGGTCTACGCCGGACAGGTCCCTCACAGCTTATGCTACCTAAAAGGGTATTCCCCAGATCCGGGTTAGGATCTATGAAACTCCAAGACAAGCCCATAATATTAAAGCAAACAAAGCAAGCAATTGAAAACAAGAGTGGTCTAATCCTAAGGTACACCTCACTTATTATATGTCCCCAGCAGAGTCGCCAATTCTGTGATCGGTGGAAATAGAACTGACTGTTTTTTAAGCTGGTTCGCGAAATGTCGCGGTAAGCAAGAGTCGCCACCGTCTTTTATGTTCTCCAACATCGAAAGGACAAAAGCACAGCAAAATTCCTTTTCGAGAATGTTTCTCGGTTCGGGAGGTAGATTTATAGAAAGGGAAGGTGTTAGCACCCTTTCTATCCGTGGTTATCCATGGGCTCTTAGGTACTTGCTCTATGTTTTCAAAAAATTGTTTGCTTTTCAAGTGTATGTGGGTTTGAAAAAGTTTCGTTTGAAAAATTTCCAAGTAACTCTTGTATCATTCCTCAAGAGTGTATGAAATATTTGTTTGAAAACTTTTTGAAAGTGTCAGTGCGAAAAGTTGTTTTTGTTTTTTGAAAGAGCAAGTACCCAGGAGAAATCTACCTACTCTAAGGAATTAAGCTGTGTAAGAGTCCTATAGACAGTACTATCCCACTATTGAGAAGTAGGTAGCACCGCCGTTGGAGTTATTCGGGTCAATTCGATTATGAGGGACAATGTGTGGTCACCAAAGCAATAGTAGGACGCCTTAGCGGTAACCCTAATGTCCCAGATCCTTTTTATCCGAGGCAACTGTTTCGAGGCAATTGGATCTTAGACAGGAGGGCGACCTCTAAAACACCCTATACTTGACGACCACCCCGAGGCAACCAAGTGAGGCGTACCCTAGGAGTGGCATATGCATGTGTGTTGTTTTTCAGTTTATGTTTATCTTTGAACATGCATTTGCGAGCTACGGATTGATTTTATTTTTCATACAAGTCTTTCATGCATAATTAACAGTTAAGAGTGCGGAAAATAAAGTGTGGAAAGATAAATCTACGCTATTACAAGGCATGGGTCTATACATCGCCAAAAACAAAACCCGTTTGGAAAATAAATGCGGAAAGTAAAAGAAAGCGATAAAAGCCTAATTAACTATTACAACCTTGGAAACAGATACATCAATATAATCAAAAATAAATAATAAAGTGCGCGCAAAGAAATTAAGTCGGGAACGTCTTAGGGTTTTGACCCTTTTTTGAGAAAAGAAAGTAATTTGGTCCTTTTTTGCAATTAATTAAATTAAACCTAGACTAATTAATTAATTAAGAAAAAAAATGTTTTTTTGTGTTTTTTAAGTCTTTAATAAAAAAAAAATTAAAAGTCAAAAGAAACCCTAATTCTAAATTTGTTTTATTTATTGTAAAAAAGTCAAAATTAAACCTAATTTAAACTAAGTTGATTAATTAGAATTTATTTACAAAATAAGTTAATAAATAAGAATAATAATAATTAATAAAAATATTTACATTTTTTATTCTCTGAATTTATTATGAAAAATATTAATTTGTTAATTAATTAAATAATAATAATAATAGTTATTAAAGAAAATAAAAGGAAAAAGAAAATGAAAAAAAAAGATAGTAAACCAGGGGGGTTGATGGACCCATTAGGAGGTGCTGATTGCAGATTTCAGGCCCAATAGCACTCCAAGCCCTGTTGACTTTGGGAATTGGCTGCACGTTGGTTGATTGGGAACACTATAGTCAGCAGCTCATGGGCATTGGATTTGAACACGTGACCACCTGGCGCCTGATTGTTTGAGGGACATGGTGGAATGCTTTTCAGTGCCTGCACATGATTACATTGGAAAAAATATGAAACAAAGGTTTGGGGGACCTGGGAATCGAACCCAGGTCTCAATGGTTGCATGCCAGCACGTCTTCCACTAGGCCACTTGAACGCGTTTGTTAATAAGATAAGCAATAAACATAATATATCAAGAATAATAATTATGTTGGGAAACAAACACGCGGGCGTTATTTTTTGAATGGACCAATGGCATGGCACCACGTCTTTCATCTTCTTCGTTTTCCTGCAAAAGAATAAAGAGATAGCGGGGGTTTTTAACCCCCACAAAATAGCTTGAGGAATAATAGCGATTAGGATTCTATGCTATATAAATATGGCGCGATATGTCCATTGGATTCGTATGATTCTCACGAATTTAACCATAGGCATCATTAGTCCTAATTTTGCTTGGTCAAGAAAGCCCTAATTCCAGAACTCATAAACCCTAGAACCCTTCAATGGAAACCTACGATCCTGTACACTATAATGCAATTAACCAATTCCATTAGATTTATAAAGGTACAAGCAATGTAAAATGATGATTAGAACATGTTAATGATGCATGAAATGTGAGTTTCAATTATGGAAAAGTCAAGCAAACCGTATCACTGTTCTTGCGTGTTTTTTGAGTGTTAAGGCTTGTTTTTTATGGCTACACGCTTCTGGGAATGCTAGCAATGTATTAGAATCCTTAAATTGCTTTGAAAGGGCCTGGAAGGTGGAATTCAGTTTTGAGTTTTCTTGGCTTTTTTTCAATATTGCATATGGTTTTCTGCAGCAGCTTTCACGTGTGAGGAATTAGGTCTAGCTTATGCACTTATAGCTGAATGGAATTAGGGTAAATCTTGGTCCAAACATCCATGGAATAATGATTTGTATATTTGATTTTCAATCAAATATTTTTGTATCTTTTTGATTGAAAAACCTTTCCAAATTGGGAGATTTTGTCCCCTTGATGTGTACACGAAATCTCCAGCACATGTTGACCACTTTTGCTTCACAAAAAGATTTAGAAATCATATCTTGGTATTTTCCTACAATTAAATTAATTAAATGAATTAAAAATCAATTAAAAATCCAATTAATTAATAAAAATAAGAAAATAATTCAATTTAATCTTAATGGGTCGTGCATAAGCCTTGGATAAAGTTTCAAGAAGTAATTTGAGGCACATTAGCAAAAATGATGTGTTTTGAACAAAGTTGACTTTTGCAAATTCACAAAAATTTTCCAACTTATTCAATGCATATCTTGCTCAATTTTGATCATATGAACATGTTCCTGGACATTTTGGAAAGGTCTTGAAGTCCTCTAACCAATGCCTTTGGTCGCATGTCATTTGGATTTATCAATCTCAAGTTATGGTCTTTGACTTAAAGTGCATTTTTGTTGACTTTTGAAATTGACCTATAATGTAGAAATTGATAACTTTTTATGAGAGCATTTCTTGGACTTGGAATGTGAATATGAGTTGTAGGAAATATCATCCTCTTCAAAATGAGAAGTGGATGGAATTTTTCTGATGAACCATGAAAAAGTTATGCCTTGGTCAAGTTACAGTTGACTTTTCAGCTGTCCAAAAATAGCAACTTTTGCATCCTTGATGATTTTTGAGCCATTCTTGAGGAATCATGATCAAGACTTGATCAAATGATGATTGTGGCTTCAAAATAAGATGTTGACCAAAAAATTTGACTTTTGACTGTAAAATGACCATTTTACCCCTGCAGTTGATTGTGAAGCAAATGGGACTTTTGACTGTGCAATTTGATGCTGTGAGTCTTGCAACTTGGTATGTAGATGCTTGGAAATGTATGGAGGCCTATGGGACTTGATTGGACCATTGAAAACCTCAAATTCATTCAAGGAACCAAAACCCTAATTTTGACTGGCTTAGGAGGCCTCTGGACTGTGCAACCCTTGAGAAATCTTGAACCATTTGAAGATGATTCTTGATAAACCTTGGAGAATATGGGAGGGCAAATTTTGGGGTACAACAGAAATGCATTATGATGATGTTCTCAAAATAAATGAGATTATGTTGTATGCGATGTGTATGCGCATGCCATGATGTATGAATATGGGATGCTATTGCAATATTTCTTAGTCTTGGAAAGTAAATCCCAGACTGCTGCTGAAGAGTATTGGGAAGTGAATACTTTAATTTCTGCTGAGGATGATGAAAGGATATAATCTTTCTGGGATTGACTCTACTTGAGAATAAACTCTATGGATGAAGATGTTTTATTTGAAGATTCTGCCGTTGTAGAGAAATAAAATCTGTTGGGGCATGAGCTTCCACAGTTGGAGAAATAAACTCTAACCGGGAGGAGGTTTTATAAACTGTTTGGAATTATAAAACTCGGTTGGGGAAAGCAGATTTCATCTCTCTGAAGGAACTTGCTAGAGGAGATAGTTCCTTCTTAGGGAAGGAGAAATCAAAACTCTGGGTTGTTTCTACTCTGGGGAAAATAGACGTCAGGGGGTCATATGTAATGGTGACTTCGTCTCAAAATGTCTCGGCCCTTGTACCTGCCGGAAGGAGTAAATGCAGCGATTTTGCTGATGGCTCTATGTTGTGATTATACTTGAACATGTATTGAATGAGTGTCAGAATGACATCCGTCTCTGGATCTTATCTGAACTGTATTTGAAATATGTGTTGAATGAGTGTCAGAATGACACCCGTCTTTGGATCGTATTTGAACTGTATTTAAAACATATGTTTAATGAGTGTCAAAATGACATCCATATCTGGATCGTATTTGAATTGTATTTGAAACATGTGTTGAATGAGTGTTAGAATGACATTCGTCTCTGGATCGTATCTGAACTGTATTTGAAACATGTGTTCAATGAGTGCCAGAATGACATCCGTCTCTGGATCGTATCTGAACTGTATTTGAAACATGTGTTGGATGAGTGTCAGAATGACATCCGTCTCTGGGTCATATCTGAAATGTATTTGAAACATGTGTTGGATGAGTGTCAGAATGACATCCGTCTTTGGATCGTATCTGAACTGTACTTGAAAAAATCTGAATAAGTATCAGGATAACATCCGGCTCTGGATCATACCTGAACTGTTTCTAGAAGAGGAATTGGTTTATTTAGAATGTTTCCATTGGGAAATCCTGTTTAATTGTTTTTGAGAAGAAATTTATTGGGGAACATTGGTTTCATGACTACCTGCTGGAAGGAGTAACTGTCGGGACTAAAATGGTTTTTTAGACTTTGCCCCGTTCCTTAAAGTTATGACCAACTGCCTTTCTATTTCTTATGCAAATATTTATGAATAGCAATCATGTTCAAATGCATATGTCAAGAATAAGTCATTGGACGTTTTTGAAAAACAAAACAGGAAAAAGAAAAACAAACAGTTTTGTACTTTCAAAGAAATGGTTTGTATTGATTTATGAAGTTTGCCTATAAAATTCATTTTGTATAAAGAGGCTGACGTTTTAGTAGGAGAACGCCGTCGTGAGAGTGAAATATATACAAAATAGTGTACAAAGAGAAGAAAAAAACTGTGTGTAATAATCCCATTGAGTTTCAATTCTGCTATTGCCCTTATGCCTTTGAGTGTCTCATCACTTTGCTACTTGTCCGAAGCTGATTGGATCAATCGGTACCGTTTTAGCTTGATAGTTGATACTGATGTCTGGTCACAAGGTGATCCAATAGTACATAATGATATGCTTCAAATCCCTAACTTTTTTCTAGACCGCCCTTTCGGGTTTTCAGTCCACCGGGATACCCTTTTTTTCCCAAGTCGCCTTTGCAGGTTTTTGACTTACTGAGTGTACAAATTCTTTTGTTTTTATCCCTAACTTTTTCTCGAACCCTTTTGGTTCGCTGGGATGCCCTTATTTTTTCCTAGGCCAATCAACCTAGCGGGTCTTTATTTACGCGTAGTATCTTTTCACTATGTTCGCATTAACAGGGTGAGGAAGGTCGTCACCATCCATGGTGGTCAGAATCATGGCTCCACCAGAAAATATGCTTTTGATTACAAGTGGCCCTTCGTACATGGGAGTCCATTTCCCCTTGGGATCACCTTGTGACAGTATGATGCGCTTGATCACTAGATCACCGACTCGATATACTTGACATCTGACCTTTTTGTTGAAAGCCTTGATCATCCGTTTTTGATACATTTGACCATGACAGACAATAGTAAGCCTTTTCTCATCAATCAGATTCAGTTGATCAAGTCGAGTTTGTATCCAATCGTCTTCGTTCAAACCTGAATCCTTCATGATCCTCAAGGAAGGGATCTGAACCTCAATAGGTAGGACAACCTCCATACCATATACCATAGAATAAGGTGTTGCCCCCGTCGACGTTTGTGCTGAGGTGCGGTAACCATGAAGAGCAAATGGTAACATCTCATGACAGTCTTTGTATGTCACTGTCATCTTCTGTATGATTTTCTTGTTAGCAGCCTCCACAACGCCATTCATGTTTGGCCGGTAAGGGGAAGAATTGTGATGTTGGATCTTGATTTGTTTATAGAGCTTGGTGATCATCGTATTGTTAAGATTTGTACCACTGTCCATAATGATTCTCTCAGGGACACCATACCGAAAAATCAGGTTATGCTTGATAAACCGCACCACAACATTCTTGGTAACAGTAGCGAAAGAGGCAGCCTCAACCCACTTCGTGAAGTAATCAATGGCCACTAGGATGAAACGATTCCCATTGGAAGCGGTAGGTCTAATCTCTCTGATCATGTCAATTCCCCACATTGCAAAGGGCCAGGGAGCTGTCAGGACGTTCAAAAGAACTAGAGGTACATGCACCTTATCAGTATAGATCTGGCATTTGTGACAAGTTCGGGAGTGCTGATAGCAGTCTGCTTCCATAGTGGACCAATAGTATCCTACCTGTAGGATCTTTTTAGCCATGGTATGTCCACTAGAATGGGTTCCATAGGTACCTTCGTGTAAATCTGCCATAATTCTCTCTGCTTCGCTCATGTCTACGCACCAAAGTAGAGTAGAGTCATGGTTGCGCTTGTAGAGGATTCCATTACTTAGGAAGAACTTTGCGGCGAACCTTCTCAGAAACTTCTTATCATTAACAGATTCCTCCTCGGGATATTCTTGAGCCTCGAGATACCTTTTCACTTCATGATACCAAGGTTTGTATGCTACTTCTTCAGTGTCAATTTCGTAGCAGTATGCTGGTTCGTCCAACATCTCAATAGTGATTCGGGGAGCCTCAGTGGAAGCAATGTCAGCATGTTCTCTTTGTACGGGATGAGATTCAGATGCTTCGTATCCCATTCTCCTTTGATCTGACTTATTACCAAGGCTGAATCCCCGAATACGCTCAAGATCTTAATCCTCATGTCAATAGCAGCTTTGAGACCCATGATGCATGCTTCATACTCTGCCATGTTATTGGTACAGTTGAAACATAATCTGGCGGTGAAAGGAGTATGACAACCCTCGGAGGATATAATTACAGCACCAATTCCATTACCGAGTGTGTTCGAGGCTCCTTCAAAAACCATAATCCATCGGGATCCTTCTTCAGGTCCTTCATCCGGTCTAGGTTCTTCATAGTCAGTCACTAGCATAATATTCTCGTCCGGGAACTCAAAATTCATGGACTGGTAGTCATCCACAGCTTGATGATCCAAATGATCAGCTAGTACACTTCCCTTGATTGCTTTCTGGGTCGTGTATTGGATATCGTATTCGGTTAAGATCATCTACGATCTTGCTATTCTTCCGGAAAGAGCGGGCTTCTCGAATATGTACTTGATCGGATCCATCTTAGATATCAATAAAGTAGTATGGGTCAACATATACTCTCTAGTCAGCGAGCAACCCATGCCAAAGCGCAACAAGTTTTCTCGAGCAATGAGTATCTTGTATCACATTCGGTAAACTTTTTGCTAAGGTAGTATATTATGTGCTCTTTTCGACCAGACTCGTCATGCTGCCCCAGCACACACCCCGTTGAATTATCTAACACTGTTAAGTACATTATTAAAGGTCTTCCTTCTACTGGAGGCATCATAATTGGTGGCTCTTGAAAGTATTCCTTGATCTTTTCGAAGGCAGTCTGGAATTTGTCATTCCACTCTACCACTTGATCTTTCTTCAGGAGTTTGAATATTAGCTCACAAGTAGAAGTTAAATGGGAAATGAACCTGGAAATGTAATTTAGTCGTCCCAAAAAGCCTCTGACCTCCTTCTCAGTGTGAGGAGCCAGCATCTCTTATATAGCCTTTACCTTTGCAGGGTCTACCTGAATACCCTTGTCGCTAACAGCGAAACCCAGAAGTTTACCATACCTTACCCCGAAGGCGCACTTGTTCGAGTTTAGCCTCAACTTGTATGTCTTCAACCTATCAAATAGCTTTTGTAGATGATCAAGGTGCTCTTTCTCTGTTTAAGACCTGGATATCATATCATCGACATAAACCTTTATCTCATGATGAATCATGTCATGAAACAAAGCTACCATGGCTCACTGATAGGTTGCCCCAGCATTCTTTAATCCAAACGGCATCACTTTGTAGAAGAAAGTGCCCCATTATATGACGAAGGTTGTCTTCTCCATATCTTCGGGTGCCATCTTGATTTGATTGTAACCGGAGAAACCATCCATGAAGGAAAAGATCTTGTGCTGCGCGGTGTTGTCAACCAGAATGTCGATGTGGGGGAGCGGAAAGTCATCTTTGGGGCTTGCCCTGTTCAAATCTCTGTAGTCCACACACATCCGTACCTTGCCGTCTTTTTTAGGCACCAGAACTACGTTGGCAACCCATTGGGGATAAGAGGTGACAGCTAAGAAACCAGCGTTGAACTGCTTCATAACCTTTGCTTTGATCTTCTCTGACATTTCAGGGCGCATGTGACGGACATTCTGCTTTACCGGAGGGCAGTCTTCTTTAGTTGGCAGACGGTGGACCATAATTTCCGTATCCAGTCCTGGTATGTCTTCATATGACTAGGCGAAGATCTCGACATAATCATGCAACATCTGTATCAACCGCTATTTGACACTAAGTTCTAGATTTTTGTCGATCTTCACTTCTTTTATGTCTTCCTCTATGCCTAAGTTTATTGTCTCAACTGGCTCTTCATAATGCTGTATAACCCTCTCTTCCTGCTGTAACAGCCTAGCAAGTTCTCCAGGTACCTCACAATCTTTTTTACCTTCATCCTCGACTTGGTTGATCGTATTTTTAAAGTCATAACTGGCGATAACATAACTGTTTTCAATGGGATCCAGAGTGGATATGGATCTGCAGTCGATACGTGAGTGTGTGTAAAAGCATGGCTGTATAGACAAAGTAAAAGTAGAAAATAAAAAACAGAGAGCGCAAAATTTGTATGCATAAACGTCAATGCTTTATTAATGCCATATGAAAGTGAAACATGATAACCCTCACAAATAAACCGATGTTCCCCGGGTAAGACACATGGCCATAAAGTTATATTGTTTATTACATATCCCAAAAAAAACAAGAAAGACAATTACTTCTGAACAAAAGTAATCGGTACAAAATCTTTTTCTATCCAGTTACTGGGTCCACCATTGGTAGTAGGGAAGATCCAACTATCCACGTCATTGTCACCGTCGTTGTCTTCTAGAGCGTTGACCTCATGATTGTTGATGCGTAGGGGAGGTCTTCCAGCATAAGCACGTAGAATAGCCCTTTGAGCCCCTAAAGAGAAACCCAAACCAAATTTATCATACTTGTATGGAATATCAGGGAGCTGACCCTAGATGGTAGACCCATCTTCTCTGATAACCACTTTTGCATCCTTGAGAGAAGCCATCTTTAAGGGAGTTCTGGTGATCTTTGGCATATTGGTGACAGTTTCCGTTGCAGCTAGAGTCTGAGGTACCTCTTTGAAATTCTGGCACGGAGTCTCGATGAACTCACCATCCATTTCTACATATCTAAAGGAATTCAGGTGATTGACCATGTATTCTTCTTCCCCGTGTATAGTGACAATTCTTCCTTTGACCGGGTATTTCATCATCTGATGCAAAGTGGATGTAACAGCTCTTACCCCATGAATCCAAGGGCGACCAAATAAACAAGAATAAGATGGTTTGATATCCATCACGTAGAATGTAGAGTCGAAAGTTTGAGAACCAACTTTGATAGGGACTTCCACCTCCCCGTGCACCATTCTCTTTGAAACATCGAAAGCCTTCACTACAATATTGATGGGCTTAAAGGTCAAACCTTCACAGTCTAGTCTATCCAGAGCGTTCTTAGACAACACATTTAATGATGAACCATTATCTACTAGAACATGGGCCAAAGTAGTGCCCTTACATTCGACAGAGACATGCAACGCATCATTGTGTTTCCTCCCTCTAGGGGTCAGATCAGCATCAGAAAAGCCCAAACCGTTATCCGCCATCAAACTGGCCACACAATCTTCAAATTGGTCAATAGAGGTTTCCTGTGGCACATGGGAAGTTTTGAGAAATTTTACTAGAGCCTTCACATGAGCTTCGGAGCACAACAATAAGGCTAACATAGAGATCTTGGAAGGGGTCTACCCCAGCTGTTCGACCATATTATAGTCGCTTTTCTTGATAATTTTCATAATTTCTTCCATATCTTTCTTGGAAGCCTCTAGGATAAATATTAAATGCGCCTTCGTCTGGACAGGCTCAACCAAAATGTCTTTTCCCCGAGTCTCGGTCGACTCGATGATAGGGGTGTCAGTATGGGTAATCACAATAATTGTAGTAGTAGGAGGAGGAGCAGGAACAAAAGTAGGAATAATCATAGGACCAGTAACAGCTTTCAGAGGAGAAATATCATGGGAGAACCCTCTTCCACTTCTTGTTATTTTGATGGTTTTAACAATATTGACAATATCGGGATCATCATTCTCAGGGACTTAGTCTTCATCAGCCAGCCAATGTTGCTTGACGCCGTGGTAGTAGACGTCACCCCCATAGTTCCAAGGAACGGTTTTGTCCGAGGAGTATGGGATTGGCCCTGACATAGTAATTGGAGTAACCTTTGGAACAGATGTAATCCTGATGGGTCTTTTGGTGGAGACCCTGGGATGATTGGCGGAAATGGTTATTATTGAAACATCCTTGCAAGAAATGATTGGAATGGGATTCTTCTCAAACAAAATTTCTCTATCATCCATCAGGCGCTGAACACCGGCCTTCAATAAATGACAACCAGTTGGTAGAGATAAACAAAAGTTGAAACCTTCGCCATAACCCAGAAATAAATTGGCCTTCAATAAGTTCCACCTAACAACCATAAGAGGAGTAACAAGCTCTTCAATACTAGTAATGTTGTACCCCAATTTTTTCCCCTAAGATCCCTTCATCATACCATGTTAACTCATTCACAACAATATCATACTAGGATTCTTGGTTCCCCTCCCTACATTTAGTTTTGCCCTTTTGAGGGATTATCAAGCACCTTGACTTATGTTCCTTTTATGATCATGAATATTGTTTTTATCTTGATTTCTTCTTTTAACTAATGAAATGCAATGTTGGTTTGTTTTGCTTGTTATCCATGTAGGTAAAGGCAGTGAGATTTAACAAGTTATCCCATGGGTTCATGAGTTTATGTCCATGCCCTAGTCAATAAAGCTTGAGAAGTTAAAACCTCACCATTGGATTGGTTTTAGAAGAAATGGCATGGCAAGGTTATTTTGGTTCACCATATTTCAAGGTTATTAAATTTGACTCAAAAGTACGAGGGGTTGATTGAAGAAGTTGTCATGTTTGGACAAGGCCTTGATCCTATGGGTCACAAGAGCATATTTCTCTCAATTTTCAAGTTATGGAAGTGGTTTTGATGGATAAAAGTTATCATTATCATCCTCAACAACTTCTATTCACAAAGACAAAATGTTGGTACAAGAAGTTTGTTCAAGCTTGTCAATGTTCCTCCAAGCATTTTCTTGATCTAGGAGCTAGGGTTTTGAACTTCAAAGGAATATATATTGCTCATCTTTTGTTATTTTTGAGTGATTCCAAAGAAATCCTTCTCTTCAAAGCGTTATCAACAAATCACTTCAAAAGTTCCAAGGATTTTTCATGAGGAAGAGACTTCATGAGGAAGAAAGATTAGAAGTCCTCCAGATGAATCCCCAATTTTCCATGTGTGACATCAAATGGTCATAACTTGGTCAATTTTTATCACCTTGAGTCCATTCTTTTTACATGATTATCTTGAAGATGTGAATTTTATGCTTTATTTTATGTGCAAAGTGAGAAAATGGATGGAAGTTTCCTTAAAGATGCAAAAGATTATAGGTCATTTCATGATTTTTTTACCAACTTCAACAATTCATAACTCTCTCAAATTTTGGAGATTTTGAATGATTCAAGTTTCAAAATGTCATTCAAGAGATCTACTTCATGCCATATTTTTTGGTCAAGAGAAAATTCCAAGTGAAAATCCATGTTTGGAGGCAAGACATTATAGGTCATTTTTGAAGAAGAATTTGAAATATTTCTATGGAAAGTCAACCCTTTTTCTTCAACTTTGACTCAATACAACTTTCAGCTCAAGCATCCATTCAACTCCATTCTTTTTCCATTGCAAATCTTGTAACCTAATCTTTCTAAAGCATCAAGAATGATTCCTTAAGACCCATTGAGCTGAGAATGCCATTGTTTCAAAAGTGGTAACTTGGAATTGAGTTTCATTGCAAGTCAAAATTTGAATTTTATGTTACAACCTCTAAACCTCAAATTAGCACGCATTTTGGGTCTAAACATGATTAGCCAACTTTCCCAAGTGGATTAGCGCATCAAAACGCAAGAATTGGTTAAGTTTTGGTGAGGTTTAGATCACACTTCACTCGTGCATCAGGTTTTCACGAATTCCCTCCAAAACGCATCATTTACTCTTCCTTTTGATCCCATTTGCTTCTCCTATAAATACATGAACTATCCCATTCATTTTCTCAAGCTTGGATAGCCAGAATCACCCTGCCAAACTTGTTCCACAACTCAGAATTTAGTAACTTCAAAATCCATTCCCGAGCCTTTTTCAATCCAATTTTTCCATCAATTCACCTTCCTTGATCTTCCCTGAAGCTAACCATATAATTACATTTGAGAATCGTGCCCTATACTGCTCCATAGAAGTCCAGTTTCAGAGCTCTACAACTCAACTTCAATAGGTAGATTCCTTCATCAATTCTTCAAAACTCTGATATCATTGTGTTGCTCTCATTGCCCTGGTTCTAGTCGCAACACTTACCTTTTACTGGAAACACATTTTGAGCATGAAATTTCAAATCCCTTTTCAAAACTTTCCTTCCAAATTGCTTGAACTATAGTTTATATAAATTTGGCGCGAGGGTGTGGTTGTCTTCGTCTTGAAGAGACAAAGCAAATGACATAGGTCTGAGCTTCTGATTTTAGAGTTTGAGAGACCTGCTATTCGTGTTGCTAGAGGTTGAAGATGACCAACGTGTCATCTTTCAACCAATGAAGGCGCGCCATCCGTTTTTTTTAAATCTGATTTAATTAATGATTCTGTATATTATTCACTAATGACCATGATATGCACAACACGCCAGATTCCTTGGATTTGATTACTAACGCGTTTTGACTCTCATCCAATGGTTCACATATTTTACTTTTATTTTCTTTTTCTGATTTTTAAATTTTAATTGTTTTAAATTTCAAAAAATCATGGAAAATTCATTTTCAGTCCAAAAAATCTGAAAAAATTATGAAAAATATTTTTGATTATTCACTTTCTGATTTTTATTTTTTCAAAATTTAATTTTTTGTTTTGGAATTTTTTATAGATTTACTCTTTATTTTATTTGTTTTAAATATTTAAAAATACTTTTATACAATTTTAAATTCTGAAAAAATTATGGAATGATCCAATGATATTGTGACAAATATTGCTGACCTTATTTTTTTTCTTTCTGAATTTACTATTTTTTTTAATCATTTTTGGTTTATTTTACCCATTTATTTTGATTTTAAAAATAGTTTCTGACTTTAAAAAATTACCAAAAATTTTGTAAAATTATTTGAGCCCTTTTCTAATTTTTCTATGGTCTTACTTTTTCTTTCTTGATTAATTTGAACATAGTTGATATTTTTATCTTAATTTTTTATTTTTAAACATTATTTTTTAACCCTTTTGTATATATTAAAATGTGATATTATTTTGTGACTATTTTCTGGCTGATCTTGGATTAAATTTTGGATCATGAACTTTATTAACATCATTGGATCCACGGTGTTGATTTTAACTCCACAAAAATGGATGAATGATTTTAATAATAGTTTGATTAAATTTAATTCAAATGTGGTTTGTATATTTTTTCCCCATCCCTCTTCATCTCATCCCCTTCTTATTGCACTAAATGTTGTTGGAGCATGATCTCTATATCATGTCTCAAAATAAATGGTGCATATATTTCTATTGACCGACCTCAAAATAGGTGTGACTTCTATATAACTCCACTTACGATTGCTTAACATAGCGCTAAATTTTGTCCCGATTCGAATAAATGATCATTTGGGGCCCAAAATTATGATTGCAAGCCCAAGTATGTTAATTTGATCTCTTTGATCCAATAACCTTGAGATTCATTGTATGGAGGATTTGGTTTTACCAACCTCTAATGGATCTACAACACTTTTGGTTAACGTGGATCACTTAAACATCGTTGATCATTAAATGGCACTTGTGAGAATTCCAAATGGATGATATACTTGACAAAAAGAAAATGCAACTTGTTGTGTGGAGGCTTTGGTTCTACCAATCCTCTAATGAGTTCCAAATGCAAGCTTCAATATGGTCATCCAACTAACCACTAATTATTGACTTGTCTTACTTTATGCTTTTATTCTTTTTTATGCTTTATGTACCATTTACTTTTAGCATTTACATTTCATGCCATTTTCATCTTTGCTCATTTGAGCATTTACTTTCTTTCCATTTTTTACTTTTCTCACTTGAGTTTTTCTTTTCCTTTCTTAAGATACTTAATAATCAACATAAACCCTAAAAAATCTTTAATGGTACTTGGACTATTTGATTACTATCCTTGGCATTATGGGGCATGGGAATTTTCTTGGACTTAGGATAGAAACCTTGGCCTATCTTGGAGACCTTGTGATCTTATCTGATTATTCTGTCTGGAGTTCTTGAGGTTTACCTCAAGACATTGGGTTACTTGTTTGTTTTTGTGTGCAGGTTTTTGTCATTACACCCTTTGCTTGTGATCTAGAATTCACCCGTATACAGCCGTTACTCTGCCAATTTTTTTTGAAGACTTAATACACTTGAAGTTTAGTTCTCTCAAGAGGTCTAGTATTTTTTTTGCTTGATTGGTTTCAATCCAAGGAATGGGAATTCTATCTTGGCTCATAATATCAAGTATTGTCTTCTTGTTGGTTAGATGATTCTTATCCCTAGCTTTTACCTTATGCTTTAGGATAGTCCCTTCTTCTCCTTCCATCTTCTTTAATTTCAAAAATCGTCTTCCTCCTTTTAAAAACTCTTCTTGTTTTTAAACTTGAACCACTTTCATAATAAACTTGGACTTATGTCCATGCATTTTCAAAACATTTTCATAAGTGAATTCCAATCAACTTAATAATACATTGACATTTTTTGTGAGAAGACTAAAAGTCAATCAATCTCATTTCAAACCATTTTGCCACTTTGGTTTTTATCTTTAAACTTTGAACTCTTGTCAATCCTTGTAGTGATGTAAACAACTATACTTCTACAATATGTAGTGAAGAGAGATATTTTCCACTTGGGTGTTGAGCAAGGCATTGTTGATTTTAAAATCCAAGCCATATCCTCCACTTTGAGATGATGCAAATTCTCCTTTCTCATAATTGTGGGTAGTAGGTATGTTTTCCACACGGACAATGACGATGATGTTTTATTTCAAAAAATTAACCAACACATTTGTATCTTAATTTTTTTTTTAAAAAAGAGGAACTACGTGTACTCTGATCTTCTATTGCACGAAAAGGTGGTATGTAGGCACTATAGGTTCGCAACCGCGGCGGGTGCAAAAAGTCATAAAATAAATATATTTCTTTTCTCACCTCCACCATCCATTTTTTATATACAACATTTTTTCAAAGCCAAAATATACATATTTTACAAAGAGGCTCCTACGGAGTACCGTAGATGTTTAGGGTGTTAATACCTTCCCTTTGCATAACCAACCCCCTTATCTTGAATATTTCCCCCTCTTTTTGGGTTACTCGCTCCTTTCCCATTCCTTTGGAAACAATAAAGCGTGATGGCGGTTTTTATTTTAATTTGTATAAAGTCTTGTCAATCCAATGGCTTAGTCTTAAACATTTCTATCGCTACAGAAAAATGGTGACTTCACTGGGGACAAATTGACCTCTTGCTGGTCCATCCCTAAGTGGGTTAAGCCTATCTTTGTTTATATCTGTATATGTGTTATTACTTTTTTGGTGTTATATGTTGTATGTATGTTTGTCTGGATTTTCCTGGTTTTCAGGGTGCTTGGTGATTACTCATAAGTTCTATACCCGGACTTGGGCAAACTTTAAGATAGGACGGGCGGTATAGTCATGTTAACTTTGAGGGAGTAATCCCAAAAAAGGAGGCATGAGATCCCCCACTCAGTGGAGGCCCCTTTGACTGTAGTGTATTTTACCGAGTAATCAGGATGACGTAATGCTTTCAACCTGGGAGCCTGCTGAAATTGAGGACCGTAGAATACCAAACCCATCTTGGCCTTTTAGGTTTAGTGCGAAAGCTATGACGGAGTAATCCGGAAATAGTTGTCACGCGATACTACGCTCAGACGAGTCTTTCTTGAGAATATTACTAATTACCGAGTTAATCGGGAAGTTGGTAATATCCGAAGGAAGGATGTAGACTCTGGGAACCTCTAGAACCTTGTTCGGCAGGTGATAACTTTTAGACCAACACCTTATGGGTAGTACCTTTGACCTCATGCTTGTGACGTTGAACCTATGAACCCTATATGTGTGATCTTGTGTGTGATTGATGCATCATGCATCCATGCACTCATAAGCATCTTTAGAAGAAACCATATTAAAAGGGATTTAAAGGTTGACCATTTGTGAATATCTCAGGTACTTTCTAACCATGGAATCTAGAAAAAGAAAGACCGGGAAATACAGTTTCAAGGATCCCAAGATAGATGAGTTGATCAGTCTAATTCCCGAGATCGAGTGTTCTGCAGACTTTCGGAAGAAGTATGGATCCATCATTCCTCTCATGAAGTTGAATATGAAAGAGGGTATTCTCTCGAACTTGGTCCAGTTCTATGATCTGATGTATCATTGCTTTACTTTTCCCGATTATCAGTTGATTCCCACACTGGAGGACTATTCTTATCTATTGAATTTACCTGTTACCGATTGTGTTCCTTTTACTGGTTTAGAGGGTGAGCCAAAACCACATGAGATTGCTGCTTTGATTCATACGGGGAAGTCTGAGGTGGAAGCCCATATGACTACCAAAGAAGGGATTAGAGGATTACCAGATCAGTTCTTATTGGAGAAAGCTCGTTACTTTGCCAGAATGAAGAGTGCAGTCGCTTTTGAGGCCATCTTTGCTCTGCTTGCTTAAGGGTTGTTCTTATTTCCTAATGTGGACAAGTTTATTGGCATTAACGCTATCAGGATCTTCATGATTGGAAACCCGGTTCCTACATTGTTGGGTGATGCTTATTACTCTATTCATCTTCGGAATTATTATCATGGGGGGATGATTATCTGTTGCACGCCTCTATTGTACCAATGGTTTATCTATCATATGCCTCAGTCTGATGCTTTTTGGGATGTCAAGAAGGGACCCCGTTGCGCTCCGAAGATCATGGCACTTACTCACTCGGATATTGATTGGTATCATCGAGCTTACCAGGATATAGATATTATTGACAGTTGTGGTAGTTTCCCCAATGTACCTCTTCTTGGTACAAAGGGAGGAATTAACTATGACCCTATTCTTGCACGACGACAACTTAGTTATCCAATGAGGGATAAACTGAATAGTATTTGTGATGTGGTGGGAGAACTGACTTGAGGTTTTGCGTTTGTGTTCGCAAATGTTGCGGTTTAGCAAGAGTCGCCACCGACTTTTATTTTATCCAAAAGGAAAGGTAAAAAAGCACAGGAAAGACATTTGAGATTGTTTTTGGGTTCGGGGGGTAGATTATAAAAAGGGAAGGTGCTAGCACCCTTTTCATCCATGGTTTTCCATGGGCTCTTAGTTACTTGTTTTAGATCACTTGCTTTTGCTTCTCAATTGTTTGAAATGGTGCTTTGTGTGGTTTTGAAAGTATTTTGAAAAGAGGCCATCGTTTTGGCAATCTTTGTAATGATTCTTGTTTGAAGAATGTATACAAAGATGTTTGTCTTTTGAAAAATGTTTCAATGTTTGAAAGTTTGTTTGGAAAATGTTTCAATGTTTGAAAGTTTGTTTGGAAAATGTTTTGAAATTGTGTGTGTTTGTTTGAAAATAGCAAGGGTGGTTTGAAAGAGATTAAATAAACAGGAGTTGTTTACCCTACTCAAAAGTCTTTCCTACACATTTTTATTTCTTTGACATTGTTGTTTTACCATTGTATTTCGTAAACAACCCTATCTTTGGATGTTAAACGGGATGGGCGTGGGTCATCGTATGACCATGATAGCAATGATGCCAAGTATCTTAGCAAGTTTTAGGGACTAAGATCATTTGTTTTTAGGCAACATTTTGATAGCGTCATCGAGGGACTATGATCTTTTGTTTTGTTTTGTTTTGATTTTGCCAAGATACATAGCATACATATCATGGCAACAAAGTGGATGAAACCCTAGGGGTGCTTGTGTGCAATGTGTTGTCATTTTTCATGCATTTTGTCTTGTGTTTAAGTCATGCTATTTGTTTTGATTTTTGGTCTTTGCATACAAAACCCTAGTTTACTATCATGGTATATGAAAGCAATAAAATGCATAAAGTAAATTAGACTATTACAACATTATTATGGGGATGAGGATACAAGCTTTGAATAGGGGGATATTGCTCAAAATAAAACCCTAAAACTATTACAACCAAATTGAATTTATTGTACAAATAAATAAATAAGCAAATATTTAAATATGCAATAAAATATAAATATGCAAGAAAATGTTTTTGTATTAATTTTATGTATGAGAAAATAAATTTATTTAAGTCTTAAAAATAAAAAAAAATAAAATGATTATTTTTGAAAGGGTGGAAACCCTAATTTTTGTTTAAAAGAAAATATATGCTACATTATTTATTTATTTCATTTATGTACAAGGAAAAATAATAATATATACAAAATGTTAAAAAATTGAATATTGTATGAAAATATTATTTTAAGTGTATAAATAATAAAAATAAAATATACAATATTTTTATATTATTTGTAAGTTTTAATAAAGAAAATAAATTATATTAACCTAATAAACTATTTATTATGCAAAAAATAAAATTAAAAAAATATGATAAAATGCAAAAAATAAAGAAAATATTTTTTGTGATTTTTAATGTTGAGGAAAAATAAATAAAGTCAGAAAATATAAATAGAAATGGAAAATATGCAAAATATAGAAAATGGGCCAAGGGGGTGAAAATAACAAAATGGAGGTTGCAAACAGAAACAGGCCCAAGCGCCAGGCCCAAGCCACTTCGTCCCTGACCTCTGGACAGCAACTATGCGCGCGTTTCTTCCTCAACCTGTTTCTTCCTCCATTGATATAAAAAACATGACCTAACTCTCAAAGATCAAGAAGAATTTTATCACCCCTAATTTCTGACCTAAAATTTTCAGCAACTTCAACTATCAAATACTCCTAGCTCAGTTAATATAAATGGAAGTTATGCATATGTACAGCTCAAGCACATTAAGGACTACATTTTTGCTTCACAAACCTAAGCCTAAGGATGTCTAAATAAGGAGATAGATTTTTGAAAATTACCTTGTTTAGTTGAGTTTGGATATGGCAATGTAGCAACTTTGAGTGAGGCCTGAAGGTCATGTGAGCTTGCTTGAAGTTCCCTCAAGCTATCCCAATGCTCAGCTTGCCTTGAACTTGCCTGAATCTCCCTGTAGAAGTCAACCTACAAAGCTTCAAAATGAAAATGGTGATCCTTGAAACAGAGGTTACAGTTGCTGGACAGGGGCCTGGATAGTTCAAGTGTGATGTATGGAATGTGTTTGAAGTGGTTCCAAGCAAAACACACGACGCAAAATGGAAATGGCTTGGTGTTTGCAGAAGATGCCCTGTTTGGGCAGAAAAATGGGATTTCTGTGTTTGAGGGTGTTTTAGAAGTTAGGCAATCGTGTTTTAGGCTTGTTACAATATGCTGAAGTCGTTTCAAATGATGCTTAGACTTGGTTTTTTACAGATACTCAAGTTATGTGGACTTTTACAAGTTTACTTGCATTTGAAGAAAGTTTGAGATGACAATGCTCAAGGCCTGTACAGGCTAGCTTGAGGGATGTAGAGGGTTGGTACACTTTTCCTGATGTTCATGGATCTTGTTTGCAACCAAAGATCAGGTTCAATGCTCAAGATAAACAAAATTGTAAAAAGCATGCTTTATCAAAGTAGCATTGTAACCTTTATGCCATTTTTGGAATAATTCCTTGTGCAATGCTCCATAGCTCAGAACAAAGCCATTGTCCAATGTATTTGCATTCAATTTTGGAGTGTAAAAAGTATTAGAACCTGTAAAACAAGTACAAGCATGCTTAGGACAGATTTGCAACTTGTAACAATGTGAAAAATGCCATGGACAAAAGTGAGAAATTGCCATTTTCATTTCTTCGATTCTCCCTAACCATAAATGATTTTGGAGAGTTCTTGGACATTTTGGAAATCTTGTAACATGATCTACAATCCATCATTCAAATGCATTTTGAGATTCCACTTGGAACTAGGTGAAAGGTTGCTATGAATTTAGGTCAAAAATCTGCCTAAACTAGGGCAAAATTTCACTAAGTTAAAAAGTTTTTGGACCCTTATTCACAAAATCATAACTTGAGATCCAAGCATCTTTTGAGAAAACTTTGTGAATAAAAGTTGTATATTTTGTGGAGGAATACAACTTTCATGTTGTAAGTTTTCTTTGAATCCAATTGCATCATGGTGAAAAAGTTGGGAAAAGTTGGGAAAAAATAAGAAATTTTCATAACTTAGAAAAATTCTAAGTTATGAAAATTTTCAAACTTAAACCCTAATTTTCAAAATTAGGTTTCTTGGTGAACAAGTTTCATGTTTTGACACATCTTGATGAAAAATGACCCTTGGCACTTGATTTTTACCAAAAAGTCAACGTTTGACTTTTCAGTGTATAGTTGATTTTTGATCAGTTGACTGAAAAATTCATCTGTCAATCCAATGCATTTGAGATATTTTGAACCTTGTGATTAGGTAAAGATGATGCCATTGAGTCCTTGAAATCATGCTTGAACCCAATTTTCCATTGGCTAGGTGAAAAATCATAAATTACCTTTCTTCAGTCAAAACCCTAATTTTGACCATTTTGCCCTTTTGAGGATCTGATCAAATTTCTTGAGGAGTTGTGGTCCAAACTTTATCAAATTGTTAATATGAGTCTATAATGTTGATGTGGATCAAAAATTATGAGGTTTGATTGTAAATTGGCCATGGTTGACTTTTTCCCCAATACAGTTGATTTTTAGGTCAACTGTCCAATTGACTGGGCAAAAATGTGATTCAAGGCTTGAAACTTGGTATGAGCAATCTTAGAGGTCCAAAATGAAGTATGAAACTCACATGAGGCATTGAAAGTCCAAAAATCCCTGTGCAAACTCAAACCCTAATTTCAGGTCATTAGTGCAAGGAGGTATCTTGAGCTGAGCAAACCTTAATCCTGGTCTTGAGTCCAAAGAGTCTTGTGAGGAAAATCTTGATAATATGAGAGGGAAAATTTTGGGGTACAAGAGTATTCATTTGAGTAGTTTCTTTATGAAGGAAGGAAAATACCATAGGGAAGCTAGGGAGCAGATTGTGAAGGCCTGGCGACACATTCATAAGAAGAGTAGGAAGGATTTGGGACCCAGGGGTGCTGTTTCTTTGGAGCCATATCTTCAGTGGGTCTGATTGAGAGCTATTCAGTTAAAGATTCCGTATACCCGAGAGACACCCATTCCTGATCTATTTGTGAAGACCACTCCTCCCTTATTAGATGATCTGGAAGAGCTGCAACTTGTTTTGGTTAGGATGCAACAGGAAAAGGATGCTTGGAAGAACAAGTTCCAAACTTTAGAGAGTTCCTATAGAGCAGACTTGAAGGAGAAACATGACTTAATTGAGATCCTTGAGAGTCGAGAGGTAGAGTCTATAGATAGGAAAGGAGATTTATTTTCTCCTAAGCCTCAATCAGGTGTTGTTAACTCACTTCCTGATTCAGATAACTGGAAGGAGGTTGCCATCAGACATGCAGAAGAAAACCAGAGGTTGAAGGCTCAGATTGCCAGGCTCATATGGAAGCTCCAGCGTACAGAGTGATCTCCATCAGTTCTATTTCTCAGGGTTTCAGATTTTATTTTCATCTTGTACTTGGGATCATTGAAACTTGTAATCCATTTTGGAGTTATTATAATAAAAAAATTCATTATTTCAAATGCGTTATTTCTTTGATGTTTGCAATATGTCTATAAATCTATAAATCCCTTGAAATATTAAATAAAAAATAATCATGTGCATTGCATATAATGCATCATATTGCACATATTTATTTCATTTGTTATGCATATCCAGGTGTCTTACCAAGCTTCTTTACTTCGTTCAACAAGCTGACTCATCACTACAACACTCTGGCTAATTTCAGAAAGAAGATGGACAACTTAGAACAAGAGAATCGCAAGTTGTGCGAGGAAGTTTCTGCTTTGAAGGTCGGCTTGGCCAATCTGACTACTCTGATGGAAGCTCTGGTGGCTGCTCAGAATCCACCACCAAATGTTCAACCTCAACCAACAAGGGAAACTACTGAAGCTTCAACTATTCCCGTATCTACTACTCCAGTTGTTGTTCAGAATTGCTTACCTCAAGGTTATCCATGGGGAATGCCAGAGAATTTTGCACCTGAAGGTTTCAGTCTTGGTCCTCAAGATACTCCGATTGGTCAGAATATTGTTACTCCGGCACCTCCTATGGTGCATGCTGTTCTTGCTGCACCTCCTTCGGTAAATATGGTTATGTTTGTTAATGATGATCTGTTTCGTCCTTTCCCTCCACCGAGTGAAGACTTGGGTCTTTATGACAGAGTGGATGATTTTCAAGAGAAGTTTGACAAGATGCAAAGAGAGATGAAGGCCCTCAGGGGAAAAGAGCTATTTGGGAAGAATGTGAATGAGCTATGTTTGGTCCCGAATGTTAAGATACCTGCTAAGTTTAAGGTCCTGGAGTTTGAGAAGTATAAGGGAAACACTTGCCCTCGTGCTCATCTGGTGATGTACATGAGGAGAATGTCTACCCATATTGATGATCAGCGTCTATTGATTCACTTTTTTCAGGATAATTTGACCGGTGTTGCGCTGAAGTGGTATATGAGTTTGGACAGTGTCAATATCCATACTTTTAATGATTTGGGAGAAGCATTCATCAAACAATACAAGTACAACATGGACATGGCGCCTGACCGTGATAACTCAAAGCCATGGTTCATAAAGATAGGGAATCGTTCAAAGAATATGCACAGAGATGGCATGAGGTAGCCGCCCAGGTGATTCCTCCTATGGAAGAGAAGGAGATGACTAAGATTTTATTAAAGACGTTGGGTGCTTTATACTACGAGAGGATGGTAGCAAGTGCGCCAAGTGACTTTACTGAAATGGTAGGAATGGATATCCACTTAGAAGAGGCTGTAAGAGAAGGCCGTTTGACGAAGAGTGAAGGATCTAGAGGTGTGAAGAAGCCATCTTATGGGTTTACCAAGAAGAAAGAAGGAAATGCAAATGATGTTATACAAGAGATGAGCGTAAACACTCCTAGAAGGAATTATCAGCGTCATCAGCAAGTCGCCTCAGTTACTCCCGTTATGAATGCCGCTCCAACTACCGTTGCTTATCAGAGACCACCCCAACAGGGGAATCAAGGGTATAATCAGAGAAGGGAGAGTTATGACCCTATTCCCATGAGCTATATAGAGCTACTACCAGCATTGATTCAGAAGAAGTTGGTTCAAACCCGACCACCTCTTGCCGTACCATCACCATTGCCTTGGTATTACAAGGCAGACCAAACATGTGCTTTGCATCAGGGAGCACCAGGGAATAATGTTGAGAATTTTTATCCTTTGAAGACTGAGGTATAAAAATTGGTAAAGTCTGGAGTTATATCTTTTAAGGACGTGGGACCTAATGTGAAAGATAATCCTCTACCCAAGCACGGGGAATTAAATGATGTGAATATGATGGCTGTTGTCCAGGAGACTTCTGGATTTTTGATGTTAATCAGGTTAGAGGAGATTTGGTGAAAATGAATGCAGACCTTTGTGAATTTAGCTACTATACGCATGACCATGTCGGTTGTGCTACTTGCAGTACAGACATACAGGGTTGCGGTAAGATAAAGGCTGATATATAGGAGGTGATGGATGAGGGCCTAATCCATATAATCAGGCCTAGGGAAGAGTGTGAAGAGGAAGTGAATATGGTTTCTGGATGTCCTGGTGAATTCAGAATTTTGATGTAGAGTATATGAATGAGGACCTCGTGGAGTTGCATGCTACCTTCTGCCATATGGCTGGTCAGGTGGAACACCAATATGGATCTTGCCTAGTTTGCTGTCGAGACCCCCGAGGAAGTCCAATCGTGAAGAAGGGTGTTCAGTTGTTGTTAGACAATGGCACTATAAAGGTCACAAGTCAGAGGGATGATTACCATGAAGTTGATATGGTTGAGGTTTGTTTGAACGAAGAATAGTCAGATGAAGAGTATGCCTCCACAGATGAGTATTTCTGTTCAGACGAAGATTTGTTTTCCAGAAATGACTTATTAATGACTGATTATGTTGAAGAAGGGGTAAACGTCATTGTGCCTTGTTTTGGTGCACCCGCCTATTTTGAAGTTGAGTATCATAGCAAGCCAGTTGTTACCCCATTGGTGATTAGTTTGTCGGGTCCTATCCCCTACAAGTCAGATAAGGTTGTGCCTTACAAATACAACGCTACAATCTTGGAGGATGGTGTGGAGGTTCCCATCCAGCCAATGCCTGATGTTGGAAATATAGCTGAAAATAGAAGGGTGACCTGTAGCAGTCGTGTGTTTGCGCCAGTTGTTCGAAGAGATGTTGGTGCTGGAAAGAAAATTGTTGAGATTGATGAACCTAAGAAGGCTACGGGTGAGACTAGTGGAGCTACGTTAGAGAAAGAAATGGATGATATTTTGAAGATAATTAAGATGAGCGACTACAGAATTGTAGATCAGTTACTGTAGACTCCTTCAAAAATATCTATCTTAGCTTTATTGATGAACTCCTCTGCTCACAGAGAATCCTTGATGAGGGTACTGGACCAAGCTTTTGTGGAGAGTAATATTCCAATAGACCAATTCAGCAGCATAATAGGAAACATTACGTCATGTAATAACTTTAGTTTTTGCGATGATGAATTACCAGATGAAGGGAGGAATCACAACCTTGCCCTCCACATCTCTATGAACTGCAAGAATGATTCATTATCCAATGTGTTGATTGATAATGGATCCGCGTTGAATGTCATACCGAGGAGTACGCTTATGAAGTTGAAATATCAAGAAACGCCTATGCGCCCTAGTGGCATCATTGTGAAAGCGTTTGATGGGTCAAGGAAATCTGTCATTGGTGAAGTGGACCTGCCTATTCATATAGGACCACATTTGTTTCAGATAACTTTCTAGGTCATGGACATTGTTCCTGCTTATAGTTGTTTGTTGGGACGGCCGTGGATACATGAAGCAGGGGATGTCACTTCAACTTTACACCAGAAGCTAAAGTTTGTACGTGAAGGGAAAGTAGTGATCATAAATGGGGAGCAGGCATTGTTGATATCTCATTTGTCCTCTTTCAGCATTGTAGAAGCGGGTGAAGCTGCTGTTGGAACCCAGTTCCAAGCCTTATCCATTGACAACATAAGAGGAAATGATAATTCCATGGTTTCGCTGAGGGACGCGCAGCAGGTTGTGCGTAATGGTCATAGTGAGGTTTGGGGACGAATTGTTGATCCACCTGTGAGCAAGAACAGAACTGGTTTGGGGTTCTCTTCGAAGAATGACAAAGGTAAGGGCATGAAGCCGAAGTCTGCTACAGGAAAATATTAAGAAATTTTCCGTAGCGGGGGTTATCTTCATCCAACTATTTTCGGGATCAATGTCGTTGTAGAAGATGAAGCAGAGCAGGAAATGCCGAATTATGTGACACATGGATTTAGGGTTCAGAACTGGATCACCATTGATGTTCCCTCTTGCATACATGTTTCAAAGTAATTTTATTTGTTAATCTTTTTGAAAAAAGCTTTCACTCTGCCCAAGGTGGAAGTATTAATGTTGTAGGGCTTATCTGTTTGCTGTGACTTTTAAAATCAATAATAAAAGTTGTCTTTGCTTCCAGAATTATGTCTTTATTTTCTGCCTTTTCTTGGAAAATAGTAACCAGAAAAAACCTTTCAAAATAAATAATAACTGAAATTCAATCTGCATGATCACTTGTTATGTGTATCAGTTTCTAAATATAATCATAAATCATATATGCAGATTAATTAAAAAACCTGTTGAATACAATGACCCTGCACCCTCTCCCAACTTTGAGTGTCCTGTGTTTGGGGCTGAAGAAGAAGATTATGATGAGATTCCATAAGACGTCTCACGGTTGCTTGAGCATGAGGAAAATTCCATTCAGCCATATAAAGAGCCATTGGAATTGATCAATTTAGGTTCGGAAGAAGATCCAAAGGAAGTCAAGATTGGAGCATTTTTGCATCCTGATGTGAAGAGCAGGTTGATTGAACTGTTGAAAGAGTATGTGAATATTTTTTCTTGGTCTCACCAAGATATGCCTGGTCTAGATACAAATATCGTAGAGCACCGTTTGCCGTTGAAGCCAGAATGTTCGCCAATCAAAGAGGAGGTTCTAAAGCAAATTAATGTTGGTTTTCTTGTGACATTAGTGTATCCTCAATGGATTGCCAATATTGTCCCTGTACCGAAAAAAGACGGAAAAGTCCGCATGTGCGTAGATTACAAAGATCTAAATAAAGCTAGTCCAAAAGATGATTTTCCATTGCCGCACATTGATATGTTAATGGATAGCACAGCAAAATTCAAAGTATTCTCGTTCGTGGACGTATTTTCTGGGTATAATCAAATAAGAATGGATCCAGAGGACATGGAAAAAACAACGTTTATCACACCCTGGGGAACATTCTTTTACAGAGTGATGCCCTTCAGGTTGAAGAACGCTGGTGCAACGTACCAGAGGGCTATGACAACCCTATTCCATGATCTGATGCACAAGGAAATTGAAGTATATGTGGATGATATGATCTCCAAATCCCAGACTGAAGAAGGGCATATAGAAGATTTGTTGAAGTTGTTTTAGTGTTTAAGGAAGTATCGTCTCCGCTTGAATCCAAATAAATGCACCTTCGGTGTTCGATCAAGGAAATTGTTAAGTTTCATTGTTAGCCAGAAAGGAATTGAAGTTGACCCTGATAAAGTCAAAGCAATTCAAGAAATGCCAGCTCGATGAACTGAAAAGCAAGTCAGGGGTTTCCTCGGGCGTTTGAATTATATTTCCATAATCATTTCCCACATGACTGCAACATGTGAACTGATCTTTAAGTTGTTAAAGAAAGATCAAGGTTGTGTGTGGACGGATGATTTCCAAAGGGAATTTGAAAGTATTAAAGAATATTTGCTTGAACCTCCTATCTTTCTCCCTCCTGTAGAAGGAAGACTGTTGATTATGTATCTAACAGTGTTAGATAAATCCATTGGTTGTATTCTGGGACAACAGGATGAAATAGAGAAGAAGGAGTTTGCCATTTATTATCTTAGTAAAAAACTCACTGATTGTGAGTCGCAGTACTCCATGCTAGAAAAGACATGTTGTGCTTTGGCCAGGGCGAAAAAGCGTTTGTGGCAGTATATGTTGAATCAAACTACTTGGTTGATCTCCAAAATGGATCCAATCAAGTACATTTTTAAAAAGCCTGCTCTTATTGGGATAATTGCCCGCTGGCAGATGTTGTTATCTGATTATGATATCGAATACCGCACTCAAAAGGATATTAAAAGTAGTGTGTTGGCAGATTATCTTGCTCACCAACCAGTGGAGGATCACCAGTCTGTAGAATATGAATTCCCTGATGAGGATATGATATTCCTGAAAGTGAAGGATTGTGATGAACCATTTCCTGAGGAAGGTCCTGACACTGAATCTCATTCGTGTATGATATTTGATGGAGTTGTGAATGCTTATGGTAAAGGAATCGGTGATGTGATTTTCACTCCTTGTGGATCGCACATTTCTTTTATTGCAAGGTTAACGTTCGATTGTACTAACAATATGGCAGAATACGAGGCTTGCATCATGGGTCTCGAAGAAGCTATTGATCTCAGAATTAAAATTCTAGATGTGTATGGTGATTCAGATTTGGTAATAAATCAGATTAAAGGAGAATGGGATACTCGTCACACCGGTTTGATCCCTTACAAATATTATGCTAGAAGATTATTACCATTCTTCAATAAAGTTGAATTCCCTCACATCCCTAGAGATTAAAATCAAATGGCGTGTGCTCTGGCAACTCTGGCTTCTATGTACCAAGTGAATACTTGGAATGATATACCCCGAATTACGACTCGACGACTGGATAGGGCCGCTCATGTGTTTACAGCAGAGGAGGTAGCAGATGAAAAACCTTGGTATTGTGATATCAAGCATTTTCTTCAGACTCAGGAATACCCGATTGGTGCGTCGAAGAAAGATAGAAAGACATTGAGAAGATTGGCAGACAGTTTCTTTCTCAGTGAGAATGTGTTGTACAAGAGACATGGTCTTGCTCAGATGCATGGATAGACACGAAGCATACATGTTGATGCATTTGATTCACGAAGGTTCATTTGGCATTCATGCCCATGGACATTTGATGGCTAAAAAGATGCTAAGGGTAGGTTACTATTGGCTGACAATGGAGTCTGACTGTTACAAATTTGCAAAGAAGTGCCATAAATGCCAGATTTATGCAGACAAGGTCCATGTTCCCCTGACACTTCTCAATGTAATTTCCTCCCCGTGGCCTTTCTCTATGTGGGGTATTGACATGATTGGGATGATAGAACCCAAAGCTTCGAATGGGCACCATTTTATCTTAGTAGAAATTGACTACTTCACCAAATGGGTGGAGGCTGCTTCATATGCCAATGTTACTAAGCAGGTGGTTGTATGCTTCATCAAGAATAACCTTATATATCGGTATGGCGTGCCGAGCAGAATTATCATTGACAATGGATTGAATTTGAACAACAAGATGATGACAGAACTGTGTGAAGAATTCAAGATTTTCCATCACAATTCATCTCCATACATGCCAAAGATGAATGGGGCTGTTGAAGCTGCTAATAAGAATATCAAGAGAATTATCCAGAAAATGGTTGTTACTTATAAGGATTGGCATGAAATGCTCCCTTCTGCTTTGCATGGATATCGAACATCTGTCTGCACTTCAACAGGAGCAACCCCGTTCTCCCTGGTGTAGGGAATGAAAGATGTACTCCCTGTCGAGGTAGAGATTCCCTCGTTGCATGTGATAATGGAAACCAAGTTGACAGAGGCTGAATAGGTCCAGAACAAGTTTGGCCAATTGAATTTGACTGAGGAGAAGAGGATGACAGATTTGTGTCATGGCCAGTTATATCAGAGAAGAATGAAGAAAGCTTTTGATAAAAATGTCAAACCTCTTGAATTCAGAGAAGGCGACCTCGTGCTCAGGAAGATCATGTCTTTTAACGCTGATTCTAGGGGTAAGTGGACTCCCAATTTTGAAGGCCCATATGTTGTCAAGAAATCCTTCTCTGGCGGTGCATTAATTCTTGAAACTATGGATGGCGAGGAGTTCCCACGTCCCATGAACGTTGACGTAGTCAAGAAATACTTCACCTAAAGAAATGAAAGAACGGCTCGCTAAGTTGAAAAACGGAAATGGCGACTTAGGCAAAAAAAGAGCGTCTCGGTAGGCCGAAAACCCGAAAGGGAGGTCTAGGCAAAAATTAGAGACCTAAACAGAATAAATTTCCCGCTAAGTTGAAAACCCGCAAGGGTAGCTTAGGCAAAAGTTAGGGACTTTCTTGGCAAGTAACTACCTCAGACAAGACTTGATCGTTGAAGCAACAATCTTCTCGGATCCTCACCATACTTCAACAGAAGTTGCTGCTCAGGATTTCAAAAGTTGTTAGAGGGCATATTGGTCATTGCATCTTAATGTATCTTTTCCATTATATGTTACTGTTGTACCCCAAAATTTTCCCTCCCATTTCTCATTGATTTCTCATCACAAAGCCCTTGAAGCTCAGGATCCAGTTAGGGTTTCATCTGCTCAAGACCTCTCCTTGCACTGTTGACTCAAATTAGGGTTTGTGTTTGCATAAAGATGTTTTGACCCAAAATGCCTAATATGACTTTCATGCCTCATATTGGACTCCCAAGTTTACCCATATCAAGTTTCAAGTCCTGATTCCAAGTTTTGCCCAGTCAATTGGACAGTTGACCTAAAAATCAACTGTATTGGGGAAAAAGTCAACTGTGGCCAATTGACAGTCAAACCTCATGAAAATTGACCCACATCAACATATTGGACTCACATGAACCATTTGATCAAGTTTGGATCACAATTCCCCAAGAAATTTGATCAGATCACCAAAGGGGCAAAATGGTTATTTTTAGGGTTTTGACTGCACAAAGGCAATTTTTGACTGTTTGACCTAGCCAATGGCAAACCAAGCTCACACATGGACTCAAGGACCCCATGGAATTATCTTGACATGATCAACAAGCTCAAAAGATCCCAAGTACACAAAATTGACAGTTGAATTTCCCAGTCAATTGATCAATTTTGACTGTATACTGAAAAGTCAAACTTTGACTTTTTGGTCAAAATCAAGAGTCAAGATTCATTTTTCATCAAAACATGCCAAATCATGAAACTTGCTCACCAAGAAATCACAAAATGCAAATTAGGGTTAGAAATGGAATTTTTCATAACTTAGAATTTTTCTAAGTTATGAAAAACCCTAATTTTTTCCCAACTTTGCCCCACTTTTTCACCATGATCCATTTGGATTCAAACAAAAGTCCAAACATGAAAGTTGTAGCTTGTTGCATAATCTACAACTTTGATTCACAAAGTTTTCTCATTTGAAGCTTTTATCTCAAGTTACAATTTTTTGAATAAGGGCACAAAACCATTTTTAACTTAGTGAAATTTTAACCTATTTTGACAAGGTTTTCTACCCCACTTCAAGGCCATTTTCCATACACTTCCACTTGGAATTTCAATTTGAATTTCAAAGATGGATTGTAGTACACATTCCAAGCTTTCCAAAATGTCCAAGAACTAATCAAACAACCTCATAACTTGAGAGATTCGAATTTCACAATATAGCAAAAACTCACTTTTGAATTGGCCATTTTCCATGTTCATAGTTTGTGCAAACTTCTCTAAACCAGCATGCCCTTGATTACAGGTCCTTGAACCATTCCATACTCAATAATTCAATGCATATTCAATGTGTTAAAGTGTTGTTCTTTGAGTGCAAGCATTGTATGAAGGTTTAATCCCAAATTAGATAAAGCATTCTTTCTATTTTTGCAAAAGTTTCACTTTATGTCCAATTACAAATCCACAAGTACAAACCATATCTAATTGGCACAGGTTTAGGGGCAAATCACTCTGATCAAGGAGAGGTTATGCAGCTCATTAGGGGGTCCTCTACTGACCTAAAAAAGACAAGTTGCCTTTTGTTGCTTAAGTGTGAAGAAAAGTCCCATAACTCATGACAACTCTCATATCAGCATAGAGACACAAGAAAAAACTTATCAAACATACTCAGCATATCCCAACCAAGCTAACACACGACCTTGGCACCTCTCAAACACCCTCCATCTCAGAAACACCATCAAACTGCTCAAACAGAGCAACCCCTGCAGATTGAGTGCCATCTCTCAATCCCTCCAAACTTTCTGGCCCAAACTTGTTCCTCTACCTTCCATACAACCTATGCAAGCTATCCAGAAGCTAAGGCACGATCTGTAATTGCTCTAACCACTTCCACCATTTTCTCATTTTTGACTTGCAGGTTAAATTCTATAGCTTGATTCAGAAGCTTTCAAGACAAAGTAAGCATTGGAATAGCATCCCTGAACCTCAAGGAAGCTTTTCCAATCACCACCTTGCACTGAAAGTTCCTACATCTCCAGATAGAAGTTCAACTGAGTAGGTAAAAGTTTGAATTCGTATCTCTCTTATTATGCATCATTAGTCTTAAGTTTGTGAAGAAATAATGTCATACTCATGCCACTGAACATGTCCATGTCTTTACTTTTCATTTATTTTGCCTGAGTAGAGAGAATTTAGAGTTTGAAAATGACAGAAAACTTAGGTTAAGATTTGGGATCACTAAAATTCTCTCTCATTTTTTAGAGTTAGGAGATGTTCTTTACATATTTGGAATCGTGGTTTCATGCTTAACATCTTTTGTGTTGGAAGTTTGTTCAAAAAATCAAAGAATCAGGATTTCAAACGAAGCTTGCAGGCGCGCGTTTTGTTGTACAGAGGTTGAAGAAGAAGTGGTCTGGGCTGGGCCTGGAACTATTTTCTTTTCACACCCTATTTCCATGTTCATACCCCCCAAGCCCATTTGCTTTATTTTTAATGATTTTTGACATTTTCTTTTTTTATTTGATTCATTTATTTTTTCTCAGCATATTAAAATTTTGAAAATATTTTTCTCATCATTTTTTGATTTTATTTGGTATTTATTTGATTTTCTTTTGATTTATACATAAATGAATATATATTATTATTTAGAATAAATAGAAAAAATAGTGTAAATACATTTTCATTTTCATTTTTATTTTATATTATCCCCTGAAAATATTTTATATAAAAAATACTATTTTCTAAAAAATATTAAATATTATTATTATTTATCCATAATACAATAATGTAAATATAAATACATATTTATTAATATACTTAGAATAAAATATCAAATAATGTACATATTTTATTTTTTAATATTTAATACTAAAAAATGCCTTTTTACAAATATACCATATTTTATTTTATTTTTGTATGTAAATAATAATTATTATGTGAATTAATTAATTAATATACATTTAGATTAAAATTAGGGTTTTTGCCCTAAGTATGAAAATACTCCAAAAATAATACCTTTTTATTTTCTTATTTTATTTTACATAAACAATATTTTTCTCATACATATAAAAACTTTCTTTTTGCATTTTGCATATTTATCTCATTTCTATTTAATTATGCAATTAAATTACCTTGTAAATATTCAAGGCAAATGATGTAATAGCTTAGATTTAAATTCTTGTCTAAATATCCCCCATTTGAACATTGTACCCCCCTCCCTATATTATTGTGATGTAATAGCGTAGGAATTTAAATTTCGCACTTTTATCGCTTTCTAACATACTATGCTAGAATTAGGGTTTTGTATGCAAATAAAAATGAACAAAAATAGTTGGACCTAATACAAGATAAATGAGCATGAAAATAAACAACACATCTCACACTTGCACCCCCTAGGGTATTCCACCTTGTTGCCTTTCAAAAATGGGCCATATTGCATGTTGAACTTCTTTGGGCAAAACAAACAAATTGAATGATCATAGTCCCTCGATAAAACTTTTCAAAACAAACAAAAACAAATGATCAAGTCCCTTTAAGAAAATTGCCCAAAGACATTTTAACACTATTGCAATTATGGTCCAAACGATGACCCGCGCCCGTCCCTTTCACCTCCTAAAGATAAGATTGTCCACCAAATACAATGGTGGAACAAAATTGTCAAAAGGTTTAAAACATAACAAAAATCTTTGAGAAAGCTTTAGGGTAGATAAACTCTTAAGTACTTGTCAATTTGCAAAGAAAACACTTGCCTAATTTCAAAACCCACTTCACAAACATTTTCAAAAATCAACTTTTCAAATCCTTGAAACATCCTTTTAAAAGATAAAACACCTTTTGTAAAACATTCGAGTAAAGAATTGTTACAAGGTTAGCCTAACACAAGGCATCTTTTCAAAACATTTTCAAAACCATACACAAAGCACTATTTCAAACAATTGAAAACCAAGGCAAGTTGATCTAAGCAAGTACCTAAGAGCCCATGGATAACCATGGATAGAAGGGGTGCTAATACCTTCCCCTCCTATAATCTACTCCTCGAACCCAAGAAAAATCTCAAAGGTTTTTGCTGTGCTTTTTAAACCTTTCCTTAGGATAAAATAAAAAGTCGGTGGTGACTCTTGCTCAACCGAAACATTTGCGAAAACAAACACAAAACCCTAGTCAGTTCTCCCACCGTATCACAGAACTGGCGACTCTGTTGGGGAGAATTTTAAAAGTGGAGTAACCTTAGGGCTTAGATCACCCTCTTGCATGACTAATTGTTTGATTTGCTTGCTTTATACTTTGGCTCTATTGTTTGGGTTTACAATCCTCCACCCGGATTTTTGGGAAACATTCATAGATAGCAATACGTTGTGGAAACTGTGCGGGGTATACCGACACGGTCTAAGCAATAGCTATATTAGTGCGACATATTTGTGAGTACCGGTAACCCTTGAGTTCAATCAAGGAGAGTACGGGGCCGCTGAGTGATGTCACTAAGCACTAATGACCTAGAACCTTACTTGACCATCTTGGCCTTTTATTAGGGGTAGTGAGATGACCGACTTTGGTGCAGTCCGAAGTTGGTAGATACTCGATACTACACTCATTGACGGTTGTTTTCTTGGAATATTTTGGTCGCTAGTTAAGTGGCTAAACCAAAACAATGAACATTGAAAACAATCCAGTGATATTGAGCTCCTTAGAACCCGGTTACTATTTATAGGACAGGTTTTTAAGCCAACTACACTCAAGAGGGTACTTACCTATGAAACCCCATGCAAGCCTGAAATTAGGGTTTGGTGTGATTTGCTTGTACATATGTTTTGTGCATACATCATAAACATCATAAAACATCATATGCATTCACTAACCATTTCAAGGGTTTTGGATCTTCAGCTTTGTTCTTGTTTTGTAGGACATGGAAATTCCTCGCAGAAATACCATTCAAGTCAACCTTGTGAGAATCTCTCCTCAACTCAAGGAGATCACCTCAAGAATTCCGGAAAATTCATCCTTCAGTGAAAAACATGGTAGATTGCTCAGCCTAGTCAACACCAACATTGAAGAAGACATGATGAAAGTGCTATTCCAGTTCTTTGACCCTCTTCACCACTGCTTCACTTTCCCTGATTATCAGTTGGTTCCCACTTTGGAGGAGTTTTCTCAACCCCTAAGAATCCCTATCCTTAATCAACTACCCTTCAACGGTACGGAAAAGGAACCAAAGCCTGAAGATGTTGCTCGAGCACTACATCTACAACCATCTGAAATCAAGGGGCATTGGGAAACCAGAAGCGGCGTCAAAGGATTCTTAGCAAAATTCTTGTTTGAGAAGGCACAAGAATGTTGGAACTCATTGGACCTACAAGCCTTTGAAGAGATTGTGGCACTCCTTATCTATGGGTTGGTCTTGTTCCCAAATCCTGACCAATTGGTAGATGTCAACACCGTCAAAATCTTCTTGTCCAGAAATCCAATACCAACATTGCTTGGGGACATCCTTCACTCATTTTACACACGAACAATGAGAAAGAGGGGTGTTCTCATATGCTGTACTCCTATCCTCGCAAGGTGGTTTATTTCACACCTTCCGCAATCTGTCTTGAAGAATGACCAAGATACAAGGTGGTCCCAACGATTGATGACTCTTACTCATTCTGATGTGCATTGGTGTTCTCGGTCCAGAGAAAATGTCATCATCGTCGATCGTTGCGGAGAGTTTCCTAATGTTCCTTTACTTGGAATCAGGGGAGGTATCACCTACAACCCTTGCCTAGCTTTGAGGCAATTTGGATATGCACGGAGGGATGGCCCTCATGACATGTTGATTCCTAGCCTGGTTTTTTACTTCGACAACGATGCGCAAGGACTTCGCCAAAGATTCATCAGAGCGTGGGGAAAACTCAACAAGGTTGATAGCAAGACTCTGGGACACAAGAACTCCATCCCTCTTGAGCCCTATCTCAAGTGGGTACGAGCCCGAGCCCAAAGTCTGATGATGCCTTATCCTCATGTACTCCCAGTGATTAAAGAGCCCGTCAATGAAGGAGAGGTTCCCTACACCATCCTGCATCCAGACATGCCTACATCGTGGGAGGAAATGCAGAAAAGTTGGATTCAGCTCAAGGAGGAACGGAACACTTTTGAAGCTAGCTACTACGCCAGTGAAAAGAAGGTTCTAGAGCTTACCCGCCGACTCCATGAGCAAGAGGCCCTCAACACCTACATCGCACCAAAGAGGATGCGCAATGTCTTTCTGCCTTGAGAAGTTTACTTTGTAACATTTGGCCCATGGGGCATTTATGTACTAACAAATTTCTTCTTATTAATATGACGTGCGTTCTTCTTTGTCTGAAACAATTTTGAATGTCCTAAATCCTTGAATGCATTGCATACATCAGCATACCATTCATCATGTGCATAAGCAGGTCTCACTCCAGGTTTCCTTATCTGTCTGCTGTTTATTTCAGTAGGATGGATCTCGAGCAAACAGTCAAAGACCTACAAGCCCAGAATGCACAGTTCCAGCAACTCTTGATGACCTTGGTCAAGAGTCAAGAGGACATCAAGGCTCATTTGGAGAATAAAGACCCAGTGAAGAAGAAAAAGAGGGTCGGAGTGGCTACTTTGGGGAGAAGGTTTGACAGAGAAGCTCAGAGGGTTCTTGAATTTCCTCCTACTTCTGATGAAGGGACTAGTAAAAGAGATCGAGTTGCGGTGCCTTCCGAGTCTGATGCAGAGGAGGAAGAGGTTGAAGAGGATGAAGATTATTCTGACCAGCAGTATCCTCCAGCTGATGACAAAAATAAGGGTTTAGAAGACAGATTGGCTGCCATGGAATTGCAAAGGGTACCGGGTTTGGATTTTGAAGACATGGGTTTGGTTGCCAGAATTGTGATTCCCCCAAAGTTCAAAGTGCCAGTGTTTGTGAGGTATGATGGGCTGTCCTGTCCCAAAATGCATCTCAGGTCCTACGTGAGAAAAATTCAACCCTATACAGCAGATAAAAATCTCTGGATTCATTTCTTTCAAGACAGCCTGTCGGGAGCTCAGTTGGAATGGTTTTATCAGTTAGAAGGAACCAGTGTCAGAAATTGGGAAGATTTGGCCACCGCTTTCTACAAACAATACCAGTATAATTCTGATCTTGCTCCTACTCGTACCCAACTTCAGGGTATGTCACTAGGAACAAGTGAGGGATTCAAAGAATATGCACAAAAATGGAGGGATTTGGCTGGAAGGGTGCAGCCTCCTTTAACCGATCGTGAGCTCGTTGATATGTTTCTTGGGACCCTATCTGGGCCATTTTTCAATCATCTAATTGGTAACTCTTCCGCAGGGTTTACCGATTTGATCTTAACAGGCGAAAGAATAGAAGCTGGCATCAAGTCAGGAAAGATTCAGAAGGGTGTTGCTGCAAGTGTTGAGAAGAAGCCTTTTAAGAAGGAGACAGCTATGGTATATTCTCAGAGAAGAGCAGGGAAGATGGAGCGTCGGCCAACTGTGGGGGCCGTAATGATTCAAAACACCCCAAGTGAGCAGCCTCGCTACAACCAATCCAGACCAAATCAGCAACAGGTGGAAAGGCCACAACGGCAGTTCACCCGTATTAATATGACTCCAGCACAAGTGCTTCCCCATCTATTGAAGTTGAATCTTGCCACCATCAAGGAGGCGCCAAAGAATGTAAATACGTCCTCCCCGCATTATCATGCCAATGCTAAGTGCGCCTATCATTCAGACAGTGTTGGACACGACACCAATGATTGTTGGGCACTCAAGCATAAGATCCAGGACCTGATAGAGGCTAAGGAGGTAGAGTTTGACGCTCCAGAGAAACCCAATGTGATATCTGCACCTATGCCGAAGCACGGTCGGAATGTTAATGCCATTGAAGAGGATCTGTATGTTGCTGACGTCAGTGATCTGACTACTCCTCTGCTGACCATTAAGTTGAATTTGTTAAGGGCCGGGATCTTCCCGGGATGTAAAGAAGACTGCTACTGTTGCCACTCTTTGCCGTTTGATTGTCCGCTATTAAAGAAAGGCATCCAAGGCCTTATGGATAGCCGACAAATTTTGTTCGAAAAAGTTCCTGCTGTTCCAGTTCATGTTGAAAATATCTCAATCATAACCATTCACGCCAATCTTTCCAAGGCCGTCAAAAAGCCTGTTAAGATTACACCAGCTGCAAAGTCTATACCTTTGAAGATAACGATGCCAGGGCCTGTTCCCTATGTTTCTGAGAGGTCGATACCTTGGAACTATGGTGGTGACATCTACTACCATGGTATCAAGCACGTCGAGGTAGTTGAAGAAAATTCGGATGATGAAGAAGCCAGCATTAGTAACATTGCGGGCACCAGCAAAATCACCAGGAGCGGGAGAATATTTTCTCCAGAGATTGCCCCTCCAAGAGCCGTCTTTGGACCCTCATCAGCTAAAGAAGTCATCCCTGCACCAGTAAAAATCTCCGCTAGAACTCCTTTGATTGAAGAAATTGTCGTTCCTAGTGCTGTCTCTCCTACCATTGCTGATAAAGGAAAGGGAATACAAGATGAGCTCGTCAGGACGAGGGTTCAACCCTTGGTGATCCCGGAAGCCTCCAAGAAAGAAATGGACGAGATTTTGAGGATAATCAAGAGAAGTGATTACGATGTGGTGGAACAGTTGGGGCAAACCCCCTCCAAGATCTCCATGCTGGCACTGTTGCTTTGCTCAGAAGCGCACGCTCAAGCTTTGATTAAGTTTCTAAAGGCAGCTCATGTGCCCCAGGAAACCTCTGCAGATCAATTTCAACATTGCGTGGCTAGCCTGACTGCGGATAATGGATTAGGGTTTTCTGATGCCGACCTGACCCCTAAGGGCCGAAACCACAATGATGCGTTGCATATTTCAATCGAGTGTCGCGGAACCACCCTTGCACATGTTTTGGTTGATACCGGGTCGTCGCTGAATGTTTTGCCTAAAAAGGCCTTGGACCGGCTAGATTGCGAAGGGTTGGAATTGAAGCCGAGTGATATTGTCGTCAGGGCTTTCGATGGGTCAAAGAGAATGGTCCATGGAGAGGTGGAAATTCCTATCAAGGTAGGCATTGAGGTGTTTAAATCCACTTTCTATGTAATGGACATCCGTCCATCATACTCCTGCCTGCTGGGTAGACCTTGGATACACCATGCTGGGGCAGTCACCTCCTCCTTGCATCAGATGCTGAAGTATCATGTAAAGGGAAAGATCATTACTGTCCACGGCGAAGAAGAGTACATGATTAGCCATTTAAATTCTTTCCGGTATGTGGAGGTTGAAGGAGAGTTCATTGAGACACCGTTTCAACATTTCGAAGAAGTGCTCCCTGAGGTAGCAGTGGCAAAGTTGGCAGCTGAGACACCCAGACAGATGGCCAGGATGGCATCTCTGGAGGATGCAAGGGCTGCAGTTAAAGAGGGGAAGAATTCAGCGTGGGGGCAGTTACCCAATTTTCCGCATAAAACTGATAAGTTTGGATTAGGTTTCACAGCCGCTGGCCAGAAAGCTATGCGCCAGTCAAAGATTGAGAGAGCGCCGGTCAAAATTTCTCCTCACAGAATCAACGCCCTGGAAGATGAAGACAAGGAAAGCAACATTGAAGAGTGGATTTATCCAACTGTCAGAGGAGGGTTGAGCAATTGGGAGGCTAAGGACTTTGTCCCCATCACTTTTATTCATCAGTAATTTATCTGTTAAACATTTCTTATTTGGTCTGTAATATTTTACTTTCAAACAATCCGTACACTATCTTTTCACCTCCTGCCTTGCCCGGGGCATGTAGGTCCACTTGTAAGGGTTTTGACTATTTTTCATATTCATATGCCATGTTTAATGATTCATTGGACGTTTTTCATTTGATAAACTGCTTATGTTCATTTTCTTTCCTTTTGCATTCTTGTTTAAGGATGGCTATCCCTTACACACACCCACACTCACCAATGCAGGTACACATCCACTCCGGATTCCATGGGTGACTATTCTGCTGTATCTTTCAATAACTCTGAAGATTTGGTCAATCTAGCCGAATATGAAGATGACGAAGGTTATGAAGTACCCGGGGAACTAGCCAGACTTCTGCAACAAGAGGAAAGGGCCATCTTACCACATGAAGAGCCATTGGAAACTGTTAACTTGGGAACCGAGGGGGATCGGAAGGAAGTGCAAGTGGGTGCCAACTTGGAACCAAAAGTCAAGGAGCGCTTGGTACAGTTGTTGAATGAGTATGTTGAAATCTTCGCTTGGTCCTATGAAGATATGCCGGGTTTGGATACAGACATCGTGGTTCACCGTCTCCCCACAAGAGAAGACTGTCCACCAATCAAGCAAAAAGTTCGCCGAATGAGGCCTGACATGTCCGAAAAGATCAAAGCAGAAGTAATGAAGCAATTCGATGCTGGCTTTCTGGCTGTTACGTCCTATCCTCAATGGGTCGCTAACATTGTGCCAGTGCCTAAGAAAGATGGCAAAGTCAGAATGTGTGTGGACTACCGGGATTTGAATAGGGCCAGCCCTAAAGATGATTTCCCGCTACCTCATATTGACATCTTGATCGACAATACAGCTCAGCATAAGGTGTTTTCCTTCATGGATGGATTTTCGGGCTATAATCAAATCAAAATGGCTCCCAAAGATATGGAGAAAACAACTTTTGTCACACAATGGGGCACTTTCTGTTATAAAGTGATGTCGTTCGGGCTGAAGAACGCAGGGGCAACTTATCAACGCGCCATGGTAGCTTTATTTCATGACATGATACATCATGAGATTGAAGTTTACGTAGACGATATGATAGCTCAGTCACAAACAGAGGAAGAGCACCTTGAACATCTGGAAAAGCTGTTTGCCAGATTAAAAGAGTACAAGCTCAGGCTGAATCCAAGTAAATGCACTTTTGGAGTTAGGTCTGGTAAGCTCCTGGGATTTATTGTAAGCAACAAAGGCATTGAAGTCGATCCGGCAAAAGTAAAAGCAATACAAGAGATGCCTGCTCCCCGTACTGAAAAGGAGGTCAGAGGATTCTTGGGGCGCATAAACTATATTGCCAGATTCATCTCACATCTGACTTCTACCTGTGAGCCAATTTTCAAACTCTTGAAGAAAGATCAGGTAGTTGAATGGAACGACGACTGCCAAGCCGCTTTTGACAGAATCAAGGGGTATTTTCTAGAACCTCCTATTCTGATGCCACTTGTCGAAGGAAGACCATTGATCATGTACTTAACTGTCTTGGATAACTCAATGGGGTGTGTTTTGGGCCAGCATGACGAGTCTGGTCGAAAAGAGCACGCTATTTATTACCTTAGCAAAAATTTTACCGACTGTGAGACTCGCTACTCACTGCTCGAGAAAACTTGCTGCGCTTTGGTATGGGCTGCTCGCCGACTAAGACAGTATATGTTGACCCATACTACCTTGTTAATTTCCAAGATGGACCCTATCAAGTATATCTTCGAGAAGCCCGCTTTATCTGGAAGGATAGCTAGATGGCAAATGATCTTAACTGAGTATGACATCCAGTACACCACCCAAAAAGCTATAAAAGGGAGTGTACTAGCTGACCATCTGGCTCATCAGGCTATCGAAGACTATCAACCCATGAGATTTGACTTCCCAGACGAGGACATCATGAATTTGGACAGCATTGAAAGTGATGGACCGTATGACGGACCCGAAAAGGGATCCCGATGGACCCTATACTTTGATGGTGCTTCAAATGCACTTGGAAATGGTATTGGCGCAATACTCATTTCTCCGGAAGGTTGTCACACTCCTTTCACGGCCCGACTTTGTTTCAGCTGCACAAACAACATGGCTGAGTATGAAGCTTGCATCTTTGGTCTCGAAGCTGCTATAGACTTGGGGATCAAATCTTTGGTCGTATTCGGGGACTCGGCTTTGGTCATCAGCCAAATCAAAGGAGACTGGGATACCAAGCATCCTAATCTTATCCCATACAAAGAACATGTCCTGACATTGTTGCCTCATTTCGAGCAAATTACCTTCGAGCATTTCCCGCGAGAAGAAAATCAACTAGCCGATGCTCTGGCCACAATGTCCTCCATGTTTAAACTCAACTGGGATAACGAGGTTCCCCAAATCACCATCAAGCGAATGAATGAACCGGCACATTGCCACGAGATTAATACTGAAGAAGTAGTGGAACAACCTTGGTTCCATGAAATCAAAAGGTATCTCGAGACTAGGGATTATCCTGAAGGAGCTTCCGTGAATGACAAGAAGTTCTTAAGAAAATTCGCTGCTAAGTTCTTCCTGAGCAACGGCATCCTTTACAAACGAAGCCATGATTGTGTACTACTCCGATGTGTGGATAAAGTTGAAGCAGAGTTGATCATGACTGATATACACAGCGGCACATTTGGCACTCACTTGAGCGGGCATACAATGGCTAAGAAGATCCTAAGGGCAGGCTATTATTGGTCTACCATGGAGGCTGACTGCCATCAACATTCCCGTACTTGTCACAAGTGTCAAGTCTATGCTGACAAAGTTCATATCCCTCCGGTTCCCCTCAACGTCCTGACTGCTCCATGGCCCTTTGTAATGTGGGGCATTGATATGATTGGAGAGATCAAGCCCACGGCTTCCAACGGACATCACTTCATCCTGGTTGCCATTGACTACTTCACTAAATGGGTCGAAGCAGCTTCCTTCGCCTCTGTTACTAAAAATGTGGTTGCCCGCTTTATCAAGCAAAATCTCATATGTCGGTATGGTGTTCCAGACAGAATCATCACGGACAATGGTACAAATCTGAATAACACAATGATAACTGCATTGTGCGAACAGTTCAAGATTTATCATCACAATTCATCTCCCTATCGGCCGAAGATGAACGGTGTTGTTGAAGCTGCGAACAAAAATATTAAGAAGATCATTCAGAAAATGACAGTCACTTACAAAGACTGGCATGAGATGTTACCGTTTGCTCTGCATGCATACCGTACGACGACACGTACTTCAACTGGGGCAACCCCATTTTCTTTGGTTTATGGCATGGAAGCTGTTTTGCCTATGGAAGTCCAAATCCCGTCTCTGAGGATTATGAAGGATGCAGGTTTGAATGAAGATGATTGGATGCAGACCCGACTGGATCAACTCAATCTGATCGACGAGAAGCGACTTTCTGCTATATGCCATGGTCAGACGTATCAAAAGCGGATGATCAAGGCCTTCAATAAGAAAGTCAGACGTCAAGTGTATCGAGTCGGGGATCTCGTAATCAAGCGGATTATCTTGTCGCAAAGTGATCCCAGGGGCAAATGGACTCCTACATATGAAGGACCATTTGTGATCAAAAGCATATTTTCTGGTGCTGCAATGATTCTGACCACCATGGACGGCGACGATCTGCCGCACCCTGCGAACGCAGACATAGTCAAAAGATACTACGCATAAAATAACTCGACAAGTCGAAAACCCGAAAGGGCGGCTTGGGAAAAAATGGGCATCCCGGTGAACCGAAAACCCGAAAGGGCGATTCAGGCAAAGTTAGGGATAAAAACAAAAAAATCTGTACACCCGGCAAGTCGAAAACCCGAAATGGCGGCTTGGGCAAAAAGGGGTTTCCCGGTGGATCGAAAACCCGAAAGGGAGATTCAGGCAAAAGTTAGGGAATTAAAGCGTATGACTATGTCTCGTCGGATCACTTCAAAGACAATCTCTTCATCAACCGGTTCCAGGTTTCTGATCAATCCAGCCATCGTCAAACGAAGCCTCGAATGGATAGATATTCAGAGTTGTGGAAGCTATAGCAGAATGGAATCCCATGGAATTATTTCACATAGCCATCCTTTATTTTGTATAAAATCTTTCAATATTTACGGCAAAATCCTCTTACTAGGATGATTGTCTCCTTTGTACAAATATACTCAAAGAAAATCAATACAAATACTCTTCCCAAAAATTTGTGTCATTCCCCTTTTCTTTTTTGCACTATTTGTTTTATTTTGAGAAACGTCCAATGCTTTGTTAAATAGGCATATGCATTTGAAACATAATCACTTCCTAAATGAACCTAAGAAAAAGGATTACTGATAGGATGAAGGTACAGATGAACACCTTGGCACCCTCTCAAAGGAAACCTCTCAAGAGATTTGAAATCCACATCCCTAGCAAACCCTGAGGCTTGTCTCCGGCAGACCCCCGAAGCTTACCCCCAGTAAGATTCTGGAAGGTATTCCCCCGCAGAACACGAACGTCTCCCCCGAGTTTTATTCAAAGTTATTCCCCACAAGGGCCTATAACTGGGTTATCCTCAGCTAACAGCCACAGAAGATCGCACTCGCCAGAATTCTTCCTATCCCCGGCGGAGTTCATCAAAATTCCCCAGCCACTTATCAATATGATCCCCCAGCGGAGCCAAACTAATGAGCCTCCCCCCCACAGAGTCTTAGAAGTAGAAATCTTGAGTTCCCCAGTGAGATCAACAGAGTTGCTTCCCGTCAAGATGAAGATTCTCAGTCTTGCCGCCCCAACATGAATCTATTAGGATTGATACTCCCCAGTAGAGGTCATCAGGAATTTTCTCCCCTAGCAGCAGCCAAGGATTTACTTTCCCCGACAGCAGTCAGGATTCATTTATCTTCAGCGAGACAGCTCGTCAGCTTACATGCGCATCCATCACATTCACATCATTTACCTTCATATAACATACATTGCATCATGCATCATGACATTGCATGCAACTAACTCTTTACCTTTTCAGGAAAGATCAATCGACAGAAAAAAAAATCATCATTCAATTTGAAGATTTCTGAAAACAGTTCACGGGTTCTCCAAGTAAACGGATGTTAACCTATCACTTGTTCAGATTCTTCCTCAAGACTTCTGAAAACAGTTTATGGATTCTTCCCAAGTAACGGATGTTAATCTATCAGCTTGTTCAGATGCAACCTTTGAAATTAGTTTACGGACGCTTCCCAACAACGGATGCGGCTCTATTACTGATTCAATTTCAAGATTTCTGAAAACAGTTCATGGGTTCTCCAAGTAAACGGATGCTAACCTATCACTTGTTCAGATTCTTCCTCAAGACTTCTGAAAACAGTTTATGGATTCTTCCCAACAACGGATGTTAATCTATCAACTTGTTCAGATGCAACTTTTTGAAAACAGTTTACAGACGCTTCCCAACAACGGATGCTGCTCTATGGCTTATTCAACTTCAAGATTTCTGAAAACAGTTCACGGGTTCTCCAAGTAAGCGGATGTTAACCTATCGCTTATTCAGTTTCTTCTCCAAACCACTGAAAACAGTTTACAGATTCCTCCCAACAACGGAGGTCAATCTATTGCTTGTTCAGACCCCCCCAGTTCAGAAATGGTCCGAAGTTTGGACACTTTCCTGATATTCTCTCCCAGATGGCATCGTTAAGCCCATCTCCAAATGGCATCTCTAAGCCCATTCCCACGTCCAATGCTTTGATGAGTGCAAATTTCCGGGCACTCTAGTGTCCAATCTCCTTTTACCCTCGAGTCACGAAAGGCAAGCTCGCCAATCTAACTCTTCGGATTCAAGAAGATTGAACAGGGGCAACTGTTGTACCCCAAAATTTGCCCTCCCATTTCTCATTGATTTCTCATCACAAAGCCCTTGAAGCTCAGGATCCAGTTAGGGTTTCATCTGCTCAAGACCTCTCCTTGCACTGTTGACTCAAATTAGGGTTTGTGTTTGCATAAAGATGTTTTGACCCAAAATTCCTAATATGACTTTCATGCCTCATATTGGACTCCCAAGTTTACCCATATCAAGTTTCAAGTCCTGATTCCAAGTTTTGCCCAGTCAATTGGACAGTTGACCTAAAAATCAACTGTATTGGGGAAAAAGTCAACTGTGGCCAATTGACAGTCAAACCTCATGAAAATTGACCCACATCAACATATTGGACTCACATGAACCATTTGATCAAGTTTGGATCATAATTCCCCAAGAAATTTGATCAGATCACCAAAGGGGCAAAATGGTCATTTTTAGGGTTTTGACTGCACAAAGGCAATTTTTGACTGTTTGACCTAGCCAATGGCAAACCAAGCTCACACATGGACTCAAGGACCCCATGGAATTATCTTGACATGATCAACAAGCTCAAAAGATCCCAAGTACACAAAATTGACAGTTGAATTTCCCAATCAATTGATCAATTTTGACTGTATACTGAAAAGTCAAACTTTGACTTTTTGGTCAAAATCAAGAGTCAAGATTCATTTTTCATCAAAACATGCCAAATCATGAAACTTGCTCACCAAGAAATCACAAAATGCAAATTAGGGTTAGAAATGGAATTTTTCATAACTTAGAATTTTTCTAAGTTATGAAAAACCCTAATTTTTTCCCAACTTTGCCCCACTTTTTCACCATGATCCATTTGGATTCAAACAAAAGTCCAAACATGAAAGTTGTAGCCTGTTGCATAATCTACAACTTTGATTCACAAAGTTTTCTCATTTGAAGCTTGTATCTCAAGTTACAATTTTTTGAATAAGGGCACTAAACCATTTTTAACTTAGTGAAATTTTAACCTATTTTGACAAGGTTTTCTACCCCACTTCAAGGCCATTTTCCATACACTTCCACTTGGAATTTCAATTTGAATTTCAAAGATGGATTGTAGTACACATTCCAAGCTTTCCAAAATGTCCAAGAACTCATCAAACAACCTCATAACTTGAGAGATTCGAATTTCACAATATAGCAAAAACTCACTTTTGAATTGGCCATTTTCCATGTTCATAGTTTGTGCAAACTTCTCTAAACCAGCATGCCCTTGATTACAGGTCCTTGAACCATTCCATACTCAATAATTCAATGCATATTCAATGTGTTAAAGTGTTGTTCTTTGAGTGCAAGCATTGTATGAAGGTTTAATCCCAAATTAGATAAAGCATTCTTTCTATTTTTGCAAAAGTTTCACTTTATGTCCAATTACAAATCCACAAGTACAAACCATATCTAATTGGCACAGGTTTAGGGGCAAATCACTCTGATCAAGGAGAGGTTATGCAGCTCATTAGGGGGTCCTCTACTGACCTAAAAAAGACAAGTTGCCTTTTGTTGCTTAAGTGTGAAGAAAAGTCCCATAACTCATGACAACTCTCATATCAGCATAGAGACACAAGAAAAAACTTATCAAACATACTCAGCATATCCCAACCAAGCTAACACACGACCTTGGCACCTCTCAAACACCCTCCATCTCAGAAACACCATCAAACTGCTCAAACAGAGCAACCCCTGCAGATTGAGTGCCATCTCTCAATCCCTCCAAACTTTCTGGCCCAAACTTGTTCCTCTACCTTCCATACAACCTATGCAAGCTATCCAGAAGCTAAGGCACGATCTGTAATTGCTCTAACCACTTCCACCATTTTCTCATTTTTGACTTGCAGGTTAAATTCTATAGCTTGATTCAGAAGCTTTCAAGACAAAGTAAGCATTGGAATAGCATCCCTAAACCTCAAGGAAGCTTTTCCAATCACCACCTTGCACTGAAAGTTCCTACATCTCCAGATAGAAGTTCAACTGAGTAGGTAAAAGTTTGAATTCGTATCTCTCTTATTATGCATCATTAGTCTTAAGTTTGTGAAGAAATAATGTCATACTCATGCCACTGAACATGTCCATGTCTTTACTTTTCATTTCTTTTGCCTGAGTAGAGAGAATTTAGAGTTTGAAAATGACAGAAAACTTAGGTTAAGATTTGGGATCACTAAAATTCTCTCTCATTTTTTAGAGTTAGGAGATGTTCTTTACATATTTGGAATCGTGGTTTCATGCTTAACATCTTTTGTGTTGGAAGTTTGTTCAAAAAATCAAAGAATCAGGATTTCAAACGAAGCTTGCAGGCGCGCGTTTTGTTGTACAGAGGTTGAAGAAGAAGTGGTCTGGGCTGGGCCTGGAACTATTTTCTTTTCACACCCTATTTCCATGTTCATACCCCCCAAGCCCATTTGCTTTATTTTTAATGATTTTTGACATTTTCTTTTTTTATTTGATTCATTTATTTTTTCTCAGCATATTAAAATTTTGAAAATATTTTTCTCATCATTTTTTGATTTTATTTGGTATTTATTTGATTTTCTTTTGATTTATACATAAATGAATATATATTATTATTTAGAATAAATAGAAAAAATAGTGTAAATACATTTTCATTTTCATTTTTATTTTATATTATCCCCTGAAAATATTTTATATAAAAAATACTATTTTCTAAAAAATATTAAATATTATTATTATTTATCCATAATACAATAATGTAAATATAAATACATATTTATTAATATACTTAGAATAAAATATCAAATAATGTACATATTTTATTTTTTAATATTTAATACTAAAAAATGCCTTTTTACAAATATACCATATTTTATTTTATTTTTGTATGTAAATAATAATTATTATGTGAATTAATTAATTAATATACATTTAGATTAAAATTAGGGTTTTTGCCCTAAGTATGAAAATACTCCAAAAATAATACCTTTTTATTTTCTTATTTTATTTTACATAAACAATATTTTTCTCATACATATAAAAACTTTCTTTTTGCATTTTGCATATTTATCTCATTTCTATTTAATTATGCAATTAAATTACCTTGTAAATATTCAAGGCAAATGATGTAATAGCTTAGATTTAAATTCTTGTCTAAATATCCCCCATTTGAACATTGTACCCCCCTCCCTATATTATTGTGATGTAATAGCGTAGGAATTTAAATTTCGCACTTTTATCGCTTTCTAACATACTATGCTAGAATTAGGGTTTTGTATGCAAATAAAAATGAACAAAAATAGTTGGACCTAATACAAGATAAATGAGCATGAAAATAAACAACACATCTCACACTTGCACCCCCTAGGGTATTCCACCTTGTTGCCTTTCAAAAATGGGCCATATTGCATGTTGAACTTCTTTGGGCAAAACAAACAAATTGAATGATCATAGTCCCTCGATAAAACTTTTCAAAACAAACAAAAACAAATGATCAAGTCCCTTTAAGAAAATTGCCCAAAGACATTTTAACACTATTGCAATTATGGTCCAAACGATGACCCGCGCCCGTCCCTTTCACCTCCTAAAGATAAGATTGTCCACCAAATACAATGGTGGAACAAAATTGTCAAAAGGTTTAAAACATAACAAAAATCTTTGAGAAAGCTTTAGGGTAGATAAACTCTTAAGTACTTGTCAATTTGCAAAGAAAACACTTGCCTAATTTCAAAACCCACTTCACAAACATTTTCAAAAATCAACTTTTCAAATCCTTGAAACATCCTTTTAAAAGATAAAACACCTTTTGTAAAACATTCGAGTAAAGAATTGTTACAAGGTTAGCCTAACACAAGGCATCTTTTCAAAACATTTTCAAAACCATACACAAAGCACTATTTCAAACAATTGAAAACCAAGGCAAGTTGATCTAAGCAAGTACCTAAGAGCCCATGGATAACCATGGATAGAAGGGGTGCTAATACCTTCCCCTCCTATAATCTACTCCTCGAACCCAAGAAAAATCTCAAAGGTTTTTGCTGTGCTTTTTAAACCTTTCCTTAGGATAAAATAAAAAGTCGGTGGTGACTCTTGCTCAACCGAAACATTTGCGAAAACAAACACAAAACCCTAGTCAGTTCTCCCACCGTATCACAGAACTGGCGACTCTGTTGGGGAGAATTTTAAAAGTGGAGTAACCTTAGGGCTTAGATCACCCTCTTGCATGACTAATTGTTTGATTTGCTTGCTTTATACTTTGGCTCTATTGTTTGGGTTTACAATCCTCCACCCGGATTTTTGGGAAACATTCATAGATAGCAATACGTTGTGGAAACTGTGCGGGGTATACCGACACGGTCTAAGCAATAGCTATATTAGTGCGACATATTTGTGAGTACCGGTAACCCTTGAGTTCAATCAAGGAGAGTACGGGGCCGCTGAGTGATGTCACTAAGCACTAATGACCTAGAACCTTACTTGACCATCTTGGCCTTTTATTAGGGGTAGTGAGATGACCGACTTTGGTGCAGTCCGAAGTTGGTAGATACTCGATACTACACTCATTGAGGGTTGTTTTCTTGGAATATTTTGGTCGCTAGTTAAGTGGCTAAACCAAAACAATGAACATTGAAAACAATCCAGTGATATTGAGCTCCTTAGAACCCGGTTACTATTTATAGGACAGGTTTTTAAGCCAACTACACTCAAGAGGGTACTTACCTATGAAACCCCATGCAAGCCTGAAATTAGGGTTTGGTGTGATTTGCTTGTACATATGTTTTGTGCATACATCATAAACATCATAAAACATCATATGCATTCACTAACCATTTCAAGGGTTTTGGATCTTCAGCTTTGTTCTTGTTTTGTAGGACATGGAAATTCCTCGCAGAAATACCATTCAAGTCAACCTTGTGAGAATCTCTCCTCAACTCAAGGAGATCACCTCAAGAATTCCGGAAAATTCATCCTTCAGTGAAAAACATGGTAGATTGCTCAGCCTAGTCAACACCAACATTGAAGAAGACATGATGAAAGTGCTATTCCAGTTCTTTGACCCTCTTCACCACTGCTTCACTTTCCCTGATTATCAGTTGGTTCCCACTTTGGAGGAGTTTTCTCAACCCCTAAGAATCCCTATCCTTAATCAACTACCCTTCAACGGTACGGAAAAGGAACCAAAGCCTGAAGATGTTGCTCGAGCACTACATCTACAACCATCTGAAATCAAGGGGCATTGGGAAACCAGAAGCGGCGTCAAAGGATTCTTAGCAAAATTCTTGTTTGAGAAGGCACAAGAATGTTGGAACTCATTGGACCTACAAGCCTTTGAAGAGATTGTGGCACTCCTTATCTATGGGTTGGTCTTGTTCCCAAATCCTGACCAATTGGTAGATGTCAACGCCGTCAAAATCTTCTTGTCCAGAAATCCAATACCAACATTGCTTGGGGACATCCTTCACTCATTTTACACACGAACAATGAGAAAGAGGGGTGTTCTCATGTGTTGTACTCCTATCCTCGCAAGGTGGTTTATTTCGCACCTTCCGCAATCTGTCTTGAAGAATGACCAAGATACAAGGTGGTCCCAACGATTGATGACTCTTACTCATTCTGATGTGCATTGGTGTTCTCGGTCCAGAGAAAATGTCATCATCGTCGATCGTTGCGGAGAGTTTCCTAATGTTCCTTTACTTGGAATCAGGGGAGGTATCACCTACAACCCTTGCCTAGCTTTGAGGCAATTTGGATATGCACGGAGGGATGGCCCTCATGACATGTTGATTCCTAGCCTGGTTTTTTACTTCGACAACGATGCGCAAGGACTTCGCCAAAGATTCATCAGAGCGTGGGGAAAACTCAACAAGGTTGATAGCAAGACTCTGGGACACAAGAACTCCATCCCTCTTGAGCCCTATCTCAAGTGGGTACGAGCCCGAGCCCAAAGTCTGATGATGCCTTATCCTCATGTACTCCCAGTGATTAAAGAGCCCGTCAATGAAGGAGAGGTTCCCTACACCATCCTGCATCCAGACATGCCTACATCGTGGGAGGAAATGCAGAAAAGTTGGATTCAGCTCAAGGAGGAACGGAACACTTTTGAAGCTAGCTACTACGCCAGTGAAAAGAAGGTTCTAGAGCTTACCCGCCGACTCCATGAGCAAGAGGCCCTCAACACCTACATCGCACCAAAGAGGATGCGCAATGTCTTTCTGCCTTGAGAAGTTTACTTTGTAACATTTGGCCCATGGGGCATTTATGTACTAACAAATTTCTTCTTATTAATATGACGTGCGTTCTTCTTTGTCTGAAACAATTTTGAATGTCCTAAATCCTTGAATGCATTGCATACATCAGCATACCATTCATCATGTGCATAAGCAGGTCTCACTCCAGGTTTCCTTATCTGTCTACTGTTTATTTCAGTAGGATGGATCTCGAGCAAACAGTCAAAGACCTACAAGCCCAGAATGCACAGTTCCAGCAACTCTTGATGACCTTGGTCAAGAGTCAAGAGGACATCAAGGCTCATTTGGAGAATAAAGACCCAGTGAAGAAGAAAAAGATGGTCGGAGTGGCTACTTTGGGGAGAAGGTTTGACAGAGAAGCTCGGAGGGTGCTTGAATTTCCTCCTACTTCTGATGAAGGGACTAGTAAAAGAGATCGAGTTGCGGTGCCTTCCGAGTCTGATGCAGAGGAGGAAGAGGTTGAAGAGGATGAAGATTATTCTGACCAGCAGTATCCTCCAGCTGATGACAAATATAAGGGTTTAGAAGACAGATTGGCTGCCATGGAATTGCAAAGGGTACCGGGTTTGGATTTTGAAGACATGGGTTTGGTTGCCAGAATTGTGATTCCCCCAAAGTTCAAAGTGCCAGTGTTTGTGAGGTATGATGGGCTGTCCTGTCCCAAAATGCATCTCAGGTCCTACGTGAGAAAAATTCAACCCTATACAGCAGATAAAAATCTCTGGATTCATTTCTTTCAAGACAGCCTGTCGGGAGCTCAGTTGGAATGGTTTTATCAGTTAGAAGGAACCAGTGTCAGAAATTGGGAAGATTTGGCCACCGCTTTCTACAAACAATACCAGTATAATTCTGATCTTGCTCCTACTCGTACCCAACTTCAGGGTATGTCACTAGGAACAAGTGAGGGATTCAAAGAATATGCACAAAAATGGAGGGATTTGGCTGGAAGGGTGCAGCCTCCTTTAACCGATCGTGAGCTCGTTGATATGTTTCTTGGGACCCTATCTGGGCCATTTTTCAATCATCTAATTGGTAACTCTTCCGCAGGGTTTACCGATTTGATCTTAACAGGCGAAAGAATAAAAGCTGGCATCAAGTCAGGAAAGATTCAGAAGGGTGTTGCTGCAAGTGTTGAGAAGAAGCCTTTTAAGAAGGAGACAGCTATGGTATATTCTCAGAGAAGAGCAGGGAAGATGGAGCGTCGGCCAACTGTGGGGGCCGTAATGATTCAAAACACCCCAAGTGAGCAGCCTCGCTACAACCAATCCAGACCAAATCAGCAACAGGTGGAAAGGCCACAACGGCAGTTCACCCGTATTAATATGACTCCAGCACAAGTGCTTCCCCATCTATTGAAGTTGAATCTTGCCACCATCAAGGAGGCGCCAAAGAATGTAAATACGTCCTCCCCGCATTATCATGCCAATGCTAAGTGCGCCTATCATTCAGACAGTGTTGGACACGACACCAATGATTGTTGGGCACTCAAGCATAAGATCCAGGACCTGATAGAGGCTAAGGAGGTAGAGTTTGACGCTCCAGAGAAACCCAATGTGATATCTGCACCTATGCCGAAGCACGGTCGGAATGTTAATGCCATTGAAGAGGATCTGTATGTTGCTGACGTCAGTGATCTGACTACTCCTCTGCTGACCATTAAGTTGAATTTGTTAAGGGTCGGGATCTTCCCGGGATGTAAAGAAGACTGCTACTGTTGCCACTCTTTGCCGTTTGATTGTCCGCTATTAAAGAAAGGCATCCAAGGCCTTATGGATAGCCGACAAATTTTGTTCGAAAAAGTTCCTGCTGTTCTAGTTCATGTTGAAAATATCTCAATCATAACCATTCACGCCAATCTTTCCAAGGCCGTCAAAAAGCCTGTTAAGATTACACCAGCTGCAAAGTCTATACCTTTGAAGATAACGATGCCACGGCCTGTTCCCTATGTTTCTGAGAGGTCGATACCTTGGAACTATGGTGGTGACATCTACTACCATGGTATCAAGCAAGTCGAGGTAGTTGAAGAAAATTCGGATGATGAAGAAGCCAGCATTAGTAACATTGCGGGCACCAGCAAAATCACCAGGAGCGGGAGAATTTTTTCTCCAGAGATTTCCCCTCCAAGAGCCGTCTTTGGACCCTCATCAGCTAAAGAAGTCATCCCTGCACCAGTAAAAATCTCCGCTAGAACTCCTTTGATTGAAGAAATTGTCGTTCCTAGTGCTGTCTCTCCTACCATTGCTGATAAAGGAAAGGGAATACAAGATGAGCTCGTCAGGACGAGGGTTCAACCCTTGGTGATCCCGGAAGCCTCCAAGAAAGAAATGGACGAGATTTTGAGGATAATCAAGAGAAGTGATTACGATGTGGTGGAACAGTTGGGGCAAACCCCCTCCAAGATCTCCATGCTGGCACTGTTGCTTTGCTCAGAAGCGCACGCTCAAGCTTTGATTAAGTTTCTAAAGGCAGCTCATGTGCCCCAGGAAACCTCTGCAGATCAATTTCAACATTGCGTGGCTAGCCTGACTGCGGATAATGGATTAGGGTTTTCTGATGCCGACCTGACCCCTAAGGGCCGAAACCACAATGATGCGTTGCATATTTCAATCGAGTGTCGCGGAACCACCCTTGCACATGTTTTGGTTGATACCGGGTCATCGCTGAATGTTTTGCCTAAAAAGGCCTTGGACCGGCTAGATTGCGAAGGGTTGGAATTGAAGCCGAGTGATATTGTCGTCAGGGCTTTCGATGGGTCAAAGAGAATGGTCCATGGAGAGGTGGAAATTCCTATCAAGGTAGGCATTGAGGTGTTTAAATCCACTTTCTATGTAATGGACATCCGTCCATCATACTCCTGCCTGCTGGGTAGACCTTGGATACACCATGCTGGGGCAGTCACCTCCTCCTTGCATCAGATGCTGAAGTATCCTGTAAAGGGAAAGATCATTACTGTCCACGGCGAAGAAGAGTACATGATTAGCCATTTAAATTCTTTCCGGTATGTGGAGGTTGAAGGAGAGTTCATTGAGACACCGTTTCAACATTTCGAAGAAGTGCTCCCTGAGGTAGCAGTGGCAAAGTTGGCAGCTGAGACACCCAGACAGATGGCCAGGATGGCATCTCTGGAGGATGCAAGGGCTGCAGTTAAAGAGGGGAAGAATTCAGCGTGGGGGCAGTTACCCGATTTTCCGCATAAAACTGATAAGTTTGGATTAGGTTTCACAGCCGCTGGCCAGAAAGCTATGCGCCAGTCAAAGATTGAGAGAGCGCCGGTCAAAATTTCTCCTCACAGAATCAACGCCCTGGAAGATGAAGACAAGGAAAGCAACATTGAAGAGTGGATTTATCCAACTGTCAGAGGAGGGTTGAGCAATTGGGAGGCTAAGGACTTTGTCCCCATCACTTTTATTCATCAGTAATTTATCTGTTAAATATTTTTTATTTGGTCTGTAATATTTTACTTTCAAACAATCCGTACACTATCTTTTCACCTCCTGCCTTGCCCGGGGCATGTAGGTCCACTTGTAAGGGTTTTGACTATTTTTCATATTCATATGCCATGTTTAATGATTCATTGGACGTTTTTCATTTGATAAACTGCTTATGTTCATTTTCTTTCCTTTTGCATTTTTGTTTAAGGATGGCTATCCCTTACACACACCCACACTCACCAATGCAGGTACACATCCACTCCGGATTCCATGGGTGACTATTCTGCTGTATCTTTCAATAACTCTAAAGATCTGGTCAATCTAGCCGAATATGAAGATGACGAAGGTTGTGAAGTACCCGGGGAACTAGCCAGACTTCTGCAACAAGAGGAAAGGGCCATCTTACCACATGAAGAGCCATTGGAAACTGTTAACTTGGGAACCGAGGGGGATCGGAAGGAAGTGCAAGTGGGTGCCAACTTGGAACCAAAAGTCAAGGAGCGCTTGGTACAGTTGTTGAATGAGTATGTTGAAATCTTCGCTTGGTCCTATGAAGATATGCCGGGTTTGGATACAGACATCGTGGTTCACCGTCTCCCCACAAGAGAAGACTGTCCACCAATCAAGCAAAAAGTTCGCCGAATGAGGCCTGACATGTCCGAAAAGATCAAAGCAGAAGTAATGAAGCAATTCGATGCTGGCTTTCTGGCTGTTACGTCCTATCCTCAATGGGTCGCTAACATTGTGCCAGTGCCTAAGAAAGATGGCAAAGTCAGAATGTGTGTGGACTACCGGGATTTGAATAGGGCCAGCCCTAAAGATGATTTCCCGCTACCTCATATTGACATCTTGATCGACAATACAGCTCAGCATAAGGTGTTTTCCTTCATGGATGGATTTTCGGGCTATAATCAAATCAAAATGGCTCCCGAAGATATGGAGAAAACAACTTTTGTCACACAATGGGGCACTTTCTGTTATAAAGTGATGCCGTTCGGGCTGAAGAACGCAGGGGCAACTTATCAACGCGCCATGGTAGCTTTATTTCATGACATGATACATCATGAGATTGAAGTTTACGTAGACGATATGATAGCTCAGTCACAAACAGAGGAAGAGCACCTTGAACATCTGGAAAAGCTGTTTGCCAGATTAAAAGAGTACAAGCTCAGGCTGAATCCAAGTAAATGCACTTTTGGAGTTAGGTCTGGTAAGCTCCTGGGATTTATTGTAAGCAACAAAGGCATTGAAGTTGATCCGGAAAAAGTAAAAGCAATACAAGAGATGCCTGCTCCCCGTACTGAAAAGGAGGTCAGAGGATTCTTGGGGCGCATAAACTATATTGCCAGATTCATCTCACATCTGACTTCTACCTGTGAGCCAATTTTCAAACTCTTGAAGAAAGATCAGGTAGTTGAATGGAACGACGACTGCCAAGCCGCTTTTGACAGAATCAAGGGGTATTTGCTAGAACCTCCTATTCTGATGCCACCTGTCGAAGGAAGACCATTGATCATGTACTTAAATGTCTTGGATAACTCAATGGGGTGTGTTTTGGGCCAGCATGACGAGTCTGGTCGAAAAGAGCACGCTATTTATTACCTTAGCAAAAAGTTTACCGACTGTGAGACTCGCTACTCACTGCTCGAGAAAACTTGCTGCGCTTTGGTATGGGCTGCTCGCCGACTAAGACAGTATATGTTGACCCATACTACCTTGTTAATTTCCAAGATGGACCCTATCAAGTATATCTTCGAGAAGCCCGCTTTATCTGGAAGGATAGCTAGATGGCAAATGATCTTAACTGAGTATGACATCCAGTACACCACCCAAAAAGCTATAAAAGGGAGTGTACTAGCTGACCATCTGGCTCATCAGGCTATCGAAGACTATCAACCCATGAGATTTGACTTCCCAGACGAGGACATCATGAATTTGGACAGCATTGAAAGTGATGGACCGTATGACGGACCCGAAAAGGGATCCCGATGGACCCTATACTTTGATGGTGCTTCAAATGCACTTGGAAATGGTATTGGCGCAATACTCATTTCTCCGGAAGGTTGTCACACTCCTTTCACGGCCCGACTTTGTTTCAGCTGCACAAACAACATGGCTGAGTATGAAGCTTGCATCTTTGGTCTCGAAGCTGCTATAGACTTGGGGATCAAATCTTTGGTCGTATTCGGGGACTCGGCTTTGGTCATCAGCCAAATCAAAGGAGACTGGGATACCAAGCATCCTAATCTTATCCCATACAAAGAACATGTCCTGACATTGTTGCCTCATTTCGAGCAAATTACCTTCGAGCATTTCCCGCGAGAAGAAAATCAACTAGCCGATGCTCTGGCCACAATGTCCTCCATGTTTAAACTTAACTGGGATAACGAGGTTCCCCAAATCACCATCAAGCGAATGAATGAACCGGCACATTGCCACGAGATTAATACTAAAGAAGTAGTGGAACAACCTTGGTTCCATGAAATCAAAAGGTATCTCGAGACTAGGGATTATCCTGAAGGAGCTTCCGTGAATGACAAGAAGTTCTTAAGAAAATTCGCTACTAAGTTCTTCCTGAGCAACGGAATCCTTTACAAACGAAGCCATGATTGTGTACTACTCCGATGTGTGGATAAAGTTGAAGCAGAGTTGATCATGACTGATATACACAGCAGCACATTTGGCACTCACTTGAGCGGGCATACAATGGCTAAGAAGATCCTAAGGGCAGGCTATTATTGGTCTACCATGGAGGCTGACTGCCATCAACATTCCCGTACTTGTCACAAGTGTCAAGTCTATGCTGACAAAGTTCATATCCCTCCGGTTCCCCTCAACGTCCTGACTGCTCCATGGCCCTTTGTAATGTGGGGCATTAATATGATTGGAGAGATCAAGCCCACGGCTTCCAACGGACATCGCTTCATCCTGGTTGCCATTGACTACTTCACTAAATGGGTCGAAGCAGCTTCCTTCGCCTCTGTTACTAAAAATGTGGTTGCCCGCTTTATCAAGCAAAATCTCATATGTCGGTATGGTGTTCCAGACAGAATCATCACGGACAACGGTACAAATCTGAATAACACAATGATCACTGCATTGTGCGAACAGTTCAAGATTTATCATCACAATTCATCTCCCTATCGGCCGAAGATGAACGGTGCTGTTGAAGCTGCGAACAAAAATATTAAGAAGATCATTCAGAAAATGACAGTCACTTACAAAGACTGGCATGAGATGTTACCGTTTGCTCTGCATGGATACTGTACGACGACACGTACTTCAACTGGGGCAACCCCATTTTCTTTGGTTTATGGCATGGAAGCTGTTTTGCCTATGGAAGTCCAAATCCCGTCTCTGAGGATTATGAAGGATGCAGGTTTGAATGAAGATGATTGGATGCAGACCCGACTGGATCAACTCAATCTGATCGACGAGAAGCGACTTGCTGCTATATGCCATGGTCAGACGTATCAGAAGCGGATGATCAAGGCCTTCAATAAGAAAGTCAGACGTCAAGTGTATCGAGTCGGGGATCTCGTAATCAAGCGGATTATCTTGTCGCAAAGTGATCCCAGGGGCAAATGGACTCCTACATATGAAGGACCATTTGTGATCAAAAGCATATTTTCTGGTGGTGCAATGATTCTGACCACCATGGACGGCGACGATCTGCCGCACCCTGCGAACGCAGACATAGTCAAAAGATACTACGCATAAAATAACCCGACAAGTCGAAAACCCGAAAGGGCGGCTTGGGGAAAAATGGGCATCCCGGTGAACCGAAAACCCAAAAGGGCGGTTCAGGCAAAATTAGGGATAAAAACAAAAAAATCTGTACACCCGGCAAGTCGAAAACCCGAAAGGGCGGCTTTGGCAAAAAGGGGTTTCCCGGTGGATCGAAAACCCGAAAGGGAGATTCAGGCAAAAGTTAGGGAATTAAAGCGTATGACTATGTCTCGTCGGATCACTTCAAAGACAATCTCTTCATCAACCGGTTCCAGGTTTCTGATCAATCCAGCCATCGTCAAACGAAGCCTCGAATGGATAGATATTCAGAGTTGTGGAAGCTATAGCAGAATGGAATCCCATGGAATTATTTCACATAGCCATCCTTTATTTTGTATAAAATCTTTCAATATTTACGGAAAAATCCTCTTACTAGGATGATTGTCTCCTTTGTACAAATATACTCAAAGAAAATCAATACAAATACTCTTCCCAAAAATTTGTGTCATTCCCCTTTTCTTTTTTGCACTATTTGTTTTATTTTGAGAAACGTCCAATGCTTTGTTAAATAGGCATATGCATTTGAAACATAATCACTTCCTAAATGAACCTAAGAAAAAGGATTACTGATAGGATGAAGGTACAGATGAACACCTTGGCACCCTCTCGAAGGAAACCTCTCAAGAGATTTGAAATCCACATCCCTAGCAAACCCTGAGGCTTGTCTCCGGCAGACCCCCGAAGCTTACCCCCAGTAAGATTCTGGAAGGTATTCCCCCGCAGAACACGAACGTCTCCCCCGAGTTTTATTCAAAGTTATTCCCCACAAGGGCCTATAACTGGGTTATCCTCAGCTAACAGCCACAGAAGATCGCACTCGCCAGAATTCTTCCTATCCCCGGCGGAGTTCATCAAAATTCCCCAGCCACTTATCAATATGATCCCCCAGCGGAGCCAAACTAATGAGCCTTCCCCCCACAGAGTCTTAGAAGGAGAAATCTTGAGTTCCCCAGTGAGATCACCAGAGTTGCTTCCCGTCAAGATGAAGATTCTCAGTCTTGCCGCCCCAGCATGAATCTATTAGGATTGATACTCCCCAGTAGAGGTCATCAGGAATTTTCTCCCCCAGCAGCAGCCAAGGATTTACTTTCCCCGACAGCAGTCAGGATTCATTTATCTTCAGCGAGACAGCTCGTCAGCTTACATGCGCATCCATCACATTCACATCATTTACCTTCATATAACATACATTGCATCATGCATCATGACATTGCATGCAACTAACTCTTTACCTTTTCAGGAAAGATCAGTCGACAGAAAAAATAATCATCATTCAATTTCAAGATTTCTGAAAACAGTTCACGGGTTCTCCAAGTAAACGGATGTTAACCTATCACTTGTTCAGATTCTTCCTCAAGACTTCTGAAAACAGTTTATGGATTCTTCCCAAGTAACGGATGTTAATCTATCAGCTTGTTCAGATGCAACCTTTGAAATTAGTTTACGGACGCTTCCCAACAACGGATGCGGCTCTATTACTGATTCAATTTCAAGATTTCTGAAAACAGTTCATGGGTTCTCCAAGTAAACGGATGCTAACCTATCACTTGTTCAGATTCTTCCTCAAGACTTCTGAAAACAGTTTATGGATTCTTCCCAACAACGGATGTTAATCTATCAACTTGTTCAGATGCAACTTTTTGAAAACAGTTTACAGACGCTTCCCAACAACGGATGCTGCTCTATGGCTTATTCAACTTCAAGATTTCTGAAAACAGTTCACGGGTTCTCCAAGTAAGCGGATGTTAACCTATCGCTTATTCAGTTTCTTCTCCAAACCACTGAAAACAGTTTACAGATTCCTCCCAACAACGGAGGTCAATCTATTGCTTGTTCAGACCCCCCCAGTTCAGAAATGGTCCGAAGTTTGGACACTTTCCTGATATTCTCTCCCAGATGGCATCTTTAAGCCCATCTCCAAATGGCATCTCTAAGCCCATTCCCGCGTCCAATGCTTTGATGAGTGCAAATTTCCGGGCACTCTAGTGTCCAATCTCCTTTTAACCTCGAGTCACGAAAGGCAAGCTCGCCAATCTAACTCTTCGGATTCAAGAAGATTGAACAGGGGCAACTGTTGTACCCCAAAATTTGCCCTCCCATTTCTCATTGATTTCTCATCACAAAGCCCTTGAAGCTCAGGATCCAGTTAGGGTTTCATCTGCTCAAGACCTCTCCTTGCACTGTTGACTCAAATTAGGGTTTGTGTTTGCATAAAGATGTTTTGACCCAAAATTCCTAATATGACTTTCATGCCTCATATTGTACTCCCAAGTTTACCCATATCAAGTTTCAAGTCCTGATTCCATGTTTTGCCCAGTCAATTGGACAGTTGACCTAAAAATCAACTGTATTGGGGAAAAAGTCAACTGTGGCCAATTGACAGTCAAACCTCATGAAAATTGACCCACATCAACATATTGGACTCACATGAACCATTTGATCAAGTTTGGATCACAATTCCCCAAGAAATTTGATCAGATCACCAAAGGGGCAAAATGGTCATTTTTAGGGTTTTGACTGCACAAAGGCAATTTTTGACTGTTTGACCTAGCCAATGGCAAACCAAGCTCACACATGGACTCAAGGACCCCATGGAATTATCTTGACATGATCAACAAGCTCAAAAGATCCCAAGTACACAAAATTGACAGTTGAATTTCCCAGTCAATTGATCAATTTTGACTGTATACTGAAAAGTCAAACTTTGACTTTTTGGTCAAAATCAAGAGTCAAGATTCATTTTTAATCAAAACATGCCAAATCATGAAAGTTGCTCACCAAGAAATCACAAAATGCAAATTAGGGTTAGAAATGGAATTTTTCATAACTTAGAATTTTTCTAAGTTATGAAAAACCCTAATTTTTTCCCAACTTTGCCCCACTTTTTCACTATGATCCATTTGGATTCAAACAAAAGTCCAAACATGAAAGTTGTAGCTTGTTGCATAATCTACAACTTTGATTCACAAAGTTTTCTCATTTGAAGCTTGTATCTCAAGTTACAATTTTTTGAATAAGGGCACTAAACCATTTTTAACTTAGTGAAATTTTAACCTATTTTGACAAGGTTTTCTACCCCACTTCAAGGCCATTTTCCATACACTTCCACTTGGAATTTAAATTTGCATTTCAAAGATGGATTGTAGTACACATTCCAAGCTTTCCAAAATGTCCAAGAACTCATCAAACAACCTCATAACTTGAGAGATTCGAATTTCACAATATAGCAAAAACTCACTTTTGAATTGGCCATTTTCCATGTTCATAGTTTGTGCAAACTTCTCTAAACCAGCATGCCCTTGATTACAGGTCCTTGAACCATTCCATACTCAATAATTCAATGCATATTCAATGTGTTAAAGTGTTGTTCTTTGAGTGCAAGCATTGTATGAAGGTTTAATCCCAAATTAGATAAAGCATTCTTTCTATTTTTGCAAAAGTTTCACTTTATGTCCAATTACAAATCCACAAGTACAAACCATATCTAATTGGCACAGGTTTAGGGGCAAATCACTCTGATCAAGGAGAGGTTATGCAGCTCATTAGGGGGTCCTCTACTGACCTAAAAAAGACAAGTTGCCTTTTGTTGCTTAAGTGTGAAGAAAAGTCCCATAACTCATGACAACTCTCATATCAGCATAGAGACACAAGAAAAAACTTATCAAACATACTCAGCATATCCCAACCAAGCTAACACACGACCTTGGCACCTCTCAAACACCCTCCATCTCAGAAACACCATCAAACTGCTCAAACAGAGCAACCCCTGCAGATTGAGTGCCATCTCTCAATCCCTCCAAACTTTCTGGCCCAAACTTGTTCCTCTACCTTCCATACAACCTATGCAAGCTATCCAGAAGCTAAGGCACGATCTGTAATTGCTCTAACCACTTCCACCATTTTCTCATTTTTGACTTGCAGGTTAAATTCTATAGCTTGATTCAGAAGCTTTCAAGACAAAGTAAGCATTGGAATAGCATCCCTGAACCTCAAGGAAGCTTTTCCAATCACCACCTTGCACTGAAAGTTCCTACATCTCCAGATAGAAGTTCAACTGAGTAGGTAAAAGTTTGAATTCGTATCTCTCTTATTATGCATCATTAGTCTTAAGTTTGTGAAGAAATAATGTCATACTCATGCCACTGAACATGTCCATGTCTTTACTTTTCATTTCTTTTGCCTGAGTAGAGAGAATTTAGAGTTTGAAAATGACAGAAAACTTAGGTTAAGATTTGGGATCACTAAAATTCTCTCTCATTTTTGAGAGTTAGGAGATGTTCTTTACATATTTGGAATCGTGGTTTCATGCTTAACATCTTTTGTGTTGGAAGTTTGTTCAAAAAATCAAAGAATCAGGATTTCAAACGAAGCTTGCAGGCGCGCGTTTTGTTGTACAGAGGTTGAAGAAGAAGTGGTCTGGGCTGGGCCTGGAACTATTTTCTTTTCACACCCTATTTCCATGTTCATACCCCCCAAGCCCATTTGCTTTATTTTTAATGATTTTTGACATTTTCTTTTTTTATTTGATTCATTTATTTTTTCTCAGCATATTAAAATTTTGAAAATATTTTTCTCATCATTTTTTGATTTTATTTGGTATTTATTTGATTTTCTTTTGATTTATACATAAATGAATATATATTATTATTTAGAATAAATAGAAAAAATAGTGTAAATACATTTTCATTTTCATTTTTATTTTATATTATCCCCTGAAAATATTTTATATAAAAAATACTATTTTCTAAAAAATATTAAATATTATTATTATTTATCCATAATACAATAATGTAAATATAAATACATATTTATTAATATACTTAGAATAAAATATCAAATAATGTACATATTTTATTTTTTAATATTTAATACTAAAAAATGCCTTTTTACAAATATACCATATTTTATTTTATTTTTGTATGTAAATAATAATTATTATGTGAATTAATTAATTAATATACATTTAGATTAAAATTAGGGTTTTTGCCCTAAGTATGAAAATACTCCAAAAATAATACCTTTTTATTTTCTTATTTTATTTTACATAAACAATATTTTTCTCATACATATAAAAACTTTCTTTTTGCATTTTGCATATTTATCTCATTTCTATTTAATTATGCAATTAAATTACCTTGTAAATATTCAAGGCAAATGATGTAATAGCTTAGATTTAAATTCTTGTCTAAATATCCCCCATTTGAACATTGTACCCCCCTCCCTATATTATTATGATGTAATAGCGTAGGAATTTAAATTTCGCACTTTTATCGCTTTCTAACATACTATGCTAGAATTAGGGTTTTGTATGCAAATAAAAATGAACAAAAATAGTTGGACCTAATACAAGATAAATGAGCATGAAAATAAACAACACATCTCACACTTGCACCCCCTAGGGTATTCCACCTTGTTGCCTTTCAAAAATGGGCCATATTGCATGTTGAACTTCTTTGGGCAAAACAAACAAATTGAATGATCATAGTCCCTCGATAAAACTTTTCAAAACAAACAAAAACAAATGATCAAGTCCCTTTAAGAAAATTGCCCAAAGACATTTTAACACTATTGCAATTATGGTCCAAACGATGACCCGCGCCCGTCCCTTTCACCTCCTAAAGATAAGATTGTCCACCAAATACAATGGTGGAACAAAATTGTCAAAAGGTTTAAAACATAACAAAAATCTTTGAGAAAGCTTTAGGGTAGATAAACTCTTAAGTACTTGTCAATTTGCAAAGAAAACACTTGCCTAATTTCAAAACCCACTTCACAAACATTTTCAAAAATCAACTTTTCAAATCCTTGAAACATCCTTTTAAAAGATAAAACACCTTTTGTAAAACATTCGAGTAAAGAATTGTTACAAGGTTAGCCTAACACAAGGCATCTTTTCAAAACATTTTCAAAACCATACACAAAGCACTATTTCAAACAATTGAAAACCAAGGCAAGTTGATCTAAGCAAGTACCTAAGAGCCCATGGATAACCATGGATAGAAGGGGTGCTAATACCTTCCCCTCCTATAATCTACTCCTCGAACCCAAGAAAAATCTCAAAGGTTTTTGCTGTGCTTTTTAAACCTTTCCTTAGGATAAAATAAAAATTCGGTGGTGACTCTTGCTCAACCGAAACATTTGCGAAAACAAACACAAAACCCTAGTCAGTTCTCCCACCGTATCACAGAACTGGCGACTCTGTTGGGGAGAATTTTAAAAGTGGAGTAACCTTAGGGCTTAGATCACCCTCTTGCATGACTAATTGTTTGATTTGCTTGCTTTATACTTTGGCTCTATTGTTTGGGTTTACAATCCTCCACCCGGATTTTTGGGAAACATTCATAGATAGCAATACGTTGTGGAAACTGTGCGGGGTATACCGACACGGTCTAAGCAATAGCTATATTAGTGCGACATATTTGTGAGTACCGGTAACCCTTGAGTTCAATCAAGGAGAGTACGGGGCCGCTGAGTGATGTCACTAAGCACTAATGACCTAGAACCTTACTTGACCATCTTGGCCTTTTATTAGGGGTAGTGAGATGACCGACTTTGGTGCAGTCCGAAGTTGGTAGATACTCGATACTACACTCATTGAGGGTTGTTTTCTTGGAATATTTTGGTCGCTAGTTAAGTGGCTAAACCAAAACAATGAACATTGAAAACAATCCAGTGATATTGAGCTCCTTAGAACCCGGTTACTATTTATAGGACAGGTTTTTAAGCCAACTACACTCAAGAGGGTACTTACCTATGAAACCCCATGCAAGCCTGAAATTAGGGTTTGGTGTGATTTGCTTGTACATATGTTTTGTGCATACATCATAAACATCATAAAACATCATATGCATTCACTAACCATTTCAAGGGTTTTGGATCTTCAGCTTTGTTCTTGTTTTGTAGGACATGGAAATTCCTCGCAGAAATACCATTCAAGTCAACCTTGTGAGAATCTCTCCTCAACTCAAGGAGATCACCTCAAGAATTCCGGAAAATTCATCCTTCAGTGAAAAACATGGTAGATTGCTCAGCCTAGTCAACACCAACATTGAAGAAGACATGATGAAAGTGCTATTCCAGTTCTTTGACCCTCTTCACCACTGCTTCACTTTCCCTGATTATCAGTTGGTTCCCACTTTGGAGGAGTTTTCTCAACCCCTAAGAATCCCTATCCTTAATCAACTACCCTTCAACGGTACGGAAAAGGAACCAAAGCCTGAAGATGTTGCTCGAGCACTACATCTACAACCATCTGAAATCAAGGGGCATTGGGAAACCAGAAGCGGCGTCAAAGGATTCTTAGCAAAATTCTTGTTTGAGAAGGCACAAGAATGTTGGAACTCATTGGACCTACAAGCCTTTGAAGAGATTGTGGCACTCCTTATCTATGGGTTGGTCTTGTTCCCAAATCCTGACCAATTGGTAGATGTCAACGCCGTCAAAATCTTCTTGTCCAGAAATCCAATACCAACATTGCTTGGGGACATCCTTCACTCATTTTACACACGAACAATGAGAAAGAGGGGTGTTCTCATGTGTTGTACTCCTATCCTCGCAAGGTGGTTTATTTCGCACCTTCCGCAATCTGTCTTGAAGAATGACCAAGATACAAGGTGGTCCCAACGATTGATGACTCTTACTCATTCTGATGTGCATTGGTGTTCTCGGTCCAGAGAAAATGTCATCATCGTCGATCGTTGCGGAGAGTTTCCTAATGTTCCTTTACTTGGAATCAGGGGAGGTATCACCTATAACCCTTGCCTAGCTTTGAGGCAATTTGGATATGCACGGAGGGATGGCCCTCATGACATGTTGATTCCTAGCCTGGTTTTTTACTTCGACAACGATGCGCAAGGACTTCGCCAAAGATTCATCAGAGCGTGGGGAAAACTCAACAAGGTTGATAGCAAGACTCTGGGACACAAGAACTCCATCCCTCTTGAGCCCTATCTCAAGTGGGTACGAGCCCGAGCCCAAAGTCTGATGATGCCTTATCCTCATGTACTCCCAGTGATTAAAGAGCCCGTCAATGAAGGAGAGGTTCCCTACACCATCCTGCATCCAGACATGCCTACATCGTGGGAGGAAATGCAGAAAAGTTGGATTCAGCTCAAGGAGGAACGGAACACTTTTGAAGCTAGCTACTACGCCAGTGAAAAGAAGGTTCTAGAGCTTACCCTCCGACTCCATGAGCAAGAGGCCCTCAACACCTACATCGCACCAAAGAGGATGCGCAATGTCTTTCTGCCTTGAGAAGTTTACTTTGTAACATTTGGCCCATGGGGCATTTATGTACTAACAAATTTCTTCTTATTAATATGACGTGCGTTCTTCTTTGTCTGAAACAATTTTGAATGTCCTAAATCCTTGAATGCATTGCATACATCAGCATACCATTCATCATGTGCATAAGCAGGTCTCACTCCAGGTTTCCTTATCTGTCTACTGTTTATTTCAGTAGGATGGATCTCGAGCAAACAGTCAAAGACCTACAAGCCCAGAATGCACAATTCCAGCAACTCTTGATGACCTTGGTCAAGAGTCAAGAGGACATCAAGTCTCATTTGGAGAATAAAGACCCAGTGAAGAAGAAAAAGAGGGTCGGAGTGGCTACTTTGGGGAGAAGGTTTGACAGAGAAGCTCGGAGGGTGCTTGAATTTCCTCCTACTTCTGATGAAGGGACTAGTAAAAGAGATCGAGTTGTGGTGCCTTCCGAGTCTGATGCAGAGGAGGAAGAGGTTGAAGAGGATGAAGATTATTCTGACCAGCAGTATCCTCCAGCTGATGACAAATATAAGGGTTTAGAAGACAGATTGGCTGCCATGGAATTGCAAAGGGTACCGGGTTTGGATTTTGAAGACATGGGTTTGGTTGCCAGAATTGTGATTCCCCCAAAGTTCAAAGTGCCAGTGTTTGTGAGGTATGATGGGCTGTCCTGTCCCAAAATGCATCTCAGGTCCTACGTGAGAAAAATTCAACCCTATACAGCAGATAAAAATCTCTGGATTCATTTCTTTCAAGACAGCCTGTCGGGAGCTCAGTTGGAATGGTTTTATCAGTTAGAAGGAACCAGTGTCAGAAATTGGGAAGATTTGGCCACCGCTTTCTACAAACAATACCAGTATAATTCTGATCTTGCTCCTACTCGTACCCAACTTCAGGGTATGTCACTAGGAACAAGTGAGGGATTCAAAGAATATGCACAAAAATGGAGGGATTTGGCTGGAAGGGTGCAGCCTCCTTTAACCGATCGTGAGCTCGTTGATATGTTTCTTGGGACCCTATCTGGGCCATTTTTCAATCATCTAATTGGTAACTCTTCCGCGGGGTTTACCGATTTGATCTTAACAGGCGAAAGAATAGAAGCTGGCATCAAGTCAGGAAAGATTCAGAAGGGTGTTGCTGCAAGTGTTGAGAAGAAGCCTTTTAAGAAGGAGACAGCTATGGTATATTCTCAGAGAAGAGCAGGGAAGATGGAGCGTCGGCCAACTATGGGGGCCGTAATGATTCAAAACACCCCAAGTGAGCAGCCTCGCTACAACCAATCCAGACCAAATCAGCAACAGGTGGAAAGGCCACAACGGCAGTTCACCCGTATTAATATGACTCCAGCACAAGTGCTTCCCCATCTATTGAAGTTGAATCTTGCCACCATCAAGGAGGCGCCAAAGAATGTAAATACGTCCTCCCCGCATTATCATGCCAATGCTAAGTGCGCCTATCATTCAGACAGTGTTGGACACGACACCAATGATTGTTGGGCACTCAAGCATAAGATCCAGGACCTGATAGAGGCTAAGGAGGTAGAGTTTGACGCTCCAGAGAAACCCAATGTGATATCTGCACCTATGCCGAAGCACGGTCGGAATGTCAATGCCATTGAAGAGGATCTGTATGTTGCTGACGTCAGTGATCTGACTACTCCTCTGCTGACCATTAAGTTGAATTTGTTAAGGGCCGGGATCTTCCCGGGATGTAAAGAAGACTGCTACTGTTGCCACTCTTTGCCGTTTGATTGTCCGCTATTAAAGAAAGGCATCCAAGGCCTTATGGATAGTCGACAAATTTTGTTCGAAAAAGTTCCTGCTGTTCCAGTTCATGTTGAAAATATCTCAATCATAACCATTCACGCCAATCTTTCCAAGGCCGTCAAAAAGCCTGTTAAGATTACACCAGCTGCAAAGTCTATACCTTTGAAGATAACGATGCCAGGGCCTGTTCCCTATGTTTCTGAGAGGTCGATACCTTGGAACTATGGTGGTGACATCTACTACCATGGTATCAAGCAAGTCGAGGTAGTTGAAGAAAATTCGGATGATGAAGAAGCCAGCATTAGTAACATTGCGGGCACCAGCAAAATCACCAGGAGCGGGAGAATATTTTCTCCAGAGATTGCCCCTCCAAGAGCCGTCTTTGGACCCTCATCAGCTAAAGAAGTCATCCCTGCACCAGTAAAAATCTCCGCTAGAACTCCTTTGATTGAAGAAATTGTCGTTCCTAGTGCTGTCTCTCCTACCATTGCTGATAAAGGAAAGGGAATACAAGATGAGCTCGTCAGGACGAGGGTTCAACCCTTGGTGATCCCGGAAGCCTCCAAGAAAGAAATGGACGAGATTTTGAGGATAATCAAGAGAAGTGATTACGATGTGGTGGAACAGTTGGGGCAAACCCCCTCCAAGATCTCCATGCTGGCACTGTTGCTTTGCTCAGAAGCGCACGCTCAAGCTTTGATTAAGTTTCTAAAGGCAGCTCATGTGCCCCAGGAAACCTCTGCAGATCAATTTCAACATTGCGTGGCTAGCCTGACTGCGGATAATGGATTAGGGTTTTCTGATGCCGACCTGACCCCTAAGGGCCGAAACCACAATGATGCGTTGCATATTTCAATCGAGTGTCGCGGAACCACCCTTGCACATGTTTTGGTTGATACCGGGTCATCGCTGAATGTTTTGCCTAAAAAGGCCTTGGACCGGCTAGATTGCGAAGGGTTGGAATTGAAGCCGAGTGATATTGTCGTCAGGGCTTTCGATGGGTCAAAGAGAATGGTCCATGGAGAGGTGGAAATTCCTATCAAGGTAGGCATTGAGGTGTTTAAATCCACTTTCTATGTAATGGACATCCGTCCATCATACTCCTGCCTGCTGGGTAGACCTTGGATACACCATGCTGGGGCAGTCACCTCCTCCTTGCATCAGATGCTGAAGTATCCTGTAAAGGGAAAGATCATTACTGTCCACGACGAAGAAGAGTACATGATTAGCCATTTAAATTCTTTCCGGTATGTGGAGGTTGAAGGAGAGTTCATTGAGACACCGTTTCAACATTTCGAAGAAGTGCTCCCTGAGGTAGCAGTGGCAAAGTTGGCAGCTGAGACACCCAGACAGATGGCCAGGATGGCATCTCTGGAGGATGCAAGGGCTGCAGTTAAAGAGGGGAAGAATTCAGCGTGGGGGCAGTTACCCGATTTTCCGCATAAAATTGATAAGTTTGGATTAGGTTTCACAGCCGCTGGCCAGAAAGCTATGCGCCAGTCAAAGATTGAGAGAGCGCCGGTCAAAATTTCTCCTCACAGAATCAACGCCCTGGAAGATGAAGACAAGGAAAGCAACATTGAAGAGTGGATTTATCCAACTGTCAGAGGAGGGTTGAGCAATTGGGAGGCTAAGGACTTTGTCCCCATCACTTTTATTCATCAGTAATTTATCTGTTAAACATTTCTTATTTGGTCTGTAATATTTTACTTTCAAACAATCCGTACACTATCTTTTCACCTCCTGCCTTGCCCGGGGCATGTAGGTCCACTTGTAAGGGTTTTGACTATTTTTCATATTCATATGCCATGTTTAATGATTCATTGGACGTTTTTCATTTGATAAACTGCTTATGTTCATTTTCTTTCCTTTTGCATTTTTGTTTAAGGATGGCTATCCCTTACACACACCCACACTCACCAATGCAGGTACACATCCACTCCGGATTCCATGGGTGACTATTCTGCTGTATCTTTCAATAACTCTGAAGATCTGGTCAATCTAGCCGAATATGAAGATGACGAAGGTTGTGAAGTACCCGGGGAACTAGCCAGACTTCTGCAACAAGAGGAAAGGGCCATCTTACCACATGAAGAGCCATTGGAAACTGTTAACTTGGGAACCGAGGGGGATCGGAAGGAAGTGCAAGTGGGTGCCAACTTGGAACCAAAAGTCAAGGAGCGCTTGGTACAGTTGTTGAATGAGTATGTTGAAATCTTCGCTTGGTCCTATGAAGATATGCCGGGTTTGGATACAGACATCGTGGTTCACCGTCTCCCCACAAGAGAAGACTGTCCACCAATCAAGCAAAAAGTTCGCCGAATGAGGCCTGACATGTCCGAAAAGATCAAAGCAGAATTAATGAAGCAATTCGATGCTGGCTTTCTGGCTGTTACGTCCTATCCTCAATGGGTCGCTAACATTGTGCCAGTGCCTAAGAAAGATGGCAAAGTCAGAATGTGTGTGGACTACCGGGATTTGAATAGGGCCAGCCCTAAAGATGATTTCCCGCTACCTCATATTGACATCTTGATCGACAATACAGCTCAGCATAAGGTGTTTTCCTTCATGGATGGATTTTCGGGCTATAATCAAATCAAAATGGCTCCCGAAGATATGGAGAAAACAACTTTTGTCACACAATGGGGCACTTTTTGTTATAAAGTGATGCCGTTCGGGCTGAAGAACGCAGGGGCAACTTATCAACGCACCATGGTAGCTTTATTTCATGACATGATACATCATGAGATTGAAGTTTACGTAGACGATATGATAGCTCAGTCACAAACAGAGGAAGAGCACCTTGAACATCTGGAAAAGCTGTTTGCCAGATTAAAAGAGTACAAGCTCAGGCTGAATCCAAGTAAATGCACTTTTGGAGTTAGGTCTGGTAAGCTCCTGGGATTTATTGTAAGCAACAAAGGCATTGAAGTCGATCCGGCAAAAGTAAAAGCAATACAAGAGATGCCTGCTCCCCGTACTGAAAAGGAGGTCAGAGGATTCTTGGGGCGCATAAACTATATTGCCAGATTCATCTCACATCTGACTTCTACCTGTGAGCCAATTTTCAAACTCTTGAAGAAAGATCAGGTAGTTGAATGGAACGACGACTGCCAAGCCGCTTTTGACAGAATCAAGGGGTATTTGCTAGAACCTCCTATTCTGATGCCACCTGTCGAAGGAAGACCATTGATCATGTACTTAACTGTCTTGGATAACTCAATGGGGTGTGTTTTGGGCCAGCATGACGAGTCTGGTTGAAAAGAGCACGCTATTTATTACCTTAGCAAAAAGTTTACCGACTGTGAGACTCGCTACTCACTGCTCGAGAAAACTTGCTGCGCTTTGGTATGGGCTGCTCGCCGACTAAGACAGTATATGTTGACCCATACTACCTTGTTAATTTCCAAGATGGACCCTATCAAGTATATCTTCGAGAAGCCCGCTTTATCTGGAAGGATAGCTAGATGGCAAATGATCTTAACTGAGTATGACATCCAGTACACCACCCAAAAAGCTATAAAAGGGAGTGTACTAGCTGACCATCTGGCTCATCAGGCTATCGAAGACTATCAACCCATGAGATTTGACTTCCCAGACGAGGACATCATGAATTTGGACAGCATTGAAAGTGATGGACCGTATGACGGACCCGAAAAGGGATCCCGATGGACCCTATACTTTGATGGTGCTTCAAATGCACTTGGAAATGGTATTGGCGCAATACTCATTTCTCCGGAAGGTTGTCACACTCCTTTCACGGCCCGACTTTGTTTCAGCTGCACAAACAACATGGCTGAGTATGAAGCTTGCATCTTTGGTCTCGAAGCTGCTATAGACTTGGGGATCAAATCTTTGGTCGTATTCGGGGACTCGGCTTTGGTCATCAGCCAAATCAAAGGAGACTGGGATACCAAGCATCCTAATCTTATCCCATACAAAGAACATGTCCTGACATTGTTGCCTCATTTCGAGCAAATTACCTTCGAGCATTTCCCGCGAGAAGAAAATCAACTAGCCGATGCTCTGGCCACAATGTCCTCCATGTTTAAACTCAACTGGGATAACGAGGTTCCCCAAATCACCATCAAGCGAATGAATGAACCAGCACATTGCCACGAGATTAATACTGAAGAAGTAGTGGAACAACCTTGGTTCCATGAAATCAAAAGGTATCTCGAGACTAGGGATTATCCTGAAGGAGCTTCCGTGAATGACAAGAAGTTCTTAAGAAAATTCGCTGCTAAGTTCTTCCTGAGCAACGGCATCCTTTACAAACGAAGCCATGATTGTGTACTACTCCGATGTGTGGATAAAGTTGAAGCAGAGTTGATCATGACTGATATACACAGCGGCACATTTGGCACTCACTTGAGCGGGCATACAATGGCTAAGAAGATCCTAAGGGCAGGCTATTATTGGTCTACCATGGAGGCTGACTGCCATCAACATTCCCGTACTTGCCCAAAGACATTTTAACACTATTGCAATTATGGTCCAAACGATGACCCGCGCCCGTCCCTTTCACCTCCTAAAGATAAGATTGTCCACCAAATACAATGGTGGAACAAAATTGTCAAAAGGTTTAAAACATAACAAAAATCTTTGAGAAAGCTTTAGGGTAGATAAACTCTTAAGTACTTGTCAATTTGCAAAGAAAACACTTGCCTAATTTCAAAACCCACTTCACAAACATTTTCAAAAATCAACTTTTCAAATCCTTGAAACATCCTTTTAAAAGATAAAACACCTTTTGTAAAACATTCGAGTAAAGAATTGTTACAAGGTTAGCCTAACACAAGGCATCTTTTCAAAACATTTTCAAAACCATACACAAAGCACTATTTCAAACAATTGAAAACCAAGGCAAGTTGATCTAAGCAAGTACCTAAGAGCCCATGGATAACCATGGATAGAAGGGGTGCTAATACCTTCCCCTCCTATAATCTACTCCCCGAACCCAAGAAAAATCTCAAAGGTTTTTGCTGTGCTTTTTAAACCTTTCCTTAGGATAAAATAAAAAGTCGGTGGCGACTCTTTCTCAACCGAAACATTTGCGAAAACAAACGCAAAACCCTAGTCAGTTCTCCCACCGTATCACAGTTACCATTTTCCGAACTTTGTAATCATCTATGGAGTCTCGCCATTCGCAGACTACCATTCTATTAATGAAATTTGAGATTTTACCTAATTCTTTGTATTTCTTATTTTATTTAGCTTGCAAAGACTCCATTTATTATTGATAATAACTTTCAAAGCAAAAAAGATTAAATAACAAAATTGATTTTTCAAAAAAATATTTTATAATCTGCTTTTACTTTGAGATTTGTGATGAAACAATGACAACAAAAATGGTGATCCCATGAATGGACAAACTCCAGTTGTTTTGAGAATTTTTCTTTCCCCTCAGAAAGTTTACTCAAGATGATTCTCCGTATTGGGTTTATGACTCCGGTATCCTCGGCCATGTTTGGATTCATTTCTCCTCTCTTCTGATTTTTCATGATGTGAAGTTTCAGTCCGAGATTTCTTTAGTGAATTTTTCGTTTGGCCTAATAGAAGTTCTTTTTCCAGAGAAGTTGGTATCATACCCACTCTTGAAGAATGCAGGTCCCTGGTTTCTCTAAGTGAAGGATGTATTGTGAATATGGTGTTAACCTCGCCAATGAAGTAGGCCTGAATTCCTCAGTGAATGTTTGGATGTTATGGTATCAGTCTGCTTTACTTGAGACTGGTTTTGCTATCTCCAGTAGGAGCGTTACTTTTGAAAAACACTTGTTTCCCCGGTGAAGCCTGAAGAAGGATGTTATATCCATGTATCTGTACTATTTTATCAGTTTGATTTGCCTATCTCCGGATTATGTTTCTCCCCGGTAAAGTTAAAGCAGGCAATAAATTTTGTTTCCTCAGTTAGCATTCACTTTTTCTTGGAATGATCATTTTGGATGAAGTTTAGCAGAGTATTGTTAGTGCCTGAGGCGGTTTTTCCTGGTTATTCCCAATGTTGTATATTTGTTTTGTCGGCATACGCATGATAACACTCATACATTCATACATACATCATGCATAGATAAAATTGGCAAATCATTGTTCATTGAAATTTGTTAATATTTTTGTTGACATATTACCCTATTTTGCAGAGCTATGTTGTCCTCTTTTCAATAGAGTGTCGGCCTTAAGCAGAAGGCGTTCATTCTTTCAATCTCCCTACTAAGTTGTCCCTCATGGAAGATTTTTGCTTTAGCCTTCCGATACAGCTCCCTGTTTGGATGGATTTGGTTTTCCCTCTTGAGTTTATGTCTCAAAGGATGTATTCTGGTTGACTATTTCATTCCAGTTTATTTCTGGTTTGAATCTGTGGTTTCACGGTAATATTATTTACTTTGGATTTCTGAAAACTCCAAGCTTTGGCTGGTGCATTTATTTTGCACAAGAAGACTTTATCTCCTCAACAAGAATATCATAGCATCTCCCCAGGAAGTCATACCTCTTTCCCAAAAATTCATTTCTTTTTACAACCCTCCATGACAACAAGTAGCAGGTCTCTTTATTTGAGTAACTTGTGCTTCCCTGTAAAAGTCGGCGTAACTCTTTTTTTCTATCTCTTCTATGAGTGAATAGTTCTCAGTTTGTCTTCAGATCACGCCAATGGATGGCAAGACTTTCAATATCACAGAAATAGCTCGTTGAGAAATCTTTGCAAGTGGAAGTCTCTTTATTTGAGACAACTTATATATTATCCTTTCCAAGCGGAGTGCCTTGGTTAAAGAAGAAGTTGAGACCCGTTCTAGGAGAAACACCAGAATCTTAGGGAAACTTGTTATCTTTTTGCTACCCTCAGTGAATGTTGGTAGTTCATCGTCAGTGAACGACGGTGATATGATATTCCCTTTCTACCTTCAGTGAAAGTTGGTAGGTCACCTTTAGTGAAATTTGGTGTTTGTTATCTTTTTGCTACCCTCAGTGAATGTTGGTAGTTCATCATCAGTGAACGGCGGTGCTATGATATTCTCTTTCTACTTTCAGTGAAAGTTGGTAGACCATCGGTAGTGAACATCGATGTTTGTTATCTTTTTGCTACCTTCAGTTAACGTTGGTAGTTCATCGTCAGTGAACGACAGTGATATGATATTCTCTTTCTACCTTCAGTGAAAGTTGATAGACCATCGGCAGTGAACGTCAATGTTTTTTTTATCTTTTTGCTACCTTCAGTGAATGTTGGTAGTTCATCTTCAGCGAACGGCGGTGATATGATATATTCTCTTTCTACCTTCAGTGAAAGTTGGTAGGTCACCTTCAGTGAAAGTTGGTGTTTGTTATCTTTTTGCTACCTTCAGTGAATGTTGGTAGTTCATCGTCAGTGAACAGCGGTGCTATGATATTCTCTTTCTACCTTCAGTGAAAGTTGGTAGGACATCGGTAGTGAACATCGATATTTGTTATCTTTTTGCTACCCTCAGTGAACGTTGGTAGTTCATCATCAGTGAACGACGGTGCTATGAGATTTCTTTTCTTTCTACCTTCAGTGAAAGTTGGTAGGGCACCGGCAGTGAATGTTGGTGTTTGTTATCTTTCTCTCTGCATTCAGTGAACGTTGTTAGCTTCTCCTTTGATAGAAGTCGGTGTATCCTTTGACCATTCTACCATCCTCTTTGATTCAGATATTTTGATCCACCGATGATTTATTTTCCTGGTTGGGTCGCTCCCTTGTTTCTTTGTTATTGTTACATCCCTAGTGGTGTTTTGCGTCTCTTTGATCCTGTTCATATGCATTCATGATCATAAACATTTGCATGGCATCTTAGGGCCAAAAATAGGGTTTGTTTTATATTTAAGTATCTTCGATCGCGTCGACACGAAGATTTTTAACCTTCGTATCTCCGGATAGAAGAAACTTAAATAAGGGAAGTTGTTGTACCCCAATTTTTGCCCCTAAGATCCCTACATCATACCATGTTGACTCATTTACAACAAGATCACACTAGGATTCTTGGTTCCCCTCCCTATATTTAGTTTTTCCCTTTTGAGGGATTACCGAGCACCTTGACTTATGTTCCTTTTGTGATCATGAATATTGTTTTTGTCTTGATTTCTTCTTTTAACTAATAAAATGCAATGTTGGTTTATTTTGCTTGTTATCCATGTAGGTAAAGGCAATGAGATTTAACAAGTTACCCCATGGGTTCATGAGTTTATGTCCATACCCTAGTCAATAAAGCTTGATAAGTTCAAACCTCACCATTGGATTGGTTTTGGAAGAAATGGCATGGCAAGATTATTTTGGTTCACCATATTTCAAGGTTTTTTAATTTGACTTAAAAGTACAAGGGGTTGATTGAAGAAGTTGTCATGTTTGGACAAGGCCTTGTTCCTATGGGTCACAAGAGCATATTTCTCTCAATTTTCAAGATATGGAAGTGGTTTTTGTGTCTAATAGTTCTCATTATCATCCTCAACAACTTCTATTCACAAAGCAAGAATGTTGGTACAAGAAGTTTGTTCAAGCTTGTCAAGGTTCCTCCAAGCATTTTCGTGATCTATGAGCTAGGGTTTTGAAATTAAAATGAATATATCTTGCTCATCTTTTGTTATTTTTGAGTGATTCCAAATACATCCTTCTCTTTAAAGGGTTATCAATAAATCACTTTAAAAGTTCCAAGGAGTTTTCATGAGGAAGATACTTGATGAGGAAGAAAGATTACAAGTCCTCCAGATGAATCCCCAATTTTCCATGTGTGACTTCAAATGGTCATAACTTGGTCAATTTTTATCACCTTGAGTACATTATTTTTCCATAATGATCTTGATGATGTTCATTTTATGCTTTCTTTTATGTGAAAAGTGATAAAATGGATGGAAGTTTCCTTAAAGATGCAAAAGATTATAGGTCATTTCATGATTTTTTTTGCCAACTTCAACAATTCATAACTCTCTCAAATTTTGGAGATTTTGAATGATTCAAGTTTCAAAATGTCATTCAAGATATCTACTTCATGCCATCTTTTTTGGTAAAGAGCAAATTCCAAGTAGAAAGCCATGTTTGGATACAAGACATTATAGGTCATTTTTGAAGAAGAATTTGAAATATTTCTAAGTATGGAAAGTCAACCCTTTTTCTTTAACTTTGACTCAATACAACTTTCAGCGCAAGCATCCATTTAACTCCATTTTTTCCATTGCAAAGCTTGTAACCTCATCTTTCTAAAGCATTAAGAATCATGCCTTAAGACCCCTTGAGCTGAGAATGCCATTGTTTCAAAAGTGGTAACTTGGAATTGAAGTTTCATTACAAGTCAGAATTTTAATTTCATGTTACAACCTCTAAACCTCAAATTAGCACGCGTTTTGGGTCTAAACATGATTATCCAACTTTCCCAAGTGGATTAGCGCATCAAAACGCAAGAATTGGATGAGTTTTGGTGAGGTTTAGATCACACTTCACTCGTGCATCAGGTTTGCACGAATTCCCTCCAAAATGCATCATTAACTCTTCCTTTTGATCCCATTTGCTTCTCCTATAAATACATGAACTATCCCATTCATTTTCTCAAGTTTGGATAGCCAGAATCACCATGCCAAACTTGTTCCACAACTCAGAATTCAGTAACTTCAAAATCCATTCGCGAGCCTTTTTCAATCCAATTTTTCCATCAATTCACCTTCCTTGATCTTCCCTGAAGCTAACCATATAATTACATTTGAGAATCATGCCCTATACTGCTCCATAGAAGTCCAGTTTCAGAGCTCTGCAACTCAACTTAAATAGGTAGGTTCCTTTATCAGTTCTTCAAAACTCTGATATCATTGTGTTGCTCTCATTTCCCTGGTTCTAGTTGTAACACTTACCTTTTACTGGAAACACGTTTTGACCATGAAATTTCAAATCCCTTTTCAAAACTTTCCTTCCAAAATGCTTGAGCTACAGTTTATATAAATTTGGCGCGAGGGTGTGGTTGTCTTCGTCTTGAAGAGACGAAGCGAATGATATAAGTATGAGCTTCTGATTTTACAGTTTGAAAGACCTGCAATTCGTGTTTGCTGGAGGTTGAAGATGACCAACGTGTCATCTTCCAACCAATGAAGGCGCGCCATCTGTTTTTTTTTTAAATCTGATTTAATTAATGATTATGTACATTATTCACTAATGACCATGATATGCAAAGCGCGCTAGATCCCTTGGATTTGATTATTAACGTGTTTTGACTCTCATCCAATGGTCCGTGTATTTTACTTTTATTTTCTTTTTCTGATTTTTATATTTTAATTGTTTTAAATTTCAAAAAATCATAGAAAATTTATTTTCAGTCCAAAAAAATCTGAAAAAATTATGAAAAATATTTTTGATTATTCTCTTTCTGATTTTTATTTTTTCACAATTTAATTTTGTGTTTTGGTATTTTTTATAGATTTACTCTTTATTTGATTTGTTTTAAATATTTAAAAATACTCTTATACATTTTTAAATTCTGAAAAAAATTTGGAATGATCCAATAATATTGTGACAAATATTGGTGACCTCATTTTATTTTTGTTTCTGACTTTACTATTTTTTTATCAGTTTTGGTTTATTTTACTTATTTATTTTAATTTTAAAAATAGTTTCTGACTTTAAAAAATTACCAAAAAATTTGTAAAATTATTTGAGCCCTTTTCTGATTTTTCTATGGTCTTACTTTTTATTTCTTGATTAATTTGAACATAGTTGATATTTTTCTCTTTATTTTCTATTTTTAAACATTATTTTTTAACCCTTTTGTATATATTAAAATGTGATATTATTTTGTGACTATTTTCTGGCTGATCTTGGGTTAAATTTTGGACCATGAACTTTATTAACATCATTGGATCCATGGTGTTGAGTTTAACTACACAAAAATGGATAAATGATTTTAATAATAGTTTGATTAAATTTAATTCAAATGTGGTTTGTATAGTTTTTTCCCATCCCTCTTCATCTTATCCCCTTCTTATTGCACTAAATATTGTTGGAGCATGATCTCTATATCATGTCTCAAAATAAATGGTGCATAGATTGCTATTGACCGGCCTCAAAATCGGTGCAACTTCTATATAAGTCAACTTACGATTGCGTAACATAGCGCTAAATTTTGTCCTGATTCGAATAAATGATCATTCATGGCCCAAACTTATGATTGCAAGCCCAAGTATGTTAATTTGATCTCTTTGATCTAATAACCTTGAGATTCATTGTGTGGAGGCTTTGGTTCTACCAATCCTCTAATGGATCTACAACACCTTTGGTCAACGCGAATCACTTAAACATCGTTGATCATTAAATGGCACTTGTGAGAATTCCAAATGGATGATATACTTGACAAAAAGAAAATGAAACTTATTGTGTGAAGGCTTTGGTTCTACCAATCCTCTAATGAGTTCCAAATGCAAGCTTCAAGATGGTCATCCAACTAACCACTAATTATTTACTTGTCTTACTTTATGCTTTTATTCTTTTTTATGCTTTATGTACCATTTACTTTTAGAATTTACATTTCATGCCATTTTTATCTTTTCTCATTTGAGCATTTACTTTCTTGCCATTTTTACTTTGCTCACTTGAGCTTTTCTTTTCCTTTCTTAAGATACTTAATAATCAACATAAACCCTAAAAAATCTTTAATGGTACTTGGACTATTTGGTTACTATCCTTGGCATTATGGAGCATGGGACTTATCTTGGACTTAGGATTAGAAACCTTGGCCTATCTTGGAGACCTTGTGATCTTATCTGATTATTCTGTCTGGAGTTCTTGAGGTTTACCTCAAGACATTGGGTTTCTTGTTTGTTTTTATGTGCAGGTTTTTGTGATTCACCCGTATACAGCCGTTACTCTTCCCAATTTTTGTGAAGACTTAATACACTTGAAGTTTGGTTCTCTCAAGAGGTCTAGTATTTTTTTTGCTTGATTGGTTTCAATCTAAGGAATGGGAATTCTATCTTGGCTCATAATGTCAAGTATTAGCTTCTTGTTGGTTAGATGGTTTTTATCCCTAGCTTTTACCTTATGCTTTAGGATAGTCCCTTCTTCTCCTTCCATCTTATTTAATTTCAAAAATCTTCTTCCTCCTTTTGAAAACTCTTCTTATTTTTAAACTTGAACCATTTTCATAATAAACTTGGACTTATGTCTATGCATTTTCAAAACATTTTCATAAGTAAATTCCAATCAACTTAATAATACCTTGACATTTTTTGGGAGAAGACTAAAAGTCAATCAATCTCATTTCAAACCATTTTGTCACCTTGGCTTTTATCTTTAAACTTTGAACTCTTGTCAATCCTTGTAGTGATGCAAACAACTATACTTCTACAATATGTAGTGAAGAGAGATATTTTCCACTTGGGTATTGAGAGAGGCATTGTTGATTTTAAAATCCAAGCCATATCCTCCACTTTGAGATGATGCAAATTCTCCTTTCTCATTGTAATTGCAAGCTTCTCAAGTCATGTTTAAAGCATTGGTTTTGATGAAGACAACATGGATATCAACATTCAAAGGATGTGCAAAAAGTTTATCAATATCATATAAAACCTTGTTACAAGTCTTGAAGATTAGAAGAAGAATTATTAAAGAAACAACAAATGTCAAAAGGTATAAATAATTCTTAAACTTGAATATAGATGTTCACAAATATGCATTCATAATCATATACATATCCCACATTTTTAACAATAAGTAAAACTATGTTTAAAATCTTTTTCAAAAGGATTTTTTGAAAATAAACTTTCAGGAACCGGTTCCTACCTAACAGGGAACCGGGTTCCAAACTTGTTCAAAAATCACTTCCCTGGAATTTGTACCAGGAACCGGGTTGTACCTATAGGGGAACCGGTTCCTGCGTGTTATTTTTGAATTCTGGGTTATAACGTTCTCTAGAAACCGGGTTCTTCCTGGGTCGGAACTGGTTCCCAGCGAACCAGTACAGATTTTCTTATTTTTTGAACATAATTCAAATGGTATTCTTTCATGATTGCATTGCATCTTTTCATATCAAATGGCATGAATGAAGAGGTATTTGTGACATTATAAATTGTGCAGATTTTCAAATTCAAATAACCTTATTCAATTAACAATTTTCATCATTCAAATTTGCATATTCTTACAAACTTTCAAATGTTCTTACAAATCATAAATTTTGTGAAACTTGCCATATACATTTTCATTAAGAAATCATTACAAGTTTCATACATTCATTGTGAACATTTATAATCATTGCTTGAGAATTGTTTCTTTCTTGAAGAAGAAGATCAATCAAAGATTGATAGTGCTCTCCATCTCTTTCAAATAAATCATTGTATTACAAAAAGAAAGTATTCCCTTACTATCCAGGATTATTGGAAGTAAGTGTTGTGATTTGAAGAGGATTGTTCTTCATTCACATTAGTGTTTGTTTGACCTTAAAGGTGTTAAGAACCTTTGGTCACCCTATAGGTTAGATAGTAAGCATATGTTGTACAATCATTCTAAACTATAGTGAAATCTCTTTCGTGTTGGAAAGGGGACTGGAGTACTCTCGGATTGTGAGGGGAACCAGGATATATCGTTGTGTTCTTTACTTTTCCGCTTTTATCGTTTTCATCACCATAATCAAGAAAAGATAAGATATAGTCAAAAACCTTCAAACACTTAACCACAAATTACTACAAGTATTCTCATAAAACCGAATAAATTTTTATATACCTAATTCACCCCCCCCCCCTCTTAGGCACTCTTAGACTTACAATTGGAATCAGAGCAAGTTATAGGTAACTTGTTCCTAAAGATCCAGAATGGCTTCCGCAAATCAAAATCCGGTTTTCAAAGATGGTGGTAGTAACAACAAGCCTCCATTGTTTTGTGGTGAATACTTTGACTTTTGGAAAATTCGCATGAAGGCTCATCTTGAAGCGCAAGGAGAAGAAATATGGAATGCTGTTGAGAATGGTCCATTTACTCCGGTGTGTGTTGTCAATGGTGTTGGGTCATCAAAGCCTAAAGCATCATGGGATGACGATGACAAGAAAAAAGTTCTCTTTGACAAAAAGGCAATCAATATTCTCCAAAGTGCTCTTAGTATGGATGAATTTTTCCGAGTATCGGCATGTACAACGGCAAAGGAAATTTGGGATACTCTTGTAGAAACTCATGAAGGAACCGCCGAAGTCAAAAGGTCTAGATTGAACACTTTGAGTCAAGAATATGAATTATTCATAATGCTGCCCGGAGAATCCATCCTTGACTTGCAAAAAAGATTCGTTCACTTGACAAACCATTTGAAGGCACTCGGTAAGACTTTAACTAACAATGAATTAAATCTTAAAGTGCTTAGGTCTTTAACTAGGGAATGGCAACCAAAAGTGACGGCAATATCCGAAAAGAAAAGCCTAGCAACTATGACTTTCGCAACACTTTTCGGAAAGCTTCAAGAATATGAGACGGAACATGGAAGGCTTGAAAAACATGAGAATCATGAGAAGAAATCCAAAGGCATTGCTTTGAAAGTTGATTCAAAAGAAAGTCAAGATAAAGCTGCATCGGAGGAAGATGAAAACTTCTTGCTTCTTGTAAAAAGAAAGAAATTTTATAAGCATAAAGATAAAGAAGCCTCCACATCAACACAAGATGTCTCATGTTATGAATGTGGAAAGCAAGGACACATCAAGCCAAACTGTCCAAATCTCCCAAAGAAAAATGGATTCAATGGAAAGGACTCAAAACAAAAGAAAGCCTACATAGCATGGGAAGATAATGATATGAGCAGTTCATCAGAATCGGAAAGCGACGAATGTGCAAACTTAGCCTTAATGGCATCGCATCACTCCGACGATGAAGAAGAGGTTAGTAATGAATTTAATCTTTTTGATGATGATGTTCAAGGTGCAATTGATGAACTCTTGAAAGAATGCAAAAGTTTATACAAAAAGGTGTCAAAACAAGAAAAAGAACTTCTAATTTGTCTAGAAAAAATTGACACCATGACTAAAGATTTTGATCTTCAAAAACAGAATTTTATTAAAGAAAAGGAAAACTTTGCATGCTCCAAGTGTGAATCAAATGTCTTTCAAATTGTTCAATTGAAAAGAGTCATTGAACGATATGAAAAAGGACAAATAGGATTGGAAGGATTACTAAGCCAACAACGTTATCCAAATGATAAAAGAGGTCTTGGTTATGTGAATACTAAGAAACCAAGTAACAATCCCACTGTTTTGTAAAGGCTAGTAATAGTTCCAATCCCAAGAAAGTAGAAAAGAAGCATGTTGTTCATAATCATCAAAAGAAAAAGGCTAATGTATCTAAAAGAAAACAAATTCCTAGATACAAGAGCAAATTTGTTCCAAACTATTTTTACTGTGGTATTATTGGACACACACCTAATGCATGCTATATTAGAAATTTCAGTATGGCTAGTGGACATTATGCATGGGTGAAAAAGGGAACTAACTATGAAGGACCCAAGGCAACTTGGGTACCTAACAAGAAATAATCTGTTTTTATAGGTATGTTTGAAATCCACATCAAATGTTTGGTATCTTGATAGTGGATGTTCAAAGCATATGACAGGAGATGTACACCAATTTTCATATCTAGTACATAAAGCCAAAGGGTATGTCACCTATGGAGACAACACCAAAGGAAAGATACTTGGCGTTGGAATAGTTGGTACACCTCCATCCATTCAAATTGAGGATGTTCTCTATGTTGAAGGATTAAAGCACAACCTTCTTAGCATAAGTCAACTTTGAGAAAGAGGGTTCAAGATCAAATTCAACAAAGAAGAATGCCTTCTTATGGATGAGGCAACCAATGAGGTAAAACTCAAAGGTATAAGTTCTAACAATATTTTTATGATTTCCCTTGATGATCCATCTTTGAAGGTAAAATGTCTCATGGCAAAGAATGATGATTCATGGCTTTGGCACAAAAGGATTGCTCATATTCATATGGAACACTTGAATAAACTACTCAAGCGTGATCTTGTCATTGGTTTGCCTAAGAGAAAATTTGTCAAAGATAGACTTTGTGATGCTTGTCAAAAAGGGAAACAAACCAAATCAACTTTCAAACCAAAGAATGTGGTTTCAACAACAAGACCACTTCAATTGTTGCACATGGATCTTTTTGGTCCATCTAGAACAAGAAGCTTCGGAGTGCACAAGAATGAAGCATTCAAGGCATTCAAGAGATATGCAAAACAAGTTCAAAATGAGAAATCATTAAAGATAACATCAATCCAAAGTGATCATGGTGGAGAGTTCCAAAACCGCTTGCTCCAGAACCATTCTTCAAAATCCAAAGAGAACTTGGTATTTTGGATGAAGGTGATCTCTAAATGTTTCTCATAAGGTGCACGTCTTAATTTTTCTTCAAAAAATTTATGTTTCAGTACACTCTGCTTCTACTTCTTCTTTTATATGTTTTTATTTGATAAAATATGTGTTTAAAATTGTTTGTGTCTTTTAAATAAATTTGTTTCACTCTTTTTCCCCATCCTTTTTGATGTTAACAAATGGGGAGAAGAATATGCATATGTGTTGTTTTGTTTCAAAGAAATTGCAGGCCAAAATAACTATCATAAAACTCACTCCAAAATTCAAAGAATCATGGACTTAGGGGGAGCATACAATTTAGGGGGAGCCTTGCATTTGCTTAACATTTTTGCTACACAAAACAACATAAACATTTCAAGAATTGTTTTCAAGACTTGGTTGTCATCATCAAAAAGGGGGAGAATGTAATTGCAAGTTTCTCAAGTCATGTTTAAAGCATTGGTTTTGATGAAGACAACATGGATATCAACATTCAAAGGATGTGCAAAAAGTTTATCAATATCATATAAAACCTTGTTACAAGTCTTGAAGATTAGAAGAAGAATTATTAAAGAAACAACAAATGTCAAAAGGTATAAATAATTCTTAAACTTGAATATAGATGTTCACAAATATGCGTTCATAATCATATACATATCCCACATTTTTAACAATAAGAAAAACTATGTTTAAAATCTTTTTCAAAAGGATTTTTTGAAAATAAACTTTCAGGAACCGGTTCCTACCTAACAGGGAACCGGGTTCCAAACTTGTTCAAAAATCACTTCCCTGGAATTTGTACCAGGAACCGGGTTGTACCTATAGGGGAACCGGTTCCTGCGTGTTATTTTTGAATTCTGGGTTATAACGTTCTCTAGAAACCGGGTTCTGCCTGGGTCAGAACCGGTTCCCAGCGAACCAGTACAGATTTTCTTTTGTTTTTTGAACATAATTAAAATGGTATTCTTTCATGATTGCATTGCATCTTTTCATATCAAATGGCATGAATGAAGAGGTATTTGTGACATTATAAATTGTGCAGATTTTCAAATTCAAATAACCTTCTTCAATTAACAATTTTCATCATTCAAATTTGCATATTCTTACAAACTTTCAAATGTTCTTACAAATCATAAATTTTGTGAAACTTGCCATATACATTTTCATTAAGAAATCATTACAAGTTTCATACATTCATTGTGAACATTTATAATCATTGATTGAGAATTGTTTCTTTCTTGAAGAAGAAGATCAATCAAAGATTGATAGTGCTCTCCATCTCTTTCAAATAAATCATTGTATTACAAAAAGAAAGTATTCCCTTACTCTCCAGGATTGTTGGAAGTAAGTGTTGTGATTTGAAGAGGATTGTTCTTCATTCACATTAGTGTTTGTTTGACCTTAAAGGTGTTAAGAAACTTTGGTCACCCTATAGGTTAGATAGTAAGCATAGGTTGTACAATCATTCTAAACTATAGTGAAATCTCTTTCGTGTTGGAAAGGGGACTGGAGTACTCTCGGATTGTGAGGGGAACCAGGATATATCACCGTGTTCTTTACTTTTCCGCTTTTATCATTTTCATCACCATAATCAAGAAAAGATAAGATATAGTCAAAAACCTTCAAACACTTAACCACAAATTACTACAAGTATTCTCATAAAACCGAATAATTGTGGGTAGTAGGTATGTTTTCCATACGAACAATGACGATGATGTTTTATCTCATAAAATTAACCAACACATTTGTATCTTAATTTTTTATAAAAAAAAAGAGGAACTATGTGTACCCTGGTCCCCTATTGCATGAAAAGGTGGTACGTAGGCACTAAAGGTTTGGAACCGCGGCGGGTGCAAAAAATTATAAAATAAATATATTTCTTTTCTCACCACCACCATCCATTTTTTATATACAACATATTTTAATAGCCAAAATATACAGATTTTACAAAGAGGCTCCTGCAGAGTACCGTAGATGTTTAGGGTGCTAATACCTTCCCTTTGCATAACCAACCCCCTTACCTTGAATCTTTCCCCCTCTTTTTGGGTTATTCGCTCTTTTCCCATTCCTTTGGAAATAATAAAGCGCGGTGGAGATTTTCATTTTGATTTGTATAAAGTCTAGTCAATCGAATGGCTTAGTCTTAAACATTTATACCGCTACAAGTAACAAACACATCGTCTTCAATAGCGTTAATACCACGGTCGTGCTTGGGCATAGGAGCAGTGATAACATTTGGAATCTCTGAGGCGTGAAATTCAATTTCCTTCTCCTCGAGAAGGTCTTGTACCTTGTTTTTCAAAGCCCAGCAGTCGTTTGTATCATGACCTGGACTTTCTGAATGATAAGCACAACGGGAATTTGGATTGTAGCGGGGAGAGGTAGTGTTGGGATTCTTCGAAGCTTCCTTCAACATTACCAGATTAGAATTCAGTAAATGTGGTAAGACTTGAGACAGAGTCATGTTTATCCGAGTATACTGTCTTATCGGCCTTTTCTCTCTAGGCTGATTGTTCCTTTGTTGAATAGGTGTCGGCTTAGAGATCATAACAGCCTCTACCGCCGGACGGCGTTCAGTTTTGTCCTGATTCCTTTTATTGTACACAGCACTAACCTCTTTCTTCCCAACAAATTCCTTCCTTACTGCACTAGAGGAAGTATCCTTATGAATCTTACCACTCCTAATTCCAGCTTCCACTATTTCTCCTATAAAGATCAATTCAGTAAAGCCGACCAAGGAGCTTTCAATCAGGTGATTAAAGAATGGACCAGACAGGGTACCCAGAAACATATCCACCAGCTCCCTATCAGACAGTGGAGGCTGGACTCTTCCTACTAAGTCCCTCCACTTCTGAGCATAGTCTTTAAATCCCCCTCTCGAACCCATAGCCATAATTTGGAGTTGAGTACGGGTGGGAGCAAGGTATGCGTTGTATTGATACTGCTTATAGAAAGCAGCGGCCAGGTCTTTCCAATTATGAATGTTGGTCCTTTCCAGCTGATAGAACCAATCTAACTGAGTTCTGAATAGACTATCCTGAAATAAGTTGACCCATAAGTCCCCTTAGTGTGAGGTTGTATCTTCCTCGCATAAGATCGAAGGTGTATTTTGGGACATGAAACCCCATTGTATTTGTAAAACACTAGAACCTTGAACTTTAGCGTGATGACAATCCTATACACCAAACCCAGCTCTTCAAAGTCCAACCCAGGAACTTTTGAATCTCAATTGCACTCAGACGCTCTTCCAGTTGTTTATACTTTTCATCGGCTAGAGGATACTGCTCTTCATTATAATCAGTCTCATTGTCATATTCCCTCGGACTAGGGTCTTCCTCTCTTGTCTCCCCCTCTTGATTATCTCCTTCTTTGGAGGAAGATGTCAGCTCAACCACTTGCCTTAGCGGTCCTTTGAATCTCCTTCCCAGATCTACCATACCAACTGTCCTCCTTGGCTTCTTGGTCTTGTCTTTAACAATCAGGGATTTCAGTTCCTCTTGCCCCTTGGCCAGAGCCATAATCATCTGTTGAAATTGTGCATTCTGATTATGTAAGTCTTTCACAGTTTGTTCTAGAGCCATTGTTGAAATAAACAGCGAAGAGGATGAGAAACCTGCTTTGAAACCTGTTTATGCAATGATATGCATGATATATGTATGCAATGTTTTTAAGGATTTCTAAGACTCAAATTTTCTTAAACAGAAAGAGAACAAACGTTAATTGTATTAAAATGTTTTATTGAACATAATAATGCCTTTTGGGCTCACAAGGGAACAAAGCAAAATAAATCCATTCAAGCTAAAGAAAACTCAAGCCTCCCACAGACGCATCCTCTTCATTGCAATGTAGGCATTTATACTCCTCTGCTCGTGAAGTAATCGGGTGAGCTCTAGAACCTTCTTCTCGCTGGTGTAGAATTGGGTTTTAAAAGTGTCTCGTTCTTCTTTGAGTTGGATCCAGGACCTCTGTAACTCTTCAAGATCAGTTGGCATGTCAGGATGAAGAATGATGTAAGGAGTGTCTCCCTCCGCAATTGGATCCATAATTATAGGTAAGATGGCGGGGTAAGGCATCATAAGGCATTAGGCACGAGCTCGCACCCATTTGAGGTAAGGCTCAAGAGGGATGGAATTCTTGTGCCCCAGTGTCTTACTATCAACTCGGTTTATCATGCCCCAAGCTCGAATGAACCTCTTGCGATAACCCTGAACATCACTCTCATAGTCAAATGTGATTCCTTGGACAAGTGTGTCGTGAGGACCATCCCTTCTAGCATAACCAAACTGTCGCAACGCCAAACAAGGATTATAAGTGATTCCTCCCCTAATGCCTAAGAGAGGGACATTAGGGAATTCCCCACAGCGATCAATGATTGTGATAGTCTCCAAGGATCGTGAACACCAATGAATATCTGAATGTGTAAGGGACATCAGCCTACGGGACCATCTTATACCCTGCTCATTCTTCAAGATAGACCGGGATAGGTGCGAAATAAACCACCTAGCCAATAGAGGAGTGCAACACAGAAGGGTCCCTCTTCTCTTTAGAGTGAGAGTATGCGGAGAGTGCAGAATATCCCCGAGCAAAGTAGGCACTGGATTATGTGACAGAAAAACCTTAATCGCATTCACATCTACGAGTTGGTCTGTGTTAGGGAATAGTACCATCCCATAGATAAGAAGGGCCAGCACCTCCTCAAAAGCTTTTAAATCCATATTATCCCAAAAATAGTGAGCTTTCTCAAATAGGAACTTAGCTAAAAATCATTGGACACCTCCTCTGGTTTCCCAATTTGCCACTACATCATACCGTTGTAAAGACAAGGCTTGAGCAATCTCTTCAGGATTTGGGTCCCTTTCCGTATTGTTGAATGGTAGATGATTAAGGATAGGTACCCCCAATAACTGAGAAAATTCCTCCATAGTAGGCACTAACTGGTAATCAGGAAAAGTGAAGCAGTAGTGCAATGGATCAAAGAACTGAAAGAGCACCTTTAATATTTCTTCATCAGGGGTTGAGGTGACCAAGTTGAGAAGTCGACCATGTTTTTCAGTGAAAGGAGAACTTCCAGGAATCCTTGATGCTATGTCCTTGAGTTAAGGATGCACTTTCACAAGGTTGATCTAGATAGTGTTCCTGCGAGCGGATGTCATGTCCTACAAAATAAGACAAAGATAAGCCCTAGAAAATCCTTGAAATGGTTAGTATGATATGCCATGTTATGATGTCATAATTATGCTAAGAAATCACATATATAGCAAGCACAATAAAATCATACAAAGACCTTAGGTTTAAGGCTTGCATGGGTTTTAAGGTCATACCCTCTTGAAGTTGGATTGGTTTAACCTGTCCTATAATAGTAATCGGGTTCTAAGGGATCTCAATATCACTGACCTTTCCCACAAGCTTCGTTCGATAAGCGACTGAATCGCAACCAAATAAAACTCATGAGTCAAGTCTCAATGAGTGTAGCATCGAGTATCTTCCTACCTTGGGAATACACCAAAGACGGCCATCTCACTACGTCATAATGGCCAAGTTGTTCAATTAAAGGTTCTAAGGTCAGTTGACGCTTTATGACACCACGCAGCGGCCCCGTATTCTCCTTCATTAACTCAAGGGCTACCGATACCAACCAAAGTGTCACATCAACGTAGCCACCGCTTCAACCGTGTCGGTATACCCCGCACAGTTTCCACGATCTATTTCTACTTACCTAAAAGGTTTCCCAGATCCGAGTGTAGGATCTATAGTAACCCAAACAGTACCCTTAAAAGTAAAGTAATCAAATATACAAAGAAGCAAGTTTAAAATGATCTAGACCCTAAAGTAAACCCCACTTTTTATTTTTCCCCAGCAGAGTCGCCAGTTCTGTGATACGGTGGCATAACCGACTGTTAATTTCGGTTTGCGTTTTTTTCCTCAAATGTTGCAGTAAGTAAGAGTCACCACCGACTTTTCTTTTATCCAACAAAGGAAAGGGTGAAAAGAACATAAAAAGACCTTTTTTCGAGATTTTCTAAGTAAGGGGGTAGATTATGAAAAGGGAAGGTGTTAGCTCCCTTTCCATCCGTGGTTTTCCATGGGCTCTTAGGTGCTAGCTCATGTTTTGAAAATTACTTGTGCTTTCTGTGTTTCAAAAATTGTTTTTAAAACTCCTTAGTGCGTCGATTCGCTTTGTGATAACTCTTGTATCAGTCCTCAAGAGTGTTGACAAGGCGAATGTTTTTGAAAGTATTTTGAAATATTTTGTGTAGGTGCAAAAAGTTATTTTGAGCAAGCATCTAAGAACTTATCTACTTATACTCGAAAGGGTCTTTCTTTTCTTCCTAACCTTTAGACAGTACTATCCTACTATTAGTGAGTAGGTAGCCCTATCATTGGATGTGTGGGGGACATGCACGGGTCATCGTTATGGTCATAGAAGGCAACATATAGGGATACCTTAGCAGTTATAAGGAACTGTCATCATATATTTATAGGCAACATCGAGGGACAAGATCATTTCTCGTCGGCAACTCGAGGAACATTGAGGGACTATGATCTTTAATAATGACTTTAACCAAGGGTCTTTTGCTAAGATAATCCTACGTCCGAGGGACATGACCATTGTTTTTCCGAAGGCAACAAGTGGGAGATGCCTTAGGGGTGAGCATGTGCAAGTGTGCTTGATTCTGTTCATTTATCTTGCGCATTAAGGGTTATCTATGTTCAATTAATCGTTATCTTTCCATGCAACCCTATTATCATATATCTAAGCAGTTTATCATACGGAAAATAAATTACGGAAAAATAAAGTTCCTAACTATTACAGGGCCTTGGGGCAATTACATAATTAATGACTGAAAAGTAAAGCGCGGAAATTATAAACCCTGATTAAGCTATTACAAATCGGGCGCAGTTACATCAATAATAAAAAAAGTAATCAAACGGCAAAATAAACTGGAAAAAAGTTCAAAACCCTAAAAAATCTAATTTGCTCATTGAAAATATTTTTGGGATTTTTTATAATTTTTTATTTGAAATTTAACCTAATATTCTAATTAATTTTAATTAATGAAAATAAATTAAAGTTAATTGAATTAATTAATTGGCAAAAAATTAATTTATTAAAAAAAACTAAGTCCTAATTTTTGTGTGATAATTTTCTGATTTTAGGATTTTTATAAAAATGATTTAAAACAAAAGAAATAAAAAACTAAATAATAATTAAAAAAAACATAGAGAAATTGAGAAATAAGCCTGAGGTGGGTATGAACCCAAATTGGGGGTTGCAAGCTGAAACTTTTGTCCAAGGCCCAGAAGCTGTAAGCCCATAGCCAGCGTGTGGTTCAGTGTGGAGCAAGTTGGGAGATCCATCATGTGGCTGCCATCCTAGAATGTCAGATCTGGTGTTGACTGATCTGATGGTGATGATGATGAGGCCTATGGTACACGCGTTGAGGTTAGGAGTACTGGATCTGAAAAAGAAAATGTTAGGAAAAATAATATGCAGGAGGCAGGGGTCGAACCCCTCACCTCCCACACGCGCGCGCCCTAAACCCTTCAGCCTTGCCATCTGAGCCAACTTCACATTCGTTATATAAAACAAACTGAATTTAATATATTTAATAAAGGGCCAGTGTTTAAGAGAAAACACACCCAATTCAAATGGCCCACTCCTGATACGCCATGCCATCTTCTTCCCCAGTGGGCTGTCATTTTTGCCCAAGGACTTTTACCTACGAACTTGATTGTTGCTAAAAACCTATGCATTTCAAAAATTTACACCAATCAATATAAATTCCATCCAAATACATGGATCAACTAGGCTTGATCTCGTGAATACAATGGTATTCTTCTTTTGGCCTAATTTTTCCTGTAATGAAAAAACCCAAAACGGACCTCAAAACCCTAACAATGGTAGTTGGTTAAAGACGCATCAAAATAAGCAAATAATCACTCAAACATGTTCTAAATGATCATATAAACATGAATGCATAATAAAAAGTCATTTATAATGTGTATATTGGCAAAATCGAATTCAAGAACATATGTGCAAATCATGATGTCGTATGGGATGATTCTAGACGTCTTGATGTGTGCAAATGATCCAGTTAGCTTCCAAATGTGCCCAGGAATTGGTTACCACCTTCAGAATTCTTTGAATCTCCCTATAAATCAAAGTCCGATTGCCAATTTTTGCCAACAATTTGGAGTTTCTTGTGTCAATTTCGTGCGGCCAATCCTCCTTTTTTTGGTCTGGGAATGTTATGAGTATATAATGGAATGAATTAGGTCAATAAAACTGGATGCAATCTTGGAGAATTATGGAGAAAAAGATTTAATTTTCCATGCATATTCTAAGTTTCTAAAATAGTACAAATCATGCTATTTTCATTCCAATCAGTCCTTGCACGAAATATTTGATTTTCTAGCTGATTCTTGACTCATTATGTGGTCATAAAACAAATCTTGGATTTTATTTTATTATTTCACTATTTTATTTGGTTTATTTTGATTTTAATGAATAAAAAATCAAAACAAATAATAAAAATAATGATATAATGTATGAGTGAGCTCAGGGGTCGTGGGCCATGTTAGGAACAAGTTTCAAGCATGAAAACATGGGCCCATTTGGAAAAAATTCAGGTCTGGTCATTATTTGCTTCATGCACATTTCCAAGAATTAGTCAACTTTAGCAATGCACATCTCTCTCATCTTAACCCTAAGAGGGTTTTCTTGGACTTTTTAGAGAGCTTAGGATGTCCTCTAAACAACCTTTTTTGTTTCATCTCAATTGGATCTTCCATGTTCATGTAAGGGGCTTTGACCCAAAAGGTGTTTTTGTTGACTTTTTGAAAGGACCTATATTGTATGAACTTGTATCTTTTGATTCAGGAATTTCTAGACCTTGAGGGATGAATAGAATTTATAGGTAATTGGATTCTCTTCAAAATGAGCCTTGATTGGAAGATTTCTGATAAAGTATGAGAAAGTTATGTTTGGTCAAAGTTTGGTTGACTTTTCCTATAGAAACCCTAATTTGCCATTTTTGACTTTTGATGAGTTAGGAGCATTTCTTGAGGAATCATGATCAAACCTTGATCAAATTATTGATATTACTTCAAAATATTTATGTTGACCAAAAATCTTGAAGTTTGACTGTATTTGGGCCACAGTTGACTTTTGACTTAGCACAGTTGATTTTCAGGCATTTGAGCAGTTGACTGGGCAAACTTGTTGTTCAAGGCATGAAATTTGGCATGGGCGATCTTGAAGACATATTAGGACCATGGAAATCATTTGATACCATTGTTGTTCAAACATTTTGATGAAAATGGAAACCCTAGTTAGGGGTTCATTGCCTTAAGAGGAGAATTGTATGGTCAATTCTTGGTCATCCTTGAGCAATTGAGGGCCTCTAGAGGCATGTATTGAGTGAAAATGGGAGAGAAAATTTTGGGGTACAACAATATTGTTATAGTGGATGATTTCTTCAATTTGGTTGTGTTCTAATAGTGATAGCTTTTCTTTTTAACTTGAACATCAACAACATGTGATTTGTAACTTGCAACTTTTAGCACCCAGCCAAGCGGCCTATGGCAAGCTCATCAATATTCAGCATCATGTGTTGAGCAACAGCTAACCAACCAACAATTTTAAACATACGATTCTTTTCTCATATAGCCAAGAAAAATAGAGTCGTTGCCTATTTTAAAAAGAGTTATTACAAATAGTACTACGACGTCCTTATCTCTTCCACACTTTAAGTTAGTGGAGGGATAGTGGCATAAAGCTTTTCATACTTTGTATTATTGTACTGTGTTACTGTTACATTATTTATTTCTGGAATTCGGAGGATTATGCGAGCATGAGATTAGAAGCGGGGACATAACATAATGTCTTCAGAACTTTAACTCTTCAGAGTCTTCAGAACCGCGTCTTCAGAGTCTTTAGCACTTGGTCATGAGAATCCATTGTAGCAAACCTTTAGATCAGAAGAGCTTTAAGTCTTCAGAGTCTTAATAACCGCGTCTTTAGAGTCTTATGCACTTGGTCTTCAAAACATGTTTGTAGATAACCTTGGACCTTTAGAACTTCAAGTCTTTGGAATCTTAAGACCTTCTGTCTTAGAATCTTTAGCACTTGGTTCTTTAAGAATCCTTATCTTCAGAACCTTTTTACTAGAAACACAAAGTCTTCAGCATCTGGACTTCAGTTACAAACATTGTCTTCAGATCTTTTAACTTTGTCTTCTTTTGAACAAGTTGTATTTTAGAAACTAAGTTTTTAGCATCTGGACTTCAGTAGAAACTTTGTCTTCAGATCTTCTAACTTTGTTTCTTGAAACACATTGTCTTTTAGAAACATGAATCATCAGCATTTGGACGTCATTAACAACTTTTATCTTCAGATCTTCTGACTGGTTTCCTTAGAACATGTTGTCTTTAGAAGCTTGAGTCTTCAGCATCTGGAAATAAGTAACAACTTCTGTCTTCAGATATTTTGACTTGTTTCTTCAGACAAATATCAGGGCTTACACTTCAGAGCCTTCTGGAGTGTCTTGCTACTGTTCAATAGAACTTGTGTAGCATAGAAGCAGAATCAATTCTCTTCTAATGTCTTGTCTACACCATTCATCAGGAGCTGAACCTATTTGTTAAGTACTCAATAATAACAAACATTAGTATAACAAAAAATTTCATACAATCATACTCATTTGTTATCATCAAACTCGGATAATATTGCATAACCAAATCTTGTTCTTACACACTTTTCCTTTGATAAACTATAAAAAGGAACAAGATAAATTCAAATAACATGGAATTTGAAATTTTACTAAAATAAACTTACTGATGGGTTTCCTCTCATCAAGCGCTTCGTTAACGTCATTATCTTGACAGTTAATGCCTAATGCATTCCAGGCGCAAGGGATTCCCTCACGCCATACACAAGTACTCTGGCCATTCCTTTCCGCTGTTTGTTGTTTACAACTTCAATTTGGTAACATGTTTCCTAATCATTTGTGTGATGCGTCCATTCACACGCATTAAAAATGACATGCTCATTATTAAACTGTACCGCGAGCTTACATGATTCCACATTAATCAGTGTTTTACTAGTTTCCAATATTGGCTTTCCCAGAATTAGAGAATTCTTAGTGTCTCCTTTCATGTCTACCGCTACAAAATTTGCAGGAAAAACTAAGCCATCCACACATACCAGAACATCCTTTAAAATTCCATAGGGATAAGTAATAGAAAGATCGACTATGATTAGAGTCATATACTTAGGCTTTGGATCTCCCAAATTTAAGACCTTGGCTATTACCAAAGGCATAAGATTGATACTCGACCCTAAATCACATAAAGCGTGTGGGAACTTAAATTCCCCAATATTAGAAAGGATAGTTAACTTACCTGGATCCTACAAATTAGGAGGGATATTTTTGTGCAATATGGGATTTCACTTATCTGGTGCATCCACCTGTTCACCTTCCTTTTCTTCTTTTTACCACATAGAAACTCCTTCATAAACATAGCATTTTTATGCATTAGTTCCAAAATTTCATCAAAAGAAATACTTACCTGAAGCTTAGAAAGCATATACTTAAACTTTTTAAATAGCCCTACTTCTTTTTCCTCCTTTACTTTCTTCTTGAGGATAAGATAAGGTGGTTTTATATAGTATGGCAACTCGGGACTAGGTTCATTTAAAGTTTATTTCTTATTCCTTCTCAAGGGTGAGTTTTTATCTATAAGATAATCAATTGTGACCCCTATCTCCGAGTAATCACTAGTGTTTTCAATCACCTCTTCATAATTCTCGACTTCTACCTCTTCCACTATTTCATCATCTTTCAAATTGGTATTCACTTCAAACTCTGACTCTAAAGCTTTACACATTTCATTCTTAGGATTATCGACTATGTTACCAATAAATCCTCAATTATAACTAGGTAAAGAAGCCACCTGGTGGGATAGTTGATCAATTTGCATCTCTAGATTTTTGATGGATGCATCATGGTTTTTACTCATGGTTTCATGTTGTTTGCTTACCTGTTCAAAACGACTTTGAGTTGCTTGAATGAACTTGTTTAGAGTCTCTTCAAGAGGTGACAATTTCCTCTAAAATGGAGGTTTTTGAGTCTATTGAGCACCCTTATTTTCATTCAATGTTTGCTTATTACTCCACTTAAAGTTTGGATGATCTTTCCAACCTGGGTTGTATTGGGTTATGTTATACCATAAAATTTGCCCTCCCTTTTCTTTAAGACATTCTCTTAGGGTTTTTTAACTATTCAAGGATACCAAAATCTTCTCAGGCTTTAAGACACGTCAATTGATTCCTTTGTTTCATCAAGGATTCATGTTTACAAGTGTGTTAAGAGAGAATCACGTTTTTCCTATCCTTTGGTTTTGTACTAGGGTTTTGACTTGTGAAGATGTGACACCTATTGAGATCAAGATTCATGTTTCAATGGTTGCGTAATATTAAGGTTTATATTTGATTTTATCTTGGATTAAGGTTTTGATTCATGATAATAGATGTTGAGTTTGAGTACTCTTTGACGATACATTTTTTGCTTGTGAAGAAAGTTAACCGAATTTGGATTTGAGATCAGGGTTTGCTCATCTTTTGGTTTATTTTTATTGACAATTATCTAAGGCTTTACCACTTTGAGTGGGAATTCAAATGTTTGTTTGGAAGGTAGAAGTGAATGAATTCAATCGCATGATGGACATCAAGATTTTTTTGAGCTCAAACTTAGAAAACAAAAGAGTTTTAGACTTGGTGCAAGTGAGCAAGAATTCGATTTTGTTTCTTTTCAACTACAAATATGGAGCTTCTTTTTATCTCAAAGCTTCACTTATTACTTCAAATTCAAGAAACCAAATTACATTCTTCATGCTAGTTTCCATATCCATTTGGAATTAAATTCAAAAATGAAGAGTTTTTCCATTTGACATTATTAGATCTTAAAAGACTACAAAGCTTCATACTTGTTCCAAATGGTCTAAATATTTATCAAATGTATTACAAAAGGAAAGGATTACAAAACTTCATGTTTATTCCAAATTTAGAATCTAATTACAAATCCAAACAGTTTCAAAGAAGTTACAAGTCATACATGTTCAAGTACACAATTAAAACACAAATTACAATTTTCCTATTTTGTTCTATACAAAAAAAAAATTCTTCAATCTTCTTGTTCCTCCTTCAAATGCCCTGCCATTCAGCAAAGCCTTCCTCATGTCCCATTTGAATACATGAAACAAGAGAAAAAATTTTGGTAAGCAACTTAAACATGAGCATAAACAAGGAAATTTGCAAAAGCATTGTAAATTCATCATTAGAGTTGGTTTATGGAATCAGAAAAAGGGTGTTTCTCAATCATGTTCATGTGCCAAACAGCCTCATATAAAAATGGGTTTAATCATAGGCCTGGGTTTATTGCAAATCACAAAGAAACTTGGCTCACAATAAATAAATACAAAGAGGTTCAAAACAGAATTTCATCACAAAATAACCCAATTACAGCAGGCACGACTTCAAAGGCCCAAGAAGCATCACAAATCAGAACTCAAGCCCAACAAAGGCCTGAAAAAATATTATTCTATCATTGGCCTAGAAACATGTCTTTTGCAAAACGCAGTCTAAGATTAGTTCACAAAATACAAAAGACAAATCAAAAGAATCAAACCAAATTTTAAAAATTCAGCATCATGTTTCACGCAAAAAGCCTCATATTTGTGTTGTTTCAATAAAAAAAATCAGAACTGTAATGTAAAATCATAGGCCTAGCTTTTCTACAAATCTCAAAACAAATAAAGTTGTTTGGTTCACAGCAAAAGCAAAATAAGCAACCAGTACAGCAAGTAAACAAGTAACCAGTACAGCAAGTACAAAGGCCAGCAAGCAAAAATCAGCATTGACATATCAGAAAAAGATGATAAGTCCAACAAAGACAGCAAAAGTAAAGTCAAAAACCAACAAAAGTACAGCAAAAAAAGTGATAAGTCTGTTATGCCAACTCCAATAAGTCAAACCCTTCACACGCAAAATCAAAGTATAAAAAGAGGAACACAGTTCACATTAAGGGAATGAGAGTTCACAAAAATATACAGAACCAGGGGGGAAACCACAACAATAATAATTTTCATTATTCTATAACACAAAAAATATGGAGGCAATAACCCAAAAATCCTTGTTTAAGTTTCCATCACCATAGCACAACCATTTTCAAAATAACATCCATTCATTCTGTAACAGAAACAACAACAATACAAACCCCTTTTCAAAATTCGGACAAAGAGATAAAAGAGAGATATACAAACACAAACCCTAACCAATCTCATCATCTTCCTAAAAACCCAATCATTCAGAAATTAATTTACTGAGAATAGAAGAAAAAAGCATAGAAAGATATTACAGGAGAAAGGTGAAGAGCTCGCGAATCCGAACCTCGCGACCTCGGTCTCTCTCTCTCTCTCTCTCTCTCTCTCTCTCTCTCTCTCTCTCTCTCTCTCTCTCTCTCTCTCTCTCTCTCTCTCTCTCTCTCTCTCTCTCTCTCTCTCTTCTTCTTCTTCTCATTTTTGTTTCCATTCATGCATCCAACACCGCAAATCTTTGTTAGTTTTCAAATCTGAACACTTAGGGTTTTCAAAATCCCTCTTTAGATCTAGGACGAATCCCTCACCATCTACAAAATCAAACCAAATATTAACACTCAAGAGAACAAGGCGAATCAGAAAATTTAATAAAAATTATGATTGGAGTTACGCCACCGCTGTGAGGCGATTACCGGCGCGGCACACATCTCTTCTCAGGCAAGAGAATTTCAAAGAACAAAGAGAGAGTTTAGAAATGAGAAAGAGAAGTTTGTGACAATACCCATTTGTTTTTTCTGTTTTGTTAAGTGGTTGATTGGGCCATCCATAAATTCCTCCTTCCAAGCTCAATTATATTTCTGCTTGCATACCCCTCTCTTTTCTAAATGTTGCGCAATAACAAACAAATGGGACATCCACAAAAATGACCAGCCAGCCCAATTTCTATTCCATTCAATGTCCCTCTTTACTTATGTTGCTTGCTCAACAACATCCTGGGCCTTGCGTTTCGCTTCCCTCCAGCCCAATTTCATTTTTTTTTGTTTTTAACAAACATTTTGGGCTTCAATTTCACTCTACTCACTAAAACACCCCCCATTTTACTTCTCATGCACAAGCCCATACACATTTTTTATTCTGTTTTCTGATTTAAACAAAAAAAATACATCTTGGGCCTGAACCATTTTTGTTCTTATCACCATCCATTTTCATTTTCTCACCTCCAACCCAACTATTTTTATTTCTTATTTTTTTTATTTATATATTTATTTTACTTAAACCAAAATACAAAAAATAATATATATTTTCTTGAATATTTAAATTATTAAATACTTTAGTTTAAACACTTACTTTATTTTTGTTAATACTTAGAATTAGGTTTTGTTTATAATTTAGAATATTTTTTTCTAAATTAGTATTAACATTCAACTTTATTTTCTACACAAAATCATTTAGACTTAGGTTTATTTTCTCCTTAAATTCTATTAACTTAGATTTTAGGCTTTGATAAACAATTAATTTATTTTTTCTTGTAATTGAATTAATTAGTTTAATTAGGTTAACTTTAAAACCCTTTCATAAAACCCTATAAATATTTTCCTAACAAATTTAATTTCTTTTTCTTTTCTTAAATTTAATTGAATTAATATTAGACTTATTTTAATTTTAATTTTCTTTTAACTTAGAATCTAGGAATTTAATTAATTATTTTGTTTCTCTTTTACTAAGTTTAATTAAAACATTTTTCATACAAAAAAAAAACATAAAAACAATCTTTTTCCTAATTTCACTTTACATTCTTGTATATTCTATTTCATATCTATTCAATATGGTTGTAATAGTAATTAGGTTTTAATTTCTTTCATCCCCATTTATAATTTGTACCCCCATCCCCCAAAATGATGTAATAGCGTAGAACTTTAAATTTCCATAATTTATCGCTTTCAACATTATTGCTAGTAATTAGGATTTGTATGGTAAGACTTAAAATCAACAAGTAGATAGCCATAAATTAAAGATAAAAATGCATGAAAAACAATACACCTTGCACACTCGCACCTCTAGGGTTAACCCACACTTGTTGCCTTGAATAAAAACAGTCATGTCCCTCGAATGTGGGATACTTTAGCAATGACCCTCGAATACAAGATCGTAGTCCCTCGATGACCCTTCGATGTTGCCTTCGGTAAATGATCTTAGAGCCTCACAAAAAATTACTAAGGTATCCTATAATGTTGTCTTCTATGACTGTACGACGACCCGCGCCTGTCCCTCACATCCAATGATGGAACTTCTTACCAATCAATGGTAAGATAACACTATCTAAAAGAGGAGGGAAAGAACAAAGATTTATTTTGAGTAGGTAGAACGCTCGAAGTTGCTTACTCACAAACTAAAACCATTTCCACACTCACATTTTCAAAACATCTTTCCAAAAAAATCTCTTTGAACTATTTTCAAAACCAACACTTTGTATACATTCTTATAGAGACGAGAATCATTACAAATTTTGCCGAAACAAAGGCGTTTTCAAAACACTTTCAAACAAACACAAACACATTTCACAAAGCATTTCAAAGTGAGCTAGCAACTAAGAGCCCGTAGATAACTACGGATGAAAAGGGTGCTAACACCTTTCCTTTTCATAACCTACCCCCCGAACTCAAGGAAAATTCTCAAAAGGTCTTTCATGTTCTTTTCACCCTTTCCTTTATTGGATAAAAGAAAAGTCGGTGGCAACTCTTGTTATCCGCAACAATTGCGATAAAACGCAAAACACCCATGTCAGTTCTCCCACCGTATTACAGGTGAGAACATATACATCAAAAGGTCTAGAAGGGGGGTGAATATACCAATTCCCTTTTAGAAAATTTCAAAAACATTTTAGGTCGCATGTACGAAATTAGAGATTTTTGAAAAGGCGCAGAAGCAAAATACAAAGTGAGAGAGTTTGGAAGCATATCAATTAAACAATCCATATGAAATGGTACATTATATTCTAAATGTAGTTCATTGCTTCATAAGCAAGTCAATCACAAGGCTACATAAATAGCTCTGTATCAAAGCTAGTTCAAAACACATAGTTTATAGATTCTACCAATTGTAAAATTTAAGTCATGATACTTCAATAAGATTTATACACCATAGACCTAACCTTATACATTAAATAATTATAAGCAATGTCTATCTTATGTGGTATACAATCATTGCAAACATGCAATCAATGTAATAATGGTAGTTAATGCTTGAAAAGTAAAGGAGTTAAGGGATGAAGAAAAGATACTCTACAATTTATAGTGGTTCGGTTGTCGTCCTCGAATTTCCTACTCCACTCTTCAATGGTATTAAAACTATTGGGAAATAATCACTATCTTCCACTATTTTATGAGTTTGATACAAGAATTTTGGTTACAACAGAATAATAAAAAGTAAACCACATTGTTGATGCAGACACTTAAACTGCTAACAAAACAAGATCTCAAAAGACCTTGATCCAATTATTGTTCACATGCACAATAATTATGCTCAAAGTATTTGTATGTGGCCATGAACCCTTTGATTTTAGTGATTTCTTATTCTGAGCGGTGTTCATGGCTAAACATTCATTTGATAACTCCCAACTTTGTCTGCGACCAATATTTCTTCAACTCCACCAAGAATGGACAACTTCCAATCTCGCCTTACGGAAAATTTATATTTGATCTAATCAAAGTCTTCCTTGGAGTATATTGAAACACTCGTCTTGATGGATATCGAGGATACCAAACTGAATTCAAGACAAAAATTAGATAACCTAATGTACCATTAGTCTCCCTCAAGCATTCAATCTTTAGAGGTGGAGGACTATAAAAATGGAATTATGACTAACGATGAAGATGATGAACAGTGCCCAAAAATCTCATGAACTAAACTACAACACAAGGTGTTAGTCAAGGTATAGATGAATGAGAAAGTAGAACATGACACAAGGTTCTAACAAGTTTCTAGATGAATGTGTCTTGGTAAAGTTGATATTCTTGAGATTGATTAATCTTGAAAGACAACAAGATTAATAAAATCACACTTTAAATCACTCAACACAACAACACAATTGCATAAAACAAGATGAAACAAAAAGGATAATGAGTTTGATATGAATTAACAATGTAGATGTTGTTTGTATAAGAAGAAGAAAAAATATCATGGTGTAAATTAGAACACACTAATATGAGAAGACAAAGAAAACATGCAATTTTTCTATGGGTAATACCATAGGTTTTCACATACTTGTTGCTTTCATCAAAGAAAAGTTATTTATATGAAATGTGAAAAATGGGTTTCTAAATCAATTGATTCAAATCAAGTGAAAACCATGATTCAAATCAAGTTTGTACTCTTGAACTTGTTGATTCAAATCAAGTGAAAACTTTGATTCAAATCATATTTGGTAGAGGAAAAATGAAGCTTCATAGTGGTATTTGATTCGTATCAATATATGTACTTGATTCGGATCATATGAGTTGTGATTCAAATCATGTGTTTTTTCGGATTTGAATCAATTCCACTAGAGACTTTTCCCATATTTCACACAGCTCATGATTCGAATCATATATTAGACTTGATTCAAATCAATTAACTGATATTTCAATTTTGATAACTTTAACTTGTGATTCAAGATACGCTCGTGGAAATGACATGAGAGGTATCCTATAGGCTCAAAAACATAATACTAACAGGGATAAAAAAAGGTTTATTTCATTAAATTAAGAGGGTACTTGGTACAAGTTTCAAATAGCCGAAACAATTACAATTAGTAAAAATGTACAAGCAAAAAGAACAATTTACTTCAAATTACAAATAAACAATCAAATATGATAAACAATAATCAAATGACAAGGCATCAAAACACAAACAATACTTAAAGCATGTAAAAGATACCACTTGATACTTAGTACTTTCAGTCTCCCCCTTTTTGATGTTTGGCAAATATGCGAGATTATTTTTGATGAAATAACCAACACGATATTTGGAATTTAAATGGGATATAATGAGCCCGGTGATTTGCACAGACTACTTTTTTTATTTGTAAAAGCTTATAAAGCTCCCCTGCATTAAACACTTAATGTGCGTAAATATCGACAATATATCAACTATTTCTCCGCCTTTGTCAAATATCAAAAAGGATAGAATCAAACATAAACGCATATTAGAATCCTATATAGTACAAAAGTCACCAAGAAATGTCATAACTAGTGAATCACAAGCACACCATACAAATTGCAATATGAAACTTTAATCATAAATGCGCAATTAGAAGAAAATATCAAGACAAAGATAACAACCAAGTGAATAACAATGATATCATATATAGGTGAATAAAAAAAATCACATAATCCACATGATAAATAACCAAAATATAGATTAATCAGATCACCAAAACAGATAGTCAACCTAAAAATACATAATTAGATACCAGACAAAAAAGATGTTAAATGTAATAAAATAAATGAAATGCAACATAATGGTAAATCAGATGGGCACACATCAGACGAATCATAAGCAGAGCGAGGTGCAACAAGATCATCTAGAAATGGAACAAGATGTTTGTTGCAACATCATTAGAAACAACATGAAATATGTAGTTGTTACTACCCATGTGATCAATGGAGGCCTTCAGAATCATTACAAAATTGCCTTACATTTTCATTTTCAAACATCTCTCCAAACATTCCCTTTTAATCAAATATTTTCAAAACAAACACTTTGTATACATTCTCAACGATACGAGAATCATTGCAAAGATTTCCAAACTTAGACATTTTCAAAATATTTTCAAACTTACACAAACACAAAGCATTTTAAAGTGATCAAGCAATTAAGAGCCCGTAGATAACTACAGATGGAAAGGGTGCTAATACCTTCCCTTTTCATAACCTACCTCCCGAACTCAAGAAAATTCTCAAAAGGTCTTTCCTTTTTTATTCACCCTTTCCTTTATTGGATAAAAGAAAAGTAGGTGGCTACTCTTTCTATCCGGAAAAATTGCGATACAACACAAAACACCAAGTCAGCTCTCCCACCATATCACACCTTACCTTGTGATAGAGAACTTTGGCAGTTTGAATTTTGGACGACTTCTTCTTAAGCTTTCCATAAGAAGTATCTTTGTTTGCTTGGACTTTAGACCTTGGCCTCTTTTATATTATAGGAGAGGAAGAAGAAACTTTTGATCTCTTCTTGTGTTGCTTGTTAGACAAGTTTCTGTGGGGATTGCTTCATGCCATAGAAGATGGAGATGAAATGGGTAGATGAATGATATGTTGATGATTTGGGATGATGTTTATGAATGATATGATGATTTGTTCAAATGGGTTTAAGTTTTGAAATGGGAGGGAAAAATATGAATGAATTATGAAAACAAAAATGAATGGGTTTCAATTGAAAGAGCGTGACTATTGAGTACGTGATTCCATTGATGTTTTAAAACTGATTCAAATCATTTAGTTTATTTTTAAGTGAAAATAATTATGATTCAAATCATGTTCAAAGACTGGTTCAAATCAATTTAATCAGCCATTTTCCCATGGTGAATGATTTGAATCAAGGGTTTAAGTTGTAAATGCAATGATTCGAATCATAAAACAAAGTTTTGAAGGAAAACTTAAAAATTGAGGCTTTTCAAATTTCTTAGTCAACTTAACACATAAAATCCTTTCAATGATCATGTAATTTTTTTTAAAGATATAATTGGATGCAAAAATAATTGGGCTAATTTTATGCAAATGAAAAGAAGTTAACGCACATGAATTTTATGTGAACGCAAAAAGGAAATGTTAATAAAGAGAAGGAGAATGAATGAGTGTGTGAGATGCATATGAATGCAATGAACTTCATGATAATTCAAAATTGGTGCATAGTATGAATGACAAACCAAAGTATGCAATGCACAAACACATGATACATACAAACATATTTCAGCCAATACCACACACAAAGGAAAAATTAATTATATTCATGTATACACAAAATAAATAAATGAGGGTTAAAATGATCATACCAATTTGACATTAGCTGCAAAGTACGAGCATTCATATACTAATTGGATACAACTCTTTTTAAACATCTGAAGAAAACTATCAGACTCTCCTTCTTAAAGCTTCAGAAGACCTTTGAATGCCAATAGTTTGATTTACACCAATTGACATAATTTATCAATTCTGAATTACTTATTCGAATCTTTGTTGATTAAATAAAACTTTAAGCATATATCTTGAATCTTTTAAAATCGTTGAAACTTCAGAGAATTAATGCAAATAGTCATAATGATTCTTTCACCTTCTTTATACAACAACCATGGATGAATAGGTTACTTAGAAGATTCTCTTGTTTTCTTCTTTTATCTCATGATAATTTCTGGCATAATAATGTGAATGTATGTTCATCTTTACTTGGGATCAATCTGGAACAACTTTTGAAGACAAGCTACACAATAAAAAAATTGCACATACCTCAAAGAGTAGTTATTTTAATCTTGGATGAATCAAATCTTCGAAAAATATATTAACTTCAAATAATGCTTGAAGAACATATTAGAAAGGTTTTGCTTGTAATAATCAATTTAATTCTTTTCAAATAATTAACCATGCACAAGTACATCAAGGTAATTTCATTGGAGATTCATTGAATTACATAAGCTTCCAAATGATTAGAAAATTTTTTCTAGGATCAAAAGGACCATATCCTCAACTTTTGGAGTCGCAAGACTTTGATCAAAAGCCCTGCTCTGGTACTAATTGTTGGGTGAGAATATGGACATCAAAAGTTCTATAAGGGGGATGGGGGCTGAATAGACTGATTCCCTTTTAGATAATTTAAAAAACATTTCAAGTCCCATGTACGAAATAAGATATTTTTGAAAAGGCGTAGAAGCAAAACACAAAGTGAGAGAGCTTGGAAGAATCTCAATGAAACATTCCATATGAAATGGTACTTGATATTCTAAATTCAGTTGATTGCTTCATAAGCAAGTCATTCACTAATCCACACAAGTAGTTTTGTATCAAAGCTAATTCAACATACATAGCTTATAGATTCTACCAATAGCATTATTTAAGTCATGATACTTAATTAAGATTGATATTCCATAGAAATAAGCTTAAACATTAAATAACTATAAGAAAAGTTTATCTTATGTGTTATACAATCAGTGTAAACATGCAATAAATTCAGTAGCATGGTAGTAAATTCTTGAAAAGTAAAAGAGTTAAGGGACAAAGAAAAGATACACAACAATATATATTGATTCGACTGTTGTCCTCACATTTCCTACTCCACTCTTCAATGGTGTTAAAACCATTGGAAAATAATGATGATCTTCCACTATTTTGATAAGTTTGATACAAGTATTTTGGTTACAACAGAATATTTAATAATAAACCATACTATTGATGCATACACTTAAACTGCTAATAAAACAAGATCTCAAAATACCTTGATCTAATGATTCTTCACTTGCACAATAAGTATGCTCCAAGTATTCGTATGTAGCCATCAACCCTTTTATTCTACTGATTTCTTGTTCTGAGCGATTATCAAGGCTAAGCATTCATTGGATAACTCCTAACTTTGTTTGCGAGTAATATTTCTCCAACTCCACCAAGAATAGACAACTTCCAATCTCGCCTTACGGACAGTTGATACTTGATCTTTCCAAACTCTTCCTTGGAGTATATTGAAACTGAAGGTGTGAAAAACACAAGAAAGGGGGGTTTTAAACCAAAAAAAAATTCTTTTAAAAAAATATTTCTCTTTAATTAAAAATACTTTTTCTCCACTCTTGATATTAACAATAATTAAGAACATGATGTAAAGAACAAGGTATGTTTATACTAGTTCACTTGAAAACTATCAAGCTAGTCTAGTCCACCTGCCAATGTGATTTCTCCTCTTTCAAATAAGGACTTAATCAATTAATCCAATTGATTATTACAATGCGCAAGCTACCCACAAGTGACTAACAACCTCAAAGACACACAAGTCCTAGAATTCTTAAGGATACAGACCTAACTGGTCCTTTAAGGAAAATCAAATCTCTAATACACACTAATCCTACACTTCTCAAGGATACATACCTAACCGGTCCGTTAAGAAAAATCAAACAATTGCTTGAATACAAGTTTTATTTACAATAATGTTGCTTCTACACAAGTTGAATATGCAAACTATTTTAAAAACAATATACTATAAAATATGAAATCTATGAACAACGCTTTATGCGTAGATACTTCGTTGATTGGATGCTTTCTCTCTTAGTCTTCAAGTATTTATATAGCCAATAAAATAATATATTAGTTGAGGGGTACTCTTGGGATTTCCATAATCATTGGCGGCTTGAGCAGTAACGTGAGGGACAAGATCGTGCAACGCGTCCTTCCTTTCATGGTAGTGGAATGAAAAGTTTATTGTACCATGTACTATTTGTACCACGTTAACGCTATCTTCTTTCCTTATGCACTTCAGAGGCTTCTACGTGCATAAGCTTAGAAGATAGAACATAACACAAGGTCATCAGAACTTCAAGTATTTAGAGTCTTCAGAGATGCGTCTTCAGAATCTTCAACACCTGGTCGTGAGAACCTTTTCTAGAACCTTGGTCTTTAGAATTTCAAGTCATCAGAGTCTTTAGAACTTTTTTCTTCAAAGTCTTCAGCACTGTGTCTTAAGAACCATTCTCTTAGAACCACGGGTATTTAGAAACTTGAGTCTTTAACATTTGGACTTAAGTAAAACTTCTTGTCTTCAGATCTTCTGATTGTTTCTTTAGAATCGGTTGTCTTCAGAAACATGAGTCTTCAGCATCTGGACTTTAGTAGAAACTTCTGCCTTCAGATCTTCTGACTTGTTTCTTTAGAGCATGTTGTCTTTAGAAGCATGAGTATTCAACATCTAGACGTAAGTATAACTTCTATATTCATATCTTCTAACTTGTTTCTTTAGACAAACATCAGAGCCTACACTTCAGAAGCTTCTAGAGTGTCTTGCTACTATTCATCAAAACTTGTGTAGCATAGAAGTAGAATTAATTCTCTTCTAATGTCTTGTTCACACCATCATTCAGAAGCAGAACTTGTTTGTTAAATACTAAAAAATAACAAACATTAAGTATAAAAATTGTTCATACAAACATACGCGTTTGTTATCGTCAAAACTCAGAGATAATATTTTAGAACCAAATCTTGTTTTAACAATCTCCCCTTTTTGTTGATGACAAAACTATGTATTTTAATGAGACAATTTTGTTCATATAATATGAAAAAGTGAAAATAAAAAGGTAAGGAATATTATCCTTTTTATGAAACTCCCCCTGAGTCAAAAACTTGATGAAGATCGAATATCTTAACTATGAACCATTTGAGTAGAACTCCTTCTGATTCCAATAGATCAGATATTGAGGTCTTGAGAGTCTTGACTCTAGAGGCCAATGAAAATAAAATCAATTGAAATCTTGAAAATTTAATGTCACTAAGACAACTTCCATATTCTCAATTCTTGGAGTCTGATTATGAAACATATCTTCAGAGTCTGAAGCCAACAAGTTAGACACAAGCCTTTCATAATGATTTCAGATCTTTGTCTTTAATGAGAGTTCTCATGACTCTTGAAAAAGAAAAACAATTCTAATATAAACAAAAGTTTGACTGGGTTAGAATGTAAGAAGCTCTTTTTAAAGAAAAATTTTCAGAACTTGATTATTGAAATCAAAATTACGTTCATTTAATTACTCCCCCTTTTTGTCAAAATCAAAAAGGTAATTATGTATGAAAAACATAAAAACCAGAAGAATTAACAGGAAAAGATAAGACGTGATTAGCCAAAAGAAAACTTCATTAACTTCAAACAATCACATAATAAGAAGTCAGTTGAAGGAAGTAGAACAAACTAAGATCCAAAAAGAAGACTTGCAGAAATATCAAATAATCAGAAGAAACACAGTAGTCACAAAAAGTAAGAAGTAAGTATAGTCCTATAGTTTAGAAGCAAAAGGAAAACGAAAATCCTAGAGCCTAGGGTTCAGTAGCAGAAGTAGGAGCAGAAATATTTCAGATAATCAATTATAGCATGTTCTGAACATTCTCATTGACACCCTTCTGTTTGATGATGCTTTCTCTGAACACCTGTTGTTCTCCTCTAATATCACCAATTACGTTTTCTGGACACATAATGGCAGGATCAGAAGATGAAGCAACCAGAGCATCTTCGTTATCCTTAGAAGCTTCTTCTGCTTCCTTTTCTTCTTCTGCTGATTTGAGTTTGACTTCTTCTTCTTCTTCTTCTTCTTCTTCTGCTTTTCTAAGCTTTTCTTCTTCTGCTTCTCGAAGCGCTTTAGCTTCAGCCTCTTTTTGCTTAGCAGTAAGCAGTTCAAAGAGTCTAACTCTTTCTCTTGTTTCTTTCCTTTCAGTTACCATCTGAACATCCCAAATTCTGGATGCTTCAGTAAAATAATTCATTTGTTCAACCTTAGAAGACACCCACTTCTGAAAAAGTTTCCAAGAACCATCCATGTCCTGAGGCTCAGTACTCGTATTGGCTTCCTCCCTTAACTTAGCAACCTTTTTCTTTGCCTTGATTCTAAAAATGTTAATGCATTCATCCAAGGTTTTAGGAGAAGGTTTTTCATAAACAACCAAGGCTTGGGTAGGTTTAGGATGGTTTGGTTCAGAAGTTTGATCAGGATGGTTTTGTGATAACATTTGTTCAGTCATATCAAAAAGTTCAAAACAAGTGAAAGGCTCACTTGTGGAAATTTCAACAGCTCCATGATTATTAGACATTGTCCTTTCAGACATTTTGTGATCAGGGGGAGAATTAGATCAGGATGGATAATGGGTGAGTCATGGAGAGTGATTTTTTTGTTAAATAAGGCAACATGAAGATTGGTATCAAAATTTGAAAAATGAGAAGTTTGTGGAAGTGATTGAGATGAGGTTAATGGAGATGTAAAAGTGTGGATTGGTTCTGATGAAATGATGGTATTGAGAGATGGAATAGGATTTGGATAAAAAACTTATGTGGTGGTGGTGGATTTAGAAATGATTGTTGTTGATGGTGGAACAAATACATTTGTAGTTACCGAAGTTTCAATTGAAGTGGTATCAATAACAGGTGGGATATTTGTGACAGGAACAAAAATAGAAGTGGTGATGGTGGATGATGGAATACAAAAGGATATAAAAGATGATGTTTGTGTGGTGGTGGTTGGAATGGATGAGATTGTATCAATAATATTAGAAACAGACAATGAAACAGGTACATAAGTAGCAGTAGCAGACTTACTTGTTGTTTCTGGATAAGCAGCAAGAGTCACAATCTTAGAGTTCCAGACTTCTTCTTCTTTCCAGGTTCAGGAGCTTCTAAACTCTTCTTCCTTTTCCTTTTAGAATAATCAACTTCCTCTGTAGAATGTTTGGTGATGTCGATATTAGATATATCATGTCCTGCTCTATCCATCCTTACAACATATGTAGCCACGTCAGTCGGGTTACCAATCTTGGAGAATAGAGGAAAGTTGTCAATGGGGATTCTTCTATTCTTGGTGACTTCAGTTGGCTCACCCAAGTGTTTCTTTATAAGTTTTTGGATTATCTTCATGTTTCTCAAGGTTTGTCCATTAAATGGTTCTCCAACAATGGGAATCAAGTATTCAGAGAACTTGGCCTCTTTTGTCAGAAAGTCTACCAAGCAACTTTCTACAAAGATGTCAGTTAAGAGACGTCCATATTGAATATTAGGAGAGACATTTTTCTCTTGATTTGAAATTGTTCTTGATTTTCTAATAGCCTCCTTCAAATGACTAAATAGAACAAAGGGAAGATTCACCTTCTTTTTGGCAAGCAAATAGTAGAGCATGAACTACTGGCTGATGTTAAAATAATCCGAAGAACTTATTAAAGGTCCAGGTTTTATGCAACCCATAATGATCTTGTGCCAAATTCTCAAATTGTCATAAAGATCCTTACTCTTGTATTATTTCTTCTCAGCGAGGTAATTCTTAAACAAAAATTGAAGGATAGCATTCTTTTGAGCATTAGACCTAAAATCCATTCCAAACGTACATTTTCCTTTCAAAAACTCCAGACTTAGAAGATCCGCAATAGACTTTTCTGTGATGACTATTCTTTGACCAATCATATCCGAGACAATGTGAAGATCATCACAGTCAGAATTCTTCCAAAAATCCTTTACTAAGGCTCCATAAATAGGACCGTGTAGCCTTTGAAAGTAGTTTTCCAACCCTTGAGCCTCTAACTCCTCTCTAATGTCACACCCATTTTCAGCAAGATTATCAAAATCGACCATGTATTCACTAAGAACTACTAACTCAGATGGAGGAACGATGCATTGAACTTTAAAATATTTATGAGTGACATAATTCGCGTCAACCACTGGATTGGAAGATGAAGCTGAAGCGGTTGCAGTTGTAGGTGGAACTGTTGAAGATGACAGAACCATTGTTGAAGACGAAGGAGCAATAATTGACAATGATGTCGTGGATAGAATCAAAGCTTGTTCCATTTCACTAGAAAACTTAATAGCTTCTTCTTGATCGGGAGTCATCATCGTTGAAAACGGATGGAAATGATGAAGAATGTTGTATAAGAACTTTTGAAGAAGATGGAGAACTCCGAGAGAAATGAAGAACAATTGAGAGAAAAGAGGGGTTTAGGGTTTCTAACGTGTGGGAGTGAAGTGAACATGTGTGATTTACAGTGTTTGAGAAGTGAGAGAAAATAAAATAATAAGATTACAAATAAACACAATAATTAGGAGCATTAAATGAAAGTAATAATTACGATTTCAATCAATTCCAAAAAATATGCACATTATTCATTGCATAGCTTAGATAGCGTGTGATGATTAAGCATAACCAAGGGTTACACACATTAATCAATACATCTAACTAAGTGACACGTTTGATATCCTCGAAGTCTGGAGAACCAAAAGGTTTCCATCTAATCAAATACATTTATGACCGAAACATCTTCTAATTACTAAGGTTCTGAAAGAAATACAATAGCGGTAATAAGGTTTAAAGAGAATAGAAACATTACTCATAGAAGTCTGATAGTCTATCAGCTGATTCTTCAAACAATTTTCCGAATCCAGACTTTATTTAGAAGATGAGCTGGAACAAGTGAGATAATTAAGGCTCATAAGCATTTCTCTAGAAGATTTAAAGTTTGGTCTTGTTCTGACAATAACATCTTTGATTACAAGAATTTTAGAGCCAATAATATTTCTTTTCTTGTTGCTTCTGACACTATCCATGGCTCCAGATTTATGTTCTAAAACATGGAACATATGCATTTCGCCCATCATGTGTTGCAAGCATCTATTGTCCAGGTGCCATAATTGGTGTTTCTGTTGCGCCATCAAGAACATCTGCAACATAGATTATCTGATCTTTGGGTACCCATTTTCTAGGCCCTCTCTTGTTAAAAGTTCCATATTCTGAAACCTTTGTACTTTTGTGCAACAGGATAATCATGTGAAATTTGTACATGATACTTTAGTTTAGAAGTTTCCTTCAGTGTCTCTGTTTGTGCTACAGTAGTATCAGAACCTTCTTGTTCTTAACATTTCAAATTTGTGTCAGCAAGCACAAAATGTTCAGAGAGAGGTTTTGGTTTGACATTCAGAGTCTCATCATTTTTCTTTGATGGTCTTGAATATCCCAAGCCCCTGCTTCCATTTCTACTAACACCATAGATTATAGAAGCCATTTTGCTTCTATCTATCCTTTTAGCAAGGAAGTGTTGAAAAGCTCTATCATATTTAATTACTTCGTCAGTAACATATGGGTTAGAGAAAATCTCTTCTTTTAATCTAGACACTTTACTTTTCAGAGCGATGTTTGATTTTTCTAAAATAAATAGTTTCTAATTTAAGTCAGAAATATTTTGCTCATATATAGTAGTATTCTCAGAGTAGCTACAAAACTCTTTTTCAAAATTTTGTGTTTACTTAGAAAAGATTGACACCTTTTCATTAATTCAAATAAACCAATTTCAAGTTCAGAACGAGATAAGGAAGAAAGTACCTCCTTGTCGTCATCAGAGTCTGACTCATTATCAAGTGTCAGTCATCTTCAGATGTTTCTTCATGTGTGCAAGTTCAGGCCATGAGTGCCACATTTGCATGCTCTTTATCAGAATCTTCATCTTCTGATTCAGAATCATCCCATGTTGCCATAAGACCCTTCTTATCTTTGTAAGCCTTTTTATGCTTCTTGTCTTTCTTGAGCTTTGGGAAATCATTTTCGTAATGTCCAGGCTCCTTGAATTCATAACAGGTAACTTCTTTTACAGAAGCATTCTTATGACCATAAGTAGATTCATCTCTTCCATATGTCCTTCATTGACTTCTGAATTTGCTTTGTATATGCTTCCAGATTTGACTGATTCTTCTGGATATCAACAAAAGTTCTTCGTCATCTGAATCTTTTTCAGATTCTTCTGATTCTTCCTTAGCTTGATAAGCCTTGGTCTTTCCAGACGTAGACTTTAGAGAAAATTATATTACCCTCTTGTGAGGTTCATCTTGATCAAGCTCTATTTCATGACTTCTTAAAGAACTAATAAGTTCCTTAAGACTCATGTTGTTCAGATCCTTTGCCAATTTTAAAGTAGTTACCATTGGTCACCATTTGACAAGAGGACTTCTGATAATCTTCTTAATGTGATCTATAGTAGAGTAACCTTTATCCAGAACCTTAAGTCCTGCCACAAGAGTCTGAAATCTTGAAAACATCAATTCCACAGATTCATCATCTTCCATCTTGAAGGCTTTGTATTTTTGAATTAAGGCCAGAGACTTTGTTTCCTTTACTTGTGCATTTCCTTCATGCGTCATCTGAATAGAATCAAAGATAGAATTTGCAGCCTCTCTATATGTGATCTTCTCATATTCATTGTATGAAATAACATTAAGCATAATAGTTCTTTTTGTAATGATTCTTGTAAGCTTTCTTCTATGCTTCTGTGATTGCACTTCTTGCAATCTTCTGACCTTTATTATCTAATGGGTGAGTATAGCCATCAACTACCAAATCATAGATCTGAGTCATATACCAGAAAGTAACTTTCGATTCTATTCTTCCAATAGTCAAATTTCTCCCCCATCAAACATAGGAGGTTTTGAACTATAGTGGTCTTTATCATTATCCCTATTATAAACAGTGGTAGTTAGTGTAGCCATTGGTTTTTCACACAAACTAGATCGGTACTGAACACTGTTAAGTATTGATAAAAAATGCAAACTTTTTATCTCCTCAGAACCGGAGCTCTAATGCCAATTAAAGGTGTGAAAAACACAAGAAAGGGGGGGGGGGGGGGTGAATTGGGTTTTAAACCAAAAAAATTTCTTTTAAAAAAATATTCCCCTTTAATTAAAAATATTTTTTCTCCACTGTTGATAATAATAATAATTAAGAACAGGAAGTAGAGAACAAGATATGTTTGTACCAGTTCACTTGAAAACTATCAAGCTAGTCTTGTCCACCCGCCAAGGTGATTTCGTCTCTCTCAAACGAGGACTTAATCCAATAATCCAACTGGTTATCACAATACACAAGCTACCCGTAAGTGACTAACAACCTCCAAGACACACATGTTCTAGACTTCTTAAGGATACAGACCTAACAGGTCCCTTAAGGAAAATCAAATCTCTAAGACACACTAGTCCTAGACTTCTCAAGGATACAGACCTAACTGACCCCTTAAGGAAAATCAAACAACTGTTTGAATACAAGTTTTATTTATAATAGTGTTACTTCTACACAAGCTGAATATGTAAACTATTTTAAGAATAATAGACTAAAAAATATGAAACTTATGAACATCGCTTTGTGCATAGATATTTCGTTGATTGGTTGCTTTCTCTCTTAGGATGATGCTTGGGGGTTTCCATATACATTGGAGACTTGAGAAGTAACATGGGGACAAGATCGTGCAACACGTCTATCCTTTTATGGTAGTGGAATGAAGCATTGATTTTACCATTTACTATTTGTACCATATTAAAGTTATCTTCTTTCCTTCTGCACTTCAGAGGCTTCCGCGAGCATGAGTTTAGAAGAAAGAACATAACACAAGGTCATCAGAATTTCAAGTCTTCATAGTCTTCAGAACTGCGTCCTTAGAATCTTCAACACCTGGTCGTGAGAACCTTTTCTAGAACCTTTGGTATTTAGAACTTCAAGTCTTCAGAGTCTTTAGAACTTCTGTCTTCAGAGTCTTCGGCACTTGGTCTTTAGAACCCTTCTCTTAGAACCATGGGTTATTAGAAACTTGAGTCTTTAGCATCTGGACTTAAGTAAAACTTATTGTCTTCAGATCTTCTGATTGTTTCTTTAGAACCCGTTGTCTTTAGAAACACGAGTCTTCAACATCTGGACTTTAGTAGAAACTTCTGTCTTCAGATGACTTGTTTCTTTAGAGAACGTTATCTTTAGAAGCATGAGTCTTCAACATTTGGATATAAGTAGAACTTCTGTCTTCAGATCTTCTGACTTGTTTCTTTAGACAAACATCAGAGCCTACACATAAGCTTTTGAAATGACTTGCTATTATTCATCAGAACTTGTGTAGCACAGAAGCAGAATTAATTTTCTTCTAATGTATTGGCGACACCATCCATTAGAAGCAGAACCTATTTGTTAAATACTCAAAAATAACAAACATTAGAGTAACAAAATTATGCATACAAACATACTCATTTTTTATCATCAAAACTCAGAGATGATATTGCAGAACCAAATATTGTTCTAACAGAAACACTCTTCTTGATGAATATAAAGTATACCAAACTAGATTTAAGAAACAATATTTGCACCTATTACAAACAACAAACTTCACTCACAAAAAATTAGATGACACCAAACTTCAATAAGTTAAAGAGTCCAAAAGATAAAAGATCATGGTGTAAAGAATCACACTAAGAAGAAGACAACTAAAACACTTAAGGTCTCAATAGGTAACACCATAGGTTTCACACACTTGTTACTTTCATCAAAGAAAATATATTTATATGAAATGTGAAAAATGAATTTTTGAAGCAATGATTTAAATTAAGTGAAAACTATGATTTAAATCAATTTTGGACTCTTGAACTTATTGATTCAAATCAAGTGAAAACTATGATTCAAATCCATATTTTCAGAGGAAAATGAAGCTTCACAGGGGAGTTTGATTCGAATCAATATATGTACTTGATTCAGATCACATGAGGTTGTGATTCGAATCATATATATTTTCTTATTCGAATCAATTCCACCAGAGACATTTCCCATATTTCACACCGCTCGTGATTCAAATCATATATTATACTTGATTCGAATGAATCAACTAATATTTCTATTTTGATAAATTTAATTTGTGATTTAAATTACACTTGTCAAAGTTACAAGAGAGCAATCTCATATGCTCAAAAACATAATACTAACAAGGATAAAAAGATATTTATTTTATGAAATGAAGAGAATAAATTTAATTTGTGATTCAAATTTTTCTTGTAGAAATTACAAGAGAGCAATCTCATAAACTCAAAAACATAATACTAACAATGATAAAAAGAAATTTATTTCATAAAATGAAGAGATACTTGATACATCAAATTTTGCTCTACTTTTTTTATCATCAACATAGTCTTTATTAACTATAAATTTATCTCATGACTATTACATTTGATCATGAGGTTGTCCAGTTCTCTGCCTTTTGATCCATCATTGCGATTCCAATTTTATCTGATATTTGTATATTACCAATCTTTTGTTGACAACTACAGATTTAATATTCTTTAGTTCTTTTTGACTTTTTGCCATGAAATCGTGATTAAGTTTTGATGATTAACCTTATTTTAATTGTTAAAACCTTAATTGGAATTAAATAGTATAAAGTCTTGGTTGTTGATATTTCTTTTTATCTCATGGTTTTAACGTTTCTATTAGAAGTATTTGGAAAAGAATTTATTTTAAAAAAGAATTGTAATTCAATTTTTTTTTAAATTAGATAATTACTCAAAAAAAAAAAAACAAGTTTTATTTAATATTTTTGTTCCACTTTCATGTTTTCATTTTGATTAATTAGATAATTTTGATTTTTATCTGAAAATTTAACTTTGTTTTTTATTTGAAAAAGATACTAATAGAACTTTTGTTATGCTATCCTATGAGTTTTTTTTTTTTAATAATTAGATTTTGAAAAAAAATCGTAAATAATCATATTTCGGAAAAAATTACGTAAATAACCATGTTTCAGAAAATCCAACAAAAGTGGAGTCATCTCAATTTGCGCCTACACCTTAAATTAAAGGGGATGCGCCATCTCACTTGGCGACTAGGTGTTAAAAGTGTGCCCTAAGTCAAATGAAATGACGCCTTAGTGCAAAGGGGAGCCAATTTTTTTTTGTTTTTCATGTTAAATGCGGGACATTACGTACACGATATAGAATCGCGAAAATTCGACTTTTTATTTACACAAAATGATTACACAAAACGATTACATAAAAAAATTTAAAAAAATTAGTGGTCCCCCAGAACCCGGTAACGACCTGTGGTTCCGCATCCTTGTCCTCGCCTGTCCCGTGGTGGGTTTCATCACGTTTCCTGTTGTGGCAGGGTCGATGGCCCAACGAAGCCAATGCGTTATAGATCCATGAAATCGGTCAGATCTTCATATCTAGAAGATCCGCTTTGGTACAGTCGGTTACCCATACCCTCAAAGTTTGGTCGTCTTGGTGGTGGGTGGGGTTTCATGGTTGGCCTATAGCACTGGTCGTCTGAGTAAGGGGGTAGAAAGAAAATGAATCCTGGGGTGTTTGGTATTGGTAATGTTGGGTGCTTTGGTGATGTGGTGGTTGATGGTAAGTTGGGTCGGTTTGGTCATAGTCTTAGGAAAATCCCAGATTTGGGCTAAGGTTAGATGTTGAGGGCCCATATTGGGATATGGAGAAGACTGAAATTGTGTGTGGGGCATGCGGGTGTATTGGTATTGTGATTGAAATTATGGTTGGGTGTGGGGTATATGGGGGTATTAGTATTGAGGTGGTGATTGTGGTTGGTTGTGGGGCATGTGGGTGTATTCATATTGTGGTGGTAATTGTGGTTGGGTGGTTGTGGATCTGTTTCGTCAGGGAGGTTGGTGGGAGGTTGATGTGTGTTGTGTTTGTTGTTGGAGAAATGAGGGTTGTGTCCATTGTGTTTGTGGGTCAACCAAATACATTGGATGAGACACGTGCATTTCTGGGTTACTAACCTATCTGTACCAAGCTAAATATTGATCTGTGTGTCGCATATTACCATGGTTGAGAAAAACTGGGAATTTCAAGACATGTCAGTGACGCCTCTGCCACATCTTACACCATTCTGGAGCAAAATCTTTCCAGTTGGTAAGACCCCATTGGGCGTCGATCCTTTTGAGACTCCACGAAGACAAACAAGTTGGATCGCAGGGTATCTCTTAATGCATTCCAAACTGCATCTTGACACGGTCGCTGTGGTGCATCTCTACAATGTTGAACCGTATGATTGCAGTCTTTGCGCTCCAAATTATTGCATCCTCAGAGTTCAGTTCATGGTCCAAACCCAAATATGGTCTCCAGATAAACTATGGATAAAATTAAATCAGCTTAATGAAAAACGTAATAAATAAATAATTTAAAGGTAGAAAAGTTCAAAGGTATGACGTACATCATCAGGGTCAAGGTGATCTAATAGATTGCAATATAGAGCGACATTGAATCTTGGATTCTTGCCGTAATCCATACCCCTCATGCAGTACCTAAAGGAATTGTAAAATAGTTTATTTTTATCATATATTTGGTGAACACATGAATAATAAATGATATTAGTTATTGACTTACTTTGTTGCGTATGGGAAAACTAATGCGTTGTTGTTGACGGGATTTAGGGACTCCATTCTCCACCAACCCCACGCTTGAAGTAAGAAAGCGCATCCATAAAAAGTACATTTTTCCTTGGTTGCATTTTTACACAAGGAACTGTATAGATGGGCTAAAACAGCAGAACCTCAACTATACTTTCTAGTTTTTTCAAAGTTTCTAAATAAATTTAAATACATGAAATTTAAACTATTCCCTGTTTTTTCAGGAAATGAAAAGGTTTCAAAAAGTATCATTATATAATTTCTAGCTTTTATTACTTTAGCTAGCTCAGAGGAATTTCCGTTCAACTCCAAAGTCGCATAATGATTTTTGAGTTCAGTGAGTAGTATACCTTGGCCTCTTGCACCACCACCTTCAACCATATCCTTGCTCAACAATTCCTTGCACAGATAATTGGGCTGTTGAATCGACCCGTTAACCGCCTTACCATCGACAGCGAGACCCAATAACATGTACACGTCCTCTAGTGCGATGGTACATTCACATATTGGTAGATGAAATGTGTGTGTCTCGGGTCTCCACCTTTCCAACATTTCATGTATGAACTTTGAATCCATCTTGCAGTTGGAGATCTTTATAACCTTTTTGAAACCTGCATATTCGAGATATGGCACGATCAACGGGTCGGGAGAAATGTAGTTGTGTGACCGAATTATGAATCTTTTAGCATCCTAAATTCAAATTGTAAAAAGTGTAAGATTCTGTAAGATGTATAAATCATTAATAATATTATAAAAAATTTATAAGTATACAAGAAAATTTGAGAATTTATAAAAACTTACAAACGCTGCAATTTTGTCTCTTGTGCCTCTGTGAGAATCGCCCATTGTGAGAAGAGCCATAGCTGAAATTGTATTAGATAATGAAAGAGTTTGTAGAAGAGAGTGAGATGATTGTTGATGTAAAACAAGTATGTGAGGCTCTGTATTTATAGGCAAAATTTTATCACGAAGTGAATAAATGAGGTGGGTGGTGGGTGCATGCATGCATGGTAAGTGTCACTCTTGCAGTGTAGGTGCAGGCTAGGTGGCAGCCTTGCGGAAGGAATCTTTGCATGCATGTAATACGATTGGACATGTAGGGAGGTGCCATTTGACTTGGCTAATGAGTACAAAATTGAAAGGTGACGCCATCCTAGTTGGGGAATTAGAGGTGGCATGGGTTGTAGTGTAGGTGCATGCTAGGTGGCAGCCTTGGGGAAGGAATCTCTGCATGCATGTAATACGATTGGACAAGTATAGAGGCGCCATTTGACTTGGTGAATGAGTATAAAATTGAAAGGTGTCGCCATCCCAGTTGGCAAATTAGAGGTGGAATGGGTTGTAGTGTAGGTGCAGGCTAGGTGGCAGCCTTGGGGAAGGAATCTATGCATGCATGTAATACGATTGGACATGTAGGGAGGGGCCCGTGGCGGATTCACCATACGGAAAGGGTGGGCCTATGTCCGTGCTCCACTCAGCCTAATTTTTTTTAGTTATATTATATTTATTAAAATTAAATAAAATCAATTTTAAAACAAAAAGAAAGGGAAAAATAGAAATGCTTTTTTTTAGTTATATTATATTATTAAAATTAAATAAAAACAATTTTAAAACAAAAAGAAAGGAAACTAGTTTAAAATAATTTTAAGAAGCTGAAACGCAAAAGGGAGAAGAAAAAATTGCTCTCTCTGCCGTCTCCCACCTTTCTCCTTGTCGTCTCCCCCCCCCCCCCCCCCCCCCCCCATCCGTCGACTCTCTCCCTCCATCGACTCCCTCCCTTTGTTGCCTACTTGTTCCTCCCTTTGTCTCTTCGACTACGTCGTCATCGCAATCGCAAATCTCGTAAATCACACGCTTTTGACTTTCGGTATAATACTGTATTTTATTTGTTGTTTATGTTTCTAGTATATAGAACTTTTTTTATTTGATGAGGAGACTTTGTTTTTATTTAGGTTATTCACAAATTGGTCTTAAAGAGTTATAGTTACTGTAAACAAATGTTAATTAAAATTTTTTTTAACAGTAAGCTGTAAGCATAAGAATTTCTATACTAAGGACTGGAAAATTTTCTTAAGAGTAAGTTGTAAGCATACAAATTTTCCATTGTATAAATAGTTTTTTTTTTTGTAAAAATTAACAGTAAAAAATTTCTTGTTTATATTTAGCTTTTTTTTTTGTCTTCTTTGTATCAAAATAGCTTAGGTTACTAATTATTGATGCAAAATTGGTTTATAAATTAGTTGTAGATACCTAAATAGCTTTTCATTATAAATTGGTTTATAGATTTTGTTTTTATTTAGGTTATTAATAAAGTAGTTTCTTTTTTGATACCTTTTAATTATAGGTTTTTTAGGTTATTTATAAATTTATTAACTATTTTATCTTTTATTCAGAGATGAGGAGATTTTTGGTTGATAGAGAAAATATTGAGAATGTGAATGTTGTGAAACCGGAATCTGAATTAGAACCACCGCTTAATAATGTGGTTAATGAGTTTAATCCAAATGAGATTTTGTGTGATCCAGGTCGTAGGAAACAAATGAATGAGTATGCTCCGGATATTCAAGACCAAGTGAGGAGTGCATATATATTGAAGGGTCCAATGCAACCAGATTTGTCAAGCTTTCCTCGTACTCAATTTAGAAGTGTTAAAAGAGCATTTTGTAAATCATGGTATAAGAATTATCACGGTTAGAATACAGTGAGATAAAAGATGCAGCTTATTGTTTTTATTGTTTTCTATTTAAGCAACCTGGGAGGGCCGAACAATTTGGTTTTGAAGTCTTCACTAAAAGCAGATATAGATATTAGAAGCATGCATCTCAAGGCTTGAAAGGTCATGTTGGTAGTCATAATAGTTTGCACAACTCATGTGCCAAGCACTATGATAATTATAATAATCAAAGACAAAGTGTGACAAGTAAGTTTGCTAAAGCAACCAAAGAATCAGAAGAATTGTATAATATTTGTTTGACTTGTTCTTTAGATTGTTCAAGATATCTCATAGCACAAGGAATGGATTTCCGTGGCCATGATGAATCCTCTACTTCGCTAAATAAAGGTAATTTTAGAGAGATGGTAGATTGGGTAAAATCTCATAATGAACAAGTGAGGGATGCTTTTGATCATGGTGTAAAAAATTGTACAATGACTTGCGGTGACATTTAAAAGGAGCTTGCAACATGTTGTGCACATGAAGTCACCAAGGTGATTATGGAAGATCTTGGTGATAGACAATTCTCCGTGCTTATTGATGAGTCACGTGATATATCCGTCAAATAGAAAATGGTAGTGATGTTGAGGTTAGTAGTTGTATTTTCCAATTTCTAATTTTCATTACCTATTATTTTCTATGCCGCCAAGTAAACTGGTTGAATTTGTTTTAGGTTTTTGAATGACAAAGGAAATGTTGTGGAACGATTTATTGCTCTACATCATGTCAGAGATACTTCATCTAAGTCATTAAAGGATGCTCTTTATGGTATTCTTGATAAGTACACATTATCTATTTCAAGGATACGAGGGAAAGGATATGATGGAGCTTCAAATATGAGAGGTGAATTTAATGGTTTGCAAAGAAAAGTTCTAGATGAAAACCCTTATGCTTTCTATGTCCATTGTTGTGCTCACTATTTTCAATTGGTTATTGTGTCTGTTACTAGTAGTTGCTCATCTATTCATTATTTCTTTGAGTATGTCACATTGATTGTGAATACAATAAGTGCATCTTGTAAGAGGAGGGATGCTTTGACAGAGGCACAACGCCAAGATATTTTAAATAAACTTGAGAGTTGTGAGATATCTAGAGGAAGGGGATTGCAACAATCATCTAGTCTCACTAGACTCGGGGATACTAGATGGGGTTCATATCATACTACATTGCTTCTTTGGGTCAAATGTGGTCCTCCGTGTTAAAGGTGCTTAGTATGGTTGATGAAGATGGACGTGGACCATCTCAACCATCGGGTTTGATAGAAAAAATGGAGAGCTTTAAATTTGCTTTTATTTTGAGGTTAATGTTAAAGTTGTTTGGTATTACAAACGAGCTTTCAAATGTATTGCAAATAAAATATCTTAATATTGTGAATTCCATGTGTGATACGGTGGGAGAACTGACTTGAGGTTTTGCGTTTGTTTTCGCAAATGTTTCGGTTGAGCAAGAGTCGCCACCGACTTTTTATTTTATCCTAAGGAAAGGTTAAAAAGCACAGCAAAAACCTTTGAGATGTTTTCTTGGGTTCGGGGAGTAGATTATAGAAAGGGAAGGTATTAGCACCCTTTCTATCCATGGTTATCCATGGGCTCTTAGTTACTTGCTTAGATCAACTTGCCTTGATTTTCAATTGTTTGAAATGGTGCTTTCAATTGTTTGAAATGGTGCTTTGTGTGTGTGTTTTGAAAATGTTTTGAAAAGAGGCCAATGTGGTGGCAACCTTTGTAATGATCCATGTTGGGATGTATACAAAGGTGTATGTCTTTTGAAAAGTTTTCAATGTTTTTTGAAAGTGGTTTTGAAAGTGTGTTGTGATGTGTATTTTGAAAAATAGGCAAGTGTTTTTGTTTTGCAAGTTGGCAAGTAACCAAGAGCTATCTACCCTAAATTTCTCAAAGATCTTTGCTATGTTTCAACCCTTTTAACAATTTTGTTCCACCATTGTATTTGGTGGACAATCTTATGTTATGATGTTAACGGGACGGGCGCGGGTCATCGTTTAGACCATGATTGCAATGGTGCCAAGTATCTTTGGGCAATTTTTTTTCTTTAAGGGACTTGATCATTTTTTAGGAAACTTTTGAAAGCGTCATCGAGGGACTATGATCATTTGAATTGTTTTGTTTTTGCCAAAGATACCTAACATGCAATATGGCCCATTATTGAAGGCAACTAGTGGAATAACCCTAGGGGGGTGCAAGTGTGATTGGTGTTGTCCATTTTCATGCTTGTTTATCTTGAATTTAGGTCAAACTATTTTTGGTTAATTTTTGCATACAAAACCCTAATTCTATCATGGTATAATTAGAAAACTTTTAAATGCGGAATTTAAAGGTCCTAACTTATTACACAATAATCATGGGAATGGGGGTACAAATGTTCAAATGGGGATGAGACTTCATAGGAGAGTAGCGTCCAATATTTACAACCAAATCGAATTGCGCAAATGTAAATATAAAGATGTATAAGAATAAAGCAATATGTATGTGAAGGTATTTTTGTGTAAGTGTATATTTTATTCACAAATAAAATAAAAATAATTAAAAGAAAGTTAATTTTTGAATATTTTCAAGTTTAGGGCAAAAACCCTAATTTTGCTAAATAAAAGGTATTAATTATTTATTATGTATTATATACAATATTTATTAATTATATACAAAAATAAATAAAAGAGAAGTATATTTGTCAAAAAGGTATTTTTAATGTTAAATATTAATAAAAATAAAAATGTATATTTTTGTATTTTTATCCTAAATATCCTAATAAATATGTAAATATTTATATTATATGTTAAGTATACTAAATATGTACAAAAATAAAATATTTAATATTTACAAAAAAAAAGTATATTTTCATAAAATGTTTTCAAAGGATAAAATAAAATGAAAATTAGAAAATAAAATGTATTGGTATTAATTTTAGTATTTTTAAATAAAGGATATTATGTATTTATTTACATATATAACTAAATGAATCAAATAAATATCAAATAAAATGCAAAAAAAGTGAGAAAAATATTTTTAATGTTTTTTCATGTTTAAATAAAAATATAGAAACAAAATCAAAAGGAAAAAAAAAAAGACAAATATATCTCAAAATGGGCCAGGGGGGTACATGTGAAATGCAGTGGTGCAAAAAGGAAACAGAATCAGGCCCAACCCAATACCTATCTTCTTCAACCTCCAGCAAACTTGTCTCAAAAACGCGCGTTTTTTACACTGATTCAAACATCCTGATTCTTGGACTTTTAAGCAAAACTCATAACATCAAAAATGTAGGGCATTAAGAGACGAATCCAGACATATAAAGAACTTGACTTAACTCTAAGAAATGAAAGAGAATTTCTTCATCCCTAATTCCTTACCTAAGTTTTTGTCAATGTTCAGGTCTTAAATTCTCTCAACATATGCAATATAAATGGAAAGTGAGGATATGGATGGCTTCAGGGACATGAACATGACATTTTTCATTCATAAAACTAAACCTAACTCTTCCTAGATTGAGAGATAGAAGTCCATGAACTTACCTGTTCAGCTTGGATCGTATCTGACAATGGAGGTACTTTCAAGGCAAGGTGAAGACTTGTACAGCTTACTTGAAGTCCAGGGATGCTATTCCAATGCTTGATATGCTTTGAAACTTGCTATATCAAGCTACAGAAGTTCACCTGCAAAACAGAAAAAGTGAAAATGGTGAAGTTGGTTGGAGGTGTTACAGGTCGTGTCCAATGCTTGGGATGGCTTCAGTGGGTGATAAGGAATGTGTTTGCAAAGGTTTCAGCCAAAACGCACGAGTGGAAATGTTTGTGGAAGTCAAGTTGCAGGGATGCCCTGTTTTTGTGTAGTACAATGGTGTTTTGAGGTTTAGGGAGGTATGGAGGGTAGTTAGCTCGTGCCTTAGCTCAGTTATGATATTTGGAATGTGTACAACAAGTTTGTCTAAGCTTATGTTGGCAGAAATGTGAGTTGGATATCAATATGCCAAGTTTCTTCTAATGTAAGTCAAAAATGCCAAGTGTTGTTACAGGCTCCTCTAGGCCCCTCAAATGTGCTGCAAAGCTTTGTCTTGATCAGTGGGATATGGCCATTAGCTTGTGCCTAGAAGATATGCATTGTACCTCTTGATTTGCAAACTTGACATAAAGCCATACTTTTCAAAAATGGATAAAGTGTTTTTTTCTAATTAAGGACTAATCCTTCATGTAATGACCAAACTCATAGAACAACATCTTGGCACAATGGATTAGCATTTAATTTTGGAGTGTAAATGAGATTACAGGCCTGTAATGTTGCTTGCATATGCTGAGTTTGAAAATGCACAAGTTATGAACATGCCTTTGGCCATGAATCAAAGTGACTTTTGCTCATATTGCCAAATTCGATTCTCCCTAACCAAAAGGTTGTTTGATGAGTTCTTGGACATTTTGGAAAGCTTGGAATGTGTACTACAATCCATCTTTGTAATGAAAATTGAAATTCCAAGTGGATGCATGTGAAAAATGGCCATGAAGTTAGGAAAAAATCCTGCCTAGAATAGGTCAAAATTTTTCTAAGTTAAGAATGTTTTACACCCTTGTTCCAAAAATCATAACTTGAGTTACAAGCTTCTTTTGAGGAAACTTTGTGAATCAAAGTTGTAGATTTTGCAATGGGCTACAACTTTCATGTTTTGAGTTTTCCTTGAATCCAAATGCATCTTGATGAAAAAATGGGACAAAGTTAGGAAAAAATTAGGGATTTTCATAACTTAGAAAAATTCTAAGTTATGAAAATTCTTCATTTTAAACCCTAATTTGCAATTTTGGGTTTCTTGATGAACAAGTTTCATAATTTGGCATGTTTTGATGAAAAATGAATCTTGACACTTGATTGTGACCAAAAAGTCAAAGTTTGACTTTTCAGTATACAGTCAAATTTGGCTCAGTTGACTGGAAAATTCATCTGTCAATCTTGTGCATTTGGGATCTTTTGAATTTTTTGAACATGTCAAGACAATGCTATTGAGTCCTTGAGTCCATATATGAGCTTGGTTTGCCATTGGTTAGGTCAAACAGTCAAAAATTGCCTTTGTGCAGCCAAAACCCTAAAAATGACCATTTTGCCCTTTTGGTGATCTGATCAAACTTCTTGTGGAGTTGTGATCCAAACTTGACCAAATGGTTCATATGAGTTCATAACGTTGATGTGGGTCAAATTTCATGAGGTTTGACTGTCAATTGACCACAGTTGACTTTTTCCCCAATACAGCTGATTTCTAGGTCAACTATCCAATTGACTGGGCAAAGTTTGGAATCAAGACTTGAAACTTGGTATGGATAAACTTGGGAGTCCAATATGAAGCATGAAAGTCATCCTAGGCATTTTAGGTCAAAACATCTTTGTGCAAACTCAAATCCTAATTTGGGTCAACAGTGCAAGGAGGAGTCTTGAGCAGAGTAAACCCTAACTTGACCTTGAGCTCCAAGGGTCTTGTGGTGAAAAAAATGTTGAGGAAATGGGAGGGCAAATTTTGGGGTACAACAGTTGCCCCTGTTCAATCTTCTTAGACCTGAAGAGTTAGATTGGCAAGTTTGCCTTTCGCGGCTCGAAGGTAAAAGGAGATTGGACACTAGAGTGCCCGGAAATTTGCACTCGCATGCTGGAGTATCAACAATGTGATGGCGGGAATGGGCTTATAGATGCCATTTGGAGAGATGGTGGATAGGGGGATGGGCTTATAGATGCCATCTGGAGACGTGACAGAACCTTGTCGGGAATGGGCTTATAGATGCCATTTGGAAGTGTTGATCGCGTAGGAGATTCCTTAGCGAGAACTTGCGTACTTTGAGAAAGGAAGATGTTTCCTGGCTTGTTACAGGTGTTGATCTTCAGTCTCTTCATGCAGATATGCCCTGGCTGGATACAGGTATCGAATCTACAATTGGTTGCTCACAGATGTGCCCTGGCTAGATACAGGAATCGAATCTGGAAAATGTTGTCGACAGATGTGCCCTGGCTGGATACAGGTATCGAATCTAGAATTTGTCGTATACAGATATTCCCTGGCTGGATACAGGTGTCGAATCTGGAATTGGTTGCTCACAGATGTGCCCTGGCTGGATACAGGTATCGAATCTGGAATTGGTCGAAAGGTTGGTAGAGATAGCTTTCCTGGCTGGATACAGGTGTCGACCTCTGACCTGAGAATGAAAGATGATTTCCTGGCCTGTTACAGGGGTTGATCTTTAAACTCTTCATGCAGATATGCCCTGGCTAGATACAGGTATCGAATCTACAATCAGTTGTTCACAGATGTGCCCTGGCTAGATACAGGTATCGAATCTGGAATTGCGATAATTAATAGTAATCATCTTTGGATTGACCTTCCCCTGAAAAGGCAAAGCATTAGTTGTATGCAATGTCATGATGTATGAAATGCATGACGTCATGATACTCAAAATGAGATAGTGTTGTATGCACTCTGTCATGTATGTAAGTAGGATGTATAAAATGCGAAATGTCTATGAATGTATTTTCGTCTAGGAAAGTAAATCCTTGACGACTGGATGGGGAATCAAATCCTGGGCTGATATTGAAGAGTAGAGTTCTTTGCTTCCGCTGGGGATAATGGTTGCAAGAATAAACCGGTAGGAGAAGACGATTCCGTTGGAGAATAAACTTGTTGGAGAGATTACTCTGAGGGGGATTACTCTGTGGAGGAGATACCTCGCTGAGAGCTCCACTGGAGATTTCAACGATAAACTCCGCTGGGGATTCCGCTGATAAGTTATGTTGGAGAATTTGATGAACTCCGCTGGGGGTAGGAAGAACTTCGCCGGAGACGGACTTTCCGTGGTAATTAGCTGAGGATAACCCAGTTATAAGACCTGATGGGAAATAATCTTTGAATGAAGTCGGAGAGATGCGTTCGTACCCAGCAGGGGATAAGCTTCCAGAATCTACCGGCGATTTCACTGGGGATGTGGATTCCACTCTCCTGGGGACACTTTTGAGGTTTATTGGGAAATGGTTCCACTGGATGTCTGTATTCCGCCGGGGAACAATCTTATATTAAGATTGCCGGGGATGCTTGCTAAGGAATGTCTATACTCCTCCGGGGAAAGTCCTGCTGACTTGCTAGGGGAATATTGTGCCTTTTCAGGGCTGATGGGAAACCAACTCTACTTGAGGAGAGTATTGCTGAAACTGGTCTTACCCTGTGGGGAGTTGAGGTGACTTGGTTACGTTCTTCAGCCGAACCTACCTTGGTACCTTGGTGGACAGAGCAACTAGGCCGCTTGGACAAACCTAAATTGCCCCCGTTTCTGATGTCATCTGCAATTAGTCTTTGGTTTCGTATGCAAATATTCATGATTAGCAATTAATGTCAAATGCATATATAAAAAATGAACATTGGACGTTGTTCGCAAGACAAAACAGAAAAACGAAAAACAATTTGGCAATTTGTCTGGAAAATTGAACTTGTATTGATTTTGAAATTTGCCTGTAAATAGGCGTTTTATGTACAAGAGGCTGACGTCCTAGTAAGAGAACACCGCCGAACAACATAGAGTTTATATAATTTTGAAAAGGAAACAAAACAGCTATGTGAAAAATAATCCCACTGGGTTCCAACTCTGCTATCGCCTTTATGCCTTCAAGCGTCTCATCACTTTGCTGCTTAGTTGAAGATGAAGCTGATTGATTGATGCCGAAGTCTGAGCCCGATAGTTGATGCCGAATTCTGGATGCAAGGTGATCCAATGAGACATAGTGTTACGCTTTATCCCTAACTTTTGCCTGGACCGCCCTTTCGGGTTTTCAGTCCACCGGGATACCCATTTTTTCCCAAGCCGCCTTTTCAGGTTTTCGACTTGTCGGGTGTACAGATTTTCTTCATTTCATCCCTTATTTTGCCCGAACCCTTTTGGTTCGCCGGGAAGCCCTTATTTTTGCCTAGGTGTGTCAACCTAGCGGGTCCTTAGTTCATGCGTAGTATCTTTTTACTATGTCTGCATTGGCGGGGTGAGGAAGGTCGTCACCATCCATGGTAGTTAGAATCATGGCTCCTCCTAAGAAGATATGTTTAACCACAAATGGCCCTTCGTACGTAGGGGTCCATTTGCCCCTAGGATCACTTTGAGGAAGAATGATGCGCTTGATTACCAGGTCTCTGACTTGATACTCTTGTCGTCTGACTTTCTTATTAAATGCCCTGATCATCCGTTTTTGGTACGTCTGACCATGACAAATAGAAGTGAGCCTCTTTTCGTCAATTAGATTTAATTGATCAAGCCGATTCTGGATCCAGTCATCTTCGCTCAAGTCTGCATCCTTCATTATTCGGAGAGAGGGTATCTGGACTTCAATAGGCAAGACTGCCTCCATGCCGTAGACCAAGGAAAAGAGAGTTGCCCCTGTTGACGACCGTGCTGAGGTGCGGTACCCATGAAGAGCAAACGGTAACATCTTGTGCCAATCCTTATAGGTCACTGTCATCTTCTGCACAATCTTCTTGATATTCTTATTTGCTGCTTCTACAGCCCCATTCATCTTCGGCCGGTAAGGTGAAGAGTTGTGGTGCTGTATCTTGAATTGCTCGCAGAGCTCAGTGATCATCTTGTTGTTAAGATTGGTACCATTATCCGTAATGATCCTCTCAGGTACACCGTATCGACAGATCAGGTTGTGCCGGATGAACCGTGCCACGACGTTCTTGGTTACGGTAGCATAGGAAGTCGCTTCAACCCACTTCGTGAAGTAATCAATTGCTACTAGGATGAATCGATGCCCGTTGGATGTTGTAGGTCGGATCTCGCCGATCATATCAATGCCCCACATTGAAAAAGGCCAAGGCGATGTCAGGACGTTCAGAGGAACCGGAGGAATGTGCACCTTATCAGCATAGATCTGGCATTTATGACAAGTTCGCGAATACTGATAACAGTCGGCTTCCATTGTGGACCAGAAATATCCTGCTCGAAGGATTTTCTTTGCCATGGTATGTCCACTGGAATGTGTTCCAAAAGTACCTTCATGTAGTTTTGCCATGATCCTTTCTGCTTCAGTCTTATCCACACAACGCAGTAAGGTTGAGTCATGGTTTCGCTTGTAAAGAATGTCGTTGCTGAGGAAGAACTTTGCCGCAAACCTTCTCAGAAACTTTTTGTCATTAACCGATGCGCCTTCGGGGTATTCTTGAGCTTCCAGGTACCTTTTCACTTCATGATACCAGGGTTTTTCTGTTACCTCTTCGGTCTCGAGATCGCAGCAATGTGCAGGTTCGTCCAACTTCCAGATAATGATCCGGGGAGCCTCGTTGTCCCATTTAACTTTGAACATAGAAGACATTGTAGTCAGTGCGTCCGCCAACTAATTCTCCTCTCTTGGGAAGTGTTCAAAAGTTATCTCTTCGAAGTGGAGAAGCAATATCAACACATACTCCTTGTAAGGAATAAGATTTGGGTGTTTCGTATTCCACTCGCCTTTGACCTGATTGATCACGAGAGCGGAATCTCCGAATACACTCAGAAACTTGATCCTTAAGTCAATTGCAGCCTGAAGACCCATGATGCATGCCTCATACTCCGCCATGTTGTTGGTGCAGTTGAAACATAGCCGGGTAGTGAGTGGAGTATGAGTGCCTTTAGGGGATATGATCACAGCGCCGATACCATTACCCAAAGCGTTTGAGGCTCCATCAAAGTGCATAGACCATCGGGATCCTTCCTCAAGTCCTTCATCCGGCCCAGGTACTTCACAATCAGTCACTACCATGATATCCTCGTCTGGAAATTCAAAGTTCAACGACTGGTAATCGTCCACCGGTTGGTGTTCCAAATGGTCTGCCAATACACTTCCCTTGATTTCTTTTTAAGTCGTGTACTGGATGTCATATTCTGTCAAGATCATTTGCCATATGGCTATTCTTCCGGACAGAGCAGGCTTTTCGAATATGTACTTGATTGGGTCCATTTTTGAAATCAACAGAGTAGTGTGAGTCAACATATACTGTATCAGCCGGCGAGCAGCCCATACCAGAGCGCAACAAGTTTTCTCGAGCAGTGAGTACCGGGTCTCACAGTCGGTAAACTTTTTGCTCAAGTAATAAATAGCGTGCTCTTTTCGGCCAGACTCGTCATGCTGCCCCAGCACACAGCCCATTGAATTCTCAAGTACCGTCAAGTATAGTATTAGAGGTCTCCCTTCAACCGGCGGCATAAGAATGGGTGGTTCTTGGAGATACTCTTTGATCTTTTCAAAAGCAGCCTGACATTCATCGTTCCAACGTACTACTTGATCCTTCTTCAGTAGCTTGAAGATTGGTTCACAGGTAGCAGTTAGATGTGAGATGAATCGGGCAATGTAATTCAACCATCCTAGAAAGCCTCTGACTTCTTTCTCTGTCTTGGGAGTTGGCATCTCTTGTATGGCTTTCACTTTGGCAGGGTCCACTTGAATACCTTTGTCACTCACAATGAAGCCTAGCAATTTTCCAGATCTCACCCCAAAGGTGCATTTTTTCGGGTTCAGCCTCAGCTTGTACAACTTCAGACGGTCAAACAGCTTCCGTAGATGGTCAAGGTGTTCCTCCTCAGTTTGGGACCTTGCAATCATATCGTCGACATATACTTCTATCTCATGGTGGATCATATCATGGAATAAAGCAACCATGGCACGTTGGTAGGTTGCCCCAGCATTTTTCAACCCAAAAGGCATGACCTTGTAGCAAAAAGTTCCCCACTGAGTAACAAAAGTGGTCTTCTCCATATCTTCAGGGGCCATCTTGATCTGATTATAACCGGAGAAGCCGTCCATGAAGGAGAAAACTTTATGCTGAGCAGTATTGTCAACCAGAACGTCGATATGAGGCAAAGGGGAATCATCCTTAGGGCTCGCCCTGTTCAAATCCCTGTAATCAACACACATCCGGACCTTACCATCCTTTTTCGGCACTGGAACCACGTTGGCTATCCACTGAGGGTAAGAAGTTACTGCTAGAAACCCGGCATCAAATTGTTTCATAACCTCAGCTTTGATTTTCTCGGACATCTCTGGACGCATACGGCGGACCTTTTGTTTTACCGGAGGGCAGTCTTCCTTGGTAGGCAGGTGATGAACCACAATGTCGGTATCCAACCCAGGCATGTCTTCGTAAGACCAGGCAAAGATTTCCATGTAGTCATGCAGCATCTGAATCAACCGTTGTTTCACACTGAGCTCTAAATTGGCACCAATCTTGACTTCCTTTCTGTCTGTCTCAGTATCCTGATTTACCGTTTCCACTGGCTCTTCATGTGGCTGAATGGCCCTCTCTTCCTGGAGTAGCAGTCTTGCAAGTTCACCAGGCACTTCGTAATCATCTTCGCCTTCGTCTTCGGCTAAGTTGATCGGATTTTCGAAGTCATAACTGGCAGTAGCAGAGTCGCTACTAGTGAGATCCAGAGTGGATTGAAACCTGTATAAGTGAGTGTGTGTAAATATAGCTGTTTTGCAATATATAATAAAGAAAGAAAAGGAGCGCAAGATTTCGAAATGCAACAAACGTCCAATGTTTTGATTAATGATATATGAAAATGACATACAAAAGCCCTCACAAATGAAGCCACGGTGCCCCGGGTAGGACACCGAGCCATAAAAGTTTCATCATATTGTTTGTTACAAATTGAAAACAAAAGAGTTCATTACTGAGTGACAAAAGTGATAGGTGTAAAGTCTTTGGCAGTCCAGTTGCTTGGTCCGCTGTCGGTTGTTGGGTAGATCCAACTGTCAAATTCAGATTCCTCCACGTCGTCTTCAATAGCATTCACTCCTGGGTTGGTGATGAACACAGGTGGTCTTCCAATCCTCGCCTTACGAACAGCCTTCTGAGCCTCTGCAGTGAAGCCCAAACCAAACTTGTTAGTCTTCGGAGTAAAGTCAGGAAGTCGGCCCCAGTTTGCGCACTCGCCCTTCTCAATCACAGCCCGGGCATCCTTTAAGGAAGCCATTTTCAAAGGAGGGTCTTCAATCACAGTTTCAGCTGACGCCAATGTCTGAGGCACCTCTTCAAAGTGTTGGAATAAAGTCTCAATGAATTCCCCATCCATTTCTATGTACCGGAACGAGTTGAGGTGGCTGACCATATACTCTTCTTCCCCTTGGACTATAACAATCTTTCCTCTGACTGGGTACTTAAGCTTTTGATGTAGTGTGGAGGTCACAGCTCCAGCCTTGTGGATCCATGTACGACCCAGCAAATAAGAGTAGGATGGACGGATGTCCATCACATAGAAAGTAGAATCAAAAACTTAAGAACCAACCCTGATTGGGATGTCAACTTTGCCATGTGCCATCCTTTTCGAACCGTCAAAGGCTCGGACAACAATGTTACTGGGCTTGAGCTCCAGACCCTCACAATCCAATCTGTCTAGGGCCTTCTTGGGTAACACATTTAATGAAGAACTGGTGTCTACCAACACATGGGCAAGAGTAGTGCCCCTGCATTCAATAGAGACATGCAGGGCGTCATTATGGTTTTTCCCTTTGGCAGTCAGATCGGCGTCAGAGAAGCCCAAACCATTATCGGCAGTCAAGTTGGCCATGCAATCAGTAAATTGATCAGCAGACGTTTCTTGTGGCACATGGGCCGTCTTCAGGAAGGAAATCAGGGCCTTGGCATGGGCCTCTGAACACAACAACAGTGATAGCATAGAAATTTTTGATGGGGTGTGCCCCAGCTGCTCAACAACATTGAAATCACTTTTCTTGATAATTTTGAGGATCTCCTTTATCTCTTGCTGGGAGGCTTCAACAGTGGTTGTCTTCGGCGCCTCCGTCAGGGAAGGCAAATCAGTAGTAATCCCCTTGCCCCGAGCGTCAGATGACTCGGCAGCAGGGGTAGAAACAGGAACTTGATTAGGAAGTGGAACATGCACACTTGCAGGTGTGATGATAAGAGGTTTCTGAATAGCTGGTGGCGAAATATCTGGTGAAAATAGCCTACCACTGCGAGTAATTTTGGCAGGCCCGGTGATGTTACTGACACCGGTACTTGTATCAAACTCTTGCTTTATTCCAAGAACATAAACATCTGCCCCATAGTGCCATGGGACAGCTTTGTCGGATGTATAGGGGAGGGGCCCCGGAACAGTAATGATGACGGGAGAAATCTTCTGGGTGGATGTGATTTTGACAGGCTTCTTTGAAGGAGCCTTGGGAGGTTTGTTGAAAATAATGACAATAGAAACTTCTTCGGCGGGGACAGCAGGAACAGCAATCTTCTCGAACAAGATTTCCTTGCTATCCATCAGGCTTTGGATACCTGATTTCAGCAAAGGACAACCAAAAGGCGAAACAGCACATAGAAGGCAATCTTCACCATATCCCGGAAATAAACCAGCTAGCAACAGATTCCTTTTAACAGTCGATAACAGAGTAACAATCTCTTCCACGGAGGCTACATATCGGTCTTCTTCCACAACATTCACTCCATGCTGGGGCATGGGAGCAGTCACAACATTGGGTCTTTCGGACGCCTCAAACTGTATTTCTTTAGCATCAATAAGGTCTTGAACCTTATTCCTCAGAGCCCAGCAATCGTCTGTAGTATGCCCGGGGCTATCAGAGTGATAAGCGCAACGGGCGTTGGGGTTGTACTTTGGAGAAGTTGTGTTCACCATCTTCGGAGCTTCCTTGACAGTTACCAGATTGGTTGACAGTAGTTGCGGCAAAATCTGAGACAGGGTCATGCTAAGCCGAGTGTACTGCCTTTTGGGCCTCTCACCCCTTTTTTGATTATATTGCTGAGGAGCAACAGCAGGCTTTGAAATTACCAATGTATTGACAGCTTGGCGGCGTTCCGGTTTAATCTGTCTTCGGGGACCATAAACAGCATTGGCTTCTTTCTTGAAAGGCTTCTTCTCAGTACTCGCGGAGGCACCTTTCTGTATCTTCCCTGACTTGATACCAGCTTCTATCCTCTCACCAGTCAAGATCAAATCCGTAAACCCAGCAGAAGAATTACCAATCAGATGATTGAAGAATGGACCAGACAGGGTCCCTAGGAACATGTCAACAAGCTCGCGGTCAGTCAAAGGAGGCTGCACCCTGCCAGCCAGGTCTCTCCACTTTTGCGCATACTCCTTGAATCCTTCGCCCGTTCCCAGTGACATACCCTGAAGCTGGGTACGCGTAGGAGCGAGGTCAGAATTGTACTGATACTGTTTATAAAATGCGGTAGCCAAATCTTCCCAGTTTCGGATACTGGCTCCATCCAGCTGATAGAACCATTCGAGTTGAGACCCCGAAAGGCTATCCTGAAAGAAATGGATCCATAGGTTCTTGTCTGCAGTGTAAGGTTGGATCTTCCTTACATATGATCTGAGATGCAGCTTAGGACAGGAAGCCCCGTCGTACTTTGCAAAGGCAGGCGCCTTGAACTTGTGTGGGATCACCACCCCAGAAGATAAACCTAAATCTCTGAAATCCAACCCCGGCACATTTTGAATCTCCATGGCACTTAAACGGTCCTCTAGTTGCTTGTATATGTCTGCAGCAGGAGGGTACTATTCGTCATTGTAATATGTCTCGTTATCGGAGACCGCAGGACTAGGAGCCCTTCCCCCTTGGGGACTGTCTTTCTCTGCAGAGGAAGTAGCCTGATCAGCCTCATTATGGAGTGTATTCCCAAACCTACGTCCAGTGTTGAACAGCGCAGTCCTCTTCTTCTTCTTCTTCTTCAAGAGTAGAGTCTTCAACTCTTGTTGACCTTGGGCTAAGCTCATGACCAGCTCTTGAAACTGGGCGTTCTGGGCCTGGAGGGCCTTGATAGCTTGCTCATTGGATGATTCTGGATTCATGATGACTGTTCAAATAAACAGCGAAGAATATTAAGCAACCTGTGGAAAAAAGGGTACTTGTTATGCATATGATGCAATGAGATGCGTATGTTTTATGTTTTCAAAGACAATCGGGATTCAAATTTGTAAACAAAAAGAAACACACTTCATTAGATTCAAACTTTTAAATTGTTCAACAACTTGCCCTTGGGCATTACAAGAATGAAAATACTGAAAAGGAAATAAAAACTGTAAAAGAAATCTCCTAAGCTCATCAGTGCTCCCATGGTCTCCTCTTCTCAGTACGGATATAGTCAGTCAGGATCCGCTCTTCCTCCAATTGCTTAGTCAGCTTCTGGATCTTCCGTTCTTGTTCGTTGAACTTTTCCCGATAAAAATCTCGTTCTTCCTGTAGCTGCGCCCAAGATCTCTTTAGTGTATCAACATCAGTGGGTATCTGAGGAGGGAGGACAGTTGGAGGAACCCCGTCTTCATTAGGAGATTCAAGAATGATAGGCTTGACAGCTTCGTATGGCATACCTAACTTCTGAGCACGGATGCGAACCCATCTGCAATAGGGTTCCAAGGGTAGAGAAGTCTTCGGTCCCAACTCATGTGGGTCAGCTTTATGAATTCTGTCCCAAGCCTTAATGAATCCATGGCGCAGTTTGTCACTGCCTACCTGAAATTCAAAACTGAAGTGAGGAACCAACATCTCATGAGGCCCTACTCTTCTGGCTCTTCCAGACTGACAGAGAGCTAAACATGGATTATAAGAGATTCCTCCCTGGGTACCGATCAATGGAACATTAGGGTATTCTCCGCAACGATCAATAACAGCTACCTCATCCAAACCTCTGAGTGTCCAAATGATGTCATTATCAATGAGAGACATTAACCTATGTGCCCAACCTTTTCCTTCTTCATTCTTCAGCACGAACTTAGGAAGGTGCGAAATAAACCACCTCACTAACAAAGGAGCACAACACCATGGAGTTCCCCGTCTTCGGGCAGTACGAGCATAGAGTTGTTGCAGGATATCACCCAAAAGAGTGGGTACAGGGTTCCGAGACATGAAGATCCTTATGGCATAGATATTGATAAAGGTATCAGGATTGGGAAACAATACCAGACCATAGATTAAAAGAGCCAGAATGTCTTCGTACGCCTTGAAGTCTAAGTCATCCAAGAAACTATTAGCTTTGCCAACCAGAAATTTAACTAAGAAGCCCTTAACTCCACTTCTAGTTTCCCAGTTAGCCATTACCTCTTCTTTGGTCAAGGGAAGGACTGCAGCAATCTCTTCAGGCCTAAGAGTCTTCTCCCAACCAGTGAATGGAGTCTGTTCCAAAACAAGGATACCAAGCAAATCATAGAATTCTTCCAGGGTAGGGACCAGCTGGAAGTCTTGAAAGGTGAAGCAATGATACAGGGGATCATAAAACTGGGTTAGGACACTTATCAGTTGTTGGTCCCACTTTGAAGTGATCAAGCCAAGGAGAGAACCATGCCTCTCGATGAAGGAAGTATTGTTTGGAATCCTATCAACCAATTCCTTGAGCAAAGTTGGTGGTTGAACAAAGTTGAGCCGGATAGTATTCCTACGCACGGGCATCATGATGTCCTACAAAACAGAGCAAAGATGAAACCCTCTTGTCTTTGAAATGGGTCAGTCCTTATGCAGGATGCATGCAATGGTATGATGGTATGATGCTATGATGAAGCACACCACAAGTATTCACAAAGGCAAGCATGATAAGGCACACAAGTCACACAAGACAACGCTTAGGGTTTAGGCCAGCATGAAGTTTAGGTATTACCCTCTTTTAGTTTCGTTGGTGAAAACCTGTCCTATCAAAAGTAACCGGGTTCTAGAGGATCTCAATATCATTGACTACCCTCAATTGGTCATAACTCCAGCATCGCAATCTTTTCTTGCAGCCAGAACCATCGCGAGAGTTTAGCCTCAATGAGTGTAGCATACTGCTACTGTTCTATGGCCAAGTTGGGTCAATTTAAGGTTCTAAGGTCGGTTGGTGTTTAATGACTCCTTAGAAGACCCATATTCTCCTCGTTGCAACACAAGGGATATTGGTACATACCAAGGTGTCACACCAACGTAGCCATTGCTTCACCCATGTCGGTCTACGCCGGAGAGGTCCCTCACAGATTATGCTACCTAAAAGGGTATTCCCCAGATCCGGGTTAGGATCTATGAAACTCCGATGCAAAGCCCACAAATATAAAAGCAAACAAAGCAAACAATTTGAAAACAAGAGTGATCTAAGCCCTAAGGTTACTCCACTTTTAAGAAATCCCCAGCAGAGTCGCCAGTTCTGTGATACGGTGGGAGAACTGACTTGAGGTTTTGCGTTTGTTTTCACAAATGTTTCGGTTGAGCAAGAGTCACCACCGGCTTTTTATTTTATCCTAAGGAAAGGTTAAAAAGCACAGCAAAAACCTTTGAGATGTTTTCTTGGGTTCGGGGAGTAGATTATAGAAAGGGGAGGTATTAGCACCCTTTATATCCATGGTTATCCATGGGCTCTTAGTTACTTGCTTAGATCAACTTGCCTTGATTTTCAATTGTTTGAAATGGTGCTTTCAATTGTTTGAAATGGTGCTTTGTGTGTGTGTTTTGAAAATGTTTTGAAAAGAGGCCAATGTGGTGGCAACCTTTGTAATGATCCATGTTGGGATGTATACAAAGGTGTATGTCTTTTGAAAAGTTTTCAATGTTTTTTGAAAGTGGTTTTGAAAGTGTGTTGTGATGTGTATTTTGAAAAATAGGCAAGTGTTTTTGTTTTGCAAGTTGGCAAGTAACCAAGAGCTATCTACCCTAAATTTCTCAAAGATCTTTGCTATGTTTCAACCCTTTTAACAATTTTGTTCCACCATTGTATTTGGTGGACAATCTTATGTTATGATGTTAACGGGACGGGCGCGGGTCATCGTTTAGACCATGATTGCAATGGTGCCAAGTATCTTTGGGCAATTTTTTTTCTTTAAGGGACTTGATCATTTTTTAGGAAACTTTTGAAAGCGTCATCGAGGGACTATGATCATTTGAATTGTTTTGTTTTTGCCAAAGATACCTAACATGCAATATGGCCCATTATTGAAGGCAACTAGTGGAATAACCCTAGGGGGGTGCAAGTGTGATTGGTGTTGTCCATTTTCATGCTTGTTTATCTTGAATTTAGGTCAAACTATTTTTGGTTAATTTTTGCATACAAAACCCTAATTCTATCATGGTATAATTAGAAAACTTTTAAATGCGGAATTTAAAGGTCCTAACTTATTACACAATAATCATGGGAATGGGGGTACAAATGTTCAAATGGGGATGAGACTTCATAGGAGAGTAGCGTCCAATATTTACAACCAAATCGAATTGCGCAAATGTAAATATAAAGATGTATAAGAATAAAGCAATATGTATGTGAAGGTATTTTTGTGTAAGTGTATATTTTATTCACAAATAAAATAAAAATAATTAAAAGAAAGTTAATTTTTGAATATTTTCAAGTTTAGGGCAAAAACCCTAATTTTGCTAAATAAAAGGTATTAATTATTTATTATGTATTATATACAATATTTATTAATTATATACAAAAATAAATAAAAGAGAAGTATATTTTTCAAAAAGGTATTTTTAATGTTAAATATTAATAAAAATAAAAATGTATATTTTTGTATTTTTATCCTAAATATCCTAATAAATATGTAAATATTTATATTATATGTTAAGTATACTAAATATGTACAAAAATAAAATATTTAATATTTACAAAAAAAAAAGTATATTTTCATAAAATGTTTTCAAAGGATAAAATAAAATGAAAATTAGAAAATAAAATGTATTGGTATTAATTTTAGTATTTTTAAATAAAGGATATTATGTATTTATTTACATATATAACTAAATGAATCAAATAAATATCAAATAAAATGCAAAAAAAGTGAGAAAAATATTTTTAATGTTTTTTCATGTTTAAATAAAAATATAGAAACAAAATCAAAAGGAAAAAATTAAAAAAAAAAAAAAGACAAATATATCTCAAAATGGGCCAGGGGGGTACATGTGAAATGCAGTGGTGCAAAAAGGAAACAGAATCAGGCCCAACCCAATACCTATCTTCTTCAACCTCCAGCAAACTTGTCTCAAAAACGCGCGTTTTTTACACTGATTCAAACATCCTGATTCTTGGACTTTTAAGCAAAACTCATAACATCAAAAATGTAGGGCATTAAGAGACGAATCCAGACATATAAAGAACTTGACTTAACTCTAAGAAATGAAAGAGAATTTCTTCATCCCTAATTCCTTACCTAAGTTTTTGTCAATGTTCAGGTCTTAAATTCTCTCAGCATATGCAATATAAATGGAAAGTGAGGATATGGATGGCTTCAGGGACATGAACATGACATTTTTCATTCATAAAACTAAACCTAACTCTTCCTAGATTGAGAGATAGAAGTCCATGAACTTACCTGTTCAGCTTGGATCGTATCTGACAATGGAGGTACTTTCAAGGCAAGGTGAAGACTTGTACAGCTTACTTGAAGTCCAGGGATGCTATTCCAATGCTTGATATGCTTTGAAACTTGCTATATCAAGCTACAGAAGTTCACCTGCAAAGAAGAAAAAGTGAAAATGGTGAATTTAGTTGGAGGTGTTACAGGTCGTGTCCAATGCTTGGGATGGCTTCAGTGGGTGATAAGGAATGTGTTTGCAAAGGTTTCATCCAAAACGCACGAGTGGAAATGTTTGTGGAAGTCAAGTTGCAGGGATGCCCTGTTTTTGTGTAGTACAATGGTGTTTTGAGGTTTAGGGAGGTACGGAGGGTAGTTAGCTCGTGCCTTAGCTCAGTTATGATATTTGGAATGTGTACAACAAGTTTGTCTAAGCTTGTGTTGGCAGAAATGTGAGTTGGATATCAATATGCCAAGTTTCTTCTAATGTAAGTCAAAAATGCCAAGTGCTGTTACAGGCTCCTCTAGGCCCCTCAAATGTGCTGCAAAGCTTTGTCTTGATCAGTGGGATATGGCCATTAGCTTGTGCCTAGAAGATATGCATTGTACCTCTTGATTTGCAAACTTGACATAAAGCTATACTTTTCAAAAATGGATAAAGTGCTTTTTCTAATTAAGGACTAATCCTTCATGTAATGACCAAACTCATAGAAGAACATCTTGGCACAATGGATTAGCATTTAATTTTGGAGTGTAAATGAGATTATAGGCCTGTAATGTAGCTTGCATATACTGAGTTTGAAAATGCACAAGTTATGAACATGCCTTTGGCCATGAATCAAAGTGACTTTTGCTCATATTGCCAAATTCGATTCTCCCTAACCAAAAGGTTGTTTGATGAGTTCTTGGACATTTTGGAAAGCTTGGAATGTGTACTACAATCCATCTTTGTAATGCAAATTGAAATTCCAAGTTGATGCATGTGAAAAATGGCCATGAAGTTAGGCAAAAATCCTGCCTAGAATAGGTCAAAAATTTTCTAAGTTAAGAATGTTTTGCACCCTTGTTCCAAAAATAATAACTTGAGTTACAAGCTTCTTTTGAGGAAACTTTGTGAATCAAAGTTGTAGATTTTGCAATGGGCTACAACTTTCATGTTTTGAGTTTTCCATGAATCCAAATGCATCTTGATGAAAAAATGGGACAAAGTTAGGAAAAAATTAGGGATTTTCATAACTTAGAAAAATTCTAAGTTATGAAAATTCTTCATTTTAAACCCTAATTTGCAATTTTGGGTTTCTTGATGAACAAGTTTCATAATTTGGCATGTTTTGATAAAAAATGAATCTTGACACTTGATTGTGACCAAAAAGTCAAAGTTTGACTTTTCAGTATACAGTCAAATTTGGCTCAGTTGACTGGAAAATTCATCTGTCAATCTTGTGCATTTGGGATCTTTTGAATTTGTTGAACATGTCAAGACAATTCCATTGAGTCCTTGAGTCCATATATGAGCTTGGTTTGCCATTGGTTAGGTCAAACAATCAAAAATTGCCTTTGTGCAGCCAAAACCCTAAAAATGACCATTTTGCCCTTTTGGTGATCTGATCAAACTTCTTGTGGAGTTGTGATCCAAACTTGACCAAATGGTTCATATGAGTTCATAACGTTGATGTGGGTCAAATTTCATGAGGTTTGACTGTCAATTGACCACAGTTGACTTTTTCCCCAATACAGCTGATTTCTAGGTCAACTATCCAATTGACTGGGCAAAGTTTGGAATCAAGACTTGAAACTTGGTATGGATAAACTTGGGAGTCCAATATGAAGCATGAAAGTCATCCTAGGCATTTTAGGTCAAAACATCTTTGTGCAAACTCAAACCCTAATTTGGGTCAACAGTGCAAGGAGGAGTCTTGAGCAGAGTAAACCCTAACTTGACCTTGAGCTCCAAGGGTCTTGTGGTGAAAAAAATGTTGAGGAAATGGGAGGGAAAATTTTGGGGTACAACAGTTGCCCCTGTTTAATCTTCTTAGACCTGAAGAGTTAGATTGGCAAGTTTGCCTTTCGCGGCTCGAAGGTAAAAGGAGATTGGACACTAGAGTGCCCGGAAATTTGCACTCACATGCTGGAGTATCAGCAATGTGATGGCGGGAATGGGCTTATAGATGCCATTTGGAGAGATGGTGGATAGGGGGATGGGCTTATAGATGCCATCTGGAGACGTGACGGAACCTTGTCGGGAATGGGCTTATAGATGCCATTTGGAAGTGTTGATCGCGTAGGAGATTCCTTAGCGAGAACTTGCGTACTTTGAGAAAGGAAGATGTTTCCTGGCTTGTTACAGGTGTTGATCTTCAGTATCTTCATGCAGATATGCCATGGCAGGATATAGGTATCGAATCTACAATTGGTTGCTCACAGATGTGCCCTGGCTAGATACAGGAATCGAATCTGGAAAATGTTGTCGACAGATGTGCCCTGGCTGGATACAAGTATCGAATCTAGAATTTGTCGTCTACAGATATTCCCTGGCTGGATACAGGTGTCGAATCTGGAATTGGTTGCTCACAGATGTGCCCTGGCTGGATACAGGTATCGAATCTGGAATTGGTCGAAAGGTTGGTAGAGATAGCTTTCCTGGCTGGATACAGGTGTCGACCTCTGACCTAAGAATGAAAGATAATTCCCTGGCCTGTTACAGGGGTTGATCTTTAAACTCTTCATGCAGATATGCCCTGGCTAGATACAGGTATCGAATCTACAATCAGTTGTTCACAGATGTGCCCTGGCTAGATACAGGTATCGAATATGGAATTGCGATAATTAATAGTAATCATCTTTGGATTGACCTTCCCCTGAAAAGGCAAAGCATTAGTTGTATGCAATGTCATGATGTATGAAATGCATGACGTCATGATACTCAAAATGAGGTAGTGTTGTATGCACTCTGTCATGTATGTAAGCAGGATGTATGAAATGCGAAATGTCTATGAATGTATTTTCGTCTAGGAAAGTAAATCCTTGACGACTGGCTGGGGAATCAAATCCTGGGCTGATATTGAAAAGTAGAGTTCTTTGCTTCCGCTGGGGATAATGGTTGCAAGAATAAACCGGTAGGAGAAGACGATTTTGTTGGGGAATAAACTTGTTGGAGAGATTACTCTGAGGGGGATTACTCTGTGGAGGAGATACCTCGCTGAGAGCTCCACTGGGGATTTCAACGATAAACTCCGCTGGGGATTCCGCTGATAAGTTATGTTGGAAAATTTGATGAACTCCGCTGGGGGTAGGAAGAACTTCGCCGGAGAAGGACTTTCCATGGTAATTAGCTGAGGATAACCCAGTTATAAGACCTGATGGGAAATAATCTTTGAATGAAGTCGGAGAGATGCGTTCGTACCCAGCAGGGGATAAGCTTCCAGAATCTACCGGCGATTTCACTGGGGATGTGGATTCCACTCTCCTGGGGACACTTTTGAGGTTTATTGGGAAATGGTTCCACTGGATGTCTGTATTCTGCCGGGGAACAATCTTATATTAAGATTGTCGGGGATGCTTGCTAAGGAATGTCTATACTCCGTCGGGGAAAGTCTTGCTGACTTGCTAGGGGAATATTGTGCCTTTTCAGGGCTGATGGGAAACCAACTCTACTTGAGGAGAGTATTGCTGAAACTGGTCTTACCCTGTGGGGAGTTGAGGTAACTTGGTTACGTTCTTCAGCCGAACCTACCTTGGTACCTTGGTGGACAGAGCAACTAGACCATTTGGACAAACCTAAATTGCCCCCGTTTCTGATGTCATCTGCAATTAGTCTTTGGTTTCGTATGCAAATATTCATGATTAGCAATTAATGTCAAATGCATATATCAAAAATGAACATTGGACGTTGTTCGCAAGACAAAACAGAAAAACGAAAAACAATTTGGCAATTTGTCTGGAAAAGTGAACTTGTATTGATTTTGAAATTTGCCTGTAAATAGGCGTTTTATGTACAAGAGGCTGACGTCCTAGTAAGAGAACACCGCCGAACAACATAGAGTTTATATAATTTTGAAAAGTAAACAAAACAGCTATGTGAAAAATAATCCCACTGGGTTCCAACTCTGCTATCGCCTTTATGCCTTCAAGCGTCTCATCACTTTGCTGCTTAGTTGAAGATGAAGCTGATTGATTGATGCCGAAGTCTGAGCCCGATAGTTGATGCCGAATTCTGGATGCAAGGTGATCCAATGAGACATAGTGTTACGCTTTATCCCTAACTTTTTCCTGGACCGCCCTTTCGGGTTTTCAGTCCACCGGGATACCCATTTTTGCCCAAGCCGCCTTTTCAGGTTTTCGACTTGCCGGGTGTACAGATTTTCTTCATTTCATCCCTTATTTTGCCCGAACCCTTTTGGTTCGCCGGGAAGCCCTTATTTTTGCCTAGGTGTGTCAACCTAGCGGGTCCTTAGTTCATGCGTAGTATCTTTTTACTATGTCTGCATTGGCGGGGTGAGGAAGGTCGTCACCATCCATGGTAGTTAGAATCATGGCTCCTCCTAAGAAGATATGTTTAACCACAAATGGCCCTTCGTACGTAGGGGTCCATTTGCCCCTAGGATCACTTTGAGGAAGAATGATGCGCTTGATTACCAGGTCTCTGACTTGATACTCTTGTCGTCTGACTTTCTTGTTAAATGCCCTGATCATCCGTTTTTGGTACGTCTGACCATGATAAATAGCAGTGAGCCTCTTTTCGTCAATTAGATTTAATTGATCAAGCCGAGTCTGGATCCAGTCATCTTCGCTCAAGTCTGCATCCTTCATTATCCGGAGAGAGGGTATCTGGACTTCAATAGGCAAGACTGCCTCCATGCCGTAGACCAAGGAAAAGAGAGTTGCCCCTGTTGACGACCGTGCTGAGGTGCGGTACCCATGAAGAGCAAACGGTAACATCTTGTGCAAACGGTAACATCTTGTGCCAAACGGTAACATCTCAAAGTTTGATGTTGATAAGCTTGTTCGTCTTGCTGATATTTATTATGCAGGCTTTTCTGATGACGACCGAGGAACAATTAGGGATCAACTGGAAATTTATGTGCTTCAAGTGAGAAGAAATGCTTCATTTTCCACTTGTGAAGATGTTCAAAGTTTGGCTATGAAGATTGTTCAAACTGAGAAACATTTGGTATTTCCATTGGTTTATAAACTTATTGAGTTAGCTTTGATATTGTGGTGTCGACAGCATCCGTTGAAAGAGCTTTTTTAGCAATGAAGATTATCAAGTCTAAATTGCGCAATAAGATCAACGATGTGTGGTTCAATGACTTAATGGTATGTTACATCGAGCGGGAGATATTCAAGTCACTTGATGATATTGATATTATTTGAACATTCACCGCAAAGAAGTCTCGGAAAGGACACTTGCCTCGTAATTTTATTTAACCCGCTATTGTAAGCTTATGTTTATTTATTTTATTGTAAACTATATTTTTGTTGACAGAGTGACGAGTCTCTTTTGTTTTGATGGATGACTATTTATCTATTATATACAATGTGAATTTGCGGTCTTTAAATTTTTCCCCAGGCTTTATAATATTCCTGGCTCCTCCACTGGGAGGCGCCATTTGACTTGGTGAATGAGTACAAAATTGAAAGGTGTCGCCATCCCAGTTGTCAAATTAGAGGTGGAATGGGTTGCAGTGTAGGTGCAGGCTAGTTGACAGCCTTGGGGAAGGAATATCTGCTTTCATCTAATACGATTGGACATCCCAATTGGTGAATTAGAGGTTGCTTACTGTTGTTTTATTCAAATTCAGTACAACATATTCAATCCTACATTTATCAAAACACTTCTACACTCAATCACTCAAACACTCTAACATTCAAAAATTCAAACAATCAACTCAAAGACTCAAACACTCAAACACTTAAACCTTCAAACACTCAAACCTCCAAACCTTCAAATATTCAAACACAATGGCCTCTGCACCACAATATGTTATCAGTTCATATTTCAACGGTGAGACATACATTTGTCCCACCTATGGGTTTATGTTTAGAGACACTGAGAACATCTGATTTTGTTTAAACATGAAAGCCAATTTCTTATATTTCAAAAAATGATTGGAGGCCAAACTTGGACGAGGTTCCGTGACACAAATATTTTATCATAATTCGGTTTTTTTTGTGACAACCAAATAATATTTTATAAGGTTGAGGTTTAAGATGATGAGGACCTTCAAAATATGTTTTCCAGTCATGAGTATTCTGGGTACGACTCTATTGAGTTGTACATTGTGTTGCGGGAGCCTTAGCTCTCATGACCAACCCAGTCACAAGTGGTTGATCCTCTCGAAGACGAACAAGCATAAGTAGATGTTGTTGATGAAGAAGAGGAAGATGACGAGTTAGAGTTTGACGACATGGTCAACGATGATTCTAAAGATGATGGGATATCTGGTATACCTCCGAACGAGATCTACACACCACCTCCACACATGTCAAACTTCAACATGGGCGGAGATGAACCGTCATCGGATTTATTTTTCAATCCGTGTATGCAGTCGGATGAAAACTTAAAAGAGAAAGAAAAATTTCGTAATAAAGAAGATTGTATTCGGGCCATAAAAAAGTTTCACATGCTCAAATAGGTCAATTTTAAGGTAGATCATGTAAATCCAGAAAGGTACAAGCTCAAGTGTGTCCACCCAGATTGTATGTTCAAGCTCACTGCATCATACAAATTAAGAGGTGATTGTTGGGTCATAGGTTCTATGTCCATCCACACGTGCGTCAATTCTACTCAATCACAGGATCATTGGAAACTAACTTATGATCTCATATTTCAAGAAATCCAACCTCTCGTCAGTAATGATCCATCATTGAAGGTGAAAGCCATAATCTCTCACATCACAACGGTATATAACTATACTCCGCCTCACTGAAAGGCGTGGTTATCAAAGACCAAGGTGATTGAAAAGGTATATGGAAACTGGGAGGAGTCATACAAAGAACTTTGTCGCTACCTGAATGCACTTCAGACTTATTCTCCGGGTACTATTTATATTACGGAAACACTGCCGGCATATGCCCCTGATGGTACTCAAGTCACCAGAAATAGAATATTCAGTCGAGTGTTCTGGGCTTTTCAACCTTGTATCACAGGGTTTGTATCATGCAAACCTATTATTCAAATTGATGGGACTTGGTTCTATGGGAAATGCAAAGGCACGCTACTGATGGCAGTTGCACAAGATAGCAACAATAACATTTTTCTTAATTTCCTTTGCTCTAGTCGAGGGAGAGACTGGTGGTGCTTGGAGTTTCTTTCTCAGGAATCTTTAAACACACGCGGCTCCTCAAACAACTCTCTGTTTGATCTTCGATAGACATGCATCTATTGAGATTGCATACAACAATCCTACAAACGGTTGGCATGGCCCTCCTTCTACGCATGTCTATTGCATTAGACATATCATCTAAAATTTCATGAGGGAGATCAAAGACAAAGCTCTTAGGAAAGCGGTTATGAACGCAGGGTATGCATTAACACAACCTACATTCAAACACTATTGCAACGAGATCAGATTGTCAAATCCGGATGCAGGTAGGTGGATCGATAATATTCTGGTGGAGAAATGGACTAGATCATATGACAATGGATAACGATGGGGCCACATGATAACAAATCTGATTGAATCCATGAACGGGGTATTCAAAGGCATACTAAACCTCCCAGTAACTTCATTGGTTAAATCAACATATTTTAGGATGGCTTCGTTGTTTGCCAAAAGAGGTGAAATATGGAAATGTTGTCTTGCAATCGAGACAACTATGGAGTGAAAGCTGCATGAAGTATATTAAGGCAGAAAGTGCCAAAGCCAACACCCATCTGGTTATACGGTTCGACTGACACAACTACAACTTCATTTTCAAAGAGACAATCGACCACAACGAGGGGCTGCCAAGACAAGAGTATATGGTTATACTACCTTCTCGTTGGTGCGATTGTGGCAAGTTTCAAGCCTTTCGCATGCCTTGCTCTCATGTCATTGTGGCATGTGCCTATACTCATCAAGACGCATTACAACTTCTATCTCCCATTTACAAGTATGAAAGCTTTCTCAATATATACAACAACAACTTTCCATTGGTAGCAAAACCTGATTATTGGCCTGCATACGACGGTGAAATAGTCTGGCACAACGACCAAATGCGAAGGAATAAAAAGGGTCGTCCGAAAAGCAAGCGCATCACAACTAAAATGGACTCACTGGACAAGCTAGAAAGATAGTATGGTTTATGTCGTCAGGTTGGACACAATTGCAAAAATTGTCCAACTCGGGCTACTAGCTCAACCACATGAAAATTGTATGCAAAACATCTTTACTTTTTTAAGTTATAAACATTAAGGTTTTTCATTAAAAGCATTTGTTACAACAAACCTCGCACAAACAAAAAATAAAAACAAGATAAAACATCTAAGAAATTACAATCGTTAAAACAATTTCATCTGACCCATGCATCATCAACATTACGTCTCTGTCTGTTTTGACTTCCTCCAACCAAAAATTAGGTCTTCCGGTTGCAAGTGAGGTGGTTGTTCTTCTTCGCTGGGTCCTTCTAGTTTGTTCTCCATCCTCGATGTATCTCTCTATCCATTGCATCAACTCTCTCTTCAGACGCTCTATGGAGTGAATGTGCCAAAATTTCATTTTTCATCGGAGGTTTGGTGGCCGAGAAAATAATGTAACCATCTCTGGTAAAAATCATGGGAGATGTCATGACGCAAATAACAGAGAAAAATAAGAATACAGTGCGATAAGGTGTGAAGAATGATGGAGAAACTGATGACTTATTTACAAAAAAAATGCATTTTTCCCTAGGAGGCAAGTGAGATGGCGTCTCCTCTCACTTTTAGAGTGCATGCGCCATCTTACTTGGTTAAAAGAGAGAGCATGCGCCTAGTGAGATGGCGCCTAGGACAAATGGACTAGTGCAGACGCCAACTGGATTGGCTCCTCCTTTATGAGTTTTTCTGAAACATGATTATTTGTGTAATTTTCTCCGAAACATGATTATTTACGTTTTTTTTTAAAGTTGGTTATTACAAAAAAAAATTCACCATGTGACACTATTTCCATCAGCGCCAACAAATAATGGATACCAAAGAATTGGAATGTTGTTGCTACATTTACTCAATAATTAATGGATTTAGTTTATATATGAATGAAATACGACCATGTGGAGTATATATCATCACTTATTTCCTATTAAAGTTGTAATTCACTACAGATAAAATCACTAACAGACAAAAATTGAAAATGAAAAGAAAATCGAAAAAGCAAAAGAAGATTGGAGCCACGCGCCTCCGTCCATTCTTCACCATCATTAACTCTTCATCATGTGTATAGCCCTTCATCATCAACATCATCATCTTATCCACACCTCCTCTTCAACCTTCATCCATCATCCATAACTCTCATCACCACCCCATGAACCTTATACACGATGCAAGCAAGAACAATAACCAATGTTAGTTTCACGTCATCACAACATACACATACCACCAACTTATTATCAACTTCACATTACAATAACCAACATACACAACACAACATCAGTTCAGCTCATCATACACTCATATAACCAAATATTAAAATAAACCAACATCCATACATCCATTAACTCTAACAAACTTCAGAAGAAACAAATTTCAAATTACCAAAAACAAATTCACAAACATTTCACAACAACACTTAATCTTTTTTTTACCATTCAATCCACACCACACGAATTCAATCAAATATGTTATTCAAAAAACACTCCCAAACTCCTATGACAACATGATTATACTAAATATAAGACTTATTGCTAAGATCCCTACCTGAATTTGACATGATTTTTTTTAATATGATTTTTATTGTTTTCTCTCAAAATAATAGAAAATTTTTTAAATAAAATTTTAATATGATGTTTTTTAGGTACAATTCTAATTATACAACAACCTCTCGCGCGTACACACACACGCACACACACACACACACACACACACACAGAGAGAGAGAGAGAGAGAGAGAGAGAGAGAGAGAGAGAGAGAGAGAGAGAGAGAGAGAGAGAGAGAAGAGAAAGTGAGTTATAAGAGGGATTTGAGTGTCGTGGTTGTTTTGTTGTTAGTGTAGTGTTCATGTGGGATGACAAGTGGCATCGGTGGCCACTTGTCAACCAATTTTGGTGATGATTCATTAATTATCATGTGCGTTTTTCTTTTCCCTTACCATGTACTAGCTCCTCCCAACCATCTGATCTATGATCATCACGATCATCAAGAGATCTAACATCCCTAATCTCTTTCCCAAGTCAACTTGGTTGACTGAGACCACACAATAGTGCCCCGAGCCTTCCTTTTTGAGCCTGTTTTTTTTTTCAATTCCCACCTCCCTATTTCACTCCATTACATTATCCCATTTCCTTTACTTGTTTTATTTATTTATTCTTGTTTGTTTTTTTTTACTTTACTTAGTTATTTTATTTATTGTTCGGATTAATATTAGTTTTGTTAAGTAATTTCACTTAGTTTGATTAATTAACATTTATTTAGTTTTGTTAGGTTTTATTAATTAGCATAATTAATTAATCTTTTTTTATTCATATTATTTTTTATGTGTTTCTTTGATTTTATCTCTTGTTGACCTCCTTATTGTTTGATTGGATATTGACTTTGTTATTGTGTTTGTTTTGAATTGGGTTGCCTTAGCCTTGTGTGATAATTTTGAAGTTTAATTTAATATTATTATTTTAATTATTTAGGACGCATAGATTTCATTTTCCAAACTCAGATAGGATTGATTCCTACATGAATTGCCTTACGATTACTTAACATAGCGTTATATTTAATATCTTTAGTATTTGCTTCTTGGCTTGTAGCTTTCTTGATAGCTTTGCATTGAGATTTCGAAATTTAATTCAATATTATTCTTCGAATCGTTTAAACGCATAATTTTCATTGCCCAGCCTCAGATAGAGTTGATTCTTACATGAATCTCCTTATGATTGCTTAACTTAACGCTAGATTCGGTATTATGGTTTATGTTTATCTTTTCGATTCATCACTATTTGATCAAATTTTATCCCAGTCCCCATGAAGTGTGAATTAATAATTTTACCACTTTCATTTATTTCTACTTATTACTTATTATTCAACCACTACTATAAAACACACAAACAACAACGCCAAAGTCACCATGTTTCGCCCTAAAAACGTAGTGACACTGTTAGACTAATGCGTTAACATTTTATTTTTATTTTTTTAATTGAAAAATTAAGTTTATAATTACGATTAATTCCCTAACCGTGGTGATACAGTCCAGCTTTCCTGGATTCGATCCTCAGCTCCCTCAAATAATTTATCCGTTTTACCTTAACGCACGCCTTTTCGATTACATTTATATAATAAAAAAAGTAATAGGTATATCACTATGGCTCTTTTTAACAATCGTTGTTACACATTGGTGATTATTTGAATATATTAAAAACTAAGTACCCATTCTTCCAGTGATAAAAGGAACAAACCTTAATATAGTTGTAGCGGTAGAAATGTTTAAGACTAAGTCATTGGATTGACTTGACTTATACAGATTAAAAATAAAAATCACCACCGCGCTTTATTGTTTCCAAAGGAATGGGAAAAGAGTGAGTAACCCAAAAAGAGGGGGAAAGATTCAACGTAATGGGGTTGGTTATGCAAAGGTAAGGTATTAGCACCCTAAACATCTACGGTACTCCACAGGAACCTCTTTGTAAAATCTGTATATTTTGGTTATAAAATGTTGTATGTAAAATAGATGGTGGAGGTGAGAAAAAAAATATTTTTTTTTATGATTTTTGCACCCATCGCGGTTGCGAACCTTTAGTGCCTACGTACCGCCTTTCGTGCAATAGGGGATCAGGGTACACGTAGTTCCTCTTTTAAAAAATTTAAAACACAAGTGTGTTGGTTAATTTTATGAGATAAGACATTATCTTCTTTGTCCGTGTGGAAAACATACTTACTACCCACAATTATGAGAAAGGAGAATTTGCATCATCTCAAAGTGGAGGATATGGCTTGGATTTTAAAATCAACAATGTCTCACTCAACACCCAAGTGGAAAATATCTCTCTTCACTATATATTGTAGAAGTATAGTTGTTTGCATCACTACAAGGATTGACAAGAGTCTAATCTTTTGAGAAAAGTTTTAAAGTGGAAGCCAAAGTGGAAAAATAGTTTGAAATGAGATTGATTGACTTTTAGTCTTCTCAAAAAAAATGCCAACGTGTTATTAAGCTGATTGAAGTTTATTTATGAAAAGGTTTTGAAAATGCATGGACCTAGGTCCAAGTTTATTATGAAAATGGTTCAAGTTTCAAAACAAGAAGAGTTTTCAAAAGGAGGAAGAAGATTTTTGAAATTAAAGAAGACGGGAGGAGAAGAACCGTCTAACCAACAAGAATCCAATACTTGACATTATGAGTCAAGATATAATTCTCATTTCTTGGATTAAAATCAAACAAGTAAAGGTACTAGACCTCTTGAGAGAACCAAACTTCAAGTGTATTAAGTCTTCACAAAAATTGGGCAGAATAACGGCTGTATACGGGTGAATTCCATATTACAAACAAAGTATGTAATCACAATAACATGCACACAAAACAAACAAACAACCCAATGTCTTGAGGTAAACCTCAAGAACTCCAGACAAAATATCAATTAGGTCTCAAGGTCTCCAACATAGGCCAAGGTTTCTAACCTTAAGTCCAAGAAGTCCAATACTCCATAATGCCAAGGATAGTAACCAAATAGTCCAAGTATCATTAAAGGTTTTTATGGGTTCATGTTGATTATTAGGTGTCTTGACAAAGAAAAGAAAAGCTCAAGTGAGTAAAATAAAAATGACAAGAAAGTAAATGCTCAAGTGAGCAAAATAAAAATGGCATGAAATGTAATGCTTAAAGTAAGTGGTACATAAAGCATAAAAAATAAAAGAATAAAGTAAAAACAATTTAATAATTAGTGGTTAGTTGGATGACCATCTTGAAACTTGCATTTTGAACTCATTAGAGGATTGGTATAACCAAAGCCTCCACACAACAAGTTGCATTTGCTTTTTGTCAAGTATATCATCCATTTGGAATCCTCAAAAGTACCATTTAATGATCAACGATATTTAAGTGATCCGCGTTGACCAAAAGTGTTGTAGACCCATTAGAGGATTGGTAGAACCAAAGCCTCCACACAATGAATCTCAAGGTTATTGGATCAAAGAGATCAAATCAACATACTTGGGCTTGCAAACATAGATTTGGGCCACGAATAATCATCTATTCGAATCGGGACAAAAATTAGCGCTATGTTAAGCAATCGTAAGTGGACTTATATAGAAGTCGCACCTATTTTGAGGTTGGTCAATAGCAATCTATGCACCATTTGTTTTGAGACATGATATAGAGATGATGCTCCAATAATACTTAGTGCAATAAGAAGGGGATGAGATGAAAAAGGGTGAGAAAGAATATAAACCACATTTGAATTAAAATTTAATCAAACTATTATTAAAATCATTCATCCATTTTTGTGGAGTTAGACTCAACACCATGGATCCAATGATGTTAATAAAGTTCATGATCAAAAATTCAACCCAAGATCAGCCAGAAAATAATCACAAAATAATATTGCATTTAATATGTTCATTAAAAAGGTTTTAAAAATGTTTTAAAATAGAAATAAGAAAGAAAAATATCAACTATGTTCAAACTAAATAAGAAATATTAAGCAAGGCCATAGAAAAATCAGAAATGAACTCAAATATTTTTATAAATTTTTTGGTAATTTTTTAAGGTCAGAAACTATTTTTAAAATTAAAAGAAATGGGTAAAATAAACCAAAAATGATTTAAAACAATATCAAAGTCAGAAATAAAAAATAAGTGAGGTCACAAATATTTGTCATAATATCATTGGATCATTCCATAATTTTTTTAGAATTTAAAGATGCATAAAAGTATTTTTAAACATTTAAAACAATTCAAATAAAGTAAAAATTTATAAAAAATATCAAAATACAAAATAAAATTGTGAAAAAATAAAAATCAGAAAGAGAAAAATCAAAAATATTTTTCATAATTGTTTCAGATTTTTTGGACTAAAAATGAATTTTCTATGATTTTTTGAAATTTAAAACAATTAAATATAAAAATCAGAAAATAAAAATAAAGTCAAAAATATGTGGACCATTGGATGAGAGTCAAAACGCGTTAGTAATCAAATCTAAGGGATCTGGCGTGTTGTGCATATCATGGTCATTGGTGAATAAAGCATATAATCAAATATAAAATCAGATTTAAAAAAAAAACAAGTGGCGCGCCATCATTGGTTGGAAGATGACACGTTGGTCATCTTAAACCTCCAGCCAACATGAATTGCAGGTCTCTCAAACTATAAAATCAGAAGCTCAGACCTATTCCATTCGCTTCGTCTCTTCATGACGAAGACAACCACACCCTAGCGACAAATTTATATAAACTATAGCTCAAGCAATTTGGAAGAAAAGTTTTGAAAAGGGATTTGAAATTCCATGGTCAAAACGTGTTTACAAATAAAAGCAAGTGTTGCGACTAGAATCAGGACAATGAGAGCTTCACAATGATATCAAAGTTTTGAAGAAGTGATGGAGAAATCTACCTATTGAAGTTGAGTTGCAGAGCTCTGAAATTGGACTTCTATGGATCAATATAGGGCACGATTCTTGAAGGTAATTGTATGGTTAGCTTCAGGGAGGATCAAGGAAGGTGAATTGATAGAAAAATTGGATTAAAAAAAGGCTTGAACACTGATTTCGCAGTTGCAGAAAAATGAGTTATGGAGCAAGTTTTGCAGGATGATTTTGGTTGTTCAAGCATGAGGAAATGAGTGAGGTATGACCCTCTATTAATAGGGAATCAAATGGAATGTTCAATCATGTGAAATGATGAAGTTTTAAGGGAAATCGTGTGAACTTGATGCACGAGTAAGGTGTGATCTGTTTTGCATCAAAACTCATCCAATCCTTGCGTTTTAAGGCTCTAATCCACTTTGACAACTTGGTTAAACATGTTTATATCATAAACGCGTGCTAATTTGATGTTTAGAAGCCAGAACATGAATTTCAAATTCTGACTTATGAAGAAACTTCAGTTTCAAGTTACCAAGTTCAAATCAATGGCATTCCCATCTCAAGGGGTCTTAGGGCATGATTATTGATGCTTTAGAAAGATGAGATTACAAGCTTTTCAATTGTAAAAGAATAGAATAAAATGGATGCTTGAGCTGAAAGTTGCAATGAGTCAAAGTTTGGGGAAAAAGGTTGACTTTCCATACTTAGAAATATTTCAAATTTTTCTTCAAAAGTGACCTATAACGTTTTGCATCCAAACATGGCCTTCCACTTGGAATTTTCTCTTGACCAAAAATTATGGAATGAAATAGACCTCTTGAATGACATTTTGAAACTTGAACCATTCAAAATCTCCAAAAATTGAGAGAGTTATGAATTGTTGAAGTTGGCAAAAAATCATGAAATGACCTATAATCTTTTGTATCCTTAGGGCATATTCCATCCATTTTCTCACTTTGCACATAAAAGAAGGGATAAAATCCATATCCTCAAGATCATTATAGAAAAAGAGTGGGCTCAAGGTGATAAAAATTGACCAAGTTATGATCATTTGAAGTCATACATGGGAAATTGGGGGTTCATCTGGAGGACTTGTAATCTTTCTTCACCATCAAGTTTCTTCCACATGAAAACTCCTTGAAACTTTTAAAGTGATTTGTTGATAACCCTTTGAAGAGAAGGATGATTTTGGAATAACTCAAAAATACCAAAAGATGAGAAAGATATACTTCTTTAAAGTTCAAAACCCTAGCTCCTAGATCAAGAAAATGCTTTGAGGAACTTTGACAATTTTGAACAACCTTCTTGTACCAACACTTTTGCTTTGCAAATAGAAGTTGTTGAGGATAATAATGAGAATTAATAGCCACAAAAAACACTTCCATATCTTGAGAATTGAGAGAAATATGCACTTGTGACCAATAAGAACAATGCCTTGTCTAAACATGACAACTTCTTCAATCAACCCCTTGTACCTTTGAATCAATCTTGATAACTTTGAAATGTGGTGAACCAAGGTAAACATTTCTATGCCATTTCTTCCAATATAACTTCAATGGTGAGGTTTGAACTTCTCAAGCTTTATTGACTAGGACATGGAAATAAACTCATGAACCCATGGATCAACTTGCTAAGCCACATTGCCTTTACCTGCATTATTAAGTAAGACAAACCAACATTGCATTTTATTAATTAAAAGGAAAGTCAAAACAAAACATGCATGATCACAAAATAAAAACAAGTCAAGGTGGTTGGCGATTCCTCAAAGAGAAAAAGCTAAAGATTGGGAGGAGAACCAAAAGCTCTAATGTGACCTTGTTGTGATTGAATCAATATGGTATGATGAAGGGATCTTAGGGGCAAAAATTAGGGTACAACAACACTCTTTGTTGGGAAGAAGAAAACAACCATAAAACTCATTGTTGTTGTCCATAATCGTCTCAATGTTTCATTCCAAGGGTGTAAAATCTCGATCTGGAAATTTTTGTGCTTGTGATTGTCGTATTGTTTCGTTCTTATGCAAGAGGGGTCAGAATAAAGGAAGACTTTTTTGGAGATGTCCAAATTGGTGGACTGGTGAAACATGTAATTTGTTCGTATAAGATGATGAACAAAAATTGGAAGATAAGAGTACTATGATGTCATAGTTGAATTTTGTTGGGTATTTGAAAGTTATATATACAGATTCAAAAAAGAAGAACAAGAATTTGAAGAACAAACTGAAGTCATAGAGGTTTTCTGAAAATTTGAAGATGTTATGTTTTCTTATCTCCTTTTTGTTTAATATTTACTTTGTTATAAAATGTAATAGTTGAATTATGATTTGAAATTTGATAATGTTATGTTATCTTATATCCTCTATGTTTAATATTTTCTGTACTTTGTTATGAAATTTGATAATGACCATTTCTTACGAGTAATTCCATCGCAATAATTTTCAGTTAAATTAATATGTTTTATATATTTTGAAGTTTAAGCTGATAGGTTAAGTTAATAGTTTAAGTTGAATGTTTAAGTTGATCTAACATCCAGTCTTTTTCCAAATAAATTTCAAATCAATTGTGATGCGAGTGCTTGATCCAACATCAAGTATCTCATCCGCTTCACTCAAATCATTTCTAAAACACTCGATCCAACGTCGAGTTGTCTTTTCAAAAACCATTTTTACAATAAATTGGAATGAAGAAGAAGGTGTGAAGTCAACTACTATGTGCATATATCAAAAGATGAGAAAAAGCATCATGAAGCAATATGGATATGGATCAAGATTGTAACATTATGAAGACTTGCATTGATCTTAATTTATTGAGGCATAAGCATGCAATATATATTGATAAAGTAGTATTCAAAATAATCTCCAAAATTTACTTGCATGCATGGTTCATTTGGTTAAAAATATCTCACCATTTCTAACTTTAAAATAAATAAATAAAATTATCATGCATTTGAAAATTTATTTTTCATGTTTGAGCCATGCTAAATCACTTTCAAATATAATCTACTTACTTGAATAAATCAATAGCTATTGCATAAGGTTGGTTCAAATACTTAGATAAATTTTTAATTATTCTAATTTTTCAAATATTCTGTTTTTGGTAAATTATGTTTGTTTGACCAGTCGTAACAACACTTAAAACCACCCTAATTTGCACCGGTCTGAAGCAATATTTTAATTTTGAATTCTGGGTGCAGCGCTTCGCAGGAAATCGATTTCCTGAGTCGACAGAGCCATTTTTGCTATTTTAAAAGTCTAAACATTTAACAATTACCACCTTTTAAAAGTTGCATTGTTTCAATAATTTACACACTTTCAAAAAAAAAGGTGTTAAGGCACTATATAAACTAGGGTGTTCATATTTTATGAACTACAATGAATCAAATCATATTTATAATATTTATAGTTTGATTCACTTTGTAGTAACCACTTTAATAAAAATTCAATTAATTGGTAAAATGATTACAATTCAATTTAAAATTAGTTTAGAACCAATTTATATTTACAAACTAATTTAAAATTAATTTATAATTTTAAACTAATTTTATATTTTGAACTTATAAAATCAAACTTTTAATGAATTTATATTAAAAAACTATATTTTCAAAAATATTTATTTCAAAAAAATAATTTTATTTTTTTCAGAAATTATTTTTATTTTATGGAAAAAAAATTATTTTCAGATTTTTTTTTTAAAAAAATTATAATTGTGTTCCCTAGGATTTGATTTTTATTTTCAAAGTTTTACTTTTTGAAATTTTCTACTTGAGCAAATGAAAATTTTGAAAATCTCATAAGATTAATACATTTTGATTAATTTTCAAAAACTAATACATCCTGATTATTTTGAATATATGTGTGAGAAGAAATTATATATTTTATATAGTTTCATTAGAAAAAAGCATAAATCACATTTAAGGAAATGAATCTAAGTTTTTTTCTTTTAAAAGAAAAAATATTTAGATACAATTTCATATGTGTAATTCATATTTTTCTCTAATAAAAATGTGATAAATATATCTGAATATTTTTTAAAGAGTAAATATTAGAAAGAAATTACATATGTAAGAGAAAATTATACACTTATCATATTTTCATTAGGAAAAAAATATAAATCACATAAGAAAGTACACCTAACTTTTGTTTTCTTTTGAAAAAAAGAATTGTCTCAAAAAAACTTTTTCTTATTGTATATCTAAAAATAATGCTATATTTATAAAATATTAGTAAAATTGTTTTAAAATAACTTATCTATTTATTATTAATTGTGTTTAATTTTAACATTTAGTTAATATTATTTGCTTCAAAATTAAGCACTGTCTTTTTGTACTGCAACTAGCTGCTACTCCATTAAATATCAATAACATTAATAACATTGTAATAATAATACCATCACTTTATCAAGAGTTTTTTTTAATGCCAAAAATATTTGAAAAATAAAGATAAACTAAAATAACAAAAACTATTTACGTTGTTTGACTGTAATATAACTTTAAACTGACCATGAATTTTTTTTTTATTTCTAAAAAATGCTTCTTTTTTTCTTAATTTAAAATTATAAAAAAATTATTTTTATTTTTAGAATTTTTTTACTCTAAAATAATTTTTTTATTCTTTTTATGAAAAACTAATTTATATAATTATATAATTAAACTAGTTTATAAAAGGAAAATGATTTTGAATTTGTTTTAAATTGAATTTAAATTGTTTAAATTAAATGATTCAATTCATTAACCGTTTAAATGGTTCAGTTTTTTTATGGTACAATGCAGTTCAATTTTAGTATACAATTCAATTAACTATATTTTTGAACACCCCTAATATAAACTATATATTTTCAGATTTGAAAACCTCACCTCTTCAATAGCAATTTAACATCATTTTATCATTCAAGTTTCAAAATAGGTGTTTGTGTTGTTGGACTTTCACAAGAAATTTATCTGCATGTATTTCCATATCAATTCAGAAAAATTCATATAATATTTACAAACATTTGAGCGCTATATTCTATTATTATAAGTTGCTTGCTTGAAAGGAAGATCAATTATATTGATACATCACTCAAAGTGATAATTGTTCTACAAATTTCACACTCTTGAAAATATTGTTGTATTCATATCTTATTGTTGTATCCAAATTTTTGTCCCTAAGATTCCTCTATCATCTCATACCATCACAATACCACAAGATCACACATTAGGGTTTTTGGTACTTCTCCTACTTCATCCTATCTTTAGGTTTGTTCATGAGGGATCACCAAGCATCTTGAATTGTGTATCTTGCTCATATATCCTTTTGACTAACATCAAAATATGTATATATGTCTCTTTGAATGCCATCTTGTAGGAAATGACACAATTGCATGTTTCTTACCATCTTCTAGCACAGAGGATCAAAACTAGGGTTTGGAATTTAATCAAGAAATCTCTGACTTTTTGGGCAATACTTGATTCTATGTTTCTCTACATGTTCATGAGCATCTATGATTGGAAATTTGATCATCAGTTTCATCATCTTCCATCTTGAATGCTTTATGCTTTTAAATCAAGACAAGCGCCTTGGTCTCTTTAACTTGGGCACTTCCTTCGTGATTCATTCTCAAAGACTCAAATATAGACTTTGCAATGCCTCTATTTGTTATCTTTTCATACTTAATATAAGAAATAACATTAAGCATAATAGTTCTTGCTTTGTGATGATTGTTGTAGTCTTTCTTCTGTTGGTCATTCACCATTCTTCTTTCTATCTTGGCTCCACTAGCAACAACAGTATGTTTGTAGCCATCGACTACCATATCCCAAAGATTAACATCGTTACCAAGAAATATATTTTCTATTCTATCTTTCCAGTAATCAATCTTTCTCAATCAAAGACTGGAGGTTTGGAGTTATAGTGATCTCTTTCATTTGTTGCAGATGTAACTGGTGGTAGAACGTTTACCACCATAGTGTTTCACAAAAAAAAACTTTATCTTTATCTGAAACGGTTAAGTGTTTGTTAACAATCAATACCATAAGTGGTGCTCTGATAGAATTGAACGTACGAGAAATACAAGAAAGCGGGGTTTTGAATTCATTTGAATTTGAAAACATTTTGACTACCCAAACAAACAAGTCAATTTGTTGATCTTATGGGTGTAATCATCTTTTGTAAATAAAAAGTCAATTTTGTTGATCCTATATCGAATACGCAACGCACCGAATTGAAAAAAAAACGTGAAAATTGCCCTAGAAATGCACTTAGGCACCATCTCACTTGGCTTAAGGCAAACTCTAAGCACCTAGGCGCCAAGTGAGATGGCGCCTCCCCTTAAATAATAGGTGTAGGCGTCAAGTGAGATGACTCCTCCTTTGGGGAGTCATCTGAAACATGGTTATTTACGTAATTTTTTCCGAAACATGGTTATTTGCGGGAAAAAAATTTATATCTGATTATTGCAAAAAAAAAATCCTAAAATTAAACTGAAATATTTTAATAAATATAATAATTTTTAAAATATTGTAATTTATATAACTTCCTCTTCCCTCCAAATCTTATCGATTTAAAAGAATGTAAAAAATATATTTCAGAGAGATTTTGCTCTCCTCCAATTCTATTTTCTCTCACATAAAATTTAAACTAATTAAATTTAATTAAAAAATTTCCCTCTTCTTTCATCTCCTCCATTTACCTCAAACCAAATATTCTATAAAAGAAAAAGTACAAATATTGAAATTGCTATCTACACTGATACATATCTAGCTACTATTATTTTTCCAAATTGTAGGTATGAAGAATACTGTAGTACTCTATAAATTCTGCTCATTATCCATCCTACGCATTCGTTTGGCACATACTTTTACCCATTATGTTCCTTGTAGTGATTTATGTGTCCTCTTGATTTTATTGTGAATTTTCTTCATAATAGTACAAGATAACATGATTTGAATAAAACATTTATAAGATTTAATCCATCTCAACAAAATTTTATCCATTTCCTTAATATAGTAAAATAATATTCAAACAACACGTAAAAAAGAACATTATAGAGTACGTTGCGTATATACGAATACGGGAAATCAATAAACTATTATATTTCGTGTTCTAAAAGACATTTAATTTTTCACTTTGATTCTTTATAAAAGTCAATTTAAAAATAGTTGAGATCATACCAAATGTTGAGTTCTCACTTCTAATCAACCTACTTATGCAAGTTTTTGTGAGTAGTAATTTCACACTCATCACAATCAAGAAGATCCTCCAACAATTTATCATCCAAACACTCAAACTCAATAATTTCTTTTCCATGTTCGGATCGATAACTTGATTCAGTGCAAGAAGATGAAGATAAATTGGGTGCTAGTATTGACGTCGAAGAGTTCATTGAAGGATACTCATGTGGAAAATTAAGAATGGCTAAAGCACCTCTCATTTCAAACGCGGCGCGGTCATAAGCTCTCGCGGCTTCCTCGGCCGTGAGAAATGTACCTAGCCACACCCGCGTACCTCGACGAGCTGGATCACGAATCTCGGCAGCATACTTTCCCCACGGACGCCGCCTCACTCCTCGGTATCGAATTTCTTTTGCCGACTCTTGTTTGCCCGTCTCTTCCTTTGAATTTTCCCCTTCCATTAAGTATTTTGTAGCTTATTACTATAGTGTAATTTATTAACTACGTTATAGCTACATTTTGCAATTTATATATGCTTGCTATACCAAATTACCATGTGTCAAGTTCTCGACATAGATTCAATGGATGGAGAATTTCATTTAACAATTTGCTGAGATCCCTTGATGGAGATTGTTTTTGAGATGAGTTCAAAGTATGTGGATCACAAAGTTTAATTTGGTGATGGCTATAATTGCATGCGTAGGGTCATGAACACAAGATCTTATGTTTGGAATTATTCTTAAATCATGTCACTACATAGGTATCTTAGTTCTCAATTCCAGATACAAGGTATATAAGGTTAAAACTAAGATTTGATTCTGCCACTTGTTACCATAATTGATGATTCAACTATCTCAAAATCAATTTCACAGTTATAATTTTATACTATTGTTTTTTAATTAACTGATTATATTGTCGTAAAGTGGGTGGTTTAGATTTGCTTGAATCAGTTTAGTCAAAAAATTAAAGAAAAAAGAGATTTGTCTTAAAAAGGCAGGTAGCTTTCATTCACCACCTGAAACATTGAACTCTCAGTGGCGGTAACATCATGTCTTACATCACGGTTTTTGGTTTTAAATTTTATTTATTTCCATTATATTTTCTATTAATCTAATAATAGTCAACATATACTCAAATAAATATGTATTGATAAAAAAAATACAGAATTAAATATATTAGTCTAAATATCTCATAATTTAATTTAATTTTTTCAATTTTTTTTCAAACGTTAATTCTCTTAATATTTTTCGTTAAACATTTTTGGTAAATCCAATTAATTTCATCTATCAGAAGCTAGCGTAAAACGATAATTGACAAAATTCTAACACTCTAGAAAATAAAAAGACGACCATATTAGATTTTGTTGGATTAAATTATTTTGCAGCATGAAGTTCAAATATTATTAAGTATTTGTTTCATTTTAAAATATATATTAAAATGTCTTTAAATTTCATCTTCCCCAAATCGTATTTTACCCTAACTCACTCTCTCTTTTTCAAATTTTAGGCAACTTGCTCGCATACTTCAAACAAGGCAAATCACATATTCGTTTAATTTCAGCCCAACCTTTCATTGTTCCCTGATATTTTTAATAAATAATTACGAGTTTGATTCACTTAAGAGATTAAATTTGAAATTTTGGATATTTTATGCAAAAAGTAAAAAGGAAAGTGTTTGTGATTGGAATTTAAATGTTAGAATAATGACAAAGTGGACATGAACTTGAATTAAAATAAGCTTTGGATGAAGATAATAAACATCAATTGTGATAAATATCATTAAAATAAATGCTTCAATTAATGTCATTAAAATAAATATTTCAATTACAAAAGACTTAAATAAAATAAAAGAGACGACGCAGATCCATACATTTTCTTTAAAACAAAATTAAATATACAAGGGATAAATATCTTATAATTCAATTTTAGTCTCTCAATATTTTTTCTTTAAACAATGATTTTCCTAATGTTTTCCGTTAACATTTTTGATCTCTCATGTTAACTTCATCTAGCTGAAGTTGATGTGGAGGGATAACTGACAAAATCAATGTAACTTCATCTGACAGATAAATAGATGGCCAAGTTGAATTTTATTAAATTAAATCATTTTGTATCATGAAATTCGAATATTAATGAGTATTTGTTTTATTTTTGGAATATATATTCAAATGTCTTTAAAGGTAATCTTCCCCAAATTGTGTTTTATCCTAACTCACTCTCTCTTTTCCAAAATTTCTACAACTTGCCGCATACTTCAAACTAGGTGAACCACATCTTCGTTTAATCTCAGCCAAACGTCTTGTTGGACATGTGACTGCATACATAAGAGAGGGGGGAGGGGAAAAGTAATTTGTGGATGATTAAAAAACTTTGGTTTAAAACAAAATCATTTGTAAAATCAAAGTTTGAAATTTTTCTGAATAAATACGCAGCAGAAAATCAAAGGAAAGAAAACTACTGAAAAGTGAAAATTAAAAGATATAAGGGAAGATAAGAACACCATATAATTATACAATTTTATCCTTAAGGTGATTTACTCTTGTCTCCAAGAATTTTTCTTGAGAGTATCTGTAACACAGTGGGAGAACTGACTTGGGTGTTTTGCGTTTTATCGCAAGTGTTGCAGATAGCAAGAGTCACCACCGACTTTTCTTTTATCCAATAAGGAAAGGTTGAAAAGAACAGGAAAGATCTTTCGAGATTATTTCTTGAGTTCGGGTGGTAGATTATGAAAAGGGAAGGTGTTAGTATCATTTTCATCCATAGTTATTTATAGGCTCTTAGTTGCTTGCTAGATCACTTGCTTTTGTTTGAAAATGTGCTTGTGGTGTGGGTTTTGAAAGTATTTTGAAAATGTCTTTGTAATGGTTTTCGTTTCTATAAGAACGCATACAAAGTGTTGTTTAGAAAATAGTTCAAAGAAGTGTTTGTAGAATATGTTTTTGAAAGTGATTTTGAAAAGGTGTCTTTGTAATGGTTCTCGTTTCTATAAGAACGCGTACAAAGTATTTTGTCTTTTGAAAATGCTTCAAGTGAAAGCGTGGGTGTGGACTGGATCAGCAACAATTTAGAGTGTTGTGGCAGCTGGATGCAGGATTGTGCCATAGCAGTGCAGCAGACTGTTCAAAACGAGGTTTTGAGGCTCGGTGATGTTCTGATCGAAGAATGGAAAGACCAGAGTAAGATTCGAAGGGTGATGTTCTGATCGAAGAATAGAACATAGTCTCCATGTGCTGAAGAACGAGATTTGAAGAGTCGTGTTATGATCGAAGAACACAACTCCCATATGTTCTGATCGAAGAGTCATGTTCTGAATCTTTTTTTTTAATTCTGATTGCACTTGCGTGAATTCTGGCCCAGAAGTTCTGAAATTGTCATATTTCCTTAACACTTAGAAAATTTTCCATATGTTTAGAAATTTGATTTTTTCAAAGTAATTTCTGACTTTTGATTTCTTGATGGACCAATTTCCTGTCCTAATGAAATATGATTGTTGAAACTTGACTTTGACCAAAAAGTCAAAGTTTGACTTTTTAGTGTGCTTTTGACCATTTTGCCCTTGTGAATGACTTTGTTGGGAAATTGTCATCCGAGACTGGAAATTTGACAGAAGCAAACTTGAGGGTCCAGGATGATCCTTTGAGAAATGAGACGGAAAATTTTGGGGTACAACAGTTATCCCTGTTCAATCTTCTTAAACCTGAAGGGTTAGATTGGCGAATCTGCCATTCGTGACTTGAAGGTGGAAGATGATTGAACACTAGAGTGTCCAGAAATTTGCACTCTGATGATTTTGAGGTTGAGGTGTAAGGAATGGGCTTAAAGATGCCATTTTGAGAAATGATAGAGAGTTGACGGAGATGGGCTTATAGATGTCATCCGAAGATGATTGTTGACAGAAATTAGACTGAGTCTAAGCTTGACTTCAACTGGGAAAAGAATCAGAATAAACCTTTGGTCGATTTAAAACTGAACCTAGCAGAAGTCTTGTATAATCTTTAACCTGAAAGAATCAGGACAAATCTTTGGAGCGATTTATCTGAACCAGGGAAAGCGTCTATTGGGAAAGCAATCAGGATAAACCGTTGAGAGATTTAAACTGAAACAACAGAGGTCTGGAAAAGAATCAGAATAAATCTTGGAGCGACTTATCTAAACCAGAGAAAGTGTCTACTGGGGAAAGAATCAGGATAAACCATTGAGAGATTTAAACTGAACCAACAGAGGTATTGAATGTTCTTTAACTGGAACAAATCAGAATAAATCTTGGAGCGATTTATCTGAACCAGAGAAAGTGTCTACGGGAAAGAATCAGGATAAATCATTGAGAGATTTAAACTGGACCAGCAGGGGTCTAGAAAAGAATCAGAATAAATCTTGGAGCGATTTATCTGAACCAGAGAAGATGCATGCGGGAAAGTATCATGATAAACCATTGAGAGATTTAAACTGAACCAGTAGAGGTCTTGAATATTGTTTAACTGGAAAGAATCAGAATAAACCTTGGAGCGATTTATCTGAACCAAAGAAAATGTCTACGGGAAAGAATCAGGATAAACCATTGAGAGATTTAAGCTGAACCAGTAGAGGTCTTGAATATTCTTTAATTGTAAAGAATCAGAATAAATCTTGGAGTGATTTATTTGAATCAGAGAAAATGTCTATGGGAAAGAATCAGGATAAACCATTGAGAGATTTAAACTGAACCAGTAGAGGTTTTGAATATTCTTTAACTGGAAAGAATCAAAATAAATCTTGGAGCGATTTATCTGAACCAGAGAAAATTTCCATGGGAAAGTATCAGGATAAACCATTGAGAGATTTAAACTGAACTAGTAGAGGTCTTGAATATTCTTTAACTGGATAGAATCAGAATAAATCTTGGAGCGATTTATCTGAACCAGAGAAAATGTCTGCGGGTAAGAATCGGGATAAACCATTGAGAGATTTAAATTGAACCAGCAGAAGTCTGAAGGAAGTATTTGTCATGTAGATAGTCACCTAGTCTTGTCTCAGGAATTGATCTACAATCGATTTGTTCACGGATATTTATTCTGTCTAGTTTCAGGTATTAAGCTTGATGATGATATATGATGAAGGAATCATGGACGATTACTACTCCAAAAGATAATGAAGGAACCTTGGACGATTACTACCTCAACAAATGATGAAGGAATCTTGGATGATTGCCACCTCAGCAGATAATGAAGGAATCTTGGACGATTACTACCTCAATAAATTATGAAGGAATCTTGGATTATTGCTACCTTAGAATATGATGAAGGAATCTTGGATGATTACTACCTCAGCGGATAATGAAGCAATCTTGGATGATTACTACCTCAACAGATGATGAAGGGATCTGAGATGATTACTACCTTAAAAGATAATGAAGGAATCTTGGACGATTACTACCTTAGCAGATGATGAAGGAATCTTGGACGATTACTACCTCAGCGGATGATGAAGAAATCTGGGATGATTACTACCTCAACAGATAATGAAAGAATCTTGGGTTGATTTTGTCTTGGAGCAGTTTACAGATAATTAATGACACTTATCTGTTGATCTCTTCCTGAAAAGGTAAAGAATTAGTTGTATGCAATGTCATGATGCATGGCGTAATGATGTTTCTCAAAGTAAATGAGATTATGTTGTATGCATGAAATTGTGTTGGAATGTAATTTTGTCTTTGGAAAATAAATCCTTGACAAATGCTGGGGAGCTTTGGGAAGCCAAACTTTTGGGCGGCCGTTGGGGATGAAGTGCATGCACCTCTTCAAACCTTGCTTAGAATGTTTCCGCTGGGGAATCCTATTCTATTGTTTGAGGAGAACTCTGTTGGGGAGTTTTTATTTTTCTTGAGAAGAAAACTCTATGAAGAGTGTTGATTCCTGCTTGGGGAAAGGAGTTCAGGAGTCTTCATTGTCCGTTACTTTACTGGGGAGCTATTGGGGTTTGTAGGAAAGTCTACTGAGGAAGAGAAGTTGTAGTCCCTTGATGTGTGACAGTCTGAGAGGCAAATTCGAGCTGGGGAATCTTGCCGTTTATTGGAGAAGTAAACCTTGTCGCCTGCCTGCTGGAGAGGCATTTCCTTTTGGTAGAGCTCCTCGAAGGTTCTTGAGATCAACTCAGTTGGGAAGAAGTTTTCAGAGATTGAAACTCTGGATGGGGATCATCCTATGAAGAGGACTTTGTGGGAGATTTGTCACTTCCCCTAGTAGCAAGTGTTTGTAGTATTGCTAGGAACTGTTTTCTTGACTGCATACAATCCTTTGTTGGAGTTCATATTCAATTCCCCGAGTGACTCAGATACAGACCTACCTCTGGTTATTCAGCATTTGTTGAGAGATTTCTTGAATCTCGACTTGACTGTCTCAGATGTGTTGAACAATAATCATGCCGTGCCCCTTGATTATGAGAGATTCGTCATTGGAAGCATCTTTCCATTTGAAGTGATTCTGTTTATTAAGAGAGCTTTCATTTTCTAAATATTCATCGTGTGAATTTCTTTGTTGTCAAACAATTAGCCATATGCAAACAGCGGTATTCAAAATAATGCAAAGTTTATGCTTGTCTTGAAATTTTGAAAATATGTTTTAGCAGATAAAAGAATTTTTCAAGTATGTGAGTTTAAATAAGGATTTAGAGTAAGCCTTACAGGAGTCAGGATACCTTTTGTAACAGTATGCTTTCGAACTAACCCATGCTTCAATTAGGACTTTGAAAATTTGTATCGTGGTCTAGGTTCACAATTTAAGAAACAAAGGATAAGGCTCAAAGTGTAATTGTACCCGCCTGTTCTTCGTAATGTTCTTCAGTCCTAAACTCAGTTAATCGTGCGTTTGAACTCTAATTGAGTCTGGAATGGCGTTTTGGTGATGGTTCAGACAAGTTAAGTTTGTTGGAAGGCAGTCATTTTTGCCATATTTTCCATGTTGTTGAGGATTTGTAGTGACCTCTTTTTGATTTATTATCCCTGATTTTTCCTGACTGTTCTTGTTTTTGAGATTACAGTCAGCGGGATGTCCCAGTTTTTCTTAAGTCTCCTTCGTAGGTTTTGACTTAGTGGGCTTTTCTTTTGAGAGATAATGATTGCCTATTTGATAGGGAACCATCACCATCTTTTGATTTAGAAGGAATGTTTTTGATGTCATTCATTGTGTATGAAGTGAAAGCTTACGACTGAATGCGCATTTGAATTAACTGAGATATTACCCTGCCCCAGGTTTTTATTAAAGGTTTCAATTTGTGTAAAAAAGAGAACTTCTACTTCTTAGGCTCAAAGGGGTTGACTAGGGATTATCTTCCTTATAACTCCAGTGTTTAGGGTTTGAAAGAAACGCATGTACATCGTCAGCAAAGTTTGTCCAAGCATATTGTATGAGATTATGGCATTGTTTTAGTAATCCTCCCTCTAAAGGCTTGCAACTTTTTGAAACAAGAGTTGAATATCATAAAGGAAGTAAAAATCATAGTTTAAATATAATGAAAATGAATAGATTGGTTCAAGACAAACATATTTAATGCATTAATGAGAGTAACCAAAGTCTGACATAAAGATAAGTGTTTAAGCAAACAAAGAAATTACAACTGAGAGTTCGAATAAACAGAAAATTTCCTCGCCCAGACCGTCGCTTCATGTGGATGCCCTTGAGGGGTGATAAAAAAGCTCTAGTTGACCATCTTGTGTAAATTCCATCACTCCTTCGTCGATTAAATCTTGAATTCTATTCTTCAAAGCCCAATAACCATTCATATGCCCTGGACTATCAGAATGGTATGCACATCTCTCCTTTGGATGGTAACTAGGAGTAGCAGTGTTAGGATTTCAGGGAGGAGCCTTTAATGTGATTATATCTGCTTTCAACATGTGTTGTAGCACCTGATCTAGCAACATGCCGATCCTGGTAAATTATCTCTTAGGTGAGACCTCTTTGCGATGGTTCCCTTGTTGTTGATAGCGAGGTTGTTGTTGGGTCCGTGATGTGGCATCAATTTGGGAAGATCTGTTCTCCCTCGAACCGACTTCTTGCCTTATGGGAGGCTGAATGATGACTTGATCCCCAATCTCGACGGTTCGTTTCATCCAGTTGCAACTATCTTAATGAAGTTTGTTGACGAGGGTCCTTAGCTCCTCTTTTCCCTGAGCTAAATTTTGGATAAGAGCCATATGGCCCACTAGTTGTCCCATTATTTGGATTTTCATTATTGCCATTTCAGTTTGTAGCCGTTCCAACTGGTCATCCTTGTTGTCCTCAGGATTCCCCATGATCATGCCCCTAGTGAGGAGTGCTTTCACTTCTTCTTGCCCCTTGGATAGGTTCAAGAACATTTCTTGAAGTTGAGCGTTTTGAGTCTGAATGTCCTTGATAGTCTGTTCTAGAGCCATCTCTACTGAAATAAGAAATAAGCAGATGAGAGACCTGTGTGGGAAAATCATGTCATGATATGATGCATGATGTGTGGATGCAATGTTTTTAAGGACTTAGAAAATTTAAATTTGTTTTAGAAAAAAAAAGGAGAAAACATCAATTGTATTAATAAGTTTAAATTGATTACAACCATGCCCCTTGGGCTTACAATGGATGAAGTAAATCCAAATAAACTCCTAAGACAAAAAGGTCGAACGCATCCTCTTTGGTGAAATGTAGGCGTTTAGATTTCGCTCCTCATGAAGTTGTCTCATAAGCTCCAGGACCTTCTTTTCACTCGCATAGAACTGGGCCTCGAAGGTGTCTCGTTCCTCCTTCAGTTGGATCCAAGCTCTTTGTAAGTCTTCAAGAGAAGTAAGCATGGTAGGGTGAGAGATAGCATAAGGAACATCTCCTTCAACTAATGGCTCCATGATGATAGGCAAAGTGGCAGGGTATGACATACCGAGTCTTTGGGCACGAGTCCGTACCCACTTAAGATAAGGCTCCAAAGGGATGGAGTTCTTACACCCAAATGTCTTGCTATCCACTTTGTTTACCATCCTCCAAGCTCGTATAAATCTATGACGGGAGCCTTGATCGTCACTCTCGTAGTTAAACACCAAACCTTGGATGAGTGCGTCATGAGGACCATTTCTTCGTGCATAGCCAAATTGTCGTAATGCAAGAGAAGGGTTATAGGTGATACCTCCCCTAATTCTAAGCAAAGGGACATTAGGGAATTCCCCATAACGGTCAATGATAGTAGTATTCTCCAAGGATCGAGAACACCAATAAATGTCAGAGTGTGTGGGGGACATCATCCTTTGAGACCAAGTTAATCCTTGCTCGTTCTTCAATGTTGATCGAGGTAAGTGCAAAGTAAACCACTTAGCGAGTAGGGGAATACAACACAAGAGAGTACCTCTTTTCTTCATTGTGCGAGTGTGGAAACAATGTAAAATGTCTCCAAGCAAAATAGGTATAGGATTACGGGAGAGGAAGACCTTGATGGCATTCACGTCTATGAATTGGTACGGATTGGGAAATAGAACCAAACCATAGATTAGAAGAGCCAAGACATCTTCAAAGGCTTGGAAATCCATGTCTTCCCAGAATGAAGGAGCCTTCTCTGACAGAAACTTGGCCAGGAAACCCTTAACTCCACTTCTTGTCTCCCAATTTGCTATGATGTCGGCTCTCTTCAAATGTAGGGCTTCGGCAATGACTTCAGGCTTTGGAGTCCCTTCTAAACCGGTGAACGGTACTTGATCAAGCATGGGAACTCCTAATAGTGAAAAGAACTCTTCTAGTGTGGGCACCAACTGATAGTCAGGAAAGGTGAAGCAATGATGTATGGGATCAAAGAATTGGAAGAGCACACACATCATTTCCTATTGGAAATTGGAGGTAGCCAAACTGAGGAGTCGACCATATTTCTTAGTAAAAGGAGAATCTCCAGGCACCCTCGATGCTAATTCTTGGAGTTGAGGGTGTGCTTTCACGAAGCTGATTCAGATGGTGTTCCTTCAGACGGGATTCATGGCCTACAAAACAAAGCAAAGATAAATTCCTAAATCCTTGAAATGGTTAGTGAGAATGCTTATGCTGTTATAATGTTTATGATGTTATGTACAAGTATGCAAAGCAAGCAAGTTGTTATGTACACACAAAACAGACAAGTCCTTAGATTTAGGCTTGCACGGAGTTTGTAGGTAAGTACCCTCTTGAAGTTTAGTTAGCTCAACCTGTCCTAGAAAGTAACCGGGTTCTAGGGGATATCAAAATCACTGACCTTTCTTTTAGGCATTGTCTCAGCATAATCAATCTTTTCTTGCGGCTGAGATATCCCAAAAGTCCAATCTTAATGAGTGTAGTATCAAGTATCAACCAATTTTCAGCTTTCCACCGAAACCGGCTACCTCACTACTTCCTAAGGGCCAAGTTGTTCAATTAAGGTTCTAAGGTCAGTTAATGCTTCATGACACCGCTCAGCGGCCCCATATTCTCCCCGATTCAACACAAGGGATATCGGTACCAACAAACGCGTCACACTAAAGTAGCCATTGCTTCAACCATATCGATTTATGTCGTACAGTTTGCACAATCTATTGCTACTTACCTAAAAAGGTGCCCTAGATTTGGGTAGAGGGTCAAAACAAGCCCAAACAAGGAACCATAATGTAAAGCAAACAAAGAGAAGCAATTAAAGGTGATCTAGCCCTAAGGTAACCCCACTTTTAAGTATAAGTCCCCAGAGAGTCGCCATTTCTGTAACACGGTGGGAGAACTGACTTGGGTGTTTTGTGTTTTATCGCAATTGTTGCGGATAGAAAGAGTCGCCACCGACTTTTTTTTATCTAATAAGGAAAGGTTGAAAAGAACAGGAAAGACCTTTCGAGATTATTTCTTGAGTTTTGGGAGTAGATTATGAAAAGGGAAGGTGTTAGCACCCTTTTCATCCATAGTTATCTATGGGCTCTTAGTTGCTTGCTAGATAACTTGCTTTTGTTTGAAAATGTGCTTGTGGTGTGGGTTTTGAAAGTATTTTGAAAACCTCTTTGTAATGGTTCTCATTTCTATAAGAACGCGTACAAAGTGTTATTTGGAAAATAGTTCAAAGAAGTGTTTGTGGAATGTGTTTTTGAAAGTGATTTTGAAAAGGTGTCTTTGTAATGGTTCTCGTTTCTATAAGAACGCGTACAAAGTGTTTTGTCTTTTGAAAATGTTTCAAGTGAAAGTGTGGGTGTGGACTGGATCAGCAGCAATTTGGAGTGTTGTGGCAGCTGGATGCAGGACTGTGCCATAGTAGTGCAACAGACTGTTCAAAATGAGGTTTTGGGGCTTGGTGATGTTCTGATCGAAGAATGGAAAGACCAGAGTGAGATTCGAAGGGTGATGTTATGATCGAAGAATAGAACATAGTCTCCATGTGCTGAAGAACGAGATTTGAAGAGTCATGTTCTGATCGAAGAACACAACTCCCATATATTCTAATCGAAGAGTCATGTTCTGAATCATTTTTTTTTAAAATTCTGATTGCACTTGCGTGAAATCTGGCCCAGAAGTTCTGAAATTGTCATATTTCCTTAACACTTAGAAAATTTTCCAAATGTTTAGAAATTTGATTTTTTTCAAAGTAATTTCTGACTTTTGATTTCTTGATGGACCAATTTCCTGTCCTGATGAAATATGATTGTTGAAAATTAATTTTGACCCAAAATTCAAAGTTTGACTTTTCAATGTGCTTTTGACCATTTTGCCCTTGTGAATGACTTTCTTGGAAAATTGTCATCCGAGACTGGAAATTTGACAGAAGCAAACCTGAGGGTCCAGGATGATCCTTTGAGAAATGAGAGGGCAAATTTTGGGCTACAATCAAGTTTGCTTCCATCTATTTGCAAATCTGAAATTACAAATTTTTTAAGAGAATCGTTCACATGGGCAAAATGGTCATTTACACACCAAAGGAGTCAAACTATGACTTTTGAATCAAAAAAATCAAGTTCCAAGAATCATATTTCATTAAGGCATGAAATTGGTTCATCAAAAATCAAAAGTCAGAAGTTACTTTGAAAATCAAATTTTCTAAGCATTTAGAAAATTTTCTAAGTGTCTAAAGAATATGACACTTCAGAACTTCTGAGCTAGTCTCTATGTTCAACGCTCCGGTCAGAAGATTCCCCTTCAGCATTTGGAGGTTACGCTTCTGATATTCTGCGATCAGAACATCACCAAAACCTCGTTTAAGTAACCTGCTGCCCTGCTACGGCACAGTCCTGCAACCAGCTGTCACAACACTCCAAGGTGCTGTTGATCCAGTCCACGCCTGCGTTTTTCTTGCACCAAATTAGCCTACGAAAACTGTGATTTAAAAACAAAGGGACAGTATGCCAAAAATGTTTAAAAACTCATTTGTTTTCCCCCTCAAAACCACAACAAATCCATCTATAAATAGTTTGTTACATCACACGTTCAAAGGGTTGGTTTTTGGAAAGAGAGAATCACCAAAAGAAAGAAAAAAAGCCTTGAATCTTTGCAAAATTCCAAGAATCCGAAAAGCTGTAAACACCAAAATACCAAAACCTTAGCATTTGATTCTAGCATCAAAACTCTATTATTCCTTGACTAAAACCATCCCCACAGTTGTTGATTCACATACTAGAAGCTATTCTAACTTCTGTATTCATATTGCCATACACTCTCCATTCACCTCCACCTCAAAGAAGTCAAAGTATCACCCCTTGGCTGTTCCAGAAGTTGAAAAATTTCATCCTGCTGAGTACGTGAAGAAGTTGCTCAGAACATCACCAGAGTTCAGGACCAACCTCCAGTTTACAGAATCTTTTCCAGCTACAAGGTAAGCTTCTGCTGACTCTTATCACGTTGCTTAGGCATTATCAGATTTGCATGTTCAAAAATACAATGTAGACATCATGTTTCTAACGTTATACATATTTTGAAGCTTCACGTATTTGTCTGCCTAAGTATGGAATAAATCAGTTTAGAACTTCTGGAAGAAATTAGAACTCAAAATTAGGATTAGCAAATTCACACTTGCCTCTGATTTATAGTTCTGATATTTCTTGTTTCTGAAATGCTATGAAACCTGCCATAACTTTCTGTGATACGGTGGGAGAACTGACTTGGGATTTTGAGTTTGTGTTCGTAAATGTTTCGGTTTAGCAAGAGTCGCCACCGACTTTTTATTTAATCCTAAGGAAAGGTCAAAAAGCACAGGAAAGACCTTTGAGATGTTTTCTTAGGTTCGGGGAGTAGATTATGAAAAGAGAAGGTATTAGCACCCTTTTCATCCATGGTTTTCCATGGGCTCTTAGTTACTTGTTTAGATCACTTGCTTTGCTTTTCAATTGTTTGAAATGGTACTTTTCAATTGTTTGAAATGGTGCTTTGTGTGTGATTTGGAAAGATATTTTGAAAATAGGCCATCGTTGTGGCAACCTTTGTAATGATTCTTGTTTGAATGTATACAAAGGTGTTTTTGTCTTTTGAAAAGTTTTCAATGTTTGAAAGTGGGGTTTTGAAATTGTGTTGTGAAGTGTGTTTTGAAAATAGCAAGGATGTTTTTACAAGCTTTTGATCAAGTAACTAAGAGTTATCTACCCTATTTTACTCAAAGATCTTTCTTATGTTTTTAACCCTTTTAACAGCGTTGCTTCACCATTGTATTTGGTGAACAACCTTGTGTTTAGGATGTTAAACGGGAGAGGCGCGGGTCATCGTATAGACCATGATAGCAATAGTGTCAAGTATTTTTGGAAATTTTCTTGAGGGACTTGATCATTTTGTTTAGGCAACTCAGATAGCGTCATCGAGGGACTATGATCTTTTGTTTTGTTTTTGTTTTGCCAAAGTACTTGACATGTATACCATAGCCCATTTTTGAAGGCAACAAGTGGATTGAAACCCTAGGGGTGCAAGTGTGCATTGTGCTTGTTTTTTCATGCATTTTTGTCTTTGATTAGGTCAAGCTATTTGTTGATTTGATTTTGCATACAAACCCTAATTCTCTAATCATGGCATAATTGAAAGCATTTAAATGCGAGAATTTAAATTCTACACTATTACAACATGATATAAGGAGGGGGGTACAAATTTGAATAGGGGATTATTTTGCAAGAAATATAAAACCTAATTACTATTACATCCAAATTAAATTTGCAAGGCATAATATTTAAATGTACAATATTTAAATAAATACAATAAATAAATATTAAATAAAATGTATTATGTAAAAAAAGTTTTTATTTGTTCATGTATGCAAAAATTATTTTTTATGTAAAGAAATGTAAAGAAATAAATAAAAAAGTTAATTTTATTTGTTTTTAGGGCAAAAACCCTAATTTCTTAAGAAAATAAATATAGTGTATTATTTATGTACAAAAATATATTAACATGTATGAAAATGAAAGTATATTTAAAAAAAGGTATTTTTTAGTATGAAATATCAATAAAAATAAAATGTATTATTTTTGTATTTTTTATCCTATGCTTTTAATAAAATAAAGTATATATATATATATATATATATATATTAAGTGTGTAAAAAAAATAAAATAAATTATTTACAAAAATGTGTATATTTCAAGAAAATATTTTCAAATGTGAATAAAAATAATAAATGAAAATAAAAGTATTTTTTTTACATTATTTTTAAGTTTAAACAAAAATAATATAAGTATTTAAACATTGTTTTTATTAGAAAAATTAAAATAAAATAACTAATAAATAAAAAAAATTGTGAAAATATTTTTGGAATATTTTTTTTATATTTGAAAATAAAATATTAAAGTCAGAAATAAAATAAAAATGCAAAAATGACAAATATACAAAGAAATGGGCCAGGGGGTGTTGAAAGTAAACTAGGAGTGCCAAAAGCAGGAAGTAGCCAGGCCCAGCCCAACTACTTCATCTTCTTCCTCTGTTCAAAAAAATACGCGCCTTCTATGTACAAACTGGTGACTCCTGGAAACGCGATCCTTTGACAAAACTCAAAACATGAAACTTGTAGAGCATCAAATCATGAATCTAACCATATAAAAAACTTAAGCTAATTCTCAAAGACCAGAGAGAATTTCTCTGGCCCTAATTTCTAACCTAGTTTTTTTCAGAAAGTTCATGGATGAAATTCTCCTAGCACGACTAATATCAATGAAAACTAAGCACATGTATGGTTTCAGGGCTATGAATACAACATCTTTCATTCACAAACCTAAGTCTAGATGTTCCTAAATAGAGAGATAGAAGTTCATGAAATATCTGTTTCAGTTGAGTTCGAGCTGGACAATGCAGTAACTTTCAATGGAGCCTGAGGTTCTTTTGAGCTTGCTTGATGTCCCCTGAACCTTTCCCAATGCTTAGTTTGTTCTGAAGTAGCCTGAATCGTGCTACAGAACTCAACCTGCAAAGCTTCCAAACAAAAATGGTGATGTGTGTTATTAGAGTTACAGCAACTTGTGAATGGTCTGGACAGCTTAGGTATATGGTTTGGAATGTGTTTGAAGTGAATTTGGACAAAACGCACGAGGGGATTTGATTGTGGCTTGCAATATGCAGAACTGGCCCTGTTTTGTAAGAAAATTTGGTTTTTGAGTATGAGGAGGTTTGAGAGGTCAAGGGCTCGTGCTTATGGCTTGCTAGGGTATGAGAAACTTGTTTCAAAACCTTGCTTGAGTTGTTTTTATCAGATATGTGAGTTGTCTTGTATTTGACAAGTTTCTTGGTTATGAAGCAAAATGAGAAGTGACAAAGAGCAGGCATGTACAGGCTAGCTCTAAACCTGCATACATTGTGTAAGCTTGGCCCCAAGTTTGTGGATTTGGTTTGCAACATCAAATTTTGTTCAAGGCTCAAGGATTCTATTGACATAAAGCAAGATTTTGACAAAAATGGCAAAGTTACCTTTTACTATTTTTGGATTAATCTAGTGTATAATCCTCTAATGTCCAAAAAAAACCTTAGACCAATGGATTTGCATTTAATTATTGAGTAAAAATTGGTTTAGAGGACTGTAATTGTGAACTAAGCTAGCTTGGTCAGATTTGGCAAGTGGTATGAACATGTATTGGCCATGGTTACAAAGTGAGTTTTTGCCAACTTCAAGCATTCGATTCTCCCTAACCACAAAGGTGTTTGAGGATTTCTTGGACAATTTGGAAAGCTTGCAACATGTACTATAATCCATATTTGAAATGAAACTTGAAAATACAAGTGGAACTATGTGAAATATGGCCAAGAAGATGGGTCAAAATCCTGCCTAAACTAGGGCAAAATTTCTCTAAGTTAAAAGTTTTAGGTACCATTGTTCCAAAAATCATAACTTGAGATCCAAGCTTATTTTGAGAAAACTTTGTGAATCAAAGTTGTATAATTTGTGATGGAATACAACTTTCATGTTATAAGTTTTGTTTGAATCCATTTGCATCTTGGTGAAAAAATGGGACAAAGATAGGAAAAAATAAGAAAATTTTATAACTTAGAAAATTTCTAAGTTATGAAATTTTTCCATTTTAAACCCTAATTTGTAATTTTGGGTTTCTTGATGAACAAGTTTCATAATTTGACATGTCTTGATGAAAAATGACCCTTGGCACTTGATTTTGACCAAAAAGTCAAAGTTTGACTTTTCAGTATACAGTCAAATTTTGATCAGTTGACTGAAAAATTCATCTGTCAATCCTATGCATTTGAGATCTTTTGAACTTGTTGAATGGGTCAAGACAATGTCATTGAGTCCTTGAGTCCATGGTTGAGCTTGATTTGCCATTGGCTAGGTCAATCAGTCAAAAATTGCCTTTGTACAGTCAAAACCCATAAAATGACCATTTTGCCCTTTTGGTGATTTGATCAAATTTCTTGTGGAATTATGATCCAAACTTGATAAAATGGTTCATATGAGTTCATAATGTTGATGTGGGTCAAAATTCATGAGATTTGACTGTCAATTGGCCACAGTTGACTTTTTCCCCAATACAGTTGATTTTTAGGTCAACTGTCCAATTGATTGGGCAAAGATTTGATTCAAGGCTTGAAACTTGGTATGGACAAACTTGTGAGTCCAAAATGAAGTATGAAAGTCACTTTGGGAATTGTAGGTCAAAACATCCCTGTGCAAACTCAAACCCTAATTTAGGTCAACAGTGAAGGGAGGTGCCTTGAGCAGAGCAAACCCTAGCTTGATCTTGAGTTCCAAGAGTCTTGTGATGAGAAATGTTGATAAAATAAGAGGGCAAATTTTGGGGTATAATAGTTGCCCCTGTTCAATCTTCTTGAACCTGAAGAGTTAGATTGGCAAGCTTGCCTTTCGTGACTCGAAGGTAAAAGAGGATTGGACACTAGAGTGCCCGTAAATTTGCACTCTTCAAAATATAGCTGAGGAAATGGGCTTAAAGATTCCATTTGGAGATGGTGGAATCTTGCTGGAGATGGGCTTAAAGATGCCATCCAAGAATGTTTGTTGAATTGCAATGTTGTAGGTCAGAAGAATGAGCATCAGAATGATATACGTGTCTGGAATGCATTTGAACTGTATCTGAAGACTGAGTCTGTATGAGCAAAAGAATGGCGTCCGTGTCTGGAGCGTATCTGAGCTGTAACCGGATTTGGACTTTGAATGAATATCAGAATGAATGTCGTGTCTGGAGTGTATCTGTATTGTATCTGAAGTTGAGATCTGTATGAGTAGCAGAATGACTTCCGTGTCTGGAGTGTATCTGAGACTGTAACTGGGATCTGAATAAGTGACAGAATGATTTCCATGGCGACTGCACTGGGGAGAATCAAACTTCTGGTGTAAGGGCCAGAATGGCATCCGTGTTTGGAGCGTATCTGAACTTGTAGTTGATAGTTGAATTTGAATGAGAGATAGAATGGCTGCCTTGTTTGGAGCGTATCTAGTCTGTATTGGATTGCTGAAGTCTGAATGAGTAGTAGAATGACCGTCGTGTCTGGGGGTGTATCCATATTGTATCTGGCTTGAAATTTTGGATGAGTAATAGAATGACCGCCGTGTCTGGGGTGTATCCATATTGTATCTGAATAATTGTTAACGATAGCCTTTTAATCTTATCCTGAAAAGGGTAAAATGTTAGCTAAAACACAAAGTTATGTTGCATGATATGTATGATGCAATGAACTGTGTTTCATCAATGTTTATGATATATGAATGTAATGGTTATGCATGTAAGCTGAGTAACTGTCTTGCTGAGGAAAATAAATCCTTGATAACTGGAGATAATGAAATCTCTGGCTACTGCCGGGGAAAGTAAATCCTTGACCGATGTTGAGGATTCAAAACTTTTATTGTTGAATATGAGAGATCCTTGCTGACTGCTTGGGGATTAAAGATCTTTGTTTGCTTGAGAAGGAGAAATCTTGGGACCACTGCTGGAGATTGAAAATCCTTGGCGATTTGTGGGGATTAATAAGGCGTTTGACAACTTCTGCAGGGAATGAGAATCCTTCATGACTTTCCTGGGAAATAGGGAAAACTCTGAAAATCTCTACTGGGAAGTTAAAAACCTGGGAGGCTTCTGCTTGGAGAAAAGAGACTGAGAATCTTCGATCTTGCTGGGAGATAACTCTATGGGGCGAATGTTTACTCGGTCGGTGAAATCAGGAGTTTTGGGTTGTATGCCAAACTACTAGGGAAGCAACCCAGAAGTTAACTATTATTTGCTTGGTCCTCAGACTTTTAAGATAGCCTGCTGGGGAAATTGGGGGAAGTTGAACAGTTCCCACCGGGGATTGATAGTTGGAAATTTGACTTCTCTGGGGAAGAAGGTTTAGAATATTCTGGTTCCGCTGGGGATCTTAAAGTTTAACTCCGTTGGGGACACATACTTTTAAGACTTTAGTTTTGTTGAGGATCTGAACAATGTATTGCAGGGGATTTCTTCTGGAATAGCACAAAGATATCTTCCTACACCTTCAACCTATAAGTAATTATCCTTTCTCAATTTCGTTTCATTTGTAAGCAGTGATTATATTCAAATGCGTATGCCTATTTTAACAAAACTTTGGATGTTTTCAAATAAAAACATAAGTGTAAAAAAGAAAGAAAGGCAAGCAAATTTCTGCATTTTGAACTATCTTTGTATTAACTTTTGTGAGCATCTTTGTACAAAGGAGACAGACATCCTGGTAAGAGAATGTTGTCGTAAAAATTAAAAAAAATTATACAAAAGAAAGATGGCTATGTGTAACAATTCCATGGGATTCCCATTCTACTATAGCCTTCGCAACTTTGAGTATCTTGTCCATTCGCTGCTTCGTCCGCCGATGACTGGATTGATCAGAAGCTTGGAGCTTGTTGGTGAAGAGATTGTTCTTAAAGTGATCCGACGAGACATAGTTATACGCTTTAATTCCCTAACTTTTTCCTAGACCGCCCTTTCGGGTTTTCGATCCACCAGGAAACCCCTTTTTGCCCAAGTCGCCCTTTCGGGTTTTCAACTAGCCGGGTGTACAGATTTTTTTTGTTTTATCCCTAATTTTTGCCTGAACCGCCCTTTCGGATTTTCGATTCACCGGGATGCCCATTTTTGCCCAAGTCGCCCTTTCGGGTTTTCAACTTGTCGGGTTATTTTATGCGTAGTATCTTTTGACTATGTCTGCGTTCGCAGGGTGCGGCAAGTCGTCACCGTCCATAGTGGTCAAAATCATTGCCCCACAAGAAAAGATGCTCTTGACCACAAATGGTCCTTCGCAAGTAGGAGTCCACTTGCCCCTGGGATCACTTTGCAGCAAGATGATCCGCTTGATTACAAGATCTCTGACTCGATATTCCTAACGCCTGACTTTCTTGTTGAAAGCCTTGATCATCCGTTTTTGATACGCCTGATCATGACAAACAACAGTAAGTCGCTTCTCGTCGATCAAGTTAAGTTGATCAAGTCGGGTCTGAATCCAATCGTCTTCACTTAAACCGGCATCCTTCATAATCCTCAAGGAAGGAATCTGAACTTCCATAGGTAAAACAGCTTCCATGCCATATACCAACGAAAAGGGAGTTGCCCATGTTGAAGCACGTGCCGTGGTACGATATCCATGCAGAGTAAACGGTAACATCTCGTGCCAGTCCTTGTAGGTGACTGTCATCTTTTGAATGATCTTCTTGATATTTTTGTTTGCAACTTCAACAACACCGTTCATCTTTGGCCGATAGGGAGATGAATTATGATGATAAATCTTGAACTGCTCGCACAGAGCGGTGATCATAGTGTTGTTCAAATTTGTACCGTTGTCCGTAATGATCCTGTCGGGGATACCATACCGGAATTATGAGGTTCTGCTTGATGAAGCGGACAACCACATTCTTTGCAACAGAGGCATAGGAAGCTGCTTCGACCCACTTGGTGAAGTAATCAATAGCGACCAAGATGAAGCAATGTCCATTGGATGCTGTAGGCTTGATCTCTCCAATCATGTCAATGCCCCATATTGCGAATAGCCAAGGAGCTGTCAGAACATTGAGAGGAACAGGAGGAATATGTACCTTGTCGGTGTAGACTTGGCATTTGTGGCAAGTACGGGAATGCTGATGACAATCAGCTTCCATGGTAGACCAGTAATAGCCTGCCCTTAGAATCTTCTTAGCCATCGTATGTCCGCTCAAGTGGGTGCCAAATGTGACATTATGTATCTCGGTCATGATCAACTCTGCTTCAACCTTGTCCACACAACGAAGTAGAACACAATCATGGCTGCGCTTATAAAGGATGCCATTGCTTAGGAAGAACTTGGCAGCAAATCTCCTTAAGAACTTTTTGTCATTGACGGAAGCTCCCTCAGGGTATTCTCTAGTCTTGAGATACCTTTTGATTTCGTGAAACCAGGGTTTTTCCACTACTTCTTCAGTATTAATCTCATGACAGAGTGCCGGTTCATCCATTCGCTCGATGGTAATTTGGGGAGCCTCGTTATCCCAGTTGAGTTTAAACATGGAAGACATTGTAGCTAGAGCATCTGCTAGCTGATTTTCTTCTCTCGGGAAATGCTCGAAGGTAATCTGCTTGAAATGAGGCAACAATGTCAAGACATGTTCTTTGTATGGGATAAGATTAGGATGTTTGGTGTCCCACTCTCCTTTGACTTGACTGATAACCAAAGTCGAGTCCCCAAATACGACCAAAGATTTGATTCCCAAGTCTATAGCAGCCTTGAGACTAAAGATGCAAGCTTCATATTCAGCCATGTTGTTGGTACAACTGAAGCAAAGTCGGGCAGTGAAGGGTGTATGGCAACCTTCCAGAGAGATGAGTACTGCACCGATATCGTTGCCAAGTGCATTTGAAGCACCATCAAAGTACAGGGTCCATCGGGATCCTTGTTTAGGTCCGTCATACGGTCTGTTACCTTCAATGTTGTCCAATGTCATGATGTCCTTGTCAGGGAAGTCGAATCTCACAGATTGGTAATCTTCGACGGCTTGATGAGCTAGATGGTCAGCTAGTACACTCACCTTTATAGCTTTTTGGGTAGTATACTGGATATCATACTCAGTCAGGATCATTTGCCATCTAGCAATTCTTCCAGATAAAGCAGGCTTTTCGAAGATATACTTGATCAGATCCATCTTGGAAATTAGCAAAGTGGTATGAGTCAGCATATACTGTCTTAGCCGGCGAGAAGCCCATACCAAAGCGCAGCAAGTTTTCTCGAGCAGTGAGTAGCGAGTCTCACAGTTGGTAAACTTTTTGCTAAGGTAATAAATGGCATGCTCTTTACGGCCAGACTCATCATGTTGGCCCAGTACGCACCCCATTGAGTTATCCAAAACAGTCAGATACATGATTAACATCCTTCCTTCGATGGGTGGCATCAAGATATGAGGTTCCAATAAATACTCCTTGATCTTATCAAAAGCAACTTGACAATCATTGTTCCATTCAACTACCTGATCTTTCTTCAGCAGCTTGAAGATTGGCTCACAGGTAGATGTCACGTGAGAGATGAACCTCACGATATAGTTTAAGCGTCCCAAGAATCCTCTAACCTCTTTTTCAGTGCGGGGGGCTGGCATTTCTTGTATAGCTTTTACCTTAGCCGGATCAACCTCAATACCTTTGTTTCTAACAATAAGTCCCAAAAGTTTACCAGATCTAACTCCAAAAGTGCACTTGGTTGGGTTCAGTCTGAGCTTATACTCCTTCAACCTGGAAAACAGCTTTTGCAAATGATCAAGGTGTTCTTCTTCTGTCTGTGATCGAGCTATCATGTCGTCTACGTAAACTTTGATCTCATGATGTATCATATCATGAAACAAAGCTACCATGGCGCGTTGATAGGTTTCCCCTGCATTCTTCAGTCTGAATGGCATCACTTTGTAGCAGAAGGTACCCCATTGCGTGACAAAAGTAGTTTTATCCATGTCCTCGGGGGCCATTTTGATCTGGCTGTATCCCGAGAATCCATCCATGAAGAAAAATATCTTGTGTTGAGCTGTGTTGTCAACCAAGATGTCGATGTGTAGCAGTGGAAAATCGTCTTTAGGGCTAGCCCTGTTTAAATCCCGATAGTCCACACACATTTTGACTTTGCCGTCCTTCTTAGGAACGGGCACAATGTTAGCAACCCATTGTGGATAGGAAGTAACATCCAGAAAGCCAGTGTTGAATTGCTTCATTACCTCAGCTTTGATCTTCTCAAACATGTCGGGCCTCATTCGGCGGACCTTTTGCTTGATCGGTGGACAGTCCTCTCTTGTAGGGAGACGATGGACCACGATATCTGTGTCTAACCCTGGCATGTCTTCATAAGACCAGGCGAAGATTTCAACATATTTGTTCAACAATTGCACTAAGCGCTCTTTGACACTTGGTTCCAGGTTGGCACCCACTTTTACCTCTTTCTTGTCTTCCTCTGTCCCCAAGTTGATGGTTTCTAACAACTCTTCATGAGGCAGAATAGCCCTCTCTTCTTGTTGCAAAATTCTGGCTAGCTCTCCCGGCACTTCACAGTCTTCGTCAACTTCGTACTCAGCATGATTGACCAAATCTTCAGAGTTACCGAAGGCTAAAGTAGAATAGTCACCCACGGAATCTGGAGTGGATGGATACCTGCATTTGTGAGTGTGGGTGTGTGTAAGGGATAACCATCCTTAAACAAAACAAAATGCAAAAAGATAGAAAATGAACACAACAGTTTATGAAAACGTCCAATGATTCATTAAAACATGGCATATGATAATGAAGAAAATCAAGACCTTACAAATGGACCTACATGCCCCGGGAAAGGTATGAGGTGAAAATAGTGTACGAATTGTTTAGTTATTACAGACCAAAATAAGACATTGTTCAAAGATAAATTTACTGGTTGATGAAGGTGATGGGAATAAAATCCTTTGCTTCCCAGTTGCTTAAACCCCCTTCGACGGTTGGAAAGATCCAATCTGAAAAGTTGTCCTCTTCATCTTCATCTTCTACATCATTAATTTCGTGGTGAGTGATCCTTACAGGTGGCCCTCCAGTCTTGGAACGACGCATAGCCTTCTGTCCTGCAGCTATAAACCCTAACCCAAACTTGTCCGTCTTATGGGAAAATCAGGCAGATGCCCCCACACTGTGCTCTTCCCTTCTTTGACTACAGCCTCTGCGTCTTTGAGAGATACCTTCATAGATACATGCTTGGGAACGATAGGCACCTCAACCATTGTCTTCTCAACTGCTACCTCAGGAGAAACTTCCTCAAAATGTTGGAAAGGCGTTTCGATGAACTCGCCATCCAATTCCACATAGCGGAAGGAATTGAGGTGACTTATCATGTACTCTTCCTCGCCGTGCACCGTTATAATCTTACCCTTAACAGGATATTTCAGCATTTGGTGCAAAGAGGAGGTAACTGCCCCGACATAATGGATCCACGGTCTTTCCAACAAACACGAGTATGAAGGACGGATGTCCATCACATAAAAGGTGGATTTGAAAACTTATGTGCCTACTTTGATAGGAATGTCAACCTCTCCATGAACCATTCTTTTAGACCCATCAAAAGCCCTAACAACGATGTTACTAGGTTTGAGGGTCAATCCTTCGCAGTCCAAACGGTCCAACGCTTTCTTCGGCAGCACATTCAAGGAAGAACCAGTATCAACTAAGACATGGGTGAGGGTGGTTCCCCTGCATTCAACTGAGACATGTAGCGCGTCGTTGTGTTTCCTTCCTTTGGGAGTCAAATCAGCATCGGAAAATCCAAGGCCATTATCAGCAGTAAGACTGGCCACGCACTCCTGAAACTGGTCAGCCGAAGTTTCTTGGGGCACGTGTGCCATCTTTAGAAATTTGATTAAGGCCTTAGCATGGGCCTCAGAGCATAGTAGAAGAGCCAACATGGATATTTTAGAAGGGGTCTGCCCTAGCTGTTCCACGACGTCAAAATTGCTCCTTTTGATTATTTTCAAGATTTCCTCCATTTCTTTCTGGGTGGTTTCGGGGATAACCACGACATGAGCCTTCGTCTTGACAGGCGCTTCTAGTATCCCCTTACCCTTATCGGTATTATCAACAGATGGTCTTACTTCAGGAGTATACAATTCTTCAATTATCGGGTCTCGCACAGATGTCTTAACAGGTACAGAAGCTTTCGAGGGTCTGAAAACTGCTCGAGGGGGAGCAATCTCCAGAGAAAAAATCCGTCTGATGCGGGTTATCTTGCTTGTACCCACAATGTTCCCTATATCAGGGATTTCCTCTTCAGAATTCTCTTGGACTGCTTCAATCTGTTTAATGCCATGATAGAAGATTTCTCCTCCATAGTTCCATGGTATCGTTTTGCTAGATTGATACGGGACAGGCCCCGACATGGTGATTTTTAAAGGTACAAATTAAGGATCAGGTGTAATCTTGACAGGCCTTTTGCAAGCCTTGGGAAGATCGTCGGAAATGGTTATAATTGCAATATCGTTGGTTGAAGTAGCAAAAGTAGCAGGAGTAACAGGAGTGAAGGTATCAACAGGGGTCTTTTGGAAGAGTATCTCTTGGGTATCCATCAGGCGTTGGAAACCTGATTTCAACATTGGGCAGTCAACTCATATGTTTAAACAAAAGTAGCAGTCTTTTCCGCAGCCTGGGAATATCCCAGCTCTCATCAAATTCTCTTTAATCACTAGTAACGGAGTCAAAAGGTCAGCAACATCGGTAACATGAAGGTCTTCCATAACGGCATGAACATTATGACCGTGCTTGGGCATCGGAGTAGAAATCACATTGGGCTTCTCAGGAGCATCAAATTCTACTTCCTTGGTGTCAATCAGGTCTTGGATTTTGTTCTTAAGCGCCCAACAGTTATTGGTATCGTGCCCTGCACTGTCAGAGTGGTAAGCACACTTGGCATTGGAGTGGTAGTATGGAGAGGAGGTATTATGGTTCTTTGGCGCTTCCTTAAAACTGGTAAGATTCAGTTTTAACAAATGAGGGAGTACTTGAGCTGGCGTCATGTTGATTCGGGTGAACTATCGTTGTGGCCTTTCTATCCGTTGTTGATTAGGTCTTGGCTGACTGCCGGGAGGTTGATCATTTGAAGAGTTTTGAATCATCATAACCCCTACAGTTGGCCGGAGCTCGGTTCTTCCCTGACTTTTCTGAGAATAAACAGCAGAGGCTTCCTTCTTAGCTGGGAAGTCCTTCTTAACAGCAGTGGACGCGGAGGTATATTTCTGAATCTTACCACTTTTAATACCGGCCTCGACCCTTTCGCCAGTCAAAATTAGTTCGGTGAAACCTGCAGAGGAAATCCCAATTAAATGATTGAAGAAAGGTCCAGACAGGGTCCCTAGAAACATGTCAACTAGCTCTCTATCCGACAATGGTGGTTGCACCCTTCCAGCCAGATCACGCCACTTCTGGGCATACTCTTTAAATCCTTCATTGGAAGCCATCCCCATACTTTGCAGCTGAGTACGAGTGGGCACCAAATCAGCATTGTATTGATATTGACGGTAAAAAGCAACAGCTAAGTGTTCCCAGTTATGAACCTCGGATCTCTCAAGTTGATAGAACCAGTCCAATTGTGTGCCTGACAAACTGTCTTGGAAAAAGTGTACCCAAAGGTCTTTATCAGATGAGTGGGTTTGGATCTTTCTGACATAGGATCTCAGATGCATCTTTGGACACGAGAGACCTTCATACTTGGCAAATGTTGGTACTTTGAACTTGGGAGGAATGACGATCCCAACGACCAACCCTAGTTCTTCAAAATCTAAACCAGGTACCCTTTGCAACTCCATGGCTGCCAATTTATCCTCAAGATTCTTATATTTATCATCCGCCGGGGGATATTGTTGTTCGGAGTAGTCTTCGTCTTCTTCTTATTCTTTCTCTTCAACTTCAGATTCAGAAGGTACCGCGACTCCTTTTCCTTTACCAGCCCCTTCATCAAACGTTGAGGGGAACTCGAGAATTTTTCTAGCGTTGCTTTCAAACCTTCTTCCAAAAGTGGCTACTCCGGGCCTTTTCTTCTTTTTCTCTTTATTTTTCTCCAACAGTGCTTTAAGGTCCTCTTGACCCTTTACTAAGGTCATGAGGAGTTGCTGGAATTGAGAATTTTGTGCTTGCAGATCCTTAACCGTCTGTTCCAAATCCATCTTGCTGAAATAAACAGCAGAAAGATAAGGAAACCTGGTGTGAAGACCTGTTTATGCATATGATGAATGGTATGTTATTCATGTAATGCATTCAAGGATTTAGAAATTCAAATTTGTTGCAAACAAAAAGGAACACATGTCATATTAAGAAGAAATTGTTAGTACAAAAGTGCCCCATGGGCAAAAATATTACAAAATTCTTAATGTAAAAAGACATTGCGCATCCTCTTTGGTGCGATGTAAGTGTTGAGAGTTTCCTCCTCATGAAGTCGGCGGGTAAGCTCCAAAACCTTCTTCTCACTGGCGTAGAAGCTGGCTTCAAAAGTATTTCGTTCTTCCTTGAGTTGGATCTAACTCTTTTGCATTTCTTCCCATGACGTTGGCATGTCAGGATGTAGGAGGGTGTATGGAACCTCTCCTTCCATAACAGGCACTTTGATCAAGGGGAGAATATGAGGGTATGGCATCATAAGATTCTGGGCGCGGGTTCGTACCCACTTGAGATAAGGCTCGAGAAGGATGGAATTCTTGTGCCCCAATGTCTTACTATCCACCTTGTTGGGCATCCTCCAAGCTCTGATAAACCTTTGTCGAAGTCCTTGCGCATCGTTGTCGAAGTCAAAAACTAGGTCAGGAATCAGCATGTCATGAGGGCCATCCCTCCAAGCATATCCAAACTGTCTTAGAGCTAAACAAGGGTTGTAGGTAATGCCTCCCCTAATTCCAAGTAGGGGGGCATTAGGGAATTCCCCACAACGATCAATGATGATGACATTTTCTATGGACCGAGAACACCAATGTACATCAGAATGTGTGACGGTCATCAACCGTTGTGACCACCTTAAACCCTGCTCATTCTTCAAAACTGATTATGGAAGGTGAGAAATAAACCACCTTGCTAGGAGAGGAGTACAGCATATGAGAACACCTTTTTTCCTCATTGTTCATGTGTAAAATGAGTGTAGGATGTCCCCAAGCAATGTAGGTACAGGATTCCGGGATATGAAAATCTTGACAGCATTCACATCTATAAGCTGATCAGGGTTTGGGAACAAGACCAACCCATAGATGAGGAGTGCCACAATCTATTCAAAGGCTTGTAGATCTAGAGAATTCCAACAGTCTTGTGCCTTCTCAAATAGAAACTTTGCCAAGAAACCCTTGACACCACTTCTGGTTTCCCAATGTCCCTTGATGTCAGATGGTTGCAAGTGTAATGCTTGAGCAACATCTTCAGGCTTTGGTTCTTTTTCCGTACCGTTGTAGGGTAGTTGATGAAGAATAGGAATTCTCAGGAGTTGAGAAAATTCCTCCAAAGTGGGTACTAGTTGATAATCAGGGAATGTGAAACAGAGGTGTAGGGGGTCAAAGAACTGGAAGAGAACTTTCACCATTTCTTCTTCAATGTTGGAGTTGACCAAGTTGAGAAGTCTACCATGTCTTTCACTGAAGAGAGAATTCTCTGGAATCCTGGATGTAAGCTCCTTGAGTTGAGGATGGATTCTCACAAGGTTGACTTGAATTATTTTCCTGCGAAGAGATCCCATGACCTACAAAACAAGAACAAAGATGAAGATCCAAACCCTTGAAATGGTTAGTGGATGCATATGATGCTTTATGATGTTCATGATGTATGCACAAACACATGTATAAACAAGTCACACAAAACCCTAGTTTTAGGGTTGCATGAGGTTTCATAGGTAAATACCCTCTTGAGTTTAGTTGGCTCAAACCTGTCCTATAAATAGTAACCGGGTTCTAAGGAGCTCAATATCACTGGATTGTTTTCTATGTTCATTGTTTTGGTTTAGCCACTTAACTAGCGACCAAAATATTCCAAGAAAACAATCCTCAATGAGTGTAGTATCGAGTATCTACCAACTTTGGACAGCACCAAAGCCGGTCATCTCACTACCCCTAATAAAAGGCCAAGATGGTCAAGTAAGATTCTAAGAGTTCATTAGTGCTTTATGACATCACTCAGCGGCCCCGTATTCTCTTTGATTGACTCAAAGGCTACCGGTACTCACAAATATGTCGCACTAATATAGCTATTGCTTCAACCATGTCGGTATACCCCGCACAGTTTCCACGACGTATTGCTATTTACCTATGAATGTTTCCCAAATTCGGGTAGTGGATTTCATGCCCAAACAAGAGAACCAAATGTAAAGCAATCAAATCAAGCAATATAATCATGCAAAGGGTGATCTAAGCCCTAAGGTTACTCCACTTTTAAAATAGTCCCCAGCAGAGTCGCCAGTTCTGTGATACGGTGGGAGAACTGACTTGAGATTTTGCGTTTGTGTTCGCAAATGTTTCGGTTTAGCAAGAGTCGCCACCGACTTTTTATTTTATCCTAAGGAAAGGTCAAAGAGCACAGGAAAGACCTTTGAGATGTTTTCTTGGGTTCGGGGAGTAGATTATGAAAAGGGAAGGTATTAGCACCCTTTTCATCCATGGTTTTCCATGGGCTCTTAGTTACTTGTTTAGATCACTTGCTTTGCTTTTCAATTGTTTGAAATGGTGCTTTTCAATTGTTTGAAATGGTACTTTGTGTGTGATTTGGAAAGATATTTTGAAAAGAGGCCATCGTTGTGGCAACCTTTGTAATGATTCTTGTTTGAATGTATACAAAGGTGTTTTTGTCTTTTGAAAAGTTTTCAATGTTTGAAAGTGGGGTTTTGAAATTGTGTTGTGAAGTGTGTTTTGAAAATAGCAAGGATGTTTTTGCAAGCTTTTGATCAAGTAACTAAGAGTTATCTACCCTATTTTACTCAAAGATCTTTCTTATGTTTTTAACCCTTTTAACAGCGTTGCTTCACCATTGTATTTGGTGAACAACCTTGTGTTTAGGATGTTAAACGGGAGAGGCGCGGGTCATCGTATAGACCATGATAGCAATAGTGTCAAGTATTTTTGGAAATTTTCTTGAGGGACTTGATCATTTTGTTTAGGCAACTCAGATAGCGTCATCGAGGGACTATGATCTTTTGTTTTGTTTTTGTTTTGCCAAAGTACTTGACATGCATACCATGACCCATTTTTGAAGGCAACAAGTGGATTGAAACCCTAGGGGTGCAAGTGTGCATTGTGCTTGTTTTTTCATGCATTTTTGTCTTTGATTAGGTCAAGCTATTTGTTGATTTGATTTTGCATACAAACCCTAATTCTATAATCATGGCATAATTGAAAGCATTTAAATGCGAGAATTTAAATTCTACACTATTACAACATGATATAAGGAGGGGGGTACAAATTTGAATAGGGGATTATTTTGCAAGAAATATAAAATCCTAATTACTATTACATCCAAATTGAATTTGCAAGGCAAAATGTTTAAATGTACAATATTTAAATAAATACAATAAATAAATATTAAATAAAATGTATTATGTAAAAAAAGTTTTTATTTGTTCATGTATGCAAAAAGTATTTTTTATGTAAAGAAATGTAAAGAAATAAATAAAAAAGTTAATTTTATTTGTTTTTAGGGCAAAAATCCTAATTTCTTAAGAAAATAAATATAGTGTATTATTTATGTACAAAAATATATTAACATGTATGAAAATGAAAGTATATTTAAAAAAAGGTATTTTTTAGTATGAAATATCAATAAAAATAAAATGTATTATTCTTGTGTGTGTGTATATATATATATATATATATATATATATATATATATATATATATATATATATATATATATATATATATATATATATATATATATATATATATATATATATATATATATATATATATATATATATATATATATATATATATATATATATATATATATATATATATATATATATATATATATATATATATATATATATATATATATATATATATATATATATATATTAAATATATTAAGTGTGTAAAAAAATAAAATAAATTATTTACAAAAATGTGTATATTTCAAGAAAATATTTTCAAATGTGAATAAAAATAATAAATGAAAATAAAAGTATTTTTTTACATTATTTTTAAGTTTAAACAAAAATAATATAAGTATTTAAACATTGTTTTTATTAGAAAAATTAAAATAAAATTAATAATAAATAAAAAAAATTGTGAAAATATTTTTGGAATATTTTTTTATATTTAAAAATAAAATATTAAAGTCAGAAATAAAATAAAAATGCAAAAATGACAAATATACAAAGAAATGGGCCAGGAGGTGTTGAAAGTAAACTGGGAGTGTCAAAAGCAGGAAGTAGCCAGGACCAGCCCAGCTACTTCATCTTCTTCCTCTGTTCAAAAAAATACGCGCCTTCTATGTACAAACTGGTAACTCCTGGAAACGTGATCCTTTGACAAAACTCAAAACATGAAACTTGTAGAGCAACAAATCACGAATCTAACCATATAAAAAACTTAAGTTAACTCTCAAAGACCAGAGAGAATTTCTCTGGCCCTAATTTCTAACCTAGTTTTTTTCAGAAAGTTCATGGATGAAATTCTCCTAGCACGATTAATATAAATGAAAATTAAGCACATGTATGGTTTCAAGGCTATGAATACAACATCTTTCATTCACAAACCTAAGTCTAGATGTTCCTAAATAGAGAGATAAAAGTTCATGAAATACCTGTTTCAGTTGAGTTCGAGCTTGACAATGCAACAACTTTCAATGGGGCCTGAGGTTCTTTTGAGCTTGCTTGAAGTCCCCTGAACCTTTCCCAATGCTTAGTTTGTTTTGAAGTGGCCTGGATCGTGCTACAGAACTCAACCTGCAAAGCTTCCAAACAAAAATGATGATGTGTGTTAATGGATTTACAATAACTTGTGAATGGTCTGGACAACTTAAGTATATGGTTTGGAATGTGTTTGAAGTGAATTTGGACAAAACGCACGAGGGGATTTGATTGTGGCATGCAATATGCAGAACTGACCCTGTTTTGTAAGAAAATGTGGTTTTTGAGTATGAGGAGGTTTGAGAGGTCAAGGGCTCGTGCTTCTGGCTTGCTAGGGTATGAGAAACTTGTTTCAAAACCTTGCTTGAGTTGGTTTTATCAGATATGTGAGTTGTCTTGTGTTTGACAAGTTTCTTAGTTATGAAGCAAAATTAAAAGTGACAAAGAGCAGGCTTGTACAGGCTAGCTCTAACCCTACATACATTGTGTAAGCTTGTCCCCAAGTTTGTGAATTTGGTTTGCAGCATCAGATCTTGTTCAAGGCTCAAGGATTCTATTTGACATAAAGCAAGATTTTGACAAAAATGGCAAAGTTACCTTTTACTATTTTTGGATTAATCTAGTGTATAATCCTCTAATGTCCAAAACAAAACCTTAGACCTATGGATTTGCATTTAATTATTGAGTAAAAATTGGTTTATAGGCCTGTAATTGTGAACTAAGCTAGCTTGGTCAGATTTGGCAAGTGGTATGAACATGTATTGGCCATGGTTACAAAGTGAGTTTTTGCCAACTTCAAGCATTCGATTATCCCTAACCACAAAGGTGTTTGAGGAGTTCTTGGACAATTTGGAAAGCTTGCAACATGTACTATAATCTATCTTTGAAATAAAACTTGAAACTCCAAGTGGAACTATGTGAAAAATGGCCAAGAAGATGGGTCAAAATCTTGCCTAAACTAGGGCAAAATTTCTCTAAGTTAAAAGTTTTAGGTACCCTTGTTCCAAAAATCATAACTTGAGATCCAGCTTCTTTTTAGAAAAATTTGTGAATAAAAGTTGTATACTTTGTGATGGAATACAACTTTCATGTTATAAGTTTTGTTTGAATCTATTTTCATCTTGGTGAAAAAATGGGACAAAGTTAGGAAAAAATAAGAAAATTTTATAACTTAGAAAATTTCTAAGTTATGAAAATTTTCCATTTTAAACCCTAATTTGTAATTTTGGGTTTCTTGATGAACAAGTTTCATAATTTAACATGTCTTGATGAAAATGACCCTTGGCACTTGATTTTGACCAAAAAGTCAAAGTTTGACTTTTCAGTATACAGTCAAATTTTGATCAGTTGACTGAAAAATTCATCTGTCAATCCTATGCATTTGAGATCTTTTGAACTTTTTGAATGGGTCAAGACAATGTCATTGAGTCCTTGATTCCATGGTTGAGCTTTATTTTCCATTTGCTAGGTCAAACATTCAAAAATTGCCTTTGTATAGTCAAAACCCTAAAAGTGACCATTTTGCCCTTTTGGTGATTTGATCAAATTTCTTGTAGAATTGTGATCCAAACTTGATCAAATGGTTCATATGAGTTCATAATATTGATGTGGGTAAAAATTCATGAGATTTGACTGTCAATTGGCCACAGTTGACTTTTTCCCCAATACAGTTGATTTATAGGTCAACTGTCCAATTGACTGGGCAAAGATTTGATTCAAGGCTTGAAACTTGGTATGGACAAACTTGTGAGTCCAACATGAAGTATGAAAGTCACTTTGGGCATTGTAGGTCAAAACATCCTTGTGCAAACTCAAACCCTAATTTAGGTCAACAGTGCAGGGAGGTGCCTTGAGCAGAGAAAACCCTAGCTTGATCTTGAGTTCCAAGAGTCTTGTGATGAGAAATGTTGATAAAATGAGAGGGAAAATTTTTGGGTACAACACTTTCATATGCACATCTTCTGTTTTGTGAAGAAATGACTAAGTTACAGATGTTCTGACTAGCATGGAAAAAGAGACCAAGTTCTGCCAGTGGTATCAGAACTTCTGAAATCCACTTTGTTACTAATGGTATCAGAACTTCTAAAACCTACTATATTACCGATGGTATCAGAACTTCTGAAAGCTAATGTGCTCCCAGTGGACTCAGAACTTCTGACTCTACTTATTTTTTTCACTAACAAGATTTCTATTTTGCAGTGCGCTAGAGTTAGAACTTCTGACTTCCCTTAATCAGCAATACACTGATTCTATTTTTCCTCTTTTCTCACTATTTTTGCTATCACTTTCTATTTTGTTAATCAACAAACACCAAAAACATTTTTTTCCATGCTTTACTTTGTTTCTTAAAACAAAAGACCAAAAAATATTTTCTTAAACAAAACTTATTTCTTTTCTTAAATAAATAAGCAATTTATGTCTCTTGCACATTCTGATCCATTTCGATATGGTTGTAATAGTAACTTAGGATTTAGTTTTACTTGTAACCCCCATTCATAAATATGTACCCCCATCCCCCTAAAGCGATGTAATAGCTTAGATTTTATTTTTCGCATTTTACTTGCTTTTCATATATTGCTAGTAAATAGGATGTATGGTAAGACATGAAAACAACAAAATAGACAACCCTAATCAAGATTAAAATGCATGCAATCAAACACACTATTCACACATGCACCCTTAGGGTAATCCCATTTCTTTGCCTATCGGAAAAATAGTCATGTCCCTCGAACATGGGCGTTTTAGCAAAGACCCTCGATAAAAGATCGTAGTCCCTCGACGACCCTCGATGTTGCCTTCGGTAAACGATCTAGTCCCTAAAAAGACATTGCTAAAACATTCCATGAGTTGCCTTCTATGACTATACAAACGTCCCTACACCCGTCCCTTCACATCCAACGATGAGGCTTCTTACCAAATCAATGGTAAGATAGCCACATCTAAAGGAGAAGGAAAAGCACACTTAAGACCTTTCGAGTAGGTAGGTTCGCTCTTAGTTGCTCGCTTGCGCACAACAAAACATCTTATACACAAAAACTCTCATTTTGAAACATTTTTAAAAGACAAACACTTTGTACACGTTCTTATAGAGACGAGAGCCAATTACAAAGAAAACCCTTTTTGAAATCACTTTCAAAAACACATCCTACAAACATCTCTTTGAACTATTTTCAAAACAAAACTTTGTATGCATTCTTATAGAAGCGAGAATCATTACAAAGTTACATTTTTGAAATACTTTCAAAACCACACAAAGCATATTCAAACAAAAGCAAGTGATCTAGCGAGTAACTGAGAGCCCATGGAAAACCATGGATGAAAAGGGTGTTAATACCTTCCCTTTTCATAATCTACCCCCCGAACTCAAAAACATCTCTAAAGGTCTTTCCTGTGCTTTTTCACCTTTCCTTTTTGGATAAAAGAAAAGTCAGTGGCGAATCTAGCTAAACCGCAACATTTGCGAACACAAACGTAAAACCTCAAGTCAGTTCTCCCACCGCATCACAGAACTGGCGACTCTGCTGGGGAATTCACTTAAAAGTGGGGTTACCTTAGGGTTAGGTCACCTTTACTTGCTTTCATTGTTTGATTTATATGCTTTACATTTTGTTCTTTGTATTGGGCTTACTTTGATCCTCCACCCGAATCTAGGACACCTTTTAGGTAAATAACAATAGATTGTGGAAACTGTACAGCGTAGACCGATATGGTTGAAACAATGGCTATGTTAGTGTGACGCATTTGTGGGTACCGGTATCCCTCGTGGTGAATCGAGGAGAATACGGGGCCGCTGAGTGGCGTCATGAAGCACTAACTAACTTTAGAACCCTAATTGAACAAACTTGGCCATTAGGATGTAGTGAGATGGCTGGTTTCGGTGTAGAGATGAAAATTGGTTGATACTCGATACTACACTCATTTAGGCTAGACTTTTGGGATATCTCGGCCGCAAGAAAAGATTGTTGTGCTGAGACAATGCCTAAGAGAAAGGTCAGTGATATTGAGATCCTTTAGAACCCAATCACTATTACTAGGACAGGTTGAGCCAACTAAACTTCAAGAGGGTACCTGTTGTACCCCAAAATTTGCCCTCCCATATTCTTCAGAGTTTTACCAAGCATCACCTCAAATGGTTCAAAGATCTCTCAAGGGTTACACAGTCAACCATCCTCCTAAGGCAGGCAAAATTAGGGTTTTGGTTCTTGCAAGAAAGTTGAGGTTTTCAAGGGCTTAATCAAGTCCCATATGCTCATATACATTGTCAAACACCTACATGTCAAGTTTCAAGGCTCACAAGGTCAAGTTGCACAGTCAAAAACCCTAATTGCTCCATAGTCAACTGCATGGGCAAAATGGTCATTTGGCAGTCAAAAGTCAAAATTTTTGGTCAACATCTTATTTTGAAGCCACAATCATCATTGGATCAAATCTTGATCATGATTCCACAAGAATGGCTCAAAAATCATCAAGATGCAAAAGTTTCCATTTTTGGACAGCTGAAAAGTCAACTGTAACTTGACCAAGGCATAACTTTTTCATGGTTCATCAGAAAAATCCCATCCAATGCTCATCTTGAAGAGGAGGACATTTCCTACAACTCATCTTCACACTCCAAGTCCAAGAAATGCTCTCACAAAAAGTTATCAATTTCAACATTATAGGTCATTTTCAAAAGTCAACAAAAAGGCACTTTGAGTCAAAGACCATAACTTAAGATTGGTAAATCAAAATGACATGGGACCAAAGACATTGGTTAGAGGACTTCAAGACCTTTCCAAAATGTCCAAGAACATGTTCATAGCTTTAAAATTGAGCAAGATATGCATTGGAGAAGTTCGGAAAGTTTTGTGAAATGGCAAAGTCAATTATCCTTGAAACTTCATTTTTGACAAAAGGGGCCCACTTTTTCCACTTGTTTCAGCTTGGCCATGCCTCCCACGTGTCCCACAATTTATTTCAAGATTAAAAGTTAATTTTTCCATTTTTATTTAATTTTATTTGATTTAAATCATTTTAAATCTTTAAAATTCAAATGAAAATCAAGAAAATTAATTAAAGGATATATTTTGTATTGAAATGCTTTGATACACCATCACTCACCTTCCAAATTCGTGCAAGGCCTAATCCAAGCAAGAAATTCAAATTTTTGACACAAAAGGCAAGTTGGTTCAATGTTGGTTATGGAGGAAATCAAGAACATAATTGCATAAGCTTAATGACCATTATTCTTATTGATACACTTTACATTACTATATATACAAGCCTTCCCAACCTCATTCAAAAAAGGAGTGTGTGCAGAAACGGCCAAGAGCAAAACCAAAAATTATTCAAAAAGTGAGAGTTCTAAAACATAGTTGCGAGCATCTTCAGATCAAAACAAGCACGTGGTTCTATTCCTTGCCACACCCTGAAGCTAAAGCAACCTTTGCCAAATCCTGAGGCTCATACCGCGCTGTAAGTTCTTCCCAGGTCCCCTATAATTTCCATATCATTTTTTTCATTACTTTCATGTGCAGATTCTCAAAGGAGGAACACCATAAACCTCATATCCCAGCGCTCCAAGTGTCATCAACGCAGATCCAAAGGACAAAAAGTGTAGCACACCATACTCTGGAGTCAAGCGTGCTGCAGAAAATCATGAAAGTCAAACGTGGCTTAGATTTCAGTGGGCTTGGATTGCTTCAATAAACCTCCTATTTGGCCCACACACCCCTTGGTTTTTACTTTCTTTTTTTTATTTTGTTTTGTCATTTTCTCTTATTTTTAATTGCTAACCTTTTAATTATTTTTATTATTAACAATTAACTTAATTAACGCATTTTCATAAAAAACCAAAAAATAGAATTAACATTATTATTATTATTATTTTATTTTGTAAATAAACATTAATTGAAATAGTTTAATTAGGCAATTTTGACTTTTCTTTTAATAATTAAAATAATTTAGAATTAGGTTGACTTAATTTTGTTTCTTTTTATTTTATTTCATAAAAAACATAAAAACACAAAAATATATTTTCTTTTAATGAATTAATTAATTAGTTTAACAATTAGTTTTTAATTTCATTTAATCACCAAAAAGACAAAAAAATCAATTTCTTTTCTTAAAAGGGTCAACACCCTTAGAACATTTCCGATTTAATTTTTATTCGCGCTTAGTTTATTATTATGTAATTGCTTCCAAGACATGTAATAGTTAATTAGGTTTACTATTTTATTTACTTTCTGTACTTATTTACCAAAAACGGGTCTTTGTAATTTTTGGCGATGTATAGACCCGCGCCTTGTAATAGCGTAGGATTTATGTTTCTGCAATTTACTTTCCGCACCCCATAACTGTTAAATGCATGAAAGAATGTATGTAAATAAAAACAAACTCGTAGCTCACTAATTACCAAGACAAACAATTAACTGAATACAACACACAAAGCACACACCACTTCTAGGGTACGCCTCACTCGTTGCCTTCGAAACGTGGTCGTCAAGTATAGGACGTTTTAGCGGTCCTTATGTCCATGATCCAGTTGCCTCGAAACAGTTGCCTCGAAACAGTTGCCTCGAAACGGTTGCCTCGGATTAAAAAAAGGATCAAGGACATAAGGGTAGCTTCTAAGGTGTCCTAACTGTTGCTTCGGTGACCACACTGTCCCTAAAATCGAATTGACCCGAACACCTCCAACGGTGGTGCTACCTACCTCTCAATGGTAGGATGGCACTACCTAAAGGACACTTACACAACTTAATTCCTTAGGGTAGGTAGATGACTCATGGGTACTTGCTCTTTTCAAAAACAAACAAAAATACTTTTCACACCCTACACTTTCAAAAAGCTTTCAAAACAAATTTTTCAAACACTCTTGAGGACAGATACAAGAGTTATTCAGAAATCTTTCAAAGAAACTTTTTCAAACCCACTCACATTTTGAAAAGCAAACATTTTGAAAACATAAGAGCAAGTATCTAAGAGCCCGTGGATAACCACGGATAGAAAGGGTGCTAATACCTTCCCTTTCTATAAATCTACCTCCCGAACCGAGAGACAATCTCATAAGGAATTTTGCTATGCTTTTGTCCTGTCCATGTTGGAGAAAATAAAAGACTATGGCGACTCTTGCTTCCGCGACATTTCGCGAAACCAGCTTTAAACAGTCAGTTCTAAATCCACCGATCACAGAACTGGCGACTCTGCTGGGGACATTATAAAGTGAGGTGTACCTTAGGATTATATCATACTTATGTTTTCAATTGCTTTGCTTTGATTGCTTTATATTTGTAGGCTTTGCATCGGAGTTTCATAGATCCTAACCTGGATCTGGGGATACCCTTTTAGGTAGCATAAGCTGTGAGGGACATGTTCGGCGTAGACCGACACGGGTGAAGCAGTGGCTACGTTGGTGTGGCACCTTGGTCTGTACCGATATCCCTTGTGTTGCAACAAGGAGAATATGGGTCTTCTGAGGAGTCATTAAGCAACAACCGACCTTAGAACCCTAATGTGACCCAACTTGGCCATAGAACAGTAGCAGTATGCTACACCCATTGAGGCTAAACTCTCGCGATGGTTCTGGCCGCAAGAAAAGATTGCGACGCTGGAGTTATGACCGATTGAGGGTAGTCAGTGATATTGGGATCCTCTAGAACCCGGTTACTTTTGATAGGACAGGTCTTAACCAACGAAACTGAAAGAGGGTAGTACCTGAACTTCATGCTGGCCTAAACTCTAAGGGCTCTGTATGACTTGTGTGCCTTCATACTTGAATTACTTGCACACTTGTTATCTAACAACACGAGTTCCTTGCAGGTTTTGTTTACATTCCTTAATTGGGACTCATTACAGGGCCTACTTACATCACTCCATGCATAGCATAACATCATACCATCGCATACATCCTACATAAGGACTAATCCATTTCAAGGATCTCAAGGGCTTGTGATGCAGGTCATGATGAATCAAAATGTCTAGCAAAGGGCAAAGGGGATTTATTTTCCTCTAGCCGAGGTTGTCAGGGGCTATGACCCACTCGATATGGTGAGCCTTGACTCTTGAAGAAGGACTCTCAACAATATGCAGTGCCTTCCATCAAGCTACAAAATGAAAATTCTAACAATTTTCTTGTCTACCCCGCGAGATCCTTGAAAACATCGCATGCATACATACATATCATTGCATTACAGGTACCCTTGTTACAGGTCACTTACCTTCTTCGCTGTTTATTTCAGCAATGGCTTCCCAACAAGACAACCAGGATCTTCATGCTCAAGAGACTCGGTTCAGGGAGATCCTCCTAAATCTATCCAAGGGGCAGGAAGAGCTGAGAACACTCCTCACGGGGACTTTGGTCAGGAACAGTCCAGAAGACAGTAAGGATGAACGGCTGAAACATCTGCAAGCTGAGGTGGATACAATGAGAACCCAGATGCTGGGGCAGATGGCTCTCATCCAAGACTTAGCTCAAAGACAAGAAGAGCTCAGGGTTCTCGTCAACCAACTGCTTCGGGATAACCAACTGGGGAAAACATCTAAGGTTGAGGAGCCAGTCACCATCAAATTCCCTTTGAGACAAGAAGACAAGGGAAAATCTCCTCAACTTGCTTCAGGGGCACAAGCCCAGCATCAACCTCACCAGCATCAACAGGGTAATCGGCGTAAGCGAAATACGTCTGGAAGACATTTCTCGGAGACTGGTATACCATCATCACTAATACTGAGACGCCTGTTGGAGGTCAAGCTGATTGCTCTAAAGGATCCTCCTAAGACTCTCAACATAACCTCCCTAAAGTACAATCCAGATGAAAGGTGTGCCTACCACTCTGACAGTCCTGGACATGACACCGACGACTATTGGAGCTTGAGGAACAAGATCCAGGACTTGATTGACGGAAAGGTGCTGGAGTTCATGTCGGGTGGCAAAATGAAAATCTTCTGCTGAGAATCTTCCATCTGAGATGACTAGTTCAGACTAGAAGACTTTTGTTCACTCGAATGTTCAATTTGTATTTTTCTTTGATTGTTCAAACAATTATCATGTCAAACGCTGTTATTTCATTAATGCATCGCATATGTCTGTTTTGAATCAATATATCCGCATTCGCTATATTCAAACTGCTTTCATTTTTTAATGTCAACTCTCAATTAATAATTCTAAAGCCTCTTGAGGGAGGATGACGAAAACGATACCACGACATTCAAAGTATGCTTTTGAACAGACCCTGCTGATGAGGTACAGGCATTGTTTCAATTCCTAAACACTAGAGTTATAAGGAAGATAATCCTTAGTCAACCCCTTTGAGCCAAAGAAGTAGGAGTTTTTCTTTTCGAAAATTAAAACCCTTAATCATAACCTGGGGCAGGGTAGTTCTCTTAGTTGATCCAAGTGCACAACGAATGGCACCAAAGAAGTCCTTACAAAACAAAAGACAGTGATGGTTCCGAATGATCATAAAGACAGGCAGTCATCATTTCTCAAAATAAAAGCCCATTAAGTCAAAACCTATGAAGGAGACTTACAAAACTGGGGCATCCCGCTGACTGTAATAACAAAAGAAACAGTTCAGGCAAAAAACAGGGATAATGAAATCAAAAAGAAAGAGGTCTTACAAACCCTCGACAAAAAAATGACTGCCTATTCAAAATAAACTGTCAATATCCGAACCATCATTGGAGCATCAGAGCAAAGACTCAAACAAGGTCTAGCGTACGATCAGCTGAGTTTAGGTTTGAAGAACATCACGAAGAGCGGGTGGGTACAAATAAAATTTGAGCCTTTATCCTTTGTTTCTTAAACCGTGAACCAGGCCACGTTATAACCCTTAAAAGTCCTAGCTGAAGCATGGGTTAATTCGAAAGCATATTGTTACAAAGGTATCCTGACTCCTTAAGGCTTGCGGTAAAATAACGAGTTGACATCACAGTTTACAAAAAATTTCACTTGTTTTTATGAAAACTGCATTTTTCAAAAAAACTTCAAGACAGACATAAGCTTTGCATTTTAAAATAACATTGTTTACATATGACTTTTTGTTTGAACAGCATAGAAGTTTGCACGAAGAATATCTAATGAACAAAAGTACTTCCAACCAAGGGGCAGACGTGATCATTGTCCATCATCTGGGGCAGTTAAGTCAAGATTCGGAGAATCTCTCAAATACCGAGCAGCCAGGGGCAACTCTCCGTCTGAGACACTTGGGGCATTGGGAATGGATTTCAGCAACGAATCTTGCACGATCAAATGAAGATCTTCTGGTGGTATGGTAACACTGCACTACTGACAGGGGCACCTCCCTACATCCTGAGAGCATGGACATAGTCGAAAAATACTGCGCATAATCAAAGACCCGCTAGGTTGACACACCTAGGCAAAAATAAGGGCTTCCCGGCGAACCAAAAGGGTTCGGGTAAAAATAAGGGATGAAATGAAAAATCTGTACACCCGGCAAGTCAAAAACCTGAAAAGGAGGCTTGGGCAAAAATGGGTATCCCGGTGGACTGAAAACCTGAAAGGGCGGTCCAGGCAAAAATTAGGGATTAAAGCGTACGACTATGTCCCGTCATCTTGCCTACCAGAAGAAGATTTGTCAATCAGCAGTTATCAAGACCTCCGCAGGTACCTTCTCCCATCAGAAACAGGGGCAATAATGAGTTGTCTAAGCGATCTAGTTGCTCTGTCCACCAAGGTACCAAAGTAGGTTCGGCTAAAGAATGTAGCCCAGATACCTTCACTCCCCGCCGAGTAAGACAAGATTCAACAATTCTCTCCTAAACAGTTTGTCTCCGGTCAGTCCTAACAACGCACCGTATCTCCAGCAAGTTAGCAACGCTATCCCCTTCAGATATAGCTGGGAAATGCTCCAGATATGGATGCTATTCTTTTGCTTATTCAGATTTTCTCTTCAGAGATGGCTTAGAGATGCTCTAGAGATGGACGTTATTCTTTTTCTTATTCAAGAGTTCCCCTTCAGATATAGCTGGGAAATGCTCCAGATATGGATGTTATTCTTTTGCTTATTCAGATTTTCTCTTCAGAGATGGCTTAGAGATGCTCCAGAGATGGACGTTATTCTTTTGCTTATTCAAGAGCTTCCTTTCAGATATAGCTGGGAAATGCTCCAGATATGGATGCTATTCTTTTGCTTATTCAGATTTTCTCTTCAGAGATAGCTTAGAAATGCACCAGAGATGGATGTTATTCTTTTGCTTATTCAAGAGTTTCCTTTCAGATATAGTTGGGAAATGCTCCAGAGATAGACGATATACTGTTGCTTATTCAGAGTTGCTTGTTCAGAAATAGTTCAGATATGCTCCAGAACCGGACGCTATTCTGTTGCTTATTCAGGGCTTCTTTTCAGAGATAACTTAGAGATGCTCCAACCACGGATGCTATTCTATTGTTTATTCAGAGATTCTTTCTAGAGATGGTTCAGATGTGATCCAGACATGGCTACATTCTGATACTTATTCCAGACTCCCTTCTAGAGATAGCTTAGAAATGCTCCGGACACGGACGCTATTCTATTGCTTATTCCAGATTCCCTTCTAGAGATGGTTCAGATGCGACCCAGACATGGCGACATTTTGATACTTATTCAGATTTCCTTTCAGATATAGCTTAGAGATGCTCCTGATGCTATTCTTTTGCTTATTCAGATTTTCTCTCCAGTAATAGCTCAGAGATGCTCCAGATCCGGATGTTATTCTATTGTTTATTCAGAGATTCTTTCTAGATATAGTTCAGATGTGACCCAGGCATGGCGATGTTCTGATACTTATTCCAGATTTCCTTTCAGAGATAGCTTGGAAATGCTCCAGATATGGATGCTGTTCTTTTGCTTATTCAAGACTCCTTCTAGATATAGTTCAGATGTGACCCAGGCATAGCGACGTTCTGATACTTATTCCAGATTTCCTTTCAGAGATAGCTTGGAAATGCTCCAGATATGGATGTTGTTCTTTTGCTTATTCAAGACTCCTTCTAGATATAGTTCAGATGTGACCCAGGCATGGCGACGTTCTGATACTTATTCCAGATTTCCTTTCAGAGATAGCTTAGACATGCTCCAGATATGGATGCTGTTCTTTTGCTTATTCAAGACTCCTTCTAGATATAGTTCAGATGTGACCCAGGCATGGCGACGTTCTGATACTTATTCCAGATTTCCTTTCAGAGATAGCTTGGAAATGCTCCAGATATGGATGTTGTTCTTTTGCTTATTCAAGACTCCTTCTAGAGATAGTTCAGATGTGACCCAGGCATGGAAACGTTCTGATACTCATTCCAGATTTCCTTTCAGAGATAGCTTGGAAATGCTCCAGATATGGATGCTGTTCTTTTGCTTATTCAAGACTCCTTCTAGAGATAGTTCAGATGTGACCCAGGCATGGCGACGTTCTAATACTCATTCCAGATTTCCTTTCAGAGATAGCTTGGAAATGCTCCAGATATGGATGCTGTTCTTTTGCTTATTCAAGACTCCTTCTAGAGATAGTTCAGATGTGATCCAGGCATGGCGATGTTCTGATACTTATTCCATATTTCCTTTCAGAGATAGCTTGGAAATGCTCCAGATATGGATGTTGTTCTTTTGCTTATTCAAGACTCCTTCTAGAGATAGTTCAGATGTGACCCAGGCATGGCGACGTTCTGATACTCATTCCAGATTTCCTTTCAGAGATAGCTTGGAAATGCTCCGGATATGGATGATGTTCTTTTGCTTATTCAAGACTCCTTCTAGAGATAGTTCAGATGTGACCCAGGCATGGCGACGTTCTGATACTTCTTCCAGATTTCCTTTCAGAGATAGCTTGGAAATGCTCCAGATATGAATGTTGTTCTTTTGCTTATTCAAGACTCCTTCTAGAGATAGTTCAGATGTGACCCAGGCATGGTGACGTTCTGATACTCATTCCAGATTTGCTTTCAGAGATAGCTTGGAAATGCTCCAGATATGGATGTTGTTCTTTTGCTTATTCAAGACTCCTTCTAGAGATAGTTCAGATGTGACCCAGGCATGGCGACGTTCTGATACTCATTCCAGATTTCTTTGCAGAGATAGCTTGGAAATGCTCCAGATATGGATGCTGTTCTTTTGCTTATTCAAGACTTCTTCTAGAGATAGTTCAGATGTGACCCAGGCATGGCGACGTTCTGATACTCATTCCAGATTTCCTTTCAGAGATAGCTTGGAAATGCTCCAGATATGAATGATGTTCTTTTTCTTATTTAAGACTCCTTCTAGAGATAGTTCAGATGTGACCCAGGCATGGCGACGTTCTGATACTCATTCCAGATTTCCTTTCAGAGATAGCTTGGAAATGCTCCGGATATGGATGTTGTTCTTTTGCTTATTCAAGACTCCTTCTAGAGATAGTTCAGATGTGACCCACGCATGGCGACGTTCTGATACTTCTTCCAGATTTCCTTTCAGAGATAGCTTGGAAATGCTTCAGATATGGATGCTGTTCTTTTGCTTATTCAAGACTCCTTCTAGAGATAGTTCAGATGTGACCCAGGCATGGCGACGTTCTGATACTCATTCCAGATTTCCTTTCAGAGATAGCTTGGAAATGCTCCAGATATGGATGCTGTTCTTTTGCTTATTCAAGACTCCTTCTAGAGATAGTTCATATGTGACCCAGGCATGGCGACGTTCTGATACTCATTCCAGATTTCCTTTCAGAGATAGCTTGGAAATGCTCCAGATATGGATGCTGTTCTTTTGCTTATTCAAGACTCCTTCTAGAGATAGTTCAGATGTGACCCAGGCATGGCGACGTTCTGATACTCATTCCAGATTTCTTTTCAGAGATAGCTTGGAAATGCTCCAGATATGGATGCTGTTCTTTTGCTTATTCAAGACTCCTTCTAGAGATAGTTCAGATGTGACCCAGGCATGGCGACGTTCTGATACTTATTCCAGATTTCCTTTCAGAGATAGCTTGGAAATGCTCCAGATATGAATGTTGTTCTTTTGCTTATTCAAGACTCCTTCTAGAGATAGTTCATATGTGACCCAGGCATGTCGACGTTCTGATACTCATTCCAGATTTCCTTTCAGAGATAACTTGGAAATGCTCCGGATATGGATGCTGTTCTTTTGCTTATTCAAGACTCCTTCTAGAGATAGTTCAGATGTGACCCACGCATGGCGACGTTCTGATACTTCTTCCAGATTTCCTTTCAGAGATAGCTTGGAAATGCTTCAGATATGGATGCTGTTCTTTTGCTTATTCAAGACTCCTTCTAGAGATAGTTCAGATGTGACCCAGGCATGGCGACGTTCTGATACTCATTCCAGATTTCCTTTCAGAGATAGCTTGGAAATGCTCCATATATGGATGTTATTCTTTTGCTTATTCAAGACTCCTTCTAGAGATAGTTCATATGTGACCCAGGCATGGCGACGTTCTGATACTCATTCCAGATTTCCTTTCAGAGATAGCTTGGAAATGCTCCAGATATGGATGCTGTTCTTTTGCTTATTCAAGACTCCTTCTAGAGATAGTTCAGATGTGACCCAGGCATGGCGACGTTCTGATACTCATTCCAGATTTCCTTTCAGAGATAGCTTGGAAATGCTCCAGATATGGATGCTGTTCTTTTGCTTATTCAAGACTCCTTCTAGAGATAGTTCAGATGTGACCCAGGCATGGCGACATTCTGATACTCATTCCAGATTTCCTTTCAGAGATAGCTTGGAAATGCTCCAGATATGGATGCTGTTCTTTTGCTTATTCAAGACTCCTTCTAGAGATAGTTCATATGTGACCCAGGCATGGCGACGTTCTGATACTCATTCCAGATTTACTTTCAGAGATAACTTGGAAATGCTCCAGATATGGATGTTGTTCTTTTGCTTATTCAAGACTCCTTCTAGAGATAGTTCAGATGTGACCCAGGCATGGCAACATTCTGATACTTATTCAGATTTCCTTTCAGATATAGCCTAGAGATGCTCCAGACACGGGAGCTATTCTATTTCTTATTCGGATTCAACTATCCATTACAGTTCCAAATGGCATCTATAAGCCCATTCCCGACAAGGTTCTGTCACACTTCCAGATGGCATCTATAAGCCCATCCTCCTATCCACTATCCCTCCAAATGGCATCTGTAAGCCCAATCTCGCTGTCACACTGCTGATACTCAACTATGTGAGTGCAAATTTCTGGGCACTCTAGTGTTCAATCATCTTCCACCTTCGGATCACGAAAGGCACACAAGCCAATCTACATCCTCAGGTCTAAGAAGATTGAACAGGGGCAACTGTTGTACCCCAAAATTTGCCCTCCCATATTCTTCAGAGTTTTACCAAGCATCACCTCAAATGGTTCAAAGATCTCTCAAGGGTTACACAGTCAACCATCCTCCTAAGGCAGGCAAAATTAGGGTTTTGGTTCTTGCAAGAAAGTTGAGGTTTTCAAGGGCTTAATCAAGTCCCATATGCTCATATACATTGTCAAACACATACATGTCAAGTTTCAAGGCTCACAAGGTCAAGTTGCACAGTCAAAAACCCTAATTGCTCCACAGTCAACTGCAGGGGCAAAATGGTCATTTGGTAGTCAAAAGTCAAAATTTTTGGTCAACATCTTATTTTGAAGCCACAATCATCATTGGATCAAATCTTGATCATGATTCCACAAGAATGGCTCAAAAATCATCAAGATGCAAAAGTTTCCATTTTTGGACAGCTGAAAAGTCAACTGTAACTTGACCAAGGCATAACTTTTTCATGGTTCATCAGAAAAATCCCATCCAATGCTCATCTTGAAGAGGATGACATTTCCTACAACTCATCTTCACACTCCAAGTCCAAGAAATGCTCTCACAAAAAGTTATCAATTTCAACATTATAGGTCATTTTCAAATGTCAACAAAAAGGCACTTTGAGTCAAAGACCATAACTTGAGATTGGTAAATCAAAATGACATGGGACCAAAGACATTGGTTAGAGGACTTCAAGACCTTTCCAAAATGTCCAAGAACATGTTCATAGCTTTAAAATTGAGCAAGATATGCATTGGAGAAGTTGGGAAATTTTTGTGAAATGGCCAAAGTCAATTATCCTTGAAACTTCATTTTTGACAAAAGGGGCCCACTTTTTCCACTTGTTTCAGCTTGGCCATGCCTCCCACGTGTCCCACAATTTATTTCAAGATTAAAAGTTAATTTTTCCATTTTTATTTAATTTTATTTGATTTAAATCATTTTAAATCTTTAAAATTTAAATGAAAATCAAGAAAATTAATTAAAGGATATATTTTGTATTGAAATGCTTTGATACACCATCACTCACCTTCCAAATTCGTGCAAGGCCTAATCCAAGCAAGAAATTCAAATTTTTGACACAAAAGGCAAGTTGGTTCAATGTTGGTTATGGAGGAAATCAAGAACATAATTGCATAAGCTTAATGACCATTATTCTTATTGATACACTTTACATAACTATATATACAAGCCTTCCCAACCTCATTCAAAAAAGGAGAGTGTGCAGAAACGGCCAAGAGCAAAACCAAAAATTATTCAAAAAGTGAGAGTTCTAAAACATAGTTGCGAGCATCTTCAGATCAAAACAAGCACGTGGTTCTATTCCTTGCCACACCCTGAAGCTAAAGCAACCTTTGCCAAGTCCTGAGGCTCATACCGCGCTGTAAGTTCTTCCCAGGTCCCCTATAATTTCCATATCATTTTTTTCATTACTTTCATGTGCAGATTCTCAAAGGAGGAACACCATAAACCTCATATCCCAGCGCTCCAAGTGTCATCAACGCAGATCCAAAGGACAAAAAGTGTAGCACACCATACTCTGGAGTCAAGCGTGCTGCAGGAAATCATGAAAGTCAAATGTGGCTTAGATTTCAGTGGGCTTGGATTGCTTCAATAAACCTCCTATTTGGCCCACACCCCCCTTGGTTTTTACTTTCTTTTTTTTTATTTTGTTTTGTCATTTTCTCTTATTTTTAATTGCTAACCTTTTAATTATTTTTATTATTAACAATTAACTTAATTAACGCATTTTCATAAAAAACCAAAAAATAGAATTAACATTATTATTATTATTATTATTTTATTTTGTAAATAAACATTAATTGAAATAGTTTAATTAGGCAATTTTGACTTTTCTTTTAATAATTAAAATAATTTAGAATTAGGTTGACTTAATTTTGTTTCTTTTTATTTTATTTCATAAAAAACATAAAAACACAAAAATATATTTTCTTTTAATGAATTAATTAATTAGTTTAACAATTAGTTTTTAATTTCATTTAATCACCAAAAAGACAAAAAAATCAATTTCTTTTCTTAAAAGGGTCAACACCCTTAGAACATTTCCGATTTAATTTTTATTCGCGCTTAGTTTATTATTATGTAATTGCTTCCAAGACATGTAATAGTTAATTAGGTTTACTATTTTATTTACTTTCTGTACTTATTTACCAAAAACGGGTCTTTGTAATTTTTGGCGATGTATAGACCCGCGCCTTGTAATAGCGTAGGATTTATGTTTCTGCAATTTACTTTCCGCACCCCATAACTGTTAAATGCATGAAAGAATGTATGTAAATAAAAACAAACTCGTAGCTCACTAATTACCAAGACAAACAATTAACTGAATACAACACACAAAGCACACACCACTTCTAGGGTACGCCTCACTCGTTGCCTTCGAAACGTGGTCGTCAAGTATAGGACGTTTTAGCGGTCCTTATGTCCATGATCCAGTTGCCTCGAAACAGTTGCCTCGAAACAGTTGCCTCGAAACAGTTGCCTCGAAACGGCTGCCTCGGATTAAAAAAAGGATCAAGGACATAAGGGTAGCTTCTAAGGTGTCCTAACTGTTGCTTCGGTGACCACACTGTCCCTAAAATCGAATTGACCCGAACACCTCCAACGGTGGTGCTACCTACCTCTCAATGGTAGGATGACACTACCTAAATGACACTTACACAACTTAATTCCTTAGGGTAGGTAGATGACTCATGGGTACTTGCTCTTTTCAAAAACAAACAAAAATGCTTTTCACACCCTACACTTTCAAAAAGCTTTCAAAACAAATTTTTCAAACACTCTTGAGGACAGATACAAGAGTTATTCAGAAATCTTTCAAAGAAACTTTTTCAAACCCACTCACATTTTGAAAACATAAGAGCAAGTATCTAAGAGCCCGTGGATAACCACGGATAGAAAGGGTGCTAACACCTTCCCTTTCTATAAATCTACCTCCCGAACCGAGAGACAATCTAATAAGGAATTTTGCTGTGCTTTTGTCCTGTCCATGTTGGAGAAAATAAAAGACGGTGGCGACTCTTGCTTCCGCGACATTTCGCGAAACCAGCTTTAAACAGTCAGTTCTAAATCCACCTATCACAGTACCTACCTATAAAACCCATGCAAGCCTAAAATATAGGGACTTGTTTGCTGTATGTGTATATATTTACTTGTACATAACATCATAAACATCATGAACATCATACGCATGCTCACTAATCATTTCAAGGATTTAGATATTTATCTTTATTTTTGTTTTGTAGGTCATGAATTCCATCCGAAGAAACACCATCTGAATCAGCTTTGTAAAGGCACACCCTCAACTTCAAGAGTTAGCCTCAAGAGTGTCTAGGTATTCTCCTTTTACCAAGAAATATGGCCGACTCCTCAGTTTGGCTACATCCAAATTCCAAGAGGAGATGATGTGTGTACTATTCCAATTCTTTGATCCCGTAAATCATTGTTTTACTTTTCCAGACTATCAGTTGGTACCTACACTGGAAGAGTTCTCTCTACTCTTAGGGGTGCCCGTGCTTGATCAGATACCGTTCACCAGTCTAGAAGGGATTCCAAAACCTGAATTCATCGCCGAAGCTTTGCATATGAAGAGGGCCGACATCATAGCCAATTGGGAGACAAGAAGCGGGGTCAAAGGTTTCCTAGCCAAGTTTCTATTGGAGAAGGCTCTTTCATTCTGGGACGACATGGATTTCCAAGCTTTTGAAGACATCTTGGCTCTTCTCATTTATGGTTTGGTTTTGTTCCCCAACTCGGACCAATTCATAGATGTTAACGCCATCAAATTCTTTCTCTCTCGCAATCATGTACCTATCTTACTGGGAGACATCTTGCATTGCCTTCATACCCGCACCACGAAGAAAAGAGGTACTATTTTGTGTTGTATTCCCATACTTGTTAAGTGGTTCACTTCACATCTACCTCAATCAGCCTTGAGGAATGAGCAAAGACTAACATGGTCCCAAAGGATGATGTCCCTCACCCATTCTGACATCCGTTGGTGTTCAAGAGCCTTGGAAGATGTCTCTATCATTGACCGCTGTGGAGAATTCCCTAACGTACCTCTTCTTGGTATTAGGGGAGGTATCACCTACAATCCCTGCTTAGTTCTTCAACAGTTTGGGTATGCCCGGAGAGACAGTCCCCACGAGATGCTCATTCAAGGTCTGGTGTTCGACTACGACAAAGAAGACCAAGGTTACCGCCAGAGGTTTACACGAGCTTGGAGAATGGTAAACAAGGTGGACAGTAGAACTTTGGGACATAAAAACTCTATCACTCTCGAGCCTTACCTTAGGTGGGTGCGAGCTCGTGCTCAGAGTTTCATGATGCCTTAACCTTCCATCCACCCTGTTATCATAAAGCTCGTTGTTGAAGGAGACGCCCCATACACCATCCTTCATCCTGACATGCCTACCTCTCTCGAAGACTTGCAGAAAGCTTGGGTTCAGTTGAAGAAAGAGCGAGATACCTTTGAAGCCCATTTTTACGCCAGTGAGAAGAAGGTTCTGGAGCTCACCAAGATTCTTCATGAAGATAAAAACATGAATGCCTACATTGCTCCAAAGAGGATGCGTTCAACCTTCTTGTCTTAGGAGTTTTTGTTGTATTCTATTTCTTTCATTGTAAGCCCGAAGAGGCGTGATGTATTCAAACTTGGATTTAATATAACGTGTGTTCTTTTTGGTTTGAACAAATTTAATCTCTAAATTTCCTTGAAATCATTTGCATATTGCATCTTCATTCATCATAACATCATACAGGTTTCTCATAACAGGTCTCCTTATCCTTCTACTGTTTATTTCAGTGAGATAGATGTTGAACAGACTGTGAAAGATCTTCAGGCGCAGAACGCCCAGTTTCAACAAATGCTCTTGACTCTGACAAAAGGACAAGAGGAGTTGAAGACTCTACTAGCCAAAGAGAAGAAGAAGAAAGCAAAGAAATCAACCGGTGTTGTGATCATGGGAAGAAGGTTCAAAGGTCAAGCCAGACGGACTTTGGACTTTGCAACATCATCGGGTGAAGGAGATAATCAAGGAGACGGGACCCAGGAAGTGAACAACGACCCAACATCCGAGGAAGAGGAAGAACCTGATTACTCTGAGGAGCAATATCCTCCTTTTGATGATAAATACAAACAGCTAGAGGATCGTTTGAATGCTATGGAGATTCAGAGGGTACCCGGATTAGATTTTGAAGAATTAGGACTTATCTCAGGGGTTGTCATCCCACGGAAATTCAAGGTCCCCACTTTCTCCAAATATGACGGTGTCTCTTGCCCAAAGCTACATCTAAGGTCATACGTCAGAAAAATTCAACCCCATATGGCTGATAAGAATATGTGGGTGCATTTCTTCCAAGAGAGCTTGTCAGGGACGCAGTTGGATTGGTTTTATCAATTGGAAGGGACAAATGTTCGCAATTGGGAAGATTTGGCTGCTGCTTTCTACAAATAATATCAGTACAATGTTGATTTAGCTCCGACTCAGACGCAATTTCAAGGCATGTCTATGGGAATAGGTGAAGGTTTCAAAACCTATGCTCAGAAATGGAGGGATCTCGCGGGCAGAGTCCAGCCCCCTCTATCGGACAGAGAATTAGTGGATATGTTCCTAGGCACCTTATCAGGTCCATTCTTCAACCACCTGATCGAAAGTTCGTCAGCTGGATTTACTGAACTAATCATGACTGGTGAGCGGGTCAAAGTCGGTATAAAAAGTGGCAAAATTCAAAAAGATGCATCTTCGAGCATAATGAAGAAGCCTTTCACTGGTAAGAAGGAGGCCAGTGCCATTTATGACCCGAGAGATCAGAGCAGAGCAGGATACCGTCCAACGGTAAATGCTGTAATAATACCTAGGCTTGCGGTCGCCCCACAACGCAACAATCAACAAAGGGTGGAGAGACCACAAAGGCAGTTCATCCGAATCAACATGACATTGGCAGGGGTTCTACCTCATCTTTTGAGATCTAACTTGGCAACTTTAAAAGAGGCTCCCAAGAATCCTAATACCTTTTCTCCTTGTTACAATCTGAACACTAGGTGCGCTTATCATTTTGGGAGTCCTGGTCATGACAAAAATGATTGTTGGACCCAAAGGTGACTTCCCGCTCCCACATATTGATGTTCTGGTTGACAATACTGCTCAACATAAGATATTTACTTCATGGATAGTTTCTCAAGATATAATCAGATGAAGATGGCACCTGAAGACATGGAGAAAACTACTTTCGTCACACAGTGGGCCACTTTCTGCTATAAGGTTATGCCTTTGGGGTTAAAGAATGTCGGTGCCACGTATCAGCATGATATGGTAGCTTTATTCCATGACATGATTCATCACGAGATAGAGGTCTATATCGATGATATGATAGCCAGATATCAAACTGAGGAAGAACATATTGACCATCTACACAAGCTATTTGAGATACCGAAGAAGTACAAGCTGAGATTGAATTCAAACAAGTGCACATTTGGGGTGAGATTTGGTAAGGTATTGGGTTTTGTTGTCAACGGTAAAGGTATTGAAGTTGACCCCGTCAAATTCAAAGATATTCAAGAAATTCCCACTCCCTGTACTGAGAAAGAAGTAAGAGGTTTCTTGGGACGACTGGATTATATTGCCCGATCCATTTCTCATTTGACTGCTACTTGTGAGTCGTTCTTCAAGTTGTTGAAGAAAGACCAGGTAGTAAAATGGAACGACGATTGTCAGATAGCCTTTGACAAAATCAAGGAGTACTTACAAGAACCTTTGATTCGGATGCCACCAGTTGAAGGAAGACCTCTAATCATGTATCTAACAGTGTTAGAGAATTCAATGTGATGTGTACTGGGCCAGCATGACGATTCTGGTCGAAAAGAGAATGCAATATACTACCTTAGCAAAAAGTTTATTGACTGTAAAACAAGATACTCACTGTTGTACCCCAAAATTTGCCCTCCCATAATCTTCAAGGTTTTGCCAAGCATCACCTCAAATGGCTCAAAGTTTACTCAAGGGCTACACAGTCAAACCATCCTCCTAAGACATGCAAAATTAGGGTTTTGGTTCTTGCAAGGAAGTTGAGGTTTTCAAGGGCTCAATCAAGTCACATATGCTCATACACATTGTCAAGCACCTACATGTCAAGTTTCAAGGCTCACAAGGTCAAGTTGCACAGTCAAAAACCCTAATTGCTCAACAGTCAACTGTAGGGGCAAAATGGTCATTTGGCAGTCAAAAGTCAAAAATTTTGGTCAACATCTTATTTTGAAGCCACATACATCATTTGATCAATGCTTGATCATGATTCTCAAAAGTATGGCTCAAAAAGTCTCAAGATGCAAAAGTTTCTATTTTTGGACAGTTGAAAAGTCAACTGTAACTTGACCAAGGCATAACTTTTTCATGGTTCATCAGAAAAATTCCATCCAATGCTCATCTTGAAGGGGAGGACATTTTCTACAACTCATCTTCACATTCCAAGTCCAAGAAATGCTCTCACAAAAAGTTATCAATTTCAACATTATAGGTCATTTTCAAAAGTCAACAAAAAGGGACTTTAAGTCAAAGACCATAACTTGAGATTGGTAAATCAAAATGACATGGGACCAAAGAAATTGGTTAGAGGACTTCAAGACCTTTCCAAAATGTCTAAGAACATGTTCATAACTTCAAAATTGAGCAAGATATGCATTGGAGAAGTTGGGAAATTTTTGTGAAATGGCCAAAATCATTTATCCTTGAAATTTCATTTTTGACAAAAGGGGCCCACTTTTTCCACTTGAATCAGCTTGGTCATGCTTCCCACGTGTCCCACATTTCATTTCAAATTTTAAAATTAATTTTTTTCATTTTTATTTGATTTTATTGGATTTAATTCATTTTAAATCCTTTAAAATCAAATAAAAATCCAAAAGGTTAATTAAGGGACATATTTGGTTTTGATTAGCCTTGAATCACCATCAAACATATTCCAAATTCGTGCAAAAGGCTAAATGAAGCAAGAATTCAAAATTGGCTCAAAAATGGAAGGTGTGTTAATGGAGGTTTATGTCAAAATCCTAAGCATCAATGCAAGGCATTATTGGCCTTAATTCTCATCCAAACACATTGCATAAGATGTATAGAAGCTATCACCAACAAAAACAAGACCTAAGTTGCGCTGCAACCTCAGAACCAACTTTGCATTTTCACACAAAAATTGCAAAACTGAAAACCTCCTTAGAGCACTTTTTAAGTCCCCATTCTCATCCAAACACCTTCCTGAGGTCCCAAGGAAACTCTAGCAATCAAAACCACGCCCAAACGTGCAAAGAACCAGTCCCACGAAGCCATACGGTTTATCTTTTTTTTCAGAAATGCATAACATGATTCATGCACTTTCATTGATTTTTCTTGTTTGATTTGTACTAATGAGGGCTCTCTGAAGCTATTGGTGCCATCCAATTGAGTTATAGGCGCCTGAATCAGAATCTACCATGGATAAAAACTAGGTTTCCTGAAACTTCAAATTGGGGCTTTAGGTATATGGTAAAATTAGACTCTAAAATCAGTATGAACAGGATCGTTGCAACATGACGATTCCAAATCACCCATCGTGCTCAATTTATGTTTCAATATGAGCTATTCGCTATTATCCATAAGCCTGTGTTTTAGGGGGGTTTAAAACCCCCGCTATCCTTTTTGTTACAGGAACGAAGGAAGAAGAAGACTGTGTGGCGAGCTGTGAATGGAGGGTTTGAATTCCAACGCTTTTTTTTATTTCATAACATTAATTTTGCTTTTGTTTTATATTGTTTATTTTCTATTACAAATCAAAACGCACCAACAGCACAATTGGCAAAGCATCACCTTGGCAAACGCAGGGACCTGGGTTCGAATCCCAGGTCCCCTTAAATTATTTCTATTATTTTGTTTAACCCTTTCCCATGCAGTGTACCCTTCAGTGATCTACCATGCACTCAATGCCAAATCTTGCCACACGTCCAGCAATTCCAATCCAATGGCCAAGACCTGCAGTCCACCGTGCACGCTGTCAACAGTTCCTTACACAATTCCAAAAAGTCAATGAAGGCCTGGATAGCATTGGGCCTGATTGCTTCAAAGACCTCCTCAATTGGGGTCAACACCCCCCATGGTTAGCATATAGTTTTCTTTTTTTCATTTTTTTTATTTGTTTTATTTATTTTAATTAATTCCACAAAATTAATTTTTAACATAAAAATACCAAAAAAACCAGAAAATCATAAAAAATAAAAATATGTTTTGTTTAATATTATTTTGTAAATAAATTTCATAATCAATTTAGTTTAATTTTAGGTTTTAACTTTAATGCTTTTTTTTCTCAAATAATAAAAAACATAAAAATAAGTCTTAGCAGTTTATTCTTTTTCTTAATAAATAATCCTTTTTTATCACTATTAATTATTAATTATTTTTTGTAAATAGCTTATAATTAAATAATTAGTAAATTAGGTCAAACTTGAATTTATTTCTTTAATAATTAAAAATGCTTAGAATTAGGGTTTTAATTCCATTTAATTTTCTTTAATTTCATAAATACAAAAACTCCAAAAATAAGTTCTTTTCTTTGTTTAACTTAATTAATTTATTAATTGTAATGTAATTTCTTTAAAGGGTCCAATGCCCTCGCACCTTCGATCATAATTCCATTTCGCGCGTTTGCTTGTTATTTCCTTTTTTTAAATTTAATGTATTTGCCCCAAAGCCTTGTAATAGATAATTAGGACATTTACTTTCCGTATTTTCATTCAAATCGGGTCTTGGTTTAATTTGGCGATGTAGACCCGCGCCTTGTAATAGCGTAGGACCTTTATCTTTCCGCACTTTAAATTCCGCACCTTTTAACTATTAATAATCACATGAAAGAATGTATGCCCAAATAAAAACAATGCGTAGAACACTCAATGCATGATTAAGACAAATATAACTGAAAATGACACACAAATCACACACCACTCCTAGGGTACGCCTCACTGTTGCCTTGCCCCTCGAAACGTGGTCGTCGAGTACAGGACGTCTTAGTAAGTCCTTATGTCCATGAACATGGCATAAGGGTAGCTTCTAAGGTGTCCTACTATTGCTCTGGTGACCACACTGTTGCCTTGCCCCTCGAAACGTGGTCGTCGACTATAGGACGTCTTAGTGAGTCCTTATGTTCCATTGATCTAGTTGCCTCGAAATGGTTGCCTCGGAACAAGTTGCCTCGGAATAGTTGCCTCGGAATAAAAGATCAATGGCATAAGGGTAGCTTCTAAGGTATCTTACTATTGCTCGGTGACCACACTGTCCCAAAACTCGAATTGACCCGAACACCTCCAATGGTGGTGCTACCTACCTCTCAATGGTGGGATGGCACTACTTTAAGGACATTTACACAGACTAATTCCTTAGGGTAGGTAGATGACTCATAGATACTTGCTCTAAATTCAAAACAAATCAAAAACTTCTTTTCACACCGACACTTTGCAAAAAGCTTTCAAAAACAACTTTTCAAACACTCTTGAGGACTGATATAAGAGTCAATCTGAAACTTTCAAAGAAACTTTTTCAAACCCACTCTAAAAAGCAAACAAACATTTTTGAAAACACAATGAGCAAGTATCTAAGAGCCCATGGATAACCATGGATAGAAAGGGTGCTAACACCTTCCCTTTCTATAAATCTACCTCCCGAACCGAGAACTAATCTCAATAAGGAATTTTTCTGTGCTTTTGTCCTTTCCATTTGGAGAAAATAAAAGACGGTGGCGACTCTTGCTTCCGCGACATTTCGCGAACCAGCGTTAAACAGTCAGTTCCAGATCCACCGATCACAGAACTGGCGACTCTGCTGGGGAATTTTAAAGTGAGGTGTACCTTAGGACTAAGATCACTTGTGTTTTCAATTGTCTGAATTGTTTGCTTTATTATTGTGGGAACCGTCTTGGGAGTTCTATAGATCCTAACCCGGATCTGGGGGATACCTTCTTAGAAAGTAGCAACAAGACTGTGAGGGAACTGTGCGGGGTATACCGACATGGTTGAAGCAGTCTGCTACGTTGATGTGGCACTTTGGTGTGTACCGGTAACCCTTGAGTTCAGTCAAGGAGAGTACGGGGCCTCCATGTGGTGTCGTGAAGCATCAACTGACCTTAGGAACCTTAATTGAACTATCTTGGCCTCTTTAGGGTAGTGAGATAACTGACTTTGGTGCAGTCCGAGGTTGGTTGATACTCGATACTACACTCAATTGAGGGTTGCTTTCCTGGGATATTTCGGTCGCCAGTTCAGTGGCTAAATCGGAACGATGAACAATGAAAGCAATACAGTGATATTGGGACCCTTAGAACCCGGTTACTTCTAATAGGACAGGTTGAGCCCACCAACTTCAAGAGAGTAATAGCCAGACCCCATGCTGGCCTAAACTCTAAGGGCTTCTCTTGTGTGACTTGTGTGCCTTCCAACTTGACTACTTGTTATCTGACACTTGAGTTTTCTTGCAGGTTTTGTTTATAATCCCTAATTGGGACTCATAACAGGGTTACTAAGTTTCTTGCAGGTTTTGTTTATAATCCCTAATTGGGACTCATAACAGGGTTACTAAGTTTCTTACAGGTTTTGTTTATAGTCCCTAATTGAGACTCATAACAGGATTTACTGAGTTTTCTTGCAGGTTTTGTTCATAGTCCTTAATTGGGACTCATAACAGGGTTACTGAGTTTCTTGCAGGTTTTGTTTACAGTCCTTAATTAGGGACTCATAACAGGGTTTACCCACATTACCCCATGCATCATGACATCATACCATTGCATGCATCCTACATAAAGACTAACCCATTTCAAGGATCCCAAGGGCTTGTGATGCAGGTCATGATGAACCAACTGTCCAGCAATGGGCAAAGGGGACTTATTTTCCTCTAGACAAGGTTGTCAGGGGCTATGACCCACTGGATATGGTGAGCCTTGACCCTTGAAGAAGGACTCTCGACAACATGAAGTTCCTTCAATCAAGTTACTAATTTCCAACTCTAACAATTTTCTTGTTTACCCTGCGAGATCCTTGAAAACATTACATGCATATCAAACATGTCATTGCATTACAGGTACTCCTTTGACAGGTCACTTACCTTCGTCGCTGTTTATTTCAGCAATGGCTTCCCAACAAGATAACCAGGGTCTTCGTGCTCAAGAGACTCAGTTCAGGGAGATCTTCGTAAGCCTATCCAAGGGGCAAGAAGAGTTAAGAACACTCCTCATGGGGAATTTGGCCAAGAGCAGTGCTGAAGATGACAAGGACGAACGGCTGAAACGTCTACAAGTTGAAGTAGATACATTGAAAACCCAGATGCTGGGGCAAAGGGCTCTCATCCAAGGTCTAGCTCGGGAGCAAGAAGAGTTGAGGACCATGATCACTCAGCTCCACCAAGAGAGACACCATATGAAGCAACCTGCCCAAGTCAGGGACCAGGTCTTTGATCAGCTTCCAAGAGGACAAGAACCTGGCATGGTGAAGAATAGAACTCTCCAAATTACTACTACCTCACAGGTCTAACTACAACCTCGCCCAGAGCAACAGGTTGATCTGAGTAGGCCAAGCAGGTCCAAGAGGCAGTTCACCCAGCTCAACATGCCTTTGTTTCAAGCACTGCAACACCTGCTGAGGTTGAATCTGATTACATTAAGGGCTCCTCCCCGGAACCCCAACATCTCTGCTCCTAACTATCATCCCAACAAAAGGTGTGCATATCACTCTGATAGTCCTGGACACGACACTGCCGACTGCTGGGCTCTGAAGAACAAGGTTCAGGATCTGATTAATGAAGGAGTAGTGGATTTCACCCAAGTGGGTCAAGCTGAGGTCTTCTTCCATCCCTACAAGATGCACCAGTTGAAGTAACAAGTCCTGAGACTAGAAGACTTTTGTTCATTAGAATTTTTCAAGTTGTAATTTTCTTTTGATTGTTCAAACATTTGTTCATGTTAAACATTGTTATTTCATTAATGCATCGCATATGTCTGTTTTGAAGCAATATATTCGTATTCACTATATGCAAATTATTTTCATATTTTTTCTGATGATCAACGCTCGATTAATAATTCTAAGCCTCTTGAGGGAGGATGACGAAAACGATACCGCAATCTACAGTATGCTTTTGAACAGACCCCGCTGATGAGGTACAGGCATTGTTTCAATTCCTAAACACTGGAGTTATAAGGATGATAATCCCTCGTCAACCCCTCTGAGCCAAAGAAGTAGGAGTTTTTCTTTTCGAAAATTAAAACCCTTTATCATAACCTGGGGTAGGGTAGTTCTCTCATTTGATCCAAGTGCATAACAAATGGCACCAAAGAGGTCCTTACAAAAAAAAAAGAAGACCGTGATGATTCCGAATAATCATAAGGATAGGCAGTCATTATATCTCAAAAATAAAAACCCATTAAGTCAAAACCCATGAAGGAGACTTACAGAACTAGGGCATCCCGCTGACTGTAATCACAAAAGAAACAGTTCAGGCAAAAAAATAGGGATAATAATAAAAAAGAGAAAAGAGGTCATACAAACCCTCAACAAAAACCAAAAAATGACTGCCTATTCAGAATAAATCATCAATATCTAAACCATCATTGGAACATCAGGACAAAGACTCAAACAAGGTCTAACACACGATCAACTGAGCTTAGGTTTGAAGAACATCACGAAGAGTGGGTGGGTACAAATAATTTGAGCCTTTATCCTTTGTTTCTTAAACCGTGAACCAGGCCACGTTATAACCCTTAAAAGTCCTAGCTAAAGCATGGGTTAGTTCGAAAGCATACTGTTACGAAAGGTATCCTGACTCCTTAAGGCCTACGGTAAATACGGAGATACATCACATTTTACAAACATTCACTTGTTTTATGAAAAAGAATGCATTTTCAAAATCTTCAAGACAGACATAAGCTTTGCATTTTTGATATAACATTGTTTGCATATGACTATTTGTTTGAACAGCAGGGAAACTCGCACGATAAATACCTAGTGAACAAAAGCACTTCCAATCAAGGGGCAGACATGATCAGGGTCTATTATCTGGGGCAGTCCAGTCAAGATTCGGAGAATCTCTCAAAGGCCAAATAGCCTGGGGCAGATCTTCGCCCGAGTCACTTGGGGCACTCCAGCAACGAATCTTGCATGACCAAACATCTTCTGGTAGCGTGGCAATACAATAACAGGGGCACCTCCCTACATTCTGAGGGCGTGGACATAGTCGAAAAATACTACGCATAATCAAAGACCCGCTAGGTTGACACACCTAGGCAAAAATAAGGGCTTCCCGGCGAACCAAAAGGGTTCGGGCAAAAATAAGGGACGAAAATAAAAAAAATCCATACACCCGGCAAGTCGAAAATCTGAAAAAGCGGCTTGGGCAAAAATGGGTATCCCGGTGGACTGAAAACCCGAAAGGGCGGTCCAGGCAAAAGTTAGGGATCAAAAGCGTACGACTATATCCCGGCATCTCGTCACTCGCCTACCAGAGGAAGATTTGTCAATCGACAGCCATCAAGCACCCCCACAGTTGCCTTCTCCCACAGAAACAGGGGCAGTAATGAGTCGTCCTAGCGATCTAATTGCTCTGTCCACAAGATATAAGGCATGATCAGCTGAAGAAGGTAACCAGTATGTCTTAATTCCCCAGAGAGTAAGCCAGCAAGTCAATACACTCTCCCCAACCAGAGTTAGCCTACTCTGTCAAACCTTAAGGAAGTTGGGTGTTCTCCAGCAGAGCTCAACATTCCTCAGCAAATTATACAAACATTCCTAACAAGCATCCCCGGCAGTCTTGGCCTAAGATTGTTCCCCGGCGGTATACTAGACATTCAGTGGAGCCACTTCCCCAGTATATCTCAAAACTTTCCCCAAGAGAGTCCAGTCTGAAGATTTCCCCAGGAAAGCTGAATCGTCTCCCCAGCACGAAGCTTATCCCAGTAGATTCTGGAAGCTTATCCCTCGCAGAGCACGAACGCGTCCCCCAGCTTTATTCAAAGGTTATTTCCCTACCAGGATATAACTGGGTTATCCTCAGCCAAAAGCCACGGAAAGATCATCCTCGGTGAAGTCTTCTTATCCCCAGCGGAGTCTATTAACACTTCCAACATAACAACGGTATCCCCAGCGGAGTTACCATCAACATCTCAACAGAGTACATCTCTTCCCACAGAGTACTGTTCCCCAGCAAGATCGCTAGAATAATTTTCTCCCCACAGAGTAATCTCCAAGTTTATTCCCCAACGAAGTCATCTTCTCCTACCGGTATCCTTGCAGTCATCACTCCCCAGTGGAAACAGAGAATGCTATTCACATCAGCCCAGGATTTGACTTCCCGGCATCCGTCAAGGATTTGTTTCCTAAGACGAAAACATACATTCATAAACAACACATCTTCATACATTATAGCATGCATATACGCATCATGAACATACAATCTCATTCATTCTGAGAACATCTCGCATGTCATACATCATGACATCACATACAACTAACGTTTTGTCTTTTCAGGACAAAAGTTAATACAAAGATAATTGCTATCAACTGTCGTGATTCCAGATCTGATTCCTGTATCCTGCCAGGGTGTATCTGTTGACGACTACAGTACCAGACTCGATTCCTGTATCCTGCCAGGGCACGTCTGAAGAGTTCGAAGATCCGATTCCTGTATCTTGCCAGGGTGTATCTGTTGACGACTACAGTACCAGACTTGATTCCTGTATCCTGCCAGGGCACGTCTGAAGAGTTCAAAGGTCCGATTCCTGTATCTTGCCAGGGTGTATCTGTTGACGACTACAGTACCAGACTCGATTCCTGTATCCTGCCAGGGCACGTCTGAAGAGTTCGAAGATCCGATTCCTGTATCTTGCCAGGGAGTATCTGTTGACGACTACATTACCAGACTCGATTCCTGTATCTTGCCAAGGCACGTCTGAAGAGTTCGAAGATCCGATTCCTGTATCTTTCCAGGGTGTATCTGTTGACGACTACAGTACCAGACTTGATTCCTGTATCTTACCAGGGCACGTCTGAAGAGTTCGAAGATCCGATTCCTGTATCTTGCCAGGGAGTATCTGTTGACGACTACAGTACCAGACTCGATTCCTGTATCTTGCCAGGGCACGTCTGAAGAGTTCGAAGATCCGATTCCTGTATCTTGCCAGGGTGTATCTGTTGACGACTACATTACCAGACTCGATTCCTGTATCCTGCTAGGGCACGTCTGAAGAGTTTAAAGATTCGACTCCTGTATCCAGCCAGGGCATATCTACATAAAGAGTTAAAATATCAACTCCTGCAACAGACCAGGTAATTTTCTTTCTTTCTCAGGTACGCAAGTTCTCGCTAAGGAATCTCTTACGCGATCGACACCTCCCGATGGCATCTATAAGCCCATCCTCCTATCCCTTACAGTTCCAAATGGCATCTATAAGCCCATCCTCATACCCATCATCTCTCCAAATGGCATCTGTAAGCCCATTCCCACCATCATACTCTACATGTGAGTGCAAATTTCTGGGCACTCTAGTGTTCAATCATCTTCCACCCTCAGATCACGAAAGGCACACAAGCCAATCTATATCCTCAGGTCTAAGAAGATTGAACAGGGGCAACTGTTGTACCCCAAAATTTTCCCTCCCATGATCTTCAAGGTTTTGCCAAGCATCACCTCAAATGGCTCAAAGTTTACTCAAGGGCTACACAGTCAAACCATCCTCCTAAGACATGCAAAATTAGGGTTTTGGTTCTTGCAAGGAAGTTGAGGTTTTCAAGGGCTCAATCAAGTCACATATGCTCATACACATTGTCAAGCACCTACATGTCAAGTTTCAAGGTTCACAAGGTCAAGTTGCACAGTCAAAAACCCTAATTGCTCAACAGTCAACTGTAGGGGCAAAATGGTCATTTGGCAGTCAAAAGTCAAAATTTTTGGTCAACATCTTATTTTGAAGCCACAGACATCATTTGATCAATGCTTGATCATGATTCTCAAAAGTATGGCTCAAAAAGTCTCAAGATGCAAAAGTTTCTATTTTTGGACAATTGAAAAGTCAACTGTAACTTGACCAAGGCATAACTTTTTCATGGTTCATCAGAAAAATTCCATCCAATGCTCATCTTGAAGGGGAGGACATTTCCTACAACTCATCTTCACATTCCAAGTCCAAGAAATGCTCTCACAAAAAGTTATCAATTTCAACATTATAGGTCATTTTCAAAAGTCAACAAAAAGGGACTTTAAGTCAAAGACCATAACTTGAGATTGGTAAATCAAAATGACATGGGACCAAAGACATTGGTTAGAGGACTTCAAGACCTTTCCAAAGTGTCCAAGAACATGTTCATAACTTCAAAATTGAGCAAGATATGCATTGGAGAAGTTGAGAAATTTTTGTGAAATGGCCAAAATCATTTATCCTTGAAATTTCATTTTTGACAAAAGGGGCCCACTTTTTCCACTTGAATCAACTTGGTCATGCTTCCCACGTGTCCCACATTTCATTTCAAATTTTAAAATTAATTTTTTCATTTTTATTTGATTTTATTGGATTTAATTCATTTTAAATCCTTTAAAATCAAATAAAAATCCAAAAGGTTAATTAAGGGACATATTTGGTTTTGATTAGCCTTGAATCACCATCAAACATATTCCAAATTCGTGCAAAAGGCTAAATGAAGCAAGAATTCAAAATTGGCTCAAAAATGGAAGGTGTGTTAATGGAGGTTTATGTCAAAATCCTAAGCATCAATGCAAGGCATTATTGGCCTTAATTCTCATCCAAACACATTGCATAAGATGTATAGAAGCTATCACCAACAAAAACAAGACCTAAGCTGCGCTGCAACCTCAGAACCAACTTTGCATTTTCACACAAAAATTGCAAAACTGAAAACCTCCTTAGAGCACTTTTTAAGTCCCCATTCTCATCCAAACACCTTCCTGAGGTCCCAGGGAAACTCTAGCAATCAAAACCACGCCCAAACGTGCAAAGAACCAGTCCCACGAAGCCATACAGTTTGTCTTTTTTTCCAGAAATGCATAACATGATTCATGCACTTTCATTGATTTTTCTTGTTTGATTTGTACTAATGAGGGCTCTCTGAAGCTATTGGTGCCATCCAATTGAGTTATAGGCGCCTGAATCAGAATCTACCATGGATAAAAACTAGGTTTCCTGAAACTTCAAATTGGGGCTTTAGGTATATGGTAAAATTAGACTCTAAAATCAGTATGAACAGGATCGTTGCAACATGACGATTCCAAATCACCCATCGCGCTCAATTTATGTTTCAATATGAGCTATTCGCTATTATCCATAAGCCTGTGTTTTGGGGGGGTTTAAAACCCCCGCTATCCTTTTTGTTACAGGAACGAAGGAAGAAGAAGACTGTGTGGCGAGCTGTGAATGGAGGGTTTGAATTCCAACGCTTTTTTTTATTTCATAACATTAATTTTGCTTTTGTTTTATATTGTTTATTTTCTATTACAAATCAAAGCGCACCAACAGCACAATTGGCAAAGCATCACCTTGGAAAACGCAGGGACCTGGGTTCGAATCCCAGGTCCCCTTAAATTATTTCTATTATTTTGTTTAACCCTTTCCCATGCAGTGTACCCTTCAGTGATCTACCATGCACTCAATACCAAAGCTTGCCACACGTCCAGCAATTCCAATCCAATGGCCAAGACCTGCAGTCCATCGTGCATGCTGTCAACAGTTCCTTACACAATTCCAAAAAGTCAATGAAGGCCTGGATAGCATTGGGCCTGATTGCTTCAAAGACCTCCTCAATTGGGGTCAACACCCCCCATGGTTAGCATATAGTTTTCTTTTTTTCATTTTTTTTATTTGTTTTATTTATTTTAATTAATTCCACAAAATTAATTTTTAACATAAAAATACCAAAAAAACCAGAAAATCATAAAAAATAAAAATATGTTTTGTTTAATATTATTTTGTAAATAAATTTCATAATCAATTTAGTTTAATTTTAGGTTTTAACTTTAATGCTTTTTTTTCTCAAATAATAAAAAACATAAAAATAAGTCTTAGCACTTTATTATTTTTCTTAATAAATAATCCTTTTTTATCACTATTAATTATTTTTTGTAAATAACTTATAATTAAATAATTAGTAAATTAGGTCAAACTTGAATTTATTTCTTTAATAATTAAAAATGCTTAGAATTAGGGTTTTAATTCCATTTAATTTTCTTTAATTTCATAAATACAAAAACTCCAAAAATAAGTTCTTTTCTTTGTTTAACTTAATTAATTTATTAATTGTAATGTAATTTCTTTAAAGGGTCCAATGCCCTCGCACCTTCGATCATAATTCCATTTCGCGTGTTTGCTTGTTATTTCCTTTTTTTAAATTTAATGTATTTGCCCCAAAGCCTTGTAATAGATAATTAGGACATTTACTTTCCGTATTTTCATTCAAATCGGGTCTTGGTTTAATTTGGCGATGTAGACCCGCGCCTTGTAATAGCGTAGGACCTTTATCTTTCCGCACTTTAAATTCCGCACCTTTTAACTATTAATAATCACATGAAAGAATGTATGCCCAAATAAAAACAATGCGTAGAACACTCAATGCATGATCAAGACAAATATAACTGAAAATGACACACAAATCACACACCACTCCTAGGGTACGCCTCACTGTTGCCTTTCCCCTCGAAATGTGGTCGTCGACTATAGGACGTCTTAGTGAGTCCTTATGTTCCATTGATCTAGTTGCCTCGAAATGGTTGCCTCAGAACAAGTTGCCTCGGAATAGTTGCCTCGGAATAAAAGATCAATGGCATAAGGGTAGCTTCTAAGGTATCTTACTATTGCTCGGTGACCACACTGTCCCAAAACTCGAATTGACCCGAACACCTCCAATGGTGGTGCTACCTACCTCTCAATGGTGGGATGGCACTACTTTAAGGACATTTACACAGACTAATTCCTTAGGGTAGGTAGATGACTCATAGATACTTGCTCTAAATTCAAAACAAATCAAAAACTTCTTTTCACACCGACACTTTGCAAAAAGCTTTCAAAAACAACTTTTCAAACACTCTTGAGGACTGATACAAGAGTCGATCTGAAACTTTCAAAGAAACTTTTTCAAACCCACTCTGAAAAGAAAACAAACATTTTTGAAAACACAATGAGCAAGTATCTAAGAGCCCATGGATAACCATGGATAGAAAGGGTGCTAACACCTTCCCTTTCTATAAATCTACCTCCCGAACCGAGAACTAATCTCAATAAGGAATTTTTCTGTGCTTTTTTCCTTTCCATTTGGAGAAAATAAAAGACGGTGGCGACTCTTGCTTCCGCGACATTTCGCGAACCAGCGTTAAACAGTCAGTTCCAGATCCACCGATCACACTCACTACTCGAGAAAACTTGATGCGCTTTGGCATGGGCTGCTCGCCGACTAAGACAGTATATGTTGACTCATACTACTCTATTAATTTCTAAAATGGATCCAATCAAATACATATTCGAGAAGTCAACTCTCTTCGGAAGGATAGCTTGATGGAAAATTGGCTTAACATAATACGACATTCAGTACACCACTCAAAAGGCAATCAAAGGAAGTGTACTGGAGGACCACTTGGCTCATCAAGCTATAGACGACTACCAATCTATGAACTTCGAATTCCTGGAGGAGAACATTATGCTAGTCACAGATTATGAAGAACCTGGACCCTATGAAGGACCTGAGCCAGGATCCCGATGGACTATGGTTTTTGACAGAGCTTCTAATGCACTTGGCAATGGAATCAATGTTGTAATTATCTCTCCTCAGGGTTTCCATATGCCTTTTACTGTCAGACTTTGCTTTGACTGTACCAACAACATGGATGAATATGAAGCGTGCATCATGGGTATTAAAGCGACTATTGATATGAGAATCAAGTTCTTGAGCGTATATGGAGACTCAACCCTGGTAATTAGTCAAATTAAGGGAGAATAGGATACGAAGAACCTAAATCTCATCCCTTATAGAGAACATGTGCTTACCTTAATCCTGTACTTCAAGGAAATAACTTTTGAGCACATCCCACGAGAAGAAAATCAGTTGGCAGACGCATTAGAAACCCTGTCGTCTATGTTTAAAGTCAGATGGGACAATGAAGCTCCTAGAATTACCATTGAGAGGTTAGACGAACATGTATATTGCTATGAAGTTGACACTGACAGAGTAGAAGAGAAGCCTTGGTTTTATGAAGTGAAGATATATCTCGAGGCTCAAGAGTACCCTAAAGGAGCATCTATTAATGACAAGAAATTCCTACGGAGGATCTCTGCTATGTTCTTCCTAAGTAACATAATTATATACAGGCGTAACCATGATTCGACTCTGATTCGTTGTATGGACAAGAAAGAGGCAGAGAAGATTATATAAGAGATGCATGAAGGTATCTTTGGTACTCATTCTAGTGGACATACTATGGCTAATAATATTATGAGAGCGGGTTACTATTGATCAACTATCGAAATCGACTGTCACCACCACTCAAGAACTTGTCACAAGTGCCAGATCTATATTGATAAAGTACATGTGCCTCCAGTACCTCTGAATGTATTGACTTCTCCTTTGGCCATTTGCAATGTGGGGCATTAATATGATTGGAGAGATCAAACCTACTGCTTCCAAAGGACATCGCTTCATCCTCGTCACCATTGATTATTTCACAAAGTGGGTTGAAGCAGCTTCATTCGCCTCGGTTACTATGAATGTTGTCGCCCAATTCATTAAGCAAAACCTTATCTGTCGATATGGCATCCCCTATAGAATTATCACAGATAATGGTACCAATCTCAATAATACTATGATCATGAAACTCTGCATGCAGTTCAAGATCAAGCACCACAATTCTTCTTCGTACCGACTGAAGACGAATGGCACATTGGAAGCCACTAATAAGAAAATCAAGAAGATTATATAGAAAATGACAGTGACGTATAAAGATTGGCATGAGATGTTGCCATTTTCTCTTCATGGCTACCGCACTTCGGCTCAGACATCAACTGGGGAAACCCCATTCTCTCTGGTCTATAGTATGGAAGTTGTCCTACTCGTCGAAGTTAAGATTCCTTCCCTGAGAATTATGAAGGAGGCAGATTTAGACGAAGACGAATGGATTCAAACTAGGTTGGACCAGTTGAATCTGATTGACGAGAAAAAGCTTACGACTCTCTGTCACGGTCAGATGTATCAGAAGCGTATGATCAAATCCTTCAACAAGAAGATCAAGCATCGAGTATATCGGGATGATGACTTGGTAATAAAGCGTATCATTATACCGCAAAGTGATCCCAGGGGAGAATGGATTCCCACCTACGAAGGACCATTTGTAGTCAAGAAGATATTTTCGGGCGGTGCTATGATACTTACCACCATGGACGGTGAAAATCTTCCATACACTGTGAATGCGGACATAGTTAAAAGATACTACGCATGAAAATGACCCTCTAGGTTGACTGGCCTAGGCAAAAATAAGGGCATCCCGGCGAACCAAAAGGGTTCGGGCAAAAATCAGGGATATATATATATATATATATATATATATATATATATATATATATATATATATATATATATATATATATATATATATATATATATATATATATATATATATATATATATATATATATATAAGACTGTACACCCAGCAAGTCGAAAACTTGAAAAGGCCTTGGGCAAAAAAGGGTATCCCGGTGGACTGAAATCCCGAAAGGGCGGTCCAGGAAAAAGTTAGGGATTAAAGCATACAAACATTTCCTGTTGGATTACTTACAACCAGCTTTATTACGAACATCAAGTTCAAATGGTACAGATCGATTCAGTCAACTTCTTCCGACAGCCAGGGATGAGATGCTCGAAGACATAGGGGCAATAGCAGAGTTGAAACCTGACGAGATCATTTACACATAGCTATATGTTTTGTTTTACTTTGTACTCCTTTCATTTCATGACGATTTCCTCTTACTAGGATTTCCGTCTCTTCGTACAACAAACATCTGTTTATTTGGAAAACTATCAATATAAACACAATTTCAAAATTCAAATTTTGTTTTACTTTTTCTGTTTTGTTTGCAAAAACGTCCAATGACTAAATTGAATGAACATATGCATATGAATACGATTAATGTTAACAAATATATGCATAAAAACAGGAATAAGTATTTACTCAAGACTCTAGGAGACAGGATAACGTTCAAGGCATCCATAAATCCCCACAGAACAACCTCCATGGAATAATCCCCACAGAGCAGTTCCCATAAGATTATCCCCCGCGGAGTTATCTTCACAAGCTCGCCACATTCCCCACAAGTCTGAAATACCTTAATCATACTCACTAGAAGATCCCCCTAGCAGACAAAGGATTATGATCTTTTCCCCGATAATTTCACCAACCTACAGAGTCCTAATCCTCGTTAGAGAGTATGTCACCAGCACAGTTCAAAAAAATTCTCTTTCCCAATTGAGTTTATTTCTCCAACACTGTAAAATCCCTTACAAAATATTCCTCAGCAGAGCATTTCTCCAGCAGGGTTTATTTCCCCAACAGGGTTTATTACCCCAACAGAGTCTATTTCCCCAACAATATACAATCTCCCTAGCTTGAGTCTATTCCTATGACTACTATAAATCATTGGCAAAATTTATCTCTCCAGCAAAGGGTAGTCTAGATTGCCATCCCTAGAGAGTTGCTACCAAATCTGAAACCGGACCAGATATCGTTTAACCTTATCCTCCCCAGACGAACCAACATCCATATCAAAAACTCGGTCAGGAAACACCTCGAAAGGTTATCCATCTCTTTTATCCCCAGTCTGGGTATACAAGAATTAAATTCCCCAGTAGAGCGGTGAATGAACAATGTTCTTGAACTTTTCTCTCCAAGCAGAAATCACATTCCCCAGCGGAGTTTTCTCAAACAGAAAGCAGGAATTCCCAACGGAAACATTCTAAACAAATATTGAATATTACACGTAGTCTTCATCTCCAACAACAGTCAAGGATTTATTTTCCCTATTCAGAGACGTTATACAAAGATACCAATACGCTTCAACAACATCTCACATTCATACATGTCATATCATATGCATATGAAACACATATAGCACACTCTCATTTACTTTGAGAACATCATTACGCAATACATTTCACACAGCATGACATTGCATAACTAACTCTTTATCTTTTCAGGTAAAATCTACAAATAGACGAATATCATCAATAATCCTCAAACAAGTCCAAGATTAATTCCCAAAACAAGATGGGGAAACTATCTATGTGACATGGTCAGAGATTAATTCCTGAAACAAGATGGGGCAACTATCTCTACGGCCAACAAAAAGCAGGTCCCAGATTAATTCCTGAAATAAGACAAGGCAACTATCTGTGAAAGCAAATTGTATATCAATTCTCGAAACAGGACGGGGCGACTATCTACATAAACATGTTGAAGATTAACTCCCGAAACAGGATGGGGAAACTATATATACAACCAAGTAAAGATTAACTCCCGAAACAAAACAGGGAAACTATCTTTCTATCTTTATGGCCAGTCGAAGATCAATTCTCGAAATAGGACGGGGCAACTATCTACATGAACAGGTTAAAGATTAACTCCCGAAATAGGACGGGGAAACTATCTATACACTCGAGTAAAGATTTATTCTTGAAACAGGATGGGGAAACTATCTTTCTATCTTTATGACCAGTTGAAGATCAATTCCCGAAACAGGATGGGGCGACTATCTTTATCACCAAGGTGATATAAATTCTTGAAACAAGACGTGTTTACCAAAAAAAATAGATTGTATATCAATTCCCAAAACAGGACGGGGCTACTATCTACAAGACAAGCATTTATTTCAGAAAATAAATCTGACAAACACTTCCCTCAAAGACTAAATCAGACAAGCAACTACTCAAACACCTTCCCCAGAGGTTCATTTTGGAAAGCATTCTTCAGATGAAGTCAAGTGTAGACTCCTTTTGATTCTTCTATTAATGATAACTTTGGATGGAATCTTTAATCCCATCCCCGACGACTCTCGGTCACCTCTCCGAATGACATCTTTAAGGCCATTCAAGCAATATTGTCAACCAACAACATTACCACCTGCACACGCGAGTGCAAATTTCTGGGCACTTAAGTGTTCAATCATCTTATACTTTCAAGTCACGAATGGAGGACATGGAAATCTAACTCTTCAGGTTAAAGAATATTGAACAAGGGTAGTTGTTGTACCCCAAAAATTTTCCTCCCATTTTTCTTCAAGAAATTCTCCTAAGGTCCTCATTTACTCAAGGTTGCCTAAGAATTGGGTCCACAACTAGGGTTTTGTATTCCTCAAGGAAGATAGGGTTTCCAAGGTCTCAATTGGTTTTCATGGTTCTTCATATTTCCTTAAGAATTCTCATATCAAGTTTCATGCCTTGCATCACAAGTTTGCTCAGTCAATTGCTCAGATGACCAAAAATCAACTTTATTGGGTAAAAAATCAACTGTGGTCAACATACAGTCAAACCTTAATATTTTAGGTCAACTTCAACATTTTTAAGACATGTTCATCATTTTATCAAGGGTTGATCATGATTCCTCAAGAAGATCCCTCAAATCATCAAAAGTCAAAAGTTGCCAAATTAGGGTTTCCTTAGGAGAAGTCAACTGAACTTTGACCAGGCATAACTTTCAAATGATTCATCAACTTTGGCCCAACCAAAGCCAATTTTAAAGTAAATTCAATTCTCTATAACTTTGAATATCTAAGCTCAAGTCAAAAAAGTGCTTCATTTAAGAGACATGGGTCAATATATTACATGTCATTCCAAAAGTCAACAAAAAGACACTTTTTGTCAAGGCAACTTACATTAAGATAAAGTCTCCAAATGCAAAAATGATTGAAAGATAAACCGTATAGGACATCTTGAGCTTTCCAAAAATTCAAATATCATCTTCAAAAGATGAAAATTGAGAGAGTTATGGCATTGCAAGTTGGGAAATTTTGAAAGGATGCATGAATTCCAAATTGAGCAAATTTTTTAATTTTGGGCTATTGGGCCTAAGTTTTCAGATCCAAACATGTTCATGATATTTTTAAAGACCCATAAGTCCATTCATGCATTATCTTTTATTTTTATTTTATTTGTTTTGATTTTTATTCAATTAAACTCAAAATAAATAAAATAAAATATAAGATCAATAGGTTAAGACATGTGGGCTTTGCTATGGATCATATTTAAGGCCCAAGATTACATGTGCAAGCTGTCAAATTCATGCAAGGTTGATTAGTGAAAGATTGAGCCAAAAATAGTATGTTTCCATGCAAATTTTCAATCAAAATATTCACCTCTTAATGACATGATTCGTGCTACTTTTTATTAACCTAATTTGATTGTTCTATATATAACTAACATTACCAGATGCAAAGGACGCGCAAAAGCTACCTCAAAAACCCCTAGCAAAATTCTCAAAATTTCAAAGAATTAGGGAAAAGTCAAACTCTTATCTCCAACCCTTGTCAATTAATTCCAGGCATCCAAGCGTGTTCCTGAAATTCCCAGGAGGTGATCCATACCCTTGCTCAAGCCTGAAGCACGCCAGAACTCCCTCTTTCAAGCACGCCGATTGGGTAAGGTTTCGTGAAACCAAAATTTTAAACCATGCGACTTAAATTGAATTAATTCATATATACACGTTCATGCTGATGTTTTTGATTTTTTAGAACCACTTTTTTCAAGCTTTGACGCAGGAATACATGATTGCCATTGTTAGGGCATTAAGAACAGATTGCTTCGAAACTCATGATACAAGGATCTTTAGCCAAAAAGAAGGGCACAATTGGATTCCTGGGGAAATTTTAAGGGGAATAGGGTGTTTAGTTGGCTTTGATTTTGCATGTTTCGCAGGTTAGGAAAATCTTCTCACCGGAGAAGACGGTGGAAAATGCCACACGTTGTGGTTTGAAAGGTTGACCAATGGTGTGGCACAATGGAGTCTCTTGATTGGTGCATTTAAATGATCCCTGCCCCCATTGCGTCTGGTTTGTTTTAAATTAAAAATAAAATCCTTCTTTATTATATAATAATTTGTTTGTATTTTAATCAACGGGTGTATAGCCGCCCCAGCGGTAGAAGCATGCAAATAAGGCCTTAGTATACCAGGGGCATGGATTCGATCCCTGCCTCTGGTATTTTATGTTTTCATACAAGATATGATGGAGCTCATCTCCAAAAAGGAGAAGACTCGAAAGCCAATTGTTATCGTCAATATGGGGAGAAGGTCCAAAGGTACCGCTAAACCGGTTCAAACTACTGATATCTCCTCTGATGAAGATAGAAATCAAGAGGAAGACGCTAGAAGTGTTAAGGTTGAAGGTGGAAGCAACTAGGGTTCTGAGAAATTTTCTGAGGACGAAGATTATTCTGATGAACAGTATCCTCATGTTGATGATAGACACAAACTGTTGGAAGATCGCCTCAAGGCCATGGAAATCTAGAAAGTGCCTGGATTGGATCTCGAAGAGCTGGGTCTTATTCCGGGGGTAGTTATCCCTCACAAGCTCAAGGTCCCCGCTTTTGCTAAATATGATGGTTTTTCTTGTCTGAAACTTCATCTGAGGCCCTATATTCGGAAGATCCAACCCCATACTGCTGACAGAAAGTTATGGGTTCACTTCTTTCAGGAAAGTTTGTCCGGTACACAACTCAAGGGGTTCTATCAGCTGAAAGGAACCAACCTCCATACTTGGGAAGATTTTGTTGCTTCTTTTTACAAGCAGTATCAATACAATGCTAATCTTGCACCAACTCGCGTGCAATTACAAAACATGACCATGGGCTCTCATGAAGGGTTTAAGGAGTATGCCTAAAAGTGGAAAGATCTGGATGGAAGAGTGCAACCTCCCTTATCTGATAGGGAGCTGGTTGATATGTTTATGGGCACTTTAAAAGGTCCACTCTTTAACCATGTGATTGGAAGTTCCTCAACTTGTTTTACTGAGCTGATTCTAACTAGGTAACATGTTGAAAGTGGTATCAAGAGTGTAAAAATTCAAGTGGTTGCGTCTTGTTGTAACTGGTTTTTAAGTCAAAGTCGCCACCCTTAATTTTTATCCTAAAGGATGAGAATATAAAGAAATAACCCTAAAATTCAGAGATTCTAGATTTGAACTTGGTTTTAGACGAGGGGAAGGGGTTAGGCACCCCATATTTACCTTGTTCACAAGGATACTAGGTTTAGAAGCGTAATTTTAGGAAATATGGTTTTATGTTTATTAGGGGAAAAGGGTTTGTTTTTAATTAGGGAGAATCACCACTATTTTAATCGTATGCCTACGTATACTCTTTGGAGGAATCAGAGTCTCATTTCGTAGTTCACGGTAGGTTGGTGTTTTTTAGAGGATTGCGTAGTATTTCTTTCGAATTTATCATTGAACCTTGTCTGGGTTTGAAAGGTAGGTGATCGTAGACGTAGTTCGCTGTTAATTTCGATAACAACTCTCCTTAATCCATTTTCGAAAACATCTTGGTTTTTTTTTAAGTTAGTAGAAAATGATTTGATGGTTGGTTAACTATTTTAGTATTTGATTTGATTAAGACCTGGAACGGGGGAGTCTGATATAGTCTCCTCATGATGTGGCCAGATATTGACCACGTGTCGCACATTGGTGAATTATGGTTTTTAATATCCTCGTAAAATTTAATTTGATAAAAACATTTAGTTAAAAGGAAACTGCTTTGTTTGATTAAACAAAAAATTCGTCTAATTAATAAATAAATTTAATTACATTAAAATTCTAATAATTAAATAGTCTAATTAATACAACTAAAAGAAAGGGGGTGCTAAATAAAATAGAAGGTGTGGAGTTAGTAAAAGAGTAGAGAATTTTAAGGCCAAGGCCCAACGTGAAACCATACAAACTCTAATATTAGTATTTAACAAAAAAAAGTAAAAAAAAAACATGCTATGAGGATTGGAGCAGACCGATTGTTAGAGAAAGTTTTGATCATGGTCAAAGAGGACATTCCAACCACACAGCTTCTGACACGTGGCTTTGTTTAAATCATAAAAAAAACAATAACACCATATGGAACAAGAAGTAAACAATATCAAAAACTCATTTTTCTTCGTTCCACACTTTCTCATCTATGTGCCACCACTCTTCTCAATTCTTCTAACCAATCACTCAACATAACAAAATAAAAGATGAAAGTACAAAGGGTGAGAGCATATAACCCTCTATTGGCGGAGATCGGATTTGCACGATGGATGTGAGCTGTCGGCCGGTGGTGGCTGATTGGTCGCTGCGGTCTCATCGCTGTAAGTGGGTGGATCGGCAGTTTGGGGAGCAGTTCGTGGTATGGTTAAGCGGCAGCTGACCGCAGATGTTGCGGTGGCGGATTTGAATGGGGGCAGAGCTTCGTCGTCGGTCCGGCACTGTGCGGATGAGGGCTGGTCGCGAATTGAGTTGCGGTTCTTTTCGGATATGTTGTTTCAGTAGCCACGTTATCGTTGTCCCAAATTCTTCTTCTTTGCGGTTTTCGATCGGTACTCTGTTTTACTGTTGATTTTTACGATAACAACAAACAAACAAAAAGGTGATAATTGTAATTTTTTTTAATTCTACTTTGTGTTACGAGCCTGTTACTGTTATGGATTGTTTAGGGTAGAAGTTTATGGTTATGTGTTAAAAACAAACAAGTTATGCAGTGTTTAGAAAATGATTTGTATGAATATTTACAAAAGAAATTGGTGTCAGGAAGTTGTTTTATTAAAGATGTTTCAGAGTTTTATAAAAAATAGTTTTTGTTGCTGTCAACATATTCCATTGGTGATTCTGTTATGTGGATGCTGCTTGTGTGAAATTGAAGGTGATTTTTGTTATAAAAAAAATATGAAAGAGTTTTTTTTTGGAAAAAATTCGACTCAAAGAAATAAGATTTTCTAAGAAAACATTTTTTTGTCAAATGGCATAAAGAAATGAGATATATTCCATAAAAAGGAGAAATTTTGTAAAGGTGGGATAAGTGAATTATTTAATGTTACTGGTGACTTGTTTTATTGTGTCGTGAAATATACTATGGTATTTAATAAGTAAAAAATGCGTTAGAATTTAAGTGGAAATAATTAATATTGAGGAATGTTTAATTTAAAATAAGAAAAGATGGTACGGGTACACAATTTTTTCTTGAGCATTGGAGATAAAGTACGAAACAAAAGTTTAGAAACTGGGAAAAAGATATGTGAGTATAATATTGTGTAGGTGATTATTGATAAAAATTTCATCAAAAAGTTACTACAATAATTGTTCTGGACTGGGCCCGACAGGCCCAAAAGCATTACTAAGGCCCAGTCCAAAATGACTCACTAAGGACCACACTGGGCAAAGGGGGTCGCGTCCATGCCCGACACCCTGATGTCCACCTCGACATCTCAATGTCCAGCCCCACGCAGTGAAGTCATGCTCGACACCCTGCCGTCCGACTCTGTGTCCTGACGTCCAGCTCGACACTCGCTGTTCAGCTCGAGGTCTTGGCGTCGAGCTCGGCACCGTGCAGCGCAGCTCGACATGATCTCGAGCTACCTGGCTAGGGCAGACTCAGTCCACCGTTGCCCCAACGATATTCCGGAAAGACCGCGTCTCTGTCCGCCCGCACTTCACGCAGCACATCCAGGAAGGGGACCACGTGCTGGTCCCCACTACCCACGTAGAACCTGGCAGTTCCTCCATTGGGCCAAATCCGCCCGGCCCAATGAAGGAACCTTGGCCCAGCGTTGGGGGCTATAAATACCCTCTGTTTCCAGAGGGTCAGGTATTGATCATTCTAACCTCAACTCTATTATCTGCTCGTACTCCCACTGACTTTAGCATCGGAGTGCCTTGCAGGTACCCCCCCCCCCCCCCCTCCTCGTTCAAAAAGCCTTCAGCTCGGAGTAAGCCGTGACGGTCCAAACCTTCTGATCAGGTCAGATCAGTGGCGCCGTCTGTGGGAAGCAGCTTCCCCGTCTAACGAACAATTCCAAAGACCAAAGCTCAATCCATTCACTGTCATGGCTGGTCCAGCTCGTGAAGAACAGCACACCCGCGTCCTCGACACCAACAACGGTCCCGCGGACAAGAATGGGCACCTGGACAATCCCAGTGATGCCGGCCACAATGTCGTCCCCGTGACAACCGCCCCTGGACCTTCCACCCGCAGGGACGGGAACACTGCGTCCTCCTCGACAACTCCTCCAAGACTCGAAGACGACCCGGAAGCCCTCGCCTACCGCAGAGCTGCCCGGTTCCATGAAGTCCCAGTTCCTGCCGGGGCAGATGCCACGACTCAGGCACTGTTCGCGGCCATCAACCAAACAAATTATCTCCTATTTGCCCAAGGAGAAAGACTAAGGGCACTTGAAAATGATCGACGCCCCCCGAGGAGACATCAAAGGCCACCATCTCCACCTCCTCGGGTCGAAGAAGTTCGACACCCTACTCCCCCGCGGAGACATTACAGGGAGAACTCTAGGAGCCCCTCTCCCCCACCAAGGCAGAGGCGCCCCTAATATGAAAGACAGCCCGTCATCCCTACCGAAGAGCCCAGTCGCGACCCATCAAGGCACGACAGGAGGCACAACAGAGACGGGCGTGTGACCTTCAACCACCGAGCATCACGCTCGAGGGAATCTCAGCACGACCAGCGTGCCAGACATCACTACAGGACCCCTTCTCTTTCTCCAGAAAGGAGCGACGAGGACGACCCCCGCGGTCCCCTGTCGCAGGCCATCATGGACGCACCCATTCCCCCGGGCATGGAGAAGCCCCCACATCTGAAGGAGTATGATGGAGTGGCAGACCCAGTCGACCACATTGACGGGTTCGAGGCCATGCTCCACTATCACAATGTCGGGGGCCCCATCAAGTGCCGTCTCTTCCCCACAACTCTCAGGAAGGCGGCCATGGACTGGTACAAAGGACTCGCCCCGGGCTCCATCACCTCGTGGCGGAACTTGAAGAACCAGTTCATCAGTTCCTTCACAGCTTCTCGTCGCCACCCGAAGACCGAAGCAGCCCTCGAGGCCATCATCCAAAGACATGATGAGACCTTGAGGGAATTCATCAACCGCTTCAACCGGGAAGCAATACAGGTCCCCTGCGCGGACCATATGAAAAGGTACTTGCTGGAGAGGGGCCTCCTCCCCGGCACAGAATTCAGAAAAGCTGTGGGTATTGAGCCACCTGCAACTTTCGATGCTCTCCTCGACAAAGCCCGAGCATACATGGACTACGAGGAGAGAGAAGCTGCCAACAGGGCACGAGACTCCAGGGCTCGCAATCATGGCAGCAGCTCGAGACAAGACCCTCCTCCCCGACGGACCGGAGAAAAGAGGAAGGAAGATAGACCCCGGGAGGTCCGGGAACAAAGGGGCCCCTCGGGCAGGTTTACTGAGTACACTCCGCTCACGGCTTCCCGCGAGCGTATTTTGGCGGAGTGTGCTAGCACAGATTTTAAAGACGGTGGCGTCAAGCGTCCCCGACCAGCTCCTGCCAAGCCAGGAGTAGACAAAAACAAGTACTGTCAGTACCATAGGAGTCATGGTCACTTGACAGAGGACTGCGTCCACCTGAAGGATGCCATTGAAACCCTCATCAAAGGAGGGAGGCTTGCACAGTACAGGCGAAACGACGCTCCCCGTCGTGACGCCCGCGAGGCAAAGGAGCCCGAAGAAGATGCCCGACCATCTGACGAGTCGGTGCCAATCCAGACCGCCTTCTCGGTAACCAGGCCCGAGGATTTCGAACTTCCCAAGCTCCTGCAGGAGCCCCTGACTACACACAGCAGGTGGGAATACTTCCCCTCCGCCATGGTCATCAACGGGGGCGGGTTCAACGACCTCACCATCAACTCGGCCAAGAGGAAGTTAGACGAACTGGTCGACAAAGCTCCTCCACAAACTGTGACTTTCGAAATGGTGAGGGGCAGATCAGAGCCTATCACCTTCTACTTGGAAGAGCTCCCCGGCGGAGCACCGAACGCAGTCATCCCCTTGCTGATAAGGGCAAAGATGGCCAATTTTGACGTGCATCGCATCCTGGTCGACGAAGGGAGTTCCGTCGACGTGATGTACACCCAGCTGTTCCGGACCTTACAACTGGACGACTCACATCTGTCTCCATATATAGGTTCGGACCTTCAAGGCTTCAACGGCTCGACGTCCAAACCTTGGGGATATGTCGAGCTCCTCGTGAAATTCGGGGAAGGAACTGCTACAAGACAGGTGAAGGTCCGCTTCCTCGTCATTGACTGCCCGTCCCTGTACAATTGCATCTTGGGGAGGCCGACATTGGCGGAGCTGACAGCGGTCCCCTCAACTGTCCATCTAAAAATGAAGTTCTATACCAAGAGGGCGAGGGTAGCCACCATCCAGGGCGACCTCGCTGCTGCCCGCAGGTGCTTCAACGCCGCTTCAAGCGGACGGGATACTGTCGACGTGGGTCCCAGCACAAGGCCCATCAAGAAGACAAAGCAAGAGCCCGACAGAGCATCTCCCGAGGTAGAAGTTCAGAAGGCTCCACCAAAGGTCGACTCCATAGCCCTCGACGCCCGCTTCGACCAAGACGAGCCGGCCAGCAGCGAGCAAATCCCCCTCCGACCTATTCCGGACGGTGATTTCGAACTCGTTCCCCTCGGAGCAGACCCGACCAAGGGAGTGAAGATTGGGAAGGACCTCCCCGACTTGGCCAGGAAGCAAATCAAGGCCTGTCTGCGCGAGAATGCCGATCTCTTCGCCTGGAGCACTGCAGAGATGCCCGGACTCGACCCTGAGGTCGCCTGTCATCACCTCGCCATTGATCCAGCCGCCAAGGCCGTAGTACAACGTAGGCGTAGGCAGTCTCCAGAAAAAACGGAGGCTGCTGAAAAAGCTGTAAAAGACCTCTTAGAGGCAAATTTTATTTCTGAAGCCCGGTATTCCACCTGGCTGTCAAATGTTGTACTTGTCAAAAAGAATAATGGAAAATGGAGAATGTGTGTTGACTATACCGACCTCAACCGGGCTTGCCCGAAGGATGCTTTTCCTCTACCTAACATCGACATGCTGGTCGACAACTCGGCCGGCTACAAGACTTTGTCGTTCATGGACGCCTACTCGGGATACAATCAAATCCCAATGGCCCTGGGCGACAAACGCTGCACGGCGTTCATGACCAGCTCGGGCAACTATTACTACAATGTAATGCCCTTCGGACTAAAGAACGTCGGCGCGACGTACCAACGCATGATGAACAAAGTGTTCAACAAACAAATCGGCGACATGCTCGAGGTATACATGGACGACATGATCGTCAAATCTCGAGCAGACACCGATCACGCAGCTCATCTCAAGACTGTCTTCGCCCAAGCAAGACAATGCAAAATGAGGTTCAACCCCGAGAAGTGCACGTTTGGGGTCAAGGCAGGAAAATTCCTCGGATTCTATCTAACAGAACGAGGGATTGAAGCCAACCCCGACAAGTGTCGAGCATTCGCCGACCTCCCGACTCCAACGTCGAAGAAGTCGATCCAGATCATGAACGGCATGTTGACGTCACTATCACGCTTCGTCGCGAAGTCCGCTCAGCACGCCCTTCCCTTTTTCAAACTCCTTCGAAAGGAAGCAGCCTTCGAATGGACCGAGGAATGCGAACACGCACTTTGCCATCTGAAGCAGAGCCTGTCTCAACCGCCCGTGTTGTCTCGACCAGATGACGACGAGCCACTATATCTATACTTGGCAGTATCAAACGAAGCCATCAGTGCAGCTCTTGTCCGCGAGACTCCTGACGGGCAGAAACCTGTCTACTTCACGAGCAAAGCCTTACAAGGCCCCGAGAGCAGGTATCAACAGATAGAAAAGGTTGCTCTGGCCCTCGTCAACGCTGCGAGGAGGCTCAGACACTACTTTCTAGCACACACCATCATCGTGCGAACCGATCAACCAGTGAGGCAACTCCTGGGTCGGCCAGATATGGCGGGCAGAATGCTGAAGTGGTCCCTAGAACTCTCTGAATTCGACATTCAGTACGAGAGCAGGAAAGCCCTGAAAGCACAAGCCTTGGCCGACTTTGTCGCCGAGATGACCCCTAACGACATTCCCCCGGGAAAGGAACACAAATGGACCATCTTCGTCGACGGAGCTTCCAGTGCGTCCGGAAGCGGCGCGGGGATCCTCCTCGAAAACGAAGAGGGTGTGGTAATCGAGCACTCCTTGGTTCTCTCCTTCCCGACGTCAAATAACCAGGAAGAATACGAAGCCCTGCTCGCAGGACTGAGACTAGCCGAGGACCTAGGAGCCCGTGAAGTTCAAATTTACACCGACTCCCAGCTCGTCGCTTCCCAAGTACAGGGAAGCTACCAGGCCAAGAATGACAACCTCATTGAGTACTTGAACTTAGTCAAAAAACACATGGCAAAGTTCGTACGAGCAGAAATCTCTCACGTTCCCCGCGAGCAAAACACGAGGGCGGACATATTGTCCAAACTCGCGAGCACACGAAAGAAAGGCGGGAATAAATCCGTCATCCAGGAATCTCTGGCACGACCGAGCATCGAACCACCCTCGACTACGGTCGAGGTCCACGCCATCGGGGACGCCACGTCTTGGATGACCCTGGTCTATAATTTCCTAACAAAGGGAGAACTTCCGACGAACCAGGCCGACGTTGCCATAATAAAGCGACGAGCATGTTCCTACGTTGTTCTCGAGCAGAAACTGTACCGAAGGGGATTCTCCATTCCCCTCCTGAAGTGCATTGACGAGTCCTCCATCCCCGACGTACTGCGGGAGATACACGAAGGCATCAACGCCCAGCACATGGGCGGTAAATCCCTGGCAAGGAAAGCCCTTCGAGCAGGATACTACTGGCCGACGATGCAACAGGACGCCAAGGAACACGTGAAAAAATGTGACAAGTGCCAGAAGCACGGGGATATGCACCTCGCCCCCCCGCACGAGCTAAACACATTGTCGTCCCCATGGTCGTTCGCTTGGTGGGGCATGGACATACTCGGGCCCTTCGTGCAAGGGACCTATCAGAACAAGTTTCTAATCGTCGTCGTGGATTACTTCACGAAATGGATCGAGGCCGAGGCACTCGCAAAAATCACCTCACACAACATCCTCCGTTTCTACAAAAGAAACGTGCTCGCCAGGTTCGGAATTCCGCAGGCACTGGTGACCGACAACGGTACCCAGTTCACCGACCACGGATTCCGAGACTTCGTCGCCAAACTGGGGACCAAACAACACTTCACGTCGGTCGAGCATCCTCAGACCAACGGGCAAGCCGAAGCCGCGAACAGAGTCATCCTCCGAGGGCTCAAACGTCGACTCGGCGAAGCCAAAAGAGGATGGGTCGAGGAGCTCCACAGCGTCCTGTGGGCATACCGCACCACACCCCACTCAACGACGGGGGAAACACCGTTCCGACTGACCTACGGTACCGAAGCCGTCATCCCGGTCGAAATCATGGAACCATCCCGTCGAACGGAGGAGCCCCTCGACGAAGAGATGAATGACGAAGCACTAAGGGATGAACTCGACCTAGTCGAGGAAATCCGATCGGGGGCTGCCCTGCGCGAAGCCACCCTAAAACAACGAGTGGCTCTACGCCACAACGACAAGGTCATCAAGCGCGAGTTCGAAATAGGCAGCCTGATACTACGCAGAAACCAGAAAGACTCCCGCGAAGGGAAGTTGGCCGCGAACTGGGAAGGACCTTACCGCGTCCACGGCACCACGGGTACCGGGGCGTACTACCTCGAGCAGTTAGACGGAGAGCCATTACCAAGACCCTGGAATGCTGCTAAGTTGAAGCAGTACTACAGTTAGAAACTGTCAACACCTAGGACCCTCGACCAAAAGCAACCACGCTCGGGCAACGAGGAAAAACGTCCAATTTCGTTTAAGGCTAAGGTACAGGCCCGACACACGACCAAAATGGCACGGCATCGCGCGGTAGACGTTGACGATCGATAGTGCCCGACGTGGACAGCTGTACCGAGCCCCACCGTCGTCGTACCCATAAGGCAGAACACCCAGCTCGCGATGGGCAGTTCACGCCAAGGGCGAATCGTCCCTACGGGCCCCACGCCCGACTGAGCAACCTCGCTCCGAAATGCCCGACATTCCATCAAGAATAACGGGACATCTACAAGGGTCAAAAGAAAATCTCTCCCCTCGAGCGAAACACTTAAGCAACCCCGGCCAACCAAAATAGGGCCGAGATTGCACACAAATGGAGACGAGCATATTCGCTCGCCAAATCAAAGCCACCTACGGGCACTCCTCGGGCCCGGGACTTGAGCTAAATTCATACAAGCATGTGAGTTCATACAAGGGCAGAAAATCCAAAATAAATAACAAGGTATAAACGCCCGAAGGCAACAAAGCAATATTAAACCGACCAAGAAGGCCGGCGGTGTTCAAAACATGCAATAAACGGGCACGCAGGCCCAAAGAATACGAATACAAATATCAAGGGCACGCAGGCCCGCTATCCAAAGAATACAAATATCAAACTTCCACATTATCATCATTGTCGACGCTGGGAGAGTCGGGCGGAGGAATGATCGCGCCACCTACAACCCGGTGTGTATGACCGATACCCTCGGTGACCAGGCCAGGGTTTAGCAATGAGAGATGATCGACTGCAGAATTGAACCCGTCTTCCAGAGCACCGACGCAGTCCGCCTCGAGGAGCCGGATATGGGCGATAAGCTCAGCCCGACTCTTCAAAATCACTAGGTCCTCGGGCTCATCTTCGGCAGGTTGCTGAACAGCATTCAGTTCCTCAACCTGTTTACCCAGGCGTTCGACTTCAGCAGCCAAGCGATCCCTGTCGGTCCGGAGCAAGTCCCCTTCCTCAGTCAACCTCCCCGACTTCTCCTTTTCCAAGGTCAGCATCTCCCTCTCGGCATCAAGTATCGCGGTCTGCTCTCGGAACATCCCCTCGGAGCGTTCCAGAGCGACCTTCAACTTCCGCGAGCTCGCAGTCAAGGCCGCCTTCTCCTGCTCGAGCTCTTCAACGCGAGCAGCATCCCCTTCATCCTCAGATAACACCAGAGCCATTTCGGCCATTTTAACCAGCCCGTCCACGCTGGCGGCCAGATAGGCCTTCCTTTCCTCCTTACTCATCTTCTTTATGGCCTCAGCTTCATGAGCGACCACTGTCGGAGGGAACCGCTCGAAAAAGCCCGCCTCTTCGAAGCAAGGGGGGAAGGCAAAAGATTGAACAGCTCCGGCATCCTCCCCGACAGTCGAACCGCCTTCCACGCGGGTCCTCTTCCTCTGCGTCAAAACGGCGCTGGGGTCAATCTCCTCGACCTCTGGATCTGACGCTGCTCCCGAGCTCGACGTCGAATCCACCCTCACCGGCTGAGGAGCGTTCAGACTTGGTGGTGGTCCCATTCTCGTCGTCTGCGGGGCCTGCACGACCCTCTTGCCTCGCCTCTGGCCGGTTGATAATTTCAGGAGCCTTTCATGACGGCTGGCCATCGTACCTGCACGAAGTAAAGGAAAAGTCAGTATCGAGCAAACCACGTAAATAAATGACGAATAAAGAATTTCAAACAAACAACCTAACAGGCGGCCTGCCTGCCTATATGTCGAACATTCCACCAGCGCCTTGGTGTCGATCGGGCGAGACTCGAATGTCGGGTAACCGTCTTTGTCGAGGATATCATCCCCTTCCCGCGTAACCCATTGGGCGGGATGAAAACTGTCGACAAACCGGCAAAGAGCCTCGTACGACCGCTGATCTTCCGGGCACATGTCCCCGACAGCGGTATGGAAATAACCTGTCCCATGCTCGTAATGTCGGGACATCCAGTACACCGGGAACTTAGCCCGACGTCCTAACACGGGGCTCCCGTCGTCGGCCACCATCGCTTCCCCGTCATCATCGCTGACTGGCCCTTCCTCCTCGAAGAGGGAATCTACAGCAGAGTCGGTAATAGGGCGTACCACATACCACTTGTCCTTGAACCCCCTCACGGAGTCCATATACATCTTAAACAGTCTCCTCGACTGCTTCAGGGACACCCAGTTGTGCTTCCCTCCTCGGGACTGACGCTGTAGATGAAAGACCCGAAAGAAAAGAGGGATGGTCGCCCCTATCCTCAAGTAGCGACACGTCAACTCAAACGCCCGGATGAAGGCGAGAGAGTTTGGGTGTAGCTGGGACGGGGCCAGCTCCAAGTGCGTGAAGACCCCGGTTTGAAAATCGGTGAACGGCAGTCGCAGCCCTAAGTCCTTAAACGCGATCTCGTACATCGCGAAGCTGTAGTTCGGGTACACCGAGCAAATTCTTGCATTGGTCGACGGAAGCATGACCACGAAATTCTACTGGAAGTCGGGCTGGTCTTGGCCCTCTTCAATGGCAGTGAAGGGATGTCGGTCATCCCGGCTATATATTGACGCTGTCCCCCGAGGCTCGACACCCACCCATTCCAGCAATGGGTCGGTCACGGTATCTATCAAGGTGGCCGACTCGTCGGCACTCTGCTCTTCGCGATCACGACGTCCGGAGGAGCTCGGCTCGTCCGCCATGGTTACCTGCAGAGCACGGGAAACCAATCAGTTGAGCACGAAGTCCTATGCTCGACATAATCATGTCGTCCATACACAACTACACAAGTCCGTTTTCACAAGTGGATGTCTCCCCGACTTTCCTGAACCCAGTGTTCTTCCTCAAACTAACCGCGCGGCCACTCTCCAAGCATGTCGACCCGAGGTATGAACATAGCGAGCCGCACGATGAAGCCCACGGCCACGACCATGAACATACCGGGCACGGTCATGAATCAGGCGCCCCGGATCATGAAGACCCCGGGCAGCTCTGAAGTTTTTCACCTAAAACTATGAATGTGTCGGCCACAAGTATGCGTTTGCCGGTCCTAGACATGAATATGTCGGGCAAAACACGAATCTACCGGGCTAATCCCACGCGCACGATCCTAAAACATCTACAAATTCCAGGAATCATGCATTCTAAAACGGAAAAATCAAGAAAGTAGATCACTTACTTGGATCAAAGTTGGGATTTGGCTAAGAAATGAAGAATCTGAGACGGGAAGTCACAACTGGAGAAAGTGTTGAGAGCGGCAACGGAGAGAGCACGGAGAACGGAAAACGTATTATGGGGCCCAAGGACCCTATTTATAGTGATGACGTGGAATACCAAACGTCACCTCGTTCAAACACGGACTCCATCTCCTCGACGCACTGCTCCCAACGCAATGATGGCCCTACCCCCCTAGGGTGGTGGCACAACTCCCGAAAGATGCCTCGTGTGCTCGACTGACGCGCCCGGTACGGATCCTCCACGCATCCACCACCGAGGACGTCTCCGAGCACGACACGAGGAGACCCCTCGAGGGTCCACGCCTCCATCCCGGGCACGAGACCTCAGCGACGGAACAACTTTGTTTCAAGTCATGGCTCCTCGCAAAGGAACCACGACTTGGGGGGCTCCTGTTATGGACTGGGCCCGACAGGCCCAAAAGCATTACTAAGGCCCAGTTCAAAAGGACTCACTAAGGACCACACTGGGCAAAGGGGGTCGCGTCCATGCCCGACACCCTGATGTCCACCTCGACATCTCAATGTCCAGCCCCACGCAGTGAAGTCATGCTCGACACCCTGCCGTCCGACTCTGTATCCTGACGTCCAGCTCGACACTCGCTGTTCAGCTCGAGGTCTTGGCGTCGAGCTCGGCACCGTGCAGCGCAGCTCGACATGATCTCGAGCTACCTGGCTAGGGCAGACTCAGTCCACCGTTGCCCCAACGATACTCCGGAAAGACCGCGTCTCTGTCCGCCCGCACTTCACGCAGCACATCCAAGAAGGGGACCACGTGCTGGTCCCCACTACCCACGTAGAACCTGGCAGTTCCTCCATTGGGCCAAATCCGCCCGGCCCAATGAAGGAACCTTGGCCCAGCGCTGGGGGCTATAAATACCCTCTGTTTCCAGAGGGTCAGGTATTGATCATTCTAACCTCAACTCTATTATCTGCTCGTACTCCCACTGACTTTAGCATCGGAGTGCCTTGCAGGTACCCCCCCCCCCTCCTCGTTCAAAAAGCCTTCAGCTCGGAGTAAGCCGTGACGGTCCAAACCTTCTGATCAGGTCAGATCAATAATCATCAGCAAAAATCATCATATGATTAAAAGGACAAGAAAATTAAAATTAAAATGAAAGAGGGAGACCTCATATAAAAATCATCGGCCAAAAATAAAACGCTAAAAGAAATTTATAAAAGAAAGTGTGTGAGATTGTTGATCTGTGAATAATTCTGGATGATTCTCGATGAATTGTGGATTGATTCTGGGTGTCCTAGATTGTGAAAAATATGTCTCATTTATAGATAAAAAAACCATCCAAATTAAAAATAAAACAAAATTATTAAAAAAATGCACCTAGTGAGATTCAAACATGTGACCTTGTATCTGCAGGCTTGCTTCTTTATCAATTGTGATATGTCATTTCATTCAAGATAAAAAGGCAATTTAAAACATATGAAATGTGAGTATGTATTTGCTATTTAAAAATACAAATAATTTGAAACAAATTATTATATTTTTAAATAGTCTTAAAAACAAATAAAACCCAAAATGTTAGTAATACCCAAAAAGATTTATGAAACTAAGTTATAAAAAGGAGGCAGACAAATTTGGGGTATGACAACTGCCCATATTTAACTGCTCTTCGGTTGAAGCATGCGAGAATACATAGGTCTCGCACGTTCGAATCAGAAGATTATTAAATAATGGAAGACCCACAAATTTGTCTGAAAGATTATAAGGATACGTTGTACAACGTTCCCGTGAGTGTGAAGAATAGGCATTGATGATGATGTATCATGTTACCAGTGTTTGAACTAAAGTTGATTTGACTTAGATATGACAATGCGAATATCCCATCAATATCTAAAAGAGATTGTAGAATTTTGCATATTTACCGTAGTCTAGGATGTAAATGATACTAGCTTGAAAAGTTTACTTACTAACGCTTGGAGACTAATATAGTAATTTTGGTTTGATTAGATTTTGTTTATTCATCGCAACCTAGGGGATGGATAAAAAAATATGATAACACATTGCTTCATAGAGACTGATGCAATGGATTAGGCAGGTTTATTCACATATTTATCACAACCCAGGGGATAAATATTTGAAAAAGATCTTGATGACAACATCGTTGTATGGAGACTGACGTAATGAGTTATGTCGCGGATTTCACACATTGCTGCATGGAGACTGACACAATGGCTTATATCACAGAGAAAGCTTTATAACAACATTATTGCATGGAGAATGATGCAATGAGTTATATTGCGGATTTCACACATTGCTGCATGGAGACTGACGCAATGAGTTATATTGTAGATTTTACACATTGTCGCATAGAGACCGACACATTGTTGCATTGTCGCAAAAACATTAATTTAAAATTTTATGCATTTAAACATTTTTTAACATTTTCCTTATTCCTTTTTTTGATATTTAATTTTCTTAGACATAATGTATAGGTCGCACCTCCGGTGTAATAGCGTAGATTTATTTTCTCACATTTTCCAATTATGTAACTACACACAAGATGTAATAGCTTAGATTTTACTTTTCGCATATTATATTTTATTTATTGTTAGTAATTAGGGTTTGTATGACAAGACTAAAAGTAAATCTAGAAAACCCTAATGCAAGATTAACATAACTGAAACTAATACACTTTGCACACTTCACCTCTAGGGGATACTTTAGAAAAAGACCCTTGATAAACAATATCATCATGGTCCCTTTCGAATAAATATCATAGTCCCTCGATGATCCTCCGAGTTTCCTACAAAATAATCTAGTCCCTCGATGACCCTACGAGCAAAATAATGATAGTCCCTCTGATACAATTGTTAAAGTTTCCTTACATGTCACCTTAAATGACCATATGATGACCCTACGCTTGTCCCTTCACATCCAATAGATATGATTACCTACTAACTAATGGTATAGATGATATTATCTCCAAAGGAGAAGGAAAATAACAAGAAAGACTAAGTGGGTAAGAACTCTTGAATGCTTGCTCACAACCTTTTTCACAAACAAATACATTTATACACTATACTTTCAAAACAAATATTTAAAAAAAAAAACACTTTATATACATTCTTGAGGACCGACACAAGGATTATTACAAAGTTTGCCTTACTTTGTCGTTTCAAAATATTTTCAAACAAATCACACACATACAAAGCAAGTTTTTAAAGTGAGTTAAGCAATTAAGAGCCCGTAGATAACTACGGATGAAAAGGGTGCTAACACCTTCCCATTTTATAACTTACCCCCGAACTCAAAATCTATCAAAGGTATTTCCTGTTCTTTTCACCTTTCCTAAATATTGGATAAAAGAAAAGTCGGTGGCGACTCTTGCTAACCGTAACATTTTCCATAAAACCAAAAAGTCAGTTCTCCCACTGTACAACGCCTTTAACTTTTATAGAATTTACGTCGGCTATGTTACCTCGAATTTTTAGATTAACCATGACAAATAATCTTTATATTTTTTATTCCCTCAGTGTCTACCTAATTCAACTTTCAAGCCTTAACAAAAGAGCACTACTTCTCCAGCCAACAAAAGAACACTTCTTCTCCAATGAGTCATAGCGAACAAAAAAACTCTCACCATTAATCTAAAAACTCTTCCCCGCGGTATGTTATTATTATTATTATTATTATTATTATTATTATTATTATTATTATTATTATTATTATTATTATTATTATTATTGTTCTTGTTGTTTTTGTTCTCTATTATTGTTGTTCTTGTTGTTCTTGTTCTTCATTATTGTTGTTCTTCTTGTTGTTGTTCTTGTTGTTGTTCTCCATTACTTTTGTTCTTGTTATTGTTGTTGTTGAGAAGCTTTATTTGTGTACTATTTTTTATTTTATTTTCAGAAGCTTTATGTGATTATGGAGTTTTACCATTTCTTGATTTCGCGAAAAAAAACCTTCCTGACAATAATTGGATTTTTTTGTGTCCTTGTATGAAATGCTATAATATGAAAAAAATACATCTAAGGGATGTTATATTAAATCATTGTGGTTGTGATGGAATTATTCAAAATTACACGAAATGGGTATGACATGGTAAAGGGACAAAAAATAGACCTCTATCACATATAGTTGAAAATGAAGATGATGGATTTATGACTGGTAATCTAGAAGACATCATTTGTGATATTGGAGTAGATGCTTTCAAGAAAGATACTTTGTAAAGAGACATGGAATTTTCGTTGTACTCAGGATGTAAATTTTTTACAAGATTGTCAGTTGTGTTAAGACTATTTAATCTTAAGGCAAGAGGTGGGTGGATGAATACAAGTTTCATTGAATTGCTTGAATTGTTGAAAGAAATTATCCACGAAGGTAACACGTTGCCGAATCGCACTTATGAGGCCAAGAAGATATTTTTCCCAATGGGTTTGGACTATGTCAAAATGCATGCTTGTCGTAATGATTGTATATTATATAGGAAAGAGTTTGAAAATTTTAAATAGTTCCCAAGGTGTGGGGTGTCATGCTACAAGAAGAAGGACAATGTTGATGAAAATGATGGTGCAACTAGCAAAGGTGTTCCTGCCAAGGTGATATGGTACCTACGGATAATTCCAAGGATCAAGATATTGTTTTTCTATAGTTAGTGACGCAAATAATACTATATGGAATGCAAATGAAAAAGTGCGTGATGGAAATTTTTTCCATGTAGCTGATTCGTTCTAATGGAAGAAAATTGATTCTGTGTTTCTAGATTTTTCCCTTGAACCGAGGAACCTTAGGCTTGGACTTGCCACTGACGGAATGAACCCTTTTGGTAATTTGAGTACTAACCATACGTCATGGTCTGTTGTCATCTTAATTTATAACCTATCTCCATTATTGTGCATAAAGCGCAAGTATATGATGTTATCGATGATGATTTCAGGTCCAAAATAACCAGGGAATGACGTAGATGTTTATTTAGCACCATTGATTAAAGATTTATGACTTTTGTGGGAGGAAGGTGTTGATATTGATGATGCATATACAATTGATAACTTTAAGTTGTGTGCCATTTTGTTTTGCATAATCAATGACTTTTCTACATACAGTAATTTGTTTGGGTACAACATCAAGGGCCATAAAGCATGTCCTATATGTGAAATTAATACATGTCACCACCAATTACAAAAAGGAAAAAAAGGTAGTCTATCTTGGACATCACAAATTTCTAAGATATAATCATCTGTATCATAGATTGCACAAGGCTCTTAATGGAGAGCAGGAGTTTGCTATCGCTCAAAAGCCCTTAACTGGGAAGGAAGTTTATAGAAGACAACAACACATTAATGTTGTCTTTGGAACGAAACGAAAAATCCCATGGAGAAAAATTATTGGAAAAAGAGATTGGTATTCTTTGATCTTTCATACTGGTTTAGTCTTGATGTAAGACATTGTATTGATGTGATGCATGTGGAGAAAAATGTATGTGATAGTTTGATTGGAACACTTCTCAACATTAAAGGCAAGACAAAATATACTAAGAAATCCTTCAAAGATATGGTTGTGATGGGTATACGGAAAGAATTATCCCCAAAAGAAGTAAGAAATAAAACCTATTTTCCCCCACTATGTCACACTTTGTCTAAAAAAGAAAAAAATTATGATTGTTTGCAGGGTATCAAATTTCTCTAATGGTACTCATCAAATGCGAAGAAACTTCTTTCATAGAACAATCACAAATTAGTTGGCTAAAAAATCTCATGATTGTCATATCTTGATGCAACAACTTCTACGCATGGATATTTGTGGCATCTAACCAAGAAACGTAAGAGTAACTATAACTAGATTGTACTTATTCATTAATTCTATATGTAGTAAAGTTATAGATCCTGAAAATTTAGATAAATTGATACACGAAGCTGTAATTATCTTGTGTCATTAAAGATGTTTTTCCCTCCATCATTCTTTGACATTATGGTTCACTAAGTTGTTCATCTAGTAAGAGATATTAGAATTTTTGGTCTAGTTTATTAAAGGTGGATGTATTCGGTAGAGTGTTACATGAATATTTTTAAAGGGTATACAAAGAATCATCACTTTCCAGAAGCTTCTATCATAGAAAGATACGTCATAGAAGAAGTTATTGAGTTTTGTACAAACTATTTGTCAAATGCGAACTTTATATGAGTTTCCGAGTCTCGTCATGATGGATTTTATGATGGTAGAGGTATTCAAGGTTTAAGTGTTAAGACATTTAGTACATAAGTAGCTCTTCAAACACATTTTTAAATATTTAATAACCTTATTGAAGTTGATCCTTACTTGATCGCTAACAAAAGTCTTATATAGGAAAAATCCCTCGGATGAATGAAAAAATGGTTGTGACAAAGCATAACAAAAATTGCATAGATTAGTTTAATCAAAGTATTTCTAAAGAGAGTGGTGCATTAGATAATTGCAAATGGTTGTCACATATTCCTAAGTTTAATGTAATTACTTGGAGTTCATACGACATTAGTAAATATCTGTTCTATTCAATATCAAAGTATGATCATAGCACCATACAAAATAGTGGTGTTATGGTTGAGGCTGAATCCATGTACTTCTCTAGTTCCGAAGATAACAATTATGTATTAACATCTAGAGCATACTTTGGGTTAGAAGATTTTGGAGATTAATTATATTTCTTTTGAAGTGCCTCTGTTTAAGTGCATGTGGATGGATAGTAACACTGGTGTAGAAACCGATGAATTAGGATTCACAAGGGTTGATCTTCGAAAGAAAACTTATAAGAATGAACCATTCATTATGGAAAACCAAGAAAAACAAGTTTTTTATGTCACTGATCAATCTAACACTAGATGGTCAATTGTTCTTCAAGGAAAACATATTCCCGATAATACTGATGAAAATCATGATTTTAACTATGATTCACCTTGTTTTGCAACACGTGTATGTCAGTCATCTGAAGAAAATGATTCAGATGTTGTGCATGTTATTCGTAGTGATCATGAAGAGGGGAAATGGGAAAACTAGTAAGTAACTGGTTTATTACTTTTGTTTCTTAATCATTTGTTTAGTTTTGGTGTAAAATTATAAAGTGTGTGCCATTTTAGGTTTTTATTTTGTGTAATAAATAAATATTTGTGTTTTAGAATTAGGAATTGGTAAAATGTACAATGTCTCTGTTTCAGGATTCAACAAAATAAGGTTTTTTTATTCTACAATATGGTTATGTAATACAGGTGCAAACGATAGTACAAGAAAATCTTAACCCCTCGGTTTTCTCAATAAATTGAGGTAAGAACATTGATCTATTACTGAAGAGGAGCCTTTAACGTAATCAGCTCTGCCTTCAACATGTGTTTTAACGCTTGAGCCAGTGACATGTTGATTTTGGTGAATTTTCTTTTAGGTGCAACCTCCTTACGCTGATTCCCCTGTTGATGTTGTTGCACAGGTGTAGGATTAGAGATTAGCACAACTCCCATAAATTGGTTGTGGTGACCTCCAGCATGTCCCTCCTGGCCATATACAACGTCAGACTCTTTCTTTCTAATGTACATCTTCTTTTTAGTACTTGAAGACACAACCACCTGGATTTTTCCGCTTCTAATTCCGCCTTTAACTCGTTCCCCAGTTAGAATCAGCTCGATGAATCCAGCTGAATAGCTTCCAATTAGGTGATTGAAGAAAGTCCTGTCAAATTTCCCATAAAGATATCAACCAGTTCCCTGTCAGACAAAGGGGGTTGAACCCTTTCGGCTAGGTCCCTCCATTTTTGAGCGTATTCTTTGAAGCCTTCATTGGAACCCATGGTCATTCCTTGCAACTGTACCCTAGTTGGCACCAGATCGACATTGTACTAATATTAACGGTAGAAGGAGATGGACAAGTCCTCCCAGGTATGGATGTTAGAACCTTCCAACTGGTAAAACCACTCCAACTGAGTCCCAGACAGACTATCTTGAAACCAATGCACCCACAACTTCTTATCAGTGGTATGCGGCTGAATTTTGTGGACGTAAGATCTCAAGTGAAGCTTTGGGCACGAGACACCATTGTACTTGGCAAAAACTGGAATCTTGAATTTGTGGGGGGTGACTACCCCAGGAACCAAACCCAAGTCCCCAAAATCCAGGCCAGGCACAACTTGAATTTCCACGGCCTTCAATCTGTCCTCCAGTTGCTTATACTTGTCTTCAGTCGATGGATATTATTCGTCAAAATAGTCCTCATCCTCAGAGATTGGATTGTTACCACCCCCAGCACGGGTGCTCCTTGCATCCTCATCCTAATTCTCATCCTCCTCGGAGGAGTCTTCTACCACTTGAACTTGTCGAACGGGGCTCTTGAACCTCTTCCTCGTATTGATCAAAGCCTTCTTCTTGGTCTTCTTCTTTGAAACCAGAAGTGACATCAGTTCTTGCTGCCCCTTTGCTAAGTTAAGCAAAGTTTCTTGAAACTGAGAGTTTTGTGTCTGCAAGTCCTTCAGAGTCTGCTCGAGATCCATCTTATACTGAAATAGGAAGTAGAAAGATGAGGAAACCTGTGTCGGAAAACCTGCTTATGTTATGATGCATATAATGCAAATGCGAATGTTTTCAAGGATCTTGTAGGATAAACACAAGAAAATGTCATAAGTTGAACTTTGATTACAGCTTTGAAGAAATTCGTATCGTTGAAATGTCCTTCTACGAGAATCAAGCTCACCATGTCAAGTGGATCATAGCCCTTGACTCTTTGGCTTTTTTCTAGCATTTGGCTAGAGGAAAATAAATCCTCTTGCCCCTTGATAGATGTCTGATTCAATATAACCCTGCATCACAAACCCTTGAGATCCTTGAAATGGTTATTGAAAATGCTATGGTATGATGTCATGATGTTATGTGCAAATAAACATATACAAGCAAAGCAAACAAGTCCTTAGGTTTAGGCTTGCATGAGGTCCATAGGTAAGTACCCTCTTGAAGTTTAGTTGGTTCAACCTATCCTTGAAAGTAACCAGGTTCTAGGGAATCTCAATATCACAGATCTTTCTTCATCGGGCATTGTTTCAACACAAGCCTCTTTATTACCGACCAAAATATCCCAAAAGTCTGATCTCAATGAGCGTAGCATCGAGTATCAACCAACTTCGGACTGCACCAAAGCCGGCTATCTCACTACTTCCAAATGGAAAAGTTGTTCAATTAAAGGTGCTACGGTCAGTTAGTGCTTCATGACACCACACAGCGGCCCCGTATTCTCCTCGATTCAACTCAAGGGACATCGGTACCAACAAATGTGTCACACTAACGTAGCCATCTGTGATACAGTGGGAGAACTGACTTGAGGTTTTGCGTTTGTTTTCGCACTTGTTCGGTTTAGCAAGAGTCGCCACCGACTTTTTATTTTATCCTAAAGGAAAGGTTAAAAAGCACAGGAAAAACCTTTTGAGATGTTTCGTGGGTTCGGGGGGTAGATTATGAAAAGGGAAGGTATTAGCACCCTTTTCATCCATGGTTATCCATGGGCTCTTAGTTACTTGGTTTTAGATCAACTTGCCTTTGATTTTTAATTGCTTTGAAATGGTGTGTGTGTGTGTGTGTTTTGAAAAATGTTTTGAAATAGACGCCTTTGTTTCGGCAACCATTGTAATGACTCGTGTTTGAGTATATACGAAGGTGTGTATCTTTCCGAAAAGATGTTTCAAATGTTTTTGGAAGTTTGTTTTGAAAGTGTTTATGAAGTGGGTTTTGAAAAGTAGGCAAGTGTTTTTGCAATTTGATCAAGTAACTAAGAGTTTGTCTACCCTATTGTACTCGAAGGTTTTTCTCATGCTTTAACCCTTTTAACAATTTCGTTCCACCATTGTATTTGGTGGACAATCTTGCGTTTAGGATGTTTAACGGGACAGGCGCGGGTCATCGTATGGACCATGAATGCAATGGTGCCAAGTATCTCTGGCAATTTTGATTGAAGGGACTATGATCATTTTGATTAGGCAACTTTCGAAAGCGTCATCGAGGGACTTATGATCATTTGATTTATTTTGTTTTGCCAAAGAAACTCGACGTGCAAGCATGGCCTATTTTGGAAGGCAACAAGCGGAATTACCCTAGGGGTGCAAGTGTGATTGTGTATTGATTTCAGGTATTTGTCTTTGTATTAGGTTATCTAGCGTTTGATTTTATGTACATACAAAGCCTAGGTCTAACCATGGCATATTTGAAAGCGGTAAATTGCGGGAATTTAAAGTCTACGCTATTACAAATAAGTATCCAGGAGTGGGGGTACAAATTTACAAATGGGGATGAGACTTATTAGGAGAGTAGTGTCCAAATAATTTATAACCAAATCGAATTGCGATCAAATGTAATATATAGTGTCAATGTATAGCATAAAGGCAATGTAAAATGTATATTGTAAATGTGTAAGTGTAGGTGATTTATTTACAAGTTGAGAAATGTTAATGTATTATTAAGCATGTATTTGTTCTTTTGTATTTTTTTGTTAAATATGTACAAACAAAGGTTTTAAGAAAAGAAAACAAATGTTTATGTATTTTATTGTCTTTATGTATTAATGTGAATATTTTACACAAGAGTTTTTATAAAAGGAAAAAAAGATGTTTTTAAGAAAATTAATGCTTTATGTACAAAAATTTAATTAAAGAAAGTAAAAATTTAATTGTATTTTTATATGTTTCATTGTTTTTATGTACAAAAGAAATTTTGTATAAAAGATTTAAGGTATTATTTTATCTACATAATTTAATTATGCTATAAAAAAAAGATAAAAGAATTTGGTTAATTAGAATAATGTAAAAAATGAAAATATAAGTTAGTTTTGAAATAAAAAGGGCTTTAGTGTTTTAGGCCCAAGCTAAAAGGGAGGTCAGAGTCCAAAGAGAGGGGTGAGGCGTGTAATGGGCTTAGGCGCTGAAAGGGGCAAGGCCCAAAACAGTTTACACATGATTTAGGGTTACAATTGTTTTGTTCATTTTGGATGTTAGGGTTTGTTTGAACACAGAGGCGCCGTTCTTCGTTTTCACTTCGTTTCCTCTTCTTCTCAAACCGAAGCTTGTCTGAGCAGAACCTCCGTCCAGAGCCACCGAGCGCCACCATTCATCCTCCTCCTCGCATTTGCTCAAGCAACGGAAAAAAAAGGTAAGACTTTTATCCCAACGCATCTTTTGAGGGTTTCACGTTTACGCATGCTTTGATTCTTATATGTTCTGGTTTTGATGTTTATTGTTTGTTTATTCTTTTTGAGGAGCGTTAAAGGAAAGAGAAAAAAAAGATACTACCTTCGTTGGAGGAGGATGGTGGACGTGGAGGCGCTCAGGCGGCCAAGGCGGAGGCTTTGGTGATGATGCGCGCTTTGCTTGGAAACCCTGGTATTCTGTATTTTTGCCTTTTTGTGTGTTGGTTCAATGATGATGTTTGAGAACCTTAGTTTGATATCACTTCTTTTCTTCTTCTCCTTGTTGGCTTCTGAGTTGCCTGTGTACCCTGAGATGTTTCTTTATCTTCTTCTTCTTGTTGGCTTCTGAGTTGCCTGTGTAATGGCTTGATGCCTTTGATATGCTATTGAATGTGTTGTGCCCTGTGATGAGGCTACCTCTGAGGGCCTGGTTGGTTCGAAGGTTTTTGTATATTTGATGCTTTTGTGGCTTCACACTGTCTTGAAAGGGCTGGCCTAGGCTTGCAAGCTTGGTATGAGTTTAAACTGTTTGCTTTGGGTTGGTTCTGGTTCGACAGTTGAAGCTTGAGGGCTTTGTCTTTACAGGTTGAGGTGTTGGGTGTTGGTGAGGTTTTGATATGCTGTTTATGTTTGACAGTTCTTGAAGGGGCTTGGCCTTTGACAGGTTGGGTTAGTTTAGGACAGGTGAAGGTTTTGAATGATTTTGGCTTGGGCTTAAAGCTTGATGCTTCAAGTCTGCCTGAAGCAGGTTAAATGCAGGTTTTTATGTTTGATGGTTGACAGTTTGTATGGAGGTTGTGACACAGGTTTACAAGCAGGTTCAGGGCTTTTTGTTTACAGGTTAAGAGCTTTGGGGCTTTGTTTGACAGGGCCTGTAGAGGTTTTGAACTTTTTGATTTTGAGGTGGTTTTAAGTTTGTGGAGATATCTTGCAATCTCTTTTTTTCTTACAGTTTGTGGTATTCTCCCTTTGTGATATCTCTGCCCTCCTTTACTGTCTTGATAACAGTTTGTTTTTATATATTTCTTCAAGTCTAAGCCTGTAAGCCTATCTTCTTTTTCTCTTCTCTCTCTCTCTTTTTGACAGATTAAAAGCATATTTTATATTGCTTATGTTTGTCCTATTCTGAAAAGGCGACTGGTCTGAAAATGATGTAACTTTTGATGTTGCTTGCACTAGTTGGTTTACTCTGCATATCTCTTATCTCTTTTTCCAGATTTTATGCCTCTTTGTACTTCTTGACAGCTTTTGGGCAGCTTTTTGATAGCTCTTTGGCAGCTTGTGGAAAGTTTGAAATTGGAACTTTGTGGTTCTAGTTCAGTTCAGTTTGCCTTTGGATTTTGTTTGGCATTTTATGAACTATGCAACTTTGTGCACTTTTCAATTGATTTGGTTCCTTTGATTGAAAACTTGAAACTAGGCAGCATGTGTGACAATTTTGAATTTGTGCAATCATACTTTTGTGCATTTCATTCTTAAATTGCAAGACATTCCATCCCTCTTTGTGAACCGGGAGAAATCTCGTGATTTGTAGAGAGGGCAAACTGATTCCGGCCAGTTGCTTTTAATGATGATCCCAATTTTTATCTGTCTGTCTTTTAATTTTATCTGCTTTTGACTTCTTCTTTTCTTTCTGCAGATAAAAAATCAAATGGAGAGGAGTAGCAGTAGAAGCTGAAGATTTGAAGACTTAGGAATATTTAGGATAGTTTTATTTCAAATTTAATCATTTGTAAAATTATTATTGTAAACAAAAATGTAAATAAATTTACCGTTGTTCAAATAATAATTTGTATCAAAACAATTAAAGATGAATAAATAAAAATCCTTTTGATCAGTTAATTCTTCTTTCAATTCAATGTTCATTTAATTATTTGAATTTCTTAAATTAAAATAACTGGAAGTATCCAATTATTCTGACTTAAAAAAATAATTAATAAACACTGGTTTTATCATTGAATCAATAATAAACCTGGCGCTCCAATTAAACAATGCACAGTTAATCAAACCAAGATCCAGATACTTATCTTTTTACTGATTAAATCAGACACTGCAGATTCTTAATTTAAGTACCTCAGCCTTTATCTCATCTCAAATCAAATGCCTTAGCCTTTACTGATTAAACAACAACCTGCAAGTTCTTGATTCAAATGCCTCAATCCAAATCTCAGAGTAAACTGAAAAGAACTGTAAAATTAATTCTTTCTGAGAAATATGCGCACAAAAACCCTGATTCTTGATTAAATGTCAGAGAAGCGCCTGCCTGATCAAAACCTGAGCCAACTCAACCAAACCTTAGCAATCTGCCTGAACTGCTTTAAAATCAATGAAAACCTTAATTTTGTCTGACTGATAAGAAAAGTCTGTTTGACTGATTCTTACGCCAATCTGAAAAATTAGGAAACGCCCGAGGCTGTGATTTCTTGGTGGAAAAATACGAGGGCAAATTTTGGGGTACAACAGTTGCCCCTGTTCAATCTTCTTGAACCTGAAGAGTTAGATTGGCAAGTTTGCCGTTCGCGACTTGAAGGTAAAAGGAGATTGGACACTAGAGTGCCCAAATATTTGCACTCGGTGACGTGATGGTAGAGGGAATGGGCTTACAGATGCCATTTGGTGATGGGCTTAGAGATGCCATCTGGAGATGTGACAGAACCTTGTCGGGGGATGGGCTTAGAGATGCCATCTGGAAATGGGCTTAAAGATGCCATTTGGAAATGTTGGTAGGAGGATGGGCTTATAGATGCCACCTGAAGATGATTGTTGAACTGCAAGTTATTGGTGAGTGGACGAGTATCAGAAAGGCATCCATGTTTTGGAACATCTCTGAACTGGGGGTCTGAACAAGCAATAGATTGACATCCTTGTTTGGAGAATCCGTAAACCGTTTTCAGAAGTTGGAGTTGAATAAGAAATAGAGTAGCATCCGTTGTTGGGAAGCGTCCGTAAACTGTTTTCAAAAGTTGCATCTGAATAAGCGATAGATTAACATCCGTTGTTGGGAAGAATCCGTAAACTGTTTTCAGAAGTCTTGAAGTTGAAGAAGGAACCGGTGTAGGGTTTCCTGATGATGAGTCCGTGTAAAACCGCATCTGGGTTTGAAGAGGGACCGGTGTAGGGTTTCCTGATGATGAGTCCGTGTAGAACTGCATCTAGATGAATCTGGAATAAGCATCAGAATGTCGCCGTGTTTGGGTCACATCTGAACTATTTCTAGAAAGAATCTCGGAAGATGATGATCTTTGTCTATCGACTGATCTTTCCTGGAAAGGTGAAGAATTAGTTGTATGCAATGTCATGATGCATGATGCAATGTATGTTATCAATGTTTATAATATGAATGTGATGGATGCGCAGGTAAGCTGATGAGCTGTCTTGCTGAGGATAGATGAATCCTGGATGGCTGGAAACAAAAGAATCTTGACTGCTGCCGGGGAAAATAATTCCTTGACTGCTGCTGGGGAGGGCAAGAATCTTTGATCATAAGAAGTCCTGGGACCACTGTCGGGGAAAGTGGAGCTTGGGTTGCTTCATGATGAGTCCGTGTAAAACTGCATCTTGGATTTGAGAAGGAACCGGTGTAGGGTTGCTTCATGATGAGTCCATGTAAAACTGCATCTTGGATTTGAGAAGGAACCGGTGTAGGGTTGCTTCATGATGAGTCCGTGTAAAACTACATCTTGGATTGAGAAGGAACCGGTGCAGGGTTGCTTCATGATGAGTCCGTGTAAAACTACATCTTGGATTCGAGAAGGAACCGGTGTAGGGTTGCTTCATGATGAGTCAGTGTAAAACTGCATCTTGGATTCGAGAAGGAACCGGTGTAGGGTTGCTTCATGATGAGTCAGTGTAAAACTGCATCTTGGATTCGAGAAGGAACCGGTGTAGGGTTGCTTCATGATGAGTCTGTGTAAAACTACATCTGAAGTTGGGAAGGAACCGGTGTAGGGTTTCCTGATGATGAGTCCGTGTAAAACTGCATCTGAAGTTGAGAGGGAACCGGTGTAGGGTTGCTTCATGATGAGTCCGTGTAAAACTGCATCTGGTTTTGAGAAGGAACCGGTGTAGGGTTGCTTCATGATGAGTCCGTGTAAAACTGCATCTGGTTTTGAGAAGGAACCGGTGTAGGGTTGCTTCATGATGAGTCCGTGTAAAACTGCATCTTCCAACAGGTGATGAAGGAATTGTTGAACACTTTTGACATTCGAATTCCCCAAGTGATGATGACGGAGACTTGCCCCAGGTTAATCTGCAATTGAGAGATTTTGTTGAAATCTTGACTGGACTGCCCCAGGTTAACTGAACTTTGAAAGATCTGTTGAAACCTTGACCGGACTGCCCCAGGTGTGCTGGATAGAGACATGTCATGCCCCTTGTTGATAGGATATTTTTGTAATGGAAGTGTCATCCTTTTTGAAGTGATTTTACTCACTGAGAGAGTTTTCGTTCCTCCGAACATTCGCTGTATGAATTTCTTCGCTGTCAAACAAATAGTCAAATGCAAACAGTGATATTCAAGTAATGCAAAGTTTATGTTTGTCTCGAAGTTTTGAAAAATGCGTTTTTAGCAGAAAAACTTTTCATAAGACAAATCAACACAAGATTTTAGAGCAAAGTCTTACAGGAGTCAGGATACCTTTTGTCACAGCATGCTTTCGAACTAACTCGTGCTTCAATTAGGACTTTTGAAGGGTTGTAACGTGGCTTGGTTCACGGTTTAAGAAACAAAGGATAACGGCTCAAATTATATTTATACCCACCCGCTCTTCGTGATGTTCTTCAACCCTAAGCTCAGTTAATTTGTGCGTCGGACTCCATTCGAATTTGGAACGACTTTTGGGTGATGGTTCACCGGTTGAATTTAGGAGGCAGTCATCATCTCCTTTTTTCTTTGCAAAATTTTTCATGTTGTTGAGGATTTGTAATGACCTCTCTATTTTGATTTTGATTTGTTATCCCTAACTTTTGCCTGACTGTTCCCATTTTCGAGATTACGGTCAGCGGGATGCCCCAGCTTTCTTAAGCCTCCTTTACAGGTTTTGGCTTGGTGGGCTTTTCTCTTTTGAGAGATTGACTGCCTATGTGATAGGGAACCACCCTTTTCTTTTGATTCCAAAGGAATGCTTTCTTTTTTTTGACGTCGTTCGTTGTGTTACGAACTGAGAGTTCGCGACTTCAATGCACACTTTTTGAATTAACTGAGAGACTACCTTGCCCCAGGTTTATATCAAAGGTTTCAATTGTTTAGAACAGAAAACTCCTACTTCTTTGGCTCGAAGGGGTTGACTAGGGATTATCTTCCTTATAACTCCAGTGTTTGGGGATTGAAATAAATGCCTGTACATCATCAGCAAGGTCTATTCAAAAGCATACTGCATGAGATTATGGTATTGTTTCGTCATCCTCCCTCTAAAGGCTTGCAGCTTTTTATCAAGAGTTAAATGTCAAAAAGAAAGCATAAGAGTAGTGAAAACGAATGTATGAATTCAAGACAAACATATGCAATGCATTAATGAAACAAAGTTTGACATTAAAAGATAATTGTTTGAATAACAAAAGATTACAACTTTGAAAATTCAAAAGGAAACAAACACAATCTCAATGAGCTGGCATAGGAGCAGTGATCATACTGGGGCCTCTGGAGGACCAAACTCAATCTCCTTGGCATCAATCAAATTCTGAATCCTGTACTTCAATGCCCAACAGTCGTTAGTGTCATGTCCGGGACTGTCAGAATGATAAGCACATGTTGCATTAGGATTGTAGTTAAGAGATGAACTCTTGGGATTTGGATGAGGCCCTATCAATGCAATCAGATTCATCCTCAACAAGTGTTGCAGTGCTTGAGACAGCGGCATGTTGATGTTAGTGAACTGTCTCTTAGGCTCGTCTGGCCTTTGTTGACCCCCCTTTGGTTGTTGTTGGCGTGACGTAGAACCAGAGATCAGGACTGCCCCTGCATGTTGATCATGACGACCCTTCTGACTGTTCGCAACATTGGACTCTTTCTTTCCGTTGTAGGGAATTATCTGAGTATCCGAGGATGTAATTCCTTGGATCTTTCCACTTTTGATGCCCGCTTCGACCCTTTCTCCGGTCAGTATCAGCTCGGTGAACCCGACTGAGGAGCTTCCAATTAAGTGATTGAAGAAAGGCCCTGTCAAAGTTCCCATGAAGATTTCAATCAACTCTCTGTCAGTTAAAGGGGGTTGCACCCTACCAGCCAGATCTCTCCATTTTTGAGCGTATCCTTTGAAGCTCTCGTCAGAAACCATGGTCATGTTCTACAATTGCACACGTGTTGGTGCGAGATTAGCATTGTACTGATATTGTTTGTAAAAAGCAGTAGCTAAGTCCCCCCATGTGTGGATGCGAGAACTCTCCAATTGATAGAACCACTCGAGTTGAGTCCCTACCAGGCTTTCTTGGAAGAAATGGATCCAAAGCTTTGGATCAGCTATGTATGGTTGAATCTTGCGGACATAAGATCATAGATGCATCTGAGGGCAAGAGACTCCATCGTACAGAGCAAAGGTAGGGACTTTGAACTTTGGCGGGATGACCAATCCAGGAACTAAACCCAAGTCTCCTAAGTCCAAGCCAGGTACTTGTTGAGTCTCCATAGCATTGAGGCGATCCTCCAACTCTTTATACTTGTCATCAGCGAGAGGGTATTGTTCCTCGGAGTAGTCAGCTTCCTCAATCTCCAAATTGTGGTCTTCTTCAAGACTGGCCCCTATGCTGGGTGGAGTTGAAAGGTCTAGGGTCTTAGGTCTTCTCCTCAAGTTCAGGATGCGGGCTGCCTTCTTGGACTTCTTCTTCTTGTCTTTGAGAAGGAGAGCCGTCAGATCCTCTTGCCCTTTACCCATAGCCAGCAACATTTGTTGGAATTGAGCATTTTGAGCCTGGAGATCTTTCACCGTTTGTTCCACATCCATCTTACTGAAATAAACAGTAGGAAGATAAGGAGACCTGTATGGGAGAAACCTGTTATGCAATGATATGTGTGATATATATGCAATGTTTTCAAGGATCTCTTGGGGTAAACACAAGAGAATGTTAGAGGTTGAACTTCGATCTTTGATTGGAGAACTTTGCCACGGTGGATGTCTTTCCACGAGAATCAAGCTCACCATGTCAAGTGGGTCATAGCCCCTGATTCAAGTTGTTGCACTTGATCTTTGACTGGCATTTGTTTAGAGGAGAAAACCTCTTGCCCCTTGGTAAACGTTTGGTTCAACGTAACCCTGTATCAAAAGAACCCTCGAGATCCTTGAAATGGTTATTGAAAATGCTATGATATGATGTCATGATGTTATGTACATGTATGCAAAAGCAAGTGAGTATATATACAGGCAAACATATTCACACAAAGCAAACAAGTCCTTAGGTTTAGGCTTGCATGGGGTTTGTAGGTAAGTACCCTCTTGAAGTCAGTTGGCTCATCCTGTCCTAAAATAGAAACCGGGTTCTAAGGAGCTCAATATCATTGGATTGTTTTCTGTGTTCATTGTTTTGGTTTAGCCACTTAACTAGCGACCAAAATATTCCAAGAAAACAACCCTCAATGAGTGTAGTATCGAGTATCGACCAACTTCGGACTGCACCAAAGTCGGTCATCTCACTACCCCTAAAAAGGCTAAGATGGTCAATTAAGGTTCTAAGAGTTCGTTAGTGCTTCACGACATCACTCAGCGGCCCCGTACTCTCCTTGATTGAACTCAAGGGTTACCGGTACTCACAAATATGTCACACTAACATAGCTTACTGCTTCAACCGTGTCGGTATACCCCGCACAGTTCCCTCACAGTTTTTTTGCTATTTACCTAAAAAAGGTGCCCCAAAATCCGGGTGTAGGATTTACAACAAACCCAAACAAGGACTAAAAAAGTAAAGCAATCAAGGCAATCAAAGCAAGAATGTAAAGGTGATCTAAACCCTAAGGTAACCCCACTTTTAGAAAGTTCCCCAGCAGAGTCGCCAGTTCTGGCGATACTGTGGGAGAACTGACTTGAGGTTTTGCGTTTGTTTTCGCACTTGTTCGGTTTAGCAAGAGTCGCCACCGACTTTTTATTTTATCCTAAAGGAAAGGTTAAAAAGCACAGGAAAAACCTTTTGAGATGTTTCGTGGGTTCGGGGGGTAGATTATGAAAAGGGAAGGTATTAGCACCCTTTTCATCCATGGTTATCCATGGGCTCTTAGTTACTTGGTTTTAGATCAACTTGCCTTTGATTTTTAATTGCTTTGAAATGGTGTGTGTGTGTGTTTTGAAAAATGTTTTGAAATAGACGCCTTTGTTTCGGCAACCATTGTAATGACTCGTGTTTGAGTATATACGAAGGTGTGTATCTTTTCGAAAAGATGTTTCAAATGTTTTTGGAAGTTTGTTTTGAAAGTGTTTATGAAGTGGGTTTTGAAAAGTAGGCAAGTGTTTTTGCAATTTGATCAAGTAACTAAGAGTTTGTCTACCCTATTGTACTCGAAGGTTTTTCTCATGCTTTAACCCTTTTAACAATTTCGTTCCACCATTGTATTTGGTGGACAATCTTGCGTTTAGGATGTTTAACGGGACAGGCGCGGGTCATCGTATGGACCATGAATGCAATGGTGCCAAGTATCTCTGGCAATTTTTCTTGAAGGGACTATGATCATTTTGATTAGGCAACTTTCGAAAGCGTCATCGAGGGACTTATGATCATTTGATTTGTTTTGTTTTGCCAAAGAAACTCGACGTGCAAGCATGGCCTATTTTGGAAGGCAACAAGCGGAATTACCCTAGGGGTGCAAGTGTGATTGTGTATTGTTTCAGGTATTTGTCTTTGTATTAGGTTATCTAGCGTTTAATTTTATGTACATACAAACCCTAGGTCTAACCATGGCATATTTGAAAGCGGTAAATTGCGGGAATTTAAAGTCTACGCTATTACAAATAAGTATCCAGGAGTGGGGGTACAAATTTACAAATGGGGATGAGACTTATTAGGAGAGTAGTGTCCAAATAATTTATAACCAAATCAAATTGCGATCAAATGTAATATATAGTGTCAATGTATAGCATAAAGGCAATGTAAAATGTATATTGTAAATGTGTAAGTGTAGGTGATTTATTTACAAGTTGAGAAATGTTAATGTATTATTAAGCATGTATTTGTTCTTTTGTATATTTTTGTTAAATATATACAAACAAAGGTTTTAAGAAAAGAAAACAAATGTTTATGTATTTTATTGTCTTTATGTATTAATGTGAATATTTTACACAAGAGTTTTTATAAAAGGAAAAAAAGATGTTTTAAGAAAATTAATGCTTTATGTACAAAAATTTAATTAAAGAAAGTAAAAGTTTAATTGTATTTTTATATGTTTCATTGTTTTTATGTACAAAAGAAATTTTGTATAAAAGATTTAAGGTATTATTTTATCTACATAATTTAATTATGCTATAAAAAAAAGATAAAAGAATTTGGTTAATTAGAATAATATAAAAAATGAAAATATAAGTTAGTTTTGAAATAAAAAGGGCTTTAGTGTTTTAGGCCCAAGCTAAAAGGGAGGTCAGAGTCCAAAGAGAGGGGTGAGGCGTGTAATGGGCTTAGGCGCTGAAAGGGGCAAGGCCCAAAACAGTTTACACATGATTTAGGGTTACAATTGTTTTGTTCATTTTGGATGTTAGGGTTTGTTTGAACACAGAGGCGCCGTTCTTCGTTTTCACTTCGTTTCCTCTTCTTCTCAAACCGAAGCTTGTCTGAGCAGAACCTCCGTCCAGAGCCACCGAGCTCCACCATTCATCCTCCTCCTCGCGTTTGCTCAAGCAACGGAAAAAAAAGGTAAGACTTTTATCCCAACGCATCTTTTGAGGGTTTCACGTTTACACATGCTTTGATTCTTATATGTTCTGGTTTTGATGTTTATTGTTTGTTTATTCTTTTTGAGGAGCGTTAAAGGAAAGAGAAAAAAAAGATACTACCTTTGTTGGAGGAGGATGGTGGACGTGGAGGCGCTCAGGCGGCCAAGGCGGAGGCTTTGGTGATGATGCGCACTTTGCTTAGAAACCCTGGTATTCTGAATTTTTGCCTTTTTGTGTGTTGGTTCAATGATGATGTTTGAGAACCTTAGTTTGATATCACTTCTTTTCTTCTTCTCCTTGTTGGCTTCTGAGTTTCCTGTGTACCCTGAGATGCTTCTTTATCTTCTTCTTCTTGTTGGCTTCTAAGTTGCCTGTGTAATGGCTTGATGCCTTTGATATGCTATTGAATGTGTTGTGCCCTGTGGTGAGGCTACCTCTGAGGGCCTGGTTGGTTCGAAGGTTTTTGTATATTTGATGCTTTTGTGGCTTCACACTGTCTTGAAAGGGATGGCCTAGGCTTGCAAGCTTGGTATGAGTTTAAACTGTTTGCTTTGGGTTGGTTCTGGTTCGACAGTTGAAGCTTGAGGGCTTTGTGTTTATGGGTTGAGGTGTTGGGTGTTGGTGAGGTTTTGATATGCTGTTTATGTTTGACAGTTCTTGAAGGGGCTTGGCCTTTGACAGGTTGGGTTAGTTTAGGACAGGTGAAGGTTTTGAATGATTTTGGCTTGGGCTTGAAGCTTGATGCTTCAAGTCTTCCTGAAGCAGGTTAAATGCAGGTTTTTATGTTTGATGGTTGACAGTTTGTATGGAGGTTGTGACACAGGTTTACAAGCAGGTTCAGGGCTTTTTGTTTACAGGTTAAGAGCTTTGGGGCTTTGTTTGACAGGGCCTGTAGAGGTTTTGAACTTTTTGATTTTGAGGTGGTTTTAAGTTTGTGGAGATATCTTGCAATCTCTTTTTTTCTTACAGTTTGTGGTATTCTCCCTTTGTGATATCTCTGCCCTCCTTTACTGTCTTGATAACAGTTTGTTTTTATATATTTCTTCAAGTCTAAGCCTGTAAGCCTATCTTCTTTTTCTCTTCTCTCTCTCTCTTTTTGACAGATTAAAAGCATATTTTATATTGCTTATGTTTGTCCTATTCTGAAAAGGCGACTGGTCTGAAAATGATGTAACTTTTGATGTTGCTTGCACTAGTTGGTTTACTCTGCATATCTCTTATCTCTTTTTCCAGATTTTATGCCTCTTTGTACTTCTTGACAGCTTTTGGGCAGCTTTTTGATAGCTCTTTGGCAGCTTGTGGAAAGTTTGAAATTGGAACTTTGTGGTTCTAGTTCAGTTCAGTTTGCCTTTGGATTTTGTTTGGCATTTTATGAACTATGCAACTTTGTGCACTTTTCAATTGATTTGGTTCCTTTGGTTGAAAACTTGAAACTAGGCAGCATGTGTGACAATTTTGAATTTGTGCAATCATACTTTTGTGCATTTCATTCTTAAATTGCAAGACATTCCATCCCTCTTTGTGAACCGGGAGAAATCTCGTGATTTGTAGAGAGGGCAAACTGATTCCGGCCAGTTGCTTTTAATGATGATCCCAATTTTTATCTGTCTGTCTTTTAATTTTATCTGCTTTTGACTTCTTCTTTTCTTTCTGCAGATAAAAAATCAAATGGAGAGGAGTAGCAGTAGAAGCTGAAGATTTGAAGACTTAGGAATATTTAGGATAGTTTTATTTCAAATTTAATCATTTGTAAAATTATTATTGTAAACAAAAATGTAAATAAATTTACCGTTGTTCAAATAATAATTTGTATCAAAACAATTAAAGATGAATAAATAAAAATCCTTTTGATCAGTTAATTCTTCTTTCAATTCAATATTCATTTAATTATTTGAATTTCTTAAATTAAAATAACTGGAAGTATCCAATTATTCTGACTTAGAAAAATAATTAATAAACACTGTGGTTTTATCATTGAATCAATAATAAACCTGACGCTCCAATTAAACAATGCACAGTTAATCAAACCAAGATCCAGATACTTATCTTTTTACTGATTAAATCAGACACTACAAATTCTTAATTTAAGTACCTCAGCCTTTATCTCATCTCAAATCAAATGCCTTAGCCTTTACTGATTAAACAACAACCTGCAAGTTCTTGATTCAAATGCCTCAATCCAAATCTCAGAGTAAACTGAAAAGAACTGTAAAATTAATTCTTTCTGAGAAATATGCGCACAAAAACCCTGATTCTTGATTAAATGTCAGAGAAGCGCCTGCCTGATCAAAACCTGAGCCAACTCAACCAAACCTTAGCAATCTGCCTGAACTGCTTTAAAATCAATGAAAACCCTAATTTTGTATGACTGATAAGAAAAGTCTGTTTGACTGATTCTTACGCCAATCTGAAAAATCAGGAAACGCCCGAGGCTGTGATTTCTTGGTGGAAAAATACGAGGGCAAATTTTGAGGTACAACACCATCGCTTCAACCATGTTGGTATACGTTGCACAGTCCCTATGATTTATTGCTACTTACCTAATGATGTTCCCAGATCCGGGTAGAGGATCAATACAAAAGCCAAACAAGGACCCAAAATGTAAAGCAAAAAAATCAAACAATGAAAGAATTTAAAGGTGATCTAGTCTCTAAGGTAACCCCACAAGCTACAAATTCCCCAGCAGAGTCGTCGGTTCTATAATACGGTGGGAGAACTGACTTGGTGTTTTGCGTTTTATCGCAATTGTTATGAATAGCAAGAGTCGCCATCGACTTTTCTTTTATCCAATAAAGGAAATGGTGAAAAAAACATGAAAGACCTTTTGAGATGTTTTCTTGAGTTCGGGGGGTAGGTTATAAAAAGGGAAGGTGTTAGCACCCTTTTCATCTGTAGTGATCTACGAGCTCTTAGTTGCTAGCTCACTTTGAAATGCTTTGTTTGAAATGTTTTGGTGATGTTTTTGAAAGTATTTTTGAAAAGTACCTTTTTTTAGGCGGACTTTGTAATGATTCTCGTTTCTATAAGAATGTATACAAAGTGTTGACTTTTGAAAATATTTCATTTATGAAAGTGTTGGTGTGTTTGAAAGATGTTCGGTTTGAAATGTTTGTGAGCAAGCAACTACGAACGTTCAACCTACTCAAAAAGTCTTAGTTCTTTTCCCCTCCTTTAGATATTGCTATCTTACCATTGATTGATAAGAAGCCCCATCATTGGATGTGAAACGACGGGTGTGGGTCGTCGTACAATCATAGAAGGCAACATTGTAGGATACCTTAGCAATTTGTCGTAAGGATCTAAGATTGTTTACCGAAGGTAACCTTGAAGGGTCATCGAGGGACTACGATCTTGTATTCGAGGTTCATTGCTAAAGTATCCCATGTTCGAGAGACATGACTATTTTTCTCAAGGCAACAAGTGTGGTTAATCCTAGAGGTGCAAATGTGCAAAGTGTTTGTTTTCATGCATTTTTGTTTTGAGATTAGGGTTCTCTATTGTTTGATTTTTAGTCTTGCCATACACACCCTAATTACTAGAAATTATATTGAAAGCGATAAATTGCAGAAATTTAAAGTTCTACGCTATTACATATTTTTTGGGGACGGGGGATACCAATTTACAAATGGGGAATAAAAGCAATAAAGTTATAATTATACTATTACAACCATATTGAATATGAATAACAATAAAAATATAAATAAATATAAAGATAATGTAAAAAAAAGAAAATAAAATTGTTTTAAAAAAACTTTTATGTGTTGACACATACACTTACGCATTGATACGAAAACTTTTATGCATTGACGCATGTACTTATGCATGGCTCATATCTATTTTATATCGACACCTGCACTTATGAATCAATACATATCATTCCTTGCTCCTAGAAATCAAAACTGTGATACGGTGGGAGAACTGACTTGAGGTTTTGCGTTTGTATTCGCAAATGTTTCGGTTTAGCAAGAGTCGCCACCGATTTTTTATTTTATCCAAAGGAAAGGTCAAAAAGCACAGGAAAGACCTTTGAGATGTTTTCTTGGGTTAAGGGAGTAGATTATGAAAAGGGAAGGTGCAAGCACCCTTTTCATCCATGGGCTCTTAGTTACTTGTTTAGATCACTTGCTTTTTCTTTTCAATTGTTTGAAATGGTGCTTTGTGTGTGGTTTTGAAAATGTTTTGAAAAGAGGTCATCATTGTGGAAACCTTTGTAATGATTCTTGTTTTAATGTATACAAATGTGTATTTGTCTTTTGAAAATATATTTCAATGTTTGAAAGTTTGTTTTTGGGAAATGTTTTGAAATTGTATTGTAAGGTGTGTTTGAAAATAGCAAGGATGTTTTTGTAAGTTTTGATCAAGTAACTAAGAGTTGTCTACCCTATTTTACTCAAAGGTGTTTCCTACACATTTTTAACCCTTTTGACAGTGTTGTTTTACCATTGCATTTGGTAAACAACCTTGTATTAGGATGTTAAACGGGACAGGCGCGGGTCATCGTATTGACCATGATAGCAATTGTGCTAAGTATCTTTAGCAATTTTTGAGGGACTAGATCATTTTTGTATAGGCAACCAAGATAGCGTCATCGAGAGACTATGATCTTTTGTTTTGTTTTTGTTTTGCCAAAGTACTCAACATGCTTAACATGGCCAATTTTAAAGGCAACAAGTGGATAAAACCCTAGGGGTGCATGTGTGCATTGTGTTATCATTTTCATGTATTTTGTCTTTGTATTAGTCAAGCTATTTGTTTTGATTTTGGATTTTTGCATACAAACCCTAATCTCTATCATGGCATATTGGTAAATATAAAGTGCGCGAAATAAATCTATACTATTACAATATTTAATATGGGGAGAGGGATATAATTTTTGAATGGGGGATATTTGCAAGAAATAAAAACCCTAATATTTACTATTACATCCAAATTGAATAATTGGTACAAATAATAAATGAACAATATTTAAATAAATAAATTAAATAAATATACAAAATATTATGAATATGCAAAAATGTTTTGTTTATTTTTATGTATGTAAAAATATAATTTTTAATGTAAAAAAGAAGAAATAAAAAGATTATTTTTTTATTAAGGGCAAAAATCCCTAATTTTCTTTTAAGAAAGTAAATATATATTATATATTTTTTTATGTACAATAAAATAAAAAAATATATATACAAAATAAAATATATTTAGAAAAAAAAATATTATTTAAGTATAAATAATAGAAAAAGTAAAAGTATAATATTTAATGTATTATTTTCAAGTTTTCATTAAAATAAAATAAAGGTATATACTCATTAAATTATTTTTATGTTACAATAAAATAAAATAAAATACAAAAATAAATGTGAAAAGTTATAAAAATATTTTGGTATTTTTTATGTTTTAGAAAATAATAAAATAGAATCAGAAATGAAAATAAAATGGAAAAATACAAAAATATGAAGAAATGGGCCAGGGGGGTACAGTCAGTAATGAGGGGTGTGTCAAAAACAAGAAGACAAAGCCCAGCCCAAATCCAAGCTTCGTCTTCAACCTTGGCTCAAAAATGCGCGCGCCTGACTTCAAACATGAACAACCTGCATACGTGCTCTAATGCAAAAATCCATAACATCAAAGTTGTAGCATTTTTCAAGACAAATCCAACCATGTAAAGAACTCATTCTAACTCTAAAAGACCAGAGATAATTTCTCTGGCCCTAAATCCTAACCTAATTTTTTCAGGAAGTTCATGGATCAAATTCTCTTAACACGATTAACTTAAATGAAAATTGAGCATATGTACAACTTCATGGCTATGAATACTGCATTTTTTATTCACAAACCTAAGCCTAATGATTCCTAAATAGAGAGATAGGAAGTTGACAAAAACCTGTTTCAGTTGACTTCGTGTATGGCAATGTGGAGCTTTTCAGTGAGGCCTGAGATGTTTGGGAGCTTGCTTGAACTTCCTCTGACCTTCCCCAATGCCTAGTTTGCCTTGAATGTGCTTGAACAAGCCTGTAGAACTCAACCTGCACAAGCTGAAATAAAAAATGGTAAACCTTGCAAATGGAGTTACAGTCAGTGTTTAAGGGCTGAGATAGCTTGGATAGGTTATGTGGAATGTGTTTGAACATGTTTGGGGCAAAACGCATGAGCAACTTGTGAGATAGAACTCAAGATGTAGAAGCTGCCCTGTTTTGCCAATGGAAGGTGATTTTGTGCTATGGAAGGTTTCAGGACTCAAAGGCTCGTGTTTTTGGTTCAATACAATGTGTGAAACTTGTCTCAAAGGCTTGCAAAAGTTGGTTTTTTCAGATGTGCAAGATGTGTGATATTTGACATGTTTCTTGGTTTTGAAGCAAAAAGCAAGCCATGATGCAAGACAAGCCTGTACAGGCTATCTATCAGCCTGCACTCTACAATCTTGGCCCCTCAAGTTGGTGGATATTGTGTGTTGTACCAGATCTTGTTCAAGGCTCAAGAGATGTGGTTTGACATAAAGCACATTTGACAAAAAATGGCAATGTTACCTTTTACCATTTAAGGATTAATTCTTTGTGTAATCCTCCCATGACCAAAACAAAGCCTTAGACCAATGGATTTGCATTTAATTATTTAGTATGAAAGGGTTTTAGGACCTGTAACCAAGTACAAACAAGGCTGATTAGAGTTTGCAAGTTGTATCAATATGAACATGCCATGGATCAAAAGTGAGTTTTTGCCAACTTCAAGCCTTCGATTCTCCCTAGCCACAAATGGTTTTAGGGAGTTCTTTGACATTTTGGAAAGCTTGCAACATTCTCTATAATCCATCTTTGAAATGCATTTTGAGATTGCAAGTGGAACTATGTGAAAAATTTCCAAGAAGATAGGTCAAAATCCTGCCTAAACTAGGGCAAAATTTCACTAAGTTAAAAGTTTCATGGACCCTTGTTCCAAAAATAATAACTTGAGATCCAAGCTTCTTTTTGGAAAACTTTGTGAATCAAAGTTGCATATTTTGTGGAGGACTACAACTTTAATGTTGGAAGTTTTGTTTGAATCCAATTGCATCATGGTGAAAATGTTGGGTAAAGTTGGGAAAAATAAGAAAATTTTATAACTTAGAAAAATTCCAAGTTATGAAATTTTTCAATTCTAAACCCTAATTTGAAAAATTAGGTTTCTTGATGAACAAGTTTCATGTTTTGACTCATCTTGATGAAAAATTACCCTTGGCACTTGATTTTGACCAAAAAGTCAAAGTTTGACTTTTCAGTGTATAGTCAAATTTTGATCAGTTGACTGGAAAATTCATCTGTCAATCCAATGCATTTGAGATCTTTTGAACCTTGTGAATAGGTCAAGATGATGCCATTTAGTCCTTGAATCCATGTTTGAGCCCAATTTGCTATTGGCTAGGTCAAAAGTTAGAAATTGCCCTTCTATAGTCAAAACCCTAAAATAACCATTTTGCCCTTTTGATGATCTGATCAAATTTCTTGAGGAGTTGTGGTCAAAACTTGATCAAATGGTTCCTATGAGATTATAATGTTGATGTGGATCAAAATTTATGAGGTTTGACTGTAAATTGGCCATAATTGACTTTTTCCCCAATACAGCTGATTTCTAGGTCAATTGTCCAATTGATTGGGCAAAAATTTGATTCAAGGCTTGAAGCTTGGTAGAGGTAATCTTGTAAGTCCAACATGAAGTATGAAAGTCATTTTGAGCATTGAAAGTCCAAAAATCCATGTGGAAACTCAAACCCTAATTTAGGTCATCAGTGCAAAGAGATGTCTTGAGCAGAGCAAAACCCTAATCCTGTCTGGAGTTCAAGGAGTCTTGTGAGGGGAAATCTTGACAAAATGAGATGGAAAATTTTGGGGTACAACAGCTGCCCCTGTTCAATCTTCTCGGACCTGAAGAGTTAGATTGGCGAGTTTGCCTTTCGTGACTCGAAGGTAAAAGAGGATTGGACACTAGAGTGCCCGTAAATTTGCGCTCATCAAAGTTTAGATGAGGGAATGGGCTTAAAGATGCCATTTGGAGATGTGACAGAATCTTGTCGGAGATAGGCTTAAAGATGCCATCCGAGAAAAAATGATCGTATAAGAGATTCCTTTGCGAGGGCCCATACACCTGTTGTTGAGGAGTACTATGCCGGGGAATGCTGGTCTCTGTTGTGGTAGAATTAGAACTTCAGTCGTCTGTTATTCTACTGGGGAGTCATCTTTTGGTTGAAGAGGTGACAGTGAACTGCTATCTGGTTAACATCCAGGCTTTACAGTCTTGTATTTCTATCTGGTCAACATCCAGGCTTCACTATACTTTGCTTCCTATCTGGTCAACGTCCAGTCTTTAGAAGGATATCAAATGGTTATCCGATCAACATCCGAGTTTTACAGTCTTGTATTGCTATCTGGTCAACATCCAGGCTTCATGATACTTTGCTTCCTATCTGGTCAACGTCCAGTCTTCAGAAGGATATCAAATGGTTATCTGGTCAACATCTGGGTTTTCCTTTTGATTTTGGGGCCTACTAATATCCGGTTGGATCCGGGCTTCAAAGTAATTGGCCGAGTAAACTGTTATTTGGTCAACATCTAAGTTTCACAGTATACTTTACTGTTATCTGGTCAACGTCTAGGCTTCACAGTCTTGTATAGCTATCTGGTCAACATCCAAGTTTCATGATAGTTTGCTTCCTATCTGGTTAACGTCCAGTCTTCAGAAGGATTTGCAGGGGATTCAACTATTTTCCGATCGATCTCTGGGCTTCAGTATAATCGAGGTATTATCTGGTCGAACCCAGGCTTCATAACTGGAACAGGAATCTGCCCCTTGATTTGAATAAGCAAATAAGAGAGCATCCGTGTCTGGAGCATCTCTAAACTGTTTTCTTACCTTTGAATACTTGTCTTAGGTAACTATCAATTTCATCCTGAAAAGGGTAGAATGTTAGCTGAAACACAAAGTTATGTTGCATGAAATGTATGATGCAATAAGATGTGTTTTATCAAATGTTTATGATATATGAATGTAATGTGTGCACATGTAAGCTGATTAGCAGTTTTGCTGAGGAAAATAGATCTTGGATAGCTGGAGATAATAAAATCTTTGACAGCTGTCGGGGAAAATAAATTTATGACCGTTATTGGGGATTCAAGATCTTTGATTGCTGAGAATGAGAAGTCTTTGGACCACTGTTAAAGATAGAAAATCCTGGGTAACTTGTGGGGATTAACTTGTGTGATACTGTGGGAAGAACTGACTGTTTTTTGAAATGCTGGTTTGCGTTTTGCGTTTGTTTTCGCAAAATGTCACGGTAAGCAAGAGTCGCCACCGAATTTTATTTTATCCAACAAGGAAAGGAAAAAAGCACAGAAAAATTCCTTTTTTGAGATATTTCTCGGGTTCGGGGGGTAGATTATAGAAAGGGAAGGTGTTAGCATCCTTTCTATCCGTGGTTATCCACGGGCTCTTAGATACTTGCTCAAATGTTTTCAAAATTGCTTTCTTTGTGCTTGTGGGTTTGAAAAAAGTTTTTGTTTTGAAACTTCGATTTAACTCTTGCTTCTGTCCTCAAGAGTGTATGAAGTGTTTTTGAAAACTTTGTTCGAAAAAGTGTAAGTGTGAAAAGTTTTTGTTTTTTGAAAGATAAAGTATCTAAGAACCATCTACCTACTCGAAAAAGGAATCGTTCTAGGCTATTTTCCTTTAGACAATGCTATCCCACTATTAGTGAGTAGGTAGCACCGTCGTTGGAGTTTAAGGGTCAATTTGAATGAGGGACATACGGTCACTAAAGCAATATTAGGACGCCTTAGCGGTAACCCTAATGTCTTAGATCATTTGCTTGAGGCAATAATATCCGAGGCAACCATTTCGAGGCGACTATGATCTTTTAGACATGAGGGTGACCTCTAAAACGACATATACTTAATGACCATGTACGAAGGCAACCAAGCGAGGTGTACCATAAGAGTGCGCATGTGCGAGTGTGTCGTTTTCAGTCAATTTTATCTTTGTACATGTTAAGGGTGATCTAAGTTGATTTTAGGTTAAAACATTCAGTCTTTTCATGTCATCCTATTATCAAACATCTAACAGTTATAATTTGCGGAAATAAAATACGGAATTTAAATTACAAGGCGTCGGGTATTTACATCGCCAAAGACAAACCCTTAAAAATAAATAAAGCGATAAAAAATAAATAAAGGTCCTATTAACTATTACAAACCAGAGGTAAATACATTATTGGATAAAACAGTAAATCGCGTGCGGGAAATTAAATCGAGTGTAATTAGGGCTTTGACCCTTTTTGGTTAAAGGAAATATTTTTGTTGTTTTTATTTTAAGAAAGAAATTAACCTAAATTAATTACTAAATTAATAAATAAATTAATTAATAAAAAATAAATATTTTTGGATTTTTTGTTATTTTAAGGAAGAAAATAAAATCAATTGAATTAGTAAAAACCTAATTAAGTCTAATTTAATTTTAATTATTTACAAAAATATGTTAAAGTTATTCTAATTAAAACCTAAGTTAATTTAATTAGTGTTTATTAATAAAATACAAATTAAAATTTGATTAAATATAAAAATATTTTTTTTGTGATTTTTATTTTAAAGAAAAGAATTTTAATTGGTTAGTAAATTAAATAAAACAATAAAAACAATTAATAAAACTAAATAAATAAAATAGAAAAGAAAGGGGTTTGGGCCTGATTCCATGGTGTAGAAAGCAATTATGAGGCCCACTAGAGTTGGCCTTGTTGACTTTTTGAGATCCAGTAGGCGTGCATGGACTTTGCTTGTGGTAGATCCTCACTCCCGGATCACCAGATCTGGCCTTTGGCCATCTGGCTATTGGATGTATGAAGGTGCACGGTGAGTTGCATGCTTGGATACACACACGATTGCCTGAAAGAAAAAATCAAATAGGAATTAGGGGACCTGGGATTCGAACCCAGGTCCTGAAAGTGATTGCCAATGCACGCTTGCCACTATACTGCTTTGTTCTCTTTGTTAGTAATATACACATAAAGCATAATATATTAAAATAAGTCAATGGCCAGAACAAAAATAAAAATGCGTGCGTGGTTTGAATGAAGCAATGGGTGGACGCCACATATTATCTTCAACCTTCGTCCATGGCTAAAACCCTGTAAAACCTATAGCTACGGACACATGTCGTCACTACAAGTCTTGCATATTCCAAAATCCACTGTAGGCCATAAAAATGAATTCTAAAGGCATGGTTGTGCTCGTCTCATCATCCTGGTCACAACCATACCCTTCTTGATGGCCAATTATTCCTGAAACAAAAACACCCAAAAATATCCAAGAAACCCTAGATATGGCATCTTGCAAAACAGGTCATGTAAACAAAATTAAATAATGTCAAAAGCTTGGAAATGTTGTAAGGAGTATAAATATGCCAATAATTTGTTCAAATGATGCAAGAATGAAGAGTTACAATTTCATGAACAGAGCGGGTTATCGTGATACTTACAACGTGTTTGGGCGTATGAGCAAGCTTGATTTTGATCCAGGAAGATTGAGTGAACACCCGGGAAGCGATTGGGATAGGTTTTGGCTTCTGAAAACGCCTCTAGCTATGATTTCGAATTCAAGCTTTTGGTGAATTTTTTCAAACTTTGTTCTGCCTATGCCTTCACTTTCCAACCCTGATTTCGATTGCTTTGGCTTCCTTATGTATCATGCTTTACATTAGGGTAGAAATCATGGACCGAATCTCTCTAAATCAATGCATTGGAATTTGATTTGATCTCCTCTTTACAACTTGCCAAATTTGCCCAAATCTCAATCTTTTTGCACATGAATTGCTTGATTCTATTTTGATGATGTTAATGATGATGATCAAATCCTGAAATAGCCAAAAAAATCTCATGTAATCAAAGCTTTGGATTTTATATGATTTAATTTGATTTAAAATGAATAAATTCAATAAAAAATCAAATAAAATATGGGCTCATGGCTGAAGCTAGGACACGTGGGCAACTATGCAAGCTCAAATCAAGTGGAAAAGAATGGGCCCATTTGACAAAATTTGAAGTTTTGGTGATAGTTGACTTTTGGCAATTTTGCAAAAATGTCCAACTTCAACAATGCATAACTTCTTCAATTTTGAACTTTTGGAGGTGTTCTTGGACTTTTTTGAAAGATTGAGATGTCCTATAACCAACGCTTTTGGTCTCATCTCATTTTGATATTCCATGCTCAAGTTATAAGCTTTGGAAAAAAAGTGTTTTTGTTGACTTTCAAAAATGACCTATAATGTCCAAATTTGTAACTTCTTGTGAGTGTATTTTTTGATCTTGGGGTATGAAGATGGATTGTAAGAAATTACATCCTCTTAAAAATTAGATTTGGATGGGTCATTTCTCATAAAGTATGAGAAAGTTATGCTTGGTCAAAGTTGAGTTGACTTTTCCTACAAAACCCTAATTTAGCAACTTTTGAGTCTTGATGAATTTTGAGCAATCCTTGATGAATCATGATCAACCATTGATCAAATGATGAAATATCCTTCAAAATGAGAATTTTGACAAAAAATCTTGAAGTTTGACTGTTTATAGGTCACAGTTGACTTTTACCCTAGCACAATCGATTTTTGGACCCTTGAGCAATTGAATGAGCAAACTTCCTCTGCAAGGCTTGAAATTTGACATGGATGATCTTGAGAGAATATTAGGAAATTAGGGAGAACTTGAGGTCATTTGGATTCAAGGATCTTGATGCAACACAAAACACTAATTTGGGGTAGACTGCCTTAGGAGGTAGCTTGTCTGTCCAACTCTTGAGCAAACTTGAGCAACTTGGAGATTTTTCTTACAATGTCTTGAGGAATATGAGAGGGCAAATTTTGGGGTACAACAGCTTCCCCTGCCCAATCTTCTTAAACCTGAGGATATAGATTGGCTTTCGTGCCTTTCGTGATCCGAAGGTGGAAGGTGATTGAACACTAGAGTGCCCAAAAATTTGCACTCGCATGAGGTGGTATCAGCCTTGTGATGTCGGAAAAGGGCTTACAGATGACATTTGGGAGATTGCCGGCGGGAGGATGGGCTTAAAGATGCCATCTACAGGAGTGTCTATCGCATAAGAGATTCCTTAGCGAGAACTCACATACCTGTTGTTATGGAAGATTTCGCTAGGGAAGCCTGACCTTTTGTTGAGATTTAGGAACTTTCCTGTACCTTAGCTGAGAGAACATCTCTGCTGAGTTTAAGAACTTGTCCATAATTCAACTGGGGGAAATCTGTCGAGATTTAGAACCTTATCTGTAATTCAACCGAGGATAATTCTGTTGAGATTTAAGAACTCGTCCACACTTCGACGGAGGAGGATTGCCGAGATTTAGAACCTTATATGTAATTCAACCGAGACTAATTCAGTTGAGATTTAAGAACCGGTCAGTACTTCGACTGAGCTGAAACATCTTCATCGAGATCTAGGAACTGTCTGTACTTCAACGGAGAATAATTTTGTTGAGATTTAAGAACTCGTCCACACTACGACGGAGGAAAATTGTCGAGATTTAGAACCTTATCTGTAATTCAACCGAGACTAATTCAGTTGAGATTTAAGAACTGGTCAGTACTTCGACTGAGGGAAACATCTTCATCAAGATCTAGGAACTGTATGTACTTCAACGGAGAATAATTTTGTTGAGATTTAAGAACTCGTCCACACTACGACATAGGAAAATTGTCGAGATTTAGAACCTTATCTGTAATTCAACCGAGACTAATTCAGTTGAGATTTAAGAACCGGTCAGTACTTCGATTGAGGAGAATTTTCGAGATTTAGAACCTTATCTGTAATTCAACCGAGACTAATTCAGTTGAGATTTAAGAACCGGTCAGTACTTCGATTGAGGGAAACATCTTCATCGAGATCTAGGAACTGTCTGTACTTCAACGGAAAATAATTTTATTGAGATTTAAGAACTCGTCCACACTACGACGGAGGAAAATTGTCGAGATTTAAAACCTTATCTGTAATTCAACCGAGAATAATTCAGTTGAGATTTAAGAACCAGTCAGTACTTCGATATAGCTGAGAACTTAAATGCATCCTTCCTGAAAGGTAAAGGTCGGTCGTATGCAATGCATGATATATATCAAGCAATGATGTTCTCAAAATAAATGAGATTGTGTTGTATGATGCGTATATGCATGTGTCATGATGTATGGAAATGTAATTTTTTAGTTGGGGAAAATAAATCCCGGATAACTACTGGAGAAAGAGTTGAATTCTTCATTTCCGCTGGAGATGGAGAACAAAGATGATTGCGAGAATAAACCTGCAGGAGAAGATAACTCCGTTGAGGAATAAACTGATGAGGAGATTACTCTGTGGGGAAGAGATGCTCTGCTGAGGATTCCACCGATAAATTCCACTGGGGATGAATTACTGTTGCTGGTGATACTGAATCCTGTTGGGGATTGACTTCTTGTTTGTGAAGGGAAAGGACTCCACTGGGGATGATCTTTCAGTTGCGACTTCACTGGGGATAACCTTTTAGACTCTTATGGGGATAATCCTTTGAACTTGCTGGGGACAATCTTCCAAAGTTTACTTGGGATGATTCTCCAAACTCTACTGGGGAAGCTTCTTCAGACTGCGCTGGAAAAATTTCAGACTCCACTGGGGATATTTTGTATTCTGCCGGGGAATATTCTTATACTCCGCTGGGGAATATTAAGACTTCCGGGGATATTAAGCCTTTTCAGTGTTGAAGGTAGATAAACTCTACTTGGGGAGAATATTACCGATTCATTTACAGTTGCAAGTCTCAGCTGGGGAGAGTTAACCTTACTGTCTTACTCGGCGGGGAGTGAATGCATCTCAACCATATTCCTCAGCTGAATTTACCTTGTACCTGGTGAACAGAGCAACTATACAGTTTGGACAATTCTTATTGCCCATTTTTCTGATATTTCCAGTAATCGTCTTTTGTTTCGCATGTAAATTTTTATGAGCAGCAATTAATGTCAAGTGCATATATCAAAAATGAACATTTGACGTTCTTTGCAAAACAAAACAGAAAAAGGAAAAATAGTTTGAAATTTCTTTGAAAATGAATTGTATTGATTTTGAAGTTTGGCCTGTAAATAGGCATTTTTGTACAAGAGGCTGACGTCCTAGTAAGAGAACGCCGCCGAATAATAGAATTTACACAATTTGTGAAAAACTAAACAAAACAGCTATGTGATTAATCCCACTGGGTTCCAACTCTGTTATTGCCTTTATGTCCTCGAGCATCTCATCACTTTGCTACTTGGTTGAAGGTAGATTAGATTGATTAGTGTCATCCGAGCTTGACAGTTGATACCGAAGTCTGGTTGTAAGGTGATCCAATGGGACATAGTGTTACGCTTTGATCCCTAATTTTTGCCTGGACCTCCCTTTCGGGTTTTCAGTCCACCGGGATATCCTTTTTTGCCCAAGCCGCCTTTTCAGGTTTTTGACTTGCCGGGTGAACATATTTTTTCATTTTCATCCCTTATTTTTGCCCGAACCCTTTTGGTTCACTGGGAAGCCCTTATTTTTGCCTAGGCCAGTCAACCTAGCGGGTCTTTGATTATGCGTAGTATCTTTTCACTATGTCTGTATTGACGGGGTGAGGAAGGTCGTCACCATCCATGGTGGTTAGAATCATCGCTCCTCTTGAGAAAATGTTCTTAACCATAAATGGCCCTTCGTAAGTAGGGGTCCATTTGCCCCTGGGATCACCTTGAGGTAGTATGATGCGCTTGATCACTAGGTCCCTAACTTGATAGTCTTGTCGTCTAACTTTCTTGTTAAATGTCTTAATCATCCGCTTTTGATACGTTTGACCATGAAAAATAGCAGTAAGTCTCTTTTTATCGATTAGGTTCAGCTGATCAAGCCGGGTCTAGATCTAGTCATCTTCGCTTAAACCTACATCCTTCATAATCTGAAGAGAGGGTATCTGAACTTCAATGGGCAGGACTGCCTCCATGCCATAAACCAAGGAATAAGGTGTTGCCCCCGTTAACGTCCGTGCTGAGGTACGGTACCCATGAAGAGCAAAAGGTAACATCTCGTACCAGTCTTTGTATGTCACTGTCATCTTCTGCACAATCTTCTTAATGTTCTTATTAGCTGCTTCTACAGCTCCATTCATCTTCGGCCGGTAGGGAGAAGAGTTATGATGTTGTATCTTGAACTGCTTGCAGAGTTCGGTAATCATCTTATTGTTGAGATTGGTACCATTGTCCGTAATGATCCTCTCTGGTACACCATATCGACAAATCAGATTATGCCGAATAAACCGCGCCACGACGTTCTTGGTCACCATAGCAAAGGAAGCTGCTTCAACCCACTTTGTAAAGTAATTAATTGCTACCAAGATGAAACCATGCCCGTTGGATGCCGTAGGTATGATCTCGCCGATCATATCAATGCCCCACATTACAAAAGGCCAAGGAGCTGTCAAGACATTCAAAGGAACTGGAGGCATGTGCACCTTATCAGCATAGACTTGGCACTTGTGACAGGTCCGAGAATGCTGATAACAGTCGGCTTCCATTGTGGACCAAAAATATCTTGCCTGAAGGATTTTCTTTACCATGGTGTGTCCACTGGAATGAGTCCCAAAAGTACCTTCATGTAACTCTACCATAATCCTTTCTGCTTCGTTCTTATCCACACATCGCAGTAAGGTTGAATCATGATTGCGTTTATAAAGAATGCCATTGCTGATGAAGAACTTCACCGCGAACCTTCTCAGAAACTTCTTGTCATTAACAGATGCGCCCTCGGGGTATTCTTGAGCTTCAAGATACCTCTTCACCTCATGAAACCAGGGTTTATCTGCTACCTCTTTAGTCTCAATGTCATAATAATGTGCAGGTTCGTCCAACCTTTCAATGATAATCCGGGGAGCCTCGTTGTCCCAATTGACTTTGAACATAGAAGACATCGTAGCCAGCGCGTCCGCTAACTGATTCTCCTCTCTAGGGAAGTGTTCAAAGGTTATCTCCTCGAAATGTGGAAGCAACGTCAACACATACTCCTTGTAAGGAATAAGATTAGGGTGTTTTGTATCCCACTCGCCTTTGATCTGACTGATCACGAGAGCGGAATCTCCGAAAACACTTAAGAACTTAATCCTTAGGTCAATAGCTGCTCGAAGACCCATGATGCACGCTTCATACTCCACCATGTTGTTGGTGCAGTTGAAACATAATCAGGCGGTGAACGGAGTATGAGAGCCTTTAGGAGATATGATCACGGCGCCAATGCCATTGCCCAAAGCGTTTGAAGCTCCATCAAAGCACATAGACCATCGGGATCCTTCCTCAGGTCCTTCATCCGATCCAGGTGTCTCATAGTCAGTTACCAACATGATATTCTCATCCGGAAATTCAAAGTTCATAGACTGGTAATCATCCACTGCCTGATGTGCCAAATGATCTGCCAATACACTTCCTTTGATTGCCTTTGGAGTCGTATACTGGATGTCATACTCAGTCAAGATCATCTGCCATCTCGCTATTCTTCCGGACAAGGCAGGCTTCTCAAAGATATACTTGATTGGATCCATCTTTATTATTAATAAAGTAGTGTGAGTAAGCATATACTGTCTCAGCCGGCAAATAGCCCATGCCAAAGCATAGCAAGTTCTCTCGAGTAGTGAGTATCGGATCTCACAGTCGATAAACTTTTCGCTAAGGTAGTAAATAGCATGCTCTTTTCGGCCAGACTCGTCATGCTGACCCAGCACGCACCCCATCGAATTATCGAGTACTGTCAAGTATAAGATCAAAGGTCTCCCTTCAACTGGAGGCATCGGGATAGGTGGCTTTTGTAAGTTGTATGACTCTTTCTTCCTATAGTAACAGTCTAGCAAGCTCCTCAGGCATTTCGCAACTATCCTCACCTTCATCCGCGGCTTGGTTGATCGGACTTTCGAAGTCATAATTGGCAGTAGTAGAGTCGTTATCAATGGGATCCAGAATGGATGAATCATGATATGTGAGTGTGTGTAAAGCAGCTGTTTTGCAATATGTAATAAAAGAAAAACAAGGAGCGCAAAATTTGAAATTCAAGAAACGTCCAATGCTTTTATTAATGACATATGTAGATGACACACATAAAGCCCTCACAAATGAAGCCACGATGCCCCGGGTAAGACACCGGGCCGTAAAGTTTAAAACATTGTCTGTTACAAATATAAAACAAAAGTCACATTATTGGGTAACAAAAGAAATTGGGATGAAGTCCTTTGTTGTCCAGTTGCCTGGTCCACCATCAGTAGTAGGATAGATCCAACTGTCGAATTCAGACTCTTCAACATCGTCTTCAATGGCGTTCACTCTTGAATTGCTGATAAACAGGGGAGGTCTTCCGATCCGTGCACTCCGAACAGCCCTCTGAGCTTCTGCAATGAAACCCAAACCAAACTTGTTAGTCTTATGTGCAAAATCAGGGAGTTGGCCCCAATTTTCACACCCACCTTTCTCAACAACAGCCCGGGCATCCTTGAAGGAAACCATCTTCATTGGAGGGTCTTCAGAAATAGTTTCAGCTGACGCCAACATCTGGGGAGCCTCTTCAAAATGTTGAAACAGGGTCTCAATGAACTCCCCATCCATCTCTACATATCGGAAAGAGTTGAGGTGGCTCACCATGTACTCTTCCTCTCCTCGTACCGTCATGATTTTCCCTTTGACTGGGTATTTCAGCATCTGGTGGAGCGTAGAAGTCACTGCCCCAGCTTTGTGGATCCATGGGCGACCCAGCAAACATGAATAAGATGGCCGAATGTCCATCACATAAAAAGTAGACGCAAAGACCTGAGAACCAACCTTCACTGGAATATCAACTTCTCCATGTACCATTCTCTTTGACCCATCAAAGGCCCTGATGACAATGTTACTTGGCTTCAACTCTAAACCCTCACAGTCCAACCGGTCTAGAGCTTTCTTAGGCAAGACGTTCAATGAGGAACCAATATCTACCAATACATGAGCAAGAGTAGTGCCCATGCATTCAATGGAGACATGCAGGGCATCATTGTGATTTCTCCCCTTAGCAGGCAGATCGGCGTCAGAGAAACCCAACCCATTATCGGCAGTCAGACTAGCCACATAATCTTTAAACTGATCAGCCGACGTTTCTTGCGGTAAGTGTGCAGTCTTCAGGAAAGCAATCAGAGCCTTGGCATGGGCTTCCGAGCAAAGTAACAGAGACAACATAGAGATTTTGGATGGGGTTTTCCCCAGCAGCTCGACTACATTGTAGTTGCTCTTTTTAATAATCTTCAAAATTTCCTCCATCTCTTGCCTAGAGGCTTCCACAGTAATCGTCTTCGGCGCCTCCGTCTGGGTAGGCTCATCAGTGGTCTGTTTGCCCCAAGTGTCAGATGACTCGTATGATCGGTGGATTTAGAACTGACTGTTTAACGCTGGTTCGCGAAATGTCGCGGAAGCAAGAGTCGCCACCGTCTTTTATTTTCTCCAACATGGACAGGACAAAAGCACAACAAAATTCCTTATGAGATAGTTTCTCGGTTCGGGAGGTAGATTTATAGAAAGGGAAGGTGTTAGCACCCTTTCTATCAGTGGTTATCCACGGGCTCTTAGATACTTGCTCACTATGTTTTCAAAATGTTTGCTTTTCAATTGTGAGTGGGTTTGAAAAAAGTTTCGTTTAAAGATTTCTGAATAACTCTTGTATCAGTCCTCAAGAGTGTTTGAAAAATTTGTTTTGAAAGTTTTTTTGAAAGTGTCGGTGTGAAAAGGTTTTGTTTTGTTTTTTAGAGAGCAAGTATCCATGAGTCGTCTACCTACCCTAAGGAATTAGGCTGTGTAAATGTCCTTAAGGTAGTGCCATCCCACCATTGAGAGGTAGGTAGCACCACCGTTGGAGGTGTTCGGGTCAATTCGAGTTTAGGGACAGTGTGGTCACCGAAGCAACAGTTAGGACACCTTAGAAACTACCCTTATGTCCTTGATCCTTTTTTAATCCGAGGCAACCGTTTCGAGGCAACTATTCCGAGGCAACTTATTCCGAGGCAACTGGATCATGGACATAAGGACTTACTAAGACGTCCTATACTTGACGACCACGTTTCGAAGGCAACAAGTGAGGCGTACCCTAGAAGTGGTGTGTGTATTTGTATGTTGTTTTCATGTTAAATTTATCTTTGATCAGAGCATTGTGAGCTACGCTTGTTTTTAATTAATCATACATTCTTTCATGCAATTTAGAATTTAAGAGTGCGGAAAGTAAAAGGCGGAAATATAAAGCTACGCTATTACAAGGCGCGGGTCTATACATCACCAAAGTACAAAGACCCGTTTGGTAAAAATGCGGAAAGTAAATAAAATACCTAATTACTATTACAATCTTTGAGCAGTTACATAATATTCAAAAGAAAAATAATGTGTGCAACAGAAATTAAAATTGAACGTCCGAGGGTTTTGCCCCTTTTGAGAAATTAAATTAAATTAAAGCTAATTAATATTTAATTAAAGAAAATAAAGTATTTTTTATGTTTTTTTGGTATTTATGAAAATAAAGAAAATTAAAATCAAGATGAAACCCTAATTCTATGTATTTTAATTATTAATGAAAATATCAAAGTTAACCTAATTTACTAGTTAATTAATGTACATGTTTATTTACAAAAATAAATAGTAATAATAATAAATAATGATGAAAAATTAATTAAGAAAAAGATGAAAATGTCAAAAAACCTAATTCTAGATATTTTTTATTTATTAAGAAAAAAAAGATTAAAATTAAAACCTAATTTAACTAAGTTAATTATTAGAATTTATTTACAAAAAATATTTTAATGGTGAAATTAATAATAATTAAATATAAAATATTTTCTTGATTTTTTCTGATTTTTTATTATGAAAAGAAAATTTAGGTGAATTAATGAAAACAATTAAAAACAATTAAAAAGAATTATAAAGAAAAGAAAAGAAAATTAAAAATAGAATACAAACATAGGGGGTATCAGGCCCAGAATGGAGGTATGATTTGAGAAATTCAGGCCCATCAGCCAAAGGCCTTGTTGACTTTCGACGCTTGTGTGTATGTCCATTGACTGAGCCCTACCATGGAATTCATTCAGTGGCCCTTGGATTGAACCCTGAAGCCACTTGGCAAGCACAGGCATGAGCGTGTATGGTAGGCCATAGAATGAGTGCTGCACTAGAACACATTGAAACGAAAATTATTAAGCATATGGGGGGACCTGGGAATCGAACCCAGGTCCATATACCTGCAAGACACCTCATCAACCAACTGAGCTATTGCGTGCGTTTGTTATATGGATAGACAAAAAATATAATATACAAAAACATTGGATAGTAGTATAAGACAAAAAATTACGCGCCAGATTTGAATCTCCCAATAGCATCAGGCCACGTCCATCTTCTTCCTTGTTTTCCATGCAATTATAAAACAAATAGCGGGGGTTTTAAACCCCCACTAAGTGGCACAGTAAATAATAGCGAATACGCCTACAGGTTGAATAAATTGAGCGCGAGGGTTTCGTTGAGTCAGGTTTCTTGCAACGAATTCAACCATGTATGTTTGGTGGTCTAATTTTACCATATATGAGAACCCCCAATTTTGAAGTTCTGAAACCCTAGGTTTCATCAATGGTGGATTTGGCTACAGGCAGTGTTAGTCTAATTAAATGTTACCAATCGCTTCAGAAAGATGTTATTAGTGTAAATCAATGAATAAAACATATGAATGATGCGTGAAAATTAAAAATCGATTATGGACATTTTTGTGACAAGCGTGATTCTGTTCTACCGATTCTTGGAGTATGGGGACTTGTTCTTGATTGCAATAGGCTCCTAGCAACGTCAGTAATGCAATGGAAAAGCTGTTAGGTCTTGAATCGCCCTGCAAATACGAAATCAGTTTCCAAGTTTTTGATGAAAAGTTGCAACTTTGTTCTATGGCTTTAGCAGCTTTTTCGTGTATCCTTGCATTAGGTTAGGTCTTGCATAAGTACATGAAGCAAACTAGGTCAAAAACAAGCCCATGGATCCATTGAATTTATGATTTGAAGATTTGATTTTCAATTATGTATTTCCAATCTTTTTTCATTGAAAACCCTTGCCAATCATGGAAAATCTTTCCTTTTTGAATGAGAAACGATTTGCTAGCTTGCCCTAGTTTGATTTGCTGCACCAAAAGATTTGAAAGGCATTATTTGATATTTTCTCATAATTAAATCTAATTAAATGAATTAATAAGAATAAAAATTCAATTAATTAATTAAAAATAATAAAATAAATCCCTTTGAGCTCAATGGGTCGTGCATAGGCTTTGGGTAATGATTCAAGGAAGAAATTGAGGCCCAATAGCAATTTTGAAGTGTTTTAAGCAAAGTTGACTTTTCAAAATTCCCAAAACTTTCCCAACTTCTCCAATGCATATCTTGCTCAATGTTGAAGCTATGAACATGTTCTTGGACATTTTGGAAAGGTCTTGAAGTCCTCTAACCAATTTCTTTGGTCCCATGTCATTTTGATTTACCAATCTCAAGTTATGGTCTTTGACTTAAAGTGCCTTTTTGTTGACTTTTGAAAATGACCTATAATGTTGAAATTGATAACTTTTTGTGAGAGCATTTCTTGGACTTGAAGTGTGAAGATGAGTTTTAGGGAATGTAATTCTCTTCAAAATGAGCATTGGATTGGATTTTTCTGATAAACCATGAAGAAGTTATGCCTTGGTCAATTTGCAGTTGACTTTTCCAGCTGTCCAAAAATAGAAACTTTTGCATCTTGAGACTTTTTGAGCCATGCTTTGAGAATCATGATCAAGAATTGATCAAATGATGTTTGTGGCTTCAAAATAAGATGTTGACCAAATTTTTTGACTTTTGACTGTCAAATAACCATTTTGCCCCTGTAGTTGACTGTGGAGCAATCAGGGTTTTTGACTGTGCAACTTGATGCTGTGAGTCTTGAAACTTGACATATAGATGCTTGACAAGGTATATAGGCATATGGGACTTGATTGGACCCTTGGAAACCTCAATTTCTTTGCAAGAACCAAAACCCTAATTTTGACTGTGTTAGGAGGCAATTGGACTGTGCAACCTTTGAGGGATTTTGAAGCTTGATCTTGCCAAATCTTGAAGAATATGGGAGGGCAAATTTTGGGGTACAACAGTTGCCCCTGTTCAATCTTCTTAGACCTGAGGATGTAGATTGGCTGGCGTGCCTTTCGTAATCCGAAGGTGGAAGATGATTGAACACTAGAGTGCCCAGAAATTTGCACTCACATAGTAGAATGTCAGTAGTGTGATGGTGGGAATGGGCTTATAGATGCCATTTGGAAATGTAGTGGATAGGAGGATGGGCTTATAGATGCCATCTGGAGTTGTTGGTATGTGGATGGGCTTATAGATGCCATCTAGGTGTCGATCGCGTAAGAGATTCCTTAGCGAGAACTTGCGTACCTGAGAAAGAAAAATAATTACCTGGCCTGTTACAGGAGTTGATCTTCAAACTCTTTATGTAGATGTGTCCTGGATGGATACAAGAATCGAATCTTTAAACTCTTCAGACATGCACTGGAAAGATACAAGAATCGAGTCCGGAGAATAGTCGTCAACAGATACACCCTGGCAAGATACAGGAATCGGATCTTCAAACTCTTCAGACGTGCCCTGGCAAGATACAGGAATCGAGTCCGGAGAATAGTCGTCAACAGATACATCCTGGCAAGATACAGGAATCAGATCTTCAAACTCTTCAAACGTGCCCTGGCAAGTTACAGGAATCGAGTCTGGAATTAGTCGTCAACAGATACACCCTGGCAAGATACAGGAATCGGATCTTCGAACTCTTCAGACGTGCCCTGGCAAGATACAGGAATCGAGTCTGGAATTAGTCGTCAACAGATACACCCTGGCAAGATACAGGAATCGGATCTTCAAACTCTTCAGACGTGCCCTGACAAGATACAGGAATCGAGTCTGGAATTAGTCGTCAACAGATACACCCTGGCAAGATACGGGAATCGGATCTTCGAACTCTTTAGACGTGCCCTGGCAAGATACAGGAATCGAGTCTGGAATTAGTCGTCAACAAATACACCCTGGCAAGATACAGGAATCGGATCTTCAAACTCTTCAGACGTGCCCTGGCAAGATACATGAATCGAGTCTGGAATTAGTCGTCAACAGATACACCCTGGCAAGATACAGGAATCGGATCTTCAAACTCTTCAGACGTTCCCTGGCAAGATACAGGAATCGAGTCTGGAATATAGTCGTAAATTGATACACCCTGGCAAGATACAGGAATTGGATCTTCGAACTCTTCAGACGTGCCCTGGCAAGATACATGAATCGAGTCTGGAATTAGTCGCTCACAGATACACCCTGGCAAGATACAGGAATCGGATCTTCGAACTCTTCAGACGTGCCCTGGCAAGATACAGGAATCGAGTCTGGAATTAGTCGTCAACAGATACACCCTGGCAAGATACAGGAATCGGATCTTCGAACTCTTCAGACGTGCCCTGGCGAGATACAGGAATCGAGTCTGGAATTAGTCGTCAACAGATACACCCTGGAAAGATACAGGAATCGGATCTGGAATCACGACAGTTGATAGTAATTATCTTTGTATTGACCTTTGTCCTGAAAAGACAAAACATTAGTTGTATGCAATGTCATGATGTATGAGATGCGTGACGTTCTCAGAATAAATGGGATTGTATGTTCGTGATGCGTATGTGCATGCTATGATGTATGAAGATAGGATGTATGAAAATGTGATATGTTTATGAACGTATGTTTTTGTCTAGGAAAGTAAATCCTTGACGGGTGCCGGGACGTCGAATCCTGGGCTGATGTTTGAGGAATAGAATCTTGTTTCCACTGGGGATGATGGTTGCAAGAATACCGGTAGGAGAAGATGACTCCGTTGGGGAATAAACTTGGCAAATAGATTACTCTGCGGGGAGTGAACTCTGTGGGGAAAGAGAGGTACTTTGCTGAGGTCGATGATAACTCCACTGGGGATACCATTGATGTGTTATGTTGAAGGATTTGATGAACTCCGCTGGGGATAGGAAGACTTCGTCGGGGACGATCTTTCCGTGGCAATTAGCTGAGGATAACCCAGTTATATCCTGGTGGGGGAATAACCTTTGAATGAAGCCGGGGGAGAGCGTTCGTGCTCTGTGGGTGACAAGCTTTCAGAATCTACTGGGGATAAGCTTCAAGACCTGCTAGGGATATGGATTCCACTTTCCTGGGGAGACTTTTGAAATTGGGGAATGGCTCCACTGGATGTCCGGTATTCTGCCGGGGAACAACCTTAGATCAAGATTACCGGGGATGCTTGTTATGGGGTTTTTGTATACTGCTGGGGAATGTTGAGATTTTTTGGGGATAATCTAACTTCCTTAAGCCTGACTGAGTAGGCTAACTCTGCTTGGGGAGAGTATCGCTGACTTGCTAGTAGATATTGTGCCTTTTAGGGCTGATTGGAGACCAACTGCTTGGGAGAGAATTGTTGAATCTTGGCTCACTCTCTGGGGAATTAAGATATCTTGGTTACATTCTTCAGCCGAATTTACGTTGGTACCTTGGTGGACAGAGCAATTAGATCGCTTTAGACAACTCATTATTGCCCCTGTTTCTGATGTTACCCGTAATTAATCCTTTGTTTCGCATGCAAATATTTATGAGTTAGCAATTAGTGTCAAATGCATATATCACAATTGAACATTGGACGTTCTTCGCAAAACAAAACAGAAAAAGGAAAAAACAACTGGCAATTTGTCTGAAAAGTGAATTTGTATTGATTTTTGAATTTGCCTGTAAATAGGCGTTTATGTACAAGAGGCTGACGTCCTAGTAAGAGAACGCCGCCGAACAAAAGAGTTTATACAATTTGTACAAAGAAACAAAACAGCTGTGTGAAAGGAATAATCCCACTGGGTTCCAACTCTGTTATCGCCTTTATATCTTCGAGCGTCTCATCACTTGGCTGCTTAGTTGAAGATGAAGCTGACTGATCGATGTCGTCTGAACCTGAAAGTTGATACCAGATTCTGGATGCAAGGTGATCCAATGAGACATAGTATTACGCTTTAATCCCTAACTTTTGCCTGGACCGCCCTTTCGGGTTTTCAGTCCACCGGGATACCCATTTTTGCCCAAGCCGCCTTTTTAGGTTTTCGACTTGCCGGGTGTACAGATTTTTTCATTTCATCCCTCATTTTGCCCGAACCCTTTTGGTTCGCCGGGAAGCCCTAATTTTTGCCTAGGTATGTCAACCTAGCGGGTCTTTTATCATGCGTAGTATCTTTTTACTATGTCTGCATTGGCGGGGTGAGGAAGGTCGTCACCATCCATGGTGGTTAGAATCATGGATCCTCCTGAGAACACATGTTTAACCACAAATGGCCCTTCGTATGTAGGGGTCTGTGATCGGTGGATCTGGAACTGACTGTTTAACGCTGGTTCGCGAAATGTCGCGGAAGCAAGAGTCGCCACCGTCTTTTATTTTCTCCAACATGGAAAGGACAAAAGCACAGAAAAATTCCTTAAAGAGATTGCTCTCGGTTCGGGAGGTAGGTTATAGAAAGGGAAGGTGTTAGCACCCTTTCTATCCATGGTTATCCATGGGCTCTTAGATACTTGCTCACTTGTGTTTTCAAAAATGGTTTGTTTGCTTTTCAACTGTGGGTTTTAAAAAAAAGTTTCTTTGAAAATTTCAGTTCGACTCTTGTATCGGTCCTCAAGAGTGTTTGAAAAGTTGCTTTCGAAAGCTTTTTGAAAAGGTGTCGGTGTGAAAAGTATTTTGATTTGTTTTGAAATTAGAGCAAGTATCTAGAGTCGTCTACCTACCCTAAGGAATTCGTCTGTGTAAATGTCCTTAAAGTAGTGCCATCCCACCATTGAGAGGTAGGTAGCACCACCGTTGGAGGTATTCGGGTCAATTTGTTTGTAGGGACATGGTGATCACCAGAGCAATAGGAAGATACCTTAGAAGCTACCCTCATGCCAGGTTCCCGGATCATGATGACTTACTAAAACATCCTCTACTCGACGATCACCTTTCGAGAGGCAAGGCAACAGTGAAGCGTACCCTAGGGGTGGTGTGTGATTTGTGTGTCGTTTTCAGATATTTTGTCTTGTTCATGTCATGGGTGATCTACGCGTTATTTTTATTTTTGTCATTCATTCTTGCATGCAAGTTTATTAACAGTTAAAAAGTTACGAGAAATGTAAAGTTTCTAAACTATTACAAAGGCGCGGGTCCACATCGCCAAATTAAATCCAGGACCCGATTTGACATAAAATAAAGATGCGAGAAATATAAATATTTAATTTACACGGCTTTGGGAGAATTACATAACAATTATAGGAAAGGAAATAAAATGCGCGAACTGGAATTATTATCGAATGCGAGGGCGTTGGACCCTTTTTAATGAAATTAAATTATAATTGAGAAATTAATTAAAATAAAAAGGAAAAGATTTTTTTGAGTTTTTTGTATTTATTGATTTTTTATGAGAATTAAATGGAATTAAAAATATTAATTAACCCTAATTCTAGTTTTTTTTTAATTTATTAAGAAAGGCATTAAAATTTAACCTAAAATTAAACCTAATTAATTAATACAACTTTATTTACAAGAAAATAATAATTAATAATTAATAATTAATATGGTGAAAAAAAAGAAAAAAAGATAAAAATGCTTAAAACCCTAATTCTACCAATTTTTAAGTTTATTGAAAAATATTAAAATTAACCTAGAATTGAAAACTAAACTAATTAATGAGATTTATTTACAAAAATATTAAAATAAAATATGTTTTTGATTTTTATGACTTTCTGATTTTTATATTATTTTTATATTTTATGAAAATAAATTGATTTAAAGAATTACAATGGAAATTAATTAAAACAAAAAAAATAGAAAAAATATGAGAAAGAATGAAAAGCAAACCCTTGGGGGGTTCTGTCCCCAAACTGGAGGTTTTTTGGCTAGCAATCAGGCCCAACGTTTAAGGCCTTTGTTGGACTTTTCAGTATTCACGTGTGTGGACGTTGACTGGGACGTATCATAGGCTTTGAATCTTGGCCATAGGATGGACGCAGTGGGACGTGTGGCATGGCAGATCATGAGACTGCATGGTGGTCTTCAGGGAATGAGCTACATGGAAACGTGTTTAGAAGAAAAATATAGAAATAAGAAGGGGGACCTGGGGTTCGAACCCAGGTCCCAAAGATTACCAATCCCACGCCTTGCCATTGGAGCTATTAACGCGCTTTGTACGTAAAATAGAAAATAAACAATATAAGGGAAAAGTGGTCAGTGACATAGAAAAATAAAAAAATGCGCGTTGGATTCAAATCATCCAACCATCGCTCGCCACCTAATCTTCTTCTTCCTTGTTTGTATTTTTCCTGAAACATAAAAAGAATTAGCGGGGGTTTTAAACCCCCCCAAAATACAGCCTTTTCCAAAATAGCGATTAGCATGTGAGGCTATATAAATTGAGCGCGACTGGTGTTTTATGTTCGTCCAAGCTTCCTGAGTTTAGCCATGGCATTGGAATGTTCTAATTTTACAGTATACAAAAATGCCCAATTTGAAATTTGAGGAACCCTAAAACATTCCAATGGCAATTTTCGCTACAAGCATTGTTAGTCAAATTAAAGGTCACCATTAGTCTCAGAACCTTCACATTAGTCTAAATCAACAGTCAAAATGTATCAAAAATGCATGCATATTAGAATACGATTATGGAAAAGTTTTGAGAAAGCTTGACACCCATATACCAATTCTGGAGGCGTGGGGACTGGAAAACGATTCAGGAAGCTTCCTTGACACTTTTGCAAGCTATTGGGATTGTTACTTTTCTCTGAATCGTGCTAGAATATGGTTTTCAGTTTTCAATTTTTTGACAAAAACTCAAACTTTGTTCTTCTTTTCTGGCGCAACTTGGAGGTCTCTAGCACTAGGGTTTGCATTAGGCTTATGTATGGAATGATTAGGGTTGAAAATTGGATCCAAAAAACCTTTGCATTGATGTACAAGATATTTGATTTTCATGCATGATTTTTTCAATCTTTTCCATGCATATTTGATACCAATCATGTTCAATTCACATTGATTCTTTCCCTATCTGATTTGCACGAAATCTTGGAGATATTTCATGCATAAAAAGATTTAAAAAGTTTGCTTTGGTATTTTTTCCATATTTTAATTAATTAAATGAATTATTAGCAATTAAAAATTCAAATAAATAAATAAAAATGATGAATAACTTCCCTTTGGGCCAAATGGTCGTGCACATGTTTTGGATGATGAATCTTGGAAGAAAATGAGGCCCATTAGCAATTTTAAGGCATTTGAAGCAAAGTTGACTTTTCAAAATACCCAAAAATTTCCCAACTTCCACAAGGCATATCTTGCTCAATTTTTAAGCTTTGATCATGTTCTTGGACATTTTGGAAAGGTCTTGAAGTCCTCTAACCAATGCCTTTGGTCCCATGTCATTTTGATTTACCAATATCAAGTTATGGCCTTTGACTTAAAGTCCCTTTTTGTTGACTTTTGAAAATGACCTATAATGTTGAAATTGATAACTTTTTGTGAGAGCATTTCTTGGACTTGAAGTGTGAAGAGGAGTTGAAGGAAATGTCTTTCTCTTCAAAATGAGCTTTGGATGGAATTTTTCTGATAATCCATGTGGAAGTTATGCCTTGGTCAAGTTACAGTTGACTTTTTCAACTGTCCAAATATGGAAACTTTTGCATCTTGAGACTTTTTGAGCCAAGCTTTGAGAATCATGATCAAGCATTGATCAAATGATGTTTGTGGCTTCAAAATGAGATGTTGTTAAAAAATTTGAACTTTTGACTGTCAAATGACCATTTTGCCCCTACAGTTGACTGTTGAGCAACTAGGGTTTTTGACTGTGCAATTTTGTGCTGTAAGTCTTGAAACTTGGCATGAGGGTGCTTGACCATGTTTATAGGCATGTGGGACTTGATTGGACCCTTGGAAACTTCATTTTCTTTGTCAGAACCAAAACCCTAGTTTTTGACTGTCTTAGGAGGATGGTTGACTGTGTAACCCTTGGGGAATTTTGAAGCATGCTTTTGGCAAATCTTGAAGAATATGGGAGGGCAAATTTTGGGGTACAACAGGGTCCATTTGCCCCTGGGATAACTTTGAGGAAGAATGATGCGTTTGATTACCATGTCCCCAACTTGATACTCTTGTGGTCTGACCTTCTTGTTAAGTGCCCTGATCATTCGTTTTTGATACGTTTGACCATGACAAATAGTAGCGAGCCTCTTTTCATCAATTAGGTTTAACTGATCAAGTCGAGTCTGGATCCAGTCATCTTTGCTCAGATCTGCATCCTTCATTATCCGGAGAGAGGGTATCTGGACTTTAATAGGCAAGACTGCCTCCATGCCGTAGACCAAGGAAAAAGGAGTTGCTCCAGTTGACGTTCTTGCTGAGGTACGGTACCCATGAAGAGCAAACGGTAACATCTCGTGCCAATCTTTATAGGTCACTGTCATCTTCTGCACAATCTTCTTGATATTCTTATTAGCTGCCTCTACAGCCCCATTCATCTTCGGTCGGTAAGGAGAAGAGTTGTGGTGCTGTATCTTGAATTGCTCGCAGAGCTCAGTGATCATCTTGTTATTAAGATTGGTACCGTTGTCCATAATGATCCTTTTCGGGACGCCGTATCGACAGATCAGATTATGCCGAATAAACCGTGCCACAACGTTCTTGGTTACTGTGGCGTAAGAAGCTGCTTCAACCCACTTTGTGAAGTAATCAATCGCAACCAGGATGAAGCGATGCCCATTGGATGCCGTAGGTTTAATCTCGCTGATCATATCAATGCCCCACATTGCGAAAGGCCAAGGTGCTGTCAAGACATTCAGAGGGACTGGAGGAACGTGCACCTTATCTGCATAAATCTGGCACTTATGACATGTCCGAGAATGTTGGTAACAATCAGCTTCCATTGTGGACCAAAAATATCCCACCCGAAGGATTTTCTTTGCCATAGTGTGTCCACTGGAATGCGTTCCGAAGGTACCTTCATGCAGCTCTGCCATGATCCTTTCTGCTTCAGTCTTATCCATACAACGCAGTAAGGTTGAATCATGGTTCCACTTGTAGAGAATGTCGTTGCTGAGGAAGAACTTTGCTGCGAACCTTCTCAGAAACTTCTTGCCGTTGACAGATGTACCCTCGGGGTACTCTTGGGCTTCAAGATACCTCTTTACTTCATGATACCAAGGTTTTTCAGTTACCTCTTCAGCCTCAAGATCACAACAATATGCCGGTTCGTCCAGTTTCCAGATGATGATCCGGGGAGCCTCATTGTCCCATTTGACTTTGAACATAGAAGACATCGTAGCCAGCGCGTCCGCCAGCTGATTCTCCTCTCTTGGGAAATGTTCAAAAGTTATCTCTGTGAAATGGGGGATCAATGCCAACACACATTCTCTTTAAGGAATAAGATTTGGGTGTTTCGTATCCCACTCGCCTTTGATCTGATTGATCACGAGAGCGGAATCTCCGAAGACACTCAGAAACTTAATCCTTAAGTCAATTGCAGCTTGAAGACCCATGATGCATGCCTCATACTCCGCCATGTTGTTGGTGCAGTTGAAACATAGCCGGGCAGTGAGTGGAGTATGAGTGCCTTGAGGGGATATGATCACAGCGCCGATGCCGTTACCCAAAGCATTGGAGGCTCCGTCAAAGTGCATAGACCATCGGGATCCTTCCTCAGGTCCTTCATCCGGTCCAGGTACTTCACAATCAGTCACTACCATGATGTTCTCGTCTGGAAACTCAAAATTCATTGACTGGTAGTCGTCCACTGCCTGGTGTGCCAAATGGTCTGCCAATACACTTCCTTTGATATCTTTCTGAGTCGTATACTGGATGTCGTATTCTGTCAAGATCATCTGCCATCTTGCTATTCTTCCAGACAGAGCAGGCTTTTCGAATATGTACTTTATTGGATCCATCTTTGAAATCAACAGAGTAGTGTGAGTCAGCATATACTGTCTCAGCCGACGAGCAGCCCATACCAAAGCACAACAAGTTTTCTCGAGCAGTGAGTATCGGTTCTCACAGTCGGTAAACTTTTTGCTAAAGTAATAAATGGCGTGCTCTTTTCGGCCGGACTCATCATGCTGCCCCAGCACGCACTCCATTGAGTTGTCAAGTACTGTCAAGTATAGTATTAGAGGTCTCCCTTCAACCGGTGGCATAAGAATGGGTGGTTCTTGGAGATACTCTTTGATTCTGTCAAAAGCGGCCTGACATTCATCATTCCAACGTACTACTTGATCTTTCTTCAGCAGCTTGAAGATTGGTTCATAGGTAGCAGTTAGATGCGAGATGAATCAGGCAATGTAATTCAGACGTCCTAGAAAGCCTCTAACTTCTTTCTCTGTCTTAGGAACTGGCATCTCTTGTATGGCTTTAACCTTGGCAGGGTCCACTTGAATACCTTTGTCGCTCACGACGAAGCCTAGCAACTTTCCAGATCTTACCCCAAATGTGCACTTGTTCGGGTTCAACCTCAGCTTGTATGACTTTAACCGGTCAAACAGTTTCTGCAGATGATCAAGGTGTTCTTCCTCAGTTTGGGACCTTGCAATCATATCATCGACGTATACTTCTATCTCATGATGGATCATGTCATGAAATAAAGCAACCATGGCACATTGGTAGGTTGCCCCAGCATTTTTCAACCCGAATGGCATGACCTTGTAGCAGAAGGTGCCCCACTGAGTAACAAAGGTAGTCTTTTCCATATCTTCAGGAGCCATTTTGATCTGATTATAACCTGAAAAACCATCCATGAAGGAGAACACCTTGTGCTGAGCAGTATTGTCAACCAGAACGTCGATGTGAGGTAGAGGGAAATCATCCTTGGGGCTGGCCCTGTTCAGATCCCTGTAATCAACACACATTCGGACCTTTCCATCTTTCTTCGGCACTGGAACCACATTGGCAACCCACTGAGGGTAAGAAGTTACTTCTAGAAACCCGACATCGAATTATTTCATAACCTCAGCCTTGATCTTCTCGGACATCTCTGGACGCATACGGCGGACTTTCTGTTTAACCGGAGGGCATTCTGCCTTGGTAGGCAAGTGATGGACCACAATGTCGGTATCCAACCCAGACATGTCTTCGTAAGACCAGGCGAAGATTTCCACATAGTCATGCAGCATCTGGATCAACCGTTGTTTTATGCTGAGCTCTAGATTGGCACCAATCTTGACTTCCTTTCTATCTGCCTCAGTACCCAGATTTATCGTTTCCACTGGCTCTTCATGTGGCTGAATGGCCCTCTCTTCCTGGAGTAGCAGTCTTGCAAGCTCTCCAGGCACTTCACAATCATCTTCACCTTCGTCTTCGGCCAAGTTGATCGGATTTTCGAAGTCATAACTGGCAGTAGCAGAGTCGTTACCAGTGAGATCCAGAGTGGATTAAAACCTGTATGGGTGAGTGTGTGTAAATATAGCTGTTTTGCAATATATAAAGAAAGAAAGAAAGGGAGCACAAGATTTGAAATGCGAAAAACTTCCAATGTCTTTATTCATGATATATGGAAAAGACAAGTAATAAGCCCTCACAAATGAAGCCACGGTGCCCCGGGTAAGACACCGGGCCATAAAGTCTCAAGATATTATTCATATAAAAATACAAAGGAATTCATTACTGCGTAACAAAAGTAACAGGTATGCAGTCTTTTGCAATCCAATTGCTCGGTCCACTGTCGGCCGTTGGGTAGATCCAACTGTTGAACTCAGATTCCTCCACTTCGTCACCATCCCTGATAGCATTCACCCCATGGTCAGGCAGGGGAGCTGTTACCACATTAGGCTTCTCGGGAGCCTCGAACTGAACCTCTTTAGCATCGATAAGGTCTTGAACCTTATTTCTTAGGGACCAACAATCATCAGTAGAATGCCCCGGGCTATCAGAGTGATAAGCACAGTGGGCATTTGGATTATACTTCGGAGAGGTCGTGTTCACCACCTTTGGAGCCTCTCTGACGGTTACCAAGTTGGTCGACAGCAGTTGCGGCAAGATCTGCGCCAAGGTCATACTAAGCCGAGTATATTCTCTTCTGGGTCTCTCACCCCTTGGTTGGTTAGGTTGCCGAGGAGCAGAAACAGGCTTTGCAATTACCACCGCGTTGACAGCTTGGCGGTGTTCCGGTTTGTTCTGCCTCCTAGACCCATACACAGCATTGGCTTCCTTTTTGAAAGGTTTCTTCTCAGAATTTGAAGACGCACCCTTATGTATCTTCCCTGATTTCATACCAGCCTCTATCCTTTCCCCAGTCAGAATGAGATCTGTAAACCCTGCAGATGAATTGCCAATGAGATGATTGAAGAACGGCCCGGAGAGGGTCCCCAAGAACATGTCCACAAGTTCACGGTCGGTTAATGGTGGATGCACCCTGCCAGCCCGGTCCCTCCACTTCTGCACATACTCTTTAAAACCTTCTCCCGATCCTAACGACATACCCTGGAGTTGGGTACGTGTAGGAGCGAGGTCGGCATTATACTGATACTGCTTGTATAAAGCAGTAGCCAATTCCTCCCAGTTACGAACCTTGGTTCCATCCAGCTGATAGAACCATTCGAGATGAGTCCCTGAAAGACTCTCCTGGAAGAAATGGATCCATAAGTTCTTGTCCACAGTATACGGCTGGATCTTCCGCACATAAGATCTGAGATGTAGCTTAGGGCAGGACGCCCCGTCATACTTTGCGAAAGATGGTGCTTTGAACTTGTGTGGGATTACCACACCTGAAGATAGACCCAGGTCTCCAAAATCCAACCCAGGCACTTGTTGAATTTCCATGGCATTCAGACGATCCTCTAACTGCTTGTACTTGTCTTCAGCTGGAGGATACTGCTCTTCATTGAAATCAGTCTCGTTGTCAGAGACCACCGGACTAGGAACCCTTCCCCCTTGGGGACTGCCTTTCCCTATAGAAGAACCAGCTTGATCAACCTCATTCTGCAGTGTGTTACCAAACCTCCGGCCAGTGTTGAATAGTACAGTTCTCTTCTTCTTCTTCTTGACCAGCAAAGCTTTCAATTCCTCTTGACCTTGGGCCAAACTCATGATCAGCTCTTGGAACTGGGCGTTTTGAGCCTGGAGGGCCTTGATGGATTGCTCAGTAGATGATTCAGGATTCATGATGCTGAAATAAACAGCGAAGAACATTAAACCACCTGTAAAAAAGGAGTACCTGCTATGCACATGATGCATGATATGCTGTTTATGCAATGCATTCAAGGGTTCGAAAGTTCAAATTTGTTGCAGACAAAAAGGAACACACGTTATCATTAAGAAATAATTGTTCAGTACATCAAAGCCTCATGGGCAAAAATTACAAAGTAAATCAATCCCAAAAGACACTGCGCATCCTCTTTGGAGCAATGTAAGTGTTGAGAGTCTTTTCCTCGTGCAGTAGGCGGGTGAGCTCCAAGACCTTCTTCTCACTAGCATGTAGAGTGGCTTCAAGAGAATTCCGTTCTTCCTTAAGCTGGATCCAGCTCTTCTGCATTTCTTCCCAGGATGTAGGCATGTCAGGATGTTGAATGGTGTAGGACACCTCTCCTTCCAAAACTGGCTCTTTGATCACAGGGAGAACATGAGGATAAGGCATCACTAACTTCTGGGAGCGGGCTCGTACCCACTTGAGATAAGGTTCCAACGGGATGGAGTTCCTGTGCCCCAGTCTCTTGCTGTCTACCCTGTTGGGCATCCTCCAAGCTCTGATAAATCTCTGGCGAAGTCCTTGTGCATCGTTGTCGAAGTCAAAAACTATGTCATGAATTAACATGTCACGGGGGCCATCTCTCCGAGCATATCCAAACTGTCTCCAGGCCAAGCATGGGTTGTAAGTAATACCTCCTCTGATTCCAAGTAAAGGAACATTAGGAAACTCCCCGCAACGATCAATGATAGTGACATCCTCTCTGGACCGAGAACGCCAATGTATATCAGCATGTGTAAGAGTCATCAATCGTTGTGACCATCTCAAACCCCGTTCATTCTTCAAAACTGATTGTGGAAGGTGCGAAATAAACCACCTTCCCAAGAGAGGAGTGCAGCACATAAGAACACCTCTTTTTCTCATGGTTCGAGTGTAACATGAGTGAAGGATGTCCCCAAGCAACGTAGGTATAGGATTCCTGGACATGAAGATCTTGACAGCATTGATATCTATAAGCTGATATGGATTTGGGAACAACACCAATCCATAGACAAGGAGGGCCACAACTTCTTCAAAAGCTTGTAGGTCAAGGGAATTCCAACACTCTTGGGCCTTCTCAAACAGGAATCTGGCCAAGAACCCTTTGATACCACTTCTAACTTCCCAATGTCCCTTGATGTCAGATGGTTGTAGGCGTAATGCTTTAGCAGTCTCTTCAAGTTTGGGTTCCTTTTCCGTACCGTTGTAGGGTAGTTGACTAAGGATAGGGATCTTCAGAAGCCGGGAGAACTCTTCCAATGTAGGCACCAGTTGATAATCCAGGAAAGTAAAACAGTGATGCAGAGGGTCAAAGAACTGGAAGAGAACCTTTATCATATCTTCCTCAATGTTGGTGTTGACCAAGCTGATGAGTCTTCCATGTTTCTCACTGAAAGAAGAGCTCTCGGAAATCCTGGATATAAGTTCCTTAAGCTGAGGAGGGATCCTTACAAGGCTGATTTGAATTGTCTTTCTGCGGATAGTTTCCATGTCCTACAAAACAAGAACAAAGATGAAGATTCGAACCCCTGAAATGGTTAGTCAATGCATATGATGTTGTATGATGTTATGATGCAATGATTAAACACACCACAAGTATCCACAAAAAGCAAACATGGTAAGGCACACAAGACAACCCTTAGAGTTTAGGCCAACATGGGGTTTGGGGTACTACCCTCAGGAGGTTGGTGGGCTCAAAACCTGTCCTATCAGAAGTAACCGGGTTCTAAGGGTCCCAATATCATTGGATTGTTTTCTGTGTTCATCGTTTCGATTTAGCCACTGAACTGGCGACCGAAATATTCCAAGAAAACAACCCTCAACTGAGTGTAGTATCGAGTATCAACCAACCTCGGACTGCACCAAAGTCAGTTATCTCACTACCCTAAAGAGGCCAAGATGGTTCAATTAAGGTTCCTAAGGTCAGTTGATGCTTCACGACACCACGCGGAGGCCCCGTACTCTCCTTGACTTGACTCAAGGGTTACCGGTACTCACCAAAGTGCCACATCAACGTAGCAGACTGCTTCAACCGCGTCGGTATACCCCGCACTGTTCCCTCACAGCCTTGTTGCTACTTTCTAAGAAGGTATCCCCCAGATCCGGGTTAGGATCTATAGAACTCCCAAGACAGTTCCCACAATAATAAAGTAAACAATTCAGACAATTGAAAACGCAAGTGATCTTAGTCCTAAGGTACACCTCATTTTTAAAGTTTGTCCCCAGCAGAGTCGCCAGTTCTGTGATCGGTGGATTTAGAACTGACTGTTTAACGCTGGTTCGCGAAATGTCACGGAAGCAAGAGTCGCCACCGTCTTTTATTTTCTCCAACATGGACAGGACAAAAGCACAGCAAAATTCCTTATGAGATAGTTTCTCGGTTCGGGAGGTAGGTTTATAGAAAGGGAAAGTGTTAGCACCCTTTCTATCTGTGGTTATCCACGGGCTCTTAGATACTTGCTCACTATGTTTTCAAAATGTTTTCTTTTCAATTGTGAGTGGGTTTGAAAAAATTTTCGTTTAAAGATTTCTGAATAACTCTTGTATCAGTCCTCAAGAGTGTTTGAAAAATTTGTTTTGAAAGTTTTTTTGAAAGTGTCGGTATGAAAAGGTTTTGTTTTGTTTTTTAGAGAGCAAGTATCCATGAGTCGTCTACCTACCCTAAGGAATTAGGCTGTGTAAATGTCCTTAAGGTAGTGCCATCCCACCATTGAGAGGTAGGTAGCACCACCGTTGGAGGTGTTTGGGTCAATTCGAGTTTAGGGACAGTGTGGTCACCGAAGCAACAGTTAGGACACCTTAGAAGCTACCCTTATGTCCTTGATCCTTTTTTAATCCGAGGCAACCGTTTCGAGGCAACTGTTCTGAGGTAACTTATTCCGAGGCAACTGGATCATGGACATAAGGACTTACTAAGACGTCCTATACTTGACGACCACGTTTCGAAGGCAACAAGTGAGGCGTACCCTAGAAGTGGTGTGTGTATTTGTGTGTTGTTTTCATGTTAAATTTATCTTTGATCAGAGCATTGTGAGCTACGCTTGTTTTTAATTAATCATACATTCTTTCATGCAATTTAGAATTTAAGAGTGCGGAAAGTAAAAGACGGAAATATAAAGCTACGCTATTACAAGGCGCGGGTCTATACATCACCAAAGTACAAAGACTCGTTTGGTAAAAATGCGGAAAGTAAATAAAATACCTAATTACTATTACAATCCTTGAGCAGTTACATAATATTCAAAAGAAAAATAATGCGTGCGACAGAAATTAAAATTGAACGTCCGAGGGTTTTGCCCCTTTTGAGAAATTAAATTAAATTAAAGCTAATTAATATTTAATTAAAGAAAATAAAGTATTTTTTATGTTTTTTTGGTATTTATGAAAATAAAGAAAATTAAAATCAAGATGAAACCCTAATTCTATGTATTTTAATTATTAATGAAAATATCAAAGTTAACCTAATTTACTAGTTAATTAATGTACATGTTTATTTACAAAAATAAATAGTAATAATAATAAATAATGAGGAAAAATTAATTAAGAAAAAGATGAAAATGTCAAAAAACCTAATTCTAGATATTTTTTATTTATTAAGAAAAAAAAGATTAAAATTAAAACCTAATTTAACTAAATTAATTATTAGAATTTATTTACAAAAAATATTTTAATGGTGAAATTAATAATAATTAAATATAAAATATTTTCTTGATTTTTTCTGATTTTTTATTATGAAAAGAAAATTTAGGTGAATTAATGAAAACAATTAAAAACAATTAAAAAGAATTATAAAGAAAAGAAAATTAAAAATAGAATACAAACATAGGGGGTATCAGGCCCAGAATGGAGGTATGATTTGAGAAATTCAGGCCCATCAGCCAAAGGCCTTGTTGACTTTCCACGCTTGTGTGTATGTCCATTGACTGAGCCCTACCATGGAATTCATTCAGTGGCCCTTGGATTGAACCCTGAAGCCACTTGGCAAGCACATGCATGAGCGTGTATGGTAGGCCATAGAATGAGTGCTGCACTAGAACACATTGAAACGAAAATTATTAAGCATATGGGGGGACCTGGGAATCGAACCCAGGTCCCTATACCTGCAAGACACCTCATCAACCAACTGAGCTATTGCGTGCGTTTGTTATATGGATAGACAAAAAATATAATATACAAAAACATTGGATAGTAGTATAAGATAAAAAATTACGCGCCAGATTTGAATCTCCCAATAGCATCAGGCCACGTCCATCTTCTTCCTTGTTTTCCCTACAATTATAAAACAAATAGCGGGGGTTTTAAACCCCCACTAAGTGGCACAGTAAATAATAGCGAATACGCCTACAAGTTGAATAAATTGAGCGCGAGGGTTTCGTTGAGTCAGGTTTCTTGCAACGAATTCAACCATGTATGTTTGGTGGTCTAATTTTACCATATATGAGAACCCCCAATTTTGAAGTTCTGAAACCCTAGGTTTCATCAATGGTGGATTTGGCTACAGGCAGTGTTAGTCCAATTAAATGTTACCAATCGCTTCAGAAAGATGTTATTAGTGTAAATCAATGAATAAAACATATGAATGATGCGTGAAAATTAAAAATCGATTATGGACATTTTTGTGACAAGCGTGATTCTGTTCTACCGATTCTTGGAGTATGGGGACTTGTTCTTGATTGCAATAGGCTCCTAGCAACGTCAGTAATGCAATGGAAAAGCTTTTAGGTCTTGAATCGCCCTGCAAATACGAAATCAGTTTCCAAGTTTTTGATGAAAAGTTGCAACTTTGTTCTATGGCTTTAGCAGATTTTTCGTGTATCCTTGCATTAGGTTAGGTCTTGCATAAGTACATGAAGCAAACTAGGTCAAAAACAAGCCCATGGATCCATTGAATTTATGATTTGAAGATTTGATTTTCAATTATGTATTTCCAATCTTTTTTCATTGAAAACCCTTGTCAATCATGGAAAATATTTCCTTTTTGAATGAGAAACGATTTGCTAGCTTGCCCTAGTTTGATTTGCTGCACCAAAAGATTTGAAAGGCATTATTTGATATTTTCTCATAATTAAATCTAATTAAATGAATTAATAAGAATAAAAATTCAATTAATTAATTAAAAATAAGAAAATAAATCCCTTTGAGCTCAATGGGTCGTGCATAGGCTTTGGGTAATGATTCAAGGAAGAAATTGAGGCCCAATAGCAATTTTGAAGTGTTTTAGGCAAAGTTGACTTTTCAAAATTCCCAAAAATTTCCCAACTTCTCCAATGCATATCTTGCTCAATTTTGAAGATATGAACATGTTCTTGGACATTTTGGAAAGGTCTTGAAGTACTCTAACCAATTTCTTTGGTCCCATGTCATTTTGATTTACAAATCTCAAGTTATGGTCTTTGACTTAAAGTGCCTTTTTGTTGACTTTTGAAAATGACCTATAATGTTGAAATTGATAACTTTTTGTGAGAGCATTTCTTGGACTTGAAGTGTGAAGATGAGTTGTAGGGAATTTCATTATATTCAAAATGAGCATTGGATGGGATTTTTCTGATAAACCATGAAGAAGTTATGCCTTGGTCAATTTGCAGTTGACTTTTCCAACTGTCCAAAAATAGAAACTTTTGCATCTTGAGACTTTTTGAGCCATGCTTTGAGAATCATGATCAAGAATTGATCAAATGATGTTTGTGGCTTCAAAATAAGATGTTGACCAAAAATTTTGACTTTTGACTGTCAAATGACCATTTTGCCCCTGCAGTTGACTGTGGAGCAATTAGGGTTTTTGACTGTGCAACTTGATGCTGTGAGTCTTGAAACTTGACATATAGATGCTTGACAATGTATATAGGCATATGGGACTTGATTGGACCCTTGGAAACCTCAATTTCTTTGCAAGAACCAAAACCCTAATTTTGACTGTGTTAGGAGGCAATTGGACTGTGCAACCTTTGAGGGATTTTGAAGCTTGATCTTGCCAAATCTTGAAGAATATGGGATGGAAAATTTTGGGGTACAACAACTCGGAAACAGGGGTAAAAATTAGAACTTGAACAGGAATAGTAGCAGGTACACTGGCGGGTGTAATGACAACAGGCGTCCGAACAACTGGTGGAGAGATCTCAGGGGAGAAAAGCCTTCCGCTACGGGTGACTTTGGCAGGTCCAACAATATTGCTGACGTCAGTATCAGCTTCTTCAGCATTCAAATCTTGCTTAACTTTGTGATAGTAAACGTCAGTCCCATAATGCCACGGGACAACTTTATTGGATGTATAGGGGATAGGCCCAGTAACAGTGATGATCAATGGTGCGATTCTTGGTACAGATGTAATTCTAACCGGATTTCTCGAGGAATCCTTGGAAGAATTGTCGAAAATGGTGATGATAGCAACTTCTTCAGTAGGAACCAAAGGAACAACAGTATTCTCAAACAGAATTTATTTATTATCCATCAAGCGTTGGACACCTGACTTCAAAAGATGGCAACCGGTAGGTAGGACAGCACACATATGGAAACCTTCGTCACAACCCGAAAATAAAACGGCTAACAAAAGGTTCTTCTTTACAGTCATCAAAGGGGTAACAACATCGTTCACAAAAACCACAAACGAGTCTTCATCTATAGCATTCACTCCATGCTTGGGCATAGGAGCAGTCACAACATTAGGTCTTTCAGGTGCTTCGAACTCAATCTCCTTAGCATCAATTAAGTCCTGTACTTTATTCTTTAAGACCCAACAGTTATCCATGTCATGCCCCGGGCTACCAAAGTGAAAAGCACAACGGGAATTCGGATCATACATGGGTAATGCAGTGTTGGGGGTCTTCGGGGCCTCCTTCAGAATCACCAAGTTGGTTTTCAATAACTGCGACAGAATCTGAGATAAAGTCATGTTGAGCTGAGTGAATTGTCTTTGTGGCCTCTCGGCCCTTGGCTGATTGTTGCGTTGAGGAGCAACAACAGGTCTTGATATAACAACCACATTAACAGCTTGGTGGAGTTCAGGTCTATTGTGGCTTTTTAAACTGTAAACAACACTGGACTCCTTCTTAAAAGGCTTCTTCTCTGTGCCTGACGAAGCACCGTTCTGTATTTTTCCAGATTTGATACCAACCTCAATTCTTTCCCCAGTCATAATCAGCTCTGTAAACCCGGACGATGAGCTTCCAATCAGATGGTTGAAATACAGACCAGATAAGGTCCCCAAAAACATATCCACTAGTTCCCTATCAGCCAAGGGTGGTTGCACTCTTCTGGAGAGGTTCCTCCACTTCTGAGCATAATCTTTGAAACCCTCACCCGCACCCATAAACATACCCTGTAGTTGGGTACGTGTAGGAGCGAGGTCGGCGCTGTATTGGTACTGCTTGTAGAAAGCAGCAAACAAGTCCTCCCAATTGCGGATACTGGCTCCTTCCAGCTGGTAAAACCATTCAAGCTGAGTCCCTGAGAGACTGTCTTGAAAGAAATGGATCCAGAGGTTCTTGTCAGTGGTGTACGGCTGAATCTTTCTAACGTACGACCGAAGATGTAGCTTCGGACAAGAAACTCTATCGTATTTAGCAAAGTCTGGTGCTTTAAACTTGTGGGGAATCACCACCCCAGATGACAGATCCAAATCACCAAAGTCTAGGCCAGGCACTTTCTGAACTTCCATCGCATTCAACCGGTCTTCCAATTGCTTGTATCTATCCTCAGTCGGAGGATACTGGTCTTCGTCAAAGTCGGTCTCGTTGTCTGAAACCACAGGGCTAGGAGCCCTCCTTTCTTTCTGATTATCTCCCCCTCCAGATGAGTGGGTCAAATCAACCTCTTCTCGCAAATCGTTTCTGAATCTGCGACCCATATTAAATAGGACCGTCTTCTTCTTCTTCTTCTTCTTCTCTTTCAAGATAAGGGTCTTCAGATCTTGCTGACCCTTAGCCAAACTCATGAACAATTCCTGGAACTGGGCGTTTTGAGCTTGCAGAGCCTTGATTGCTTGTTCAGTTGACGGTTCAGAAGGCATGATGAGTGCTGAAATAAATAGCGAAGAAGATGAGAAAACCTGTAGGGGTACCTGTTATGAGGTGCATGGGAATGATATGCGCATGATATGATTTCAAAGACTTTTAGGGATTCAAATTTGTAAACAAAAAAGAAACACACTTTTATTAGATAAACTTTGAATTCAATTGTTCAACAAATGCCTTTAAGGCGTTACAAAAAAGAAAAAATTGAAAGGTAAATCAAAACTAGAAATAAATTAAAAGACAATCAGCGCTCCCATGGTCGTTTTCCTTTGGTGTTGACATAGTCGTTGAGGATCTGCTCGTTCTCCAGTTTCCTTGTCAACTTCTGAATCTTCTGCTCTTGCTCGTGATACTTTTCTCTATAAGTATCCCGTTCTTCCCTCAGCTGCATCCAGGACCTTTTCAATGCCCCAATGTCAGTAGGCATGTAAGGGTGTAGGATGGTAGGAGGAACCCCTTATTCATCAGCAACTTCAACAGTTATAGGCAAGACAGCTTTGTAGGGAATTCCCAGCTTTTGGGCACGTATGCGAACACATCAGAGATATGGTTCCATTGGTAGAGAAGTCTTCGCACCCAGCTCGTGTGGATCAGACCTGTGTACTCTATCCCAAGCCCTTATGAATCTGCGACGTTGCTCGTCACTATCTCCTTGGAAATCAAAGACAATACTAGGCATTAGTAACTCATGAAGTCCTTCCCTCCTAGCACGCCCAAACTGACGTAAGGCCAAGCACAAATTATAAGTGATCCCTACATTGGTTCCTATCAGTGGAACATTGGGGTATTCCCCACAGCGATCAATAATAGCCACATCTTTCATACCCTTGATAGTCCAAATGATGTCGTTATGAGAGAGAGACATGATCCTATAGGCCCAGCCCATGCCTTCCTTGTTCTTCAACACTGATATGGGGAGGTGAGAAATAAACCACCTCGCCAACAATGGTGCACAGCTCATAAGGGTTCCCCGCTTCCGAGCAGTACGGGCATAAAGAGAATGAAGAATGTCACCCAAGAGAGTGGGTACTGGATTACCGGACATAAAGATCTTTACCGCATTCACGTCAACAAAGGAATCGGAGTTAGGAAACAATACCAAACCATATATCAGAAGAGCCAGAATATCTTCAAATGCTTGGAAGTCTAGACTGTCCTAGAACTGATTAGCCTTACCAACCAAGAATTTAGTCAAGAAGCCCTTTGCTCCACTACGAGTTTCCCAGTTTGACATTACCTCAGCCTTTGTCAGATGAAGGGCTGAAGCAATCTCTTCCGGCCTAAGGATCTTCTCCCAACCTGTGAACGGGGTTTGCTCTAGAATAGAGATGTCGAGCAGATCAGAGAAACTCTTCCAAGGTAGAGACCAACTGGTAGTCCGGAAAAGTAAGGCAATGGTATAGTGGATCAAACAATTGGACTAAGACACTCATCATCTACTCGTCCAATTTGGAAGTGACCAAACCAAGAAGGTGCCCATGTCTTCTGATGAAGGAAGTAGTATCTGGCATCTTTGCAACCAATTATTTAAGCAGAGTGGGAACCTGGACAAAGTTGATCCGGATGGTGTTTCTACGCATGGGTGCCATGACCTACAAAACAGAATAAATATGAATGAAATAGGTTAGTCCAATGTAAGATGCATGCAATGTCATGATGTCATGATGTCATGATAGAAAGCACACCACAAGTATCCACAAATAGCAAACATGGTAAAGGCACACAAGTCACACAGAGAGCCCTTAGATTTCAGACTGGCAAGGAGTTTAGGTATTACCCTCTTTCAGTTTAGTTGGTTCAAACCTGTCCTAAAAATAGTAACCGAGTTCTAGAGGATCTCAATATCACTGACTACCCTCGATCGGTCATAATTCCAGTTTAGCAACCTTTTCTTGCGGCCGGAATCATCACGAGAGTTTAGTCTCAATGAGTGTAGCATACTGCTACTGTTCTATGGCCAAGTTGGTCAATTTAAAGGTTCTAAGGTTAGTTGGTGCTTAATGACCCCTTAGAAGACCCATATTCTCCTCGTTGCGCCACAAGGGATATCAGTACAAACTAAAGTGCCACACCAACGTAGCTACTGCTTCAACCGTATCGGTCTACGCTGTATAGTTTCCTCACAGTTTATTGCTACTTACCTAAAGGGTATTCCCCAGATCCGAGTTAGGATCTATAGTAACTCCGATTCAAACCCACAAAGATAAAGAATACAAATCAAGCAATTGAAAACAATATGAACTATTCCTAAGGTACACCCCACTTATAAATATCCCCAGCAGAGTCGCCAGTTCTGTGATACGGTGGGAAGAACTGACTGTTTTATGGAATGCTGGTTTGCGTTTTGCGTTTGTTTTTGCAAAATTTCGCGGTAAGCAAGAGTCGCCACCGAATTTTATTTTATCCAACAAGGAAAGGAAAAAAGCACAGAAAAATTCCTTTTTTGAGATATTTCTCGGGTTCGGGGGGTAGATTATAGAAAGGGAAGGTGTTAACACCCTTTCTATCCGTGGTTATCCATAGGCTCTTAGATACTTGCTCAAATGTTTTCAAAATTGATTTCTTTGTGCTTGTAGGTTTGAAAAAAGTTTTTGTTTTGAAACTTCGATTTAACTCTTGCTTCTGTCCTCAAGAGTGTATGAAGTGTTTTTGAAAACTTTGTTCGAAAAAGTGTAAGTGTGAAAAGTTTTTGTTTTTGAAAGAGCAAGTATCTAAGAACCATCTACCTACTCGAAAAAGGAATCGTTATAGGCTATTTTCCTTTAGACAATGCTATCCCACTATTATTGAGTAGGTAGCACCGTCGTTGGAGTTTAAGGGTCAATTCGAATGAGGGACATACGGTCACTAAAGCAATGTTAGGACGCCTTAGCGGTAACCCTAATGTCTTAGATCATTTGCTTGAGGCAACAATATCTGAGGCAACCATTTCGAGGCGACTATGATCTTTTAGACAAGAGGGCGACCTCTAAAACGACCTATACTTAATGACTGTGTACGAAGGCAACCAAGCAAGGTGTACCCTAAGAGTGTGCATGCGCGAGTGTGTCGTTTTCAGTCAATTTTATCTTTGTACATGTTAAGGGTGATCTAAGTTGATTTTAGGTTAAAATATTCAGTCTTGTCATGTCATCCTATTATCAAACATCTAACAGTTATAATTTGCGGAAATAAAATGCGGAATTTAAATTACAAGGCGTCAGGTATTTACATCGCCAAAGACAAATCCTTAAAAATAAATAAAGCGATAAAAAATAAATAAAGGTCCTATTAACTATTACAAACCGAAGGCAAATACATTATTGGATAAAAAAAGTAATTCGCGTGCGGGAAATTAAATCGAGTGTAATTAGGGCTTTGACCCTTTTTGGTTAAAGGAAATATTTTTGTTGTTTTTATTTTAAGAAAGAAATTAACCTAAATTAATTACTAAATTAATAAATTAATTAATTAATAAAAAAATAAATATTTTTGGGTTTTTTATTTATTTTAAGGAAGAAAATAAAATCAATTGAATTAGTAAAAACCTAATTAAGTCTAATTTAATTTTAATTATTTACAAAAATATGTTAAAGTTATTCTAATTAAAACCTAAGTTAATTTAATTAGTGTTTATTAATAAAATACAAATTAAAATTTGATTAAATATAAAAATAATTTTTTTGTGATTTTTATTTTAAAGAAAAGAATTTTAATTGGTTAGTAAATTAAATAAAACAATAAAAACAATTAATAAAACTAAATAAATAAAATAGAAAAGAAAGGGGTTTGGGCCTGATTCCATGGTGTATAAAGCAATTCTGAGGCCCATTAGAGTTGGCCTTGTTGACTTTTTGAGATCCAGTAGGCGTGCATGGACTTTGCTTGTGGTAGACCCTCACTCCCGGATCACCAGATCTGGCCTTTGGCCATCTGGCTATTGGATGTATGAAGGTGCACGGTGAGCTGCAGGCTTGGATACACACACAATTGCCTGAAAGAAAAAATCAAATAGGAATTGGGAGACCTGAGATTCGAACCCAGGTCCTGAAAGTGATTGCCAATGCACGCTTGCCACTACACTGCTTTGTTCTCTTTGTTAGTAATATACACATAAAGCATAATATATTAAAACAAGTCAATGGCCAGAACAAAAATAAAAATGCGCGCGTGGTTTGTATGAAGCAATGGGTGGACGCCACATATTGTCTTCAACCTTCATTCGTGGCTAAAACCCTGTAAAACCTATAGCTACGGACACAGGCCGTCACTACAAGTCTTGCATATTCCAAAATCCACTGTAGGCCATAAAAATGAATTCTAAAGGCATGGTTGTGCTCGTCTCATCATCCTGGTCACAACCATACTCTTCTTGATGGTCAATTATTCCTGAAACAAAAACACCCAAAAATATCCAAGAAACCCTAGCTATGGCATCTTGCAAAACAGGTCATGTAAACAAAATTAAATAATGTCAAAAGCTTGGAAATGTTGTAAGGAGTATAAATATGCCAATAATTTGTTCAAATGATGCAAGAATGAAGAGTTACGATTTCATGAACAGAGCGGGTTATCGTGATACTTACAGCGTGTTTGGGCGTATGAGCAAGCTTGCTTTTGATCCAGGAAGATTGAGTGAACACCCAGGAAGCGATTGGGATAGGTTTTGGCTTCTGAAAACGCCTCTAGCTATGATTTCAAATTCAAGCTTTTGGTGACTTTTTTCAAACTTTGTTCTTCCTAGGCCTGCACTTTCCAACCCTGATTTCGATTGCTTTGGCTTCCTTATGTATCATGTTTTGCATTTGGGTAGAAATCATGGACTGAATCTCTCTAAATCAATGCATTGGAATTTGATTTGATCTCCTCTTTGCAACTTGCCAAATTTGCCCAAATCTCAATCTTTTTGCACATGAATTGCTTGATTCGATTTTGATGATGTTAATGATGATGATCAAATCCTGAAATAGCCAAAAAATCTCATGTAATCAAAGCTTTGGATTTTATATGATTTAATTTGATTTAAAATGAATAAATTCAATAAAAAATCAAATAAAATAATAAAAATAAAATATGGGCTCATGGCTGAAGCTAGGACACGTGGGAAACTATGCAAGCTCAAATCAAGTGGAAAAGAATGGGCCCCTTTGACAAAATTTGAAGTTTTGGGGATAGTTGACTTTTGGCAATTTTGCAAAAATGTCCAACTTCAACAATGCATAACTTCTTCAATTTTGAACGTTTGGAGGTGTTCTGTGACTTTTTAGAAAGCTTGAGATGTCCTCTAACTAACCCTTTTGGTCTCATATAATTTTGATATACCATGCTCAAGTTATAAGCTTTGGAAAAAAGGTGTTTTTGTTGACTTTCAAAAATAACCTATAATGTCCAAATTTGTAACTTCTTGTGAGTGCATTTTTTGATCTTGGGGTATGAAGATGGATTGTAAGAAATTACATCCTATTAAAAATGAGCTTTTGATGGGTCATTTATCATAAAGTATGAGAAAGTTATGCTTGGTCAAAGTTGAGTTGACTTTTCCTACAAAACCCTAATTTAGCAACTTTTGAGTCTTGATGAATTTTGAGCAATCCTTGATGAATCATGATCAACCATTGATAAAATGATGAAATATCCTTTAAAATGAGAATGTTGACAAAAAATCTTGAAGTTTGACTGTTTATAGGTCACAGTTGACTTTTACCTTAGCACAATCGATTTTTGGACCCTTGAGCAATTGAATGAGCAAACTTCCTCTGCAAGGCTTGAAATTTGACATGGATGATCTTGAGAGAATATTAGGAAATTAGGGAGCACTTGAGGTCATTTGGATTCAAGGATCTTGATGCAACACAAAACCCTAATTTGGGGTAGACTGCCTTAGGAGGTAGCTTGTCTGTCCAACTCTTGAGCAAACTTGAGCAACTTGGAGATTTTTCTTACAATGTCTTTAGGAATATGAGAGGGAAAATTTTGGGGTACAACAACTTTAACTTTGACAACTTCTGTGGGGATGTGAGAATTCTTCACGACTTTCTGGGGAATAAGGAAAACTCTGACGATCTCTACTGGGGAATCAAAACCTGGGAGGCTTCAACTGGAGAAATGAGATCGAGAATCTTCGATCTGCTGGGAAATAAATCTGTGGGGAAAAGCGTATTCATGTTTGGAAGAAGTTCATGAGTTTAGGTCGTATTCCACTTTGATAATGAGAATCTTCATTCTGTGTTTGGGTCAGGAGGTTGGGAGTACGCCAATCTTCTGGGGTTTCAAGAATGAGAATCTTCATTCTTTTAAGGGTATCAGGAACTTGGGAGTATGCCAATCTTCTGAGGTTTCAAGAATGAGAATCTTTATTATGTTAAGGGTATCAGGAACTTGGGAGTATGCCAATCTTCTGAGGTATTATCCTTGGTTGGGGATAAAACAAAAGTTAACTGTTATCTGGTTGATTTCCAGGCTTTAAGATAACTTGCTGGGGGATTTGGAGAAACCGGATGATTTCCATTGTGGTTTAAAGGTTGAAGTTTTGGGCTCTGTTGGGGAAGAAAGTTTTATCTTCGCTGAGGGTTTGCAGTTCAAAGTTTTCTGGCTCCGTTGGGGATTGGGAGTTTGGAAACTTAGATCTGACGGGGATTTTGAAACTTAATTCCGTTGGGGATATGTATTTCAAAGCTTCAACTCCGTTGAGGATCTGGATGATATGATGCAGGGGATTTCCTCTGGAATAGCCTAAAGACATTTTCCTATACTTTCAACCTATCAGTAATTATCCTTTCTCATTTTGTTTTATTTGTAAGCAGTGATTATATTCAAATGCATATGCTCATTTAATAAATCATTGGACATTTTCAAATAAAATACAAGTGTGAAAAGAAAGAAAAGGCAAACAAATTTCTGCACTTTGAAGTATCTTTGTATTAACTTTGTGTAAGTATTTTGTACAAAGGAGACAAACATCCTAGTAAGAGAATGTTTTCATAAAAATGAGAAAAAATTTATACAAAGAAAAATGGCTATGTGTAACAATTCCATGGGGTTCCCATTCTGCTATAGCCTTCGCAACTCTGAGTATCTTGTCCATTCGTTTCTTCGTCCGAAGATGATTGGATTGATCAGAAGCTTAGAACTTGTCAGTTGAAGAGATTGTCCTTAAAGTGATCCGACGAGACATAGTCATACGCTTTAGTTCCCTAACTTTTTCCTGGACCGCCCTTTCGGGTTTTCGATCCACCGGGAAACCCTTTTTTGCCCAAGTCACCCTTTCGGGTTTTCAACTTGTCGGGTGTACATATTTCTTTTTGTTTTATCCCTAATTTTTGCCTGAACCGCCCTTTCGGGTTTTCGATTCACCGGGATGCCCATTTTTGCCCAAGTCGCCCTTTCGGGTTTTCGACTTGTCGGGTCGTTTATGCGTAGTATCTTTTGACTATGTTTGTGTTCGCAGGGTGCAGCAGGTCATCACCGTCCATGATGGTCAGAATCATTGCCCCACCAGAAAATATGTTTTTTATCACAAATGGTCCTTCGTAAGTAGGAGTCCATTTGCCCCAGGGATCACTTTGCGGCAAGATGATTCGCTTGATCACAAGGTCCCCGACTTGATATACCTGCCTCTTGACTTTCTTGTTGAAGGCCTTGATCATACGTTTTTGATACGCTTGACCATGTCAAACAGCAGTAAGTCGCTTCTCGTCAATCAAGTTAAGTTGATCAAGCCGGGTCTGAATCCAATTTACTTCACTCAAACCAGCATCCTTCATGATTCTCAAGGAAGGAATCTGAACTTCCATAGGTAAAACAGCTTCCATGCCATATACCAAAGAAAAATGTGTTGCCCCGGTTGATGTTTGTGCCGTGGTACAGTACCCGTGTAAAGCAAACGGTAACATCTCATGCCAGTCCTTGTAGGTGACTGTCATCTTTTGAATGATCTTCTTGATATTCTTGTTCGCAGCTTCGACAACACCGTTCATCTTAGGCCGATAGGGAGATGAATTGTGATGTTGAATCTTGAACTGTTTGCACAGAGCGGTGATCATAGTATTGTTCAAATTTGTACCGTTGTCAGTGATAATCCTGTCGGGGATACCATACCGGCATATGAGGTTCTGCTTGATGAAGCGGGTAACCACATTCTTTGTAACAGAGGCGAAGGAAGCTGCTTTGACCCACTTGGTAAAGTAATCAATGGCCACCAGGATGAAACACGTGTCCATTGGATGTTGTAGGCTTGATCTCTCCAATCATGTCGATTCCCTACATCGCGAATGGCCAAGGAGATGTTAAGACATTGAGAGGAACTGGAGGAATATGTACCTTGTCAGCATAGATTTGGCATTTGTGACAAGTACGGGAATATTGATGACAATCAGCTTCCAGGGTAGACCAGTAGTAGCCTGCCCGTAGAATCTTCTTAGCCATTGTATGACCGCTTGAGTGGGTGCCAAAGGTGCCATTATGTAGTTCAACCATGATCTGCTCAGCTTCTACCTTGTCCACACACTGGAGTAGGTCACAATCAAGATTGTGCTTGTATAGGATACCATTGCTCAGAAAGAACTTGGCCGCGAACCTCCTTAAGAACTTTTTGTCATTGACTGAAGCTCCTTCAGGGTATTCTTGTGCTTCGAGATACCTTTTGACGTCATGAAACCAAGTTCGGTCCACCACTTCTTCGGTATTAATCTCGTGACAATGTGCAGGTTCGTCTATTTGTTCAATGGTGATTTGAGGAGCCTCATTATCACAATTAAGTTTAAACATGGATGGCATTGTAGCTAACGCATCCGCCAACTGATTCTCTTCTCGCGGGAAATGCTCGAAGGTGATCTGCTCGAAATGTGGCAACAATGTCAAGACATGTTCTTTGTAAGGGTTGAGGTTAGGGTGCTTAGTATCCCACTCTCCTTTGTTTTGACTGATAACCAAAGCTGAGTCCCAAAATACAATCAAAGATTTGATTCCCAAGTCAATAGCAGCCTTGAGACCAAAGATACAAGCTTCATACTCGACCATGTTGTTGGTGCAGCTGAAGAAAAGTCTAGCAGTGAAAGGTGTATGGCAACCTTCCGGAGAGATAAGTACCGCGCCGATACCATTCCCAAGTGCGTTGGAGGCACCATCAAAGTACAGGGTCCATCGGGATCCTTGTTCAGGTCCTTCATACGGTCTGTTCTCTTCAATGTTATCCAAAGTCATGATATCCTCATCAGGGAAGTCGAATCTCATGGATTGATAATCTTCGACGGCTTGATGGGCCAGATGATCGGCTAGCACACTCCCCTTTATGGCTTTTTGGGTTGTGTACTGTATATCATATTCGGTGAGGATCATCTGCCATCTAGCGATTCTTCCGGATAAAGCAGGCTTCTCGAAGATGTACTTGATCGGATCCATCTTAGAAATCAGCAAAGTGGTATGTGTCAACATATACTGCCTTAGCCGGCGAGCAGCCCATACCAAAGCGCAACAAGTTTTCTCGAGCAGTGAGTAGCGAGTCTCACAGTCGGTAAACTTTTTGCTAAGGTAATAAATGGCATGCTCTTTTCGGCCAGACTCGTCATGTTGGCCCAATACGCACCCCATTGAATTATCCAAAACAGTCAGATACATGATTAACGGCCTTCCTTCGACAGGTGGCATCAAGATAGGAGGTTCCAACAAATACTCCTTGATCTTATCGAAAGCAACTTGACAGTCATCATTCCATTTAACCACCTGATCTTTCTTCAACAACTTAAAGATTGGTTCACAAGTAGATGTTAGGTGAGAGATGAACCTTGCAATGTAGTTTAGGCATCCCAAGAAACCTCTGACCTCCTTTTCAGTGCGAGGGGCAGGCATTTCTTGTATGGCTTTGACTTTGGCAGGGTCAACCTCGATGCCTTTGTTACTGACGATGAATCCCAAAAGTTTACCAGACCTGACTCCGAAAGTGAACTTGCTAGGGTTCAGTCTGAGCTTGTACTCTTTTAATTTGATAAACAACTTTTGTAGATGGTCGAGGTGTTCTTCTTCTGTCTGTGAACGGGCTATCATGTCGTCTACATAGACTTCAATCTCATAATGTATCATGTCATGAAACAAAGCTACCATGGCTCGCTGATAGGTTGCCCCGACATTCTTCAGTCTGAATGACATCACTTTATAGGAGAAGGTACCCCATTGCGTAACAAAAGTAGTCTTCTCCATGTCTTCGGGGGCCATTTTGATCTGGTTGTACCCTAAAAATCCGTCCATGAAAGAGAATACCTTGTGTTGAGTTGTGTTGTCAACCAAGATGTCAATGTGTGGTAGTGGAAAATCATCTTTAGGGCTAGCCCAGTTTAAGCCTCTGTAGTCCACGCACATTCTGACTTTTCCGTCCTTCTTAGGCACGGGCACAATGTTAGCAACCCATTATGGATAGGAAGTAGCAGCAAGAAACCAAACATTGAACTGCTTCATCACTTCAACTTTGATCTTTTTAGACATATCGGGTCTCATTCGGCGGACTTTCTGTTTGATTGGTGGACAGTCTTCTCTTGTAGGGATACGGTGAACCACAATATCTGTATCTAGTCCCGGCATGTCTTCATAGGACCAGGCGAAGATCTCAACATATTCATTCAACAGCTGAACTAAGCGCTCTTTGACACTTGGCTCTAGGTTGGCACCCACTTTAACCTCCTTTCTGTCTTCCTCTGTTCCCAAATTGATAGTCTCTAACAACTCTTCATGGGGCAGAATAGCCCTTCTTCCTGTTGCAAAAGTCTAGCCAACTCTCCAGGCACTTCACAGTTTTCATCACCTTCGTATTCGGCATGATTGACCAGATCTTCAGAGTCACTGAAGGCCATAGCAGAATTGTTACCCATGGAATCCGGAGTGGATGGGTACCTGCATTTTGTGAATGTGGGTGTGTGTAAGGGATAGCCACCTTTAAACAAAATGAATTGTAAAAAGAAAGAAAATGAACACAAAAGTTTATAGATGAAAACGTCCATGATTCATTAAAAATGACATATGAAAATGAAGAATCAAAACCCTTACAAATGGACCTATATGCCCCGGGTAAGGCATAAGGCAAAAAGTGCACGAATTGTTTAAAAGTTATTACAGACCAACATAAAATGTTCAAAAGATAAATTACTGATTGATGAAAGTAATGGGAACGAAGTCTTTTGCCTCCCAGTTGTTCAGTCCTCCTTCAATAGTTGGAAATATCCAGTCTTCAAAATTGCTTTCTTCTTCATCATTCTCTAAAGCATGAACTCCGTGATGAGTGATTTTCAGTGGTGGTCCTCCAGCCCGGGAGCGACGCACAACTTTCTGACTAGCAGCAGTGAAACCCAAACCAAACTTATCTGTCTTGTAAGGGAAATCTGGCAGTTGACCCCATACTGTGCTTCCTCCTTCCTTGACTACAACCTCTGCATATTTAAGGGATGACATCCGGGACTCAGGTTTGGTAATGATGGGCACATAAGTCATTGTCTTGGCTACCGCAACTTCAGGAGAAACCTCTTCAAAGTGTTGGAAAGGTGTTTCTATGAATTCACCATCTAACTCCATGTAGCGGAAAGATTTAAGGTGGCTTATCATATACTCCTCCTCATCATGAACTGTTATGATTTTACCCTGGACAGGGTACTTGAGCATCTGGTGTAGAGAAGAAGTGACTGCCCCAGCGTTGTGGATCCATGGCCTTCCCAACAAGCATGAATATGAAGAACGGATGTCCATCACATAAAACGTAGAGTTGAAAATTTCTGTTCCCACCTTAATTGGGATGTCCACTTCTCCGTGAACCATCCGCTTAGAACCGTCGAAGGCTCTAACAATGATATTACTGTTGGCTCCTAAATTCGACACCTTTGTTTTGATTGATGGCAGCCATTAAAAGCTGAAAGATGCTTTCGACTGGCTAAGCCTGTCGAAGTGCCTGTCGAAAGATGGCAAAAATACTTAGAAGATTTCTTCCAAGGAAGAAGGCTGATTGCCTTCGACGTCGAAGGAGTTTTCGTCGAAGACGTTTCTTGACGAACGTGTTCGATGGTCCAGAGTGGAGCAGTTTGAAATTCAAAGCTTTGGAGGGAAAACGGTTTCCAGCAGTTACTACGTGCGAACGTGCAAGGATCTGGAGCGTCGAGCATGGAGAACGTGACAAGTGGCTTGATCTCGAAGCAGTGTAACTGCCCGACGGTTACTTGGAATGTTTTTGTATAAATAGGAGTAGAAGTGTAGTTTCTCGCGTGTGTTCACAATAGATACATAGTCACTCATTTAGATTCAAGTACCCAGTGTGAGCGAACGAATTGTTGAGAAATGTATGTGTGAAACACCAATTTATCAATTCAAGTCATTTACTTTTCCAGTATTTTACATGCTTTTTCCCTTTAAAGATTCCTGTCGAACCTTTACATTCAAGCCTTGTTATTTTACCAAGCCTTTTCCTTTATGCAATTTACTTTAAACAATTTACTTAAAGCCTTATCCACATTAATTAAACTTCAAAATCAACCTATGTCCATAGGATCAATCTGATCGATCCTGCGAGTAACCAAATAAGTAACCATTTGGAGGATCAGCGGTTGTTTACCAAATCCCAAGGTAAACAAATTGGCACACCTGGTGGGACTGTGTGTTGATTGTTGAAAAAATCTCATCTTTTCGAGTTGTATGTTATTGAGGAGTGGTAGAATATACACCAACGACAATAATACTGCCAGAAGAAGGGAAGAGATGGCGAATCCGCCAAACAATAATGAAATTCCACCACCAAGTGTGGGAGCAACGGTTAATATGACCGTTAGTGAAGCGACGAATGTTGGTTCGATGCCAGCAGTGTCAGTCACAACCACGGGGCCAATAACTTCGTTAACAGGCCCCAGAATGCCTTTGGGAACCCCCCCTCCAAGGGGAAATACTGGCCCAAGGCCAGTGGTTCCCCCAGGATTTATTCCATTCTATGGTATGCCAACTTCTGAACTGGCAAGCCTGACGAATGTTGCGTCCACTTATTCAGAACCTTTCGTGAGTGCTACTTCGCCACTCCAAGGCTCTGGAGTAGGCATGGCGAATAGAAATAGGACCCAACTCTTAGGAGGAACGTCCCAAGTAGCCCATGGCCTTACAAATGCCTCGACAGCAGTCTTGAGGCAACAGATGGACGAAAGCAACCATGATATGGTGCAAATGTTGGCACAAACTTTGAGTACAGTGCTAAATCCTCTAATACAAAATACTACTCAGTCGAATCAGCAAGTTACAGCGCAAATGACGCGTTTGGCTGACTTCTTTGGAGTACCCCCACCTATTCGACAGCCCCAAAGGGCGCAAGTAAGAGGAAATCAGGGGATATTTGTAGAGGAAGAAACCACCATTAATCAGGCCCAACAGCCTGTAGAACAACCTGTCGAAGAACCTAGGGTAATAGCCCCAGAGGTTAGGTTAGTTAACAGAAACCAAAATGCTGACGAAGTGGTTCAGCATATCCAACACCAAAACATGGGGTTGGAAAACAATCTGGCAACCACGATCGAAAGGATCATGACTCAGAATGGGATGAACATGGGCTTTCGAAGGCCCAACTTTACTTCTCCTTTGTCAGAATATGTGTTACAAACTGACTTACCCCCTAGAACCAAAGTCCCCAAATTTACTAAGTTCTCTGGGGACACGACAGAATCTACTGTCGAACATGTGGCTAGGTATTTGATCGAAGCAGGAGACATTTCAAATAATGAAAACCTGAGAATCAAATACTTCCCAAGTTCCTTAACCAAGAATGCTTTTACTTGGTTTACAACTCTACCCCCCAATTTGATCCATCATTGGACCCAATTGGAAAGATTGTTCCATGAACAATTCTATATGGGGCAAACCAAGATAAGCCTGAAAGAACTGGCGAGTGTGAAGAGACGTTTCACTGAACCTATAGACGAATATCTGAATAGGTTTAGGCTGCTTAAGGCGAGATGTTTTACACAAGTGCCAGAACATGAGCTGGTCGAAATGGCCGCAGGCGGTTTAGACTATTCCATTAGGAAGAAGCTAGATACCCAGTACCTAAGAGACATGGCCCAACTGGCCGATAGAGTTCGACAAGTCGAACGCCTTAAAGCTGAAAAAGCTAAGGCAACAAAAACTCACAAGAGAGAAAGAATAGCGTACGTTGAGATGGATGACGAAGAGCTAGAGTCCTTCGATGATACTTCAGCTGTCGAAGAAGGAGAAGTCGATTTAGCAGAACTAAAACAAGGGCCTCCATACTCTTGTAAACAATTAGTCCCCTCAAATGGGAAAAATCCCATTGGTCCAGACAAGACCAACGATAGGTTCCCAAAAAAGACTTATAGTTTTGACATCACAAAATGTGATGAAATATTCGACTTGCTAGTTAAAGATGGCCAAATGATAGTACCCCCTGGGGTAAAAGTGCCTCCTCTTGATCAAAGAAAGAAGAGAGGTTTTTGCAAATATCATAATTTTCTGGGCCATAAAACTTCTCAATGTTTTCTTTTCAGGAATCTTGTCCAAGACGCTATTGAGGAAGGGAGATTAAAGTTTGCTGACAAATCCCCCATGGCTGTCGACTCCAATCCAATGAAGGCTGAAGCCCACTATGCAGAACCCTCTGAGGTGAACATGATAGAGGCTACCAAGATCCAGTCGAAGAAGCCAGGCATTAACATGGTCGAAGTCTCTAAGGACCACATCAACATGCCAATCTTTGGCAGTTTTTCTGGAAACTTATCCAGGAAGACAATTGAGGCTGTCCAGAAAGCGGTCGAAGATCCAAAGTCGAAGACTGCTGAAGCACAAAAAACTGGACCAAAGCCCAGTTCCCAATTGGCCACTGTACAAGGCCAGACGGAGAATCTGGAGACACAAATGAAACAACTCACTCTTGCTACTAAGGATACAATGAATATCAACATGGTTGAACTTTCTGACCCTAAAACTTCAGAAGAAGCCATAAGGCAAGAGCAGGCAAATAAAACGGCTTTCCCTAAGGAAAACGAAAACTTGGCAGATTTTTTACAAAGATGCCAGAAGAAGAAATCAGAGGTTATGCTGTGTCCAAGATGCAGTTCTATCTTTGATAAAAAAGCTGCTGAACACATACAAGGAGTGAGAGCAGCAAACAAGAGAAGGGAGAATTCTGACCTTCGACATGATCCCAGAAGGGGTTCTAATCAAGACAAGAGGCCTTTGACTTTTAGGCCTCCAACAAATGTACCAGTAGACACTTGGTACAAAACATCTGGCCGGAAAAGGCCAAGTGAAGAGAAATGGCATTCTTTCGAAGTGCCAAGAGGTTCCTCTTTAATTCAGAAGAAAGATCCTCAAGTTGCTGCACCCAAGGTTGCTCAAGTGTCCAGCAACTACAAGGGAAAAAATCCTATGTCGAGATCCCAATGGAGGAGGTATCAAAGAAGGCGAAAAGCTGAAAGGGAGGCTACCAACGAACCTAAAGCTGAAACTAGTTCGAATGTGCCTCAAAGGAAACAAAGAAAGCCTCTCGAGAGAGAACCAGTTACCAGCAGGCTAGTTTGGCCTAACCAGAGCGAAGTCGAAGACGAAGATGATGCTGAGTCCGACGATACTCTAGACATAATGGTGAACGTTGTTTCAATGCTACCCAGGGAATTCAATCGACAAGTAGAAGTCGAAACCAGTGACTGGGAGATGGAACAAGAAATGGCCAGACACAGGCCAGTGTGCTATTTTGTCATGGACAATGGCACTACAGAGGAACAAAATGGCTTCTTCGAGCCACCCACAGAGGCGATGAAGAATCACCTCAAACCTTTGTTCATAAGGGCCAAGCTCGAAGAGACCACTGTGAACAAGATATTGGTCGACTGTGGGGCCACTATCAATATTATCCCTCATTCTGTGCTAACAAAGATTGGCAAAAGGGATGAAGAAATTAAACCTCACAATATGGTCCTTTCCAACTATGAGGGAGGCATTGGGACCACCATGGGAGTGATCCAGCTCGACATAAAAGTTGGGTCGATCCTTCGACCAACAATGTTCATGGTCATTTCGGCCAAACCTAACTACAACCTTTTGTTAGGCCGTGAGTGGATACATGGTGTAGGTGCTGTGCCTTCATCGATGCATCAAAGACTGCTTCTATGGCGCCCAGATGGGTTGGTCGAAAACATAGAGGCTGATCAGAGTTACTACCTTGGCGAAGTAAACCACTTGGGTGTAACAGATTTCGACAAAAACTTGGCTCACATAGGGCCATGTCCAGCTCCTGACTTCGACATGGCGCCAGCGCCAAACACCTTTTGTTCCCTATACCTGCATCCTGAGCATGGTTTCCAATGGGACAGAGAGGACGTGTCCCACATAGAATTCAGTGGGCTAACTGGTATCCAACCAACTGGTTGGGGAAGTGAATTCAGTGATAATGACTGAGTCACAATCTCTGAAGCGAATTTCGGCCTATGTGGCTGAAACCAAGATGATAACGGCTCTCGAAGCCGAAGTAAAGTACATGGCCACACAGGCCAATGATCAACAATTATCTGCTGTTGGCCCAGGAAAGGATTTCGATCCAAGACCTCCTGATATCATGCCAGACGAAATGCAGGAACAGAGGCTCGACGCAATCTATGACGATGAGCCTTTGGGCTTCGAAAAGGATCCCTTGGCGAACAACATTAAGATGTTAGCACAAGACCCTTTAGAAGAAATTAACTTGGGCGAAGGATCAGAGAATAGGCCAACTTACATCAGCGCCAAAATTGATCCAGAACTCAGGTTGGAGGTAATCCAATTGCTGAAAGAGTTTAAAGACTGTTTTGCATGGGATTATGACGAAATGCCTGGTCTCGACAGAGGATTGGTAGAACTTCAGTTGCCAATTAAACCTGGAAAGAAGCCAATCAAGCAAAATCCAAGACGCTTCGCTCCAGAAATTTTGTCGAAGATCAAAACGGAGGTCGAAAGACTTCTGAAATGCAAATTCATCCGTGTTACAAGGTATGTCGAATGGATTGCAAATATTGTGCCAGTAATTAAGAAAAATGGCACATTAAGGGTGTGCATAGATTTCAGAGATCTGAATGCTGCCACCCCCAAAGATGAATATCCTATGCCTGTGGCGGAAATGCTAGTCGATTCTGCCGCTGGCTTCGAATACCTGAGTATGCTCGATGGTTATTCAGGATATAATCAAATATTCATTGCTGAAGAGGATGTGTCGAAAACAGCCTTTCGATGTCCTGGGGCCTTAGGCACTTACGAATGGGTAGTGATGCCTTTTGGCCTAAAGAACGCTGGGGCAACGTACCAGCGCGCAATGAATACTATCTTCCATGATTTTATTAACACGTTTATGCAAGTTTATATTGATGATATTGTTATAAAATCTGTTTCCAGGAAGAGTCACATTGACCACCTTCGACAATCATTCGAAAGAATGAGAGAACATGGTCTGAAGATGAACCCTTTGAAGTGTGCGTTCTGTGTAAAAGCTGGAGATTTCCTGGGCTTCGTTGTCCACAAGAAAGGAATCGAAATAAATCAGAACAAGACGAAGGCAATTTTGGAAGCGAAAGCGCCATCGAATAAGAAGGAATTGCAATCTCTCTTAGGCAAGATAAATTTCTTGAGAAGGTTTATATCTAACCTAAGTGGGAAAGCTCAGGCCTTTTCACCCTTACTTCGACTGAATAAGGAGGGGTTCGAATGGGGGCAAGAGCAACAAGAAGCTTTCGACAAAATCAAAGGGTACCTCACTAAGCCACCTATTTTGGTGCCTCCTTGTAGCAATAGGAGTATGAGATTGTACATAGCTGCATCTGACAAAACTCTGGGAAGTATGTTAGCCCAAGAGGATGAGAATGGAGTCGAAAGACCCATTTATTATCTCAGTCGAGTCTTGAATGATGCAGAAACTAGATATAGCGAAGTTGAAAAATTGTGTCTATGTCTGTATTTCTCTTGTACAAAGCTCAAACAATATATAAAACCAGTTGATGTTTATGTTTCGTCTCATTTTGATGTTTTCAAATATATGTTGTCGAAACCTATCTTGCATAGTCGAATTGGCAAGTGGGCATTAGCATTGACTGAATACTCCTTGACCTTTATGCCTCTTAAGGCAGTAAAAGGACAAGTGGTCGCAGATTTCATAGTCGACCACTCTATTCAAGTCGAGGATATTAACTATGTGGAGATAGAACCTTGGAAATTCTACTTCGATGGTTCCAGCCATAAAAATGGAACAGGAGTAGGAGTCTTACTTATTTCTCCAGATAAAATTCCAACAACATTCAAGTACCAAATCGAAGGTTCTTGTTCGAACAATGAGGCTGAGTATGAAGCTCTAATTACTGGCCTTGAAATATTGTTGGAATTGGGGGCAACTCGAGTCGAAATAATGGGAGACTCAGAGTTAGTCATCAAGCAAGTCACAAAGGAGTACAAATGCATAAGAGAGAATCTCATTATGTACTTTGTGATTGCAAATCGTTTATTAAAGCAATTTGAAAGTGTCAATATTCGACACATACCCAGAGTCGAAAATCAAATAGCCAATGACTTGGCACAGATTGCATCTGGGTATAAAATTTCAAAAACGAGATTACAAAGAGCAATCGAAGTTCGAGAGAAGGTAAGAGCAACCTGTCTATCACCAACAGACTTGGAATCAACAAGGTTAGGATATGCTGATCACTCAAACTTCGAGATTTCGTTCATTGATAATTTGTCAGACCAGGATTGGAGGAAACCCATTGTGGACTATCTTCAAAATCCAGGAGCTCCGACAGAACGAAAAATAAAATACAGGGCGTTGAGTTTTGTACTCATGGGTAATGAGTTATTCAAGAAGACGCCTGAAGGGGTGTTGCTGAAATGTTTAAGTGAAACTGAAGCATACATAGCCCTTTCGACTACACATGCTGGGGCATGTGGGGCTCACCAAGCAGGCCATAAGATGAAATGGTTGTTGTTTCGACAAGGACTATATTGGCCTACTATGCTGAAAGATTGTGTTGAGTTCGCCAAAGGTTGCCAAGAGTGTCAAGTTCATACAGGCATCCAACATGTACCAGCAAGCGAACTTCACTCGATAGTGAAGCCTTGGCCCTTTCGAGGATGGGCGTTGGATCTTATTGGAGAGATTCGACCAGCATCATCAAAGAGTCAGAAATACATATTGGTAGGCATTGATTATTTTACTAAGTGGATCGAAGCTGTCCCTTTAGTCAATGTAGACCAAGAAAATGTCATTGAATTTATTCAAAAGAACATTATATTTAGGTATGGAATCCCTGAGACAATAACAACTGATCAAGGTTCAGTTTTCACTGGTCGAAAGATGCAGGAATTTGCTCAGGAAACAGGTTTCAAACTCCTAACATCCACGCCTTACTATGCACAGGCGAATGGTCAAGTCGAAGCAGCTAACAAAGTGGTAATTGGCTTGATAAAGAAACATGTTGGGAAGAAACCAAAGAATTGGCATAAGACGTTAGACCAGATTTTATGGGCTTGTCGAACGTCCCCAAAAGAAGCCACTGGTACAACACCATATAGGCTAACTTTTGGCCATGATGCAGTATTGCCAGCAGAAATTTGTCTTCAATCTGCAAGAGTTCAGAGGCATTATGATATTCCCTCTGAGGTTTATTGGAATATGATGCTAGATGAACTGGTGGATTTAGACGAAGAGAGATTACACGCTCTCGACTTACTCAGGCTTCAGAAGAAAAGAGTCGAAGACTCTTATAATAGAAAGGTAAAACCTAAGGTATTTTTGCCTGAACAATTAGTTTGGAAGGTAATTCTTCCCATGGATCGACGGGATCGAAGCATGGGGAAATGGTCACCCAAATGGGAAGGACCCTTCAGAGTTATCCAAACTTTTTCTGGTGGAGCCTATGAAGTCGAAGAGATAAGTGGTGATAAAAGGCTCTTGAGAGTAAATGGTAAATATTTGAAAAAATATAAGCCTATACTTCAAGAGATAAAAATAAAATAATAAACTAAATTAACCATAAAAATGCCAAAATGGAAATTTTATTAATTTCTGCCAAAATGGCAATTGTTGTCGAAAGCGATTACAGAAGATGGTTACAAAAGAGAATCAAAAAGAAAGAGAATTCTTCAGTCGAAGATACTTGGCATGCTGCAAATCCAACCTCTTCTTGCACCAAGATTTCTCTTGCTCCAGTTTGGCAATTTGAGCGTCGAGGCTTTGGGCCTTCTCAGCGAACTCCAGGCCTTGCTTGATCTCAGTCTGGCTCTCAGCGTCTGAGATGGTCGAAAGAATTTCCTCCTGGAGCACAGCGTTGGCGTTTATCTTCGCCTCTATCTCTGCAATTTGTGCTCGGAAGGAAACATTCTCTCACTCAATAGCATCGAACCTTTCCTGTGCAGACGCTTTCTGTTTCGACAACTCAGCAATTCGAGAAGTCGAACTTGAGACGGCAGTCCATGCAGATAAGCTCTTGCCATGCAACGTTTCGAGCTGACTGTTAAAAGTTCGTTGGCGCCGGTAATCCGCTGAGACTTGGTCAATCATAGAATGTAATTCCATGATTAAGTCTGAGATTTCTGGAGCTGCAGCATCGAAATCAACAGCATTCAAAACCCCTTTTAAGCAAGATGGAGCAGTGGGGTCCCCCTCTAAAGCCTTCATTAAATCTCTCTTGAAGAACTGGGCCTTGACCTTCGCCAACGCATCATCAAGAGGAGAAGTCTCAGTAGATTTCCCCGACAGAGTAGGAATTTCCTGACTAGTGTCAGAAGAACTCTTACTCTCGACGATTGCATTGAGGTAGCTGACAGGGTCAGTTTGTTTCAAGATTTCCAAATCTTCTTTCGACCTATGCTTTGAGGAGGTGACCTTTGCCATAGTATTATCTTGAACTGGAGGCTGTTGAATGCTGAGTGCCTCGTTTGGTTGCTCTTCGACTTGAACTGAGGCGGTACTAGCGTCGACATGTGGTTCTTCGTTGACATCACCTTGGGGTCTTTCGCCAGCGTCATTTTTTGGCTCTTCGCTGGCGTCATCCTGGTGTTCTTCGCCAGTACCACCTTCATGCTCTTCGTCAACAGCATCTTGATTCTCTTCGCCATTGCCTTGGTCTCTTCCTTCAGGATTCTCTTCTGATGACAAGACCACCACAGGAACCCTTTCTGGCTGTGTTTCCTCCGCCATAGGTTCTTCAGTTGTCTTCTCCACTGTTTCAGCATTGGCCTCGTGCTCAGTATGGGCTTCGTCATTGCCCAAATCTTGCACCTGAGGCCTGCTAAGGTCAGCAGATTCCAGAGTTTCTGAAGTCCTTGGTGGGGAACTTCCAGTAGTGTCCTGAAAAAGAGGAAGAAGACAAATCTTCAGATGTCGAAAGAGATATAATCAAATACTGGTATTTGTGCCTAAGTTATAAGAAGGGTCCAATAGATTACCTGTGGATTGGCTTCAGCCCCAGGGCTGGAATTATCACTTTCGACAGGCTTGTTAACTAGAGCGTTCAGTTCCTCCTCAGTTGGTTCTTCGATGACCACTGCAGGTGGCCTAGGCTTTCTTGCACCAACCTTTATTCTGACGGTTCGACCTTCAGAAGTTGGAGTAGGAACAGAAGCGTCCTTCGTTAACTTTCTCCTCTTTAAGGGAGTAGGAGGGGTATCGCTGTCGTCGTCACTCCCCGATTCGACCACCAATGCTGTCCTTTTCTTGGGCGAAGGGGCCTATAAAACCAATAGGAATTCGATTGAACAATTACGTCGAAAATAAAAAATCGAAAGCCAGAAGAAAAATGAAGAAAATCTGGTTACCGATGCAGGAGGTCTCCTCGAAGAGCCTTCCCCCTGTTGGTTGCCTGTTGTCTTCGCCGGCGCTATAGTCTTCGCCGGCGGTGGAGGTTTTGTCGAAGGGACCCCTCCTTGTGGGCCTCCTGTAACCTTCTTGGCCAAGGGTTTTCGAACAACTGGAAGCGAAAAGGAAAGTTAACAAGCTAACAGTCGAAGAGAAAGATAAAAAGTAATGTAAGAGTATGAACTTACATTTCTTTACTTTGTCCAACACAAGGACAAAAGACTTCTGCAACTCTGCTATGAAGTCCTTCTCGTCGAAGAAGTACTCAGCGTAATAGCTTCTCCACCATTCTTCAAAAGATGGCGAACAAAGGAAGTTAAGCTGGTAGTTGAACAGCGAGAGGATGGTTCGACCAGCATATCTTCCGATATGCCTGGTGGCAGCTTCTTCTGTATAATCGTTGCAGAAGTACAACATTGACTTCTCTCTTGGGAAAATGGGAGAAGGCAGGGTTTGGATGATACCAAACTGGCGAGATACCAGATTTGGTTGATAGGCAAGCAGACTCAGATGAGTCTTAGAACTCTTAAATCGAAGAGGCATAATCCTTGGGGTAAGGAATGCCTCCCAAAGTATAGAGTGCTCATCGACATTGGGACCACTCGACTCCTTGGGATGCGGCCTTGTAAACCATGCTGGCCCCACCTTTCGTTGTGCAAAGGGAGCCATAGTTGAAACAAATTCTTTCCTTCGAGCGAACATCAGCACGAAGTTAGTGAAGGTTTGTTGGAACTCTAGCCCATCTTCTACAGGTGTCAGTAGAGCCAGCCTAATTCCTTCGATACGCCTATTAGCTATCGCTGGGGCTTGTTCATTTATCTGAGTCTTCTTGGGTATGAAAGACTCGAAAGTGGCATTAAGCCACAGTTGAAGTAGCCAGAAAGGCCCAGCGAGTAACAGACTGTTCCTATCTTCGATATGCTTCAAAAGAGTGACCCCATTGCTGATGGAGTCATAAAGACTGGCCAGAATTAGTTCTGCCAGACAGATGTTCTGGCGGTGATGCAATTGGGTGGCCAGAGTGACCATCTTTTTGGTCACTTGCAGAGACTTCGAACAGAACACGAAGCGAGTTAGCCATAAGGCTAGAAACGCTATATGTTCAACGTCGGACACTGCGTCTGTCGACTGGTCATGATAATGGTTGATAAAGGTGGTGAATGTTGGCTTCGTCTCAGAAAAGCCAATTTGGTCCTCCGACATCTCTTCCGGGTCGAAGTAATCTCCGGTTGGTCGAAGGCCAGTGATGGCTGCTACGTCGAAGAGTGTGGGGGTTAACATCCCACATGGAAGGTGAAAGGTGAAGTGAGAGTTATCCCAGAAAAGCATCGAAGCTATAAGCATCTCTGGGGAGTAGTTTAAACCTGTCTTCGACAGCATTATTAGGTCAAAGATTCCCATTTCCTTCCAGACTGGAGTTTGATGTTTTTCCAGCTTTGTTAGCCAAGCAACGTAGTCCTGGGTCAGATTAGGGCAAGACCTAAAAACTCTAACACTTTTGTTGAAGAAACGAAGGTCGATCTTCTCGTGTGTGGGGTCTTCGTTGTCTTCTGGATCCTTTTTAGCACAGGCTACTGGCTTAAGTTTCTCAACAATGGGGAAGTAGCTCTTGATCTTCAGAGCTTCAGAGATGCTGGGGTTCATGGGTCCAGCCATTGCGAAGATTTGGTTGGAGTATCCAACCGGAATCATCAAGTGACGCGAGTAAGCATCACGGACGGAGATGTCAGATGGTTCAGGGACCCTTCGTTTCCCTGTAGCGTTCACTACCGGAGCAGTTACAAAGACCTTGGGTTTAGCAAGTTGTTCAGTTGGTGCGTTAGTCTTGGGGGCAGTTGAAGCAGAAGCCATTGTTGAGGATGGAGATGAAGTTGGAAAAGGAAGAGTTTTTCTGCAAAGAAAACAAGTTTGCAAGAAAGCAAGGAAGTTTGAGAGATGGTTTGCGTGAAAAGTCCCACAATGGGATATTCACTACTATTTATAGTAGTGGGAGAAGTTCCCAATAACGAGGGCATTAAATGTCATTTAATGCTGCAGGAAGTAGTGGGACGCGTGGCAGCATCCTGTTGTTTTGGCCGTTTCTGCAGAAACAGAGAGACGCAGCGTGCGTCCTCGTTTTTTGAATTTGTCATAATGACAAATTATGAAGTGATGTTTTGGTTCTGCACGCCGTACTGACAGTGACGTCCTAGGATCAAATCAATGATGGTTTCTTGGGATTGCCAATAGTTGGTAAAAAGCAACATAAAGTGCACAAGTTAACTTGTGACTAAGCGTGGAAAAACAGGTGTCGAATGGCATTTTCAAAGAATGCCTTTTTCTTTCAGAGTCGAAATAAGGCATTCTTGGGGGGCAATTTGTTGGCTCCTAAATTCGACACCTTTGTTTTGATTGATGGCAGCCATTAAAAGCTGAAAGATGCTTTCGACTGGCTAAGCCTGTCGAAGTGCCTGTCGAAAGATGGCAAAAATACTTAGAAGATTTCTTCCAAGGAAGAAGGCTGATTGCCTTCGACGTCGAAGGAGTTTTCGTCGAAGACGTTTCTTGACGAACGTGTTCGATGGTCCAGAGTGGAGCAGTTTGAAATTCAAAGCTTTGGAGGGAAAACGGTTTCCAGCAGTTACTACGTGCGAACGTGCAAGGATCTGGAGCGTCGAGCATGGAGAACGTGACAAGTGGCTTGATCTCGAAGCAGTGTAACTGCCCGACGGTTACTTGGAATGTTTTTGTATAAATAGGAGTAGAAGTGTAGTTTCTCGCGTGTGTTCACAATAGATACATAGTCACTCATTTAGATTCAAGTACCCAGTGTGAGCGAACGAATTGTTGAGAAATGTATGTGTGAAACACCAATTTATCAATTCAAGTCATTTACTTTTCCAGTATTTTACATGCTTTTTCCCTTTAAAGATTCCTGTCGAACCTTTACATTCAAGCCTTGTTATTTTACCAAGCCTTTTCCTTTATGCAATTTACTTTAAACAATTTACTTAAAGCCTTATCCACATTAATTAAACTTCAAAATCAACCTATGTCCATAGGATCAATCTGATCGATCCTGCGAGTAACCAAATAAGTAACCATTTGGAGGATCAGCGGTTGTTTACCAAATCCCAAGGTAAACAATTACTGGGCTTTAAGGTCAAACCTTCACAGTCTAGCCTGTCCAATGCTTTCTTTGGTAGGATATTTAAAGATGAACCGGTATCAACCAGAACATGAGCAAGTGTGGTCCCTCTGCACTCTATCGAGACATGCAGCACATCATTATGCTTTCTTCCCTTAGATGTTAGATCGGCATCAGAGAAGCCAAGACCATTGTCGGCTGTAAGGCTGGATACACACTCTTGAAACTGATCCGCAGAAGTTTCTTGAGGCATGTGTGCCGTCTTCAGAAATTTGATCAAGGCTTTGGCATGAGCCTCGGAGCAGAGCAATAGAGCCAGCATAGAGATTTTTGAAGGGGTTTTCCCCAGCTGCTCTACGACATCATAGTCGCTTTTCTTAATTATCTTTAAAATCTCCTCCATTTCCTTTTGGGTGGTCTTGGGGATAACCAAAGTTTGAGCCTTTGTCCTGACGGGCGCTTCTTGGATCCCCTTACCTTTATCAGCAGTAACAGCAGAGGGTATAGCTTCGGGAGTAACAATTTCTTCAATAATTAGACTTTGCACAGATATCTTGACTGGCACAGGAGCACTTGAGGGTCCGAAGATTACCCTTGGAGGAGCAATTTTTGGAGATAAGATTCTTCCGCTACGAGTGATCTTACTTGTCCCCGCAATATTTCCTATGTCAGGAGTTTCTTCATCAGAATTCTCTTCCACTGATTCGATCTGCTTCACACCGTGATAGAAGATCTCTCCTCCATAATTCCAAGGTATTTTCTTATTGGACTTGTATGGGATAGGCCCCGACATAGTAATCTTCAGCGGTATAAACTTTGGATCGGGTGTAATCTTAACAGGTATTTTGGAGACCTTGGAAAGATTGTCGGAAATGGTGATTATAGCGACATCATTGATTGGAGTAACAGGAGTAAAAGGAGTAACATGATTTTTCTTGAAGAGGATTTCTTGAGTATCCATCAGGCGTTGGATGCCTGACTTCAACAGCGGACAGTCAGATAGCAAGGTCGAACAAAGGTAACAATCTTTTTCATAGCCTGGGAAAATCCCGGCTTTCAACAAATTCATCTTTATCATTGGCAACAGAGTCATTAAGCCATCAACAGCGGTAACATGAAGATCTTCTACAATAGCATGGACATTATGACCATGTTTTGGCATAGGGACGAATATCACATTATCTTTTTCGGGGGCGTCAAACTCCACCTCCTTGGCATCTATTAAATCTTGGATCTTGTTTTTGAGGGCCCAACAGTTGTTGGTGTTGTGCCCTATGTCGTCGGAATGGTAAGCACACTTAGCATTGGCATGATAAAAGGGAGAAGTTGTATTCGGATTTTGTGGCGGATCTCTCAAGGTTGTAAGGTTCAGCTTCAAGAGATGGGGGAGGACTTGGGCAGGCGTCATGTTTATTTTGGTGAACTGCCTAGCAGACCTTCCTCCTCTTTGTTGGTTGGTTCTTGGTTGATCATTCCTAGGTTGATCAGCTGCTGTCTTTTGGATCATTACAGCCCCACCGTTGACCGACGCTCTACTCTCCCTCGACCTTTTTGAGAATAAACAGTTGACACCTCCTTCTTAGCTGGAAAAGGTTTTTTGACAGTGGCAGAAGCAGATGTATCTTTTTGAATCTTACCGCTCTTGATGCCAGCTTCAACTCGTTCACCAGTCAGAATTAATTCAGTGAACCCTGCCGATGAACTCCCTATCAGGTGATTAAAGAATGGACCAGACAGCGTCCCTAAAAACATATTAACCAGCTCTCTTTCAGACAATGGTGGCTGCACCCTTCCAGCCAAGTCCCGCCACTTCTGGGCATACTCCTTAAAGCCTTTATTAGAGAACATACCCATACTCTGTAATTGAGTACGAGTAGGCGCTAAATCTGTGTTATATTGGTATTGTCGATAAAAAGCAGCAGCCAAATCCTCCCAGTTATGTACATCAGATCTTTCAAGCTGATAGAACCAATCCAATTGCGTACCCGACAAACTATCTTGAAAAAAGTGGACCCACTGATCCTTATCAGAAGAGTGAGGTTGGATCTTTCTGACGTAGGACCGCAGATGCATCTTCGGACAGGACAAACCGTCATATTTAGAAAATGTAGGCACTTTGAACTTGGGGGGAATGACGATCCCAGCAACCAACCCTAGTTCTTCGAAATCCAACCCAGGTACTCTTTGTACCTCCATGGCTTCCAGCCGATCTTCCAGATTTTTATACTTATCGTCCGCCGGAGGGTACTGCTGCTCAGAGTAATCTTCATCCTCTTCTTCTTCTTCCTCTTCAGCCTTAGACTCGGAAGGTACCACAACTCCTTTTCCTTTGCCAACCCCTTCATCAGACGTCGAGGGGAAATCCAAGACTCTCCTAGCATGGTTCTCAAATCTTCTTCCCATAGTGGCCACACTAACTCTTTTCTTTTTCTTCTTTTCTTTTTCCTTTTCCTTCTCCAACAGTGCTTTAAGGTCCTCTTGACCCTTTGCCAAGGTCATGAGGAGTTGTTGGAATTGCAAATTCTGTGCTTGCAGATCTTTGACCGTCTACTTTATATCCATCTTGCTGAAATAAACAGCAGAAAGATAAGGAAACCTGGTGTGAAGACCTGTTTATGCATATGATGAATGACATGTATTCATGTTAATGCATTCAAGGATTCATAAATTCAAAGTCGTTGCAAAGAAAAAGAACACACGTCATATTAATAAGAAGAAATTTGTTAGTACATAAATGCCCCATGGGCAAAATATTACAAAATTCTTAATGTAAAAAGACGTTGCGCATCCTCTTTGGTGCGATGTAAGTGTTGAGATTCTGCTCTTCGTGAAGTCGACGGGTAAGTTCCAAAACCTTCTTCTCACTGGCGTAGAAGTTGGCTTCAAAAGTATTCTGTTCTTCCTTGAGTTGTGTCCAACTCTTTTTCAAATCTTCCAATGATGTTGGCACGTCAGGATGTAGGAGGGTGTATGGAACCTCTCCTTCCATAACAGGCTCTTTGATCATAGGCAGAATGTGAGGGTAAGACATCATAAGACTCTGGGCGCGGGTTCGTACCCACTTGAGGTAAGGCTCAAGGGGGATGGAATTCTTGTGCCCCAGTGTCTTAGTGTCCACTTTGTTGGGCATCCTCCAAGCTCGGAAAAACCTTTGTCGAAGTCCTTGAGCGTCGTTGTCGAAGTCAAAAACTAAGTCTGGAATCAGCATGTCATGAGGGCCATCCCTTCGGGCATACCCAAATTGTCTCAGAGCTAAACAGGGGTTGTAGGTAATGCCTCCGCTAATGCCAAGTAGTGGGACATTAGGGAATTCCCCACAATGATCAATAATGATGACATTTTCTCTGGACCGAGAACACCAATGAACATCAGAGTGTGTGAGAATCATCAATCGTTGCGACCACCTCAAGCCTTGTTCATTCTTCAAGACTGACTGGGGAAGGTGAGAAATAAACCACCTTGCTAGAAGAGGAGTACAACACATGAGAACACCTATTTTCCTCATTGTTCGTGCGTGAAATGAGTGTAAGATATCCCCAAGTAATGTAGGCACAGGATTCCGAGATATGAAAATTTTGACAGCATTCACATCTATAAGCTGATCAGGGTTTGGGAACAAGACCAACCCATAGATGAGAAGTGCTACAATCTCCTCAAAAGCTTGCAGATCTAGAGAATTCCAGCAGTCTTGTGCCTTCTCAAACATAAACTTTGCCAAGAAACCCTTGACACCACTTCTGGTTTCCCAATGACCTTTGCTATCAGATGGTTGCAAGTGCAAGGCTTGAGCAACATCTTCAGGCTTTGGTTCTCTTTCCGTACCGTTGTAGGGTAGTTGATGGAGAATAGGAATCCTCAGGAGTTGAGAAAATTCCTCCAAGGTAGGCACTAGTTGGTAATCAGGAAATGTAAAGCAATGGTGTAGGGGGTCAAAGAACTGGAAGAGAACTTTCACCATGTCTTCTTCAATGTTGGAGTTGACCAAGTTGAGAAGTCTACCATGTCTTTCACTGAAGAGAGGATTCTCTAGAATCTTGGAAGTAAGCTCCTTGAGTTGAGGAGGGATCCTCACAAGGTTGACCTGAATTGTTTTCCTGTGAAGAGATTCCATTACCTACAAAACAAGAACAAAGATGAAAATCCAAACCCTTGAAATGGTTAGTGGATGCATATGATGATTTATGATGTTCATGATGTATGCACAAGTATATGCACAAGCAAGTCACACAAGTTCCTAGTTCCAGGCTTGCATGGGGTTTCATAGGTAAGTACCCTCTTGAAGTTAGTTGGCTCAACCTGTCCTATAAATAGTAACCGGGTTCTAAGGAGCTCAATATCACTGGATTATTTTCTGTGTTCATTGTTTCAGTTTAGCCACTTAACTGGCGACCGAAATATTCCAAGAAAATAACCCTCAATGAGTGTAGTATCGAGTATCTACCAACTTCGGACTGCACCAAAGTCGGTCATCTCACTACCCCTAAAAAGGCCAAGATGGTCAAGTAAAGGTTCTAAGAGTTTATTAGTGCTTTATGACATCACTCAGCGGCCCCGTATTCTCTTTGATTGACTCAAAGGCTACCGGTACCCACAAATATGTCGCACTAATATAGTTATTGCTTCAACCATGTCGGTATACCACGCACAGTTTCCACAACGTATTGCTATTTACCTATGAATGTTTCCCAAAAATCCGGGTGGAGGATTCAAACCCAAACAAGAGAACCAAATGTAAAGCAATCAAAGCAAACAAATTAAGCATGTAAAGGTGATATAAACCCTAAGGTTACTCCACTTTTCAAAATTCTCCCCAGCAGAGTCGCCAGTTCTGTGATACGGTGGGAGAACTGACTTGAGGTTTTGGGTTTGTGTTCGCAAATGTTTCGGTTTAGCAAGAGTCGCCACCGACTTTTTATTTTATCCAAAGGAAAGGTCAAAAAGCACAGGAAAGACCTTTGAGATGTTTTCTTGGGTTCGGGGTGTAGATTATGAAAAGGGAAGGTGCAAGCACCCTTTTCATCCATGGTTATCCATGGGCTTTTAGTTACTTGTTTAGATCACTTGCTTTTGCTTTTCAATTGTTTGAAATGGTGCTTTGTGTGTGGTTTTGGAAATGTTTTGAAAAGAGGACATCGTTGTGGAAACCTTTGTAATGATTCTTGTTTGAATGTATACAAAGGTGTATTTGTCCTTTGAAAAGATATTTCAATGTTTGAAAGTTTGTTTTTGGTAAATGTTTTGAAATTGTGTTGTGAGGTGTGTTTGAAAATAGCAAGGATGTTTTTGCAAGTTTTGATCAAGTAACTAAGAGTTGTCTACCCTATTTTACTCAAAGGTATTTCCTACACATTTTTAACCCTTTTGACAGTGTTGTTTTACCATTGTATTTGGTAAACAACCTTGTATTAGGATGTTAAACGGGACAGGCGCGGGTCATCGTATTGACCATGATAGCAATTATGTTAAGTATCTTTAGCAATTTTTGAGGGACTAGATCATTTTTGTATAGGCAACCAAGATAGCGTCATCAAGGGACTATGATCTTTTGTTTTGTTTTTGTTTTGCCAAAGTACTCAACATGCTTAACATTTTAAAGGCAACAAGTGGATAAAACCCTAGGGGTGCATGTGTGCATTGTGTTATCATTTTCATGCATTTTGTCTTTGTATTAGTCAAGCTATTTGTTTTGATTTTGGATTTTTGCATACAAACCCTAATCTCTATCATGGCATATTGGTAAATATAAAGTGCGCGAAATAAATCTATACTATTACAACATTTGATATGGGGAGAGGGATACAATTTTTGAATGGGGGATATTTGCAAGAAATAAAAACCCTAATATTTACTATTACATCCAAATTGAATAATTGGTACAAATAATAAATGAACAATATTTAAATAAATAAATTAAATAAATATACAAAATATTATGAATATGCAAAAATGTTTTGTTTATTTTTATGTATGTAAAAATATAATTTTTAATGTAAAAAAGAAGAAATAAAAAGATTATTTTTTTTATTAAGGGAAAAAAACCCTAATTTTCTTTTAAGAAAGTAAATATATATTATATATATTTTTATGTACAATAAAATAAAATAATATATACACAAAACAAAATATATTTAGAAAAAAATATTATTTAAGTATAAATAATAGAAAAAGTAAAAGTATAATATTTAATGTATTATTTTCAAGTTTTAATTAAAATAAAATAAAGGTATATACTCATTAAATTATTTTTATGTTAGAAAAAATAAATAAAATACAAAAATAAATGTGAAAATTTATAAAAATATTTTGGTATTTTTTATGTTTTAGAAAATAATAAAATAAAATCAGAAATGAAAATAAAATGGAAAAATACAAAAATATGAAGAAATGGGTCAGGGGGTGCAGTCAGTAATGAGGGGGGATGTCAAAAACAAGAAGCCAAAGCCCAACCCAAATCCAAGCTTCGTCTTCAACCTTGGCTCAAAAATGCGCGCGCCTGACTTCAAACATGAACAACCTACGTACGTGCTCTAATGCAAAAACCCATAACATCAAAGTTGTAGCATTTTTCAAGACGAATCCAACCATGTAAAGAACTCATTCTAACTCTCAAAGACCAGAGATAATTTCTATGGCCCAAAATCCTAACCTAATTTTTTCAGGAAGTTCATGGATCGAATTCTCTTAACACGATTAACTTAAATGAAAACTGAGCATATGTACAGCTTCATGGCTATGAATACTACATTTTTTATTCACAAACCTAAGCCTAATGATTCCTAAATAGAGTGATACGAATTTGAAAAAAACCTGTTTCAGTTGACTTCATGTATGGCAATGTGGAGCTTTTCAGTGAGGCCTGAGATGTTTGGGAGCTTGCTTGAACTTCCTCTGACCTTCCCCAATGCCTAGTTTGCCTTGAATGTGCTTGAACAAGCCTGTAGAACTCAACCTGCACAAGCTGAAATAAAAAATGGTAAACCTTACAAATGGAGTTACAGTCAGTGTTTAAGGGCTGGGATAGCTTGGATAGGTTATGTGGAATGTGTTTGAACAGGTTTGGGGCAAAACGCACAAGCAACTTGTGAGATAGAACTCAAGATGCAGAAGCTGCCCTGTTTTGCCAATGGAAGGTGATTTTGTGCTATGGAAGGTTTTAGGACTCAAAGGCTCGTGTTTTTGGTTCAATACAATATGTGAAACTTGTCTCAAAGGCTTGCAAAAGTTGGTTTTTTCAGATGTGCAAGATGTGTGATATTTGACATGTTTCTTGGTTATGAAGCAAAAAGCAAGCCATGATGCAAGACAAGCCTGTACAGGCTATCTATCAGCCTGCACTCTACAATCTTGGCCCCTCAAGTTGGTGGATATTGTGTGTTATACCAGATCTTGTTCAAGGCTCAAGAGATGTGGTTTGACACAAAGCACATTTGACAAAAATGGCAATGTTACCTTTTACCATTTAAGGATTAATTCTTTGTGTAATCCTCCCATGACCAAAACAAAGCCTTAGACCAATGGATTTTCATTTAATTATTGAGTATGGAAGGGTTTTAGGACCTGTAACCAAGTACAAACAAGACTGATTAGAGTTTGCAACTTGTATCAATATGAACATGCCATGGATCAAAAGTGAGTTTTTGCCAACTTCAAGCCTTCGATTCTCCCTAACCACAAATTGTTTTTGGGAGTTCTTGGACATTTTAGAAAGCTTGCAACATTCTCTACAATCCATCTTTGAAATGAATTTTGAGATTCCAAGTGGAACTAGGTGAAAATTGCCAAGAAGATAGGTCAAAATCCTGCCTAAACTAGGGCAAAATTTCACTAAGTTAAAAATTTCATGGACCCTTGTTCCAAAAATCATAACTTAAGATCCAAGCTTCTTTTGGGAAAACTTTGTGAATCAAAGTTGTAGATTTTGTGGAGGACTACAACTTTTATTTTGGAAGTTTTGTTTTAATCCAATTGCATCATGGTAAAAATGTTGGGCAAAGTTGGGAAAAAAATAAGAAAATTTTATAACTTAGAAAAATTCTAAGTTATGAAAATTTTCAATTCTAAACCCTAATTTGCAAAATTAGGTTTCTTGATGAACAAGTTTCGTGTTTTGACTCATCTTGATGAAAAATGACCCTTGGCACTTGATTTTGACCAAAAAGTCAAAGTTTGACTTTTCAGTGTATAGTCAAATTTTAATCAGTTGACTGGAAAATTCATCTGTCAATCCAATGCATTTGAGATCTTTTGAACCTTGTGAACAGGTCAAGATGATTCCATTGAGTCCTTGAATCCATGTTTGAGCCCAATTTGCTATTGGCTAGGTCAAAAGTTAGAAATTGCCTTTATACCGTCAAAACCCTAAAAATGACAATTTTGCCCTTTTGATGATCTGATCAAATTTCTTGAGGAGTTATGGTCCAAACTTGATCAAATGGTTCCTATGAGCTTATAATGTTGATGTGGATCAAAATTTATGAGGTTTGACTGTAAATTGGCCACAATTGACTTTTTCCCCAATATAGCTGATTTCTAGTTCAATTGTCCAATTGACTGGGCAAAAATTTGATTCAAGGCTTGAAGCTTGGTAGAGGTAATCTTGTAAGTCCAAAATGAAGTATGAAAGTCACTTTGAGCATTGAAAGTCCAAAAATCCCTGTGCAAACTCAAACCCTAATTTAGGTCATCAGTGCAAGGAGATGTCTTAAGCAGAGCAAAACCCTAATCCTGTCTGGAATTCAAGGAGTCTTGTGAGGAGAAATCTTGATAAAATGAGAGGGAAAATTTTGGGGTACAACAAAAACTAACTCAGTATAAGTCGATATATAAAGGTTTGCGTCGGCTCATAACCTGTTTTGCATCGACACATGCACTTATGTATCGATACGTATCATTTCTTTGCTCCTGGAAGTCAAAACCAAAATAGTATGAGTCGACACATAATGGTTTGTATTGACTCATTTCTGTTATGTGTCAACTCATTCTTGTTTTATATCGACTTATAACCTATTTTTTACTTAATATGTATCGACTCATAGAGATATGTATCGACTCATACTGCTGTTTTTTACTTCTAACATTTTTCTACTGCATATATGAGTTAGTTCTCAACACGTGGTTAATGAAAATGAAAAGTAAACATATGGTTAGCTTCATGGTAATGATATCTACATTTTATCTTCATAAATGAACCACTAATGATGCTTGTATGAAGGGTTCAAAGTCAAGAAAACTTACCTTGAAGCTGAAATTTATGTTTTGATTTAGAGTTGTTGTATTGTCTTGGAGAAGTCAAGTGGTTGTTTTTGAGTTTCGAGAATGGTGACAGTGATGTTACAGAAGTTTCTCTTGTATTTTAACAACTTCTATATGATGTATATGAAGTATGTGGATGGTTTGTTTGGACAGAAATGCAAGGTTTGAGAGATTTGAAGATTTTGGTTTATAAGCTCAAGAGTGGAGGTTTTATGGAAAGTTATGGTTTTTTTGAGAGTATGAGGGGTTTTGAGAAACTTGTCTACACAACAAAAACTTCTTTTATTTAGCTTGAAAATGGCATCTCTATTTATAGAGAAGGTTTGAGAGGGTGAGAGATTTTGTTTCACAAGCTGTGCAAATTCTGGTTTGGTTGAGATAAAACAACCAAGTTATGTGAAATTTGATATCCCAATGCATGGTACAAAAGGGATATGAAGTGGTTAAGAGTTTTTAGGTATGTTGCTTCTTGATTTGACATTGTGTGTGTAGAAAAAGTTGAGAGGCTCAAGGAGAGCTGACTTTGTATAAAGCATGCTTTATGTGAATGGCAATGGTGCCTTTGTGCCATAAATGGAAAAATGGATTGGATAATGCCTTAACCACTTGGGTCATAGCTCAAATGTTTGTGTAAACAATTAATTATGGTCAGATTTGTAAGTTAGAATGCCTGCAAAGTAATATTATGCATCATAGCATGAAGATTGTATTATGTGTTCTTCATAAAAATGACTAGTAATTCAAGAATGGATGCCTAACTTCATTCCTTTGAATCTCATATCTCAAGTATGATAAATTCATACTCTTGGACATTTTGGAAAGCTTGAAACATTGTCTACAACTTTCATGTTCACCACTTTGGCTAAATCAAATTGGAACTTGATGAAAATTGTCCAGGAAGTTGAGCTAAAAATTGACCAAAATCTGTTGAAAATTTCTCTAAGTGTTAGATAAAAATGTCACGACTTCAGGGGCCTGTATCTTCAAATCTAAGCATTTTTTGGACATCAACCCTCTAATGCAAAGTTATAGAATTCATAAATATCTACAACTTTCATGTTGAAAGTTTTCTTTGAATCATCTTTCATCTTGGTGAAAAAATATCATGAAGTAATGCATTTATAATGTACAAAACACTTAGAAAAATTTCTAAGTCTTGGAAAGTTTGACTTTTCAAATTAACTTTTGAATTTATTGATTTCTTGATGATAAAGCTTCATATATTTAAATTTATTGATGAAATATGATCTTTGAAACTCAAATTTGATCAGAAAGTCAAAGTTTGACTTTTTGGTGTTCAATTGACTTTTTCATCAGTTGATCAAATTTCATCTATTAATCCAATGATCTTGAGAAATGTTTTGAGCCATGAAATTAGGTCAACATGTTGCATTTGAATCCTTGATATTATACTTTAAGCCATTAGATCATGTATTAGGTTAAACAATCATTGATCAGTCAAGTATAATCAAAACCCTAATTTTGACCATTTTGCCCTTTTGGTGATTTGAACAATTTTTCTGAGGAATTGTGATCCAAACTTGATCAATTATTACATATGACTTCAAAATTTTGATATTGGTCCAAAATATTGAAGTTTGACTGTAGGTTGACCATAATTGACTTTTTACTCAATACAGCTGATTTTCAGTCATCTGGTCAATTGATTGGACAAAATTATGATTCAAGACTTGAAACTTGACATGAGTAATCTTGGAGGTCAATTATGATCCATGAAACTCATTTGAGGCATTAAAAGTTCAATTGTCCTTGTGCAAATCAAAACCCTAATTTGAGGCATTAGTGTTTAAAAGATGGCTTGACCTAGTCAACACTTGTATAAACTTGAGCTATTGAAGATCTTGTGAGAAATATCTTGAGAAAAAAGAGGACAAATTTTGGGAACATGATGATAGAAAGTGTATAGTAGGATTTGATAGTAGGCAAGGGATGGTTGATGGCAGTCTAATGAAGAACATATGGTTTGTGTTGCAATGGAAAAAATACAAGAAATATGAAGTTATTGTGGAAACTTCATACACCTTGAATTTCTTCTTCATTGCATCACAAACTACACGAGCTTCATAATTTATTACAATTCCACAATTATTTTCAATAAAAGGTGTGTTCTTGAAACAATTTAATATAACTTGTGATGTTGTATGATTTTGTGTTTTCATTTGTTGCATGTATTTGTTTAGTTGTTGTATGTTGTTTTTGACAAATGTTCTCAAAACAACAATATAACATTGCTAATTTACAATAAATAGACTTCTTATGACTTTGTAATATTTTGTACTTTAAATTCTTATATAGGTTAATAGTAGATGAAATTTAGTTTATAATGGTTAGTTGTTAAGTTCTCCCAATCTATGTAAATTAACTTGATGTTTTTGTTGATAAATGTTGTTAGTGGGTTTGTTATATCATATGTGGTTGCTTGTTTCACTAACCCCTCATTGAACTTGCACTCACTTAAATATATTTTTGAGATAATAATTTAAAAAATTAAATTATTCTTGAAAATCAACTTAGACAATCTAATATTTTTCGAATTGTGTGTATCTTATAAATCATAATTTCCTATTTAGCGTATAGAATTTCATTCAATGCCACAAATTCTTCAAAACAATGTTGATAAATGGGTGGCAGTCTAGATCTTTCACACAAATTTTGATAAATGAAAAATACTATAAAAGAAGAGAAAATCAAATTTTGTGTGAAAGACTCAGATTGGCATCCATTCATCATTACTTTGAAAATTTTGGGATTGAATCAAATCCTATAGGGTAAATAGGAAATCATGATTTACAAGAGGCATGTAATTCGAAAAGCATTGAATATTTTAAGTATACGGTTAATGAGGGGCAGGGAAAAACAAGCAATCTCATGTTTTATAATAAACTCTTACATATACCACAATAGTTGAAACTTATAACCGTGGTGAAATATTATTTTTATGCGCTTTAATTTTTGTTGTAGAAGGGTATCAAACCCATGCCACTATATTTATGACAATAGTTGTTCATGTCAACCATTGTGATAGATATTTTACTATAATGCTCACTAGACCGTAATTTTAAGTAACACATATACAATCACACGCTACATAACAATGTCTGGTCCTGTGTGATTATATATCTTTTTCAATCATTGATGTATGCCTTTTCTGTAGTAATGGAGCTTCACTCTTAAGTATTTTTCTATGGACCTTGCGAATGATTATGAACAATTAATCTAATCTATAGAGTAAGGGGTTTGTCGTGTAGATATTTATTCAATTATTAATATAAGTAAGTGAAGAGTCTCAATGGGACATTTATTAGAATTGGGAATTAAAGCACTAAATGTATTTCTTTAGATCAACAAATTTTCACAGGGATGCCTTGAAGCGTGTGTGTGTGTATATATATATATATATATATATATATATATATATATATATATATATATATATATATATATATATATATATATATATATATATATATATATATATATATCAATTGACAAGTAAACTTCTATAGCTTACTAACAACAATGCTTGTAGTAAGGAACTCACTAAGACAAGTAGATCTCATTTCTCACATTTTCTTATTTTCAGATACAAGTGGATAAGGGTTAGAAGGCTGCACAATGATTGTACTTTGAAGAAATTTCATGTTTTTTTTATTCCCAATCACACGCCTATTTTGTTCATTATGTTTAATACTCTCTCATAGTTAACTTCATATTATGTAATTTTAGATGTATGGAAGTTCATATTGTGATGATACAATGTGTTTCTATGTATCGTCGAGAATTATTTTGTAATTTTAACAACATCTGATATGACTATGTATATTTCGGTTAAAATTTCTAGATAAATTTATTTGGGATGTTATGTTTAGTATCTATGATGGTAATGGATTATTTCTTTGAGGGTATCGACTACCTCGATAGGTTAATCCCTTGTATGAAGAGGAGAAGAAACAAGAGAATGTATTCTAAGAGACGTGTTTTTGGTGTTTTCCTTACTAACCTGTCTATTATTTGCTTGGAGAACCAATGAAATATTACAAAACAATATAATAGATGAAAATACACCTCGAGTCATACTTCTCTTGGTTTCTTCAGGATCTTTTTTCTTTGTTTCTTCGGTTGTTTATTAAGCTTTTGTATCAGTGGGAGAAATAATATGATCAAGTATGTTATGGACATGAGCTTGATGAACTTGGAATAGGGATGACCAAGAGAGATAGGGGCTCGAGCCACTACTACAAAATATACCTTTCGTAACATGTTATTACCTCGGCTATTCAATCAACCAATGTAATAGATGATATTTAGGCGTATGTATTTTTTATTTTATTTTATTAAGAGAAATTTCACTACGCTTAATAAATATCGTGGTAAAAAGTAGGAAGACATTACTTTTAACCACAGTTGGAGTCTGGTCATGTGTTTAAATCTCAGCACTAATGTTTTTTGTTTTTTATTTACATTTAACCCACTGTTCATCACAGTTGGAATTTTAATTGTGGTTAATCATGGGTTTGAATCCCAACGCCAGTATTTTATTATTATTTTATTTATTTTTAAGCCACGTTTTCATCCCGGTTGAAATTCCAACTGCGGTGAAAAAAGACGCCTTCTTATTTTTTTTAAAGATATATAACCCTTGTAGTTTATTCACTTTTTCGATAAATGTATTTAGACAAACTTCATATTATGTCTCCAAACTTCTTCCATTTACGAAATAGTATTCCTCCACTAAACCAAACTTGAAAATATCATTTTTCTTAAACAAAACTCAAAAACATTTCTTCCATTAACGAGTTTCGGGACTCCATCGTCTTTTCTCTAAATTGAACGGGAAATGGAAATCATGGATTCAACTTAGCAACGATAATTATTGTTGTTGTGTTAGGTAAAATGTTCTTATTTAATGATTTTGTTTATTTATTTTGTTGTTGTTGTTCTTGTTGTTCTTATTGTTGTTCTTGTTGTTCTTGTTGTCCTTGTTGTTGCTGCTCCTGTTGTTTTCGTTATTGTTGTTGTTCTTGTTGTTATTGTTGTTGTTCTTGATGTTGTTCTTGTTGTTCTTATTGTTGTTCTTGTTGTTCTTGTTATCGTTCTTGTTGTGGTGGTGTTAAAAAGTATTTAATATTATATGTTGTGATGAAAGTTATCATTGTAGTCCGTAGGCAAAATATGGCAAAAATGAAAAATACTTACTCGCCTTTCACCATGGTTGTTTATTACAATCATGGTTATATGTAGTGTGTTATCTTGTTTATTATCGCGGTCAATGGACCGTAGTAGTAAATAACCTACTTACAACGATACGCTATCTCACCACGAGTGTTCAAATGTGATTTTAGGTCTTTCAAAATTGTGATTATAAGTGTTTCAGTAGTAGCGAATAGTTATCCAACATGATAGGAATGATGGATTTCACGTTAGTAATTGTAAAAGCTGAGTGAAATTCAAATAGTGTTGTTGTTGGCTATGTGAAAGTTGAATCTTGTGATGATTTTGGATCTGCCATTGATGCAGCTTGTGAGGGAGAATAAGGAAAATGAATTTTGCAGAAGAATGAAGGTGGGGTAAGATGGCGGCTAGGAGGAGGGATATAACAAAAACCTAATTGATACTATATAGGAAAATATTTTGATGATTTTTATTGATCATAAGCCGGTGTAATATACAAGAATTATATAATGCATAATACAAAATTAATTATGTCTAATGTATACAAATTACTATTTCATAACCTCTCACTAATATGTCATAAGTACACTATATATTTTCTTTATGTCAATATGATGTCCCAAGATAATCAAGATGCACATACGGCCTTATCAAATAAATACTTAATATAAGTGCACTATATATTACTAATATTTCATAGTACCAAGATATTTCTTCTTGTAAATAAATACTTAATAATAAAATAAAAGATCATTATCAAATGATACTTTTCTTTCACAGTATTTCATCCGGTACTTCAAAGGATTTCATCACCTTTTCCATGTCACCGTGCTTTTCAAAGAATCTTGAGAGGAAATCTTTGAATTTGAAGGACTTAAAAATTAGTGGATTGTGCTCATCAATGAGACATTGTGCTGGCTCTATGGAAGAATCACCTGATGGAGCTATAAAAAATGCAACAGATGTGCGATCATGAGTTGAATTTGTCACAGCCCTGTGCTCAGCACTTTGTAGCTTGCCGTTACTGATTATCTGCAACCAAGTGAACAAAATTTGAAGAATTGAATGAAATGAATGTGTATAGATCAATGTTTAGGTGTACCTTTAAGGCATAGCCTATGTTGATGACAAATGCATGAGGAAGAGCCTCAACACCAATCCATTCTCCATCCTTTAATACTTGAAGACCAGATATATCATCTTGGAGTAAAATGGTGATGAGGTAAGCATCAAAGTGCTTGAGTATACCAAGTGTTAAATCCGGGTTAGGACATGGTGGATAATGATTAGCAGAGATAATCATTGATCCGCTAAGATCGTTTTCAAAATATCCACACTCTAGACCAAGTCCTTCACTAATCAAATTCATGATCCTTGAACCTAACTCCTTAATTTTAATCGAAAATTCTCCAACACATTTTCTGCACCAAAATATCTATTAGAATTTAAATATAAAGACATGTCCGAATCAGGGTGACACCATGACAATTGAGATGTGAGTTCAGTAGTAAAAGTTTTAAAAAATGAAAGAGTAGAATAGAGGAGATATTTCAATTGCAAATGGTTGGTTCACAAAGAGATAGAAAATGAGATCTAATTGACCATGGGTTTTGAATACAAGTACATAGAAATTTATGGTACAGAAAGTAAGTAATCATATACCTGTATGAAGCTGGATTTTCAGGCCACAAGTGCTGCCACTCCTCCAAAGGATATGTTGGGTGTCTAAGACTCTCCCTCCATAGATGAACCTTTTCAGTATCATAATGGTAAGTGCTAGTAAACTTCTTACATGTCTTAGTAGAGTCATCAGGATACAAGTTATGGTCATACACATCAGGCAACTGAAACACTTCCTTAAAAACACTCATTGTTTCCTTCATTTCATTCTCCCCAATTCCATGATTCATAACCTGAAAGAATCCAAACTCCTCAGCAGCTTTGATCATTTTCTGAATTGTATTTGTTCTATCACCATTTTCTGCTTCACTCAGATCAATCACTGGGATGCTGTGGCAGATCGGGATTTTGATATCACCTGGTCTTGTTTCTGGTGGGAATATGTAGTTCTCAGGCACAGATTCGATGCTTGACCACTTTGGCATAAGCTTATCCATATGCTTGATTATACTTCAGTACAAAATTATATTATTAACAAAATATGAGGAGGGGTATTATATATATTGATGAAGAAGAATAATACATCATATGAAGTATTTATTTTATCTTTTCTTCGACTGCTAAATGTAGTGCATTATTGTTATTTTCTTATTTAAATAAGTTTCTCTTATTATTGAATTTTTTTTAACAATAATCAAGTTTTGAAAAAATAATACTAAATAATTATGTTTCGGAGAAAATTACGTAAATAATTATGTTTCAGAAAACGTTATCATACAGTAATCATCTCAGATGGTGCATACATTATTTTTTTAAAGGAGGCGCCAAATGAGGTAGCGCCTAGGTGCATGTGCTTTGCCCTAAGCCATCTCAGATGGCGCCTAGGCGCAAAGTCATTTATTCTATTTTTTTTTGTTAAAGAAATAAAAGACAACGTCGTTGCAAATGAAAGTTGATTTTCAATATCAATTAAACGATTACATAATGAGAATAAAAATTACATATTACTTAGTTATCTCCAGGGACTTGATAATGACCAGTGGTTATGCACCCGCGTCCTCGCCTAACTCGTGGTGTGTTTCGATGATTTTTCCTGTTAGGATTGGGTCGAGGACCCTGCGAAGTCAATGCGTTCAGGATCCATGAAATTTGTCAGATCAGCATTTCCAAAAGATCCGCTTTCAAACAGTCGGTTACCCATGCCCTTAAAGTTTGGTCGTATGGGTGCGGGATGGGGTTCCATAGGTGGTCGATAGCACTGGCCGTTTGAATAAGGGGATAAAAATGAAATGAATCTTGCAGGGATTGATACTGTGATTGTTGGATGCTATGGTGATAGGATGGCTGATGGTAAGTTGGGTTGGTAGGGGAATATTCTTCAGGTAGGCCAAGGTTAGGGCTTAGGTGAGATGACGAGGGGCCCACATAGGGATGTCGGGTGCATGGTCGTTGTTCTTGGTATTGTGATTGTGTGTAGGGCATGTATGTTTATTGGTATTGGTCTTGGGTTTGGGGTTGGATGCTGGTGAATCTGTATCGTCGTTGTGTTTGATGGGAGGTTTAAGTGTGTTGGGTTTATTGTTGGGTTTATTGTTGGGTGGTGTATGATTGTACCCATTGTGTGCGTGGGTCAATCAAATACCTCGGGTGAGACACATGCATTTCAGGGTTAGTAACCGATCTGTACCAATCAATATACTAATTTGTGTGTTGCATATTATTCTGGTTGAGGAAAATAGGGAATTGTAAGACAAGTCGGTGACGCCTCTTCCATATCTTATACCACTTCGGAGCGAAATCTTCCCACTTATTAACACCCCATTTGGCGTCGACCCAATTGAGATGCCAATGTGACAAACAAGTTGGATCACATGGTATTTCTTGATGCATTCCGAAATCCATCTTGACATGATCGCTTTGGTGCATCTCCACAATATTGAACTGGATGATTACACTCGTTGCAGTCCAAACGGCTGCATCCTCAAAGTTGAGTTCATGGTCCAAATCTAAATATGGTTTCCAGATAAACTGTAGATAAAAATTATTCAGAATAATGATAACTTTAAAAATAAATAACTTAAAACTAGAAAATTTTAGAGGTGCTACGTATATCGTTCGAGCCAAGGTGATCCAAAAGATTACGATATAGAGCGACATTGAATCTTGGATTCTTGCTGTAATTTATACCCCTTACACAGTATCTACCACGCTACATGCATAAAAAGAACTATCGCACTACCTACATGCACTTCGCACTTATTCTCGTAGAACTGTTTATATTATGGAAACATTATCGGCGTATGCCCTAGATGGTACTTGTGTCAACGGAAATGGAATGTTCACTCGACTGTTCTAGGCTTTTCAACCTTGCATCACAGAGTTTGCATCTTGTAAACCTATTATTCAGATAGATGGAACGTGGTTGTACGGGAAATATAAAGGCACACTACTAATGGCAGTTGTATAAGATGGAAACAATAACATTTTCTCAATTGCCTTTGCTCTAGTCGAGGGAGAGACTGGTGGTGCTTGGAGTTTCTTTCTCAAGAATCTCCGAACACACGTGGCTCCACAACCTGGTCTCTACTTGATCTCGACAGACATACTTCTATTGAGAGTGCATACAATAATCCTACAAATGGTTGGCATGACCTCCTTCTACACATGTCTACTGCGTTAGACACATCATATTAAATTTCATGTTAGAGATCAAAGACAGGGCTCTTCGGAAAACAATTATGAACGTGAGGTATGCATTAACACAACCTTCATTCAAACACTATCGCAGTGAGATCATATTGTCAAATCCGGATGGAGATAGGTGGATTGATAATCTTCTAGTAGAGAAATGGACGAGGTCATACGATAATGGACAACGATGGGGCCACAAGACAATAAATATTATTGAATCAATGAATGGTTTCTTCAAAGGCATATGAAACCTACCAGTAACCCCTTTGGTGAAATCAACTTATTTTAGGATGGCTTCGTTGTTTGCAAAAAGAGGTAAAATGTGGAACGCAGTGTTATAATCGGAATAACTATGGAGTAAAAGCTGCGTGAAATTTACTAAGGAAGAAAGTGTTAAACCCAACACCCATCTTGTTACAAGGTTCGACCGACATAGCCACAACTTCATTGTCAAAGAGACACTCGACCACAACGAGGGGCTGCCAAGACAAGAGTATAGGGTTATATTACCATCTCGTTGGTGTGATTATGGAAAGTTTCAAGCCTTTCGAATGCCTTGTTCTCATGTCATTGCGACATGTATGTATGCTTATCAAGATGCATTACTACTTCTATCTCCCATTTACAAGGCTGAGACCTTGCTCATTGTATATAACAATGGCTTTCTAGTGGTAGCGAAACCAGATTATTGGCCTCCATACGAAGGGAAAATAGTTTGGCACAACGATCAAATACGAAGGAATAAAAAGGGTTGTCCCAAAAGCAAGTGTATCACAACTGAAATGGACTCCCTTGACAAGCTAGAAAGAAGTGTGGTTTATGCCGTCAGGTCGGACACAATCGAAAAAATTGTCCCACTCGTGCTACTAGTTCGACAACATAAATATTGTATGCAATCTATCTGCACTTTTTTAAGATATAAACGGAATTTTTTTCATTAAGAGCATTTGTTACAACAAACCTTACGCAAACAACAAATAAAAACACATCACGACTAACACAACAACAAATACAACACGTAAATATAACATCGACAACAAGATAAAATATATAAGAAATTACAACCGTCAAAATAATTTCATTTGTTCCATGCATCATGACCATTACATCTCTATCTGTTTTAACTTCCTCCAACCAATATTAAGGTCTTCCAGTTGCAAGTGAGATGATTGTTCTTCTTCTCTGGATCCTTCTAATTTGTTCCCCAGCTTCGATGTCTCCCTTTAACCATCACACCAACTCTCTCTTAAGACGCTCCATGGAATGAATGTGCCAAAAATTTATTTTCATGGAAGGTTTGATGACTGAGAAAATAACATACCCATCTCTGGTGAAAATCATGGGAGATGTAATGATGTAAAAAATAGAGAGAAATGAGAAGAGAGTGTGAGAAAGTGTGAAGAATGATGGAGAAATAGGTGCTTTATTTATAGAAAATACACTTGCATGTAGGAGTCATCTCAGATGGCGCCTCCTCTCCAAATAATAGAGTATGTGTCATCTCACATGGCATAAAGAAAGTGTATGCACCAAGTGAGATGACGCCTAAGGTCAAAGTTCCAGTGTATGCGTCATCTGAGAGGGTTACTACATGATAACGTTTTCTGAAACATGATTATTTGCATAGTTTTCTGCAAAATATGGTTATTTATGTGTATTTTTTTTCAAAGCTTGATTTTTGCTAAAAATAATTCCCTATTATTTGTAGCGTTTAAAAAACCTAGTTTCATTATTTATTATAGGGTTAAATGTATAATACCCTTATATATAATCGAGTTTTAATTTACTCCTATGAAATAAAATTTTGGATCACACTCTTTAAATGTTAAAATTATATGTCTTTTGTTCTTAAGTGCAAAAATTACTCTTGTAAAAAAACTTTTTTTTGTTTTATTCTCTAGATTTAGTGTTTAATTTGTACGCTTAGAGAGATAAATAAAAAAAAATCATTACTGAGATAATAAAAAAAAAGTTATATAAGATAAATAAAATATCGGTAAAATGGTATTAACGGGTAATTGTGGTGCATTATTGGATCTTTCTATATTTAACAAGAGGCCATGGTTCTGTTGATCCTAATATTTTATAGCTTTGTACATGTGGTTTGGCTGTATTATTTTTTGTCATTGTCCTAATGTATTTATTTAATCGTATCATAGGGGAACATATTCCCTGCTGATGCACCATATTTTAGTTGTTGGATTTATTCAATTGAATATAACTAGTTTGTTGGAAAATAATTTTCTTTAATTTGATTTTGATTATAATATAAAGTAAGATCATTGATAACTTCTTTTTTTGTCTAACGTTTATTACATGTATAATTTTTTTATAAATGTATTCAATGTAATTTATCATTTGAAAAAGTATAAATATCTAATTTAAATATCGTCTGATTTGAAAATGATTATAAAAAACATTACTAACGTATTGATTATTGAGCATGTTGATGTTGGAAATCTATCAAATATATTCTGTAGAGTTTCTCTCACACTGTGGAAAACTTTATTATTTAGCTTAAAGTCAAAAACTATAAAAGTCTAAAATACTTATTTTGATACTAAATCAAATATATCTATTTTAGATATAAATCAAATATATTTAAATTTAAAATAAATCTAATATATGTGTTTTTCAATACACTATCATTTTGACACTATGAATTACAATTTAACCGTTAATACCATACCAAAAAAAAAACACTCATGTAATGCTGAGATTTTTAATCCATTTTTTATGAAAGTTTTTGGCCTCCACAAATATTTTTGTGAGAGTTTTGAAAATTGATAATTATACTATTGCCACAATTTTTCTGCAATAATGAAAGGTAATTATAATAATAAAATTTATCAAAGCATACCAATTTTTATTTATGAATCAAACAATTTATTATTATCAATACCTTTGAAAACTAAATCATTAACATAATACCAATTTAAAGTTACCAGAACTAATCAAATTTGAAACGAAAAATCATAGAAAGACAATACTAGCTGTGTTTTCACCTTTCTCCACCTCGTTTCTAATCTCTGCAAAATTAAAAAGACAAAATGTGTAAAATAATGACAACAACATTAGACATGTTGAATCTACCATTGAATTCCTTTTTTTTAATTGAAAAATAATGGCAACTAGACTTAGCAACTCATACAATGAGTCGCTAACATCAAAAGGAGTATCTGCTACGATCCCTCTGATGCCTCCTATCTTTTTCAACATAGAAGAATCCAACACAACAAGATTCTTTAAGCCTTATATGGATTTTATTCTCAATCCAGAGTCGGTGTATAGCATACAGAAAACTTTCAATGCTAAAGAATATTTTTCCATTCTAGTTGGAACAAACATGTGTTTACTAGAAGAAAGAGTGGATGGTGAGTTACAGAAATTGTTAAACCAAGATAAACATCGGTTGGACCAAAGTTTTAAAGAAGTTTGTTTGTGGAAGCAAATTGACGTAGATGAGGAGATAATTGCTTGGATACGCTATTACGATATTTCGTGTCATATATGTGTTGCGGTGTAAAACATATCTGAATGCATGAAACATTTGAAATCAATAAGAGTCGCATTCAAAATTTATTTTTAAAAGGAAAAACATCGATAAAATCCTAAGAGAATAAAAATATAGTTGTCACAACCAAATTCAAGTTCGAGAGTCGATTATACACGAGAAAGATATCAGCATCCCACGCATCTGTTGTACTCAACGTGAACAACAATTTAGTTAATTTTACAAATAAGTGTGTTAGATTTTGTTATTTGTTTTCTTCTAATTATTGCGGGATATTTACAAGCAGGAGAAAGGGGAATTTTTTAGATTTTTTATTAGGGTGCTTGACAAGACGTTGAATCTCATTTCTATGTATCCTTTGATGCGATGAGAAATTTCAAGCTACGTAGTTATGGGTAGCAAATGTTTGTGTGTTGGTCGATTTTAGCAAAGGACGCTTAGGTTGCATTCGAGCAGAAAATATTGCTTACTTTCTAGTCATGGGAGTAACGAACGTTGTGTGTCCATCGCATTAGAATGGATAAAACACAATCCAGATTCTTGCAGATTATGCCTCATACACATTCAAGCGGACAACATTGCTTGATATCCAACCATGAGAGTAGGGAACATTGTGAGTCCATCGTGTTAGAATGCATAAACATAATATAGATTCTCGTAGTCGTGTTTTAATCGCATTCGAACAGACAACGTTGCTTGCTACTCGCACATGAGAGGAATGAAGCGTTAATTCGAGCTTTGCATAGATCGAAATAGATAAATAATCATTCATTTATGAAAAAGTTTGAAGTTGCGTCAAGGTGAAAAAGTGGTTTGATTGGTTGTAGTTTTTTTTTTTTGGATGACAAGTATTCAAAAAGCAAGTTCTACAACTAGTATCCAAATATTCGGAAAAGAAAGAGGCCTACTCCCAATTAATTATTTTTCATCTGAATTTATTATAAAATCTAAGAGACTGATTAAGTTACAATTCTTTAACAGAAGACGAACATTCGAACGACAAGCTTTACAACTTTTATCCAAACATTCAAAGGAAAAGAGTTCTACACCAAATTCATCCTTTTTTATCCTTGAAAGAATGGACAAAATTCTGTTAATTATTGTATTTTATTTCGGTATACGAGTATTCGAACGACAAGCTCTAAAACTTATGTTCAAACACTAGGAAAAAAAGAGACATCCACCCTATTCATCTTTTTTCTTTCGGTTTATTTGAGAAAAAGATTTTGAAACATATTTTTTATTAAATTTGAAAAAATACTTTATATTGATCAAGTGATTGAATTTTTTGATTTAAAAATAATTTGATTATTGATTTTATTAAAGTGAATTAAAAAGAGTTTTGATTTAAAAAAAAAACTTGATATTGATGAAGTCGTTTTTTTTATAGAAATGTTTAGTTTTAATAAAAATAAACATATTTTTTATATTTATTGATTTATTAGTCAATTTATAAAAAAAATCAACTAACTTTGATATTTAATAAAGATCAAAATAAAGTTTTTTTCTTGTAATAATGAAAGAAAACAGCTAATCAAATTAATTATAATAAAATATAAAAGAAAGGGGTTGCAAAGTAATTTTGCGACTGTAAAGCCTAAAAAGGCTTCAAGGCCCAACTGTACTTAACAAAATAAAAAACAGACGCATGTATATGTGAAGCAGTGGAGGGTGTACGATGAAAAGCCTGAGTGGTGTAATACTTTATTTTTTTTATTAAATTATTTTAATTGATTTATTTATGACTTTTATATGATTTATTTAATTATTATGTTATTGTGATTAAGTGAATGAGAAGTTTAGGGGTGTGTGTCCTTGAGGTGGGAGTGTGGAAAAAGAATTAGAGGTTGATATAATTAATTTAGAATTATTTTAAATAATTAAAAATAATTGTAATTTATTTGATTTATTTAATTCAAATGAGAAAATAGAGATTTGGGTCAAAAGTGGAAAACTAGAGAAATAGAAGGGAATAAGGAGTGAGAGGAATAGTTGTGGGGAGGAAAATATAAATATTGAAAGTGAGAAAATTAGGTTTAGGTCTAATATAAGTTTTGAGTAGGTAGATTGTTCGTAATTGCTTGCTCACAAACAAAATCATTTTCACAGTTCACACTTCTAAAAAATAAACATCTTTTCAAACACTCTTTTCAAACAAATATTTTCAAAACAAACACTTTGTCGTTCTCAACGATACGAGAATCATTACAAAGTTTTCTGCACTAAGGCAATTTCAAAATATTTCCAAAAATAAACATTTTGTATACATTCTCAACGATACGAGAATCATTACAAAATCACCATCTTCAAAATATCTTCAAACATTTTCAAACATACACAAACACAAAGCATTTCAAAGTGCTTGTGTTTGTTTACTTTCTTGTTGATCGATGAGTCACTCAATTTATAAATTAAGATCATGACTTCGCTCTCAGGTCATGCTCCCTATAGGATTTCATTGCTTTCCCTTATTTCTTGTTGATCGATGAGTCACTCAATTTAGAAATTGAGATCACGACTTCGCTCTCATTGCATGTTCCCCATAAGATAGTTTTGTTAGACTTTCTTTGGCATGCTAGCCTAGATAAGATCTCTCTAGGTGTGCTCTTTTGAGCTTATTGGCTTGTTTGTTTGATTTCATCTTTGTGTGCATGTTTTGAGATGATATACCCTCGGCATATTCCCATAGGAGCTCTCGATTCAACTATAGATGATGATTCGAGATAGACATAGTTTTAGGTGATAGACCATTGCTATGCTCCTTTAGGACTTATTGATTCATCTATAGATGATGATTTGAGATAGACATTAGGATTGTTATCCAAGTATGTCACCATGGGGTAGAGAGTTCCCTTCAAAACTCAACCTTAGGATCAATCATTGTATGATAACATTAGGGATAGATTTAGGTTAGTCTCCCTTAGATGTTTTTTTCTTCTTTCTTTTGCATAATTGCATTTAAAATAAAAACTCTTTTTCTTGGCAAATGCATGAAACATATAATAATTTTCAAATCCTTCTTCAAGGTAAAAAATATCAATCAATGCAAACTCTTTTTTGCGCCTTCGGGCTTTGCTTTCAAACTCTTTTCAGAAAGAACATGTTAATTCACTTATGTGCTGACGTGTGAGTCTCCAAAGGTCGAGTTGCGGTAGAAGGCGAAATTAATATTGTTCATTAAAAAATACAAATCAACAAAAGTTTTGAAGCCGAACTACGACTGCTCTGATTCCTTAAAAGGGATACGTATGCATCGGGGTAGGATCCAGACGAGCACAACTTTTATTTTCCCTACGTTATTTTATCTTTTCTTTTACATGCATTTCCCATACAGCTTAGATATAGACTTCTAACACACCCATAAGATAGACAACAAGAGTGGATACCATAGAGTACTATAGGCGTGTGGGGTGCTAATAATTTCCCCTCGCGTAATAGACTCCCTTACCTGTATCTCTCGGTCATTTGATCGTGATTTCACCCTTCTTAGGTTTAATCGATGTTTACCTTTCCCCTCTTGTGAGATAAAAAACATTCGATGGAGACTTCATTGATTTCATTATCAGTTGATTATTCAGCCGGTTGTTTCAAGTAGTAGTCGTCAAAGATTCTTTCATTACCAGCTGAAGTAGTAGTCGTCAAATATTCCTTCATTACCTGCTGAAGTAGTAGTCGTCAGATTCCTTCATTATTTGTTGAAGTAGTAGTCGTCAGATTCCTTCATTACCTGCTGAAGTAGAAGTCGTCCAAGATTCCTTCATTACCCGTTGAAGTAGTAGTCGTCAAACATTCCTTCATTACCTGCTGAAGTAGTAGTTGTCAAAGATTCTTTCATTACCTGTTGAAGTAGTAGTAGTAAAAGATTCCTTCATTACCTGCTGAAGTAGTAGTCGTCCAAGATTCCTTCATTACCTGTCGAAGTAGCAGTCGCCAAAGATTCCTTCATTACTTGTTGAAGTAGTAGTCGTCAAAGATTCCTTCATTACCTTCTGAAGTAGTAGTCGTCCAAGATTCCTTCATTACCTGTCGAAGTAGTAGTCGCCAAAGATTCCTCCTAATAACCCTCCAGATGTAGCTTTACACGGTGTTGTATCCCAAAATTTGCCCTCTCATTTTTCAAGGCCTTTCTCACAAGGATTCTCAAGGTTCAAGCTTGCACAAGTACATGGGGATTTTCCAGTACCAAGATTAAAAGGAAATTGTCAAAAAGGGGGAAAACAGATAAAAATAATCTTTTTGACAAAATTGGAAAAAACAAGTTTACTTCGATTCACGAGGCGAGTGGACTGGATTAACTTTGTTAACAGTGAACCAGGATAAAAATAATTGTGTTCTTTTATTTTTGTTCTTGTTTCATCCTTGTTTGTTTGGGAAGCAAAAGTTTTCATTTCTGTAAACCCAATTCAAACCCCCATTTTTTGTGTTTATTGTATGTTCATAATAAACTCAATAACAACAACAACAAGCATCAACATCAATTATCAACAACAACAAGAACATCTACAACATACAATTATCAATAATAATAACACAAATCATTTATGAACAACAACAACAATAATAACGACAACAACAACACACATCAACAATGAAAACATACTTCTTATTGAAAATATTAGTGGAATAATATGAAGTAGATCTGAACAAACCATTTGTGTTGCTATAAAGACAAAATATAAGGCGGATGAAGTTGTCAAAATAGCTTCACCCTTCTTATATTACTTCTCCATAACAACATAAATGTTAACAACTTTCTAAATAGAAACAACTTTCAGAATGTTAACCTATTTTGAAAATATAAACTAGCATTAACAACATCTTAACATAAACAGAAACATAATCCAAAAAGGTATGAAAAACCTCATTTTAAGAAGAACTAGTGTCATACATGGAAAAGATATAAAAAGGTAAATAAATCTAATGGAGAATATCACCTTTTAGTTTGAAGGAAGTATTTAGAACGAGTTCACTGTACTGGAAAAGAGAGATGTTAGGGTTTTTTTTAGAAAAAGGAAGAAAATATATCAATAACGTGGAAGAAATCTTATGAAGATGAACTTGATTACCTTTAAGTTTCAAGATGATAATGAGGATGATTATGTTGGATGTGGAAGAGAGTATTGTTTGGGTTTTGATAATAGAGTGACGACTATAATGATTGAAAGGTTGATAATTTCGCTTATATATATATATATGTGTGTGTGTGTGTGTGTGTGTGTGTGTGTGTGTGTGTGTGCGTGTGCGTGTGCGTGTGCGTGTGCGTGTGCGTGTGCGTGTGCGTGTGCGTGTGTGTGTGCGTGTGCGTGTGCGTGTGCGTGTGCGTGTGCGTGTGCGTGTGTGTGTGCGTGTGCGTGTGCGTGTGCGTGTGTGTGTGCGTGTGTGTGTGCGTGTGTGTGTGTGTGTGTGTGTGTGTGTGTGTGTGTGTGTGTGTGTGTGTGTGTGTGTGTGTGTGTGTGTGTGTGTGTGTGTGTGTGTGTGTGTGTGTGTGTGTGTGTGTGTGTGTGTGTGTGTGTGTGTGTGTGTGTGTGTGTGTGTGTGTGTGTGTGTGTGTGTGTGTGTGTGAAATATATCACCATGGTTGTTAAAATAAACTGTGATAATGTGTAAGAGATATTCACAACGGTTTCTAGTATTAACCGTAATGATAAGTATTTTAATTTTAATATATTTATAAAAATATAATAATAACCATTTTTTGTAACGAAAAGAAGAAATATTGTTGGTGCTGGAAATCGAAGCAAGTAACCTTTAATATATCACAATGGTTATGTTGTTGAACCATGACAAAATGTATCATAAAAAAATATTAAAAAAATTAAGGCGGGTAAATATCAGTTATTACTACGGTTAATTAGGCGGTCGTAGTAATATGGTTTCACCAAAGGTATATTTTGTAGTAGTGAGACTTCGACATTAAAATTTGATCTTCTATTGTCCTACATGGATTGCGCAATTAGGATATCATATTCCACATGGTGTATAAAGCGGAAATGGATTGTTGTTTGTCATATACGTTCAAAATGCTAATTAGGTTAGTTGTTTGTCAAATACGTTCGAAACATAATTCGAGCTCCTACGTTCTACATGGCTTATGTACTTAGGATATCACCTTTATTCACGTGATATATAAAGCTTAAATAAGCTTCGGGTTTCCTTACTTTTACGTAATAACACCTGAGAGTAGTGCTAGTAAAATGAAACTAAGGATAGATAATCTTGTAGAGCCGAGTTGGCTCATGGTGTAGTATAGAACTCCACTGAGATGTATCATCACACCCCATTCATGTTCTTTATTTTAGGAATCTAAGGTCAAAGTAAATATAAAGGAAAAACGGTCTGAAGATTTTGAAGACTTGATTGTTTGCTTTGTATTTCACTGCATTTTATGATATCCGATGTTTTGGATCTTTTGGTCTTAATGTGTATCGACATTTAAGGTTTTATCATGTAATAATTTTTTAGATAATTACATTGTACATGTATTCAAATGTATTTTAGTGGCTATGTTGTACTTAGTACCAAAATGAATGCTTCGATTAATACAATTCTATACATGTCTTATATTAGGGGTTACATTGACGATCTCCATAATATACTTTGATGATGGCATCCGACTTGAAGATATATCAATTCTCATCTCCAAGAAGACTCAAGAAAATTATTATATGATTGATGTATTTAGAAAATTCTTGAAGCTTCAGAGTATGAAAGAGAGGAAATATTAAAGCTCTCCTAATTGTGTCTGAGTGATCAATGTTTTGTATAAACACGTGAAAATTTTCGTAAAGTAATATGGCTAAATCATGTAAGTGTTTGTTGGCAGCAATTTTGGTAAAACAATGACTTGATAATGTTTTTTTAAATGTCTTGACATTTGAAGTAAACTGTTTTGAATGATGTCAAAGCAAATGTCTTGACATCTGCCTCCTGAGCTGAACGAACTTCATATCTGGTTTAAGTTTTCTGTTTCCTGTTTTTATGCGCGCCATTATTCAGTATTTGTGACTCATAGCTTGTGAAAAATATGGAGGAATATTTTCCTATCTAAATTATCCTTATGGATTATATCTTGGCATGTTTTCATGGAAATATTCAAAATATTGGAATATTTGTTTTTCAGCCCAAGCTCGTTGTTGCGCCTTTATAAGGACTTGCTTCCTTATTCACTGAACTACAACTTTTGAAGAAGAATATATTCCTTCTATTTTAGAAGTCTAAGTCTTTTAATTGTCATACACTCTAGTATTGGTTTAATACTTGAGTTGTTATTTGAGTTGTAAATTATGGATCATTCATAAGCTTTTAAGTATTGAATGATTGAAGTCTTTAAAACTTAATATTTATGTTGTTCTTCACTGTAAGTGATTGAATGGATTTGAGGAGGGCCTCATACCTAGGTGTGTCTTAGGTAGAAGTATAGCACGAGTAGTGATTAAGTGATTAGATCGTAAACTGGTTATTTACTGGGGGTCTATGAATTGATACTATTTAGATGACTTGTCCATGGCTTGGTAGCCCCCAGAGTAGGTGTTGTTGTACACTGAACTAGGTTAACAATCCTTTGTGTTTTTACTGCTTTTATTATTGTTGCACTTTACATTGTCCTCAGATATTTGTGTTGTGACATCTCCTTCAACATCACATATCCGATACCAGAATTTCAATTGGTATCAGAGCAGGCATCATGCTCTTTATCTGGGTGAGATCCAGGGAAGATACTTTCTGGTACTATGGACACGGAAGGAGGATTTATGAACATACCACCCATTCTGGATGGAAGTAATTATGAATATTGGAAACCCCGTATGGTGGCCTTTCTAAAGTCTCTAGACAACAGAGCTTGGAAAGTTGTCTTAAAAGGATGGAAACACCCTGTAAAATTTGGAGAAAATGGAGAACCTACTTCTGAGTTAAAACCAGAAGAAGATTGGTCTAAAGAAGAAGATTAAATTTCTCTTGGAAATTCTAAAGCCTTGAACGCTATATTCAATGGAATTGATAAGAACATTTTCAGATTAGTGAACACATGTGAAGTAGCTAAGGATGCATGAGGAATTCTTCAATATACTCATAAAGGCACATCCAAAGTTAAGATGTCAAAACTTCAGTTTCTCACCACAAAATTTGAGAATTTGAGAATGAAGGATGATGAAAGTACTAATGACTTCCATATGTACATTCTTGAGATTGCTAATGCATCCAGTGCCTTAGGAGAGAAAATACCTAAAGACAAATTGGTGAGAAAGATGCTTAGGTCTCTTCCCAAGAGATTTGATATTAAAGTGACTGCTATAGAAGAAGCTCAAGATGCTTAGGTCTCTTTGAATTAAGCATCAATGAAAGATCTGAAAAGAATAACAAAAGCATAGACTTTGTATCAAATACTGAAGATGAAGAGGAGGACTATGGTCTGGATACATATGGAGGAATATCAAATGCCTTAGTTATGCTTGGAAGACAATTTAACAAAGTGATAAAAAGAATGGATAGGAACCAAAGATCAAATGTTAAGAACATCTCATCTAACATCCATAAGTCAAATGAGTTTGGAAGAAAAAGGGCTGAAGAAAAATCCACTCAAGGGAAGGGAATACAATGTCATGAATGTGAAGGATTTGGTCACATTAGAGCTAAATGTCCTACATATATTAAGAAACAGAAGAAGAATCTATATGTTACTTGGTCTGAAGAGGACTTAGAGAGTGATCTTGAAGAATCTGCCAAGTATATTAAAGCATTGACAGGAAAATATGTATTTGATGAAGAGTCTAGTGGTGGGGAACTAAACTTTGATGAGTTAGCTACTTTATACAAAAAATCATGTCTCAGAAGTGCAAAAGTGTGCCTAGAAGGGGATAAACAGAAAGCACTCATAACTCAGCTGAAGGCACAAAGGAAAGAACATTTGAAAACTATTTCTAATCTGGAAAGTGAAGTGACTTCTCTGAATTCAAATCTTGATAGAGTGGTCAAATCTCTCAAGATGCTGAATAATGGATCTGACACATTAGATGAAATTCTTCAAGTGGGGAGAGTGATAGGAAACAAGAGTGGTATAGGGTTTAATGAGAAAAATAAACCTGATTCAGAAGAATCTTCATTAGATTCCGCTCATGCTAAGTCTAAACCAAGGATATCGAATTAAGTGTCTAAACATCATGGCAGGAAAGGACATCATGGAAAACATCATGGGAAGAAAAATTTTAATCACACCAGAGAGAATTCCCAGCCCTGGAGATGTCATCACTGTGGAAGGCTTGGTCATATAAGGTCTTTCTGTTTCAAGTTGTATGGGTATCCTAAAACTACTCCTCTTCCCAAAATTGATCAGACTCCCCAAAATAGCAAAAAGAAGAAACAATGGGTTCCCAAGTCTAATGTTGCTAGTTTCATAACTCATACCTCTCTTAGAGTATCAACCAAAGATGACTGGTACTTTGGCAGCGGTTGTTCTAGACACATGATAGGTGCCAAGAATTTGTTGGTAGATATCAAATCTCATTCCACCAGTTATATGACTTTTGGTGATGGAGCCATAGGTGAAATCAAAGGAGTTGGCATGCTGGAATGTTCAGGAGTCCCTGAGCTTGATGATGTGTTACTTGTTAAAGGGTTAGCAGCTAACCTGATAAGTATAAGCCAATTGTATGATCAAGGATTCAAAGTTAACTTCACTAAGGAAGAATGTCTTGTTTGTAATGAAAGGAATGAAGTCATTATGAAAGGAATCAGATCTAAAGATAACTGTTATTTATGGGTTCCCCAAGAGTTAAACTTCTCCTCAACATGTGTTTTAGCCAAAGAAAATGAAGTTAAACTATGGCATCAAAAATTGGGACACTTTCATCTGAGAGGAATGAAAAGAATTATATCTGAATAAGCCGTGAGAGGGACTCCTAAGCTCAAGATAAAAGAAGGAAGAGTATGTGGTGACTGACAGATTGAAAAGCAAACTAAGATGTCACATCAGAAGATCCAACATATTACTACATCAATAGTTTTGGAACTTCTTCACATGGACTTGATGGGACCTATGCAGGTTGAAAGTCTTGGTGGAAATAAGTACGCATATATTGTTGTAAATGACTTCTCTAGGTACACATGGATAAGTTTCATTAGAGAAAAATCAGAAACTTTTGAAGTATTTAAAGATCTCTGTCAAAAACTTCAAAGGGAAAAAGATAGTCATGTCATCAGAATCAGAAGTGATCATGGAAAAGAATTTGAGAATAATAAATTTGTTGAATTTTTCTCTTCTGAAGGAATCAATCATGAATTATCTTCTCTCATTACTCCTAAACAAAATGGGATTATGGAACAAAAAAACAGAATCCTTCAAGAATCTGCCAGAGCTATTATGATTCATGCTAAGAAGTTACCCTACCACTTTTGGGCTGAAGCTATGAATATTGCGTGCTATATCCATAACAAAGTCACTCTAAGGAAAGGCACTTCAGCCACCTTGTATGAAATATGGATGGGAATAAAATCAACTGTCAAATACTTTCATGTTTTTAGAAGTAAATGCTACATCTTAGCTGATCGTGAACAAAGGAGGAAGATGGATCCCAATAGTGATGAAGGAATATTCCTAGGTTACTTTACAAATAGTAGAGCTTACAAAGTCTTTAACTCCAGAACCAAGGTTATGATAGAATCCATAAATGTTATTATTGATGATAGAGGATGGAATGATGAAGAAGATGTCTTAGAAGATGTTGGAACATCTTTGTCTGATATTCCAACAGAATCAAATGATAGAAGTATTGATTCTAATCCACCTCAAGAAGATCCTGATCCTAGTCATCTCAATAAAGGGCCTTAAATTAGAACCATGTGAGATCATCCTAAGGAGTTTATCATAGGAGATCTAAATAAAGGAGTTACTACTAGATCAAGAGAATGGATATCAAACTCTTGCTTTGTTTCAAAAATTGAGCCTAAGAATGTCAAAGAGGCTTTAACTGATGAGTTATGGATTAATGCTATGCAAGAAGAGCTAGAACAATTTAGTAGAAATGAAGTTTGGGATCTAGTTCCAATGCCTGAAGGGACAAATGTGATTGACACTAAATGGGTGTACAAGAATAAATCTGATGAAAAAGGGGTGGTCACTAGAAATAAGGCAAGGTTAGTTGCACAAGGATACACTCAAATTTAAGGAGTTAACTTTGATGAAACCTTTGCACCTGTGGCCAGACTTGAATTAATCAGACTACTCTTGGGAATTGCATACATACTGAAATTTAAATTGTTTCAAATGGATGTAAAGAGTGCCTTCTTAAATGGCTATCTGAATGAAGAAGTTTATGTGGAACAACCTAAGGGATTTGTTGATCAATTTTATCCTAAACATGTGTACAAAATAAAGAAATCTCTGTATGGATTAAAGCAGGCTCCAAGAGCTTGGTATGAGAGACTGACATAATTTTTTGGTGAGAATGGATATAGGAAAGGTGGCATAGACAAAACTCTTTTTGTCAAGGAAGAAGAAGGGAAGATCATGATTGCACAGATTTATGTTGATGATATTGTTTTTTGTGGGATGTCAAATGAGATGGTTCAACATTTTGTCAAGCAAATGCAGTCAGAATTTGAGATGAGCCTTGTTGGTGAATTAACCTACTTTCTTGGTCTGCAATTTAAACAAATGGAAGATTCCATATTTTTATCTCAAAGCAAGTGTGCTAAGAATATAGTAAATAAATTTGGGATGGAAAATGCCATTCAAAAAAGAACTCCTGCTCCCACACATCTGAAGTTGTCTAAAGATGAAAAAGGAGTAAGTGTGGATTGAAGTCTTTACAGAAGTATGATAGGAAATCTTCTATATCTCACAGCTAACAGACCTGACATTGCCTTTGTTGTAGGGGTGTGTGCTAGATATCAAGCTAATCCTAAAGTTAGCCATGCCAACCATGTGAATAGAATTCTTAAATATATGAATAGGACAAGTGACTATGGTATACTATACTCTCATGATCTAGTTTTGCCTTAATTGGTTATTGTAATACTGATTGGGAAGGAAGTGCTGATGATAGAAAAAGTATATCAGGAGGATGCTTCTTTCTGGGAAATAATCTCATATCTTGGTTCAGTAAGAAGAAAAATTGTGTGTCTATGTCCACTGCTGAGGCTGAGTATATTGTTGTAGGAAGCAGTTGTTCTCAATTGGGTTGGATGAAACAAATGTTAACAGAATATAATGTCAAACAAGATGTTATGACATTATTCTGTGACAATCTAAGTGCCATAAATATATCAAAAAAATCCTATTCAACACAAAAGGACTAAACACATTGATATTCGTCATCACTTTATAAGAGAGCTTGTTGAAGAAAAGACTATTGCCTTAGAACATATATCCACTGAATTGCAACTGGATGTCATTTTTACTAATGCTTTGGATGCTAATTAGTTTGAGAACTTAAGAGGAAAATTAAGGATTTACTTATATGAGGGTTTGTAGCAATTAAGGGCGTATGGGAATATCATTAAAGTGATATTATATTATTTATGTTTCCAATAAATCAAATTTCGAAATCAATAATTTCAAGATTGTCTTAAAGTTTTTCCCACACGCTACGATATCACTTCCTTCTACTTTCACAAACTCTTAATTCTCCCTTGTAGAAAAAGAACCTTTATCATTCTTCATCTCTTTGCTAAAAAATCTTCAAAGATGTCTCAATATCATGCATCGTCTCCCTCAAAATATGTCAACCATCCTGAGAAACTCTCCCTTGACAGTGTACTTGACATTACTCCTCTAACAACTATCCCACCTCTTGAGAAGAAGGTCAAGAAACCCAGATCGTCACCTACAAAGAAATCCAAAGGCGATAAAGGTAATGCTTCTACTGCTACTGATAATAGGACATAAGAAGATATTGTTAATGTTGATAGAAGCATTATAAGGCTAGTAGATAGAGTTTTAAATGAAGGTTTTTCTGTGCCTGGGATTTCTACTCCTCTTGCTCGTATATATGCTTCGGCTGACAAAGGAACTGACCCTAAAAGTGTTGCTGAATCATCCATCTTCAAGAAAGATGTTGCAGAAAGCAGACTTAACAAGCTTGCTACTTTTGCTCTAAAGGAAGTGGAAGATGATATTGAGAAGAACTCTTCTGCTAAGGAAGATGCTGGTGGCTTCAAAGCTGCAGAAAATCAAAATGTTGTGAATGTGGTTAATGTTGATGAGTTGTCTGACAATGAGCTCATTTCTAATGTGGTGCCTGGAATTGCTTAAAGGCTCAAATCTAGGAAAGTGAAGGATGTGAGTGTCACACCCCCTGCCAAGATTCTCAAGAAGAAAAATATGTGTGGTCCCCCAAAGCCCAAAAGTAAAGTGGTTCCTCCCTCTAGCAAAAGAAAAGATAGACCTGATAGCTCCACGGATGATGATGATGATGATGTTGTAAAGAGATCCAAAGGTAAGAAGAAAGCTGAATTGGTAGAAGAGGATAAATCTAATTATGATGTTGAGGAAGATGTCCAGGACATCTCTCCTGTGAAAAAGTATGCAAGCAAGAAGATTTCTGTTAGGGTACTTGATGCTCCTCTTGACAACATTTCCTTCCATTCTGTTGGGAATGTTGAAAAGTGGAAATATGTATTTCAAAGAAGAATTTCCATTGAAAGAGAATTGGAAGCTGGTGCACTGGAGTGCAAAGAAATTATGGAGCTGATATCTTCTGCGGGATTGATGAAAACTATTAACAGGTTTGCAAAATGCTATGAGACTCTTGTTAAGTAATTTATTGTTAATATTCCTATTGACCGTGCTGATCATATAAGTAAGGAGTATAGAAAGGTGTTTGTTAGAGGTATGTGTGTAAAAAATTTCCCTGCTATCATCAATAGATTTCTGGATAGGTCTGAAGATGATTATTGTGAGCTGGAAGTAATAGATAATCAAGTGTGCAAAGCCATCACTGCTAACCAAGTGAGTGAGTGGACCATGAAGAATAAACTTCCTGTTAGCAAGCTAAGTGTGAAATATTCTATCTTGCATAGAATTGGAGCTGCTAATTGGGTTCCTAGCAATCATACTTCAACCATCATTATTGGCTTAGGAAATTTTATTTATGTTGTTGGAAACAAGAAACTGTTTGATTATGGTACTTACATTTTTAACCAGACTATTAAGCATGAAGGAACATGTGTCATCAAGATGCCTATTGCCTTTACATCCCTTATTTGTGGAATTATTCTTAATCAACATCCTGGAATTCTGAGTGGTAATGATGTAGTTTGCAAGAGGGAGTATGCTCTAACCCTTCACTTCAAGCTTTTTTCAGGAAAACATGTCCCAAACATTGTTTTGACATCTGCATCTTCTGAAAACAAGACCTCAACCAAGGATGACATAATTACTGAATTAAGGGAAGCCTGCAAAGAACTTGATGATGTGATCAAAGTTAGCTCAGCAAGAAAGCTAACCTTTGAAAATATGATCAAGGAGCTGCAAAAGGACAACAATTTTGATGATAAAATGAGCACTAAAGGAGGAAATTCTAATGAGGAAGGAAGTTCTGGCTCTGCCAAGTCTACTAGTCCTGAAGACAGTTAGACTATTTGCTATTTATTCGTTTGACCCCTTTATTTCTTTTTGGCACTTGTATGTGCTTGAATTTTGGATTATATGGTATGTACCTATATTATTGATACTCTCTTGAATGCGTCCTTTTATTTGGCATATTATGACTAAAAAGGGGGAGAGAAACTGACTGACCTCTGACTGACTGACCACTGACTGGGGGGGGGGGAGCTTAATACTTGAGGGGAAGCCTCATGTCTCAGAAGATGTTCTGACATCTTCCTTTGCTAACATCTAACTGATAACTGCGATTTTGTTTTGCTTATGCTGCTACTCTGATAATGTTCTGATAATGTGCTCAAATAATGTTTTAGCCAAAATTTGCCAAAGGGAGATCTTGTAAGTGTTTGTTGGCAGCAATTTTGGTAAAACAATGACTTGATAATATTTTGATAAATGTCTTGACATTTGAAGCAAACTGTTTTGAATAATGTCAAAACAAATTTCTTGACATCTGCCTCCTGAGCTGAACGAACTTCATATCTGGTTTAAGTTTTCTGTTTCCTGTTTTTATGCGCGCCATTATTCAGGATTTGTGACTCATAGCTTGCGAAAAATATGGAGAAATATTTTTCTATTTGAATTATTCTTATGGATTATATATTGGCCTGTTTTCATGGAAATATTCAAAAGATTGGAATATTTATTTTTCATCCCAAGCCCACTATTGCGCCTTTATAAGGACTTGCTTCCTTATTCATTGAACTAAAACTTTTAAAGAAGAATACATTCCTTCCGTTTTAGAAGTCTAAGTCTTTTAATTGTCATACACTCTAGTATTGGTTTAAGACTTGAGTTATTATTTGAGTTGTAAATTATGGATCATTCATAAGCTTTTAAGTATTAAATGATTTAAGTCTTTAAAAGTTACTATTTATGTTGTTCTTCACTGTAAGTGATTGAAGGGATTTGAGGAGGGCCTCATACCTAGGTGTGTCTTAGGTAGAAGTATAGCACGGGTAGTGATTAAGTGATTAGATCATAAACTTGTTTTTTACTGAGGGTCTATGAATTGATACTATTTAGGGGACTTGTCCCTGGCTTGGTAGTCCCCATAGTAGGTGTTGTTGTACACTGAATTGGGTTAACAATCCTTTGTGTTTTTATTTCTTTTATTATTGTTGCACTTTACATTGTCCTCAGATATTTGTGTCCTATTCGACATTACATATCTGATACCAGAATTTCAAATCACACATTAGAACTTTAAAAGCCTATTTCTAAAAGAAAATAATCTAAATTTTTTGGAGCCTATCCAGATAAATTAGGAAGTGTCAGAATGATCAGGGCATGCTTTTTAAAATGTCCAATTGATTGAAGCATATACAAAATTGATTGGGTAAGGGAAAAATATGTTTATAATTGATTGTGATAAATTCTTAATGAAGAATAACGACTTTCTATCCAAACTGTTTAAAATGGAAATTTATAATCAAGTATTTAGGTCATCCAATCAATTTGACCATTAACTATGACCATGTAAACTTCCTTTTTTTACCATCCTTTGACATATAAGTAGAGGTTTCTCCCTTCACTTTTTCACATCCAGAAATGTGAGTTATCTCACACTCCTATCTCTCTCTCTCTAAAATATTTTTTTACTTTCTCTCACATTAATTTAGGCGCTTCAAAAAAGTTCTTGTGTTTAAGTGAGGAAACTTGTTCTAACAAGGGGTAAATTTCTAAATTCACTTAGGGATATTTTTTCTTGAGTGAATATTTCTTCCAAAGGAAGTGTATGTTTGGATTTAAAGCTAAACTTGTTAAATCTTTAGTTGGGGGATTTAGCACTAAGTTTCTGTTTGGTTAGTGAGTTGAGACACTTAAGGAAAAACTCTCATTTAGTATTCTTTAAGATAACCAGTTAAGAATTTCTCCTATGTTCCCGAGCTCAACCAAATGTAAAATATCAACTTCATTAGAGATTAGCCTGATGTAAGATCTCGATTCGGTTCGTGGTCATTCCGTGTAAAACCCTAATTTGGTTTAGAAGATAGATAGTTCAAAACTCTGTAGTAGTTCAAGATAAGTCCGTATAAAATCTCAATTTAGCTTGGAAACTAACCGCTCGAAGATATTGTTTGTTTTTGGAAGAAGGACTAACCGCTTCCGTCCACTGTTTGCTGTTTGGTTGTAAGTTAATCTGAAACTTCATTTTTCTTTGTATAAGGGATTCGTGAGCTTAACCTACTAAAAGCTCATAAGTATTATTTGATATTCTCAAGATCAAGTCCTGGAGACAGGAGTAGATCACTTCATTTAGACTGAACTTCTATAAATCTTGGTATCATCTCTTTTCCCGTATTTTTTTTTATTTTCTGCATATTTTATTTTCTGCTGCAACATTCAAATATTTAAAAAAAAATTAAACTCTAAAATTGTACTTGTGTTTCAAACTATAATTTCTTAAACCCTCATAATTCACCCCCTCTCGTTTGTGGAGTTGTATGTCCAATTGAATGAACTTGATTTCTCCCGGTACTCCACGTGCAAATGATTTCTCTTATAGTTATGATGGAGATATGGACATTACGAAGGTTAGCCTTGGTGTCTTGACTGTGATGAGATCAAGGAAGACTGCAAATAACATCTACAAACTGTTGGGAAACATTGGTGTACGTGATGTTGTATTATTTGAGTCTGATAACGATGTAACTAAACTTTAGCATATGCATTTTGGTCATCTCAGGGAGCATGGGATGATGGAAACTCATAAGAGAAATCTATTGAAGAGTATTAGATGTTGCAAAATAGATTTGTGCAACTATTGTTTACTTGGGAAACAATTTTGTGTTCGGATCAAGACCGAAAAATACAAAAGAAAGAGAATTTTGGATTATGTGCATTTTGATGTGTAGGGGCTACTATAGAGGCTTTCATGGTAATTTCAGGTATTTTGTAACTTTAATAGATGATTTTTCTCATAAGATTTAAATGTATTTCCTAAAACAGAAATATGGAGTCTCTTAACAAATTAAAGTTGTGGAAGACAGAGGTAGAGAATCAAACTAATATAAAAATTAAGAATTTATAATTAGATAATGTGACAGAGTGCATTGATTTGAATTTCAAGAGGTTCTACTAAGGATATGATATTGAAAGTTCAAAGGCATTTCACATTCATATGAAAAAACTATGGACTCATCCTCCTCTTCACACACACCCCCACAATTAGTGACTTCACCTCCCTAACATATTATATTGTATAATTTCCTTCCACAATATTTCATTTAATTCTTTGGCGCCTCAAGTGATTTCCGGAGCATGTCTGTGTCACCATGTTTGTTAAAGAATTGCTTGAGGAACTCCTTGTATTTGAAACACTTTAAAATAGGACGATCATTCTCATCACTGATATCTTGTGCTGGCACAATGAGACAATCATCTGATGGAGCTATGAAAAAAGCAGCACTTGTGCGAGTATGACTTGAATTGGTCACAGCTCGATGTTCAGCACTTATTAGCTTACCTTTACTGATTATCTGTATCCATTATTATAACACACCACTAATCAATAAAACTTGTTACATTCTATAGTTAATTATTAAGCAAAGTAACTGTGAATATAATATATATATAGGTTGGTTATTAAGTGTACCTCCAACAAATGGCCTATGTTGATAACAAATGCATGAGGAAGAGGCTCAACACTGATCCACTTTCCGTCTTTGAATACTTGAAGGCCAGATACATCATCTTGCATTAAAATGGTGATGATGTAAGGATCTTTATGTTTGGTTATACCAAGTGTTAAACTCGGTGTAGGACATGGTGGATAATGATTAACTGAGATAATCATTGATCCGGTGAGATCGTTGTCAAAATATTCACACTCCAGACCAAGTCCTTCACTGATCAAATCCAAGATCCTCGATCCCAAATCCTTAATTTTAATTGAAAAATTCCCAACACATTCTCTGCAAGAACACATAATTCATTTATAACTAACTACTTGTGCACAGTGACGGATTATACACAATTAATTCATTTTTATTTACCTGTATGTAGTTGGATTTTCAGGCCATAAGTGTTGCCATTGCTCCAAAGGATGAGATGGGTGTCTAAGACTGTCCCTCCATAGATGAACCTTTTCTGTTTCATATCTCAGACTGCTAGTAAATATCTTACATGTCTTCAAATCGTCATCAAGATGCATGTTTTGCTTGTACTCATCTGGCATCTGGAACACCTCCTTGAAAACACTCATTGTTTCCTTCATTTCGTTCAGCGAGATTCCATGATTGATAACCTGGTACAATCAAAGAAATGTCGTATGGATAGCGACGATTACAATATTGGTTACAAAAATAAAGAATTTAGTATGAACCTGAAAGAATCCAAACTCCTGAGCAGCCTTGATAATTTTCTGAATTGTATTTGTTCTATCACCATTCTGCGCTTCATTGAGATCAATTATTGGGATACTGTGGCTGAATGGGATTTTGAGATACTCCCCTGGTCTTGTTTCTGGTGGGAATATGTAGTTCTCAGGCACAGATTGAACATTTGACCAATTTGAAACAAGTTTCTCCATATCCCTTTTAAGTATAGTTTGATTATGCTTCAGTACACAATTCCAAAATTTTGGAGGGGTATTATAAATATGGAGCATTTTTATATCTTTTTAGTTTAACAAGACAGCATGAAATTGTTGACCTGAATATAATAAGGGCTCTAGACATGTTGTTTGATTGTATAGTTTGATATATTGTATTTAGAGTTAATCACGAGATAAGATTCATCAGATCACAAAAGTCATAAGTTGGTTAGAAGGTATTTTTAAAATGTGATATTTATAGTTTATCAAATATCTATATATGATTAGGAAAGGTTCCATTAAATCAGTTTAATTGATAATTGTGTAGGAACATCAGATGCACGAGTGTAAGTAATAGACTATTTGACCAAAAAATGTGATTAGGTTTCTAGACTTATTTGCTCATCAAGAAGGTTTTTTTAATGCATAATAAAAGATGGTATAACCCTTCTCACACTCATCCTTGTCTAAAAGTGATTAAGATACATAAAACAATCCTAAACATGCTTCTAACATCTCCACACGTGTTATTTTCAAATTTGAGAAGTGAAGTGTTCATATCTTGTTTTTTTGAATGAAAATTGAATTTAAGAGATGAAAAATGAACTTTCACCAAATGATAAATCAAAGATGAATTTAAAGCATCTGTGTTATCCTTTGATTGGAAAAGAATTGAGTACAAGGTTCTTAGCTTATGTTTTGGCCTCTAGAGAGAAAGAGTGTTTTTGAATGGTTTGAGTAGAAATGATTTAATGGGTGGTTTTAAGGAAAATAGGCTTGCTCTAAATTTGTTGGTAGAAAAGAGTCTCGTTGAGTGAATAATGTGAGACCTATGACTTGTTTTCAGTCCTAATTTAACGGGCGAGTAGGTGTTTATTAAGTTAATTTTAGATAGTGGTCAATTTATTATTACTCATTATTTTGGGTTGGCCAAAATAGTCCCGCATTATTTAAGAATTTTAACTAAAGTAGTTTATATACAACACTCAAACAGCTTAACTCAATAAGGTGTCTTTTCTAAAAGACAAAGTTGTGAGCGTTCTCACAATTGAAATGGACAATATCTCATATCTATAGTGTTTCGGACTTGAGGTCGAACAATATGGTGTGTGTTGTACCCTAAAATTTGCCCTCACAATTATCAAGACTTTTCTCACAAGACTTCTTGGACTCAAGACAAGACTAGGGTTTGGTTAGCTCAAGACACCTCATCTTGCACTGATAACCCAAAATTAGAGTTTGAGTTTGCACAAGGATTTTTGGACCACCAATGCTTCATTTGACTTTCATACACCATCTTGGACCCCTAATATTTCTTATGTTAAGTTTTAAGCCTTGAACCACATTTTTTATCAGTCAATTGGACAGTTGACCTAAAAATTAGCTGTATTGGGGAAAAAGTCAACCATGGTCAATTTGCAGTCAAACTTCATAATTTTTTATCCACAACAATATTTTAGACTCATATGTATCATTTGATCAAGTTTGGATCACAACTCCTCAAGAAATTTGACCAAATCATCAAAAGGGCAAAATGGTCAAAATTAGGGTTTTGACTGAAAAAGGGAAATTTCTGATTTTTAACCTAGCCAATGATCAATTGAGTTCAAACATGATTTCAAGTGTTCAATGGCATCATCTTGACCTAATTACATGGTTCAAAAGATCTCAAATTCATTGGATTGACAGATGAATTTTGCAGTCAACTGATCAAAAGTCAATTGTACACTAAAAAGTCAAACTTTGACTTTTTGGTCAAAATCAAGTGCCAAGGGTCATAATTCATCAAGATATGTCAAAATGTGAAACTTGTTGACCAAGAAAACAAAATTTGCAAATTAGGGTTTTAATTTGAAAATTCTTATAACTTAGAATTTTTCTAAGTATAAGAATTTTCTTATTTTTTTCCAACTTTTCACCATGATGCATTTTGATTCAAAGAAAACTTCCAACAAGAAAGTTTTAGTCCTCCATGAAATATACAACTTTTATTCACAAACTTTTCCCAAAAGATGCTTGGATCTCAAGTTATGAATTTGTGAATATAGGTCCATGAACTAAATAACTTAGTGAAATTTTGCCCTAATTTAGGCAGGTTTTTGACCCAACTTCATGGACATTTTTCACCTAGTTCCAAGAGGTATCTCAAATTTAATTTCAAAGATGGATTATAGAGAACATTGCAAACTTTCCAAAATGTCCAAGAACTCTCTAAGATCATTTTTGAGTAGGGAGAATCGAAGAAGGGAAGTTGGCATTTTCTCACTTTTGTTCAAGCCATTTTTCACATAGCATCAAGTTGCAAATCCAATCCATGCTGTTTGTATCTTGCTTTACAGGTCCTAAGCTCATTTTACACTCCATAATTAAATGCAAACTCAGAAGTTAAAGGCTTTATCTTTGCTTTTGGAACTTTACACAAGTTGTAATTCCATTTTAGGCATAAAGTTCACATTGCCATTTTCATAAAGGTGAGCTTTTGCAACTTTATCAATCTTGAGCCTTGGACCTGCCCCTTTGATGAAAGCAATTTCTACAGGTCTCAAGCAATGTATACCAACTCTTATCAGCCCTTAAGCCAGCAAGTACAAGCATGTAGCATTGGTCTTGTCACTTTACTTAAAATGCAAGAAAGATTGTCAAAAGGTGAAAAGCTTGTACAGCTAGTAGGAAGTGGACTTGGTATCATTTCTATACAAATATACAAAGTTATGGCAAGGCTTAGCACGATTGATTTGAAGCTGAAACACTCTCAAACTCAAAAACACCAAATTTTTATCCAAATACTCAGTTTCTGCAAAACCATAGCCAACACTCATTTGGCTCGTGCGTTTTGTGTTTAAACACTTCAAGCATCTCATAAACATCCTACCAAAGCAAGCCAAGCCCTTACCCTGGTTCTATAACCCCTGTTTCAGCATCCACCATTTTCACTTTGGAAGCTTGCAGCTTGACTTATCTAGAGATTTCCAGCCATCCTCAGAGCAAGCTAAGCATTGGAATAGCTTGAAGGAAGTTTAAGGAAGCTCACACAATCCTCATGCCTCCATTAAAGACCCTACATTGCTATACTCGAATCCAACTGAAGGAGGTATTTTCTTGAACTCTATCTCTCTGAATAGGCATCCTCAAGCCACGATTTGTGAAGAAAAAATGTAGTCCATATCATAGTGAAGTTGTACATATGCATACTTTTCATTTATATTAACTATGCTGAGAGAATTTAAAGTTTGAATATGCTGAAATTTTTAGGTCATGAATTAGGGGTTCCAAAATTCTCTCTGATCTTTGAGAGTTAGGTTACAAAATTTATATTGTTGGAATCGTGAGCTCAAATGCCACATGTTTCATGTTATGAGTTTTTGTTTTTGTGCAAGCATATGAAAATTACAGATTTGAACATATAACGTGCGCAAGGAAGCTGGCTGGAGGACAGGGATGAAGCGCCTGAGCTTTTTGGCGCTTTGGGCCTTTTTTGTTTATGATATTTGCACCTCCTGACCCACTATTTGCACCCCCTGGCTTATTTGTTATAATTTTCATATTTTTTTTTTATATTTTCATATTTATAACTTTTATTTATTTTTTCTGAATAATAAAAATCCTAAAAATAATTTCTTTATTTTTTGCAATTTTTTTATTTTTTATTTTTTTATTTTACATAAAAATTAGTTTATTTTGATAAATAGATTTTATTTTCTTAAATAACTTGTAAATATATTTAAAAATACTTAATATTTTTACTATTTATAATCATACATAATCATTTTTATACATACTTAATTTTTTAATATTTAAACATAATATTATTTATTATTTTCTTGTACAAAAAAAAATGGACAAAATAATAACATAAAACATTATTTTGTTTTAATTAAAAAATTAGGGTTTCACCCCTCCAAAAATAATATTATTTTTTCCTTATTTTTTAGGTCTAAATTAAATTATTTTCTCATACAAAAAACAAATATCAAAACATTTTTTACATAAATACATTGCATTGCATTTTAAATATGTGTCTTATTTATTTAATTCGCGCAATATTCGATTTGGTTGTAATAATATATTTAGGTTTATATTTGTGCAAAATCCCCATTCGAAACTTGTATCCCCCCTCCCATAACAATTGTTGTAATAGCTTAGTTTATTTTACGCAATTTATCGCTTTATATACTATGCTTAGTAATTAGGGTTTGCATGACAAGAACAAAAACAAAACAAATAGAAAAAACCTAATGAAAGACAAAAGCATGAAAAATGACACACTTTGCACACAAGCACCCCTAGGGTTTCTCCTATTTGGTTGCCTAAAATAAAATGGCCATGTTACGCATGTGAAGTATCTTGACAAAACAAAACAAATATAAGATTATATTCCCTCGATGACGCTATCCAAAGGTTGCCTAAAAAATGATCTTGGTCCCTTAAACATTGCTAAGATACTTGACAACATTGCTATCATGGTCATACGATGACCCACACCCGCCCCGTTTACATCCGAAGATAGGGTTGCTTACCAAATCAATGGTAAGTCAACAATGTCAAAGGAATAAAAATGCACAAGAAAGACATTTGAGTAGGTAGATAGCTTCTAAGTTACTTGCTCCATCTCTAAAACAATCCTTGCTATTTTGAAAAACACACACACATTTCAAAAACATTTCAAAACATCTTTCAAAACATTGAAAACATTTTTCAAAAGACAAACATCTTTGTATACATTATTACGAACGAGAATCATTACAAAGATTGCCTAAACGAATGACCTCTTTTCAAAATACTTTCAAAACCATACCAAACACCATTTCAAACAAAATAAAGTAAAGCAAGTGATCTAAGCAAGTAACTAAGAGCCCATAGAAAACCATGGATGAAAAGAGTGCTAGCACCTTCCCTTTTCATAATCTACCCCCCAAACTCAAGAAAACATCTCAAAGGTCTTTCCTGTGCTTTTTTTACCTTTCCTTTTGGATAAAAGAAAAGTCGGTGGCGACTCTTGCTAACCGCGACATTTGCGACAAAACGCAAAACCTCATGTCAGTTCTCCCACCATATCACAGAACTGGAGACTCTGCTGGGGAAAATTATAAAAGCGGGGTTACCTTAGGGTTTAGATCATATTTATTTGCTTACCTTGTTTGACTTGTTTTCTTTACATTTTGGTTCTATTGTTTGGGTTTGAATCCTCCACCCAGATTTGGGAAACATTATAGGTAAATAGAAATACATTGTGGAAACTATATGGGGTATACCGACACGGTCTAAGAAATAACTATGTTAGTGTGACATATTTGTGGGTACCGGTACCCTTTGAGTCAATCAAAGAGAATACGGGGCCGCTGAGTGATGTCATGAAACACTAACGAACTTCTAGAACCTTTACTTGACCAACTTGGCCTTTTAGGATGTAGTGAGATGACCGACTTTGGTGCAGTCCGAAGTTGGTAGATACTCGATACTACACTCATTGAGGGTTGATTTCTTGGAATATTTTGGTCGCCAATAAAGAGGCTTAAACTGAAACAATGAACAAGGAAACAATCCAGTGATATTGAGCTCCTTAGAACCCGGTTACTATTTCTAGGACAGGTTGAGCCAACTAAACTTCAAGAGGGTACTTACCTATGAAACCCCATGCAAGCCTAAACTAGGAACTTGTGTGATTTGTTTGTACATATATAATTGTGCATAAAATCATGGACATCATGAGCATCATATGCATCCACTAACCATTTCAAGGATTTTGGAAATTCACCTTTGTTCTTGTTTTGTAGGTTATGGATTCACTTTGCAGGAAAACTATCCAAGTCAACCTTGTAAGAATTCCTCCACAACTAAAGGAGCTAGCTTCAAGGATTCTCGAGAACTCTCCATTAACCTAGAGGCATGGTCTTCTACTCAACTTAGTCACTTCCAACATAGAGGAAGACATGATGAAAGTTCTCTTCCAATTCTTTGACCCTTTGCATCACTGCTTCACATTTCCTGAGTACCAGCTTGTGCCCACTTTGGAAGAATTCTCTCAACTCTTGAGGATTCCCATTCTCAATCAACTACCTTTCAACGGTACGGAAAGAGATCCAAAGCCAGAAGAGATTGCTCAAGCCCTACACTTGCACTCATCTGATGTCACAACCCATTGGGAAACTAGAAGTGGTCTCAAAGGTTTCTTGGCAAAGTTCTTGTTTGAGAAGGCTCAAAGCTGTTGGAACTCCTTGGACTTGCAAGATTTTGAGGAGATTGTAGCTCTTATCATCTATGGGATGGTCTTGTTCCCCAATCCTGACCAACTCATAGATGTGAGTGCTGTCAAAATCTTCATGTCACGCAATCTGGTGCCTACTTTGCTTGGAGATATCTTAAACTCTTTTCACACTCGTACAATAAGGAAAAGAGGTGTTCTCATGTGTTACACTCCTCTCTTGGCAAGATGGTTTATTTCTCATCTTCCCCAATCAATCTTGAAGAATGAGCAAGGTTTGAGGTGGTCACAAAGGTTGATGACACTTACACATTCAGATATTCATTGGTGTTCTCGATCCAAAGAGAATATTATCATTGTCGACCTTTGTAGGGAATTCCCTAATGTCCCTCTACTTGGCATTAGGGGAGGCATCACCTACAACCCGTGCTTGGCTCTAAGACAGTTTGGTTATGCCCGAAGGGATGGCCCACATGAAATGTTGATTCAAGGCTTGGTTTTCGACTTCGACAACGACAATCAAGGACTTCGCCAAAGGTTTATCCGAGCTTGGAGGATGCCAAATAAGGTAGATATCAAGACTTTAGGACACAAGAATTCCATCCCTCTTGAGCCTTACCTCAAGTGGGTACGAACCCGCGCTCAAAGTCTTATGATGCCTTACCCCTCCATTCTCCCAGTGATTATAGAGCCTGTTAAGGAAGGAGAGGTTACATACACCATCCTACATCCTGACATGCCGACATCACTCGAAGACCTACAAAGGAGTTGGATACAGCTCAAAGAAGAACGTGATACTTTCGAAGCCCAATTCTACGCAAGCGAGAAGAAGGTTTTGGAACTCACTCGGTTACTTCATGAAGAGAAGACTCTCAACACCTATATTGCACCAAAGAGGATGTGCAACTTCTTTTTATCTTAGAATTTTGTATTATTTTCCCCTAGGGGCATTGATGTACTCAAATTCTATTAATATAATGTGTGTTTCTTTTTGTTTGACACAAATTTTAATTTTCAAATCCTTGAAAGCATTGCATGAATACATATCATTCATCATAAGCATAAACATGTCTTTACAACAAGTTTCCTCATCCCTCTACTGTTTATTTCAGAAGATGGATCTTGAACAGACAGTTAAAGACCTACAAGCTCAAAATACACAATTTCAACAGTTACTCTTGACCTTAGCCAAGGGACAGGAGGAGCTAAAGACTCTGCTAGAGAAAGAGAAAGAGAAAAAGAAGAAGAAGCCAGCTGGTGTGGTTATCATGGACAGAAGGTTTCAGGGACAAGCTAGAAGGACTTTAGATTTTCCAACAACCTATGATGAAGGGGAAAGAAAAGGAAAAGAAACGGCAGTACAATCAGATTCTGAAGCAGAAGAAGAGGAAGAAGAGGACTACTCTGAACAACAATACCCTCCGGCCGATGACAAATACAAACACCTGGAAGAGCGTCTTACCGCTATGGAAATACAAAGAGTACCAGGGCTAGATTTTGAGGAGTTAGGGCTGGTTTCAGGAATTGTAATCCAGCCCAAGTTTAAAGTGCCTTTATTTTCCAAGTATGATGGCTTGTCTTGTCCCAAAATGTACCTTCGATCTTATGTCAGGAAGATTCAGCCGCATTCTGCTGACAAAGACTTGTGGGTTCACTTTTTCCAGGACAGTTTATCAGGAACGCAGCTTGATTGGTTCTACCAGTTGGAAAGGGCTGATGTCCATAATTGGGAAGACCTGGCAGCAGCCTTCTATAAACAATATCAATACAACACTGATTTGGCACTAACCCGTACTCAACTCCAGAGTATGGCTATGGTATCAAATGAGGGCTTCAAAGACTACGCCCAAAAGTGGAGGGATCTAGCCGGAAGGGTGCAACCCCCCTTGTCAGAAAGGGAGTTAGTGGACATGTTCTTGGGAACTCTATCAGGCCCCTTCTTTAATCATCTGATTGGAACCTCCTCTGTAGGGTTCACTGAATTGATTCTAACTGGTGAAAGGGTGGAAGCCGGTATAAGAAGTGGGAAAATTTAGAAAGACGCATCTGCCTCTACAGCTGTAAAAAAGACCTTCACTGGAAAGAAGGAAGTGTCTGCTGTCTATTCACATAGAAATCAAGGAAGAACTGAGCGCCGACCAACAGTGGAGGCTGTTATGATTTCGAAACCTGCATCAGACCAGCCGAGAAATAACCAGCCGAGAAGTAATCAGCAAAGGGTGGAAAGGCCAATCTGGAAATTCACCAAGATAAACATGACTCCAGCTCAGGTCCTACCACATCTTCTGAAGTTGAATCTGGTCATGCTAAAAGAGGCCCCTAAGAATCCCAATATCGCGTCTCCTCACTACCATCCCAATGCCAGATGCGCATACCATTCTGAAAGTCTAGGGAATGACACCAACAACTGTTAGGATCTGAAGAACAAAATCCAAGACATGCTAGACGCGAAGGAAGTTGAATTTGAAGTGCCTGAAAAACCGAATTTTATCTCCGCTCCGATGCCTAGGCATGGACACAATGCCAATGCTGTTGTGGATGATTTATTTGTTGACACCGTGGATGAATTGTTGACCCTGCTCTCAACCATCAAGTTGAATTTGTTAAAGGCTGGTGTGTTCCCAGGATGTGACAAAAATTGCCATATTTTCCTATCCTCATCATTTGACTGCCCTCTGTTGAAAAAAGGTATCCAACAACTGATTGATAACCAAGAAATTTTGTTTGAGAAAACTCCTATTTCACCCGTTCCAGAAGTTTCAATAATAACCATATACGCCAATCCTTCCAGGGACCCTAAAAGACCCGTTAAGATTACATCTGCTCCAATGACTACTCCGCTCAAGATTACAATGCCCGGGCCAGCCCCGTACAAATCAAATAAAACGGTACCATGGAATTATGATGGAGAAATCTACTACCGTGGTATTAAACAGGATGATTTGACTGCCGAAGAAGAGAGCTCCGAAGAGGACAATCCCGACATCAGTAACATTGTCGAAACAAGCAAGATTACCCGTAGTGGGAGAATCTTCTCTCTAGAGATTTCCCCTCCAAAGGCAGTCTTTGGACCCGTGGCTGTTCCGAAGATTACCTCTGCACCAGTGATTGTACCTGCAAGCGTACCTACCGACAAAGAAAATACAAATACAATTCCTATTCCTACTTCCACTGCTGAGAATAAAGGAAAAAACATTCAAGAAGAGCCTGTCCGGACGAAGGCTTAATCTATCCCTGAAACATCCAAGAAGGAGATGGAAGAAATCCTGAGGATAATTAAGAAAATTGATTATGATGTGGTTAAGCAACTGGGGCAGACCCCCTCCAAAATCTCTATGTTAGCTTTGCTGCTGTGCTCTAAGGCCCATGCTAAAGCTTTGGTAAAATTTCTGAAGACAGCTCATGTGCCGCAAGAGACGTCTGCGGATCAATTCCAAGAGTGTGTGGCCAGTCTGACAGTTGATAATGGTCTGGGTTTCTCCGATGCTGACTTGACACCCAAAGGGAGAAAACACAATGAGGCATTACATGTCTCAGTGGAGTGTAGAGGGACAACCCTAGCCTATGTCTTGGTAGACACTGGTTCATCTCTGAACGTCTTACCAAAGAAAGCCCTTAATAGATTGGATTGTGAAGGGCTAACATTAAAACCCAACAACATAGTGGTGAGACCTTTTGACGGCTCTAAAAGGATGGTCCATGGGGAGGTGGACATCCCGATCAAGGTGGGAACCCAGACGTTCAATTCAACCTTCTATGTGATGGACATCCGTCCTTCTTATTCATGTCTGTTGGGACGCCCCTGGATTCACAATGGCGGTGTTGTTACCTCCACTTTGCATCAGATGCTGAAGTACCCCATCCAAGGGAAGATCATAATTGTCCATGGGGAAGAGGAATACATGATTAGTCATCTGAATTCTTTCCGATATGTGGAGTTGGATGGCGAGTTCATTGAAACCCCTTTCCAACATTTTGAAGAAGTCTCTCAGGAAATAGCGGCGACCAAGGCGGTATCCTCAGTTCCTTTGATCACAAGGCCCCCACCTCGGATGTCATCTCTAAAGGATGCAAAGGCAGTAGTGGAAGAAGGCGGATGCACCTTCTAGGGGCAGCTTCCAGACATCTTGTACAAATCAGATAAGTTTGGCTTGGGGTTTACTTCGACTGCTCAAAAGGCTGTGCGCCGCGCCCGTGCCGGAGGGCCACCTGTGAAGATTACCAACCAAAGGGTCAATGCAGTAGAGGACAGTGAAGAAGATGGCATCTTGGAAGATTGGATATTTCCTACTGTCAGCGGAGGACTTTGCAACTGGGAAGCCAAAGACTTCGTCCCCATCACTTTCATATCTCAGTAATTTATCTTTTACATTTCTGTTGGACTTGTAATAATTCACAAACAATTCGTACATTTTCAACCTTGTGTCTTACCCGAGGCACAATGGTCCATTTGTAAGGGTTTTTATTTCATTTTCATATGTCATTCAATGAATCATGGACGCTTTTTCATATATAAACCTTTTGTGCTCATTGTCTTTCTTTTACATTTTATTTTTTTAAGATGGCTATACCCTTACACACACCCACACTCACAAATGCAGGTACCCTTCCATTCCAGATCCCATGGGTAACAATACTGCTATAGCCTTCAGTGACTCTGAAGATCTGATCTACCAAGCCGAATACGAAGGTGAGGAAGATTGTGAGGTTCCAGGCGAATTGGCCAGATTATTACAACAAGAAGAAATAACTATTCAGCCTCATGAGGAGCTGTTGGATACAATCAATCTGGGTACCAAGGAAGATAAAAAGGAAATCATAGTGGGTTCCAATCTAGAGTCGAGTGTCAAGGAGCGCCTAATTCAACTGTTGCATGATTATGTTGAGATCTTTGCCTGGTCATACGAAGACATGCTGGGACTTGATACAGACATTGTGGTACACCGTCTACCCACAAGAGAAGACTGTCCACCAGTGAAGCAGAAAGTCCGCCGCATGAGACCTGACATGTCAGATAAAATCAAAGCAGAAGTTATGAAGCAGTTCAATGCTGGATTTCTGGCTGTTACTTCCTATCCACAATGGGTTGCTAACATTGTTCCCGTGCCTAAAAAGGACGACAAAGTAAGAATGTGCATGGACTATAAAGATTTAAACAGGGCCAGCCCTAAAGATGATTTTCCACTTCCACACATCGACATCCTGGTTGACAATACAGCTCAACACAAAGTATTTTCTTTCATGGACGGATTCTCAGGCTATAACCAGATCAAAATGGCACCTGAGGACATGGATAAAACTAAATTTGTTACACAGTGGGGTACGTTCTGCTACAAAGTAATGTCATTCGGACTGAAGAATGCCGGGGCAACCTATCAACGCGCCATGGTAGCTTTATTTCATGATATGATACATCATGAGATAGAGGTCTACGTAGATGACATGATAGCCCGATCACAAACTGAAGAAGTACACCTTGATCACTTGCAAAAGCTGTTTCTCAGATTGAAGGAGTACAAACTAAGGTTGAACCGGAACAAGTGCACATTCGCAGTCCGGTCCGGTAAGCTCTTAGGTTTCATCGTCAGCAACAAAGGCATCGAGGTTGATCCTGCCAAAGTCAAAGCGATACAAGAAATGCCCGCTCCTCGCACTGAGAAGGAAGTCAGAGGATTCTTGGGACGCCTGAACTATATTTCCAGATTTATTTCTCACCTAACATATACTTGTGAATCAATCTTCAAACTGCTGAAGAAAGATCAAGTAGTTAGATGGAATGATGAATGTGAGATTGCTTTCGACAAAATCAAGGAGTATTTACAAGAGCCTCCTGTCTTAATGCCGCCAGTCGAGGGAAGACCGCTAATCATGTATCTGACCGTTTTAGAGAACTCAATGGGGTGTGTATTAGGGCAGCATGACGAGTCTGGCCGAAAAGAGCACGCTATTTATTACCTGAGCAAAACGTTTATCGACTGTGAAACCAGATATTCACTGCTCGAGAAAACTTGATGCGCTCTGGTATAGGCTGCTCGCCGGCTAAGACAGTATATGTTGACTCATACCACTTTGCTGATATCTAAGATGGATCCGATAAAGTACATCTTTGAGAAGCCTGCTCTGTCTGGGAGGATAGCTAGATGGCAGATGATCCTAACAGAATATGACATACAGTACACGACCCAAAAAGCTATAAAGGGCAGTGTGCTAGTTGATCATCTTGCTCATCAAGCTGTAGAGGATTATCAATCCATGAAGTTTGAATTCCCTGACAAAGACATCATGACAGTAGACAACTGTGAAGGAATCAGACCATATGGCGGACCTGAACAAGGATCCCGATGGACCCTGTTCTTTGATGGGGCATCCAATGCTCTTGGCAATGGTATCGGCGCTGTACTTATATCTCCGGAAGGATGCCATACTCCTTTTACTTCCAGACTTTGCTTCAACTGTACGAACAACATGGCAGAATACGAAGCATGCATCTTTGGACTCAAGGCTGCCATAGACTTGGGAATCAAATCTTTAGTTGTATTTGGGGATTCAGCTTTGGTCGTCAGTCAGATCAAAGGAGAGTGGGACACTAAGCAACCAAACCTTATCCCTTACAAAGAACATGTCTTGACATTGTTACCACATTTCGAGCAGATTACTTTCGAGCACTTCCCGCGAGAAGAAAATCAACTAGCAGATGCTCTAGTCACAATGTCATCTACGTTTAAACTTAATTGGGATAACGAGGCTCCCCAGATCATCATTGAACGAATGGACAAACCAGCACACTGTCACGAGATTAATACTGAAGAAGTAGTGGACCAGCCTTGGTTTCATGAAGTCAAAAGGTATCTCGAGGCTCAAGAATATCCTGAAGGAGCTTCCATCAATGATACAAAGTTCTTAAGGAGATTCTCTGCTAAGTTCTTCCTAAGTAATGGCATCATGTACAAACGTAATCATGATTCTATTCTGCTTCGTTGTGTGGACAAGATTGAAGCTGAAAAGATCATGGCTGAATTGCATGAGGGTACCTTTGGCACTCACTCTAGCGGATATACGATGGCGAAGAAAATCCTACGGGTAGGCTATTATTGGTCTACCATGGAAGCAGTTTGCTATCAACACTCCCGGACCTGTCATAAGTGTCAAATCTATGCAGACAAGGTACACGTGCCCCCGGTTCCTCTAAATGTCTTAACAGCTCCTTGGCCCATTGCTATGTGGGGAATCAATATGATTGGAGAGATTAAGCCTACAGCCTCCAATGGACACCGCTTCATTCTAGTGGCCATGATTATTTCACAAAGTGGGTCGAAGCAGCTTCCTTTGCATCCGTTACTAAGAATGTTGTTGCCCGCTTCATCAAGCAGAATCTCATTTGCCGGTATGGTATCCCAGAAAGGATCATCACTGATAACGGTACTGTTGTACCCCAAAATTTTCCCTCCCATATTCTTCAAAGTTTTGACAAGCATCATCTCAAGTTGCTCAAATCTACTCAAGGGTTGCACAGTTCAACCATCCTCCTAAGCCAGTCAAATTAGGGTTTTGGTTCTTGCAAGGAAGTTGAGGTTTTCAAGGGCTCAACCAAGTCCCATATGCTCATACACATTGTCAAGCACCTACATGTCAAGTTTCAAGGTTCACAAGGTCAAGTTGCACAGTCAAAAACCCTAATTGCCTCACAATCAACTGCAGGGGCAAAATGGTCATTTGGCAGTCAAAAGTCAAAATTTTTGGTCAACATCTTATTTTGAAGCCACAATCATCATTTGGTCAAATCTTGACCATGATTTCCCAAGAATGGCTCAAAAAATCATCAAGATGCAAAAGTTTCTATTTTTGGACAACTGAAAAGTCAACTGTAACTTGACCAAGGCATAACTTTTTCATGGTTCATCAGAAAAATCCCATCCAATGCTCATTTTGAAGGGGATGACATTTCCTACAAATCATATTCACATTCCAAGTCCAAGAAATGCTCTCACAAAAAGTTATCAATTTCAACATTATAGGTCATTTTCAACAGTCAACAAAAAGGCATTTTAAGTCAAAGACCGTAACATGAGATTGGTAACTCAAAATGACATGGGACCAAGGGCATTGGTTATAGGACTTCAAGACCTTTCCAAAATATCCAAGAACATGTTCATATGATCAAAATTGAGCAAGATATGCATTGGAGAAGTTGGGAAATTTTTGTGAAATGGAAAAAGTCAACTATCCTTGAAACTTCAATTTTTGACAAAAGGGCCCACTTTTTTCCAATTGATTCAGCCTTGTCATGCCACCCACGTGTCCCATGATCAATTTCAATACCAAATAATTATTTTTCTATTTTTATTTAATTTTTATGGATTTAATTCATTTAAATCCATAATAATTCAAGTAAATCTAAAAAAATTAATTAAATGGTATCTTATGGTTTGAATAGCCTTCATGAAGCATTTGCAACCTACCAATTTTGTGCTAAGCTCATTTAGGCATGAAAATTCAAATTTTGAACAAGCTTTGAAAGGCCTTTAATGGTGGTTAAGACAAAATCCAAAGCTTAATTGCAATGGTTAAAGGCTCCTAAATGTGACTTATTCTCACTCATTACTACATATGCAAGCCTTGCAAGCCTCATTCACAACCTGAACATTACACAAACGGCCAGAAAAAAATCCAAAAAGTGTCAAAAAAAGTGTGAGATCAAAAGGAGTATTGCAAGCATTTTCAGGCCAAAAGGAGAACGTGACTCTCTTCTTTGCCATCCCCTAAAGCTAAAGAAACCCTTGCCACGTCCTAAGATCCATCATACCGCACTGTAAGTTCATCCCAGGTCCCCCATAATTTCCATGCATTTTTCTTTATATGCTTGTGTGTAGGTTCCAAAAGAAGGTCCATCATGCGCCTTGCTCATCCAGCATGCCAAGTGTCTTCAACAACAATCCAGGGGCCAGGAGATGAAGAACATCATACTCCAAGTCAAAGCTGCGCATGAGCAATTCTCCAAAGTCAACATGGTTGGAGAATAGTGGGCTGAAATTTCTAAACAAACTCCCAAATCTGGCCCAAACCCCCCATGGTTTTGTTACCTTTTTATTTTTCTTTTCCTTATAATTTCTTTTTTTTTATAATTATTATCATTATTGTTAATTAACCTAACAAACTAATTTTTTCCATAAAATTCAAAAAAACCAAAAAAAGCATTTTATTATTTATTAATTTATTTTGTAAATAAATTCTAATATTAATGAATTAGTTGTGTAATTAGAACAATTTTAACATTTATTTAATAAGTAAAATTAATTTAGAATTAGGTCTTTCACTTCCAATTTTTAATTTCTTTTTTTGTTTTATTTCATTAAAAAAACATAAAAACACAAAAATATCATTTTCTTAATTAATTAATTAATTAGCTATTAGTTTTAATTTCATTTAATCACAAAAAAGGACAAAAATTCATTTCTTTTCTTAAAAGGGTCAAAACCCTTAGGACGTTCCCAGTTAAATTTTTACTCACGCGCATTTATTTATTTTGATTATTTATGTAACTGTCTCCAGATATGTAATAGTTAATTAGATTTTACCGCTTTATTTACTTTTCTCGCACTTTACTTTTCAAAAACTGGTTTTTGTTTTTGGCGATGTATAGACCCGCGCCTTGTAATAGTTAGAATTTACATTTCCGCAATTTACTTTCCGCACCCCTAACTGCTAATATGCCTGCAAGAATGTATGAAAAATAAAATCAATCTGTAGCTCACAAATAACATGTACAAGACAAACATTAACTGAAAAATAAAACACAAACACATGCCACTCTTAGGGTACGCCTCACTGGTTGCCTCGAACGCGGTCATCAAGTATAGGGTGTCTTAGAGGTCGCCCTTCTGTCTAAAAGATCCAGTCGCCTCGAAACGGTTGCCTCGGATAAAAAGGATCTAGGACATTAGGGTTACTTCTAAGGTGTCCTACTATTGCTTTGGTGACCACACTGTCCCTAATCATCGAATTGACCCGAATACCTCCAACGACGGTGCTACCTACCTCTCAATGGTGGACTGGCACTATCTAAAGGACTCTTACACAGCTTAATTCCTTAGAGTAGGTAGATTCTCATGGGTATTTTCTCTTTTCAAAACAAATAAAACAACTTTCCGCACCTACACTTTCAAAAGTTTTCAAACAAAATTTTCATACACTCTTGAGGACAGATACAAGAGTTACTTAGAATTTTTTCAAACAGAACTTTTTCAAAACCCACACCCACTTGAAAAGCAAACAATTTTTGAAAACATAAGAGCAAGTACCTAAGAGCCCGTGGATAACCACAGATAGAAAGGGTGCTAACACCTTCCCTTTCTATAAATCTACCTCCCGAACCGAGAGACATCTCGAATAAGGAATTTTGCTGTGCTTTTGTCCTTTCCATGTTGGAGAACATAAAAGACGGTGGCAACTCTTGCTTACCGCGACATTTTGCGAACCAGCTTAAAAAAACAGTCAGTTCTATTTCCACCGATCACAGGTACGAACCTTAACAATACTATGATCACCGCCTTGTGCGAGCAGTTCAAGATTCAACATCACAATTCATCCCCCTATCGGCCAAAGATGAATGATGCAGTCGAAGCTGCTAATAAAAACATTAAAAAGATCATACAGAAAATGACAGTCACTTACAAGGACTGGCATGAGATGCTACCGTTTGCTCTCCACGGGTATCGTACCACGGCTCGCACATCAACTGGGGCAACACCCTATTCCTTGGTTTATGGCATGGAGGTTGTCCTGCCTATTGAGGTTCAGATCCCCTCCTTAAGAATCATGAAGGATGCAGGATTGAGTGAAGACGATTGGATTCAAACCCGACTTGATCAGCTGAACTTAATTGATGAAAAGAGACTTACTACTGTTTGTCATGGTCAGACGTATCAAAAACAGATGATCAAGGCTTTCAACAAGAAGGTCAGACGCCAAGTGTATCAAGTTGGAGATCTAGTGATCAAGCGTATTATCTTGCCACAAAGTGATCCCAGGGGCAAATGGACTCCTACCTATGAAGGACCATTTGTAATCAAGAATATCTTTTCCGGTGGGGCAATGATCTTAACCACCATGGACGGCGACGACCTGCCACACCCTGCGAACGCAGACATAGTCAAAAGATACTACACATAAGAGACCCGCTAGGTTGACACACCTAGGCAAAACAAGGGCATCCCGGCGAACCAAAAGGTTCGGGCAAAAGTTAGGGATAAAATAAAAAAAATCTGTACACCCGACAAGTTGAAAACCCGAAAGGGCGACTTGGGAAAAAAAGGGTTTTCCCGGTGAATCGAAAACCCGAAAGGGCGGTTCAGGCAAAAGTTAGGGAATTAAAGCGTATGACTTTGTCTCGTCGGATCACTTTAAGGACAATCTCTTCACGAACAAACTCGGAGCTTCTGATCAATTCAATCATCTTCGGACAAAGCGATGAATGGATAAGATATTCGGAGATACGAAGGCTATAGCAGAATGGGAACCCCATGGGATTTTTTACACATAGCTATCTTTATTTGTATAAATTTTTCTTATGACACCATCCTCTTACTAGGATGTTTGTCTCCTTTGTACATAAATACTTATTCAAAGTAAATGTAAAGATATATCTTTTAAAGTACAGAAAACCATTTGTCCTTTTCTTTTTACACTTGTGTTTTATTTGCAAAAACTTCCAATGATTCATTAATGAACATATGCATTTGAATATAATTACTGTTTACAAATAAACGAAATGGAAAAGAATGATTACTGACATATTGAAAGGATAGGAAAACGTCTTTAGGCTATTCCATGAACAATCCCTACAATACATCATTAAGATCCCCAGCGGAGCTAAAACTTCAAACTATCAATCCCCAATGGAGACCATTCAGTTTCTCCAAATTCCCCAGCAAGTTATCTTGAAGCCTGAAAACCAAACAGACAACAACGTCTGATAACTCCCCAGTATAGTGGCAGGCGACCCAAACTCCTGAACTTTTTCCAAACAGGAATAAGCTTTTCCCCACAGAGTTTTCATTGCTCCCCAACAGGATGAAGATTCTCATTCTTAATTCCCAGCAGAAGTCATCAAAGTTCTCTGGATTTCCCTAAGCATATTCCTCGAGCAGTACATGGCATTACTCTTACAACGGATTTTTGTCAATACTCCAACTTCAAGACTTGAAGAATCCACATATCCTCAGCAATCAAGGATTTATTTTCCTCAGCAATACAGCAAATCAGCTTACATGCGCATACATTACATCCATATATCATAAACATTGATAAAGTACATATATTGCATCACATATTTCATGCATCATAACTTTGTGCTCCAGTTAACATTTTACCCTTTTCAGGATAAGATTAACAGATATCTGTGATCGGTGGAAATAGAACTGACTATTTAAAGCTGGATCGCGTATGTCGCGGTAAGCAAGAGTCGCCACCGTCTTTTATTTTCTCCAACATGGAAAGGACAAAAGCACAGCAAAATTCCTTATGAGAATGTTTCTCGGTTCGGGAGGTAGATTTATAGAAAGGGAAGGTATTAGCACCCTTTCTATCCATGGTCATCCACGGGCTCTTAGGTACATGCTCTTATGTTTTCAAAGTGTTTGCTTTTCAAAATGTGAGTGGGTTTAAAAAAAGTTTCATTGAAAGATTTCTGAGTGACTCTTGTATCTGTCCTCAAGAGTGTTTAAAAAATTTGTTTTGAAAGCTTTTTGAAAGTGTCAGTGTGAAAAGATTTTTTGATTTGTTTTTGAAGAGAGCAAGTACCCATGAGTCATCTACCTACCCTAAGGAATTAAGTTGTGTAAGAGTCCTTAAGGTAGTGCCATCCCACCATTGAGAGGTAGGTAGCACCACCGTTGGAGGTGTTCGGGTCAATTCGATTGTAGGGACAGTGTGGTCACCGAAGCAACAGTTAGGACACCTTAGAAGTAACCCTAATGTCCTAGATCCTTTTTAATCCGAGGCAACCGTTTCGAGGCGACTTGATCTTAGACATGAGAGCGACCGCTAAAACGTCCTATACTTGACGACCACGTTTCGAAGGTAACGAGTGAGGCGTACCCTAGAAGTGGCAGGTGCATTGTGTGTTGTTTTCAGTTTATATTTATCTTTGATCATGGCATTGTGAGCTACGAGTTATTTTTAGTTATCATAGATTCTTTCATGCAACTTAGCAGTTAGGAGTGCGGAAAACAAAATACGGAAAGGTAAAAGCTACGCTATTACAAGGCGCGGGTCTATACATCGCCAAAATACAAAGACCCGTTTTTGGTAAAGATGCGGAAAGTAAAAAAACAATAAATCTAATTACTATTACATTCCGGAAACAGTTACATAATAATCAAAAGAAATAAGAATAGCGTGCGAAAGAATTAAAATCAGGACGTCCTCGGGTTTTGACCCTTTGCTTGAAATTAAATTAAATTAAAACCTAATTAATTATTTAATTTAAAGAAAAGAAAGTGTTTTTTATGTTTTTTTGTTTATTATGGAAATAAAGAAAAAGAATTTAAAAGTTAGTAAACAAACCTAATTCTAGATTATTTTAATTATTAATAAAAACGTCAAAGTTGACCTAATTTAAACTAATTAATTAATTTACATGTTATTTACCAAAAATAATAATAATAATCAATAATGATAAAAATAATTAAAAGTCAAAACCTAATTCTATACAATTTTATTTATTAAGAAAAAGGATTAAAATTTAAAACCTAAATTAAACTAAGTTAATTGTTAGTTATTTATTTACAAAAATATGTTAATGGCAAATCTAATAAATAATTAAAAACATTTTTGAGTTTATGATTTTTATTAGGAAAAATTATTTGTGGTGAATTAATTATAATTAAAACAATTAAAAGTATTAAAAAGAAAAGAAAAGAAAATTTAAATATGCAAACCAAAGGGGTGTGATGGCCCAGAGTGGAGGTGTTTTGAAGCAATTCTGGCCCATTGAAGACCAAGCTATGTCTGACTTTTCAGGTTGTGTGCACGCTCATTGACTGGACCATATGATGGACTTCATTCTGTGGCCATTGGATTGTTGATCAAGACCATCTGGAAAGCTACGCGTGAGGGTGTAGGAAGGAGCTCTGGGCACATGCTGCATTGGAATGTATTGGAAAAAATAAGAACAATTGTATGGGGGACCTGGGAATCGAACCCAGGTCCCAGCACTTACCAGCCACATTCCCAACCAACTGAGCTATCCAGCGCGTTTATTATATGAATGGAAAACAATTATTATATAAGAAAAACAAATATTAATGGTATAAAACAAAATAAAACGCGCCAGATTTAAACCACCCATTCACATGATGCCACGCCTTCTCCTTCTCCGTTTGCCCTGTAAAAAGAAAACAAGATAGCGGGGGTTTTAAACCCCCACAAATTGAAAGTCCCAAGAATAGCGATTAAGCTGTGAATCATATAAAAAAAGCGCGAGGGTCTGGTTGAATTCGTCTGGCCTTGACGAATTCAAGCATGGTCATGACATGGTCCAATTTTTCCTCCTGTAAAAAACCCCAAAATCCAAGCTTTGAAAATCTAAATTTCGTCCATGGTGGATTTTGATTCAGAGGGCTATAACCAAATTGGTTTGTACTAACAGCTTCAGAAGGTCCCTATTAGCATGAATCAATCCAAAAAAATGGTTAAAAACGCATGAATGATGATATATCAATTTGGAAAATAAAGCAAACCGTGTGACTTAGTGGGGACGATTCTGATGGTGTTAAGCCTCGTTCTTGATTGCAATGGCTTCCTGGAAGGTCCAGCAATGTATTGGAAACAATCTTAGGCCTTGAATTCACCTGCAATATTGATTTCAGTTTCCAAGTTTTTCTTGATTTTTGCCAATTGGTTATGGAGTTTTAGCAGCTTTCACGTGTCTCTAAGAATAGGGTTTCACCCAGCATATGTATGTGATGAGGATTAGGTTAAAACTTTGGCCCAAAAGTCCATGAATTTAAGTTTTCAATCTTTGATTTTCAATCATGTAATTTCCAATCTTTTTCAATGAAAACCTTGCCAAATATGGATGATCTTCCCTTTTTGATTGAGAAACGAGTTTGCCAGCTTGCCCTGATTTGATTTGCTTCACCAAAAGATCCAAAAACATATCTTTTTAATTTTCCTATAATTAAAATCAATTAAATGAATTAATAATAATAAAAATTCAATTAATTAATTAGAAATAATAAAATAAATCATTTTAAGTTCAATGGGTCGTGCATAGACTTTGGGTAAAGATTCAAGAAAGAATTTGAGGCCCATTAGCAAAATTGAAGTGTTTTAGGCAAAGTTGACTTTTGAAAGTTCCCAAAAATTTCCCAACTTCTCCAATGCATATCTTGCTCAATTTTGAAGCTATGAACATGTTCTTGGACATTTTGGAAAGGTCTTGAAGTCCTCTAACCAATGCCTTTAGTCCCATGTCATTTTGATTTACCAATCTCAAGTTATGGTCTTTGACTTAAAGTGCCTTTTTGTTGACTTTTGAAAATGACCTATAATGTTGAAATTGATAACTTTTTGTGAGAGCATTTCTTGGACTTGGAGTGTGAAGGTGAGTTGTAGGAGATGTCATCCTCTTCAAAATGAGCATTGGATGGTATTTTTATGATAAACCATGAAGAAGTTATGCCTTGGTCAATTTGCAGTTGACTTTTCAACTGTCCAAAAATAGAAACTTTTGCATCTTGAGACTTTTTGAGCCATGCTTGTGGAATCATGATCAAGAATTGATCAAATGATGATTTGGCTTCAAAATAAGATGTTGACCAAAATTTTTGACTTTTGACTGTCAAATGACCATTTTACCCCTGCAGTTGACAGTGGAGCAATTAAGGCTTTTGACTGTGCAACTTGATGCTGTGAGCTATGACACTTGACATATGGATGCTTGACAATGTATATAGGCATATGGGACTTGATTGGACCCTTGGAAACCTCAATTTCTTTGCAAGAACCAAAACCCTAATTTTGACTGTGTTTAGGAGGGAATTGGACTGTGCAATCCTTGAGAGATTTTGAACCATTTGGAGATTGATCTTGGAAAATCTTGAAGAATATGGGAGGGCAAATTTTGGGGTAAAACAGTTGCCCCTGTTCAATCTTCTTAAACCTGAGGATGTAGATTGGCTGACGTGCCTTTCGTAATCCGAAGGTGGAAGATGATTGAACACTAAAGTGCCCAGAAATTTGCACTCACATAGTAGAGTATCAGCAGCGTGATGACGGGAATGGGCTTACAGACGCCATTTGGAAAGATGGTGGATAGGAGGATGGGCTTATAGATTCCATCTGGAGATGTAACAGAATCTTGTCGGGAATGGGCTTATAGATGCCATTTGGAGACTGTTGGTATGTGGATGGGCTTATGGATGCCATCTGGAGGTGGTCTGTTGAATTGTAATTTTTGTAAGTTGAAGGAGGGAACCTGTGTAGGGTTGCCTGATGATGAGCTCGTGTAAAACTTCATCTTGGAAAGAAGGACACATGTGTAGGGTTGACTGATGATGAGCTCGTGTAAAACTGCATCTGAAGTGGAGAAGGAACCTGTGTAGGGGTACTTTGATGACGAGTCTGTGTAAAACCGCATCTAGAGCTGAGAAGGAAACCTGTGTAGGGTTTACTGATGACGAGTCCGTGTAAAACTATGTCTGGAGTTTGAGAAGGGAACCTGTGTGGGGTTACTTTAATGATGAGCCCGTGTAAAACTGCATCTTTGGAAATGGAGAACCTGTGTAAGGTTTCTGGGTGACGAGTCCGTGTAAAACTTCATCTTTGGAAAGAGAGAACCTATGTAGGGTTTCTTGATGACGAGTCCTTGTAAAACTACGTCTGGAGAGAGAGAACCTGTGTAGGGTTTCTTGATGACGAGTCCGTGTAAAACTATGTATGGAGAGAGAGAACCTGTGTAGGGTTTCTTTGGGATAATTTCGTGTAAAACTTCTTGAGGAACCGGGGTAAGGTTACCTTGGGATAAATCCGTGTAAGACTTTGGGAGGAACCGGTGTAGGGTTACCTTGAGATAAGTCCGTGTAAGACTTCTGGAGGAACCGGGGTAAGGTTACTGCAGGGTAAGTTCGTGTAAACTTCTTGATGAACCGGGGTAAGGTCATCTTGAGATAAGTCCGTGTAAGACTTCTGGAGGAACCAGGGTAAGGTTACTGCAGGGTAAGTTCGTGTAAAACTTCTGGATGAACCGGGGTAAGGTCATCTTGAGATAAGTCCGTGTAAGACTTCGTCTGAAAATTGAGAAGGAACTGGTGTAGGATTGCCTGTTGATGAGCCAATGTAAGACTTCTTTTGAAAGAAAAGGAACCGGTGTAGGGTTGCTTTGATGATAATCAAGTAGATAATTGTCCTGTTTGGTTTCAGATATTAACCCACGATCAGTCGTCCATAGAATTTTCCTGACTTGTTACCAGTGTTGATCTGGAACTGTAAAGGTAGACGGTAATCATCTTTTGATTGACTTTTTTTCTGAAAAGGCAAAGTATTAGTCATATGCAAAGTCATGATGCATGAACTGCATGATTTTAAGATGGTCTCAAAAATAAATGAGATTTGTGTGGTATGATGCGTATGCATGCTATAATGTATGAAGATGTGATGTTTATGAATGTATTCTCGTCTGGGAAAATAAATCCTTGACGAATGCCGGGAGTTTGTTGAGTCCTGGGCTGATGTTGAAGAGTAGAGTTCTTCGTTTCCGCTGGGGATGATGGTTGTAAGAATAAACCGGTAGGAGAAGATGACTCCGTTGGGGAATAAACTTGTCGAAGAGATTACTCTGCGGGGAATTACTCTGTGGGAAGAGATACTTCGCTGAGGTTTGATGATAACTCCACTGGGGATACCGTTGATAAGTTCTGTTGGAGGATTTGATGAACTCCGCTGGGGATAGGAAGAAACTTCGTCGAGGACGATCCTTCCGTTGCAATTAGCTGAGGATAACCCAGTTATAGGCTCTGGTGGGGAATAACCTTTGAACAAAGCCGGGGACGCGTTCGTACTCTGCAGGTGATAAGCTTCCAGAATCTACTGGGGATAAGCTTCCAGAATCTTCTGGGGAGAATGATTCAACTCTCCTGGGGGATCTTTTGAACTGTACCGGGGAATGGTTCCACTGGGGAATGTTGAGATCTTCTGGGGATATCCAACTTCTTTAAGGCTGACAGTAGACTAACTCTGCTTGGGAAGAGTATTGCTGACTTGCTGGAGATACTGTGCCTTTACGGGCTGCTGGGAGACCAACTCTGCTTGGGGGAGAGTATGGCTGAATTGCTGGAGATATTGTGCCTTTACGGGCTGCTGGGAGACCAACTCTGCTTGGGGGAGAGTATGGCTGAATCTTGTCTTACTCTGGGGAGTGAAGGTATCTTGGTTACGTTCTTCAGCTGAACTTACCTTGGTACCTTGGTGGGCAGAGCAACTACATCGTTTAGACAACTCATTATTGCCCCAGTTTCTGCGGGAGAAGGTACCTGTGGAGGTGCTGGACAACTGCCGATTGACCGATCTTCTTCTGGTAGGCAAGTGACGAGATGTCGAGACATAGTCGTACGCTTTGATCCCTAACTTTTTCCTGGACCGCCCTTTCGGGTTTTCAGTCCATCGAGATACCCATTTTTGCCCAAGCCGCCTTTTCAGGTTTTCGACTTGCCGGGTGTACAGATTTTTTCATTTTCATCCCTTATTTTTGCCCGAACCCTTTTGGTTCGCCGGGAAGCCCTCATTTTTGCCTAGGTGTGTCAACCTAGCGGGTCTTTGATTATGCGTAGTATTTGTTTCGACTATGTCCGTGCTCTCAGGATGTAGGGAGGTGCCCCTGTTGTTGGTGTTGTGCTGCCATACTACCAGAAGGTATTTGATCAGGCAAGATTCGTTGCTGGAATTCCTGTTCAATGCCCCAAGTGACTCAGGCGGAGATCTGCCCCTGGCTCTTTGGCATTTTGAGAGATTCTCCGAATCTTGACTTAACTGCCCCGGATGACGGACAATGATCACGTCTGCCCCTTGGTTGGAAGTACTTTTGTTCACTAGATATTCTTCGCGCGAATTTCTTTGCTGTTCGAACAAAAAAGTCATATGCAAACAATGTTATTTTAAAAATGAAAAGCTTATGTCTGTCTTGAAGTTTTTGAAAATGCATTTTTTCATAAAAACAAGTGAATTTTTTGTAAACTGTGATGTCAACTCGTTATTTTACCGCAAGCCTTAAGGAGTCAGGATACCTTTCGTAACAGTATGCTTTCGAACTAACCCATGCTTCAGCTAGGACTTTTTGAGGGTTATAACGTGGCCTGGTTCACGGTTTAAGAAACAAAGGATAAAGGATCAAATTTTATTTGTACCCACCTGCTCTTCGTGATGTTCTTCAAGCCTAAACTCAGCTGATCATGCGTTAGACCTTGTTTGAGTCTTTGTCCTGATATTATGGTGATGGTTCGGATATTGACAGTTCATTTTGAACAGGCAGTCATTTCTTTTTTGTTGAGGGTTTGTAGGACCTCTTTCTTTTGATTGCGTTATCCCTGTTTTTTGCCTGAACTGTTTCTTTTGTGATTACAGTCAGCGGGATGCCCCAGTTTTGTAAGTCTCCTTCATAGGTTTTGACTTGTTAGGCTTCTATTTTGAGAAGTAATGACTGCCTATCTTTAATTATTCAGAACCATCACTGTCTTTTGTTTTGTAAGGACTTCTTTGGTGCCATTCGTTGTGCATCTGGATCAACTGAGAGAACTACCCTGCCCCAGGTTATGATTAAGGGTTTTTAATTTTCGAAAAGAAAAACTCCAAATTCTTTGGCTCAAAGGGGTTGACGAGGGATTATCTTCCTTATAACTCCAGTGTTTAGGAATTAAAACAATGCATGTACCCCATCAGCGGGGTCTGTTCAAAAGCATACTGTAAATTGTGGTATCGTTTTCGTCATCCTCCCTCAAGAGGCTTAGAATTTTAAAATCGAGAGTTGAACATCAAAAATAAAAGCGATTTTGAATATAGTGAACACAATTACTTCAAAACAGACACGTGTAATGCATTAATGAAATAACCAAGTTTGACATGAAATAAAATGTTTGAACAATCAAAGAAAATTACAATTTGAACATTCGAATGAACAAAAGTTTTTCAATCCTAGCCATGTTTTGGCAAGGGAGCAGTGGTCACATTGGGAGTCTCAGCAGGCTCGAATTCGATCTCCTTAGCGTAGATCATATTCTGGATCTTGTATTTCAGCGCCCAACAATCCTCAGTATCGTGCCCCGGGCTATCAGAATGATAAGCACACCTCGCTTCTGGGTTGTAGTTTGGAGAGGAGGTCTTGGGATTTGCAGGAGGGTTGATCACCGCAATTTCAACATGTGCTGCAATGCTTGTGACAATGGCATGTTGATGTTGGTGAATTGTCTTTTAGGCTCGTCCGGCCTTCACTGATTTCCCTTTTGTGGTTGTTGGCGTGGTGCAGAACCAGAGATCACGACTGCCCCTGCATGTTGGTCACGACGACTCTTTTGACTGTATGCAGCATTAGACTCTTTCTTCCACATGTAAGGCTTTTTGTGAGTATCAGAAGGTGCGGCCTCTTGAATCTTCCCAGCCTTGATACCAGCTTCAATTCTTTCCCCAGTCAAGATCAAATCTGTAAACCCAGCAGAAGAATTCCCAATCAGATGGTTGAAGAAAGGTCCAGACAGGGTCCCCAAGAACATGTCCACAAGCTCACGGTCAGTTAGAGGTGGCTGCACCCTTCCAGCAAGGTCTCTCCACTTTTGCGCATATTCTTTAAAGCCTTCGCCTACACCCATAGACATTCCATGAAGCTGAGTGCGCGTGGGAGCAAGGTCGGCATTGTACTGGTACTGCTTGTAGAATGCAGTGGCCAAGTCCTCCCAGCTGCGGATGTTGGCTCCATTCAGTTGATAGAACCAGTCGAGTTGAGTTCCTGACAGACTATCCTGAAAGAAGTGAACCCACAAATTCTTGTCAGCCGTGTAGGGCTGGATCCTCCTTGTGTATGACCTGAGATGCAGCTTAGGACAGGAAGCCCCGTCATATTTTGCAAAAGTAGGTGCCTTAAACTTGTGTGGGATCACCACCCCGGATGATAGACCTAGATCTTCGAAGTCTAGGTCGGGCACCTTTTGTATCTCCATAGCACTTAACCGGTCTTCGAGCTGTTTGTACCTGTCCTCAGCAGGAGGGTACTGTTCGTCATTGAAATCGGTCTCGTTGTCGGAGACCACCGGACTAGGAACCTCTCTTTCTCGGGGACTGTCTTTCCCAACAGATGGGGTGGACAGCTCAGCTTCATTTTGTGATCCCTTCCCAGATCTGCGTCTAGGATTGAACAAAACAGTCCTCTTCTTCTTCTTCTTATGTATCAGAGTCTTCAACTCCTGTTGACCCTGGGCTAGGCTCATCACCAACTCTTGGAACTGGGCGTTCTGGGCCTGGAGGGCCTTGATAGCTTGTTCATTGGATGATTCAGGATTCATGATGTTTGTTGAAATAAACAGCGAAGAAGGTAAGTGACATGTAACAAGGGTACCTGTTATGCAATGATGTGTATGTATGCATGCAATGTTTTCAAGGATCTCGCGGGGTAAACAAGAAAATTGTTAGAATCTGGATTTTGTAGCTTGACTGAAGGAACTTCATGTTTTTGGGAGTCCTTCTTCAAGAGTCAGGCTCACCATATCGAGTGGGTCATAGCCTCTGACTCAAGCCATCATGTTTTGATCTCCAAATAACCTTGGCTAGAGGAAAATAAATTTCCTTTGCCCCTTGCTAGACATTTTGGTTCATCATGACCTGCATCACAAGCCCTTGAGATCCTTGAAATAGGTTAGTTCTTATGCAGGAGGTATGCAATGGTATGATGGTATGATGTTATGCTATGCGTGGAGTGATGTAAGTGAACTCTGTTATGAGTCCAGATTAAGAACTGTAAACAAAACCTGCAAGGAACTCGTGTTGTTAGATAACAAGTATGCAAGTAGTTCAAGTATGAAGGCACACAAGTCACACAAAAGAGCCCTTGGATTTTAGGCCAGCATGAAGTTTAGGTACTACCCTCTTGAAGTTGGTGGGCTCAAAACCTGTCCTATCAAAAGTAACCGGGTTCTAAGGAGCTCAATATCATTGGGTTGTTTTCTATGTTCATTGTTTTGATTTAGCCACTGAACTGGCGATCAAAATATTCCAAGAAAACAACCCTCAATGAGTGTAGTATCGAGTATCTACCAACTTCGGACTGCACCAAAGTTGGTCATCTCACTACCCCTAAAGAGGCCAGGATGGTCAAGTAAGGTTCCTAAGGTCAGTTGATGCTTCACGACACCACGCGGCGGCCTCGTACTCTCCTTGACTTGACTCAGGGGTTACCGGTACTCACCAAAGTGCCACATCAATGTAGCAACTGCTTCAACCGTGTCGGTATACCCCGCTCAGTTCCCTCACAGTTTGTTGCTACTTCTAAAGGGTATCCCCCAGATCCGGGTTAGGATCAATAACTCCGATGCAAGCCCACAAATATAAAAGCAAACAAGGCATACAATTGAAATTATAGAATGATGTAATCCTAAGGTACACCTCACTTTTATAAGTCCCCAGCAGAGTCGCCAGTTCTGTGATCGGTGGAAATAGAACTGACTGTTTAAAGCTGGATCGCGTATGTCGCGGTAAGCAAGAGTCGCCACCGTCTTTTATTTTCTCCAACATGGAAAGAACAAAAGCACAGCAAAATTCCTTATGAGAATGTTTCTCGGTTCGGGAGGTAGATTTATAGAAAGGGAAGGTATTAGCACCCTTTCTATCCATGGTCATCCACGGGCTCTTAGGTACATGCTCTTATGTTTTCAAAGTTTTTGCTTTTCAAAATATGAGTGGGTTTAAAAAAAGTTTCATTGAAAGATTTCTGAGTGACTCTTGTATCTGTCCTCAAGAGTGTTTGAAAAATTTGTTTTGAAAGCTTTTTGAAAGTGTCAGTGTGAAAAGATTTTTTGATTTGTTTTTGAAGAGAGCAAGTACCCATGAGTCATCTACCTACCCTAAGGAATTAGGCTGTGTAAGAGTCCTTAAGGTAGTGCCATCCCATCATTGAGAGGTAGGTAGCACCACCGTTGGAGGTGTTCGGGTCAATTCGATTGTAGGGACAGTGTGGTCACCGAAGCAACAGTTAGGACACCTTAGAAGTAACCCTAATGTCCTAGATCCTTTTTAATCCGAGGCAACCGTTTCGAGGCGACTTGATCTTAGACATGAGAGCGACCGCTAAAACGTCCTATACTTGACGACCACGTTTCGAAGGCAACGAGTGAGGCGTACCCTAGAAGTGGCAGGTGCATTGTGTGTTGTTTTCAGTTTATATTTATCTTTGATCATGGCATTGTGAGCTACGAGTTATTTTTAGTTATCATAGATTCTTTCATGCAACTTAGCAGTTAGGAGTGCGGAAAACAAAATACGAAAAGGTAAAAGCTATGCTATAACAAGGCGCGGGTCTATACATCGCAAAAATATAAAGACCCGTTTTTGGTAAAGATGCGGAAAGTAAAAAAACAATAAACCTAATTACTATTACATTCCAGAAACAGTTACATAATAATCAAAAGAAATAAGAATAGCGTGCGAAAGAATTAAAATCAGGACGTCCTCGGGTTTTGACCCTTTGCTTGAAATTAAATTAAATTAAAACCTAATTAATTATTTAATTTAAAGAAAAGAAAGTGTTTTTTATGTTTTTTTGTATTTATTATGGAAATAAAGAAAAAGAATTTAAAAGTTAGTAAACAAACCTAATTCTAGATTATTTTAATTATTAATAAAAACGTCAAAGTTGACCTAATTTAAACTAATTAATTAATTTACATGTTATTTACCAAAAATAATAATAATAATCAATAATGATAAAAATAATTAAAAGTCAAAACCTAATTCTATACAATTTTATTTATTAAGAAAAAAGATTAAAATTTAAAACCTAAATTAAACTAAGTTAATTGTTAGTTATTTATTTACAAAAATATGTTAATGGCAAATCTAATAAATAATTAAAAACATTTTTGAGTTTCTGATTTTTATTAGGAAAAATTATTTGTGGTGAATTAATTATAATTAAAACAATTAAAAGTATTAAAAAGAAAAGAAAAGAAAATTTAAATATGCAAACCAAAGGGGTGTGATGGCCCAAAGTGGAGGTGTTTTGAAGCAATTCTGGCCCATTGAAGACCAAGCTATGTCTGACTTTTCAGGTTGTGTGCATGCTCATTGACTGGACCATATGATGGACTTCATTATGTGGCCATTGGATTGTTGATCAAGACCATCTGGCAAGCTACGCGTGAGGGTGTAGGAAGGAGCTCTGGGCACATGTTGCATTGGAATGTATTGGAAAAAATAAGAACAATTGTATGGGGGACCTGGGAATCGAACCCAGGTCCCAGCACTTACCAGCCACGTTCCCAACCAACTGAGCTATCCAGCCCGTTTATTATATGAATGGAAAACAATTATTATATCAGAAAAACAAATATTAATGGTATAAAACAAAATAAAACGCGCTAGATTTAAACCACCCATTCACATGATGCCACGCCTTCTCCTTCTCCGTTTGCCCTGTAAAAAGAAAACAAGATAGCGGGGGTTTTAAACCCCCACAAACTGAAAGTCCCAAGAATAGCGATTAGAGCTGTGAATCATATAAAAACAGCGCGAGGGTCTGGTTGAATTCGTCTGGCCTTGACGAATTCAACCATGGTCATGACATGGTCCAATTTTTCCTCCTGTAAAAAACCCCAAAATCCAAGCTTTGAAAACCTAAATTTCGTCCATGGTGGATTTTGATTCAGAGGGCTATAACCAAATTGGTTTGTACTAACAACTTCAGAAGGTCCCTATTAGCATGAATCAATCCAAAAAAATGGTTAAAAACGCATGAATGATGATATATCAATTTGGAAAATAAAGCAAACCGTGTGACTTAGTGGGGACGATTCTGATGGTGTTAAGCCTCGTTCTTGATTGCAATGGCTTCCTGGAAGGTCCAGCAATGTATTGGAAACAATCTTAGGCCTTGAATTCACCTGCAATATTGATTTCAGTTTCCAAGTTTTTCTTGATTTTTTCCAATTGGTTATGGAGTTTTAGCAGCTTTCACGTGTCTCTAAGAATAGGGTTTCACCCAGCATATGTATGTGATGAGGATTAGGTTAAAACTTTGGCCCAAAAGTCCATGAATTTAAGTTTTCAATCTTTGATTTTCAATCATGTAATTTCCAATCTTTTTCAATGAAAACCTTGCCAAATATGGATGATCTTCCCTTTTTGATTGAGAAACGAGTTTGCCAGCTTGCCTTGATTTGATTTGCTTCACCAAAAGATCCAAAAACATATCTTTTTAATTTTCCTATAATTAAAATCAATTAAATGAATTAATAATAATAAAAATTCAATTAATTAATTAGAAATAAGAAAATAAATCATTTTAAGTTCAATGGGTCGTGCATAGACTTTGGGTAAATATTCAAGAAAGAATTTGAGGCCCATTAGCAAAATTGAAGTGTTTTAGGCAAAGTTGACTTTTGAAAGTTCCCAAAAATTTCCCAACTTCTCCAATGCATATCTTGCTCAATTTGAAGCTATGAACATGTTCTTGGACATTTTGGAAAGGTCTTGAAGTCCTCTAACCAATTCCTTTGGTCCCATGTCATTTTGATTTACCAATCTCAAGTTATGGTCTTTGACTTAAAGTGCCTTTTTGTTGACTTTTGAAAATGACCTATAATGTTGAAATTGATAACTTTTTGTGAGAGCATTTCTTGGACTTGGAGTGTGAAGATGAGTTGTAGGAGATGTCATCCTCTTCAAAATGAGCATTGGATGGGATATTTCTGATAAACCATGAAGAATTTATGCCTTGGTCAATTTGCAGTTGACTTTTCAGCTGTCTAAAAATAGAAACTTTTGCATCTTGAGACTTTTTGAGCCATGCTTGTGGAATCATGATCAAGAATTGATCAAATGATGATTGTGGCTTCAAAATAAGATGTTGACCAAAAATTTTGACTTTTGACTGTCAAATGACCATTTTACCCCTGCAGTTGACTGTGGAGCAATTAGGGCTTTTGACTGTGCAACTTGATGCTGTGAGCTATGACACTTGACATATGGATGCTTGACAATGTATATAGGCATATGGGACTTGATTGGACCCTTGGAAACCTCAATTTCTTTGCAAGAACCAAAACCCTAATTTTGACTATGTTTAGGAGGGAATTGGACTGTGCAATCCTTGAGAGATTTTGAACCATTTGGAGATTGATCTTGGCAAATCTTGAAGAATATGGGAGGGCAAATTTTGGGGTACAACAATATCATTAACAATGTTCAAAGATTCTAGATATAGTACAGATACGCTCCAAACAAGGATGCCATTCTGATACTCATTCAGATTTCAACATCAAGATACAGTACATATACGCTCCGGACAAGGTTGCCATTCTGATACTCATTCATCATTTCATCATTCTAGATACAGTACAGATACACTCCAGACACGAAAGTCGTTCTGTTATTCATTTAGATTCAAGTACAGATACACTCCAGACACGGAAGTCATTCTGTTATTCATTCAGATTCAAGTTCAGATACACTCCAGACACGGAAGTCATTCTGTTATTCATTCAGATTCAAGTTCAGGTACGCTCCAGACACGGATTCCATCCTGATATTTATTCAAATTCAAGTTCAGATACAGTCCAGATATGCTCCAGACACGGTGTCCATTTTGTCGCTCATTCAGATTCTAGTCCAGATACGCTCCAGACACGGTTGTCATTCTGTCACTTATTCAGATTCAAGATATAGTACAGATACACTCCAGACACGGAAGTCATTCTGTTATTCATTCAAATTCAAATACAGACACAACTCGGATACGCTCCAGACACGGATGCTATTCTGTTGCTCATATAGATTCAATCTCCAGATATAGTTCAGATACGTTTCAGATACGGACACCATTCTGATACTTATTCTTTCGACTTACAACTTACAGTTCAACAAACATTCTTGGATGGCATCTACAATCCCATCTCTAACAAGATCCTGTCACCTCTCCAAATGGCATCTTTGAGGCCATTCCCTCAACTACACTTCGTCGAGCGCAAATTTATGGGCACTCTAGTGTCCAATCATCTTTTACCTTTGAGTCACGAACGACAAAGCTCGCCAATCTAACTCTCCAGGTTCAAGAAGATTGAACAGGGGCAAATGTTGTACCCCAAAAATTACCCTCTCAATTATCAAGAATTTTCTCACAAGACTTCTTGGACTCAAGACAAGACTAGGGTTTGGTCAGCTCAAGACACCTCATCTTGTACTGATAACCCAAAATTAGGGTTTGAGTTTGCACAAGGATTTTTGGACCACCAATGCTTCATGTGACTTTCATACACCATCTTGGACCCCTAAGATTGCTCATGTTAAGTTTCAAGCCTTGAACCACATTTTTGATCAGTCAATTGGACAATTGACCTAAAAATCAATTGTATTGGGGAAAAAGTAAACCATGGTCAATTTACAGTCAAACTTCATAATTTTTTATCCACAACAACATTTTAGACTCATATTTATCATTTGATCAAGTTTGGATCACAACTCCTCAAGAAATTTGACCAAATCATCAAAAGGGCAAAATGGTCAAAATTAGGGTTTTGACTGAGAAAGGGAAATTTATGATTTTTAACCTAGCCAATGATCAATTGAGTTCAAAAATAATTTCAAGGGTTAAATGGCATCATCTTGACCTAATTACATGGTTCAAAAGATCTCAAATTCATTGGATTGACAGATGAATTTTGCAGTCAACTGATCAAAAGTCAATTATACACTGAAAAGTCAAACTTTGACTTTTTGGTCAAAATCAAGTGCCAAGGGTCATAATTCATCAAGATATGTCAAAATGTGAAACTTGTTGACCAAGAAAACAAAAATTTCAAATTAGGGTTTTAATTTGAAAATTCTTATAACTTAGAATTTTTCTAAGTATAAGAATTTTCTTATTTTTTTTCCAACTTTTCACCACTTTTTCACCATGATGCATTTCGATTCAAAGAAAAATTCCAACATGAAAGTTGTAGTCCTCCATGAAATATACAACTTTGTTTCATAAACTTTTCCCAAAAGATGCTTGGATCTCAAGTTATGAATTTGTGAATATAGGTCCATGAACTAAATAACTTAGTGAAATTTTGCCCTAATTTAGACAGGTTTTGGACTCAACTTCATGGACATTTTTCACCTAGTTCCAAGAGGTATCTCAAATGGCTTTTCAAAGATGGATTATAGAGAACATTACAAGCTTTCCAAAATGTCCAAGAACTCTCCAAGATCATTTTTGAGTAGCGAGAATCGAAGAAGGGAAGTTGGCATTTTCTCACTTTTGTTCAAGCCATTTTTCACATAGCATCAAGTTGCAAATCCAATCCATGTTGTTTGTATCTTGCTTTACAGGTCCTAATCTCACTTTACACTCCATAATTAAATGCAAACTCAGAAGTTAAAGGCTTTATCTTTGCTTTTGGAACTTTACACAAGTTGTAATTCCATTTTAGGCATAAAGTTCACATTGCCATTTTCATAAAGGTGAGCTTTTGCAACTTTGTCAATCTTGAGCCTTGGACCTGTCCCTTTAATGCAAGCAATTTCTACAGGTCTCAAGCAATGTATACCAACTCTTATCAGCCCTTAAGCTAGCAAGTACAAGCATGTAGCATTGGTCTTGTCACTTTACTTAAAATGCAAGAAAGATTGCCAAAAGGTGAAAAGCTTGTACAACTAGTAGGAAGTGGACTTGGTATCATTTATATACAAATATACAAAGTTGTGGCAAGGCTTAGCACAATTAATTTGAATTTGAAACACTCTCAAACTCAAAAACACCAAATTTCTGTCCAAATACTCAGTTTCTGCAAAACCATAGCCAACACTCATTTGGCTCATGCGTTTTGTGTTTAAACACTTCAAGCATCTTATAAACATCCTACCAAAGCAAGCCAAGCCCTTACCCTGGTTATGTAACCCCTGTTTCAGCATCCACCATTTTCACTTTGGAAGCTTGCAACTTGACTTATCCATAGATTTCCAGCCATCCTCAAAGCAAGCTAAGCATTGGAATATCTTGAAGGAAGTTCAAGGAAGCTAACACAATCCTCATGCCTCCATTAAAGTCCCTACATTGCTCTACTCGAATCCAACTGAAGGAGGTGTTTTCTTGAACTCTATCTCTCTGAATAGGCATCCTCAAGCCACGATTTGTGAAGAAAAAATGCAGTCCATATCATAGTGAAGTTGTACATATGCATACTTTTCATTTATATTACTATGCTGAGAGAATTTGAAGTTTGAATATACTGAAATTTTTAGGTCATGAATTAGGGGTTCCAAAATTCTCTCTGATCTTTGAGAGTTTGGTTACAAAATTTTTATTGTTGGAATCGTGAGCTCAAATGCCACATGTTTCATGTTATGAGTTTTTGTTTTTGTGCAAGCATATGAAAGTTACAGATTTGAACATAAAACGCGCGCAAGGAAGCTGGCTGGAGGACAGGGATGAAGCGCCTGGGCTTTTTGGCGCTTTGGGCCTTTTTTGTTTCTGATATTTGCACCTCATGACCCACTATTTGCACCCCCTGGTTTATTTGTTATAATTTTCATTTTTTTTATATTTTCATATTTATAACTTTTATTTATTTTTTCTGAATAATAAAAATCCTAAAAATAATTTCTTTATTTTTTGAAATTTTATTTTATTTTTTTATCATTTTTTTTTACATAAAAATTAGTTTATTTTGATAAATAGATTTTATTTTCTTAAATAACTTGTAAATATATTTAAAAATACTTAATATTTTTACTATTTATAATCATAAATAATCATTTTTATACATACTTAATTTTTTAATATTTAAACATAATATTATTTATTATTTTCTTGTACAAAAAAAATGGACAAAATAATAACATAAAGCATTATTTTCTTTTAATTAAAAAATTAGGGTTTCACCCCTCCAAAAATAATATTATTTTTTCCTTATTTTTTAGGTTTAAATTAAATTATTTTCTCATACAAAAAACAAATATCAAAACATTTTTTACATAAATACATTGCATTGCATTTTAAATATTTATCTTATTTATTTAATTCGCGCAATATTCGATTTGGTTGTAATAATATATTTAGGTTTATATTTGTGCAAAATCCCCATTCAAAACTTGTATCCCCCCTCCCATAATAATTGTTGTAATAGCTTAGTTTATTTTACGCAATTTATCGCTTTATATACTATGCTTAGTAATTAGGGTTTGCATGACAAGAACAAAAACAAAACAAATAGAAAAAACCTAATGCAAGACAAAAGCATGAAAAATGACACACTTTGCACACAAGCACCCCTAGGGTTTCTCCTACTTGGTTGCCTAAAATAAAATGGCCATGTTACGCATGCGAAGTATCTTGGCAAAACAAAACAAATATAAGATCATATTCCCTCGATGACGCTATCCAAAGGTTGCCTAAAAAATGATCTTGGTCCCTCAAACATTTCTAAGATACTTAGCAACATTGCTATCATTGTCATACGATGACCCACGCTCGTCTCGTTTACATCCGAAGATAGGGTTGCTTATCAAATCAATGGTAAGTCAACAATGTCAAAGGAATAAAAATGCACAAGAAAGACATTTGAGTAGGTAGATAGCTTCTAAGTTACTTGCTCCATCTCTAAAACAATCCTTGCTATTTTGAAAAACACACACACATTTCAAAAACGTTTCAAAACATCTTTTAAAACATTGAAAACATTTTTCAAAAGACAAACATATTTGTATACATTCTTACGAACGAGAATTATTACAAAGATTTCCTAAACGAATGACCTCTTTTCAAAATACTTTCAAAACCATACCAAACACCATTTAAAACAAAACAAAGCAAAGCAAGTGATCTAAGCAAGTAACTAAGAGCCCATGGAAAACCATGGATGAAAAGGGTGCTAGCACCTTCCCTTTTCATAATCTACCCCCGAACTCAAGAAAACATCATAAAGGTCTTTCCTGTGCTTTTTTACCTTTCCTTTTGGATAAAAGAAAAGTTGGTGGCGACTCTTACTAACCGCGACATTTGCGACAAAACACAAAACCTCAAGTCAGTTCTCCCACCGTATCACAGAACTGGCGACTCTGCTGGGGAAAATTATAAAAGTGGGGTTACCTTAGGGTTTAGATCACATTTATTTGCTTACCTTGTTTGACTTGTTTGCTTTATATTTTGGTTCTATTGTTTGGGTTTGAATCCTCCACCCGGATTTGGGAAACATTATAGGTAAATAGCAATACGTTGTGGAAACTGTACGGGGTATACCGACACGGTCTAAGCAATAGCTATGTTAGTGTGACATATTTGTGGGTATCGGTACCCTTTGAGTCAATCAAAGAGAATACGAGGCCGCTGAGTGATGTCATGAAGCACTAACGAACTTCTAGAACCTTTACTTGACCAACTTGGCCTTTTAGGATGTAGTGAGATGACCGGCTTTGGTGCAGTCCGAAGTTGGTAGATACTCGATACTACATGAAGGGTTAAGAAAACACTTAGAAGGGGGGGTTGAATAAGTGACTCTTTTCGTTTTCAAAATAAAGCTTAAACAATAATGGAAGAACACAGTTATTTTTATCCTGGTTTGTTTGAACTCAAACTACTCCATTCCACCCGCCAAGGTGATTATGCCTTTCTCAACAAGGACTTAATCCACTATAATCAACTGATTACAATCACACAACAACTGTTGTGACTAACAATGCACAAGTAAACTTACAAGTGACTAACGCCACTAAGACTTAAATCTAGTCCTAGTCTGCTTGAGAAATCTGACCAAACTTGGTCTCTCAAGGAACAAAATACAGGAGTTTAATCTTTACAGATAATGAAATAGAGTTTGCTTCTAATCAAGCTATATCACAACTCTGATTTTTCACTTAGAATATAATGCACAAACTGTATGAACAATGAGTTTGTGAGCTTTTGGATCTTTCACGTAGTTTCTTGCTTCTTTTGAAAATTTGATTGATTTTCTTTTTTCTTTGAAAGTTCTTGTTGGCTTGCAATAAATGTCCTTCTATTTATAGTAGGAACAATAAGACCGTTGCTGCCTTTTAGAAAATATGGAGAGCATTAAATGCTTTACGTGTATCCTTGCAATATTCCATTTTCCAATAAACTAGTTGTAGGCACTTGAGTGCTTTCAGCCATCTTTGCATTAATGAGAAAACGTCAGAATGTAAGAATGTGTTTTCCTTTGCTTTGACAAGACAAGTTGATCTAAACGTTACTTCAGAGTTTTCTCCAATGTCTTTAAGTCAGAACATGCTTCACTCATCTTCTAGGCAGTGCGTTGCTTGCTAAGAACTTTGAACAATGCTTGCTTTCAAGTTATCTTCTGAACAAGGAGCCTGCTAGAAGTTAGAAGATATATTTAACAAATAAAGTGTCTTACCAGAGTCAGCAGATGCGTTTGAATAAAAGGTTCTTTTATCAAAGAACTTCTTCATAATCTTTGCTTAGTACTTTAGAATGTTTTCTGTCATAACATTAACTAAGACATTCAAAACACATTCGTCAGAGCATAAATTATCTTAAATATAATTTAGTTATCATCAAAACTCTTGAGATAGGTCAGAACTAATCTTGTTCTTTCAATCTCCCCCTTTTTGATGATGAAAAAAAAATTATTTTAGATAAAGAAAAGAAACGGATTAAGAGATAAGAATCTCCCCCTGAAATGAATATTTCTATGCATAAGATATCCTGAGATTATTTAGTCAGAGTAATACACAGCCTTCTTGAATTTCTTCAGAACTTCTTCAAGAAGATAAATCTTAGCTGGAATATTCTTTCAGAGTTAAAGTGATACCTGAAAAGAAAAAAAATTCTTTTGCACAAAAGGAATTCTTGCAAATTTGTTAGAATGTCTGAGACTTAGTCCCATAACTGTTAAACAGTGATTAGTTCAAGAATGCACATTTTCTCCCCCTTTTTGGCATAATCAAAAAGTTTAATAAATGAGAAATTTTGAAAGAATTCATAAAAAAAGTTAAAAAAATAGATATCCAGAAGTACAAACAAAACATCCAAATAAGAGACAAAAAGAAACTAGGATTTCTTAGTGAAAGGAGCCATCAGAAGATTCTTGATCTCAGAGGTAGATTCGTCTTGTTTCGCCATCCAGTTCTTGATCTCTAGATTTGTTTGATCTTGCTTATCCATGCGTTTATTCAATACTTCATTCTCCTTCTTTAGCTCTTTTAGAGTGTCCATAATGAGTGAGGTAGGAGCAGAAGATGATGAAGCTTCAGTAGAAACAGGCTTAGAAGCAGCAGTCGTTGAGTCAGACTTCATAAAGGTGGAAAGCAGAGTGCCCAGATCCATTGCAAGGGTTGGCACAGGTTCAGGTCCAGCCTTAACAGAAGGTTGATTCAATAGAATAATAGCCAGAGGATTTGAATCTTCAGAGGATTCTTCAGATTCATCTTCTGATATGTCCATCTTATCAGCTGGTGTATCAACAATCATAAGTGAAGACTTCTTATTCCAAGTGTCAGCAGCTTCTGTCTTGAAAGCATGCAGAAGTTTAGAAAAGTTGTCCAGCACCTGAAAATGGAACAAGTCCTGTAACTTTCATGATTCAGCAATCAAAGTTCTTATGAAGGTTTCCCATAGAAGATCTGTTGCTGCTGTGTTCACGCTTCTGGAGCAATCTTCTTTCGCAGTTGTAACCATGCTTGAACATTTGTTATAAAATTATGAAACAAAGTATTTACATCCGGCTGAACAGGTTTAGGGACAACCGTTCTGTAAGTTTTGTTTTTCAAGAATTTTAGAGATTGAAAGTCCACTACAGTTCTTAAAAAGCTATTGGGTTCAGGATTATTGGTAGATTCAGGTTCAGGTCGGTTAACACAAATAGGAGGTTCTGATATTTCATGAGGTACGGATGGTTCAGCAGATTCAGTTTATTCAAAAGGTTATTGTTCTGGAATTTGAGGAGTTGAGAGTGGTGTTGTATGTTATGGTGAAGTGGGTGGAGTGACATCAGGCGAAATTATTATTGTATAAGCAGGAGTGGGAATGGGATTTTGAGGCTGAGGTTGATTCATAGCAAAAATATTCTCAGATGGTAGGTTGAAAGGAGGTTTTATGGTTGTTAGAGGTTCATTTATCCCTGGAATTCTCCAAGAGCCAGCATCATACCATCCAGTGGGTCTGGGTGATATAGGTCTGGGAGGGGGTCTTGAAAAATGTTCAGCAGGAATAGGTTGAAAAACAGATGGTTCAGAGGGTTCTGATTGAGAGGGTTCTGATTGGCTGTCAGAATGTTCATCGGAGTCAAAATCACTTAAATCTATTAAAACACTTATTTTTACGAGGGTTGTCAGTAAGGGATTCAGATGGTAAGGTCAGATCAATGTCAACATCTAAGTCTCCTAAGGTTTGGGAGGGTTCAGCAGATGCATATACATTTTCAGAATCATAAACAAGTATAGTTTCAGCGTGATTACCTGTCTTCTTTTTCTTCTTCTAAGGAGTGTCAGAAGGTCCTTCTACAACTTTTCTCTTCACAGATTCTTGGAGAACAACATCAGGAGCAACTTGATTTCTTCCTTGAAGCCAAGCTGGATCAATGGGTGATCCTGTTTCTTTGCAGGTCTCAAGATATTGCAAAATGATACAAGGATGATCCCCTAAGTTAAACATAGGAAAGTCAGCAATATGAATCCTTCTCCTCTTCATAACAGTTGACACACATGGAGTGGGTTCCACCAGCAGTTTGTCAATAATTTTCCTTTTCAGCAAGTTCTTTCCAGTCATAGTCTTACCACATATAGGTTCAAGCTCCCCCAGAAGATTTGCTTCTTTTAGGTGAGCAATCAGACCATTCTCAGTCAGAATGTCTGATAATAACCTCCCCATAGGAATCCAATTCCTCTTTGATTTGGGGTTCTTCATCCTTTCAGCTTCTCTGGTTTCTTTGACATGGTTCCAGAGATGTTCAAAAAGCAAGTAGGGCAAATCAATTTTGACATTGGTTCCAAGGCAAAACAGCAAATATTGTTGATCAGCGTTGATGTAATCAGGAGAACTGGTGTCTTTCCTGTGGTGAATACATCCATGAATAATCCTTGCCCAAATCTTATATTTGTCTTTCAAATCCCTGACTTTGGAGGAACCTTGACCGTTAGTGAAAATCTCTAAATATACCCTAGACATCTCCATTCTTCCACTGGGCATTCCTGTAACTCCAAGTCCTTTAAATCCCAGCAACTTTCTGATTTGATTTTCTGTAATGTATATTTCCTTGCCCATTACAAAGGAGAGAATAACCTTGGGGGTTGCAATAGCGTGAATCCATAATTCTTTCACCAAATGTGGAAAGACTGGACCAATAAGACGATCAAAGTAGCTTTCCCAACCTTGAAACTTCACAGCAGGGAACAAGTCAAATCCATTCTCTCTGAGATTCTCAAAGTCTACCATTAGCTCACTCAAAACTTCCAAACTTTCTACCGGAATGAGAGTTGTCCTTTCAGGTATAATGTATTGCTCAGAGTGGGTAGAAGAAGAAGAAGCCATTGAAGTTCTTTTAGAAATGAGAAAATTGAAGAAAAGGGTTTTAAGAGAAAAGTACAGTAAGAGAAAAAACGCTTGAGTTTTGAAAGAGACAGTAAAGAATGAAAAGGGTTTTTCAAAAAGTATTTATAAGCATTAATTTCAGACAATAGGTTTAGAATTAAAATTAAAAGTATTTGAGACACAATTAAAATAAAGATTAAAACATACTTTAAAAAAGAATCTCATCATTACTTGCTGTTGTACCCCAAAATTTGCCCTCTCATATTCCTCAAAACATTGCAAGAAAATCTCCAAATTGCTCAAGTTTGCTCAAGAGTTGGACAGACAAGCTATCTCCTAAGGCAGTTGACCCCAAATTAGGGTTTTGTGTTGCATCAAGATCCTTGAGTCCAAATGATCTCAAGTTCTTCCCAATGTCCTAATATGTTCTCAAGGTCATCCATTTCAAGTTTCAAGCCTTGCAGAGGAAGTTTGCTTAGTCAATTGCTCAAAAGGTCCAAAAATCGACTGTGCTAGGGCAAAAGTCAACTGTGACCCAAATACAGTCAAACTTCAAGGTTTTTTGTCAACATTCTAATTTTGAAGTATATTTCATCATTTTATCAAGGGTTGATCATGATTCATCAAGGATTGCTCAAAATTCATCAAGATTCAAAAGTTGCTAAATTAGGGTTTTGTAGGAAAAGTCAACCCAACTTTGACCAAGCATAACTTTCTCATACGTTATGATAAATAACCCATCCAAAGCTCATTTTTAGGAGGATGAAATTTCCTACAATCCATCTTCATACCCCAAGATCAAAAAATGCACTCACAAGAAGTTATAAATTTGGACATTATAGGTTATTTTTGAAAGTCAACAAAAACACCTTTTTTTCCAAAGCTTATAACTTGCGAATGGAATATCAAAATGATATGAGACCAAAAGGGTTGGTTAGATGACATCTCAAGATTTCTAAAAAGTCCAAGAACACTCCCAAAAGTTCAAAATTGAAGAAGTTATGCATTGTTGAAGTTGGACATTTTTGCAAAATTGCCAAAAGTCAATTATCCCCAAAACTTCAAATTTTGTCAAATGGGCCCATTCTTTTCCACTTGATTTGAGCTTGAATAGTTTCCCACGTGTCCTAGCTTCATCCATGAGATCATATTTCATTTTTATTATTTTATTTGATTTTTTATTGAATTTATTCATTTTAAATCAAATTAAATCATACAAAATCCAATACATTGATAACATGAGATCTTTTGGTTATTTCAGGGTTTGATTATCATCATTAACATCATCAAATTCGTATCTCACCAATTCATGTGCAAAAAGATTGAGATTTGGAAAATTTGGCAAGTTGTAAAGAGGAGAACAAATGAAATCCCAATGCATTGATTTAGAGAGAATCAGTCCATAATTTCTACCCTAATGCAAAGCATGATACGTAAGGAAGCCAAGGCAATCGAAATAGGGGTTGGAAGCTGCAGAAAGAGGCAAAACAAATTTTGGAAAAAGTGACAAAAAGCTTGAAACCAAAATCGTGCTTAGAGGCGTTTTTAGAAGCTGAGACCGGTCCCAATCTCTTCCTGGGTGTTCAATCAATCTACCTGAATCAAAAGCAAGCTCGATCAGACTCCATAACACGCTGTAAGTCCCACGCTTCCTAGCTCTGTTATTGGATTCGATTTTGCCTATTCTGGCATCATTTGAATGAGATAATTGCATATTCATAACCCTCATGTTATTTGCAAACCTTTGGCAATACTCAATTTGGTTTATAGGCGCTGTAACCCCGAAACACCATAGCTAGGGTTGCATTTTTGTTTTTAGGGATTCTTATTTCAGGTGAAATTGGTCCATATAATGGGCATGGTTGCACTCAGGAGAAGGAGACGAACACAACCATGCCCTTGAAAGTCATTCTTATTGCCTAGAAACGATTTTTGGATTGAGCTACGCTTTTAACTGCGGATTCAAATTTGCAGGTAAAATTACAGTAGTGGAAGGACAGGGACGAAGAGCTGGTAGTCACCCATTGGCCAATTCAAATAATTTTCGCGCATTTTTATTTTGCTGGCATATTAACGTGTTTTATTTTATTATTTTTTCTTTGTATTATATTAACAAACAAAGCCAAGTGGTGTAGTGGCAAGGCAGGCGTTCCAATCACTTTCAGGACCTGGGTTTGAATCCCAGGTCCCCCACTTTCTCATTGCTTTTTTTTCAGGCGATTGTGTGTGTATTCAGGCTTGCAGTATACCATACACCATCAAGCATCCAATGGCCAGATGGCCAAAGGCCAAATCTGAGGGTCCACCATAGGCAAAGTCCAAGTGTGCGCATGGAATCTCAAAAAGTTAAAACAAGGCCAGCGTTTTTGGGCCACAGATTTGCTTCTCAAACTGCCATATTCAGGCTCATACCCCCTCTCTCTCTTATTTTATTTATTTTGTTTTAGTTAATTGTTTTATTATTTTTATTTAATTATTAACCATTTAAAATTCTTTTCTTTAAAATAAAATCACAAAAAAAATATTTTTATTTCAAATCAAATTTTAGTATTTTATTTTATTAACAAATCTAATAAATTAACTTAGGTTTTAATTAGAATAACTTTAACATATTTTTGTAAATAATTAAAATTAAATTAGATTTAATTAGGTTTTTACTAATTCAATTAATTTTATTTTTCTTTCTTAAAATAACAAAAAAACCAAAAATAAATTATTTTCTTAATTAATTAATTTATTAACTTAGTAATTAATTTAGGATAATTTCTTTCTTAAAATAAAAATAACAAAAAGATACTTCTCTTTAATCAAAAAGGGTCAAAACCCTAATCATGCGTCCGATTAAATTTTGCGCCGCTGTTTATTTTCTTTATCCAATAATGTACTTGCCTCCGGTTTGTAATAGTTAAATAGGACCTTTATTTATTTTTTATCGCTTTATTTATTTTTAAAGGGATTGTCTTTGGCGATGTAAATACCCGACGCCTTGTAATTTAATTCCGCACTTTTATTTTCCGCAAACTATAATTGTTAGATGTTTGATAATAGGATGGCATGACAAGACTGGATGTTTTAACCTAAAATCAACTTAGATCACCTTTAGCATGTACAAAGATAAAAATAACTGAAAACGACACATTCGCACATGCGCACTCTTAGGGTACACCCCACTTGGTTGCCTTCGTACACGGTCATTGAGTATAGGTCACTTTAGAGGTCGTCCTCCTGTCTAAAGATCATAGTCGCCTCGAAACGGTTGCCTCAATATTGTTGCCTCAAACAAATGATCTAAGACATTAGGGTTACCGCTAAGGCGTCCTAACATTGCTTTAGTGACAGTATGTCCCGCATTCGAATTGACCCTCAAACTCCAACAACGATGCTACTTGCTCATTCATGGTAGGATAGCATTGTCTAAAGGACATTAGCTTAGAACAATTCCTTTTTCGAGTAGGCAGATGGTTCTTAAGTACTTGCTCTTTCAAAAAACAAAATCCTTTTCACACTTACACTTTTCGAACAAAGTTTTCAAAAACACTTCATTACACTCTTGAGGACAGAAGCAAGAGTTAAATCAAAGTTTCAAACAAAAACTTTTTCAAATCCACAAGCACAAAGAAAACAATTTTGAAAATGATGAGCAAGTACCTAAAAGTAGGGGTGTTCGCGGTGCGGTTTGGGCGGTTTTGAAGCAAAAAATCACCCGAACCGCAAGAGAAAAAAACATGCGGTTCGGTTTGGTTCGGTTGACTTTTAAAAATAAATCCGAACCAAACCAAACCAAACTAATGCGGTTTGGATTGGTTCGGTTGTTTCAGTTTTTTACAAAAATAATTATTATGTCATACATACAAATATATAGGAAAATATAATTTTATATTTAATTGTTCATACATTACCATAAAAAATTTATAATTGTCAAAATAAATTTATAATTTGATATATAAAATTGCGTATTATAATTTTATCTAAATCTAAATAATGATATCAACAAGATTGCATTCTTAAATAAATATTATACAAAGAATATGATAAAATATATTTTGTGAAAATAATATTTATAAATGAATAATATTTTATTTTTTATGATTTGTAAATTAAAATGAATATAATACAAAGTATGATAAAATATACACATAATACATGTTGATTTCTCTAAAGAATTATAGAAATATATATTGGTTAGTAAGATTTTATAACATAATGCGGTTTTGTTTGGTTTGGTTCGGTTTGTAAAATACAAACCACAAACCGAACCGAACCATGCGGTTCCACGAGAAAATGACCCGAACACATCCGAACCAAATGCGGTTTTTTGCGGTTTCGATTTGGTTCGGTTTGGTTTTGCGGTTTTCTATTGGGCCGGTTTGGTTTTGAACACCCCTACCTAAGAGCCCGTAGATAACTACGGATAGAAAGGATGCTAATACCTTCCTTTTCTATAATCTACTCCCCGAACCCAATAAAACATCTCAAAGGTTTTTGCTGTGCTTTTTAAACCTTTCCTTAGGATAAAATAAAAAGTCGGTGGTGACTCTTGCTCAACCGAAACATTTGCGAAAACAAACGCAAAACCTCAAGTCAGTTCTCCCACCGTATCACATCATGGCTGCACTTATATAGGATATCATAGCTCAGGAAGAACTTGGCAGCAAATCTCCTTAATCACTTTTTGTCGTTGACTGAAGCTCCTTCAGGGTATTCCCCAAATACAATCAGAGATTTGATTTCCAAGTCAATAGCAGCCTTGAGACCAAAGATACAAGCTTCATATTCGGCCATGTTGTTGGTGCAGCTGAAGCAGAGTCTAGCAGTGAAAGGTGTATGGCAACCTTCTGGAGAAATAAGTATCGCGCCGATACCGTTGCCAAGTGCATTTGAAGCTCCATCAAAGTATAGGGTCCATCGGGATCCTTGTTCAGGTCCGTCGTACGGTCCATTACCTTTGTCCAAAGTCATAATATCCTCGTCAGGGAAGTCGAACCTCATAGATTGATAATCTTCGACGGCTTGATGAGCTAGATGGTCAGCTAGTACACTCCCCTTTATAGCTTTTTGGGTTGTGTACTGGATATCATACTCAGTCAGGATCATCTGCCATCTAGCGATCCTCCCGGATAAAGCAGGCTTCTCGAAGATGTACTTGATCGGATCCATCTTGGAAATCAGTAGAGTGGTATGTGTCAACATATACTGCCTTAGCCGGCGAGCAGCCCATACCAAAGCGCAACAAGTTTTCTCGAGCAGTGAGTAGCGAGTCTCACAGTCGATAAACTTTTTGCTAAGGTAATAAATGGCATGCTCTTTTCGGCCAGACTCGTCATGTTGGCCCAGTACGCACCCAATTGAGTTATCCAAAACAGTCAGATATATTATTAAAGGCCTTCCTTCGACGAGTGGCATCAAGATAGGAGGTTCCAGCAAGTACTCCTTGATCTTATCACAAAAGGTATCTCAAGACTCGAGAATACCCTGAAGGAGCTTCAGTCAACGACAAAAAGTGATTAAGGAGATTTGCTGCCAAGTTCTTCCTGAGCTATGATATCCTATATAAGTGCAGCCATGATGTGATACGGTGGGAGAACTGACTTGAGGTTTTGCGTTTGTTTTCGCAAATGTTTCGGTTGAGCAAGAGTCACCACCGACTTTTTATTTTATCCTAAGGAAAGGTTTAAAAAGCACAGCAAAAACCTTTGAGATGTTTTATTGGGTTCGGGGAGTAGATTATAGAAAAGGAAGGTATTAGCACCCTTTCTATCCATGGTTATCCATGGGCTCTTAGTTACTTGCTTAGATCAACTTGCCTTAATTTTCAATTGTTTGAAATGGTGCTTTGTGTGTGTGTTTGAAAATGTTTTTTTGAAAAGAAGCCAATGTGGTGGCAACCTTTGTAATGATCCATGTTGGGATGTATACAAAGATGTATATCTTTTGAAAATGTTTTCAATGTTTTTTTGAAAGTTGTTTTGAAAGTGTATTGATGTGTGGTTTTGAAAATAGGCAAGTGTTTTATTTTGCAAGTTTGATTCAAGTAACTAAGAGTTTGTCTACTCCTAAATTTCTCAAAGATTTCTCCTATGTTTTTAACCCTTTTAACAATTTTGTTCCACCATTGCATTTGGTGGACAATCTTGTGTTAGGATGTGAAAGGGACGGGCGCGGGTCATCGTTTAGACCATAATTGCAATGGTGCCAAGTATCTTTGGGCAATTTTTCCTTGGAGGGACTTGATCATTTTTTAGGCAACTTTCGAAAGCGTCATCGAGGGACTATGATCATTTGAATTGTGTTTATTTTGCCCAAAGAGACCTAACATGCAATATGGCCCATTATTGAAGGCAACAAGTGGAATACCCTAGGGGTGCAAGTGTGATTAGTGTTGTCCATTTTCATGCTTGTTTATCTTGAAATTAGGTCAAACTATTTTTGTTGTTTTTGATTCGCATGCAAACCCTAATTCTAACATGGCATAATTAGAAAGCTTTAAAGTGCGAAAAATAAAGTTCCTAAGTTATTACAACACGATATATGGGAAGGGGGTACAAATGTTCAAATGGGGGTATTTGACAAGGAATTTAAACCTAACTATTACATCAAATTGGAATTATACAAATTAATCAATATGCAATAATTAAATAAAATAAGATAAATATGCAAGGTGCAAAAAATGATTTTTTATGTGCATGTAAAAAGTGTTTTTTTTATGTGTCAAATAAACAAAATAAAAAGTATTAGTTTTTGGAGTTTTTATGTTTTAGGGCAAAACCCTAATTTATTAATAAAAAGGTATTAATTATTTAATATGTATAATATTTATTAGTTATGTACAAAAATAAAATAAAAATGAAGTATATTTGTAAAAAAAGATATTTTTAATGTTAAATATTAATAAAAATAAAAATGTATATATTTTGTATTTTTGTCCTAAATATACTAATATACATATATGTATTTGTATTATTTACTAAATATATTGATTATGTACAAAATAATAATATTTAATATTTATAAAAAAGTATATTTTTATTATAAAATGTTTTCAAGAGATAATATGAAATAAAAGTCAGAAAAATATGTTTGTATTATTATTTTTTTTAACTATTTTAAATAATAGTATATAAGTATTTATTTATGTACAAATAACCATTTAAACAAACAAATGCCTAATAAATACAAAAATGGTTTAAAAAATAATTTTTATATTTTTGATATTATGAGAAAAAATAAATAAGTCAGAACAAAAAAGAAAAGGTCAAAAAATCATAAAAATAAGCATAATGGGCCAAGGGGGTTTAAAAGTAAAAACATGGTGTGAAAAGAAATGTGAAACAGGCCCAGCCCAAAGATCCAGTCATCTTCAACCTCCAGCATTTATGTTCAAACAAAACACGCGTTTGCTATCTCCAGATTCCTTGATCTTTTGCCAAATATTCCAACATGAAACCTGTAGAGCTTGAAGCCACGATTCTAGACATATAAAGAAATCAATCTAACTCTCAGAAATGAGAGATAATTTCTTCTCCCCCAATTCCTGACCTAGTTTTTGTTCCATGTTCAGACATCAAATTCTCATAGCACACATAACATAAATGAAGACTAATTACATGGGCATGTTCAGGGCTATGAATGTGACATAATTTCTTCACAAACCTAAAGCTAACAATGCCTGGATAGAGAGATACGAGTTCATGAACTTACCTGTTCAGTTGGAATCGTATCTGGTGATGGAGGTGCTTTCAATGCAAGGTGATGATTGGTACAGCTTCCTTGATGTCCAGGGATGCTATTTCAAGCTTTACTTTGTTTGGAAACCAAGAGAATCGTGTTATGGAACTTCAACTGCAAAACAAAAAAATGAAAATGGTGATGTTGCTTGGGAGTGTTACAGGTCGTGTTTGAGACTTGGAATAGTTTCAAGGGATGATGTGGGATGTGTTTGAAGTGTTTTTAGCAAGAATGCATGAAAGGATTGAGCTATGGAACTCAATCTGTAGCAGGTACCCTGTTTTGGCAGTTTGAGGGTGATTCTGTGTTTGAGAAGGCAATGGAGATGGTTGGCTCGTGTTTCAGCTTAGGTTTGATGATTAGAAAGTGTTTGACAAGTTTGCTTAAGCCTGTGTTAGCTGAGATGAGAGTTGTGTATTGTTATGCTATGTTACTTCTAACTTAAGCAAGAAATGGCAAGTTGTGTTTCTAGCTTGTACAGGCCCCCAATCTATGTTGCATACCTTGGCCTTGATCAGTGTAATTAGTTCCTAAACTTGTGCCAAAAGGATTTGCATTGTACTTGCTTGGATTGCTAATTGACATAAAGTTTAACTTTTGCAAAAATGGACATTATGCTTTTTCTATTTTGGGACTAAACCTTTATGTAATGCTTGAACACATAAAATATGGTCTTGGCACAATGAGTTTGCATTAAATTTATGAGTGCAAAAGGGATATAGGACCTGTAATCAAGTTGTGCAAGCTGATTTCAAAATGGCCTAGATGTATGAACATGTAACTTGGCCAAATCAAAAGTGAGTTTTTCCCAACTTGCCAAATTCGATTCTCCCTAACCATGAGGTTGTTTGATGAGTTCTTGGACATTTTGGAAAGCTTTGAATGTGTACTACAATCCATCTTTGAAATGAAAATTGAAATTCCAAGTGGAAGTATGTGAAAAATGGTCTTGAAGTTAGGTAAAAACCTTGCCTAAAATGGTTCAAAATTTCTCTAAGTTAAGAATGGGTTGGTACCCTTGTTCCAAAAATTGTAACTTGAGCTACAAGCTTCTTTTGAGGAAACTTTGTGAATCAAAGTTGTAGATTTTGAAATAGGATACAACTTTCATGTTTTGACTTTTGCTTGAATCCAAATGAATCTTGGTGAGAAAGTGGGGCAAAGTTAGGAAAAAATTAGGGTTTTTCATAACTTAGAAAAATTCTAAGTTATGAAAAATCTTCATTTCAAACCCTAATTTTCAATTCTTGATTTCTTGATGAACAAGTTTCATGATTTGGCATGCTTTGATGAAAAATGAATCTTGACACTTGATTTTGACCAAAAAGTCAAAGTTTGACTTTTCAATATACAGTCAAAATTGATCAATTGACTAGGAAATTCAACTGTCAATCTTGTGCATTTGGGATCTTTTGAACTTGTTGAGTATGTAAAGACAATTCCATGGGGTCCTTGAGTCCATATGTGAGCTTGGTTTGCCATTGTCTAGGTCAAACAATCAAAAATTGCCTTTGTGCAGTCAAAACCCTAAAAATGACCATTTTGCCCTTTTGGTGATCTGATCAAATTTCTTGTGGAATTGTGATCCAAACTTGATCAAATGGTCCATGTGAGTTCATAATGTTGATGTGGGTCAATTTTCATGAGATTTGACTGTCAATTGGCCACAGTTGACTTTTTCCCCAATACAGTTGATTTCTAGGTCAATTATCCAATTGACTGGGCAAAATTTGGAATCAAGACTTGAAACTTGGTATGGATAAACTTGGGAGTCCAACATGAAGCATGAAAGTCATCTTAGGCATTTTAGGTCAAAATATCTTTGTGCAAACACAAACCCTAAATTGGGTCAACAGTGCAGGGAGAAGTCTTGAGCAGAGGAAACCCTAACTGGATCTTGAGCTCCAAGGGTCTTGTGATGAGAAAATGTTGAGGAAATGGGAGGGAAAATTTTGGGGTGCAACAGTTGCCCATGTTCAATCTTCTTGAACCTGAAGAGTTATATTGGCAAGTTTGCCTTTCGTGACTCGAGGGTAAAAGGAGATTGGACACTAGAGTGCCCAGAAATTTGCACTCGCATGTTGGAGTATTAGCAATGTGATATCGGGAATGGACTTATAGATGCCATTTGGAGAGATGGTGGATAAGGAGATGGGCTTATAGATGCCATCTGAAGGCGTGACAGAACCTTGTCGGGAATGGGCTTATAGATGCCAATTGGAAGTGTTGATCGCATAAGAGATTCCTCAGCGAGAACTTGTGTATTTTGAGAAAGACAGATGTTTTCCTGGCTTGTTACAGGTGTTGATCTTCAATCTCTTCATGCAGACATGCCCTGGCTAGATACAGGTGTCGAGTCTACAATCGGTTGCTCACAGATATGCCCTGGCTGGATACAGGAATCGAATCTTCGAACTCTTCAGATGTGCCCTAGCTGGATACAGGAATCGAATCTGGAATTGTTGTCAACAGATATGCCCTGGCTGGATACAGGAATCGAATCTGGAAATAGTCGTCAACAGATATGCCCTTGCTGGATACAGGAATCGAATCTTCAAACTCTTCAGACGTGCCCTGGCTAGATACAGGAATCGAATCTGGAAATAGTCGTCAACAGATATGCCCTGGATGGATACAGGAATCGAATCTTCAAACTCTTCAGACGTGCCCTGGCTAGATACAGGAATCGAATCTGGAATTGTTGTCAACAGATATGCCCTGGCTGGATACAGGAATCGAATCTGGAAACTGATCACTCACAGATGTGCCCTGGCTAGATACAGGAATCGAATCTGGAATTGTGACAGTTGAAGGTAGTTGTCTTTTGGATTGTCTTTTTCCCTGAAAAGGCAAAACATCAGTTGTATGCAATGTCATGATGTATGAAATGCATGATGTCATGATGTTCAACATGAGATAGTGTTGTATGCACTTTATCATGTATGTAAGCAAGATGTATGAAATATGAAGTGTTTATGAATGTATTTTCGTCTTAGGAAAATAAATCCTTGACGACCGGCCGGGGAATTAAATCCTGGGCTGACATTGAAGAGTAGATCTCTTCGTTTCCGCTGGGGATTATGGTTGCAAGAATACACCGGTAGGAGAAGATGACTCCGTTGGGGAAATTACTCTGAGGGGAAATACTCTGTGGTAAGAGATACTTCGCTGAAGTTTTGACGAGAGCTCCACTGAGGATTTCAATGATGGACTCCGCTGGGGATAACAAAATGATAAACTCCGCTGGGGATAACAATGATAAACTCCGCTGGGGATAGGAAGAACTTTGCCGAGGGCGATCTTCCGTGGTAATTAGCTGAGGATAACCCAGTTATAAGCCCTTGTGAGGAATAACTTTCAATAAAGCTCGGGAGAGACGTCCGTACTCGGCAGGGGATAAGCTTCCTGAATCTACTGGGGATAAGCTCCAAGACCTGTCGGGGATACTTGCTGATGAACGCCTAAACTCTGTTGGGAAATTGAGGTAACTTGGTCACATTCTTCAGTTGGACCTACCTTGGTACCTTGGCGGACAGAGCAACTGGACTGCCTGGACAACTCTATATTGCCCCTGTTTCTGATGTCACCTGTAATTAGTCCTTTGTTTCGTATGCAAGTATTTATGAATTAGCAATTTAATGTCAAATGCATATATCAAAAATGAACATTGGACGTTCTTCGCAAGACAAAACAGAAAAAGGAAAAACAATTGGCAATTTGTTTGGAAAAGTGAACTTGTATTGATTTTGAAATTTTCCTGTAAATAGGCGTTTTTTGTACAAGAGGCTGACGTCCTAGTAAGAGAACGCTGCCGAATAACATAAAGTTTATACAATTTTGAAAAGGAAACAAAACAACTATGTGCACAATATTCCCACTGGGTTCTAACTCTGCTATCGCCTTTATGTCTTCAAGCGTCTCATCACTTTGCTGCTTAGTTGAAGATGAAGTTGATTGATCGATGCCGAAATCTGAGCCAGATAGTTGATGCCGAATTCTGGATGCGAGATGATCCAATGAGACATAGTGTTACACTTTATCCCTAACTTTTGCCTGGACCGCCCTTTCGGGTTTTCAGTCCACCGGGATACCCATTTTTGCCCAAGCCGCCTTTTCAGGTTTTCGACTTGCCGGGTGTACAATTTTTTTTCATTTCATCCCTTATTTTTGCCTGAACCCTTTTGGTTCGTCGGGAAGCCCTTATTTTTGCCTAGGTAAGTCAACCTAGCGGGTCTTTTATTCATGCGTAGTATCTTTTTACTATGTCTGCATTGGCGGGGTGAGGAAGGTCGTCACCATCCATGGTGGTCAGAATCATGGCTCCTCCTGAGAATACATGTTTAACCACAAATGGCCCTTCGTACGTAGGGGTCCATTTTCCCCTGGGATCACTTTGAGGAAGGATGATGCGTTTGATTACCAGGTCCCCAACTTGATACTCTTGTGGTCTGACTTTCTTGTTAAATGCCCTGATCATCTGTTTTTGGTACGTCTGACCATGACAGATAGCGGTGAGTCTCTTTTCATCAATTAGGTTTAATTGATCAAGTCGATTCTGGATCCAGTCATCTTCACTCAAGTCTGCATCCTTCATTATTCGGAGAGAGGGTATCTGGACTTCAATCGGCAAGACTGCCTCCATGCCATAGACCAAGGAAAAAGGAGTTGCCCCGGTTGACGTCCTTGCTGAGGTACGGTACCCATGAAGAGAAAATGGTAACATTTCGTGCCAATCTTTGTAGATCACCGTCATCTTCTGCACAATTTTCTTGATATTCTTATTTGCTGCTTCTACAACCCCATTCATCTTCGGCCGGTAAGGAGAAGAGTTGTGGTGTTGTATCTTAAATTGTTCGCAGAGCTCAGTGATCATCTTGTTGTTAAGATTGGTACCATTATCCGTAATGATTCTTTCCGGGATGCCGTACCGACAGATCAGATTATGCCGAATGAAACGTGCCACGACACTCTTGGTTACGGTGGCGTAGGAAGCTGCCTCAACCCACTTCGTGAAGTAATCAATTGCCACCAAGATGAAGCGATGCCCGTTGGATGCCGTCGGTCGGATCTCGCCGATCATATCAATGCCCCACATTGCAAAAGGCCAAGGTGCCGTCAGGACATTCAGAGGAACCGGAGGGATGTGCACCTTATCAGCATAGATCTGGCATTTATGACAAGTTCGAGAATGTTGGTAACAGTCGGCTTCCATTGTGGACCAGAAATATCCTGCCCGGAGGATTTTCTTTGCCATGGTGTGTCCACTGGAATGCGTTCTGAATGTGCCTTCATGTAGCTCTATCATGATCTTCTCTGCTTCCGTCTTATCCACACAACGCAGTAGAGTTTAATCATGATTTCGTTTGTAGAGAATGTCGTTGCTGAGGAAGAATTTTGCCGCAAACCTTCTCATGAACTTCTTGTCATTGACAGACGCACCTTCAGGGTATTCCTGGGCTTCCAAGTATCTCTTCACCTCATGATACCAGGGTTTTTCAGTCACCTCTTCGGCCTCAAGATCGCAGCAATATGCAGGTTCGTCCAACTTCCAGATAATGATCCGGGGAGCCTCATTGTCCCATTTGACTTTGAACATTGAAGACATCGTAGCTAGTGCGTCCGCTAACTGATTCTCCTCTCTTGGGAAGTGTTCGAAAGTTATCTCTTCAAAGTGGGGAAGCAGAGTCAACACATACTCCTTGTAAGGAATAAGATTTGGGTGTTTCGTATCCCACTCGCCTTTGATCTGATTGATCACGAGAGCGGAATCTCCTAAGACACTCAGAAACTTGATCCTTAAGTCGATTGCAGCTTGAAGACCCATGATACATGCCTCATATTCTGCCATGTTATTGGTGCAGTTGAAACACAGCCGGGCAGTGAGTGGAGTATGAGTATCTTTAGGGGATATGATCACAGCGCCGATACCATTACCCAAAGCGTTGGAGGCTCCGTCAAAGTGCATAGACCATCGGGATCCTTCCTCAGGTCCTTCATCCGGTCCAGGTACTTCATAATCAGTTATTACCATGATATCTTCGTCCGGAAATTCAAAGTTCAATGATTGGTAATCGTCCACAGGTTGGTGTGCCAAATGATCTGCCAATACACTTCCCTTGATTGCTTTTTGAGTTGTATACTGGATATCATATTCTGTCAAGATCATTTGCCACCTTGCTATTCTTCCAGACAGAGCAGGTTTTTCGAATATGTACTTGATGAGATCCATTTTTGAAATCAACAGAGTAGTGTGAGTCAACATATACTGTCTCAGCCGGCGAGCAGCCCATACCAGAGCGCAACAAGTTTTCTCGAGCAGTGAGTACCGAGACTCACAGTCGGTAAACTTTTTGCTCAGGTAATAAATAGCATGCTCTTTTCGGCCAGACTCGTCATGCTGCCCCAGCACACACCCCATTGAATTGTCAAGCACTGTCAAGTATAGTATCAGAGGTCTCCCTTCCACTGGTGGCATAAGAATGGGTGGCTCTTGGAGATATTCCTTTATCTTTTCGAAAGCAGCCTGACATTCATCGTTCCAACGTACTACTTGATCTTTCTTCAATAATTTGAAGATTGGCTCACAGGTAGCAGTTAGATGTGAGATGAATCGGGCAATGTAATTCAGTCGTCCCAGAAAGCCTCTGACTTCTTTCTCTGTCTTGGGAGTCGGCATCTCTTGTATGGCTTTTACCTTGGCAGGGTCCACTTGAATACCTTTGTCGCTTACAATGAAACCTAGAAACTTTCCGGACCTCACCCCAAAGGTGCATTTGTTTGGGTTCAACCTCAGCTTATACAGTTTCAGTCGGTCAAACAGCTTCCGCAGATGGTCAAGGTGTTCCTCCTCAGTTTGGGACCTTGCAATCATATCATCGACGTATACTTCAATCTCATGGTGGATCATATCATGAAATAAAGCAACCATGGCACGTTGGTAGGTTGCCCCAGCATTTTTCAACCCAAATGGCATGACCTTGTAGCAGAAGGTGCCCCACTGAGTAACAAAGGTAGTCTTTTCCATATCTTCAGGAGCCATCTTGATCGGATTATACCCTGAAAAACCATCCATGAAGGAGAACACCTTGTGTTGAGCAGTATTGTCAACAAGAACATCGATGTGAGGTAGGGGAAGTCATCTTTGGGGCTTGCCCTGTTTAGATCCCTATAATCGACACACATTCTGACCTTACCGTCCTTCTTCGGCACTGGTACCACGTTGGCAACCCATTGAGGATAAGAAGTTACTGCTAGAAACCCGGCATCGAATTGCTTCATAACCTCAGCTTTGATCTTTTCGGACATCTCTGGACGCATGCGGCGGACCTTTTGCTTTACCGGAGGGCAGTCTTCCTTGGTAGGCAGATGATGAACCACAATGTCGGCATCCAAACCAGGCATGTCTTCGTAAGACCAAGCAAAGATCTCCATGTAATCATGTAACATCTGGATCAATCGTTGCTTCACGCTGAGCTCTAGATTGGCACCAATCTTAACTTCTTTTCTATCTGTCTCAGTACCCAGGTTCACTGTTTCCACCAGCTCTTCATGCGGCTGAATGGCCCTCTCTTCTTGGAGTAGCAGTCTTGCGAGTTCACCAGGAACTTCGCAATCATCTTCGCCTTCGTCTTCGGCCAAGTTGATCGGATTCTCGAAGTCATAACTGGCAGTAGCAGGGCTGTTACCAGTGAGATCCAGAGTGGATTGGAACCTGTATAAGTGAGTGTGTGTAAATATAGATGTTTTGCAATATATAACACAGAAAGAAAAAGAGCACAAGATTTGAAATGCAACAAACGTCCAATGTTTTGATTAATGATATATGGAAATGTCATACAAAAAGCCCTCACAAATGGAGCCACGGTGCCCCGGGTTGGTCACCGAGCCAATAAAAGTTTCAACATATTGTTTGTTACAAATTGAACACAAAAGAGTTAATTACTGCGTGACAAATGTAATAGATGTAAAATCCTTGGCCGTCCAGTTGCTTGGTCCGTTGCTGGTTGTCGGATAGATCCAACTGTCAAACTCCGCTTCCTCTATGTCCTCCTCGATAGCATTCACCCTTGGGTTGGTGATGAACACCAGAGCCTTTCTGATCCTTTCCTTGCGAACAGCCCTCTGAGCCTCTGCAGTGAAGCCCAGCCCAAACTTGTCGGTCTTTTGAGTGAAGTCAGGAAGCTGACCCCAGTTTGCACATTTGCCTTTCTCGATCACAGCCCGGGCATCTTTCAGGGAAGCCATCTTCAGAGGAAAGTCTTCTTCAACCACTGTCTCAGCTGACGCCAAAGTTGGAGGAACCTCCTCAAAATGTTGAAAGGGGGTTTCGATAAACTCCCCGTCCATCTCGATATACCGGAATGAATTCAAGTGACTAACCATGTATTCCTCCTCACCCTGCACAGTAACAATCTTCCCTTTGACAGGGTATTTGAGCTTCTGGTGTAAAGTGGATGTTACAGCCCCAGCTTTGTGAATCCAAGGTCGTCCCAGCAAACAGGAATAAGATGGACGAATATCCATCACGTAGAACGTTGAGTCAAAGACTTGGGAACCCACACGAATAGGAATGTCTACCTCACCATGCACCATTCTCTTAGAACCGTCGAAGGCTCTAACAATGATGTTACTAGGTTTCAATTCTAGGCCCTCACAGTCCAACCGATCTAAGGCCTTCTTGGGCAAAACATTCAGGGAAGAACCGGTATCCACCAACACGTGTGCGAGAGTAGTGCCCCTGCATGCTATAGAGACGTGCAGGGCATCATTGTGGTTTTTTCCTTTGGCGGTAAGGTCTGCATCTGAGAAACCCAAGCCATTGTCAGCTGTCAAATTAGCCACACAATCAGTGAACTGATCTGCAGAGGTCTCTTACGGCACATGGGCCGTTTTCAGAAATGAAATCAGGGCCTTGGCGTGGGCCTCTGAGCACAGCAGCAATGATAGCATAGAGATTTTGGAGGGGGTATGCCCCAGCTGTTCGACAACATTGAAGTCACTCTTTTTAATGATTTTAAGGATTTCCTCCATCTCTTGCTGGGAGGCTTCAACAACAGTCTTTTTTGGTGCCTTCGTCCGGGCAGGCAAATCGGTAGCAACTTCTTTGCCCCGAGCATCAGAGGACTCGGCGGCAGTAGTAGACACAGGAACTTGATTTGAAACATGCACACTTGCGGGTGTGATGATAAGAGGTTTTCGGATAACTGGTGGTGCAATGTTAGGCGAGAAAAGCCTGCCACTGCGAGTAATCTTGGTGGGACCAGTGATGTTACTGATACTGGTACCGGTGTTGAACTCCTGCTTCACTCCAAGCACATACACGTCTGCCCCATAATGCCACGGGACAGCCTTGTCAGATTCATAGGGGAGAGGCCCCGGAACAGTAATGGTAATGGGTGCAACAGACATAATTTGGACTGGCTTCCTCGGGGGAGCCTTGGTAGGATTGTTGAAAATTGTGACGACAAATACTTCTTCAGCGGAAACAAACGGAACAGCAGTTTTCTTGAACAGAATTTCTTTGCTATCCATCAGGCTTTGGATGCCTGATTTCAGCAGCGGACAACCGGTAGGGATAACAACACACAGGAGGCAACCCTTGCTACAACCCGAAAATAAACCGGCTAGTAGTAGGTTCCTCTTAACAGTCAATAGAGGGGTAGCAACATCATTCACCGAAACATCATACAAATCTTCCTCGACGGCATTTACTCTATGCTGGGGCATAGGAGCAGTTACAACATTTGGCCTCTCAGGCGCCTCAAACTGAATTTCCTTCGCGTCGATAAGGTCTTGAACTTTATTTCTCAGGGCCCAGCAATCATCAGTAGTATGCCCGGGGCTATCAGAATGATAAGCATAACGGGCATTTGGGTTATACTTAGGAGATACAGTATTCACGACCTTCGGAGCCTCTTTGATGGTCACCAAGTTGGTTGATAACAGTTGCGGTAAGATTTGTGACAAGGTCATACTCAGCCGAGTGTATTGCCTCTTGGGGCTCTCACCCCTTTGTTGATTGTACTATTGAGGAGCAGCAACAGGTTTTGAAATTACCAAGGCATTGACGGCTTGACGGCTTTCTGGCTTGACTTGTCTTCTAGGCCCATAGACTGCACTAGCTTCCTTCTTGAAAGGCCTCTTCTCAGTACTTGCGGAGGCAGCTTTCTGTATCTTTCCTGACCTGATGCCAGCTTCTATCCTTTCACCCGTCAGGATCAAATCCGTAAACCCAGCGGAGGAATTACCAACCAGATGATTGAAGAATGGACCAGACAGGGTCCCTAGAAACATGTCAACCAGTTCACGATCAGTCAAAGGAGGTTGCACCCTGCCAGCCAAATCTCTCCATTTTTGTGCATATTCTTTGAACCCTTCGCCCGTTCCTAGAGACATACCCTGAAGTTGGGTACGCGTAGGAGCAAGGTCAGAATTGTATTGATATTGTCTATAAAATGCGGTAGCCAAATCTTCCCAATGTCGGATACTGGTTCTATCTAGCTGATAAAACCACTCAAGTTGTGACCCCGAAAGGCTATCTTGGAAGAAGTGGATCCAAAGATTTTTGTCTGCCGTGTAAGGTTGGATCTTCCTTACGTACGACCTGAGATGCAGCTTTGGACAGGAAGCCCCGTCATATTTGGCAAAGGCAGGCGCCTTGAACTTGTGTGGGATTACCACCCCAGAAGATAACCCTAAATCTCTGAAATCCAGCCCCGACACATTTTGAATCTCCATGGCACTCAAGCGGTCCTCTAATTGCTTGTATCGGTCAGCAGCAGGTGGGTATTGTTCGTCATTGTAATCCGTCTCGTTGTCAGAGACTGCAGGACTAGGAGCTCCTCCCCCTTGGGGACTGTCTTTCTCTGCAGAGGAAGTAGTTGGATTAGCCTCGTTATGGAGTGTGTTCCCAAACCTGCGTCCAATATTGAACAACGCAGTCCTCTTCTTTTTCTTCTTCTTTAGGAGCAGAGCCTTCAACTCTTGTTGCCCTTGGGCCAGGTTCATCACCATCTCTTGAAACTGGGCACTCTGGGCCTGGAGGGCCTTGATTGCTTGCTCGCTGGATGATTATGGATTCATGCTGACTGTTCAAATAAACAGCGAAGAAGATTAAGCAACCTGTAGAAAAAGGGTACCTGTTATGCATATGATGCAATGAGATGCGTATGTTTTATGTTTTCAAAGACAAACGAGATTCAACTTTGTAGACAAAAGGGAAACACACTTCATTAGATTCAAATTTCAAATTGTTTCAACATCTTTCCCTTAGGCATTACAGGAATGAAAAATACTGAAAAGGAAATAAAAGCTGTAAAAAGGAAACATTCAACGCCCATCAGTGCTCCCATGGCCTCCTCTTCTCAGTATGGATATAGTTATTCAGAACCCGCTCTTCTTCTAATTGCTTAGTCAGCCTCTGGATCTTCCGTTCCTGTTCGTTGAACTTTTCCCGATAAAAATCCCGTTCTTCCTTTAGCTGTGCCCAAGATCTCTTCAGTGTGTCAAAGTCAGTGGGTATCTGAGGAGGGAGGACAGTTGGAGGAACCCCATCTTCATCAGGAGATTCAAGAATGATAGGTCTGGCAGCTTTGTATGGCATACCTAACTTTTGAGCACGGATGCGGACCCATCTGCAATAGGGTTCCAATGGTAGAGAAGTCTTTGGTCCCAACTCATGGGGGTCAGCTTTGTGAATTCTGTCCCAAGCCTTAATGAATCCATGGCGTAGTTTGTCACTGTCTACCTGAAATTCAAAATGGAAGTGAGGAACCAACATCTCATGAGGCCCTACTCTTCTGGATCTTCCAAACTGACGGAGAGCTAAACATGGATTATAAGAGATTCCTCCCTGGATACCAATCAATGGAACATTAGGGTATTCTCTGCAACGATCAATAACAGCTACCTCATCCAAACCTCTGAGAGTCCAAGTGATGTCATTATCAGTGAGAGACATTAACCTATGAGCCCAACCCTTTCCTTCTTCATTCTTCAGCACGAACTTAGGAAGGTGCGAAATAAACCACCTTACTAGCAAAGGAACACAACACCATGGCGTTCCCCGTCCTCGGGCCGTACGAGCATAGAGTTGTTGCAGGATATCACCCAAAAGAGTGGGTACAGGATTCCGAGACATCAAGATCCTTATGGCATAGATACTGATAAAGGTGTCCGGATTAGGAAACAATACCAGACCATAGATTAAAAGAGCCAGAATGTCTTTGTACGCCTTGAAGTCTAAGTCGTTCCAGAAACCATTAGCTTTGCCAACCAGAAACTTAACCAAAAAGCCCTCAACTCCGCTTCTAGTTTCCCAGTTAGCCAATACCTCTTCTTTGGTCAAGGGAAGGACAGCAGCAACCTCTTCAGGCCTAAGAGTCTTCTCCCAACCAGTGAATGGAGTCTGCTCCAAAACAGGGATCCCAAGCAAATAAGAGAATTCTTCCAGGGTAGGAACCAGCTGGAAGTCTTGAAAGGTGAAGCAATGATACAGGGGATCATAAAACTAGGTCAGGACACTTATCAGTTGTTGGTCCCATTTTGAAGTGATCAAACCAAGGAGAGAACCATGCCTGTTGATGAAGGAAGAAGTGTTTGGAATCCTATCAACCAAATCCCTGAGCAAAGTTGGTGGTTGAACAAAATTGAACCGGATAGTATTCCTACGCATGGGCATCATGGTGTCCTACAAAATAGAGCAAAGATGAAACTTTTTTGTCTTTGAAATGGGTCAGTCCTTATACAGGATGCATGTAATGGTATGATGATATGATGCTATGATGAAGCACACCTCAAGTATTCACACAGGCAAGCATGATAAGGCACACAAGTCACACAAGACAACCCTTAGGTTTCAGGCCAGCATGAAGTTTAGGTACTACCCTCTTTTAGTTTCGTTGGTTAAAACTTGTCCTATCAAAAGTAACCGGGTTCTAGAGGATCTCAAATCATTGACTACCCTCAATCGGTCATAACTCCAACATCGCAATCTTTTCTTGCGGCCAGAACCATCGCGAGAGTTTAGCCTCAATGAGTGTAGCATACTGCTACTGTTCTAGGGCCAAGTTTGGTCAATTTAGGGTTCTAAGGTCGGTTGGTGCTTAATGACTCCTTAGAAGACCCATATTCTCCTCGTTGCAACACAAGGGATATCGATACAGACTAAGGTGCCACACCAACGTAGCCACTGCTTCACCCATGTCGGTCTACGCCGGACAGTTCCCTCACAAATTATGCTACCTAAAAGGGTATTCCCCAGATCCGGGTTAGGATCTATGAAACTCCGATGCAAAGCCCACAAATATAAAAGCAAACAAGGCAAACAATTGAAAACAAGGGTGATCTAAGCCCTAAGGTTACTCCACTTTAAAGTTAGTCCCCAGCAGAGTCGCCAGTTCTGTGATACGGTGGGAGAACTGACTTGAGGTTTTGCGTTTGTTTTCGCAAATGTTTCGGTTGAGCAAGAGTCGCCACCGACTTTTTATTTTATCCTAAGGAAAGGTTTAAAAAGCACAGCAAAAACCTTTGAGATGTTTTCTTGGGTTCGGGGAGTAGATTATAGAAAAGGAAGGTATTAGCACCCTTTCTATCCATGGTTATCCATGGGCTCTTAGTTACTTGCTTAGATCAACTTGCCTTAATTTTCAATTGTTTGAAATGGTGTTTTGTGTGTGTGTTTGAAAATGTTTTTTTGAAAAGAAGCCAATGTGGTGGAAACCTTTGTAATGATCCATGTTGGGATGTATACAAAGATGTATGTCTTTTGAAAATGTTTTCAATGTTTTTTTGAAAGTTGTTTTGAAAGTGTATTGATGTGTGGTTTTGAAAATAGGCAAGTGTTTTGTTTTGTAAGTTTGATTCAAGTAACTAAGAGTTTGTCTACTCCTAAATTTCTCAAAGATTTCTCCTATGTTTTTAACCCTTTTAACAATTTTGTTCCACCATTGCATTTGGTGGACAATCTTGTGTTAGGATGTGAAAGGGACGGGCGCGGGTCATCGTTTAGACCATAATTGCAATGGTGCCAAGTATCTTTGGGCAATTTTTCCTTGGAGGGACTTGATCATTTTTTAGGCAACTTTCGAAAGCGTCATCGAGGGACTATGATCATTTGAATTGTGTTTATTTTGCCCAAAGAGACCTAACATGCAATATGGCCCATTATTGAAGGCAACAAGTGGAATACCCTAGGGGTGCAAGTGTGATTAGTGTTGTCCATTTTCATGCTTGTTTATCTTGAAATTAGGTCAAACTATTTTTGTTGTTTTTGATTCGCATACAAACCCTAATTCTAACATGGCATAATTAGAAAGCTTTAAAGTGCGAAAAATAAAGTTCCTAAGTTATTACAACACGATATATGGGAAGGGGGGTACAAATGTTCAAATGGGGGTATTTGACAAGGAATTTAAACCTAACTATTACATCAAATTGGAATTATACAAATTAATCAATATGCAATAATTAAATAAAATAAGATAAATATGCAAGGTGCAAAAAATGATTTTTTATGTGTATGTAAAAAGTGTTTTTTTTATGTGTCAAATAAACAAAATAAAAAGTATTAATTTTTGGAGTTTTTATGTTTTAGGGCAAAACCCTAATTTATTAATAAAAAGGTATTAATTATTTAATATGTATAATATTTATTAGTTATGTACAAAAATAAAATAAAAATGAAGTATATTTGTAAAAAAAAGATATTTTTAATGTTAAATATTAATAAAAATAAAAATGTATATATTTTGTATTTTTGTCCTAAATATACTAATATACATATATGTATTTGTATTATTTACTAAATATATTGATTATATACAAAATAATAATATTTAATATTTATAAAAAAGTATATTTTTATTATAAAATGTTTTCAAGAGATAATATGAAATAAAAGTCAGAAAAATATGTTTGTATTATTATTTTTTTTAACTATTTTAAATAATAGTATATAAGTATTTATTTATGTACAAATAACCATTTAAACAAACAAATGCCTAATAAATACAAAAATGGTTTAAAAAATAATTTTTATATTTTTGATATTATGAGAAAAAATAAATAAGTCAGAACAAAAAAGAAAAGGTCAAAAAATCATAAAAATAAGCATAATGGGCCAAGGGGGTTTAAAAGTAAAAACATGGTGTGAAAAGAAATGTGAAACAAGCCCAGCCCAAAGATCCTGTCATCTTCAACCTCCAGCATTTCTGTTCAAACAAAACACGCGTTTGCTATCTCCAGATTCCTTGATCTTTTGCCAAATCTTCCAACATAAAACTTGTAGAGCTTGAAGCCACGATTCTAGACATATAAAGAAATCAATCTAACTCTCAGAAATGAGAGAGAATTTCTTCTCCCCCAATTCCTGACCTAGTTTTTGTTCCATGTTCAGACATCAAATTCTCATAGCACACATAACATAAATGAAAACTAATTACATGGGCATGTTCAGGGCTATGAATGTGACATAATTTCTTCACAAACCTAAAGCTAACAATGCCTGGATAGAGAGATACGAGTTCATGAACTTACCTGTTCAGTTGGAATCGTATCTGGTGATGGAGGTGCTTTCAATGCAAGGTGATGATTGGTACAGCTTCCTTGATGTCCAGGGATGCTATTTCAAGCTTTACTTTGTTTGGAAACCAAGAGAATCGTGTTATGGAACTTCAACTGCAAAACAAAAAAATGAAAATGGTGATGTTGCTTGGGAGTGTTACAGGTCGTGTTTGAGACTTGGAATAGTTTCAAGGGATGATGTGGGATGTGTTTGAAGTGTTTTTAGCAAGAATGCATGAAAGGATTGAGCTATGGAACTCAATCTGCAGTAGGTACCCTGTTTTGGCAGTTTGAGGGTGATTCTGTGTTTGAGAAGGCAATGGAGATGGTTGGCTCGTGTTTCAGCTTAGGTTTGATGATTAGAAAGTGTTTGACAAGTTTGCGTAAGCCTGTGTTAGCTGAGATGAGAGTTGTGTATTGTTATGCTATGTTACTTCTAACTTAAGCAAGAAATGGCACTTTGTGTTTCTAGCTTGTACAGGCCCCCAATCTATGCTGCATACCTTGGCCTTGATCAGTGTAATTAGTTCCTAAACTTGTGCCAAAAGGATTTGCATTGTACTTGCTTGGATTGCTAATTGACATAAAGTTTAACTTTTGCAAAAATGGACATTATGCTTTTTCTATTTTGGGACTAAACCTTTATGTAATGCTTGAACACATAAAATATGGTCTTGGAACAATGAGTTTGCATTAAATTTATGAGTGCAAAAGGGATATAGGACCTGTAATCAAGTTGTGCAAGCTGATTTCAAAATGGCCTAGATGTATGAACATGTAACTTGGCCAAATCAAAAGTGAATTTTTCCCAACTTGCCAAATTCGATTCTCCCTAACCATGAGGTTGTTTGATGAGTTCTTGGACATTTTGGAAAGCTTGGAATGTGTAATACAATACATATTTGAAATGCAAATTGAAATTCCAAGTGGAAGTATGTTGAAAATGGTCTTGAAGTTAGGTAAAAACCTTGCCTAAAATGGTTCAAAATTTCTCTAAGTTAAGAATGGTTTGGTACCCGTGTTCCAAAAATTGTAACTTGAGCTACAAGCTTCTTTTGAGGAAACTTTGTGAATCAAATTTGTAGATTTTGCAATAGGCTACAACTTTCATGTTTTGACTTTTGCTTGAATCCAAATGAATCTTGGTGAGAAAGTGGGGCAAAGTTAGGGAAAAATTAGGGTTTTTCATAACTTAGAAAAATTCTAAGTTATGAAAAATCTTCATTTCAAACCCTAATTTGCAATTCTTGATTTCTTGATGAACAAGTTTCATGATTTGGCATGCTTTGATGAAAAATGAATCTTGACACTTGATTTTGACCAAAAAGTCAAAGTTTGACTTTTCAATATACAGTCAAAATTGATCAATTGACTGGGAAATTCAACTGTCAATCTTGTGCGTTTGGGATCTTTTGAACTTGTTGAGTATGTCAAGACAATTCCATGGGGTCCTTGAGTCCATATGTGAGCTTGGTTTGCCATTGGCTAGGTCAAACAGTCAAAAATTGCCTTTGTGTAGTCAAAACCCTAAAAATGACCATTTTGCCCTTTTGGTGATCTGATCAAATTTCTTGTGGAATTGTGATCCAAACTTGATCAAATGGTCCATGTGAGTTCATAATGTTGATGTGGGTCAATTTTCATGAGATTTGACTGTCAATTGGCCACAGTTGACTTTTTCCCCAATACAGTTGATTTATAGGTCAATTATCCAATTGACTGGGCAAAATTTGGAATCAAGACTTGAAACTTGGTATGGATAAACTTGGGAGTCCAACATGAAGCATGAAAGTCATCTTAGGCATTTTAGGTCAAAATATCTTTGTGCAAACACAAACCCTAAATTGGGTCAACAGTGCAGGGAGAAGTCTTGAGCAGAGGAAACCCTAACTGGATCTTGAGCTCCAAGGGTCTTGTGATGAGAAAATGTTGAGGAAATGGGAGGGAAAATTTTGGGGTACAACACATGATTGTGTTCTACTTCGTTGTGTGGACAAAGTTGAAGCTGAATTGATCATGATTGAAATACATAGCGGCACATTTAGCACCCACTTGAGCGGACATACGATGGCTAAGAAGATTCTAAGGGCAGGCTACTACTGGTCTACCATGGAAGCTGACTGTCATCAATATTCCCGTACTTGTCACAAATGCCAAGTCTATGCTGACAAGGTACATATTCCTCCGGTTCCTCTCAACGTTCTAACAGCTCCTTGGTCATCCGCGATGTGGGGAATCAACATGATTGTAGAGATCAAGCCTACGGCATCCAATGGACATCGCTTCATCTTGGTGGCTATTGATTATTTTACCAAGTGGGTTGAAGCGGCTTCCTTCGCCTCCATTACAGAGAATGTGGTTGCCCGTTTCACTAAGCAGAACCTCATATGCCAGTATGGTATCCCCGACAGGATCATCAAGGACAATGGTACAAACCTGAATAACACTGTGATCACCACTCTGTGTGAGCAGTTCAAAATTCAACATCACAATTCATCTCCCTATCGGCCAAAGATGAACAATGTTGTTGAAGCTGCGAACAAAAATATCAAGAAGATCATTCAAAAGATGACAGTCACATACAAGGACTGGCATGAGATGTTACTGTTTGCTCTGCAAGGATATCGTACCACGGTGCGTACTTCAACCGGGGCAACCCCCTTTTCTTTGGTATACGCAATGGAAGTTGTTTTACCTATGGAAGTTCAGATCCCTTCTTTGAGGATTATGAAGGATGTTGGTTTAAGTGAAGACGATTGGATTCAGACCCGGCTTGATCAACTTAATTTGATCGACGAGAAGCGACTTACTGCTGTTTGTCATGGTCAGACGTATCAAAAATGGATGATCAAGGCTTTCAACAAGAAAGTCAGACGTCAGGTATATCAAGTCGGAGATCTTGTAATCCAGCAGATCATCTTGCCGCAAAGTGATCCCAGGGGAAAATGGACTCCTACTTATGAAGGACCGTTTGTGATCAAGAACATCTTTTCTGGTGGGGAAATGATTCTGACCACCATGGACGGTGACGACATGCCGCACCCTGCGAACGCAGACATGGTCAAAAGATACTATGCATAAAACAACCCGACAAGTTAAAAACCCGAAAGGGCGACTTGGGAAAAAATGGGCATCCCGGTGAATCGAAAACCCGAAAGGGCGGTTCAGGCAAAAATTAGGGATAAATAAAAAATCTGTACACCCGGCAAGTTGAAAACCCAAAAGGGCGACTTGGGCAAAAAGGGTTTCTCGGTGGATCGAAAACCCAAAAGGGCGGTCCAGGCAAAAGTTAGGGAATTAAAGCGTATGACTATGTCTCGTCGGATCACTTTAAAGACAATCTCTTCACGGACAAGCTCCAGGCCTCTGATCAACCCAATCATCTGCGAACGAAGCAACGAATAGACAAGATACTCAGAGTTACGAAGGCTATAATAGAATGGGAATCCCATGGAATTGTTACACATAGCCATCCTTCTTTGTTTAAATTTTTCTCATTTTTTACGACAACATTCTCTTACTAGGCTGATTGTCTCCTTTGTACAAAAATACTTACAAAGTTAATACAAAGATACTTCAAAGTGCAGAAATTTGCTTGCCTTTTCTTTTTTACACTTATGTTTTGTTTGAAAACGTCCAATGATTTGTTAAATGAGCATATGCATTTGAATATAATCACTGCTTACAAATAAGAAAGGATAATTACTGATAGGTAGAAAGTATAGGAAAACGTCTTTAGGCTATTCCGGAAGAAATCCCCTACAGTATGTCATTCAGATCCTCAATAGGGCTAAAACCTTGAAATACACATCCATAGTGGAGTTAAAGTTCAACATCCCCAACGGAGTTAAAAGCATATCGTCCTCAGGACTAAGGTTCTAAAACTCCCAATCCCTAGCGGAGCCAGAATACTTTAAACTTTCTTCCCCAACGGAGTCCAAAACTTCAAATCTTAAACCCCGGTGGAATACTATCCAGCTTCCTCGATTCCCCAGTAGATTGGCATACAACCCAAGCTTTCAAATAATTCTCCAACAGGATAAACATTCTCCCCACAGAGTTATTTCCCGACAGAACGAAGATTCTTGTTCCCGTTTCTCCATTTGAAGCCTCCTAGGTTTTAATTCCCCAGTAGAGATCGTCGGATTTTTCCTTATTTCCCCAGGAAAGTCATGAAGGATTCTCAATTCCCCACAAGTCACCAAGGATCTTCAATCCTCAGCAGTAGTCCAAAGGACATTCTCAGTCTCAACAATCAAAGGTTTTGAATCTCCAACAACAGTCAAGGGTTTATTTTCCCCAACAGCAGCCGAAGATTTCATTATCTCCAGCTATCAAGCATTTATTTCCCTCAAACAAGACGGCTACTCAGCTTACATGCGCATACATTACATGCATATATCATAAACATTGATAGAACACATTTTATTGCGTCATACATGTCATACAACATAACTTTGTGTTTTAGCTAACATTTCACCCTTTTCAGGATAAGATTGAAAGCTACCTTTAACAAATATTCAGATTTCAGATACAGTATGGATACACCCCAGACACGGCGGTCATTCTATTACTCATTCAGAATTTCAAAGTTAAGATACAGTATGGATACACCCCAGACACGACGGTCATTCTGCTACTCATTTAGACTTAAGCAATCAGATACAGACTAGATACGCTCCAGGCATGGAAGCCATTCTATTTCTCATTCAGATACAGTATGGATACACCCCAGACACGGCGGTCATTCTGCTACTCATTCAGACTTCAGCAGTCACATATAGACTAGATACGCTCCAGGCATGGAAGCCATTCTATTTCTCATTCAGATATAGTATGGATACACCCCAGACACGGCGATCATTCTGCTACTCATTCAGACTTCAGCAATCAGATACAGACTAGATACGCTCCAGACACAGAAGCCATTCTATTTCTCATTCAGGTTCAACTATCAATTTCAGATACAATATGGATACACCCCAGACACGGCGGTCATTCAATTACTCATTCAGAATTTCAAAGTCAAAGATACAGTATGGATACACCCCAGACACGGCGGTCATTCTGCTACTCATTCAGACTTCAGCAATCAAATACATACTAGATACGCTCCAGGCATGGAAGCCATTCTATTTCTCATTCAAATACAGTATGGATACACCCCAGACACGGCAGTCATTATATTACTTATTCAGACTATCAACTTCAGATATAATCCAGATACGCTCCAGACACGGTTGCCATTCTGTCACTCATTCAAACCTATTCCCCAGCCCAGAGATACTCTAGACACTGATGTATTTCTGTCACTTATTCAGATTTCAGATTTTGAATACAATACAAACACATTCCAGACACGACAATCATTCTGGTATTCGTTCGAGAATCAAATACAGTTACAGCTTGGATACGCTCCGGACACAAACGCCATTCCTTTGCTCATACAGATCCAATCTCCAGATACCACTCAGATACGTTCCAGATACGGATACCACTTTGATGTTCATTCTACTGATATTCAAACAGACATTTTGGATGGCATCTCTAAGCCCATCTCCAGAAAGATTCTACCATCTCCAAATGGCATCTTTAAGCCCATTCCCTCAGCTACATTTTGACGAGTGCAAATTTACGGGCACTCTAGGGTCCAATCCTCATTTACCTTCGAGTCACGAAAGGCAGATTCACCAATCTAACTCTTCAAGTCCAAGAAGATTGAACAGGGGCAACTGTTGTACCCCAAAATTTGCCCTCCCATCCTTCATGAATTCATCCTGAACTCTCAGATTTTCTCTTAAACAAAGCCAAGCCCTTTATTATCATTCCTTTCTAAGTAAACAATTTACAAGAACAAAATGGTCATTTGCAAGCTCAAAAGTCAAAACTTTCACCTTGGAAAAATTAAATTCTAAATACTTAGAATTTTTCTAAAAAAGGGGAAAAGTGTTTAATGGCACCTCAGAGCTTCTGAACCAACCTCCAGGCAGAAACGGTCAAGAGTTACAAATTTGGTTCAGCACATAACATTTAGTCAGAGGGTGGCTCCTTCAGCAACTACACCAACTCAGTCAGAGATTGTAAAAGTGGTTCAGCACGTGATCTTTAAATAGAACATGGCTCTTTCAGCAGTTACGCAAAATTTCAGCCAGAGTTTGTTAGAGAAGTGTAAAGAAGGCAACAAAGCCTGAAACTCCTTCAGAACGTACTGGGATCAGAAGGTAATGGGATACGTAGATTGGGTAAAATACTGAAGCAGGATCACTAAGTCCAGAGTCTTTAAAGGCAGATCAAATGAGCATACTGGAAAACTCTCAGAGCTTGCTGAGGCAGCAAGAGGCCAAGGTCAGAGGTTGGTTTACGTTGTTTTTGGTGAAGCAGAACTGCTGGCTCAGGTTTTAGGTAATGGTGCAAAATCTCCTATTACAAGATTTTTGATTTTGATAAATCTCATCACCATTTAATGCTCATTAATGCTCACAACCACTCCTGAGCATTCATCCAAGGGGTCTCTCCACGTGTGGCTTGTTAAACACCTTTGTGTAGGCTTAGGCATGGGTCTATGCGCCACTTTTCGCCTATAGGTGTCACTTCTCCTTAATCCTCGCTTACTGTTCCAACCTAGGCTGAAAAGCTGTCCATCATCACAACTTTTCATGAACTTCCTTCAAAAACAAGTTAACCTCTACTGCATAATATTGGCGCCATTTAACGTTCAAAAATCCATAAAGCCTTGCCTATAAATAGGACACCATTGTCCATCACAAAGGACGTGAATAAACATCTAGAAAAAATTGTTAGAAGTGGAACAGAAAACTCTAGTGAAGGAAACCTTGTGAAACTCTGCCAAAATCCCCAGTGTTTCATAACTTTGAACTTCCTGCCTCCAAACTTCATTGATACTCAGTTTGCTTCCTGACTAGAAAACGCCCATACAGTTTCTGACCATACATATACATATCTTCTCCATCCACCCATTCTAAAAAGAACCTCTCCAGAACACTATCAGAGCTAAAGTTAGCTCCAACTCAAAAAATTTCTTCCAACAGCAAGGTAAGCACCTGCTGACTTTCATCATGCTGCTAAGCATCATCAGCTTTGCATCCTCAATAAACACAATGTAAATATCATGTTATTGCTGTACGCGTTCTGAGGGTTTTCATACCTCTGAATGCTTAAATAGGAAGTGAATCAGTGTAGAACCTGTTTGTGACCTTGTTGGTTCTGCCTTCTGAAACACTTTTACACCTGCTGAGATCATCCTAGGCATGCCTTCTGTTTTGTGAAAAAATAATAAAACGGCAGATGTTCTGGCTAGCACAGGAGGAGATCAAGCTCTGACTTTGATGTCAGCATTTCTGAGGCCTGTTTTGTTGTCAATAATATCAGAACTTCTGAAAATTATTGTGTTTCCAGCAGGGTCAGAACTTATGACTTCCCCACTGTTGTACCCCAAAATTTTCCCTCTCATTTTGTCAACATTCCTCATCACAAGGCTCTTGGAATTCAAGATCAAGCTAGGGTTTGCTCTGCTCAAGATACCTCCTTGCACTGTTGACCTAAATTAGGGTTTGAGTTTGCACAGGGATTTTTTGACTTACAATGCCTAAAGTGACTTTCATACTTCATGTTAGACTCATAAGTTTGTACATGCCAAGTTTCAAGCCTTGAATCAAATTTTTGCCCAGTCAGTTGGACAATTGACCTAGAAATCAGCTGTATTGGGGAAAAAGTCAAATGTGGCCAATTTACAGTCAAACCTCATGATTTTTGACCCACATCAACATTATAAACTCATATGAACCATTTGATCAAGTTTGGACCACAATTCCACAAGAAATTTGATCAGATCACCAAAAGGGCAAAATGGTCATTTTTAGGGTTTTGACCGAACAAAGGCAATTTTTGACTGTTTGACCTAGAAAATGGCAAATTAAGCTCAACCATGGACTCAAGGACTCAAGGGCATCATGTTGACTTATTCAACAAGTTCAAAAGATCTCAAATGCATAAGATTGACAGATGAATTTTTCAGTCAACTGATCAAAATTTCACTGTACACTGAAAAGTCAAACTTTGACTTTTTGGTCAAAATCAAATGCCAAGGGTCATTTTTCATCAAGATGTGTCAAATTATGAAACTTGTTCATCAAGAAACCCAAAATTGCAAATTAGGGTTTGAAATTGAAAATTTTCATAACTTAGAATTTTTCTAAGCTATGAAATTTTCTTAATTTTTTCTAACTTTGTCCCACATTTTCACCAAGATGCAAATTGATTCAAACAAAGCTTACAACATGAAAGTTGTATTCCTCCACAAAGTCTACAACTTTGAATCACAAAGTTTTCTCAAAAGAACCTTGGATCTCAAGTTATTATTTTTGGAACAAAGGTCCCTAAAACTTTTAACTTAGAGAAATTTTGCCCTAGTTTAGGCAGGATTTTGACCCATCTTCTTGGACATTTTTCACATAGTTCCACTTGGAGTATCAAGTTGAATTTCAAAGATGGATTATAGTGCATATTTCAATCTTTCCAAATTGTCCAAGAACTCCTCATACACATTTGTGGTTAGGGAGAATCGAATGCTTGAAGTTGGCAAAAACTCACTTTGTATCCATGACAAATACATGTTCATACAAGTTGCATTTTCAAACCAGCATGCTTTGTACTTGTTTGCAGGCCTCTAAACCAATTCACACTCCTTAATTAAATGAAAATCCACTGAGCTAATGCATTATCTTGGCCATTTGGACATTGCACACAAAACTAATCCTTAATTAGAAAAAGGTACATTTCTATTTTGGAAAAGGTATGCTTTATGTCAAAACATGATCTTTGAAGCATAGGGCCAAGATCTCAGAAGCCAAATCAAATCCACAAATTCCAGCAACCAAGAGGATTGTGTGCAGCATACTTGAGGGCTGGTACAGGCCTGTATTCAGAACTTACACATTCTTGCTTCACAAAGAAGAAAACTTGCAAAATCCTCCCAACTTGAGAACCAACCATTGTTAGCTTAAAAAAATATCACAAACAACTTTCACACAACCCTTTGAGCCATAAACACGAATACTTGAGCCCCAAAACCTCCCATAGCCAGAAATCACATTCTTTTGGAAAAACAGGGAAGGTGCTGCAACTTGATTGCCACAGCTCATTTGGCTCGTGCGTTTTGCTCCTTTTTGCTTCAAACACCTTCCATTCAACTCACTCAAGCTATCCCAAACCTCCATTGTCAACTGTAACTCCATTTACAGCGTTCACCATTTTCATTTCAAGCTTATACAGGTTGAGTTCTAGAGGCTGATTCAGGGACATTCAAGGCAAGCTAGCTATTGGAAAAGATCAAGTGAAGTTCAGGCAAGCTACCAGACACCTCAAAACTTGTTGAGAAGCACTGCATTGCCCTACTCGAATCCAACTGAAACTGGTTTTTCATCACTTTCTATCTCTCTATTTAGGAACATTTAGCCTTAGGTTTGTGAATGAAAAATGTAGTATTCAATGCCATGAAGTTGTACATATGCTCAGTTTTCATTTATATTAAGTGTGCTAGGAGAATTTCATCCATGATTATGCTGAAAAAGTTAGGTCAGATTTTAGGGCCAGAGAAATTCTCTCTGGTCTTTGAGAGTTAGGATTAATGCTTTATATGGTTAGAATCGTATAAAAATTCTCTACAAGTTTGATGTTGTGAGTTTTGGCAAAAGATCACGTTTCTGGGATGTTCAAGTTTGTATAACAGGCGCGCGTTTTTTGTCTAGAGGAAGAAGATGAAGTTGGCTTGGGCTGGGCCTGGCCAGTTTTGCTTATAACACCCTTTTTTTTTCAGTTTCACACCCCCTGGCCCAATTTCTTATATTTTTATGTTTTTGCATTTTTATTTTCATTTCTGGTTTTGATTATTTATTTCCAAATATAAAAAATGCTTAAAAATATTTTCACATTTTTTTTACATTTATTTGGTATTTTATTTTGATTTTTCTAACATTAAAACTGAAATTCTGGTGTATGCCAGTCTTCAGATGTTATACTCAATGTCTAGACATCTGATATGACATAATAAATACACAGCAAGGTAGATACCCAATTTTTCGTGATTTAGTACTAAAGAATAACAGAAGCACAATTTATCCAAGCTGTGCCAGATATACTTTGAAGGTGCAGAGGATAGAACAACGATGTGACTAGTTCTGTTCATGATCAGCAGAGAGCAAACAACCTTCACAGTTCTGTTTCTCCTGCACAGAAATCAGCATGATGTCTTAACATGTTCTGAGACATCATCTGTTACAACATTACAGTTTTACCTTGATATATAACAGACAGAATTATAAAGTGCTGAAGGTAAAAACACAAATCAGTTGTTGACCCAGTTCGGTGAAACACACCTACTCTGGGGGCATACCAAGCCAGGAAGAAGATCCACTATCAGCAATATTAATTCAGGACTAAACTTCACAAGTTCCCATCCTTCACTTAATCATCTACCCAGTGCAACCTATACCTAGGAACTCCTAGATAGAAACCTACCAGTTTCCATTCCTATTGCCACAGCAACAGAAGTCTTACTCCTACTCAAGAAGTAGAGCCCTCCCACTTGGTTTCCTACACTACAATGACTATGAAGTAATGCAGAAATACTTAGACTTGCTTCATAGCTTTGTCCAAGAACACTCAAACTCTTACCTACAGGTATCGAGTTACACACATGGTAACCTTGCCACAGACCGACAGGTTTACCTAACAAAACACCCCCAATGTTACATTATGTGAGGCTTACAAATGATCTTCTAACCAATAATAGGGGTCACTTGAAAAAGAGCAGCTCTGTTGAATATATAGCAGCTGCAACTTCAGTTAGGGTTTCCACAAAAACCTAGGGTTAATTCCGTTTGACCTAAAGACCAGGTCACAGGACTTTATTAACCAGGTTAGGGTTGAGCTAGATTACCCCTCAGAAAACGCAGGATTCTGTTCAGGAAAGACTGAGTTATTTCTTGAAAAAACTCAGACTTATCCAACCTGCAAACCTGTTAGTTCAGAACAGGATGTCATAACATCTGTTATGACATCTGAGAAAACCTGTCTACTGATTTTGCAAAATGTGATCATTTTGCAAAATGCTCAGATACACACTTATAAACATCAGTACTTGAATTACAATATTTTTCTGCAAAGGTACCTAATGAGTCAGTACAAACTGAACTAGAATGTTATGACATCAGTCATGGCATTCACACATACACTTGGGATTTACCAAAAATGCAAGCCAATACCTAAACACCTACAAACTCCCCCTTTGGCAGATTTTTGGCTAAAGACCCTAAGCAATCAGAGATAGATAGCAGCAGAAATAAGTGACAGCAGAAAAATAGAATGTCAAGTACCAAAATATTCTCCCCCTCTTTAGCCACAAATGGGCCAAAGATACATGTTCATAAAATTATACAGTTATCCAAAACAAAATAATAAGAGCGGCAACAGAAAACAACTGAATACACTTCCAAACTCCACCAGATACCAGCACCAACCAGCAACACCACCAAATAGCAACCAACCTTTAAGCACTGTCATCAGGCTCAGAGGATTCTGGCTTCTTCCTTTTCTTGTGAGCAATGTCAACATTCTTTTCTTTGTCTGATGTCTCAACATCCTTAGAGACATCTGGATTTAAAGGAACAGCATTTGAACTTTCTTGATTTAAAGGACTACTCCCCACTCCACCAATTACCAGAAATCACACTCTGCCTCAGTTATATAATACCTTTATTAGATGACAAGTTATCACCTAAACATTCCAGCTCACTAAAATGCTTCATAATGAGACACAAACGCCCTGTTTTCTTAGCAGATGAAAACATGCTCAAATCCTATGTCGTCATACATTCTGCTATTTTCATATTAGCAGCTTGAAACCATTCCATTTACACAAAGAGGATGGTTACTCCTTCTGAGTCATACAACTGTACACACATGGGCTTATTATAACAAATTATAATAATCCACACTTCATCCAATTTTCCTCCTGTCTGTAGTTTTAGAGGAAATTAGGAACAATGTAATTAGACAATGTGATGACATTCGGTCAGATATAGTCCTCTTCAGTCTTGAACACATCATCCCAATAGTTAATAAAGTGCCACACTTTATATCCTACGAGTTTGATGAAGACTTCCCGTACAAACCAATACTCCCCCTGTTAGGGACAATCACTTCTCCTCATGGAAACAAGTAGGTCACATTCAATACTCAGTTGGACCTTCAAGACACTTCTGATTCAAAGAAAATAAGTCCCCTTGATGAATGGAAGGCATAAGACGCATCTTCATGTCTTCAAGAGCGCACCCTCTGTTCAACTATATTGGTTGAACGCATCCATACTCTGAATCAAACTTTCTTCAGACCAGAACAAGTTAGAACATCCTTGGTCTAAGTCAACCTTCTTTTGACCATAACTTCACAACAAGTCAGAACATCCATACTCTGAGTCAAGCTCTCTTCTGACCAGAACATAGAAAAATGTCAGAACATCCATACTCTGAGTCACATCATACAAAGGACATCTTCTGAAAATCTTTAGAAATTACTCTAACATCTTCAGACCATCCTCAGACAATATTCAGACCATCCTCTGACAATCTTCAGACATTACTGCGCTACCATCTTGATCAGAACAAAATCAAACACACAAATAGGGACACCAACATTCTCATCCCATTACAAGAGATAATCTACTATAGATGACTCATAACTTCTACCACAAGCTCCAAGAGATGAATAAAAGCAACCTCCTCTGTCTAAGACTAACCTCAATAATAATCAGCTGCCACATGTTGATTATCTTGATTCTCTGAATCCACTGCTGAGATAGACCAAATGCCACTGTTTGATTATCTCCTTCATGAATCCTCATATGAAAAAAATCAAATGCCACCTTTTGACTTCTCCATGTTTATCAAACTTCTCCCAAAGATATTCTGATCTTCCAATTGAAATTTGAACTTCAAGCTACAAGTTATCACAAAAGGCTTAGATACACTAAGATAGGAACATGTAACATCTTCTCCACCCAACAACTCCAAAGAGCTGCAAAGAGACGATCTTTTTGAAGTATCCAATCTTCAACTTCGTAGATCATCCTATCTTAAGTAGATGTGCCACTTCACCAACCAAGAATCTGATGTTGAACCAAATGTCACAACATTATGTTATAACATCTAGTTGTTGAATTCAGCTCCTCCTCTAATTTACTTCCTTACCTAGATCAGAACCAGACTGATCCAAGTAACCATCATCAAGATTATGATGTCTTCTTCTTCTTGTAGCTTCAAGTCTGAACACGTTTCCAGGAAACCTTTTCAAGGATCAAATGATTTTGCTGTCACCAAAGAGATAGCTCTAAAGCATCACTCTTCCTGTGATTCTTCACAGGGTCTAGAAGAAGGAATGTTCCCACATCTTTAAGAACATCAGTTATCTTGAACTCCAAGGATAATCAATTAAATACTTGTACTTGTCACAAATAGCAATTGATCATAAATCCTTCCCATTATCCTGTAAGATACTTTCACCATTTGAATACTTTGACATACTCTTCGTATGTTAATATCTTCTTCTTGCAAGCACTTTCTTTGAGAGACCAAAGAGTTGAGATATCTAGGTTGCCACCCTTGACTCAAGTAAATAGAATTTTCTCTGAACAAACTCTACTCACCTCAACAGATTTGAAACTCCTACCAGATCAGATTCATCCTTAGGAATGAGAGAGATGAATCCTTCCTTGCAAATATGTCACACAACACCCAGAACCCATGTGACATAGGTCAACAGCCAGCTAAACACCAGGCTGAACTAATGTGAGGAGGTTAACCAAATCTCCCCCTCAAACTACCAATCATGGAAGCTCCACACAAAATATCCATGCATTGTACACAAATGTCTCGACATGACATATGACATCCCTACCAGATTCAAGTAACTCCAAGAGTTATACCTGTTCATACTCCAATCACACCAATCAGACTTCAGCTGACCTTAAGTACTTTAGAGAAGACAACAACACCAATCATCAGCAGATATGTATTGCCAGAACATACTACCTTAACCAAATTCTGAGTCTTCAAATTCTCACATCTTGAAAGATCTTCCACTTTTAATCATGATGTTTAAATGACAAGATTCATGATCCCAATCTACTTCTATGAAGGAGCAATAATGCTGCACCATTATTAACTTTTATTAACCAATGAGCTTGTCTTTCTTCACACCACAGTACTCCAGGGAACAACTGCTCAGCCCTGATCAATGTCACATCTCAACCAGCTTCACTTCTAGAGTTCTGACTCCTAAAAGTAACCTTCGGGAGCACACAGACATAGTTGACTCTACCATTGTCAACTTTGCACACACAGATGTCTCCTCTTCCAGGTCAGGAGTAGGTCCCAAACAAAAGTATCCCTTTGTTTGACACCCAAAACATATGCTCTTCAACTAGTAGCTGCATGCATTCTGAACGAAGAACGTCTTCATGAGTGGACTTGAGAGGACTCAAGTATCGGTGACATCTTCAATACCTTATGTTGAATTCTTGAATACAGTAGCCTTCAATCCACAAGAGGGGAAACACATCAGAGCTTGAGTTTTGCCAAGTATTACACAGCGGAAGAACATAATACAACTCAATCTTTGCACACACATTTTAGGCGTACACAAATCCTAGGTTTGAAAATAAATCAAACCTAGAGCAGCTACCACACAACCAGGCCAAATGCCAATCACACAGTTCTTGTCATGAATAGTCCATCCTCCCACTTTAAGGGACCATTCAGGGAAATAATAAACCTTTCCAGGTTACAATCTCCAGTACTAAGATTGACCTTGCAGATACCAGAAAGTATCACCCAGGGATCTCATCCAGAAACAGAACAGGATGCCTGCTCTGATACCAATTGAAATTCTGGTGTATGCCAGTCTTCAGATGTTATACTCAATGTCTAGACATCTGATATGACATAATAAATACACAGCAAGGTAGATACCCAATTTTTCGTGATTTAGTACTAAAGAATAACAGAAGCACAGTTTATCCAAGCTGTGCCAGATATACTTTGAAGGTGCAGAGGATAGAACAACGATGTGACTAGTTCTGTTCATGATCAGCAGAGAGCAAACAACCTTCACAGTTCTGTTTCTCCTGCACAGAAATCAACATGATGTCTTAACATGTTCTGAGACATCATCTGTTACAACATTACAGTTTTACCTTGATATATAACAGACAGAATTATAAAGTGCTGAAGGTAAAAACACAAATCAGTTGTTGACCCAGTTCGGTGAAACACACCTACTCTGGGGGCATACCAAGCCAGGAAGAAGATCCACTATCAGCAATATTAATTCAGGACTAAACTTCACAAGTTCCCATCCTTCACTTAATCATCTACCCAGTGCAACCTATACCTAGGAACTCCTAGATAGAAACCTACCAGTTTCCATTCCTATTGCCACAGCAACAGAAGTCTTACTCCTACTCAAGAAGTAGAGCCCTCCCACTTGGTTTCCTACACTACAATGAATATGAAGTAATGCAGAAATACTTAGACTTGCTTCATAGCTTCGTCCAAGAACACTCAAACTCTTACCTACAGGTATCGAGTTACACACATGGTAACCTTGCCACAGACCGACAGGTTTACCTAACAAAACACCCCCAATGTTACATTATGTGAGGCTTACAAATGATCTTCTAACCAATAATAGGGGTCACTTGAAAAACAGCAGCTCTGTTGAATATATAGCAGCTGCAACTTCAGTTAGGGTTTCCACAAAAACCTAGGGTTAATTCCGTTTGACCTAAAGACCAGGTCACAGGACTTTATTAACCAGGTTAGGGTTGAGCTAGATTACCCCTCAGAAAACGCAGGATTATGTTCAGGAAAGACTGAGTTATTTCCTGAAAAAACTCAGACTTATCCAACCTGCAAACCTGTTAGTTCAGAACAGGATGTCATAACATCTGTTATGACATCTGAGAAAACCTGTCTACTGATTTTGCAAAATGTGATCATTTTGCAAAATGCTCAGATACACACTTATAAACATCAATACTTGAATTACAATATTTTTCTGCAAAGGTACCTAATGAGTCAGTACAAACTGAACTAGAATGTTATGACATCAGTCATGACATTCACACATACACTTGGGATTTACCAAAAATGCAAGCCAATACCTAAACACCTACAAAAACATTTTTGAATATTTTTATAATTTATTTGAAAACTTGGAAATAATATGTAAATATATACTTTTATTTGTATTTCTTATTTTTGTTCATACTGAAAATATTATTAAAAATATAATTTATTTTTGTACATATTTTATTTTATTTTGTACATACTTAATATATATATATATATATATATATACTTTTATTTGATTAAATACTTAGAATAAAAATACAAAAAATATTACATTTTTATTTTTATTATTATTTATACTAAAAAACACTTTTTTTTCAATATATTTTATTTTTACACATATTAATATATTTCTTGTATATAAATAATATATAATATTTACTTTCTTAAAGAAATTAGGGTTTCATCCATTAAACAATAAAATTAATCTTTTTTTTTATTTCTTTATACTTTTTTTTCACATTGAAAATACTTTACATACATAAGCAAATAAAAACTTCTTTTTGCATAATACATTTTATTTAATACTTATTTATTTTGTTTATTTAAATATTGTACATTTAAATATTGATGCATTTGAGATTCAATTTGGATGTAATAGTAACTAGGGTTTATATTTCTTGTCAAATACCCCCCTATTCAAAAAATTGTACCCCCATCCCCATAATCATGTTGTAATAGCTTAGAATTTAAATTCTCGCACTTTTACGCTTTCAATTATACCATGATTAGAGAATTAGGGTTTGTACGCAAAATCCAATTAACAAATAGTTTGACCTAATCAAAGACAAAAATGCATGAAAATCAAACACAATACACACTTGCACCCCTAGGGTTACAATCCACTTGTTGCCTTCAAAAATGGGCCGAAGGTGATGAAGACTGTGAAGTGCATGGAGAGTTAGCCAGACTTTTGCAACAAGAAGAGAGGGCTATTCCGCCCCATGAAGAGTTGCTAGAAACCATCAACTTGGGAATAGAGGAAGACAAGAAAGAGGTTAAGGTGGGTGCCAACCTGGAACCAAGTGTCAAAGAGCGCTTAGTGCAGTTGTTGAATGAATATGTTGAAATATTCGCCTGGTCCTATGAAGACATGTCAGGACTAGACACAGATATCGTGGTTCACCGTCTCCCTACAAGAGAAGACTGTCCACCGATCAAACAAAAGGTCCGCCGAATGAGGCCTGACATGTCTGAGAAGATCAAAGCTGAGGTAATGAAGCAATTCAATGCTGGCTTTATGGCTGTTACTTCCTATCCATAATGGGTTATTAACATTGTGCCCGTGCCTAAGAAGGACGACAAAGTCAGAATGTGTGTGGACTATCGGGATTTAAACAGGGCTAGCCCTAAAGATAATTTTCCACTGCCATACATCGACATCTTGGTTGACAACATAGCTCAACACAAGGTATTTTCCTTCATGGATGGATTCTCGGGATACAACCAGATTAAAATGGCCCCCGAAGACATTGAGAAGACTACTTTTGTTACGCAATGGGGTACCTTCTGCTACAAAGTGATGCCATTCGGACTGAAGAACATCGGGGCAACCTATCAACGCGCCATGGTAGCTTTGTTTCATGACATGATACATCATGAGATTGAATTTTATGTAGACGACATGGTAGCCCGTTCACAGACAGAAGAAGAACACCTTGATCATCTGCAAAAGTTGTTTGTCAGGTTGAAGGAGTATAAGCTCAGATTGAACCCAAGTAAGTGCACTTTTAGAGTCAGGTCTGGTAAACTGTTGGGATTTATCGTCATCAACAAAGGCATTGAGGTTGATCATGCTAAAGTCAAAGCTATACAAGAAATGCCTGCCCCTCGCACTGAAAATGAGGTTAGATGTTTCTTGGGACGCCTAAACTACATTGCGAGGTTCATATCTCACCTAACATCTACATGTGAGCCAATCTTCAAGTTGTTGAAGAAAGATCAGGTAGTTGAATGGAACAATGATTGTCAAATTGCTTTTGATAAGATCAAGGAGTATTTACTGGAACCTCCTATTTTGATGCCACCCGTTGAAGAAAGGCCGTTAATCATGTATCTGACCGTTTTGGATAACTCAATGGGGTGTGTACTGGGCCAACATGATGAGTCTGGCCGAAAAGAGCATGCCATTTATTACCTTAGAAAAAAGTTTACCGACTGTGAGACTCGCTACTCACTGCTCGAGAAAACTTGTTGCGCTTTGGTATGGGCTGCTCGCCGGCTAAGACAGTATATGTTGACACATACCACTTTGCTGATTTCTAAAATGGATCCGATCAAGTATATCTTCGAGAAGCCCGCTTTATCCGGAAGAATCGCTAGATGGCAGATGATCCTGACTGAGTATGATATCCAGTATACTACCCAAAAAGCTATAAAGGGGAGTGTACTAGCTGACCATCTAGCTCATCAAGCCGTCGAAGATTACCAATCTATGAGATTCGACTTCCCTGACGAGGACATCATGACATTGGATAACATTGAAAGTAACAGACCGTATGACGGACCTGAACAAGGATACCGATGGACCCTGTACTTTGATGGTGCTTCAAACGCACTTGGCAACGGTATCGGTGCAGTACTTATTTCTCCGGAAGGTTGCCATACACCCTTCACTGCCCGACTTTGCTTCAGCTGTACCAACAACATGGCCGAATATGAAGCTTGCATCTTTGGTCTCAAGGCTGCTATAGACTTGGGAATCAAATCTTTGGTCGTATTTGGGGACTCGGCTTTGGTTATCAGTCAAATCAAAGGAGAGTGGGACACTAAACATCCTAATCTTATCCCATACAAAGAACATGTCTTGACGTTGTTGCCTCATTTCAAGCAGATTACCTTTGAGCACTTCCCGCGAGAAGAAAATCAGCTAGCATATGCTCTGGCTACAATGTCTTCCATGTTTAAACTCGACTGGGATAATGAGGCTCCCCAAATCACCATCGAGCGAATGGACGAACCTGCGCACTGTCATGAGATTAATATCGAAGAAGTAGTGGAACAACCCTGGTTTCATGAAATCAAAAGGTATCTCCAGACTCGAGAATACCCTGAAGGAGCTTCCGTCAATGACAAAAAGTTCTTAAGGAGATTTGCTGCCAAGTTCTTCCTGAGCAATGGTATCCTTTATAAGCGCAGCCATGATTGTGTTCTACTTAGTTGTATGGACAAGGTTGAAGCTGAGTTGATCATGACCGAAATACATAGTGGCACATTTGGCACCCACTTAAGCGGACATACAATGGCTAAGAAGATTCTAAGGGCAGGCTACTACTGGTCTACCATGGAAGCTGATTGTCATCAACATTCCCATACTTGTCACAAATGCCAAGTCTATGCTGACAAGGTACATATTCCTCCTATTCCTCTCAACGTTCTAACAGCTCCTTGGCCATTCGCAATGTGGGGCATCAACATGATTGGAGAGATCAAGCCTACGGAATCCAATGGACATCGCTTCATCCTGGTGGCTATTGATTACTTCACCAAATGGGTCAAAGCAGCTTCCTACGCCTCAGTTACAAAGAATGTGGTTGCCCGCTTCATCAAGCAGAATCCCATATGCCGGTATGGTATCCCCGACATGATCATCACAGACAACAGTACAAATTTGAACAATACTATGATCACCGCTCTGTGCGAGCAATTCAAGATTTATCATCATAATTCATCTCCCTATCGGCCAAAGATGAACGGTGTTGTTGAAGCCGCGAACAAAAATATCAAGAAGATCATTCAAAAGACGACAGTCACCTACAAGGACTGGCATGAGATGTTACCATTTGCTCTGCACGAGTATCGTACCACGACATGTACGTCAACAGGGGCAACCCCCTTTTCTCTGGTATATGGCATGGAAGTTGTTTTACCTATAGAAGTTCAGATTCCTTCCTTGAGGATCATGAAGGATACTGGTTTGAGTGAAGACGATTGGATTCAGACCCGACTTGATTAACTTAACTTGATCGACGAGAAGCGACTTACTGCTGTTTGTCATGGTCAGACGTATCAAAAACGGATGATCATGGCTTTCAACAAGAAAGTCAGACGTTAGGTATATCAAGTCGGAGATCTTGTAATCAAGCGGATCATCTTACCGCAAAGTGATACCAGGGGCAAGTGGACTCCTACTTACGAAGGACCATTTGTGATCAAGAACATCTTTTCTGGTGGGGCAATGATTCTGACCACCATGGACGGGGACGACTTGCCGCACCCTACAAACGCAGACATAGTCAAAAGATACTACGCATAAACGACCCGACAAGTTGAAAACCCGAAAGGGCGACTTGGGCAAAAATGGGCATCTCGGTGAATCGAAAACCCGAAAGGGCGGTTTAGGCAAAAATTAGGGATAAATAAAAAATCTTTAGACCCGGCAAGTTGAAAACCTGAAAGGGCGACTTGGGTAAAAAAAGGGTTTCCCGGTGGATCGAAAACCCGAAAGGGCGGTCCAGGCAAAAGTTAGGGAATTAAAGCGTATGACTATGTCTCGTCGGATCACTTTAAGGACAATCTCTTCACCAACAAGCTCCAAGCTTCTGATCTATCCCATCATCAGTGGACGAAGCAACCAATGGACAAGATACTCAGAGTTGTGAAGGCTATAGCAGAATGGGAACCCCATGGAATTGTTACACATAGCCATCTTTCTTTTGTATAAATTGTTTCTCAATTTTTCGACAACATTCTCTTACTAGGATGTCTGTCTCCTTTATACAAAGATACTTACAAAAGTTAATACAAAGATACTTTAAAGTGCAGAAATTTGCTTGCCTTTCTTTTCTTTTTTGCACTTATGTTTTATTTTGAAAAAACGTCCAATGTTTTGTTAAATAGGCATATGCATTTGAATATAATCATTGCTTAAAAATAAAACAAAATGAGAAAAGATAATTACTGGTAGGTCGAAAGTATAGGAAAACGTCTTTAGGCTATTCCAGAAGAAATCCCCTACAATATGTCATCCAGATCCTCAACAGAGCTAAAACCTTGGAGTATATATATCCCCAGCGGAGTTAAATTTCAAGATCCCCAGCGAAGCCAGAATATTCTAAACTTTATCCCCCAGCGGAGTTAAGTTTCAAAATTCCCATCAGAGTTAATTCTCCAAACTCCCGATCCCCAGTGGAGCCCGAAAACCCTAAAATACATATCCCCAGCGGAGCTAGAATACTCTAGACCTTCTTCCCCAACGGATTCAAATTTCCGACTATCAATCCCCAGCGGGAACTAATCATCTTTCCCCAACTTCCCCAGCAGGTTATCTTAAAAAAAGTCTAAGAATCAACCAGATAACAGTTAACTTCTTGTCTTATCCCCGACTAGGATGATTCCCCAGTAGATTGACGTACAACCCAAGCTCCTGATTTCCCCGGCAGAATAAACACTCTCCCCACAAAGTTATTTCCCAACAGAACGAGGATTCTAGTTCCTATTTCTCCATTGGAAGCCTCCCATGTTTTAATTCCCCAGTAGAGATTTTCAGAGTTTTCCTTATTTCCCAGGAAAGTCATGAAGGATTCTCATTCCCCGCAGAAGTTGTCAAAGATCTTTAATCCCCAAGCAGTCAGCAAGGATTTATCATCTTCAACAATCAAAGTTTTTTTTTTTTTGGAATCCCCAGCATCGGTCAAGGATTCACTTTCCCCGCAGCAGTCAAGGATTTCATTATCTCCAGTTATCAAGGATTTATTTTCCTCAGCAAGACAGCTAATCAGCTTACATGCACATCCATTACATTCATATATCATAAACATTGATGAAACACATTCTATTGCATCATACATATCATGCAACATAACTTTGTGTTCTAGCTAACATTTTACCCTTTTTCAGGATAAGATTAAAAAGCTATCATTAACAACTATTCAGAAATTTCAGATACAGTATGGATACACGCCAAACACGGTGGTCATTCAATTACTTATTCAGAATTTCAACTTCAGATACAGTATGGATATACCCCAGACACGATGGTCATTCTATTACTCATTCAGAATTTCAAGTCAAGATATAGCATGGATACACCCCATACACGGCGGTCATTCTACTACTCATTCAGACTTCAGCAATCCGATACAGACTAGATACGCTCCAGACATGGAAACCATTCTATCTCTCATTCAGATTCAACTATCAACTTTAAGTTCAGATACACTCCAGACACAGAAGTCATTCTGTCACTTGCCCGGATCCCAGTTACAGTACGGATATACTCCAGACACGGAAGTCATTCTGATACTCATACAGTCTAGATACGCTCCAGACACGGTTGCCATTTTGTCACTCATTCGGAATTTATCCCCAGCACATAGATGATCCATACACAGGTGTTTCTTTGTCATCCATTCAAATACGGTTACAGCTCGGATACGCTCTAGACGCGGACGCCATTCCCTTGCTCATACGAACCCAGTCTCCAGATACAACTCAGATACGTTCCAGACACGGATACCATCCTGATGTTCATTCTACTGATTTTCAACAAACAATCTTGGATGGCATCTTTAATCCTATCTCCAGCAAGATTCTATCACCTCTAAATTGAATCTCTAAGCCCATTCCCTCAGCAACATTTTAACGAGTGCAAATTTACGGGCACTCTAGTGTCCAATCCTCTTTTACCTTCGAGTCACGAAAGGCAAAACTTGCCAATCTAACTCTTCAGGTTCAAGAAGATTGAACAGGGGCAACTGTTGTACCCCAAAATTTTCCCTCTCATTTTGTCAACATTCCTCATCACAAGGCTCTTGGAATTCAAGATCAAGCTAGGGTTTGCTCTGCTCAAGACACCTCCTTGCATTGTTGACCTAAATTAGGGTTTGAGTTTGCACCGGGATTTTTTGACTTACAATGCCTAAAGTGACTTTCATACTTCATGTTAGACTCATAAGTTTGTCCATGCCAAGTTTCAACCCTTGAATCAAAATTTTGCCCAGTCAGATGGACAGTTGACCTAGAAATCAGCTGTATTGGGGAAAAAGTCAATTGTGGCCAATTTACAGTCAAACCTCTTGATTTTTGACCCACATCAACATTATGAACTCATATGAACCAGTTGATCAAGTTTGGACCATAATTCCACAAGAAATTTGATCAGATCACCAAAAGGGCAAAATGGTCATTTTTAGGGTTTTGACTGAACAAAGGCAATTTTTGTCTGTTTGACCTAGTGTTTACAGTGATTTCTGGTAAACAACCGCTAGTCCTCCAAACTATCGAATAAACTTACTGACTGTTATTCAATTTCTCTGGTAACTCGCAGGATCGACTAGATTGATCCTAGGACGTGTTGATCATTAGGGTAACTCTTATGATCGAACAAGTATTCATGGTTGGCATTTAGAATGTTGTGTAGGTGTTTGACTTATTTCGATTTCTCTCTTAAAGATCTAAAGGTGTAATCAAAATATATGTGCGTGAAACTAAATTGCATGAATAAAGGTTAATTGTAAAGACATGTAAAAACTGCATAAAAGACAAGTAAATGACTTCGAAACATAAAAAACACAATTAATGTAAAAGATGCTCTGGAATGTAAAAGATTCGAATTATGAAGAAAGCGTTTAATGCAAGAAAACTGTAAAATTGCTTTAAGTGAAAAAGGGTGTTCGAAGGGTAAAAACTTGAAGATAAAGGCATGAAATGTATAACAGTTTCTGAAATGTAAAGTATTTGAAATGGAAGGAAAGCATTTAAATGTAAGGCATCAGTGAAAAGATTTCGAATAAAAAGACTTTAGATGCAAAAACTTGTAAATGGTATTGACATAAAGATAAAGGAAAGTACTGGAAATGATAAAGGGTTTTCATTAAATCATAAATATGTGGTGCTATCATACGTACATTGCTCTTGCATTCGTTTCCCTAGCCATGTGGTAATTTGAATGTTTACTGAGTGTTTTTGTACAATAGATATGACACACGAAATCCTAATGCTAAGACTTCTATTTATACTACTTCGACCATAACGGTCTTGCTATAAGATTCTGCCACGTTCAGAACATGCAGAGCAATGCCTCTCTCTTGCTTCCACGCGTCTTCGAATGCTCCAACGCATATATTTCAAATTTCGAACATCCCGCTTGCATTTGAATTTCAAATTTTTTGGCACTTCTTCGCTTCGAACGCACTTCTTAGACACATCCTTGTTATCATTTCGAGACTTCTTTGGATATATTCTCATAATTGTCACTCGAAGCTCCAAGCTTTGATATGCTCATTCGAAGCATTGCTTCTACTATTTCGAAACATGACGTTTTGTTTCATTTTGATCGAAAAGTCCAATTTACTTTGCTTCTAATAATATTATCAAAATCTTCAGCCAACAAAATGCCCCTTTAAAATATGTATTTCGATTCCTTTGAGAAATACTTATTTTAAACATATACACAAGATTTTGATGCGATCTTCGAATCATCGTAACATTTATTGCATTTGACTCCAGTCACGTCAATCATAACACTTTTAGATTCCTTAACCGCATGGAACCACTTCACAGTATGGTGTAGTTACAAAACAATGATTATCTTTAATCACGCCTATTACCAATGTTAACTTTACGCCACCTCTTCATCAAACCAACCCATGATTACCACGTATCACAACCTTACTCAGTGGATGCTTAAACTTCCATATTATAAAAACCCATCAACTTAGTCTTTTTCTTTTCTTTCCACATTCTGAATCTTTTCTCCTTATTTTCTCACCGAAACCCTAAGCTTTCAACATTCTTCCAACAATGTCTTCTTCTACTTCATCCCAACTAAAAAAGGTTTCCAAAAAGAAAGGAAAGACCGCAGGAACTACCATGGAAAGCAAGGTTGTCACTCACCAAGGTCAATCTGTTCTTGTTCCCCAGATGATCTCAAAGGAGAAAGAAATGCTTTATGCATCCCAGGTACTTATTCCTACCACTGCTGCTGGTAAGAGGTTAGCTTTAATGGGCCCTCTTACAGTTTTTGAAATTTTAAAAGACACCAGGAAAATTTTCCCAGTTTGCTATAATTTCAAACCCCTGTTTAATAAAATGGACGCCCCTAAGGCAATAGAATCTTCTGGCTCAAACACCGTGGAAAACCCAATTGTTCCTCCTAAGGACCCTTTTGTATTGGACTATGTAAAGAGTAACTTCAAACCGTTTCGATCTTGCCCCACCTCCGACACTGCTTATCAAAACTGGTTCAATAAGGTAGAAGCTAAGAAATCCCAGCAATGGGAAGAATTAGGTATCTACAACTTGATTAAGTTGTCGAAGCCAGGTTTTACTTACAGCCACCCACTGTTATTCGCGTCCCTATATTTCTGGGATAGTACTTATAATACTTTCCATCTCCCTGGTGGAATGATTACCCCTACCTTCTTTGACATAGCGGCCATCACTGGGCTATCACCAGTAGGAGAAACATATATCCCTGACAACGAAGAACATTCGAGTATAATCGACTTCGAAGTCAAACTAGCAAGCTTTTCAAAGTTTATCAGCCACTACCATGCTGAAGGAGACAGTGTGTCTGATGTAGAACACATTGCTTTCCTTACCTTATGGCTGTCAAGATATGTCTTTTGCAGTAGATCCCTACAGGTAGCCAGTAGGTTTATTCCTCTAGCTAGAGATTTGCACGAGAATCGAAGAGTGTGCTTGAGCGAATTGCTACTAGTTGATCTTTATGAAAGCCTAAGGTCAGCTGTTTCGAGCCTAAAATCTCACACCTCCAAGAATATCCTGTTAGCTGGCCCTTTTTGGTTACTTCAGCTATGGCTAAATGCCATGTTCGAACCTTCCTTGTCAACTGCCAACACCATTGCTGAACAAGACCCTGAAATAACGGATAGAATGATCGAAGGCACTCGGCTGCGAAGACTAACCCCAAATGATGACAAGGATGACTTCAAAGTCCTATTCTCACAATACATCATGATATTCTCCAAGAGGCATAAGTTCGAAGAGACCATGGCACCTTTTGCTTCAAGGGCTCATGGACCTTCATGGTTCACCATGGCTCTCTCAGAAGCTGTCAAGAGCAAAGAGATTCAAGATGTATGGAGAGCCTTTTTGCTACCCAGACTAATCTCTTCAAGAATAACTCCTGCCAAGAATCAGATTTTCCTTTTCGCTTACCAGCCAAATTTTGTTTCGAGACAGTTTGGCTTATGCCAACTAATTCCTGAACCCTTATTTCAAACTGAGAGTGCCATTACCTCTGGGTGAACCTTCAAGGCACGGGAAGCCAAATTACAGCAAGAACAATACCAAGGCTTTTCCCAGTTTGAGCTAATAACTTTCGAACCTACCCACCTTACAGCAAGGGGGTTTCTGGAATGGTGGACAAAGTTTTATCAGACTTATATGTTCGATACTCTTACTATTCAGCAGAAACTAACTGATGCCTTCGATGTGCAGGTACCATCCAAGAAAGGTATGTTCACTCATGCCAAAGAGATTAAAGCTTTTCAAAATTATTTCGAAACTACTTATGACCCCACACACTTGGAATCCACTGTGCATCAAGCGGCTGAGACCTTGAAGGAAAAATTCAAACAAAAAGTTTCTAAGTTAAAACTTCCTTCAGGGTTGTCACCTGAGGATAGGTATAGGTTGGCATTCGAAATGCATCCACCTAAATTTCCTAGATTACCTACCTCAGAACTGGCTCTGGCTTGGTTTCCTCCATACCCTTGGTGGTTCACTTGCAAAGAAATGTTCAAATATCTTCAAAAGAAACCAAAGCCATCTGAGACTGTGACATGGGCTCGACACTGGCTCCACGATTTCCCAGGACATCTTCGCTATGACCTTTCTGCCATGTCGATTAAATCTGATCAAGGCACAGGTGCGAATGCTTGGGAAAATCCCAAATGCTTTTCATTTTCTATATCTTTAACCTTTGCCTTAATTGTTTCGATTTTCAGCCATCAGGGTAAAGACAACCGCTTCAAAGTCGAAAGAAGGGAGCGCCTCTCAAGCCTCTATCGAAACCACTGACAATGTGACTCCATCCGAAACAACAACCATTGCTGCAACAACAACAACAACAACAACACCAACAATAACCAGTGTTCCAACTCCACAGGTAATCACTTAGCCTTGATGTTTCGAATTCACTAATGTTTCATGATTTGCATCTAACTCTTTGTTTAAATCTTTTTAGACCAACAAACTTCCGCCTACCACTCCAAAGAAGCGAAAATCAAACACCACTGGGGAAGACCCCAAGGCTGGAGGAAACTTACCAGCTGCTTCGAAGAAGAAGCAGAAGAAAGATATTTCAAAGAGCGTTGTACCAACTAGAGTCTCTGGACTCGATTCCAGGGATGCTGCTCCCTCACCTAAATCCAAAATTCCATCTTCGACCTCCAACGTAATGTTGGAACGCATAGCTAGCAACCTCTCTTCCGAGAGTCCACAGGTAAATTGAACTTTAAACTTTTGGAAATAATTTCTCATTACCTTGGTGCATGCTTTTAATATTCTTTCGCTCCTTGCAAAATATCTTAAATCCAGCTTCTACCACTTCGACCTCACCATCAAAAGCTGCTGCTTCGCTCAACTCCTCTCCTCAAGGAGACTCCAACAACCTTGTACAGAACAAAGGTTCCTCCAATATGGCGGTTCTGGCTGGAACTTCTGAGCAGCAGGATGATCAGAGTACTTCTCCTCCTCTAAAAGAGACAAATGAAACACCACTTCGTGAATCTGCAGAGGCTTTACAAAGAACTTCTCTTCAAAAGTCCCCTCTTGAAACCCTTCAAGAGGACCCAAAGGATACTCATGCTGAAGGAGAGAAAGCTGATTCTGGCCAAAGAAACGAAGAATCTGCAGAAGAAGAGTCTGAGGAGGAGGATGCCAATGATGGTTCGACTGCTGGGACAGAGTCCAATGCAAATAGCAGCGAAAAAGAAGACATCGAAGTGGTGGACTTGGATGACGATGAAGAAGATAATGAGCACGAAACGAATGAAGGGGATGGTGACACAACCAACAAACCCATGGAAGTCGAAATGGACGTGACTCCCCTACGTGTGGAACTCCCTCAAACGTCTTTGTCTCGAATGACTGACGAGGAGCTTGCACTCCTGAGACGAAATGACCCTATTGGGTACATGAAGGCAAAGCTGGCTCAGAGGGACATTCCACTTGCTAGGGCTGGCACAAGTTCGACTAGCTATCCTCTTCCCACAGATGAAAGAATTGTACTTCTTAACAAGATCAGGAAAACAATTATTAATGTGGATATATTCGAAGTGCTCAAACAGGATAGCACTGCTTGCTACACTATGAAGGAGTTGCTTACAAAAGTCAACCTTGCTACCTGCTCCTTGCCAGTTAGTACTATCTTGTTCGATCTTCAATCTTTGCTGGACAACGTAACTGGTTACCTTCTCCAAGATGAATCTGCTGCCAGAAAGGTTCAAGAAAAACGCACTGCAATGGATGCTGCTTATGAACAAGCTTCAAAACTCTCTCAAGAAGCTGAGGATCAAGCTATGCATCTAAAGTAAGCAAAAACTGATTATGAGGCTCGAGCTGAGTCCATCCTTCTCTGGGAAAGGCAGATTCAGGAACTTCAACAGAAGGTTAAAGAGGATAAAGAACAACAAATAGCCTTCGAAACCAATACTGCTGGTAACCAATTCGAAGAGCTTCTCAACCAGGGGCTTGCAGAAATGGAAACTGCAGAACAACTCAAGGGAGAAGTGGCAACCTTGGAAGGAGCCAGGCGTTTCGCTCAACAGAGACTTGAATCTTTTCGAAGTACCTTCAACAGACTGAAGAATAATTCTTATTTCTAAATTTCAGTGTTCATTTGATTACAATTTGGTTTTTTATATGTAATATTCGAACAACGCCATTTTGGCATCTCACATCTCATCTTGCCATTTTGGCATTTTTATAATATTTTGGCTACGTTGTTACTATTCGAATCTCCTGCAGGCATGGTTTATATTTCTTTAAATATTTCCCATTAACCTTTAGGATACGTTTATCATCCGTCAATTCTTCGATTTCATATGCATTGTTTGAGAATACCTTTAGTATTCGAAAAGGCCCTTCCCAATGAGGTGACCATTTACCTAGTGTTTTATTTTTCTTGTCCATGGGCAATATGACTTTCCAGACTAAGTCATTAATAATGAATGCTTTCTTTTCACCCTTTTGTTATATGTCCTGACCACTCTTTCTTTTTGTCTTATCAATATTTCCAATGCATGTAATCTAACTTCGTCCAACTCAACTAATTCATTCATCATCATCTCCCAATATAATGCAGCTGGGATTTTGTTTTGTCTTTGAATTCGAACTGATTGTAGATGAATTTCTACTGGCAGCAGTGCATCATGACCAAATGTGAGTTGGAAAGGTGTAGTGTTAGTAGCTTCCTTAGGAGATGTTCTACAGGCCCATAGTATTTGGTCCAAAGTTTTGTGCCAGCTCCTTGGCTTTTTACCTATATGTTTCTTGATTAACCCTATTATCACTTTATTGGCTGCTTCGACTTGACCATTTGCTTGAGCATAATATGGCATTGATGTTAGCAATCTAAACCCCATTTCTTGGGCAAATTCTTGCATCTTTCTACCGGTAAACACAGAACCTTGGTCTATGGTTATGCTCTCTGGCAATCCGAACCTATAGATACTGTGCTTCTGTATAAACTCAATAATAGCCTCTTGATCAGCAACTATTAATGGTATAGCTTCGATCCACTTGGTAAAATAATCTATTCCTACCAAGATATATTTCTGTCCTTTAGACGAAGCAGGATTTATTTCTCCTATCAAATCCAATGCCCATCCTCTAAATGGCCATGGTTTGATGATTGAATGCAATTCACTTGCAGGGGCATGTTGAATCCCTGCATGCTTCTGACATTCCTCACATCCTTTAGCAAAGTCTATACAATCTTTGAGCATGCTAGGCCAATACAAGCCGTATCGAAATAATAGCCATTTCATTTTATGACCTGCTTGATGTGCCCCACATGCCCCATTGTGGACTTCTGACAATGCTAAGTATGCCTCACTTTCTCCTAGGCATTTCAATAATACGCCCTCTTGGGTCTTTTTGAACAATTCGTTCCCCATGAGGAGATATGATAATGCTCTGTATTTTGTCTTTCTATCCACATTCAGAGTTGGGTTTGCTAAATAACTCACCAGTGGACTTCGCCAATCTGCATCTGATAAAGTGTTTATGGCTAATATTTCAAATCCTTGTTTCTCAGCATATCCCAATTTCATACTTTCTAGATCTGATGGTGTGAATCTAGTAGCCATAACTCTACCCCTTAATTCAACTAAATCCTCAAAGTTCCTGACAAAAACTTTATAACCTGAAGCCAACTGTGCTAAGTCATTTGCTTCTTGGTTCTTTATTCTTGGTATGTGTTGAATATCCATGTATTCAAATTTCCTAAGTAGCCTGTTGACTATGACGAAGTATATCATCAAGTTTTCCTTTATGCATTTGTACTCCTTTGTTATTTGTTTGACCACTAATTCTGAGTCTCCTTTAATTTCGACTCTAGTTGCCCCCAATTCCAACAAAGCTTCAAGTCCAACAATGAGCGCTTCATACTCAGCTTCGTTGTTCGAGCAACGAGGACCATCTAATTTATACTTGAATTTTGTTGGAATTCCTTCAGGAGAAATTAGAAGGACTCCAACACCACTTCCATTCCTGTGGGTTGAACCATCAAAGTATAATTTCCATGGTTGCATTTCGACGTAACTCGTGACAGTCTGCTCAACCAATGAACTGTCCACAATAAAATCAGAAATCACTTGGCCTTTCACAGCTTTTAAAGGCATGAAAGTTAAAGAATATTCTGTTAAGGCTAAAGCCCATTTACCAACTCTGCTATGCATTATTGGTTTTGAAAGCATGTGTTAAATGACATCGAAATGAGATGAAACATAAACATCAACAAGCTTTATATAATACTTGAGTTTCATACAAGAGAAATACAAACAGAGACATAGCTTTTCTAAATTGCTATATCTGGTCTCTGCATCATTCAATACTCTACTCAAATAGTATATGGCTCTTTCGATACCATTACTATCTTCTTGTGCTAACACACTGTTGCACCCCAAAATTTGCCCTCCCATATCCCTCAAGAAATTACCAAGCCAAGTCACAAAATTCCCCAAGGGTTGTACAGTGCAAAGGTCTCCTATACAGTCAAAACTAGGGTTTGGGTTCTGATCAAGAAAATGAAGTTTTCAAAGGCCCAATCAAGTCTCATATGCTTACAAATATGGTCAAGCATCCTCACATCAAGTTTCAAGACATTCAGCTCAAAATTGCACAGTCAAAACCCTAAATTGCACTACAGTCAACTGTAGGGGCAAAATGGTCATTTGACAGTCAAAAGTTCAAATTTTTGGTCAACATATCATTTTGAAGCCACAAACATCATTTGATCAATGCTTGATCATGATTCTCAAAATTTGGCTCAGAAATCATCAAAGATGCAAAAGTTTCCTTATTTGGATAGTTGAAAAAGTCAACTGAAATTGACCAGGGCATAACTTTCACATGGATTATCAGAAAAATTCCATCCAAAGCTCATTTTGAAGAGAAAGACATTTCCTACAACTCATATTCATACTTCAAGTCCAAGAAATGCTCTCACAAAAAGTTATCAATTTCAACATTATAGGTCATTTTCAAAAGTCAACAAAAAGGGACTTTAAGTCAAAGGCCATAACTTGAGATTGGTAAATCAAAATGACATGGGACCAAAGACATTGGTTAGAGGACTCAAAGACCTTTCCAAAATGTCCAAGAACATGAGAAAAGCTTAAAAATTGAGCAAGTTATGCCTTGTGGAAGTTGGGAAATTTTTGGATATTTTGAAAAGTCAACTTTGATCCAAATGACCTAAAAATGCTAATGGGCCCATTTTTCTTCCATGATTCATCATTCCAAGCATATGCACGACCACTTGGCCCAAAGGGAAGTATTTTCTCATTTTTTATTTATTTATTTGAATTATTATTAATATTAATTCATTTAAATCATTTAAATATGTGGAAAATATATAACTTGACCTAAAAAAAATCTTTTCATGCATGTTTGCCATCAAGATTTCGTGCACATGCTGATTAGGAAAGAATTGGTTTGATTGGATGCTAATTGATACAAAAACCATGTGAAAAAGATTGAAAACATAATGGAAAAAAATCAAATATTCAATCCATGATTGCAAGAGATTTTCATCAGTTTTGTTAACCTAATAGCCTCACTACATAATCAGAAACCAAAACCTAATGCATACACACTGAAAGCTGCGCTAAAAGTCCATGAACAAACTTGGAAAAATTCTCTAAAAAGTCAAAACTGTAAACCACTCTAGAGGTCGATTCAAGCCCTAATATTCATTCCATTGGCTTCCTCAAGTCTCCCTGAACACGTTCCAATCCAAAACATCAACTCAAACTCCAAGAATTGGTAGATTGAACGCAAACTGCATCAAGAAAATTGCTTAATCGTGTTTTAATTTTGAAGCATAATCATTGCATTTTTTTATGGATTATTACTCATTGATGATTTCTGATGCTAACTGTACCATTTAATTGTGTTTTTGTACTCCCAACGCGATTTCACCATGTTAGTTTTCTAGGGTTTTCAGAGCTTGGATTTAGGGCTTTTGCAAAGAGGAAAAATTAAGCCTCAAAACCATGACCATTAGACTCAGCACATGGAGACGAAGAGGAATCTACCCTCGCGCTCAATTTATGAGCGTTGAGGGGCTAGTCGCTATTTTCTCAAAACGTCCTTAAAACCATGCTTAAGAAACCGTTGCCATATGTTTTTGTTTTCAGGAACGCATGGAGAAGATGGAGTCGTGGCATCAAGTGGTTGGTCCGTTTAAAAAAGTGGCGCGCGGACCCACTAACGCTTTGTTTTTCTTTTATATTATTTCTTTGTTATTAATATATCAAAAGAACTTAGTGGCTCAGCTGGCAAGGTGTGATTGTTATTAACCCTCATGACCTGGGTTCAAGTCCCAGGTCTTGCATCTTTCAGTATTGTTTTTCTATATGTCATCCCATGCAGATTCAGCGCTAGCGACCACCATGCGTCTCTCCAATCCAACTTGCCACGTCCACTTAGAGATCAATCTAAAGGCTGAGATTGAAGGGACATCCTAAACCCCAGTCAACGTGCCATATTGCATCTGGAAAAAGTCAATGGGCCAAAGCTTGCTGGGCCAGAATTTCACAATAAAACCTCCATATTGGGGCCTGAACCCCCCCTGGTTTGCCTTCTCTATATCTTTTTTATTTTATTTCCAATTATGATTTTATTTTCTTTATTTGTTTAAGTTAATTAATTATATTTTTTATAAAATACAAATATACAAAAAATGCCTAAAAAATCAGAAAAAGATGAAAACATAATAAATTATTTTATTCCAATATTTTCATAAATAAATTAATATGTAGTTATTTAGTTTTAAATTAGGTTGTGATTTTAATTTCTTTTAATAACAAAAATACAAAAAAAACATAGAATTAGGTTTAATTGTTAATTTTATTCCTCTCAATTTTTCTTTTTTTTATAATAATATTACTCATTTTATTTTCATAATTAAATTGTACATAAAAGAATTTAGGTTTAATTTAGGTTATATTTTAATATTTTCATAACAAACTTAAAAACCATTAGAATTAGGGTTAGTTAATTTTAATTAATTCTTTTTTCTATTAAATCTTAAAAAACATAAAAATACCCAAGAATAATTTCCTTTAATTTTAATTTTAATTCCTCATTAATTTAATCTTTTTTTTGTTAATTAAATTCATTAACTTTAATTTTTTGCAAAAGGGTCCAACGCCCTCGTTCGTAATTTATTTAATTCGCGTATTTATTTTCTTTCGTTTAAATAATTATGTATCTCCCCCAAAGCCTTGTAACAATTTAACTTCTCGCACTTTTATTTCTTTTGCTTTATTTACTTTCCGTCAAATCGGGTCCGGTTTAATTTTGGCGGTGTGGACCCGCGCCATTTGTAATAGTTTAGAATTTACTTTTCCCGCAGATATTAACTGTTAAACAAAGCATGCAAGAATGAATGGCCATAATAAAATCAAGCGTAGATCACTTTAACATGACAAGACAAATACAAATGAAAACGACACACGAATCGCACACACCACCCCTAGGGTACGCCTCACTGTTGCCTTGCCTTCGAAAGGTGATCGTCGAGTAGAGGATGTTTTAGTAAGTCCTCATGATCCGGGAACCTGGCATGAGGGTAGCTTCTAAGGTGTCTTCCCATTGCTCTGGTGATCACCATGTCCCGAACCTCGAATTGACCCGAACACCTCCAACGGTGGTGCTACCTACCTCTCAATGGTGGGATGGCACTACTTTAAAGGACATTTACACAGACGAATTCCTTAGGGTAGGTAGGTTCTCATAGATACTTGCTCTCCTCAAAACAAACAAAAATCTTTTCACACCGACACTTTTCAAAAGCTTTCAAAACAATTTTTCAAACACTCTGACACAAGAGTCGATCTGAAACTTTCAAAGAAACTTTTTTAAACCCACAGTTGAAAAGCAAACAAACATTTTTGAAAACACAAATGAGCAAGTATCTAAGAGCCCATGGATAACCATGGATAGAAAGGGTGCTAACACCTTCCCTTTCTATAACCTACCTCCCGAACCGAGAGCAATCTCTTTAAGGAATTTTTCTGTGCTTTTGTCCTTTCCATTTGGAGAAAATAAAAGACGGTGGCGACTCTTGCTTCCACGACATTTCGCGAACCAGCGTTAAATAGTCAGTTCCAGATCCACCGATCACAGAACTGGAGACTCTGCTGGGGACCCTTAAACTTAAAGTGAGGTGTACCTTAGGGCTAGTTCATAACTGTGTTTTCAATTGTTTTCCTTGTGTGCTTTAAATTATGGGTTGCTTGGGAGTTCTATAGATCCTAAACCCGGATCTGGGGGATACCTTTCTTAGAAAGTAGCAACAAGGCTGTGAGGGAATTGTGCGGGGTATACCGACATGGTTGAAACAGTCTGCTACGTTGATGTGGCACTTTGGTGTGTACCGGTAACCCTTGAGTTCAGTCAAGGAGAGTACGGGGCCTCCGCGTGGTGTCGTGAAGCATCAACAGACCTTAGGAACCTTAATTGAACTATCTTGGCCTCTTTAGGGTAGTGAGATAACTGACTTTGGTGCAGTCCGAGGTTGGTTGATACTCGATACTACGCTCAATTGAGGGTTGCTTTCCTGGAATATTTCGGTCGCCAGTTCAGTGGCTAAATCGAAACGATGAACAATGAAAGCAATCCCGTGATATTGGGAACCTTAGAACCCGGTTACTTTGATTAGGACAGGTTGAACCCACCAACTTCAAGAGGGTACTACCCAGACCCCATGCTGGCCTTAAACCTTAAGGGCTTGTCTTGTGTGCCTTGTGTGCCTTACATATTTGCCTTTGTACATATCTGTGGTGTGTTTAATCATAGCATCATGACATCATCCAGCATCATATGCATTGACTAACCATTTCAGGGGTTCGAATTTTCATCTTTGTTCTTGTTTTGTAGGACATGGAAACTGTTCGTAGAAAGACAATTCAAGTCAGTCTTGTAAGGATCCCTCCTCAGCTTAAGGAGCTTATATCCAGGATTCCCGAGAACTCATCATTCAGTGAAAGGCATGGAAGCCTCATCAGCTTGGTCAACACCAACATTGAGGAAGACATGATAAAGGTCCTGTTCCAGTTCTTTGACCCTCTGCATCACTGTTTCACCTTCTTGGACTATCAGTTGGTACCTACATTGGAGGAGTTCTTCCGGCTCCTGAAGATCCCTATCCTCGATCAGCTGCCCTTCAACGGTACAGAAAAGGAACCTAAGCTTGAAGAGATTGCTAAAGCCTTGCACCTACAGTCATCTGACCTCAAGGGACATTGGGAAGTTAGAAGTGGTACCAAAGGGTTCTTAGCCAGGTTTCTGTTTGAAAAAGCCCTTGGATGTTGGAACTCCCTTGACTTGCAAGCTTTTGAAGAGATTGTGGCCCTCCTTGTCTATGGTTTGGTGTTGTTTCCTAACCCAGATCAGCTTATTGATATCAGTGCTGTTCAGATCTTTATGTCCAGGAATCCTATACCTACATTGCTGGGGGACATCCTTCACTCATGTTACACTCGAACCATGAGAAAAAGAGGTGTCCTTATGTGTTGCACTCCTCTCCTGGGAAGGTGGTTTATTTCGCACCTTCCACAATCTGTCCTGAAGAATGAGCGGGGTTTGAGGTGGTCACAACGGTTGATGACTCTTACACATGCAGATATACATTGGTGCCCTAGGTCCAGAGAAGATGTCACTGTCATTGATCGTTGCGGGGAGTATCCTAATGTTCCTTTACTTGGAATCAGAGGAGGTATTACTTATAGCCCATGCCTGGCTTGGAGACAGTTTGGTTATGCTCGGAGGGACAGTCCTCATGACATGTTAATTCCTGACATAGTTTTTGACTTCGACAACGATACTCAAGGACTTCGCCAGAGATTTATCAGAGCTTGGAGGATGCCAAGTAGGATAGACAGCAAAACACTGGGGCACAGGAACTCCATCCCATTGGAACCCTATCTCAAGTGGGTACGCGCCCGCTCTCAGAAGTTAGTGATGCCTTATCCTCACATGATCCCGGTAATCAAAGAACCAGTCTTGGAAGGGGAAGTGTCCTACACTATTCAGCACCCTGATATGCCCACATCCTGGGAGGAGATGCAGAAGAGCTGGATCCAGCTTAAGGAAGAAAGGAATTCTCTTGAGACTAATCTGCATGCCAGTGAAAAGAAGGTCTTGGAGCTCACTCGCCTGTTGCATGAGGAGAGGAATCTCAACACCTACATAGCTCCGAAGAGGATGCGCAGTGTATTTTGGGATTGATTTGATTTTTGTACTTTTTGCCCATGAGGCTTTGATGTATTAAACAATGACTTCTTTAATGATAATGGGTGTTCTTTTTTTGTCTACAACGAATTTGAACTTTCGAACCCTTGAATGCATTGCATACGCATTTCATACATCATGTGCATAGCAGGTTTTCCCTCTTTTCAGGTTGCTTACAGTTCTTCGCTGTTTATTTCAGCATCATGAATCCCGAATCTGCATCAACCGAGACATCGACCAAGGCTCTTCAGGCGCAGAATGCGCAGTTTCAAGAACTAATCAAGGGTCTGGCTAAAGGCCAAGAAGAATTAAAGACTATGCTCCTGAAGAAGGAGAAGAAGAAGAAGAGAAGAACTGTTCTGTTCAACTCGGGCCGAAGGTTTGGCAATACTCTGCAACACGAAGAGGCTGGTTCTTCTGTTGGCAAGAGTCCTTCTCAGGCAGAAGTAAAGGTCCCTAGTCCGGTAGTCTCCGACAACGAGACAGATTTTGATGAAGAGCAGTACCCTCCTGCAGACGACAGATATAAGCAACTGGAGGACAGGTTGAAGGCTATGGAGGTTCAACAGGTACCTGGGCTGGATTTCGGAGATCTGGGTTTGTCGACTGGTGTGATCATCCCTCACAAGTTCAAAGCACCATCCTTCTCTAAGTATGACGGGGCGTCTTGTCCCAAGCTGCATTTAAGGTCCTATGTTCGGAAAATTCAGCCGTACTCTGCGGATAAGAATTTATGGATCCACTTCTTCCAGGAGAGTCTTTCAGGGACTCATCTCGAATGGTTCTATCAGCTGGATGGGACCAAAGTTCGTAACTGGGAGGAGTTGGCTACTGCTTTCTACAAGCAGTATCAATATAATGCCGACCTTGCCCCTACACGTACCCAACTCCAGGGTATGTCGCTAGGTGCAAGCGAAGGTTTTAAGGAGTACGCTCAGAAGTGGAGAGACCTGGCTGGTAGGGTGCAGCCACCGTTGACTGATCGGGAGCTGGTAGACATGTTCTTGGGGACCCTATCTGGGCCATTTTTCAACCATCTCATCGGAAATTCTTCTGTTGGGTTCACTGATTTAATCTTGACTGGAGAGAGGATTGAAGCTGGGTTAAAATCTGGAAAAATTCCGAAGGGTGCATCATCTAGTTCAGAAAAGAAACCATTCAAGAAGGAGTCTAGCGCCGTATATGGTTCCAGGAGATCAGAGAGACATGAACACCGCCAATATGTCAGTGCGGTAATGATTGCTAAGCCTGCTGCCGCTCCCCGGCCAAACAATACTCAGAAGGTTGAAAGACCCCGGAGAGAATTCACCCGTTTAAACATGACTTTGTCGCAGATCCTGCCACAGTTGCTCTCAACTAATTTAGTGACTGTCAGGGAGGCGCCGAAGTTCCCCAATACTGCATCCCCCAAGTACAACCCGAATGCTCGTTGTGCTTACCACTCAGATAGCCCGGGGCACTCTACTGATGACTGTTGGGCACTAAAGAACAAGCTGCAGGACCTCATTGACGCCAAGGAGGTACAGTTTGAGGCATCTGACAAGCCCAATGTGGTGACGGCTCCCCTACCTGCTCATGGAGTAAATGCTATCGGGGATGAAGAGGAAGTTGATGAAGCTGAGTTTGATAGCTGGATCTACCCGGCAACTGACGGTGGACTTAACAATTGGAGCGCAAAGGACAATCTCCCTGTTTCTTTTGTTACTAAGTAATGAATTCCTATGTTTTGTTATTTTGTAATAAACCATGATAAACTCTATGGCCCGGTGTCTTACCCGAGGCACCGTGGTTCTATTTGTGAGGGCATACAAACTGTCATTTGATACATCATGAATGAAAATCTTGGACGTTTTTCGCATTGCAAATATTGTGCTCCTTTTCTGTCTTTCTTTTCCTTTACATAATTTTCAAAGCAGCTGTATTTACACACACACTCACTCATACAGGTTTCAATCCACTCTTGATCTCACTGATAACAACTCTGCTACTGCCAATTATGACTTCGAAAATCCGATCAACTTAGCCGAAGACGAAGGTGAAGATGATTGCGAAGTGCCTGGCGAGCTTGCAAGACTGTTGCTTCAGGAAGAGAGGGCAATTCAACCCCACGAAGAGCCAGTGGAAACAATAAACTTGGGTACTGAAGCAGACAGGAAAGAGGTAAAGATTGGTGCTAACCTAGAGCTCAGCGTGAAGCAACGGTTAACCAAGATGTTACATGATTATATGGAGATCTTTGCCTGGTCCTACGAAGACATGCCCGGGTTGGATACCGATATTGTCGTCCATCACTTGCCGACTAAGGAAGACTGCCCTCCAGTTAAACAAAAGGTCCGTAGGATGCGTCCAGAGATGTCCGAGAAGATTAAAGCCGAGGTCATGAAACAGTTTGATGCCGGTTTCCTTGCAGTGACTTCTTACCCTCAGTGGGTTGCTAATGTGGTGCCGGTACCTAAGAAGGACGGTAAAGTCAGAATGTGTGTCGACTACAGGGATCTAAACAGGGCCAGCCCCAAAGATGACTTCCCCTTACCTCACATTGATGTCCTTGTTGATAATACGGCTCAGCACAAAGTATTCTCTTTCATGGATGGCTTTTCAGGTTACAATCAGATCAAGATGGCACCTGAAGACATGGAAAAGACTACATTTGTTACTCAGTGGGGCACCTTCTGTTATAAGGTCATGCCATTTGGACTAAAAAACGTTGGGGCAACCTACCAACGTGCCATGGTTGCTTTATTCCATGACATGATCCATCACGAGATAGAGGTGTATGTGGACGACATGATCGCGAGGTCCCAGACTGAGGAGGAGCATCTAGATCATCTGCAGAAGTTGTTTGACCGGTTGAAACTATACAAGCTGAGATTAAACCCGAACAAGTGCACCTTCGGGGTAAGATCTGGAAAATTGCTAGGCTTCGTGGTCAGTGACAAGGGAATTCAAGTGGACCCTGCTAAGATCAAAGCTATTCAAGAGATGCCAGTTCCTAAGACAGAGAAGGAAGTCAGAGGCTTTTTAGGACGCCTGAACTACATTGCTCGCTTCATCTCACATCTGACTGCTACATGTGAGCCAATCTTCAAGCTGCTGAAGAAAGATCAGGTAGTACGTTGGAACGATGAATGTCAGGTTGCCTTTGACAAAATCAAAGAGTATCTCCAAGAACCACCTATCCTTATGCCACCAGTTGAAGGGAGACCTCTGATACTATACCTGACAGTGCTTGACAACTCAATGGGGTGCGTGCTGGGGCAGCATGACGAGTCTGGCCGAAAAGAGCATGCCATTTATTACCTTAGAAAAAAGTTTACCGACTGTGAGACCCGATACTCACTGCTTGAGAAAACTTGCTGCGCTTTGGTATGGGCTGCTCGCCGGCTGAGACAGTATATGCTGACTCATACCACCTTGTTGATCTCAAAAATGGATCCGATAAAGTACATATTCGAAAAGCCTGCTCTGTCTGGGAGAATTGCAAGATGGCAAATGATCTTGACGGAATACGACATTCAGTACACGACCCAGAAAGCCATCAAGGGAAGTGTATTGGCAGACCACTTGGCACATCAAGCTGTAGATGACTATCAATCAATGAACTTCGAGTTTCCGGATGAAAGCATTATGATTGTAACTGATTGTGAAGTACCTGGACCGGATGAAGGACCTGAACCAGGATCCCAATGGTCTATGCACTTTGACGGAGCCTCCAATGCTTTGGGAAACGGTATCGGCGCCATCATCATATCTCCACAAGGTACTCATACTCCACTCACTGCCCGGCTGTGTTTCAACTGTACCAATAACATGGCGGAGTATGAGGCGTGTATCATGGGTCTTCAAGCTGCGATCGACCTAAGGATCAAATTTCTGAGTGTCTTCGGAGATTCCGCGCTTGTGATCAATCAGATCAAGGGAGAGTGGGATACGAAACATCCAAACCTGATTCCTTACAGAGAATGTGTGTTGACCCTGATCCCCCACTTCACGGAGATAACCTTTGAGCACTTTCCAAGAGAAGAGAATCAGTTAGCGGACGCGTTAGCTACAATGTCTTCAATGTTCAAGGTCAAATGGGATAATGAAGCTCCCCGGATCATCATCTGGAAACTGGACGAACCGGCATATTGTTGTGATCTCGAAACTGAATTGGTGACCGAGAAGCCTTGGTACCATGAAGTGAAGAGATATCTGGAAACTCAGGAATACCCTGAAGGTGCATCTATCAATGATAAGAAATTCCTGAGGAGGTTTGCAGCCAAATTCTTCCTTAGCAACGGTATCCTGTACAAGAGAAACCATGATTCAACCTTACTGCGTTGTGTGGATAAGACTGAAGCAGAAAGAATCATGGAAGAGCTACATGAAGGGAACTTTGGTACACATTCCAGTGGACATACTATGGCTAAGAAAATCCTACGTGCAGGATATTATTGGTCCACAATGGAAGCTGATTGTTACCAACATTCCAGGACGTGCCACAAGTGCCAGATCTATGCAGATAAGGTGCATGTTCCTCCGGTCCCCCTGAATGTTCTGACCGCACCTTGGCCATTTGCAATGTGGGGCATAGATATGATCGGCGAGATCAAACCTACGGCATCTAATGGACATCTCTTCATCCTAGTGGCGATTGATTATTTTACGAAGTGGGTTAAGGCAGCATCCTATGCTACGGTAACCAAGACTGTGGTGGCACGGTTCATTCGGCATAACCTGATCTGTCGGTACGGCGTCCCTGAGCGGATTATTACAGACAACGGTACCAATCTAAACAACAAGATGATCGCTGAGCTCTGCGAACAGTTCAAGATACAGCACCACAATTCTTCTCCTTACAGACCGAAGATGAATGGGGCTGTAGAAGCAGCAAATAAGAACATCAAGAAAATCGTGCAGAAGATGACAGTGACCTATAAAGATTGGCACGAGATGTTACCGTTCGCTCTGCATGGGTACCGTACCTCAGCTAGGACGTCAACCGGGGCAACTCCTTTCTCTCTGGTTTATGGCATGGAGGCAGTCTTGCCGATCGAAGTACAAATTCCCTCTCTCCGGATAATGAAGGATGCAAATCTGAACGAAGATGATTGGATCCAGACACGACTTGATTAGCTCAACCTCATTGACGAAAAGAGACTTGCTGCTATCTGTCATGGTCAGACGTATCAGAAACGGATGATCAGGGCATTTAACAAAAAGGTCAGACCACAGGAATATCAAGTTGGGGATCTGGTTATCAAGCGAATCATCCTTCCTCAGAGTGATCCAAGGGGCAAATGGACCCCTACGTACGAAGGGCCATTTGTGGTTAAGCATGTGTTCTCAGGAGGAGCAATGATATTAACCAACATGGATGGTGACGACCTCCCTCACCCCGCCAATGCAGACATAGTTAAAAAATACTACGCATGAAAACAAGACCCGCTAGGCTGACATGCCTAGGCAAAAATTAGGGCTTCCCGTCGAACCAAAAGGGTTCGGGCAAAATGAAGGGATGAAAATGAAAAAATCTGTACACCCGGCAAGTCGAAAACCTGAAAAGGCGGCTTGGGCAAAAATGGGTATCCCGGTGGACTGAAAACCCGAAAGGGCAGTCCAGGCAAAAATTAGGGATAAAGCGTAATACTATGTCTCATTGGATCACTTTGCATCCAGAATCCGGTATCTATATCAAGTTCAGACGGCATCGATCAGTCAGCTTCACCTTCAACCAAGGTCATCAAGTGATGAGACGCTCAGAGTTATAAAGGCAATAGCAGAGTTGAAACCCAGTGGGATCATTCATATTTCACACAGCTGTTTTACTTCTTTTGTACAAAATTTGTATAAACTCTCTTGTTCGGCGACGGTCCTCTTACTAGGACGTCAGCCTCTTGTACACAAAAACGCCTATTCACAGGCCATTCAAAAATCAATACAAATATATTTTCAGTTAAATGTGCCAAGTATTTTTCCTTTTTTCTGTTTTGTTTTGCGAAGAACGTCCAAGGTTCAATTTGTGATATATGCATTGACAATAATTTGCTAACTCATAAATATTTGCATACGAAACAAAGGAATTAATTGCAGGTGACACTAGAAACAGGGGCAATAAAAGAGTTGTCTGAGCAGTCTAATTGTTCTATCCTCCAAGGTACCAAGGTAGGTTCAACTAAAGAACACGACCAAGTACATCTTAATTCCCCAGAGAGTAGGTCAGCAGTCAGTGCCGTATTCTCCAAGCAGAATCATCAACATATCAAGGAAATTGAGTATCCTCCAATAGATCTCAACATTTCCCCAGCAGCATATATTCATAACAAGCATCCCCGGCAGTCTTGGTCTAAAGATTGTTCCCCGGCGGTACCTCAAATATTCAAAGGAACCACTTCCCTAGCAGATCAAAACTTCCCCAGAAGAGTCCAATCCAGTTTCCCCAGGAAAGTTGGAATATATCCCCAAGCAATAAGCTTATCCCCTCGCAGAACACGAACGCGTCGCCCGGCTTTATTCAAAGAGTTATTTCCTCAACAGGATATAACTGGGTTATCCTCAGCCAAAAGCCACGGAAAGGTCGTCGTCAACGTAGTTCCTTCCTATCCCCAGCGAAGTCCATTCACACTTCCAACAACAAGACATCCTCAGCAAGTTACTATCAACATTCAGCAAAGCATCTCTATCCCCACAGAGTATTGCCTCCCAGCATGGTCGCTAGAATATCTTTTTATCCCCGCAGAATCTTCCATTCGCCAAGTTTATTCCGCAACGGAGTCATCTTCTCCTACCGGTATTCTTGCAACTATCATCCCCAGCGGAAGCAAAATCTATTCTTCAGCATCAGCCCAGGATACGACTTCCCGGCACCCGTCAAGGATTCACTTTCCTAGACGAAAACATACATAAAACTTCACATACATCATTATAACATGCATAGACGCATCATATCATACAATTTTCATTTATGTTGAGAACATCATTGCTTGATTCATATCATGCATTGCATATGATTGACCTTTACCTTTCAGGAAAGATCCAGTTAAATTCTCAAATCACATTTCAAGACCTAGACCGGTTCAGTTAAATCGTCCCAAGATTTTCCTGATGCTTATCCAGTCAAAGGCCTTCTCTGGTTCAGTCAGATCGACCCTAAGATCTCCATGATGCTTATCCAGTTGAAGATATTTCAAGACCTAGACCGGTTCAGTTAAATCGTCCCAAGATTTTCCTGATGCTTATCCAGTCAAAGGCCTTCTCTGGTTCAGTCAGATCGACCCTAAGATCTCCCTGATGCTTATCCAGTTGAAGATATTTCAAGACCTAGACCGGTTCAGTTAAATCGTCCCAAGATTTTCCTGATGCTTATCCAGTCAAAGGCCTTCTCTGGTTCAGTCAGATCGACCCTAAGATCTCCCTGATGCTTATCCAGTTGAAGATATTTCAAGACTTAGACCGGTTCAGTTAAATCGACCCTAAGATTTTCCTGATGCTTATCCAGTCAAAGGCCTTCTCTGGTTCAGTCAGATCGACCCTAAGATCTCCCTGATGCTTATCCAGTTGAAGATATTTCAAGACCTAGACCGGTTCAGTTAAGTCGACCCCAAGATTTTCCTGATGCTTATCCAGTCAAAGGCCTCCTCTGGTTCAGTCAGATCGACCCTAAGATCTCCCTGATTCTTATCCCAGTAGAAGACACCCAAGATTTTTCTCAACGAGCATTGTTGAAGTTAAAGTCACTCAAGATTTTTCTCAACGAGCATTGTTGAAGTTAAAGTCACCCAAGATTTTTCTCAACGAGCGTTGTTGAAGTTAAAGTCACCCAAGATTTTTCTCAACGAGCGTTGTTGAAGTTAAAATCACCCAAGATTTTTCTCAACGAGCGTTGTTGAAGTTAAAGTAACCCAAGATTTTTCTCAACGAGCGTTGTTGAAGTTAAAGTCGCCAAAGGTTCTCTTATCATCCATGCTAAGGCAGTAACCATCCCTGGTTCATTCATCGCCGTTTGAAGCTCCAGACTCAGCTCCTGTAACCAGTCAGGACACATCTATACCAAGCATCTAAAATCAGCTCCTGCAACGTGTCAGGTACTCATTTGTCTCTTGCAGGTATGCAGGTTCTCGCTAAGGAATCTCGTACGCGATCAACATCCAGATGGCATCTATAAGCCCATCATCCTATTCATCAATCTCCAAATGGCATCTATAAGCCCATTCCCACCACACTGCTAACATGTGAGCGCAAATTTCTGGGCACTCTAGTGTTCAATCATCTTCTACCCTCGGATTACGAAAGGCACGTCCGCCAATCTGCATCCTCAGGTCTAAGAAGATTGAACAGGGGCAACTGTTGCACCCCAAAATTTGCCCTCCCATATCCCTCAAGAAATTACCAAGCCAAGTCACAAAATTCCCCAAGGGTTGTACAGTGCAAAGGTCTCCTATACAGTCAAAACTAGGGTTTGGGTTCTGATCAAGAAAATGAAGTTTTCAAAGGCCCAATCAAGTCTCATATGCTTACAAATATGGTCAAGCATCCTCACATCAAGTTTCAAGACATTCAGCTCAAAATTGCACAGTCAAAACCCTAAATTGCACTACAGTCAACTGTAGGGGCAAAATGGTCATTTGACAGTCAAAAGTTCAAATTTTTGGTCAACATATCATTTTGAAGCCACAAACATCATTTGATCAATGCTTGATCATGATTCTCAAAATTTGGCTCAGAAATCATCAAAGATGCAAAAGTTTCCTTATTTGGACAGCTGAAAAAGTCAACTGAAATTGACCAGGGCATAACTTTCACATGGATTATCAGAAAAATTCCATCCAAAGCTCATTTTGAAGAGAAAGACATTTCCTACAACTCATCTTCATACTTCAAGTCCAAGAAATGCTCTCACAAAAAGTTATCAATTTCAACATTATAGGTCATTTTCAAAAGTCAACAAAAAGGGACTTTAAGTCAAAGGCCATAACTTGAGATTGGTAAATCAAAATGACATGGGACCAAAGACATTGGTTAGAGGACTCAAAGACCTTTCCAAAATGTCCAAGAACATGAGAAAAGCTTAAAAATTGAGCAAGTTATGCCTTGTGGAAGTTGGGAAATATTTGGATATTTTGAAAAGTCAACTTTGATCCAAATGACCTAAAAATGCTAATGGGCCCATTTTTCTTCCATGATTCATCATTCCAAGCATATGCACGACCACTTGGCCCAAAGGGAAGTATTTTCTCATTTTTTATTTATTTATTTGAATTATTATTAATATTAATTCATTTAAATCATTTAAATATGTGGAAAATATATAACTTGACCTAAAAAAAATCTTTTCATGCATGTTTGCCATCAAGATTTCGTGCACATGCTGATTAGGAAAGAATTGGTTTGATTGGATGCTAATTGATACAAAAACCATGTGAAAAAGATTGAAAACATAATGGAAAAAAATCAAATATTCAATCCATGATTGCAAGAGATTTTCATCAGTTTTGTTAACCTAATAGCCTCACTACATAATCAGAAACCAAAACCTAATGCATACACACTGAAAGCTGCGCTAAAAGTCCATGAACAAACTTGGAAAAATTCTCTAAAAAGTCAAAACTGTAAACCACTCTAGAGGTCGATTCAAGCCCTAATATTCATTCCATTGGCTTCCTCAAGTCTCCCTGAACACGTTCCAATCCAAAACATCAACTCAAACTCCAAGAATTGGTAGATTGAACGCAAACTGCATCAAGAAAATTGCTTAATCGTGTTTTAATTTTGAAGCATAATCATTGCATTTTTTTATGGATTATTACTCATTGATGATTTCTGATGCTAACTGTACCATTTAATTGTGTTTTTGTACTCCCAACGCGATTTCACCATGTTAGTTTTCTAGGGTTTTCAGAGCTTGGATTTAGGGCTTTTGCAAAGAGGAAAAATTAAGCCTCAAAACCATGACCATTAGACTCAGCACATGGAGACGAAGAGGAATCTACCCTCGCGCTCAATTTATGAGCGTTGAGGGGCTAGTCGCTATTTTCTCAAAACGTCCTTAAAACCACGCTTAAGAAACCGTTGCCATATGTTTTTGTTTTCAGGAACGCATGGAGAAGATGGAGTCGTGGCATCAAGTGGTTGGTCCGTTTAAAAAAGTGGCGCGCGGACCCACTAACGCTTTGTTTTTCTTTTATATTATTTCTTTGTTATTAATATATCAAAAGAACTTAGTGGCTCAGCTGGCAAGGTGTGATTGTTATTAACCCTCATGACCTGGGTTCAAGTCCCAGGTCTTGCATCTTTCAGTATTGTTTTTCTATATGTCATCCCATGCAGATTCAGCGCTAGCGACCACCATGCGTCTCTCCAATCCAACTTGCCACGTCCACTTAGAGATCAATCTAAAGGCTGAGATTGAAGGGACATCCTAAACCCCAGTCAACGTGCCATATTGCATCTGGAAAAAGTCAATGGGCCAAAGCTTGCTGGGCCAGAATTTCACCATAAAACCTCCATATTGGGGCCTGAACCCCCCCCCTGGTTTGCCTTCTCTATATCTTTTTTATTTTATTTCCAATTATGATTTTATTTTCTTTATTTGTTTAAGTTAATTAATTATATTTTTTATAAAATACAAATATACAAAAAATGCCTAAAAAATCAGAAAAAGATGAAAACATAATAAATTATTTTATTCCAATATTTTCATAAATAAATTAATATGTAGTTATTTAGTTTTAAATTAGGTTGTGATTTTAATTTCTTTTAATAACAAAAATACAAAAAAAACATAGAATTAGGTTTAATTGTTAATTTTATTCCTCTCAATTTTTCTTTTTTTTATAATAATATTACTCATTTTATTTTCATAATTAAATTGTACATAAAAGAATTTAGGTTTAATTTAGGTTATATTTTAATATTTTCATAACAAACTTAAAAACCATTAGAATTAGGGTTAGTTAATTTTAATTAATTCTTTTTTCTATTAAATCTTAAAAAACATAAAAATACCCAAGAATAATTTCCTTTAATTTTAATTTTAATTCCTCATTAATTTAATCTTTTTTTTGTTAATTAAATTCATTAACTTTAATTTTTTGCAAAAGGGTCCAACGCCCTCGTTCGTAATTTATTTAATTCGCGTATTTATTTTCTTTCGTTTAAATAATTATGTATCTCCCCCAAAGCCTTGTAACAATTTAACTTCTCGCACTTTTATTTCTTTTGCTTTATTTACTTTCCGTCAGATCGGGTCCGGTTTAATTTTGGCGGTGTGGACCCGCGCCATTTGTAATAGTTTAGAATTTACTTTTCCCGCAGATATTAACTGTTAAACAAAGCATGCAAGAATGAATGACCATAATAAAATCAAGCGTAGATCACTTTAACATGACAAGACAAATACAAATGAAAACGACACACGAATCGCACACACCACCCCTAGGGTACGCCTCACTGTTGCCTTGCCTTCAAAAGGTGATCGTCGAGTAGAGGATGTTTTAGTAAGTCCTCATGATCCGGGAACCTGGCATGAGGGTAGCTTCTAAGGTGTCTTCCCATTGCTCTGGTGATCACCATGTCCCGAACCTCGAATTGACCCGAACACCTCCAACGGTGGTGCTACCTACCTCTCAATGGTGGGATGGCACTACTTTAAAGGACATTTACACAGACGAATTCCTTAGGGTAGGTAGGTTCTCATAGATACTTGCTCTCCTCAAAACAAACAAAAATCTTTTCACACCGACACTTTTCAAAAGCTTTCAAAACAATTTTTCAAACACTCTGACACAAGAGTCGATCTGAAACTTTCAAAGAAACTTTTTTAAACCCACAGTTGAAAAGCAAATAAACATTTTTGAAAACACAAATGAGCAAGTATCTAAGATCCCATGGATAACCATGGATAGAAAGGGTGCTAACACCTTCCCTTTCTATAACCTACCTCCCGAACCGAGAGCAATCTCTTTAAGGAATTTTTCTGTGCTTTTGTCCTTTCCATTTGGAGAAAATAAAAGACGGTGGCGACTCTTGTTTCCGCGACATTTCGCGAACCAGCGTTAAACAGTCAGTTCCAGATCCACCGATCACACACACTACCTATACTAACTTCAGAGGCAGATATGTACAATCTCATGGGCTTCCCCCATGAAGGTGGAGACAATATAGGAGGCTGAGATAGGTATCTTTTTATCCTGTCAAATGCCTCCTGATGGGCTTTGTTCCATTCGAAGGCTTGGCCTTGCTTTAGTCGAAGCAACAGAGAGAAAGCTTGGGTTCTTCCACTCAGATTCGAAATGAATCTTCTGAGGAAGTTAATCTTCCCTAGCAGAGATTGCAGCTCCCTTTTTGACGTAGGTGCTTTTGTCTCCATTATGGCTTTGGTTTTGTTCTGGTTGATCTCAATCCCTTTCTTGTGAACCACAAAACCAAGGAAATCTCCAGCCTGCACAAAAAAATGCACATTTAAGGGGGTTCATCTTTAAGCCATGTTTTCTCATTCGTTCGAATGATTGGCTCAGATGATGCAAATGTGTTTCTGCAGATATAGATTTGATGACTATATCATCAATGTACACCTGCATAAAGGTTTCAATGAAATCATGAAAAATCGAATTCATTGCCCTTTGATAAGTTGCCTCAGCGTTCTTTAAACCAAAAGGAATCACCACCCATTCGTAGGTGCCTAAGGCTCCTGGGCAACGAAATGCTGTCTTGGCAACATCTTCTTCAGCAATAAAAATCTGATTATACCCAGAGTATCCATCTAACATACTCAAGTATTCGAACCCTGCAGCAGAGTCTACTAGCATTTCTGCCACAGGCATGGAGTACTCATCTTTAGGGGTTGCAGTGTTTAAATCCCTAAAATCTATGCAAATTCTTAAAGAACCATTTTTCTTAATAACAGGTACTATATTTGCTAACCATTCAGCGTACCTTGTGGTTCTGATGAATTTGCAACGCAGCAACCTTTCGATCTCAGTTTTAATCTTTGTGAGAACCGCTGGTGCGAATCTTCTGGGAGTTTGTTTGATGGGCTTCTTGCCATCTTTGATTGGCAGTCTGTGTTTGACTAACTCCCTCTTTAAACCAGGCATTTCGTCATAATCCCATGCGAAGCAATCTTTGTTTTCCTTGAGGACTTCGATTACTTCCTGCTTGAGGCCTGGGCTAAGTTTTGCACTTATTTAGGTTATTCTTTTCGTGTTTTCATCCCCTAAGTTGACTTCTTCGAGTGGATCCTGCGCCAACATTTTGGCACCTGAGTCTATGGGGTCCTTTTCGAAGCCTAAGGGTTCTTTATCGTAGATGGCGTCCAACCTTTGATCCATCTCAAGCTCTTTAAAGGGTGAGCATTTCGAGCCATCCCCGCTTATTTCGTTCATCTTTACAGCTAATTTATTTATTTCAGCCTCTAAGGCCGCCTTTGATTCGTTCTCAGCAATATAGGCCGAAATCCTTTCAAAAAAGGTAGACTCAGTCATGGATAAGGTTGTCGAAGTCCCAGCCTGCTGGCCGTCTTTGTATAGTACTTTCGACTTCCTCGTCTTCACTGATTATTCTTCTATCCCAGTATAGGCCATCATGGCGAAGGGTCATGTAGTAGTGGGCGTTTCTGGTTTCGTTGATTTCGTCATTTGGAACACACGGAGCAATCTTTGCCAGATGTTTGTCATAATCCCTCTTGTCAACTAAATTGACTGTTGACATGAAGTAACTCTGGTCTGCTTCGATGTTTTCCACGATGCCATCTTCTCTCCATAGAACTAATCTCTAATGCATTGACGAAGGAACTGCCCCTACGCTATGGTGGGCCTACAGCTTGAGCCTATTGTCAAGTCCAACTGAACCACTCCCAGTGTTTTGCCCATTTTCCCTTCATAATTGGATAGAACCATATTGTGGGGCTTGATGTCTCCTTCGCGGATCTCTAATCTTTTCAGCATGAAGTGGAGTATCAAATTGACTGCAGCACCCACATCCACTAGAACCTTATTCACGCCATGGGCACCAACTTTTGCCCGAATAAATAGTGGCTTAAGATGGTTCTGCATAGCTGGTTCTGGACGTTCGAAGAACGCATTTTGCTCCTCGACAGCCCCATTGTCCATCACATAGTAGCACACAGGCCTATGCTTCATCAAATTTATGGTATCTTCTTCCTCATACTCATCAATTTCAGTTTCCTGTCCAAATTCACAGGGAAGCACAGATACCACGTTGCAGTTTAGGTTGAACGAAGACTCCCCCTCCGATTCGAAGTTATCCGTGATCACATCTTCGTCTTCTTCTGGACCTGGAGTGTATTCCTTTGGTTCATCTAGTTGTACTTCAAAGAAAAGCCTCCTATTAACTAGGGGTTTGTCTTCAGTTTGATTTTTTGGTGTGGGTTTATTGGTGCTAGATTCACCTTGGTTCCTTGTTGAGGTTGCCCCTTTATTTGCCACAACTTCCCTCTCAGCCTTTCGAATCCTCTACTGCCTTCGCCACTGGGATCTCGACATGGGGTTCCTCCCTTTGTAGTTCTCTAATCTTACCTCTTCCCTTTTTGCTATGTTTAATTGCCTCCTGTATGTCATAGCATGGCGTGCATTTCGTTCGGTGTTTCTCCATCTGTCTTTGCCTTTGTCATTTCTGACTTGCAACCATCTGTCGGTTGGCACTTCAGCAGGGAGTTTGAAAGTCACTCTTCGAGCAGCCTTGGGATGAGGACTATCAGGCCTTCGTTGTTTGTGTCTGCTATCGAAACGTGGGCCCATCTGAACATTTTCTTGATGGTTCCAGCAAGGGGCGAAGGGAATTGTTTCGAAGGCTCTGGCCATGCTTTGATCATACACAGCAGAACACCTTGGGCATATCAAGCACTTGGTTGCCCCTTTGTAGCAGCGAAACACAAATTCCAACAAACTTTCTCCAGCCTTAGGATAACACCTGAATAGCTGGTTATCCTGGCGCCAATTGTTGCCAGTTCGAGCCCTCTGTACCCTTTCGAAGTTCGCAGCGATTCTCTGATTGCAGAGGATGCTGCACCTAGGGCATAGTATCATTCATGTATCTCCCTTGTGGCACGTCATGAGGTAATCCTTGAGACTAGCATCTCCAGCATGATTATCCTCCATTTTATACTTCTCTTTTTCTAAGTATCTTTCTACCTCCTCCATCTCAGAGCGGGGCCTCTCCATATCCACCATGTTTACCTCAACATCCTCCCCCTTAGCTTCATCGTCTCCCCATCCCGTGGGTTTTATATCTTCAATGTGGACTTTTGAACTCTCTGGGGCGGAATATTTGACCAAATAGTCAAATTTTCCACTGGGTTCCCCTAAAGTGTCCCATATTTCTTTCTGAGGGGAAGTTGGCTTCGTGATTTGGACTTTCTCCAATTCCATCCTCAGGCCTTCAGTGACCTGTGTCAATTCTTGGTTTTGATTTTCCTGGCCTTCAGTAGCCTGGATTTCTTTTGCAACAGCTAAAGGTGCTGCTTCAATCAAAGTCTCTGGTAGCTTCTGGACGTCTTCAGTGACCTCCTTATCGACTTCGACCATCACCCAGCTTTCGTTTTCAGTACCTTTCTCTCCTATTGGGACATCACTTTGGTCAGCTTCCACCATGTTAATCTCTCCAATGCATGCAGGCCTGGAGTAGTTGGTGTCTACGACGTCCAAGGGATCTTCGTCCACTTTCATTTTTGCTTTATCAGCAAACTTCAGTCTGCCATCTTTGATTGCATTCTGAATTAGGTCCCTGAAAAGAAAACACTGTGAGGTTTTGTGGCCTAGGAAACTATGATATTTGCAAAATCCTCTCTTCTTTCTTTGATCTAAAGGAGGAATTTTGACATTTGATGGCACAATGAGTTGGCCATCTTTGACAAGTAAATCAAAAATCTCGTCACATTTAGTGACATCAAAGGTATAAACCTTCTTTGGGAATTTGTCACTTTTCTCATTTTCAACAATCTCTTTCCCTTTTGTGGGAACTAATAACTTGCAGGAGTAAGGTGGTGCCTGTTTTAATTCAGCGAGGTCGATTTCGACCTCTTCGAATTCGAATTCAAGATAATCTTTTGCTTCCTCAGTTCCAACATAGGAGATCCTTTCCTTCTTATTATTTTTAAAGACTCTGGCCTTTTCGGCCTTTAGCCTTTCGACCTGTCGAACCCTGTCGGCTAACTGAGCAATGTCCCTCAAATATTGAGTGTCTATTTTCTTTCGAATAGAGTAATCCAGGCCACCAGCGCCCATTTCGACTAACTCATGTTCGGGCACCACTGTGTAACATCTGGATTTCAAAAGCCTAAATCTATTCAGATAATCATCTATGGGTTCTGTGAACTTTCTCTTGACACTGGCTAATTCCTTCAAGCTTATTTTCGACTGTCCCATGTAAAACTGTTCATGGAATAATCTCTCCAAAAGAGCCCAAGTATCAATGGACCCAGGGGGCAAAGTGGTGAACCATGTGAAGGCGTTTTTAGTCAGGGAACTTGGGAAGTATTTGATCCTGAGGTCTTCATTATTGGCTATATCTCCCGCTTCGGTTAGATATCTGGCTATATGTTCGACTGTTGATTCATTAGTATCCCCAGCGAACTTTGTAAATTTAGGGACTTTATATCCCCGTGGTAAATCAGTATGCATTATGCAATCTAATATAGGAGAAGCATAATTTGGCCTTCTCATTCCTGTGTTGAGGCCATTCTGGGCCATAACTCTCTCTATCATGGTGGTTAAATTGTTTTCTGCCAAGATGTTATCGTTTCGAATTCTATGAACGACAGCATCAGCATCTTGATTTCGACCCACCATGACAACCCCCCTAGGTTGTTCTTCTCGAAACTCTGGGATTTCCAGCCTTTCGACCCTCGCCCCTGGTTCCATAATTTCTCTTTGTGGGCCTGGAATCATTGGGGCTTCTAGCCTTTGTGCCCTTGCCCCCAGGTTAACTTCTTCTCTAGGTGGTCTATAAGTTGGGTCGTTAGCAACTTGTTCCATAACAGGGATGTTTGCTCGAACTCCCGCCTGATTCTGCCTACGCCTCTCTGGGGGAGCAAAGAAATCTGCTATTCGACTCATGTTATCTGCGTTTTCTCTGTTTGTCACAGTCACATTTTGTACTATTGGGGCAAATATTTCCTGCATAGTTTGTGCTAATACCCCTATCATGTTATGGTTACTGTCATCCATCAATTGCCTAAAGGCCAACTGGTTTTCTGTGGTTAAAATAGGCATTGTGCTATAACCCACTGACCCTTGGTTATTTGTCATAAACTGATTCGCCCCAGACCCAGACCCTAATTGTGGTGATGAATTTGATGTGGAATTGTGTAAACCTGCCATAAAAGATGTTGGCATTCCATAAGAGGAATTTCTGGTTCTATTACCATCGAAACCGGGTGGTCTAGTTAGTGGAGTGGCGAAATGGGTTTGTGTCCCTGATGGTGGAACAAATCCCCCAGGATAACCAATGGTTCCAGTATTTCCTAAGATCGAACTATTAGTTGATATGCCACTTACTCCATTAGTGGCTATATTACTGGTAGAAGATGCAACAGACTGTGCATTCGAAGGGGTCACATTAGACGTTCCCATCGAAGCGGACACATTAGTGCCTGTTGTATGTGGGGCATTTTGTTCCCCTTGTTGATTGTCAGAATTGGACATCTTGTTCAAACGTTTTCTTCTGGATAAGGGTTAATTGTTGTTGGTTATTTTACCACTTCTTAGGTTCATAAAACAACAAACTTATCACTCAGAGGGTCTTTTTATAATGGTTATGTCTCAACAATCTTTATTTATGTTCTAAATTTCATAATGTCCAACGATTGGTCCCACCGGGTGTGCCAATTTGTTTACAGTGATTTCTGGTAAACAACCGCTAGTCCTCCAAACTATCGAATAAACTTACTGACTGTTATTCAATTTCTCTGGTAACTCGCAGGATCGACTAGATTGATCCTAGGACGTGTTGGTCATTAGGGTAACTCTTATGATCGAACAGGTATTCATGGTTGGCATTTAGAATGTTGTGTAGGTGTTTGACTTATTTCGATTTCTCTCTTAAAGATCTAAAGGTGTAATCAAAATATATGTGCGCGAAACTAAATTGCATGAATAAAGGTTAATTGTAAAGACATGTAAAAACTGCATAAAAGACAAGTAAATGACTTCGAAACATAAAAAACACAGTTAATGTAAAAGATGCTCTGGAATGTAAAAGATTCAAATTATGAAGAAAGCGTTTAATGCAAGAAAACTGTAAAATTGCTTTAAGTGAAAAAGGGTGTTCGAAGGGTAAAAACTTGAAGATAAAGGCATGAAATGTATAACAGTTTCTGAAATGTAAAGTATTTGAAATGGAAGGAAAGCATTTAAATGTAAGGCATCAGTGAAAAGATTTCGAATAAAAAGACTTTAGATGCAAAAACTTGTAAATGGTATTGACATAAAGATAAAGGAAAGTACTGGAAATGATAAAGGGTTTTCATTAAATCATAAATATGTGGTGCTATCATACGTACATTGCTCTTGCATTCGTTTCCCTAGCCATGTGGTAATTTGAATGTTTACTGAGTGTTTTTGTACAATAGATATGACACACGAAATCCTAATGCTAAGACTTCTATTTATACTACTTCGACCATAACGGTCTTGCTATAAGATTCTGCCACGTTCAGAACATGCAGAGCAATTCCTCTCTCTTGCTTCCACGCGTCTTCGAATGCTCCAGCGCATATATTTCAAATTTCGAACATCCCGCTTGCATTTGAATTTCAAATGTTTTGGCACTTCTTCGCTTCGAACGCACTTCTTAGACACAGCCTTGTTATCATTTCGAGACTTCTTTGGATATATTCTCATAACTGTCACTTGAAGCTCCAAGCTTTGATATGCTCATTCGAAGCATTGCTTCTACTATTTCGAAACATGACGTTTTGTTTCATTTCGATCGAAACGTCCAATTTACTTTGCTTCTAATAATATTATCAAAATCTTCAGCCAACACCTAGCAAATGGCAAATTAAGCTCAACCATGGACTCAAGGACTCAAGGGCATCATGTTGACTTATTCAACAAGTTCAAAAGATCTCAAATGCATAAGATTGACGGATGAATTTTTCAGTCAACTGATCAAAATTTCACTGTACACTGAAAAGTCAAACTTTGACTTTTTGGTCAAAATCAAATGCCAAGGGTCATTTTTCATCAAGATGTGTCAAATTATGAAACTTGTTCATCAAGAAACCCAAAATTGCAAATTAGGGTTTGAAATTGAAAATTTTCATAACTTAGAATTTTTCTAAGTTATGAAATTTTCTTAATTTTTTCTAACTTTGTCCCACATTTTCACCAAGATGAAAATGGATTCAAACAAAACTTACAACATGAAAGTTGTAGTACTATACAAAGTCTACAACTTTGATTCACAAAGTTTTCTCAAAAGAAGCTTGGATCTCAAGTTATGATTTTTGGAACAAAGGTCCCTAAAACTTATAACTTAGAGAAATTTTGCCCTAGTTTAGGCAGGATTTTGACCCATCTTCTTGGCCATTTTTCACATAGTTTCACTTGGAGTCTCAAGTTGCATTTCAAATATGGATTATAATGCATATTTCAAGCTTTCCAAATTTTCCAAGAACTCCTCATACACATTTGTGGTTAGGGAGAATCGAATGCTTGAAGTTGGCAAAAACTCACTTTGTATCCATGGCAAATACATGTTCATACAAGTTGCATTTTCAAACCAGCATGCTTTGTACTTGTTTGAAGGCCTCTAAACCAATTCAAACTCCTTAATTAAATGAAAATCCACTGAGCTAATGCATTATCTTGGCCATTTGGACATTGCACACAAAACTAATCCTTAATTAGAAAAAGGTACATTTCTATTTTGGAAAAGGTATGCTTTATGTCAAAACATGATCTTTGAAGCATAGGGCCAAGATCTCAGAAGCCAAATCAAATACACAAATTCCAGCAACCAAGAGGATTGTGTGCAGCATACTTGAGGGCTGGTACATGCCTGTATTTAGAACTTACACATTCTTGCTTCACAAAGAAGAAAACTTGCAAAATTCTCCCAACTTGAGAACCAACCATTGTTAGCTTAAACAAATATCACAAACAACTTTCACACAACCCTTTGAGCCATAAACACGAATACTTGAGCCCCAAAACCTCCCATAGCCAGAAATCACATTCTTTTGGCAAAATAGGGTAGGTGCTGCAACTTGATTGCCACAGCTCATTTGGCTCGTGCGTTTTGCTCCTTTTTGCTTCAAACACCTTCCATTCAACTCACTCAAGCTATCCCAAACCTCCATTGTCAACTGTAACTCTATTTACAGTGTTCACCATTTTCATTTCAAGCTTATACAGGTTGAGTTCTAGAGGCTGATTCAGGGACATTCAAGGCAAGCTAGCTATTGGAAAAGATCAAGTGAAGTTCAGGCAAGCTACCAGACACCTCAAAACTTGTTGAGAAGCACTGCATTGCCCTACTCGAATCCAATTGAAACTGGTTTTTCATCACTTTCTATCTCTCTATTTAGGAACATTTAGCCTTAGGTTTGTGAATGAAAAATGTAGTATTCAATGCCATGAAGCTGTACATATGCTCAGTTTTCATTTATATTAAGTGTGCTAGGAGAATTTCATCCATGACTATGCTGAAAAAGTTAGGTCAGATTTTAGGGCCAGAGAAATTCTCTCTGGTCTTTGAGAGTTAGGATTAATGCTTTATATGGTTAGAATCGTATTAAAATTCTCTACAAGTTTGATGTTGTGAGTTTTGGCAAAAGATCACGTTTCCAGGATGTTCAAGTTTGTATAACAGGCGCGCGTTTTTTGTTTGGAGGAAGAAGATGAAGTTGGCTTGGGCTGGGCCTGGCCAGTTTTGCTTCTAACACCCTTTTTTTTCCAGTTTCACACCCCCTGGCCCAATTTCTTATATTTTTATGTTTTTGCATTTTAATTTTAATTTCTGGTTTTGATTATTTATTTCCAAATATAAAAAATGCTTAAAAATATTTTCACATTTTTTTTACATTTATTTGGTATTTAATTTTGATTTTTCTAACATTAAAACATTTTTGAATATTTTTATAATTTATTTGAAAACGTGGAAATAATATGTAAATATATACTTTTTTTTTGTATTTCTTATTTTTGTTCATACTGAAAATATTATTAAAAATATAATTTATTTTTGTACATATTTTATTTTATTTTGTACATACTTAATATATTTAATATATATATATATATATATATATATATATATATATATATATATATATATATATATATATATATATATATATATATATATATATATATATATATATATATATATATATATATACACACGTATATATACGTATATACTTTTATTTTATTAAATACTTAGAATAAAAATACAAAAATATTATATTTTTATTTTTATTATTATTTATACTAAAAAACACTTTTTTTTTCAATATATTTTATTTTTACACATATTAATATATTTCTTGTATATAAATAATATATAATATTTACTTTCTTAAAGAAATTAAGGTTTCATCCATTAAACAATAAAATTAATCTTTTTATTTTTATTTCTTTATACTTTTTTTTCACATTGAAAATACTTTACATACATAAGCAAATAAAAACTTCTTTTTGCATAATACATTTTATTTAATACTTATTTATTTTGTTTATTTAAATATTGTACATTTAAATATTGATGCATTTGAGATTCAATTTGGATGTAATAGTAAGTAGGGTTTATATTTCTTGTCAAATACCCTCCTATTCAAAAAATTGTACCCCCATCCCCATAATCATGTTGTAATAGCTTAGAATTTAAATTCTCGCACTTTTACGCTTTCAATTATGCCATGATTAGAGAATTAGGGTTTGTATGCAAAATCCAATTAACAAATAGTTTGACCTAATCAAAGACAAAAATGCATGAAAATCAAACACAATACACACTTGCACCCCTAGGGTTACAATCCACTTGTTGCCTTCAAAAATGGGCCGAAGGTGATGAAGACTGTGAAGTGCCTGGAGTGTTAGCCAGCCTTTTGCAACAAGAAGAGAGGGCTATTCTGCCCCATGAAGAGTTGCTAGAAACCATCAACTTGGGAACAGAGGAAGACAAGAAAGAGGTTAAGGTGGGTGCCAACCTGGAACCAAGTGTCAAAGAGCGCTTAGTGCAGTTGTTGAATGAATATGTTGAAATATTCGCCTGGTCCTATGAAGACATGTCGGGACTAGACACAGATATCGTGGTTCACTGTCTCCCTACAAGAGAAGACTGTCCACCAATTAAACAAAAGGTCTGCCGAATGAGGCCCGACATGTCTGAGAAGATCAAAGCTGAGGTAATGAAGCAATTCAATGCTGGCTTTCTGGCTGTTACTTCCTATCCATAATGGGTTGCTAACATTGTGCCCGTGCCTAAGAAGGATAACAAAGTCAGAATGTGTGTGGACTATCGGGATTTAAACAGGGCTAGCCCTAAAGATAATTTTCCACTGCCACACATCGACATCTTGGTTGACAACATAGCTCAACACAAGGTATTTTCCTTCATGGATGGATTCTCGGGATACAACCAGATTAAAATGGCCCCCGAAGACATGGAGAAGACTACTTTTGTTACGCAATGGGGTACCTTCTGCTACAAAGTGATGCCATTCGAACTGAAGAACGTCGGGGCAACCTATCAACGCGCCATGGTAGGTTTGTTTCATGACATGATACATCACGAGATTGAAGTTTACGTAGACGACATGGTAGCCCGTTCACAGACAGAAGAAGAACACCTTGATCATCTGCAAAAGTTTTTTGTCAGGTTGAAGGAGTATAAGCTCAGACTGAACCCAAGCAAGTGTACTTTTGGAGTCAGGTCTGGTAAACTGTTGGGATTTATCTGGCCCTAAAAGATCACGTTTCCAGGATGTTCAAGTTTGTATAACAGGCGCGTATTTTTGTCTGGAGGAAGAAGATGATGTTGGCTTGGGCTGGGCCTGGCCAGTTTTGCTTCTAACACCCTTTTTTTTCAGTTTCACACCCCCTGGCCCAATTTCTTATATTTTTATATTTTTGCATTTTTATTTTCATTTCTGGTTTTGATTATTTATTTCCAAATATAAAAAATGCTTAAAAATATTTTCACATTTTTTTTACATTTTTTTGGTATTTTATTTTGGTTTTTCTAACATTAAAACATTTTTGAATACTTTTATAATTTATTTGAAAACTTGGAAATAATATGTAAATATATACTTTTATTTGTATATCTTATTTTTGTTCATACTGAAAATATTATTAAAAATATAATTTATTTTTGTACATATTTTATTTTATTTTGTACATACTTAATATATTTAATATATATATATATATATATATATATATATATATATATATATATATATATATATATATATATATTATTAAATATATATTTTATTTTTACACATATTAATATATTTCTTGTATATAAATAATATATAATATTTACTTTCTTAAAGAAATTAGGGTTTCATCCATTAAACAATAAAATTAATCTTTTTATTTTTATTTCTTTATACTTTTTTTTTCACATTGAAAATACTTTACATACATAAGCAAATAAAAACTTCTTTTTGCATAATACATTTTATTTAATACTTATTTATTTTGTTTATTTAAATATTGTACATTTAAATATTGATGCATTTGAGATTCAATTTGGATGTACTAGTAACTAGGGTTTATATTTCTTGTCAAATATCCCCCTATTCAAAAAATTGTACCCCCATCCCCATAATCATGTTGTAATAGCTTGGAATTAAAATTCTCGCACTTTTACGCTTTCAATTATGCCATGATTAGAGAATTAGGGTTTGTATGCAAAATCCAATTAACAAATAGTTTGACCTAATCAAAGACAAAAATGCATGAAAATCAAACACAATACACACTTGCACCCCTAGGGTTACAATCCACTTGTTGCCTTCAAAAATGGGCCATGGTATGCATGTTGAGTACTTTGGCAAAACAAAAACAAAACAAAAGATCATAGTCCCTTGATGACGGTATCTTGGTTGCCTAAACAAAAATGATCAAGTCCCTCAAGAAAATTGTCAAAGATACTTAGCACAATTGCTATCATGGTTTATACGATGACCCGCGCCTGTCCCGTTTAACATCCTAACACATGGTTTTTCACCAAATGCAATGGTGAAATAACACTGTCAAATGGGTTAAAAAACATAAGAAAGATATTTAAGTAAAATAGGGTATACAACTCTTAGTTACTTGATCAAAAGCTTGCAAATATCCTTGCTACTTTCAAGCACACCTCACCACACAATTTCAAAACAAACTTTCAAAACATTGAAATATCTTTTAAAAAATACACACACCTTCGTATATATTCAAACAAGAATCATTACAAAGGTTGCCTAGTCAATGCCTCTTTTTCAAAGCATTTTCAAAACCACACACACAAAGCACCATTTCAAACAATTGAAAAGCAAAGGCAAGTGATCTAAAACAAGTAACTAAGAGCCCATGGAAAACCATGGATGAAAAGGGTGCTAGCACCTTCCCTTTTCATAATCTACCCCCCGAACCCAAGAAAACATCTGAAAGGTCTTTCCTGTGCTTTTTGACCTTTCCTTAGGATAAAATAAAAAGTCGGTGGCGACTCTTGCTAAACCGAAACATTTGCGAACACAAACGCAAAACCTCAAGTCAGTTCTCCCACCGTATCACATAACTGGCGACTCTGCTGGGGAGAACTTTAAAAGTGGAGTGACCTTAGGGTTTAGATCACCTTTGCATGCTTATCTTGATTGCTTTAATTGCTTTACATTTGGTTCTCTTGTTTGGGCTTGAAACCCTCCACTCGGATTTGGGAAACATTCATAGGTAAATAGCAATACGTTGTGGAAACTTTGCGGGGTATACCGACATGTTTGAAGCAATAACTATATTAGTGCGACATATTTGTGAGTACCGGTAGCCTTTGAGTCAATCAAAGAGAATACGGGGCCACTGAGTGATGTCATGAAGCACTAATGAACTCTTAGAACCTTACTTGACCATCTTGGCCTTTTTTAGGGGTAGTGAGATGACCGGCTTTGGTGCAGTCCGAAGTTGGTAGATACTCGATACTACACTCATTGAGGGTTGTTTTCTTGGAATATTTTGGTCGCCAGTTAAGTGGCTAAATCAAAACAATGAACACAGAAAATAATCCAGTGATATTGAGCTCCTTAGAACCCGATTACTATTTATAGGACAGGTTGAGCCAACTAACTTCAAGAGGGTACTTACCTATGAAACCTCATACAAGCCTGAAACTAGGAACTTGTGTGACTTGTTTGTACATGTGCTTGTGCATACATCATGAACATCATAAAGCATCATATGCATCCACTAACCATTTCAAGGGTTTGGATCTTCATCTTTGTTCTTGTTTTGTAGGTCATGGAATCTCTTCGCAGGAAAACGATTTAAGTCAACCTTGTGAGAATCCCTCCTCAACTGAAGGAGCTTACTTCCAAGATTCCAGAGAATTCTCTTTTCAGTGAAAGACATGGTAGACTTCTCAACTTGGTCAACTCCAACATTGAAGAATACATGGTGAAAGTTCTCTTCCAGTTCTTTGACCCCCTACACCACTGTTTTACATTCCCTGATTACCAACTAGTACCTACTTTGGAGGAATTTTCTCAACTCCTGAGAATTCCTATTCTTCATCAACTACCCTACAATGGTACGGAAAAAGAACCAAAGCCTGAAGATGTTGCTCAAGCATTACACTTGCAACCATCTGATATCAAAGGTCATTGGGAAACCAGAAGTGGTGTCAAGGGTTTCTTGGAAAAGTTTCTGTTTGAGAAGGCACAAGACTGCTGGAACTCTCTAGATCTACAAGCTTTTGAGGAGATTGTACACTTCTCATCTATGGGTTGGTCTTGTTCTCAAACCCTGATCAACTTATAGATGTGAATGCTGTCAAGATTTTCATATCCCGGAATCTTGTGCCTACCTTGCTTGGGGACATCCTACACTCATTTTACACACGAACAATGAGGAAAAGAGGTGTTCTCATGTGATGTACTCCTCTTCTAGCAAGGTGGTTTATTTCTCACCTTCCCCAGTCAGTTTTGAAGAATGAGCAGGGTTTAAGGTGGTCACAGTGATTGATGACCTTAACACATTCTGATGTTCATTGGTGTTCTCGGTCCAGAGAAAATGTCATCATCATTGATCGTTGTGGGGAATTCCCTAATGTCCCACTACTTGGAATTAGGTGAGGCATTACCTACAACCCCTGTTTAGCTCTTAGACAGTTTGGATATACTAGAAGGAATGGCCCTCGTGATATGCTGATTCCTGACTTGGTTTTTGACTTCGACAACGATGCACAAGGACTTCGACAAAGGTTTATCCGAGCTTGGAGGATGCCCAACAAAGTGGATAGTAAGACACTGGGGCACAAGAATTCCATCCCCCTTAAGCCTTATCTCAAGTGGGTACGAACCCGCGCCCAGAATCTTATGATGCCATACCCTCACATTCTCCCCGTGATCAAAGAGCCTTTTATGGAAGGAGAGGTTCCATACACCCTCCTACATCCAGACATGCCAACATCATTGGAAGAATTACAAAAGAGTTGGATCCAACTCAAAGAAGAACAGAATACTTTTGAAGCCAGCTTCTATGCCAATGAGAAGAAGGTTTTGGAACTTACCCGCCGACTTCATGAGGAGGAAACTCTCAACACTTACATCGCACCAAAGAGGATGCGCAATGTCTTTTTACATTAAGAATTTTGTAATATTTTGCCCATGGAGCACTTATGTACTAACAAATTTCTTCTTAATATGACATGTGTTCTTTTTGTTTGCAACAAATTTGAATTTCTGAATCCTTGAATGCATTACATGAATAACATATCATTCATCATATGCATAAACAGGTCTTCACACCAGGTTTCCTTATCTTTCTACTGTTTATTTCAGCAAGATAGATTTGGAGCAGACGGTTAAAGATCTGCAAGCACAGAATTCACAATTCCAGCAACTCCTCACGACCTTAGCAAAGGGTCAAGAGGACCTTAAAGCACTGTTGGAGAAAGATAAAGAGAAAAAGAAGAAAAGGCCTGGTGTGGCCACTATGGGAAGAAGGTTTGAAAACCAGGCTAGAAAGGTTCTCGAGTTCCCCTCGACGTCTGACGAAAGGATTGGTAAAGGAAAAGGAACTGCGATGCCTTCTGAATCCGAAGTTGAAGAGGAAGAAGAGGAAGAGAACGAAGATTACTCCGAACAGCAATATCCCTCGGCGGATGATAAATATAAAAATCTTGAGGATCGGTTGGCAACCATGGAGTTGCAAAGGGTACCTGGTTTAGATTTCGAAGAACTAGGGTTGGTCGCTGGGATCGTCATTCCTCCCAAGTTCAAAGTTCCTACATTTTCTAAGTATGACGATTTGTCCTGTCCAAAGATGCATCTAAGATCCTACGTCAGAAAGATCCAACCCCACTCTTCTGATAAAGATCTTTGGGTCCATATTTTCCAAGATAGTTTGTCAGGCACACAATTGGACTGGTTCTATCAACTTGAGAGATCGGATGTTCACAACTGGGAAGATTTAGCTGCTGCTTTCTACCGACAATACCAATACAACGCTGATTTAGCACCTACTCGTACTCAACTATCGAGTACGAGTATGGCTTCTAATGAGGGATTTAAGGAGTATGCCCAGAAGTGGCGGGATTTGGCTGGAAGGGTGCAACCACCATTGTCAGATAGAGAGCTGGTTGACATGTTTTTAGGGACCCTGTCTGGCCCTTTCTTCAATCATTTAATCGGGAATTCCTCTGCAGGATTCACCGAATTAATTCTGACCGGTGAAAGGGTCGAGGCTGGCATTAAAAGTGGTAAGATTCAGAAGGATGCCTCTGCTTCCACTGCTATTAAGAAGACCTTCCCAGCTAAGAAGGAAGCTTCCGCTGTGTATTCCCAGAAAAATCAAGGAAGAACGGAGCGTCGACCGATAGTAGGGGTTGTGATGATTCAAAACTCTTCAACTGATCAACCTCGCAGCAATCAACCAAGATCTAATCAGCAAAGGGTAGAAAGGCCACAACGTTAATTCACCCGAATCAACATGACACCGGCTCAAGTCCTCCCTCATCTGTTAAAGCTAAATCTCACCAATTTGAAAGAAGCGCTGAAGAACCCTAATACCTCTTCTCCATATTATCATTCTAATACAAAGTGTGCATACCACTCTGACAGTATAGGGCATGATACCAACAACTGTTGGGCTTTGAAAAACAAGATCCAAGACTTAATAGACGCCAAGGAGGTAGAATTCGATGCGCCCGAAAAGCCAAATGTGATTTCTGCCCCAATGTCCAATCATGGTCATAATGTTCATGCCGTTATGGAAGATCTTCATGTTACCAATGTTGCTGACCTTTTGACTCCATTACCAGTGATTAAAGTGAATTTGATGAGAGCCGGGATATTCCCAGACTGTGGAAAAGACTGTTACTTTTGTTTAAACTTGCAAGCTGACTGTCCACTGTTGAAATCAGGCATCCAACGCCTGATGGATACCCAAGAGATCCTTTTTCAAAAGACTCCTGTTGATACTATCACTCATGATACTCTTGCTACCTTTGTTGCTTAAACCAATGACATTGCTATAATAACCATCTTTGACGATCTTTCCAAGACCTGCAAAAGGCTTGTTAAGATCACACCTGATCCTAAGTTTGTACCGTTGAAAATCACCATGCCAGGGCCTGTCCCGTATAAATCTAACAAGACGATACCAAGGAACTATGGAGGAGAAATATTCTATCATGGTATCAAACAAATTGAATCAGTCCAAGAGAATTCCAATGATGAAACCCCTGATATAGGGAATATTGCGGGAACAAGCAAGGTAACTCGCAGCGGAAGGTTATTCTCTTCGGAGATTGCTCCCCCACGGGCAGTCTTCGGACCCTCGAGAGTTTCTGTACCTGTCAAGCCATCTGTGCAAAGCCCGATAATTGAAGAAATTGATGTATCTAAAGTTAGACCCTCTGATGCTACTACCAAAGGTAAGGGGATACTAGAAGCGTCTGTCAGGATGAAGGCTCAGACTGTGGTAATCCCCGAGACCACCCAGAAAGAGATGGAAGAAATCTTAAAGATAATCAAGAGGAGCGATTACGATGTCGTGGAGCAGCTAGGGCAGACCCCTTCCAAAATCTCTATGTTGGCTCTTCTACTCTGCTCTGAGGCCCATGCTAAGGCCTTGATCAAATTTTTAAAGACGGCACACGTGCCTCAAGAAACTTCGGCTAACCAGTTTCAAGAGTGTGTGGCTAGCCTTACTGCTGATAATGGTCTTGGTTTTTCCGATGCTGATTTGACCCCTAAGGGAAGGAAGCACAACGACACACTGCATGTCTCAGTAGAATGCAGGGGAACCACACTCGCCCATGTTCTGGTTGACACCGGTTCATCTTTAAATGTGTTGTCGAAAAAGGCGTTGGATAGATTGGACTGCGAAGGCTTGACCCTAAAGCCCAGTAACATCATTGTTAGAGCCTTCGACGGTTCTAAGAGGATGGTTCATGGAGAAGTGGACATTCCTATCAAGGTGGGCACCGAGACCTTCAACTCTACCTTTTATGTGATGGACATCCGTCCTTCATATTCATGTTTGTTGGGAAGGTCGTGGATCCACTATGTTGGGGCAGTTACCTCCTCTTTACACCAAATGCTAAAGTATCTCGTTCAGGGTAAGATCATCACGGTGCACGGTGAGGAAGAGTACATGATAAGTCACCTCAACTCCTTCCGCTATGTGGAGTTGGATGGAGAATTCATAGAAACGCCTTTCCAACATTTTGAGGAAGTTTCTCCTGAAGTCGCAGTTGCAAAGACAATGACAGATGTGCCTATCGTTTCCAAGCCTGTGTCTAGGATGGCATCCCTCAAGGATACGGAGGCTGTAATCAAAGAAGGAAAGAGTACAGTGTGGGGGCAACTGCCTGATTTTCCTCACAAGACGGACAAGTTCGGACTAGGTTTTACTGCTGCTGGCCAGAAAGTTGTGCGTCGCTCCAGGGCTGGAGGACCACCCGTAAAAATCACTCACCATGGAATTAATTCCTTAGAAGATGATGATGAAGAAGACAACTTTGAAGATTGGATCTTTCCAACCGTTAAAGGAGGATTAAGCAACTGGGAAGCGAAAGACTTCGTTCCCATCACTTTCATCAACCAATAATTTATCTTTGAACAATTTCCTATTTTGGTCTGTAATAACTAAACAATTCGTACACTATTTTCACCTTATGCCTTACCCAGGGCATATAGGTCCATTTGTAAGGGCTTGATTTCTTCATTATCATATGCCATGTTTAATGAATCATTGGACGTTTTCATCTATAAACGGTTGTGTTCATTTTCTTTCCTTTTACATTTTGTTTTGTTTAAGGATGGTTATCCCTTACACACAACCACACTCACAAAATTCAAGTACCCATCCACTCCGGATTCCATGGGTGACTTTTCTGCTTTAGCCTTCCGTGACTCTGAAGATTTAGTCAATCATGCCGAGTACGAAGGTGATGAAGACTGTGAAGTGCCTGGAGAGTTAGCCAGACTTTTGCAACAAGAAGAGAGGGCTATTCTGCCCCATGAAGAGTTACTAGAAACCATCAACTTGGGAACAGAGGAAGACAGGAAAGAGGTTAAGGTGGGTGCCAACCTGGAACCAAGTGTCAAAGAGCGCTTAGTGCAGTTGTTGAATGAATATGTTGAAATATTTGCCTGGTCCTATGAAGACATGTCGGGACTAGACACATATATCGTGGTTCACCGTCTCCCTACAAGAGAAGACTGTCCACCGATCAAACAAAAGGTTCGCCGAATGAGGCCCGACATTACTGAGAAGATCAAAGCTGAGGTAATGAAGCAATTCAATGCTGGCTTTCTGGATGTTACTTCCTATCCACAATGGGTTGCTAACATTATGCCCGTGCCTAAGAAGGACGACAAAGTCAGAATGTGTGTGGACTATCGGGATTTTAACAGGGCTAGCCCTAAAGATGATTTTCCACAACCACACATCGACATCTTGGTTGACAACACAGCTCAACACAAGGTATTTTCCTTCATGGATGGATTCTCGGGATAAAAACAGATCAAAATGGCCCCCGAAGACATGGAGAAGACTACTTTTGTTATGAAATGGGGTACCTTCTGCTACAAAGTGATGCCATTCGGACTGAAGAACGCCGGGGCAACCTATCAACGCACCATGGTAGCTTTGTTTCATGACATGATACATCATGAGATTGAAGTTTACGTATACGACATGATAGCCCGTTCACAGACAGAAGAAGAACACCTTGATCATCTGCAAAAGCTGTTTGTCAGGTTGAAGGAGTATAAGCTCAGACTGAACCCAAGCAAGTGCACTTTTGGAGTCAGGTCTGGTAAACTGTTGGGATTTATCGTCAGCAACAAAGGCATTAAGGTTGATCCTGCTAAAGTCAAAGCTATACAAGAAATGCATGCCTCCCGCACTAAAAAGGAGGTTAGAGGTTTCTTGGGACGCCTAAACTACATTGCGAGGTTCATCTCTCACCTAACATCTACCTGTGAGCCAATCTTCAAGCTGTTGAAGAAAGATCAGGTAGTTGAATGGAACAATGATTGTCAAATTTCTTTTGATAAGATCAAGGAGTATTTACTGGAACCTCCTATTTTGATGCCACCCGTCGAAGGAAGGCCATTAATCATGTATCTGACTGTTTTGGATAACTCAATGGGGTGCGTACTGGGCCAACATGACGAGTCTGGCCGAAAAGAGCATGCCATTTATTACCTTAGAAAAAAGTTTACCGACTGTGAGACTCGCTACTCACTGCTCGAGAAAACTTGCTGCGCTTTGGTATGGGCTGCTCGCCGGCTAAGACAGTATATGTTGACACATACCACTTTGCTGATTTCTAAAATGGATCCGATCAAGTATATCTTCGAGAAGCCCGCTTTATCCGAAAGAATCGCTAGATGGCAGATGATCTTGACTGAGTATGATATCCAGTATACTACCCAAAAAGCTATAAAGGGGAGTGTACTAGCTGACCATCTAGCTCATCAAGCCGTCGAAGATTACCAATCTATGAGATTCGACATCCCTGACGAGGACATCATGACATTGGACAACATTGAAAGTAACGGACCGTATGACAGACCTGAACAAGGATCACGATGGACCCTGTACTTTGATGGTGCTTCAAACGCACTTGGCAACCGTATCGGTGCAGTACTTATTTCTCCGGAAGGTTGCCATACACCATTCACTGCCCGACTTTGCTTCAGCTGTACCAACAACATGGGCGAATATGAAGCTTGCATCTTTGGTCTCAAGGCTGCTATAGACTTGGGAATCAAATCTTTGCTCGTATTTGGGGACTCGGCTTTGGTTATCAATCAAATCAAAGGAGAGTGGGACACTAAACATTCTAATCTTATCCCATACAAAGAACATGTCTTGACGTTGTTGCCTCATTTCGAGCAGATTACCTTTGAGCACTTCCCGCGAGAAGAAAATCAGCTAGCAGATGCTCTGGCTACAATGTCTTCCATGTTTAAACTCAACTGGGATAATGAGGCTCCCCAAATCACCATCGAGCGAATGGACGAACCTGCGCACTGTCATGAGATTAATATCAAAGAAGTAGTGGAACAACCCTTCATGAAATCAAAAGGTATCTCCAGACTCGAGAATACCCTGAAGGAGCTTCCGTCAATGACAAAAAGTTCTTAAGGAGATTTGCTGCCAAGTTCTTCCTGAGAAATGGTATCCTTTATAAGCGCAACCATGATTGTGTTCTACTTCGTTGTATGGACAAGGTTGAAGCTGAGTTGATCATGACCGAAATACATAGTGGCACATTTGGCACCCACTTAAGCGGACATACAATGTCTAAGAAGATTCTAAGGGCGGGCTACTACTGGTCTACCATGGAAGCTGACTGTCATCAACATTCCCGTACTTGTCACAAATGCCAAGTCTATGCTGACAAGGTACATATTCCTCCTGTTCCTCTCAATATTCTAACAGCTCCTTGGCCATTCGCAATGTGGGGCATCAACATGATTGGAGAGATCAAGCCTACGGCATCCAATGGACATCGCTTCATCCTGGTGGCTATTGATTACTTCACCAAATGGGTCGAAGCAGCTTCCTATGCCTCAGTTACAAAGAATGTGGTTGCCCGCTTCATCAAGCAGAATCTCATATGCCGGTATGGTATCCCCGACAGGATCATCACAAACAACGGTACAAATTTGAACAATACTATGATCACCGCTCTGTGCGAGAAATTCAAGATTTATCATCACAATTCATCGCCCTATCGGCCAAAGATGAACGGTGTTGTTGAAGCCGCAAACAAAAATATCAAGAAGATCATTCAAAAGATTACAGTCATCTACAAGGACTGGCATGAGATGTTACCGTTTTCTCTGCACGAGTATCGTACCACGACACGTACGTCAACAGGGGCAACCCCCTTTTCTCTGGTATATGGCATGGAAGCTGTTTTACCTATGGAAGTTCAGATTCCTTCCTTGAGGATCATGAAGGATACTGGTTTGAGTGAAGACGATTGGATTCAGACCCGACTTGATCAACTTAACTTGATCGATGAGAAGCGACTTACTGTTGTTTGTCATGGTCAGACGTATCAAAAACGGATGATCAAGGCTTTCAACAAGAAAGTCATACGTCAGGTATATCAAGTCGGAGATCTTGTAATCAAGCGGATCATCTTACCGCAAAGTGATCCCAGGGGCAAGTGGACTCCTACTTACGAAGGACCATTTGTGATCAAGAACATCTTTTCTGGTGGGGCAATGATTCTGACCACCATGGACGGGGACGACTTGCCGCACCCTACAAACGCAGACATAATCAAAAGATACTACGCATAAACAACCCGACAAGTTGAAAACTCGAAAGGGCGACTTGGGCAAAAATGGGCATCCCGGTGAATCGAAAACCCGAAAGGACGGTTTAGGCAAAAATAGGGATAAATAAAAAATCTTTACACCCGGCAAGTAGAAAACCTGAAAGGGCGACTTGGGCAAAAAAAGGGTTTCCCGTGGATCGAAAACCCGAAAGGGCGGTCCAGGCAAAAGTTAGGGAATTAAAGCGTATGACTATGTCTCATCGGATCACTTTAAGGATAATCTCTTCACCAACAAGCTCCAAGCTTCTGATCTATCCCATCATCAGTGGACGAAGCAATGAATGGACAAGATACTCAGAGTTGTGAAGGCTATAGCAGAATGGGAACCCCATGGAATTGTTACACATAGCCATCTTTCTTTTGTATAAAATTTTTCTCAATTTTTCGACAATATTATCTTACTAGGATGTCTGTCTCCTTTGTACAAAGATACTTACAAAAGTTAATACAAAGATACTTCAAAGTGCAGAAATTTGCTTGCCTTTCTTTTCTTTTTTACACTTATGTTTTATTTTGAAAAAACGTCCAATGTTTTGTTAAATAGGCATATGCATTTGAATATAATCATTGCTTACAAATAAAACAAAATGAGAAAAGATAATTACTGGTAGGTCGAAAGTATAGGAAAACGTCTTTAGGCTATTCCAGAAGAAATCCCCTACAGTATGTCATCCAGATCCTCAACAGAGCTAAAACCTTGGAGTATATATCCCCAGCGGAGTTAAATTTCAAGATCCCCAGCGAAGCCAGAATATTCTAAACTTTATCCCCCAGCGGAGTTAAGTTTTAAAATTCCCATCAGAGTTAAGTCTCCAAACTCCCGGTCCCCAGTGGAGCCCGAAAACCCTGAAATACATATCCCCAGCGGAGCTAGAATACTCTAGACCTTCTTCCCCAATGGAGTCAAATTTCCGACTATCAATCCCCAGCGGGAACTAATCAGCTTTCCCCAACTTCCCTAGCAGGTTATCTTAAAAAAAGTCTAAGAATCAACCAGATAACAGTTAACTTCTTGTCTTATCCCCGACTAGGATGATTCCCCAATAGATTGACGTACAACCCAAGCTCCTGATTTCCCCGGCAGAATAAACACTCTCCCCACAAAGTTATTTCCCAACAGAACGAGGATTCTAGTTCCTGTTTCTCCATTGGAAGCCTCCCAGGTTTTAATTCCCCAGTAGATATTTTCAAAGTTTTCCTTATTTCCCAGGAAAGTCATGAAGGATTCTCATTCCCCGCAGAAGTTGTCAAAGATCTTTAATCCCCAAGCAGTCAGCAAGGATTTCTCATCTTCAATAATCAAAGATTTTTTTTTTGGAATCCCCAGCATCGGTCAAGGATTCACTTTCCCCGACAGCAGTCAAGGATTTCATTATCTCCAGTTATCAAAGATTTATTTTCCTCAGCAAGACAGCTAATCAGCTTACATGCACATCCATTACATTCATATATCATAAACATTGATGAAACACATTCTATTGCATCATACATATCATGCAACATAACTTTGTGTTCTAGCTAACATTTTACCCTTTTTCAGGATAAGATTAAAAAGCTATCATTAACAACTATTCAGAAATTTCAGATACAGTATGGATACACCCCAAACACGGCAGTCATTCTATTACTTATTCAGAATTTCAAGTTCAGATACAGTATAGATATACCCCAGACACGGCGGTCATTCTATTACTCATTCAGAATTTCAAGTCAAGATATAGCATGGATACACCCCAGACACGGCGGTCATTCTACTACTCATTCGGACTTCAGCAATCCGATACAGACTAGATACGCTCCAGACACGCAAACCATTCTATCTCTCATTCAGATTCAACTATCAACTTCAAGTTCAGATACACTCCAGACACGGAAGTTATTCTGTCACTTGCCCGGATCCCAGTTACAGTACGGATATACTCCAGACACGGAAGTCATTCTGCTACTCATACAGATCTCAACTTCATATACAGTCCAGATACGCTCCAGACACGGTTGCCATTCTGTCACTCATTCGGAATTTATCCCCAGCACATAGATGATCCATACACAGATGTTTCTTTGTCATCCATTCAAATACGGTTACAGCTCGGATACACTCTAGACACGGACACCATTCCCTTGCTCATATGAACCCAGTCTCCAGATACAACTCAGATACGTTCTAGACACGGATACCATCATGATGTTCATTCTACTGATTTTCAACAAACAATCTTGGATGGCATCTTTAATCCCATCTCCAGCAAGATTCTATCACCTCCAAATGGCATCTCTAAGCCCATTCCATCAGCAACATTTTGATGAGTGCAAATTTACGGGCACTCTAGTGTCCAATCCTCTTTACCTTCGAGTCACGAAAGGAAAAACTTGTCAATCTAACTCTTCAGGTTCAAGAAGATTGAACAGGGGCAACTGTTGTACCCCAAAAGTTTCCCTCTCATTTTGTCAACATTCCTCATCACAAGGCTCTTGGAATTCAAGATCAAGCTAGGGTTTGCTCTGCTCAAGACACCTCCTTGCACTGTTGACCTAAATTAGGGTTTGAGTTTGCACAGGGTTTTTTTGAATTACAATGCCTAAAGTGAATTTCATACTTCATGTTAGACTCTTAAGTTTGTCCATGCCAAGTTTCAAGCCTTGAATCAAATTTTTGCCCAATCAGTTGGACAGTTGACCTAGAAATCAATTGTATTGGGGAAAAAGTCAACTGTGGCCAATTTACAGTCAAACCTCATGATTTTTGACCCACATCAACATTATGAACTAATATGAACCATTTGATCAAGTTTGTACCACAATTCCACAAGAAATTTGATCAGATCACCAAAAGGACAAAATGGTCATTTTTAGGGTTTTGACTGAACAAAGGCAATTTTTGACTGTTTGACCTAGCCAATGGAAAATTAAGCTCAACCATGGACTCAAGGACTCAAGGGCATCATCTTGACTTATTCAACAAGTTCAAAAGATCTCAAATGCATAAGATTGACAGATGAATTTTTCAGTCAACTGATCAAAATTTGACTGTACACTGAAAAGTCAAACTTTGACTTTTTGCTCAAAATCAAGTGCCAAGGGTCATTTTTCATCAAGATGTGTCAAATTATGAAACTTGTTCATCAAGAAACCCAAAATTGCAAATTAGGGTTTGAAATTGAAAATTTTCATAACTTAGAATTTTTCTAAGTTATGAAATTTTCTTAATTTTTTCTAACTTTGTCCCACATTTTCACCAAGATGAAAATGGATTCAAACAAAACTTACAACATGAAAGTTGTAGTCCTCCACAAATTCTACAACTTTGATTCACAAAGTTTTCTCAAAAGAAGCTTGGATCTCAAGTTATGATTTTTGGAACAAAGGTCCCTAAAACTTTTAACTTAGAGAAATTTTGCCCTAGTTTAGGCAGGATTTTGACCCATCTTCTTGGCCATGTTTCACATAGTTCCACTTGGAGTCTCAATTTTAATTTCAAATATGGATTATAGTGCATATTTCAAGCTTTCCAAATTGTCCAAGAACTCCTCAAACACATTTGTGGTTAGGGAGAATCAAATGCTTGAAGTTGGCAAAAACTCACTTTGTATCCATGGCAAATTCATGTTCATACAAGTTGCATTTTCAAACCAGAATGCTTTGTACTTGTTTGCAGGCCTCTACACCAATTCAAACTCCTTAATTAAATGCAAATCCACTGAGCTAATGCATTATCTTGGCCATTTGGACATTGCACACAAAACTAATCCTTAATTAGAAAAAGGTACATTTCTATTTTGGAAAAGGTATGCTTTATGTCAAAACATGATCTTTGAAGCATAGGGCCAAGATCTCAGAAGCCAAATCAAATCCACAAATTCCAGCAACCAAGAGAATTGTGTGCATCATACTTGAGGGCTGGTACAGACCTGTATTCAGAACTTACACATTCTTGCTTCACAAAGAAGAAAACTTGCAAAATCCTCCCAACTTGAGAACGAGCCATTGTTAGCTTAAACAAAAATCACAAAAAAATTTCACACAATCCTTTGAGCCATAAACACGAATACTTGAGCCCCAAAACCTCCCATAGCCAGAAATCACATTCTTTTGGCAAAACAGGGCAGGTGCTGCAACTTGATTGCCACAGCTCATTTGGCTCGTGCGTTTTGCTCCTTTTTGCTTCAAACACCTTCCATTCAACTCACTCAAGCTATCCCAAACCTCCATTGTCAACTGTAACTCCATTTACAGTGTTCACCATTTTCATTTCAAGCTTATGCAGGTTGAGTTCTAGAGGCTGATTCAGGGACATTCAAGGCAAGCTTGCTATTGGAAAAGATCAAGTGAAGTTCAGGCAAGCTACCAGACACCTCAAAACTTGTTGAGAAGCACTGCATTGCCCTACTCGAATCAAACTGAAACTGGTTTTTCATAACTTTCTATCTCTCTATTTAGGAACATTTAGCCTTAGGTTTATGAATGAAAAATGTAGTATTCAATGCCATGAAGTTGTACATATGCTCAGTTTTCATTTATATTAAGTGTACTAGGAGAATTTCATCCATGAATATGCTGAAAAAGTTAGGTCATATTTTAGGGCCAGAGAAATTCTTTCTGGTCTTTGAGAGTTAGGATTAATGCTTTATATGGTTAAAATCGTATTAAAATTCTCTACAAGTTTGATGCTGTGAGTTTTGGCAAAAGATCACGTTTCCAGGATGTTCAAGTTTGTATAACAGGCGCGCGTTTTTTTTGTCTGGAGGAAGAAGATGAAGTTGGCTTGGGCTGGGCCTGGCCAGTTTTGCTTCTAACACCTTTTTTTTTTCAGTTTCACACCCCCTGGCCCAATTTCTTATATTTTTATGTTTTTGCATTTTTATTTTCATTTCTGATTTTGATTATTTATTTCCAAATATTAAAAATGCTTAAAAATATTTTCACATTTTTTTTACATTTATTTGGTATTTTATTTTGATTTTTCTAACATTAAAACATTTTTGAATACTTTTATAATTTATTTGAAAACTTGGAAATAATATGTAAATATATACTTTTATCTGTATTTCTTATTTTTGTTCATACTGAAAATATTATTAAAAATATAATTTATTTTTGTACATATTTTATTTTATTTTGTACATACTTAATATATATATATATATATATATATATATATATATATATATATATATATATATATATATATATATATATATATATATATATATATATATATATATATATATATATATATATATATATATATATATATATATATATATATATATATATATATATATATATATATATATATATATATATATATATATATATATATATATATATATATATATATATATATATATATATATATATATATATATATATATATATATATATATATATATATATATATATATATATATATATATATATATATATATATATATATATATATATATATATATATATATATATATATATATATATATATATATATATATATATAATTTTATTAAATACTTAGAATAAAAATACAAAAATATTACATTTTTATTTTTATTATTATTTATACTAAAAAACACTTTTTTTTTCAATATATTTTATTTTTATACATATTAATATATTTCTTGTATATAAATAATATATAATATTTACTTTCTTAAAGAAATTAGGGTTTCATCCTTTAAACAATAAAATTAATCTTTTTATTTTTATTTCTTTATACTTTTTTTTCACATTGAAAATACTTTACATACATAAGCAAATAAAAAGTTCTTTTTGCATAATACATTTTATTTAATACTTATTTATTTTATTTATTTAAATATTGTACATTTAAATATTGATGCATTTGAGATTCAATTTGGATGTAATAGTAACTAGGGTTTATATTTCTTATCAAATACCCCCCTATTCAAAATATTGTACCCCCATTCCCATAATCATGTTGTAATAGCTTAGAATTTAAATTCTCGCACTTTTACGCTTTCAATTATGCCATGATTAGAGAATTAGGGTTTGTATGCAAAATCCAATTAACAAATAGTTTGACCTAATCAAAGACAAAAATGCATGAAAATCAAACACAATACACACTTGCACCCCTAGGGTTACAATCTACTTGTTGCCTTCAAAAATGGGCCATGGTATGCATGTTGAGTACTTTGGCAAAACAAAAACAAAACAAAAGATCATAGTCCCTCGATGACGCTATCTTGGTTGCCTAAACAAAAATGATCAAGTCCCTCAAGAAAATTGTCAAAGATACTTAGCAAAATTGCTATCATGGTTTATACGATGACCCGCGCCTGTCCCGTTTAACATCCTAACACAAGGTTTTTCACCAAATGCAATGGTGAAATAACACTGTCAAAAGGGTTAAAAAACATAAGAAAGATCTTTGAGTAAAATAGGGTAGACAACTCTTAGTTACTTGATCAAAAGCTTGCAAATATCCTTGCTACTTTCAAACACACCTCACCACACAATTTCAAAACAAACTTTCAAAACATTGAAATATCTTTTCAAAAAGACACACACCTTCGTATATATTCAAACAAGAATCATTACAAAGGTTGCCTAGTCAAGGCCTCTTTTTCAAAGCATTTTCAAAACCACACACACAAAGCACCATTTCAAACAATTGAAAAGCAAAGGCAAGTGATCTAAAACAAGTAACTAAGAGCCCATGGAAAACCATGGATGAAAAGGGTGCTAGCACCTTCCCTTTTCATAATCTACCCCCCAAACCCAAGAAAACATCTCAAAGGTCTTTCCTATGCTTTTTGACCTTTCCTTTGGATAAAATAAAAAGTTGGTGGCGACTCTTGCTAAACTGAAACATTTGGGAACACAAATGCAAAACCTCAAGTCAGTTCTCCCACCGTATCACACCCACTAACAAACTTTTGTCTTGCAGCGCATGGGGGTCAGAACTTCTGACCTTCCCACTAACAGGTTTCTATTTTGCAGGGTACCAGAGTCAGAAATTCTGACTCATACAGTTTCACTAACAGGTTGATAATCCTGCAGCAGGCCTGGGTCAGAACTTCTGACTTCCTCTCAGCAGCGTGCTAGCCCTCTCTCTCTTTCTCTTTTTCTTCCCTTTGTTATTTTATTTTCTTATCTATTTTTCTCGTTGAACCACCCCCCATGTACAAATGTGTATCTCCCATCCCCTAAACATTGTAATAGCGTAGGATTTTACATTTCCGCATTTTATTGCTTTCAAAATGTAAATGCTAGTAATTAGGATATGTATGGCAAAATAAAATCAATGAAATAGAAAATCCCAATTCAAGATAAAATCATGCATGCAATAAAACACACTTGCACACAAACACCCCTTAAGGTATCTCCACTTGGTTGCCTAAACAAATGGGCCATGTTATGCATGGCGAGTATCTTGGCAAAACAAAAACAAAACAAAAGATCATAGTCCCTTGATGACGCTATCTTGGTTGCCTAAATAAAATGATCAAGTCCCTCAAAAAATTTGCCAAAAATACTTGACACAATTGCTATCATGGTCTATACGATGACCCGCGCCTGTCCCGTTTAACATCCTAATACAAGGTTGTTTACCAAATGCAATGGTAAAACAACACTGTCAAAAGGGTTAAAAAACATTAGGAAAGATCTTTGAGTAAAATAGGGTAGATAACTCTTAGTTACTTGATCAAAAGCTTGCAAAACATCCTTGCTATTTTCAAACACAATTCACAACACAATTTCAAAACACTTCCCAAATTAAACTTTCAAACATCGAAACATCTTTTCAAAAGACAATACACCTTTGTATATATTCAAACAAGAATCATTACAAAGGTTGCCACAATGATGGCCTCTTTTCAAAACATCTTTCAAAACAACACACAAAGCACCATTTCAAACAATTGAAAAGCAAAAGCAAGTGATCTAAAGAAGTAACTAAGAGCCCATGGATAACCATGGATGAAAAGGGTGCTTGCACATTCCCTTTTCATAATCTACTCCCCGAACCCAAGAAAACATCTCAAAGGTCTTTCCTGTACTTTTTGACCTTTCCTTTGAATAAAATAAAAAGTTGGTGGCGACTCTTGCTAAACTAAAACATTTGCGAACACAAACGCCATACCTCAAGTCAGTTCTCCCACCGTATCACACCTTCCCTTTCTATAATCTACCCCCCGTACTCAGAGATAATCTCGAAAAAGGAACTTTTCTGTGCTTTTTTCCTTTCCTTGTTGGATAAAATAAAAGTCGGTGGAGACTCTTGCTTACCGCGACATTTTGCGAAAATAAACGCAAAACGCAAACCAGCATTCCAAAAACAGTCAGTTCTTCCCACCGTATCACAGAACTGGCGACTCTGCTGGGGATTTAATAAGTGGGGTGTACCTTAGGAATAGTTCATATTGTTTTCAATTGCTTGACTTGTATGCTTTATGTTTGTGGGTTTGAATCGGAGTTACTATAGATCCTAACCCGAATCTGGGGGATACCCTTTAGGTAAGTAGCAATAAACTGTGAGGGAACTGTACGGCGTAGACCGATACGGTTGAAGCAGTAGCTACGTTAGTGTGGCACTTTAGTATGTACCGATATCCCTTGTGGCGCAACGAGGAGAATATGGGTCTGCTAAGGGGTCATTAAGCACCAACTGACCTTAGAACCTTTAAATTGACCAACTTGGCCATAGAACAGTAGAAGTATGCTACACTCATTGAGACTAAACTCTCATGATTATTTCGGCCGCAAGAAAAGGTTTCTAAACTGGAATTATGACCGATCGAGGGTAGTCAGTGATATTGAGATCCTCTAGAAGCCGGTTACTATTTTTAGGACAAGTTTGAACCAACTGAACTTAAAGAGGGTAGTACCTATACTCCTTGCCAGCCTGAAATCTAAGGGCTCTCTGTGTGCCTTGTGTGCCTTTACCATGTTTGCTATTTGTGGATACTTGTGGTGTGTTTTCTATCATGACATCATGACATCATAACATTGCATGCACCTTGCATTGGACTAACCCATTTCAAATACAGAGGGGATTCATTTTTGTTATGTTTTGTAGGTCATGGCACCCATGCGTAGAAACACTATCCGGATCAACTTTGTCCAGGTTCCCACTCTACTAAAAGAATTGGTTGCAAAGATGCCATATACTATCTCCTTCATCAGAAGACATAGGCACCTTCTTGGTTTGGTCACCTCCAAGATGGATGAACAGATGATGAGTGTCTTAGTCCAGTTCTTTGATCCATTGTACCATTGTTTTACTTTTTCGGACTACCAGTTGGTCCCTACCTTGGAAGAGTTCTCTGATTTGCTTGGTATCTCTATTCTGGAGCAGACCCTATTCACAGGTTGGGAGAAAGTTCTTAGACCGAAAGAGATTGCTTTAGCCCTCCATCTGACAAAGGCTGAGGTAATGGCTAATTGGGAAACTCGTAGTGGAGCAAAGGGCTTTTTGACTAAATTCTTGGTTGGTAAAGCTAATCAGTTCTGGGATAGTCTAGACTTCCAGGCATTTGAAGACATTCTAGCTCTTCTCATATATAGTTTGGTATTGTTTCCTAACTCAGATGCTTTCGTCGACGTGAATGCAGTAAAGATTTTCATATCCGGTAATCATGTGCCTACTCTCTTGGGTGACATTCTTCACTCTCTTTATTCCCGTACTGCTCGGAAGCGGGGAAACCTTATGTGTTATGCGCAGGTGGTTTTTTTCTGACCTCCCCAAATCAGTTCTGAAGAACTAGGAAGGCATGGGCTGGGCCTACAGGATTATGTCTCTCTCTCATAATGACATCATTTGGACTATCAAGGGCATGGGAGACGTGCCTATTATTGATCACTGTGGGGAATACCCCAATGTTCCACTGCTAGGAACCCATGGAGGGATCACCTATAATCTGTGCTTGGCCTTACGTCAATTTGGGTGAGCTAGGAGGGAAGGACCTCATGAGTTGCAGATGCCGAGTATTGTCTTTGACTTCCAAGGGGATAGTGATGAGCAACGCTGCAGATTCATAAGAGCTTGGGATAGGGTACACAGGTCTGATCCGCATGTTCTAGGTGCGAAGACTTCTCTTACGATGGAGCCATATCTCAGATGGGTTCGAATCCGTGCCCAAAAGCTGGGAATGCCGTACGAAGCCGTCTTGCCTATAATTGTCGAGGTTGCTGATGAAGAAGGGGTTCCTCCTACCATCCTCCATCCATACATGCCTACTGACATAGGGGCATTAAAGAGATCGTGGATGCATCTGAGAGAAGAGCGGGATACTTACAGAGAAAAGTATCACGAGCAAGAGCAGAAGATTCAGAAGTTGACAAGGCAGCTGGAGAACGAGCGAATCCTCGACGACTATGTCCGCACCGACAAGAAACGACCATGGAAGCACTGATTGTCTTTTTGATTCTTTCTAGTTTTGATTTACTTTTCAGTTTTTCTTTCTTGTAACGCCTTAAAGGCATTTGTTGAACAATTGAATTCAAAGTTTATCTAATAAAAGTGTGTTTCATTTTGGTTTACAAATTTGAATCTCTCGACGTCTTTGAAATCATATCATACGCATTTTATTCCATGCACCTCATCACAGGTACCCATTACAGGTCTCTTATCTTCTTTGCTATTTATTTCAGCATCATGTCTTCTGAACCATCAACTGAACAAGCAATCAAGGCTCTGCAAGCTCAAAATGCCCAGTTCCAGGAGTTGTTCATGAACTTGGATAAGGGTCAGCAAGATCTGAAGGCCCTTATCTTGAAAGAGAAGAAGAAGAAGAAGAAGACGGTCCTATTTAATATGGGTCGCAGATTTGAAAACGATTTGCGAGAAGAGGTTGATTTGACCCACTCATCTGGAGGGGGAGATAATCAGGAAGAAAGGAGGGCTCCTAGCCCTGTGGTCTTCGACAACGAGACTGACTTTGACGAAGACCAATATCCTCCGGCTGAGGATAGGTATAAACAACTGGAAGACCGGTTGAGCGCGATGGAAGTTCAGAAAGTGCCTGGATTGGACTTTGGAGACTTGGGTCTGTCATCTGGGGTGGTAATTCCCCACAAGTTTAAAGCACCAGCCTTTTCTAAATACGACGGGGTTTCTTGCCCAAAGCTGCACCTCCGTTCGTATGTTAGGAAGATTCAGCCGTACACCACTGACAAGAACATCTAGATCCACTTCTTTCAAGACAGACTCTCAGGGACTCAGCTTGAATGGTTTTACTAGTTGGAAGGAGCTAGTATCCATAATTGGGAGGATTTGGCTGCTGCTTTCTACAAGCAGTACCAATACAACACCGACCTCGCTCCTACGCGTACCCAACTCCAGGGTATGTCTATGGGTGCGGGTGAAGGTTTCAAAGATTATGCCCAAAAGTGGAGGGACCTTGCTGGAAGAGTGCAACCACCCTTGGATGATAGGGAGCTAGTGGATATGTTTCTGGGGACCTTGTCTGGTCCGTATTTCAACCATCTGATCGGAAGTTCTTCGTCTGGGTTTACAGAGCTGATTATGACTGGGGAAAGAATTGAGGCTGGTATCAAATCCGGTAAAATACAGAAGGGTGCTTCATCGAGCACCAAGAAGAAGCCTTTTAAGAAGGAGTCCAGTGTTGTGTACAGTTCAAAAAGATAGAATAGACCTGAGCACCGCCAAGCTGTTAATGCGGTTGTTATTTTAAGACCTATTATTGCCTCTCAGCGTAACAATCAGCCAAGGGCCGAGAGTCCACGAAGACAATTCACTCAGCTCAACATGACTTTATCCCAAATATTGCCACAATTATTGAAAACCAATTTGGTGATTCTGAAGGAGGCCCCAAAGACTCCCAACACTGCATCACCCATGTACGATCCGAATACCCGTTGTGCTTTTCACTCTGATAGCCCGAGGCATGATACGGATAACTGTTGGGTCTTAAACAACAAAGTACAGGACTTGATTGATGCGAAGGAGATTGAGTTCGAAGCACCTGAAAGACCTAATGTTGTGAGTGCTCCTATGCCCAAGCATGGAGTGAATGTTATAGATGAAGACTCGTTTGTGGTTTCTGTGAACAACATTGTTACCCCATTGATGATTGTGAAGAAGAACCTTTTGTTAGCCCGTTTATTTCCGGGCTGTGACAAAGGTTGCCATATGTGTTCTGTCCTACCTACCAGTTGCCATCTTTTGAAGTCAGGTGTCCAACGCCTGATGGATAATAAAGAAATTATGTTTGAGAAGGTTGTTGTTCCTTTGGTTCCTACTAAAGAAGTTGCTATAATCACCATTTTCGACAATTCTTCCAAGGCTTCCTCGAGAAAGCCTGTTAGAATTACATATGTTCCAAGAATCGCTCCATTAATCATCACTGTTCCTGGGCCTATCCCCTATACATCCAATAAAGTTGTTCCGTGGCACTACGGGGCTGACGTGTATTATCACGGGGTTAAACAAGATCTAGAGGTTGATACTGACGTCAACAATGTTATTGGACCTGCCAAAGTCACCCGCAACGGAAGGCTATTCTCCCTTGAGATCTCTCCACTAACTATTCGGAAGCCTGTTGTTATTACACCTACCAGTATACCTGATACTATTTATGTTCAAGTTCCAATTCTTACCCCTGTTTCTGAGTCATCTGACACTCGGGGCAAAGGGACCACTGATGAGCCTGCCCAGACGGAGGCACCGAAGACGATTACTGTTGAAGCCTCTAGACAAGAGATGGAGGAAATTTTGAAGGTCATCAAAAAGAGAGACTACAATGTAGTCGAGCAGCTGGGGCAAACCCCGTCCAAGATCTCTATGTTGTCTCTGTTGTTATGCTCAGAAGCCCATGCCAAGGCTCTGATTGCTTTCCTGAAGACTGCACACGTACCGCAAGAAACATCAGCTGATCAGTTTAAAGATTATGTGGCTAGTCTGACTGCTGATAATGGGTTAGGTTTCTCTGACGCCGACCTGCTTGCTAAGGGGAGGAATCACAATAATGCCCTGCATGTCTCCATTGAATGCAGGGGCACTACTCTTGCCTATGTATTGGTGGATACTAGTTCCTCATTGAACATTTTGCCTAAGAAAGCTCTAGACCGGTTGGACTGTGAGGGTTTAGAGTTGAAGCCAAGTAACATTGTTGTCAGGGCCTTTGATGGGTCAAAGAGAATGCTACATGGAGAAGTTGATATTCCAGTGAAGGTTGGTTCTCAGGTCTTTGCGTCTACTTTTTATGTGATGGACATTCGGCCATCCTATTCTTGTTTGCTAGGTCGCCCATGGATCCATAAAGCTGGGGCAGTGACTTCTATGTTCCACCAGATGCTGAAATACCCGGTCAAAGGGAAAATTGTGACGGTACGAGGAGAGGAAGAATACATGGTGAGCCACCTCAACTCTTTCTGATATGTAGAGATGGACGGGGAGTTCATTGAGACCCCATTTCAACATTTTGAAGAGGTTCCCCAGACGCTGGCATCAACTGAGACTGTTGTTGAAGATCCTCCAATGAAGATGGCTTCCTTCAAGGATGCCCGGGCTGTTGTCGAGAAAGGTGGGTGCACAAATTGGGGCCAACTCCCTGATTTTGCACATAAGACTAACAAGTTTGGTTTGGGTTTCACTACAGAAGCTCAAAAGGCTGTTCGGAATGCACGGATCAGAAGACCTCCCTTGTTTATCAGCAATTCAGGAGTGAACGCCATTGAAGACGATGTTGAAAAGTCTGAGTTCGACAGTTGGATCTACCCGACCGTCGATGGTGGATTAAGAAATTGGACGGTAAAAGACTTCGTCCCAATTTCTTTTATTACCCAGTAATGAGACTTTTTATTTTGAATTTGTAGCAGACAATGTTTTAAACTTTACGGCCCGGTGTCTTACCCGGGGCACCGTGGTTTCATTTGTGAGGGCTTTATGTGTGTCATCTACATATATCATTAATAAAAGCATTGGACGTTTCTTGCATTTCAAATTTTGCGCTCCTTGTTTTTCTTTTATTATATATTGCAAAACGGCTATTTTGCACACACTCACATATACAGGTCTACATCCACTCTGGATCTCACTGATAATGACTCTGCTACTGCCAGTTATGACTTCGAAAGTCCGATCAACTTGGCCGAAGACGAAGGTGAAGATGATTGTGAAGTGCCTGGTGAACTTGCTAGACTGCTACTTCAGGAAGAGAGGGTTATTCAGCCGCATGAAGAGCCCGTAGAATCAGTGAATCTGGGTACAGAAGAGGACAAGAAAGAGGTCAAGATCGATGCAAATCTGGAAGCTAGTGTTAAGCAACGGTTGATTCAGATGATGCACGATTACATTGAGATCTTCGCCTGGTCTTATGAAGATATGTCTGGGTTGGATACCGATATTGTGGTTCACCGATTGCCTACCAAGGAAGACTGTCCTCCAGTGAAACAGAAAGTCCTCCAAATGCGCCCGGATATGTCTGAGAAAATCAAGGCTGAAGTGATGAAACAGTTTGACGCTGGTTTTCTAGCAGTTACTTCTTACCCTCAGTGGGTGGCCAACGTGGTTCCCGTGCCGAGGAAGGATGGTAAGGTTCGAATGTGTATTGACTATAGGGATCTGAACAGGGCGAGCCCCAAGGATGATTTCCCTCTACCTCATATCGACGTTCTGGTTGACAACACCGCACAACATAAGGTCTTCTCCTTTATGGATGGTTTCTCCGGTTATAATCAGATTAAGATGGCTCCCGAAGACATGGAGAAGACAACCTTTGTTACTCAATGGGGTACCTTTTTCTACAAGGTCATGCCTTTTGGATTGAAAAATGTTGGGGCAACGTATCAGCGCGCCATGGTCGCTTTGTTCCATGACATGATCCATCATGAGATTGAGGTATACGTTGACGACATGATTGCAAGATCCCATACTGAAGAAGAGCATGTTGACCATCTTCAGAAGTTATTTGACAGGTTGAAGTTGTACAAGCTAAGGTTAAACCCGAACAAGTGCACCTTCGGGGTGAGATCTGGTAAGCTGCTGGGTTTCATCGTAAGAGATAAAGGTATTCAAGTGGATCCGGCAAAGGTGAAGGCTATACAGGAAATTCCAGCTCCCCGAACAGAAAAAGAAGTCAGAGGCTTTCTGGGACGTCTGAACTACATTGCTTGATTCATCTCACACCTGACTGCTACTTGTGAGCCAATCTTCAAGCTACTGAAAAAAGATCAAGTGGTAAGATGGAATGATGAATGTCAGGCCGCTTTCGAGAGGATCAAAGAATATCTCCAAGAGCCACCCATTCTGATGCCTCCAGTTGAAGGGAGACCTTTGATCTTATACTTGACGGTACTCGACAATTCAATGGAGTGTGTGCTGGGTCAATATGACGAGTCTGGACGAAAAGAGCATGCTATTTATTACCTTAGCAAAAAGTTTACCGACTGCGAGACCCAATACTCGTTGCTCGAGAAAACTTGTTGCGCTTTGGCATGGGCTGCTCGCCGGCTGAGACAGTATATGCTGACTCACACTACTCTATTGATATCAAAGATGGATCCAATCAAGTATATCTTCGAGAAGCCTGCCTTATCCGGAAGAATAGCAAGATGGCAGATGATCTTGACTGAGTATGACATCCAATACACGACTCAAAAGGCAATCAAGGGAAGTGTGTTGGCATACCATTTGGCACATCAGGCAGCGGATGATTACCAGTCTATGAACTTTGAATTTTCGGACGAGAATATCATGATAGTGACTGACTGCGAAGAACCTAGACCGGATGAAGGACCTGAGGAAGGATCCCGATGGTCTATGTACTTTGATGGAGCTTCGAACGCTTTGGGTAATGGCATTGGCGCCGTGATCATATCTCCTAAAGGCTCTCATACTCCGTTCACCGCCCGACTATGTTTCAATTGCACCAACAATATGGCGGAATATGAAGCGTGCATCATGGGTCTTCGAGTAGCAATTGACCTAAGGATTAAGTTCTTAAGCGTCTTCGGAGATTCCGCTCTCGTGATTAGTTAGATCAAAGGCGAGGGGGATATGAAACACTCAAATCTTATTCCTTACAGGGAGTATGTGTTGACTTTGCTTGCACACTTCGAAGAGATAACCTTTGAACACTTCCCTAGAGAGGAGAATCAGTTGGCAGACGCGCTGGATATGATGTCTTCTATGTTCAAAGTCAATTGGGACAACAAAGCTCCCAGAATTATCATTGAAAGGTTGGACGAACCTGCACATTGCTGTGACATTGAGACTGAAGAGGTGGCAGATAAACCCTGGTTTCACGAGGTGAAGAGGTATCTTGAGGCTCAGGAATACCCTGAGGGTGCATCTGTTAATGACAAGAAGTTTCTGAGGAGGTTCGCGGCAAAATTCTTCATCAGTAATGGCATCCTTTACAAGCGCAACCATGATTCAACCTTACTACGATGTGTGGATAATAACGAAGTAGAAAGGATCATGGCAGAGTTACATGAAGGTACTTTCGGAACTCATTCCAGTGGACATACCATGGCAAAGAAAATCCTACGGGCAGGATACTATTGGTCCACAATGGAAGCCGACTGTTATCAGCATTCTCGGACCTGTCACAAGTGCCAAGTCTATGCTGATAAGGTGCACATGCCTCCAGTACCTCTGAACGTCTTGACAGCTCCGTGGCCTTTTGTAATGTGGGGCATTGATATGATCGGCGAGATCAGACCTACAGCACCCAACAGGCATCGTTTCATCCTGGTAGCTATTGATTACTTTACAAAATGGGGTGAAGCGGCTACCTTTGCTACTGTAACCAAGAACGTCGTGGCATGGTTTATTCGGCACAATCTGATTTGTCGATATAGTGTACCAGAAAGGATCATTACGGATAATGGTACAAATCTCAACAATACAATGATCACCGAGCTCTGCAAGCAGTTCAAGATACAGCATCACAACTCTTCTCCCTACCGGCCGAAGATGAATGGGGTTGTCAAAGCGGCTAATAAGAACATTAAGAAGATTGTGCAGAAGATGACGGTGACATACAAAGATTGGCACGAGATGTTACCATTTGCTCTTCATAGGTACCGTACCTCAGCGCGGACATCAACAGGGGCAACACCCTATTCCTTGGTATACGGTATGGAGGTAGTCTTGCCTATTGAAGTTCAGACACCCTCTCTTCGGATTATGAAGGATGCAGGTTTGAGCGAAGATGACTGGATTCAGACCCGGCTTGATCAGCTGAACCTAATCGACGAGAAAAGACTTACTACTATTTGTCATGGTCAAACATATCAAAAACGGATGATCAAGGCATTTAACAAGAAAGTTAGACGACAAGAGTATCAAGTTGGGGACCTGGTTATCAAGCGCATCATACTGCCACAAGGTGATCCCAGGGGCAAATGGACCCCTACTTACGAAGGGCCATTTGTAGTTAAGAACATTTTCTCAGGAGGAGCTATGATTCTAACCACCATGGATGGTGACGACCTTCCTCACCCCGTCAATGCAAACATAGTGAAAAAATACTATGCATAATCAAAGATCCGCTAGGTCGACTGGCCTAGGCAAAAATAAGGGCTTCCCGACGAACCAAAAGGGTTCGGGCAAAAATAAGGGATGAAGATATAAAAAAAAAATTTGTACACCCGGCAAGTCGAAAACCTGAAAAGGTGGCTTGGGCAAAAAAGGGTATCCTGGTGGACTGAAAACCCGAAAGGGCGGTCCAGGCAAAAATTAGGGATCAAAGCGTAACACTATGTCTCATTGGATCACCTTGCAACCAGACTTCGGTATCGACTATCAAGCTCGGACGACATTAATCAATCTGACCTACGTTCAACCAAGTAGCAAAGTGATGAGATGCTCGAGGACATAAAGGCAATAGCAGAGTTGGAACCCAGTGTGATTATTCACATAGCTGTTTTGTTTAGTTTTTCACAAATTGTGTAAATTCTATTATTCCGCGACATTCTCTTACTAGGACGTCAGCCTCTTGTACAAAAATGCCTATTTACGGGCCAAACTTCAAAATCAATACAATTCATTTTCAGAGAAATTTCAAATTTCCTTTATCTGTTTTGTTTTGCAAAGAACGTCCAATGTTCATTTTTGATATATGCACTTGACATTAATTGCTGCTCATAAATATTTACATACGAAACAAAGGACGGTTACTTGTAACATCAGAAACAGGGGCAAATGAGAATTGTCCAACCTGTACAGTTGCTCTGTCCACCAGGTACAAGATAAATTCAGCTGAAGAATACGGCCAAGGTATATTCACTCCCCGCAGAGTAAGACAGTAATGATAGCTCTCCCCAGCTGAGACTCGCAATTGTAAATAAATCGGTAATATTCTCCCCAAGCAGAGTTTATCTACCATCAGCACTGAAAATGATTAATATCCCCGACAGTCTTAATATTCCCCGACGGAGTATAAGAATATTCCCTGGCAGAATGCAAAATATCCCCCAGTGGAGTCTGAAATTTTTCTAGCGCAGTCTGAAGAAGCTTCCCCAGTAGAGCTTGGAGAATCATCCCCAGTAGACTTTGGAAGATTGTCCCTAGCAAGTTCAAAGGAGTATCCCCATTAGAGTCTAAAAGGTTATTCCCCGTGAAGTCGCAACTGAAGATCATCCCCAGCGAAGTTCTTTCCCTTCACCAACAGGAATTCAATCCCCAACAAGATTCAGTACCGCCAGCAATGGTAATTCATCCCCAGGGAAATTTATCAGTGGAATCCTCTACAGAACATCACTCCCCACAGAGTAATCTCCTCATCAGTTTATTCCCCAACGGAGTTATCCTCTCCTGCGGGTTTATTCTCGCAATCATCTTCGTTCTCCATCCCCAGCGGGAACGAAGAAGTCAACTCTTTTCTCCAGCAGCTATCCAGGATTTATTTTCCCCAACTAAAAACATTACATTTCTATACATCATGATACATGCATATACGCATCATACAACACAATCTCATTTATTTTGAGAACATCATTGCTTGATATATATCATGCATTGCATACGACTGACCTTTACCTTTCAGGAAGGATGCAGTTAAGTTCTCAACTATGTCAAACTACTGACCGGTCCTTAAATCTCAACCGAATTAGTCTCGGTTGAATTATAGATAAGATTCTAAATCTCGACAATTTTCCTCCGTCGAAGTCAGGACGAGTTCTTAAATCTCAACAGAATTATACTCCGTTGAAGTACAGGCAGTTCCTAGATCTCGATGAAGATGTTTCCCTCAGTTGAAGTACTGATCGGTTCTTAAATCTCAACTGAATTAGTCTCGGTTGAATTACAGATAAGGTTCTAAATCTAGACAATTTTCCTCCGTCGAAGTGTGGACGAGTTCTTAAATCTCAACAGAATTATACTCCGTTGAAGTACAGACAGTTCCTAGATCTCGATGAATATGTTTCCCTCAGTCGAAGTACTGACCGGTTCTTAAATCTCAACTAAATTAGTCTCGGTTGAATTACAGATAAGGTTCTAAATCTCGACAATTTTCCTCTGTCGAAGTGTGGACGGGTTCTTAAATCTCAACAAAATTATACTCCGTTGAAGTACAAACAGTTCCTAGATCTCGATGAAGATGTTTCCCTCAGTCGAAGTACTGACCGGTTCTTAAATCTCAACTGAATTATTCTCGGTTAAATTACAGATAAGGTTCTAAATCTCGACAATTTTCCTCCGTCGAAGTGTGGACGAGTTCTTAAATCTCAACAGAATTATACTCCGTTGAAGTACAGACAGTTCCTAGATCTCGATGAAGATGTTTCCCTCAGTCGAAGTATTGACCGGTTCTTAAATCTCAACTGAATTAGTCTCGGTTGAATTACAGATAAGGTTCTAAATCTCGACAATTTTCCTCCGTCGAAGTGTGGACGAGTTCTTAAATCTCAACAGAATTATACTCCATTGAAGTACAGATAGTTCCTAGATATCGATGAAGATGTTTCCCTTAGTCGAAGTGCTTACCGGTTCTTAAATCTCAACTGAATTATCCTCGGTTGAATTACAGATAAGGTTCTAAATCTCGGCAATTCTCCTTGGTCGAAGTACTGACCGGTTCTTAAATCTCAACTGAATTAGTCTCGGTTGAATTACAGATAAAGTTCTAAATCTCGACAGATTTCCCCCAGTTGAATTATGGACAAGTTCTTAAAACTCAACAGAGATGTTCTCTTAGTTGAAGTACAGGCAAGTTCCTAAATCTCAACAAAGATCAGGCTTTCCCAGCGGAATCTTCCACAACAACAGGTATGCAAGTTCTCGCTAAGGAATCTCTTATGCGATCGACACTCCTGCAGATGGCATCTTTAAGCCCATCCTCCCATCAGTAATATCTAAATGGCATATGTAAACCCATTCCCGACATCACCAGGCTGATACCACTTCATGCGAGTGCAAATTTCTGGGCACTCTAGTGTTCAATCATCTTCCACCTTTGGATCACGAAAGGCACGAAAGCCAATCTACATCCTCAGGTTTAAGAAGATTGAACAGGGGCAGCTGTTGTACCCCAAAATTTTCCCTCTCATATTCCTCAAAACATTGCAAGAAAATCTCCAAGTTACTCAAGTTTGCTCAAGAGTTGGACAAACAAGCTATCTCCTAAGGCAGTCGACCCCAAATTAGGGTTTTGTGTTGCATCAAGATCCTTAAGTCCAAATGATCTCAAGTTCTTCCCAATATCCTAATATGTTCTCAAGGTCATCCATGTCAAGTTTCAAGCCTTGAAGAGGAAGTTTGCTCAGTCAATTACTCAAAAGGTCCAAAAATTGACTGTGTTAGGGCAAAAGTCAACTGTGACCCAAATACAGTCAAACTTCAAGATTTTTTGTCAACATTCTCATTTTGAAGGATATTTCATCATTTTATCAAGGGTTGATCATGATTCATCAAGGATTGCTCAAACTTCATCAAGATTCAAAAGTTGCTAAATTAGGGTTTTGTAGGAAAAGTCAACCCAACTTTGACCAAGCATAACTTTCTCATGCATTATGATAAATAACCCATCCAAAGCTCATTTTGAAGAGGATTAAATTTCCTACAATCCATATTCATACCCCAAGATCAAAAAATGCACTCACAAGAAGTTATAAATTTGGATATTATAGGTCATTTTTGAAAGTCAACAAAAACACCTTTTTTTACCTAAGCTTATAACTTGAGAATGGAGTATAAAAAAGATATGAGACCAAAAGGGTTGGTTAGAGTACATCGCAAGCTTTCTAAAAAGTCCAATAACACTCCCAAAAGTTCAAAATTGAAGAAGTTATGCATTATTGAAGTTGGACATTTTTGCAAAATTGCCAAAAGTCAACTATCCCCAAAACTTCAAATTTTGTCAAATGGGCCCATTCTTTTCCACTTGATTTGAGCTTGCATAGTTTCCCACGTGTCCTAACTTCAGCCATGAGATCATATTTCATTTTTATTATTTTATTTGATTTTTTATTGAATTTATTCATTTTAAATCAAATTAAATCATACAAAATCCAATACATTGATAACAAGAGATATTTTGGTTATTTCAGGGTTTGATTATCATCATTAACATCATCAAATTCGTATCTCACCAATTCATGTGCAAAAAGATTGAGATTTGTCAAATTTGGCAAGTTGTAAAGAGGAGATCAAATCAAATCCCAATGCATTGATTTAGAGAGATTCAATCCATAATTTCTACCCTAATGCAAAGCATGATACATAAGGAAGCCAAGGCAATCGAAATAGGGGTTGGAAGCTGCAGAAAGCGGCAAAACAAAGTTTGGAAAAAGTGATAAAAAGCTTGAAACCAAAATCGTGCTTAGAGGCATTTTCAGAAGCTGAGACCGGTCCCAATCTCTTCCTGGGTGTTCAATCAACCTACCTAAATCAAAAGCAAGCTCGATCAGACCCCATAACACGCTGTAAGTCCCATACTTCCTATCTCTGTTCTTGGATTCGATTTGCCCAATTCTGGCATCATTTGAATGAGATAATTGCATATTCATAACCCTCATGTTATTTGCAAACCTTTGACAATACTCAATTTGGTTTATAGGCACTGTAACCCAGAAACACTATAGCTAGGGTTGCGTTTTTGTTTTTAGAGATTCTTATTTCAGGTAAAATTGGTCCATATAATGGGCATGGTTGCACTCAAGAGAAGGAGACGAACACAACCATGCCCTTGAAAGTGATTCTTATTGCCTGGAAACGATTTTTGGATTGAGCTACGCTTTTAGCTGTGGATTCAAATCCGCAAGTAAAATTACAGTAGTGGAAGGACAGGGACGAAGAGCTGGCAGTCACCCATTGGCCAATTCAAATAATTTTCGCGCATTTTTGTTTTGCTGGCATATTAACTTGTTTTATTTTATTATATTTTCTTTGTATTATATTACCAAACAAAGCCAAGTGGTGTAGTGGAAAGGCAGGCGTTCCAATCACTTTCAGGACCTGAGTTCGAATCCCAGGTCCCCCACTTTCTCATTGCTTTTTTCTTTCAGGCGATTGTATGTGTATTCAGCCTTGCAGTACACCATACACCATCAAGCATCCAATGGCCAGATGGACAAAGGCCAAATCTGAGAGTCCAAGGTTGAGGGTCCACCATAGGCAAAGTCTAAGTGTGCGCATGGAATCTCAATAAGTCAAAACAAGGCCAACGTTTTTGGGCCACAAATTTGCTTCTCAAACTCCCATATTCAGGCCCATACCCCCTCTCTCTTATTTTATTTATTTTGTTTTAGTTAATTGTTTTATTATTTTTATTTAATTACTAACTGTGATACGGTGGGAGAACTGACTTGAGTTTTTTTTGCGTTTGTATTCGCACTTGTTCGGTTGAGCAAGAGTCGCCACCGACTTTTTATTTTATCCTAAAGGAAAGGTTAAAAAGCACAGGAAAAACCTTTTTAGATGTTTCGTGGGTTCGGGGGGTAGATTATGAAAAGGGAAGGTATTAGCACCCTTTTCATCCATGGTTATCCATGGGCTCTTAGTTACTTGGTTTAGATCACTCGCCTTTGATTTTCAAGTTGCTTGAAATGGTGTGTGTGTGTGTGTGTTTTTAAATAGACGCCTTTGTTTTGGCAACCATCGTAACGACTCGTGTTTGAGTATATACAACGGTGTGTATCTTTTCAAAAAGATGTTTCAAATGTTTTTGGAAGTTTGTTTTTGAAAGTGTTTGTGGAGTGTGGATTTTGAAAAATAGGCAAGTGTGTTTTGCAAATTTGTTCAAGTAACTAAGATTTTGTCTACCCTATTGTACTCAAAGGTTTTTCTCATGTTTTAACCCTTTTTAACAATTTTGTTCCACCATTGTATTTGGTGGACAATCTTACGTTTAAGATGTTTAACGGGACAGGCGCGGGTCATCGTATGGACCATGAATGCAATGATGCCAAGTGTCTTTGGCAATTTTGTTTGAAGGGACTATGATCATTTTTGATTAGGCAACTTTCGAAAGCGTCATCGAGGGACTTATGATCATTTGAATTGTTTTGCCAAAGAAACTCGACGTGCAAGCACGACCTATTTTGGAAGGCAACATGTGGGATTACCCTAGGGGTGCAAGTGTGATTGTGTATTGACTTCATGTATTTGTCTTTGTATTAGGTTATCTAGCGTTTGATTTTATTTACATACAAATCCTAGGTCTAACCATGGTATATTTGAAAGCGATAAATTGCGGGAATTTAAAGTCTACGCTATTACAAATAAATATCCGGGAGTGGGGGTACAAATTTACAAATGGGGATGAGACTTATAGGAGAGTAGTATCCAAATAATTTACAACCAAATTGAATTGCGCAAATGTAAAATATAATGTATAGCAATGTATAAGAATAGAAAATGTATATGTATCAATGTATTTGTGTATTGTAAATGTGTAAGTGTATGATTATTTACAAGGTGGAAATGTGAATTTTAATGAGGAATTAAGTGTTTTGTTTATTTGTTTTTTTTGTATAATATGTACAAAACAAAATATTTTAAGAAAAGAATGTTTTAAGTTTAATTATATCTTAGGTATTTTATTTTTAGTATTAATGTACAAAACAAAATAGTTTAAGAAAAGAAAAATAAATGTTTTAAGTTTAAGAAAAAAGAAAATATTTTAAGTTTTATGTGTTAAAGGATTATACACAAAGGTTTTAACAAAAATGAAAGTTTTAAGAAAAGAATTAATTTTATGTATTTCTATTTAATATTCTTATATGAAAAACTAGTGTATCATTCAAAAAAGAGTTATGTTAAAAAGAAAATAAACAAAAGTTTTAGTTTGTATAAAGTAAAAAAATGAAGAGAAGAAATGAATGGGCTTAAGGGTGGACGTTTGGCCCAAGCTGAAACAAAGGAAACAGAAGCAAAGGGGGGGTGCCTGCCAGGAATTACTTGGGCTTTAGGAGGGAAAGGGCAAGGCCCATTGGCGTTTGACACAAACGTTTTAGGGTTAATTGATTTGTTTTCATTTTGGAACGAATTAGGGTTTGTTTGAACACAGAGGCACCGTCGTCGCTCATCTTCGTCTTCATCCTTCTCGCCATAGCCACTGAGCCCTCCTCCACCTAGGGCCAACCAGCGCAACTTCCACCTCTTCTCCCTCCATGGGTTGTTCCAGTGGTGTTGTACAAGGTAGCAATTTCTGAGTCGTTCGCGTTAGGGTTTTAGTTTATATCTTGTATGTTTTAGTTCTGTTTCTGATTTCTTTTATGTTGTTGTTTGTGTTCTGATTGAGGAGAGAAGAAAAAATACTACCTTCTTTGGAGGAGGATGGTGGACACGGAGGCGCTCAGGCGGCCAAGGCGGAGGCTCGGTGATGATGGAAGCTAGCTTGGAACCCTGGTATCTTCGCTTTGCTTCTTCAGGTTTTGTGATGAACAAAACTGAAAACCTTTACTGTATCACCTCTTTTCTTCTTCTTGCTTGCTTATTGTATGCTTGTTAAAATGTTACTCAGTGAAGGGCCTTAGGTTCTGAGAGTTTGAGTGCTTGCTTTGCTGTGTTGATGATGATATGTTTGGTTGCCTCAGTTGCCTTTTCCTCTTCTACCTTTTGCCTCAGTTGCCTTGTACGTTTGCAAACTTGTATGCTTGATATGCTTTCATCTGAGATGCTGAGTTGCCATGTATGCTCTTGAATATTTCTTTTTTTCTTCTTCTTCTTGTGGGCTTCTGAGTTGCCTGTTGATGTTGGTTATACTGAGTATGCTTGTTGATGTTGGTTATACTGTATTATTGGCCCAATGATGAAACCTTTCTGAGGGCTTGGAGTTTTGGTTGGATTTTATGGATATGTTTAGGCTATGCAGTTTGAAAGGCTTGGACAAGTCAGGCCGGTTTTTGAAGTGTTTGATACAGTTTGTATGTTTAAAGGGTTTTAGCAGGTTGATGGCCTTTTGTGAGGTTTTGGTAGTTTGATGGGTTGAGGGCTCTTTGATTGTTCAGTTGAAGCTTGACAGGTTTTTTTTTGTATGGTTAGGCTTCTGGTTTCATTTTTGAGGCTTGACAGTTCAGGTTTTCATGTTATTTTGATGGTTAAGGCTTTAGAGGCTTTGACTTATGCAGGTCTGGGCTTTGAGTTTTAGGCTTGCTTGGAGCAAGTTTGAAGCTTCTGGTATGAGCTTAGGCTTGACAGTTCAGGCTTATGCTGTTTAGAGGCAAAGGTTTATGCAGGTTTAGTGTTTAAAGCTTTTTTTTTGGTTTGCAAGGTTTTGAAGTGTTTTCGTTTGTGGAGGCAGCCTGCTCTTTTTGTTCTCTACAGTTTGGTGGTGTTCCTTCTTTTTGATATTTTCTGCCTCCTTCTGTTGATAACAGTTTTGTTTTATATATTTTGTTCTCTCAAGCCTAAGCATGTAAGCCTATCTTCTTTTTTCTCTTCTCTCTTTCTAGTACAGATTAAAGCATAGAATATTGTTTAAAATCTGTCCTTTTACTGAAAAGGTAACTGGCCATAGGAAATGATGAAATTGAAACTTGCTTGCTTGCAATATTGGTTTACTCTGCATACTTTATCTCTTTCTCCAGCTTTCCTGCATCTTTATTGACAGCCTTTTGATAGCCTTTTGTACTTTGATATCTTGATGTCTTTTTTGGACAGCTTTTTGGATATCTTGGATAGTTTGAATTTCAGTTAGGCAATTCAGTTCAGTTTGTATTTGGACTTTGTTTGACATTTTATGAACTATGCAGCTTTTTGACCATTTTTTGAAATTGTGCAATTACAACTTTTGTGCATTTCATGTCTTTTTCTTTTGCAAGCATTTTTCATCCCTCTTTGTGAACCGGGAGAAATCTCGTGATTTGCAGAGAGGGCAAACTGATTCCGGCCAATTGCCTTTAGTGATGAATCTATTTTTTATCTGTCTGTCTTTTAATTTTATCTGCTTTGACTTTTCTTTTTCTCTTTGTTTTGCAGATAAAATCAAATGAGCAGAGGGAGCATTTGGATGGAAGATGAAGACTTAGGAATTAGGATGAAATTTTATTTCAATTGTAATCATTGTAACCATTATTATTATGAATACTTTGTAAATAAATACTGTATTCAAATAACAATTGTAACAAATAATTAAAGATGGATAAAATTCAATCTTGATCAGTTAATTCTTTTTCTTCTTTTCAAATGTTTATTTAATTGTTTATAACCCTTAAATTATAATAAAATGGAAATAAATCCCAATTATTCTAATCTTAGAATAAATAAACAATTGATAAACACTATGGTCTTGACATCAATCAATAATAAACCCGACGCTTCAAATATCCAATGCACAGTTAATCAAACCAATATCCAGATATTTATCTTTTTACTGATCAAATCAAACACTGTAGATTCTCAATTTAAGTACCTCAGCTTTTATCTCATCTCAAATCAAATGCCTTAGCCTTTACTGATTAAACAAAACACTGCAATTTCTTGATTCAAATGCCTCAATCCAAATCTCAGAGTAAACTGAAAAGAACTGTAAAATTAATTCTTTCTGAGAAATATGCGTGCAAAACCCTGGTTCTTGGTTAAATGTCAAAGAAACGTCCGCCTGATCAAAACCTGAGCCAACTCAACCAAACCCTAGCAATCTGCCTGAACTGCTTAAAATCAAAGAAAACCCTAATTTTGTCTGACTGGTAAGAAAAGTCTGTTTGACTGATTCTTACGCCAATATGAAAAATCAGGAAACGCCCGAGGCTGTGATTTCTTGTGGAAAAAGAGGAGGGCAAATTTTGGGGTACAACAGTTGCCCCTGTTCAATCTTCTTGAACCTGAAGAGTTAGATTGGCAAACTTGCCTTTCGCGACTCGAGGGTAAAAGGAGATTGGACACTAGAGTGCCCAAAAATTTGCACTCGGTGATCTGATGGTAGAGGGAATGGGCTTAAAAGATTCCATTTGGTGATGGGCCTAAAGATGCCACCTGAAGATGTGACAGAATCTTGTCGGGGGATGGGCTTAGAGATGCCATCTGGAAATGGGCTTAAAGATGCCATTTTGAAGTTGTTGGTAGGAGTATGGGCTTATAGATGCCATCTGGAAATGTTGAACTGTATGTCATTGGTGAGTGGACGAGTATCAGAAAGGCATCCATGTTTTGGAACATCTCTGAACTGGGGGTCTGAACAAGCAATAGATTGACATCCATGTTTGGAGAATCCGTAAACCGTTTTCAGAAGTTGGAGTTGAATAAGCAATAGAGTAGCATCCGTTGTTGGGAAGCGTCCGTAAACTGTTTTCAAAAGTCTTGAAGTGGAGAAGGAACCAGTGTAGGGTTTCCTGATGATGAGTCCGTGTAAGGCTGCATCTGGTTGAATCTGAAATAAGTGTCAGAATGTCGCCGTGTCTGGTAACATCTGAACTATCTCTGGGTGAAATTGAAATAAGTATCAGAATGTCGCCATGTCTGGGTCACATCTGAACTATTTCTAGAAAGAATCTCGGAAGATGATGATCTTTGTCTGTTGACTGATCTTTCCTGAAAAGGTGAAGAGTTAGTTGTATGTAATGTCATGATGCATGATGCTGTATCAATATTTATGATATGAATGTAATGAATGCACAGGTAAGCTGATGAGCTGTCTTGCTGAGGATAGATGAATCCTGGATGGCTGGAGATAAAAGAATCTTGACTGCCGCCGGGGAAAGTAATTCCTGACTGCTGCAGGGGAGGGCAAGAATCTTTGATCATAAGAAGTCTTGGGACCACTGTCGGGGAATCCGGAGCTTGGGTTGTATGCCAATCTACTGGGGATTCCTGTCTTGAGGAGATCTTCACTGAGGAATATTCGAATATCCTGTGAAGAAATGAGAATGAGAGTCCTCACTCTGCTTGGGGATTGATAGTTTGAAGTTTTAGCTCCGCTGGGGATCTTGAAACTTGATTCTGAGGGGAATTAGATTCTGTAAGGCTCTCTGGCTGGGGATTACAAGAATCTTTTGATTGCTGCAGGTGTTGATCTGGAATAAGTTACGGAATGTCGGCATCTCTGGGTCACATCTTAAACTGTCTCTAGAAGCCAATCTGGAATAAGTATCGGAATGTCGCCAAATCTGGGTCATATCTTGAACTATTTCTGGAAGGAAATCTTGAATAAGTTACGGAATGTCGCCAAATCTTGGGTCACATCTTGAACTATATCTAGAAGGAAATCTGGAATAAGTTATAGAATGTCGCCAAATCAGGGTCACATCTGAAACTATCTCTAGAAGGAAATCTGAATGAGTTACGGAATGTCGCCAAATCTTGGGTCACATCTTGAACTATATCTAGAAGGAAATCTGGAATAAGTTACGGAATGTCGCCAAATCTTGGGTCACATCTTGAACTACATCTAGAATGAAATCTGAATGAGTTATAGAATGTCGCCAAATCTTGGATCACATCTTGAACTATATCTAGAAGCAAGTCTGAATGAGTTATAGAATGTCGCCAAATCTTGGGTCACATCTTGAACTATATCTAGAAGCAAATCTGAATGAGTTATAGAATGTCGCCAAATCTTGGGTCACATCTTGAACTATATCTAGAAGGAAATCTGGAATAAGTTATAGAATGTCGCCATCTCTGGGTCACATCTGAAACTATATCTAGAAGGAAATCTGAATGAGTTACGGAATGTCGCCAAATCTTGGGTCACATCTTGAACTATATCTAGAAGGAAATCTGGAATAAGTTACGGAATGTCGCCAAATCTTGGGTCACATCTTGAACTATATCTAGAATGAAATCTGAATGAGTTATAGAATGTCGCCAAATCTTGGGTCACATCTTGAACTATATCTAGGAGCATATCTGAATGAGTTATAGAATGTCGCCAAATCTTGGGTCACATCTTGAACTATATCTAGAAGCAAATCTGAATGAGTTATAGAATGTCGCCAAATCTTGGGTCACATCTTGAACTATATCTAGAAGGAAATCTGGAATAAGTTATAGAATGTCGCCATCTCTGGGTCACATCTGAAACTATATCTAGAATGAAATCTGAATGAGTTATAGAATGTCGCCAAATCTTGGGTCACATCTTGAACTATATCTAGAATAAAATCTGAATGAGTTATAGAATGTCGCCAAATCTTGGGTCACATCTTGAACTATATCTAGAAGCAAATCTGAATGAGTTATAGAATGTCGCCAAATCTTGGGTCACATCTTGAACTATATCTGGAAGGAAATTCTGAATAAGTTATAGAATGTCGCCAAATCTTGGGTCACATCTTGAACTATATCTGGAAGGAAATTATGAATAAGTTATAGAATGTCGCCAAATCTTGGGTCACATCTTGAACTATATCTAGAAGGAAATCTGGAATAAGTATCGGAATATCGCCAAATCTGGGTCACATCTGAACTATCTCTAGAAGGAAATCTGGAATAAGTATCGGAATGTCGCCAAATCTGGGTCACATCTGAACTATCTCTAGAAGGAAATCTAGAATAAGTATCGGAATGTTGCCAAATCTGGGTCACATCTGAACTATCTCTAGAAGGAAATCTTGAATAAGTATCGGAATGTCGCCAAATCTGGGTCACATCTGAACTATCTCTAGAAGGAAATCTTGAATAAGTTGTAGAATGTCGCCATCTCTGGGTCACATTTGAAACTATTTCTAGATCTTGATTTTGTTGAGGGTCAGAAATTGGGAGTTTTAATTGCCCGTTATTCTGTTAGTGGTTGCAATTTCCAGCAGGTGATGAAGGAATACTTCGGACACTTTTGACATTCGAATTCCCCAAGTGGTGATAAAAGAGACTTGCCCCAGGTTACTCTGCAAATTGAGAGATTTTGTTGAAATCTTGACTGGACTGCCCCAGGTTAACTGAACTTTGAAAGAACTGTTGAAACCTTGACTGGACTGCCCCAGGTTAACTGAACTTTGAAAGATCTGTTGAAACCTTGACTGGACTGCCCCAGGTTAATCGGATGGTGACATTCCATGCCCCTTGTTGATAGGAGACTTGTAATGGAAGTGTCGTCCTTTTGAAGTGATTTTAACTCACTGAGAGAGTTTTCGTTTCTCCGAACATTCGCTGTATGAATTTCTTCGCTGTTAAACAAAAGCCAAATGCGAACAGTGATATTCAAACAATACAAAGTTTATGTTTGTCTCGAAGTTTTGAAAAATGCGTTTTTTAGCAGAAAACTTTTTATAAGACAGATCAACATATGATTTAGAGCAAAGCCTTACAGGAGTCAGGATACCTTTTGAACAGTATGCTTTCGAATTAACCCATGCTTCAATTAGGACTTTTGAAGGGTTGTAATGTGGCTTGGTTCACGGTTTAAGAAACAAAGGATAAAGGCTCAAAGTGTATTTGTACCCACCCGCTCTTCGTGATGTTCTTCAACCCTAAGCTCAGTTAATTGTGCGTCGCACTCTGTTTGAGTTTGGAACGACTTTTGGGTGATGGTTCACCAGATGAATTTGGGAGACAGTCATCATCTCCTTTTTCTTTTGCAACATTTTTCATGTTGTTGAGGGTTTGTAATGACCTCTCTATTTTGATTTTGATTTGTTATCCCTAACTTTTGCCTGACTGGCTCTGCTTTCGAGATCAACGTCAGCGGGATGCCCTAGCTTTCTTAAGCCTCCTTTACAGGTTTTGGCTTGGTGGGCTTTTCTCTTTTGAGAGATTGACTGCCTATTTGATAGGGAACCACCCTTGTCTTTTGATTCCAAAGGAATGCTTTCTTTTGTTGACGTCGTTCGTTGTGTTACGAACTGAGAGTTTGCGACTTCAATGCGCATTTTCTTTTGAATTAACTGAGATACTACCCTGCCCCAGGTTCATATCAAAGGTTTTGATTGGTTTAGAACAGAAAACTCCTACTTCTTTGGCTCGAAGGGGTTGACTAGGGATCATCTTCCTTATAACTCCAGTGTTTGGGAATTGAAAGAAATGCCTGTACATCATCAGCAAGGTCTATTCAAAAGCATACTGTATGAGATTATGGTATTGTTTCATCATCCTCCCTCTAAAGGCTTGCAGCTTTTTATCAAGAGTTAAATGTCAAAAAGAAAGCATAAGAGTAGTGAAAACGAATGTATGAATTCAAGACAAACACATGCAATGCATTAATGAAACAGAGTTTGACATTAAAAGATAATTGTTTGAATAACAAAAGATTACAACTTTGAAAATTCAAAATGAAACAAACACAATCTCAGTGATTTGGCATAGGAGGAGTGATCATGCTAGAGTCTCCGGAGGACCAAACTCAATCTCCTTGGCATCAATCATGTCTTGGATCTTGTTCTTCAGAGGCCAGCAGTTGTTGGTGTCATGCCCAGGACTGTCAGAGTGGTATTCACACCTTTCATTGGGATGATAGGTAGGAGCAGAAGTATTTGGGTTCCGGAGAGGAGCCCTCAATGTAATCAGATCCCTCTTCAACAAGTGTTGCAGTGCCTGAGACAGTGACATGTTGATCTTGGTGAACTGTCTCTTAGGTGCGACCTCCTTATGCTGATGCCCCTGTCTTTGTTGAGCAGGCGTAGGACTAGAGATCAAGATTGCTCCTACGTGTTGGTCATGACGACCCTTTTGACTGTTCGCAGCATTGGACTCTTTCTTTCCGTTGTAGGGAATTATCTGAGTATCCGAGGATGTAGTTCCTTGGATCTTTCCACTTTTGATGCCAGCTTCGACCCTTTCTTCGGTCAGTATTAGCTCGGTGAACTCGGCTGAGGAGCTTCCAATTAAGTGATTAAAGAAAGGCCCCGTCAACGTCCCCATGAAGATGTCAATCAGCTCTCTGTCAGTTAAAGGGGGTTGCACCCTGCCAGCCAAATCTCTCCACTTTTGAGCATATCCCTTGAAGCTCTCGTCGGAACCCATGGTCATGTTCTGCAATTGCACACGAGTTGGTGCAAGATCAGCATTATACTGATACTGCTCATAGAAAGCAAAAGCTAAGTCCTTCCAGGTGTGGATGTGAGAACTCTCCAATTGATAGAACCACTCGAATTGAGCTTCTACCAGGCTTTCTTGGAAGAAATGGATCCAAAGCCTTGGATCAGCTGTGTATGGTTGAATCTTGCGAACATAAGACTTTAGATGCATCTTAGGGCAAGAGACTCCATCGTACATGGCAAAGGTAGGGACCTTGAACTTTGGCGGGATGACCAATCCAGGAACTAAACCCACGTCTCCTAGATCCAAGCCAGGTATTTGTTGGATCTCCATAGCATTGAGGCGATCCTCCAACTCTTTGTACTTGTCATCAGCGAGAGGGTATTGTTCCCCGGAGTAGTCAGCTTCCTCTTCAACAATCTCCACATCGTGGTCTTCTTCAAGACTATCCCCTATGTTGGATGGAGTTGCAAGGTCCAGGGTCTTAGGCCTTCTTCTCAAGTTCAGGATGCGGGCTGCCTTCTTGGACTTCTTCTTCTTGTCTTTGAGAAGAAGAGCTATCAGATCCTCTTGCCCTTTACCCATAGCCAGCAGCATTTGTTGGAATTGAGCATTTTGAGCCTGGAGATCTTTCATCGTTTGTTCCATATCCATCTTACTGAAATAAACAGTATGAAGAATAAGGAGACCTGTATGGGAGAAACCTGTTATGCAATGATATGTGTGAGATATATGCAATGTTTTCAAGGATCTCTTGGGGTAAACACAAGAGAGTGTTAGAGGTTGAACTTCGATCTTTGATTGGAGAACTTTGCACCGGTGGATGTCTTTCCACGAGAATCAAGCTCACCATGTCAAGTGGGTCATAGCCCCTGATTCAAGTTGTTGCACTTGATCTTTGATGGCATTTGTTTAGAGGAGAAACCTCTTGCCTTTTGGTAGACGTCTGGTTCAGCGTAACCCTGCATCAAAAGAACCCTCGAGATCCTTGAAAAGGTTATTGAAAATGCTATGGTATGATGTTATGATGTTATGTACATGTATGCAAAAGCAAGTGAGTGTATATACAGACAAACATATTCACACAAAGAAAAACAAGTCCTTAGGTTTAGGCTTGCATGGGGTTTGTAGGTAAGTACCCTCTTGAAGTTAGTTGGCTCATCCTGTCCTAAAATAGAAACCGGGTTCTAAGGAGCTCAAAATCATTGGATTGTTTTCTGTGTTCATTGTTTCGGTTTAGCCACTTAACTGGCGACCAAAATATTCCAAGAAAACAACCCTCAATGAGTGTAGTATCGAGTATCTACCAACTTCAGACTGCACCAAAGTCGGTCATCTCACTACCCCTAAAAAGGATAATATGGTCAATTAAGGTTCTAAGAGTTCGTTAGTGCTTCATGACATCACTCAGCGGCCCCGTACTCTCCTTGACTGAACTCAAGGGTTACCGGTACTCACAAATATGTTACACTAACATAGCTTACTGCTTCAACCGTGTCTGTATACCTCGCACAGTTCCCTCACAGTTTTATTGCTATTTACCTAAGAAGGTGCCCCAAATCCGGGTGTATGATTTACAACAAGCCCAAACAAGGAACCAAAAAGTAAAGCAATCAAGGCAATCAAAGCAAGAATGTAAAGGTGATCTAAACCCTAAGGTAACCCCACTTTTAAGAAACTCCCCAGCAGAGTCGCCAGTTCTGTGATACGGTGGGAGCACTGACTTGAGTTTTTTTTGCGTTTGTATTCGCACTTGTTCGGTTGAGCAAGAGTCGCCATCGACTTTTTATTTTATCCTAAAGGAAAGGTTAAAAAGCACAGGAAAAACCTTTTGAGATGTTTCGTGGGTTCGGGGGGTAGATTATGAAAAGGGAAGGTATTAACACCCTTTTCATCCATGGTTATCCATGGGCTCTTAGTTACTTGGTTTAGATCACTTGCCTTTGATTTTCAAGTTGCTTGAAATGGTGTGTGTGTGTGTGTGTTTTGAAATGTTTTGAAATAGACGCCTTTGTTTCGGCAACCATTGTAACGACTCGTGTTTGAGTATATACAACGGTGTGTATCTTTTCGAAAAGATGTTTCAAATGTTTTTGGAAGTTTGTTTTTGAAAGTGTTTGTGGAGTGTGGATTTTGAAAAATAGGCAAGTGTGTTTTGCAAGTTTGTTCAAGTAACTAAGAGTTTGTCTACCCTATTATACTCAAAGGTTTTTCTCATGTTTTAACCCTTTTTAACAATTTTGTTCCACCATTGTATTTGGTGGACAATCTTGCGTTTAGGATGTTTAACGGGACAGGCGCGGGTCATCGTATGGACCATGAATGCAATGATGCCAAGTGTCTTTGGCAATTTTGTTTGAAGGGACTATGATCATTTTTGATTATGCAACTTTCGAAAGCGTCATCGAGGGACTTATGATCATTTGAATTGTTTTTCCAAAAGAAACTCAACGTGCAAGCACGGTCCATTTTGGAAGGCAACATGTGAGATTACCCTAGGGGTGCAAGTGTGATTGTGTATTGACTTCATGTATTTGTCTTTGTATTAGGTTATCTAGCGTTTGATTTTATTTACATACAAATCCTAGGTCTAACCATGGTATATTTGAAAGCGATAAATTGCGGGAATTTAAAGTCTACGCTATTACAAATAAATATCCGGGAGTGGGGGTACAAATTTACAAATGGGGATGAGACTTATAGGAGAGTAGTATCCAAATAATTTACAACCAAATTGAATTGCGCAAATGTAAAATATAATGTATAGCAATGTATAAGAATAGAAAATGTATATGTATCAATGTATTTGTGTATTGTAAATGTGTAAGTGTATGATTATTTACAAGGTGGAAATGTGAATTTTAATGAGGAATTAAGTGTTTTGTTTATTTGTTTTTTTTGTATAATATGTACAAAACAAAATATTTTAAGAAAAGAATGTTTTAAGTTTAATTATATCTTAGGTATTTTATTTTTAGTATTAATGTACAAAACAAAATAGTTTAAGAAAAGAAAAATAAATGTTTTAAGTTTAAGAAAAAAGAAAATATTTTAAGTTTTATGTGTTAAAGGATTATACACAAAGGTTTTAACAAAAATGAAAGTTTTAAGAAAAGAATTAATTTTATGTATTTCTATTTAATATTCTTATATGAAAAACTAGTGTATCATTCAAAAAAGAGTTATGTTAAAAAGAAAATAAACAAAAGTTTTAGTTTGTATAAAGTAAAAAAATGAAGAGAAGAAATGAATGGGCTTAAGGGTGGACGTTTGGCCCAAGCTGAAACAAAGGAAACAGAAGCAAAGGGGGGGTGCCTGCCAGGAATTACTTGGGCTTTAGGAGGGAAAGGGCAAGGCCCATTGGCGTTTGACACAAACGTTTTAGGGTTAATTGATTTGTTTTCATTTTGGAACGGATTAGGGTTTGTTTGAACACAGAGGCGCCTTCGTCGCTCGTCTTCGTCTTCGTCCTTCTCGCCATAGCCACTGAGCCCTCCTCCGCCTAGGGCCAACCAGCGCAGCTTCCACCTCTTCTCCCTTCATGGGTTGTTCCAGTGGTGTTGTACAAGGTAGCAATTTCTGAGTCGTTCGCGTTAGGGTTTTAGTTTATATCTTGTATGTTTTAGTTCTGTTTCTGATTTCTTTTATGTTGTTGTTTGTGTTCTGATTGAGGAGAGAAGAAAAAATACTACCTTCTTTGGAGGAGGATGGTGGACGCGGAGGCGCTCAGGCGGCCAAGGCGGAGGCTCGGTGATGATGGAAGCTAGCTTGGAACCCTGGTATCTTCGCTTTGCTTCTTTAGGTTTCGTGATGAACAAAACTGAAAACCTTTACTGTATCACCTCTTTTCTTCTTCTTGCTTGCTTGTTATATGCTTGTTAAAATGTTACTCAGTGAAGGGCCTTAGGTTCTGAGAGTTTGAGTGCTTGCTTTGCTGTGTTGATGATGATATGTTTGGTTGCCTGAGTTGCCTTTTCCTCTTCTACCTTTTGCCTCAGTTGCCTTGTACGTTTGCAAACTTGTATGCTTGATATGCTTTCATCTGAGATGCTGAGTTGCCCTGTATGCTCCTGAATATTGATTTTTTTCTTCTTCTTCTTGTGGGCTTCTGAGTTGCCTGTTGATGTTGGTTATACTGAGTATGCTTGTTGATGTTGGTTATACTATATTATTGGCCCAATGATGAAACCTTTCTGAGGGCTTGGAGTTTTGGTTGGATTTTATGGATATGTTTAGGCTATGCAGTTTGAAAGGCTTGGACAAGTCAGGCCGGTTTTTGAAGTGTTTGATACAGTTTGTATGTTTAAAGGGTTTTAGCAGGTTAATGGCCTTTTGTGAGGTTTTGGTAGTTTGATGGGTTGAAGGCTCTTTGATTGTTCAGTTGAAGCTTGACAGGTTTTTTTTTTGTATGGTTAGGCTTCTGGTTTCATTTTTGAGGCTTGACAGTTCAGGTTTTCATGTTATTTTGATGGTTAAGGCTTTAGAGACTTTGAGTTATGCAGGTCTGGGCTTTGACTTTTAGGCTTTCTTGGAGCAAGTTTGAAGCTTCTGGTATGAGCTTAGGCTTGACAGTTCAGGCTTATTCTTTTTAGAGGCAAAGGCTTATGCAGGTTTAGTGTTTAAAGCTTTTTTTTTTGGTTTGCAAGGTTTTGAAGTGTTTTCGTTTGTGGAGGCAGCCTGCTCTTTTTGTTCTCTACAGTTTGGTGGTGTTCCTTCTTTTTGATATTTTCTACCTCCTTCTGTTGATAACAGTTTTGTTTTATATATTTTGTTCTCTCACGCCTAAGCCTGTAAGCCTATCTTCTTTTTTCTCTTCTCTCTTTCTAGTACAGATTAAAGCATAGAATATTGTTTAAAATCTGTCCTTTTACTGAAAAGGTAACTGGCCATAGGAAATGATGAAATTGAAACTTGCTTGCTTGCAATATTGGTTTACTCTGCATACTTTATCTCTTTCTCCAGCTTTCCTGCATCTTTATTGATAGCCTTTTGATAGCCTTTTGTACTTTGATATCTTGATGTCTTTTTTGGACAGCTTTTTGGATATCTTGGATAGTTTGAATTTCAGTTAGGCAATTCAGTTCAGTTTGTATTTGGACTTTGTTTGACATTTTATGAACTATGCAGCTTTTTGACCATTTTTTGAAATTGTGCAATTACAACTTTTGTGCATTTCATGTCTTTTTCTTTTGCAAGCATTTTTCATCCCTCTTTGTGAACCGGGAGAAATCTCGTGATTTGCAGAGAGGGCAAACTGATTCCGGCCAGTTGCCTTTAGTGATGAATCTATTTTTTATCTGTCTGTCTTTTAATTTTATCTGCTTTGACTTTTCTTTTTCTCTTTGTTTTGCAGATAAAATCAAATGAGCAGAGGGAGCATTTGGATAGAAGATGAAGACTTAGGAATTAGGATGAAATTTTATTTCAATTGTAATCATTGTAACCATTATTATTATGAATACTTTGTAAATAAATACTGTATTCAAATAACAATTATAACAAATAATTAAAGATGAATAAAATTCAATCTTGATCAGTTAATTCTTTTTCTTCTTTTCAAATGTTTATTTAATTGTTTATAACCCTTAAATTATAATAAAATGGAAATAAATCCCAATTATTCTAATCTTAGAATAAATAAACAATTGATAAACACTGTGGTCTTGACATCAATCAATAATAAACCCGGCGCTTCAAATATCCAATGCACAGTTAATCAAACCAATATCCAGATATTTATCTTTTTACTGATCAAATCAAACACTGTAGATTCTCAATTTAAGTACCTCAGCTTTTATCTCATCTCAAATCAAATGCCTTAGCCTTTACTGATTAAACAAAACACTGCAATTTCTTGATTCAAATGCCTCAATCCAAATCTCAGAGTAAACTGAAAAGAACTGTAAAATTAATTCTTTCTGAGAAATATGCACGCAAAACCCTGGTTCTTGGTTAAATGTCAAAGAAACGTCCGCCTGATCAAAACCTGAGCCAACTCAACCAAATCCTAGCAATCTGCCTGAACTGCTTAAAATCAAAGAAAACCCTAATTTTGTCTGACTGATAAGAAAAGTCTGTTTGACTGATTCTTACGCCAATCTGAAAAATCAGGAAACGCCCGAGGCTGTGATTTCTTGTGGAAAAAGAGGAGGGTAAATTTTGGGGTACAACAATAACCATTTAAAATTCTTTTCTTTAAAATAAAATCACAAAAAAAATATTTTTATTTCAATTCAAATTTTAGTATTTTATTAACAAATCTAATAAATTAACTTAGGTTTTAATTAGAATAACTTTAACATATTTTTGTAAATAATTAAAATTAAATTAGATTTAATTAGGTTTTTACTAATTCAATTAATTTTATTTTTCTTTCTTAAAATAACAAAAAAACCAAAAATAAATTATTTTCTTAATTAATTAATTTATTAACTTAGTAATTAATTTAGGATAATTTCTTTCTTAAAATAAAAACAACAAAAAGATACTTCTCTTTAATCAAAAAGGGTCAAAACCCTAATCATGCGTCCGATTAAATTTTGCGCCGCGATTTATTTTCTTTATCCAATAATGTACTTGCCTCCGGTTTGTAATAGTTAAATAGGACCTTTATTTATTTTTTATCGCTTTATTTATTTTTAAAGGGTTTGTATTTGGTGATGTAAGTACCCGACGCCTTGTAATTTAATTTCCGCACTTTTATTTTCCGCAAACTATAATTGTTAGATCTTTGATAATAGGATGGCATGACAAGACTGAATGTTTTAACCTAAAATCAACTTAGATCACCTTTAACATGTACAAAAATAAAAATAACTGAAGACGACACATTCGCACATGCGCACTCTTAGGGTACACCCCACTTGGTTGCCTTCATACACGGTCATTGAGTATAGGTCACTTTAGAGGTCGTCCTCCTGTCTAAAGATCATAGTCGCCTCGGATATTGTTGCCTCAAACAAATGATCTAAGACATTAGGGTTACCGCTAAGGCGTCCTAACATTGCTTTAGTGACCGTATGTTCTGCATTCGAATTGACCCTCAAACTCCAACGACGGTGCTACCTGCTCATTCATAGTAGGATAGCATTGTCTAAAGGACATTAGCTTAGAACGATTCCTTTTTCGAGTAGGTAGATGGTTCTTAAGTACTTGCTCTTTCAAAAAACAAAACCCTTTTCACACTTACACTTTTCGAACAAAGTTTTCAAAAACACTTCATTAAACTCTTGAGGACAGAAGCAGGAGTTAAATCGAAGTTTCAAACAAAAACTTTTTCAAACCCACAAGCATAAAGAAAACAATTTTGAAAATGATGAGCAAGTACCTAAGAGCCCGTAGATAACTACGGATAGAAAGGGTGCTAATACCTTCCCTTTCCATAATCTACCCCCCGTACTCAGAGATAATCTCGAAAAAGGAATTTTTCTGTGCTTTTTTCCTTTCCTTGTTGGATAAAATAAAAGTCGGTGGCGACTCTTGCTTACCGCGACATTTTGCAAAAACAAACGCAAAACGCAAACCAACATTCCAAAAAACAGTCAGTTCTTCCCACCGTATCACACTTGCATTTAATGATTTACTAAAAATAAGGGAAAACATGGGATTATGGCTAATCATAAACAGTTACCTAGAACGTCATCAGTAGCTTTTGCACGCTTGACCTTTCAGAAACACACCACGTGTTCATCTCCTGAAGGATGCATGTAACAACTGTTTGTTCTAATGAATTTCTGAACTACACTTGGACATGAAGCGTTAGAATATTCCATAACTTTTCATATAGATTCTGTTATAACTTCTCTTCTAACTTCTGAAGAGTTGTTGATCAGAGCATTCATTTCAGAATGTTCTGAAGTCAATCACAGAAAATAAATATTATTTTATTCAAGACATAATTCCATACAAATATTTTTCAGAATGAAATTAAATCTGTCTTCTGAAAGGGGTTTGGTAAAAATGTCAGCCCATTGATGGTCTGTTTTTACAAAAATTAAGTTTAAAATTCCCTTCTGAATATAGTCCCTTATGAAATGATATTTAATTTCTATATGTTTGGCTTTAAAATGTAAGATTGGATTTTTAGAAAGATAAATAGCAGAAGTATTGTCACAGAAGATAGGAATCTTACTTTCATAAAGGTTGAAATCTTCTAGTTGGCTTTTCATCCATATCATCTGAGAGCTACATCCAGCAGCAGATATATATTCAGCTTCTGTGGTTGATGGTGCAATTGTTGCTTGCTTCTTGTTGTACCATGAGATAAGATTGTCACCCAAGAACTGGTAGCTTCCAGAGGTGCTTTTTCTTTCAATTCTATCTCCAGCAAAATCAACATCACAATAACCTACTAGTTTGTAATCTTGTGATCTTCTGTAACACAGACCAAGATTAGCAATACCTTTCAGATACCTAAGAATTCTCTTAATAGTTGTTAAGTGAGATTCTCTAGGATCTGATTGGAATCTAGCACACAAGCACACGCTAAATAATATATCAGGTCTAGATGCAGTCAGATAGAGAAGGGATCCAATCATACCTCTATAGAGCTTCTAATCTACTTTCATACTTACCTCATCTTTACCTAGAATGCAGGTTGGATGCATTGGTGTCTTGGCATCTTTGCTTTCTGACATTTGAAATTTCTTCAGAAGTTCTTTAACATACTTCGTCTGATGTATGAAAGTACCTTCTGGAGTCTGGTTGATTTGAATTCCCAAAAAGAATTTCAATTCACCCATCATGCTCATTTCAAATTCTGCCTGTATGGTCTTAGCAAATTCTTTTCCAAGGGAGATATTAGAGGTTCCAAAAATTATATCATCAACGTAAATTTGACAAATTAAAATATCATTTTTAAATGTTTTTCTGAAAAGAGTTGTGTCCACTTTCCCTCTGGTAAAATCTTTTTCTAATAGAAAATTACTCAGACGATCATACCAAGCTCTGGGAGCTTGTTTTAAACCGTACAAAGACTTCTTTAATTTAAAAACATGTTCTGGATGTTTTGAATCATTGAATCCAGGAGGTTGATGGACATATACTTCTTCTTCAATATAACCATTTAGAAATTCACTTTTAACATCCATTTGATATAATGAAATGTTATTTTGTACAACAAACGAAATTAATAATCTTATAGATTCTAACCTGGCGACTGGGGCAAAGGTTTCATTATAATCAATTCCTTTTTGTTGACTATAACCCTGTGCAACCAGTCGTGCTTTGTTTCTGATTACTTCTCCTTGTTCGTTCAATTTGTTTCTGAAAACCCATTTGGTTCCTATAAAATTGAATCCTTTGGGTCTTGGAACTAGATTCCATACATCATTCTTGGAGAATTGATTTAGTTCTTCTTGCATTGCTAAGATCCAATCATTATCTTCCAGAGCTTCATCAATGGTAGTTGGCTCAATCAGAGAGACCAAACCAAACAAAGATTCTTCATTGATTCTGAGAGAGGATCTTGTTCTGATGGGATCTTCTTTTCTTCCAATGATTACGTCTTCTTTCTGAGCTGAAGATATTCTAGGAAACCTTTTCTGAGTGGGTTGGTCAGAGATTCTGAGATTGTTCAGAGCATTGTCAAGAGGATGGTCTGCTACGTCTTCTTTTGCTTCTGAACTTTCAGAGTTTGAGGGATGATCTTCTGTACCTACAGAAAAATCAATTTGCTTTGGATGTTGCTGGCCAAGCTTATCATTAAACCTGACTTTGATTGATTCTTCAACAATCAGAGTTTCTGTGTTGTATACGCTATAGCCTTTTGAGCATTCAGAGTATCCAAGCAGAAAACACTTTTGTGCTTTAGAATCAAACTTGTTCAGAGTTTCTTTGGTGTTTAGAATAAAACAAGTACATCCAAAAGGATGGAAATAAGAAATGTTGGGCTTTCTGTTTTTCCACAATTCATAGGGAGTCTTTTCAAGAATAGGTCTTATAGAGATTCTATTCTGAATGTAACACGTTGTGTTCATAGCTTCTGCCCAAAAGTACTTAGGCATATTTGTTTCATTGATCATGGTTCTGGCCATCTCTTGTAATGTTCTATTCTTTCTTTCTACAACTCCATTTTGCTGGGGAGTTCTAGGACAAGAAAAATTATGAACAATACCATTTTCTTTAAAATATTTTTCAAAATAATGGTTTTCAAATTCACCACCATGATCACTTCTAACTTTTGTGATTTTAAAATCTTTTTCATTTTGCACTTGAGTACAGAAGTCAATGAATATAGAATGTGACTCATCCTTGTGTTTTAAAAACTTTACCCATGTCCATCTATTGAAGTCGTCAACGATGACCAATCCATACTTCTTGCCTCTGATGGATGCAGTTTTAACGGGCCCAAACAGATCAATATGAAGTAACTCTAATGGCTTAGAGGAAGAGACAACATTTTTAGATTTAAAGGAAGGTTTTGAAAATTTTCCTTTTTGACATGCTTCGCACAGAGCTTCTGAGTTGTACTTCATATTGGGAAGTCCTCTGACTAAATTTAATTTATTTAATTGAGATATTTTTCTAAGACTGACATGTCCCAATCTTCTGTGCCATACCCATTGCTCATTGCTAACAGATAAAAGACATTTGACGTTTTGAGATTTAAGATCTGATAAATCAATTTTGTAAATGTTGGTCTTTCTCTCGCCAGAAAAGAGGATTGATCCATATTTTTGACTTACAGCTTTACAGGAGTTTTGATTGAAGATGATATCATAGACATTGTCACTTGATTGACTTATGGACAATAGATTATGAGCTAATCCTTCTACTAATAAAACATTTGAGATAGAAGGAAGGTTACTGTTTCCTATGGTTCCAGAACCAATAATCTTCCCTTTCTGATTACCTCCAAACTTCACATCTCCTCCATCTTTAAGTTCCAGGCTTTGGAACATAGACCTTTTTCCCGTCATGTGTCGTGAGCACCCAGAGTCCAGGTACCATGACTGGTGTTTCAATTGAGTTGTTAAGGACATCTGCAACAATTATTATTTTATCCTTAGGTACCCATATCTTTTTGGGTCCTTTTGGGTTAGCATAAGAGTTTCCAGAATGTGATGTATATTTTATATCATGTGAGTGTCCAAACTTGAATTGTTTATTCAGAGGTTTGTAAGTGAAGGTCATTTTAGCAACAGGTTTTGGAATGTATGTCTCCTTCCCTTTGGGAGGTTCATATCTAATTCCTCTTCTGTTTTTCCCACTATCTCCATAGATCATTGAAGCCATTTTGCTTCTGTTTATGCCTTTAGCAAGAAAAGATTGAAAGCTATAGTCATATTATTTCAGAATATCTTTTGAACTAGACACAGACTCTGAACTAAAATTCTTTTGAACAATTTGAATTTCCTTTTTAAGTTTAAAATTGTTTTCTAAAAGTTCCGATTTTTCTGTTTCAAGTTTCTCAATATCAGATGCAAGACTCTTCTTAAGTTTCTTGTATTTGATTTTGAGCTTACTATAGTTTTCCAGAAGTTCTGATAAACTATCAGCAAGTTCTTCTCTAGAAAATTCAGAAAATACCTCTCTTTGTTCTGACTCACGGTCTGAGTCATTTACTGTGATAGCCATCAGAGCTAGGTTGGCATTTTCATCTTCAGAACCAGATTCATCTTCAGAAGAATCTGAGTTATCCCAGGTTGCCATCATTCCTTTCTTCTTTCCAAATCTCTTCTTTGGTTTTTCTTTTTGAAGCTTTGGACAATCACTTTTGAAGTGACCAGGTTCTTTGCATTCATAACAGATGATCTCTCTTCTGTTTGACTTTTTGTGTCCAGAAGATTCTGGTTTATCTTCTGACTTCTTGAAGTTCCTGAACTTCTTTTGTCTGTGCTTCCACAGATGATTGATCCTTTTGGAGAGCAAAGATAGTTCTTCTTCTTCTGAAGCTGATTCTTCAGAGTTTTCTTCTTCATCCTGAAAAGTGTTAGTATCAAATTTCTTAATTGATTTAAGGGCTAGAGACTTACCTTTCTTTTGAGGCTCATGCTCATCCAGTTCAATCTCATGACTTCTGAGAGCGCTGATGAGTTCCTCCAGAGACATGTTGTTCAGATCTTTTGACACCTTGAAGGCAGTGACCATTGGTGCCCATCTTCTGGGTAAGCTTCTGATGATCTTTTTCACATGATCTGCTTTGGTATATCCTTTGTTCAAAACTCTCAGACCAGCGATCAGAGTTTGAAACCTAGAGAACATTGCTTCTATAGACTCACTCTCTTCAACTTTGAAGGCTTCATACTTCTGAACTAAAGCCAGAGCTTTAGACTCCTTAACTTGGGCATTTCCTTCATGAGTCATTTTGAGAGACTCAAACATATCATGCGTTGTATCTCTATTAGTGATTTTTTCATATTCTACTTTAGAGATAGCGTTTTAAAAAAATATTTCTAGCTCTGTGATGATTTTTAAAATCAGCTTTTTGTTGTCTATCCATATTTTTTCTATCCACTTTGTTTCCTTCTGAATCTGTAGGATGTTTGTAACCATCCAAGACTATATCCCAAAGATCACTATCATGACCTAGAAAGAAACTTTCTAGTCTATCTTTCCAGTACTCAAAATCTTCTCCATCAAACACTGGAGGTTTGTTGTAACTATTATTGTTTTGTTCAGTGGCCATTGTGTTTTCTTCTGGATCTTTTCCTGACACGATTAAGTGTTGTGCTCAGAGTCAAGCTCTGATACCAATTGAAGGGGTAAGAAAACACTTAGAAGGGGGGTTGAATAAGTGACTCTTTTAGTTTTCAAAATAAAGCTTAAACAATAATGGAAGAACACAGTTATTTTTATCCTGGTTCGTTTGAACTCAAACTACTCCAGTCCACCCGCCAAGGTGATTTCGCCTTTCTCAACAAGGAATTAATCCACTATAATCAACTGATTACAATCACACAACAATTGTTGTGACTAACAATGCACAAGTAAACTTACAAGTGACTAACACCACTAAGACTTAAATCTAGTCCTAGTCTGCTTGAGAAATCTGACCAAACTTGGTCTCTCAAGGAACAAAATACAGGAGTTTAATCTTTACAGATAATGAAATAGAGTTTGCTTCTAATCAAGCTATATCACAACTGTGATTTTTCACTTAGAATATAATGCACAAATTATATGAACAATGAGTTTGTGAGTTTTTGGATCTTTCACGTAGTTTCTTGCTTCTTTTGAAAATTTGATTGATTTTCTTTTTTCTTTGAAAGTTCTTGTTGGCTTGCAATAAATGTCCTTCTATTTATATTAGGAACAATAAGACCGTTGCTGCCTTTTAAAAAAGATGGAGAGCATTAAATGCTTTGCGTGTATCCTTGCAATATTCCATTTTCCAAGAAACTAGTTGTAGGCACTTGAGTGCTTTCAGCCGTCTTTGCATTAATAAGCAAATGTCAGAATGTAAGAACGTGTTTTCCTTTTCTTTGACAAGACAAGTTGATCTAAACGTTACTTCAGAGTTTTCTCCAATGTCTTTAAGTCAGAACATGCTTCACTCATCTTCTAGGCAGTGCGTTGCTTGCTAAGAACTTTGAACAGCGCTTGCTTTCAAGTTATCTTCTGAACAAGGAGCCTGCTAGAAGTTAGAAGATATATTTAACAAATAAAGTGTCTTACCATAGTCAGCAGATGCGTTTGAATAAAAGGTTCTTTTATCAAAGAACTTCTTCATAATCTTTGCTTAGTACTTTAGAATGTTTTCTGTCAGAACATTAACTAAGACATTCAAAACACATTCATCAGAGCATAAATTATCTTAAATATAATTTAGTTATCATCAAAACTCTTGAGATAGGTCAGAACTAATCTTGTTCTTTCACTATACTCATTGAGGGTTGATTTCTTGGAATATTTCGGTCGCCAGTAAAGAGGCTTAAACTGAAACAATGAACAAGGAAACAATCCAGTGATATTGAGCTCCTTAGAACCCGGTTACTATTTCTAGGACAGGTTGAGCCAACAAAACTTCAAGAGGGTACTTACCTATGAAACCTCATGCAAGCCTAAACTAGGAACTTGTGTGATTTGTTTGTACATATATACTTGTGCATAACATCATGGATATCATGAGCATCATATGCATCCACTAACCATTTCAAGGATTTTGGAAATTCACCTTTGTTCTTGTTTTGTAGGTTATGGATTCACTTCGCAGGAAAACTATCTAAGTCAACCTTGTAAGAATTCCTCCACAACTAAAGGAGCTAGCTTCAAGGATTCCTGAGAACTCTCCATTCACCGAGAGGCATGGTCGTCTACTCAACTTAGTCACTTCCAACACAGAGGAAGACATGATGAAAGTTCTTTTCCAATTCTTTAACCCTTTGCATCACTGCTTCACATTTCCTGACTACCAGCTTGTGCCCACTTTGGAAGAATTCTCTCAACTCTTGAGGATTCCCATTCTCAATCAACTACCTTTCAACGGTACGGAAAGAGATCCAAAGCCAGAAGAGATTGCTCAAGCCCTGCACTTGCACTCATCTGATGTCACAACCCATTGGGAAACTAGAAGTGGTGTCAAAGGTTTCTTGGCAAAGTTCTTGTTTGAGAAGGCCTAAAGCTGTTGGAACTTCTTGGACTTGCAAGCTTTTGAGGAGATTGTAGCTCTTATCATCTATGGGATGGTCTTGTTCCCCAATCCTGACCAACTCATAGATGTGAGTGCTGTCAAAATCTTCATGTCACACAATCCGGTGCCTACTTTGCTTGGAGATATCTTACACTCTTTTCACACTCGTACAATGAGGAAAAGAGGTGTTCTCATGTGTTACACTCCTCTCCTGGAAATATCGTTTATTTCTCATCTTCCCCCAATCAGTCTTGAAGAATGAGCAAGGTTTGAGGTGGTCACAAAGGTTGATGACACTTAAACATTCAGATATTCATTGGTGTTCTCGATCCAAAGAGAATGTTATCATTGTCGACCGTTGTGGGGAATTCCCTAATGTCCCTCTACTTGGAATTAGGGGAGGCATCACCTACAACCTGTGCTTGGCTCTAAGATAGTTTGGTTATGCCCGAAGGGATGGCCCACATGACATGTTAATTCAAGGCTTGGTTTTCGACTTCGACAATGACAATCAAGGACTTCGCCAAAGGTTTATCCGAGCTTGGAGGATGCCAAATAAGGTAGATAGCAAGACTTTGGGACACAAGAATTCCATCCCTCTTGAGCCTTACCTCAAGTGGGTACGAACCCGCGCTCAAAGTCTTATGATGCCTTACCCTTCCATTCTCCCAGTGATTATAGAGCCAGTTAAGGAAGGAGAGGTTCCATACACCATCCTACATCCTGACATGCCGACATCACTCAAAGACCTATAAAGGAGTTGGATACAGCTCAAAGAAGAACGCGATACTTTAGAAGCCCAATTCTATGCAAGCGAGAAGAAGGTTTTGGAACTCACTCGGTTACTTCATGAAGAGCAGACTCTCAACGCCTACATTGCACCAAAGAGGATGCGCAACGTCTTTTTATCTTAGAATTTTGTATTATTTTGCCCTAGGGGCATTGATGTGCTTAAATTCTATTAATATAACGTGTGTTTCTTTTTGCATGACACAAGTTTGAATTTTCAAATCCTTGAAAGCATTGCATGAATACATATCATTCATCATAAGCATAAACAGGTCTTTACAACAAGTTTCCTCATCCCTCTACTGTTTATTTCAGAAGATGGATCTTGAACAGACAGTTAAAGACCTACAAGCTCAAAATACACAATTTCAACAGTTACTCTTGACCTTATCCAAGGGGAAGGAGGAGCTAAAGACTCTTCTAGAGAAAGAAAAAGAGAAAAAGAAGAAGAAGCCAGCTGGTGTGGTTATCATGGGCAGAAGGTTTCAGGGACAAGCTAGAAGGACTTTAGATTTTCCAACAACCTCTGATGAAGGGGAAAGAAAAGGAAAAGAAACGGCAGTACAATCAGATTCTGAAGCAGAAGAAGAGGAAGAAGAGGACTACTCTGAACAACAATACCCTCTGGCCAATGACAAATACAAACACCTGGAAGAGCGTCTTACCGCTATGGAAATACAGAGAGTACCAGGGCTAGATTTTGAGGAGTTAGGGCTGGTGTCAGGAATTGTAATCCCGCCCAAGTTTAAAGTGCCTTTATTTTATAAGTATGATGGGTTGTCTTGTCCCAAAATGCACCTTCGATCTTATGTCAGGAAGATTCAGCCGCATTCTGCTGACAAAGACTTGTGGGTTCACTTTTTCCAGGACAATTATCAGGAACGCAGCTTGATTGGTTCTACCAATTGGAAAGGGATAATGTCCATAATTGGGAAGACCTGGCAGCAGCCTTCTATAAATAGTATCAATACAACACTGATTTGGCACCAACCCGTACTCAACTCCAGAGTATGGCTATGGTATCAAATGAGGGCTTCAAAGACTACGCCCAAAAGAGGAGGGATCTAGCCGGAAGGGTGCAACCCCCCTTGTCAGAAAGGGAGTTAGTGGACATGTTCTTGGGAACTCTATCAGGCCCCTTCTTTAATCATCTGATTGGAAGCTCCTCTGTAGGGTTCACTGAATTGATTCTAACTGGTGAAAGGGTGGAAGCCGGTATAAGAAGTGGGAAAATTCAGAAAGACGCATCTGCCTCTACAGCTGTAAAAAAGCCCTTCACTGGAAAGAAGGAAGTGTCTGTTGTCTATTCACATAGAAATTAAGGAAGAACTGAGCGCCGACCAACAGTGGGGGCTGTTATGATTCTGAAACCTGCATCAGACCAGCCGAGAAATAACCAGCCGAGAAGTAATCAGCAAAGGGTGGAACGGCCAATCCGGCAATTCACCAAGATAAACATGACTCCAGCTCAGGTCCTACCACATCTTCTGAAGTTGAATCTGGCCATGCTAAAAGAGGCCCCTAAGAATCCCAATACCGCGTCTCTTCACTACCATCCCAATGCCAGATGCGCATACCATTATGAAAGTCCAGGGAATGACACCAACAATTGTTGGGCTCTGAAGAACAAAATCTAAGCCCTGATAGACGCGAAGGAAGTTGAATTTGAAGCGCCTGAAAAACCGAATTTCATCTCCGCTTCGATGCCTAGGCATGGACACAATGCCAATGCTGTTGAGGATGATTTATTTTTTGACACCGTGGATGAATTGTTGACCCCGCTCTCGACCATCAAGTTGAATTTGTTAAAGGCTGGTGTGTTCCCAGGATGTGACAAAAATTGTCATATTTGCCTATCCTCATCATTTGACTGCCCTCTGTTGTAAAAAGGTATCCAACAACTGATTGATAACCAAGAAATTTTGTTTTAGAAAGCTCCTATTTCACCTGTTCCAGAAGTTTCAATAATAACCATATACGCCAATCCTTCCAGGTTCCCTAAAAGACCCGTTAGGATTACATTTGCTCCAATGACTACTCCGCTCAAGATTACAATGCTCGGGCCAACCCCGTACAAATCAGATAAAACGGTACCATGGAATTATGGTGGAGAAATCTACTACCATGGTATTAAACAGGATGATTTGACTGCCGAAGAAGAGAGCTCCAAAGAGGACAATTCTGACATCAGTAACATTGCCGGAACAAGCAAGATTACCCGTAGTGGGAGAATCTTCTCTCCAGAGATTTCCCCTCCAAAGGCAGTCTTTGGACCCGTGGCCGTTCCGAAGATTTCCTCTGCACCAGTGATTGTACCTGCAAGCGTACCTACCGACAAATACAATACAAATACAATTCCTATTCCTACTTCCACTGCTGAGAATAAAGGAAAAAACATTCAAGAAGAGCCTGTCCGGACGAAGGCTCAATCTATCCCTGAAACATCCAAGAAGGAGATGGAAGAAATCATGAGGATAATTAAGAAAAGTGATTATGATATGGTTGAGGAACTGGGGCATACCCCCTCCAAAATCTCTATGTTAGCTTTGCTGCTGTGCTCTGAGGCCCATGCTAAAGCTTTGGTAAAATTTCTGAAGACAGCTCATGTGCCGCAAGAGACGTTTGCAGATCAATTCCAAGAGTGTGTGGCCAGTCTGACAGCTGATAATGGCCCGGGTTTCTCCGATGCTGACTTGGCACCCAAAGGGAGAAAACACAACGAGGCGTTACATGTCTCAGTGGAGTGTAGAGGGACGACCCTAGTCCATATCTTGGTAGACACTGGTTCATCTCTGAACGTCTTACCAAAGAAAGCCCTTGATAGATTGGATTGTGAAGGGCTGACATTAAAACCCAGCAACATAGTGGTGAGATATTTTGACGGATCTAAGAGGATGGTCCATGGGGAGGTGGACATCCCGATCAAGGTGGAAACCAAGACGTTCAATTCAACCTTCTATGTGATGGACATTTGTCCTTCTTATTCCTGTCTGTTGGGACGCCCCTGGATTCACAATGGCAGTGTTGTTACCTCCACTTTGTATCAGATGCTGAAGTGCCCCGTCCAAGGGAAGATCATAACTGTCCATGGGGAAGAGGAATACATGATTAGTCATCTGAATTCTTTCTGATATGTGGAGTTGGATGGCGAGTTCATTGAAACCCCTTTCCAACATTTTGAAGAAGTCTCTCAGGAAATAGCGGAGACCAAGGCGGTATCCTCAGTTCCTTTGATCACAACACCCCCACCTTGGATGTCATCTCTAAAGGATGCAAAGGTAGTAGTGGAAGAAGGCGGATGCACCATCTGGGGGCAGCTTCCAGACATCCCGTACAAATCAGTCAAGTTTAGCTTAGGGTTTACTTCGACTGCTCAGAAGGCTGTGCGTCGTGCCCGTGCCGGAGGGCCACCTGTGAAGATTACCAACCAAAGGGTCAATGCAGTAAAGGACAGTGAAGAAGATGGCATCTTGGAAGATTGGATATTTCCTACTGTCAGCGGAGGACTTTGCAACTGGAAAGCCAAAGACTTCGTCCCCGTCACTTTCATATCTCAATAATTTATCTTTTACACTTATGTTGGACTTGTAATAATTCACAAACAATTCGTACATTTTCAACCTTGTGTCTTACCCGAGGCACAATGGTCCATTTGTAAGGGTTTTTATTTCATTTTCATATGTCATTCAATGAATCATGGACGCTTTTTCATATATAAACCTTTTGTGCTCATTGTCTTTCATTTACATTTTATTGTTTTAAGATGGCTATACCCTTACACACACCCACACTTACAAATGCAGGTACCCTTCCATTCCGGATCCCATGGGTACGATACTGCTATAGCCTTCAGTGACTATGAAGATCTGATCTACCAAGCCGAATACGAAGGTGAGGAAGATTGTGAGGTGCCAGGGGAATTGGCCAGATTATTACAACAAGAAGAAAGAGCTATTCAGCCTCATGAGGAGCTGTTGGATACAATCAATCTGGGTACCGAGGAAGATAAAAAGGAAATAAGAGTGGGTGCCAATCTAGAGTCGAGTGTCAAGGAGCGCCTAATTCAGTTGTTCCATGATTATGTTGAGATCTTTGCCTGGTCATACGAAGACATGTCGGGACTTGATACAGACATTGTGGTACACCGTCTACCCACAAGAGAAGACTGTCCACCAGTGAAGCAGAAAGTCCGCCGCATGAGACCTGACATGTCAGAGAAAATCAAAGCAGAAGTTATGAAGCAGTTCAATGCTGGATTTCTGGCTGTTACTTCCTATCCACAATGGGTTGCTAACATTATTCCCGTGCCTAAAAAGGATGGCAAAGTAAGAATGTGCGTGGGCTATAGAGATTTAAACAGGGCCAGCCCTAAAGATGATTTTCCACTTCCGCACATCGACATCCTGGTTGACAATACAGCTCAGCAAAAAGTATTTTCTTTCATGGACGGATTCTCAGGCTATAACCAGATCAAAATGGCACCTGAGGACATGGAGAAAACTACATTTGTTACACAGTGGGGTACGTTCTACTACAAAGTAATGCCATTTGGACTGAAGAATGTCGGGGCAACCTATCAACGCGCCATGGTAGCTTTGTTTCATGATATGATACATCATGAGATAGAGGTCTACGTAGATGACATGATAGCCCGATCACAAACTGAAGAAGTACACCTTGATCACTTGCAAAAGCTATTTGTCAAATTGAAGAAGTACAAACTAAGGTTGAACCCGAACAAGTGCACATTCGCAGTCCGGTCCGGTAAGCTCTTAGGTTTCATCGTCAGCAACAAAGGCATCGAGGTTGATCCTGCAAAAGTCAAAGCGATACAAGAAATGCCTGCTCCTCGCACTGAGAAGGAAGTCAGAGGATTCTTGGGACGCCTGAACTATATTTCCAGATTTATTTCTCACCTAACATCTACTTGTGAACCAATCTTCAAACTGCTGAAGAAAGATCAAGTAATTAGATGGAATGATGAATGTCAGATTGTTTTCAACAAAATCAAGGAGTATTTACAAGAGCCTCCTGTCTTGATGCCGCCAGTCGAGGGAAGACCGCTAATCATGTATCTGACCGTTTTAGAGAACTCAATGGGGTGTGTATTGGGGAAGCATGACGAGTCTGGCCAAAAAGAGCATGCTATTTATTACCTGAGCAAAAAGTTTACCGACTGTGAAACCAGATATTCATTGCTCGAGAAAAATTGCTGCGCTCTGGTATGGGCTGCTCGCCGGCTAAGACAGTATATGTTGACTCATACCACTTTGCTGATATCTAAGATGAATCGGATAAAGTACATCTTTGAGAAGCCTGCTCTGTCTGGGAGGATAGCTAGATGGCAGATGATCCTAACAGAATATGACATACATTACACGACCCAAAAAGCTATAAAGGGCAGTGTGCTAGCTGATCATCTTGCTCATCAAGTTGTAGAGGATTATCAATCCATGAAGTTTGAATTCCCTGACGAAGACATCATAACAGTAGACAACTGTGAAGGAATCAGACCATATAGCGGACCTGAACAAGGATCCCGATGGACCCTGTTCTTTGATGGGGCATCCAATGCTCTTGGCAATGGTATCGGCGCTGTACTTATATCTCCGGAAGGATGCCATACTCCTTTTACTGCCAGACTTTGCTTCAACTGTACGAACAACATGGCAGAATACGAAGCATGCATCTTTGGACTCAAGGCTGCCATAGACTTGGGAATCAAATCTTTAGTTGTATTTGGGGATTCAGCTTTGGTCATCAGTCAGATCAAAGGAGAGTGGGACACTAAGCACACAAACCTTATCCCTTACAAAGAACATGTCTTGACATTGTTACCATATTTCGAGCAGATTACTTTCGAGCACTTCCCGCGATAAGAAAATCAACTAGCAGATACTCTAGCCACAATGTCATCTATGTTTAAACTTAATTGGGATAACGAGGCTCCCCAGATCACCATTGAACGAATGGACGAACCAGCACACTGTCACGAGATTAATACTGAAGAAGTAGTGGACCAGCCTTGGTTTCATGAAGTCAAAAGGTATCTCGAGGCTCAAGAATATCCTGAAGGAGCTTCCATCAATGATAAAAAGTTCTTAAGGAGATTCTCTGCTAATTTCTTCCTGAGTAATGGCATCCTGTACAAACATAATCATGATTCTATTCTGCTCCGTTGTGTGGACAAGATTGAAGCTGAAAAGATCATGGTTGAATTGCATGAGGGTACCTTTGGCACTCACTCTAGCGGGCATACGATGGCGAAGAAAATCCTACGGGAAGGCTATTATTGGTCTACCATGGAAGCAGACTGCTATCAACACTCTCAGACCTGTCATAAGTGTCAAATCTATGCAGACAAGGTACACGTGCCCCCGGTTCCTCTAAATGTCTTAACAGCTCATTGGCCCTTAGCTATGTGGGGAATCGATATGATTTGAGAGATCAAGCCTACAACCTCCAATGGACACCGCTTCATTCTAGTGGCCATTGATTATTTCACAAAGTGGGTTGAAGCATCTTCCTTCGCATCCGTTACTAAGAATGTTGTTGTCCGCTTCATCAAGCAGAATCTCATTTGCCGGTACGGTATCCTAGAAAGGATCATCACTGATAACGGTATGAACCTTAACAATACTATGATCACCGCCTTGTGCGAGCAATTCAAGATTCAACATCACAATTCATCCCCCTATCGGCCAAAGATGAATGGTGCAGTCGAAGCTGCTAATAAAAACATTAAAAAGATCATACAGAAAATGACAGTCTCTTAGAAGGACTGGCATGAGATGCTACCGTTTGCTCTCCACGGGTATCGTACCACAGCTCGCACATCAACTGGGGCAACACCTTATTCCTTGGTTTATGGCATGGAGGTTGTCCTGCCTATTGAGGTTTAGATCCCCTCCTTAAGAATCATGAAGGATACAGGATTGAGTGAAGACGATTGGATTCAAACCCGACTTGATCAGCTGAACTTAATTGATGAAAAGAGACTTACTGTTGTTTGTCATGGTCAGACGTATCAAAAACGGATGATCAAGGCTTTCAACAAGAAGGTCAGACGCCAAGTGTATCAAGTTGGAGATCTAGTGATCAAGCGTATTATCTTGCCACAAAGTGATCCCATGGGCAAATGGACTCCTACCTATGAAGGACCATTTGTAATCAAGAATATCTTTTCCGGTGGGGCAATGATCTTAACCACCATGGACGGCGACGACCTGCCACACCTTGCGAACGCAGACATAGTCAAAAGATACTACGCATAAGAGACCCGCTAGGTTGACACACCTAGGCAAAACAAGGGCATCCCGACGAACCAAAAGGTTCGGGCAAAAGTTAGGGATAAAATAAAAATTTGTACACCCGACAAGTTGAAAACCCGAAAGGGCGACTTGGGCAAAATAGGGTTTTCTCGGTGAATCGAAAACCCGGAAGGATGGTTCAGGCAAAAGTTAGGGAATTAAAGCGTATGACTATGTATCATCAGATCACTTTAAGGACAATCTATTCACAGACAAACTCAGAGCTTCTGATCAATTCAATCATCTTCGGACAAAGTGATGAATGGACAAGATATTCGGAGATACGAAGGCTATAGTAGAATGGGAACCCCATGAGATTTTTTACACATAGCTATATTTCTTTGTATAAATTTTTCTTATGACACCATCCTCTTACTAGGATGTTTGTCTCCTTTGTACATAAATACTTATTCAAAGTAAATGCAAAGATATCTCTTTTAAAGTACAGAAAACCATTTGTCCTTTTCTTTTTACACTTGTGTTTTATTTGCAAAAACTTCCAATGATTCATTAATGAACATATGCATTTGAATATAATTACTATTTACAAATAAACGAAATGGAAAAGAACGATTATTGACAGATTGAAAGGATAGAAAAACGTCTTTAGGCTATTCCATGAACAATCCCTACAATACATCATTAAGATCCCCAGTGGAGCTAAAAATTCAAACTATCAATCCCCAGTAGAGACCATTCAGTTTCTCCAAATTCCCCAGCAAGTTATCTTGAAGCCTGAAAACCAACCAGACAACAACGTCTGATAACTCCCCAGTAGAGTGGCAGGCGACCCAAACTCCTGAACTTTTTCCAAACAGGAATAAGCTTTTCCCCACAGATCTTTCATTGCTCCCCAACAGGATGAAGACTCTCATTCTTAATTCCCAGTAGAAGTCATCAAAGTTCTCTGGATTTCCCTAAGAAGATTCCTCGAGCAGTACATGGCATTACTCTTACAACGGATTTTTGTCAATACTCCAACTTCAAGACTTGAAGAATCCACATATCCTCAGCAATCAAGGATTTATTTTCCTCAGCAATACAACAAATCAGCTTACATGCACATACATTACATCCATATATCATAAACATTGACAAAGTATATATATTGCATCACATATTTCATGCATCATAACTTTGTGCTTCAGCTAAAATTTTACCCTTTTCAGGATAAGATTAACAGATATCATTAACAATGTTCAAAAATTCTAGATATAGTACAGATACGCTCCAGACAAGGATGCCATTCTGATACTCATTCAGATTTAAACATCAAGATACAGTACAGATACGCTCCGGACAAGGTTGCCATTCTGATACTCATTCAAGATTTCATCATTCTAGATACAGTACAGATACACTCCAGACACGAAAGTCATTCTGTTATTCATTCAGATTCAAGTACAGATACACTCCAGACACGGAAGTCATTATGTTATTCATTCAGATTCAAGTTCAGATACACTCCAGACACGGAAGTCATTATGTTATTCATTCAGATTCAAGTTCAGAAACGCTCCAGACACGGATGCCATCCTGATATTTATTCAAATTCAAGTTCATATACAATCCAGATACGCTCCAGACACGGTGGCCATTCTGTCGCTCATTCAGGTTCTAGTCCAGATACGCTCCGGACACGGTTTCCATTCTGTCACTTATTCAGATTCAAGATATAATACATATACACTCCATACACGGAATTCATTCTGTTATTCATTCAGATTCAAATATAGACACAGTTTGGATGCGCTCCAGACACAGATGCTATTCTGTTGCTCATACAGATTCAGTCTCCAGATACAGTTCAGATACGGACACCATTCTGATACTTATTCTTTCAACTTACACCTTACAATTCAACAAACATTCTTGGATGGCATCTACAAGCCCATCTCCAACAAGATCCTGTCACCTCTCCAAATGGCATCTTTAAGCCCATTCCCTCAACTACACTTCGTTGAACGCAAATTTATGGGCACTCTAGTGTCCAATCATCTTTTACCTTCGAGTCACGAATGGCAAAGCTCTCCAATCTAACTCTTCAGGTTCAAGAATATTGAACAGGGGCAGCTTTTGTACCCCAAAATTTACCCTCTCAATTATCAAGACTTTTCTCACAAGACTTCTTGGACTCAAGACAAGACTAGGGTTTGGTCAGCTCAAGACACCTCATCTTGCACTGATAACCCAAAATTAGGGTTTGAGTTTGCACAAGGATTTTTGGACCACCAATGCTTCATGTGACTTTCATACACCATCTTCGACCCCTAAGATTGCTCATGTTAAGTTTCAAGCCTTGAACCACATTTTTGATCAGTCAATTGGACAATTGACTTAAAAATCAGCTGTATTGGGGAAAAAGTCAACCATCGTCAATTTACAGTCAAACTTCATAATTTTTTATCCACAATAACATTTTAGACTCATATGTATCATTTGATCAAGTATGGATCACAACTCCTCAAGAAATTTGACCAAATCATCAAAAGGGAAAAATGGTCAAAATTAGGGTTTTGACTGAGAAAGGGCAATTTCTGATTTTTAACCTAGACAATGATCAATTGAGTTAAAACATGATTTCAAGGTTTCAATGGCATCATCTTGACCTAATTACATGGTTTAAAAGATCTCAAATTCATTGGATTGACAGATGAATTTTGCAGTCAACTGATCAAAAGTCAAATGTACACTGAAAAGTCAAACTTTGACTTTTTGGTCAAAATCAAGTGCCAAGGGTCATAATTTATCAAGATATGTCAAAATGTGAAACTTGTTGACCAAGAAAACAAAATTTTCAAATTAGGGTTTTAATTTGAAAATTCTTATAACTTATAATTTTTCTAAGTATAAGAATTTTCTTATTTTTTCCAACTTTTCACCACTTTTTCACCATGATGCATTTCGATTCAAAGAAAACTTCAAACATGAAAGTTGTAGTCCTCTATGAAATATACAACTTTTCTTCACAAACATTTCCCAAAAGATGCTTGGATCTCAAGTTATGAATTTGTGAATATAGGTCCATGAACTAAATAACTTAGTGAAATTTTGCCCTAATTTAGGCAGGTTTTGGACCCAACTTCATGGACATTTTTCACCTAGTTCCAAGATGTATCTCAAATGTCATTTCAAATATATATTATAGATCACATTGCAAGCTTTCCAAAATGTCCAATAACTCTCCAAGATCATTTTTGAGTAGGGAGAATCGAAGAAGGGAAGTTGGCATTTTCTCACTTTTGTTCAAGCCATTTTTCACATAGCATCAAGTTGCAAATCCAATCCATGATGTTTGTATCTTGCTTTACAGGTCCTAAGCTCACTTTACACTCCATAATTAAATGCAAACTCAGAAGTTAAAGGCTTTATCTTTGCTTTTGGAACTTTACACAAGTTGTAATTCCATTTTAGGCATAAAGTTCACATTGCCATTTTCATAAAGGTGAGCTTTTGAAACTTTGTCAATCTTGAGCCTTGGACATGTCCCTTTGATGTAATAAATTTCTACAGGTCTCAAGAAATGTATACCAACTCTTATCAGCCCTTAAGCCAGCAAGTACAAGCATGTAGCATTGGTCTTGTCACTTTACTTAAAATGCAAGAAAGATTGCCAAAAGGTGAAAAGCTTGTACAGCTAGTAGGAAGTGGACTTGGTATCATTTCTATACAAATATACAAAGTTGTGGAAAGGCTTAGCACGATTGATTTGAAGCTGAAACACTCTCAAACTCAAAAACACCAAATTTCTGTCCAAATACTCAGTTTCTGCAAAACCATAGCCAACACTCATTTGGCTCGTGCATTTTGTGTTTAAACACTTCAAGCATCTCATAAACATCCTACCAAAGCAAGCCAAGCCCTTACCCTAGTTTTGTAACCCCTATTTCAGCATCCACCATTTTCACTTTGGAAGCTTGCAGCTTGACTTATCTAGAGATTTCCAACCATCCTCAGAGCAAGCTAAGCATTGGAATAGCTTGAAAGAAGTTCAAGGAAGCTCACACAATCCTCAGGCCTCCATTAAAGTCCCTATATTGCTCTACTAGAATCCAACTGAAGGAGGTATTTTCTTGAACTCTATCTCTCTGAATAGGCATCCTCAAGCCACGATTTGTGAAGAAAAAATGTAGTTCATATCATAGTGAAGCTGTACATATGCATACTTTTCATTTATATTAACTATGCTGAGAGAATTTGAAGTTTGAATATGCTGAAATTTTTAGGTCATGAATTAGGGGTTCCAAAATTCTCTCTGATCTTTGAGAGTTAGGTTACAAAATTTATATTGTTGGAATCGTGAACTCAAATGCCACATGTTTCATGTTATGAGTTTTTGTTTTTGTGCAAGCATATGAAAGTTACAAATTTGAACATAAAACGCGCGCAAGGAAGCTGGCTGGAGGATAGGGATGAAGCACCTGGGCTTTTTGGCGCTTTGGGCCTTTTTTGTTTCTGATATTTGCACAACCTGACCCACTATTTGCACCCCTTGGCTTATTTGTTATAATTTTCATATTTCTTTTTATATTTTCATATTTATAACTTTTATTTATTTTTTCTGAATAATATAAATCCTAAAAATAATTTCTTTATTTTTTGCAATTTTATTTTATTTTTTTATTATTATTTTTTACATAAAAATTAGTTTATTTTGATAAATAGATTTAATTTTCTTAAATAACTTGTAAATATATTTAAAGATACTTAATACTTTTACTATTTATAATCATAAATAATCATTTTTATACATACTTAATTTTTTAATATTTAAACATAATATTATTTATTATTTTCTTGTACAAAAAAAAATGGACAAAATAATAACATAAAACATTATTTTCTTTTAATTAAAAAATTAGGGTTTCACCCCTCCAAAAATAATATTATTTTTTCCTTATTTTTTAGTTTTAAATATAATTATTTTCTCATACAAAAAACAAATATCAAAACATTTTTTACATAAATACATTGCATTGCATTTTAAATATTTGTCTTATTTATTTAATTCGCGCAATATTCGATTTGGTTGTAATAATATATTTAGGTTTATATTTGTGCAAAATCCCCATTCAAAACTTGTATCCCCCCTCCCATAATAATTGTTGTAATAGCTTAGTTTATTTTACGCAATTTATCGCTTTATATACTATGCTTAGTAATTAGGGTTTGCATGACAAGAACAAAAACAAAACAAATAGAAAAAACCTAATGCAAGACAAAAGCATGAAAAATGACACACTTTGCACACAAGCACCCCTAGGGTTTCTCCTACTTGGTTGCCTAAAATAAAATGGCCATGTTACGCATGCAAAGTATCTTGGCAAAACAAAACAAATATAAGATCATAGTCCCTCGATGACGCTATCCAAAGGTTGCCTAAAAAATGATCTTGGTCCCTCAAACATTGCTAAGATACTTGGCAACATTGCTATCATGGTCATACGATGACCCACGCCCGTCCCGTTTACATCCGATGATAGGGTTGCTTACCAAATCAATGGTAAGTCAACAATGTCAAAGGAATAAAAATGCACAAGAAAGACATTTGAGTAGGTAGATAGCTTCTAAGTTACTTGCTCCATCTCTCAAACAATCCTTGCTATTTTCAAAAATACACACACATTTCAAAACATTGAAAACATTTTTCAAAAGACAAACATCTTTGTATACATTCTTACGAACGAGAATCATTACAAAGATTGCCTAAACGAATGGCCTCTTTTCAAAATACTTTCAAAACCACACCAAACACCATTTCAAACAAAACAAAGCAAAGCAAGTGATCTAAGCAAGTAACTAAGAGCCCATGGAAAACCATGGATGAAAAGGGTGCTAGCACCTTCCCTTTTCATAATCTACCCCCCGAACTCAAGAAAACATCTCAAAGGTCTTTCCTGTGCTTTTTTACCTTTCCTTTTAGATAAAAGAAAAGTCGGTGGTGACTCTTGCTAACCGCGACATTTGCGACAAAATGCAAAATCTCAAGTCAGTTCTCCCACCATATCATAGTGTGTCCAACCCTGAGAGTTTTAAGAAGGAGATTTGGTGTTGTGGGGGCCAACATACGAGGTTTCCAAGGAAATATCCACCTCCTAAGAAAGCTTTGTTTCATCTTTAAGCACGACCTCGAGTTCATCCACCCAACCAACTAGTTTTGCCAAAGTTCTGTGTAGTTCCACCTTGTCTAGGTGAGGAGAACTTTGATCCAGACACTAGGTGAATACTAGATGACTCCCCTTGGAAGCGAAGAACTTTTGACTCAATAAGGTTGTGCCTCACTTGCAAAGCTTAGACCTCTTAAGAGGGAGTACCAAGGGTCAGAAGCAATTAAAATCATAATGGAAGCTACCCGCAACATTTGGAAGGCTGCATCCTTGAAATTCCCAGGGTACGACATGTCCAACCATGAGAATTTACATAAGGGGATTTTGTGTTGCGGAGGTCCAACATCCATGAGAATTTCAAGCAGGGGATTTGGTGTTGCCGGGATTAACATACGAGGGTTCCAAGAAAAGCTCCACCTTCTAAGAAAGCTTCATTTCATCTTTAAGCGCGACCTTGAGTTCAGCCATCCAACCATCTGATTCTGCCAAAGTTCCATGTAAATCCACTTTGTCTAGGTGAGGAGAAATTTAATTCAGACACTAGGCACAACATTTGGAAGCTACCCGCAACATTTGGAAGGCTTCATCCTTGAAATTCTTAGGGTACGACATGTCCAACCCTGAGAATTTCAAGAAGGGGATTTGGTGTTGCGGAGGGCCAACATCTCTGAGAATTTCAAGCAGGGGATTTGGTGTTGCGGGGGTCAACATACGAGGTTTCCAAGGATATCTCCACCTCCTAAGAAAGCTTCATTTCATATTTAAGATCGGCCTCGAGTTCAGCCACCCGACCATCCAGTTCAACCAAAGTTCCATGTAGTTCCACTTTGTCTAGGTAAGGAGAACTTTGATTCAGACATTGTGATCGGTGGATCTGGAACTGACTGTTTAACGCTGGTTCGCGAAATGTCGCGGAAGCAAGAGTCGCCACCGTCTTTTATTTTCTCCAAATGGAAAGGACAAAAGCACAGAAAAATTCCTTATAGAGATTGCTCTCGGTTCGGGAGGTAGGTTATAGAAAGGGAAGGTGTTAGCACCCTTTCTATCCATGGTTATCCATGGGCTCTTAGATACTTGCTCACTTGTGTTTTCAAAATTGTTTGTTTGCTTTTCAACTATGGGTTTTAAAAAAGTTTCTTTGAAAATTCCAGTTCGACTCTTGTATCGGTCCTCAAGAGTGTTTGGAAAATTGCTTTCGAAAGCTTTTTGAAAAGGTGTCGGTGTGAAAAGTATTTTTTGATTTGTTTTGAAATTAGAGCAAGTATCTACGAGAACCTACCTACCCTAAGGAATTCGTCTGTGTAGATGTCCTTTAAAGTAGTGCCATCCCACCATTGAGAGGTAGGTAGCACCACCGTTGGAGGTGTTCGGGTCAATTCGAGGTTCGGGACATGGTGATCACCAGAGCAATAGGAAGATACCTTAGAAGCTACCCTCATGCCAGGTTCCCGGATCATGAGGACTTACTAAAACATCCTCTACTCGACGATCACCTTTCGAGGCAAGGCAACAGTGAGGCGTACCCTAGGGGTGGTGTGTGATTTGTGTGTCAGATTCAGATATTTTATCTTGTCATGGTATAGGTGATCTACGCGTTTGTTTTTATTCTAGGCCATTCATTCTTGCATGCATTTATTTAACAGTTAAAAAGATGCGGAAATTAAAAGTTCTAAACTATTACAAAGGCGCGGGTCCACATCGCCAAAATTTCCAGGACCCGATTTGACAGAAAGTAAATAATTAAATTAAAGTGCGAAAGATTAAATTTACACGGCTTTGGGAGAGGTACATAAATATTAAACGAAAAAGAAATAAATACGCGAATTAAATTAAAATTAGAAACGAGGGCGTTGGACCCTTTTTAATGAAATTAAATTAAATTATCAAATTAATTAAATTAAAGAAAAAGAAATTATTTTTGGTTTTTGGTATTTAGGAGAATTTAATGAAATTAAAAACCTAATTCTACAATTTTTATTTTATTAAGAAAACATATTAAATTTTAACCTAAAATTAACCCTAATTAATTAATGCGATTTGATTTATAAAAATAAATAGTTAATTATTAGTGAAAAGAAAAGAAAAAGGATAAAAATTAATTAAAACTAATTCTACCAATTTTAAATTATTTAAGAAAATGTTAAGATTTAAACCTAAATTAAAACTAAAATCAATTAATGTTATTTATTTACAAAAATGATATTTAAATAAAAAAAACTTATTTTTTTGTTTTTTCCTGATTTTATATTGTTTTTTTTATTTTTTATATTTTTATGAAAGTAATAATTAAATTTAAGGGAAATCAATTAAATCAAATAATAATAAAAAAATAATGAAAAGAACATTGCAAACCTAGGGGGGGTGTGTCCCCAATTGAGAGGTGATGTCTTAGCATTTTAAGCCCATTAAGACCTTGGCCTATTTGACTTTCCAGGATATCGTGCCCAGGCGTTGACCCACGTCCATAGTATTCACCAGCTCTGGTCCCTTGGATTGGTCTTTCTATACGCGTGGCAAGCTGGAAATTATGGACGCATGGTGTTCCTCAATACCGAAACTGCACAGAAGTATTAGTGAAAAAACAATATGGAAAGGAGTGGGGACCTGGGATCGAACCCAGGTCCTGTTGGTTATCAACGTATATGCCTGCCAATCGTGCCACTTGGTTTCTTTGTCTATCATACAATCAATAAACATAATAAAATAAACAAATGTTAATGTTTCTTTTTCGCGCGAGAATTTGAATATTCCAATCAACGCTGGCCACGTACCCTTCTTCTTCCTTGGCTTGTTTATTTCCTGAAAATAGAAAATGGTTAGCGGGGGTTTTAAACCCCCCCAAAATATGCCATATCTGAAAATAACGATTAGACCGTCCGGCCACATAAATTAGGCGCGAGGGTCGTTTCTAAATCGTCCAAGCCTGCTAGTTTTAACCATGGTATTGTGATCCTCTAATTTTACAGCATTTGGAAATGCCCAAATCAAAAGCTTGGTAACCCTAAATATCTTTAATGGTGGATCCTTCAATGGGGCACGAAAACAAAATCAAACCACACAGTTAGCTTCAGAATTGAATAATGAACATAAATCAAATGTTAAAAATTGCTAAGGATGCATGAATCGAGATGCACGAATGTGAAATATTTTCTGTACAGGTCACGATGATTCTCACGTTTCTTGGCATTAGAGCTTATGGTTTTGATCTGGAAACCTTCCTTGAAGCCTCAGGAAGGTGATGGAACAAGTCTCTTTGCTTGAATCGACCTGCAACCTTGTTTTCAGTTTTGAAATTTTTAGGCAAAAGTGTGAGTTTGATTCTTTGTCTATGGCGCAGCTGAGAGTTTCTATGCATTAGGGTTGCACTATATATGTATGTGTGAAGGTTTTAGGTCAAAGAAATCACACAAAAACCTTTGCATTCATGATTTGCAAGATTTGATTTTCAAAGATCTTTTCAAATATTTTTTCATGCCTATTTGGTACAAATCATGGCAAATTGACTTGATTCTTTCTATATTTGGTCTTGCACGAAATCATAAGCTTATTCCTTGCATAAAAAGATTTGAAAAGTTAGGTTTAGTATTTTTCATGTATTTTAATTAATTAAATGAATTATTAATAATTAAAAATCCAAATAAATAAATAAAAATGATAAAAAAACTTCCCTTTGGGCCAAATGGTCGTGCACATGCCTTGGATGATGAATTGTGGAAGAAAAAGAGGCCCATTAGCATTTTTAGGTCATTTGAATCAATGTTGACTTTTCAAAATATCCAAAAATTTCCCAACTTCCACAAGGCATAACTTGCTCAATTTTTAAGCTTTGTTCATGTTCTTGGACATTTTGGAAAGGTCTTTGAGTCCTCTAACCAATGCCTTTGGTCCCATGTCATTTTGATTTACCAATCTCAAGTTATGGCCTTTGACTTAAAGTCCCTTTTTGTTGACTTTTGAAAATGACCTATAATGTTGAAATTGATAACTTTTTGTGAGAGCATTTCTTGGACTTGAAGTATGAATAGGAGTTGTAGTAAATGTCTTGATCTTCAAAATGAGGTTTGGATGGGATTTTTCTGATAATCCATGTGAAAGTTATGCCCTGGTCAAATTGCAGTTGACTTTTTCAACTGTCCAAATATGGAAACTTTTGCATCTTGATGATTTTTGAGCCAAGCTTTGAGAATCATGATCAATCATTGATCAAATTATGTTTGTGGCTTCAAAATGAGATGTTGACCAAAAATTTGAACTTTTGACTGTCAAATGACCATTTTGCCCCTATAGTTAACTGTAGTGCAATTAGGGTTTTGACTGTGCAATTTTGTGCTGAAAGTCTTGAAACTTGGTATGAGGATGCTTGACCATATTTGTAGGCATGTGAGACTTGATTGGACCCTTGGAAACTTCATTTTCTTTGCCAGAACCAAAACCCTAATTTTGACTGTTTATGAGGCCCTTGAACTGTGCAACCCTTGGGGAACTTTGAAGCATGACTTGGCAATTTCTTGAAGAATATGGGAGGGCAAATTTTGGGGTACAACAGTTGCCCCTGTTCAATCTTCTTAGACCTGAGGATGCAGATTGGCTGACGTGCCTTTCGTAATCCGAAGGTGGAAGATGATTGAACACTAGAGTGCCCAGAAATTTGCGCTCACATAGTAGCAGTGTGATGGTGGAATGGGCTTATAGATGCCATTTGGAGATTGATGGATAGGATGATGGGCTTATAGATGCCACGCTAAGAGATGATGGAAGGTGGATGGGCTTATAGATGCCATCTGGATGTTGATCGTGTAAGAGATTCCTTAGCGAGAGCTTGCATACCTGCAAAAAAGAAAAATGATTACCTGACCTGTTACGGGAGCTGGTCTTCAAATTCTTTGTGTAGATGTGTCCTGACTGGTTACAGGAGCTGGATCTGGAGCTTCAAACGGTGATGAATGAACCAGGGATGGTTACTACCTCAACAGGAACGGTGAGAGAACCTTGGATGACTTTAACCTCAACAGCAATCGTTGAGAAAATCTTGGGATGATTACTACCTCCGCAGTATCGGGAAGAGAACCATAGGCGACTACAACCTCAATAGCAATCATTGAGAGAATCTTGGATAACTTCATCTTCAACAGCAATCGTTGAGTGAATCTTGGGATTACCACCTCCGCAGTATCGGGGAGAGAACCATAGGCGACTACAACCTCAACAACAATCATTGAGAGAATCTTGGATAACTTCAACTTCAACAGCAATCGTTGAGCGAATCTTGGGATTACCACCTCCGCAGTATCGGGGAGAGAACCATAGGCGACTACAACCTCAATAGCAATCATTGAGAGAATCTTGGGCGAATTCGACTTCAACAGCAATCATTGAGCGAATCTTGGGATTACCACCTCCGCAGTATCGGGGAGAGAACCATAGGCGACTACAACCTCAACAGCAATCATTGAGAGAATCTTGGGCGAATTCGACTTCAACAGCAATCGTTGAGCGAATCTTGGGATTACCACCTCCGCAGTATCGGGGAGAGAACCATAGGCGACTACAACCTCAATAGCAATCATTGAGAGAATCTTGGATAACTTCTACTGAGTCTTTATCAGGAAAATCTGTTTGGGGTCGATTTAGCTGGACTAGAGAAGGCCTTGGACTGGATAAGAAATAGAAAATCTTAGGGTCGATTAGCTGAACCGGTCTAGGTCTTGAAATGTCCTCAACTGGATAAGAAACAGGGAGATCTTTGGAGTCGATCTGACTGAACCAGAGAAGGCCTTTGACTGGATAAGAAACAGAGAAATCTTTGGAGTCGATTTAACTGAACCGGTCTAGGTCTTGAAATATAGTTGAGAATTTAACTGAATCTTTCCTGAAAGGTAAAGGTCAGTTATATGCAATGCATGATATGGATCAAGCAATGATGTTCTCAACATAAATGAGATTTGTAAGATACGATGCGTATATGCATGCTATAATGTATGGAAGTGTGATGTTTATGAATGTATGTTTTTGTCTTAGGAAAATAAATCCTTGACGGGTGCCGGGAAGTCATATCCTAGGCTGATGTTGGAGACCAGATTTTGCTTCCGCTGGATGATAGTTGCAAGTATACAGGTAGGAGAAGATGACTCCGTTGGGGAATAAACTTGGCGAATGGGTTACTCTGCGGGGAGAAAAGTACTCTAGTGATCTTGCTGGGGAGCAATACTCTGTGGGGAGAGAGGTACTTTGTTAAGTTGTTGATAATAACTTGCCGGGGATACCCTTGTTGTGTTGGAAGTGTTAATGGACTTCGCTGGGGATAAGAAGACTTCGTCGAGGACGCTCTTTCCGTGGCTTTTGGCTGAGGATAACCCAGTTATATCCTGGTAAAGAAATAACTCTTTGAATAAAGCCGGGAGACATGTTCGTGCTCTGCAAGGATAAGCTTCCAGAATCTACTGGGGGTAGGCTTACTGCTTGGGGAGATGGATTCCAACTTTCCTGGGGAACTAGATTGGACTCTCTGGGGGGAAGTTTTGAGATGTATTGGAAGTAACTCCACTGAATGTTTGATATACCGCTGGGGAACAATTTTTAGATCAAGACTACCGGGGATGCTTGTTTAAGAATGATGTGCTGGGGAATGTTGAGATCTGCTGGAGGACACCCAACTTCCTTAAGTTTGATTGTATGACTGCTTGAGTATACTGTCTTGCTGGCTCACTCTCTGGGGAATTAAGATATTTGGTTATGTTCTTTAGCTGAACTCACCTTGATACCTTGGTGGACAGAGCAATTAGATTGCTTAGACAACTCATCCTTGCCCCTGTTTCTGATGTGGGAAAGGAAGACCTGTGAGGTGCTGATAGTTGTTAATGGACAAACCTTCTTCTGGTAGGCAGGTGACAAGATGACAGGACATAGTCGTACGCTTTAATCCCTAACTTTTTCCTGGACCGCCCTTTCGGGTTTTCGGTCCATCGGGATACCCATTTTTGCCCAAGCCGCCTTTTCAGGTTTTCGACTTGCCGGGTGTACAGATTTTTTCATTTCATCCCTTCATTTTGCCCGAACCCTTTTGGTTTGCCGGGAAGCCCTTATTTTTGCCTAGGTGTGTCAACCTAGCGGGTCTTTGATTATGCGTAGTATTTTTCGACTATGTCCACGCTCTTAGAATGCAGGGAGGTGCCCCTGTTAGAAATGTTTTGCCATGCCATCAGAAGATGTTTGATCAGGCAAGATTCGTTGTTGGAATGCCCCAAGTGACTCAGGTGGAGATTTGCCCTAGGCTAATTGGCCTTTGAGAGATTCTCCGAATCTTGATTGGATTGCCCCAGATAATGGACCATGATCATGTCATGCCCCTTGATTGGAAGTACTTCTGTTCATTAGGCATTCGTCGTACGAATTTTGCTGCTGTTCAAACAAAAGGTCATATGCAAACAAAGTTATGTTAAAAATGCAAAGCTTATGTCTGTCTTGCAGATTTTGAAAATGCATTCTTTTTCATAAAACAAATGAATGTTTGTAAAACGTGATGTCAACTCCTTCTTTATAGTGAACCTTAAGGAGTCAGGATACCTTTCGTAACAATATGCTTTCGAACTAACCCATGCTTCAGCTAGGACTTTTGAGGGTTATAACGTGGCCTGGTTCACGGTTTAAGAAACAAAGGATAAAGGCTCAAATTTTTTGTACCCACCCGCTCTTCGTGATGTTCTCCAAACCTAAACTCAGTTGATCATACGTTAGACCTTGTTTGAGTCTTTGCTCTGATTATCCGGTGATGATTCAGATGTTGATAACTTATTTTGAATAGGCAGTCATTCCTTTTTTGTTGAGGGTTTGTAAGACCTCTTTCTTGATTTTTGTTATCCCTTTCTTTTTTTCCTGAACTGTTTCCTTTTTTGGAATTACAGTCAGCGGGATGCCCCAGTTTTGTAAGTCTCCTTCATGGGTTTTGACTTAATGGTTTTTTATTTTTTGAGATAATGACTGTCTTTCTTTATGGTTATTCGGAACCATCACTGTCTTTCGTTTTGTAAGGACCTCTTTTGGCGCCATTCGTTGTGCACCTGGATCAACTGAGAGAACTACCCTGCCCCAGGTTATGATTAAGGGTTTCAATTTTCGAAAAGAAAAACTCCTACTTCTTTGGCTCAGAGGGGTTGACGAGGGATTATCATCCTTATAACTCCAGTGTTTAGGGATTGAAACAATGCATGTACCTCATCAGCGGGGTCTGTTCAAAAGCATACTGTAGATTATGGTATCGTTTTCGTCATCCTCCCTTAAGAGGCTTAGAATTATTAATTAAGAGTTGATCATCAGAAAAAATATGAAAATAATTTGCATATAGTGAATACGAATATATTGTTTCAGAACAGACATATGCGATGCATTAATGAAATAACAATGTTTAACATGGGTAAATGTTTGAACAAAGGAAAATTGCAACTTGAATATTCGAATGAACAAAAATTTCTCAATCCTAGCCATGATTTGGCAAGGGAGCAGTGATTATGTTCGGAGTCTCAGGTACTTTAAACTGAATCTCTCCAGCGTCTATCATGTCTTGAATCTTGTTTTTTGAGAGGCCAGCAGTTGTCCGTAGTATGCCCCGGGCTATCAGAATGGTATGCGCACCTATCGTTGGGATGATAGTGAGGAGCAGAAGTGTTTGGATTCCGGAGAGGAGCCCTTAAGGTGATCAGCCCTGCCTCCAACATCTGTTGTAGTGCTTGATCCAGCGACATGTTGATCTTGGTGAACTGCCTTTTAGGCTTGTCTGGTTTGCTCTGATCAGTCCGTTGTTCTGGGCGAGGTCGTTGTTGGACCTGTGAAGTAGTAGCAGCTTGGAGAGGTCCAAACCTTTGACTTCTTGGAAGTTGATTAATGACCGGGTCCCTGACTTGGGCTGGTTGTTTCATGTCTTGATGAAGCTGACTGATCATGGCCCTCAGCTCTCCTTGCTCCTGAGCTAAACCTTGAATGAGGGCCCTTTGCCCCAACATCTGGGTTTTCACAGTGTCTACCTCAGCTTGTAGACGTTTCAGCTGTTCGTCCTTGTCATCCTCAACATTGTTCCTGACCAAAGTCCCTGTGAGAAGTGTCCTCAACTCCTCCTGACCCTTGGATAAATTCAGGAGGATTTCCCCGAACTGGGTCTCTTGAGCAAGAAAGTCCTGGTTATCTTGTTGGGAAGCCATTGCTGAAATAAACAGCGGGAAAGGTAAGTGACCTGCAACAAGGGTACCTGTTATGCAATGATGTGTATGACATGCATGCAATGTTTTCAAGGACCTCGCAGGGTAAACAAGAAAATTGTTAGTATTGGAAACTGGCGACTTGATTGAAGGCACTTCCTATTGTTGAGAGTCCTTCTTCAAGAGTCAAAGGCTCACCATATCCAGTGGGTCATAGCCCCTGACATCCTTGGCTAGGGAAATCTTCTTCCAGTGTCAGAGCTCACCATATCAAGTGGGTCATAGCCCCTGACAACTTTGTCTGGAGGAAAATAAATCCTCTTTGCCCCTTGCTGGGACAGTTGATTCACCATGACCTGCATCACAAGCCCTTGAGATCCTTGAAATGGATTAGTTTTTTATGCAGGACGTATGCAATGGTATGATGTCATGCTATGCATGGGGTAATGTAGGTAAACCCTGTTACGAGTCCCAATTAAGGACTGCAAACCAAAACCTGCAAGAAACTTAGTAAACCCTGTTATGAGTCCCAATTAAGGACTACAAACAAAACCTGCAAGAAGCTCAAGTGTCAGACAACAAGCATGCCAATAGTCAAGTACGAAGGCACACAAGTCACACAAAGAGAAAGCCCTTAGAGTTTAAGGCCAACATGGGGGCTGGGTAGTACCCTCTTGAAGTTTGTTGGGCTCAACCTGTCCTATTAGAAGTAACCGGGTTCTAAGGATCCCAATATCATTGACTACCCTCAATCGGTCATAACTCCAGCATCGCAATCTTTTCTTGCGGCCAGAACCATCACGAGAGTTTAGCCTCAATGGGCGTAGCATACTGCTACTGTTCTAATGACCAAGTTGTGTCATTTAAGGTTCTAAGGTTGTTGGTGCTTAATGACTCCTTGGAAGACCCATATTCTCCCCGTTTCGACACGAGGGATATCGGTACAGACCAAGGCGCCACACCAACGTAGCCATTGCTTCACCCATGTTGGTATACGCCGGACAGGTCCCTCACAGCTTATGCTACCTAAACAGGGTATCCCCAGATCCGGGTTAGGATCTATGTAACTCCCATGCAATCCATAAATTTAAAGCAGACAAGTCAATACAATTGAAAACACAGTTATGAACTAACCCTAAGGTACACCTCACTTTAAGTTATTCCCCAGCAGAGTCGCTAGTTCTGTGATCGGTGGATCTGGAACTGACTGTTTAACGCTGGTTCGCGAAATGTCGCGGAAGCAAGAGTCGCCACCGTCTTTTATTTTCTCCAAATGGAAAGGACAAAAGCACAGAAAAATTCCTTATAGAGATTGCTCTCGGTTCGGGAGGTAGGTTATAGAAAGGGAAGGTGTTAGCACCCTTTCTATCCATGGTTATCCATGGGCTCTTAGATACTTGCTCACTTGTGTTTTCAAAATTGTTTGTTTGCTTTTCAACTATGGGTTTTAAAAAAGTTTCTTTGAAAATTCCAGTTCGACTCTTGTATCGGTCCTCAAGAGTGTTTGAAAAATTGCTTTCGAAAGCTTTTTGAAAAGGTGTCGGTGTGAAAAGTATTTTTTGATTTGTTTTGAAATTAGAGCAAGTATCTACGATAACCTACCTACCCTAAGGAATTCGTCTGTGTAGATGTCCTTTAAAGTAGTTCCATCCCACCATTGAGAGGTAGGTAGCACCACCGTTGGAGGTGTTCGGGTCAATTCGAGGTTCGGGACATGGTGATCACCAGAGCAATAGGAAGATACCTTAGAAGCTACCCTCATGCCAGGTTCCCGGATCATGAGGACTTACTAAAACATCCTCTACTCGACGATCACCTTTCGAGGCAAGGCAACAGTGAGGCGTACCCTAGGGGTGGTGTGTGATTTGTGTGTCAGATTCAGATATTTTATCTTGTCATGGTATAGGTGATCTACGCGTTTGTTTTTATTCTAGGCCATTCATTCTTGCATGCATTTATTTAACAGTTAAAAAGATGCGGAAATTAAAAGTTCTAAACTATTACAAAGGCGCGGGTCCACATCGCCAAAATTTCCAGGACCCGATTTGACAGAAAGTAAATAATTAAATTAAAGTGCGAAAGATTAAATTTACACGGCTTTGGGAGAGGTACATAAATATTAAACGAAAAAGAAATAAATACGCGAATTAAATTAAAATTAGAAACGAGGGCGTTGGACCCTTTTTAATGAAATTAAATTAAATTATCAAATTAATTAAATTAAAGAAAAAGAAATTATTTTTGGTTTTTGGTATTTAGGAGAATTTAATGAAATTAAAAACCTAATTCTACAATTTTTATTTTATTAAGAAAACATATTAAAGTTTAACCTAAAATTAACCCTAATTAATTAATGCGATTTGATTTATAAAAATAAATAGTTAATTATTAGTGAAAAGAAAAGAAAAAGGATAAAAATTAATTAAAACTAATTCTACCAATTTTAAATTATTTAAGAAAATGTTAAGATTTAAACCTAAATTAAAACTAAAATCAATTAAAGTTATTTATTTACAAAAATGATATTTAAATAAAAAAACTTGTTTTTTTGTTTTTTCCTGATTTTATATTGTTTTTTTTTTTATATTTTTATGAAAGTAATAATTAAATTTAAGGGAAATCAATTAAATCAAATAATAATATAAAAAAATAATGAAAAGAACATTGCAAACCTAGGGGGGGTCTGTCCCCAATTGAGAGGTGATGTCTTAGCATTTTAAGCCCATTAAGACCTTGGCCTGTTTGACTTTCCAGGATATCGTGCCCAGGCGTTGACCCACGTCCATAGTATTCACCAGCTCTGGTCCCTTGGATTGGTCTTTCTATACGCGTGGCAAGCTGGAAATTATGGACGCATGGTGTTCCTCAATACTGAAACTGCACAGAAGTATTAGTGAAAAAACAATATGGAAAGGAGTGGGGACCTGGGATCGAACCCAGGTCCTGTTGGTTATCAACGTATATGCCTGCCAATCGTGCCACTTGGTTTCTTTGTCTATCATACAATCAATAAACATAATAAAATAAACAAATGTTAATGCTTCTTTTTCGTGCGAGAATTTGAATATTCCAATCAACGCTGGCCACGTACCCTTCTTCTTCCTTGGCTTGTTTATTTCCTGAAAATAGAAAATGGTTAGCGGGGGTTTTAAACCCCCCCAAAATATGCCATATCTGAAAATAACGATTAGGCCGTCCGGCCACATAAATTAGGCGCGAGGGTCGTTTCTAAATCGTCCAAGCCTGCTAGTTTTAACCATGGTATTGTGATCCTCTAATTTTACAGCATTTGGAAATGCCCAAATCAAAAGCTTGGTAACCCTAAATATCTTTAATGGTGGATCCTTCAATGGGGCACGAAAACAAAATCAAACCACACAGTTAGCTTCAGAATTAAATAATGAACATAAATCAAATGTTAAAAATTGCTAAGGATGCATGAATCGAGATGCACGAATGTGAAATATTTTCTGTATAGGTCACGATGATTCTCACGTTTCTTGGCGTTAGAGCTTATGGTTTTGATCTGGAAACCTTCCTTGAAGCCTCAGGAAGGTGATGGAATAAGTCTCTTTGCTTGAATCGACCTGCAACCTTGTTTTCAGTTTTGAAATTTTTAGGCAAAAGTGTGAGTTTGATTCTTTGTCTATGGCGCAGCTGAGAGTTTCTATGCATTAGGGTTGCACTATATATGTATGTGTGAAGGTTTTAGGTCAAAGAAATCACACAAAAACCTTTGCATTCATGATTTGCAAGATTTGATTTTCAAAGATCTTTTCAAATATTTTTTCATGCCTATTTGGTACAAATCATGGCCAATTGACTTGATTCTTTCTATATTTGGTCTTGCACGAAATCATAAGCTTATTCCTTGCATAAAAAGATTTGAAAAGTTAGGTTTAGTATTTTTCATGTATTTTAATTAATTAAATGAATTATTAATAATTAAAAATCCAAATAAATAAATAAAAATGATAAAAAACTTCCCTTTGGGCCAAATGGTCGTGCACATGCCTTGGATGATGAATTGTGGAAGAAAAAGAGGCCCATTAGCATTTTTAGGTCATTTGAATCAATGTTGACTTTTCAAAATATCCAAAAATTTCCAAACTTCCACAAGGCATAACTTGCTCAATTTTTAAGCTTTGCTCATGTTCTTGGACATTTTGGAAAGGTCTTTGAGTCCTCTAACCAATTCCTTTGGTCCCATGTCATTTTGATTTACCAATCTCAAGTTATGGCCTTTGACTTAAAGTCCCTTTTTGTTGACTTTTGAAAATGACCTATAATGTTGAAATTGATAACTTTTTGTGAGAGCATTTCTTGGACTTGAAGTATGAATAGGAGTTGTAGGAAATGTCTTGATCTTCAAAATGAGCTTTGGATGGGATTTTTTTGATAATCCATGTGAAAGTTATGCCCTGGTCAAATTGCAGTTGACTTTTTCAACTGTCCAAATATGGAAACTTTTGCATCTTGATGATTTTTGAGCCAAGCTTTGAGAATCATGATCAAGCATTGATCAAATGATGTTTGTGGATTCAAAATGAGATGTTGACCAAAAATTTGAACTTTTGACTGTCAAATGACCATTTTGCCCCTACAGTTGACTGTAGTGCAATTAGGGTTTTGACTGTGCAATTTTGTGCTGAAAGTCTTGAAACTTGGTATGAGGATGCTTGACCATATTTTTAGGCATGTGAGACTTGATTGGACCCTTGGAAACTTCATTTTCTTTGCCAGAACCAAAACCCTAATTTTGACTGTTTAGGAGGCCCTTGAACTGTGCAACCCTTGGGGAACTTTGAAGCATGACTTGGCAATTTCTTGAAGAATATGGGAGGGCAAATTTTGGGGTACAACAGACATTATGCGAATACTAGACGACTCCCCTTGGAAGCAAAGAACTTTCGACTCAATAAGGTTGTGCCTCGCTTGCAAAGCTTCGACCTATTGAGAGGGAGTACCAAGGGTCAGAAGCAATCAAATTCATAATGGAAGCTACCCATAACATTTGTAATGTTGCATCCGCTGGCATCCTCGACTTGTCTGTTTCAAAGAGCTTACATGTGTAAGCATAATCATCAGCAGACACACAAGCTTTTATTTCCAAAATAGTGTGGGGCATCCGACGATAAAATACATGAAGTAACATAAGATGAGGAGTCTTGAGGTTATCCATCAGTTGAATATCAGAAGTTTGTCCTGATAGATTCGGCCTCTTAGTGGGAATTCCTCGAGAAAATGCTTTGTCGCGATCTATTTTTGTCTCAACCAAACTAGTGGGCCTGTCATTATTCTTCTTACTTTACCGCTCATAGGGCCATTGAGTAACTCCCAAGGCCACCAGGGTTCATGCATCAACCAATGAAGCTCTACCGAAAGTAGAGTACCTTTTTCTTCCTATCTCTTGATCTCATATGAAAGGAAATGAGAAGATTAAATGGGTAAGTTTAATGCAATTTATCATCTATCAAATAAAATAGAATCATATCAAGTACCTTCTGAGTGAGCCATGGGGAAATCTAATTCGTCGGGAAATAATTAGGCTTTAACTTCTTCTAGCTCTCAATATAAACATGGAAAAGAGATACTAACTTATGGCTAGGCCTTTTATTTGAAAGAGGGTTGACTAAGAAAACATGAAAGAAGAGATTTTTTAGGCAAAGCCCATTTTCCCTTTATACCCATACCAGTATTGGAACACTGTTACAAAAGCTTAGGAAACTGGGTGGAGTTGCGAGGGGGTAATTTGAAGGTGACTCAACACCTTCTTTTCAAAAGAGTTGAAAGGGAGCTGGAAATACTACAAATAATACATTTCACGACGAAGCTTTCACCTCAGCCAGAAAAAATAAGGTATTATTCCTAGGCGCACCATGTTTAATTTTTTTTATAATAATAAAAACAACATATTCCCTTGGTTTTTATTAAAACCGAGGGGAAAAACAAATCAAGACACGATTTGAATCCCAGCTTTTGCAGTTTATGTTTTTATTTGTTTAAAAGTGTAAAGTAAATAAACTAACCCTTTGGTTTTTGAATATAACCAAGTGATCAAATAATCAGATTTCACTATAAAAGAACTCGTCAAACAAATTTTAAGCTAATCCTTACTTATATTAAGTCGTCCCAACTTGCATGCATCATTCTTTGGGATGGATTGCAAGACATAAAAAAATGTTCAATTTTCTTCTATCTAGAATAATACATTTTTGCCGCCCTTGCAATCTATCTCACATAATGGTGTTGATGTTGTTGTTGTATTTTTGGAATAAACTTCCTATGATGGATTGCAAGTGCAGAAAAAATATCTTCCAATGTTTAGAACATATAACTTATCAGAAGTTTGATGCATTCAAACCATTGAGCTTAAAAACAATACGCAAAAGGGTTGCATTCAAAATTTAGATTACAGACTACTCTCTCTTCAAACAAATTGACTGCTAGGAATGGTGAATTTGAATGCAAAGTTCTGACATTCAAACATCATTCTTTTAGAAGTTTGAACTTAAACAGAGAATGGAGCTTAAACTTACACAAAGAAGGGAGCTTCAACTTACCCAAAGAAGGGAGTTTAACCTTTGAAAAGATTTGTTGTAAACAATTTATCTTAATATTCTATGTTAATAATATAATATTTAAAAAAAAGAATTATTCATCTCACTTTTAATCGAAAATCGAGGTGATAGTTGAAAGGGGATGATAATTTACCTCGATTTTATAGTTAAACCGAGGGCTATAATAATTACATTTTACAATAAAAACACTCGTTAAAGCGATTTTACCCTAATCCTTAATAATGTGAAGCCTCCCCAAAGTGAGGAAATATTTACCACTGCTTCAACATATCTCTGGGATGGTTTGCAAGTGCAGAAAATAAAAATTCTCATTGGCCATGGAAATAGATCTATAGTATCTTGCATGGGACCTCTTGCATCTAAATATTGATATCATCGAAGAATTATTGCATATAATGTATTTTTAATATTTTGTGAAAATAATGTAATTAAAAAAATAGAATGTGCATTCACCTCAGTGATTTTTCATGACCAAGGTGATAGTTAAGCGTTTTTTTTTCTCTATATTATATACATCGGCCTTAACAAATCTTTGTCGTCCATTTAACGATTATCAACGCTCAAGACGCTGTCATTAGTGATCTGTGTGAAATCTAAGGGACATCCATTACAAAAGCATGTTGAATATAGAAAATCTAACCTAAATGAAACATATGAAGCGCCTGAAACCTAAGGACGCTTGGAAAAGTTCTCTACGATGGATTACAAGAGCAAAAAAAATTCTAGGTTCAATGTTTGTTTTCTTAAATATTTATTCGAACCAGAAATAATTTTATTTTTTATATTAATTATCTTACCCTTTTTTCATCAAAAACAATTACATGTAAGATCAAGTAGAAGACCATCCTCAAGATTCAATAATTCGAAGATCTAAAGTCTAAATCTTGAGGGAGTTTGATTTTTATTTAGATCCCTAGAAAATTTGATTTTTATCTTGAATCCTAGGTAATTTGACTTTCATTTTAATTTTAATATTATGTGTAAATAATGTAATATTGGGTAAGCAATGTAATATTCTGGATAAACAATGTAATAACTTAAAAAAATTATCATACCCCTCGATTTTTTGAATAACCGAGATAAAAGAAACGCTAGCTTTGAAAAAAATAAAAATGCAATTGTTGGGGTTCAAACTGATGACCATATAAGTATACCTCTTGGGTTTTTAATCACCGAGGTGTTAAGTGGAAACTTTTCAAGACGACCTTATTTACCTCTCTACTTTATCCGAGGTAAAACACATTTTGTGTACTAGGTTAAAAGTGTTATTTGTTGTAGTGTGAACACCAAGCTTCTGAAATATGCAAAAATAGAAAGGGATATAACACCCTTCAAACTTGTTACATATCCTTTGTCAGTAGAGATGACAGAGATACACCCACTAGAAGGTGACCCCACCTTAAAGGGGAAGATTTTCCATCTATGTATCATAAGATGAATCACAATGATCAGTGGTAATAGGGCATCAACAAGGAGGATTTTTCTCGAGATACTAGATAAAACAACCAGTCTTTTGCTTTGCTATCTTAGATAAATTAAGAACGTAATTAAATCTGGCATGAGCGAGGGAGGCAGCGTGAGCGATAACTTCCCATATCAATGGATCATCCTCATCACTTAAAGAATAAAACCCTGACCCAGAACTACCACAACACACATTCTAGACAAGAGAGGGAGAGTCCACCATATAGAAAATGTCCACTAGTTTTGGGTTCTCAACTCCAGCAAATGATGAGGACTCGTTGCTATTGGGACCAAGAACATTGTTTACTGGCATATTTCTTGGGTTAACCATAGTGAGACATAGAGGAATGATGATGATGTGCCTTAAGAAGAGGAGACACGATAAGCATAATAACCCGCAAACAAAGTGATGTCGAAAGACCAAAGTTTCCAGAACATTCAAACAAAAGAATAAACTTAAGATAGGGAAGCGGATTCCGAATGATAAATGAAGAAAAATGGACGTTTGAAAGATAGCCACCCCTTTTATAATAAAATCAACAGTGCGTGAACAGTCCAAATCAGAAGTCAATGAGAAATCTAAGGGTGATGGAACAATCATTCATTAGGAATATAAATGGTTCAGATGCACTCAAGCACCTTACGTAGGGGGAACCATGCCTAACCTGCAGACTTTGGGCCACGTGCTAGGAGGGAGTGGTGAAACATCTTAATGAGGCGAAAGAATTCAACACATATGTTTTCCCCATTACACTTATAACTGCTCCATGACCCTTCTACTTCTCACTCCGGCCAGAAAAGATAGCACAAGGCTTACCACACTCTTAAAAATGTTTCTCCGCTAATAAATGTCAGGAAATCCTATAGGGCAACGGTTTTGGGCCGAAAAAATTCCCAGCACCAGGGCTACTATATTCAACACACGTGAGATTCAAAATATTTTTTCTGGTCTTAACTTTTCATTATACTAATCTTGGACTCTATAATTGGCTTGGGATTGGAGTGCTAACCTTAGAAGTTCATTCCACATCAATGTACTGGAGACTAACATCACCGATTTCAGAGTTCTACGTCATCATTTAACAGGAATTATGGTTCCAGTATGGAACATTCATCAACAAGTGACAGAAGTGTTTAAAAACTTACAAAATAATTAAAATTGACTAGAAAAATATAAAATTTTGTTGAGTTTTCTCTCAACATGCGTTTGTTTTATGTCATTAGTTTGACACATTTTTCAATGAAAAATCATGGTGAATTATACCACGTACCTTGGTCAAGCAAGTCACTTGACCTTTTTACTTTCTATGTTAATTTTTTTGTTTATGACACATAAACTTCAATGCGACTTCCCGTTTCCTTCAACGGTTTTTATTTGTCTCGTGTGGAGGTAACTTTCATTTGTCCTTCAATTTTCCTCTATCAACCTTAAGCTTATATTGTTCCTTCATTATTTTGTTCTCCCTCTAAAAACATGTCAAACATAGTGTGTCGACAATGTGTGTGACAAGATTAATAAGGTAACAACTCAATAATCTCAACTCAATAATCCAATTAAATTTTATTTGCAATCAATCATAAATTAAATCTTCGTCAATATGATTTGGTCTTGATATTTTATCGTTTTGGAATTCTTTCCTAATTCCAAAAATAGCACAAATAATCCAACAAATAGAGAAACAAATCAGGCACAAAATTCACTTCTCATGGTCCAGCAAGAGGCAATCAACAATTGCACTGTCAACAGTTGAAGCTGAGTATATTGCAGCACTCAGATCCTTTGGATGAAAAGCCATCTAGAGTACTTTTAGATATATGAGAGTAACATTCTTATTCTGTGATAATAATTTTATCATATGTTTATCTAAGAATCCCATTTTACATCCTAGAGATAAGAATATTGAGATTAAACATCACTTTATACGAGACAATGTTCAAAAGGGAATTTAAAATTTATTGATACATACCATCAACGGGTTGATATGTTTACAAAAATACTTGTTGAAGATAGATTTATTTTCATTCTGAAGATAGATAACAGTTCAACTTCACCCTTCCCAGTAAGTTACTGTAAAGCCTGGAATCTGACCAGATAACAGTCAACTTCAGCAAGTGGTTATGAAGCCTGGAATCCGACCAGATAGCAATTGACTTCATCTATTTCATCAGTTACTGTGAAGCTTGGAATCCGACCAGATAACAGATAACTTTAGTAACTTGTTGCAAAGCCTGGAATCCGACCAGATAACAATTAACTTCATTCTCTCATAAATTTATTGTGAAGCCTATAATCCGACCAGATAATAGTCAAATTCAATAAGTTACTACGAAGCCTGGAAACCGACCAGATAATAGTTACTTCAATTTTCTGCGAAGCCTGGACCCGACCAGATAACAGTTCATCCTTATCCTCTCAAGAAAATTACTGTGAAGACTAGACTCGACCAGATAACAGTTTGGTTCCATCTAAGTTTCTGCAAATCCTGGAATCTGACCAGATGACAGTTCAACTTCGTCTCTCTAAATAATTTACTGCAAAGACTGGAGTCTGACCAGATAACAATTTGGTTCCATCTAAGTTACTGCAAAGCTTGGAATCTGACCAGATGTCAGTTCAACTTCGTCTCTCTAAATAATTTACTGCAAAGGCTGGAGTCCGACCAGATAACAGTTTGAATTACTGCGAAGCCTGGAGTACGACCAGATAATAGTTTGAGTTACTGCGAAGCCTGGAATCTAACCAAATAACAGTTAATTTCATCTTCCCCAGTAAGTTGATGCGAAGCCTGGGACCCGACCAAATAAAAATTAACTTTATTATCCCCAATAAGTTACTGCAAAGCCTGGATCTGACCAGATAACAACTAACTTCCTTTCTCTCCAATCAAAAGATAACTCCCCAATAGAGCAACGGGCAACTAAAACTCCTGAACTCTTTCCCTCAAGCGGAAATCAACACTCCCCATGGAGTTTCCCTCAAGCAAAGTCAATATTTCCCAGCAGAGTTCTCCTCAAACAACAAAATAGGAATCCCCAACAGAAACATCCCAAACAAGGTCTGAAGATGTGCATACTCTTCATCCCCAACAACAGTCTGAGATTTAATTTCCCGAAGTTCCCCAGCATTTTTTGAGAATTTATTTTCCAAGACAAAGATACACTTCAACAATATCTCACATTCATACATCATATTACATACATGACAAATGCATACGGCACAATCTCATTTATTTTGAGAACATCATTGTGACATGCATACATCTGCATACAACTAACCTTCTTCCTTATAGGAAAAGTCAATTAACAAGACAAAGACCTCTTCTGGTTAGAATTCATTCCCACCAGTTAATGACAGGAAATCAACAAACCTCTCCTAGTTAAGATTATGTCTCCTGTGAAGTCGCCAAACAATCGACCTTTTCTGTCACTCTGGATGGTATCTATAAGCCCATCTCTGACGAATTCTTTATTACCTATACAAATGGAATATTTAATCCCATTCCCTACATTATCAACCAACCCATCATCAAGTGTAAATTTCTAGACACTCTAGTATTCAATCATCTTCCACCTTCAAGTCACGAATGGCAGACCCGCCAATCTAACTCTTCAGGTTTAAGAAGATTGAACAGGGGCAGCTGTTGTACCCCAAAATTTTCCCTCTCTTTTTCAAGACATTCCTCACAAATGATCTCTAATTCTCAAGAATTCTCAAGGAATTGATCAGACAAAATCATCTCCGAAGCACTGGGACTCCAAATTAGGGTTTTGACTGGGAATGACCAATCTTTGACTTTTGACCTAGTACATGACTTATTGGTTTGAAACATGATCTCAAGGGTTCAAGTAAATCATTTCATCTTAATTGCATATTTCAATTCATCTCCCGAGATCAGTGGATTGATAGATGAAGTTTGGTCCACCAATTGAAAAGTCAACTATATACTGAAAAAGTCAAACTTTGACTTGTTGGTCAAATTTGAGTTTCAAAAATCCCATTTCATCAAGACATTCAAATTATGGAATTTGATCATCAAAAATCAAGAAAGCCAAAAATCAAACTTTGCAAGACATGGAAAATTTTTCTAAGTATTTTCTATACATGTTAATTTCATTTCTTCATGACATCTTTTCACCACAATTCAAGATAATTCAAATTATTACAAGCATTCAAGTAAATAACAAGGCTGCATTTTTAAAAGTTAAAAATTGCAAGTTACAAATCCTAAGCTTTGTCTTGTTTGAATTTTTCCATTTGACTCAATCTTCAAACCTTGCCACTATGTTGTCCACAAAACAAAACTTGTATCATGCTACAAACAATGTTGTCCAATTTATTGTTGTATAAAGCCCAAAGTTTGCACCAACCAGTCCAAGCATATCAGTCCAAAACTTATTGTTCCTACACAAAATAGTCTACATAAAACCAGTCCTACTACGCTGCCTCTAAACAGTATCACAACCTGCTCCCCAAAACCTCCTATTCTGTCCAAGCCTGCACTATATCAGTCCCCATATTTACACCAAATTAGCATATAAGAGATGCATCTGAAAAACTATGAAAAAGCATACCCAAAAAGTTAAAAAAACACTTATTTATCCCCCCCCCCCCCCCCCCCCAAATCTCATCCAAACTTCATCTACAAATAAACTGTATTCATAACACACAAAGTGTAGGCTTTTAGAGAGAGAATAGAGAGTTTTTTATAATAAAAAATCTAACAGAACTTTTCTTGTAACTCCTGCTCATCTTCAGCTCTATCTTCATTCACAAAAACAAAACCTCAACCTATTATTCCACCTTGCAAGCTCTCCTGTGATACGGTGGAAGAATTGACTTGAGGTTTTGCGTTTGTATTCGCACTTGTTCGGTTTAGCAAGAGTCGCCACCGACTTTTTATTTTATCCTAAAGGAAAGGTTAAAAAGCACAGGAAAAACCTTTTGAGATGTTTCGTGGGTTCGGGGGGTAGATTATGAAAAGGGAAGGTATTAGCACCCTTTTCATCCATGGTTATCCATGGGCTCTTAGTTACTTGTTTTAGATCACTTGCCTTTGATTTTCAATTGCTTGAAATGGTGTGTGTGTGTGTGTGTGTGTTTTGAAAAATGTTTTGAAAAAGATGCCTTGTCTAGGCAACCATTGTAATGACTCGTGTTTGAGTGTTTACAAAGGTGTGTATCTTTTCGAAAAGATGTTTCAAATGTTTTTGAAAGTTTATTTTGAAAGTGTTTGTGAAGTGGGTTTTGAAAAGTAGGAAAGTGTTTCTTCAAGTTGATCAAGTAACTAAGAGTTTGTCTACCCTATTGTACTCAAAGGTTTTTCTCATGTTTTAACCCTTTTTAACAATTTTGTTCCACCATTGTATTTGGTGGACAATTTTGCGTTTAGGATGTTTAACGGGACAGGCGCGGGTCATCGTATGGACCATGAATGCAATGGTGCCAAGTGTCTTTGGCAATTTGCTTGAAGGGACTATGATCATTTGATTAGGCAACTTTCGAAAGCGTCATCGAGGGACTATGATCATTTGATTCGTTTTGTTTTGCCAAAGATACTCAACGTGCAAGCATGGCCCATTTTGGAAAGCAACAAGCGGGATTACCCTAGGGGTGCAAGTGTGAAAGGTGTATTGATTTCATGTATTTGTCTTGTATTAGGTTATCTAGCGTTTGATTTTATGTACATACAAACCCTAGGTCTAACCATGGTATATTTGAAAAGCGATAAATTGCGGGAATTTAAAGTCTACGCTATTACAAATAAGTATCCGGGAGTGGGGGTACAAATATTTACAAATGGGGATGAGACTTAATAGGAGAGTAATGTCCAAATATTTACAACCAAATCGAATCGACCACAAATGTAATATGTATCAAATGTACAAGAATAAGCAAGTGTATAATGTAAATGTGTAAGTGTATGATTATTTACAAGTGTGAAATGTTAATGTATTATTAAGCATGTATTTGTTCTTTTGTATTTTGTTAATTATGTACAAAACAAAATATTTAATAAAAGAAAAGAAAATGTTTTAAATTTAATTATCCTATTGTCTAGGTATTTAATTAGTGTTTTATATACAACAATTTTAGTTAAAGAAATGTTTTTTTAAGAAAAATTAAAGTTTTATATACTTATGTTAGTATATTTTTTTTATGTACAAAATTTTAACTAAAGAAAAGAAAATAAAATTGTTCAACTCTTAAGAAAATTAATATTCATATCTTTTCTTTAAAATGTAATAATAAAAAAGGAAACAATTAAGAAAATTTGTATGAAAATATGTTATTTTTATTTATCAAAGAAAATATTAATTTAGATTATATATAAAATGGTAAATTGATAATAAAAAGAGGAATTAGTTTATGAAAAGGAAATAAAGGAAAATTTATGTTCAAGACAAAAACAAAAAGGAGAGGATGGGCTTAAAGGAGTTTATTCTGGCCCAAACAACAAATGATCAGAAGAAAATATGGGGGGTGTAGGCCAGGTTTTGATGGGCTTAAGCAAACGAATGGGACAAGGCCCAAGACAATTGACACAAGTTTGTAAGGGTTTGCACATTGTTGTTTCAGAAAGAGGAATTAGGGTTTGTGAGTTTGAGAGCGGCGCCGTTCTTCGTTTTGCTTCGTCTTCATTCTCTCATGCCAAGCGTTTCTGAATCTCCCCAACCTTAAGCTACCAGGCACCTCCTCCTCCTCCTCATGTCCAAGGTCACGCAAGCGATGGTCGCATAAGGTAATGGCTCTGTTTTAAGTCTTAACGCGTTTTTTAAGTTTTCAAGCTTTGTGCGTGTCTTCTGATTATATGCGTTGTTATTGTTCTTGTTTGAGGTGCGTGGAAAGAAAGAAAAAGAAGAGAAATACTACCTTTGTAGCTCGTTATCTGGAGAGGAGAGGAGGTGGATCTGGAGGCGCCTAGGACGGCTGAAGGCGGAGGAAGCGGTGGAGCTGGCTTCGGACTGGAAAACCTGGTATCTTTGTTTTTCTTCTTTAGAGGTTTCGTGATGATAACTGAAAACCTTTGTATGACTTCTTTTTTCTCTTCTGTCTCTTTGCCTCGTATGCTTGACCCTATTGGCTTTTGTATGTTGCTTTTGTTTGTATGCTTAATGATGATTATCTGAGAGCTTAGGACTCGTTGTTTTGCTTCTTTTCCTCTTCTCTTGGTTGGCTTGCTAAGATACCCGTTGATGTTGGTTATTGCCTTGTATGCTTAGTATACTGATATTGCTGAGTACTGCTTTGCTTATTGTTATTGATCTTGAAATGTTTGATATGTTTGGTTGCCTCGATGATGAACTCTTTGAGTTCTTAGAGCTTGGGCTTCAGTTTGAGGCTTGGCTTATGGTACTGTTTCAAGGCTTATGGTTTAGGCTTGGACAGGTTAAGCTTGAGGGGTTTGAGGCTTAGGCTTCAATTTGAGGTTTAACAGGTTTAGGACAGAGGCTTTATTGTTCAATAGGTTTTAGGCTTCTGGTTTAAGGCTTGATGCAGGTAAGGCTTGGACAGGTTAAACTGGCTTCAGCAGGTTTTAGACTTGTATGGATTTTATTTCAGTGTAAGGCGGGCTTGGCTTATGCAGCTTAGAGGCAGGTTTGATGTTTTGAATGTTTATGGTGAGCTTGCAGGTTTAGGCTCTTGGGCTTGGTGCTCTTATTTGAGCTTGGACAGGTTTACTGGCTTTGAATGCAGGTTTAGAGTTTGTCTTGAAAGGCCTTTTGGATTTTAGGCTTGTGGTCTTGACAGTTTGATATGAGTTATGCAGGTGAAGGCCTTTTGAGGTTTGGAGGCAGTTCTGTATATTTTTGATACAGTTTGTGTTCTTGGCTTTTTGATATTTCTGCCTCTCTATGGTACTGTGTTGGTATCATTGTTTTATATCTTCTTGCCTAAAGCCTGTAAGCCTCCTTTTCTTTTTTCTCTTCTCTCTCTCCAGTACAGATTAAAGCGTAAAAATATTGCTTAGATTTGTCCTTATTCTGAAAAGGTAGCTGCTGGAAAATGATGCATTTTAACATGCTTACTTGTACATTAGTTTTTCTCTGCATACTTCTTTTCTCTGTGTACTGTGTTAACAGCATTTTGTACTTTGATATCTTTCCATATCCTTTTGGACAACTTTTGATATCTTTGGCTTTGGGCAGCTCTAGTTGACTTTGGATTTTGTAGTTCAGTTTGGACTTTGTTGGCAATGATTTTGAAACTTTGAAATGTGCAGTTTGTTTGACCATTTTGAAATTGTGCAATATTACAACTTTGTGCATTCATACTTTTTTGCAAGCATTTCTATCCTTCCCTCTTTGTGAACCAAGAGAAATCTTGTGATTTGCAGAGAGGGCAAACTGATTCTGGCCAGTTACCTTTAATGATGAATTCAATTTTTATCTGTCTGTCTTTTATTTTATCTGCTTTTGACTTTTTCTTTCTTCTTTGTTTTGTAGATGAAAATCAATGGAGCAGAAGAGGAGTAGCAGTATAGAAGATGAAGACTTAGGAATTTAGGATTCAATTTTATTTCAATTTTAATCATTGTAACCATTATTATTATAAATACTTTGTAAATAAATACTGTATTTAAATAACAATTGTAACAAATAATTAAAGATGAATGAAATCCAATTTTGATCAGTTAATTCTTTTTCCAACTGTCTATTTAACTACTTATAAATTCTTAAATTATAATAAATGGAAATAAATCCCAATTATCCTAACTTAGAATAAATAAATAATTAATAAACACTGTGGTCAATCAATAATAAACCCGACGTTTCAAATATCCAAAGCAATGCACAGCTAAACAACAAATGTCCACATGTCCTTTTTCTTTTACTGATTAAATCAAGCACTGCAAGCTCAATCCAAATGACTCAGCCCAAATTTCAGAGTAAACTGAGAAGAACTATAGAATTAATTCTTTCTGAGAAATATGCGCACAAAACCCTAGTTCTTGATTAAATGTCAGAGAAGCGTCCGCCTGATCAAAACCTGAGCCAAAATCAACCCAACCCTAACAATCTGCTTGAACTGCTTTAAAATCAATGAAAACCCTAAATTTTGTCTGACTGACGAAAAAAGTCTGTTTGACTGATTCTTGAGCCAGTCTGAAAAAAATCAGGAAAAGCCCGAAGCTGTGATTTCTTGTGGAAAAATACGAGGGCAAATTTTGGGGTACAACATCTCCTATAAACCAACCATCCAAATACTTCATATCACATAGAGATTGTTCAAACACAAGAATGGTTTCTATAGTGCCATTATCACCACCTTTAAAGCACAAACAAAAGACATTATTGTATAACTTGACTGGGTTGGAGTTGGTTCAGCAGCTTTCAATACAAAGGAAGGCTTGGAGCAGCTTCCTGGGGGTTCACTGAAGCCACCACAACATCTTGAAAGAGGTTCAGATTTAAAACAAATCGCAGTCTCAAGGTGAGTTTTCTTAAATTTGAGCTTTTCATTTCAAACATAATTAGTGATTCATTGTTGAAGATAAATGTAGTAATCATTTCCTCTTGAAGATAACTCTTTACTTTCTTTTCATTTTTACCAATACTATGTTGAGAACTGACCTGTACAAATAATAGAAAAATGTTAGAGCTAAAAAACCATAGCATGAGTCGATGCATACTCACATGAGTCAACTCATTTTAGTGACAGGACAGGGTATGAGTCGATACAAGGCCTTATACGTCGATACATACTGCTATCCATACCCAAAAACTAAAAGATAAAAGGTGTATGAGTCGACACAAAACACAAATATGTCGACACAAACAAGAAATGAGTCGACACATACCATTATGTGTCGACTCATACTGAGTTGATTTTGGTTTTACAGGAACAAGAAGGGTTATGTGTCGATGCATAGATGCATGTGTCAACACATAATGGTTAAAAAAATCCTTTCTTTTACATTGTTTTTTTTTTGCTTCATTGCTATTCAATATGGTTGTAATAATTAAGCTTATTTCATCCCCATTTGTAAATTGTACCTCCATCCCCCAAGTGATGTAATAGCTTAGGATTTTAATTCTCGCAATTTATCGCTTTAATATAATTGTTAGTAATTAAGGTGTGTATGGCAAGATAAAATCAACCATTAGAAAAACCCAATCTCAAAGACAAAAATGCATGCAATCGAAATACAATTCACACACGTGTACCTTTAAGGTAATCCCGCTTGTTGCCTATGAATAAACAGTTATGTCCCTTGAATATGAGACTTTTTAGCAAAGAACCTCGATAAAAGGATCGTAGTCCCTCGACGACCCTTCGATGTTGCCTTCGGTAAAACGATCTTAGTCCCTATGAAAATTGCTAAAACGTCTCATAAGTTGCCTTCTATGACTATATAACGATCCATGCTCGTCCCTTCATATCCAATAATGGGGCTTCTTACCAATCAATGGTAAGATAACAACATATAAAGGAGGAGAAAAAGAATAAAGATCCTTTTGAGTAGGTAGAACGCTCGTAGTTGCTTGCTCACAAACTAAAACCATCTCCACACTCACACTTTCAAAACATCTTCAAAAAACATCTCTTTGAGCTATTTTCAAAAACAACACTTTGTATACATTCTTATAGAGACGAGAATCATTACAAAGTTTTCTGAAACAAAGACGTTTTTTCAAAATATTTTCAAACTTACACCAATCACAAACACATTTCAAACAAAGCATTTTCAAAGTGATCAAGCAACTAAGAGCCCGTAGATAACTACGGATGAAAAGGGTGCTAATACCTTCCCTTTTCATAACCCCCCCCCCCCCCTTACTCACAAAATTCTAAAAGGTCTTTCCTGTTCTTTTCACCCTTTCCTTTATTGGATAAAAAAAAATTCGGTGGCGACTCTTATTATCTGCAATAATTGTGATAAAATGCAAAACAACCAAGTCAGTTCTCCCACCATATTACAATGAGAAAAGAAAATATGCATCAAAAGTAAAAAAGGATCATGCAGTAGAAGATGTGGAGAAATATGTTGAGACATTGTATGAAGATGTGGTCAGTAATGATGAAAGAATATTTCTGGGGTGTGCTATTAATAGAAAGGTATATAGATTGTTTACCAATGGCATACAATCTATAGATGATGTTCAAACTAAAATGACTCCCCATGAAGATGAATATTTTGATCTCATTGGTCTTAATTTGGAGCAAGTTGTTATTGACAAAACAGGAAACATCATGATGTCTGTTGAAAAAGATGGAAATTTTTATGATGCTGAAAATGTTTCTCCTATTTCCCATCTTGGAGACATCGGATTGATCCGAAGACAGTCATTTATTCTAAAGTTTAACCATTATCAGGTGGATGTCAAAATTTCCTTCCTCAATAGGTACTTGAATATGGAATTCAATCAGGATGTTAGTAATTTTGTCACTGACAAGGATGGTTTCATTAAGAAGGGTGATTATATGGAAGTTGATGAGGATAATAATATTTCTTTTGACAACATAATAAAGAGAATCATTTAGAATATAACCAAGTCTCAAGACAAGGCTACTCAAGAAATGGATAATATGGTGAATAATATGAGTGACAACATTGATGATGTTATTAATGATTCTGTTAGTAAGAACAATATAGTTCATGAAGGGTTTGCTGTCATTGAAGGTGTTACTAAAGATGTTGGTCTTAGTAAAACGTATGATAAGAAGTCAAAGAAAATGGTTGGTGATAAAAATATTCCGACAAATGTTTCTATTTCTCCCTTAGACAACATGTCTTTCCATTATGAAGAAAGTCTGCTAAAGTGGAATTATTTGTATCATAGTAGGATGGCTCTTGAAAGGAACTTGTGAAAAAATATTAGTAATTCTAAGAGGTTTTTCAGTTGTTGGAGGATTTTACTATGAACTACAATGAGAATCTTATGATAGTACACATTTGTGACATGTCATACAAGATGGTGGAGCATTTTATTCAACAAATGCAGTCTGAATTTAAGTTGAGCATGGTATGAGATGTTACCTACTTTTATCAAATTCAAGTGAAGAAAATGAAATTTATACGTTTGAATCCCAAAGTATATATGTTGGAAGTAGTTGCACTAAACTGTTGTGGAGTAACCAAATGCTTAAAGATGTCACCAAAGATGGTAATGAAGATGTCAACCTAGATGTTCCACACAACATGTATGACATGTTTGTGACTGAATTTCCAACTCAGAGGAAGGAAGAGCAAGCTGCCCTTGTTAATTCTAAAGTAAATTGAAATCTTATTCAAACAAGTGACTCTGAGACAAATGATGAAGAAGATGTCACTAACATTATGCACATTGTAAGGAGAAAGGTTGGTGGGAAGATAATTCATGCGTATGTCTCCTCTACTCACATGGATAATGTTTCATTTTATTATGAAACAAGTGTTCAAAAGTAGAAGTATGTTCTCCAAAGAAGGATTGATGGTGAAAAAGATCTAGGTAAAGAAGCTCTTAATTGTAAAGAGATTATGGAGTTGCTGAAAGCATATTGGTTAATAAAGACTGTAATTAATGCCAGTCCTTGGTATGAGAAAACAATCAAGGAGTTCATTGTCAACATATCCAATGAATGTAATGTTGAAGGCAACAAGGAGTATAGAAAGGTTTATGATAGCAGAAAGTTTGTGAAGCTTTCACCTTCAATTATTAATTAATTGGGCATAAGCAAGGTTTCCTCTATTGACAAGATTATGACCACGGAAAGGGAAGTTGAGGAAGAAGAAGAAGTTGGCGGTGAGGAAGAAGAGGAAATTGCATAAACAGATGAAGAAGAATATTATGTTGAAGCAATGATGTATAATGAAAGTGTTTAGCTTCATAGTGATGCTCAGTTGTTAAAGACAATGTTAAATGCTAGAGCTTGTTATACTAAGTTGATAAAAGAGATTGAAGTTAAGAATGAAGGTATTTATCATGGGTTGCTGAGTTTCAGTTATAAGTTGTTTCTTAGGAAATATTTCTTAGACATTATGTCCAACATTTGTGCACTTGTTGATGAAAGTCATCTAGTTTTTGAAGAAGAAATTATTGATTTTTTACACCTTAACTTGTTGTTGCTAATTATGATTTGGTGTTCCCTTGAATATGGTCTTGTGTTCTTGCTCTATGGTACTTGCTCCCTTTTTGAAGTATTTTGGCTGAAGATGTGTGTTGGTCTAGTTGGCTATTGTTCTAGTCAAGATTTTGGTTTAGATCCTGAAGCTTGCTGTTTTGTTTGTGGTTGTTTTCATACCTTTTCTAAATTGATTAAAAGGGGGGAGTAATGATCTTGATCATGTGAGACAATATGTTCCAGCATGATGTTCTATGTGTGTGTGTGTGTGTTTGATTCGTTATCGCACATGGGTCAAAAAAACAAGTTAATAAATGTAGTATCCGAAAGCGACACTCGAATCGTATCACTAGGACTCTTGATTATTTTAACCAACCTATTGAAATGAATGGGGGTTTAAGCTTTCACTTACGATTATGGTTAAAGGAATTTGATTACAAATAAGATTAACGAGTTAATATACTGATTCAGTTTCTAACTTATCACTGGTTATTATAACTCCAATTTCCTAAGCAGATTCGATCCATGTTCGATTACAATATCGATTGAACAAGTGCAATTAATATTATATGATTTACGCTCCTATTTTCCGAATTAAGCAAACTATTAAGATTACGCGAATTAACTAAAAAGTTATGTTAAACACGATTAAGCTTAGAAACATGCATCTATTGAATTAAATCAACATATTCTATGAAATTCGAATTAAGAATGCAAGAAGCACAGAATAATATTGAAAGTAATCAAAATTGAATTGAAAATTATAATAACCTCAAAGTTTGATGGAATCCAAAATCAGTAGATTAACCTTTAGAAATTAGCTCTCCATATAAATTCTTAGCGACCGTCTATTCTAATTTACGTGAAATCAGAATACCTCTCAGTAGCACTGTGTTTTATTTTAAATAGTACAAGAAATTGGACTCTAAGAATACCTGGCCCGAAAATATACATTTGGCCAACAAACTAATTATTTTATTAAGTATGGAACAAAATTCAATAAATTGATTCTTCTTCACTCCGAATCAGCTTTTGGAATCAACATGAAACTTGTAGCTTTTCCTCTTAGCTTCCTACTAATATCATAATGCGTCAAACGGCATCTCGTAGCTCAAATTATGATCGGCACAGTGAGACAATGTCAAATTACTGCTTATTGAGAAAATAAGTAACAGAAATAAAATAAAGGGAAATTAATCTAAACTTAGAAAATATAATAAAAACAATAAAAATAACAAGAGAACTATAGAATTGTCATAGTACAATTGTAAAAGAGTGTGCATGAAAATGCACTGATCAATGTTTATCTGATCTTTTAATGTGTAGTAACCATCTTTGATCTTTGATCTTGGATATATGTTTTGTTATTGTGTTGTATACTCTGATATGACATATTTTTATATGGTGTATGACTTGTGCTACTTATTGAAGATCACATCTTGTAAATTGTTTTAGCTAAAATTTGTTAAAGAGGAACATTGTTGTTCCTTTTGATTGACTGCATTAGGTAAAATAACATAAATACAAGGTATATTTTTGTATAAAGGCAACATATGGAACAAGATGTTCCAGCATGTGTTCTTGCATATGGCCTCAGTCTATAGACCAAGATTTTTGAGTGAATATGTACGAGTTGGTGTTTGATTCCCGGAAGATTTATTAATGTATCTTTTAGCAAATATTATTCAGTAAGATTTTCTAAAAAAAAAATTGCAATCCATAAGTTTGAAGAAGATATAATTAGATATGTATTAATTAAAAAAATTGGAGTTGCAAGATTTGACTGGATTTGCATTGAAGTAAAGATTTAATTGGATATGAATTGAAGATAGATTTAGTTCAGTTTTATCCAAGATTATGCTGAAGATTTAATTAAACAAAATTTTCATGAAGAGATGGGATTTGTTTTAATTACCATATAAAGATTTGCAATCTAAAATTTAGAAGTGTGGTTCAATTTTAGCCATATATTTATTATGAATCTTTTACTTGAAAAGTTGGAATTGTGAGTTATATCAAGTAAAGATTTTATTTGATTGGTTCAAGATTCTGAATTCTGTCACGAGGACAAATATCGAACCAAATGTTATAACATGTGAGCAATATCTGACCTTTGACGGAAGACCATCATTGTTGATATTCTGAGCGCAATTTCTAGTTGTTTGCAGCCTAAATGGTTGTTATCTTTTATTAATGTGTTATTTGGATTTGTTTGTTAAGGATTGAATGAGATCAATTCAATTTAATTGTAAATTTAAATTTGAATTTGAATAAAAACAAATCAAATTTTTTTTGGGGGAGTTTTGTGGAAAAACAAATCAAAACCAAATCCTCTACAATTCTGGACGTGATCAAATGCCCATTGGAAAAACCTAGAGTTTGCATTTCTATTTAAGGAGATTCAAACCTAACGTTTGAGGTGTACAAGAATAAAAGATTCCTTGTGTTAGGGTTTATCATTTGAGTCTTTGTTTGTGTTATTTTGTGCACCACTTTATCGCTTTCATTCATATCTTAAATCATAGAGTCTGGTTTGTTTAGTTGAGTTGTAATTAAATTTTTTTTAAGTTGTTTATTGAAGTTGATCACTTGGGATTAGTGACTGAGAGAAAGTAAGAGGGGTTCTCATATTTAGGGTGAATCCTAAATAGAAAGTCGTGGGTAGTATTAGGAAGAGGTTGTAAATAGGGTGTGTTCATGTAAGACTTAGAGTACTAATACTATTGATAGTATATTTCCTTTCTTGAGTTGGACGCCCTCTAGATATAGGTGTGGTTTGCGGTGAGTTGGGTTAACAATTCTCATATGTTATTTATTACTTTAATTTTTAGTTGTTATATGTCTTGCAAACTAGTTTTTTCTGGTATATAATATCTCTGACATTTGGTCTGATATTTGTATGTGGCTGAATAAGATTTCATAAAATAATCATATTTTTTAAATATTAAAAATTAAGAAAATAATTTCACAATACATTTGATTTTTTTAATTATTAAAATATTTATTTAAATTGTTAAATTAATTAAAATTGCTTAAAAAATAATTTTTATTATACTTTTAAAATTATTCAAGCTGATAATGTATTCCCCTAGTGTAGGTTCATAACGGTTTGGTTTATATTATAATTAGGGGTGGTAAAATGGATCGTGATCCGTCGAACCGGTCCGCACACCAACCAAAAAATGACAGGTTAGATTGAGATTTTGGGCCCGTCGCCCACCAAAGTTCGCTCCACTAAAGACCGCCACTCGTCAACGCCTGTCCCGTCCAATCCCGACATCCGCCAAAACTCATCACACCTATTCATTTAGCTTGTTTCACTTTAAATCTACTTTAATTATAGTAATTTCAGTTCTTGATGATTTTATTTTATACATTAATTTGTGAATGTATGTAATATTTTTTGAGGTAAAATTTGTTAATAAGATGCTTTATAAAAAATTGTTCTAAAATATAAGTGAAAAATATAATTGAAATATATAAAAAATTAATAATATATTAAAAAAATAAAAAATAAAAAATAAAAAAGTAGGCGGGTAAGTCCGCCACCCGCCAACCCACCATCTTGACCGAACGTGTTTGATTTTTATACTCATTTCTATTTTGAAAGTTTATTCAATCAGCTCTTTTTTTTTACGGAAATAATCCGTTTTGCCACCTCTAATTCTAATAATAATAATAATGACCACTATGCACCTTTGTTTTTTAATTATATTTTTATCTAATTTTCTGCTAATATAATCAATGTGATCTGACCACATGTTTGGAGATAATCAAAGGGTGATAGGACCATCAAAGATACATACATCTCAGAGTTGAACTGACTAGTTAGAATTGGAGATGAAAAGACAATATTCATATAAGAGAAAACACCAAGGTAAGTAACACACTAAAAAGTTGTCAAAAGGCTACAATTACATTAATCCAAACCCCTTTTGTATCCTTCCTCATTAAGACAAGTCCAGGCCCCCATCCTTCTCTTCATGTGTTTCCTTTTCCTTGTAATCACCACATGCACATGTCAGTCTCAAAATATATCACTCTAATAATTTTTTTTTGCGCAACTGTAGAGACTAATTCATCTCGTTAATAAGTGTTTCGCATAATTGCAAAGACAAATTCATTTGATTAATAAGTTTTGTGCAAAACTGGGGAGACTAATTCATCTAATCGAATAAAACCACATCAGACGACAAAGCTCTGGCTCATCAAAAAGTTTCAAAAGTTTTCCATGCACCTAACCTTTTAACGCCATCACATGTCTCATATTCACATATTTCATCATGGCACTAAACAGGAACCAATTCTACAACCTTGGATATCAAGCTCTCCCACCTATCATAACTCAGGATAATCCATTTCACTATCACCCTCCACAGCCTGTTTCAGACTATGCTTTTCCCATATTTGCCATTGTTGTTCTCAGCATCATTGCTACCATTTTGTTACTCCTCAGCTACATCACTTTTCTAACCAAATTCTGCTCAAACTGGAATCAAGTTAATCCAACAAGATGGATTTCAGTCCTTCGAGCTCGACAGAACGATGAAGATCACTTCATCGCATTGTCTCCTACACCGTGGAACCGAGGATTAGACGAATCGGTCATCAGAGAAATCCCATCATTTCAGTTTATAAGAGGTGAATGTGAAGATCAAAGTGTGTATGGTTGTGTGGTTTGTTTGACAGAGTTTCAAGAGCATGATGTGATAAAAATTCTACCAAATTGTACCCATGCTTTTCACTTGGATTGCATTGATATTTGGCTTCAAACAAATTCTAATTGTCCTCTTTGTAGATCAAGCATTTCAGGCAATAATACAACAAATACACCATTTGATATTATCATAGCTCCAAGCTCTTCTCCTCAGAATTCTTCTCAGTTACTCTCTAACTCATCAAGTGATGAAGATTTTGTTGTCATTGAACTAGGTGGAGAAGAAAATGAGGTTCAACAAGAAAAAAGTGACTCAAGAGGAAGCATAGCACATAGTAGAAACTATCACTCTACAAGAGAAATGAAACCAAAGTGTCCTTATGTTTCCATCATGGGAGATGAGTGTGTTGATATGATCAGAAAGAAAGATGACTTGTTTTCGATTCAGCCGATTCGAAGATCTTTCTCATTGGATTCTGCAAATGATAGACAAATGTTCATGGATGTCCAAGCCATTATACAACAAAATGAGGCTAGTGCAAGTGAGGATTGCAATAGCAGAAGTAAAAGAGCATTCTTTCCATTTTGTTATTATGGAAAGGGATCCAAAAATGTAATGCTTCCATTTGGAGAATGATGTTTAGTTTAAAATGATTTTTCATATATTTTTCTGTTTTGTTTTCTTTATTTCAAGTTTTTATCCAAATGAAGTTAGATCTTGGAGTCTCAGAGATAAGTAGCAGAAATGCAGAATGTACAGGGACTTTTGCAAGTTATAGTGGTGACTTAGTGTCAATCACAGAGAGTGTGCTCCTCTCAAAATTTCAGATCGAATTCTACTATGTGCTAACAATTTTTGTGATGGATCAATCAATTCAGAATTTTGTTACGACTTTAAATGGGCTTCCGCAAATTAACGGTAAAATATTTTCTCTTGGTTAGTCAAGTCAGTAGTCGTAAAAAAAAAATGGTTTTAGACTTCAGTACCTTGCTTGAATTACAAGGAGTGGTTCTTTACTTTTGTGGAGTTTTGTTTTACTAGAAAGAGTGTAAATGATTGTGAATGATTGTCAGCACATTATCTCTTCCATGTTTTTTCTTTTTTTACTGGGAACAAATAATAGACTGACAAGTTATAAAACATTATGTTTCTAGGGGCCATCTTTCATGCATGCTAAGAGATAGGGTCTATCTTTTTTACATTATCTCTCAGATTTTAATGCAATGGTTGTTTATGTAGCGGTGTTCAAAACTATACCGATTTAATAGAAAATTGTAAAATAAAATTGAACTAAATTGAAATTGCAAAAAATTATGTTTAATTCGGATGTGTTTAAGTCATTTTCTAACGGAATCGCGTGATTCAGTTCGGTTTGCAGTTTATATTTTACAAATCGAACCAACTCAAATAAAACTTCATTATGTTATAAAATTTTATTAACCAATATATATTTCTTTAATTCTTTAGAGAAATCAACATGTATTATGTGTATAGTTTATCATACTTTGTATGATATTTATTTTAATTTACAAATCATAAAAAAATAAAATATGATTCATTTATAAATATTATTTTCACAAAATATATTTTATCGTATTTGTTGTATAATATTTATTTAAGAATGCAATCTTGTCAATATCATTTTTTAGATTTTGATAAATTATAATATGCAATTTGATGTATCAAATTATAAACTTATTTTGTCAATTATAAATTTTTTTATGATAATGTATGAATAGTTAAATAAAAAATTATATTTTCTTCTATATGTGTACGTATAGTTTAATAATTTTTTTGTAAAAAATAGAATCAATCGAACCAATTCAAACCACATTAGTTTAGTTTGATTTAGTTTAAATTTATTTTTAAAAATCAACTGAACTAAATTAAACCACATTTTTTTTTTCTTACAGTTGATGATTTTTTCTTCAAAATCGTCCAATTACATCACAAACACCGCTACGCCTATGTATTGACCATGAATACAGATTCTGACTACAGAGCAAGGAAGGTGTAATTTGGGGAAACTGGTTATTTGAAGCAAAGAGGTTAGAGAGTAGGACACTGAGAAACCATAAATAGCAGCATGTGAAATATTATGTATGGAAATTATCACTGTTTCTTTAGGCCACACCACAATGATATGGATATGTGGAAACAACTTTATTATAGAGCAATAAATGTGTCCCTTATCTAAAATTCAAAGTCTAGAGAATATCATTACACGAGGGTTGGTATTCCACCTCTATCTATATGTCCCTATCAAGTCTCAATCATTAGTACTGTCTCCATGGAGGTGTTAAAATGGGCCGAAATTCATAGATCGGTCTATTAGCCTCGAAAAAAGTTAGAGTTTAGATCTTAATTTTTGAATTCATTTATTTCTGGACTTTTTTTAGTCCGGTACCAAAAAACCTTAAAAAATATGGATCAGTATGAGTCATAGGTAGTTCATCAGTAAAAAAATTTAAAATTTTTAATACAATTATGATTATCCTTTCGTAATTCATGAAAAAAAATTTTAAAAAATAGAAAATGATTATATATAAAATTTTATATATGGTGTTAGTGAAGAAAGATATAAACAATTTGCATAAACAGTTTATACGTTATTTGGTCAATATAAATGGACAATTTTGATGTTCAAAGTGACAAAATTTTAGATATGTTATAAATAATTTGCGTATTATGTATTTTAATTTTTTTAGTATTATAAAGGTATAAATATCAAACAAAAGTTGCTGGTTTGAATTAATTTCAAACTAAAATGTTTCATCTTAATATAATTATGTAGATAGTATAGAAAAGACACCATAACGTATTCTAATTAAAAATAAGGTTGAAATGTGGTTTAAAAAGCTCTTATGTAATTTTTTTAGGAGGATGGACTTAGTCCGTTTAAGGTCAGATAGTCCGCAGTCAAGACAGGGCTGGACCTGGGTAGTAAAAATAGAGCCCATTTAAATATGGGCTTTTTTGAACCCGACCCTGAAAAATCTGAGGTCCGTATGAGCCGATCTGTTTAGGGTCGCATAGCCTATTTCAAAAGCTATATCCATGGTATGATGCGGTGGGAGAACTGACTTGATTATTTTGCGTTCGATCGTAAATGTTGCGATTAGCAAGAGTCGCCACCGACTTTTCTTTTATCTAAAAGGAAAGGTGAAAAAGTACAGGAAAGACCTTTGAGATTGTTTCTTGAGTTCGGAGGGTAGATTATGAAAAGGGAAGGTATTATCACCCTTTTCATCCATGGTTTTCCATGGGCTCTTAGTTACTTGCTAGATCACTTGCTTTTGTTTGAAATTGTGCTTTGTGTGGTTTTGAAAGTATTTTGTAAAAGAGGTCATTGTTTTAGGCAATCTTTGTAATGATTCTCGTTCGTAAGAATGTATACAGAGATGTTGATCTTTTTGAAAATGTTTTCAATGTTTGTAAGATATTTGAAAATGTGTGCGTTTGTTTTGAAAATAACAAGGATATTTGTTTTGAAACGGAGCAAGTAACTAAAAGTAATCTACCTACTCAAATGTCTTTCTTGTTTATTTTCTTTTCCTTTGACATTGTTGTCTTACCATTGATTTGGTAAGCAACCCTATCTTTGGATGTAAACGGGACGGACGTGGGTCATCGTATAGCCATGATTAGCAATGTTGCAAGGTACCTTAGCATTTTTGAGGGACTAAGATCATTTTTGTAAGACAACTTTGAATAGCGTCATCGAGGGACTATGATCTCGTATTTGTTTGTTTTTGCTAAGACACCTTACATGCGTAATATGGCCATTTTTGTAAGGCAACCAAGTGGGATAACCCTAGGAGTGTTTTGTGTGCAAGTGTGCCATTTTCATGCTTGATTTTGTCTTGAATTAGGGTTTTCTATTTGATTGGTTTTATCTTGCCATATAAACCCTAGTTACTAGCATGTTATGTAAAAGCGATAAATTGCGAAATTTAAAGATTACTACGCTATTACAACACTTGTGGGAGGGGGTATACAATTTATGAATGGGGATTGCAATAATATAAACCTAATTAGTCTATTACAACCAAATTGAATATGTACAAATATTGGAATAAATAATATACAAGATGAATTAAACATGCAAAGGTATGCAAATGCAAAGAAGATTTTGTTTGGTTTTTTATATGAAAAAAAGGTTTTAACCTAAACCTAATAAATAAATCAAGATTAACTTAAATCAATTAAGAAAAGAAATTATTTTTTAGAAAAGATTTTTTTGAATAAACCCTAATTCTATTTGATTAAAAGAAAATAAATTACTTTAAGAAAAAGTAAGTACTTTTGTATTTTTTTTGTCTTGAAAATAATACATGGCATTATGAGGTATTTTGGTCCTTTTATATTAAAATAAATATTTAATGAGTTTAAAGAAAAAATAAATATTGAACTAGTTCTAATTTAATTTACAAATTTAATTAATAAAAATGGATAATATATATAACTAAATAAAATATTTTTTGTGAGAAAAATAAAATAAAATAAGTTAAAATATCAATCTATCATTTTTATATTTTTTATGATTTTTAATATTAAGAAAAATATATTTAAGAAAATAAAATGAAAACAAAATAAAAAAATAAAATTATATGGGCCAGGAGTGTCATAAGCAATCAGGAGGTGAGTGTTAGAAAAAATCACAAAGCCCAAAGTTCAGAGGCCCACGCTGCAAAGGGATAAAAAAATGGCAAAAAAATGTGAGAAAATGCAAAAGGCAGGCGCTAAGGCTCGAACCTGTGACCTATAGCATTTTTGCGCGCTGCCTTACCACTGGGGTGGCTGTACATCCGTTTATAGAAACACAAAGATAAATATATATTAGAAAACGCCCCCTGAAGGCAACTTCATCTTCAACCTTGAGCCATGGTCGGACCACCTGTATCTCTCTCATTTCTCCATGAAAATGGAAAGTCCAAACATGAAAATTATGGTGTTTCTTCCCACGAGTTCAACCATATAATTTATGTAAACTAACAATCAAAGATCAAAGCTAATTTTACTTGCCCTAATTTGAAACCTAATTTTTATAGAGATTTCAAATCCAAAATTCTCTATGCACAATTAATATAAATGAAATCTATGAACATGGTTAACTTTAGAGCAAGGATATCTACATTTATCTTTCACAAATCAGGATCAAAGGATGCTTGTATGAAGAGATAGAAGTTTGAGTTTTTACCTCTTTCAGTTGAGATCGTGAATGGAGTTTGGGCAAGTTTTGAGAAGGCCTGAGGATCTGTTTAGCTTGCCTGGACCTCCCTGAGTGTATTCCAATTCTTATCTTGTCTTGAAAGTCTCTGAATCTCCCTACTCAAGTCAACCTGCAAGCTTGATATTTGAAAATGGTGGATTGAGGAGGAGGAGTTACAGTAAGGGAACAGGGGTCTGGATCACTTGGGTGTGATGTATATTAAGTGTTTAGGTGGTTAAAACTCAAAACGCACGAGTGGATTTGGAGATGACTGAGTAAGGTTCAAAACTGTCAAGCTATGGCAGATTTTCAATGGCAAAGTGTTTGGGAGTGTTTCTGAGTCTTAGCATTCGTGTGTTAGGTTGCAATACACTTGTGTATTAGTATGGAAGAGGTTAGACTTCAAGCTTTTTCAAGATTTCTGAGTTATAGCCTTTTGGTTCTATTACTTGTTTTTGAAGAAAAGTGAGGAGACAAGTCTCTAAGTTTGTACAAGCATGATCTGGCTTGGTAGAGGCTTCAGGCAAGTTTCTTTTGGTTTTGGCTTTGCTTGTGTGCAGAGAAAACAAGTGCAAGGCTCAAGAAGTGGAAAATTGCAAAAGTAGTGCTTTATCAAAATGGAAATGGCACCTTTGTGCCAAAAATGAAATTGTTCCTGTACAATGCATTTAATGCTTGGGTTAAAGCTCCCAACATCTGTGAAAACATTTAATTATGGAGTGAAAGTCAAGTTAGGATCCTGCAAAGTAAGATTTGTTCAGCATGCTTGAGGATTTGAATTTTTGTTCTTCATGAAATGACTTGAAATCAAAGTGATAAATCACCAACTTCATCTCTTCGATTCTCCCTACTCAAAAATGATCTCAAGGAGTTCTTGGACATTTTGGAAATCTTGAAATATGCTCTACAACTCATATTTGAATTTCTTTTTAAGATTCCCTTTGGAACTATGTGAAAAATTGCCATGAAGTTAGGTCAAAAATCTGCCTAACTAGGGCAAAATTTCACTAAGTTATTTTAGTTCATGAGCATGTATTCACAAAATTATATCTTGAGATCCAATAATTTTTAGGAGAAATTGTGTGAAGAAAATTTTTAGATTTCATAGAGATCTACAACTTTCATGTTGGAAGTTTCCTTTGAATCATCTTGCATCATGGTGAAAATTTGGCTCAAAGTTGAGAAAAAATAAGAAATTTTCTATATAAAAATTTCTAAGTTAAGAAATTTCAACTTTTCAAAACAAAATCTTAAATCCTTGGTTTCTTGATGAACAAGTTTCACATTTTGACATGTTTTGATGAATTATGATCTTTGGCACTTGATTTTGACCAAAAAGTCAAAGTTTGACTTTTCAGTATACAGTTGACTTTTGATCAGTTGACTGCAAAATTCATTTGTTAATCCAATGGATTTGTAATGTTTTGAACCATGTCATTAGGTCTAGATGATGAAATTGAACTCTTAAAATAATTCTTCAAACCAATTGACCATTTGCTAGGTCAAAAATCAGAAATTGCCCTTTCTCAGTCAAAACCCTAATTTTGACCATTTTGCCCTTTTGATGATTTGATCAAATTTATTGAGGAATTGTGGTCCAAACTTGATCAAATGATACATATGAGTCTAAGATGTTGATGTGGATCAAAAATTATGAATTTTGACTGTAAATTGGCCATGGTTAACTTTTTCCCCAATACAACTGATTTTTAGGTCAAATATTCAATTGACTGATCAAAAGTGTGATCCAAGGCTTGAAACTTGACATGAATAATATTGGGGGTCCATAATTGTCCTTGTAAGTCATATGAAGCATTGATAGTCCAAAAATCCTTGTTCAAACTCAAACCCTAATTTTGGTCATCAGTGCATGAGGAGTTGTCTTGAGCTGGTCAAACCCTAATGTAGTCTTGAGTTCAAGAGATCTTGTGAGGAAATCTTTGATAAGTGAGAGGGAAAATTTTGGGGTACAACAGCTGCCCCTGTTTAATCTTCTTAAACCTGAAGAGTTAGATTGGCGAGTTTTGCCATTCGTGACTCGAAGGTGGAAGATGATTGGACATTAGAGTGCCTATAAATTTGCACTCGATGATGTGATGATAGAAGGAATGGGCTTACAGATGCCATTTGGAGAGGTGATAGAAAGTTGTAGGAGATGGGCTTAAAGATTCCATCAAAGGTGATTGTTGAATTGTAATTTGTAAGCTGAAAGAATGAGTATCAGAATGGCGTCCGTGTCTGGAGCGTATCTGAACAGTATCAAAGAGTTGATTTTAAATGAGTATCAGAATGGAGTCTGTGTATGGAGCGTATCTGAACTGTATCTAAAGGTTGGATCTGAATGAGTATCAGAATGGCATCCGTGTCTGGAGCGTATCTGAATTGTATCTGAAGGTTGAATCTGAATGAGTATCAGGATGGCATCTGTGTCTGGAGCGTATCTGAACTGTATCAAGAGGTTGAATCTGAATGAGTATCAGAATGGCATCTGTGTCTGGAGCGTATCTGAACTGTATCAAGAGGTTGAATCTGAATGAGTATCAGAATGGAATTTGTGTCTGGAGCGTATCTCTACTGTATCAAGAGGTTGAATCTGAATGAGTATCAGAATGGCATCCGTGTCTGGAGCGTATCTCTACTATATCAAAAGATTTTGAATATTTTTTATTGGTAGCTATTAACCTTATCTTGAAACGGGTAAAATGTTAGCTAGAACATAATGTTTATGTTGTATGAAATGCATAGTATAATGCATTCGTGTTATCAATGTTTATGATATATGGATGCAATGCATGCGTATATGAGCTAGTTTGTTGCACTGCTGTTGGACTGGGGAAAATAAATCCATGACTTTTGCTGAGGATATGTGAGTCTTCATGTCTCGAAGTCGAAGTATTGATGAATTTATGCCGAGAGAAATAAACTCTGTTGTAAGGGCAATGCCATGTGCTGTTTGTAAAATCTTATTGGGGAATCCTGAGAAATTTGACGACTTCTACTGGGGATTGATAATTTGAAACTTTGTTCCGCTGGGGATTTAAACGATGTACTGCAGGGGATTACCTATGGAATATCCTAGATATATTTTCCTATCCTTTCAACCTATCAGTAATTGCCTCTTCTCATTTCGTTTATTTGTAAACAGTAATTATGTTCAAATGCATATGCTCAACAATGAATCATTGGACGTTTTTGTAAACAAAACAAGCGTAAAGAAAAGACAAATAGTTTTTTCAATTTCAAAGGAATATTTTGTATTGACTTTGAATAAGTATTTTTGTACAAGGAGACAAACATTCTAGTAAGAGAATGTTGTCGTAAAAAATGAAAATTTTGATACAAACAAAAGATAGCTACGTGTACAAAAAAAGCCCATGGGGTTTCCATTCTTCTATAGCCTTCGTATCTCCGAGCGTCTTGTCTATTTTCTGCCTCGTTCGAAGATGATTGAATTGATCAGAACCTCTGAGTTTGTTAGTGGAAGCCAAAGGTTTTCCATAAAGTGATCCAACGGGTCATAGTCATACGCTTTAATTACCTAACTTTTGCCTGGACCGTCCTTTCGGGTTTTCAGTCCACCGGGAAACCCTTTTTTTCCCAAGTCGCCCTTTCGGGTTTTCAACTTGCCGGGTGTACAGATTTTTTTGTTTTATCCCTAATTTTTGCCCGAACCTTTTTGGTTCGCCGGGATGCCCTTGTTTTGCCTAGGTATGTCAACCTAGCTGGTCTCTTATGCGTAGTATCTTTTGACTATATCCGCATTTACAGGGTGTGGCAGGTCGTCGCCATCCATGGTGGTCAAGATCATTTCCCCACCAGAGAAGATGTTTTTGATTACAAATGGTCCTTCATAGGTAGGAGTCTATTTTCCCCTGGGATCACCTTGTGGCAAGATGATACGTTTGATCACTAGATCCCCAACTTGATACACTTGGCATCTGACCTTCTTGTTGAAAGCCTTGATCATTCGTTTTTGATACTTTTGACCATGGAAAACAACAGTAAGTCTCTTTTCATCAATCAAATTCAGTTGATCAAGTCGAGTCTGGATCCAATCATCTTCGTTCAACCTTGCATCCTTCATAATCCTCAGAAAGGGATCTGAACCTTAATAGGCAAGACATCCTCCATGTCGTAAACCAAAGAATAGGGTGTTGCCCCTGTTGTACCCCAAAATTTGCCCTCCCATATTCTCCAAGATTTGTCAAGAATCAGTCAAACCGAATTTTTCTTGTCAGACTAGCCAAATTAGGGTTTTCATGGACTTTTGATACAGTTCAAACAAATTATTAGGGTTTGTTTGATTTTGGCTCAGGTTTTGATCAGGCGGACGCTTCTTTGACATTTAACCAAGAATCAGGGTTTTTGTGCGCCCATTCTCAGAAATAATTAATTCTACAGTTCTTTTCAGTTTACTCTGAGATTTAGATTGAGGCATTTGAATCGAGAACTTGCAGTGTTTTATTTAATCAGTAAAGGCAAAGGCATAAGGATGTTTGTTTGATTCGACTGTGCAATGCTTGTGGCTATTTGAAGCGTCGGGTTTATTATTGATTGATGCTAAGACCACAGTGTTTATTAATTGTTTATTTATTTTAAGTTAGGATAATTGGGATTTATTTTCATTTATTATAATTTAAGAATTTATAAGTAATTAAATAGACAGCTGAAAAAAGAATTAACTGATCAAAAGTAGATTTTATTCATCTTTAATTATTTGTTACAATTATTATTTGTACACTGTAAATTTATTTACAGAAGTTTACATTAATAATGTTACAATGATTAAAAGTGAAATAAAGATACATCCTAAAAAATTTCCTAAGTCTTCATCTTCTATTCTGCTACTCATCTTTTGCTCCATTGATTTTTATCTGCAAAACAAAGAAAAAGAAAAAGTCAAAAGCAGATGAATTGAAATTAAGAGCATACAGTTAATTCAAAAGTCATCATTAAAAGCGACTGGCCGGAATCAGTTGTTCCCCTCTCTGCAAATCACAAGATTGCTCTTGGTTCACAAAGAAGGATGGAAATATGCTTGCAATGAAATATGAAATGCACAAATTTACAAATTGCACAAATTCAAAGTTTATCAAACATACTGCATAAATCCAAAAATTGTCAACCAAAGTTTCCAAACAGCATGTACAAGTATAAAGGCAAACTGAATTACAATTTAAAACTAAGTCCAATGTCAACTAGAGCTGCCCAAAGAAAAGCTGTCAAAAGCTGTCCAAGAGATATAGAAAGATATCAAGCTATCAAACAAGTACAAAAATGCTGTCAACAAGATGCAAGAAATATGGAAAATATGCAGAGTAAGGAGACTAATGCAAGCAACATCAAAATATCATCATTTTCCTAGGCCAGCTACTTTTTCAGCATAGTACAGTTTTAAAGCAATATTTTATGCTTTTTTAATCTGTCAAGGGAGAGAGAGAAGAGAGAAGAGAAAAAAAGGCTTACAGGTTTAGGCTTGAGAAAAGATATAAACCAACATACCACAACATAGTACAGGGGGGCAGAAATAACACAAAGCAAATAAACCACAAAACTGTATCAACAAAAGATACAGAGCTGCCTCCAAAAACTTCAAACAACCAGAAGCTTAAACCTGCATTCAAAGCCTTAAGCCTTTAACCTGCTGTAGGCAAAACTGAAGCATTAAGCTTCAAGCCCAAGCCTGTAATCATTCAAAGCCTTCACCTGTCCTAAACTATCCAAACCTGCTATAGCAACTAAACAAAAACATGAACCAGCAAGCCTGAAGCCTACAGCCTCCAAATTCAAACAAACATCAAAACCATAAAATAACACAAAATGTCAAACAAGCTTACAGCCTGCTGAAGCCCAAGCCTCTAAGCCCTGTCAAACAGCCAAAACCAGAAAAAAAGCATAAGCCTTCCAACCTGTCATAACACAAAGCCCTCAAGCTCGCATCCTGCCCAAAGCCTGTGAAAAGCCATGAACCTGCCTCAAGTCTGAACCAGATTACACACAAGTTTACATACAAGCCTGTTTCAACTCAGAAGGTCAAGACCATAAGCCTTAAACCATTTCAAACCCAACCTGCATAAACATTAGCCTACAAACAGCAAGCCAAACCTCAAAGCTTCAAGCCTATAACCTGTGTTCAAGCTTACAAACAAGCTTAAAGAACAAATGTACAAACAGCAAGCCAAAGCCTAGCCTGCACAAACAAAAGCCTGAACCACTATAAGCTTCAAACAAAAACTGTATCAAGACAACCATCATCCTGCATAAACACTTGCCTACAAACCTGCTTAAGCCATACAAGCTTACAAGCCTCATAAACCAAAAGAGCAAGCGAGCACACAGGCCACCCTCATAGCTAACCTCATCATAGGGTTGGAAAATCAAAGATATCCAAAATCAACATCAACAAACAATATTCTGAATCATAAACATCATCAAGGCCATCACTCAGAAGCATATCAGAGAGGCAAACGTATCAAGCATTCAAGGCAACTTAGACTCAAGCAATCCAAACCCTCAGAATTGCTTCATCATAGGGTGCAACAACATCAATATTTTTCAAAAGCGAGGCAAAGAAGCAGAAGAAGAAAAGAAGTGATATGAACTAGGTTTTCAGCATGTATCATTAAACCGTAAGAAGCGAAATACAGAGTACATAGTGTTCCAGCAAGAGCAAGCGAGCATCACTATCCCTCCGTCTCCGGCCACCCTACGCGCCTCCAAGTCCAGCTCCTCCTCCATCTCCAAAAGCCTCCATCTCCAAAAGGTATAAAACTCTTCCCTTTCCTTAAAACACCTCACAAAACATAAATATAAACAAAGATCAGAAACTGTCAAAGACCAATAACATGCATGCGCGAACTGAAACAAAGTACATAAAATGAGAAGTTATCACCTTTGCTTGTCGCCGTCGTGCTCGACCATGGAGGGAGGAGGAGTAGACGGTGGTGCTGGTTGGCTTTAGGCGAAGAAGAGACTTCGTTCAGTGGCTAGGGCGTGAGAAGGTTGAAGACGAAGGAAACGAAGTGAACGGCGCCTCTGTATGGTAAACCCTAAAATTCCCTAATGAAACAACAAAGCTTAACCCTTACAAAATGTGTCAAGCATACTTGGGCCTCTGCCTTGACACGCCTTAAGCCCATTTCAATTGGCACCCCCCTTTTTGATTCTCAATCAATTTTTGTTTGGAACAACATAAGTCCCTTAAGCCCATTTAGTCCTTAAACTCTTTTTTCTATTTATTTCCTATATTATTCAAACTAATACTTTTTTCACTTATCATTTTATTTCTCCTTTTTATAGTTTAAACTAACATAATTTAATTCATTTTTGTATATAAAATAGTACCTTAATTCTTTTATACAAATTTCTCTTTTATTTTATTACATTTGGAAAATATATAAATATTAGATTTAATTAATAGATTTTATCTTAAAACTCTTTTTAATGAATCTTTTCCATACGTAAAAGCATTAATACATAAATATTAATTTTCTTAAATTTGAAACATTTTTGTTTAATTTAGATTTTGTATATAAAATACTAATACATAAAAATATTAATTTTCTCTAAATATTTTTCTTTCCTTAAAATATTTTGTTTTGTACATAATTAACAAAAATACAAAAAGATAATAATACTTAATACTTACTTAATTTTGCCTTAAGTAAACATCTTTCTCACCTTGTAAATAAATCACATTCACCTACACTTACACAAATACAATACACATTTGCTTATTCTTGTACATTGATATATATTACATTTGAGATCGCAATTCGATTTGGTTGTAAATTTATTTGGACACTACTCTCCTATTAAGTCTCATCCCCATTTGTAAATATTTGTACCCCCACTCCCGGATACTTATTTGTAATAGCATAGACTTTAAATTCCCGCAATTTATCGCTTTCAAATATACCATGGTTAGACCTAGGGTTTGTATGTAAATAAAATAAAACGCTAGATAACCTAATACAAAGATAAATGCATGACAATCAACACACCATTCACACTTGCACCCCTAGGGTAATCCCGCTTGTTGCCTTCCAAAATGGGCCATGCTTGCACGTTGAGTTTCTTTGGCAAAACGAAACGAATCAAATGATCATAGTCCCTCGATGACGCTTTCGAAAGTTGCCTAAACGAAATGATCATAGTCCCTTCAAGCAAATTGCCAAAGACACTTGGCACCATTGCATTCATGGTCCATACGATGACCCGCGCCCGTCCCGTTAACATCCTAACGCAAGATTGCCCACCAAATACAATGGTGGAACAAAATTGTTAAAAGGGTTAAAACATGAGAAAAACCTTTGAGTAAATTTAGGGGTACACAACTCTTAGTTACTTGATCAACTTGCAAAACACACTTGCCTACTTTTCAAAACTCCACTTCACAAACACAAATTCAAAACAAACTTTCAAAGACATTTGAAACATCTTTTCAAAAAGATAAACACCTTTGCATATACTCAAACAAGAGTCATTTCAACGGTTGCCTAGACAAGGCATCTTTTTAAAAACATTTTCAAACACACACACACACACACCACCATTTCAAGCAATTGAAAATCAAGGCAAGTGATCTAAAACAAGTAACTAAGAGCCCATGGATAACCATGGATAGAAAGGGTGCTAATACCTTCCCTTTCTATAATCTACCCCCCGAACCCACGAAACATCTCAAAAGGTTTTTCCTGTGCTTTTTAACCTTTCCTTTAGGATAAAATAAAAAGTCGGTGGCGACTCTTGCTAAATCGAACAAGTGCGAATACAAACGCAAAAACTCAAGTCAGTTCTCCCACCGTATCACAGAACTGGCGACTCTGCTGGGGACTAACTTAAAAGTGGGGTTACTTTAGGGTTTAGATCACCTATACATACTTGCTTTGATTGGTTTAATTTTTGGGTCCTTGTTTGGGTTTGTTGTAGATCCTAACCCGGATATGGGGAATACCCTTTAGGTAGCATAAGCTGTGAGGGACCTGTCCGGCGTAGACCGACATGGGTGAAGCAGTGGCTACATTGGTGTGACACCTTGGTCTGTACCGATATCCCTTGTGTTGCAACGAGGAGAATATGGGTCTTCTAAGGAGTCATTAAGCACCAACCGACCTTAGAGCCCTAAATTGACCCAACTTGGCCATAGAACGGTAGCAGTACGCTACACTCATTGAGGCTAAACTCTCGCGATGGTTCTGGCCGCAAGAAAAGATTGCGATGCTGGAGTTATGACCGATTGAGGGTAGTCAGTGATATTGAGATCCTCTAGAACCCAGTTACTTTTGATAGGACAGGTCTTAACCAACAAAACTTCAAGAGGGTAATTAGCTACAAACCCCATGCAAGCCTAAACCTAAGGACTTGTTTGCTTTGTGTGAATATGATTACCTGTATATACACTCACTTGCTTTTGCATACATGTACATAACATCATAACATCATACCATAGCATTTTTTCAATAACCATTTCAAGGATCTCGAGGGTTCTTTTGATGCAGGGTTACATTGAACCAGACGTCTACCAAAGGGCAAGAGGTTTCTCCTCTAAACAAATGCCATCAACGATCAAGTGCAACAACTTGAATCAGGGGCTATGACCCACTTGACATGGTGAGCTTGATTCTCGTGGAAAGACATCCACCGGTGCAAAGTTATCCAATCAAAGATCAAAGTTCAACCTCTAACATTCTCTTGTGTTTACCCCAAGAGATCCTTGAAAACATTGCATATATATATCACACATATCATTGCATAACAGGTTTCTCCCATACAGGTCTCCTTATCTTCCTACTGTTTATTTCAGTAAGATGGATATGGAACAAGCGGTGAAAGATCTCCAAGCTCAAAATGCTCAATTCCAACAAGTGCTTCTGGCTATGGGGAAAAGGCAAGAGGATCTGACAGCTCTCCTTCTCAAAGACAAGAAGAAGAAGTCCAAGAAGGCAACCAGCATCCTGAACTTGAGGAGAAGACCTAAGACCCTAGACCTTGCAACTCCATCCAACATGGGGGATAGTCTTGAAGAAGACCACAATGTGGAGATTGTTGAAGAGGAAGCTGACTACTCCGAAGAATAATATCCTTTCGCTGATGACAAGTACAAAGAGTTGGAGGATCGCCTCAATGCTATGGAGATTCAACAAATACCTGGCTTGGATTTAGGAGACATGGGTTTAGTTCCTGGATTGGACATCCCGCCAAAGTTCAAGGTCCCTACCTTTGCCATATACGACGGAGTTTCTTTCCCTAAGATGCACCTAACGTCTTATGTCCGCAAGATTCAACCATACGCAACTGATCCAAAGCTTTGGATCCATTTCTTCCAAGAAAGTCTGGTAGGGGCTCAACTTGAGTGGTTCTATCAATTGAAGAGTTCTCGCATCCACACCTGGAAGGACTTGGCTTTTGCTTTCTATGATCAGTATCAGTACAATGCTGATCTTGCACCAACTCGTGTGCAATTGCAGAGCATGACCATGGGTTCCGACGAGAGCTTCAAGGGATATGCCCAAAAGTGGAGAGATCTGGCTGGTAGGGTGCAACCCCCTTTAACTGACAGAGAGCTGATTGACATCTTCATGGGAACTTTAACGGGGCCTTTCTTCAATCACTTAATTGGAAGCTCCTCAGCCGGGTTCACTGAGCTAATACTGACAGGCGAGAGGGTCGAGGCTGGCATCAAAAGTGGAAAGATCCAAGGAGCTACACCCTCGGATACTCAGATAATTCCCTATAATGGAAAGAAAGAGTCCAATGCCGCGAACAGTCAAAAGGGTCATCATGACCAACATGTAGGGTCAATCTTGATCTCTAATCCTATGCCTGCTCAACAAAGACAGGGGCATCAGCATAAGGAGGTCGCGCCTAAGAGACAGTTCACCAAGATCAACATGTCACTGTCTCAGGCACTGCAACACTTGTTGAAGAGGGATCTGATTACATTGAGAGCTCCCCTCCGGAACCCAAATACTTCTGCTCCTACCTATCATCCCAATGAAAGGTGTGCATACCACTCTGACAGCCTGGGGCATGACACCAACAACTGTTGGCCTCTGAAGAACAAGATCCAAGACATGATTGATGCCAAGGAGATCGAGTTTGACCCTCCGGAGACTCCAGCCTAATCAATGCTCCTTTTCCAAATCATTGAGAATGTCTTTGTTTTCATTTGAATTTTCGAAGTTGTAATTTCTTTTGTTGTTCAAACAATTATCTTTTAATGTCAAACTTTGTTTCATTAATGCATTACATATGTTTGTCTTGAATTCATCCATTCGTTTTCACTACTCTTATGCTTTTCTTTATGATATTTAACTCTTGATAAAAAGCTGCAAGCCTTTAGAGGGAGGATGACGAAAACGATACCACAATCTACAATATGCTTTTGAACAGACCCCGCTGATGAGGTACAGGCATAGTTTCAATTCCCAAACACTGGAGTTATAAGGAAGATAATCCCTAGTCAACCCCTTCGAGCCAAAGAAGTAGGAGTTTTCTGTTCTAAACAAATCAAAACCTTTGATATAAACCTGGGGCAGGGTAGTCTCTCAGTTAATTCAAAAAAGGTGCGCATTAAAGTTGCAAACTCTCGGTTCGTAACACAACGAACGACGTCAACAAAAAAAGCATTCCTTTGGAATCAAAAGACAAGGGTGGTTCCATATCACATAGGCAGTCAATCTCTCAAAAGAGAAAAGCCCACTAAGTCAAAACCTACAAAGGAGGCTTAAGCAAGCTGGGGCATCCCGCTGACTGTAATCTCGAAAACAGAAACAGTCAGGCAAAAGTTAGGGATAACAAGTCAAAAGAAAGAGGTCATTACAAATCCTCAACAACATGAAAAATGTTGCAAAAGAAAAAAGGAGATGATGACTGTCTCCCAAAATTCAATTGGTGAACCATCACCCAAAAGTCGTTCCAAATTCGAATGGAGTTCGACGCACAAATTAACTGAGCTTAGGGTTGAAGAACATCACGAAGAGCGGGTGGGTACAAATATACTTTGAGCCTTTATCCTTTGTTTCTTAAACCGTGAACCAGGCCACGTTACAACCCTTCAAAAGTCCTAATTGAAGCATGGGTTAGTTCGAAAGCATACTGTTACAAAAAGGTATCCTGACTCCTGTAAGGCTTTGCTCTAAATCTGGTGTTGATTTTGTCTTATGAAAAGTTTTTTGCTAAAAAATGCATTTTTCAAAACTTCAAGACAAACATAAACTTTGCATTGCTTGAATATCATTGTTTGCATTTGACTATTTGTTTAACAGCAGAGAAATTCACACAATGAATGTTCGGAGGAACGGAAACTCTCTCAGTGAACAAAAATCACTTCAAAAGGATGACACTTCCAACGACAAATCTCCTATCAACAAGGGGCATGTCATGTCACTATCCAGTTAACCTGGGGCAGTCCAGTCAAGGTTTCAACAGATCTTTCAAAGTTCAGTTAACCTGGGGCAGTCCAGTCAAGATTTCAAGAAATCTCTCAATTCGCAGAGTAATCTGATTCAAGACTCCTTCATCATCACTTGGGGCATTCGAATGTCAAAAGTGTTCAAAAATTCCTTCATCACCTGCTGGAAGTTGCAACCACCAACAGAATAATGGACAGTTGAAGCTCCTAAAAATCTGTTTCTCTCAAGAGTGAAGACTCTCATCCTTATCATCTCAGAAGATTGGTATACTCCCAATTTCTAACCCTTAACAAAATCAAGGTCTAGAGATAGTTTCAGATGTGACCCAGATTTGGCGACATTCTATAACTTATTCAAGATTCCCTTCTAGAGATAGTTCCAGATGTGACCCAGATTTGGCGATACTCCGTAACTTATTCAAGATTTCCTTCTAGAAATAGTTCAAGATGTGACCCAGATTTGGTGACATTCCGTAACTTATTCCAGATTTCCTTCTAGAAATAGTTCAAGATGTGACCCAAGATTTGGCGACATTCTGTAACTTATTCCAGATTTCCTTCCAGAAATAGTTCAAGATGTGACCCAGATTCGGCGACATTCCGTAACTTATTCCAGATTTGCTTCTAGAGATAGTTCAGATGTGACCCAGATTTGGCGACATTCTATAACTTATTCAAGATTTCCTTCTAGATATAGTTCAAGATGTGACCCAGATTCGACGACATTCCGTAACTTATTCAAGATTTCCTTCTAGAAATAGTTCTAGATGTGACCCAGATTTGGCGACATTCCATAACTTATTCAAGATTTCCTTCTAGATATAGTTCAAGATGTGACCCAGATTCGGCGACATTCCGTAACTTATTCAAGATTTCCTTCTAGAAATAGTTCAAGATGTGACCCAGATTTGGCGATATTCTGTAACTTATTCAAGATTTCCTTCTAGAAATAGTTCAAGATGTGACCCAGATTTGGCGACATTCCGTAACTTATTCCAGATTTCCTTCTAGAAATAGTTCAAGATGTGACCCAAGATTTGGCGACATTCCGTAACTTATTCCAGATTTCCTTCCAGAAATAGTTCAAGATGTGACCCAGATTCGGCGACATTCCGTAACTTATTCCATATTTGCTTCTAGAGATAGTTCAGATGTGACCCAGATTTGGAGACATTCTATAACTTATTCAAGATTTCCTTCTAGATATAGTTCAAGATGTGATCCAGATTCAGCGACATTCCGTAACTTATTCAAGATTTCCTTCTAGAAATAGTTCAAGATGTGACCCAAATTTGGCGACATTCCATAACTTATTCAAGATTTCCTTCTAGATATAGTTCAAGATGTGACCCAGATTCGGCGACATTCCGTAACTTATTCAAGATTTCCTTCTAGAAATAGTTCAAGATGTGACCCAGATTTGGCGACATTCCGTAACTTATTCAGGATTTCCTTCTAGAAATAGTTCAAGATGTGACCCAGATTTGGCGACATTCCGTAACTTATTCCAGATTTCCTTCTAGAAATAGTTCAAGATGTGACCCAGATGTGGCGACATTCCGTAACGTATTCAAGATTTCCTTCTAGAGATAGTTCAGATGTGACCCAGATTTGGCGACATTCAGTAACTTATTCAAGATTTCCTTCTAGATATAGTCAAGATGCGACCCAGGTTTGGCGACATTCCATAACTTATTCAAGATTTCCTTCTAGAAATAGTTCAAGATGTGACCCAGATGTGGCGACATTCCGTAACTTATTCAAGATTTCTGTGATCGGTGGATCTGGAACTGACTGTTTAACGCTGGTTCGCGAAATGTCGCGGTAAGCAAGAGTCGCCACCGTCTTTTATTTTCTCCAAATGGAAAGGACAAAAGCACAGAAAAATTCCTTAAAGAGATTGCTCTCGGTTCGGGAGGTAGATTATAGAAAGGGAAGGTGTTAGCACCCTTTCTATCCATGGTTATCCATGGGCTCTTAGATACTTGCTAACTTGTGTTTTCAAAATTTGTTTGCTTTTCAAGTGTGTGGGTTTGAAAGAAGTTTCTTTGAAAGTTTCAGATCGACTCTTGTATCGGTCCTCAAGAGTGTTTGAAAAGTTGTTTTTGAAAGCATTTTGCAAAGTGTCGGTGTGAAAAGAAGTTTTGATTTGTTTTGAATTAGAGCAAGCATCTACGAGTCGTCTACCTACCCTAAGGAATTAGTCTGTGTAAATGTCCTTAAGGTAGTGCCATCCCACCATTGAGAGGTAGGTAGCACCACCGTTGGAGGTGTTCGGGTCAATTCGAGGTTCGGGACATGGTGATCACCGGAGTAATAGGAAGACACCTTAGAAGCTACCCTCATGCCAGGTTCCCGGATCATGAGGACTTACTAAGACATCCTCTACTCGACGATCACCTTTCGAGGGGCAAGGCAACAGTGAAGCGTACCCTAGGGGTGGTGTGTGAATTGTGTGTCATTTTCAGTTTATTGTTTGTCTTGTCATGCATTGGTGATCTACGTTTTGATTTTATTTTTGAGCATTCATTCTTTCATGTTATTGTTTAACAGTTAAAGGTGCGGGAATTTAAAGTGCGGAAAGGATAAAAGGTCCTACGCTATTACAAGGGCGCGGGTCTACAACGCCAAATTAATCCAGACCCGATTTAAAATAAAGTGCAGAAAATAAACGTCTAATTAACTATTACAGGGCTTTGGAGCAAGTACATGATATTCACAAAAAGAAATAAATAAAACGCGCGAAACAAAAACTGTAATCGAATGCGAGGGCGTTGAACCCTTTAAAGGAATTAAAAATAAAATTATTACAATAATTAAGTTAAATAAAAAGAAAGAAACTTATTTTTTATGTTTTTTTTTGTATTTATGACATTAAAGAAAAAAAATTAAATTGGAATTAAAAGTCAAATAATTCTAGTTCTAACTATTTTTTAATTTATTAAAGAAAATGCATTAAAGTTAAAACCTAGAATTAAAACTAATTAATTATAAAATTTATTTACAAAATTAATGGTTAATGGTACTTATAATAAAAATGTTTAATTAATAAAAAGTGCTAAAGGCCTATTTTTTTGTTATTTTTGGTTATTGAAAAAAAGAATTAAATTAACAACCTAAAATTAAAACTAAATTTATTATGGGATTTATTTACAAAATAAAATATTTATTATTTTTTTATTTTATCTTTTCTGATTTTTTTATGATTTTCTGATTATTATTATTTTTTTAATTTATTTATTATGAAAATATTGATTTGAAAAATTAAATGGAAATTAAACAAACAAATAAAAATAAATAATAAAAAAGAAAAGGAGTAGGAGAGAGCAAGCCAAGGGGGTGCAACCCAAGTAATTCTGGCCCATCAATGGAAGCCTTGTTGACTTTTTCAGGCAGCATGTGGGAGCATTGACTAGAGCTCACCATATTCCATAGATCCAGTCCCTTGATTGGGCGCAATTGGCCAAGTGGCATGCTGGATTGAGGAACGTATGATAGACCATGGAAGGACCAAAGTACCTGATCACATTTCAAAGAAAAAAAATAAGGGAATATGAGGGGGACCTGGGATCGAACCCAGGTCCTATTGATCACCAAATGCCTTCTCCACCGCTAGGCCATTCACACGCGTTTGTTCATAAAATAATCAACAATCAATATAAAAGAAAACAAGGGTTAGTGCTATTCTTGCGCGAAAAATTTGAATTAACCAATTGCTGATGGCCACCTCATCTTCTTCCTCCTTGGTTTATTTTTTCCCTGAAACAAAATAGAATAAGCAACGGTTTTTGCACCGTTCCAGAATACCCCCTATTGGAAAATAGCGATTAGAGATTCTTGGCTCATAAATTAGGCGCGATGGTCCTATTCTTTTCGTCCAAGTGTACTGGTTGCAACCATGGCATCGTGATTCTCCAATTTTGTTGTATTCAAAAACCCCTAATTCGAAAGCTTAAGAACCCTAAAAAACAACAATGGTGAAATCGCATATAGGTGATAAAAATACAATTAAATTACATAGTTAGCATCAGGAGAGTCTCATTAGTACAAATCCATGAACAAAATGCAATGAGCATGCTGGGAATTTAAAATACGATTATAGAAAAAATGTGAACAAGTTTGATCTCTGTATACCGTTTCAAGGTGCTAGGGACGTGGAAACTTATTCAAATACGTTGCTTAAGGTCTCAGGAAGGTGATGAGATGATTTGCTTGGCTTGAATCGACCTCTATTCCCGTTTTCAGTTTTCAAAAATGTGGCAAAAATATGAGTTTTGTTTTCAGTATTGGGGCGCAGCTCCTGTCTCAATTTGGTTCTGTATCACTTGTATATGCATTAGGTAATGTGAATCAAGAGGAATTATGGCCTCTTAATGCAAAGCAATCAAATTTTCAAAATCTTCCATAAACCTCCATAACCAAACTTCCATTTTTGAACTATTTTTGAATTCTTGCCTTATTTGGCCCTTTGCACGAATTTGGTATTGGCTTAATGGTAGTTCAAGGTTAGTTAAGGCCAAATATTCCATTTAATTAAGCTTTTTGATTTTCTTTTGATTTTAAAAGATTTAAAATTAATTAAATCCAATAAAATCAATTAAAAATGGAAAAATTAATTAAAAAATATGAAATAAAAGGTGGGACACGTGGGAAGCATGGCCAAGTTAATTCAAGTGGAAAAAGTGGGCCCCTTTTGTCAAAAATGAAATTTCAAGGATAAATGATTTTGGCCATTTCACAAAAATTTCCCAACTTCTCCAATGCATATCTTGCTCAATTTTTAAGCTTTGATCATGTTCTTGGACATTTTGGAAAGGCCTTGAAGTCCTCTAACCAATGTCTTTGGTCCCATGGCATTTTGATTTACCAATCTCAAGTTATGGCCTTTGACTTAAAGTCCCTTTTTGTTGACTTTTGAAAATGACCTATAATGTTGAAATTGATAACTTTTTGTGAGAGCATTTCTTGGACTTGAAGTATGAAGAGGAGTTGTAGGAAATGTCTTTATCTTAAAAATGAGCATTGGATGGGATTTTTCTGATGAACCATGAAAAAGTTATGCCTTGGTCAAGTTACAGTTGACTTTTCAACTGTCCAAAAATAGAAACTTTTGCATCTTGATGATTTTTGAGCCATACTTTTGAGAATCATGATCAAGCATTGATCAAATGATGTTTGTGGCTTAAAAATAAGATGTTGACCAAAAATTTGAACTTTTGACTGTCAAATGACCATTTTGCCCCTACAGTTGACTGTAGTGCAATTAGGGTTTTTGACTGTGCAATTTTGTGCTGAAAGTCTTGAAACTTTGTATGAGGATGCTTGACCATATTTGTAGGCATGTGAGACTTGATTGGACCCTTGGAAACTCCATTTTCTTGATCAGAACCAAAACCCTAATTTTGACTGCTTATGAGGCCCTTGAACTGTGCAACCCTTTGGGAATTTTGAAGCATGACTTGGCAATTTCTTGGAGAATATGGGAGGGCAAATTTTGGGGTACAACAGTTGCCCCTGTTCAATCTACTTAGACCTGAGGATGCAGATTGACTGACGTGCCTTTCGTAATCCGAAGGTGGAAGATGATTGAACACTAGAGTGCCCAGAAATTTGCGCTCACATAGTAGCAGTGTGATGGAAATGGGCTTATAGATGCCATTTGGAGATTGATGGATAGGATGATGGGCTTATAGATGCCATCTGGATGTTGATCGCGTAAGAGATTCCTTAGCGAGAACTTGCGTACCTGCAAAAGAAAAATGAGTACCTGACATGTTGCAGGAGCTGGTCTTCAGATGCTTTGTGTAGATGTGTCCTGACTGGCTACAGGAGCTGGATCTGGATCTTCAAACGATGATGAATGAACCAGGGGTGGTTACTACCTCAACAGGAACGGTGAGAGAACCTTGGGCGACTTCAACTTCAACAGCAATTGTTGAGAGAATCTTGGTGGGAATTACCATCTCCGCAGTATTGAGGAGAGAACCATAGGTGATTACAATCTCAATAGCAATCATTGAGAAAACCTGGAATGGGATTATCATCTCCGCAGGATCGGGGAGAGAACCATAGGAAATTATAATCTCAAAAGCGGACGTTTGAGAAAAACCTGGAATGGAATTATCGTCTCCGCAGCATTGGGGAGAGAACCATAGGAAATTATAATCTCAAAAGCAAACATTGAGAAAAACCTGGAATGGAATTATCTTCTCCGCAGCATTGGGGAGAGAACCATAGGCAATTATAATCTCAATAGCAAACATTGAGAAAAACCTGGAATGGAATTATCGTCTCCGCAGAATCGGGGAGAGAACCATAGGAAATTATAATCTCAAAAGCGGACGTTTGAGAAAAACCTGGAATGGAATTATCGTCTCCGCAGAATCGGGGAGAGAACCATAGGCGATTACAATCTCAATAGCAAACATTGAGAGAAACCTGGAAGGGAATTATCGTCTCCGTAGCATGGGGGAGAGAACCATAGGCAATTATAATCTCAATAGCAAACATTGAGAAAAACCTGGAATGGAATTATCGTCTCCGCAGCATTGGGGAGAGAACCATAGGAAATTATAATCTCAATAGAAAACATTGAGAAAAACCTGGAATGGAATTATCGTCTCCGCAGCATTGGGGAGAGAACCATAGGAAATTATAATCTCAAAAGCGGACGTTTGAGAAAAACCTTTGATAACTTCTACTGAGTCTTCATCAGAAAAATCTGTTTGGGGTCGATTTAGCTGGACTAGAGAAGGCCTTGGACTGGATAAGAAATCTTTGGAGTCGATTAACTGAACCGGTCTAGGTCTTGAAATATGATTGAGAATTTAACTGAATCTTTCCTGAAAGGTAAAGGTCAGTCATATGTAATGCGTGATATGGATCAAGCAATGATGTTCTCAACATAAATGAGACTTGTAAGATATGATGCGTCTATGCATGCTATGATGAGGTATGTGATGTTTAGGAATGTATGCTTTCGTCTAGGAAAGTAAATCCTTGACGGGTGCCGGGAAGTCACTCCTGGGCTGATGTTGAAGAATAGATTTGCCTCCGCTGGGGATGATAGTTGCAAGTATACTGGTAGGAGAAAATGACTCCGTTGGGGAGTAAACTTGGTGAATGGGATAACTCTGCGGGGAGGAAAGTACTCTAGTAATCTTGCTTGGGGAGCAATACTCTGTGGGGAGAGAGACTTTGTTGAAATGTTGATGGTAATTTGCTGGGGGATACCCTTGTTGTGTTGGAAGTGCTGATAGACTTCGCTGGGGATGAGAAAGAACTGTGTTGACGACGACCTTTCCGTGGCTTTTGGCTGAGGATAACCCAGTTATATCCTGTTAAGGAAATAACTCTTTGAATAAAGCCGGACGACGCGTTCGTGCTCTGCGAGGATAAGCTTCCAGAATTTACTGGGGATAAGCTTACTGCTGGGGGGATGGATTCCAACTTTCCTGGGGAAACTGGATTAGACTCTCCTGGGGAAGTTTTGAACTGCGGGGGAAGTGATTCCTTTGAATGTTTGATATGCCGCCGGGGAACAATCTTTAGACCAAGATTGCCGGGGATGCTTGTTAAGAATATATGTGCTGCCGGGGAATGTTGAGATCTGCTGGAGGATACTCAACTTCCTTAAGATTTGATTACTTGACTGCTTGAGGAGAGTATATTGTCTTGCTTACTCTCTGGGGAATTAAGGTGTCTGGTTGTGTTCTTTAGCTGAACCTACCTTGGTACCTTGGAGGACAGAACAATTAGATTGCTTAGACAACTCTTTATTGCCCCTGTTTCTAATGTTACCTGTAATTAATCCTTTGTTTTGTATGCAAATATTTATGAATTAGCAAATTATTGTCAATGCATATATCACAAATTGAACCTTGGACGTTCTTCGCAAAACAAAACAGAAAAAAAAAACAATTGGCACTTTTAACTGAAAAGTATATTTGTATTGATTTTTGAATGGCCTGAAAATAGGCGTTTTGTGTACAAGAGGCTGACGTCCTAGTAAGAGAACGCCGCCGAACAAAAGAGTTTATACAAATTTTGTACAAAAGAAAATAAAACAGCTGTGTGAAATGAATGATCCCACTGGGTTTCAACTCTGCTATTGCCGTTATATCTCCGAGTGTCTCATCACTTGATGACCTAAACGAAGATGAAGCTGACTGATCGATGCCGTCTGAACTTGATGTAGATACCGGATTCTGGATGCAAAGTGATCAATGAGACATAGTATTACGCTTTTATCCCTAATTTTTGCCTGGACCGCCCTTTTGGGTTTTCAGTCCACCGGGATACCCATTTTTGCCCAAGCCGCCTTTTCAGGTTTTCGACTTGCCGGGTGTACAGATTTTTTCTATTTCATCCCTTCATTTTGCCCGAACCCTTTTGGTTCGCCGGGAAGCCCTAATTTTTGCCTAGGCATGTCAGCCTAGCGGGTCTTTTTCATGCGTAGTATCTTTTTACTATGTCTGCATTGGCGGGGTGAGGAAGGTCGTCACCATCCATGTTGGTTAGAATCATGGCTCCTCCTGAGAACACATGCTTAACCACAAATGGCCCTTCGTACGTAGGGGTCCATTTGCCCCTTGGATCACTCTGAGGAAGGATGATTCGCTTGATTACCAGATCCCCAACTTGATATTCCTGTGGTCTGACCTTTTTGTTAAATGCCCTGATCATCCGTTTCTGATACGTCTGACCATGACAGATAGCAGCAAACCTCTTTTCATCAATAAGGTTGAGCTGATCAAGTCGTGTCTGGATCCAATCATCTTCGTTCAGATTTGCATCCTTCATTATCCGAAGAGAAGGTATCTGCACTTCGATCGGTAAGACTGCCTCCATACCATAAACCAGAGAGAAGGGAGTTGCCCCGGTTGACGTCCTAGCTGAGGTACGGTACCCATGTAGAGCGAACGGTAACATCTCGTGCCAATCCTTATAAGTCATTGTCATCTTCTGCACGATTTTCTTGATGTTTTTATTTGCTGCTTCTACAGCCCCATTCATCTTCGGTCTGTAAGGAGAAGAATTGTGGTGCTGTATTTTGAACTGCTCGCAGAGCTCAGTGATCATCTTATTATTCAGATTGGTACCGTTGTCTGTAATAATTCTCTCAGGGACGCCGTAACGACAGATCAGATTATGCCGAATGAACCGTGCCACGACATTCTTGGTTACTGTAGCGTAGGAAGCTGCTTCAACCCACTTTGTAAAGTAATCAATCGCTACAAGGATGAAGCGATGCCCGTTAGATGCCGTAGGTATGATCTCACCGATCATATCAATGCCCCACATTGCAAAAGGCCAAGGTGCATTCAGGACATTCAGGGGAACTGGAGGAACATGCACCTTGTCTGCATAGACCTGGCACTTGTGACACGTCCGAGAATATTGGTAACAATCAGCTTCCATTGTGGACCAGTAATATCCTGCCCGAAGGGTCTTCTTAGCCATAGTATGTCCACTGGAATGTGTACCAAAGGTCCCTTCATGTAGCTCTCCCATGATTCTTTCTGCTTCAGTCTTATCCACACAACGCAGTACGGTTGAATCATGGTTTCGCTTGTACAAGATGTCGTTGCTGAGGAAGAACTTTGCCGCGAACCTTCTCAGGAACTTCTTATCATTGATAGAGGCACCTTCAGGGTATTCCTGAGCTTCCAGATATCTCTTCACCTCATGGTACCAAGGCTTCTCAGTCACCAATTTAGTCTCGAGATCGCAACAGTATGCCGGTTCGTCCAGTTTCCAGATGATGATTCGGGGAGCCTCATTATCCCATTTAACTTTGAACATAGAAGCCATTGTAGCTAATGCGTCCGCCAGCTGATTCTCTTCTCTTGGAAAGTGTTCAAAGGTTATCTCTGTGAAGTGGGGGATCAGGGTCAACACACATTCTTTGTAAGGAATCAGGTTTGGATGTTTTGTATCCCACTCTCCTTTGATCTGATTGATCACAAGAGCGGAATCTCCGAAGACACTCAGAAACTTGATCCTTAGATCGATCGCAGCTTGAAGACCCATGATGCACGCCTCATACTCCGCCATGTTGTTGGTACAATTGAAACACAGCCGGGCAGTGAGTGGAGTATGAGTACCTTGAGGTGATATGATTATGGCGCCGATACCGTTACCCAAAGCATTGGAGGCTCTGTCAAAGTGCATAGACCACCGGGATCCTTCCTCAGGTCCTTCATCCGGTCCAGGCACTTCACAATCAGTCACTATCATGATGCTTTCATCCGGGAACTCGAAGTTCATTGACTGATAGTCATCTACGGCCTGATGTGCCAAGTGGTCTGCCAATACACTTCCCTTGATGGCTTTCTGGGTCGTGTACTGAATGTCGTATTCCGTCAAGATCATTTGCCATCTTGCTATTCTCCCAGACAGAGCAGGCTTTTCGAATATGTACTTTATAGGATCCATCTTTGAGATCAACAAAGTAGTGTGAGTCAGCATATACTGTCTCAGCCGGCGAGCAGCCCATACCAAAGCGCAACAAGTTTTCTCAAGCAGTGAGTATCGGGTCTCACAGTCGGTAAACTTTTTGCTAAGGTAATAAATGGCGTGCTCTTTTCGGCCAGACTCGTCATGCTGCCCCAACACACACCCCATTGAGTTGTCGAGCACTGTCAGATATAGTATCAGAGGTCTCCCTTCAACCGGTGGCATAAGGATAGGTGGTTCTTGGAGATACTCTTTGATTCTGTCGAAAGCAGCCTGACATTCATCGTTCCATCGTACTACCTGATCTTTCTTCAGCAGCTTGAAGATTGGCTCACAGGTAGCAGTCAAGTGCGAGATGAACCGAGCAATGTAATTCAGGCGTCCTAGAAAGCCTCTGACCTCTTTCTCTGTCTTAGGAACTGGCATCTCTTGAATAGCTTTAACCTTAGCAGGGTCCACTTGAATACCCTTGTCACTTACCACGAAGCCTAGCAACTTCCCAGATCTTACCCCGAAGGTGCACTTGTTCGGGTTCAACCTCAGCTTGTACAGTTTCAACCGGTCAAACAGTTTCTGCAGATGATCAAGGTGTTCTTCCTCTGTCTGGGACCTTGCGATCATGTCGTCAACATACACTTCTATCTCATGATGGATCATGTCATGAAATAAAGAAACCATGGCACGTTGGTAGGTTGCCCCAGCGTTCTTCAACCCAAAAGGCATGACCTTGTAGCAGAAGGTGCCCCACTGAGTAACAAATGTAGTCTTTTCCATGTCTTCAGGTGCCATCTTGATCTGATTGTAACCTGAAAAGCCATCCATGAAAGAGAATACCTTGTGCTGAGCCGTATTGTCAACAAGGACATCAATGTGAGGTAGAGGGAAGTCATCTTTGGGGCTGGCCCTGTTCAGATCCCTGTAGTCGACACACATTCTGACCTTACCGTCTTTCTTTGGCACAGGCACCACATTAGCAACCCACTGAGGGTAAGAAGTCACTGCAAGAAACCCGGCATCAAACTATTTCATAACCTCGGCTTTGATCTTCTCAGACATCTCTGGACGCATACGACGGACCTTTTGCTTAACCGGAGGACAGTCTTCCTTAGTTGGCAAGTGATAGACCACAATATCGGTATCCAACCCGGGCATGTCTTCGTAGGACCAAGCAAAGATCTCCATATAATCATGTAGCATCTGAGTCAACCGTTGCTTCACGCTGAGCTCTAGGTTGGCACCAATCTTTACCTCTTTCCTGTCTGCCTCAGTACCCAGGTTTATTGTTTCCACTGGCTCTTCATGGGGTTGAATTGCCCTCTCTTCCTGAAGTAACAGTCTTGCGAGTTCGCCAGGCACTTCGCAATCATCTTCACCTTCGTCTTCGGCTAAGTTGATCGGATTTTCGAAGTCATAATTGGCAGTAGCAGAGTCGTTACCAGTGAGATCCAGAGTGGATTGAAACCTGTATGAGTGAGTGTGTGTGTAAATACAGCTGTTTTGAAATATATGTAAAGGAAAGAAAGACAGGAAAGGAGCATAAGATTTGTAATGCGAGAAAACGTCCAAGATTTTCATTTATGATATATGAAATGACAATTTATATGCCCTCACAAATGAAACCACGGTGCCTCGGGTAAGACACCGGGCCATAGAGTTTATTTATTGTTTATTACAAATACTGAAACAAGAGAATTCATTACTCAGTAACAAGAGAAACAGATAGATTGTCCTTTGCACTCCAATTGTTAGGTCCACTGTCGGTTGCCGGGTAAATCCAGCTATCAAACTCAGCTTCATCCACTTCATCCTCGTCCCCAATAGCATTCACTCCATGAGCAGGCAGGGGAGCTGTCACTACATTAGGCTTCTCAGATGCCTCAAACTGTACCTCTTTGGCGTCAATAAGATCTTGCAGCTTGCTCCTTAATGCCCAACAGTCATCAGTGGAGTGCCCCGGGCTATCAGAATGGTACGCACAGCGAGCATTCGGGTTGTACTTAAGAGAGGTAGTATTGGGAAACTTCGGAGCCTCTCTGACGGTTACCAAGTTGGTTGAGAGCAGCTGTGGCAAGATCTGTGATAAGGTTATGCTCAAGCGGGTAAACTCTCTCCGGGGTCTTTCATCCCTTTGAGGATTGGTTGGCCGAGGAGCGGCAGCAGGCTTGGCAATCATTACCGCACTGACAGATTGGTGGCGCTCAGATTTCTCTAGTCTCCGGGAGCCATATACAGCACTAGCCTCCTTTTTGAAGGGTTTCTTTTCAGCATTGGAGGAGGCAACCTTCTGTATCTTCCCCGATTTTATACCGGCCTCGATCCTTTCACCAGTCAGGATCAGATCAGTAAACCCAGCAGAGGAATTACCAATGAGATGATTGAAAAATGGACCAGATAGGGTCCCCAAAAACATATCCACCAGCTCCCGGTCCGTCAATGGTGGCTGCACCCTGCCAGCCAGATCTCTCCATTTCTGTGCGTACTCCTTAAAACCTTCACCTGACCCTAGCGACATACCCTGGAGTTGGGTACGCGTATGAGCGAGGTCAGAATTATATTGATACTGCTTGTAAAAAGCAGTGGCCAGATCCTCCCAGTTACGAATGTTGGTTCCCTCCAACTGATAGAACCATTCGAGGTGAGTCCCTGAAAGACTCTCCTGGAAGAAATGGATCCATAAGTTCCTGTCTGCTGTGTAAGGCTGGATCTTCCTTACATAAGAACGGAGGTGCATCTTGGGACAGGAAGCCCCGTCATACTTCACAAAGGCAGGTGCCTTGAACTTGTGTGGAATCACCACCCCAGTAGATAACCCCAAGTCTCCGAAATCCAGTCCAGGCACACGCTGAATTTCCATAGCTTTTAATCTGTCCTTCAGCTGCTTGTACCGGTCTTCAGCAGGAGGGTACTGTTCGTCGTTGAAGTCTGTTTCAGTATCAGAGACCACAGGAGTAGGGACCTCCCTTTCTTGGTGACTACCTTCCCCCACAGATGGAGTAGTCCTCTCAGCCTCATTTTGCAAGGTGTTCCCGAGTCTGCGCCCAGTGTTAAATATCACAGTCCTCTTCTTCTTCTTATTCTTCTTCAGAAGCATAGCTTTCAGCTCTTTTTGACCTTGAGCTAAACCCATGATCAGCTCCTGAAATTGGGCGTTCTGCGCCTGAAGGGCCTTGATAGATGTCTCGGTTGATGATTCAGGGTTCATGATGCTAAAATAAACAGCGAAGAACAGTCAGCAACCTGAAAAGAAGGGTACCTGTGATGCATATGATGAATGGAATGCGTATGATTTATGTTTTCAAAGACAATAGGGAATCAACTTTGTAAATAAAAAGGAACACACTTCATTAAATTCAACTTTGAAACTGAAATTATTCAACAGGTTGCCCTTAGGCGTTACATGAAAGGCAATACTGAAAAGGGAAGTAAAACTGTAAAAAGAACATCCAGAGCTCCTTATTGTTCCCATGGTCTCCTCTTCTCAGTACGGATGTAGGCATTCAGAGCTCGCTCATTCTCCAACTGCTTTGTCAGCTTCTGGATCTTCAATTCCTGCTCGTTGAACTTTTCCTGGTAAGAATCCCGTTCTTCCCGCAATTGCGACCAAGATCTCTTCAATGTCTCATAATCAGTAGGTATCTGAGGAGGAAGGACAGTTGGAGGAACACCATCCCTGTCAGGACACTCAAGAATGACGGGTCTGACGGCTTCGTATGGCATACCTAACTTCTGAGCACGGATGCGAACCCATTTGTAGTAGGCTTCCATAGGTAAAGAAGTCTTTGGCCCTAACTCTTATGGGTCAGCTTTATGAACTTTGTCCCAAGCCTTGATGAACCTACGACGCAGCTCGTCACTATCCACCTAAAACTCAAAACTGATGTGAGGCACCAACATTTCATGAGGCCCTGCTCTTCTTGCTCTTCCAAACTGACGGAGCGCTAGACATGGATTGTAAGAGATCCCTCCTTGGGCACCAATCAGAGGAACATTAGGGTATTCCCCGCATCGATCAATAATAGCTATCTCATCCAAACCTCTGCAAGTCCAAATGATGTCTTTATCGGTGAGAGACATTAACCTATAAGCCCAACCTCTTCCTTCTTGATTTTTCAGTACGGACTTAGGGAGGTGCGAAATAAACCACCTCACCAACAAAGGGATACAACAACATAGGGTTCCTCGTCTTCGGGTAGTACGAGCATGAAGTTGTTGCAAGATGTCACCCAAGAGAGTGGGCACAGGATTCTGAGACATAAAGATCCTTATGGCAGTGACATTGATGAAGTTGTCAGGATTAGGAAACAGGACTAACCCATAGATTAGGAGAGCCAAGATGTCTTCATATGCCCTAAAGTCTAGGTCATTCCAGAAACTGTTAGCTTTACCAATCAGAAACTTGGCCAAGAAACCCTTAACTCCGCTTCTAGTCACCCGGTTGTCCATTACCTCTTGATGTGTCAAGGGAAGAGCTGCAGCAACATCCTCAAGCCTGAGGGTCTTTTCCCAACCAGTAAAGGGAGTCTGATCCAAGATAGGGATACCAAGCAGATCAGAGAACTCTTCCAGGGTAGGGACCAGCTGGAAGTCTTGAAAGGTGAAGCACTGGTACAGAGGGTCATAGAACTGGGTCAGAACACTCATCAACTGTTGATCCCGCTTTGCAGTGACTAAACTGAGAAGAGAACCATGCCTCTGAATGAAGGAAGTGGTATTTGGAATTCTTCTAACCAACTCTTCAAGCAACTCAGGGGAATGAACAAAGTTGAACCGGATAGTATTCCTTCGCACAGGCATCATGGTGTCCTACAAAACAAAGCAAAGATGAAACCCTCTTGTCTTTGAAATGGTCAGTCCTTAGGCAGGATGCATGCAATGCTCATGATTTTATGATGCTATGATAAGGCACACCACAAATAGATACAAAGGCAAACATGGTAAGGCACACAAGTCACACAAAGCAAACCCCTAAAGTTTAGGCCATCATGAGGTCTAGGTACTACCCTCTTTCAGTTCGTTGGTTCATACCTGTCCTATCAAAGTAACCGGGTTCTTAGAGGATCCCAATATCATTGACTACCCTCAATCGGTCATAACTCCAGCATCGCAATCTTTTCTTGCGGCCAGAACCATCACGAGAGTTTAGCCTCAATGGGCGTAGCATACTGCTACTGTTCTAATGGCCAAGTTGTGTCATTTAAGGTTCTAAGGTTGTTGGTGCTTAATGACTCCTTAGAAGACCCATATTCTCCTCGTTGCAACACAATGGATATCGGTACAGACCAAGGTGCCACACCAACGTAGCCACTGCTTCACCCGTGTCGGTCTACGCCGAACAGGTCCCTCACAGCTTATGCTACCTAAACAGGGTACCCCCAGATCCGAGTTAGGATCTATGTAACTCCCATGCAACCCACAATAGTAAAGCAAGCAAATCAATACAATTGAAAACACAGTTATGAACTAACCCTAAGGTACACCTCACTTTAAGTTTAATTTCCCCAGCAGAGTCGCCAGTTCTGTGATCGGTGGATCTGGAACTGACTGTTTAACGCTGGTTCGCGAAATGTCGCGGTAAGCAAGAGTCGCCACCGTCTTTTATTTTCTCCAAATGGAAAGGACAAAAGCACAGAAAAATTCCTTAAAGAGATTGCTCTCGGTTCGGGAGGTAGATTATAGAAAGGGAAGGTGTTAGCACCCTTTCTATCCATGGTTATCCATGGGCTCTTAGATACTTGCTCACTTGTGTTTTCAAAATTTGTTTGCTTTTCAAGTGTGTGGGTTTGAAAGAAGTTTCTTTGAAAGTTTCAGATCGACTCTTGTATCGGTCCTCAAGAGTGTTTGAAAAGTTGTTTTTGAAAGCTTTTTGCAAAGTGTCGGTGTGAAAAGAAGTTTTGATTTGTTTTGAATTAGAGCAAGCATCTACGAGTCGTCTACCTACCCTAAGGAATTAGTCTGTGTAAATGTCCTTAAGGTAGTGCCATCCCACCATTGAGAGGTAGGTAGCACCACCGTTGGAGGTGTTCGGGTCAATTCGAGGTTCGGGACATGGTGATCACCGGAGTAATAGGAAGACACCTTAGAAGCTACCCTCATGCCAGGTTCCCGGATCATGAGGACTTACTAAGACATCCTCTACTCGACGATCACCTTTCGAGGGGCAAGGCAACAGTGAAGCGTACCCTAGGGGTGGTGTGTGAATTGTGTGTCATTTTCAGTTTATTGTTTGTCTTGTCATGCATTGGTGATCTACGTTTTGATTTTATTTTTGAGCATTCATTCTTTCATGTTATTGTTTAACAGTTAAAGGTGCGGGAATTTAAAGTGCGGAAAGGATAAAAGGTCCTACGCTATTACAAGGGCGCGGGTCTACAACGCCAAATTAATCCAGACCCGATTTAAAATAAAGTGCAGAAAATAAACGTCTAATTAACTATTACAGGGCTTTGGAGCAAGTACATGATATTCACAAAAAGAAATAAATAAAACGCGCGAAACAAAAACTGTAATCGAATGCGAGGGCGTTGAACCCTTTAAAGGAATTAAAAATAAAATTATTACAATAATTAAGTTAAATAAAAAGAAAGAAACTTATTTTTTATGTTTTTTTTTGTATTTATGACATTAAAGAAAAAAAATTAAATTGGAATTAAAAGTCAAATAATTCTAGTTCTAACTATTTTTTAATTTATTAAAGAAAATGCATTAAAGTTAAAACCTAGAATTAAAACTAATTAATTATAAAATTTATTTACAAAATTAATGGTTAATGGTACTTATAATAAAAATGTTTAATTAATAAAAAGTGCTAAAGGCCTATTTTTTTGTTATTTTTGGTTATTGAAAAAAAGAATTAAATTAACAACCTAAAATTAAAACTAAATTTATTATGGGATTTATTTACAAAATAAAATATTTATTATTTTTTTATTTTATCTTTTCTGATTTTTTTATGATTTTCTGATTATTATTATTTTTTTAATTTATTTATTATGAAAATATTGATTTGAAAAATTAAATGGAAATTAAACAAACAAATAAAAATAAATAATAAAAAAGAAAAGGAGTAGGAGAGAGCAAGCCAAGGGGTGCAGCCCAAGTAATTCTGGCCCATCAATGGAAGCCTTGTTGACTTTTTCAGGCAGCATGTGGGAGCATTGACTAGAGCTCACCATATTCCATAGATCCAGTCCCTTGATTGGGCGCAATTGGCCAAGTGGCATGCTGGATTGAGGAACGTATGATAGACCATGGAAGGACCAAAGTACCTGATCACATTTCAAAGAAAAAAAATAAGGGAATATGAGGGGGACCTGGGATCGAACCCAGGTCCTATTGATCACCAAATGCCTTCTCCACCGCTTGGCCATTCACACGCGTTTGTTCATAAAATAATCAACAATCAATATAAAAGAAAACAAGGGTTAGTGCTATTCTTGCGCGAAAAATTTGAATTAACCAATTGCTGATGGCCACCTCATCTTCTTCCTCCTTGGTTTATTTTTCCCCTGAAACAAAATAGAATAAGCAACGGTTTTTGCACCGTTCCAGAATACCCCCTATTGGAAAATAGCGATTAGAGATTCTTGGCTCATAAATTAGGCGCGATGGTCCTATTCTTTTCGTCCAAGTGTACTGGTTGCAACCATGGCATCGTGATTCTCCAATTTTGTTGTATTCAAAAACCCCTAATTCGAAAGCTTAAGAACCCTAAAAAACAACAATGGTGAAATCGCATATAGGTGATAAAAATACAATTAAATTACATAGTTAGCATCAGGAGAGTCTCATTAGTACAAATCCATGAACAAAATGCAATGAGCATGCTGGGAATTTAAAATACGATTATAGAAAAAATGTGAACAAGTTTGATCTCTGTATACCGTTTCAAGGTGCTAGGGACGTGGAAACTTATTCAAATACGTTGCTTAAGGTCTCAGGAAGGTGATGAGATGATTTGCTTGGCTTGAATCGACCTCTATTCCCGTTTTCAGTTTTCAAAAATGTGGCAAAAATATGAGTTTTGTTTTCAGTATTGGGGCGCAGCTCCTGTCTCAATTTGGTTCTGTATCACTTGTATATGCATTAGGTAATGTGAATCAAGAGGAATTATGGCCTCTTAATGCAAAGCAATCAAATTTTCAAAATCTTCCATAAACCTCCATAACCAAACTTCCATTTTTGAACTATTTTTGAATTCTTGCCTTATTTGGCCCTTTGCACGAATTTGGTATTGGCTTAATGGTAGTTCAAGGTTAGTTAAGGCCAAATATTCCATTTAATTAAGCTTTTTGATTTTCTTTTGATTTTAAAAGATTTAAAATTAATTAAATCCAATAAAATCAATTAAAAATGGAAAAATTAATTAAAAAATATGAAATAAAAGGTGGGACACGTGGGAAGCATGGCCAAGTTAATTCAAGTGGAAAAAGTGGGCCCCTTTTGTCAAAAATGAAATTTCAAGGATAAATGATTTTGGCCATTTCACAAAAATTTCCCAACTTCTCCAATGCATATCTTGCTCAATTTTTAAGCTTTGATCATGTTCTTGGACATTTTGGAAAGGCCTTGAAGTCCTATAACCAATGTCTTTGGTCCCATGTCATTTTGATTTACCAATCTCAAGTTATTGCCTTTGACTTAAAGTCCCTTTTTGTTGACTTTTGAAAATGACCTATAATGTTGAAATTGATAACTTTTTGTGAGAGCATTTCTTGGACTTGAAGTATGAAGAGGAGTTGTAGGAAATGTCTTTATCTTCAAAATGAGCATTGGATGGGATTTTTCTGATGAACCATGAAAAAGTTATGCCTTGGTCAAGTTACAGTTGACTTTTCAGCTGTCCAAAAATAGAAACTTTTGCATCTTGATGATTTTTGAGCCATACTTTTGAGAATCATGATCAAGCATTGATCAAATGATGTTTGTGGCTTCAAAATAAGATGTTGACCAAAAATTTGAACTTTTGACTGTCAAATGACCATTTTGCCCCTACAGTTGACTGTAGTGCAATTAGGGTTTTTGACTGTGCAATTTTGTGCTGAAAGTCTTGAAACTTTGTATGAGGATGCTTGACCATATTTGTAGGCATGTGAGACTTGATTGGACCCTTGGAAACTCCATTTTCTTGATCAGAACCAAAACCCTAATTTTGACTGCTTAGGAGGCCCTTGAACTGTGCAATCCTTTGGGAATTTTGAAGCATGACTTGGCAATTTCTTGGAGAATATGGGAGAGAAAATTTTGGGGTACAACAATTTCCTTCTAGAAATAGTTCAAGATGTGACCCAGATTTGGAGACATTCCGTAACTTATTCATGATTTCATTCTAGAGATAGTTCAGATGTGACCCAGGTTTGGCGACATTCTGTAACTTATTCCAGATCAACACCTGCAGCAATCAGAAGATCCTTGCAATCCCCAGCCAGAGAACCTTCCAGAATCTAATTCCCCTCAGAGTCAAGATTCTTGCAATCCCCAGCGGAGCTAAAACTTCCAACTATCAATCCCCAAGCAGAGCGAAGACTCTCATTCTCATTTCCTCACAGGATATTCAAATATTCCTCAGTGAAGATCTCCTCAAGACAGGAATCCCCCAGTAGATCGGCATACAACCCAAACTCCTGAGCCCCCAACAGTGGTCCCAGGACTTCTCATCTTCAAAGATCAAAAGATTCTTACCCTCCCCTGCAGCAGTCAAGAATTCACTTTCCTCGGCAGAAGTCAAAGATCTCATTATCCAGGATTCATCTATCCTCAGCAAGACAGCTCATCGGCTTACATGCGCATTCATTACATTCATATCATAAACATTGATATAACATACACTGCATCATGCATCTCATACATCATAACATTGCATACAACTAATGTTTTGCCTTTTCAGGAAAAGGTCAATCCAAAGATGATTACTATCAACTATCGCAATTCCAGATTTGATACCTGTATCCAGCCAGGGCATATCTGTAGACGACCAATTCCAAATTCGATACCTGTATCCAGCCAGGGCATATCTGTAGACGAAAAATTCCAGATTCGATACCTGTATCCAGCCAGGGCATATCTGTAGACGACCAATTCCAGATTCGATACCTGTATCTAGCCAGGGCATATCTATGAGTGATTGATTGTAGATTCGATACCTGTATCCAGCCAGGGCATATCTGTAGACGACAAATTCCAGATTCGACACCTGTATCTAGCCAGGCCATATCTGTAGACGACAAATTCCAAATTCGACACCTGTATCTAGCCAGGGCATATCTGTAGACGACCAACTCCAGATTCGCTACCTGTATCCAGCCATGGCATATCTGTAGATGACCAATTCCAGATTCAATACCTGTATCTAGCCAGGGCATATCTGCATGAAGAGTTTGAAGATCAACCACTGTAACAGGCCAGGAAATTATCTTTCTTTCTCAGGTACGCAAGTTCTCGCTAAGGAATCTCTTACGCGATCGACACCCCGGATGGCATCTTTAAGCCCATCTCCACAACTATCCATTACACTTCCAAATGGTATCTATAAGCCCATTCCCGACAAGGTTCTGTCACATCTCCAGATGGCATCTATACGCCCATCCTCCTATCCATCATCTCTCCAAATGGCATCTATAAGCCCATTCCCGACATCACATTGCTGATACTCCACTATGCGAGTGCAAATTTCTGGGCACTCTAGTGTTCAATCATCTTCCACCTTCGGATCACGAAAGGCACGCAAGCCAATCTACATCCTCAGGTCTAAGAAGATTGAATAGGGGCAACTGTTGTACCCCAAAATTTGCCCTCCCATATTCTCCAAGATTTGTCAAGAATCAGTCAAACAGAATTTTTCTTGTCAGTCTAGCCAAATTAGGGTTTTCATGGACTTTTGATACAGTTCAAACAAATTATTAGGGTTTGTTTGATTTTGGCTCAGGTTTTGATCAGGCAGACGCTTCTTTGACATTTAACCAAGAATCAGGGTTTTTGTGCGCGCATTCTCAGAAAGAATTAATTCTACAGTTCTTTTCAGTTTACTCTGAGATTTGGATTGAGGCATTTGAATCGAGAACTTGCAGTGTTTTATTTAATCAGTAAAGGCAAAGGCATAAGGATGTTTGTTTGATTCGACTGTGCAATGCTTGTGGCTATTTGAAGCGTCGGGTTTATTATTGATTGATGCTAAGACCACAGTGTTTATTAATTGTTTATTTATTCTAAGTTAGGATAATTGGGATTTATTTCCATTTATTATAATTTAAGAATTTATAAGTAATTAAATAGACAGCTGAAAAAAGAATTAACTGATCAAAAGTAGATTTTATTCATCTTTAATTATTTGTTACAATTATTATTTGTACATTGTAAATTTATTTACAGATGTTTACATTAATAATGTTACAATGATTAAAAGTGAAATAAAGATACATCCTAAAAAATTTCCTAAGTCTTCATCTTCTATTCTGCTACTCCTCTTTTGCTCCATTGATTTTTATCTGCAAAACAAAGAAAAAGAAAAAGTCAAAAGTAGATGAATTGAAATTAAGAGCAGACAGTTAATTCAAAAGTCATCATTAAAAGCGATTGGCCGGAATCAGTTGTTCCCCTCTCTGCAAATTACAAGATTGCTCTTGGTTCACAAAGAAGGATGGAAATATGCTTGCAATGAAATATGAAATGCACAAATTTACAAATTGCACAAATTCAAAGTTTGTCAAACATACTGCATAAATCCAAAAATTGTCAACCAAAGTTTCCAAACAGCATGTACAAGTATAAAGGCAAACTGAATTACAATTTAAAACTAAGTCCAATGTCAACTAGAGCTGCCCAAAGAAAAGCTGTCAAAAGCTGTCCAAGAGATATAGAAAGATATCAAGCTATCAAACAAGTACAAAAATGTTGTCAACAAGATGCAAGAAATATGGAAAATATGCAGAGTAAGGAGACTAATGCAAGCAACATCAAAATATCATCATTTTCCTAGGCCAGCTACTTTTTCAGCATAGTACAATTTTAAAGCAATATTTTATGCTTTTTTAATCTGTCAAGGGAGAGAGAAGAGAGAAGAGAGAAGAGAGAAGAGAAAAAAAGGCTTACAGGTTTAGGCTTGAGAAAAGATATAAACCAACATACCACAACACAGTACAGGGGGGCAGAAATAACACAAAGCAAATACACCACAAACCTGTATCAACAAAAGATACAGAGCTGCCTCCAAAAACTTCAAACAACCAGAAGCTTAAACCTGCATTCAAAGCCTTAAGCCTTTAACCTGCTGTAGGCAAACCTGAAGCATTAAGCTTCAAGCCCAAGCCTGTAATCATTCAAAGCTTTCACCTGTCCTAAACTATTCAAACCTGCTATAGCAACTAAACAAAAACATGAACCAGCAAGCCTGAAGCCTAACAACCTCCAAATTCAAACAAACATCAAAACCATAAAATAACACAAAATGTCAAACAAGCTTACAGTCTGCTGAAGCCCAAGCCTCTAAGCCCTGTCAAACAACCAAAACCAGAAAAAAAGCATAAGCCTTCCAACCTGTCATAACACAAAGCCCTCAAGCTCGCATCCTGCCCAAAGCCTGTGAAAAGCCATGAACCTACCTCAAGTCTGAACCAGATTACACACAAGTTTACATACAAGCCTGTTTCAACTCAGAAGGTCAAGACCATAAGCCTTAAACCATTTCAAACCCAACCTGCATAAACATCAGCCTACAAACAGCAAGCCAAACCTCAAAGCTTCAAGCCTATAACCTGTGTTCAAGCTTACAAACAAGCTTAAAGAACAAATGTACAAACAGCAAGCCAAAGCCTAACCTGCACAAACAAAAGCCTGAACCAATATAAGCTTCAAACAAAAACTGTATCAAGACAACCATCATCCTGCATAAACACTTGCCTACAAACCTGCTTAAGCCATACAAGCTTACAAGCCTCATAAACCAAAAGAGCAAGCGAGCACACAGGCCACCCTCAGAGCTAACCTCATCATAGGGTTGGCAAATCAAAGATATCCAAAATCAACATCAACAAACAATATTCTGAATCATAAACATCATCAAGGCCATCACTCAGAAGTATATCAGAGAGGCAAACGTATCAAGCATTCAAGGCAACTTAGACTCAAGCAATCCAAACCCTCAGAATTTCTTCATCATAGGGTGCAACAACATCAATATTTTTCAAAAGCGAGGCAAAGAAGCAGAAGAAGAAAAGAAGTGATATGAACTAGGTTTTCAGCATGTATCATTAAACCGTAAGAAGCGAAATACAGAGTACCAAGTGTTCCAGCAAGAGCAAGCTAGCATCACTATCCCTCCGTCTCCGGCCACCCTACGTGCCTCCAAGTCCAGCTCCTCCTCCATCTCCAAAAGCCTCCATCTCCAAAAGGTATAAAACTCTTCCCTTTCCTTAAAACACCTCACAAAACATAAATATAAACAAAGATCAGAAACTGTCAAAGACCAATAACATGCATGCGCGAACTGAAACAAAGTACATAAAATGAGAAGTTATCACCTTTGCTTGTCGCCGTCGTGCTCGACCATGGAGGGAGGAGGAGTAGACGGTGGCGCTGGTTGGCTTTAGGCGAAGAAGAGACTTCGTTCAGTGGCTAGGGCGTGAGAAGGTTGAAGACGAAGGAAACGAAGTGAACGGCGCCTCTGTATGGTAAACCCTAAAATTCCCTAATGAAACAACAAAGCTTAACCCTTACAAAATGTGTCAAGCATACTTGGGCCTCTGCCTTGACACGCCTTAAGCCCATTTCAATTGGCACCCCCCTTTTTGATTCTCAATCAATTTTTGTTTGGAACAACATAAGTCCCTTAAGCCCATTTAGTCCTTAAACTCTTTTTTCTATTTATTTCCTATATTATTCAAACTAATACTTTTTTCACTTATCATTTTATTTCTCCTTTTTATAGTTTAAACTAACATAATTTAATTCATTTTTGTATATAAAATAGTACCTTAATTCTTTTATACAAATTTCTCTTTTATTTTATTACATTTGGAAAATATATAAATATTAGATTTAATTAATAGATTTTATCTTAAAACTCTTTTTAATGAATCTTTTCCATATGTAAAAGCATTAATACATAAATATTAATTTTCTTAAATTTGAAACATTTTTGTTTAATTTAGATTTTGTATATAAAATACTAATACATAAAAATATTAATTTTCTCTAAATATTTTTCTTTCCTTAAAATATTTTGTTTTGTACATAATTAACAAAAATACAAAAAGATAATAATACTTAATACTTACTTAATTTTGCCTTAAGTAAACATCTTTCTCACCTTGTAAATAAATCACATTCACCTACACTTACACAAATACAATACACATTTGCTTATTCTTGTACATTGATATATATTACATTTGAGATCGCAATTCGATTTGGTTGTAAATTTATTTGGACACTACTCTCCTATTAAGTCTCATCCCCATTTGTAAATATTTGTACCCCCACTCCCGGATACTTATTTGTAATAGCGTAGACTTTAAATTCCCGCAATTTATCGCTTTCAAATATACCATGGTTAGACCTAGGGTTTGTATGTAAATAAAATCAAACGCTAGATAACCTAATACAAAGATAAATGCATGACAATCAACACACCATTCACACTTGCACCCCTAGGGTAATCCCGCTTGTTGCCTTCCAAAATGGGCCATGCTTGCACGTTGAGTTTCTTTGGCAAAACGAAACGAATCAAATGATCATAGTCCCTCGATGACGCTTTCGAAAGTTGCCTAAACGAAATGATCATAGTCCCTTCAAGCAAATTGCCAAAGACACTTGGCACCATTGCATTCATGGTCCATACGATGACCCGCGCCCGTCCCGTTAACATCCTAACGCAAGATTGCCCACCAAATACAATGGTGGAACAAAATTGTTAAAAGGGTTAAAACATGAGAAAAACCTTTGAGTAAATTTAGGGGTACACAACTCTTAGTTACTTGATCAACTTGCAAAACACACTTGCCTACTTTTCAAAACTCCACTTCACAAACACAAATTCAAAACAAACTTTCAAAGACATTTGAAACATCTTTTCAAAAAGACAAACACCTTTGCATATACTCAAACAAGAGTCATTTTAACGGTTGCCTAGACAAGGCATCTTTTTAAAAACATTTTCAAACACACACACAGACACACCACCATTTCAAGCAATTGAAAATCAAGGCAAGTGATCTAAAACAAGTAACTAAGAGCCCATGGATAACCATGGATAGAAAGGGTGCTAATACCTTCCCTTTCTATAATCTACCCCCCGAACCCACGAAACATCTCAAAAGGTTTTTCCTGTGCTTTTTAACCTTTCCTTTAGGATAAAATAAAAAGTCGGTGGCGACTCTTGCTAAACCGAACAAGTGCGAATACAAACGCAAAAACTCAAGTCAGTTCTCCCACCGTATCACAGCCCCGATTGATGTGTGAGCCGTGGTACGATATCCGTGGAGAGCGAATGGTAACATCTCATGCCAGTCTTTGTATGTGACTGTCATTTTCTGTATGATCTTTTTAATGTTCTTATTTGCAGCTTCGGCAACACCATTCATCTTTGGTCGGTAGGGAGAAGAATTGTGATGCTGAATCTTGAATTGCTCGCACAAGGCGGTGATCATAGTGTTGTTGAGATTTGTACCATTGTCAGTGATGATTCTTTCGGGGATACCGTACCGGCAAATGAGATTTTTCTTGATGAAACGGGCAACAACGTTCTTGGTGACGGAAGGGAAGGAAGCTGCCTCCACCCACTTTGTAAATAATCAATGGCCACTAGGATGAAGCGGTGTCCATTGGAGGCTGTCAGCTTGATTTCCCCAATCATATCTATTCCCCACATAGCAAAGGGCCAAGGATCCGTCAAGACATTCAGAGGAACCGGAGGTACGTGCACCTTATCTGCATAAATCTGGCATTTATGGTAGGTTCGAGAGAGTTGATAGCAATCTGCTTCCATGGTAGACCAGTAATAGCCTGCCCGTAGGATTTTCTTTGCCATCGTATGCCCGCTGGAATGGGTACCAAAAGTGCCTTCGGGTAATTCAGCCATGATTCTTTCAGCTTCAACCTTATCTATGCACTGAAGTAACACAGAGTCATGATTGCGTTTATACAGGATGCTGTTACTAAGGAAGAAATTAGCAGAGAATCTCCTTAAGAACTTTTTATCATTGACTGAAGCTCCTTCTGGATATTCTTGAGCCTCGAGATACCTCTTGACTTTGTGAAACCAAGGTTGGTCCACTACTTCTTCAGTATTAATATTGTGATAGTGTGCTGGTTTATCCATTCATTCAATGGTGATCAAGGGATCCTCGTTATCCCAATTAAGTTTAAACATAGATGACATTGTGTCTAGAGCGTCTGCTAGCTGATTTTCTTCTCGCGGGAAATGCTCGAAGGTAATCTTCTCAAAATGTGGTAGCAATGTCAAAAAATGTTCTTTGTAAGGGATAAGGTTTGGGTGTTTGGTGTCCCATTCCCCTTTGATCTAACTGATGACCAAAGCTGAATCTCCAAACACATCTAAGGATTTGATTCCCAAGTCTATGGCAGCTTTGAGACCAAAGATGTACGCTTCGTATTCCGCCATGTTGTTTGTACAATTGAAGCAAAGTCTGGCAGTAAAGGGAGTATGACACCCTTCCGGAGATATGAGTATAGCACTGATACCATTGCCAAGCGCATTGGATGCTCCATCAAATAACAGGGTCCATCGGGATCCTTGTTCAGGTCCGTCATATGGCCTGAATTCTTCAAAGTTGTCTAATGTCATGATGTCTTCATCTGGGAATTTGAACTTCATGGATTGGTAGTCTTCTACAACTTGGTGAGCAATGTGATCAGCTAGTACACTCCCCGTTATAGCTTTCTAGGTAGTATACTGTATGTCATATTCTGTCAGGATCATCTACCATCTCGCTATTCTCCCAGAAAGAGCAGGCTTCTCGAAGATGTACTTTATCGGATCCATTTTAGATATCAACAAAGTAGTATGAGTCAGCATATACTGTCTTAGCCAGCGAGCAGCCCATGCCAGAGTGCAACAAGTTTTCTCGAGCAGTGAATATCTGGTTTCACAGTCGGTAAACTTTTTGCTCGGGAAGTAAATAGCATGCTCTTTTCGGCCAGACTCGTCATGCTGCCCCAATACACACCCCATTGAGTTTTCTAAAATAGTCAGATACATGATCAACGGTCTTCCCTCGACTGGTGGCATCAACACGGGAGGCTCTTGCAAGTATTCTTTGATTTTATCAAAAGCAACTTCGCATTCATCATTCCATTTGACTACTTGATCTTTCTTCAACAGTTAGAAGATTGGCTCACAAGTAGCTGTTAGGTGAGAAATGAATCTAGCAAAATAGTTCAAACGTCCCAAGAATCCTCTGACTTCCTTCTCAATATGAGGAGCATGCATCTCTTGTATTGCTTTAACTTTGGCAGGATCGACCTTGATACCTTTGTTAATAACGATAAAGCCTAGGAGCTTACCAGATCGTACCCCGAATGTGCACTTGTTGGGATTCAACCTCAGCTTGTACTTCTTCAGTCTCTCAAACAGCTTCTGTAAGTGATCAAGATGCTCTTCTTCTGTTTGAGATCTGGATATCATATCATTCACGTAGACCTCTATTTCGTGATGTATCATGTCATGAAATAGAGCTACCATGGCACGCTGATAGGTTGCCCCAGCGTTCTTTAGTCCGAAAGGAATCACCTTGTAGCAGAATGTGCCCCACTGCGTGACAAATGTTGTTTTCTCCATGTCCTCATGTGCCATTTTGATTTGGTTGTAACCTAAGAATCCGTCCATGAAGGAAAACACTTTGTGTTGTGCTGTATTGTCAACTAGGATATCAATGTGGGGGAGTGGAAAATCATCCTTAGGGCTTTCCCTATTCAAATCTCGGTAGTCCACACACATTCGCACTTTGCCGTCCTTTTTAGGCACGGGAATAACATTGGCAATCCATTGGGGGTAAGAGGTGACAGCCAAGAATCCAGCGTTGAATTGCTTCATGACTTCTGCTTTAATCTTTTCTGACATATCCGGCCTCATTCGACGAACTTTTTGTTTTACTGGAGGACAATCCTCTCTTGTAGGCAGATGATGTACCACAATATCTTCATCAAGTCCTGGCATGTCTTCATACGACTAGGCAAAGACCTCGACATAATCATGCAACAACTGAATCAGACGCTTCTTGACACTGGGTTCCAGATTGGCACCCACTTTGACTTCTTTTTTATCTTCTTTGATACCTAGATTGATCGTATCTGTGGGTTCCTCATGAGGCTGGATGGTTCTCTCTTCTTGCTATAGTAGTATGGCATGTTCCCCTGGTTCTTCACAATCTTCCTCACCTTCGTCTTCGGCTTGGTAGATCAGATTCTCAGAGTCACAAAAGGCCATAGCAGTATCGTTACCCATGGGATCCAGAATGGATGTATACCTGCATTGTGAGTGTGGGTGTGTGTAAGGGTATAGCTATCTTTGAAAGAAAGTAAAATGTAAAAGAAAAAACAATGAGCACAAAAGTTTGAATTCAAAAACGTCCATGATTCATTGATGTCATATGAAAAATGAGATAATAACCCTTACAAATGGACCATTGTGCCTCGGGTAAGACATAAGGTTTTAAGAGTGCGAATTGTTTTGAATATTACATATCCAACAAAATGTAAAGATAAATTACTGAGGGATGAAATTGATTGGGACGAAGCCTCTAGCCTCCCAATTGCTGAGCCCTCCATTGATATTCGGAAAGATCCAATCCTCCAGGTTACAATCATCTTCACCATCTTCTACCGCGTTGACCTCACGGTTGCTGATCTTCAAGGTGGCCCTCCAGCACGGGCACGACGTACAGCCTTTTGAGCACTTGAAGTGAAACCTAGGCCAAACTTGTCAGAGTTATATGGGATATCTGGGATTTGTCCCCAGATAGTGCACCCACCTTCTTCCACTACTGCTTTAGCATCTTTCAGCGAAGACATCCAGAGTGGAGGCCTTGTAATCTTGGGAACAACCTTGGTCACTGCCACCTCTTGAGGGACCTCTTCAAAGTGTTGAAATGGAGTTTCAATGAATTCACCGTCCAATTCCACATATATGAAGGAATTGAGATGGCTGATCATGTATTCTTCCTCTCCATGAACTATGATAATCTTCCCTTGAACCGGATACTTCAGCAACTAGTGAAGCGTAGAGGTAACAACGCCAACATTATGGATCCATGGCCGGCCTAGCAAGTAGGAATATGAAGGGAGGATGTCCATCACATAAAAAGTTGAATTGAAGGTTTGGGTTCCAACCTTTATGGGAATGTCCACCTCCCCATGTACCATCCTCTTCGAGCCGTCAAAATCCCTTACCACTATGCTGCTTGGCTTCAAAGTCAACCCCTCACAGTCAAGTCTATCAAGAGCTTTTTTGGGTAATACATTCAAAGATAAGCCAGTGTCCACCAAAACATGCGCCAAAGTAATACCCCTATGTGATACGGTGGGAGAACTGACTTGAGGTTTTGCGTTTTTATTCTCAAATGTTTCGGTTGAGCAAGAGTCTCCATCGACTTTTTATTTTATCCTAAGGAAAGGTTAAAAAGCACAGCAAAAACCTTTGAGATGTTTTCTTGGGTTCAGGGAGTAGATTATAGAAAGGGAGGGTATTAGCACCCTTTCTATCCATGGTTATCCATGGGCTCTTAGTTACTTGCTTAGATCACTTGCCTTGCATTTTCAATTGTTTGAAATGGTGCTTTCAATTGTTTGAAATGGTGCTTTGTGTGTGTGTGTTTGAAAATGTTTTGAAAAGAGGCCATTTGTTGTGGTAACCTTTGTAATGATCCATGTTGGGATGTATACAAAGGTGTATATCTTTTGAAAAGTTTTCAATGTTTTTGAAAGTGGTTTTGAAAGTGTGTTGTGATGTGTGATTTTTAAAAATAAGCAAGTGTTTTTGTTTTGCAAGTTGGCAAGTAACCAAGAGCTATCTACCCTAATTTTCTCAAAGATCTTTGCTATGTTTTAACCCTTTTAACAATTTTGTTCCACCATTGTATTTTGTGGACAATCTTGTGTTAGGATGTGAACGGGACGGGCGCGGGTCATCGTTTAGACCATGATTGCAATGGTGCCAAGTATCTTTGGGCAATTTTTCCTTTAAGGGACTTGATCATTTTTAGGCAACTTTCGAAAGCGTCATCGAGGGACTATGATCATTTGAATTTGTTTTGTTTTTGCCAAAGAAACTCAACATGCAACATGGCCCATTATTGAAGGCAACAAGTGGAGTAACCCTAGGGGTGCAAGTGTGATTGGTGTTGTCCATTTTCATGCTTGTTTATCTTGAATTAGGTCAAAGCTATTTGTTTGGTTGATTTTGCGTACAGAGCCCTAAGTCTATCATGACATTTTTAGAAAGCTTTTAAAGTGCGGAATTTAAAGGTCCTAAATTATTACAACACAATAATGGGATGGGGGGGTACAAATGTTCAAATGGGGGATATTTAGCAAGAAAAATTAAATCTAAACTATTACATCCAAATTGAATTATACAAATTATTTAATTGCACAACAATTAAATAAAATACAATAAATATGCAAGATGCAAAAAATGATTTTTATATGTATGTAAAAGGTGTTTTTTATGTGACAAATAAACAAAAATAAAAAATGAATAATTTTGGATATTTTTACATTTTAGGGCAAACCCTAATTTTGCTAAATAAAAGGTGTTTATTATTTAATATATACAATGTTTATTAATTATATATAAAAAATAAATAAAAAGAAAGTATATTGTAAAAAAGTATTTTTGAGGTTAAATATTAATAAAAATAAAAATTTATTATTTTTATGTTTTTATCCTAAATATTCTAATAAATATATAAGTATTTATATTATTTATTAAATATATTAAATATGTACAAAAATAAAAATATTTATTATTTACAAAAAAAAGTATATTTTTTATAAAATGTTTTCAAAAGATAAAATAAAATAAAATAAGAAAACAAAATGTATTTGTATTATTTTGGTATTCTAAATAAAAGTATATAGATATTTATTTATATGTATAAACTCAAATAAAACAAATAAAATTCAAATAAAAATGCAAAAAAAGGTTGAAAAAATGTTTTCAATATTTTTTATATTTTAACAAAAATAAACAAGTCAGAAACAAAAAGAAAAAGTCAAAAAATGATAAAAATAAACACAATGGGCCAAGGGGGTGTATGTGTAAAAAGATGGTGCAAATAGAAAAAAGAAACAAGCCCAGCCCAAAGCAAGCTTGTCTTTAACCTCCAGACAGTTTCAAATGAAAAAAACGTGCGCTTCCTTCCATCCCTATTATCTCTTGATTCCTTGACTTTTAACAAAAACTTACAACACAAACATTATAGAGCATCATGTCACGAGTTCATACATATAAAAAACTTGATCTAACTCTCAGAAATGAGAGAGAATTTCTTCTCCCCCAATTTCTGACCTAAGTTTTTGTCAATGTTCAGGTCTTAAATTCTCTCAGCATATGCAATATAAATGGAAAGTGAGGATATGGGTGGCTTCAGGGACATGAGTATGACATAACTTCTTCACAAACCTAAGCCTAGATATGCCTGGATTAAGAGATAGAAGTTCAAACTTTTACCTGCTCAGCTTGATTCGTGTATGACAATGGAGGTACTTTCAAGGCAATGTGAGGACTTGTACAGCTTGCTTGAAGTCCAGGGATGCTATTCCAATGCTTGGTGTGCTTTGAGTTTTGCTATATCAAGCTACAGAAGTCAACCTGCAAGAGAGAAAAGTGAAAATGGCATACTTGGCTATGGCTGTTATAGTCTGTATCTAAGGTTGGGGATAGCTTGTATGGATGTTATTGAATGTGTTTGAGGTGGTTTGGATGAAAACGCACGAGGGAAATGAACTGTGGAAGTCAATATGCAGAAGATACCCTATTTTGCCACAAAACTGTGTTTTGATGAATGAGGGAGTCTTGAGGATGGCTTGGTCGTGTTTTAGGTTACTTGAGGAGTATGGAATGTGTTTAACAAGTTTGCTTAGGCTAGTTCTTGCAGCAATGAGAGTTATTATCAGTTATGCAATGTTTCTTCTATCTTAAGCAAAAAATGATAAGTTGGTTTCTAGGCTACCACAGGGCCCTCAAGTATGCTGCACACATCACCCTTGATCAGTGGAATTTGCTCATGAACTTGTGCCTCAAAGATCTGCATTGTACCTCATAGATTGTAAACTTGACATAAAGTTCACCTTTTCAAAAATGGCTAAGTTACTTTTTCTAATTATGGATTAAATTGGCATGTAATGGTTAAACACATAAGATAAGGCTTGAACACAAAGGATTTGCATTAAATTATTGAGTGTGGATGAGATAAAAGGCCTGTAATGTAGCTTGCACATGCTGAGTTAAAAAATGCCTAAGTTATGAACATGAAAATGGCCATGAACAAAGTGACTTTTGCCCATATTAACAAATTCTATTCTCCCTAACCACAAGGGTGTTTGAGAAGTTCTTGGACATTTTGGAAAGCTTGGAATGTGTACTACAATCCATCTTTGTAATGCAAGTTGAGATTCCAAGTGGAAGCATGTGAAAAGTGGCCATGAAGTTAGGAAAAAATCCTGCCTAGAATAGGTCAAAAATTTTCTAAGTTAAGAATGTTTTGCACCCTTGTTCCAAAAATTGTAACTTGATCTACAAGCTTATTTTGAGGAAAATTTGTGATTCAAAGTTGTAGATTTTGCAATGGACTACAACTTTAATGTTTTGAGTTTTCCTTGAATCCAAATGTATCTTGATGAAAAAATGGGACAAAGTTAGGAAAAAATTAGGAATTTTCATAATTTAGAAAAATTCTAAGTTATGAAAATTCTTCATTTTAAACCCTAATTTGTGATTTTTGATTTCTTGATGAACAAGTTTCATAATTTGACATGTCTTGATTAAAAATGAATCTTGACACTTGATTTTGACCAAAAAGTCAAAGTTTGACTTTTCAGTATACAATCAAATTTGGCTCAGTTGACTGGAAAATTCATCTGTCAATCTTGTGCGTTTGGGATCTTTTGAACTTGTTGAACATGTCAAGACAATGCCATTGAGTCTTTGAGTCCATATGTGAGCTTGGTTTGCCATTGGCTAGGTCAGACAGTCAAAAATTGCCTTTGTGCAGTCAAAACCCTAAAAATGACCATTTTGCCCTTTTGGTGATCTGATCAAATTTCTTGTGGAATTGTGATCCAAACTTGATCAAATGGTCCATATGAGTTCATAATGTTGATGTGGGTCAAAAATCACGAGGTTTGACTGTCAATTGACCACAGTTGACTTTTTCCCCAATACAGCTGATTTCTAGGTCAACTGTCCAATTGACTAGGCAAAGATTGGAATCAAGGCTTGAAACTTGGTATGGATAAAATTGTGAGTCTAATATGAAGCATGGAAGTAACTTTGGGCCTTTTGGGTCAAAACATCTTTGTGCAAACTCAAACCCTAATTTGGGTTAACAGTGCAAGGAGAAGTCTTGAGCAGGGCAAACCCTAACTGGATCTTGAGCTCCAAGGGTCTTGTGGTGAGAAAATGTTGATGAATTGGGAGGGAAAATTTTGGGGTACAACAGTTTCCTCTGTTCAATCTTCTTGAACCTGAAGAGTTAGATTGGCAAATTTGCCTTTCGCGACTCGAGGGTAAAAGGAGATTGGACACTAGAGTGCCCTGAAATTTGCACTCACATGCTGGAGTATCAGCAATGTGATGGTGGGAATGGGCTTATAGATGCCATTTGGAGATAGGATGGATGGATAGGAGGATGGGCTTATAGATGCCATCTGGAGAGTGTGACAGAACCTTGTCGGGAATGGGCTTATAGATGCCATTTGGAGGTGTCGATCGCGTAAGAGATTCCTTAGCGAGAATTTGCGTATTTGAGAAAGAAATATGTTTCCTGACCTGTTACAGGTGTTGATCTTCAAACTCTTCATGCAGATATGCCCTGGCTAGATACAGGAGTCGAATCCACAATTAGTTGCTCACAGATGTGCCCTGGCTAGATACAGGAATCGAATCTGGAACTTCAAAAGGTTGTTTACAGACGTGCCCTGGCTGGATATAGGTATCGAATCTCTAAACTCTTCATGCAGATGTGCCCTGGCTGGATACAGGTATCGAATCTTCAATTAATCACATACAGATATGCCCTGCCTGGATACAGGTATCGAATCTGGAAATTGTCTTCTACAGACATGCCCTGGCTGGATACAGGAATCGAATCTGGAACTTCAAAAGGTTGGTAGAGATAGCTTTCCTGGCTGGATACAGGTGTAAACTTCTGACCTGAGAATGAAAGATAATTTCCTGGCCTGTTACAGGGGTTGATCTTCAAACTCTTCATGCAGATATGCCCTGGCTAGATACAGGTATCGAATCTACAATCAATCGCTCACAGATATGCCCTGGCTAGATACAGGTATCGACTCTGGAATTGCGATAGTTGATAGTGATCATCTTTGGATTGACCTTTTTCCTGAAAAGGCAAGACATCAGTTGTATGCAATGTCATGATGTATGAGATGCATGATGTCATGATGTTCTCAAAATAAATGAGATTGTGTGATATGATGCGTATATGCATGCGTCATGGTGTATAAAATGTGAAATGCATTTTTGTCTAGGAAAATAAATCCTTGACGAGTGCTGGGAACTTGTTGAATCCTGGGTTGATGCTGAAGAATAGAGTTCTTCGCTTCCGTTGGGGATGACGGTTGCAAGAATAAACCGGTAGGAGAAGATGACTCCGTCGGGGAATAAACTTGTTGGAGAGATTGCTCTGCGGGGAATAAATCTGAGGGGAATAAAATAGGTGAAGAGATTACTCTGCGGGGTATTACTCTGTGGGAAGAGATACTTCGCTGAGGTTTTGATGAGAGGTCCGCTGGGGATTCCACTGATAAGTTATGTTGGGGAATTTGATGAACTCCATTGGGGATAGGAAGAACTTTGCCGAGGACGATCTTTCCGTGGTAATTGGCTGAGGATAACCCAGTTATAAGCCCTGATGGGAAATAACCTTTGAATAAAGTCGGGGAGACACGTTCGTACTCTGCGAGGGATAAGCTTCCAGAATCTACTAGGGATAAGCTTCAACTCTCCTGGGGAACTTTTCAGGCTGTACTGGGGGAATGGCTCCACTGGGGTGTCTGTATTCCGCCGGGGAACAATCTTATATTAAGACTGCCAGGGATGCTTGTTGAGGAATATCTATACTCCGCTGGGGAATGTTGTGATCTTCTGGGGATACCCAACTTCCTTTAGGCTGACAGTAGACTAACTCTGCTTGAGGAGAGTATCGCTGACTTGCTAGGGGAACAAAGTGCCTTTTTAGGGCTGATGGGAGACCAACTCTTCCTGGAGAGAGTATTGTTGAATCTTGTCTTACTCTGTAGGGAGTTGAGGTAACTTGATTATGTTCTTCAGCCGAACCTACCTTGGTACCTTGGTGGACAGAGCAACTAGATCGCTTAGACAATTCTAAATTGCCCCTGTTTCTGATGTCATCTGTAATCAGTCCTTTGTTTCGTATGCAACTATTCATGATTAGCAATTAATGTCAAATGCATATATCAAAAATGGACATTGGACGTTCTTCGCAAAACAAAACAGAAAAAGGAAAAACAATGGATAATTTGTCTGAAAAATTGAACTTGTATTGATTTTGAAATTTGCCTGTAAATAGGCGTTTTATGTACAGGAGGCTGACGTCCTAGTAAGAGAACGCTGCTGAGCAAAATAAAGTTTATACAATTTTGTGAAAAGGAAACAAAACAGCTATGTGAAAAAAAAATCCCACTGGGTTCCAACTCTGCTATCGCCTTTATGCCTTCAACGTCTCATCACTTTGCTGCTTAGTTGAAGATGAAGCTGATTGATTGGGTACCGTCTGAGCCCGATAGTTGATGCCGAATTCTGGATGCAAGGTGATCCAATGAGACATAGTATTACGCTTTATCCCTAACTTTTTCCTGGACCATCCTTTCGGGTTTTCAGTCCACCGGGATACCCATTTTTGCCCAAGCCGCCTTTTTAGGTTTTCGACTTGCCGGGTGTACATATTTTTATTTCGTCCCTTATTTTTGCCCGAACCCTTTTGGTTCGCCGGGAAGCCCTTATTTTTGCCTAGGTGTGTCAACCTAGCGGGTCTTTAGTTCATGCGTAGTATCTTTTTACTATGTCTGCATTGGCAGGGTGAGGAAGATCGTCACCATCCATGGTGGTCAGAATCATAGCTCCTCCCGAGAAGATATGTTTAACCACAAATGGCCCTTCGTACGTAGGGGTCCATTTGCCCCTGGGATCACCTTGAGGAAGAATGATGCGCTTGATTACCAGGTCTCCGACTTGATACTCTTGTGGTCTGACTTTCTTGTTAAATGCCCTGATCATCCGTTTTTGGTACGTCTGACCATGACAAATAACAGTGAGTCTCTTTTCGTCAATTAGGTTTAATTGATCAAGCCGAGTCTGGATCCAGTCATCTTCGCTCAAACCTGCATCCTTCATTATCCGGAGAGAGGGTATCTGGACTTCGATAGGCAAGACTGCCTCCATGCCATAGACTAAGGAAAAGGGAGTTGCCCCTGTTGACGTATGTGCTGAGGTACGGTACCCATGAAGAGAAAACGGTAACATTTCGTGCCAATCTTTATAGGTCACTGTCATTTTCTGCACAATCTTCTTAATATTCTTATTTGCTGCTTCGACAACCCCATTCATCTTCGGCCGGTAGGGAGAAGAGTTGTGGTGCTGTATTTTGAAATGCTCGCAGAGCTCAGTGATCATCTTGTTGTTAAGATTGGTACCATTGTCCGTAATGATCCTCTCAGGTACACCGTATCGACAGATCAAGTTGTGCCGAATGAACCGTGCCACGACGCTCTTGGTTACGGTAGCCTAGGAAGCTGCTTCAACCCACTTTGTGAAGTAATCAATCGCTACCAAGATAAATCGATGCCCGTTGGATGCCGTAGGTCGGATCTCACCGATCATATCAATGCCCCACATTGCAAAAGGCTAAGGTGCTGTCAAGATGTTCAGAGGAACCGGAGGAATGTGCACCTTATCAGCATAGATCTGGCATTTATGACAAGTTCGAGAATGCTGATAACAGTCGGCTTCCATTGTGGACCAGAAATACCCTGCACGAAGGATTTTCTTTGCCATGGTATGTCCACTGGAATATGTTCCGAAGGTACCTTCATGTAGCTCTGCCATGATCTTTTCTGCTTCAGTCTTATCCACACAACGCAGTAAGGTTGAATCATGGTTTCGCTTGTAGAGAATGCCATTGCTGAGGAAGAACTTTGCCGCAAACCTTCTCAAAAACTTTTTGTCATTAACAGATGCACCCTCGGGGTATTCTTGAGCTTCAAGGTACCTCTTCACTTCATGATACCAGGGTTTTTCTGTTACCTTTTCAGCCTCAAGATCACAACAATATGCAGGTTCATCCAACTTCCAAATGATGATCCGGGGCGCCTCGTTGTCCCATTTGACTTTGAACATAGAAGACATCGTAGCTAGTGCGTCCGCTCACTGATTCTCCTCTCTTGGGAAGTGTTCAAAAGTTATCTCCTCGAAGTGGGGAAGCAATGTCAGCACATACTCCTTGTAAGGAATAAGATTTGGGTGTTTCGTATCCCACTCGCCTTTGACCTGATTGATCACGAGAGCGGAATCTCCGAAGACACTCAGAAACTTGATCCTTAAGTCAATTACAGCTTGAAGACCCATGATGCATGCCTCATACTCCGCCATGTTGTTGGTGCAGTTGAAACATAACCGGGCGGTGAGTGGAGTATGAGTGCCTTTAGGGGATATGATTAAAGCGCCGATACCATTACCCAAAGCATTCGAGGCTCCGTCAAAGTGCATAGACCATCAGGATCCTTCCTCAGGTCCTTCATCCGGTCCAGGTACTTCACAATCAGTCACTACCATGATATCCTCGTCTGGAAATTCAAAGTTCATCGACTGGTAATCTTCCACTGCCTGGTGTGCCAAATGGTCTGCCAATACACTTCCTTTGATTGCTTTTTGAGTCGTGTATTGGATGTCATATTCCTTCAAGATCATTTGCCATCTTTCTATTCTTCCGGACAAGGCGGGCTTTTCGAATATGTACTTGATTGTATCCATTTTAGAAATCAACAGAGTAGTGTGAGTCAACATGTACTGTCTCAGCCGGCGAGCAGCCCATACCAAAGCGCAGCAAGTTTTCTCGAGCAGTGAGTACCGGGTCTCACAGTCGGTAAACTTTTTGCTAAGGTAATAAATAGCGTGTTCTTTTCGGCCAGACTCGTCATGCTGCCCCAGCACACACCCCATTGAGTTGTCAAGTACTGTCAAGTATAAGATTAGAGGTCTCCCTTCAACCGGTGGCATAAGGATGGGTGGTTCTTGGAGATACTCTTTGATCTTTTCGAAAGCGGCCTGACATTCATCATTCCAACGTACTACTTGATCCTTCTTCAGCAGCTTGAAGATTGGTTCACAGGTAGCAGTTAGATGCGAGATGAATCGGGCAATGTAGTTCAACCGTCCTAGAAAGCCTCTGACTTCTTTCTCTGTCTTGGGAGTTGGCATCTCTTGTATGGCTTTCACCTTGGCAGGGTCTACTTGAATGCCTTTGTCACTCACAACGAAACCTAGTAGTTTTCCAGATCTTACCCCGAAGGTGCACTTGTTTAGGTTCAACCTCAGCTTGTACAACTTTAGACGGTCAAACAGCTTCCGTAGGTGGTCAAGGTGTTCCTCCTCAGTTTGGGACCTTGCAATCATATCATCGACATATACTTCTATCTCATGATGGATCATGTCATGAAATAAAGCAACCATGGCACGTTGGTAGGTTGCCCCAACATTTTTCAACCCAAAAGGAATGACCTTGTAGCAAAAGGTGCCCCACTGAGTAACAAAAGTGGTCTTCTCCATGTCTTCAGGAGCCATCTTGATCTGATTATAACCGAAGAAGCCGTCCATGAAGGAGAATACTTTATGCTGAGAAGTATTGTCAACCAGAACGTCGATATGAGGCAGGGGGAAATCATCCTTAGGGCTTGCCCTGTTCAAATCCCTGTAATCAACACACATTCGGACCTTACCATCCTTTTTCGACACTGGAACCACGTTGGCAACCCACTGAGGGTAAGAAGTCACAGCTAGAAAACCGGCATCAAATTGTTTCATAACCTCAGCTTTGATTTTCTCGGACATCTCTGGACGCATACGGCGGACCTTCTGTTTAACCGGAGGGCAGTCTTCCTTGGTAGGCAAGTGATGAACCACAATGTCGGTATCCAACCCAGGCATGTCTTCGTAAGACCAGGCAAAGATTTCCACATAGTCATGCAGCATCTGAATCAACCGTTGCTTCACACTGAGCTCTAGATTGGCACCAATCTTGACTTCCTTTCTGTCTGTCTCAGTACCCAGATTTACCGTTTCCACTGGCTCTTCATGTGGCTGAATGGCCCTCTCTTCATGGAGTAGCAGTCTTGCAAGTTCACCAGGCACTTCACAATCATCTTCACCTTCGTCTTCGACTAAGTTGATCGGATTTTCGAAGTCATAACTGGCAGTAGCAGAGTCGTTACCAGTGAGATCCAGAGTGGATTGGAACCTGTATAGGTGAGTGTGTGTAAATATAGCTGTTTTGCAATATATAATAAAGAAAGAAAAAGAGCACAAGATTTTGAAATGCAACAAACGTCCAATGTTTTGATTAATGATATATGAAAATGACATACAAAAGCCCTCACAAATGAAGCTGCGGTGCCCCGGGTAGGACACCGAGCCATAAAAGTTTCAACATATTGTTTGTTACAAATTGAAAACAAAAGAGTTCATTATTGAGTGACAAAAGTAATAGGTGTGAAGTCTTTCGCAGTCCAGTTGCTTGGTCCACCGTCGGTTGTTGGGTAGATCCAGCTGTCGAATTCAGATTCCTCCATATCGTCTTCAATAGCATTCACTCCCAGGTTGGTGATGAACACAGGAGGTTTTCCAATCCTTGCTTTGCGAACAGCCCTGAGCCTCTGCAGTGAAACCCAGACCAAACTTGTCGGTCTTTGGAGTGAAGTCAGGAAGCCGGCCCCAGTTTGCGCACTCACCCTTCTCGATCACAGCCTGGGCATCCTTTAAGGAAGCCAACTTCAAGGGAGGGTCTTCAATCACAGTTTCAGCTGATGCCAATGTCTGAGGCACCTCTTCAAAGTTTTGAAAGGGGGTTTCAATGAATTCCCCATCCATTTCTATGTATCAGAACGAGTTTAGGTGGCTGACCATATATTCTTTCTCCCCCTGAACTGTCACAATCTTTCCTCTGACTGGGTACTTAACCTTCTGATGTAGTGTGGAGGTCACCGCTCCAGCCTTGTGGATCCATGGACGACCCAGCAAACAGGAATAGGATGGTCAGATATCCATCACATAGAAAGTAGAATAAAAAACTTGAGAACCAACCCTGATTGGAATGTCAACTTCACCATGTACCATCCTTTTCGAACCGTCAAAGGCTCGGACAACAATGTTACTAGGCTTGAGCTCCAAACCCTCACAATCTAACCTGTCTAGGGCCTTCTTGGGCAATACATTCAATGAAGAACCGGTGTCTACCAACACATGGGCAAGAGTAGTGCCCCTGCATTCAATGGAGACATGCAGGGCATCATTATGGTTTTTTCCTTTGGCGGTCAAATTGGTGTCAGAGAAGCCCAAACCATTATCGGCAGTCAAGTTGGCCACATAATCGGTAAATTGATCAGCATACGTTTCTTGTGGCACATGGGCCATCTTCAGGAAAGAGATCAGGGCCTTGGCATGGGCCTCTGAACACAACAATAGTGATAGCATAGAAATCTTCGATGGGGTGTGCCCTAACTGCTCAACTACATTGAAATCACTTTTCTTGATAATCTTGAGAATCTCTTCCATTTCTTGCTGGGAGGCTTCAATAGTGGTTGTCTTCGGTGCCTCCGTCAGGGCAGGCAAATCAGTAGCAATCCCTTTGCCCCGAGCGTCAGATGACTCGGCAGCAGGGGTAGAAACAGGAACTTGATTAGGAAGAGGAACATGCACACTTGCAAGTGTGATGATAAGAGGTTTCTGAATAGCTGGTGGCGCAATATCTGGTGAGAACAACCTACCGCTGCGAGTAATTTTGGCAGGCCCGGTGATGTTACTGACGCCGGTACTTGTATCAAACTCTTGCTTAACTCCAAGCACATAAACATCTGCCCCATAGTGCCATGGGACAACTTTGTCGGATGTATAGGGGAGGGGCCCCGGAACAGTGATGATGATAGGAGCAATCTTCTGAGTGGACAGGATTTTGACAGGCTTCTTCGAAGGAGCCTTAGGAGGTTTGTTGAAAATAGTGACAATAGAAACTTCTTCAGCAGGGACAGCAGGAACATCAATCTTTTCGAACAAGATTTCTTTGCTATCCGTCAGGCTTTGGATACCTGATTTCAGCAACGGACAACCAATAGGTGAAACAACACATAGCAGGAAACCTTTACCACATCCCGGAAATAAACCGGCTAGCAACAGGTTCCTCTTAACAGTCAATAACGGAGTAACAATCTCTTCTACGGAGGCTACATACCGGTCTTCTTCCACAGCATTCACTCCATGCTGGGGCATGGGAGCAGTCACAACATTAGGCCTTTCGGGCGCCTCAAACTGTATTTCTTTAGCATCAATAAGGTCTTGAACCTTATTCCTCAGAGCCCAACAATCATCAGTAGTATGCCCCGGGCTATTAGAGTGATAAGCGCAACGGGCGTTGGGGTTGTATTTTGGAGAAGATGTGTTCACTACCTTCGGAGCTTCTTTGACAGTTACCAAATTGGTTGACAGTAGTTGCGGCAAAATTTGAGACAGGGTCATGCTGAGCCGAGTGTATTGCCTTTTGGGTCTCTCACCCCTTTGTTGATTATACTTCTGAGGAGCAGCAACAGGCTTTGAAATTACCAATGCATTGACAGCTTGGTGGCGTTCCGGTTTAATCTGTCTTCTGGGACCATAAACAGCACTGGCTTCCTTCTTGAAGGGCTTCTTGTCAGTACTCGCGGAGGCAATTTTCTATATCTTCCCCGACTTGATACCAGCTTCTATCCTCTCACCGGTTAAGATCAGGTCTGTGAACCCAGCAGAAGAATTACCAATCAGATGGTTGAAGAACGGACCAGACAGGGTCCCTAGGAACATGTCAACAAGTTCAGGGTCAGTCAGCGGTGGCTGCACCCTGCCAGCCAAGTCTCTCCACTTTTGCGCATACTCCTTGAATCCTTCGCCCGTTCCCAGTGACATATCCTGAAGTTGGGTACGCGTGGGAGCGAGGTCAGAATTGTACTGATACTGTTTATAAAATGCAGTAGCCAAGTCCTCCCAGTTTCGGATACTGGCTCCATCCAGCTGATAGAACCACTCGAGTTGAGCCCCTGAAAGGCTATCCTGAAAGAAATGGATCCAAAGGTTCTTGTCTGCAGTGTAAGGTTGGATCTTCCTTACATATGATCTGAGATGCATCTTCGGGCAAGATAGCCCGTCATATCTTGCAAAAACTGGCACTTTGAACTTCGGGGGGATGACAATTCCAGCAACTAATCCCAAATCTTCGAAATCTAAGCCGGGAACTCTCTGCAGCTCCATAGCTGCCAACCTGTCTTCCAAGCCTTTGTACTTATCATCGGCGGGCGGGTATTGTTGATCAGAGTAGTCTCCGTCCTCTTCTTCAACTTCGGATTCGGAAGGTACTGCAGCCGCATTCCCTTTACTGGTTCCCTCTTCAGATGTAGGGGGAAATTCAAGCACTCTTCTGGCTTCACCCTCAAACCTTCTTCCTAGGGTAGCCACCCCGATTCTTTTCTTCTTCTTCTTCACTTGCTCTTTGTTCCCCAGCAGGGCTTTTAGATCCTCCTGACCCTTTGCCAAGGTCATCAGGAGTTGTTGAAACTGTGAGTTCTGAGACTGCAAGTCCTTGACCGTCTGTTCGAGATCCATCTTACTGAAATAAACAGCAGAAAGATAAGGAAACCTGGTGTGGAGACCTGCTTATACGTATGATGAATGATATGCTTATGTATGCAATGCATTCAAGGATTTAGCAAATTCAAAATTGTCGCAAACAAAAAGAACGCACGTCATATTAATAAGAAGAAATTTGTCAGTACATAAATGCCCCATGGGCCAAATATTACAAAAAACTTCTCAAGGTAAAAAGACGGTGTGCATCCTCTTTGGTGCGATGTAGGTGTTGAGGGTTTCTTCCTCATGGAGTCGGCGGGTAAGCTCCAAAACCTTCTTCTCACTGGCATAGAAGCTGGCTTCAAAAGTGTTCCGTTCCTCCTTGAGTTGGATCCAACTCTTCTGCATCTCCTCCCACGATGTAGGCATGTCAGGATATAGGATGGTGTAGGGGCTCTTTCCTTAACGGGCTCTTTAATCACAGGGAGAACATGAGGGTAAAGCATCATTAGACTCTGGGCTCGGGTTCGTACCCACTTGAGGTAAGGCTCAAGAGGGATGGAATTCTTGTGCCCCAGTGTCTTGCTGTCTACCTTGTTAGGCATCCTCCAAGCTCTGATGAATCTTTGGCGAAGTCCTTGCGCATCGTTATCGAAGTCAAAAACTAGGTCAGGAATCAACATGTCGTGAGGGCCATCCCTCCGTGCATATCCAAATTGCCTCAAAGCTAGACAAGGGTTGTAGGTAATGCCTCCTCTAATGCCAAGTAATGGAACATTAGGGAACTCTCCACAACGATCGACGATGATGACATTTTCTCTGGACCGAGAACACCAATGTACATCAGAGTGAGTGAGTGTCATCAACCGTTGTGACCACCTTAAGCCTTGGTCATTCTTTAAGACAGATTGTGGAAGGTGCAAAATAAACCACCTTGCAAGGAGAGGAGTACAACACATGAGAACACCCCTCTTTCTCATTGTTCATGTGTAAAATGAGTGAAGAATGTCCGCAAGCAATGTTGGTATTGGATTCCTGGATAAGAAGATTTTGACGGCGTTGACATCTACAAGCTGGTCAGGATTTGGGAACAAGACCAACCCATAAATGAGGAGTGCCACAATTTCTTCAAAGGCTTGTAGGTCCAATGAATTCCAACACTCTTGTGCCTTCTCCAACAAGAATTTTTCCAAGAAGCCTTTGACACCGCTTCTAGTTTCCCAATGCCCCTTGATGTCAGATGGTTGCAAGTGTAGTGCTCGAGCAACATCTTCAGGCTTTGGTTCTTTTTCCGTACCGTTGTAGGGTAGTTGATTAAGAATAGGAATTCTCAGGAGTTGAGAAAATTCCTCCAAAGTGGGCACCAACTGGTAGTCGGGGAACGTGAAACAGTGATGAAGGGGGTCAAAGAACTGGAACAACACCTTTACCATGTCCTCTCCAATGTTGGTGTTGACTAGGCTGAGCAGTCTACCATGTCTTTCACTGAAGGGAGAGCTTTCCGGAATTCTTGATGTGAGCTCCTTGAGTTGAGGAGGGATTCTCACAAGGTTGACTTGGATAGTTTTCCTGCGAAGAATTTCCATGACCTACAAAACAAGAACAAAGATGAAGATCTAAACCCTTGAAATGGTTAGTGAATGCATATGATGTTTTATGATGTTCAAGATGTATGCACAAACATATGTGCAAGCAATTCACACAAAACCCTAGTTTCAGGCTTGCATGGGGTTTCATAGGTAAGTACCCTCTTGAGTGTAGTTGGCTTAAAAACCTGTCCTATAAATAGTAACCGGGTTCTAAGGAGCTCAATATCATTGGATTGTTTTCCATGTTCATTGTTTTGGTTTAGCCACTTAACTAGCGATCAAAATATTCCAAGAAAACAACCCTCAATGAGTGTAGTATCGAGTATCTACCAACTTTGGACTGCACCAAAGCCGGTTATCTCACTACCCCTAATGAAAGGCCAAGATGGTCAAGTAAGGTTCTAGGTCATTAGTGCTTAGTGACATCACTCAGCGGCCCCGTACTCTCCTTGATTGAACTCAAGGGTTACCGGTACTCACAAATATGTCGCACTAATATAGCTATTGCTTCAACCGTGTCGGTATACCCCGCACAGTTTCCACAACGTATTGCTATCTATGAATGTTTCCCCAAATTCGGGTGTAGGATTGCAAACCCAAACAAGAGAGCCAAGATATAAAGCAATCAAAACAAACAATTAGTCATGCAAGAGGGTGATCTAAGCCCTAAGGTTACTCCACTTTAAAATTCTCCCCAGCAGAGTCGCCAGTTCTGTGATACGGTGGGAGAACTGACTTGAGGTTTTGCGTTTGTATTCACAAATGTTTCGGTTGAGCAAGAGTCGCCACCGACTTTTTATTTTATCCTAAGGAAAGGTTAAAAAGCACAGCAAAAACCTTTGAGATGTTTTCTTGGGTTCGGGGAGTAGATTATAGAAAGGGAAGGTATTAGCACCCTTTCTATCCATGGTTATCCATGGGCTCTTAGTTACTTGCTTAGATCACTTGCCTTGCATTTTCAATTGTTTGAAATGGTGATTTCAATTGTTTGAAATGGTGCTTTGTGTGTGTGTTTGAAAATGTTTTGAAAAGAGGCCATTTGTTGTGGCAACATTTGTAATGATCCATGTTGGGATGTATACAAAGGTGTATATCTTTTGAAAAGTTTTCAATGTTTTTGAAAGTGGTTTTGAAAGTGTGTTGTGATGTGTGGTTTTGAAAAATAAGCAAGTGTTTTTGTTTTGCAAGTTGGCAAGTAACCAAGAGCTATCTACCCTAATTTTCTCAAAGATCTTTGCTATGTTTTAACCCTTTTAACAATTTTGTTCCACCATTGTATTTGGTGGATAATCTTGTGTTAGGATGTGAATGGGACGGGCGCAGGTCATCGTTTAGACCATGATTGCAATGGTTCCAAGTATCTTTGGGCAATTTTTCCTTTAAGGGACTTGATCATTTTTAGGCAACTTTCGAAAGCGTCATCGAGGGACTATGATCATTTGAATTTGTTTTATTTTTGCCAAAGAAACTCAACATGCAACATGGCCCATTATTGAAGGCAACAAGTGGAGTAACCCTAGGGGTGCAAGTGTGATTGGTGTTGTCCATTTTCATGCTTGTTTATCTTGAATTAGGTCAAAGCTATTTGTTTGGTTGATTTTGCGTACAAAGCCCTAAGTCTATCATGGCATTTTTAGAAAGCTTTTAAAGTGCGGAATTTAAAGGTCCTAAATTATTACAACACAATTATGGGATGGGGGGTACAAATGTTCAAATGGGGGATATTTAGCAAGAAAAATTAAATCTAAACTATTACATCCAAATTGAATTATACAAATTATTTAATTGCACAATAATTAAATAAAATACAATAAATATGCAAGATGCAAAAAAATGATTTTTATATGTATGTAAAAGGTGTTTTTTATGTGACAAATAAACAAAAATAAAAAATGAATAATTTTGGATATTTTTACATTTTAGGGCAAACCCTAATTTTGCTAAATAAAAGGTGTTTATTATTTAATATATACAATGTTTATTAATTATATATAAAAAATAAATAAAAAGAAAGTATATTGTAAAAAAGTATTTTTGAGGTTAAATATTAATAAAAATAAAAATGTATTATTTTTATGTTTTTATCCTAAATATTCTAATAAATATATAAGTATTTATATTATTTATTAAATATATTAAATATGTACAAAAATAAAAATATTTATTATTTACAAAAAAAAGTATATTTTTTATAAAATGTTTTCAAAAGATAAAATAAAATAAAATTAGAAAACAAAATGTATTTGTATTATTTTGGTATTCTAAATAAAAGTATATAGATATTTATTTATATGTATAAACTCAAATAAAACAAATAAAATTCAAATAAAAATGCAAAAAAAGGTTGAAAAAATGTTTTTAATATTTTTTATATTTTAACAAAAATAAACAAGTCAGAAACAAAAAGAAAAAGTCAAAAAATGATAAAAATAAACACAATGGGCCAAGGGGGTGTATGTGTAAAAAGATGGTGCAAATAGAAAAAAGAAACAAGCCCAGCCCAAAGCAAGCTTGTCTTCAACCTCCAGACAGTTTCAAATGAAAAAAATGTGCGCTTCCTTCCATCCCTATTATCTCTTGATTCCTTGACTTTTAACAAAAACTTACAACACAAACATTATAGAGCATCATGTCACGAGTTCATACATATAAAAAACTTGATCTAACTCTCAGAAATGAGAGAGAATTTCTTCTCCCCCAATTTCTGACCTAAGTTTTTGTCAATGTTCAGGTTTTAAATTCTCTCAGCATATGCAATATAAATGGAAAGTGAGGATATGGGTGGCTTCAGGGACATGAGTATGACATAACTTCTTCACAAACCTAAGCCTAGATATGCCTGGATTAAGAGATAGAAGTTCAAACTTTTACCTGCTCAGCTTGATTCGTGTATGACAATGGAGGTACTTTCAAGGCAATGTGAGGACTTGTACAGCTTGCTTGAAGTCCAGGGATGTTATTCCAATGCTTGGTGTGCTTTGAATCTTGCTATATCAAACTACAGAAGTCAACCTGCAAGAGAGAAAAGTGAAAATGGCATACTTGGCTATGGCTGTTACAGTCTGTATATAAGGTTGGGGATAGCTTGTATGGATGTTATTGAATGTGTTTGAGGTGGTTTGGATGAAAACGCACGAGGGAAATGAACTGTGGAAGTCAATATGCAGAAGATACCCTGTTTTGCCACAAAACTGTGTTTTGATGAATGAGGGAGTCTTGAGGATGGCTTGGTCGTGTTTTAGGTTACTTGAGGAGTATGGAATGTGTTCAACAAGTTTGCTTAGGCTAGTTCTTGCAGCAATGAGAGTTGTTATCAGTTATGCAATGTTTCTTCTATCTTAAGCAAAAAATGACAAGTTGGTTTCTAGGCTACCAAAGGCCCCTCAAGTATGCTGCACACATCACCCTTGATCAGTGGACTTTGCTCATGAACTTGTGCCTCAAAGATCTGCATTGTACCTCATAGATTGTAAACTTGACATAAAGTTCACCTTTTCAAAAATGGCTAAGTTACTTTTTCTAATTATGGATTAAATTGGCATGTGATGGTTAAACACATAAGATAAGGCTTGAAAACAAAGTATTTGCATTAAATTATTGAGTGTGGATGAGATAAAAGGCCTGTAATGTAGCTTGCACATGCTGAGTTCAAAAATGCCTAAGTTATGAACATGAAAATGGCCATGAACAAAGTGACTTTTGCCCATATTGACAAATTCGATTCTCCCTAACCACAAGGGTGTTTGAGTAGTTCTTGGACATTTTGGAAAGCTTGGAATGTGTACTACAATCCATCTTTGTAATGCAAGTTGAGATTCCAAGTGGAAGCATGTGAAAAGTGGCCATGAAGTTAGGCAAAAATCCTGCCTAGAATAGGTCAAAAATTTTCTAAGTTAAGAATGTTTTGCACCCTTGTTCCAAAAATTGTAACTTGAGCTACAAGCTTCTTTTGAGGAAACTTTGTGAATAAAAGTTGTAGATTTTGCAATGGACTACAACTTTAATGTTTTGAGTTTTCCTTGAATCCAAATGTATCTTGATGAAAAAATGGGACAAATTTAGGAAAAAATTAGGAATTTTCATAACTTAGAAAAATTCTAAGTTATGAAAATTCTTCATTTTAAACCCTAATTTGTGATTTTTGATTTCTTGATGAACAAGTTTCATAATTTGACATGTCTTGATGAAAAATGAATCTTGACACTTGATTTTGACCAAAAAGTCAAAGTTTGACTTTTCAGTATACAGTCAAATTTGGCTCAGTTGATTGGAAAATTCATCTGTCAATCTTGTGCATTTGGGATCTTTTGAACTTGTTGAACATGTCAAGACAATGCCATTGAGTCTTTGAGTCCATATGTGAGCTTGGTTTGCCATTGGCTAGGTCAGACAGTCAAAAATTGCCTTTGTGCAGTCAAAACCCTAAAAATGACTATTTTGCCCTTTTGGTGATCTGATCAAATTTCTTGTGGAATTGTGATCCAAACTTGATCAAATGGTCCATATGAGTTCATAATGTTGATGTGGGTCAAAAATCACGAGGTTTGACTGTCAATTGACCACAGTTGACTTTTTCCCCAATACAGTTAATTTCTAGGTCAACTGTGCAATTGACTGGGCAAAGATTGGAATCAAGGCTTGAAACTTGGTATGGATAAAATTGTGAGTCTAATATGAAGCATGGAAGTCACTTTGGGCCTTTTGGGTCAAAACATATTTGTGCAAACTCAAACCCTAATTTGGGTTAACAGTGCAAGGAAGAGTCTTGAGCAGGGCAAACCCTAACTAGATCTTGAGCTCCAAGGGTCTTGTGGTGAGAAAATGTTGATGAAATGGGAGGGCAAATTTTGGGGTACAACACCCTACATTCCACTGAGACATGTAACGCCTCATTATGCTTTCTTCCCCTCGGCGTCAGATCAACATCTGAAAAACCTAAACCATTGTCCGCAGTTAGGCTGGCCACGCAGTCTTGAAATTGATCAGTAGATGTCTCTTGAGGTACATGGGATGTTTTTAGGAATTTCACCAAGGCTTTTGCATGCGCCTCAGAACATAGTAGTAATGCCAACATGGAGATTTTAGAGGGAGTTTGCCCTAGTTGTTCAACTACATCGTAGTCACTTCTCTTTATAATTTTTAAGATCTCCTCCATTTCCTTCTTGGAGGTCTCAGGGATAGTAAATGACTGAGCCTTCGTCCGGACAGGCTTAAACATAACACCTTTTCCTCGAGCCTCGGTTAACTCGGCAGCAGGAGTGTCAGTAAGAATGATTACAGGGGTTGTAACGGCTTTGTCAATTGGAGTACTTGCAGAGATGATTATGGGTGTAGGAGCAACCTTTGGAGCAGCCACAGGGATAATTACGGGTCCAGAAACTACTTTTGGGGGAGAAATTTCTAGAGAAAAGATCCTACCACTTCGGGTAATTTTGCTAGTTCCGGCAATATTACTGATGTCAGAGTCTTCTTTCTCGGAATTTATCTCATCGGCGGCCGTCCAGTCTTGCTTAATACCATGGTAATAGACACCCCCTCCATAATTCCATGGTATGGTTTTGTCTGATGTATATGGGATTGGCCCAGGCATTGTGATTATTAAGGGAGCTACTTTCGGAACTGGTGTAATTCTAATGGGTCTTTTGGTGGAGACCCTGGAAGAATTGGTGGAAATGGTAATGATAGAAACATCTTTAAAAGGAACTGGTGTAACAAGAATCTTTTCAAACAAAATCTCTTTGTTATCTATCAGGAACTGAATGCCTACTTTCAACAAAGGACAACCAGTTGGTGAGGACAAGTAGAGATGGCAAACTTCATTACATCCCGGGAACACACCGACTTTCAACAAGTTCATTTTAACAGTCAGAAGTAGGGTCATGAGTTTGTCAACTGAGGTAACAAACAAATCTTCTTCAATGGCATTGGTATTGTGACCATGTCTGGGAATATGAGCAGAAATGACATTTGGCTTCTCGGGCGCATCAAACTCAATTTCTTTTGCTTCAATGAGGTCTTGTATTTTGTTCTTTAAGGCCCAACAATTGTTAGTATCGTGACCAGGACTTTCAGAGTGATATGCGCAACGGGCATTGGGATGATAATGTGGAGATGTTGTATTGGGGATTTTCGAAGCTTCTTTCAAGATTACCAAATTGGATCTTAGAAGATGCGGTAATACTTGAGACGGAGTTATGTTGATTCTGGTAAACTGCCTGACTGGCCTTTCTACCCTTGGTTGATTATTTCTTTGTTGATTAGACATAGGCTTTGGGATCATAACAGCCCCCACCATTGGTCGGCGTTCGGCCCTATCTTGGTTTCTTTGCGGATATACGACAGCCACCTCTTTCTTTCTGATGAAGGGCTTCCTTACAACTGTAGAGAAAGATGTGTGTTGGTGAAGAGATTGTTCTTAAAGTGATCCTACGAGACATAGTCATACGCTTTAATTCCCTAACTTTTGCCTGGACCGCCCTTTTGGGTTTTCTATCCACTGGGAAACCCTTTTTTGCCCAAGTCGCCCTTTCGGGTTTTCAACTTGCCGGGTGTACAGATTTTTTGTTTTATCCCTAATTTTTGCCTTAACCGCCCTTTCGGGTTTTCGATTCACCGGGATGCCCATTTTTGCCCAAGTCGCCCTTTCGGGTTTTCAACTTGCCGGGTCATTTTATGCGTAGTATCTTTTGACTATGTCTGCGTTTGCAGGGTGCGGAAAATCGTTACCGTCCATGGTGGTCAGAATCATTGCCCCACCAGAAAAGATGCTCTTGATCACAAATGGTCCTTCGTAAGTAGGAGTCCACTTGCCCCCGGGATCACTTTGCGGTAAGATGATCCGCTTGATTACAAGATCTCCGACTTAATATACCTGACGCCTGACTTTCTTGTTGAAAGCCTTGATCATCCGTTTTTGATACGTCTGACCATGACAAACAGCAGTAAGTCGCTTCTCGTCGATCAAATTAAGTTGATCAAGCCGGGTCTGAATCCAATCGTCTTCACTCAAACCAACGTCCTTCATAATCCTTAAGGAAGGAATCTGAACTTCCATGGGTAGAACAGCTTCCATGCCGTACACCAAAGAAAATGGAGTTGCCCCTGTTGAAGTACGTGTCGTGGTACGATATCCATGTAGAGAAAACGGTAACATCTCATGCCAGTCCTTGTAGGTGACTGTCATCTTTTGGATGATCTTCTTGATATTTTTGTTCGCGGCTTCAACAACACCGTTCATCTTCGGCCGATAGGGAGATGAATTGTGATGATAAATCTTGAATTGTTCGCATAGAGCGGTGATCATGGTGTTGTTCAAATTCGTACCGTTGTCCGTGATGATCCTGTCGGTGACTCCATATCGGCATATGAGGTTCTGCTTGATGAAGTGGGCAACCACATTCTTTGTAACGGAGGCGAAGGAAGCCGCTTCAACCCACTTGGTAAGATAATCAATAACCACTGTGATCGGTGGATCTGGAACTGACTGTTTTAAAGCTGGTTTCGCGAAATGTCGCGGTAAGCAAGAGTCGCCACCGTCTTTTATTTTCTCCAAATGGAAAGGACAAAAGCACAGAAAAATTCCTTATTGAGATTAGTTCTCGGTTCGGGAGGTAGATTATAGAAAGGGAAGGTGTTAGCACCCTTTCTATCCATGGTTATCCATGGGCTCTTAGATACTTGCTCATTGTGTTTTCAAAATTGTTTGCTTTTCAAGTGTGAGTGGATTTTGAAAAAAAGTTTCGTTTGAAAAATTTCTAAGTAACTCTTGTATCTGTCCTCAAGAGTGTATGAAAAATTTGTTTGAAAAAAAAAACTTTTAGAAAGTGTAGGTGTGAAAAGTATTTTGTTTGTTTTTGAAAAGAGCAAGTACCTATGAGAATCTACCTACCCTAAGGAATTCGTCTGTGTAAATATCCTTTAAAGTAGTGTCATCCCGCCATCGAGAGGTAGGTAGCACCACTATTGGAGGTGTTCGGGTCAATTCGAGTTTGTAGGGACATGGTGATCACCAGAGCAATGGGAAGACACCTTAGAAGCTACCCTCATGCCAGGTTCCCGGATCATGAGGACTTACTAAGACATCCTCTACTCGACGACCACCTTTCGAGGGGCAAGGCAACAGTGAAGCGTACCCTAGGGGTGGTGTGTGAATTGTGTGTCATTTTCAGTTTATTGTTTGTCTTGTCATGCATTGGTGATCTACGTTTTGATTTTATTTTTGGGCATTCATTCTTTCATGTTATTGTTTAGCGGTTAAAAGTGCGGGAATTTAAAGTGCGGAAAAGATAAAGGGTCCTACGCTATTACAAAGGCGCGGGTCTACAACGCCAAATTAATCCAGACCCGATTTAAAATAAAGTGCAGAAAATAAATATCTAATAGCTATTACATGGCTTTGGAGCAATTACATTATATTTACAACAGAAATAAATAAAACGCGCGAAAAAAGGAAAATATGATCGAATGCGAGGGCGTTGGACCCTTTAAGGAATTAAAATAAAATTAATAGAATAATTAAATTAAATAAAAAGAAAGAACTTGTTTTTTATGTTTTTTTTTGTATTTATGACATTAAATTAATTAAAAGTCAAATGATTAATTCTAATTCTAATTGTTTTTAATTTATTAAAGAAAATGCATTAAAGTTAAAACCTAGAATTAAAACTAAATTAATTATAAATTTTATTTACAAAGTTAATGGTTAATGATACTTATAATAAAAATATTTAATTAATTAAAAAAAGGTAAAAAGTGTTAAAGATCTATTTTTTATTATTTTTGGTTTATTGTGAAATAGAATTAAATTATAACCTAAAATTAAATCTAAATTAATTAAGGGATTTATTTACAAAATTAATACTAAAATAAAATTATTATTTATTTTTTGTCTTTTCTGATTTTTTTGTGTTTTTGATTTTATGTTGATTAAAAAAAGGAAATAAAAATAGTCAAAATAAGTATAAGAAAAACGACGGAAACAGGCAGCAAATAAAAAAAAAGCATAATTCTGGAGGCCTGGGAAGCTTCGATCCAGAGAAGGTGTCTCCTTCGATCTGGGATGCTATACCTGTAGATTGGACCTTCGATTTGGGCGCTTCCTGAATGTAGGCACCTTCGATCTGGGCTTCTGGGCTTGGCTACTTTTGCTGAAGGGTGGCTTTGCTTGGAAAATTCTGGCAACCTTTGATGGATTTTGTGGGCAGCCTCTCTCCAATGTTTCTTTCGTTCTCCTGTTGTGTGTTTTTTCGTCCATTGTAATGTGCCACTGGCCCTTGTATTTATAGGAGTGTGAGGGTCTTGTAACGGTAAGAGACAACCATTTAACCAGGCCTTTAATGCCATGAGACAAGAATCAGACACATTAAAAGTTTTCCTTTTTTGAAATATGCATGTCTCTTGAATGAACCTGGACACTTTCACTTGTACATGTCTTATGCAATGTGTATGAATGAAAATTATGGCCAATAATGCCTTGCATTGATATTTAGGATTTGGCATAAACCACCATTATCACACTTTCCACTTTTGATTCAAATTTGAATTTTTGCCTTGTTTAAGCCTTAGCACGAAAAATGGTAGGCACATAATGATGCTTCAAGGTTAATCAAAGCAAAATATCCCTTTAAATTAATTTTTTTGAATTTCTTTTGATTTTAAAAGATTTAAAATTAATTAAATCCAATAAAATCAATAAAAATGAAAAAATTAATAAAAAAATATGAAATAAAAGCTGGGACACGTGGGAAGCATGGCCAAGTCAATTCAAGTGGAAAAAGTGGGCCCCTTTTGTCAAAAATGAGATTTCAAGGATAAATGATTTTGGCCATTTCACAAAAATTTCCCAACTTCTCCAATGCATAACTTGCTCAATTTTTAAGCTTTGCTCATGTTCTTGGACATTTTAGAAAGGTCTTGAAGTCCTCTAAACAATGTCTTTGGTCCCATGTCATTTTGATTTACCAATCTCAAGTTATGGCCTTTGACTTAAAGTCCTTTTTTGTTGACTTTTGAAAATGACCTATAATGTTGAAATTGATAACTTTTTGTGAGAGCATTTCTTGGACTTGGAGTGTGAAAATGAGTTGTAGGAAATGTCTCCCCCTTCAAGATGAGCATTGGATGGGATTTTTCTGATGAACCATGAAAAAGTTATGCCTTGGTCAATTTCAGTTGACTTTTTCAGCTGTCCAAATATAGAAACTTTTGCATCTTGATGATTTTTGAGCCAAGTTTTGAGAATCATGATCAAGCATTGATCAAATGATGTTTGTGGCTTCAAAATGAGATGTTGACCAAAAATTTGAACTTTTGACTGCCAAATGACCATTTTGCCCCTACAGTTGACTGTAGTGCAATTAGGGTTTTGACTGTGCAATTTTTGTGCTGAATGTCTTGAAACTTGATATGAGGATGCTTGACCATATTTGTAGGCATGTGAGACTTGATTAGACCCTTGGAAACTTCAACTCCTTGATCAGAACACAAACCATAGTTTTGACTGCTTAGGAGGTTCTTGCACTGTGCAACCCTTGGGGAACTTTGAAGCTTGACTTGGCAATTTCTTGAAGAATATGGGAGGGCAAATTTTGGGGTACAACAGTTGCCCCTGTTCAATCTTCTTAGACCTGAGGATGCAGATTGGCTGACGTGCCTTTCGTAATCCGAGGGTGGAAGATGAATGAACACTAGAGTGCCCAGAAATTTGCGCTCACATAGTAGCAGTGGGATGATGAGAATGGGCTTATGGATGCCATCTAGAGGTTGATGAATAGGATAATGGGCTTATAGATGCCATCTGGATGTTGATCACGTAAGAGATTCCTTAGCGAGAACTTGCGTACCTGCAAAACAGAGAATGATTACCTGACACGTTGCAGGAGTTGGTTTTCAGATGCTTGGCATAGATGTGTCCTGACTAGTTACAGGAGCTGAGTCTGGAGCTTCAAACGGTGATGAAGTTGTCTCTACTGACAGGTTGTTTCCAAGGACGGGTGGTCTTTAACGACAGGTGTCTATAGCGACTAGTGTCTATAACGACGAGTGTCTAGGACGACGAGTGTCTATAACGACGAGTGTCTATGACGACGAGGGTCTATAACGACGAAGAGTGTCTATAACGACGAGTGTCTATAACGACGAGTGTCTAGGACGACGAGTGTCTATAACGACGAATAGTGTCTATAACGACGAGTGTCTATAACGACGAGTGTCTATAACGACGAGTGTCTATAACAACGAAGAGTGTCTATAACGACGAGTGTCTATAACGACGAGTGTCTAGGACGACGAGTGTCTATAACGACAAAGAGTGTCTATAACGACGAGTGTCTATAACGACGAGTGTCTAGGACGACGAGTGTCTATAACGACGAAGAGTGTCTATAACGACGAGTGTCTATAACGACGAGTGTCTAGGACGACGAGTGTCTATAACGACGAAGAGTGTCTATAACGACGAGTGTCTATAACGACGAGTGTCTAGGACGACGAGTGTCTATAACGACGAAGAGTGTCTATAACGACGAGTGTCTATAACGACGAGTGTCAGAGAAATCTTTAGGCATTGATTTAACTGGATTTGTATTCTTTGACTGGATTTGTCTTTTCTGACTGGATTGGTCTTTTATGACGGGATTTGTCCCTTATGACGGGATTTGTTTCTTATGACGGGATTGGTCTCTTATGACGGGATTTGTCTATTCTGACTGTGTTTGTCTATAGCTGATCATTCAACTGTATCCTTCCTGAAAGGTAAAGGTCAGTCATATGCAGTGCATGATATGGACCAAGCAATGATGCTCTCAACATAAATGAGATTTGTAAGGTATGATGCGTATATGTATGCTATGATGTATGAAGTGCGATGTATGTTTTTGCGTCTAGGAAAGTAAATCCTTGACGGGTGTCGGGAAGTCACTCCTGGGCTGATGTTGAAGAATAAGCTTTTGCTTCCGCTGGGGATGATAATTGCAAGAATACCGGTAGGAGAAGATGACTCCGTTGGGGAATGAACTTGGCGAACTGATTATTCTGCGGGGAGAAATGACTCTAGCGACCTTGCTGGGGAACCATACTCTGTAGGGAGAGAGGTACGCTGTTGAGATTTGATGATAACTCCGCTGGGGATATCTTTGCTGTGTTGGAAGTGTGAATAGACTTCGCTGGGGGTAAGAAGACTGTGTTGACGGCGATCTTTCCGTGGCTTTTGGCTGAGGATAACCCAGTTATATCCTGTTAAGGAAATAACTCTTTGAATAAAGCCGGACGACGCGTTCGTGCTCTGCGAGGAGTGAAGGTATCTGGGTCGCATTCTTCAGTCGAACCTATCTTGGTACCCCGATGGATAGAGCAACCGGATCCTTTAGACAACTCATTATTGCCCCAATTTCTGTGGGAGAAGAAGGCCCATGAGGGTGCTTGACAAGTCTTCTGGTAGGTATATGATGAGATGCCAGGACATAGTCGTACGCTTTGATCCCTAATTTTTGCCTGGACCGCCCTTTCGGGTTTTCAGTCCACCGGGATACCCGTTTTTGCCCAAGCCGCCTTTTCAGGTTTTCGACTTGCCGGGTGTACGGATTTTTCATTTCATCCCTTATTTTTGCCCGAACCCTTTTGGTTCGCCGGGAAGCCCTTATTCTTGCCTAGGTGCGTCGACCTAGCGGGTCTTTGATTTTGCGTAGTATCTTTTCGACTATGTCCATGCTCTTAGCATGCAGGGAGTTGCCCCTGTTGGAAGTATTTTGCCATGCCATCAGAAGATGCTTGATCAGGCAAGATTCGTTGCTGGAATGCCCTAGGTGACTCAGGCGGAGATTTGCCCCAGGCTGTTCGGCATTTTGAGAGATTCTCCGAATCTTGACTTAACTGCCCCAGATGATGAACGATGAGTATGCCTGCCCCTTTGTTGGGAGTAATTTTGTTCACTAGGTATTCATCGTGCGAATTTCCCTGATGTTCAAACAAATAGTCATATGCAAACAATGTTATATCAAAAATGCAAAGCTTATGTCTGTCTTGAAGATTTTGAAAATGCAATTTTTTTTTAATAAAACAAGTGAGTTCTTTGTGAACTGTGATGTCAACTCGTTATTTTTACCGCAAGCCTTAAGGAGTCAGGATACCTTTCGTACCAGTATGCTTTCGAACTAACCCATGCTTCAGCTAGGACTTTTAAGGGTTATAACGTGGCCTGGTTCACGGTTTAAGAAACAAAGGATAAAGGATCAAATTTATTTGTACCCACCCGCTCTTCGTGATGTTCTTCGACCCTAAACTCAGCTGATCGTGCGTTAGACCTTGTTTGAGTCTTTGCTTTGATATACCAGTGATGGTTCAAATAATGATGATTTATTCTGAATGGGCAGTCATTTCTTTTTGTTGAGGGTTTGTGTGACCTCTTTTTTTTGATTTTATTATCCCTATTTTTTTTGCCTGAACTGTTTCTTTTGTGATTACAGTCAGCGGGATGCCCCAGTTTTGTAAGTCTCCTTCATAGGTTTTGACTTAATGGGTTTTTATTTTTTTGAGATATAATGACTGCCTATTTGTATGATTGTTCGGAACCATCACTGTCTTTTGTTTTGTAAGGACCTCTTTGGTGCCATTCGTTATGCACTTGGATCAACTGAGAGACTACCCTGCCCCAGGTTATGATTAAGGGTTTTAAATTTCGAAAAGAAAAACTCCTACTTCTTTGGCTCATAGGGGTTGACGAGGGATTATCTTCCTTATAACTCCAGTGTTTAGGAATTGAAACAATGCCTGTACCTCATCAGCGGGGTCTATTCAAAAGCATACTGTAAAAATCGTGGTATCGTTTTCGTCATCCTCCCTCAAGAGGCTTAGAATTATTATTTAAGAGTTGATCATCACAAAAAAATGAAAACAGTTTTAGGCATAGTAAACATAATTGCTTCAAAACAGACAAGTGTAATGCATTAATGAGATAACCAAGTTTGACATGAAACAAAATGTTTGAACAATTGAAAGAAAATTACAACTTGAATATTTGAATGAACAAAAACTAATCCTAGCCATGTCTTGGCAAGGGAGCAGTGATCACATTGGGAGCCTCTGGGGAGTCGAGCTGGACTTCCTTTGCGTCAATCAGATCTTGAACCCTGTTTCTCAAAGTCCAACAGTCATCCGTAGCATGCCCCGGGCTATCAGAATGATAGGCGCAGCGAGCATTGGGGTTGTACCTTGAAGGTGTCCTGTTAGGATTCTTTGGGGGATCCATGAGGGTTACCAACTTGGTTTCTAGCAGCTGTGGCAATATCTGTGACAAGGTCATGCCGAGGGGAGTAAATTGCCTCTTAGGTCTTTCTTCCCTTTGTTGGTGGTGACGCTGAGGAGCACCGGCCGGCTTTGCAATAGCTACTGCGTTGACAACACTAGATTCTCTTTTGGACGGTTTCTTCTCAGTGTTCGAGGAGTCACCATTCTGTATTTTCCCTGACTTGATGCCCGCTTCTATTCTTTCCCCGGTCAAGATCAGATCTGTAAACCCAGCAGCGGAATTCCCAATCAGGTGGTTGAAGAATGGACCAGACAGGGTCCCCAAGAACATGTCGACGAGCTCGCGGTCGGTTAAAGGTGGTTGTACCCTTCCAGCAAGGTCTCTCCATTTTTGAGCATATTCTTTGAAACCTTCACCCGTACCCATAGACATCCCCTGAAGCTGAGTGCGCGTGGGAGCGAGGTCGGCATTGTACTGGTATTGTTTGTAGAATGCAGTGGCTAAGTCCTCCCAGCTGCGGATGTTGGCTCCACTCAGTTGATAGAACCACTCGAGCTGAGTCCCTGAAAGACTCTCCTGGAAAAAATGGATCCATAAGTTTTTGTCAGCTGTATAGGGTTGGATCCTCCTTGTGTAAGCTCTGAGATGCAACTTAGGACAGGATGCCCCGTCGTATTTAGCAAAGGCAGGTGCCTTAAACTTGTGCGGGATCACTACCCCAGAAGACAGACCTAAATCCTCGAAGTCCAGGCCGGGCACTTTTTGTATCTCCATCGCATTTAGCCGGTCTTCCAACTGTTTGTACCTGTCCTCAGCTGGAGGGTACTGCTCATCATTGAACTCCGTCTCGTTGTCGGAGACCACTGGACTAGGCACCTCTCTCCCATGGGGATTGTCTATCCTAACAGATGGAGTTGTTCTCTCAGTTTCATCCTGTGGTGTATTCCCAGACCTGCGTCTAGGGCTGAACAAAACAGTCCTCTTCTTCTTCTTTTTCAGGAGCAGAGTCTTCAGATCTTGCTGCCCCTGGGCCAAATTCATGATCAGCTCTTGGAACTGGGCATTCTGAGCCTGGAGGGCCTTGATGGATTGTTCATTGGATGGTGCAGAAGACATGATGATGCTGAAATAAACAGCAGAGAGGGTAAGTGACCTGTAAAGAAAGGGTACCTGTGATGCAATGTTATGTATGCATGCAATGTTTTCAAGGACCTCGCGGGGTAAACAAGAAAATCGTTAGCATTGGAAACTGGTGGCTTGATTGAAGGTACTTTGTTGAGAGTCCTTCTTTAAGGGTCAAAGGCTCACCATATCCAGTGGGTCATAGCCCCTGACTACCTTGGCTAGAGGAAAATAAATCCTCTTTGCCCCTTGCTGGGATAGTTGGTTCACCATGACCTGCATCACAAGCCCTTGAGATCCTTGAAATGGGTTAGGATGTATGCAATGGTATGATGTCATGCTATGCATGGGGTAATGTAGGTAAACCCTGTTATGAGTCCCTAATTAAGGACTCTAAACAAAACCTGCAAGAAACTCAGTAACCCTGTTATGAGTCCCAATTTAAGGACTATAAACAAAACCTGCAAGAAACTCAGTAACCCTGTTATGAGTCCCAATTAAGGACTATAAACAAGACCTGCAAGAAAACTCAAGTGTCAGATAACAAGTAGTCAAGTTAGAAGGCACACAAGTAACACAAGAGAAACCCTCAGAGTTTAGGTCAGCATGGGGTCTGGGCATTACCCTCTTGAAGTTGGTGGGCTCAAACCTGTCCTATCAAAGTAACCGGGTTCTAAGGATCTCAATATCATTGGATTGCTTTCATTGTTCATCGTTTCGATTTAGCCACTGACTGGCGATCAAAATATCCCAAGAAAACTACCCTCAATTGAGTGTAGTATCGAGTATCAACCAACTTCGGAGTACACCAAAGTAGTCATCTCACTACCCTAAAGAGGCCAAGATGGTTCAATTAAGGTTCCTAACGTCTGTTGATGCTTCACGACACCACGCGGAGGCCCCGTACTCTCCTTGATTGACTCAAGGGTTACCGGTACACACCAAAGTGCCACATCAACGTAGCAGACTGCTTCAACCATGTCGGTATACCCCGCACAATTCCCTCACAGCCTTGTTGCTACTTTCTAAGAAGGTATCCCCAGATCCGGGTTAGGATCTATAGAACTCCCAAGACAGTCCCACAATTTAAAGCAAACAAATCAAAGCAATTGAAAACACAGTGATCTTAGTCCTAAGGTACACCTCACTTTATAGTTTTCCCCAGCAGAGTCGCCAGTTCTGTGATCGGTGGATCTGGAACTGACTGTTTTAAAGCTGGTTTCGCGAAATGTCGCGGTAAGCAAGAGTCGCCACCGTCTTTTATTTTCTCCAAATGGAAAGGACAAAAGCACAGAAAAATTCCTTATTGAGATTAGTTCTCGGTTCGGGAGGTAGATTATAGAAAGGGAAGGCGTTAGCACCCTTTCTATCCATGGTTATCCATGGGCTCTTAGATACTTGCTCATTGTGTTTTCAAAATTGTTTGCTTTTCAAGTGTGAGTGGATTTTGAAAAAAAGTTTCGTTTGAAAAATTTCTAAGTAACTCTTGTATCTGTCCTCAAGAGTGTATGAAAAATTTGTTTGAAAAAAAAAACTTTTAGAAAGTGTAGGTGTGAAAAGTATTTTGTTTGTTTTTGAAAAGAGCAAGTACCTATGAGAATCTACCTACCCTAAGGAATTCGTCTGTGTAAATATCCTTTAAAGTAGTGCCATCCCGCCATCGAGAGGTAGGTAGCACCACTATTGGAGGTGTTCGGGTCAATTCGAGTTTGTAGGGACATGGTGATCACCAGAGCAATGGGAAGACACCTTAGAAGCTACCCTCATGCCAGGTTCCCGGATCATGAGGACTTACTAAGACATCCTCTACTCGACGACCACCTTTCGAGGGGCAAGGCAACAGTGAAGCGTACCCTAGGGGTGGTGTGTGAATTGTGTGTCATTTTCAGTTTATTGTTTGTCTTGTCATGCATTGGTGATCTACGTTTTGATTTTATTTTTGGGCATTCATTCTTTCATGTTATTGTTTAGCGGTTAAAAGTGCGGGAATTTAAAGTGCGGAAAAGATAAAGGGTCCTACGCTATTACAAAGGCGCGGGTCTACAACGCCAAATTAATCCAGACCCGATTTAAAATAAAGTGCAGAAAATAAATATCTAATAGCTATTACATGGCTTTGGAGCAATTACATTATATTTACAACAGAAATAAATAAAACGCGCGCAAAAAGGAAAATATGATCGAATGCGAGGGCGTTGGACCCTTTAAGGAATTAAAATAAAATTAATAGAATAATTAAATTAAATAAAAAGAAAGAACTTGTTTTTTATGTTTTTTTTTATTTATGACATTAAATTAATTAAAAGTCAAATGATTAATTCTAATTCTAATTGTTTTTAATTTATTAAAGAAAATGCATTAAAGTTAAAACCTAGAATTAAAACTAAATTAATTATAAATTTTATTTACAAAGTTAATGGTTAATGATACTTATAATAAAAATATTTAATTAATTAAAAAAAGGTAAAAAGTGTTAAAGATCTATTTTTTTATTATTTTTGGTTTATTGTGAAATAGAATTAAATTATAACCTAAAATTAAATCTAAATTAATTAAGGGATTTATTTACAAAATTAATACTAAAATAAAATTATTATTTATTTTTTTTCTTTTCTGATTTTTTTGTGTTTTTGATTTTATGTTGATTAAAAAAAGGAAATAAAAATAGTCAAAATAAGTATAAGAAAAACGACGGAAACAGGCAGCAAATAAAAAAAAAGCATAATTCTGGAGGCCTGGGAAGCTTCGATCCAGAGAAGGTGTCTCCTTCGATCTGGGATGCTATACCTGTAGATTGGACCTTCGATTTGGGCGCTTCCTGAATGTAGGCACCTTCGATCTGGGCTTCTGGGCTTGGCTACTTTTGCTGAAGGGTGGCTTTGCTTGGAAAATTCTGGCAACCTTTGATGGATTTTGTGGGCAGCCTCTCTCCAATGTTTCTTTCGTTCTCCTGTTGTGTGTTTTTTCGTCCATTGTAATGTGCCACTGGCCCTTGTATTTATAGGAGTGTGAGGGTCTTGTAACGGTAAGAGACAACCATTTAACCAGGCCTTTAATGCCATGAGACAAGAATCAGACACATTAAAAGTTTTCCTTTTTTGAAATATGCATGTCTCTTGAATGAACCTGGACACTTTCACTTGTACATGTCTTATGCAATGTGTATGAATGAAAATTATGGCCAATAATGCCTTGCATTGATATTTAGGATTTGGCATAAACCACCATTATCACACTTTCCACTTTTGATTCAAATTTGAATTTTTGCCTTGTTTAAGCCTTAGCACGAAAAATGGTAGGCACATAATGATGCTTCAAGGTTAATCAAAGCAAAATATCCCTTTAAATTAATTTTTTTGAATTTCTTTTGATTTTAAAAGATTTAAAATTAATTAAATCCAATAAAATCAATAAAAATGAAAAAATTAATAAAAAAATATGAAATAAAAGCTGGGACACGTGGGAAGCATGGCCAAGTCAATTCAAGTGGAAAAAGTGGGGCCCTTTTGTCAAAAATGAGATTTCAAGGATAAATGATTTTGGCCATTTCACAAAAATTTCCCAACTTCTCCAATGCATAACTTGCTCAATTTTTAAGCTTTGCTCATGTTCTTGGACATTTTAGAAAGGTCTTGAAGTCCTCTAAACAATGTCTTTGGTCCCATGTCATTTTGATTTACCAATCTCAAGTTATGGCCTTTGACTTAAAGTCCTTTTTTGTTGACTTTTGAAAATGACCTATAATGTTGAAATTGATAACTTTTTGTGAGAGCATTTCTTGGACTTGGAGTGTGAAAATGAGTTGTAGGAAATGTCTCCCCCTTCAAGATGAGCATTGGATGGGATTTTTCTGATGAACCATGAAAACGTTATGCCTTGGTCAATTTCAGTTGACTTTTTCAGCTGTCCAAATATAGAAACTTTTGCATCTTGATGATTTTTGAGCCAAGTTTTGAGAATCATGATCAAGCATTGATCAAATGATGTTTGTGGCTTCAAAATGAGATGTTGACCAAAAATTTGAACTTTTGACTGCCAAATGACCATTTTGCCCCTACAGTTGACTGTAGTGCAATTAGGGTTTTGACTGTGCAATTTTTATGCTGAATGTCTTGAAACTTGATATGAGGATGCTTGACCATATTTGTAGGCATGTGAGACTTGATTAGACCCTTGGAAACTTCAACTCCTTGATCAGAACACAAACCCTAGTTTTGACTGCTTAGGAGGTTCTTGCACTGTGCAACCCTTGGGGAACTTTGAAGCTTGACTTGGCAATTTCTTAAAGAATATGGGAGGGCAAATTTTGGGGTACAACAACCACCAAGATGAAGCGATGTCCATTTGATGTCGTAGGCTTGATCTCTCCAATCATGTCAATGCCCCACATTACGAATGGCCAAGGAGCTGTCAGAATGTTGAGAGGAACAAGAGGAATATGTACCTTGTCGGTGTAGACTTGGAATTTGTGGCAGGTGCGGAATGTTGATGACAATCAGCTTCCATAGTAGACCAGTAGTAGCCTGCCCTTAGAATCTTCTTAGCCATCGTATGTTCGCTCAAGTGGGTGCCAAATGTGCCACTGTGTATCTCGGTCATGATCAACTCTGCTTCAGCTTTGTCTATACAACAAAGTAAAACACAATCATGGTTGCGCTTATAAAGGATGCCATTGCTTAGGAAGAACTTGGCAGCAAATCTCCTTAAGAACTTTTTGTCATTGACGGAAGCTCCTTCAGGGTATTCTCTAGTCTGGAGATACCTTTTGATTTCATGAAACCAAGGTTGTTCCACTATTTCTTCGGTATTAATCTCATGACAGTGTGCAGGTTCATCCATTCGCTCGATGGTAATTTGGGGAGCCTCGTTATCCCAGTTGAGTTTAAACATGGAAGACATTGTAGCCAGAGCATCTGCTAGCTGATTTTCTTCTCGCGGGAAGTGCTCGAAGGTGATATGCTCGAAATGATGCAACAATGTTAAGACATGTTCTTTGTATGGGATAAGATTAGGATGTTTGGTGTCCCACTCTCCTTTGACCTGGCTGATAATCAAAGCCGAGTCCCCAAATACGACCAAAGATTTGATTCCCAAGTCTATAGCAGCCTTGAGACCAAAGATGCAAGCTTCATATTCAGCCATGTTGTTGGTACAGCTGAAGCAAAGTCGGGCAGTGAAGGGTGTATGACAACCTTCTGGAGAAATGAGTACCGCACCGATACTGTTGCCAAGTGCATTTGAAGCACCATCAAAGTACAGGGTCCATCGGGATCCTTGTTCAGGTCCGTCATACGGTCTGTTACCTTCAATGTTGTCCAATGTCATGATGTCCTCGTCAGGGAAGTCAAATCTCATAGATTGGTAATCTTTGATGGCTTGATGAGCTAGATGGTCAGCTAGTACACTCCCTTTTATAGCTTTTTGGGTAGTATACTGGATATCATACTCAGTCAGGATCATTTGCCATCTAGCGATTCTTCCAGATAAAGTAGGCTTTTCGAAGATATACTTGATCGGATCCATTTTGGAAATCAGCAAAGTGGTATGAGTCAACATATACTGTCTCAGCCGGCGAGCAGCCCATACCAAAGCGCAATAAGTTTTCTCGAGCAGTGAGTAGCGAGTCTCACAGTCGGTAAACTTTTTGCTAAGGTAATAAATGGCATGCTCTTTTCGACCAGACTCGTCATGTTGGCCCAACACGCACCCCATTGAGTTATCCAAAACAGTCAGATACATGATTAACGGCCTTCCTTCGACGGGTGGCATCAGAATAGGGGGTTCTAGCAAGTACTCCTTAATCTTATCAAAAGCAACTTGATAATCATTGTTCCATTCAACCACCTGATCTTTCTTCAATAGCTTGAAGATTGGTTCACAGGTAGATGTTAGGTGAGAGATGAACCTCGCAATATAGTTTAAGCGTCCCAAGAATCCTCTAACCTCCTTTTCAGTACGGGGGGCAGGCATCTCTTGTATAGCCTTCACTTTAGCTGGATCAACCTCAATGCCTTTGTTGCTGACAATAAATCCCAAAAGCTTACCATACCTAACTCCAAAAGTGCACTTGCTTGGGTTCAGTCTGAGCTTATACTCCTTCAACCTGGCGAACAGCTTTTGCAAATGACTAAGGTGTTCTTCTTCTGTCTGTGATCGAGCTATCATGTCGTTTACGTAAACTTAGATCTCATGATGTATCATATCATGAAATAAAGCTACCATGGTGCGTTGATAAGTTGCCCCTGCATTCTTCAGTCCGAGTGGCATCACTTTGTAGCAGAAGGTACCCCATTGCGTGACAAAAGTAGTTTTCTCCATGTCCTCGGGGGCCATTTTGATCTAGTTGTAGCCCGAGAATCCATCCATGAAAGAAAATACTTTGTGCTGAGCTGTATTGTCAACCAAAATGTTGATATGCGGCAGCGAAAAATCGTCTTTAGGGCTAGCCCTGTTTAAGTCCCGATAGTCCACACACATTCTGACTTTGTCGTCCTTCTTAGGCACGGGCACAATGTTAGCAACCCATTGTGGATAGGAAGTAACAGCCAGAAAGTCAACGTTGAATTGCTTCATTACCTCAACTTTGATCTTCTCATACATGTCAGGTCTCATCCGGCGAACCTTTTACTTGATCGGTGGACAGTCCTCTATTGTAGGGAGACAGTGGACCACGATATCTGTGTCTAGTCCCGGCATGTCTTCATAAGACCAGGCGAAGATTTCAACATACTCGTTCAACAACTGTACTAAGCGCTCCTTGACACTTGGTTCCAGGTTGGCACCCACTTTTACTTCTTTCCTATCCTCCTCTGTTCCCAAGTTGATGGTTTCTAACAACTCTTCATGAGGCAGAATAGCCCTCTCTTCTTGTTGCAAAAGTCTGTCTAACTCTCCCGGCACTTCATAATCTTCGTCAGCTTCGTACTCAGCATGATTGACCAAGTCTTCAGAGTTATCGAAGGCTAAAACAGAGTAGTCACCCATGGAATCTGGAGAGGATGGGTACCTGCATTTGTGAGTGTGGGTGTATGTAAGGGATAGCCATCCTTAAATAAACAAAATGTAAAAGGAAAGAAAATGAACACAACAGTTTATAGATGAAAAACGTCCAATGATTCATTAAAACATGGCATATGATAATGAAGAAGATCAAGCCCTTACAAATGGACTTACATGCCTCGGGCAAGGCATGAGGTGAAAATAGTGTGCAAATTGTTTAGTTATTACAGACCATAAATGGGAAATTGTTCAAAGATAAAATTACTGGTTGATAAAGGTGATGGGAATAAAATCCTTTGCTTCCCAGTTGCTTAAACCCCCTTCGACAGTCGGAAAGATCCAATCTTTAAAGTGGCTCTCTTCATCTTCATCTTCTACAGCATTGATTATATGGTGAGAGATCTTGACGGGTGGTCCTCCAACCTTGGAGCGACGCATAGCCTTTTGTCCTGCAGCAGTGAACCCTAATCTAAAGTTGTTCGTCTTATGGGAAAAATCAGGCAACTGCCCCCACACCGTGCTCTTCCCCTCTTTAATTACAGCCTCTGCGTCCTTGAGAGATTCCATCCTAGATACATGCTTGGGAACGATAGGCACCTCAACCATTATCTTCGCAACTGCTACCTCAGGAGAAACTTCCTCAAAATGTTGGAAAGGCGTTTCGATGAACTCGCCATCTAACTCCACATAGCGGAAGGAATTGAGATGACTTATCATGTACTCTTCCTCGCCGTGCACTGTTATAATCTTACCCTTAACAGGATATTTCAACATTTGGCGCAAAGATGAGGTAACTGCCCCAGCATAATGGATCCACGGTCTTCCTAACAAACACGAATATGAAGGACGGATGTCCATCACATAAAAGGTGGAGTTGAAAACTTTTGTGCCTACTTTAATAGGAATATCAACCTCTCCATGAACCATTCTTTTGGAACCATCAAAAGCTCTAACAACGATGTTACTAGGTTTGAGGGTCAATCCTTCGTAGTCCAAACGGTCTAAGGCTTTCTTCGGCAGCACATTCAAGGAAGAACCAGTATCAACTAAGACATGGGCGAGGGTGGTTCCCCTGCATTCAACTGAGACATGTAGCACGTCATTGTGTTTCCTTCCTTTGGGAGTTAAGTCAGCATTGGAAAAGCCAAGGCCATTATCAGCGGTAAGACTGGCCACACACTCCTGAAACTGGTCAGCCGAAGTCTCTTGGGGTACATGTGCCGCCTTCATGAATTTGATCAGGGCCTTAGCATGGGCCTCAGAGCAGAGTAGAAGAGCCAACATTGAAATTTTAGAAGGGGTCTGCCCTAACTGTTCCACAACATCGTAGTCACTTTTTCTGATTATTTTCAAGATTTCATCCATTTCTTTGAGTGGTTTCGGGGATAACCACAACATGAGCCTTCATCCTGACAGGCGCTTCTAGTATCCTCTTACCCTTATTCATAGTATCAACATATGGTCTTACTTCAGGAGTATCCAATTCTTCAATCATCGGGCCTTGCACAGATGGTCCAACAGGTACAAAAGCTTTCAAGGGTCCGAAAACTGCTCGAGGGGGAGCAATCTCCGGAGAAAAGATCTGGCCGCTGCGGGTTATCTTGCTTGTACCCACAATGTTCCCTATATCAGGGTCTTCTTCAGAATTCTCTTGGACTGCCTCAATTTGTTTGATACCATGATAGAAGATTTCTCCTCCATAGTTCCATGGTATCGTTTTGCTTGATTGGTACGGGACAGGTCCCGTCATGGTGATCTTTAATGGTACACATTTAGAGTTGGGCATAATCCTGACAGGCCTTTTGCAAGCCTTGGGATGATTGTCGGAAATGGTTATGATTGCAATATCGTTGGTTGAAGTAGAAAAAATAGCAGGAGTAACAGGATTGAAGGTATCAACAGGGGTTTTCTGGAAAAGTATCTCTTGGGTATCCATCAGGTGTTGGACACCTGACTTCAACATTGGGCAATCACCTCGTATGTTCAAACAAAAATAGCAGTCTTTACCACAACCAGGAAAGATCCCGGCTCTCATCAATTTCTCTTTAATCACAAGTAATGGTGTCAACAGGTCAACAACATCAGTAATATGAAGGTCCTTCATAACAGCATGAACATTATTACCGTGCTTGGGCATCGGAGCCGAAATAACATTGGGCTTCTCAGGAGTATCAAATTCTATTTCCTTAGCGTCAATCAAGTCCTAGATTTTGAACTTAAGCGCCCAACAACTATTGGTATCGTGCCCAATACTGTCGGAGTGGTAAGCACACTTGGCATTGGGGTGGTAGGATGGAGAGGAGGTGTTAGGGTTCTTTGGCGTCATGTTGATGCGGGTGAACTGCCGTTGTGGCCTTTCTACCCGTTGTTGATTAGGTCTCGACTGATTGTTACGAGGTTGATCATTTGACGAGTTTTGAATCATCACAGCCCCTACAGTTGGCTAGCGCTCGGTTCTTCCCTGACCCTTTTAAGAATACACAGCAGAGGCTTCCTTCTTAGCTGGGAAGGCTTTCTTAATAGCAGTGGATGTGGAAGTATCCTTCTGAATCTTGCCACTTTTAATACCGGCCTCGACCCTCTCGCCGGTCAAAATTAGTTCAGTAAATCCGGCGGAAGAACTCCCAATTAGATGATTGAAAAAGGGGCCAGACAGGGTCCCCAGAAACATGTCAACTAACTCCCTATCTGACAATGGTGGCTTCACCCTTCCAGCCAGATCACGCCACTTCTGGGCATATTCTTTAAATCCTTCATTGGAAGCCATCCCCATACTTTGTAACTGAGTACGAGTGGGCGCCAAATCAACATTGTATTGATACTGACGGTGGAAAGCAGCTGCTAAGTCTTCCCAATTATGAACCTCTGATCTCTCGAGTTGATAGAACCAATCTAGTTGCGTGCCAGACAAACTGTCTTGAAAAAAATGTACCCAGAGGTCCTTATCGGATGAATGAGGTTGGATCTTTCTGACATACGATCTCAGGTGCATCTTTGGGCACGACAGACCGTCATACTTGGAAAATGTTGGTACCTTGAACTTGGGAGGGATAACAATCCCAGCTACCAATCCTAGTTCTTCAAAATCCAAACCAGGGACCCTCTGCAACTGCATGGCTGCCAGTCTATCCTCAAGATTCTTATATTTATCATCCGCTGGAGGATGTTGTTGTTCGGAGTAGTCTTCGTCTTCTTCCTCCTCTTCCTCTTCAACCTCAGATTCAGAAGGTACAACAGCCCCTTTCCCTTTACCAGCCCCTTCGTCAGACGTTTAGGGGAACTCAAGAACCTTCCTAGCATTGCTCTCAAACCTTCTTCCAAAAGTGGCTACCCCAGGTCTCTTTTTCTTTTTCTCTTTATTCTTCTCCAACAGAGCTTTGAGGTCCTCTTGAACCTTTGCCAAGGTCATGAGGAGTTGCTGGAATTGTGAATTTTGTGCCTGCAGATCCTTTACCGTCTGCTCCAAATCCATCTTGCTGAAATAAACAGCAGAAAGATAAGGAAACCTGGTGTGAAGACCTGTTTATGCATATGATGAATGGTATGTTATTCATGTAATGCATTCAAGGATTCAGAAATTCAAATTTGTTGCAAACAAAAAGGAACGCACGTCATATTAAGAAGAAATTGTTAGTACATAAGTGCCCCATGGGCAAAATATTACAAAATTCTTAATGTAAAAAGACATTGCGCATCCTCTTTGGTGCGATGTAAGCGTTGAGAGTTTCCTCCTCATGAAGTCGGCGGGTAAGCTCCAAAACCTTCTTCTCACTGGCATAGAAGCTGGCTTCAAAAGTATTCCGTTCTTCCTTGAGTTGGATCCAACTCTTTTGCATTTCTTCCCATGATGTTGGCATGTCAGGATGTAGGATGGTGTATGGAACCTCTCCTTGCATAACAGGCTCTTTGATCACAGGGAAAATGTGAGGGTATGGCATCATAAGATTCTGGGCGCGGGTTCGTACCCACTTGAGATAAGGCTCAAGGGGGATGGAATTCTTGTGCCCCAGTGTCTTACTATCTACCTTGTTGGGCATCCTCCAAGCTCTGATGAATCTTTGTCGAAGTCCTTGCGCATCATCGTCGAAGTCAAAAACTAGGTCAGGAATCAGCATGTCATGAGGGCCATCTCTCCGAGCATATCCAAACTGTCTCAAAGCTAGACAGGGGTTGTAGGTGATGCCTCCCCTAATGCCAAGTAGTGGGACATTAGGAAATTCCCCACAACGATCAATGATGATGACATTTTCTCTGGACCGAGAACACCAATGTACATCAGAATGTGTGAGGGTCATCAATCGTTGTGACCACCTTAAACCATGCTTATTCTTCAAAACTGATTGTGGAAGGTGAGAAATAAACCACCTTGCTAGGAGAGGAGTACAACATATGAGATCACCTCTTTTCCTCATTGTTCGAGTGTAAAATGAGTGTAGGATGTCCCCAAGCAATGTAGGTATAGGATTCCTGGATATGAAAATCTTGACAGCATTCACATCTATAAGCTGATCAGGGTTTAGGAACAAGAGCAACCCATAGATAAGGAGTGCCACAATATCTTCAAAGGCTTGTAGATCAAGAGAATTCCAGCAGTCTTGGGCCTTCTCAAACAGAAACTTTGCCAAGAAACCCTTGACACCACTTCTGGTTTCCTAATGTCCCTTGATGTCAGATGGTTGCAAATGTAATGCTTGAGCAACATCTTCAGGCTTTGGTTCTTTTTCCGTACCATTGTAGGGTAGTTGATTAAGAATAGGAATTATCAAGAGTTGAGAAAATTCCTCCAAAGTAGGCACCAACTGGTAATCAGGGAATGTGAAACAGTGGTGTAGGGGGTCAAAGAACTGGAAGAGGACTTTCACCATGTCTTCTTCAATGTTGGAGTTGACCAAGTTGAGAAGTCTACCATGTCTTTCACTGAAGAGAGAATTCTCTGGAATCCTGGAAGTAAGCTCCTTGAGTTGAGGAGGGATTCTCACAAGGTTGACTTGAATTGTTTTCCTGCGAAGAGATTCCATGACCTACAAAACAAGAACAAAGATGAAGATCCAAACCCTTGAAATGGTTCGTGGATGCATATGATGCTTTATGATGTTCATGATGTATGCACAAGCACATGTACAGGCAAGTCACACAAAACCCTAGTTTCAGGCTTGCATGAGGTTTCATAGGTAAGTACCCTCTTGAGTTTAGTTGGCTCAAAACGTGTATTATAAATAGTAACCGGGTTCTAAGGAGCTCAATATCATTGGGTTGTTTTCTATGTTCATTGTTTTGGTTTAGCCACTTAACTAGCGACCAAAATATTCCAAGAAAACAACCCTCAATGAGTGTAGTATCGAGTATCTACCAACTTCGGACTGCACCAAAGCCGGTCATCTCACTACCCCTAATAAAAGGCCAAGATGGTCAAGTAAGGTTCTAAGAGTTCATTAGTGCTTCATGACATCACTCAGCGGCCCCGTATTCTCTTTGATTGACTCAAAGGCTACCGGTACTCACAAATATGTCGCACTAATATAGCTATTGCTTCAACCATGTTGGTATACCCGACACAGTTTCCATAACGTATTGCTATTTACCTATGAATGTTTCCCAAATCCGGGTGGAGGATTTCAAGCCCAAACAAGAGAACCAAATGTAAAGCAATCAAGGCAACCAATATAATCATGCAAAGGGTGATCTAATCCCTAAGGTTACTCCACTTTTAAAATTATCCCCAGCAGAGTTGCCAGTTCTGTGATACGGCGGGAGAACTGACTTGGGATTTTGTGTTTGTGTTTGCAAATGTTTCGGTTTAGCAAGAGTCGCCACCGACTTTTTATTTTATCCTAAGGAAAGGTCAAAAAGCACAGGAAAGACCTTTGAGATGTTTTCTTGGGTTCGTGGAGTAGATTATAGAAAGGGAAGGTATTAACACCCTTTCTATCCATGGTTATCCATGGGCTCTTAGTTACTTTCTTAGATCACTTGCCTTTGCTTTTCAATTGTTTGAAATGGTGCTTTGTGTGTGTGGTTTTGAAAATGCTTTGAAAAAAGATGCCTTGTCTAGGCAACCTTTGTAATGATTCTTATTTGAATATATACAAAGGTGTGTGTCTTTTTGAAAAGATACTTCAATGTTTTGAAAGTTGTTTTGAAATTGTTTTGAAGTTGTGTTGTGAAGTGTGTTTGAAAATGGCAAGGATGTTTCTGCAAGTTTTGATCAAGTAACTAAGAGTTGTCTACCCTATTTTACTCAAAGATCTTTCTTTTGTTTTTAACCCTTTTTAACAGTATTGTTTCGCCATTGTATTTGGTGAACAACCTTGCGTTAGGATGTTAAACGGGACAGGCGCGGGTCATTGTATAGACCATGATAGCAATTGTGTCAAGTATTTTTGGCAGTTTTCTTGAGGGACTTGATCATTTTGTTTAGGCAACTCAGATAGCGTCATCGAGGGACTATGATCTTTGTTTTGTTTTTGTTTTGCCAAAGTAACTTGACATGCCTATCATGGCCCATTTTTGAAGGCAACAAGTGGATTGTAACCCTATGGGTGCAAGTGTGCATTGTGTTCATTTTCATGCATTGTTATCTTGGATTAGGTCAAACTAATTACTGATTTTATTTTGCATACAAACCCTAAGTCTAATCATGAAATATTTGAAAGCTTAAAGGTGCGAGAATTTAAATTCTACACTATTACAACATGATATAGGGAGGGGGGTACAAATTTGAATTGGGGATTATTTTGCAAGAAATTAAATCCTAAATTATTACAACCAAATTGAATGTACAAGGCATAATATTTAAATAAATACAATAAATAAATATTAAATAAAATGTATTTATGCAAAAAGATTTTTATGTATGTAAAAAGTATTTTTAATGTGAAATGTAAACAAATAAAAAGTCAATTTCAATTATTTTGTTTTTTAGGGCAAAAACCCTAATTTCTTAAATAAATAGTATTATTTATTATTTATATACAATAATGTATCAATTTGTACAAAAAATAAAAGTATATTGTAAAAAAGGTATTTTTGGTATAAAATATTAATAGAAATAAAAATGTATTATTTTTTGTGTTTTTTGTTCTAATTATTTAATAAAATATATTATATAAGTATATATATGTATTAAATATATTAAATGTATAAAAGTAAAAATTAATTATTTACAAAAAGGTATGTATTTCAAGAAAATGTTTTCAAATGTGTATAAAATAATAAATGAAAATAAATATATTTTTTACATTATTTTTAAGTTTTAATAAAAAGAATATAAAATATTTAAACATTTTTATACTAGTAAAAATAAAAATAAATACCAAATAAATGCAAAAATAATATAAAAATAATTTTTGGCATTTTTTATATTTGGACATAAAATAATAAAGCCAGAATAAAAAATAAAAATGCAAAAATGACAAATATACAAAAATATGGGCCAGGGGGGTATGAACTGAAAATGCATGTGTGAGAAGCAAAAAAAAAACAGGCCCAACCCAGAAACAACTTCATCTTCTTCCTCAGTTCAGAAACACGCGCGTTCTGTGTATCAAATGCTATCTCCTCATTCCTTGCTTTTTTGACAAAACTCATAACATGAAACTTGTAGAGCATCAAACAACGAATCTAACCATATAAAAAACTTAAGCTAACTCTCAAAGACCAGAGAGAATTTCTCTGGCCCTAATTCTTAACCTAGTTTTTTCAGAAAGTTCATGAACGAAATTCTCCTAGCATGATTAATATAAATGAAAACTAAGCACATGTACGGTTTTAGGGCTATGAATACAACATCTTTCATTCACAAACCTAAGTCTAACTATTCCTAAATAGAGAGATAGAAGTTCATGAAATACCTGTTTCAGTTAACTTCGAGCTGGACAATGCAGCAACTTCCAAGGGTGTTTGAGGTTCTTTTGAGCTTGCCTGAGGTCCACTGAAGCTTTCCCAATGCTTGGTTTGTTTTGAAGTAGCCTGAATCGTGCTACAGAACTCAACCTGCAAAGCTTCCAAACAAAAATGGCAATGTTTATTAATGGAGTTACAGCAACTTGTGGATGGTCTGGATAGCTCAAGTATGTTGGTTGGAAGGTGTTTGAAGTATCTTTGGACCAAACACACGATAGAATTTGATGATGGCTTGCAAAATGCAGAACTGGCCCTGTTTTGCAAGAAAATGGGGATTTTGTGCACAAGGAGTTTTGAGAGGTCAAGGGCTCGTGTTTCTGGCTTTCTAGGGTGTATGAAACTTGTTTGACAACTTTGTTTTAGTTGGTTTTATCAGATGTGTGATCCTTTGTTTTTGACAAGTTTTCTTCTCCTTGAAGCAAAAGAGTGGAAGTGAGGTTATAGACTTGTATAGGCCATCCTATCACCCTGCACACAACCCTCTTAGCCCCTCTAGTTAGTGGATTTTTTTTTGCAGCATAAGATCTGGTTCAATGCTCTAGGATATTGTTTTGACATAAAGCAAAGTTCAAGCAAAAATGGCATTGTTACTTTTTCCATTTAAGGTTTAATCTAGTGTACAATACCCTAATGACCAAGACAATGCCTTGGCTCAATGGATTTGCATTAAATTATGGAGTACAAACTGGTTTAGAGTCCTGTAATTATGAACCAAGCTAGCTAGATCAGATTTGGCAAGTGGTATGAACATGTATTGGTCATGGATCAAAATGAGTTTTTGCCAACTTCAAGCATTCGATTCTCCCTAACCACAAAGGTGTTTGAGGAGTTATTGGATAATTTGGTAAGCTTGTAACATGTAATATAATCCATATTTGAAATGCAACTTGAAACTCCAAGTGGAACTATGTGAAAAATGGCCAAGAAGATGGGTTAAAATCCTGCCTAAACTAGGGCAAAATTTCTCTAAGTTAAAAGTTTTAGGTACCCTTGTTCCAAAAATCATAACTTGAGATACAAGCCTCTTTTGAGAAAACTTTGTGAATCAAAGTTGTAGAATTTGTGATGGACTACAAATTTCATGTTGTAAGTTTTGTTTGAATCCATTTTCATCTTGGTGAAAAAATGGGACAAAGTTAGGAAAAAATAAGAAAATTTTATAACTTAGAAAATTTCTAAGTTATGAAAATTTTCCATTTTAAACCCTAATTTGCATTTTTGGGTTTCTTGATGAATAATTTTCATAATTTGACATGTCTTAATGAAAAATGACCCTTGGCACTTGATTTTGACCAAAAAGTCAAAGTTTGACTTTTCAGTATATAGTCAAATTTTGATCAGTTGACTGAAAAATTCATCTGTCAATCCTATGCATTTGAGATCTTTTGAACTTGTTGAATGGGTCAAGACAATGTCATTGAGTCCTTGAGTCCATGGTTGAGCTTGATTTGCCATTGGTTAGGTCAAACAGTCAAAAATTGCCTTTGTACAGTCAAAACCCTAAAAATGACCATTTTGCCCTTTTGGTGATCTGATCAAATTTCTTGTGGAATTGTGATCCAAACTTGATCAAATGGTTCCTATGAGTTCATAATGTTGATGTGAATCAAATTTCATGAGGTTTGACTGTCAATTGGCCACAATTGACTTTTTTTCCCAATACAGCTGATTTCTAGGTCAACTGTCCAATTGACTGGGCAAAAATTTGAATCAGGGCTTGAAACTTGGTATGGACAAACTTATGAGTCCAACATGAAGTATGAAAGTCATTTTGGGAATTGTGGGTCAAAACATCATTGTGCAAACTCAAACCCTAATTTAGGTCAACAGTGCAAAGAGGTGTCTTGAGCAGAGCAAACCCTAGCTTGATCTTGAATTCCAAGAGTCTTGTGATGAGAAATGTTGATGAAATGAGAGGGAAAATTTTGGGGTACAACAATGTGTCTTTATGAATCTTTCCATTCTTTATACCGGCTTCTATCCTCTCTCCGGTCAATATTAGTTCAGTAAACCCTGCAGATGAACTTCCGATTAAATGATTGAAGAAGGGACCAGATAAGGTGCCTAAGAACATGTCTACCAATTCTCTCTCAGACAGAGGGGGTTGAACTCTTCCAGCCAAATCTCTCCATTTTTGTGCATAGTCCTTGAAACCTTCATTGGAAACCATGGCCATACTCTAGAGTTGAGTACGGGTAGGCGCCAAATCAGCATTATATTGATATTGCTTGTAGAAAGTTGCAGCAAGATCTTCCCAATTGTGAACATTATCCATTTCTAGTTGGTAGAACCAATCAAGTTGAGTCCCAGACAGACTGTCTTGGAAGAAATGCACCCATAAGTCTTTATCAGCGGTATGGGGTTGAATTTTCCTCACATATGATCAAAGATGCATTTTAGAGCATGACACTCCATCATATTTGGAAAATGTAGGCACTTTGAATTTTGGAGGAATCACAATCCCCGACACTAGTCCCAATTCCTCAAAGTCCAAGCCTAACACCTTTTGGATTTCCATCGCGTTCAACCGCTCTTCAAGATGTTTATACTTGTCATCGGCTGGAAGGTTCTGTTCCTCAGAGTAGTCCTCTTCTTCTTCCTCCTCTTCTGATTCTGATGGGACAACTGTTTTCTTGCCCTTCCCTTCTCCTTCACCGGATGTTATTGCAAAATCCAAAGTCCTTCTTGTCTGCCCATGAAATCTTCTTCCCATGTTTAAGACTCTGGTTACCTTCTTTGTTTTCTTCTTCCTCTCTTCAGCCAACAGAGTCTTCAACTCTTCTTGCCCCTTGGCTAGGGTCATGAGCAACTGTTGAAACTGCATATTCTGAGCATGGAGATCTTTCACTGTTTGCTCGAGATCCATCTTACTGAAATAAACAATAGAGAGATGAGGAGACTTGTTGCAAAATACCTGTTTATGTTATGATGAATGATATATGCATATGCAATGTTTTCAAGGATTTCAAAGATTCAAATTTGTTTTAGACAAAAAAGAAACACACGTTATATTAATAAGATAAAATTTGAGTACATCAATGCCTCTTGGGCAAAATAATACAAAAACTCTAAGATAGAAAAGTAGTGCGCATCCTCTTTGGTGCAATGTAGGCATTCAAAGTCTGCTCCTCATGAAGTAGCCTAGTGAGTTCCAAAACCTTCTTCTCACTTGCGTAGAATTGGGCTTCGAAAGTATCTCGCTCTCCTTTGAGTTTTATCCAATCCCTTTGGAGGTCTTCAAGAGATGTGGGCATGTCAGGATGTAGGATAATGTATGGAACGTCTCCCTCCATGACAGGCTCAATGACTACTGGGAGAATGGAGGGTTAAGGCATCATAAGACTCTAAGCGCGAGTTCGTACCCATTTGAGGTAAGGCTCAAGAGGGATGGAATTCTTGTGTCCCAAAGTCTTGCTATCTACCTTGTTTAGCATCCTCCAAGCTCGGATAAATCTCTGCCGAAGAACTTGATTGTCATTATCGTAGTCGAATACCAAACCTTGAATCAACATCTCGTGCGGGTCATCCCTTCGGGCGTAACCAAACTGTCTTAAAGATAAGCAAGGATTGTAGGTGATTCCTCCCCTAATTCCAAGTAAATGGACATTAGGAAATTCTCCACATCGGTCAACAATGATAACATTCTCTTTGGATCGGGAGCACCAATAAATGTCTGAATGCTTGAGCGTCATCAACCTTTGTGACCACCTTGAACGTTGATCATTCTTTAATACTAATTGAGGAAGATGAGAAATAAACCATCTTGCCAAGAGAGGAGTGCAACACATAAGGACACCTCTTTTCCTCATTGTGCGAGTGTGAAAAGAGTGTAGGATATCTCCTAGCAATGTAGGTACCGGGTTGCGGGATATGAAGATTTTGACGGTGTTGATATCTATGAGTTGGCCAGGATTTGGAAATAAAACCATCCCATAGATGAGGAGAGCCACAATATCTTCAAAGGCTTGCAAGTCTAAAGAATTCCAACAACTTTGGGCTTTCTCAAACAGAAACTTTGCTAGGAAGCCTTTGACACCACTCCTTGTTTCCCAATGGGTTGTGACATCAGATGAGTGCAAGTGTAGAGCTTGAGCAATCTCTTCTGGCTTTGGATCTCTTTCCATATCGTTGAAAGGTAGTTGATTGAGAGTGGGAATCCTCAAGAGTTGGGAGAATTCTTCCAAAGTAGGCATAAGTTGATAGCCGGGAAATGTGAAGCAATGGTGCAAAGGATCAAAGAACTGAAAGAGCACCTTCATCATGTCCTCATCTGTGTTGGAGGTGACCAAATTGAGCAGGAGACCACGTGTCTCGGTGAATGGAGAGTTTTCAGGAATCCTTGAAGCTAGCTACTTGAGTTGTGGAGGGATTCTCACAAGGTTGACTTGAATAGTTTTCCTGCGAAGTGAATCCATATCCTACAAAACAAGAACAAAGATGAATCCAAAAATCCTTGAAATGGTTAGTGGATGGATATGATGTTTATGTAGTCCATGATGTTATGTACAAGTATGCATATACAAGAAAAGCAAACAAGTCCTTAGTTTAGGCTTGCATGGAGTTTTATAGGTAAGTACCCTCTTGAAGTTTAGTTGGCTTAAACCTGTCCTAGTAATAGTAACCGGGTTCTAAAGAGCTCAATATCACTGGATTGTTTCCTTGGTCATTGTTTCAGCTCAAGCCTCTTTAATGGTGACCGAAATATCCCAAGAAACCAAACCTCAATGAGTGTAGTATCGAGTATCTACCAACTTCGGACTGCACCAAAGTCGATCATCTCACTACATCCTAAAGGCCAAGTTGGTCAAGTAAAGGTTCTAGAAGTTCATTAGTGTTTCATGACATCACTCAGCAGCCCCGTATTCTCTTTGATTAACTCAAAGGCTACCGGTACCCACAAATATGTCGCACTAATGTAGATATTGCTTAGACCATTTCGGTATACCCCGCACAGTTTCCACAACGTATTGCTACTTACTTATAATGTTTCCCAAATCCGGGTAGAGGATTAAAACCCAAACAAAGAACCATAATGTAAAGCATATGAGTCAAACAATGTAAGCAAGTAAATATGATCTAAACCCTAAGGAAACCCCACTTTTAGAATTTTCCCCAGCAAAGTCGCTGTTCTGGCGATGCGGTGGGAGAACTGACTTGATTGTTTTGCGTTCGATCACAAATGTTGCGGTTAGCAAGAGTCGCCATCGACTTTTCTTTTATCCAAAAGGAAAGGTGAAAAAGCACAGGAAAGACCTTTGAGATTGTTTCTTGAGTTCGGGGGGTAGATTATGAAAAGGGAAGGTATTAGCACCCTTTTCATCCATGGTTTTCCATGGGCTCTTAGTTACTTTCTAGATCACTTGCTTTTGTTTCAAATTATGCTTTGTGTGTGTAGCGGTAGAAATATGCAAGACTAAGCCATTGGATTGACTAGACTTTATACAAATCAAAATAAAAATCGCCACCGCGCTTTATTGTTTCCAAAGGAATGGGAAAAGAGCGAATAACCCAAAAAGAGGGGGAAAGATTCAAGGTAAGGGGGTTGGTTATGCAAAGGGAATGTATTAGCACCCTAAACATCTACGGTACTCCGCAGGAACCTCTTTGTAAAATCTGTATATTTTGGCTATAAAAATGTGTTATATAAAAAATGGATGGTGGAGGTGAGAAAAGAAATATTTTTATGATTTTTACACCCGCCGCAGTTGCGAACCTTTAGTGCCTACGTACCACCTTTCGTGCAATAGGGGATCAGGGTACACATAGTTCCTCTTTTAAAAATTTGAAACACAAGTGTGTTGGTTGATTTTATGAGATAAGACATTATCGCAATTGTCCGTGTGAAAAAACATATTTACTACCCACAATCATGAGAAAGGAGAATTTACATCATCTCAAAGTGGAGGATATGGATTAGATTTTAAAATCAACAATGCCTCACTCAACACCCAAGTGGAAAATATCTCACTTCACTACATATTGTATAAGTATAGTTGTTTGCATCACTACAAGGATTGACAAGAGTCTAATCTTTTGAGAAAAGTTTAAAGATAAAAGCCAAAGTGGCAAAATGGTTTGAAATGAGATTGATTGACTTTTAGTCTTCTCACAAAAAAAAGTCAAGGTATTATTAAATTGATTGAAATTTATTTATGAAAATGTTTTGAAGATGCATGAACCTAAGTCCAAGTTTATTATGAAAATGTTTCAAGTTTCAAAACAAGAAGAGTTTTTTTTTTTAAAGGAGGGAGAAGATTTTTGAAATTAAAGAAGATGGGAGGAGATGAAGAGGCTATCCTAAAGCATAAGGTAAAAGCTAGGGATAAGAACCATATAACAAACAAGAAGCCAATAATTGACATTATGAGTCAATATAGAATTCCTATTCTTCGGATTAAAACCAAGAAAGCAAATATATTAGACCTCTTGAGAGAACCAAACTTCAAGTGTATTAAGTCTTCGCAAAAATTGGGCAGAGTAACGGCTGTATACGGGTGAATTCCATATTACAAACAAAGATCGTAATCTCAATAACCTGCACACAAAACAAACAAACAACCCAATGTCTTGAGGTAAACCTCAAGAACTCCAGACAAAATATCAAATAAAGTCACAAAGTCTCCAAGATAGGCCAAGGTCTCTAATCCTAAGTCCAAGAAGTCCATCACTCCATAATGCAAAGGATAGTAACCATGTAGTCCAAGTATCATTAATGATTTTTATGGTTTATGTTGATTATTAGGTGTCTTTAAAAAGAAAGAAACTCTCAAGTGAGCAAAATAAAAATGACATAAAAGTAAATGCTCAAGTGAGCAAAGATGAAAATAGCATGAAATGTAAAATGCTAAAAGTAAATGGTACATAAAGCATGAAAATAAAAGCGTAAAGTAAAGTTAATTGTTAGTAATTAGTGGTTAGTTGGATGACCATCTTGAAACTTGCATTTGGAACTCATTAGAGGATTGGTAGAACCAAAGTCTCTACACAACAAGTTGCATTTTCTTTTTGTCAAGTATATCATCCATTTTGGAATTCTCACAAGGCAACATGTAATGATCAACGATGTTTAAGTGATCCGCGTTAACCAAAGGTGTTGTAGATCCATTAGAGGATTGGTAGAACCAAAGCCTCCACACAATGAATCTCAAGGTTATTGGATCAAAGAGATCAAATTAACATACTTGGGCTTGCAATCATAAGTTTGGGCCACGAATGATCATTTATTTGAATCGGGACAAAATTTAGCGCTATGTTAAGCAATCGTAAGTGGACTTATGTAGAAGTCGCACCTATTTTGAGGCCGGTCAATAGCAATCTATGTACTTCATGTTTGGATAAATGATATAGAGATCACCATCCCTTAACATGTAGCACAATTAAAAAATAAAGGGATAAGATGAAGAGTGAGGGAAATGATAAGCTAATTTGGATCACCATTTCAAAATTCTTTCATCTTTAAATTCAACCGCTCCTCTAGATGGATTAAAGCACTAAACATATCATTAATCCAAAGCACCAAAAATGAATTAAATAATTCACTCTTAGGTAGATTTGAATTGATGAACATTTATCCAACTTCATCTACATCACAAAGTCCATTGAGTTTAAAGACAAATTGGACATTTAAAATTGCAATCCAAACCAACAATCAAAAGGAGTGAGTAGAAAAATCATTTTGGATCAAAGCTTCCCCAAAACAAGGCAAAAAAGTGCATTCTGTCCCTGTGCAGTCGATTGCAGTAACTGTGCAATCGATTGCACATAGTGTTATTTTCAAAAAAATTATGTGAAACGCTTCTGTGCAATCGATTGCACAGTTACTGCAATCGATTGCACACTGTTACAGTAGCAAAAACAACATTTTAAAAGGGTAATTTCTTGTTCAAACTTTCCATCAAACACCTTATGATCATGGATCCAATTGAGCACTAAAATTCCATAAAATTATGAGAAAATAACACCATTGGAATCACAAAATAATTCTCAAAGAATCAAACCCAAAGATCAACAAGAGATCACATTGTGAAAGATGAATTATCCAACTTACCAAAGGTAGATCTAGAGAATTATCAAAACAACTTCAAGAATTTGCTTCAATTCAACCACAAGAATCAATTGACCAAGCTTGGATGTAGAGAATTGATGAAGAAAAAGTGTTTGGATGAGGTTTTAGCTCAAATATTAGTAAGCTTCAATGCAAAGCTTACTAACTTTTTGAAAATGGAGCTTTGAGTGAATTTGGTAGATGAAGAGAATTGAGAGATTTTTTAGCAAGGTGGATTTGGCTTTCAAAAGCTTGAAATTTGAATGAAATGAGGGCTCTATTTATAGAGTTTTAGGATTGGGATTAGTGGTAATTTGGTAATTGATTCTTGGAGCCAAAATTTGAATTAACGATAACTCTTTCAAAAATTAGAGCCAAAATTTGAATTAATGATAATTCTTTCAAATATTAGAGCCAAAATTTTAATTAATGATAATTCTTTTTAAAAATGAAAGATTGGCACTAAAGTTTGAATTAATGATACATCTTTCAAAAGTGAAGGAAAATTGGAGCCAAAATTTGACAAGTTTAAAATACTGATTTTTTTTAAAATTTTCACGCTGTGCAATCGATTGCACTACAGTGCAAATCGATTGCACAGTGTATTTTTTTCAAAAATGGTGCAAAATACACTATGTGCAATCGATTGCACTTTAAGAGCAATTGATTGCATCAGCGAAAAAAATGAAAATTTTTAATTCTTTTTCTTTGCAAATAGAGATTTTAGGAAAATAATACCAGAAATCCTTATTTGTCAGATGCTTCGACTTGGTACCTACAAAACAAAAAATATACAAAGACAAAGACAAATATTTTTTTTTTTGTATTTGATTAGAAGTTAGTCAACAACACATATACAAAATACACAACCAAGGTGCTTGGAGATTCCTCAAGAGCAAACTTAAAGATATGAGATAGAAAAAGAGGAAGAACCAACCCTAATGTGATCTTGTTATGATCGAGTTGACATGATATGATAGAGGAATCTTAGGGGCAAAAATTGGGGTACAACAATTGCCCTTATTTAAGTGTCTTCTATCTAGAGATACGAAGGTTACAAATCTTCGTGTCAACGCGATTGAAGATACTTAAATATAAAACAAGCCCTATTTTTGTCTCTAAGATGCCATGCAATGCTTATGATTATGGATGCATATGAACAGAACAAAAGAGACGCAAAGTAACACTAGGGATGCCACAAAAATGAAGAAAAAAAAGGAGAAAATCCACCAGGAAAATAAATCACTGGTGGACCAAAAGAATAGAACCAGAGAGGAGGATAACAAGCATCGACGTTCACTGCTGATGTCTACCAACGTTCACTGAAGGTAGAGAGAAGAAGATATACCGACTCACAGATGACGGTAAACTACCAACTCAATAGTTGAAGGTAGAAGAGAAAATATATCATGCCATCGCCGTTCACTGACAAGGAACTATCACCGTTCACTGATGATAGCAAAAAGATAAGAAACACCGACGTTCATTGCCGATGCACTACCAACGTTCACTGAAGGTAGATTTTGAAAATATCATACCATCGCCGTTCACTGACGAGGAGCCACCACCGTTCACTGATGATAGCAAAAAGATAAGAAACACCGACGTTCATTGCCGATGCACTACCAACATTCACTAAAGGTAGATTTTGAAAATATCATACCATCACCGTTCATTGACGAGGAACCACCACCGTTCATTGATGATAGCAAAAAGATAAGAAACACTGACGTTCACTACCGATGCACTACCAACGTTCACTGAAGGTAGATTTTGGAAATATCATACCATCACCGTTCACTGACGAGAAACCACCACCGTTCATTGATGATAGCAAAAAGATAAGAAACACTGACGTTCACTACCGATGCACTACCAACGTTCACTGAAGGTAGATTTTGAAAATATCATACCATCGCCGTTCACTGACGAGGAACCACCACCGTTCACTGATGATAGCAAAAAGATAAGAAACACCAATGTTCACTGCCGATGCACTACCAACGTTCACTGAAGGTAGATTTTGAAAATATCATACCATCGTCGTTTACTGACGAGGAACCACCACCGTTCACTGATGATAGCAAAAAGATAAGAAACACCGACGTTCACTGCCGATGCACTACCAACGTTCACTGAAGGTAGATTTTGAAAATATCATATGTTCCCCAAACTTCTGGTGTTTCACCTAGAACGGGTCTCAACTTCTTCCTTAACCAAGGAATTCCACCTGGAAAGGGTAATATGTAAGCTGTCTCAAATAAAGAGACTTCCACTTGCAAAGATTTCACAACGAGCAATTTTTGTGAATTTGAAAGTCTTGCCATCCACTGGCGTAAACTGATGACGGACTGCAAGCTAACCACTTATAGAGGAAATAGCAAAAAAAGTTACGTCGACTTGTACAGGGAAGCACGAGTTGCTCAAACAAAGATACCTGTTGCTTGTTATCATAGAGGATAAAAAAGAAACGACTTTCTGGGGATAGAAATGTGGCTTCCTGGGGAAAGAGATATGACTTCCTGGGGAAAGAGATATGACTTCCTGGGGAAATGCCACGATATTCCTGCTGAAGAGATAAAGTCTTCTCGTGCAAAATAAATGCACAAACCAAAACTCGAAGTTCTCGGAAATCCAAAGTAATTAATTTCGTCATGCAACCACGAATCCAATTAGAAACACACTAGAGCAAGACGGCCAATGAAGATACATCCTTTGAGAAATAAACTCAAGAGGGAAAACCGAATCCACCTAAGCAAGGAGCGCTGCAGGAAGGTTAGAACACTATGTCAATAAAATGATTTGTAGAAATGCATGATGCATGTATGAATGTATGAGTGATATCGTGTGTTGTACCCCAAAATTTTCCCTCCCATATTTCTCAAAACATGTCAAGAACAATCTCAAGTTGCTCAAGATGGCTTAAGAATTGGACAGTCAAATCATCTCCTAAGGCAGTCAATTCAAAATTAGGGTTTTGTGTTGCATCAAGTTCCGTACATACAAATGACCTCAAGTGCTTCCCAATGTCCTAATATGTTCTCAAGTTCATCCATGTCAAATTTCAAGCCTTGCAGAAGAAGTTTGGTCAGTCAATTGCTCAAGAGGTCCAAAAATCGACTATGCTAGGGCAAAAGTCAACTGTGACCTGCAAATAGTCAAACCTCAAGAATTTTTGTCAACATTCTCATTTTGAAGGATAATTCATCATTTTATCAAGGGTTGATCATGATTCATCAAGGATTTCTCAAAATTCATCAAGATTCAAAAGTTGCTAAATTAGGGTTTTGTAGGAAAAGTCAACTCAACTTTGACCAAGCATAACTTTCTCATACTTTATGAGAAATGACCCATCCAAAGCTCATTTTGAAGAGGATGCAATTTAATACAATCCATATTCACACCCCAAGATCAATAAATTCACTCACAAAAAGTTACAAATTTGGACATTATAGGTCATTTTTGAAAATCAACAAAAACACCTTTTTTTCCAAAGCTTACAACTTGAGCATGTAATATAAAAATGAGATGAGACAAAAAGGGTTGGTTATCTGACATCTCAAGGTTTCTAAAAAGTCCAAGAACACTTCCAAAAGTTCAAAATTGAGGAAGTTATGCATTGTTGAAGTTGAGCATTTTTCCAAAATTGCCAAAAGTCAACTGTCCTCAAAACTCCAATTTTTGACAAAAGGGCCCACTTTTTTCCACTTGATATGATCTTGTCACACCACACACGTGTCCTATCTTCAATTTCATGACCAATTATTAATTTTTCTATTTTATTTAATTTTTATTGATTTAATTCGTTTTAAATCAATATTAATTCAAATAAAATCCAAAAATTGTTGGAATAAGATTTTTTTGATCATTACAGGTCTTCATTATCATGATACACATAATCAAATTCGTGCCAAGGCAAATCATGCACAAAATCTTGGATTTGGAAAGAATTTGAAAGCCTTTAATGGAGGAATCAAATCATATCTCAATTCATCAATATACATGGATTCAAGCCCAAACTTTTAACCTAATGCATTCCTTATTACTCACACAAGCTAGGCATATCAAGAACAGAACCTAAGAGTTGCAGAAACGGCAAAACCAAATTGGAGAAAAAGCTTGAAAAAGTGGAAACTGAAATCACACTTAGGGCTCGATTCAATCCAAAAACTCAACACTATCTCCTTGCCTGAGGTCCACTGAAGCGATTGCCATCAAAAGCAAGTCCTGAAACCACCTGAAAAGCGCTGTAAGTGTCCACGAACATAGCTCTGAACCTGAAATCGTGAATCCATTTTCTTGCATCCTTTTGCCAAATTTTTTGTACATTCAAGTTTACCATTCAATTTCCAATCATTCCGCATTATTCAATTGGATTTTTGTAGCCTATATCTCCCTACCCGAACCAGGGTTTCGGAGGCTTGCATTTGGGGTTTCATTTTGCAGGAACAATTAGGACGAACCATGACCATAGGTGAACTCAAGAGGAGAAGATGATCACATCCATGTTCTTGGATGGTATTTTTATGGCCTAGAATGAGTTTTGGAAGCAAGCCACGGATCTTCCTGCGGATAAAAATCTGCAGGTAAGGAAACCAGGAATTTGTGAAGAAGACGGCTACGCGTCCTCTTCCTATTGGCTGGTTCAAATCAGCGCGCCATATTTTTTTTCCAGGCATAGTTGTTTGTTTCAAATATATTATTGTGTGTTTATTATCCTAACAACTATCAAGCGTTGGTGGAGTGGTTAGTGCGTTGGCCAATGAGCACCTGGGTTCGAATCCCAGGTCCCCCAATACATTTGTTTTCTTTTTCTTCAGGTACTCTCATGCAATGCTCAAAACGTAGTCCACCATATGCCTCAAAGATCCAGGCGCCAGATGGCCTCCAGGCCAAATCTGAAGGCTGGGATTGAAGGACCATTATATGTCCAAGTCAACAGGCGCATATGGAATCAACAAAGTCAAAGCAGGCTGGAACGAAAATGGGCCAAACAATTGCCAGACTCCACCAATTTGGGCCCATACCCCCCATTTGGTTTATTTCTTTTCTTTTCATATTTCTATTTTTTATTTTAATTATTTTATTTATTATTATTATTTAAATTACCAATTAACATTTTTCATAATAAAATCAAAACCACAAAAAATATTATTTTCATTAATTTCATTATTTTATTTTGTAAATAAATATTAATTAATTAACTTAGTTTTAAATAGGTGTAACCTTTAATATTTTTTGCAATAAATTAAAATCAATATAGAATTAGGTTTTTAATAATTTTAATCAATTTTATTTTATTTCCTTAAATATAAAAAAACCAAAAGTATTTTCATTATTTAATTTAATTAAATTATCAATTTAGTTTATTTCCATAAATTCAAAAAAATAATTAAAAAACATGCTTTCTTTCAAAAAAGGGTCAAAACCCTAAAAATGAGCCGTTTAATTTTCTCGCACGCGGCCCATTTATTTCCAATATTGTAATTGCTTCCAGTATGTAATAGCTTTTAATTAGGAATTTATTTATTTATCGCTTTATTTTTATTTTCCGCAATTTAAATTTAAAGGGTTTGTTTTTGGCGATGTAAATACCCGACGCCTTGTAATAGTTTAGATTTAATTTCCGCAAATTTAATTTTCACGACTATACAATGTTATATGTTTGATAATAGGGAATTCATGACAAGATTCAATGTATGAACTTAAAATCAACATAGATAACCCATGACATGTACAGATAAAATTAACCGAAATAACACACTCGCACATGCGCACTCTTAGGGTACACCTCACTTGGTTGCCTCGAACGTGGTCATTGAGTATAGGAAGTTTTAGAGGTCGCCCTCTTGTCCAAAGATCATAGTTGCCTCGAAACGGTTGCCTTGGAAAAATGATCTAGGATATTAGGGTTACCGCTAAGGCGTCCTAACGTTGCTTTAGTGACCACACGTCCCTTAATCGAATTGACCCGAAAACTCCAACGACGATGCTGCCTACTCCTCAATAGTGGGATAGCATTGTCTAAAGGACACTTGTACAGTTTAATTCCTTTTTCGAGTAGGTAGATGGTTCTTAAGTACTTGCTCCTTTTAAAACAAAACAAAAACTTTTCGCACTAACACCCCTTTCAAACAAAAACTCTTTTCAAACCCACAAACACAAAAGAAAAGCAAATTTTGAAAACACAATGAGCAAGTACCTAAGAGCCCGTGGATAACCACGGATAGAAAGGGTGCTAACACATTCCCTTTCTATAATCTACCTCCCGAACCCGAGAAATATCTCAAAAAGGAATTTTTCTGTGCTTTTGTCCTTTCCTTGTTAGATAAAATAAAAGACTGTGGCGACTCTTGCTTACCGCGACATTTTGCGAAAACAAATGCAAAATGCAAACCAGCATTCCAAAACAGTCAGTTCTCATTCCCACCGATCACATAACTGGCGACTCCGCTGGGGACTAAATAAGTGAGGTGTACCTTAGGATTAGATCACTGTTGTTTTCAATTGTTCGCTTTGTATGATTTATCTTTGTGGGCTTGTATCGGAGTTTCTATAGATCCTAACCCGGATCTGGGGGTACCCTTTAGGTAAGTAGCAATAAACTGTGAGGGAACTATCAGGCATAGACCTACACGGTTGAAGCAGTAGCTACGTTGGTGTGGCACTTTAGTCTGTACCGATATCCCTTGTGTTGGAACGAGGAGAATATGGGTCTTCTAAGGCGTCATTAAGCACCAACTGACCTTAGAACCTTAAATTGACCAACTTGGCCATAGAACAGTAGCAGTATGCTACACTCATTGAGACTAAACTCTCGCGATGATTTCGGCCGCAAGAAAAGGTTGCTAAACTGGAATTATAACCGATTGAGGGTAGTCAGTGATATTGAGATCCTCTAGAACCCGGTTACTATTTTTAGGACAGGTTTAAACCAACTGAACTGAAAGAGGGTAGTACCTAAGCTCCTTGCCAGCCTGAAATCTAAGGGCTCTCTGTGTGACTTGTGTGCCTTTACCATGTTTTCTATTTGTGGATACTTGTGGTGTGCTTATTATCATAACATCATGACATCATAACATTGCATACATCTTGCATAAGGACTAACCTATTTCAAAGATATGAGGGATTCATCTTTGTTCTGTTTTGTAGGTCATCATGATGCCTATGCGTAAGAATACTATCCGGATCAACTTTGTCCAAGTACCTACCTTGCTTAAAGAGTTGGTTGCCAAGATGCCTGACACTACTTCCTTCATCAGGAGGCATGGTTCTCTTCTCAGTTTGGTCACTTCCAAATTGGACGAGCAGATGATGAGTGTTCTGGTCCAATTCTATGATCTGTTGTACCATTGTTTTACTTTTCAAGACTATCAGCTGGTTCCCACCCTAGAAGAGTTCTCTGAGCTGCTCGGTATCTCTGTTCTGGAGCAGACCCCGTTTACTGGTTGGGAGAAGACCCTTAGGCCCGAAGAGATTGTTGCAGCCCTTCATTTGACCAAAGAGGAGGTAATGGCTAATTGGGAGATTAGGAGTGGAGCAAAAGGCTTTCTGACTAAGTTCTTGGTTGGCAAGGCTAACTACTTCTGGGATAGCCTAGACTTTAAGGTGTTCGAGCATATTCTGGCTCTTCTGATATATGGCTTGGTACTGTTTCCGAATCCTGACACTTTTGTTGATGTGAATGCCATAAAGATCTTCATCTCTCAGAACCCTGTACCCACTCTCTTGGGTGACATTCTTCATCAGCTCTATGCTCGTACTGCCCGAAAGCGGGGAACCTTGATGTGCTGTGCTCCTTTATTGTCGAGGTGGTTTATTTCGCACCTCCCCAAGTCAGTGCTGAAGAACAAAGAAGGAATGGGCTGGGCTTATAGGGTGATGTCTCTCTCTCATAATGACATTATCTGGACTCTCAAGGGTATGGATGAGGTGACTATCATTGATCATTGTGGAGAGTATCCTAATGTTCCATTGATAGGAACCCATGGAGGGATTTCTTACAACCCATGCTTAGCTCTCCGTCAGTTTGGAAGAGCCAGAAGAGAAGGACCTCATGAGCTGCTAATGCCTCATATCATCTTTGATTTTCAAGGGGATAGCGACGAGCAACGTCGTAGATTCATAAGGGCTTGGGACAGAGTTCACCAATCTGATCCACGTGAGCTGGGCCCAAAGACTTCTCTGCCAATGGAACCATATCTCAGATGGGTCTGCATCCGTGCCCAGAAGCTAGGTATGCCATATGAAGCCGTCCGGCCTGTCACTCTTGAAGTTGCTAATGAAGAAGGGGTTCTGCCAACCATCCTCCATCCTTATATGCCCACTGACCTTGGGGCACTGAAGAGATCTTGGATGCAGCTGAGGGATGAACGGGATTCTTACCGAGAGAAGTTCAACGAGCAAGAGCAGAAGATCCAGAAGCTGACTAGGAAACTGGAGAACAAGCGGATTCTTAATGACTATGTACGCACTGATAAGAAGAGACCATGGGAGCATTGATAGGCCTTTGATGATTTCCTTTCCAATTTTATTTTTACTTTTCAGTATTACCGTTCTTGTAACGCCTTAGGGGCAATTTGTGAACAATTTGAATTACAAAGTTATCTAATAAAGTGTGTTTCCTTTCTTGTTTATAAATTTGAATCTCAATTGTCTTTGAAATCATAATCATACGCATTTCATCCCATGCACTTCATAAACAGGTACCCTTTACAGGTCTCTTACCTTTTTCGCTGTTTATTTCAGCATCATGTCTGCTGAGACTTCAACTGAGCAAGCCATCAAGGCCCTCTAGGCCCAGAATGCCCAATTTTAAGAGTTGTTCATGAGTCTAGCTAAAGGTCAGCAAGACCTGAAGACCCTGATTCTGAAGGAGAAAAAGAAGAAGAAGAAGAAGAGGACTGTCTTGTTCAACACTGGTCCTAGGTTTGGAAACAGGCTACGGGATGAAGTTGATTTGACCACCTCATTTGGAGGGAAAGATAGTCCACAAGAAAGGAGGGCTCCTAGCCCTGTGGTCTCTGACAACGAGACAGACTACGATGAAGAACAGTATCCTCCGGCCGAGGATAAATACAAGCAACTAGAAGACCAGTTGAGTGCTATGGAGGTTCAAAAGGTGCCTGGTCTGGACTTCGGCGATCTAGGTCTATCATCTGGGGTGGTGATTCCCCACAAATTCAAGGCACCAGCTGTGATCATTGGATCTGGAACTGACTGTTTAACGCTGGTTCACGAAATGTCGCGGAAGCAAGAGTCGCCACCGTCTTTTATTTTCTCCAAATGGAAAGGACAAAAGCACAGAAAAATTCCTTATAGAGATTGCTCTCGGTTCGGGAGGTAGATTATAGAAAGGGAAGGTGTTAGCACCCTTTCTATCCATGGTTATCCATGGGCTCTTAGATACTTGCTAACTTGTGTTTTCAAAAATGGTTTGTTTGCTTTTCAACTGTGGGTTTTAAAAAGTTTCTTTGAAAATTTCAGTTCGACTCTTGTATCGGTCCTCAAGAGTGTTTGAAAAATGCTTTCGAAAGCTTTTTGAAAATGTGTTGGTGTGAAAAGTATTTTTGATTTGTTTTGTTTTGAATTAGAGCAAGTATCCACGAGTCGTCTACCTACCCTAAGGAATTCGTCTGTGTAAATGTCCTTTAAAGTAGTGCCATCCCACCATTGAGAGGTAGGTAGCACCACCGTTGGACGTGTTCGGGTCAATTCGAGGTTCGGGACATGGTGATCACCAGAGCAATGGGAAGACACCTTAGAAGCTACCCTCATGCCAGGTTCCCGGATCATGAGGACTTACTAAGATATCCTCTACTCGACGATCACCTTTCGAGGTAAGGCAACAGTGAGGCGTACCCTAGGGGTGGTGTGTGATTTGTGTGTCAGATTCAGATATTTTATCTTGTCATATTATTGGTGATCTAGCGTTTGTTTTTATTTTTGTCCATTCATTCTTGCATGCATTCGTTAACAGTTAAAAAATCGCGAGAAGGTAAAAATTCTAAGCTATTACAAAAGGCGCGGGTCCACATCGCCAAAATTTCCAGAACCCGATTTGACAGAAAAAATAAATAAATAAAGTACACTAAAGTGCGAGAAATTAATTACACGGCTTTGGGAGAGATACATAAGTAACCAAAAGAAAAAGAGATAAATATGCGAATTGAAATTTAAATTAGAAACGAGGGCGTTGGACCCTTTTTTGATGAAATTAAATTATTATGATTAAATTAATAAAATTAAAATGAAAAGAAATTGTCTTTTTGGTATTTTTGTATTTTATGATTTTAATGAAAAAGAATTAATTAAAATAAAATGCTAACCCTAATTCTAGTTGTTTTTAGTTTATTAAGAAAAGATTAAATTTTAACCTAATATTTAACCTAATTATTTACATGCCATTTAATTATAAAAATAAATAATAGGAAATATTTAATTATTATGAAAGAAAAGAAAAAAAGGATAAAAATGATTATAAACCCTAATTCTACCAATTTTAGATTTTTATTAAGGAAAATATTACAATTAAACCTAATTTAATAACTAAAATTAATTAATGCAATTTATTTACAAAATAAAAATATTTATTATTTTTTTATCTTTTCTGATTTTTTGTTATTTTTTGTGTTTTTTATGAAAATGATTAAATTACAAGAATTAATAAAAAGAATAATAATTGAAATAAAAATAAAAAATAAAAAATAGTATTGCAAACCTAAGGGGGGTGTTGTCCCCAGTTGTGAGGTGAAGCCCATCAATTTTGAGCCCAAATAAGTCTGGTCTGATTGACTTTCCAGGAAGTATGCACATACGTTGACCAACATCCATCATGCTCTTCCAATTAGAACCCTATGATCCATCTCAATAGGCACGTGGACAGACTGATGTTGAGGATGTATGATGCGTCTTCACACTGAAACTGCACACAAGCATTGGATGAAAAATAATATGAAAGGGGGTGGGACCTGGGGCTCGAACCCAGGTCCTAGAGATCACCAGCGTGTACGCCTGCCAACTGCTCCACTTCATCTTTTTGTATATTACATAACAAACAAATAATATAAGCGAATATAATAATTAATGGATTTCTGGCGCGAATTTTTGAACGAACCAATCAACATTTGCCACTGCATCGTCTTCTCCATGGCTTGTTGATTTCCTGAAACACAAAGAAACATTGGCAACGGTTTTGAACCGTTCCCTCAGACACTATTATAAAAAATAGCGATTAGCTCAGGGTGGCTCATAAATTGAGCGCGACCCCATCACTGAGTTTGTATGAAGGTCCTGATCTTGATGGTCTGGGTCTTGTGCTCCAATTTTCCTGGATAAGAGAATCCCTAATTTTGCAAGCCTGAAAACCTAGGATGCTTTAATGGCGATTTCGCGTGTGAGTGATAAAAATACAATTAAACTGCACAGTTAGCCTCATAATCATATAAGGAACACAAATCAAGCATCAAAAACTATGAAAAATGTATGAATCGAAATGCAAGAGTATCAAATATTTTCTGTACAGGGTGAGGTCGTTCTCACGTTTCTGGGGGTGGAAGCTTGTGGTTTTGATCCAAATGCGTTGCTTGATGTCCCAGGAATGCAATGGAATCAGTGTTGTGGCTTGAAACGACCTCTAACCTTGTTTTCAGTTTTGAAATTTTTAGGTCAAAAGTGTGAGTTTGATAATGGAGTTTATGCGCAGCTAAGGGTTTAAAGGCATGAGGGTTTGCATCCTTATATGTGTATGAATGATTAGGTCAAAGAAAATTGATCCAAAATCCATGAATTGATGAATATGATATTTGATTTTTAAACCATGATTTTCAAATCTTTTTTCATGCAAACTTCTACCAAATCATGACCAATTCAATTGATTCTTTCTATATTTGGTTAGGCACGAAATCTTGGAGATATTATATGCATAAAAAGATTGAAAAACCTAGGTTTAGTATTTTCATGTATTTTAATTAATTTAAATGAATTATTAGTAATAAAAATCCAAATAAATAAATAAAAAATGAAGAAAAACTTCCCTTTGGGCCAAACGGTCGTGCACATGCCTTGGATAATGAATTGTGGAAGAAAAAGAGGCCCATTAGCAATTTTAGGTCATTTGAAGCAATGTTGACTTTTCAAAATATCCAAACATTTCCCAACTTCCACAAGGCATAACTTGCTCAATTTTTAAGATTTGCTCATGTTCTTGGATATTTTGGAAAGGTCTTTGAGTCCTCTAACCAATGTATTTGGTCCCATGTCATTTTGATTTACCAGTCTCAAGTTACGGCCTTTGACTTAAAGTCCCTTTTTGTTGACTTTTGAAAATGACCTATAATGTTGAAATTGATAACTTTTTGTGAGAGCATTTCTTGGACTTGAAGTATGAAGATGAGTTGTAGTAAATGTATTTCTCTTCAAAATGAGCTTTGGATGGAATTTTTCTGATAATCCATGTGAAAGTTATGCCCTGGTCAATTTACAGTTGACTTTTTCAGCTGTCCAAATAAGGAAACTTTTGCATCTTGATGATTTTTGAGCCAAGCTTTGAGAATCATGATCAAGCATTGATCAAATGATGTTTGTGGCTTCAAAATGAGATGTTGACCAAAAATTTGAACTTTTGACTGTCAAATGACCATTTTGCCCCTACAGTTGACTGTAGTGTAATTAGGGTTTTGACTGTGCAATTTTGTGCTGAAAGTCTTGAAACTTGATATGAGGATGCTTGACCATATTTGTAGGCATGTGGGACTTGATTGGACCCTTGGAAACTTCATTTTCTTGATCAGAACCAAAACCCTAATCTTGACTGTTATGAGGCCCTTGAACTGTGCAACCCTTGGGGAATTTTGAAGCCTGACTTGGCAATTTCTTGAAGAATATGGGAGGGAAAATTTTGGGGTAAAACACCAGCCTTCGCTAAGTATGATAGAGTTTCTTGTCCGAAGCTGCACCTCCGGTCATATGTGAGGAAGATTCAGCCGTACACAGCTGATAAGAACCTGTGGATCCACTTCTTCCAAGACAGTCTCTCAGGGACTCAGCTTGAGTGGTTCTATCAGTTGGACGGAACCAGTATCCATAGTTGGGAAGATTTGGCTACTGCTTTCTATAGGCAGTATCAGTACAACTCCGACCTCGCTCCTACGCGTACCCAACTCCAGGGTATGTCAATGGGAACGGGTGAAGGATTCAAAGATTATGCTCAAAAGTGGAGAAACCTCGTCGGAAGGGTACAACCGCCCTTAGCTGATCGGGAACTTGTTGACATGTTTTTGGGGACCCTGTCTGGTCCATTTTTCAACCACTTGATTGGAAGCTCTTCATCTGGGTTTACATATCTTATTTTAACTGGTGAGAGGATTAAGGCTGGTATTAAGGTTGGTAAGATACCGAAGGGTGCTTCATCAAGCACCGAGAAGAAGCCGTTTAAGAAAGAGTCCAGTGCTGTCTACAGTGCAAGAAGACAGAATAAACCTGAACACCGCCAAGCTATCAATGTGGTTGTTATTTCAAAACCTGCTGGTGCTCCTCAGTACAACAATCAACAAAAGGACGAGAGACCTAAGAGGCAATTCACTCGTCTCAGCATGACCTTATCTCAGATTCTGCCACAGTTGCTGAAGACTAATCTGGTGACTCTAAGGGAAGCCCCAAATAATTCAAATACAACATCACCAAGGTATAACCCTAACACCCGTTGTGCTTATCACTCTGATAGCCCAGGGCATAATACAGATGATTGTTGGAGTCTGAAAAATAAGATATAAGACTTAATTGATGTGAAGGAGATTGAGTTCGAGGCGCCCGAGAGGCCTAATATTGTGACCGCTCCCATGCCCAAGCATGGAGTGAATGCTATAGAGGAAGACTTGTTTGTAGTTTCTGTGGATGACATTGTTACCCCTCTGATGACTGTCAAGAAGAACCTCTTGCTAGCTGGTTTATTTCCGGGCTGTGACGAAGGTTGCTGTATGTGTTCTGCCCGTCCAAATGGTTGTCCGCTTTTGAAATCAGGTGTCCAGCACCTGATGGATAGTAAAGAGATTTTGTTTGAGAAGACTGTTTTTCCCTTAGTTCCTTCTGAAGAAGTTGCCATCATTACCATTTTCGACAATTCTTCCAAGCCTCCCTCGAGGAAGCCTGTTAGAATTACATCTGTTCCAAGAATCGCACCTGTGATCATCACCGTTCCGAGGCCCATCCCCTATACCTCTGATAAAGCTGTCCCTTGGCACTATGGGGCTGATGTTTATTTTCATGGAGTTAAGCAAGAGTTGGATGCTGGTACTGTCATCAGCAACATTACTGGACCTGCTAAAGTCACCCGCAACGGAAGACTTTTCTCACCTGATATTGCTCCACCAACAGCCCGAAGACCTGTTGTTATTACACCTGCCAGTGTACCCGCCACTATTCCTGATCAAGTTCCTATTCTTACCCCTACCACCGAGTCATCTGACGCTCGGGGCAAAGGGATCACCACTGATGTGCCTGCCCAGACAGAGGCATCGAAGATAATTACTGTTGAAGCTTCTAAACAGGAGATGGAATAGATCCTGAAGATTATTAAAAAGAGTGACTATAATGTAGTTGAACAGCTGGGGCAAACCCCGTCTAAGATTTCTATGTTGTCACTATTGCTGTGCTCAGAGGCCCATTCCAAGGCTCTAATTACCTTTCTGAAGACTGCCCACGTACCACAAGAGACATCAGCTGACCAGTTTATAGATTGTGTGGCTAATTTAACTGCTGATAATGGATTGGGTTTCTCTGACGCCGACTTGACTGCTAAAGGGAAGAATCACAACGATGCCCTGCATGTCTCCATTGAATGCAGGGGCACTACTCTTGCTCATGTGTTGGTGGATACTGGTTCCTCATTGAACGTCTTGCCTAAAAAAGCTCTAGACCGGTTGGATTGTGAAGGGTTGGAGCTGAAACCAAGTAACATTGTTGTCAGGGCCTTTGATGGGTCTAAGAGGATGGTGCATGGAGAGGTTGATATCCCGATCAAGGTTGGTTCTCAGGTCTTCAATTCTACATTCTATGTGATGGACATTCGGCCATCCTACTCTTGTTTGCTGGGTCGTCCATGGATCCATAAAGCTGGGGCCGTAACCTCGATGCTTCACCAGAAGCTGAAGTACCCGGTCAAAGGGAAGATTGTGACAGTACAAGGGGAGGAAGAGTACATGGTCAGCCACCTCAACTCGTTCCGATATGTAGAAATGAATGAGGAGTTCATTGAGATCCCATTTCAGCACTTTGAAGAGGTTCCCCAGACACTAGCATCAGTTGAGACTGTGGTTGAAGATTCTCCTATGAAGATGGCTTCCTTAAAAGATGCCCGAGCTGTTATTGAGAAGGGTGAGTGTGCAAATTGGGGCCGACTCCCTGATTTTACACAGAAGACTAACAAGTTTGGTTTGGGTTTCACTGCAGAAGCTCAAAGGGCTGTTCAGAATACCTCCCGTGTTCATCAGCAACTCAGGAGTGAATGCCATTGAAGATGATGTGGAAGAGTCTGAATTCGACAGTTTGATCTATCCTACGACCGACGGTGGACCAAGAAATTGGACAGCAAAGGACTTCATCCCTATTACTTTTGTTACCCAGTAATGAAACTTTTCTTTTGAATTTGTAATAGACAATGTTTTAAACTTTATGGCCCGGTGTCTTACTCGGGGCACTGTGGCTTCATTTGTGAGGGCTTTTGTGTGTCATTTTCATATATCATTAATAAAAGCATTGGACGTTCTTGAATTTCAAATCTTGCGCTCCTTGTCTTTCTTTATTATATATTTCAAAACAACTATTTTACACACACTCACATATACAGGTCCACACCCACTCTGGATCTCACTGGTAACGACACTGCTACTGCCAGTTATGACTTTGAAAATCCGATCAACTTAGCCGAAGACGAAGGTGAAGATGATTGTGAAGTGCCTGGTGAACTTGCAAGACTGCTACTCCAGGAAGAGAGGGCTATTCAGCCACATGAAGAACCATTAGAATCAGTGGATCTGGGTACAGAGACAGATAAGAAGGAAGTCAAGATTAGTGCAAATCTGGAAGCTAGTGTGAAACAACAGTTGATTCAAATGTTGCGTGACTACGTTGAGATCTTTGCTTGGTCTTATGAAGATATGCCTGGTTTGGATACTGATATTGTGGTTCATCGCCTGCCTACCAAGGAAGATTGTCCCCCGGTAAAACAGAAGGTCCGCCGGATGCGCCCAGAGATGTCTGAGAAAATCAAGGCTGAAGTTATGAAACAGTTTGACGCTGGTTTTCTAGCAGTTACTTCTTACCCTCAGTGGGTGGCCAATGTGGTTCCTGTGCCGAAGAAGGATGGTAAGGTCTGAATGTGTGTTGACTACAAGGATTTGAACAGGGCAAGCCCCAAGGATGATTTCCCTCTACCTCATATTGATATTCTGGTTGACAACACTGCTCAACATAAGGTATTCTCCTTCATGGATGGTTTCTCCGGTTATAATCAGATTAAAATGGCTCCCGAAGACATGGAGAAGACAACCTTTATTACTCAGTGGGGTACCTTTTTCTACAAGGTCATGCCTTTTGGGTTGAAGAATGTTGAGGCAACATATCAGTGTGCCATGGTTGCTTTGTTTCATGACATGATCCATCATGAGATCGAAGTATATGTCGACGATATGATTGCAAGGTCCCAGACTGAGGAAGAACACCTTGACCATCTGCAGAAGCTGTTTGACAGACTGAAGTTGTACAAGCTGAGGTTAAACCCGAACAAGTGAACCTTCGGGGTGAGATCTGGTAAGCTACTGGGTTTCGTCGTAAGCGACAAAGGTATTCAAGTGGATCCGGCAAAAGTGAAAGCTATACAGGAGATGCCAGCTCCCAGGGCAGAGAAAGAAGTCAGAGGTTTCCTGGGACGATTGAACTACATTGCCCGATTCATCTCGCACTTAACTGCTACTTGTGAGCCAATCTTCAAACTGCTGAAGAAAGATCAAGTGGTACGTTAGAACGATGAATGCCAGGCCGCTTTCGAAAGGATTAAATAGTATCTCCAAGAGCCACCCATTCTGATGCCACCAGTTGAAGGGAGACAGTTGATCTTATGCTTGACAGTACTCGACAACTCAATGGGGTGTGTGTTGGGGCAACATGACGAGTCTGGCCGAAAAGAGCATGCAATTTACTACCTTAGCAAAAAGTTTAACGACTGTGAGACCCGATACTCACTGCTCGAGAAAACTTGTTGCACTTTGGCATGGGCTGCTCTCCGGCTGAGACAGTATATGTTGACTCACACTACTCTGTTGATATCAAATATGGATCCAATCAAGTGCATCTTTGAAAAGCCTGCCTTGTCCGGAAGAATAGCAAGATGACAGATGATCTTGACTGAGTATGACATCTAATATACGACTCAAAAGGAAATCAAGGGAAGTGTATTGGCAGACCATTTGGCACATCAGGCAGTGGATGATTACCAGTCTATGAACTTTGAATTTCCGGACGAGAATATCATGTTGATAACTGATTGTGAGACACCTGGACCGGATGAATGACCTGAGGAAGGATCCCGATGGTCTATGTACTTTGATGGAGCTTCGAACGCTTTGGGTAATGGCATTGGCGCCGTGATCATATCTCCTAAAGGCTCTCATACTCCGTTTACCGCCCGACTATGTTTCAACTACACCAACAACATGGCGGAGTATGAAGCATGCATTATGGGTCTTCGAGCAGCAATTGACCTAAGGATTAAGTTTCTGAGTGTCTTCGGAGATTCCGCTCTCGTGATCAGTCAGATCAAAGGCGAGTGGGATACGAAACACCCAAATCTTATTCCTTACAAGGAGTATGTGTTGACGTTGCTTCCCCATTTCGAGGAGATCACCTTTGAACACTTCCCCAGAGAGGAGAATCAGTTAGAGGACGCGTTGGCTATGATGTCTTCTATGTTCAAAGTCAATTGGGACAATGAAGCTCCCCAGATCATCATTGAAAGATTGGATGAACCTGCACATTGATGTAATCTTGAGACTGAGGAGGTAACAGAAAAGCCCTGGTATCATGAGGTGAAGAGGTATCTTGAAGCTCAGGAATACCCCGAGGGTGCATCTGTTAATGACAAGAAGTTTCTGAGGAGGTTTGCAGCAAAGTTCTTCATCAGCAATGACATCCTTTACAAGCGTAACCATGATTCAACCTTACTGCGTTGTATGGATAAGAATGAAGCAGAAAGGATCATGGAGGAGTTACATGAAGGTACTTTCGGGACTCATTCCAGTGGACATACCATGGCAAAGAAAATCCTTCGGGCAGGATATTACTGGTCCACAATGGAAGCTGACTGTTATCAGCATTCTCGGACATGTCACAAGTTCCAGGTCTATGCTGATAAGGTGCACATACCTCCAGTTCCTCTGAACATCTTGACGGCTCCTTGGCCTTTTGCAATGTGGGGCATTGATATGATCGGCGAGATCATACCTACCGCATCTAACGGGCATCGTTTCATCCTGGTAGCGATTGATTACTTTATGAAGTGGGTTGAAGCAACTTCCTTTGCTACTGTAACCAAGAACGTCGTGGCACAGTTCATTCGGCACAACCTGATCTGTCGATATGGTGTACCAGAGAGGATCATTACGGACAATGGTACCAATCTCAACAACAAGATGATCACTGAGCTCTGCGAGCAATTCAAGATACAGCATCACAACTCTTCTCCCTACCGACCGAAGATGAATGGGGCTGTAGAAGCGGCTAATAAGAACATCAAGAAGATTGTGCAGAAGATGACAGTGACATACAAAGATTGGCACGAGATGTTACCATTTGCTCTTCATGGGTACCGTACCTCAGCTCAGACGTCAACAGGGGCAACACCTTATTCCTTGGTATATGGCATGGAGGCAGTCTTGCCTATTGAAGTTCAGATACCCTCTCTTTGGATCATGAAGGATGCAGGTTTAAGCGAAGATGACTGAATTCAAACCCAGCTTGATCAACTGAACCTAATCGATGAAAAGAGACTCACTGCTATTTGTCATGGTCAGACGTACCAAAAACGGATGATCAAGGCATTTAACAAGAAAGTCAGACGACAAGAGTATCAAGTTGGGGACCTGGTAATCAAGTGCATTATTCTACCTCAAGGTGATCCCAGAGGCAAATGGACCCCTACTTATGAAGGGCCATTTGTGGTTAAGAACATTTTCTCAGGAGGAGCTATGATTCTAACCACCATGGATGGTGACGACCTTCTTCACCCTGTCAATGCAGACATAGTGAAAAGATACTACGCATAATCAAAGACCCGCTAGGTTGACTGGCCTAGGCAAAAATAAGGGCTTCCTGGTGAACCAAAAGGGTTCGGGCAAAAATAAGGGATAAAAATGAAAAATCTGTACACCCGGCAAGTCGGAAACCTGAAAAGGCGGCTTGGGCAAAAAAGGGTATCCCGGTGGACTGAAAACCCGAAAGGGCAGTCTAGGAAAAAATTAGGTATTAAAGCGTAATACTATGTCTCATTGGATCACCCTGCATCCAGACTTCGGTATCAACTATCAAACTCGGAAGGCACTGATCAATCTGATTCATCTTCAACCAACGGCAAAGCGATGAGATGCTCGAAGACATAAGGGCAATAGCGGAGTTGGAACCCAGTGGGATTATTCACATAGCTGTTTTGTTTTCTTTCCACAAATTGTATAAATTCATTTTGTTCGGCGGCGTTCTCTTACTAGGGCGTCAGCCTCTTGTACAAAAACGCCTATTTACAGGCAAACTTCAAAATCAATGCAAATTCATTTTCAGACAAATTTCAATTTGTTTTTCCTTTACCTGTTTTTTTTGCAAAGAACGTCCAAAGTTTCATTTTTGATATATGCATTTGACATTAATTGCTGCTCATAAATATTTACATGTGAAACAAAGGATGAATTACTGGTAATATCAGAAACAGGGGCATAAGAAATGTCCAAGCTGTGCAGTTGCTTCGTCCACCAGGTACAAGGTAGATCCAGCTGAAGAATATGGTTACGATACCTTCACTCCCCGCAGAGCAAGACAGTAATGGTATCTCTCCCAGCTGAGACTTGCAGTTAGGTACAAATCAGCAATACTCTCCCCCAAGCAGAGTTAGCCTACCATCAGCCCTAAAAAGGTTAGGTATCCCCAGAAGGTCTTAACCTTCCCCAGTGGAGTATAAAGATATTCCCCAGCAAGTATAAGAGCATCCCCGACAGTCTTAATATTCCTCAACAGAGTATAAGAATGTTCCCCGGCAGAATACAAGATACCCCCAGTGGAGCCATTTCCCCAGCGCAATCTAAAAAAGCTTTCCCAACAGAGTTAAATCATTTTCCCCAGTAGACTCTGGAAGTTTATCCCCAGCGGAGTACAATAAACCTCCCCAACCAGGTTCAAAGGAGCATTCCTAGCAGAGCTTAGAGGTTTATCCCCATAAGAGTCTAACAGGATTATCCCCAGCAAGTTGCAATTGAAAGATCATCCCCTAACAAAGTTCTTTCTTTCCCCCCAACAGGAATTCAATCCTCAACAGATTCAATATCACCAGCAACGGTAACCCATCCCCAACAGAGTTTATCAGTGGAATTCCCAACGGAGTTTATCGTTAAAATCCTCAGCAGAGCATCTCTTCCCCACAGAGTAATTCCCCTCAGAGTAATCTCTTCATCGGTTTATTTCCCAATGGAGTCATCTCCTCCTGCAGGGTTATCTTCACAGTCATCTTCGTTCATCATCCCCAGCGGAAACGAAGAACTCAACTCTATTCTCCAGTTGTTCCGGGATTTATTTTCCCCAGCTAAAGCATTACATGTCCATACATCATGATACATGCATATACGCATCATACCATACAATCTCATTTATGTTGAGAACATCATTGCTTGATCCATATCATGCATTGCATATGACTGACCTTTACCTTTCAGGAGGGATGCAGTTAAACTCTCAACCACGTCAATGGAGACAACCCGTCAATGGAGACAACTTGTCAATAGAGACAACCTGTCAATGGAGACAACTCGTCAAAGGAGACACCCCATCAGAAGAAACAACCCGTCAATGGAGTCAACCCGTCAATGGAGACAACCTGTCAATAGAGACAACCCGTCAATGGAGACAACTTGTCAATAGAGACAACCCGTCAATAGAGACAACTCGTCAATGGAGACAACCCGTCAATGGAGACAACCCGTCAATGGAGACAACCCGTCAATGGATACAACCCTTCAAAAGAGACAACCCATCAATGGAGACAACCCATCAATAGAGACAACTCGTCAATGGAGACAACCCAACCCGTCAATGGAGACAACCCGTCAATGGAGACAACCCGTCAAAAGAGACAACCCGTCAACAAAGACAAAACCACCTACCAACAATCTCTAAATGGCATCTGTAATCCCATTCCCGACATCACAATGCTGATACCACTTCATGCTAGTGCAAATTTCTGGGCACTCTAGTGTTCAATCATCTCCCACCTTCGGATCACGAAAAGCCTGAATGCCAATCTATATCCTCAGGTTTAAGAAGATTGAACAGGGGCAACTGTTGTACCCCAAAATTTTCCCTCCCATATTTCTAAAAACATGTCAAGAACAATCTCAAGTTGCTCAAGATGGCTCAAGAATTGGACAGTCAAATCATCTCCTAAGGCAGTCAATTCAAAATTAGGGTTTTGTGTTGCATCAAGATCCTTACATCAAAATGACCTCAAGTGCTTCCCAATGTCCTAATATGTTCTCAAGTTCATCCATGTCAAATTTCAAGCCTTGCAGAAGAAGTTTGGTCAGTCAATTGCTCAAGAGGTCTAAAAATCGATTGTGCTAGGGCAAAAGTCAACTGTGACCTACAAATAGTCAAACCTCAAGATTTTTTGTCAACATTCTCATTTTGAAGGATAATTCATCATTTTATCAAGGGTTGATCATGATTCATCAAGGATTGCTCAAAATTCATCAAGATTCAAAAGTTGCTAAATTAGGGTTTTGTAGGAAAAGTCAACTCAACTTTGACCAAGCATAACTTTCTCATACTTTATGAGAAATGACCCATATAAAGCTCATTTTGAAGACGATACAATTTCCTGCAATCCATCTTCACACCCCAAGATCAAGAAATGCACTCACAAAAAGTTACAAATTTGGACATTATAGGTCATTTTTGAAAGTCAACAAAAACACCTTTTTTTCCAAAGCTTATAACTTGATCATGGAATATCAAAATGAGATGAGACAAAAAGGGTTGGTTATAGGATATCTCAAGGTTTCTAAAAAGTCCAAGAACATTTCCAAAAGTTCAAAATTGAGGAAGTTATACATTGTTGAAGTTGGGCATTTTTCCAAAATTGCCAAAAGTCAATATACATGGATTCAAATCATATCTCAATTCATCAATATACCTGGATTCAAGCCCAAACTTTTAACCTAATGCATTCCTTATTACTCAAACAAGCTACGCATATCAAGAACAGGACCTAAGAGCTGCAGAAACGGCAAAACCAAATTGGAGAAAAAGCTTGAAAAAGTGGAAACTGAAATCACACTTAGGGCTCGATTCAATCCAAAAACTCAACACTATCTCCTTGCCTGAGGTCCACTGAAGCGATTGCCATCAAAATCAAGTCCTGAAACCACCTGAAAAGCGCTGTAAGTGTCCACGAACATAGCTCTGAACCTGAAATCGTGAATCCATTTTCTTGCATCCTTTTGCTAAATTTTTTGTACATTCATGTTTACCATTCAATTTCCAATCATTCTGCATTATTCAATTGGATTTTTGTAGCCTATATCTCCCTACTCGAACCTAGGGTTTCAGAGGTTTGCATTTGGGGTTTCATTTTGCAGGAACAATTAGGACGAACCATGACCATAGGTGAACTCAGGAGGAGAAGACGATCACATCCATGTTCTTGGATGGTATTTTTATGGCCTAGAATGAGTTTTGGAAGCAAGCCACAGATCTTCCTGCGGATAAAAATTCGCAGGTAAGGAAACCAGGGATTTGTGAAGAAGACGACTACGCGTCCTCTTCCTATTGGCTGGTTCAAATCAGCGCGCCATATTTTTTTTCAGGCATAATTGTTTGTTTCAAATATATTATTGTGTGTTTATTATCCTAACAACTATCGATCGTTGGTGGAGTGGTTAGTGCGTTGGCCAATGAGCACCTGGGTTCGAATCCCAGGTCCCCCAATACATTTGTTTTCTTTTTCTTCAGGTACTCTCATGCAATGCTCAGAACGTAGTCCACCATATGCCTCAAAGATCCAGGCGCCAGATGGCCTCCAGGCCAAATCTGAAGGCTGGGATTGAAGGACCATCATATGTCCAAGTCAACAGGCGCATATGGAATCAACAAAGTCAAAGCAGGCTGGAACGAAAATGGGCCAAACAATTGCCAGACTCACCACCAATTTGGGCCCATACTCCCCATTTGGTTTATTTCTTTTCTTTTCATATTTCTATTTTTTATTTTAATTGTTTTATTTATTATTATTATTTAAATTAACCAATTAACATTTTTCATAATAAAATCAAAACCACAAAAAATATTATTTTTATTAATTTCATTATTTTATTTTGTAAATAAATATTAATTAATTAACTTAGTTTTAAATAGGTGTAACCTTTAATATTTTTTGCAATAAATTAAAATCAATATAGAATTAGGTTTTTAATAATTTTAATCTATTTTATTTTATTTCCTTAAATATAAAAAAACCAAAAATATTTTCATTATTTAATTTAATTAAATTATCAATTTAGTTTATTTCCATAAATTCAAAAAAATAATTAAAAAACATGCTTTCTTTCAAAAAAGGGTCAAAACCCTAAAAATGAGCCGTTTAATTTTCTCGCACGCGACCCATTTATTTCCAATATTGTAATTGCTTCCAGTATGTAATAGCTTTTAATTAGGACTTTATTTATTTATCGCTTTATTTTTATTTTCCGCAATTTAAATTTAAAGGGTTTGTTTTTGGTGATGTAAATACCCGACGCCTTGTAATAGTTTAGATTTAATTTCCGCAAATTTAATTTTCACGACTATACAATGTTAGATGTTTGATAATAGGGAATGCATGACAAGATTCAATGTATGAACTTAAAATCAACATAGATAACCCATGGCATGTACAGATAAAATTAACCGAAATAACACACTCGCACATGCGCACTCTTAGGGTACACCTCACTTGGTTGCCTCGAACGTGGTCATTGAGTATAGGAAGTTTTAGAGGTCACCCTCTTGTCCAAAGATCATAGTTGCCTCGAAACGGTTGCCTCGGAAAAATGATCTAGGATATTAGGGTTACCGCTAAGGCGTCCTAACGTTGCTTTAGTGACCACACGTCCCTTAATCGAATTGACCCGAAAACTCCAACGACGATGCTGCCTACTCCTCAATAGTGGGATAGCATTGTCTAAAGGACACTTGTACAGTTTAATTCCTTTTTCGAGTAGGTAGATGGTTCTTAAGTACTTGCTCCTTTTAAAACAAAACAAAAACTTTTCGCACTTAAACCCCTTTCAAACAAAAACTCTTTTCAAACCCACAAACACAAAAGAAAAGCAAATTTTGAAAACACAATGAGCAAGTACCTAAGAGCCCGTGGATAACCACGGATAGAACGGGTGCTAACACCTTCCCTTTCTATAATCTACCTCCCGAACCTGAGAAATATCTCAAAAAGGAATTTTTCTGTGCTTTTGTCCTTTCCTTGTTGGATAAAATAAAAGACGGTGACGACTCTTGCTTACCACGACATTTTGCAAAAACAAACGCAAAACGCAAACCAACATTCCAAAACAGTCAGTTCTCATTCCCACCGATCACATCGTGCATATGCTGGTAAAAGGATACATAATCAGTACAAACAAACAAAACCGCCTCAGGTACTAACAACATTGGGCTAAACTTCAACCAGAAAGATCAATCCAAGAAAGGTAAAAGCAAATGCGGAAACCAAACCTATTGCATGTCCTAACTTCACTGAGGATAAACATAATCCGGATGTAGCTAAATCAAAAATATACCGGGATAGAACAACCTTCTTCCGGTTTCATCGGAGAAGCAGTTTTCCAAAAACAACATACCTACTGGAGATTGCAAAACTAGTCTCAAATAAAGCAGACTGACGCCGAGACAACCAAACCTCACTGAGGAATTCAAACCCAACCTTGGAGAAATAACTGCGGATTGAAAACCTTTCATCATGAATACTCATTCCAACAAGAGATGCCCTGGGATAACCTTCCCAGGGAATAACACACAGACTTCCATGGGGAAAACAAATGTTTCACAGTCCGTACTCCTACTGGGGATTTCGATACTGATTGTGAATAAGGAAAATGGAAACCAAATTATCAAAACATTCACTGGGGAAATCAGGCCCACTTTGAAGGAAGAAAAGCATACAGACTTCACTACGGGAGACAATACTTCATCATCGAGACATCTACCGGGGACTTCATGCTGACTTCATTGGGGAGGTCGACACCACATCATCGAGGGGAAACCAAGATACGTTCTTCACTGGGGAAAAAGGACTTCTATCAAATAAACAAGGCCTTCACTAGAAAATACTGGATTGAATCTTCATATCAACCAAACCTATTCCAACAAAAGATACCCTGGTGTAGTCTTCCTGGGAAATCAAGAAGTCAACACTAATGCTAATACTGCAAAAAGAGCGATATCTTAGCACACCAAGAGAATAAAACCTTTCATCATATGAGGGAAAACTCCGCTGGGGAATCTTGGGACGGAGGCTTCTGACCATGCAAACCCAAAATCAAAAGCGAACCAAGACTTGGCCGGGGATCATGGGATCACAAACCTAATATTGTACCTTACGCCAACTGGTATCGTCTTTAATTATCTGAGAAACACACAAAGATTGCGCATATACCAACAAGATGACCTGAGAAAAACCTTCACGAAGGAAGTAAATATTCTTAAAACAACCGGAGTTTGTTCATTCCAGGGATCGCCACTTTTGTTGTCATTGTTTCATCACAAATCCCAAAGTAAATTGAATTGTAAAGATGTCTTTCTTTTTGAAAAGTCAATTTTGTTTTTTTAATCTTTTTGCTTTGAAAGTTATTATCAGTAATAAATGAAGTCTTTGCAAGCTAAATAAAAATAAGAACACAAAGAATTGGGTAAAACTCGAATTTTATTAATAGAATGGTAGTCTGCGAATGGCGAGACTCCATGGATGATTATAAAGTTTAGGAAATGGTAATGTATAATGGAAAAGATACATTGAGATACAATGACCACTATTCTCCCTAACAACTTTTGAAATCCTGAGCAGCAGCTTTTGTTGAAGTATGATGAGGATCTGAGAAGATTGTTGCTTCAATGATCAAGTCTTGTCTGACGTAGTTACTTGCCAAGAAAAATCCCTAACTTTTGCCTAAGATGCCCTTGCGGGTTTTCAACTCAGCGGGAAATTCATTCTGTTTATGTCTCTAATTTTTGCCTCGACCGCCCTTTCGGGTTTTCAGCCTACCGAGACACTCTTTTTTGCCTAAGCCGCCCTTTCGGGTTTTCAACTTAGCGAGCTATTCTTTTATTTCTTTAGGCGAAGTATTTCTTGACTGCGTCACCATTCATGGGACGTGGGAACTCCTCGCCATCCATAGTTTCAAGAATTAATGCACCACCAGAGAAGGCTTTCTTGACAACATACGGGCCTTCAAAATTGGGAGTCCACTTGCCCCTAGAATCAGTGTTAAAAGACATGATCTTCCTGAGCACGAGGTCGCCTTCTCTGAATTCACGAGGTTTGACCTTTTTATCAAATGATTTCTTCATTCTTTTCTGATATAACTGCCCATGACACAAAGCTGTCATTCTCTTCTCTTCAATCAAATTCAATTGGTCAAACCTATTCTAGACCCATTCAGCCTCTATCAACTTGGCTTCCATTATCACACGCAACGAGGGAATCTCTACCTCAACAGGGAGTACAGATTCCATTCCATATACCAGGGAGAACGGGGTTGCTCCTGTTGAAGTGCGGACAAATGTTCGATATCCATGCAGAGCAAAAGGGAGCATTTCATGCCAATCCTTATAAGTAATAACCATTTTCTGGATAATTCTCTTGATATTCTTATTAGCAGCCTCAACAGCCCCATTCATCTTTGGCCTGTATGGAGACGAATTGTGATGGACAATCTTGAATTCTTCACACAGTTCTGTCATTATTTTGTTGTTCAAATTTGAGCCATTGTCAGTGATGATTCTACTCGGCACACCATACCGGCATATCAGATTGTTTTTGATGAAACGCACAACCACCTGTTTGGTAACATTGGCATAAGAAGCAGCCTCTACCCAAGATGTAAGCCTCATATTTCGCCATATTATTAGTGAAATCAAATGTTAGCCTCGCAGTAAAAGGAATGTGCGATCCATGAGGAGTGACAATCACAACACCAATTCCTTTACTATAAGCATTCACCGCTCCATCAAAAATCATACTCCAATGAGATTTAGGGTCAGGGGCTTCCTCAGGCAATGGTTCATCACAATCTTTCACTTTCAGGAACATCACACCCTCATTAGGGAATTCAAATTCTGCAGACTGATGATCTTCCACCGGTTGGTGAGCAAGGTAATCTACCAACACACTAATTTTAATAGCTTTTTGAGTGCGGTACTCAATATCATATTCAGAAAACAACATCTTCCAGCGGGCAATTCTCCCAGTAAGAGCAGGCTTCTCAAAAATATACTTGATTGGATCCATTTTGGAGATCAACCAAGTGGTATGATTCAACATATACTGCCGCAAACGCTTTGCCGCCCAGGCCAAAGCACAACATGTCTTTTCTAGCATAGAATACCGCGACTCACAATCAGTGAACTTTTTGCTGAGATAATAAATGGTGAACTCTTTCTTTCCCGTTTCATCCTGTTGTCCCAGAATACAACCCATGGATTTATCTAACACCGTTAGATACATAATCAGCGGTCTTCCTTCTACGGGAGGGAGCAAGATAGGAGGTTCACGCAGATACTCTTTAATACTCTCAAATTCCCTTTGGCAGTCATCCGTCCACACACAACCTTGATCTTTCTTTAACAACTTAAAGATCGGATCACACTTTGCAGTCATGTGGGAAATGAGTCTGGAAATATAATTCAAACGCCCGAGGAAACCCCTGACTTGCTTTTCAGTTCTTGGTGCAGGCATTTCTTGAATTGCTCTGACTTTATCAGGATCAACTTCAATTCCTTTCTGGCTAACAATAAAACCTAACAATTTCCCCGATCTAACTCCGAAGGTTCATTTATTTGGATTCAAGCGGAGACGAAACTTCCTCAAACACTGAAACAACTTCAATAAATCTTTTATATGCCCTTCTTCAGTTTGGGATTTGGCAATCATATCATCAACATATACTTCAATTTCCTTGTGCATCAGATCATGGAATAGGGTTGTCATAGCCCTCTGGTACGTTGCACCAGTGTTCTTCAACCCGAAGGGCATCACTCTGTAACAGAATGTTCCCCAGGGTGTGATAAATGTTGTTTTTTCCATGTCCTCTGGAGCCATTCTTATTTGATTATACCCGGAAAATCCGTCCATGAACGAGAATACTTTGAATTTTGTTGTGCTATCCACTAACATATCAATGTGAGGCAATGGAAAATCATCTTTTGGACTAGCTTTATTTAGATCTCTGTAATCTACGCACCTGCGGAATTTTCCGTCTTTTTTCGGTACTGGGACAATATTGGCAATCCATTGAGGATACACTGACGTCACAAGAAAACCAGCATTAATCTGCTTTAGGACCTCCTCTTTGATCTTTACTGCCATATCTGGGTGGGTTCTTCTCAACTTTTGTTTAACTGGCGGACACTCTGGCTTCAATGGCAAATGATGCTCAACAATGTATATATCTAGACTAGGCATGTCTTGATAAGACCAAGCAAAAATATCCACATACTCTTTCAACAACTCAATCAACCCGCTCTTCACATCAAGATGCAACGATGCTCCAATCTTAATCTCTTTCGGATCTTCTTCTGAACCCAAATTAATCACTTCCAAAGGCTCCTTATATGGCTGAATGGTATTATCCTCGTGCTCAAGCAACCGTGAGACCTCTTCTGGAATCTCATCATAATCTTCTTCTTCAGCCCCAAACACAGGACATTCAAAGTTGGGAGAGGGTGCAGGGTCATTGTATTCAACGAGTTTTTTAATTAATCTGCACATATGATTTACGATTGCTTTTAGAAACTGACACATATAACAAGTGATCATGCAGATTAATTTTCAGTTATTATTTATTTTGAAAGGGTTTTTTTTCTGATTACCATTTCCCAAGAAAAAGCAGAAAATAAAGACATATTTTTGGAAGCAAAGATAACTTTTATTAATGATCTTAATAGTCAAAGCAAACGGATAAGCCCATACAATACTTTCACCTTGGGCAGAGTGAAAGCTTTTCAAAGAAAGAAACAGATTAACAAAACAAATTACTTTGAAATATGTATGCAAGAAGGAACATCAATGGTGACCCAGTTCTGATCTCGGACTCCATGCGTCACAAAATTTGTTACTTCCTGCTCTGCTTCATGTTCTTCAACAGCATTGATTCCATAACCAATTGGATGAAGGTAGCCTCCGCTGTGGAAAACATCATGATAATTGTTCACAAGAGACTTTGACTTCAAACTTTCGCCTTTGTCATTATTCGAAGAAAAACCCAAACCAGTTCTGTTCTTGTTCACGGGTGGATCCACCAGTCGTCCCCAAACTGTATTATGACCATTGCGCACAACCTGTTGCGCGTCCTTCATGGAAACCACAAAATTCTCATTCCTCCTTATGTTGTCAATGGATAGGGCTTGGAACTGGGTTCCAATAGCAGCCTCATCCGCTTCTACAATACTGAAAGAGGATAGATGGGATATCAACAACGCCTGCTCCCCATTTATGATCACTACCTTCCCCTCGCGCACAAACTTTAACTTCTGATGCAGAGTTGAAGTGACAGCCCCTGCTTCGTATATCCATGGTCGTCCAAGCAAACAACTATATGCGGGAATAATATCCATAACCTGGAAGGTTATCAAGAACAAATGTGGTCCTATATGGATGGGCAGGTCCACTTCACTGATGACAGATTTCCTCGACCCATCAAAAGCCTTCACAATGATGCCACTCGGGCGCATAGATGTTCCTTGATACTTTAACTTCAAGAGGGTACTTCTAGGTATGACATTCAGCATGGATCCGTTATCAATTAGCACATTGGACAGCGAATCATTCTTACAGTTCATGGATACGTGGAGGGCCAGGTTGTGATTCCTCCCTTCATCTGGTAACTCATCATCACAGAAGCTCAAATTGTTACATGATGTAATGTTTCCAATTACGCTGCTGAATTGATCTAATGGCATGTCATTCTCTACAAAAGCTTGGTCTAGTACTCTCATCAGCGATTCTCTATGAGTAGAGAAATTCATCAATAAGGCTAGAATAGATATCTTTGAAGGAGTCTGCAATAGCTGATCTACAATTCTGTAATTGCTCATCTTAATTATCTTCAAGATATCATCCACTTCTTTCTCTAATGTAGCTCCACTAGTCCCTCCTGCAGACTTCTTAGGCTCATCATTCTCAACAATCTTCTTTCCAGCAACAACATCTCTTCGAATGACCGGCGCAAATACACGACCACTACGGGTCACTCTGCTATCATCAGCTATATTTCCAACATCTAGCATCGGCTGGATGGGAATCTCCACCCCATCTTCTAAGATCGTAGCATTGTATTTGTAAGGCACAACCTTATCTGATTCATAGGGAACAGGACCTGGCAGACTAATTACCAATGGGGCAACAGCTGGTTTGCTATGGTACTCCACCTCAAGATGAGTGGGTGCACCAAAACAATGTACAATGACATTCACCCCTTCCTCAACATAATCAGCCATCAAAAATTCATTTCCGGCAAACAAATCTTCGTCTGAAGAGAAATACTCATCTGCGGAGGCATACTCTTCCTCTGACTCTTCCATCAAACAGACTTCAACCATATCAATCTCATGATAATCATCTCTCTGACCTGTGATCTTGATGGTTCCATTGTATAACAGCAACTGAACACCTTCCCTCACAACAGAACATCCTCGGGGATTTCGACAACAAATTATGCAAGATCCATATTGGTGTTCCACCTGACCAGCAGTATGGCAGAAAGTAGCATGTAATTGCACTAGATCCTCATTCAAATGATCCACATCAAAAATTCTGAATTCACCCGGACATCCAGAAACCATATTCACTTCCTCTTCATATTCTGCCCTAGGCCTGATTATATGGATTAAACCTTCATCCATCATCTCCTGCAAATCAGCATTTATCTTCTCGCAACCCTGTATATCTGTACTGCAAACAGCACAACTGGTATGGTCATGCGTATAATAACTGAATTTACAGAGATCTGCGTGCATCTTCACCAAATCCCCTCTAACCAGATTAATGTCAAAAAATCGAAAGTCGCCTGGACAATCGGCCACCATATTCACAGTATTCACTCCCCCGTGCTTGGGTAGAGGATTGTCTTTCACATTAGGTCCCACGTCTTTGAAAGATAAAATTCCAGACTTCACCAACCTTTGCACTTCAGTCCTCAAAGGATAACAATTCTCAACATTATGCCCTGGTGCTCCCTGATGAAAGGCACACGTCTGGTCTGCTTTGTAATACCACGACAATGGTGATGGTACAGCGGGAGGTGGTCGTGTCTGGACTAACTTCTTCTGAACCAATGCTGGCAATAGCTCTGCATAGCTCATGGGAATAGGATCATAGTTCTCCCTTCTCTGATTATACCCTTGATTCCCCTGCTGGGATGGTCTCTGATAAGCAACGGTAGTTGGAGTGGCATTCATAACATGAGTAACTGAGGCGACTTGCTGATGAAGCTGATAATTCTTTCTAGGAGCGTTTACTCTCCTCTCTTGCATAACAGCATTTATATCCCTCTCTTTCTTCTTTGTAAACCCATAAGCTGGCTTCTTCACACCTCCAGATCCTTCACCCTTTGTAAAACGGCCTTCTCTTACTGCCTCTTCTAGGCGGACACCCATTCCTACCATCTCTGTAAAATCACTTGGGGCACTTGCTACCATTCTTTCGTAGTAGAAAGCTCCCAGCGTCTTTAGAAAAATCTTGGTCATTTCTTTCTCTTCCATGGGCGGAATCACTTGTGCAGCCACTTCGCGCCATCTTTGCGCATACTCTTTGAACGATTCTCTGTCTTTCTGAACCATGGCCCTAAGCTGGTCACGGTCAGGCACCATGTCCACATTGTACTTGTATTGTTTAATGAATGCTTCTCCCAAATCATTAAAAGTATGGATGTTGACGCTGTCTAAACTCATGTACCATTTCAACGCAGAACCAGTCAGACTATCCTGGAAAAAATGAATCAGCAGACGCTGATCATCAGTATGGGTAGACATCCTTCTCACATACATCACCAAATGAGCACGAGGGCAAGTGTTGCCCTTGTACTTCTCAAATTCCAGGACCTTGAACTTAGCAGGCACTTTAACATTCAGGACCAAACACAGTTTATTCACATTCTGCCCGAACAACTCTTTTCCCCTAAGAGCCTTCATCTCTCTTTGCATTCTATCAAACTGCTCTTGGAAATCATCCATTCTGTCATAAAGACCCAAGTCTTCACTCGGCGGAGGGAAATGACGACACACATCTTCATTAACAAACGGAACCAAATTCACTGAAGGAGGTGCAGCAGGAACAGTATGCACCACGGGAGGTGCAGGAGTAACAACATTTGGAACCACTGGAGCATCTTAAGGGCCAAGATTGAAACCTTCAGGTGCAAAATTCTCTAGCATTCCCCATGGATAACCCTGAGGCATACGGTTTTGAACAACAGCCGGAGTAGCGGATACAGGAACAATCAGAACTTCAGTACTTGCCCTTGTTGGTTGAGGTTGAACACTCGGTGGCTGATTTTGAGCAGCCACCAGAGTTTCCATCATAGTAGTCAAGTTGGCCAAGCCAACCTTCAAAGCAGAAACTTCTTCGCGCAGCTCGCGATTCTCCTGTTCTAAGTTGTCCATCTTCTTTTTGAAATTAGCCCGAGTGTTGTAGTGATGAGTTAGCTTGCTGAGTGAAGCAAAGAAGCTGGGTAAGACACCTAGATATGCGTGCAAGAAATATGTGCAATATGATGCATGATATGCAATGCACATGATTATTTTTACTTCATTATTTAATATTTCAAGGGATTTAAGATTTATAGACACATTGCAAACATCCAAGTAATAAAGCTTTTGTTTCTCTTTCCAGATTCCATGGTTTAAAAGTACCTGAGATATTCACAAATAGTCAATCTTCAAAAGATGCTTATGAGTGCATGAATGCATGATGCAACAAGCACACACAAGATCACACATATAGGGTTCATAGGTTCAACGTCACGAGCATGAGGTTGAAGGTACTACCCATAAGGTATTGGTCTAAAAAGTTATCACCTGCCGAACAAGGTTCTAGAGGTTCTCAGAGTCTATATCCTTCCTTCGGATATTACCAACTTCTCGATTAACTCGGTAATTAGTAATATTCTCAAGAAAGACTCATCTGAGCGTATTATCGCGTGACAACTACTTCCGGATTACTCCGTTATAGCTTCCGCACTACACCTAAAAGGCCAAGAGGGGTTAGGTAATCTACGGTCCTCAGCTTCAGTAGGCTCCCAGGTCAAAAGCAGTACGTCTTCTCGATTACTCAGTAAACGACACTACAGTCAAAGGGGCCTCCACTGAGTGGGGGATCTCATGCCTCCTTTTTTGGGATTACTCCCTCAAAGGTAACATGACTATACCGCCTGTTCTATCTTAAAGTTTGCCCAAGTCCGGGTATAGGACTTATGAGTAATCACCAAGCACCCTGTAAACCAGGAAAATCCAGACAAACATATATACAAAATATAACACATAAACAACAATAGCACATATACAGATATAAACAAAGATAGGCTCAACCCACTTAGGGATGGACCAGCAAGAGGTCAATCTGTCCCCAGTGAAGTCGCCATTTTTCTGTAGCGGTAGAAATGTGCAAGACTAAGCCATTGGATTGACTAGACTTTATACAAATAAAAATAAAAATTGCCACCGCACTTTATTGTTTCCAAAGGAATGGGAAAAGAGCGAATAACCCAAAAAGAGGGGGAAAGATTCAAGGTAAGGGGGTCGGTTATGTAAAGGGAAGGTATTAACACCCTAAACATCTACGGTACTCCGCAGGAACCTCTTTGTAAAATCTGTATATTTTGGCTATAAAAATGTGTTATATAAAAAATGGATGGTGGAGGTGAGAAAAGAAATATTTTTATGATTTTTGCACCTACCACGGTTGCGAACCTTTAGTGCCTACATACCACCTTTCGTGCAACAGGGGATCAGGGTACACGTAGTTCCTCTTTTAAAAATTTGAAACACAAGTGTGTTGGTTGATTTTATGAGATAAGACATCATCGCAATTGTCCGTGTGAAAAAACATACTTATTACCCACAATCATGAGAAAGGAGAATTTGCATCATCTCAAAGTGGAGGATATGGCTTGGATTTTAAAATCAACAATGCCTCACTCAACACCCAAGTGGAAAATATCTCACTTCACTACATATTGTAGAAGTATAGTTGTTTGCATCACTACAAGGATTGACAAGAGTCTAATCTTTTGAGAAAAGTTTAAAGATAAAAGCCAAATTGGCAAAATGGTTTGAAATGAGATTGATTGACTTTTAGTCTTCTCACAAAAAAAAGTCAAGGTATTATTAAATTGATTGAAATTTATTTATGAAAATGTTTTGAAGATGCATGGACCTAAGTCCAAGTTTATTATGAAAATGTTTCAAGTTTCAAAACAAGAAGAGTTTTTTTTAAAGGAGGGAGAAGATTTTTGAAATTAAATAAGATGGGAGGAGATGAAGAGGCTATCCTAAAGCATAAGGTAAAAGCTAGGTATAAGAACCATCTAACCAACAAGAAGCCAATACTTAACATTATGAGTCAATATAGAATTCTCATTCTTCGGATTGAAACCAAGCAAGCAAAGATACTAGACCTCTTGAGAGAACCAAACTTCAAGTGTATTAAGTCTTCGCAAAAATTGGGCAAAGTAACGGCTGTATACGAGTGAATTCCAGATTACAAACAAAGATCGTAATCTCAATAACCTGCACACAAAACAAACAAACAACCCAATGTCTTAAGGTAAACCTCAAGAACTCCAAACAAAATATCAAATAAAGTCACAAAGTCTCCAAGATAGGCCAAGGTCTCTAATCCTAAGTCCAAGAAGTCCATCACTCCATAATGCAAAGGATAGTAACCATGTAGTCCAAGTATCATTAATGATTTTTATGGTTTATGTTGATTATTAGGTGTCTTTAAAAAGAAAGAAAAGCTCAAGTGAGCAAAATAAAAATGACATAAAAGTAAATGCTCAAGTGAGCAAAGATTAAAATAGCATGAAATGTAAAATGCTAAAAGTAAATGGTACATAAAGCATGAAAATAAAAGCGTAAAGTAAAGTTAATTGTTAGTAATTAGTGGTTAGTTGGATGACCATCTTGAAACTTGCATTTGGAACTCATTAGAGGATTGGTAGAACCAAAGCCTCTACACAACAAGTTGCATTTGCTTTCTGTCAAGTATATCATCCATTTTAGAATTCTCACAAGGCAACATGTAATGATCAACGATGTTTAAGTGATTCGCGTTGACCAAAGGTGTTGTAGATCCATTAGAGGATTGGTAGAACCGAAGCCTCCACACAATGAATCTCAAGGTTATTGGATCAAAGAGATCAAATTAACATACTTGGGTTTGCAATCATAAGTTTGGGCAACGAATGATCATTTATTCGAATCGGGACAAAATTTAGCGTTATGTTAAGCAATTGTAAGTGGACTTATGTAGAAGTCGCACCTATTTTGAGGACGGTCAATAGCAATCTATGTACTTCATGTTTGGATAAATGATATAGAGATCACCATCCCTTAACATGTAGCACAATTAAAAAAGAAAGGGATAAGATGAAGAGGGAGGGGAATGATAAGCTAATTTGGATCACCATTTCAAAATTCTTTCATCTTTAAATTCAACCACTCCTCTAGATGGATTAAAGCACTAAACATATCATTAATCCAAAGCACCAAAAATAAATTAAATAATTCACTCTTAGGTAGATTTGAATTGATGAACATTTACCCAACTTCATCTACATCACAAAGTCCATTGAGTTTAAAGACAAATTGGACATTTAAAATTGCAATCCGAACCAACAATCAAAAGGAGTGAGTAGAAAAATCATTTTGGATCAAAGCTGCCCCAAAACAAGGCAAAAAAGTGCATTCTGTCCATGTGCAGTCAATTGCAGTAACTGTGCAATCGATTGCACATAGTGTTATTTTCAAAAAAATTGTGTGAAACGCTTCTGTGCAATCGATTGCATAGTTACTGCAATCGATTGCACACTGTTACAGTAGCAAAAACAGCATTTTAAAAGGGCAATTTCTTGTTCAAACTTTCCATCAAACACCTTATGATCATGGATCCAATTGAGCACAAAAATTCCATCGAATTATGAGAAAATAACACAATTGGAATTACAAAATAATGCTCAAAGAATCAAAACCAAAGATCAACAAGAGATCACATTGTGAAAGATGAATTATCCAACTTACCAAAGGTAGATCTAGAGAATTATCATAAACAACTTCAAGAATTTGCTTCAATTCAACCACAAGAATCAATTGACCAAGCTTGGATGTAGAAAATTGATGAATAAAAAGTGTTTGGATGAAGGTTTAGCTCAAAGATTAGTAAGCTTCAATGCAAAGCTTACTAACTTTTTGAAAATGGAGCTTTGAGTGAATTTGGCAGATGGAGAGAATTGAGAGATTTTTTAGCAAGGTGGATTTGGCTATCAAAAGCTTGAAATTTGAATGAAATGAGGGTTCTATTTATAGAGTTTTGGGATTGGGATTAGTGGTAATTTGGTAATTGATTCTTGGAGCCAAAATTTGAATTAATGATAACTCTTTCAAAAATTAGAGCCAAAATTTGAATTAATGATAATTCTTTTAAATATTAGAGCCAAAATTTGAATTAATGATAATTCTTTTTAAAAATGAAAGATTGGCACTAAAATTTGAATTAATGATACATCTTTCAAAAGTGAAGGAAAATTGGAGCCAAAATTTGACAAGTTTAAAATGCTGATTTTTTTTATAAAACTTTCACGCTGTGCAATCGATTGCACTACAGTGCAAATCGATTGCACAATGTATTTTTTTCAAAAATGGTGCAAAATACACTATGTGCAATCGATTGCACTTTAAGAGAAATCGATTGCATCAGTGAAAAAAATGAAAATTTTTAATTCTTTTTCTTTGCAAATAGAGATTTTAGGAAAATAATACCAGAAATCCTTATTTGTCAGATGCTTCGACTTGGTACCTACAAAACAAAAAATATACAAAGACAAAGACAAATATATTTTTTTTGTATTTGATTAGAAGTTAGTCAACAATACATATACAAAATACACAACCAAGGTGCTTGGAGATTCCTCAAGGGAAAACTTAAATATAGGAGATAGAAAAAGAGGAAGAACCAACCCTAATGTGATCTTGTTATGATCGAGTTGATATGATATGATAGAGGAATCTTAGGGGCAAAAATTGGGGTACAACAGTGTGGTTTTGAAAGTATTTTGTAAAATAGGCCATTGTTTTAGGCAATCTTTGTAATGGTTCTCGTTCGTAAGAATGTATACAAAGATGTTGATCTTTTTGAAAATGTTTTCAATGTTTGTAAGATGTTTTAAAATGTGTGTGTTTGTTTTGAAAATAGCAAGGATATTTGTTTTGAAACGGAGCAAGTAACTAAAAGTAATCTACCTACTCAAATGTCTTTCTTGTTTATTTTCTTTTCCTTTGACATTGTTATCTTACCATTGATTTGGTAAGCAACCCTATCTTTGGATGTAAACGGGGCGGGTGTGGGTCATCATATAGCCATGATTAGCAATGTTGCAAGGTATCTTAGCATTTTTGAGGGACTAAGATCATTTTTATAAGGCAACTTTTAATAGCGTCATTGAGGGACTATGATCTCGTATTTGTTTGTTTTTGCTAAGACACCTTACATGCGTAATATGGCCATTTTTGTAAGGCAACCAAGTGGGATAACCCTATGGGTGTTTTGTGTGCAAGTGTGTCATTTTCATGCTTGATTTTGTCTTGAATTAGGGTTTTCTATTTGATTGGTTTTATCTTGCCATACAAACCCTAGTTACTAGCATGTTATGTAGAAGTGATAAATTGTGAAATTTAAAGATTACTACGCTATTACAACACTTGTGGGAGGGGGGTATACAATTTATGAATGGGGATTACAATAATATAAACCTAATTAGTCTATTACAACCAAATTGAATATGTACAAATATTGGAATAAATAATATACAAGATGAATTAAATATGCAAAGGTATGCAAATGCAAAGAAGATTTTGTTTGGTTTTTTATATGAAAAAAAGGTTTTAACCTAAACCTAATAAATAAATCAAGATTAAATTAAATCAGTTAAGAAAAGAAATTATTTTTTAGAAAATATTTTTTTGAATAAACCCTAATTCTATTTGATTAAAAAAAGATAAATTTCTTTAAGAAAAAGTAAGTATATTTGTATTTTTTTGTCTTGAAAATAATACATGGCATTATGAGGTATTTTGGTCTTTTTATATTAAAATAAATATTTAATGAGTTTAAAGAAAAAATAAATATTGAACTAGTTCTAATTTAATTAATAAAAATAGATAATATATATAACTAAATAAAATATTTTTTGTGAGAAAAATAAAATAAAATAAGCTAAAATATAAATCTATCATTTTTATATTTTTTATAATTTTTAATATTAAGAAAAATATATTTAAGAAAATAAAATGAAAACAAAATAAATAAATAAAATTATATGGGCCAGGAGTGTCATAAGCAATCAGGAGGTGAGTGTTAGAAAAAATCACAAAGCCCAAAGTTCAGAGGCCCACGCTGCAAAGGGACAAAAAATGGCAAAAAAAATGTGAGAAAATGTAAAAGGCAGGCGCTAAGGCTCGAACTCGTGACCTATAGCATTTTTGCGCGCTGCCTTAGCACTGGGGTGACTGTACATCCGTTTATAGAAACACAAAGATAAATATATATTAGAAAATGCCCCCTGAAGGCAACTTCATCTTCAACCTTGAGCCATGGCCGGACCACCTGTATCTCTCTCATTTCTCTATGAAAATGGAAAGTCCAAACATGAAAATTATGGTGTTTCTTCCCATGAGTTCAACCATATAATTAATGTAAACTACCAATCAAAGATCAAAGCTAATTTTACTTGCCCTAATTTGAAACCTAATTTTTACATAAATTTCAAATCCAAAATTCTCTATGCATAGTTAATATAAATGAAATCTATGAACATGGTTAGCTTTAGAGCAAGGATATCTACATTTTTCTTTCACAAATCAGGACCAAAGGATGCTTGTATGAAGAGATAGAAGTTTTAGTTTTTACCTCTTTCAGTTGAGATTGTGAATGGAGTATGGGCAAGTTTTGAGAAGGCTTGAGGATCTGTTTAGCTTGCCTGGACCTCCCTAAGTGTATTCCAATCCTTATCTTGTCTTGGAAGTCTCTGAATCTCCCTACTCAAGTCAGCCTGCAAGCTTGATATTTGAAAATTGTGGATGGAGGAGGAGGAGTTACAGTAAGGGAACAGGGGTCTGGATCACTTAGGTGTGATGTATATTAAGTGTTTAGGTGGTTAAAACTCAAAACGCACGAGTGGATTTGGAGATGGCTGAATAAGGTTCAAAACTGTCAAGCTATGGCAGATTTTCAATGGCAAAGTGTTTGGGAGTGTTTCTGAGTCATATCATTCGTGTGTTAGGTTGCAATACACTTGTGTATTAGTATGGAAGAGGTTAGACTTCAAGCTTTCTCAAGATTTCTGAGTTATAGCCTTTTGGCTCTATTACTTGCTTTTGAAGAAAAGTGAGGAGACAAGTCTCTAAGTTTTTACAAGCATAGTCTGGTTTGGTAGAGGCTTCAGGCAAGTTGCTTTTGGTTTTGGCTTTGCTTATGTGCAGATAAAACAAGTGCAAGGCTCGAGAAGTGGAAAATTGCAAAAGTAGTGCTTTATCAAAATGGAAATGGCACCTTTGTGCCAAAAATGGAATTGTTCTTGTACAATGCATTTAATGCTTGGCTTAAAGCTTCCAACATCTGTGAAAACATTTAATTATAGAGTGAAAGTAAAGTTAGGAGCCTGCAAAGTAAGATTTGTTCAGCATGCTTGAGGATTTGAATTTTTGTTCTTCATGAAATGGCTTGAAATCAAAGTAATAAATCACCAACTTCATCTCTTCGATTATCCCTACTCAAAAATCATCTCAAGAACTTCTTGGACATTTTGGAAAGCTTGCAATGTTTTCTACAACTCATATTTGTATTTATTTTGAATATTACCCTTGGAACTATGTGAAAAATTGCCATGAAGTTAGGTCAAAAATCTGCCTAACTAGGGCAAAATTTCACTAAGTTATTTTAGTTCATGAGCATGTATTCACAAAATTATATCTTGAGATACAAGAATTTTTAGGAGAAATTGTGTGAAGAAAAGTTGTATATTTCATGGAGATCTACAACTTTCATGTTGGAAGTTTCCTTTGAATCATCTTTCATCATGGTGAAAATTTGGCTCAAAGTTGAGAAAAAATAAGAAATTTTCTATACTTAGAAAAATTTCTAAGTTAAGAAATTTCAACTTTTCAAAACCAAATCTTAAATCCTTGGTTTCTTGATGAAAAATTTTCACATTTTGACATGTTTTGATGAATTATAATCTTTGGCACTTGATTTTGACCAAAAAGTCAAAGTTTGACTTTTCCGTATACTGTTGAATTTTGATCAGTTGACTGCAAAATTCATCTGTTAATCCAATGGATTTGCAATGTTTTGAACCATGTCATTAGGTATAGATGATGAAATTTAACTCTTGAAATCATGCTTCAAACCAATTGACCATTTGCTAGGTCAAAAATCAGAAATTGCCCTTTCTCAATCAAAACCCTAATTTTGACCATTTTGCCCTTTTGATTATTTGATCAAATTTCTTGAGGAATTGTGGTCCAAACTTGATCAAGTGATACATATGAGTCTAAGATGTTGATGTGGATCAAAAAGTATGAAGTTTGACTGTAAATTGGCCATGGTTGACTTTTTTCCTAATACAACTGATTTTTAGGTCAACTGTTCAATTGACTGATCAAAAGTGTGATCCAAGGCTTGAAACTTGACATGAATAATCTTGGGGGTACATAATTGTCCTCTTAAGTCATATGAAGCATTGATAGTCCAAAAATCCTTGTTCAAACTCAAACCCTAATTTTGGTCATCAGTGCATGAGGAGTTGTCTTGAGCTGGTCAAACCCTAATGCAGTCTTGAGTTCAAGAGATCTTGTGAGGAAATCTTTGATAAGTGAGAGGGAAAATTTTGGGGTACAACGCATGGGTAGAGAATTATTAGACATTTGGTAATTCCAAAGTAAATTATGAAGGGTACACAAAGAATCAAATGAAGATAACAATCATTTTATCTAAATAACTTAAAATTATTGCCTTCAACAAAATAGTGACTTCAACAAAGTTGCCACAAGTATTGTCATTTAGGGTGTGATTGGTTTAAGAGAAATAGGAAAGAGAGAGTAAGGTGAGAGAAGTATTTAAGAGAGAGTAAATTTCTCTTGATTGGTTTAGAAGAGAGTGAAAAGAGAGAAAGAAATGTGTGGGACCCGCCGTTTTTTTCAATCTCTTCAAAATAGCGAAGAAGAGAAATGTTTATTTGATACTAAGTTGCCATTTATACCTCTATTTTCTTCTAATTCAAAATTATTATTAAGGACAATTTTGTATTTTTAATAACCATAAACATTTCTCTCGTCTCTATTTCTCTTATACTTCTCTTATAACAAACAATACATCAAATCTTCTTTATTTCTCATATCTTTCCCTCTTCTTCCACTCTCTCTTACATATTTCTATCTTCTAACTTTCTCTTCACAATCAATCACATCCTTAGTGAATAATTACATCTCTTATTAAATTATGATTTTATTGTAACAAATTAGTATATAATGACTATTTATGTTATTCTAGATTTTACGGTGAATGAGATTGAAAAAGTGTTGAACTCTTTTTGGTGGGGGAGGTAATGATAACAAATGGATAAAGTGGCTTGCGTGGGAAAGATTGACTTGTACTAAGAAGGAAGGTGGTATTGAATTTCGTCACTTTAAAGCTTTTAATATAGCAATGGTGGCGAAGCAGTGGTGGCATATCATGACTAATCGTAATACTTTGGTCGCTAGAATTTTTAAAGCAAGGTATTTTCCTACTTCTTCATGCTTACGTGCTAATCTTGGAAATAATCCTAGTTTTGTTTGGAGGAGTTTGTGGAAGTCATGGTGTGTCTTATCCCTTGGTTGTAGATGGAGGATTGGGGATGGTAGTAAAATAAATTTTATGTGTTATCCTTGGTTAAGAGGTGATGGAAAGGGGATGGTGAATGCTCCACAAAACAGTGATGTGTACAACATCATGGTTAAGGATCTCATGCTTGATAATGTAAAGATTTTGGATGAATATAAAATTAGACACCTATTCACATATGATGTTGCCAACACTATTTTGGATGTCCCTTTATTGGAGGAAGTGAGTAAGAATGGTTTAGTTTGGAAAGAGGAACAAAATAGGGTATATAGTGTTAACTGGTTATAAGATTCTGAAGGGGGATATAATGGAGATAAGGGATCTTAGTGTAGAGGGAGATTGGAGTTGCTTGTGGAATATTAGAGCACCACCTAAGGTGAAACACCTACTATGGAGGATATGTCGTGATTGCATACCTACGCGGGTGAGACTTAGCAACACCATGTTCTATGTCTCGTAGTGTGACAGTTTTGTGATAGTAGTGTGGAGGATGATTGACAGATTTTCTTTGGTTGCACTAAAACCTTACAATGTTGGAATGGAGCAGGTCTGAGATCGGTTATTGATCCTAGGATATAGAATCGAGATGTCACTAAGGAGGTGATCCATGATAACTATAGTAATGAGGATCGAAGGACAACAGGTAGAGTGGTTATGACGTTATGGGTATTTTGGAACAATCGGAACAATTAGATTTGGCATAATGAAAAGTTGTATACTAATAATTTGGTTTTACAAGCATTCCATATTTGGAATAATGGATTTTTAGCACAGAACTATCAGGAGAGTACTGATACATTCCATCATCATCAAACTTGGGAACCACCTATTCAAGGGTGGGTGAAATGCAATGAGTATGTTGACTTCAATAGCATAAAAAATACTGCAAACTGGGGGTGGTTCTTTAGAGATAACAATGGAAGGTTTATGAATGCAGGCGTAATGTGGGATTTTGGTACATTATCAATCTTGGAAGTTGAAGCTACGACCCTAAAAGAAGTTATTCAGACAGCTAATACTTTGCAGTTAGATCATGTTATTTTTTAAAGTGATTATCAAATGGTGGTTCAAGCTATATATGTGAATAAAGGTGGTAACTCTAAGTTTAGTTTGATTTATTCGTGTATTAAGCAATTATTAACTTGTAATCTTAACTTCAAGGTGAAGTTTGTTTAGTGTCATGCGAATTTGGTTGCTTATTTATCAGTTAAAGCGGCCAATTCTTGGAATAGACGCGTTGTTTTCTATTGGATTCCTCTTTGTGCCGAACAAACCTTGATTAATGAAATGAATTAAGTTTGCTTCAGTAAAAAAAAATAGAAGACAAAAACAAAAACCGGTGTCATTTGGTTATGACTCATGTTTTGCATTTATTTTGTAAATTTTTTTATAGTATTTACTTATTCATTCTTAATAGTATATTATTAGTTTTGTAAAAAAAATAAGAGATTAATTACTATACATCTTTAGTGGAAAAAAATTTACATTGTCAATTCATCACCACATTCGTTTGCATTGTTTTATAGGTGGTTAAAATAAAAGTCAAAATTCCGACAACATCCAACATTTATGATTAAGTGACTCTATAAATTTTTTATACATTATCAATGCATTTCAATTATATAAAGAGACTTGATTATTCTCTCTCTCTCTCTCTCTCTCTCTCTCTCTCTCTCTCTATATATATATATATATATATATATATATATATATATATATATATATATATATATATATATATATATATATATATATATATATATATATATATATATAAATTCATATAAATGTTATTTGCCAAAAAAATTTAAATAAAATTTTATTTTAATATCAAAAATGTCATAAATAAAATTAAATGAATTGATTTTATTATTACTTGAAAAATATATTAAATATAATAATTTCACAAACAATTTTGTCTTGTAAAATTTTTTATCAATAATATAATTATTAATAAATAAAAAATTTATTTTAGAGTTTGCCTTAGACCTCAGTATGTGTTGGGTTGGCCTTGGGAACAACTACGCTTACTCCCATTATTAATGTCTTGTGTTAATCTAGGAATTAGATTGTTGGTGAAGGTTTGAGTTCTGAGAGTGTGTTTCTCTTAAGGTTTCAAGTTCGAATCCTGTTAAATACTAACAATTTATGTGTTTGGTCATTTCATACAGAGTTCTGCAAGTGGACAATTGGATTGGTTTTCTTGTGTTAAAAAAATTAGAATGGAATAACTAATCTTGGGTGTCCAACCTAATCTTCAAATAAAACTAATCACTTTTAAGTGGTGATGAATGCTTTATACCTCTTAAGAATTATGGTTGGGTCTAACTCAAACTTTACAAAATCATTTTGGAAGATGAGAGTTGTCTCCACTTATAAACATATGATCATGCCATATAATATCTGATGTGGAACTTTGATATAAGAATAGCTAATGCTAAGATAATGAAGGAACGATGATAATATATTAATGGATGAACCTGGGAAAATATCTACAATAGGAAACCACAAATGTGGGTGGAAAATGCCCTCCTTGCAAGAAAGATAAAGTTGTAAACTAAACCCTCATTGTGAGAATCCCATTACTGAGGTGAGAAAAGCTCTCACTCCTCAAATCCATTTTCAACTCCAAAACTAGTATCCTTTTTTTTCACCTGTCCCTCCCTTTTTAACTATTTTTTCTCGTTTTGGTCAATCATCATTTCATTTTCACTCTCCACTCCTAGTTGGCCACGTGTACAGTTAGTAAATATTCATTCCTTCCCCTTGAATCCACTATCAGCTCTCCAAATACTCCTTTAACTCTTCCATCTTTACCCTTCCTTTAATACACATGTTTTACTGGCATGTCAATATTCTCCCGTGAAGTTTGACCTTGTCTTCATGGTTGAATTCTGGAAATTTTTGAAAAATGATAGAATTGTCTTCCCACGTCATCTCGCACTCTTGAAATCATTCACACACAATCAAAACTTCCTCGCTTCTATTCAATAGCCTCCCAACATTAACAACTTCTTGAGGCTTCACTTGCAACTCCCATTGCTTGGTAACAAAAGGTGGTAATTGTTGTTCAGATATAAGACCACCAATATCTTGTTTAAGTTATGACATATGAAAAATGAGATGGATATTAGAATGAGTTCATAAATCTAATTTCTAAATTTCCTTACCAATTCATTTTATTATCTCAATAGGGCCATATAAATGGGGATTAAACTTTCCATTCAGTATGCTTGCTAAATAAATGAACCTATATGATTGCTCCTTCAAAAACACCTTATTTTCAACCTTAAATTCCATATCTCTTCGCTTATTTTCTTCCTAATTCTTAATATTATTTGAGCCTCGAATAAGTGTTCCTTTATCTCTAATGATTTTATATCGCTTCCATAGCAATCGATACACTTCATGTACCAAATGTATCTTTATCATACTTCACAATGGTAGGTTTTTCCCTTCCATACATTGCTTTAAAATGGATCATACCAATAGACACATTATGAGATGAATTAAACCAAATTTCTGCCTATAGAAGCTACTCGATCCAACTCTTGGGATGTCCACCTACGAAACACCACAAATAAGCCTCTAACGTTCAATTAATCACTTTGGGGATGATGAGCCAACGTGTACTTCAGTTTAGACCCTGCCATCTTAAACAATTCCTTCCAAAATATACTCATAAACACCCTGTTGTACCCCAAAATTTTCCCTCTCATTTATCAAGATTTTCCTCACAAGACCTCTTGGACTCAAGACAAGATTAGGGTTTGGTCGGCTCAAGACACCTCATCTTGCACTGATGACCTGAAGTTAGGGTTTGAGTTTTCACAAGGATATTTGGACCATCAATACTTCATGTGACTTTCATACACCATCTTGGACCCCTAAGATTGCTCCTGTTAAGTTTCAAGCCTTGAATCACATTTTTGCTCAGTCAATTGGACAGTTGACCTAAAAATCAGTTGTATTGGGGAAAAAGTCAACCATGGCCAATTTACAGTCAAACCTCATATTTTTTATCCACAACATCATTTTAGACTCATATGAACCATTTGATCAAGTTTGGATTACAACTCCTCAAGAAATTTGATCAAATCATCAAAAGGGCAAAATGGTCAAAATTAGGGTTTTGACTGAGAAAGGGAAATTTCTTATTTTTAACCTAGACAATGACTAATTAGGTTCAAACATGATTTCAAGGACTCAATAGAATCATATTGACCTAATCACATGGTTCAAAAGATCTCAAATGCATAGGATTGACAGATGAATTTTGCAGTCAACTGATCAAAAGTCAACTGTACACTGAAAAGTCAAACTTTGACTTTTTGGTCAAAATCAAGTGCCAAAGGTCATAATTCATCAATATATGTCAAAACATGAAACTTTTTCACCAATAAAATCAATTTTGCAAATTAGGGTTTTAAATTTTCATAACTTAGAAAATTTCTAAGTATGGAAATTTTCTTATTTTTCCCCAAATTTTCACCACTTTTTCACCATGATGCAATTGGATTCAAAGAAAACTTCCAACATGAAAGTTGTAGTCCTCCATGAAATATACAACTTTTATTCACAAAGTTTTCCAAAAAGATACATGGATCTCAAGATATAAATTTGTGAATAGGGGTCCATGAACTAAATAACTTAGTGAAAATTTGCCCTAATCTAGGTAGGTTTTTGACCCAACTTCATGGACATTTTTCACCTAGTTCCAAGAGGTATCTAAAAATGCATCTCAAACATGTATTGTAGAGCATGCTGCAAGATTTCCAAAATGTCCAAGAAATCTCCAAGAACATTTGTGGTTAGGGAGAATCGAAGAAGAGAAAATGGCATTTTGTCACTTTTGTTCAAGCCATTTTCACAATGCAACAAGTTGCAAATATGATCAAGCATGCTTGTACCTTGCATTAAAGGTCCTAAACTCCTTATACACTCCATAATTAAATTCTAACTCAATGGATAAAGGCTTTGTTTTCACTTTTGAAGCATTGTACAAGAAACAATTCCATAAATGGCCAAAAGTTCACATTGCCATTTTCATAAAGCAAGCTTTTTGCAACTTTACAAACCTTGAGCCTTGGACCTATTCTTTTGTTACAAGAAATGTCCATAGATATCAGGCATGGTTTACCAACTCTTGCAGCTCACAAGATAGCCAAGTACAGGCCTGTTAGCATGGTCACTTCAACCTTTCTTCAAAGACAAGAAAAGTGGCCAAAAGGTGGAGAACTTGTACATCTGATAAAGGGTGGACTTGGGATCATTCTAGACATTGACAAACTTGTTACAAGCCAATACACGAATTCTTGACCTCTGAAACATTCCAAAACTCAAAAAACACAAATTTCTGCCCAAACAGGGCATCTTCTGCAAAATCCTAGCCAAGTCATATTTTGCTCGTGCGTTTTGCTTTGTAACACTTCAAACACCTTCCATACATCCTACCAAAGCTATCCAAGCATTCATCTTGCAACTGTGAGCTCTGTTTCAGACATCACCATTTTCAAACTTGAAGGTTGCAGATTGACTCGTGCATGGAGTTTCAGCCATCCGCAAAGCCATCTAAGCATTGGAATAGCTTGAGGGAACTTCAAGGAAGCTCACACGATCCTCAGACCTCACTCAAAGTCCCCACATTGCCATATCTAAATCCAGATGAAGGAGGTATTTTTCAAAACTTTATGTCTCTATTTAGGCATCCTTAAGCCACGATTTGTGAAGCAAAAATGTAGTCTCTAGCATGGTGAAGTTGTACATATGCATAGTTGTCATTTATATTAACTGAGCTAGGAGAAATTGATTGTTGAACATGCTGAAAAAATTAGGTCAAAAATTAGGGGTGATTAAATTCTCTCTGATCTTTGAGAGTTAGTTTACAAATTTTATATCATTGGAATCGTGAGATGAAATGCTACATTTTTCATGTTACAAGTTTTTGATTTTGTGCAAAGAATAGAGAGTTACAGGTTTGAAGCAAATACGCGCGCAAATGGAAGAAGCTGGAGGACAGGGATGATTGTACTGGGCTTGGCGCGCCTTGGGCTTCTGTTTTTACTTCTCATACCCCCTGACTTGATATTTGCACCCCCATTTGCTTATTTTGTTTATTTTTTTATATTTTCTCATATTTTTATGTTTATTGATTTTAATAATTTTTTCTGAACATTAAAAATCACAAAAATAATTTTCTTAATTTTTTGCAATTTTGTTTTTATTATTATTTTTTTCCACATATAAAAATAGTTTTATTTTAATAAATAGAATCTATTTTCTTAAATAAATTATAAATACATTTAAAAATACTATACATTTTTATTTTATTATTTTATATATAAAATATTTATTTTCATATATATTTTAATTTTTAATATTTGTTAATAATATTATTTATTATTTCTTGAACAAAAAATGAACAAAATAATAAAAGGAAACATATTTTTCTTTTAATTTGAAAACTAGGGTTTCATCCCTTTCAAAAATAATACCAATATTTTTCTCATATTTTTAGGACTTAAATAATGTTATTTTCTCATACATAAAACAAATACAAAACATTTTTTCATAAATACATTTTATTGCATATTTTATTATTTGTATTTTTATTTAATTTGCACAATAATTCAATTGGGTTGTAATAGTATTTTAGGGTTTATTTTTGTGCAATATCCCCATTCAAAAACTTGTATCCCCCCTCCCATAATAATTGTTGTAATAGTTTAGTTTACTTTACGCAATTTATCGCATTTATACTTATGTAGTAAATTAGGGTTTTGCATGATAAGACCAAAAACAAACAAATAGAATGACTTAATCCAATACAATCAAAATGCATGTAAAATGACACACATTGCACACAAGCACACCTTAGGGTTTCACCCACTTGGTTGCCTTAAAATAAATGGCCATGGTATGCATTCAAAGTATCTTGGCAAAACAAAGCAAAACAAACAAATAAGATCATAGTCTCTCGATAACGCTATCAAAAGGTTGCCTAAACAAATGATCTCGGTCCCTCAAAATGCTAAAGATACTTGGCAACATTGCTATCATGGTCATAAGATGACCCACACCCGTCCCGTTTAACATCCAAAGATAGGGTTGTTTACCAAAGCGATGGTAAATCAACAATGTCAAAGGAATAAAAATGCATAGAAAAGACATTTGAGTAGGTATAATGCTTCTAGTTACTTGATCAATTTGAAAACAATCCTTGCTAATTTTCAAACAAACACACACATATTTCAAAACATTTCCAAACAAAACATTGAAACATTTTTCAAAAGACAAACATCTTTGTGTACATTCTTACGAACGAGAATCATTACAAAGATTGCCTAAACGATGGCCTCTTTTCAAAATACTTTCAAAACCACACAAAGCACCATTTCAAACAATTTCAAAAGCAAAGCAAGTGATCTAAACAAGTAACTAAGAGCCCATGGAAAACCATGGATGAAAAGAGTGCTAGCACCTTCCCTTTTCATAATCTACCCCCCGAACTCAAGAAAACATATCAAAGGTCTTTCCTGTGCTTTTTTACCTTTCCTTTTGGATAAAAGAAAAGTAGGTGGCGACTCTTGCTAACCGCAACATTTGCGAACACAAACGTAAAACCTCAAGTCAGTTCTCCCACCGCATCACAGAACTGGCAACTCTGCTGGGGAAGATAATTATAAAAGTGGGGTTACCTTAGGGTTTAGATCACCTTTACATGCTTACATTGTTTGACTTGTTTGCTTTACACTTTGGTTCTATTGTTTGGGTTTGAATCCTCTAGCCAGATTTGGGAAACATTATAGGTAAATAGCAATACGTTGGGGAAACTGTGTGGGGTATACCGACATGGTCTAAGTAATAGCTATATTAGTGCGACATATTTGTGGGTACCGATAGCCTTTGAGTCAATCAAAGAGAATACGGGGCCGCTGAGTGATGTCATGAAGCACTAATGAACTTTTAGAACCTTTACTTGACCAACTTGGCCTTTTAGGATGTAGTGAGATGACCGGCTTTGGTGCAGTCTGAAGTTGGTAGATACTTGATACTACACTCATTGAGGGTTGGTTCCTTGGAATATTTCGGTCGCCAGTAAAGAGGCTGAATTGAAACAGTGAACAAGGAAACAATCCAGTGATATTGAGCTCCTTAGAACCCAGTTACTATTTCTAGGACAGGTTGAGCCAACTAAACTTCAAGAGGGTACTTACCTATGAAACCCCATGCAAGCCTAAACTAGGAACTTGTGTGATTTACTTGTACATATATACTTGTGCATAACATCATGGACATCATGAAGCATCATATGCATCCACTAACCATTTTAAGGATTTTTGGAGATTCATCTTTGCTCTTGTTTTGTAGGTTATGGATTCACTTCGCAGGAAAACTATCCAAGTCAACCTTGTAAGAATTCCTCCACAACTTAAGGAGCTAGCTTCAAGGATTCCTGAGAATTCTCCATTCACCGATAGACATGGTCGTCTACTCAAATTGGTCACTGCCAACACAGAGGAGGATATGCGGAAAGTTCTCTTCCACTTCTTTGACCCTTTGCATCATTGCTTCATATTTCCTGACTACCAACTTGTGCCTACTTTGGAGGAATTTTCTCAACTCTTGAGGATTCCTATTCTCAATCAACTACCTTTCAATAGTATGGAAAGAGATCCAAAGCCATAAGAGATTGCTCAAGCCCTGCATTTGTACTCATCTGATGTCACAATGCATTGGGAAACTAGAAGTGGTGTCAAAGGCTTCTTGTCAAAGTTTCTATTTGAGAAGGCCCAAAGCTGTTAGAATTCTCTAGATTTGCAAGATTTTGAGGAGATTGTATCTCTTCTCATCTATGGGATGGTCTTGTTCCCTAATCCTGACCAACTCATAGATGTAAGCGCTGTCAAAATCTTCATGACTCGCAACCCGGTGCCTACATTGCTTGGGGATATCCTCCACTCTTTTCACACTCGTACAATGAGGAAAAGAGGTGTTCTCATGTGTTGCACTCCTCTCCTGGAAAGATGGTTTATTTCTCATCTTCCCCAATCAGTCTTGAAGAATGAGCAAGGCTTGAGGTGGTCACAACGGTTAATGACACTTAACCATTCAGATATTCATTGGTGTTCTCGATCCAAAGAGAATGTCATCATCATTGACCGTTGTGGGGAATTCCCTAATGTCCCTCTACTAGGCATTAGGGGAGGCATCACCTACAACCCTTGCTTGGCTCTAAGACAATCTGGTTATGCCCGAAGGGACGACCCACATGACATGCTGGTTCAAGGATTGGTTTTCGACTTCGACAACGACGACCAAGGACTCCATCAAAGATTCATCCAAGCTTGGAGGATTCTAAACAAGGTAGACAGTAAGACCTTAGGACACAAGAATTCCATCCCTCTTGAGCCTTACCTCAAGTCGATACGAACCCGCGCCCAAAGTCTTATGATGCCTTACCCCTCCATTCTCCAAGTGATTATAGAGCCTGTTAAGGAAGGAGAGGTTCCATACACCCTCCTACATCCTGACATGCCAACATCACTCGAAGATTTACAAAGAAGTTGGATACAGCTCAAGGGAGAACGTGATACTTTCGAAGCCCAATTCTACGCAAGCGAGAAGAAGGTTTTGGAACTCACTCGGTTACTTCACGAAGAGCAGACTCTCAACACCTACATTGCACCAAAGAGGATGCGCAACGTCTTTTTACCTTAGAATTTTGTATTATTTTGCCCAAGGGGCATTGATGTACTAACAATTCTATCTTATTAATATGACGTGTGTTTCTTTTTTGTTTAAAACAAATTTGAATTTCTGAATCCTTGAAAACATTACATGAATACATATCTGTGATCGGTGGATCTGGAACTGACTATTTAACGCTGGTTTCGCGAAATGTCGCGGAAGCAAGAGTCGCCACCGTCTTTTATTTTCTCCAAATGGAAAGGACAAAAGCACAGAAAAATTCCTTATAGAGATTGCTCTCGGTTCGGGAGGTAGATTATAGAAAGGGAAGGTGTTAGCACCCTTTCTATCCATGGTTATCCATGGGCTCTTAGATACTTGCTCATTTGTGTTTTCAAAATGGTTTGTTGGCTTTTCAACTGTGGGTTTTAAAAAATTTCTTTGAAAATTTCAGTTCGAATCTTGTATCAGTCCTCAAGAGTGTTTGAAAAGTTACTTTCGAAAGCTTTTTGAAAAGGTGTCGGTGTGAAAAGTATTTTGATTTGTTTTGAAATTAGAGCAAGTATCTAGAGTCGTCTACCTACCCTAAGGAATTCGTCTGTGTAAATGTCCTTAAAGTAGTGCCATCCCACCATTGAGAGGTAGGTAGCACCACCGTTGGAGGTGTTCGGGTCAATTCGAGGGTTCGGGACATGGTGATCACCGGAGCAATAGGAAGACACCTTAGAAGCTACCCTCATGCCATGTTCATGGACATGAGGACTTACTAAAACGTCCTCTACTCGACGATCACCTTTCGAGGGGCAAGGCAACAGTGAGACGTACCCTAGGGGTGGTGTGTGATTTGTGTGTCATGTTCATTTATTTTTGTCTTGTTCATGCATTGGGGATCTACGCGTTGCTTTTATTTTATCATTCATTCTTTCATGCGAATTAATTAACAGTTAAAAAGAGAAGCGGAATTAAAGGTCCTACGTTATTACAAAGGCGCGGGTCTACATCGCCAAATTTAATCCAAGACCTGATTTGAAATAAAATAAAGTGCGAAAAATATCTAATTAATCTATTACACGGCTTTGGGGAAATTACATTATATCCACAAAAAAGGAAATAAGAATAAAATGCGCGAAGAGGTAAAGTCGGGAATGCGAGGGCGTTGGGCCCTTTTAAGGAAATTAAATTACTATTATGAAATTAATTAAATTTAATGAGAAAAGAGAAATTATTTTTGAGTTTTTGTATTTATGGATTTTAATGAGAATTAATGGAATTAAAACCTAATTCTAACTATTTTTAATTTATTTAAAAAAAACATGTTAAAGTTGAACCTAAAATTAACCTAATTATTTACATGGTAATTTATTTACAAAAATAATAATTAATAATTAATATGGTGAAAAAAGCAAAAAAAGAATAAAAGCATAAAACCCTAATTCTACATTTTTAGTTTATTACAAAAAAATATTAAAATTTAAACCTAGAATTAACTAAATTAATTAATACAATTTATTTACAAAGAAAATATTTAAATAAAATATATTTTATTTTTTGTCTTTTCTGATTTTTTATTATTTTTTATATTAAAGAAAACAAGTCAATTTAAAGAATTAAATTAAAATTAATCAAAACAAATAAAATAGAAAAAAAGTAAAAAGAATGAAAGAAAGCAAACCCATGGGGTGTTGACCCCAATCTGGAGGTTATATGGTAGCAATCAGGCCCAATAGAACCTTGGCCTTTTTGACTTTTCATGCTGGCGTGTGGAACGTTTGACCTATGCACATGGTGGTCTTCAGATCAAGACCACTGGATTGACACTCTGAGACATGTGGCACGCTTTGATAGTGGGCGTATGGTAGTCTTCTGAGGGGAACGCTACATGTTAGTATGGAAAGAAAAATAATATGGAGAAAGGAGGGGACTTGGGAATCGAACCCAGGTCCCAGAGTTTACCAATGCAACGCCTGACCACTTGATCCACTTACGCGCTTTGAGTATAATATAACCAATAAACAATATAAGGCAAAACGAGGGTTAGTGATGTTTTTTCGGGCGAAATTCAAACGCACCAACCACTGGCTTACACCTCACCTTCTTCTCCAATTGTCATGCGTTTGCCTGAAAAAAAGAAAAAGGATAGCGGGGGTTTTAAACCCCCACTACATGATATGTGAAAAAATAGCGAATAGGCCCTGGATGCTCATAAATTGAGCGCGACCTATGCATTGAGTTCGTGTGAAGCTCCTGGTTCTAATGGCCCTGGTCTCGTGTCCCAATTTTTCCAGAACAAAGAAGCCCCAAATTTACAGTCATGAAACCCTAGCAAGCTTCAATGGTAACTTTGCATACATAGCACGAAAACTCAATTAAATTGCATGGTTAGTTTCAGCATGATTAGATTAGTGTAAAACAACGATTAAATTGTATGAAAAATGCCCAGAAATTGAAATACGATTATGCATAAAGTATGAGAAATTTCAACTTCTATCTACCAATTCTTGATGCTATGGGCGTGGAAGAGGATTCAGTCAGGTTCAGTGATGCCTCAGAAAGCTTTTTCAATTGGTTAGAAGCCTTGAATCGTCCTCTACTGCAGTTTTCAGTTTTGACTTTTTTTCAAAAATTGCAAAGTGTGTTTATGGCTTGAGCGCAGCTTCCAGGGTTGTGTGCATTAGGTTTAGCTTCTGACTTATATGAGGGATGAATTAGGGTTGAAATTTGAGTCCAAAAATCCTTGTAATCATGGATCAAATATTTGATTTTAATGGCATATTTCTTCAAATCTTTTCCATGTGTTGTGATGCCAATCATGACCAAATCACCTTGATTCTTTCCATATTGGATAGTTCACGAAATCTTGAAGGTATTCTATGCACAAAAAGATTTGAAAAGCATGGATGAGTATTTTTTTCATATTTTATTTAATTAAATGAATTAATGGTGATTAAAAATTCAAATAAATAATAAAAAATGATGAAATAACTCCCCTTGGGCCAAATGGTCGTGCATAGCCTTTGGATGATGAATCTTGGAAGAAAATGTGGCCCATTAGCAAATTTGAGGCATTTGAAGTAAAGTTGACCTTTCAAAATTCCCAAAAATTTCCCAACTTCCACAAGGCATATCTTGCTCAATTTTTAAGATTTGATCATGTTCTTGGACATTTTGGAAAGGTCTTGAAGTCCTATAACCAATGCCTTTGGTCCCATGTCATTTTTATTTACCAGTCTCAAGTTATGGTCTTTGACTTAAAGTCCCTTTTTTTTGACTTTTGAAAATGACCTATAATGTTGAAATTGATAACTTTTTGTGAGAGCATTGCTTGGACTTGAAGTGTGAAGAGGAGTTGTAGGAAATGTCTTTATCTTCAAAATGAGCTTTGGATGGAATTTTTCTGATGAACCATGTGGAAGTTATGCCTTGGTCAAGTTACAGTTGACTTTTTCAACTGTCCAAATATGGAAACTTTTGCATCTTGAGACTTTTTGAGCCATACCTTGAAAATCATGATCAAGAATTGATCAAATGATGTTTGTGGCTTCAAAATAAGATGTTGACCAAAAATTTGAACTTTTGACTGTCAAATGACCATTTTGCCCCTACAGTTGACTGTAGGGCAATTAGGGTTTTTGACTGTGCAATTTTGTGCTGTAAGTCTTGAAACTTGGTATGAGGATGCTTGACCATGTTTATGGGTATGTGGGACTTGGTTGGACCCTTGAAAACTTCAATCTCTTTGTCAGAACTAAAACCCTAGTTTTTGACTGTTAGGAGGCCCTTGAACTGTGCAACCCTTGGGGAGATTTTGAAGCATGCTCTTTGCAAATCTTGAAGAATATGGGAGGGCAAATTTTGGGGTACAACAGCTGCCCCTGTTCAATCTTCTTAGACCTGAGGATGCAGATTGACTGACGTGCCTTTCGTAATCCGAAGGTGGAAGATGATTGAACACTAGAGTGCCCAGAAATTTGCGCTCACATAGTAGTGTGATGTGGGGAATGGGCTTATAGATGCCATTTGGAGATTGATGAATAGGATGATGGGCTTATAGATGCCATGCTAAGAGATGATGGAAGGTGGATGGGCTTATAGATGCCATCTGGACGTCGATCGCGTAAGAGATTTCTTAGCGAGAACTTGCATACCTGAAAAGAAAATGATTACCTGACCTGTCACAGGGGTTGGTCTTCAAACTCTTTGTATAGATGCGCCCTGACTGGTTACAGGAATTGAATCTGTAGCTTTAAAAAGGTGATGAATGAACCAGGGATGGTTACTACCTCAACAGGAACGGTGAGAGAACCTTGGATGATTACTACCTCAACAGGAACGCTGAGAGAACCTTGGACGATTACTACCTCAACAGGAACGCTGAGAGAATCTGGGGCGACTTCAACCTCAACAGGAACGCTGAGAGAACCTTGGACGATTACTACCTCAACAGGAACGCTGAGAGAACCTTGGTCGATTACTACCTCAACAGGAACGCTGAGAGAATCTGGGGATGATTACTACCTCAACAGGAACGCTGAGAGAATCTTGAACGATTACTACCTCAACAGGAACGCTGAGAGAATCTTGGGTGTCTTCAACTGGATAAGAAACAGGGAGATCTTAGGGTCGATCTGACTGGACCAGGGAAGGCCTTTGACTGGATAAGAAACAGGAAAATCTTAGGGTCGATTTAACTGAACCGGACAAGGTCTTGAAATCTTCAACTGGATAAGAAACAGGGAGATCTTAGGGTCGATCCGACTGAACCAGAGAAGGCCTTTGACTGGATAAGAATCAGGAAAATCTTAGGGTTGATTTAACTGAACCGGACAAGGTCTTGAAATGTCTTCAACTGGATAAGAAACAGGGAGATCTTAGGGTCGATCTGACTGAACCAGAGAAGGCCTTTGACTGGGTAAGAATCAGGAAAATCTTAGGGTCGATTTAACTGAACCGGACAAGGTCTTGAAATATAGTTGAGAATTTAACTGGATCTTTCCTGAAAGGTAAAGGTCAGTCATATGCAACGCATGATATGGATCAAGCAATGATGTTCTCAACATAAATGAGATTTGTAAAATATGATGCATATATGCATGCTATAATGTATGGAAGTGCGATGTTTATGAATGTGTGCTTTCGTCCTAGGAAAATAAATCCTTGACGGATGCCGGGAAGTCATATCCTGGGCTGATGTTGGAGAATAGTGCTTTGTCTCCGCTGGGGATGATAGTTGCAAGAATACCGATAGGAGAAGATAACTCTGTTGGGGAATAAACTTGGCGAATGGATTACTCTGCGGGGAGAAAAATACTCTAGTGATCTTGCTGGGGAACAATACTCTGTGGGGAGAGAGGTACTTGCTGGAATGTTGATGGTAACTTCACTGGGGATATCATTGTTATGTTGGAAGTGTTAGTAGACTTCGCTGGGGATAAGAAGACTTCGCCGAGGACGATCTTCTCGTGGATTTTGGCTGAGGATAACCCAGTTATACCCTGGTAGGGGAATAACCTTTGAATAAAGCCGGGAGACGCGTTCGTGCTTTGCGGGGATAAGCTTCCAGAATCTACTGGGGATAAGCTTACTGCTTGGGGAGATGGATCCCAACTTTCCTGGGGAAACTGGATTGGACTCTCCTGGGGAAATTTTGAACTACATTAGGAAGTGACTCCCTTGAATGTTTGATATACCGCCGGTGAACAATCTTTAGGTCAGGACTGCCGGGGATGCTTGTAAGAAATGTTTGTATATTTGCTGGGGAATGTGGAGATCTGCTGGAAGATACTCAACTTCCTTGAGGCTGATAGTATAGTTTTGCTTGGGGAGAGCGTATTGGCTTGCTGACGCACTCTCTGGGGAATTGAGAAGTACTGGTTATGTTCTTCAGCTGAACCCACCTTGGTATCTTGATGGACAAAACAATTAGATCGCTTAGACCACTTACTGTTGCCCCTGTTTCTAATGTTACCTGTAATTAATCCTTTGTTTCGTATGCAAACATTCATGAGTTAGAAAATTATTGTCAGCGCATATATCACAAATTGAACCTTGGACGTTCTTCGCAAGACAAAACAGAAAAAGGAAAAACAAACAATTGGCAATTTTAACTGAAAAGTGATTTTTGTATTGATTTTTGAATTTGCCTGTAAAATAGGCGTTTATGTACAAGAGGCTGACTGATTGATGTCGTCTGAACTTGATGTAGATACCGGATTCTGGATGCAAGGTGATCCAATGAGACATAGTATTACGCTTTTATCCCTAACTTTTGCATGGACCGCCCTTTCGGGTTTTCAGTCCACCGGGATACCCATTTTTGCCCAAGCCGCCTTTTCAGGTTTTCGACTTGCCGGGTGTAAAGATTTTTTTTATTTCATCCCTTCATTTTGCCCGAACCCTTTTGGTTTGCCGGGAAGCCCTAATTTTTGCCTAGGCATGTCAGCCTAGCGGGTCTTTTTCATGCGTAGTATCTTTTTACTATGTCTGCATTAGCGGGGTGAGGAAGGTCGTCACCATCCATGTTGGTTAGAATCATGGCTCCTCCTGAGAACACATGTTTAACCACAAATGGCCCTTCGTATGTAGGGGTCCATTTGCCCCTTGGATCACTCTGAGGAAGGATGATTCGCTTGATTACCAGATCCCCGACTTGATATTCTTGTGGTCTGACCTTTTTGTTAAATGCCCTGATCATCTGTTTTTGGTACGTCTGACCATGACAAATAGCAGCAAGTCTCTTTTCATCAATAAGGTTTAGCTGATCAAGTCGTGTCTGGATCCAATCATCTTCGTTCAGATCTGCATCCTTCATTATCCGGAGAGAGGGTATTTGCACTTCGATTGGTAAGACTGCCTCCATACCGTAGACCAAGGAGAAAGGAGTTGCCCCGGTTGACGTCCTGGCTGAGGTACGGTACCCATGCAGAGCGAACGGTAACATCTCGTGCCAATCTTTATAAGTCACTGTCATCTTCTACACGATTTTCTTAATGTTCTTATTCGCTGCTTCTATAGCCCCATTCATCTTCGGCCGGTAAGGAGAAGAGTTGTGGTGCTGTATCTTGAACTGCTCGCAGAGCTCAGTGATCATCTTGTTATTAAGACTGGTACCGTTGTCTGTAATGATTCTTTCAGGGACCCCGTATCGACAGATCAGATTGTGCCGAATGAACCGTGCCACCACAGTCTTGGTTACCGTAGCGTAGGATACCGCTTCAACCCACTTCGTGAAGTAATCAATCGCTACCAGGATGAAGCGATGCCCATTGGACGCTGTAGGTTTAATCTCACCGATCATGTCAATGCCCCACATTGCAAACGGCCAAGGCGCAGTCAGAACTTTTAGAGGAACTGGAGGAACATGCACCTTGTCTGCATATATCTGGCATTTATGGCATGTCCGAGAATGTTGGTAGCAGTCAACTTCCATTGTGGACCAGAAATACCCTGCCCGAAGGATCTTCTTCGCCATAGTGTGTCCACTGGAATGTGTCCCGAAGGTCCCTTCATGTAGCTCTTCCATGATCCTTTCTGCTTCAGTCTTATCCACACAACGCAGTAAGGTCGAATCATGGTTTCGCTTATATAGAATGCCGTTGCTAAGGAAGAACTTCGCTGCGAACCTTCTCAGAAACTTCTTATCATTGACAGATGCACCTTCAGGATATTCCTGAGCTTCCAAATATCTCTTCACCTCATGGTACCAAGGCTTCTCAGTTACCAATTCAGTCTCGAGATCACAACAGTATGCCGGTTCATCCAGTTTCCAGATGATGATCCGGGGAGCCTCATTGTCCCACTTGACCTTGAACATAGAAGACATCGTAGCTAACGCGTCCGCTAACTGATTCTCCTCTCTTGGGAAATGTTCAAAGGTTATCTCTGTGAAGTGGGGAATCAAGGTCAACACACATTCTCTATAAGGAATAAGATTCGGATGTTTCGTATCCCACTCTCCTTTGATCTGATTGATCACGAGAGCGGAATCTCCGAAGACACTCAGATACTTGATCCTTAGGTCGATCGCAGCTTGGAGACCCATGATGCATGCCTCATACTCCGCCATGTTGTTGGTGCAGTTGAAACATAGCCGGGCAGTGAGTGAAGTATGGGTGCCTTGGGGGGATATGATCACAGCGCCGATACCGTTACCCAAAGCGTTGGAGGCTCCGTCAAAGTGCATAGACCATCGGGATCCTTCCTCAGGTCCTTCGTCCGGTCCAGGTACTTCACAATCAGTCACTATCATGATGCTCTCGTCTGGAAACTCGAAGTTCATTGACTGATAGTCGTCTACTGCCTGATGTGCCAAGTGGTCTGCCAATACACTTCCTTTGATGGCTTTCTGGGTTGTGTATTGAATGTCGTATTCTGTCAAGATCATTTGCCATCTTGCTATTCTCCCAGACAGAGCAGGCTTTTCAAATATATACTTTATAGGATCCATCTTTGAGATCAACAAGGTAGTGTGAGTCAGCATATACTGCCTCAGTTGGCGAGCAGCCCATACCAAAGCGCAGCAAGTTTTCTCAAGCAGTGAGTATCGGGTCTCACAGTCGGTAAACTTTTTGCTAAGGTAATAAATGGCATGCTCTTTTCGGCCAGACTCGTCATGTTGCCCCAGCACACACCCCATTGAGTTGTCAAGCACTATCAGGTATAATATCAGAGGTCTCCCTTCAACCGGTGGCATAAGAATGGGTGGTTCTTGGAGATACTCCTTGATTCTGTCAAAAGAAACCTGACATTCATCATTCCAACGTACTACCTGATCTTTCTTCAGCAGCTTGAAGATTGGTTCACAGGTAGCGGTTAGGTGCGAGATGAATCGAGCAATGTAATTCAGGCGTCCTAAAAAGCCTCTGACCTCTTTCTCTGTCTTGGGAACTGGCATCTCTTGAATAGCTTTGACCTTGGCAGGGTCCACTTGAATACCCTTATCACTTACGACGAAGCCTAGCAATTTTCCAGACCTTACCCCGAAGGTGCACTTGTTCGGGTTCAACCTCAGCTTGTACAACTTCAGTCGGTCAAACAATTTCTGCAGATGATCCAGGTGTTCTTCCTCAGTCTGAGACCTTGCGATCATGTCGTCAACATACACTTCTATCTCATGATGGATCATGTCATGAAATAAAGCAACCATGGCACGTTGGTAGGTTGCCCCAGCATTTTTCAGTCCAAAAGGCATGACCTTGTAGCAGAAGGTGCCCCACTGAGTAACAAAGGTAGTCTTTTCCATGTCTTCAGGAGCCATCTTGATCTGATTATAACCTGAGAAACCATCCATGAAAGAGAACACCTTATGCTGAGCAGTATTGTCAACAAGGACATCAATGTGAGGTAGGGGGAAGTCATCCTTGGGGCTGGCCCTGTTCAGATCCCTGTAGTCGACACACATTCTGACCTTTCCATCTTTCTTTGGTACTGGAACCACATTAGCAACCCACTAAGGGTAAGAAGTCACTGCAAGGAACCCGGCATCAAACTGTTTCATAACCTCGGCTTTGATCTTCTCAGACATCTCTGGACGCATATGGCGGACCTTTTGCTTGACCGGAGGGCAGTCTTCCCTGGTAGGCAAGTGATGGACCATAATGTCAGTATCCAAACCGGGCATGTCTTCGTAGGACCAGGAAAAGATCTCCACATAATCATGTAGCATCTGAGTCAACCGTTGCTTCACGCTGAGCTCTAGGTTGGCACCAATCTTTACCTCCTTTCTGTCTGTATCAGTACCCAGATTTATGGTTTCCACTGGCTCTTCGTGTGGTTGAATTGCCCTCTCTTCCTGAAGTAACAGTCTTGCAAGCTCGCCAGGCACTTTGCAATCATCTTCACCTTCGTCTTCGGCTAAGTTGATCGGATTTTCGAAGTCATAACTGGCAGTAGCAGAGTCGTTACCAGTGAGATCCAGAGTGGATTGAAACCTGTATGAGTGAGTGTGTGTAAATACAGCTGTTTTGCAATATGTAAAGAAAGGAAAGAAAGAAAAGGAGCATAAGATTTGAAATGCGAGAAAACGTCCAAGATCTTTATTCATGATATATGAGATGACAATTAATATACCCTCACAAATGAAGCCAACGGTGCCTCGGGTAAGACACCGGACCATAGAGTTTCAAATCATTGTTTATTACAAATAACAAAAACAAAGGGGTTTATTACTGCGTAACAAAAGTAACAGGAGTATGATCCTTAGCAATCCAATTGGTCAATCCGCCATCAGTCGTCGGGTAGATCCAGCTATTGAACTCTGACTCTCCCACTTCATCTTCGTCCCCAACAGCATTCACTCCTGGATTGGTAATGAGCACAGGAGGCCTTCTGGTCTTTGCCTTGCGCACAGCCTTCTGACCCTCTGCAGTAAAACCCAGTCCAAACTTGTCAATTTTTTGCGTAAAATCAGGGAGCCTGCCCCAGTTATCACATTCACCTTTCTTGATTACAGCCCGAGCATCCTTCAAGGAAGCCATCTTCAAAGGAACATCCTCTTCGGCCACTGTTTCCGCTGCTGCCAATGTTGGAGGTACTTCTTCGAAATGCTGAAAGGGGGTTTCAATAAACTCCCCGTCCATCTCAATATACCTGAAGGAATTCAAATGGCTCACCATATACTCCTCCTCTCCCTGCACAGTGACAATCTTCCCTCTGACAGGGTATTTGAGCTTCTGGTGCAGGGTAGAGGTCACTACCCCAGCTTTGTGGATCCAAGGTCGACCCAGTAGACAAGAATAAGATGGACGGATATCCATCACATAGAAAGTAGAGTCGAATACCTGAGAACCCACACGAATAGGAATGTCTACCTCTCCATGAACCATCCTCTTAGAACCGTCAAAGGCTCTGACGATGATATTGTTAGGTTTCAGCTCCAGGCCTTCACAATCCAAATGGTCTAAGGCCTTCTTGGGTAGAACATTCAGGGAAGAACCAGTGTCCACCAACACGTGCGCAAGAGTAGTGCCCCTGCATTCAATAGAGACATGCAGGGCGTCATTGTGGTCTTTTCCCTTAGCTGTAAGGTCAGCGTCCGAGAAACCCAAACCATTGTCCGCTGTCAGATTTGCTATGCAATCAGTAAACTGGACTGCAGATGTCTCCTGTGGCACATGGGCCGTCTTGAGAAATGAAATCAAGGCCTTAGCATGGGCCTCTGAGCACAGTAGTAAGGAGAGCGTTGAGATCTTGGAAGGTGTATGCCCCAGCTGCTCGACAACATTAAAGTCACTCTTCTTGATTATTTTCAGAATTTCCTCCATCTCTTGTTGGGAGGCCTTAGCATTCACATATTTTGGTGCCTCCATCCGGGCAGGCTCATCTTCAATCCCTTTGCCCCGAGCATTAGATGACTCGGCAGCAGGGGAAACAACTTGATCAAAACTGGGAACAGGTACACTTGCAGGTGTTATAGTGAGGGGTCTTCGAATAGCGGGCGGTGCAATGTCAGGCGAGAAGAGTCTGCCACTGCGGGTAACTTTTGTTGGACCAGTGATATTGCTGATGCTGGTGCCAGTGTTGAACTCTTGCTTGATTCCATGTACATACACGTCTGCCCCATAGTGCCATGGGACAGCCTTATCAGATTCATAGGGGAGAGGCCCCGGAACAGTAATCACAATGGGTGCGACAGTCATGATTTTAACCGGCTTCCTTGGGAGAGCCTTGATCGGATTATTAAAGATTGTAACAACAGAAACTTCTTCCACCGGAACAAACTGAACAGCAGTCTTCTTGAAGAGAATCTCTTTGCTGTCCATCAGGCTTTGGATGCCCAACTTCAGCAAAGGACAACCAGAAAGGGAAACAACACAGAAAAGGCAACCTTCACTACAACCCGGAAATAAACCGGCCAACAGTAGGTTCCTCTTAACAGTCATCAAGGGAGTAGTTACATCATTCACAGAAACGGCGTATACATCCTCATCAATGGCATTTACTCCATGCTGGGGCATAGGAGCAGTCACCACATTTGGCCTCTCAGGAGCTTCAAACTGTATCTCTTTTGCGTCAATAAGGTCTTGCACCTTATTCCTTAAGGCCCAGCAATCATCAGTGGAATGCCCCGGGCTATCGGAGTGATAAGCACAGTGGGCATTTGGATTGTATTTGGGAGAGGCAGTATTCACAACTTTCGGGACCTCCCTGACAGTCACTAAGTTGGTGGACAGCAACTGCGGCAAGATTTGTGATAGAGTCATACTCAGCCGGGTAAACTCTCTCCTGGGTCTTTCAGCCCTTTGAGGATTGGTTTACCGAGGAGCGGCAGCAGGTTTAGCAATCATCACCGCGTTGACAGATTGGCGGCGCTCAGGTTTCTCTTGTCTTCTAGACCCATATACAGCACTGGCCTCCTTCTTAAAGGGCTTCTTCTCAGAACTTGCAGATGCACCCTTCTGAATTTTGCCAGACTTCATTCCAGCCTCTATTCTCTCTCCAGTCAAAATTAGATCAGTAAACCCTGCAGACGAGTTACCAATAAGATGGTTGAAAAATGGCCCAGATAGGGTCCCCAAGAACATGTCTACCAACTCCCGGTCAGTTAACGGAGGTTGCACCCTTCCAGCCAGATCCCTCCACTTCTGTGCATACTCTTTGAAACCTTCGCTTGACCCTAGCGACATACCCTGGAGTTGGGTACGTGTAGGAGCAAGGTCGGCATTATATTGATACTACTTGTAAAAAGCAGTAGCCAACTCCTCCTAGTTACGAACTTTGGTCCCATCCAGCTGATAGAACCATTCGAGATGAGTCCCTGAAAGACTCTCCTAGAAGAAGTGGATCCACAAATTCTTGTCCACTGAGTACGGTTGAATCTTCCGCACATAAGATCTGAGATGTAGCTTGGGACAAGACGCCCCGTCATACTTGGTGAAGGATGGTGCCTTAAACTTGTGAGGAATAATCACACCAGTAGATAAGCCCAAGTCTCCGAAATCCAGCCCAGGCACTTGTTCGATCTCCATAGCATTCAGCCTGTCCTCCAACTGCTTATACCGGTCTTCAGTAGGAGGATACTGTTCCTCATTGAAGTCAGTCTCGTTGTCGGAGACTACTGGACTAGGACCTTTTCCCCCTTGGGGACTGCTCTTGCCTATAGAAGAACCAGCCTCTTCATTCTGCAGAGTGTTGCCAAACCTTCGGCCCGAGTTGAAAAGAACAGTTCTCTTCTTCTTCTTCTTCTCCTTCTTCAGGATTAAAGCCTTCAGCTCTTCTTGGCCTTGAGCCAAACCCATGATCAGCTCCTGAAATTGCGCATTCTGCGCCTGAAGAGCCTTGATAGACATCTCGGTTGATGATAAGTCAGGGTTCATGATGCTGAAATAAACAACAAAGAACAGTAAGCAACCTGAAAAGGAGAAAACCTGCTATGCACATGATGAATGGAATGCGTATGATTTATGTTTTCAAAGACAATCGGGAATCAACTTTGTAAACAAAAAGGAACACACTTCATTAGATTCAACTTTAATTGTTCAACAGGTTGCCCTTAGGCGTTACATAAAAGGGAAATACTGAAAAGGGAAATAAAACTGTAAAAGAACATCCAAAGCTCCTTATTGATCCCATGGTCTCCTCTTCTCAGTACGGATGTAATCATTCAGAGCTCGCTCATTCTCCAACTGCTTTGTCAGCTTCTGGATCTTCAATTCCTGCTCATTGAACTTTTCCCGATAAGAATCCCGTTCTTCTCGTAGTTGCGACCAAGACCTCTTTAATGTCTCATAATCAGTAGGTATCTGAGGAGGGAGGACAGTTGGAGGAACACCATCTTTGTCAGGATACTCAAGAATGATATGTCTGACGGCTTCGTACGGCATACCTAACTTCTGAGCACGGATACGAACCCATTTGTAGTAGGCTTCCATAGGTAGATAAGTCTTTGGCCCCAACTCTTGTGGGTCAGCTTTATGAACTTTGTCCCAAGCCTTGATGAACCTACGACGCAGCTCATCACTATCCACCTGAAACTCAAAACTGATGTGAGGCACCAACATCTCATGAGGCCCTGCTCTTCTGGCTCTTCCAAACTGACGGAGTGCTAGACATGGATTGTAAGAGATTCCTCCTTGGGTACCAATCAACGGAACATTAGGTTATTCCCCGCAACGATCAATAACAGCTATCTCATCCAAACCTTTGAAAGTCCAAATGATGTCCTTATCAGTGAGAGACATTAACCTATGAGCCCAACCTCTTCCTTCTTGGTTCTTCTGTACGAACTTAGGGAGGTGCGAAATAAACCACCTCACCAACAAAGGGGTACAACACCATAGGGTTCCTCGTCTTCGGGCAGTACGAGCATGAAGTTGTTGCAGGATATCACCCAAGAGAGTGGGCACAGGATTCTGAGACATAAAGATCCTTGTGGCAGTGACATTGATGAAGTTGTCAGGATTAGGAAACAAGACTAGACCATAGATTAAGAGAGCTAGGATGTCTTCATATGCCCTAAAGTCCAAGTCATTCCAGAAACTGTTAGCTTTACCAATCAGAAACTTGGCCAAGAAACCCTTAACCCCGCTTCTAGTCACCCAGTTGTCCATTACTTCTTGATGGGTCAAAGGAAGAGCTGCAGCAATCTCCTCAAGCCTGAGGGTCTTTTCCCAACCAGTGAAGGGAGTCTGATCCAAGATAGGGATACCAAGCAAATCAGAGAACTCTTCCAGGGTAGGGACCAGCTGGAAGTCTTGAAAGGTGAAACACTGGTACAGAGGGTCATAGAACTGGGTCAGGATACTCATCAACTGTTGATCCCGCTTTGCAGTGACTAAACTGAGAAGAGAACCATGCCTCTGGATAAAGGAAGTGGTATTTGGAATTCTACTAACCAACTCTTCAAGCAACTCAGGTGAGTGAACAAAGTTGAACCGGATAGTATTCCTTCGCACAGGCATCATAGTGTCCTACAAAACAGAGCAAAGGTGAAACCCTTTTGTCTTTGAAATGGTCAGTCCTTATGCAGGATGCATGCAATGCTCATGATGTTATGATGTTATGATAAAGCATACCACAAATAGATACAAAGGTAAACATGGTAAGGCACACAAGTCACACAAGACAAGCCCTTAAAGTTTAGGCCAGCATGAGGTCTAGGTATTACCCTCTTTCAGTTTGTTGGTTCATACCTGTCCTATCAAAAGTAACCGGGTTCTTAGAGGATCCCAATATCATTGACTACCCTCAATCGGTCATAACTCCAACATCGCAATCTTTTCTTGCGGCCAGAACCATCACGAGAGTTTAGCCTCAATGGGCGTAGCATACTGCTACTGTTCTAATGGCCAAGTTGTGTCATTTAAGGTTCTAAGGTCTGTTGGTGCTTAATGACTCCTTGGAAGACCCATATTCTCCTCGTTGTGACACAAGGGATATTGGTACAGACCAAGATGCCACACCAACGTAGCCACTTCTTCACCCGTGTCGGTCTACGCCGGACAGGTCCCTCACAGCTTATGCTACCTAAACAGGGTATCCCTAGATCCGGGTTAGGATCTATGTAACTCCCATGCAACCCACAATTTAAAGCAAGCAAATCAATACAATTGAAAACACAGTTATGAACTATCCTAAGGTACACCTCACTTTAAGTTTGTCCCCAACAGAGTCGCCAGTTCTGTGATCGGTGGATCTGGAACTGACTGTTTAACGCTGGTTTCGCGAAATGTCGCGGAAGCAAGAGTCGCCACCGTCTTTTATTTTCTCCAAATGGAAAGGACAAAAGCACATAAAAATTCCTTATAGAGATTGCTCTCGGTTCGGGAGGTAGATTATAGAAAGGGAAGGTGTTAGCACCCTTTCTATCCATGGTTATCCATGGGCTCTTAGATACTTGCTCATTTGTGTTTTCAAAATGGTTTGTTGGCTTTTCAACTGTGGGTTTTAAAAAGTTTCTTTGAAAATTTCAGTTCGACTCTTGTATCAGTCCTCAAGAGTATTTGAAAAGTTGCTTTCGAAAGCTTTTTGAAAAGGTGTCGGTGTGAAAAGTATTTTGATTTGTTTTGAAATTAGAGCAAGTATCTAGAGTCGTCTACCTACCCTAAGGAATTCGTCTGTGTAAATGTCCTTAAAGTAGTGCCATCCCACCATTGAGAGGTAGGTAGCACCACCGTTGGAGGTGTTCGGGTCAATTCGAGGGTTCGGGACATGGTGATCACCGGAGCAATAGGAAGACACCTTAGAAGCTACCCTCATGCCATGTTCATGGACATGAGGACTTACTAAAATGTCCTCTACTCGACGATCACCTTTCGAGGGGCAAGGCAACAGTGAGACGTACCCTAGGGGTGGTGTGTGATTTGTGTGTCATGTTCATTTATTTTTGTCTTGTTCATGCATTGGGGATCTACGCGTTGCTTTTATTTTAGCATTCATTCTTTCATGCGAATTAATTAACAGTTAAAAAGAGAAGCGGAATTAAAGGTCCTACGCTATTACAAAGGCGCGGGTCTACATCGCCAAATTTAATCCAAGACCCGATTTGAAATAAAATAAAGTGCGAAAAATATCTAATTAATCTATTACACGGCTTTGGGGCAATTACATTATATCCACAAAAAAGGAAATAAGAATAAAATGCGCGAAGAGGTAAAGTCGGGAATGCGAGGGCGTTGGGCCCTTTTAAGGAAATTAAATTACTATTATGAAATTAATTAAATTTAATGAGAAAAGAGAAATTATTTTTGAGTTTTTGTATTTATGGATTTTAATGAGAATTAATGGAATTAAAACCTAATTCTAACTATTTTTAATTTATTTAAAAAAAACATGTTAAAGTTGAACCTAAAATTAACCTAATTATTTACATGGTAATTTATTTACAAAAATAATAATTAATAATTAATATGGTGAAAAAAGCAAAAAAAGAATAAAAGCATAAAACCCTAATTCTACATTTTTAGTTTATTACAAAAAAATATTAAAATTTAAACCTAGAATTAACTAAATTAATTAATACAATTTATTTACAAAGAAAATATTTAAATAAAATATATTTTATTTTTTGTCTTTTCTGATTTTTTATTATTTTTTATATTAAAGAAAACAAGTCAATTTAAAGAATTAAATTAAAATTAATCAAAACAAATAAAATAGAAAAAAAGTAAAAAGAATGAAAGAAAGCAAACCCATGGGGTGTTGACCCCAATCTGGAGGTTATATGGTAGAAATCAGGCCCAATAGAACCTTGGCCTTTTTGACTTTTCATGCTGGCGTGTGGAACGTTTGACCTATGCACATGGTGGTCTTCAGATCAAGACCACTGGATTGACACTCTGAGACATGTGGCACGCTTTGATAGTGGGCGTATGGTAGTCTTCTGAGGGGAACGCTACATGTTAGTATGGAAAGAAAAATAATATGGAGAAAGGAGGGGACTGGGAATCGAACCCAGGTCCCAGAGTTTACCAATGCAACGCCTGACCACTTGATCCACTTACGCGCTTTGAGTATAATATAACCAATAAACAATATAAGGCAAAACGAGGGTTAATGATGTTTTTTCGCGCGAAATTCAAACGCACCAACCACTGGCTTACACCTCACCTTCTTCTCCAATTGTCCTGCGTTTGCCTGAAAAAAAGAAAAAGGATAGCGAGGGTTTTAAACCCCCACTACATGATATGTGAAAAAATAGCGAATAGGCCCTGGATGCTCATAAATTGAGCGCGACCTATGCATTGAGTTCGTGTGAAGCTCCTGGTTCTAATGGCCCTGGTCTCGTGTCCCAATTTTTCCAGAACAAAGAAGCCCCAAATTTACAGTCATGAAACCCTAGCAAGCTTCAATGGTAACTTTGCATACATAGCACGAAAACTCAATTAAATTGCATGGTTAGTTTCAGCATGATTAGATTAGTGTAAAACAACGATTAAATTGTATGAAAAATGCCCAAAAATTGAAATACGATTATGCATAAAGTATGAGAAATTTCAACTTCTATCTACCAATTCTTGATGCTATGGGCGTGGAAGAGGATTCAGTCAGGTTCAGTGATGCCTCAGAAAGCTTTTTCAATTGGTTAGAAGCCTTGAATCGTCCTCTACTGCAGTTTTCAGTTTTGACTTTTTTTCAAAAATTGCAAAGTGTGTTTATGGCTTGAGCGCAGCTTCCAGGGTTGTGTGCATTAGGTTTAGCTTCTGACTTATATGAGGGATGAATTAGGGTTGAAATTTGAGTCCAAAAATCCTTGTAATCATGGATCAAATATTTGATTTTAATGGCATATTTCTTCAAATCTTTTCCATGTGTTTTGATTCCAATCATGACCAAATCACCTTGATTCTTTCCATATTGGATAGTGCACGAAATCTTGAAGGTATTCTATGCACAAAAAGATTTGAAAAGCATGGATGAGTATTTTTTTCATATTTTATTTAATTAAATGAATTAATGGTGATTAAAAATTCAAATAAATAATAAAAAATGATGAAATAACTCCCCTTGGGCCAAATGGTCGTGCATAGCCTTTGGATGATGAATCTTGGAAGAAAATGTGGCCCATTAGCAAATTTGAGGCATTTGAAGTAAAGTTGACCTTTCAAAATTCCCAAAACTTTCCCAACTTCCACAAGGCATATCTTGCTCAATTGTTAAGATTTTATCATGTTCTTGGACATTTTGGAAAGGTCTTGAAGTCCTCTAACCAATTCCTTTGGTCCCATGTCATTTTGATTTACCAATATCAAGTTATGGTCTTTGACTTAAAGTCCCTTTTTGTTGACTTTTGAAAATGACCTATAATGTTGAAATTGATAACTTTTTGTGAGAGCATTTCTTGGACTTGAAGTGTGAAGAGGAGTTGTAGGAAATGTATTTATCTTCAAAATGAGCTTTGGATGGAATTTTTCTGATGAACCATGTGGAAGTTATGCCTTGGTCAAGTTACAGTTGACTTTTTCAACTGTCCAAATATGGAAACTTTTGCATCTTGAGACTTTTTGAGCCATACCTTGAAAATCATGATCAAGAATTGATCAAATGATGTTTGTGGCTTCAAAATAAGATGTTGACCAAAAATTTGAACTTTTGACTGTCAAATGACCATTTTGCCCCTGCAGTTGACTGTAGGGCAATTAGGGTTTTTTACTGTGCAATTTTGTGCTGTAAGTCTTGAAACTTGGTATGAGGATGCTTGACCATGTTTATGGGCATGTGGGACTTGATTGGACCCTTGAAAACTTCAATCTCTTTGTCAGAACTAAAACCCTAGTTTTTGACTGTTAGGAGGCCCTTGAACTGTGCAACCCTTGGGGAGATTTTGAAGCATGCTCTTTGCAAATCTTGAAGAATATGGGAGGGAAAATTTTGGGGTACAACAATATCATTCATCATATGCATAAACAAGTCTTCACACCAAGTTTCCTCATCTCTCTGCTGCTTATTTCAGCAAGATGGATATTGAACAAACGGTTAAAGATTTGCAAGCTCAGAATTCACAATTTCAACAGCTACTCCTGACCTTAGCCAAGGTGCAGGAGGAGCTCAAGATTCTTCTAGAGAAGGAGAAAGAGAAAAAGAAGAAGAAGCGAGCCGGTGTGGTTATCATGGGCAGAAGGTTTGAAGGACAAGCCAGATGGACCTTGGAATTCCCATCAACATCTGAAGAGGGGGAAGGAAAAGGAAAAGGAACGGAAGTGCCATCATATTCTAAAGCAGAAGAAGAGTAAGAAGAGGACTACTCCGAACAACAGTACCCTTCGGCCGATGACAAATACAAAAACTTGTAAGAACATCTAGCTGCTATGGAAATCCAGAGAGTACCGGGGCTGGATTTTGAGGAGTTAGGGTTGGTTTCTGGAATTGTAATCCCTCTTAAGTTTAAAGTGCCACTATTTTCCAAGTATGATGGAGTGTCTTGCCCAAAGATGCACCTACGATCTTATGTCAGGAAAATTCAACCACATTCTTCTGACAAAGACTTGTGGGTCCACTTTTTCCAGGACAGTTTATCAGGAATGCAACTTGATTGGTTCTACCAGTTGGAGAGGGCAGATGTTCACAATTGGGAAGACTTGGCAGCCGCCTTCTATAAACAGTATCAATACAATGCCGACTTGGCGCCGACCCGTACTCAGCTACAGAGTATGGCTATGGCTACCAATGAGGGCTTCAAAGACTACGCCCAAAAGTGGAGTGATCTAGCCGGAAGGGTGCAACCACCTTTATCTGAAAGAGAGTTAGTGGACATGTTCTTGGGGACTCTATCAGGCCCTTTCTTTAATCATCTGATTGGGAGTTCCTCTACAGGGTTCACTGAGTTGATTCTAACTGGCGAAAGGGTGGAAACCGGTATTAGAAGCGGGAAAATTCATAAAGACGCGTCTGCCTCAACTGCTGCAAAAAAGCCCTTCATGAGAAGAAAGGAAGTGTTTGTTGTCTATTAACAGAGAAATCCAGGAAGAACCGAGCGCCGACCAACAGTAGGGGCTGTTATGATTCAAAAGCCTGCATCAGACCAGCCAAGAAACAACCGGCCGAGAAATGATCAGCCGAGAAATAACCAGCAAAGGGTGGAAAGGCCTGTAAGACAATTCACCAAGATAAACATGACTCCTACTCAAGTCCTACCACATCTCTTGAAGTTGAACCTGGCCATGCTAAAAGAGGCCCCCAAAAATCCTAATACTGCTTCTCCACATTACCATCCCAATGCCAGGTGCGCTTACCATTCAGAAAGTCTAGGGCACGACACCAACAACTGTTGGGCTCTGAAGAACAAGATTCAAGATCTGATTGACGCAAAGGAAGTTGAATTTGAAGCTCCTGAAAAATCGAATGTTATCTCTGCTCTGATGCCTAGGCATGGACACAATGCCAATGTTGTGGAAGAAGATCTGTTTGTTTCTACTGTGGATGAACTGTTAACTCCTCTTCTAACCATCAAGTTGAATTTATTGAAAGCTGGGGTGTTCCCAGGTTGTGACCAAGATTGCCATGCTTTCCTGTCCTCATCATTTGACTGTCCTCTGTTGAAGAAAGGAATCCAACAACTAATTGATAACTAGGAAATTTTGTTTAAGAAAGCTTCTATTTCACCCATTCCAGTTCCAGAAGTTTCAATAATAACCATATACGCCAATCCTTCCAGGGTTCCTAAAAAACCCGTTAGGATTACATCTGCTCCAGTGACTACTCCGTTGAAGATAACAATTCCCGGGCCAGCCCCATACAAATCCGATAAAATGATACCATGGAACTATGGTGGAGAAATCTACTACCATGGTGTCAAACAGGTTGAACAGACTGCCGAAGAAGAAAGCTTCGAAGATGACGATTCCGACATTAGTAACATTGCCGGAACAATCAAGGTTACCCATAGTGGAAGAATCTTTTCTCCAGAGATTTCTCCTTCAACAGCAGTCTTTGGACCCGTGGCCATTCTGAAGATTTCTTCTACACCAGTAATTGTACCTATAAATGTACCCGCCAATAAAAACAATACAATTCCCATCCCTGCTTCCGCTGCTGAGAAAAAAGGAAAGAATGTTCAAGAGGAGCTTGTCCTGACGAAGGCTCAATCACTAGTCATTCCTGAAACATCCAAGAAGGAGATGGAAGAAATCCTGAGGATTATTAAGAAAAGTGATTATGATGTGGTGGAACAACTAGGGAAGACCCCTTCCAAAATCTCTATGTTAGCATTGCTGCTTTGCTCTGAGGCACGTGCTAAACTTTTGGTCAAGTTTCTGAAGACAACGCACGTGCCGCAAGAGACTTCGGCTGATCAATTCCAAGAGTGTGTGGCCAGTTTAACAGCTGACAATGGCCTGGGTTTCTCCGATGCTGACTTGACACCCCGAGGGAGAAAACACAATGATGCACTACATGTCTCAGTGGAGTGCAGAGGAACAACCCTAGCTCGTGTCTTGGTTGATATTGGGTCATCTCTGAATGTCTTGCTGAAGAAAGCCCTTGATAGGTTGGATTGTGAGGGGCTGACTTTAAAACCCAGCAATATAGTGGTGCAAGCTTTTGATGGATCTAAGAGGATGGTCCATGGAGAGGTGGACATCCTAATTAAGGTGGGAACTCAGGTTTTCAACTCGGAATTCTATGTGATGGACATCCGTCCTTCTTACTCTTGTCTGTTGGGACGCCCCTGGATCCACAATGTCGGAGCTGTCACCTCCACCTTGCACCAGATGCTCAAGTACCCCGTCCAAGGGAAGATCATAACTTTCCATGGGGAAGAGGAATATATGATTAGTCATCTGAATTCCTTCCGTTATGTGGAGTTAGATGGCAAATTCATAGAGACCCCTTTCCAACATTTTGAAAAAGTCTCTGAAGAAATAGCAGCGACCAAGGCGATATCCTCAACTCCTGTGATCACAAGACCTCCACCTCGGATGTCATCTCTCAAGGATGCAAGGGCAGTAGTGGAAGAAGGCGGATCCACCATATGGGGTCAGCTCCTAGACTTTCCCTACAAATCAGACAAATTCGGCTTGGGGTTTACTTCGACTGGTCAGAAGGTTGTGTGCCGCCCCCGTGCCGGAGGGCCACCTGTGAAGATCACCCACCGAGGGGTTAATGCACTAGAGGACAATGAAGAAGATGGCAGCCTGGAAGATTGGATATTTCCTACTGTCGGAGGAGGACTATGCAACTGGGAAGCAAAAGACTTTGTTCTGATTACTTTCATAACTCAGTAATTTATCTTTTCCATTTCTGTTGGACTGTAATAATTCACAAAACAATTCATACTTTTTCAACCTTGTGTCTTACCCGAGGCACATAGGTCCATTTGTAAGGGTTCTTATTTCATTTTCATATGTCATTTAATGAATCATGGACGCTTTTCATATTTAAACCTTTTGTGCTCATTGTCTTTCTTTTACATTTTGTTGTTTTAAGATGGTTATCCCTTACACACACCCACACTCACAAATGCAGGTACCCTTCCATTCCAGATCCCATGGGTAACGATACTGCTATAGCCTTCAGTGACTCTGAAGATCTGATCTACCAAACTGAATACGAAGGTGAGGAAGATTGTGAGGTTCCAGGGGAATTGGCCAGACTACTACAACAAGAGGAAAGAGCAATTCAGCCTCATGAGGAGCAGTTGGATACAATCAACTTGGGAACTGAGGATGATAAAAAGGAAATCAAGATAGGTGCCAATATAGAGTTGAGTGTCAAGGAGCACCTAATTCAGCTATTGCATGATTATGTTGAGATCTTTGCCTGGTCATACAAAGACATGTCGGGACTCGATACAGACATTGTGGTACACCGTCTACCCACAAGAGAAGATTGTCCACCAGTGAAACAAAAGGTCTGCCGCATGAGACCTGACATGTCAGAGAAGATCAAAGCAGAAGTTATGAAGTAATTCAATGCTGGATTTCTGGCTGTTACTTCCTATCCTCAATGGGTTGCTAACATTGTGCCCGTGCCTAAAAAGGACGGAAAAGTGAGAATGTGCGTGGATTATAGAGATTTAAACAGGGACAGCCCTAAAGATGACTTTCCACTTCTGCACATCGACATCCTGGTTGACAACACAGCTCAGCACAAAGTATTTTCTTTCATGGACGGATTCTCAGGCTATAACCAGATCAAAATGGCACCTGAGGACATGGAGAAAACTACTTTTGTCACACAGTGGGGTACGTTCTGCTACAAAGTGATGCCATTCGGACTGAAGAATGTCGGGGCAACCTATCAACGCGCCATGGTAGCTTTGTTTCGTGATATGATACATCATGAGATAGAGGTCTACGTAGATAACATGATAGCCCAATCACAAACTGAAGAAGAACACCTTGATCACTTGTAGAAGCTGTTTGTTAGGTTGAAGGAGTACAAGCTCAGATTGAACCCAAACAAGTGTACATTCAGAGTCCGGTCTGGCAAACTCTTAGGTTTCATTGTAAGCAACAAAGGCATCGAGGTTGATCCTGCCAAAGTCAAAGCTATACAAGAAATGCCTGCTCATCACACTGAGAAGGAGGTCAGAGGTTTCTTGGGACGCCTAAACTACATTGCTAGGTTCATTTCTCACCTAACATCTACTTGTGAACCAATCTTCAAGCTGTTGAAGAAAGATCAGGTAGTTAGATGGAATGATGACTGTCAGATTTCTTTCGATAAAATCAAGGAGTATTTGCTAGAACCTCTTATCTTGATGCCACCCGTCGAGGGAAGACCGCTAATCATGTATCTGACCATCTTAGAGAATTCAATGGGGTGCGTACTGGGGCAACATGACGAGTCTGGCCGAAAAGAGCATGCCATTTATTACCTTAGCAAAAAGTTTACCGACTGTGAGACCCGATACTCACTGCTCGAGAAAACTTGTTGCGCTTTGGTATGGGCTGCTCTCCGGCTAAGGCAGTATATGTTGACTCATACCACTTTGTTGATATCTAAGATGGATCCAATCAAGTACATCTTTGAGAAGCCTGCTTTATCTGGAAGAATAGCCAGATGGCAGATGATCCTAACAGAATACGATATACAGTACACGACCCAAAAATCTATAAAGGGGAGTGTGCTAGCTGATCATATAGCCCATCAAGCTGTAGAAGATTACCAATCCATGAAGTTCGACTTCCCTGACGAAGACATCATGACATTGGACAACATTGAATATTTCAGACCATATGATGGACCTAAACAAGGATCCCGATGGACCCTGTACTTTGATGGGGCTTCCAATGCACTTAGCAACGATATCGGTGCGGTACTCATATCCCCAAAAGGTTGCCATACTCCTTTCACCGCCATACTTTGCTTCAACTGTATGAACAACATGGCAGAGTACGAGGCATGCATCTTTGGTCTCAAGGCTGCCATAGACTTGGGAATCAAATATCTGATTGTGTTTGGGGACTCAGCTTTGGTCATCAGTCAGATCAAAGGAGAATGGGGCACTAAGCATCCAAACCTCATCCCTTACAAAGAACATGTCTTGACATTGTTACCACATTTCGAGCAGATTACATTCGAGCACTTCCCGCGAGAAGAAAATCAGCTAGCAGATGCTCTAGCTACAATGTCATATATGTTTAAACTTAATTTGGATAATAAGGCTCCCCAAATCACCATTGAACGGATGGACGAACCGGCACACTGTCACGAGATTAATACCGAAGAAATAGTGGACCAGCCATGGTTTCATGAAGTCAAAAGGTATCTCGAGGCTCAAGAATATCCCAAAGCTGCTTCAGCCAATGACAAAAAGTTCTTAAGGAGATTCTCAGCTAAGTTCTTCCTAAGTAATGGCATCCTGTACAAGCACAATCATGATTCTATTCTACTTCGTTGTGTGGACAAGATTAAAGCTGAAAAGATCATGGCTGAATTGCATGAGGGTACCTTTGGCACTCACTCTAGCGGGCATACGATGGCTAAGAAGATTCTACGGGCAGGCTATTACTGGTCTACCATGGAAGCTGACTGCTATCAACACTCCCAGATTTGTCATAAATGTCAAATCTATGCAGATAAGGTACACGTGCCTCCGGTTCCCCTAAATGTCTTAACAGCTCCTTGGCCCTTCGCTATGTGGGGAATCGACATGATTGGAGAGATCAAGCATACAACATCCAACGGACACCGCTTCATTCTGGTGGCCATTGATTACTTCACCAAGTGGGTCGAAGCAGCTTCCTTTGCATCTGTTACTAAGAATGTTGTTGCCCCGTTCATCAAACAGAACCTTATTTTCCGGTACGGTATCCCCGAAAGGATCATCACTGACAATGGTACAAACCTTAACAATACTATGATCACCGCTTTGTGCGAGCAGTTCAAGATTCAACATCACAATTCATCCCCCTATCGACCAAAGATGAATGGTGCAGTCGAAGCTGCTAACAAAAATATCAAGAAGATCATACAAAAGATGACAGTCACTGTGATATGGTGGGAGAACTGACTTGAGGTTTTGCGTTAGTGTTCACAAATGTTTCAGTTTAGCAAGAGTCGCCATCGACTTTTTATTTTATCCAAAGGAAAGGCCAAAAAGCACAGGAAAGACCTTTGAGATGTTTTCTTGGGTTCGGGGGGTAGATTATGAAAAGGGAAGGTGCAAGCACCCTTTTCATCCATGGTTTTCCATGGGCTCTTAGTTACTTGTTTAGATCACTTGCTTTTGCTTTTCAATTATTTGAAATGGTGCTTTGTGTGTGGTTTTTTGAAAATGTTTTGAAAAGAGGCCATCGTTGTGGCAACCTTTGTAATGATTCTTGCTTGAATATATACAAAGGTGTTTGTATTTTGAAAAGATATTTCAATGTTTGAAAGTTTGTTTTGGGAAATGTTTTAAAATTGTGTTGTGAGGTGTGTTTGAAAATAGCAAGGATGTTTTTGCAAGTTTTGATCATGTAACTAAGAGTTGTCTACCCTATCTACTCAAGAGTCTTTCCTACACATCTTTAACCCTTTTGACAGTGTTGTTTTACCATTGCATTTGGTAAACAACCTTGTATTTGGATGTTAAACGGGACAGTCGCGGGTCATCGTATTGACCATGATAGCAACATTGCCAAGTATCTTAGCAAATTTTCTGAGGGACTAGATCATTTTATATAGGCAACCAAGATAGCGTCATCGAGGGACTATGATTTTTTTGTTTTGTTTTTGTTTTGCCAAGATACTCAACATGCATAACATGGCCATTTTAAAGGCAATAAGTGGGTGAAACCCTAGGGGTGCATGTGTGCATTGTGTTATCATTTTCATGCATTTATGTCTTGCATTAGGTCTAACTATTTGTTTTGATTTTGGATATTGCATACAAACCCTAATCTCTATCATGGCATATTTGAAAGCTATAAATGCGTAAAATAAATCTACGACTATTACAACATTGATATGGGGAGGGGGGTACAATTTTGAATAGGGGATTATTTTGCAAGAAATTAAAACCCTAAGATTTACTATTACATCCAAATTGAATTCTTTGCATCAAATAATAAATAAGCAATTTTTAAATAAGCAAGTTAAACATAAATATGCAAAATATTATAAATATGTAAAAAATGTTTTTTTGTTTATTTTTATGTGTATAAAAATATGATATTTAATGTATTAAAAAGAAAATAAAAAGTTATTTTTGTTAAGGGTAAAAAACCCTAAATTTTGGTTTAAGAATATGTATGAAAATTATAATATTTATTTATTTATGTACAATAAAATAAATAAAAATATATATTCAAGTGTCAAAAAATAAAATATATTAGAAAAAATATTATTTTTAATAAGGGTGGAAACCCTAGTTTTTTTGTTTTAAGACAATATATATTATATTATTTATTTATATACAGGAAAATAAATATAAATAAAAATATATACAATTGTTTAGAAAATAATAATATATGAGAAAATATTATTTAAGTATGTAAATAATAAAAATAAAGGTGTAATATTTCTATGTATTATTTTCAAGTTTTTATTAAATAAAATAAAAGTATGTTATCTAATAATTATTTTTATGTTAGAAAAATAATAAAAAATCCAAAATAAAAATGTGAAAATTTATGAAAATATTTTTGGTATTTTTTATGTTTAGAAAAATAAAATAAAATCAGAAACTAAAAAAGAAATAAAAAAATATGAAAATATAAATCAAATGGGCTGAGGGGTGTAAATAGCAAATCAGTGGTGCAAATAGCAAGGAAATGACAAGGCCCAGCCCAGATCAGCTTCATCTTCAACCTTTGAATCTCAAAAACGCGCGCCTGTGTACAAAATCTGGAAATCCTGCATACGTGCTCTAAAGCAAAAACTCATAACACCAAAGTCATAGCATTTTTCAAGACGATTCCAACCATATAAAGAACTTGATCTAACTCTCAAAGATCAGAGAGAATTTCTCTGGCCCTAATTTCTAACCTAACTTTTTCAGGAAGTTCATCAATCAAATTCTCTCAGCACACTTAACTTAAATGAAAATTAAGCATATGTACAGCTTAAGGGCTATGAGTACTACATTTTTTATTCACAAACCTAAGCATAATGATTCCTAAATAGAGAGATATGAAGTTGAAAAATACGTGTTTCAGTTGGACACGAGTATGGCAATGTAGAGATTTTCGGTGAGGCTTGAGATGCTTGGGAGCTTGCTTGAACTTCCTCTGACCTTCCCCAATGCTTAGTTTGCTTTGGATTTGCTTGAACAAGCTTGTAGAAGTCAACCTGCACAAGCTGAAAACAGAAATGGTGAAGCTTGCAAATGGAGTTACAGTCAATGGCCAATGGTTTGGATAGCTCAGGTGGGTTATATGGAAGGTATTGGAACAGGTTTGGGGCAAAACGCACGAGTAGTTTTCGTTATGCAACTCAAAGTGCAGAAACTGCCCTGTTTTGCAAGAGGAAGGTGATTTTGTATTTTGGAAGGCTTAAGGGTTGAATAACTCGTGTTTCTGGCTCAAGGCAATGTGAAAAACTTGTTTCAAATGCTTGCAAGAGTTTGTTATAACAGATACTCAAGTTGTGTAGACTTTTGCACATTTCTTGGTTATGAAGCAAAAGGTGGGAAGTGACAAAGAGCAGGCCTGTACAGGCTAGCTCTAATCCTGCATACATTTTGTGAGCTTGGACCCAAGTTTGTGTATTTGGTTTTCTGTACAAGATTTGGTTCAAGGCTCAAGAGATGCAATTTGACATAAAGCAAGTTTTGACAAAAATGGCAATGTTGCCTTTTTGCTATTTTTTGATTAATCTTTTGTGTAAATCTCTAATGATCAGAACAAAGCTTCAATCCATTGGATTTGCATTTAATTATTGAGTGTGGAAGGGTTTAGATACCTGTAATTAAGTATAAACAATGCTGGATGGAAATTGCAACTTGTAGCAACATGAAACATGCCATGGATCAAAGTGAGTTTTTGCCAAATTCAAACCTTCGATTCTCCCTAACCATAAATGATTTTGGAGAGTTCTTAGACATTTTGGAAATCTTGTAACATGCTCTATAATACATCTTTGAAATTAATTTTGATATTCCAAGTGGAACTAGGTGAAAAATTGCCATGAAGCTAGGTCAAAATCCTGCCTAAACTAGGGCAAAATTTCACTAAGTTAAAAGTTTCATGGACCCTTGTTCCAAAAATCATAACTTGAGATCCAAGCTTCTTTTGAGAAAACTTTGTGAATCAAAGTTGTAGATTTTGTGGAGTACTACAACTTTCATGTTGGGAGTTTTGTTTGAATCCTGGTGCAAAAAGTTGGGCAAAGTTGGGAAAAAATAAGAAAATTTCATAACTTAGAAAAATTCTAAGTTATGAAAATTTTCAATTTTAAACCCTAATTTTCAAAATTAGGTTTCTTGATGAACAAGTTTCATATTTTGACACATCTTGATGAAAAATGACACTTGGCACTTGATTTTGACCAAAAAGTCAAAGTTTGACTCTTCAGTGTACAGTTGATTTTTAATCAGTTGACTGGAAAATTCATCTGTCAATCCAATACAATTGAGATCTTTTGAACCTTGTGAATAGGTCAAGATGATGCAATTGAGTCATTGAATCCATTCTTGAACCTAATTTTCCATTGGCTAGGTCAAAAAGTCAGAAATAGCCCTTCTACAGTCAAAACCCTAAAAATGACCATTTTGCCCTTTTGATGATCTGATCAAATTTCTTGAGGAGTTATGGTCCAAACTTGATCAAATGGTTCATATGAGCTTATAATATTGATGTGGATCAAAATTTATGAGGTTTGACTGTAAATTGGCCATAGTTGACTTTTCCCCAATACAGTTGATTTTTAGGTCAACTGTCTAATTGACTGGGCAAAAATTTGATTCAAGGCTTGAAAATTGGTATGAGAAATCTTATAAGTCCAACATGAAGTATGAAAGTCGCATTGAGCATTAGAAGTCCAAAATTTCTTGTGCTAACCCAAACCCTAATTTAGGTCAACAGTGCAAAGAGATATCTTGAGTAGAGCAAACCCTAGCTTGGTCTTGAGTTCAAAGAGTCTTGTGAGGAGAAATCTTGATAAAATGAGAGGGAAAATTTTGGGGTACAACAGCTGCCCCTGTTGAATCTTCTTGAACCTGAAGAGTTAGATTGGCAAGTTTGCCTTTCGTGACTCGAAGGTAAAAGAGGATTGGACATTAAAGTGCCCGTAAATTTGCGCTCGTCAGAGTGTAGTTGAGGGAATGGGCTTAAAGATGCCATTTGGAAGATGTGACAGAATCTTATCGGAGATGGGCTTAAAGATGCCATCCAAGAAAATTGATCGCGTAAGAGATTCCTTTGTGAGGGCCCGTACACCTGTTATTGAGGAGGACTGCGTCGGGGGAATGCTGGTCTCTGTCGTGGTAGAAATAGAACTTCAGTCATCTGTTATTCTACTGGGGAGTCATCTCTTGGTTGAAGAGGTGACAGTGAACTGCTATCTGGTCAACATACAGGCTTCACAGTCTTGTATTGCTATCTGGTCAACATCCAGGCTTCACGATACTTTACTTTCTATCTGGTCAACATCCAGGTTTCAGAAGAAAATCAAAATGGTTATCCGGTTGCCTCCGGTTTTCCCTTTGCTTTTGGGGCCTACTAATATCCGGTTGAATCTGGGCTTCAAAGTAATTGGCCGAGTAAACTGTCATTTGGTCAACGTCTAAGCTTCACAGTATACCTTACTGTTATCTGGTCAACATCTAGGCTTCACAGTCTTGTATTGCTATCTGGTCAACGTCCAGGTTTCACAATACCTTTCTTCCTATCTGGTCAACGCCCAGTCTTTAGAAGGAAATCAAATGGTTATTCGGTCGCCTCCGGTTTTACTTTTGATTTTTGGGCCTACTAATATCCGGTTGAATCTGGGCTTCAAAGTAATTGGCCGAGTAAACTGTTATTTGGTCAACGTCCAAGCTTCACAGTATACTTTACTGTTATCTGGTCAACGTCCAGGCTTCACAGTCTTGTATTGCTATCTGGTCAACATCCAGGCTTCACAAAACTTTACTTCCTATTTGGTCAACATCCAGTCTTCAGAAGAACTTGCAGGGGATTCCACTATTTTTCGGTCGATCTTCGGGCTTCTGTATAGTCAAGATAAAATCTGGTCGAATCCAGGCTTCATAACTGGAACATGAATTTGCCCCTTGATTTGAATAAACAAATAGGGAAGCATCCGTGTCTGGAGCATCTCTAAGCCGTTTTCTGAGCTTTGACTATCTGTTTTTGGTAGCTATTAATTTCATCCTGAAAAGGGTAGAATGTTAGCTGAAACATAAAATTATGCTGCATGAAATGTATGATGCAATATATGTGTTTTATCAATGTTCATGATTTATGAATGTAATGTATGTGCATGTAAGCTGATTAGTTGTTTTACTGAGGAAAATAAATCCTGCATAGCTGGAGATAATAAAATCTTTGACTACTGTCGGGGAAACTAAATCCGTGACCACTGTTGGAGATTCCAAATCTTTGACAACCTCTGTGGGGAGAAGCTATACAGCTGGGGAGATCAGGAGTTTGGTTGTATGCCAATCTACTAGGGATTTTAAGAATGAGAACCTCCGTTCTGTTGGGGGTATCAGGGGAAAACTGAATGGTTTCCGTTGGGGTTTGGTAGCCCAAAGTTTCATCTCCACTGGGGATCTTAATGACGTGTTGATTTGATCGTGTATGGAAATTTGACTCTGTTGAGAAAGAAGGTTTTAAAATAACTCCCTGGGGAATTATTTGTTTTTAAAGCGACTCTCCGAGGAAGTTGGAGGAAACTGGATGGTCTCCAATGATGTTCAAAGGTCAAAGGTTTCACTCCGTTTGGGGAAGAAAGTTTCACCTTCACTAAGGGTTTGCTCCGCTGGGGATTAGGAGTTTGAAAACTCAACTCTAATGGGGATTTTTGAAACTTAACTCCACTGGGGGTATATATTTCAAGATTTTAGTTCCGCCGAAGATCTGGATGATGTACTGCAGGGGATTTCTTCTGGAATAGCCTAAAGACGTTTTCCTATACTTTCAACCTATCAGTAATTATCCTTTCTCATTTCGTTTTATTTGTAAGAAGTGATTATATTCAAATGCATATGCTCATTTAATAAATCATTGGACGTTTTCAAATAAAACACAAGTGTAAAAAAGAAAGAAAAGGCAAACAATTTTCTGCACTTTGAAGTATCTTTGTATTAACTTTGTGTAAGTATTTTGTACAAAGGAGACAGACATCCTAGTAAGATAATGTTGTCATAAAAATGAGAATAATTTATACAAAGAAAGATGGCTATGTGTAACAATTCCATGGGGTTCCCATTCTGTTGTAGCCTTCGTAACTCTGAGTATCTTGTCCATTCGTTGCTTCGCCCGCAGATGATTGGATTGATCGGCAGCTTGGAGCTTGTCCGTGAAGAGATTTTCCTTAAGTGATCCGACGAGACATAGTCATACGCTTTTAATTCCCTAAACTTTTCCTGGATCGCCCTTTCGGGTTTTTGATCCACCGGGAAACCCTTTTTTGCCCAAGTCGCCCTTTCGGGTTTTCAACTTGCCGGGTGTACAGATTTTTTTTTTGTTTATCCCTAATTTTTGCCTGAACCGCCCTTTCGGGTTTTCGATTCACGGGGATGCCCATTTTTGCCCAAGTCGCCCTTTCGGGTTTTCAACTTGTCGGGTTGTTTATGCATAGTATCTTTTGACTATGTATGCTTTTGCATGGTGCAGCAGGTCGTCGCCGTCCATGGTGGTTAGAATCATAGCCCCACCAGAAAAGATGTTTTTGATCACAAATGGTCCTTCATAGGTAGGAGTCCATTTTCCCTAGGGATCACTTTGCGGAAAGATGATCCGCTTGATTACAAGATCTTCGACTTGATATACCTGGCGCCTGACTTTCTTGTTGAAAGCCTTGATCATCCATTTTTGATACGTCTGACCATGACAAACAGCAGTAAGTCGTTTCTCGTCAATCAAGTTAAGTTGATCAAGCCGGGTCTGAATCCAAACGTCTTCACTCAAACCAGCATCCTTCATGATTCTCAGGGAAGGAATCTGAACTTCCATAGGTAAAACAGCTTCCATGACGTATACCAAAGAAAAGGGTGTTACCCCAGTTGATGTACGCACCGTGGTACGGTATCCATGCAGAGCAAACGGTAACATCTCATGTCAGTCCTTGTAGGTGACTGTCATCTTTTGAATGATCTTCTTGATATTTTTGTTCGCAGCTTCGACAACACCGTTCATCTTTGGTCGATAGGGAGATGAATTGTGATGTTGAATCTTGAACTGCTCGCACAGAGCGGTTATCATAGTGTTGTTCAAATTTGTACCATTGTCAGTGATGATCCTGTCGGGGATACCATACCGGCATATGAGGTTCTGCTTGATGAAGCGGGCGACCACATTCTTTATAACGGAGGCGAAGGAAGCTGCTTCGACCCATTTGGTAAAGTAATCAATGGCCACCAGGATGAAGTGGTATCCATTGGATGCCGTAGGCTTGATCTCTCCAATCATGTCGATACCCCAAATTGCGAATGGCCAAGGAGTTGTTAGGACATTGAGAGGAACTGGAGGAATATGTACCTTGTCCGCATAGATTTGGCATTTGTGACAAGTACGGGAATATTGATGACAGTCAGCTTCCATGGTAGACCAGTAATAGCCTGCCCTTAGAATCTTCTTATCCATTGTATGTCCGCTCAAGTGGGTGCCGAATGTACCATTATGCAGTTCAGTCATGATCTGCTCAGCTTCAACCTTGTCCACACAATGAAGCAGAACGCAATCATGGTTGCGCTTGTATAGGATATTGTTTCTTAGGAAGAACTTGGCAGAAAATCTCCTTAAGAACTTTTTGTCATTGACTGAAGCTCCTTGAGGGCATCCTCGAGTCTCGAGATACCTTTTGACTTTGTGAAACCAGGGTCGGTCCACTACTTTTCCGGTATTAATCTCGTGACAATGTGCAGGTTTGTCCATCTGCTTAATGGTAATTTGGGGAGCCTCATTATCCCAGTTAAGTTTAAACATGGATGACATTGTAGCTAGAGCATCCGCTAGCTGATTTTCTTCTCGCGGGAAGTGCTCGAAGGTAATCTGCTCGAAATGAGGTAACAATGTCAGGACATGTTCTTTGTAAGGGATGAGATTGGGATGTTTGGTATCCCATTCTCCTTTGATCTGACTGATGACCAAAGCGGAGTCTCCAAACACAACCAAAGATTTGATTCCTAAGTCGATTGCAGCCTTGAGACCAAAGATGCAAGCTTTATACTCGGCCATGTTGTTGGTGCAACTGAAGCAGAGTCTAGCAATGAAAGGTGTATGGCAACCCTCTAGAGAGATAAGTATCGCGCCGATACCGTTTCCAAGTGCATTTGAAGCACCATCAAAGTACAGTGTCCATCGGGATCCTTGTTCAGGTCTGTCATACGGTCTGTTACCTTCGATGTTGTCTAATGTCATAATGTCTTCGTCGGGGAAGTCGAACTTCATGGACTGGTAATCTTCGACAGCTTGATGAGCTAGATGGTCAGCTAGTACACTCCTTTTTATAGCTTTTTAGGTTGTGTACTGGATATCATACTCAGTCAGGATCATTTTCCATCTAGCGATTCTTACGGATAGAGCAGGCTTCTTGAAGATGTACTTGATCGGATCCATCTTAGAGATTAGTAAAGTGGTATGCGTCAACATATATTGCCTTAGCCGGCGAGCAGCCCATACCAAAGCGCATCAAGTTTTCTCGAGCAGTGAGTAGCGAGTCTCACAGTCGGTAAACTGTTTGCTAAGGTAATAAATGGCATGCTCTTTTCGGCCAGACTCGTCATGTTGGCCCAGTACGCACCCCATTGAATTATCGAAAATAGTCAGATACATGATTAGCGGCCTTCCTTCGACGGGTGGCATCAGGATAGGAGGTTCTAGCAAATACTCCTTGATTTTATCGAAAGCAAATTGACAGTCATCATTCCATTCAACCACCTGATATTTCTTCAACAGCTTGAAGATTGGTTCACAGGTAGATGTTAGGTGAGAAATGAACCTTGCAATGTAGTTTAGGCGTCTTAAGAAACCTCTGACCTCCTTTTCAGTGCGGGGGGAAGGCATTGCTTGTATGGCTTTGACTTTGGCAGGATCAACCTCAATGCCTTTGTTGCTGACGATGAATCCCAAGAGTTTACCGGACCTGACTTCGAAAGTGCACTTGCTAGGGTTTAGTCTGAGCTTATACTCCTTCAATCTGACAAACAACTTTTGAAGATGGTCGAGGTGTTCTTCTTCTGTTTGTGAACGGGCTATCATGTCGTCTACGTAGACTTCAATCTCATGATGTATCATGTCATGAAACAAAGCTACCATGGCTCGCTGATAGGTCGCCCCGACATTCTTCAGTCCAAATGGCATCACTTTATAGCAGAAGGTACCCAACTGCGTAACAAAAGTAGTCTTCTCCATGTCTTCGGGGGCTATTTTGATCTGGTTATACCCTGAAAATCCATCCATGAAAGAAAATACCTTGTGCTGAGCTGTGTTGTCAACCAAGATGTCAATGTGCGGTAGTGGAAAATCATCTTTAGGGATAGCCATGTTTAAGTCTCTGTAATCCACGCACATTCTCACTTTTCCGTCCTTTTTAGGCATGGGTACAATGTTAGCAACCCATTGGGGATAGGAAGTAATGGCAAGAAGCCCAGCATTGAACTGCTTCATCACTTCGGCTTTGATCTTTTCAGACATGTCGGGCCTCATTCGGCGGACTTTCTGTTTAATTGGTGGACAGTCTTCTCTTGTAGGGAGACGGTGAACCATAATATCTGTATCGAGTCCCGGCATGTCTTCATAGGACCAGGAGAAGATCTCAACATATTCATTCAACAGCTGAACTAAGCGCTCTTTGACATTTGGCTTTAGGTTGGCACCCACTTTAACCTCTTTTCTGTCTTCGGCAGTACCCAAGTTGATAGTCTCTAACAGCTCTTCATGGGGTAGAATAGCCCTTTCTTCCTATTGTATAAGTCTATCCAACTCTCCAGGCACTTCACAGTCTTCATCACCTTCTTACTCGGCATGATTGACCAGATCTTCAGAGTCACTGAAGGCCATAGCATAATTGTTACCCATAGAATCCGGAGTGGAAGGATACCTGCATTTGTGAGTGTGGATGTGTGTAAGGGATAGCCACCTTTAAACAAAATAAAATGTAAAAAGAAATAAAATGAACACAAAAGTTTATATATGAAAACGTCCATGATTCATTAAAAATGGCATATGAAGATGAAAAAATCAAGCCCTTACAAACGGACCTATACGCCCCGGGTAAGCACAAGGCAAAAAGAGTGTACGAATTGTTTAATAATTATTATAGACCAACAGAAATGTTTGAAAGATAAATTATTGATTTATGAAAGTAATGAGAATGAAGTCTTTTGCCTCCCAGTTGTTTAGTCCTCCTTCAATAGTCGGAAAAATCCAATCTTCAAAGTTGCTCTCATCTTCAACATCTTCCAAAGCATGAACTCTATGATGAGTGATCTTTAATGGTGGTCCTCCAGCCCGGTAGCGGCACACAACCTTCTGACTAGCAGCGGTGAAACCCAAGCCAAACTTATCTGTCTTGAAAGGAAAATCTGGTAGCTGACCCCATACTGTGCTTCCCCCTTCCTCGATCATAGCCTTTGCATCTTTAAGGGATAACATCCGGGACACAGGCTTGGTAATGATGGGTACAGAAGTCATTGTCTTGGCTTCCACAACCTCAGGAGAAACCTCTTCAAAGTGTTGGAAAGGGGTTTTTATGAATTCATCATCTAACTCCACATAGCGGAAAGAATTAAGATGGCTTATCATATACTCCTCCTCGCCATAAACTGTTATGATTTTCCCCTGGACTGGGTATTTGAGCATTTGGTGTAGAGAAGAAGTGACTGCCCCAGCATTGTGGATCCAGGGTATTCCCAACAATCAAGAATATGAAGGACGTATGTCCATCACATAAAATGTAGAGTTGAAAATTTCCGTTCCCACCTTAATTGGGATGTCCACCTCCCCGTGGACCATCCTCTTAGAACCGTCAAAGGCTCTAACAATGATATTGTTGGGCTTTAGGTTCAAACCTTCATAATCCAATCTGTCCAATGCTTTCTTTGGCAGGACATTTAAAGACGACCCGGTATCAACCAGAACGTGAGCAAGTGTGGTCCCCCTGCATTCCATCGAGACATGCAGCGCGTCATTATGCTTTCTTCCCTTAGATGTTAGATCGGCATCAGAGAAGCCAAGCCCATTGTCGGCGGTCAGACTGGCTACACACTCTTGGAACTGGTCCGCGGAGGTTTCTTGAGGCACGTGCGCCATCTTTAGGAATTTGATCAAGGCTTTGGCATGAGCCTCGGAATAGAGCAATAGGGCCAACGTGGATATTTTTGAAGGGGTTTTCCCCAGTTGATCTACGACATCATAGTCGCTTTTCTTAATTATTTTTAAAGTCTCCTCCATTTCCTTTTGAATGGTCTCGGGGATGACCAAAGGCTGAGCCCTCGTCCTGACGGGTGCTTCTTGGATCCCCTTCCCTTTATCAGCAGTAACAGCAGAGGGTATAGCTTCGGGAGTAATAATTTCTTCAATCACTGGAGTTCGTACAGATGTGCTGACAGGCACAGAAGTAATCTTAGGAGCATTTGAGGGTCCGAAGATTGCCCTTGGAGGAGCAATCTCCAGAGAGAATATTCTTCTGCTACGGGTGATCTTACTTGTCCCCGCAATATTTCCTACATCAGGAGTCTCTTCATCGGAACTTTCTTCAACTGATTCGATCTACTTAACACCGTGGTAGAAGATCTCTCCTCCATAATTCCACGATATTGTCTTGTTGGACTTGTATGGGATAGGCCCCGACATTGTTATCTTCAGAGGTACAAACTTTGGATCGGGTGTAATCTTAACAGGTCCTCTAGAGACCTTGGAAAGATTGTCGGAAATGGTGATTATAGCAACATCGTTGATTGGAGTGACAAGAGTAACAGGAGTAACAGGAGTTTTCTTGAAGAGGATTTCTTGATTATCCATTAGGCGTTGGATGCCTAACTTCAATAGCGGACAGTCGGATTGCAAGGTCGAACAAAGGTAACAATCTTTTTCGCAGCCCGGGAAAATCCTGGCTTTCAACAGATTCATCTTGATCATTGGTAAAGGGGTCATTAAGTCATCAACAGCAGCAACATACAGATCCTCTTCGATAGCATGGGTATTGTGACCATGCTTTGGCATTGGGGCGGAGATCACATTCGGCTTTTTGGGCGCGTTGAATTCCACCTCCTTGGCATCTATTAAATCCTGGATCTTGTTTTTGAGGGGCCAACAGTTGTTGGTGTCATGCCCTATGTTGTCTGAATGATAAGCGCATTTAGCGTTGGCATGGTAAAAAGGAGAAGTTGTATTCGGATTTTGTGGTGGCTCTCTCAAGGTTGTAAGGTTTAACTTCAAGAGATGGGGGAGAACCTGGGCAGGCGTCATGTTTATTTTGGTGAATTTCCAAGCAGGCCTTCCCCCTCTTGGTTGGTTGGTCCTGGGTTGATCGTTTCTAGGCTGATCAGCCGCAGTCTTTTTGAATCATTACAGCCCCCACCGCTGGTCGGCGCTCCACTCTCCCTCGACATCTTTGAGAGTACACAGCTGACACCTCTTTCTTGGCTGGAAAAGGTTTTTTTACGGCAGCAGAAGCAGACGTATCTTTTTGAATTTTACCGCTCTTGATGCCAGCTTCAACTTGTTCACCAGTCAGAATTAATTCGGTGAACCCTGTTGGTGAACTCCCTATCAGGTGATTAAAGAATGGTCCTGATAGCATCCCCAAAAACATATCAACAAGCTCTCTTTCAGACAATGGTGGCTGCACCCTTCTAGCCAAGTCCCTCCACTTCTGGGCATACTCCTTAAAGCCTTCATTAGAGACCATACCCATACTCTGTAGTTGAGTACGAGTAGGTGCTAAGTCTGCATTATATTGATATTGTCTGTAGAAGGCAGCAGCCAGGTCCTCCCAATTGTGCACATCAGATATTTCAAGCTGGTAAAACCAATCTAATTGCGTCCTCGAAAGACTATCTTGAAAAAAGTGGACCCACAGATCCTTATCAGAAGAATGAGGTTGGATCTTTCTGACGTAAGACCGTTGGTGCATCTTCGGACAAGACAAACCGTCGTATTTAGCAAATGTAGGCACCTTGAATTTAGGGGGAATCGCAATCCCAGTAACCAACCCTAGCTCCTCGAAATCCAGTCCAGGCACTCTTTGTACCTCCATAGCCGCCAGACGCTCTTCCAGATTCTTATACTTGTCATCTGTAGGAGGGTACTGCTGCTCAGAGTAATCTTCATCCTCTTCTTCTTCTTCTTCTTCTTCTTCAGACTCGGAGGGCACTGCAACTCCCTTTCCTTTGCCAACCCCTTCATCTGACGTTGAGGGGAAATCCAGGACCCTTCTAGCTTGATTCTCAAATATTCTTCCCAAAGTAGCTACACCCACTCTTTTCTTTTTCTTTTTCTCCTTTTCTTTCTCCTTCTCTAACAGTGCTTTAAGGTCCTCCTGACCCTTTGCCAAGGTCATGAGGAGTTGTTGGAATTTTGAATTCTACGCTTGTAGATCTTTGACCGTCTGCTCTATATCCATCTTACTGAAATAAACAGCAGAGAGATAAGGAAACCTGGTGTGAAGACCTGTTTATGCATATGATGAATGATATGTATTCATGTAATACATTCAAGGATTCAGAAATTCAAAGTTGTTGCAAACAAAAAGAACACACGTCATATTAATAAGATAGAATTTGTTAGTACATAAATGCCCCATGGGCAAAAATAATACAAAATTCTAATGTAAAAAGACGTTGCGCATCCTCTTTGGCGCAATGTAGGTGTTGAGATTCTGCTCTTCGTGGAGTTGATGAGTAAGTTCCAAAACTTTCTTCTCATTGGCGTAGAAGCTGGCTTCAAAAGTATTGCTTTCTTCCTTGAGTTGTATCCAACTCTTTTGCAAATCTTCCAATGATGTTGGCATGTCTGGATGTAGGAGGGTGTATGGAACCTCTCCTTCCATAACAGGCTCTTTGATCATAAGTAGAATATAGGGGTAAGGCATCATAAGACTCTGGGCGCGGGTTCGTACCCATTTGAGGTAAGGCTCAAGGGGGATGGAATTCTTGTGTCCCAGTGTCTTACTATCCACTTTGTTGGGCATCCTCCAAGCTCGGATAAACCTTTGTCGAAGTCCTTGAGTGTCATTGTCGAAGTCAAAAACCAAGTCTGGAATCAGCATGTCATGAGGGCCATCCCTTTGGGCATACCCAAATTGTCTGAGAGCCAAACAAGGGTTGTAGGTAATGTCTCCCCTAATGCCAAGTAGTGGGACATTAGGGAATTCCCCACAACTATCAATGATGATGACATTTTCTCTGGATCGAGAACACCAATGAACATCAGAATGTGTAAGAGTCATCAATCGTTGTGACCACCTCAAGCCTTGTTCATTCTTCAAGACTGACTGGGGAAGGTGATAAATAAACTACCTTGCTAGAAGAGGAGTACAGCACATGAGAACACCTCTTTTCCTCATCGTTTGTGTGTAAAATGAGTGGAGGATATCCCCAAGCAATGTAGGCACAGGGTTCCGAGATATGAAAATCTTGACAGCATTCACATTTATAAGCTGATCAGGATTTGGGAACAAGACCAACCCATAGATGAGAAGTGCTACAATCTCCTCAAAAGCTTGCAGATCTAGAGAATTCCAGTATTCTTGTACCTTCTCAAACAGAAACTTTGCCAAGAAACCCTTAACACCACTTCTGGTTTCCCAATGACCTTTGATATCAGATGGTTGTAAGTGTAAGGCTTGAGCAACATCTTCAGGCTTTGGTTCTCTTTCCATACCATTGTAGGGTAGTTGATGGAGAATAGGAATCCTCAGGAGTTGAGAAAATTCCTCCAAAGTAGGCACTAGTTGGTAATAAGGAAATGTAAAGCAATGGTGTAGGGGGTCAAAGAACTGGAAGAGAACTTTCACCATGTCTTCTTCAATGTTGGAGTTGACCAAGTTGAGAAGTCTACCATATCTTTCAGTGAAGGGAGAATTCTCTGGTATCTTGGAAGCAAGCTCCTTGAGTTTAGGAGGAATTCTCACAAGGTTGATTTGGATTGCTTTCCTGCGAAGTGATTCCATAACCTACAAAACAGGAACAAAGATGAAGATCCAAACCCTTGAAATGGTTAGTGGATGCATATGATGCTTCATGATGTTATTGATGTATGCATAAGTATATGTCCAAACAAATCACACAAGATCCTAGTTTCAGGCTTGCATAGGGTTTCATAGGTAATTACCCTCTTAAAGTTAGTTGGCTCAACCTATCTTATAAATAGTAACCGGGTTCTAAGGAGGTCAATATCACTGGATTATTTTCTGTGTTCATTGTTTCAGTTTAGCCACTTTACTGGCGACCGAAATATTCCAAGAAAACAACCCTCAATGAGTGTAGTATCGAGTATCTACCACCTTCGGACTGCACCAAAGTCGGTCATCTCACTACCCCTAATAAGGCCAAGGTGGTCAAGTAAAGGTTCTAAAAGTCTATTAGTGCTTCATGACATCACTCAGCGGCCCCATATTCTCTTTGACTGACTCAAAGGCTACCGGTACCCACAAATATGTCGCACTAATATAGATATTGCTTCAACCATGTCGGTATACCCCGCACAGTTTCCACAACGTATTGCTATTTACCTATGAATGTTTCCCAAATCCGGGTAGAGGATTTCAAACCCAAAAAATAGAATCAAATGTAAAGCAATCAAAGCAAACAAGATAAGCATGTAAAGGTGATCTAAACCCTAAGGTAACCCCACTTTTGGAATATTCCCCAGCAGAGTCGCCAGTTCTGTGATACGGTGAGAGAACTGACTTGAGGTTTTGCGTTTGTGTTTGCAAATGTTTCGGTTTAGCAAGTGTCGCCACCGACTTTTTATTTTATCCAAAGGAAAGGTCAAAAAGCATAGGAAAGACCTTTGAGATGTTTTCTTGGGTTCGGGGGGTAGATTATGAAAAGGGAAGGTGCAAGCACCCTTTTCATCCATGGTTTTCCATGGGCTCTTAGTTACTTGTTTAGATCACTTGCTTTTGCTTTTCAATTGTTTGAAATGGTGCTTTGTGTGTGGTTTTTTGAAAATGTTTTGAAAAGAGGCCATCGTTGTGGCAACCTTTGTAATGATTCTTGCTTGAATATATACAAAGGTGTTTGTCTTTTGAAAAGATATTTCAATGTTTGAAAGTTTGTTTTGGGAAATGTTTTAAAATTGTGTTATGAGGTGTGTTTGAAAATAGCAAGGATGTTTTTGCAAGTTTTGATCAAGTAACCAAGAGTTTTCTACCCTATCTACTCAAGAGTCTTTCCTACACATTTTTAACCCTTTTGACAATGTTGTTTTACCATTGCATTTGGTAAACAACCTTGTATTTGGATGTTAAATGGGACAGGTGCGGGTCATCGTATTGGCCATGATAGCAACATTGCCAAGTATCTTAGCAAATGTTCTGAGGGACTAGATCATTTTATATAGGCAACCAAGATAGCGTCATCGAGGGACTATGATCTTTTTGTTTTGTTTTTGTTTTGCCAAGATACTCAACATGCATAACATGGACATTTTAAAGGAAACAAGTGGATGAAACCCTAGGGGTGCATGTGTGCATTGTGTTATCATTTTCATGCATTTATGTCTTGCATTTTGTCTAACTATTTGTTTTGATTTTGGATATTGCATACAAACCCTAATCTCTATCATGGCATATTTGAAAGCTATAAATGCGTAAAATAAATCTACGACTATTACAATATTGATATGGGGAGGGGGTACAATTTTAAATAGGGGATTATTTTGCAAGAAATTAAAACCCTAAGATTTACTATTACATCCAAATTGAATTTTTTGCATCAAATAATAAATAAGCAATTTTTAAATAAGCAAGTTAAACATAAATATGCAAAATATTATAAATATGTAAAAAAAAATTTGTTTATTTTTATGTGTATAAAAATATGATATTTAATGTATTAAAAAGAAAATAAAAAGTTATTTTTGTTAAGGGTAAAAACCCTAAATTTTGGTTTAAGAATATGTATGAAAATTATAATATTTATTTATTTATGTACAATAAAATAAATAAAAATATATATTCAAGTGTCAAAAAATAAAATATATTAGCAAAAATATTATTTTTAATAAGGGTGGAAACCCTAGTTTTTTTGTTTTAAGATAATATATATTATATTATTTATTTATATACAAGAAAATAAATATAAATAAAAATATATACAATTGTTTAGAAAATAATAATATATGAGAAAATATTATTTAAGTATGTAAATGATAAAAATAAAGGTGTAATATTTCTATGTATTATTTTCAAGTTTTTATTAAATAAAATAAAAGTATGTTATCTAATAATTATTTTTATGTTAGAAAAAATAATACAAAATACAAAATAAAAATGTGAAAATTTATGAAAATGTTTTTGGTATTTTTTATGTTTAGAAAAATAAAATAAAATCAGAAACTATAAAAGAAATAAAAAAATATGAAAATATAAATCAAATGGGCTGAGGGGTGTAAATATCAAATCAGTGGTGCAAATAGCAAGGAAATGACAAGGCCCATCCCAGATCAGCTTCAGCGTCAACCTTTGAATCTCAAAACGCGCGCCTGTGTACAAAATCTGGAAATCCGGCATACGTGCTCTAAAGCAAAAACTCATAACACCAAAGTCATAGCATTTTTCAAGACGATTCCAACCATATAAAGAACTTGATCTAACTCTCAAAGACCAGAGAGAATTTCTCTGGCCCTAATTTCTAACCTAACTTTTTCAGGAAGTTCATCAATCAAATTCTCTCAGGTGGGATAGCTCAGGTGGGTTATATGGAAGGTATTGGAACAGGTTTAGGGCAAAACACACGAGTAGTTTTTGTTATGCAACTCAAAGTGCAGAAACTGCCATGTTTTGTAAGAGGAAGGTGATTTTGTGTTTTGGAAGGCTTGATGGTTGAATAACTCGTGTTTCTGGCTCAAGGAAATGTGCAAAACTTGTTTCAAATGCTTGCAAGAGTTGGTTATAACAGATACTCAAGTTGTGTAGACTTTTGCACATTTCTTGGTTATGAAGCAAAAGGTGGGAAGTGACAAAGAGCGGGCCTGTACAGGCTAGCTCTAATCCTGCATACATTTTGTGAGCTTGGCCCCAAGTTTGTGGATTTGGTTTGCTGTCTAAAATTTGGTTCAAGGCTCAAGAGATGCAATTTGACATAAAGCAAGTTCTGACAAAAATGGCAATGTTGCCTTTTTGTTATTTTTGGATTAATCTCTTGTGTAAACCTCTAATGATCAGAACAAAGCTTCAATCCATTGGATTTGCATTTAATTCTTAAGTGTGGAAGGGTTTAGATACCTGTAATTAAGTATAAACAATGCTGGATGGAAATTGCAACTTGTAGCAACATGAAACATGCCATGGATCAAAGTGAGTTTTTGCCAAAATCAAACCTTCGATTATCTCTAACCATAAATAATTTTGGAGAGTTATTGGACATTTTGGAAAGCTTGTAACATTCCATACAATCCCTCTTTGAAATGAATTTTTAGATTCCAAGTGGAACTAGGTGAAAAATTACCATGAAGATAGGTCAAAATCCTGCCTAAACTAGGGCAAAATTTCACTAAGTTAAAAGTTTCATGGATCCTTGTTCCAAAAATCATAACTTGAGATCCAAGCTTCTTTTTAGAAAACTTTGTGAATCAAAGTTGTTGATTTTGTGGAGGACTATAACTTTCATGTTGTGAGTTTTGTTTGAATCTGTAAATTCTGGCTGCAGATACTCAATGTCACGCCCAATGTTATGACACCGTATCTGACTTACTATATGACAGTAAATACAAAAGCAGTAAAGAACACAGTCAATTGTTTACCCAGTTCAGTGTGCAACAACACCTACTCTGAGGGCTACCAAGCCAGGGAGAGAATCCACTATAAGAGATGTTAATTCAGGAATAAACCAACCAGTTTATCTCCTTCACTTAAGATCTACCCAATGCAATTCTAATCTAAGTACTACTTAAACCTGAGTTCCTACTCACTCCCCCTCAATCACAACAGTGATACATAAACCAATTTGACTTAAGAATTGATGAAGACACTCTTCAAAACAAAACACACTTGATTAAACTTCACAGCTTTTTAATCAAGCAACACAATCACTCGTGCTTCACAGCTTTGAGTGATGTACACAACTAACTTGACTCTGCTTCACAGCTTTAGTCAAGGGACATTCAAACACTCTTGCTTCAAAGCTTTGAGTGCTACACAACCCTTACAATCGAAACCTATTCCAAGGCACTTATCACAATGATAATTGCTTGGAGTACAATAAACAAATCTATACAGATTACAAAATTGATCTTCTAATCAATCAGCAGAGATCCCTTGGAAAACAGCAGCTCTGTTGAATATATAGCAGCTGCAACTTCAGTTAGGGTTTCCAAAAACCTAGGGTTGATTCCGTTTGACCTAAAGACCAGGTCACAGGACTTTATTGACCAGGTTAGGATTGAGCTAGGTTACTCCACTATTGGGATCTCCTATGATGAGCTCTTTTGGATGATCCTTCTGAATTCTGATGGAAGGAGTCTTGCTAGCTTCCTTTGATCCAGATTCTGTTGTGGTGGAGTTGGGTAGATCATCCTGTTGGGTTGAAGTCTCAAAGAATGTCTCAACAGTACAAGGAACATCTATTTCTTCATGATAGTCATCAATTATAACATTTATTGATTCCATCATGGTTTTAGTTCTGGAGTTGAATACTCTATAAGCTCTGCTGTTTGAGGAGTATCCTAGAAATATGCCTTCATCACTTTTGGAGTCCAGTTTTCTTCTTTGTTCACGATCAGATAGGATATAGCATTTGCTGCCAAATACATGGAAGTACTTCACAGTTGGTTTTCTTCCTTTCCAGAGTTCATATATGGTGGATGAGGTTCCCTTTCTCAAGGTGACCCTGTTATGAACATAGCAAGCTGTATTCATAGCTTCAGCCCAAAAATACATAGGAAGTCTTTTGGCATGTAACATTGCTCTGGCAGATTCTTGTATGGTCCTGTTTTTTCTTTCCACAACTCCATTTTGCTGAGGTGTTATGGGAGAAGAAAACTCATGACTGATTCCTTCTGAAGCACAGAAGTCATCAAACTTGCTGTTTTCAAATTCCTTGCCATGATCACTTCCGATTCTGACAATACATCCTTCCTTCTCTCTTTGAATTCTCTTGCCCAGTTCTCTAAAAACTTCAAATGCATCTGATTTTTCCCTAATGAAATTAATCCAGGTGAATCTGGAAAAATCATCTACAACCACGTAGGCATATCTTTTACCTCCAAGACTCTCTACTTGCATTAGTCCCATCAGATCCATATGGAGGAGTTCTAGAACCTTAGAGGTGGTCAGATGTCTTGACTTTGGATGTGACATCCTAGTCTGCTTACCCACCTGACATTCACCACAAATTCTTCCTTCATCAATTTGCAGTTTTGGAATACCTCTGACTGCCTCCAAGGAGATAATCCTCTTCATCCCCCTTAGATGAAGATGGCCAAGTTTTTGGTGCCACAGTTTCACCTCTTTTTCTTCTTTTGCAATGGAACACACAGATGAGAAATTGGTGTCCTTAGCCTCCCACAAGTAACAGTTGTCTTTGGATCTGACTCCTTTCATTACTATCTCTTGTTTGTCATTGATCACAAGGCATTCAGATCTTGAGAAATTGACCTTGAATCCTAGATCACACAGTTGACTGATACTAATGAGTAAGCAGTCAGTCCTTTCACCAGCAGTACTTCATTCAGACTTGGAACTCCAGGGCAGTCCAAATCACCAACTCCTTTGATTTCACCTTTAGCCCCATCTCCAAAGGTCACAAAACTGGTGGTGTGAGGCTTAACATTATTGAGGAGGTTCTTGATTCCGGTCATATGTCTGGAACATCCACTGTCAAAGTACCAGTCTTCCTTTGCAGAGACCCTCAGGGAAGTGTGAGCTATCAGTGCAGTAGTCTTTTTCTTCCATTGAGGAGCATGTGGTACCTTTTTAGACTTAGGTTTGACACCTGAGTTCTGATTAGGGTATCCATGTAATCTGAAGCAGAAGGGCTTTATATGACCATATCTCCCACAATGATGACATCTCCATCTTTGGTACTTTTTCTTCATATGTCTCTGTTCCCGATGTTGATAGTGGTGTTGAGACATCTGCTTTGACATTTGCTTAACAGGCCTGATCTTCCTGTTTGTACCAGATTTCTTTGCTCCTACAAATCCCAGTCCAGATTTGTTTTCTCCATTTTGTCCAACCTGAAGTATCTCTTCCAGTTTGTCTGTTCCATTAGTCAGCATCTTGACAGATTTGGTCATTTGATTCAGTTGTGAGTTCAGCAGTTGAACTTCTCCTTCTAGATGACTTATAGTTTCAAGATTTGCCCTTTTTTCAGCCTCCAGCTTTATAATGAGTTTTGATTGTTTCTCATTCTGCACACAGACTTCAACACTTCTGATACACAATTTCTTGTAGGTATCAGCCAGTTCTTCAAAAGTCACCTCTTCATCACTGATGTCACTTTCAGAGGTACAAACACCAGTTAAAGCAGTAACTCGTTTGGCAGTCTCTTCTTCAGAATTACTTTCCGAATCACATTCAGACCAAGTAACAGTCATTCCTTTTTGTTTCTTAAGAAAGGTAGGACATTCAGTTCGAATATTCCCATATCCTTCACAGCCATGGCATTGAATTCCTCTGCCTTGAATTCCCTTCTCTTCTGACCTTGGTCTTCTGCTGGAACTGTCAATGTTAGAGGGAATGTTATGAACATTAGACCTTGACTTTGGATCTATTCTTTTGATGAGTTTGTTGAACTGTCTTCCAAGCATGGCTACAGCTTCTGAAATGTTTTCTTCAACATCAGTGTCGGACATGAGTGCTATACTCTTGTTCTTTTTGACATCATCATTGGTGATTCCCATCTCAAAAGTATGAAGAGACCCAATAAGTTCATCCACTTTCAACTTGCTAATGTCCTGGGCTTCCTCTATGGCAGTTATCTTCATTGCAAATCTTTTAGGCAAGGATCTGAGAATCTTCCTTACCAGTTTTTCTTCTGACATTTTTTCTCCCAGTGCTCCTGAGGTGTTGGCAATCTCCAAGATGTTCATGTGAAACTCATGAATGGTTTCATCTTCCATCATTTTTAGATTCTCAAACTTAGTGGTCAACATCTGAAGCCTTGACATTTTTACTTTGGAAGTTCCCTCATGAGTAGTTTTGAGAGTGTCCCAAACTTCCTTGGCCAGTTCATATTGATGGACTAATCTGAAAATGTTTCTATCAATTCCATTGAACAAGGCATTTAGAGCTTTGGAATTTCCCAAGGCTAACTCATCTTCTTCTTTACTCCAATCTTCCTCAGGCTTCAGACTGATTGAACCATCTTCCTCAGTTATGGTGGGATGAATCCATCCTTTGTCAGCAGCTCTCCAAGCCTTTTTGTCCAGGGATTTTAGGAAGGCAATCATACGAGGTTTCCAGTAGTCATAATTGGTTCCATCCAGAATGGGTGGTCTATTTCCAAAAACTCCTTCTTTGTCCATAGTGCCAGAAAGTGATATCCCTAGATCTCACCCAGTAATACAGGCAGGGTGCCTGCTCTGATACCAATTGTAAATTCTGGCTGCAGATACTCGATGTCACGCCCAATGTTATGACACCGTATCTGACTTACTATATGACAGTAAATACAAAAGCAGTAAAGAACACAGTCAATTGTTTACCCAGTTCAGTGTGCAACAACACCTACTCTGGGGGCTACCAAGCCAGGGAGAGAATCCACTATAAGAGATGTTAATTCAGGAATAAACCAACCAGTTTATCTCCTTCACTTAAGATCTACCCAATGCAATTCTAATCTAAGTACTACTTAAACCTGAGTTCCTACTCACTCCCCCTCAATCACAGCAGTGATACATAAACCAATTTGACTTAAGAATTGATGAAGACACTCTTCAAAACAAAACACACTTGATTAAACTTCACAGCTTTTTAATCAAGCAACACAATCACTCGTGCTTCACAGCTTTGAGTGATGTACACAACTAACTTGACTCTGCTTCACAGCTTTAGTCAAGGGACATTCAAACACTCTTGCTTCAAAGCTTTGAGTGCTACACAACCCTTACAATCGAAACCTATTCCAAGGCACTTATCACAATGATAATTGCTTGGAGTACAATAAACAAATCTATACAGATTACAAAATTGATCTTCTAATCAATCAGCAGAGATCCCTTGGAAAACAGCAGCTCTGTTGAATATATAGCAGCTGCAACTTCAGTTAGGGTTTCCAAAAACCTAGGGTTGATTCCGTTTGACCTAAAGACCAGGTCACAGGACTTTATTGACCAGGTTAGGATTGAGCTAGGTTACTCCTCAGAAAACGCAGGATTCTGTTCAGAAAGGACTGAGTTATTTCCTGAAAAAACTCAGACTTATCCAATCCTGCAATCCTGTTAGTTCAGAACAGGATGTCATAACATCTGTTATGACATCTGAGAAAACCTGTCTACTGATTTAGCAAAATGTGATCATTTTGCAAACATGCTCAGATACACACTTATAAACATCAGTATTTGAATTACAATATTTTTCTGCACATGTACCTAATGAGTTAGTACAACCTGAACTAGAATGTTATGACATCAGTCATGTCATTCATACATACACTTGGGATTTACCAAAAATGCAAGCCAATACCTAAACACCTACAAACTCCCCCTTTGGCAGATTTTTGGCTAAAGTCCCTAAACAATCAGAGATAGATAGATAGCAGCAGAAATAAGTGACAGCAGAAAAATATAATGTCAAGTACTAATTAAGCAAGTACCAAAATATTCTCCCCCTCTTTAGCCACAAATGGGCCAAAGATACATGTTCATAAAATTATACAGTTATCCAAAACAAAATAATGAGATCAGCAGCACACACTTCCAAACACCACCAGAAATCAACAACCATCCTTCAAGTACTGTCATCAGATCCAGAGGATTCAGGCTTCTTTCTTTTCTTGTGAGCAATGTCAGCATTTTTCTCTTTGTTTGATGTCTCAACATTCTTAGAGACATTTGGATTTGTTTCAGCATTTGAGTTTTCTTGGTTCAGAGGAACAGAAATGCCAGGAACTGAGTGGTTCTCGTTCAGAATTCTTGAAACAATTTTTGCTATTGCTTGATTAACATAGGCTGTCCCTTCCCTATTTGTAATTTCAGGGGGAACTGAAGAGGAAGGATGAGATGGATTACCTGTATGTCTTGTTCTCAACTCTTTGGCCTTGGTGGGGTTAGTTCTATGAGAACAGATCTCCAGAACATCAGAGTCCAGACAGGAAGAGATTGTCCCAGAATCTTGATCAGAGGAAGAGGTTGAGATGGTCGTATTGGATGATGATGGTGTTTGAGACATTTTGTCAGTTTTGAAGGACCAACAGCAAATGAGTAGAAATTTCTGATTGAGAGACTGGGTTTTGATGAGGAGACGAGAGAGGAAGGAAGCAAAGGAGTGTCTATTCAACTTCTTAAAAGAATTGTTGGAAATGAGAAAATACAATTTTAAACCAATCAGAACAGGCATAAGTCCTTTGGTCTTTGTTTTAAGCAAAATTAATTGCTACAATTCCTCATGTTGGCAAATACCCAGCTTACCCCTTAAGTTTTCAAATTGGTTTGCATCCAAAGCCTTGGTAAAAATGTCAGCCAGCTGTAGCTCAGTGGCAACATGTTCCAATTTGATTGTCTTCTCTTCTACAAGGTCTCTAATAAAGTGATGTCGTATGTCAATATGTTTGGTCCTGCTATGCTGAATGGGATTCTTGGATATGTTGATTGTACTCAGATTGTCACAGTACAATGTCATAACATCCTGTGTGACATTATACTCAGTGAGCATCTGTTTCATCCATATCATTTGAGAGCAGCTACTACCAGCTGCAATATATTCAGCTTCAGCAGTGGAAAGAGACACACAATTCTGTTTCTTGCTGAACCAAGAAACCAGATTACTTCCCAAAAAGAAACATCCTCCAGAGGTGCTTTTTCTATCATCAGCACTACCCGCCCAATCAGCATCACAGTAGCCAGTCAGAGCTGGTTCACAGCCATGAGTATACAACAATCCATAGTTGTAAGTACCACTTACATACTTCAAAATTCTCTTCACTTGATTGATATGACTGACTTTGGGATCAGCTTGGTATCTAGCACAAACTCCAACTGCAAAGGCAATATCAGGTCTGCTGGAAGTTAAGTATAACAAGCTTCCTATCATGCTTCTGTACAGACTTTGATCCACCTTAACCCCACTTGAATCTTTGGAAAGCTTTAGATGAGTAGGAGCAGGAGTCCTTTTGTGACTTGCATTCTCCATACCAAACTTCTTTACAATATTCTTAGCATACTTGCTTTGAGATAAGAAGATTGAGTCCTCCATCTGTGAGACTTGTAGTCCAAGAAAATAGGTTAGTTCTCCCATGAGACTCATTTCAAATTCAGCCTGCATCTGGTCAGCAAACTGTTTAACCATATGTTCTGACATTCCTCCAAACACTATGTCATCAACATATATTTGGGCAACCATCAACTTCCCTCCTTCAGTTTTGACAAATAGAGTTTTGTCCAAGCCTCCTTTTCTGTAGCCTTTGTCTGAGAGAAACTTTGTTAACCTGTCATACCATGCTCTAGGAGCTTGTTTCAGCCCATATAGAGCTTTTCTCAATTTGTAGACATGATCAGGATGGGTTGGATCCACAAAACCTTTAGGCTGTTCCACATAAGCTTCCTCATTTAAGTACCCATTTAGAAAGGCACTCTTCACATCCATCTGAAATAACTTGAACTTCAGAAGACACGCAATTGACAACAAGAGTCTGATTGACTCCAACCTGGCTACAGGTGCAAAGGTTTCATCAAAGTCAACCCCTTCAACCTGGGTGTATCCTTGAGCAACAAGTCTTGCCTTATTTCTGGTGACAACTCCTTCAGCATCTGACTTGTTCTTGAATATCCATTTTGTCCCAATGATGTTAGTTCCTTCAGGTCTAGGAACCAGTTCCCAAACTTCATGTTGCTTGAATTGGTTCAGTTCATCTTGCATTGCACCAATCCAATATTCATCAGTTAAGGCTTCCTTGACATTTCTTGGTTCCATTTTGGACACAAAACAAGAATTTGAGATGATTTCTCTAGATCTTGTGATGACTCCACTATTGGGATCTCCTATGATGAGCTCTTTTGGATGATCCTTCTGAATTCTGATGGAAGGAGTCTTGCTAGCTTCCTTTGATCCAGATTCTGTTGTGGTGGAGTTGGGTAGATCATCCTGTTGGGTTGAAGTCTCAAAGAATGTCTCAACAGTACAAGGAACATCTATTTCTTCATGATAGTCATCAATTATAACATTTATTGATTCCATCATGGTTTTAGTTCTGGAGTTGAATACTCTATAAGCTCTGCTGTTTGAGGAGTATCCTAGAAATATGCCTTCATCACTTTTGGAGTCCAGTTTTCTTCTTTGTTCACGATCAGATAGGATATAGCATTTGCTGCCAAATACATGGAAGTACTTCACAGTTGGTTTTCTTCCTTTCCAGAGTTCATATATGGTGGATGAGGTTCCCTTTCTCAAGGTGACCCTGTTATGAACATAGCAAGCTGTATTCATAGCTTCAGCCCAAAAATACATAGGAAGTCTTTTGGCATGTAACATTGCTCTGGCAGATTCTTGTATGGTCCTGTTTTTTCTTTCCACAACTCCATTTTGCTGAGGTGTTATGGGAGAAGAAAACTCATGACTGATTCCTTCTGAAGCACAGAAGTCATCAAACTTGCTGTTTTCAAATTCCTTGCCATGATCACTTCCGATTCTGACAATACATCCTTCCTTCTCTCTTTGAATTCTCTTGCCCAGTTCTCTAAAAACTTCAAATGCATCTGATTTTTCCCTAATGAAATTAATCCAGGTGAATCTGGAAAAATCATCTACAACCACGTAGGCATATCTTTTACCTCCAAGACTCTCTACTTGCATTGGTCCCATCAGATCCATATGGAGGAGTTCTAGAACCTTAGAGGTGGTCAGATGTCTTGACTTTGGATGTGACATCCTAGTCTGCTTACCCACCTGACATTCACCACAAATTCTTCCTTCATCAATTTGCAGTTTTGGAATACCTCTGACTGCCTCCAAGGAGATAATCCTCTTCATCCCCCTTAGATGAAGATGGCCAAGTTTTTGGTGCCACAGTTTCACCTCTTTTTCTTCTTTTGCAATGGAACACACAGATGAGAAATTGGTGTCCTTAGCCTCCCACAAGTAACAGTTGTCTTTGGATCTGACTCCTTTCATTACTATCTCTTGTTTGTCATTGATCACAAGGCATTCAGATCTTGAGAAATTGACCTTGAATCCTAGATCACACAGTTGACTGATACTAATGAGATTAGCAGTCAGTCCTTTCACCAGCAGTACTTCATTCAGACTTGGAACTCCAGGGCAGTCCAAATCACCAACTCCTTTGATTTCACCTTTAGCCCCATCTCCAAAGGTCACAAAACTGGTGGTGTGAGGCTTAACATTATTGAGGAGGTTCTTGATTCCGGTCATATGTCTGGAACATCCACTGTCAAAGTACCAGTCTTCCTTTGCAGAGACCCTCAGGGAAGTGTGAGCTATCAGTGCAGTAGTCTTTTTCTTCCATTGAGGAGCATGTGGTACCTTTTTAGACTTAGGTTTGACACCTGAGTTCTGATTAGGGTATCCATGTAATCTGAAGCAGAAGGGCTTTATATGACCATATCTCCCACAATGATGACATCTCCATCTTTGGTACTTTTTCTTCATATGTCTCTGTTCCCGATGTTGATAGTGGTGTTGAGACATCTGCTTTGACATTTGCTTAACAGGCCTGATCTTCCTGTTTGTACCAGATTTCTTTGCTCCTACAAATCCTAGTCCATATTTGTTTTCTCCATTTTGTCCAACCTGAAGTATCTCTTCCAGTTTGTCTGTTCCATTAGTCAGCATCTTGACAGATTTGGTCATTTGATTCAGTTGTGAGTTCAGCAGTTGAACTTCTCCTTCTAGATGACTTATAGTTTCAAGATTTGCCCTTTTTTCAGCCTCCAGCTTTATAATGAGTTTTGATTGTTTCTCATTCTGCACACAGACTTCAACACTTCTGATACACAATTTCTTGTAGGTATCAGCCAGTTCTTCAAAAGTCACCTCTTCATCACTGATGTCACTTTCAGAGGTACAAACACCAGTTAAAGCAGTAACTCGTTTGGCAGTCTCTTCTTCAGAATTACTTTCCGAATCACATTCAGACCAAGTAACAGTCATTCCTTTTTGTTTCTTAAGAAAGGTAGGACATTCAGTTCGAATATGCCCATATCCTTCACAGCCATGGCATTGAATTCCTCTGCCTTGAATTCCCTTCTCTTCTGATCTTGGTCTTCTGCTGGAACTGTCAATGTTAGAGGGAATGTTATGAACATTAGACCTTGACTTTGGATCTATTCTTTTGATGAGTTTGTTGAACTGTCTTCCAAGCATGGCTACAGCTTCTGAAATGTTTTCTTCAACATCAGTGTTGGACATGAGTGCTATACTCTTGTTCTTTTTGACATCATCATTGGTGATTCCCATCTCAAAAGTATGAAGAGACCCAATAAGTTCATCCACTTTCAACTTGCTAATGTCCTGGGCTTCCTCTATGGCAGTTATCTTCATTGCAAATCTTTTAGGCAAGGATCTGAGAATCTTCCTTACCAGTTTTTCTTTTGACATTTTTTCTCCCAGTGCTCCTGAGGTGTTGGCAATCTCCAAGATGTTCATGTGAAACTCATGAATGGTTTCATCTTCCATCATTTTTAGATTCTCAAACTTAGTGGTCAACATCTGAAGCCTTGACATTTTTACTTTGGAAGTTCCCTCATGAGTAGTTTTGAGAGTGTCCCAAACTTCCTTGGCCAGTTCATATTGATGGACTAATCTGAAAATGTTTCTATCAATTCCATTGAACAAGGCATTTAGAGCTTTGGAATTTCCCAAGGCTAACTCATCTTCTTCTTTACTCCAATCTTCCTCAGGCTTCAGACTGATTGAACCATCTTCCTCAGTTATGGTGGGATGAATCCATCCTTTGTCAGCAGCTCTCCAAGCCTTTTTGTCCAGGGATTTTAGGAAGGCAATCATACGAGGTTTCCAGTAGTCATAATTGGTTCCATCCAGAATGGGTGGTCTATTTCCAAAAACTCCTTCTTTGTCCATAGTGCCAGAAAGTGATATCCCTAGATCTCACCCAGTAATACAGGCAGGGTGCCTGCTCTGATACCAATTGTAAATTCTGGCTGCAGATACTCGATGTCACGCCCAATGTTATGACACCGTATCTGACTTACTATATGACAGTAAATACAAAAGCAGTAAAGAACACAGTCAATTGTTTACCCAGTTCAGTGTGCAACAACACCTACTCTGGGGGCTACCAAGCCAGGGAGAGAATCCACTATAAGAGATGTTAATTCAGGAATAAACCAACCAGTTTATCTCCTTCACTTAAGATCTACCCAATGCAATTCTAATCTAAGTACTACTTAAACCTGAGTTCCTACTCACTCCCCCTCAATCACAGCAGTGATACATAAACCAATTTGACTTAAGAATTGATGAAGACACTCTTCAAAACAAAACACACTTGATTAAACTTCACAGCTTTTTAATCAAGCAACACAATCACTCGTGCTTCACAGCTTTGAGTGATGTACACAACTAACTTGACTCTGCTTCACAGCTTTAGTCAAGGGACATTCAAACACTCTTGCTTCAAAGCTTTGAGTGCTACACAACCCTTACAATCGAAACCTATTCCAAGGCACTTATCACAATGATAATTGCTTGGAGTACAATAAACAAATCTATACAGATTACAAAATTGATCTTCTAATCAATCAGCAGAGATCCCTTGGAAAACAGCAGCTCTGTTGAATATATAGCAGCTGCAACTTCAGTTAGGGTTTCCAAAAACCTAGGGTTGATTCCGTTTGACCTAAAGACCAGGTCACAGGACTTTATTGACCAGGTTAGGATTGAGCTAGGTTACTCCTTAGAAAACGCAGGATTCTGTTCAGAAAGGACTGAGTTATTTCCTGAAAAAACTCAGACTTATCCAATCCTGCAATCCTGTTAGTTCAGAACAGGATGTCATAACATCTGTTATGACATCTGAGAAAACCTGTCTACTGATTTAGCAAAATGTGATCATTTTGCAAACATGCTCAGATACACACTTATAAACATCAGTATTTGAATTACAATATTTTTCTGCACATGTACCTAATGAGTTAGTACAACCTGAACTAGAATGTTATGACATCAGTCATGTCATTCACACATACACTTGGGATTTACCAAAAATGCAAGCCAATACCTAAACACCTACAGAATCCAATTGAATCATGGTGAAAAAATTGGGCAAAGTTGGGGAAAAAAAGAAAATTTCATAACTTAGAAAAATTCTAAGTTATGAAATTTTTCAATTTTAAACCCTAATTTGCAAAATTAGGTTTCTTGATGAACAAGTTTCATGTTTTGACACATCTTGATGAAAAATGACCCTTGGCACTTGATTTTGACCAAAAAGTCAAAGTTTGACTTTTCAGTGTACAATTGATTTTTGATCAGTTGACTGGAAAATTCATCTGTCAATCTGTTGTACCCCAAAATTTGCCCTCCCATATTCCTCAAGATTTGTCAAGAATAATCTTCAAATTACTCAAGATGGCTCAAGAGGTAGACAGTCAAATCACCTCCTAAGGCAGCTGAAATTAGGGTTTTGATTCTTTCAAGGAATTTGGGGTTTTCAATGGCTCAATCAAGTCTCATAGGCCTATATACATTCTCAAGCACCTACATGCCAAGTTTCAAGACTCACAGTGCCAATTTGCACAGTCAAAAGCTCCATTTGATCCACAGTCAACTGCAAGGGCAAAATGGTCATTTTGCAGTCAAAAGTCAGAATTTTTGGTCAACATCTTATTTTGAGTTCACAATCATCATTTGATCAAGTCTTGATCATGATTCCACAAGAATAGCTCAAAAATCATCAAGATGCAAAAAGTTACTATTTTTGGACAGTAGAAAAGTCAATTGTATCTTGACCAGGGCATAACTTTTTCATGGTTTGTCATAAAAATTCCATCCAATGCTCATTTTGAAGGGGATGCAATTTACTACAATCCATCTTCACACTCCAAGTTCAAGAAATTCTCTCACAAGAAGTTACTAATTTTTACATTATAGGTCAATTTCAAAAGTCAACAAATGTACACTTTGAGTCAAAGGCCATAACTTGATATTGGTAAATCCAAATGACATGGGACCAAAGGAATTGGTTAGAGGACTTCAAAAGCTTTCAAAAATGTCAAAGAACATGGTCATATGGAGAAGTTGGGAAATTTTCATGAATTTGCAAAAGTCAACTTTGCTCAAAACACCTTACTTTTGCTAATGGGCCTCAAATCTCTTGTTGAAACTTCATCCATGACCTATGCACGACCCATCAAGCTTAATTGGATTTATTTTCTTATTTTTTATTGATTAATTGGATGTTTAATTAATATTAATTCATTTAATCAATTTAAATCATAAGAAAATAGAAGATTTAATTTTTAAATCTTTTTGTGAAGCAAATATGACCTAAACATGCTGGCAAATTCGTGCACAAGTCAAAGATAACAAAAAATCCAAAATTGGAAACTTTGTTCAATCATGAAAATCAAGAATATTTGATTTTTCAATCAAGGATTCAATCATCAATGCAATGGATATTGGCCCAGCTTTTTGACCTAATTCAATTGCCTTATACATATGCAAGCTAACCCTGACCTAATGGACGTGAAAAAAGCTGCAGAAACAACCATAGCCAATTCAAGAAATTTCAAGAAAATTGAAAACTGATTTTTGCATTCTAGGTCGATTCAAGGGTTTTTGTTGATTCTAATACATTGCAGGAGGTCCCAGGAACGTTTTGCAATCCAATTCAGGCATCAAAGCTTAAAGAATCAAGGAATACATAACCACGTTTTGCACTTATATTTCATAATCGTATATCCTAATTCATGCATAGTTAACATGTTTTTGTGATTGATTTGTGTTGCTAGGAACCATACGAAGTTAATGGTATAATTTAATTGAGTTATAACGCCCTGAATCAAAAGATGCCATAACTGATTTTTTAGGGGTTCTTGAGCTTTCAATTAGGGCTTTCTAAACCAGGAACAATTGGGACCAGTGAGACACATGGTTGAGATCATGAGAACAAGACGAACAAGCCCAATACCTCGCGAAATATTTATATGTGCTGTGGTGCTAATCGCTATTTTTCCTTGCAGGGGTTAGTGGGGGTTAAGAACCCCCGCTATCTAACGTTAATTATACAGGAACGAACGAAGAAGATGATGAGGTGTTAGCACCTGGTTGCCTCATTTGAAAAAAGCGCGCGTTTTTGTTATAATTTCAGTATATTAATTTGTTTGCATATATAATCAATGCTTATTATTCCAATATCAATTGAGGCAGGTTGGTGGAGTGGTTGAGGGAACGTCCAATGATCGCTGGGACCTGGGTTCGAATCCCAGGTCCCCCCAAAACACTTATTCTATTTTTCTTTATATGTTCACATGCAGCTGTTCAAAGATTGTCCATCATACACCTCCAATTTCCAGGCGCCAGGTGTCTCCAAGCCTGGATCCAATGGCCAAAATTGAAGGACCACCATAGTCCTTAGTCAACAAGCGTGTAGATGTCCCAGAAAGTCAAACAGGCTTGAGCATTATTGGGCTTCAGAATTCCAGAAACACCTCCTCTTTGGGCCCATCACCCCCTGGGTTCATTCTTTTTTCTTTTATATTTTTTTCATTTAATTGTTTTTATTATTAATTATTATTATTATTATTTAACTAACCAAATTATTTTTCTTATAATAAAATCAGAAAACTAAAATATAATATTTTTTATTATTATTTATTAAAATTAATTTCACTCTTTAATTAGTTATTTTTGTAAATAAATACTAACATAATTAATTTATTTAGTTAATTAGGTTAATTCTAATATTTTCACAATAAATAAAATCAACATAGAATTAGGGTTTTTGACAATTTTAATCCTTTTATTTTTATTTCCTTAAAACATAAAAAACTCAAAAAAAATATCTTTCTTTTATTTAATTAATTAATTAGTCTAGGTTTAATTTAATTAAATGCAAAAAATCATAAAAAACTTCCTTCTTTCTCAAAAAAGGGTCAAAACCCTAAAAACTCTCCGATCCAATTTTCTCTCGCGCGTATGTTTGTTTTATTAATTTTTGATCCATATTTATGTAATTGCTTCGAGGATGTAATAGCTTTAATTAGGACTTTTTATCGCTTTTATTTATTTCCCGCAATTTACTTTTCAAAGGGTTTGTTTTTGGCGATGTAAATACCCGACGCCTTGTAATAGTTTAGTTTATTTTCCGCAACCATTAACTGTTAGATGTATGTTAACTAGGCTATGCATGACAAGACTTATCCTCAAATTAAAATCAATCGTAGCTCACTCCAACATGTACAAAGATAATATAAATGAAACCTGACACATGTGCACATGCCACTCCTAGGATACGTCTCACTTGGTTGCCTCAACATGGTCATTGAGTATAGGGTGTTTTAGAAGTCACCCTCCTGTCTAAAGATCAAAGTTGCCTCGAAACGGTTGCCTCGATAAAGAATGATCTAAGACATTAGGGTTACTGCTAAGGCGTCCTCCTATTGCTTTGGTGACCACATGTCCCTATAATCGAATTGACCCGAAAACTCCAACGACGGTGCTACCTACTCCTCAATAGTGGGCTAGCATTGTCTAAAGGACATTTACACAGTTTAATTCCTTTTGAGTAGGTAGAGGTTCTTGGGTACTCGCTCTTTCAAAACAAAACAAATTTTTCACACTTACACTTTTCAAACAAAGTTTTCAACAACATTTCATACACTCTTGAGGACAGAAACAAGAGTTAAATCGAAGTTTTCAAACAAAACTCTTTTCAAAACCCACAAACACAAGAAAAGCAAAACTTTTTGAAAACATAGTGAGCAAGTACCTAAGAGCCCGTGGATAACCACGGATAGAAAGGGTGCTAACACCTTCCCTTTCTATAATCTACCTCCCGAACCCGAGAAACATCTCGAAAAGGAATTTTTCTGTGCTTTTGTCCTTTCTTTGTTGGATAAAATAAAAGACAGTGGCGACTCTTGCTTACCGCAACATTTTGGGAAAACAAACGCAAACGCGAACCAACATTCCAAAACAGTCAGTTCTATTTCCATCGATCACAAAACTGGCGACTCTGCTGGGGAATTCTAATAAGTGAGGTGTACCTTAGGATTAGATCACTATGTTTTCAATTGTATGCCTTGAATGCTTTAATATTGTGGGCTTGTATCGGAGTTTTATAGATCCTAACCCGGATCTAGGGATACCCTTTAGAAGTAGCAACAAACTGTGAGGGAACTGTGCGGGGTATACCGACATGGTTGAAGTAGTAGCTACGTTGATATGGCACTTTGGTGAGTACCGGTAACCCTTGAGTTAAGTCAAGGAGAGTACGGGGCCGCCGCGTGGTGTCGCGAAGCATCAACCTACCTTAGAACCTTACTTGACCATCCTGGCCTTTTTAGGGGTAGTGAGATGACCGACTTTGGTGCAGTCCGAAGTTGGTAGATACTCGATACTACACTCATTGAGGGTTGTTTTCTTGGAATATTTTGGTCTCCAATTAAGTGGCTAAATCAAAACAATGAACATAGAAAACAATTCAATGATATTGAGCTCCTTAGAATCCGGTTACTATTTATAGGACAGGTTTTGAGCCAACTAACTTCAAGAGGGTACTTACCTACGAACCCCATGCAAGCCTAAACCTAAGTACTTGTTTGCTTTGTGTGAATATGACTGTCTGTATATACACTTGCTTACTTTTTGCATCCATGTACATAACATCATAAAGCATCATATGCATCTGCTAACCATTTCAAGGGTTCGGATCTTCATCTTTGTTCTTGTTTTGTAGGACATGGGGTCTCTCCGCAGGAAAACAAATCAGGTCAACCTTGTAAGGATCCCTCCTCAGCTCAAGGAGCTTACATCCAGGATTCCCGAGAACTCTCTTTTAAGTGAAAGACATGGTAGACTCCTCAGCTTGGTCAACACCAACATTGAAGAAGATATGATAAAAGTTCTCTTCCAGTTCTTTGACCCCCTACACCACTGTTTTACATTCCCTGATTATCAATTGGTGCCTACTTTGGAGGAATTTTCTCAACTTCTGAGAATTCCTATTCTTAGTCAACTACCCTACAACGGTACGGAAAAGGAACCAAAACTTGAAGATGTTGCTCAAGCATTACGTCTGCAACCATCTGACATCAAGGGGCATTGGGAAATCAAAAGTGGTATCAAGGGATTCTTGGCAAAGTTCCTGTTTGAGAAGGCACAAGAATGTTGGAATTCTCTTGATCTACAAGCCTTTGAAGAGATTGTGGCACTCCTTGTCTATGGGTTGGTGTTGTTCCCAAATCCTGATCAACTTATAGATGTGAATGCTGTCATGATTTTCATGTCCAGGAATCCCATACCTACATTGCTTGGGGACATCCTCCACTCATTTTACACACGAACAATGAGAAAAAGAGGTGTTCTCATGTGATGTACTCCTCTCCTGGCAAGGTGGTTTATTTCTCACCTTCCACAATCAGTTTTGAAGAACGAGCAGGGTTTAAGGTGGTCACAACGATTGATGACCCTCACACATTCTGATATACATTGGTGTTCTCGGTCCAGAGAAAATGTCACTATCATTGATCGTTGCGGAGAATTTCCTAATGTTCCTTTACTTGGAATTAGAGGAGGCATTACCTACAACCCCTGTCTGGCTTTGAGACAATTTGGATATGCTCGGAGGGATGGCCCTCATGACATGCTGATTCCTGACATAGTTTTTGATTCGACAACGATGCGCAAGGACTTCGACAAAGGTTCATCAGAGCTTGGAGGATGCCTAACAAGGTAGATAGTAAGACACTGGGGCACAAGAATTCCATCCCCCTTGAGCCTTACCTCAAGTGGGTACGAACCCGCTCCCAGAAGCTTATGATGCCATATCCTCACATGCTCCCCTTGATCAAGGAGCCTGTTATGGAAGGAGAGGTTCCATACACCATTCTACATCCTGACATGCCAACATCATGGGAAGAGATGCAAAAGAGCTGGATCCAACTCAAGGAAGAACGTAATGCTTTTGAAGCCAACTTACATGCCAGTGAGAAGAAGGTTTTGGAGCTCACCCGCCGACTTCACGAGGAAGAGACCCTTAACACTTACATCGCTCCAAAAAGGATGCGCAGTGTCTTTTTACATTAAGTATTTTTTAATATTTCGCCCATGAGGCACTGATGTACTAAACAAATTACTTCTTAATATGACGTGTGTTCCTTTTTTGTCTACAACGAATTTGAATTTTCGAACCTTTGAATGCATTACATAAATAGCATACCATTCATCATATGCATAACAGGTACCCTTTTTACAGGTCACTTATCTTCTTCGCTGTTTATTTCAGCAATCATCATGTCTTCTGAACCTACCACTGAACAAGATATCAAGGCCCTCCAGGCCCAGAATGCCCAGTTCCAAGAGTTGGTTATGAGCCTAGCCAAGGGTCAACAGGAGTTGAAGACCCTGATTCTGAAGAAGAAGAAGAAGAAGAGGACCGTCTTGTTCAACACTGGACGCAGATTTGGGAATGGATTACAGAATGAGGTTGAGCTGACTACCTCATCTGTAGGAAAAGACAGTCCACAAGAGAGAAGGGTTCCTAGTCCCGTGGTCTCCGACAACGAAACGGATTATGATGAAGAACAGTATCCTCCTGCTGAGGATAGGTACAAACAGTTGGAGGACCGCTTGAGCTCCATGGAGATACAAAATGTGCCCGGGTTGGACTTTGGAGACCTAGGCTTATCCTCTGGGGTGGTGATTCCCCATAAGTTCAAGGCACCTGCTTTTGCCAAATATGACGGAGCCTCCTGCCCAAAGCTACACCTCCGGTCGTATGTAAGGAAGATCCAACCTTACACTGCTGACAAGAATTTTTGGATCCATTTCTTTCAGGATAGTCTTTCAGGGACTCAACTCGAATGGTTCTATCAGCTGGATAGAGCCAGCATCCGTAACTGGGAGGATTTGGCTACTGCGCTCTATAAGCAGTATCAGTATAATTCCGACCTCGCTCCTACGCGTACCCAACTCCAGGGTATGTCACTAGGGAAGGGTGAAGGATTTAAAGAGTACGCCCAAAAATGGAGAGACCTTGCCGGAAGGGTGCAGCCACCTTTGACTGATCGTGAGTTGGTTGATATTTTTCTGGGGACCCTGTCTGGTCCGTTCTTCAACCATTTGATTAGAAATTCTTCTGCCGGGTTTACAGACCTTATCTTGACTGGTGAGAGAATTGAAGCTGGTATCAAGTCTGGGAAGATACAGAAGGGTGCCTCCTCGAGCACTGAAAAGAATTTGTTCAAGAAAGAATCTAGTGTCGTCTATGGTTCAAGGAGACCAAATAGATCTGATCACCGCCAAGCTATCAACGCAATGGTCATTTCAAAACCTGCTGCTGCTCCTCAGCATCATAACCAACAAAGGGGTGAGAGACCTAGAAGGCAGTTCACTCGACTCAGTATGACCTTGTCCCAGATATTGCCACAGTTACTGACAACCAATTTGGTAACTCTAAGGGAAGCTCCTAAGAATCCCAACACTACATCACCCAAGTATAACCCCAACGCCCACTGCGCTTATCACTCCGACATCCCGGGCATAATACGGATGATTGTTGGACTCTGAAGAATAAGGTCCAAGACCTGATTGATGCTAAAGAGATAGAGTTCGAGGCGCCCGAAAGGCCCAATGTTGTGACTGCTCCCATGCCCAAGCATGGAGTGAATGCTGTAGAGGAAGACCTGTTTGTAGCCTCTATGGATGATATTGTTACTCCGCTGATGACCGTCAAGAGGAACCTGTTGCTAGCCAGTTTATTTTTGGGATGTAGTAAAGGTTGCCATCTATGTTCTGTTTCACCTACTGGTTGTCCATCTTTGAAGTCAGGCATTCAAAACCTGATGGATAATAAAGAGATCCTGTTCAAGAAGATTGTTGTTCCTGCTACCCATACTGAAGAAGTTTCCATTGTTACCATTTTCAATAATGCTCCCAAGGCTCCCTCGAGGAAGCCTGTCAAAATTATGCCTGCTCAGAAGATTGCACCTATAATCATCACTGTTTTGGGGCCCATCCCCTATACATCAGACAAAGCTGTCCCTTGGCACTATGGGGCAGATGTTTATGTGCTTGGAGTTAAACAAGAGTTTGATACTAGTACCAGCGTCAGCAACATCACCGGGCCTGCCAAAGTCACCCGTAGCGGTAGGCTTTTCTCACCAGATATTGCGCCACCATCTATCCAGAGACCTATTGTCATCACACCTGCAAGTGTGCCTACTTCCCTTCCTAACCAAGTTCCTATTTCTACCCCTGTTGTCGAGTCATCTGATGCTCGTGGCAAAGGAATAGCCACTGATATGCATGCCCAGATGGAGGCACCAAAGACCATCAATGTTGAAGCTTCCAAACAGGAAATGGAAGAAATCTTGAAGATCATCAAGAAGAGTGATTATAATGTAGTTGAGCAGCTGGGGCAAACCCCCTCCAAGATTTCTATGTTATCACTGTTGTTGTGTTCAGAGGCCCATGCCAAGGCCCTGATTACCTTCCTGAAGACGGCCCACGTGCCACACGAGACATCAGCTGATCAGTTTACCGATTGTGTGGCCAACTTAACTGCTGATAATGGTTTGGGTTTCTCCGACGCTGATCTGACTTCTAAAGGGAAGAACCATAACGACGCCCTGCATGTCTCCATTGAATGCAGGGGCACTACTCTCGCACATGTGTTGGTTGACACTGGTTCCTCATTAAACGTCTTGCCCAAGAAAGCTCTAGACAGGTGGGATTGCGAAGGTTTGGAACTCAAGCCAAGTAACATTGTTGTCCGGGCCTTTGATGGATCTAAAAGGATGGTGCATGGTGAAGTCGATATTCCAATCAGGGTTGGCTCTCAGGTCTTTGATTCTACATTCTATGTGATGGACATTCGGCCGTCCTATTCCTGTTTGCTGGGTCGTCTATGGATCCATAAGGCTGGAGCTGTGACCTCCACACTACATCAGAAGCTGAAATACCCGGTCAGAGGGAAGATTGTGACAGTTCAGGGGGAGGAGGAGTATATGGTCAGTCACCTCAACTCGTTCTGGTACATATAAATGTATGGGGAGTTCATTGAGACCCCATTTCAACACTTTGAAGAGGTTCCTCAGACACTGGCGTCAGCTAAGACTGTGGTTGAAGATTCTCCTTTGAAGATGGCTTCCTTAAAGGATGCTCGGGCTGTCATTGAGAAGGGTGAGTGCGCAAACTGGGGCCAACTTCCTGATTTCACTCAGAAGACTGACAAGTTTGGTTTGGGTTTCACTGCAGAAGCTCAAAGGGATGTTCGTAGTGCAAGGATTGGAAGACCTCTCGTGTTCATCAGCAACCCAGAAGTAAATACCATTGAAGATGACGTGGAGGAATCTGAATTCGACAGCTGGATCTACCCTACGGCCAATGGTGGACCAAACAACTGGATAGCAAAAGACTTCGTCCCTATTACTTTTGTGACTCAGTAATGAACTCCTTTGTTTTGAATTTGTAACAGACAATATTGTGAAACTTTATGGCCCGGTGTCCTACCCGGGGCACTGTGGCTTCATTTGTGAGGGCTTTTGTGTGTCATTTTCATATATCATTAATAAAAGCATTGGACGTTTTTGCATTTCAAATCTTGCGCTCCTTGTCTTTCTTTATTATATATTGCAAAACAGCTATTTACACACACTCACATATACAGGTCCCAATCCACTCTGGATCTCACTGGTAACGACTCTGCTACTGCCAGTTATGACTTTGAAAATCCGATCAACTTAGCCGAAGACGAAGGTGAAGATGATTGCGAAGTGCCTGGTGAGCTTGCAAGACTGCTACTCCAGGAAGAGAGGGCCATTCAGCCACATGAAGAGCCAGTGGAAACGGTAAATCTGGGTACTGAGACAGACAGAAAGGAAGTCAAGATTGGTGCAAATCTGGAGCTTAGTGTGAAACAACGGTTGATTCAGATGCTACATGACTACGTGGAAATCGTTGCCTGGTCTTACGAAGATATGCCTGGGTTGGATACCGACATTGTGGTCCATCACCTGCCTACCAAGGAAGAATGCCCTCCGGTAAAACAGAAGGTTCGCCGTATGCACCCCGAGATGTCCGAGAAAATCAAAGCTGAGGTTATGAAACAATTCGATGCCGGTTTCCTAGCAGTAACTTCTTACCCTCAGTGGGTCGCCAATGTGGTTCCAGTGCCGAAGAAAGATGGTAAGGTCCGAATGTGTGTTGACTACAGGGATTTGAACAGGGCGAGCCCTAAGGATGACTTCCCTCTGCCTCACATCGACGTTCTGGTTGACAACACTGCTCAGCATAAGGTATTCTCCTTCATGGACGGTTTCTCCGGTTATAATCAGATAAAGATGGCTCCCGAAGACATGGAGAAGACCACTTTCGTCACTCAATGGGGAACCTTTTGCTACAAGGTCATGCCTTTTGGGTTGAAAAATGCTGGGGCAACGTATCAGCGTGCCATGGTTGCTCTGTTTCATGATATGATCCATCATGAGATCTAAGTATACGTCGAAGATATGATTGCAAGGTCCCAAACTGAGGAGGAACACCTTGAGCATCTACAGAAGCTGTTTGACCGGTTGAAGTTGTACAAATTGAGGTTAAACCCGAACAAGTGCACCTTCGGGGTTAGATCTGGAAAGCTACTAGGTTTCGTCGTAAGTGACAAAGGTATTCAAGTGGACTCTACCAAAGTGAAATCCATACAAGAGATGCCAGTTCCCAAGACAGAAAAAGAAGTCAGAGGCTTTCTAGGACGGTTGAACTACATTGCCCGATTCATCTCACACCTAACTGCCACTTGTGAACCAATCTTCAAGCTACTAAATAAAGATCAAGTGGTGTGTTGGAACGATGAATGTCAGGCCGCTTTCGAAAGAATCAAAGAGTATCTCCAAGAGCCACCCATTCTTATGCTACCGGTTGAAGGTAGACCTCTAATCTTATACTTGACAGTACTTGACAATTCAATGGGATGTGTGTTGGGTCTGCATGACGAGTCTGGCCGAAAAGAGTACGCTATTTATTACCTTAGCAAAAAGTTTACCGACTGTGAGATCCGATACTCACTGCTCGAGAAAACTTGTTGCGCTTTGGTATGGGCTACTCGCCGGCTAAGATAGTATATGTTGACTCACACTACTCTATTGATTTCAAAAATGGATCCAATCAAGTATATCTTCGAAAAGCCTGCCTTGTCCGGAAGAATAGCAAGATGGCAGATGATCTTGACCGAATATGACATCCAGTACACGACTCAAAAAGCAATCAAGGGAAGTGTATTGGCAGACCATTTGGCACATCAGGCAGTGGATGATTACCAGTCTATGAACTTCGAATTTCCAGACGAGAACATCATGATAGTGACTGATTGTGAAATACCTGGACCGGATGAAGGACCTGAGGAAGGATCCCGATGGTCTATGCACTTTAACGGAGACTCAAACGCTTTGGGTAACGATATTGGCGCTGTGATCATATCTCCTAAGGGCTCTCATACTCCCCTCACCGCCCGACTATGTTTCAACTGCACCAACAACATGGCGGAGTATGAAGCATGCATCATGGGTCTTCGAGCTGCAATTGACCTAAGGATCAAGTTTCTGAGTGTCTTCGGAGATTTCTCTCTCGTGATCAGTCAGATCAAAGGCGAGTGGGATACGAAACACCCAAATCTTATTCCTTACAAGGAGTATGTGTTGACGTTGCTTCCCCATTTCGAGGAAATAACCTTTGAACACTTACCAAGAGAAGAGAATCAGTTGGCGGACGCGCTAGCTACGATGTATTCTATGTTCAAAGTCAAATGGGACAACGAGGCTCCCCGGATCATTATTTGGAAATTGGATGAACCTGCACATTGTTGTGACCTTGAGACCGAAGAGGTAACAGAAAAGCCTTGGTATCATGAAGTGAAGAGGTACCTTGAAGCTCAAGAATACCCTGAGGGCGCGTCTGTTAATGACAAGAAGTTTCTGAGAAGGTTCGCGGAAAAGTTCTTCCTCAGCAATGACATTCTCTACAAGCGTAACCATGATTCAACCTTACTGCGTTGTGTGGATAAGATTGAAGCAGAAAGGATCATGGCAGATCTGCATGAAGGTACCTTCGGAACGCATTTCAGTGGACATACCATGGCAAAGAAAATCCTGCGGGCAGGATATTACTGGTCCACAATGGAAGCCGGCTGTTATCAGCATTCTCGGACATGTCAAGTGCCAGATCTATGTTGATAAGGTGCACATTCCTCCAGTTCCTTTGAACGTCATGACAGCACCTTGGCCTTTTGCAATGTGGGGCATTGATATGATCGGCGATATCAGACCTACGGCACCCAACGGGCATCGCTTCATCCTGGAAGCGATTGATTACTTTACGAAGTGGGTTGAAGCAGCTTCCTTTGCTACCATAACCAAGAGTGTCGTGGCACGGTTCATTCGGCACAACCTGATCTGTCGATATGGTGTACCAGAGAGGATTGTTGTACCCCAAAATTTGCCCTCTCTTTCTTCAGGAAATCATCCTGGATTCTCAAAGTCCCTCTGAAATAAACCCAAGTCCTGAATTATCATTTCTGCCCAAGCAAACCATTTACAAGAGCAAAATGATCACCCAAGCTCTAAAGGCAACGCTTTTATCTTGAGAAAAATTAAATTCTAAACATTTGGAATTTTTCTCTAAAAAATGGGTGTTTAAGAAGAAAATAGCGCTTCAGAACTTCTGGACCAAACTCCAGACAGAAACGGTCAGAAGTTGCAAGCTTGGCTCAACGCAGTCAGAAGTTGGCTCTTCAGCAGCTACATCAATTCAGTCAGAAGTTGCAAACGTGGTTCAACACGTAAGCCTCAAACAGAGCATGGCTCTTTCAGCAGTTACGCAAGTTCAGCCAGAGTTTGCTAGAGGAATGCAAAAGAAGCAAGGAAATCTGAAGGCTCCTTCAGAACATGCTGAAATCATAAGATGAAAGGGTCAGAAGAGTGGATGTTACACTGATACAGAATCTCTAAGTCCAGGATTTCTAGAAGCAAATCCAAGGAATGTGTCAGGAAGTCAAGAGAACCTCCAGAATTTGCTAAGACAACAAGAGGCCTAGACCAGAGCATGATTTATGTTGTTTTTGGTAAAGCAGAACTGCTGGTTCAAGTCTTTCTCCTATTACCAGAATATTGGTGTTGATAAGTCTCATCACTATTTAATGCTCATTAATGCTCCCAACCACTCCTAAACATTCATCCAAGAGGTCTCTTCACGTGTGGCTTGGTAAACGGCTTTATGCAGGTTTAGGCATGGGTCTGTGTGCCACCGTCCACCTAAGAGGTCACTTCTCCCCAATCCATGCCTGCTGTTCCAGCCTAGGCTGAAAGGCTATCTATTATCACAACTTCCCAGGAACTTCTTTCAAAGAACAATTCAACCTCTGTTGGCGCCTTTAATGTTCAAGAAGCCACAAGAGTTTTGCCTATAAATAGAGCACCATTGTCCACTGAAAAAGGGCGTCCAAAAACCAGAAAAAATTGCTAGAAGAGAAACAGAAATTTTTAGCAAGAAAGTACTGTGAAACTCTGCCAAAATCTCCAGTGTTTCATAACTTTGAACTTCTTACCTTCAAAATTCATCAATTTTTCTTTGTGACTAAAGAACACCCTTTCAGCCTCTGACCATACATACACATACACCTTCATCTACCCCTTTCAAAAAAGAACCTGTCCAGGACACCATCAGAGTTAAAAGCTAGCTCTCATTCACAAACTTTTCCAATAGCCAGGTAAGCACCAGCTGACCTTCATCACGCTGCTAAGCATCATCAGCTTTGCATGCTCAAATAAACATAATGTAAACATCATGTTGCTGCTGTTTGTGTTCTGAGGATTTTCATACCTCAAAACGTTTAGATAGGAAGTGAGTCAATATAGAACCTGCCTGTGACCTTGTTGGTTCTGTCTCCTAAAGTACTATGACATTTGCTGAAGCTGTTCCAAACATGTTTTCTGTTTTGTGGAAAAATAACAAAATTGCAGATGTTCTGACTAGCACAGGGAGAAGCCAAGTGCTGACTTTGACGTTAGCACATCTGAAGCCTGTTTTGCTGTCAATAATATCAGAACTTCTGAGAATTATTGTATTCCCAGCAGGATCAGAACTTCTGATTTCCCCACTAACAAACTTTTGTCTTGCAGCGCATGGGGGTCAGAACTTCTGATCTTCCCACTAACAGGTTTCTATTTTGCAGGTGCCAGAGTCAGAAGTTCTGATTCATACAGTTTAACCAAAAGGTTGATCATCTGGCAGCGGGCCTGAGTCAGAACTTCTGATGACCTTTCAGCAGTGCGCTGGCTTTCTCTCTCTTTCTCTCTATCTTGTTTTTGTTACTTTCTTTTCTTATCTATTTTTCTCGTTGAACCACCCCATGTACAAATATGTATCCCCACCCCCTAATTGATGTAATAGCGTAGGACTTTATATTTCTGCTTTTTATTGCTTTCAAATATAAATGCTAGTAATTAGGATGTGTATGGCAAGATAAAAATCAATGAAATAGAAAATCCTAATTCAAAGATAAACTCTTGTATGCAATAAAACACACTTGCACACAAACACCCCTAGGGTTACATCCACTTGTTGCCTTCAAAAATGGGCCATGTTACGCATGCAAAGTATCTTGGTAAAACAAACAAAATCAAAAGATCATAGTCCCTCGATGACGCTATCCAAAGTTGCCTTACAAAAATGATCTTAGTCCCTCAAAAAATGCTAAGATACTTTGCAAAATTGCTATCATGGTCTATACGATGACCCGCGCCCGTCCCGTTTACATCCTAACACAAGGTTGTTCACCAAATACAATGGTGAAACAACACTGTTAAAAGGGTCAAAACCTGAGAAAGATCTTTGAGAAATTTAGGGTAGATAGCTCTTGGTTACTTGACCAACTTACAAAACAAATCCTTGCCATTTTTCAAAAACACACTTCATAAATTCAATTTCCAAACAACTTTCAAAAACCTTGAAACATCTTTTCAAAAAGACACATACCTTTTGTAAAACATTCGAGTAAAGAATTGTTACAAATGTTGCCTAGACAAGGCCTCTTTTTCAAAACATTTTCAAAACCCCACACACAAAGCACCATTTCAAACAATTGAAAAGCAAAGGCAAGTGATCTAAGCAAGTAACTAAGAGCCCATGGATAACCATGGATAGAAAGGGTGCTAATACCTTCCCTTTCTATAATCTACTCCCCGAACCCACGAAACATCTCAAAGGTCTTTCCTGTGCTTTTTGACCTTTCCTTAGGATAAAATAAAAAGTCGGTGGCGACTCTTGCTAAACCGAAACATTTGCGAAAACAAACGCAAAACCTCAAGTCAGTTCTCCCACCGTATCACAGAACTGGCGACTCTGCTGGGGAAATGAATTTAAAAGTGGAGTAACCTTAGGGCTTAGATCACCCTTTTGCATGACTAATTGTTTGCTTTGATTGCTTTACATTTTGGTTCTCTTGTTTGGGCTTGAAATCCTACACCCGAATTTGGGGAAACATTCATAGATAGCAATACGTTGTGGAAACTGTGCGGGGTATACCGACACGGTTGAAGCAATAGCTATATTAGTGCGACATATTTGTGAGTACCGGTAACCCTTGAGTTCAATCAAGGAGAGTACGGGGCCGCTGAGTGATGTCACTAAGCACTAATGACCTAGAACCTTACTTGACCATCTTGGCCTTTCATTAGGGGTAGTGAGATGACCGGCTTTAGTGCAGTCCAAAGTTGGTAGATACTCGATACTACACTCATTGAGGGTTGTTTTCTTGGAATATTTTGGTCGCTAGTTAAGTGGCTAAACCAAAACAATGAACATGGAAAACAATCCAATGATATTGAGCTCCTTAGAACCCGGTTACTATTTAGGACAGGTTTTAAGCCAACTTCACTCAAGAGGGTACTTACCTATGAAACCTCATGCAAGCCTGAAACTAGGGTTTTGTGTGACTTGCTTGTACATATGTTTGTGCATACATCATGAACATCATAAAGCATCATCTGCATCCACTAACCATTTCTAGGGTTTGGATCTTCATCTTTGTTCTTGTTTTGTAGGTCATGGAAATTCTTCGCAGGAAAACTATCCAAGTCAACCTTGTGAGAATCCCTCCTCAACTCAAGGAGCTCACATCCAGAATTCCAGAAAACTCTCTCTTCAGTGAAAGACATGGTAGACTGCTCAGCCTAGTCAACACCAGCATTGAAGAGGACATGGTGAAAGTGTTGTTCCAGTTCTTTGACCCCCTTCACCACTGTTTCACATTCCCCGACTATCAATTGGTGCCCACTTTGGAGGAATTTTCTCAACTCCTGAGAATTCCTATTCTTAATCAACTACCCTACAACGGTACGGAAAAAGAACCAAAGCCTGAAGATGTTGCTCAAGCACTATGCTTGCAACCATCTGACATCAAGGGACATTGGGAAACTAGAAGTGGTGTCAAAGGCTTCTTGGCAAAATTCTTGTTTGAGAAGGCACAAGAGTGTTGTAATTCCTTGGATCTACAAGCCTTTGAAGAGATTGTGGGACTCCTCATTTATGGGTTGGTCTTGTTCCCAAATCCTGACCAACTTATAGATGTCAACGCTGTCAAGATTTTCCTATCCAGGAATCCCATACCTACATTGCTTGGGGACATCCTCCACTCATTTTACACACGAACAATGAGAAAGAGAGGTGTTCTCATGTGTTGTACTCCTCTCCTTGCAAGGTGGTTTATTTCGCACCTTCCATAATCTGTTTTGAAGAATGACCAAGGCTTAAGGTGGTCACAACGATTGATGACCCTCACACACTCTGATGTACATTGGTGTTCTCGGTCCAGAGAAAATGTCATCATCGTTGATCGTTGTGGTGAGTTCCCTAATGTTCCATTACTTGGCATTAGAGGGGGCATTACCTACAACCCTTGTCTAGCTTTGAGACAATTTGGATATGCACGGAGGGATGGCCCTCATGACATGTTGATTCCTGACCTAGTTTTTGACTTCGACAACAATGCGCAAGGACTTCGCCAAAGATTCATCAGAGCTTGGAGGATGCCTAACAAGGTAGATAGCAAGACACTGGGGCACAAGAACTCCATCCCTCTTGAGCCTTATCTCAAGTGGGTACGAACCCGGGCCCAGAGTCTTATGATGCCTTACCCTCACATTCTCCCTTTGACTAAAGAGCCTGTTAAGGAAGGAGAGGTTCCCTACACCATCCTATATCCTGACATGCCAACATCATGGGAGGAGATGCAGAAGAGTTGGATCCAACTCAGGGAAGAGCGGAATACTTTTGAAGCCAGCTTCTACGCTAGTGAGAAGAAGGTTTTGGAGCTTACCCGCCGACTTCACGAGGAGGAGACCCTCAACACCTACATCGCACCAAAGAGGATGCGCAACGTATTTTTGCCTTAAGAAGTTTTTGTAATATTTGGCCCATGGGGCATTTGTGTACTGACAAAATTTCTTCTTATTAATATGACGTGTGTTCTTTTTGTTTGCAACAATTTTGAATTTCTAAATCCTTGAATGCATTGCATGAATAAACATATCATTCATCATATGCATAAGCAGGTCTCCACACCAGGTTTCCTTATCTTTCTGCTGTTTATTTCAGTAAGATGGATCTCGAACAGACGGTCAAATATCTGCAGTCACAAAACTCACAATTTCAACAACTCCTAATGACCTTGGCAAAGGGTCAGGAGGATCTAAAAGCGCTGCTTGGGAACAAAGAGCAAGAAAAGGTGAAAAAGAAGAAGAAAAGAGTTGGGGTAGCTACACTAGGAAGAAGGTTTAAGAATGAAGCTAGAAAAGTTCTTGAATTTCCTTCCGCATCTGAGGAGGGAACCAGTAAGGGAAAAGGAGTTGCACTACCTTTTGAGTCTGAAGCTGAAGAGGAAGAGGTTGAGGAAGATGAAGACTACTCAGAGCAACAATACCCGCCAGCGGACGACAGATACAAAAACCTGGAGGATAGACTGGCAGCTATGGAGCTGCAAAGGGTTCCTGGGTTAGATTTTGAAGAATTGGGATTGATTGCTGGAATTGTGATCCCTCCAAAGTTTAAAGTGCCAATTTTTGCGAAATATGACGGGCTGTCTTGCCCAAAAATGCACCTGAGGTCATATGTCAGAAGAATTCAACCTCATACATCCGACAAAAATCTTTGGGTACACTTCTTTCAGGACAGTTTGTCCGGTACACAGCTAGACTGGTTCTACCAGCTTGAGAGGTCAGAAGTGCATAACTGGGAAGACTTGGCAGCTGCCTTTTATCGCCAATATCAATATAATGCTGACTTGGCGCCAACCCGTACTCAGCTCCAGAGTATGGGGATGGCCTCAAATGAGGGATTCAAAGAATACGCCCAAAAGTTCCGCGACTTGGCCGGAAGAGTGCAGCCACCTCTTTCTGATAGAGAACTAGTTGATATGTTCTTGGGGACCCTATCTGGCCCGTTCTTCAACCATCTGATCGGGAGCTCTTCCGCGGGGTTTACTGAATTGATTCTGACTGGCGAACGGGTGGAAGCTGGTATTAAGAATGGAAAGATTCAAAGGGATGCCTCTGCCTCTACAACTGCTAAGAAATCATTTTCGGCCAAGAAGGAAGCAGTTGTTCTATACTCTCAGAAAATATCGGGAAGAACTGAACACCGGCCGACCGTGGGGGCCGTGATGATCCAAAATTCATCAAATGATCAGCCTCGTAACAATCAGTCCAGACCAAATCAGCAACGGGTGGAGCGGCCACAACGGCAGTTCACCCGCATCAATATGACACCTGCACAGGTTCTTCCCCATTTGTTAAAGCTAAATCTCACCACTATCAAGGAGGCACCAAAAAATGTGAACACATCTTCCCCGTATTATCATCCCAATGCTAAATGTGCCTATCATTCTGACAGCGTCGGGCATGACACCAACGATTACTGGGCGCTTAAGCATAAAATTCAAGATTTAATAGATGCAAAAGAGGTTGAGTTCGATGCTCCAGAGAAGCCAAACGTAATATCCGCTCCAATGCCGAAGCATGGTCGCAATGTCCATGCTATTGAAGAAGATCTGTATGTTTCTGTTGTTGATGATCTGATGACTCCACTATTGACGATCAAGTTGAATCTGTTAAAGGCTGGGATTTTCCCAGGATGTAAAGAAGACTGCTACTGTTGTTCCTCTCTACCAATCGACTGTCCATTGCTGAAGATAGGCATCCAAGGCCTAATGGATAGCCGACAAATTCTTTTCGAAAAGATTCCTGCTACTCCAACTCATATCGAAGATGTTTCAATAATCACCATTTCCACCAATCTTTCCAAGGTCCCTAAAAAGCCTGTTAAGATTACATCCGCTACGAAGTTTGTTCCTCTGAAAATAACTATGCCTGGGCCTGTCCCCTACATTTCTGATAAATCAATACCATGGAATTATGGTGGAGAAATCTACTACCATGGTGTTAAACAAGTTGAGATAACTGAAGAAAGCTCTGACGAAGAAGATGCCGACATTGGAAACATTGCCGGTACAAGCAAGATTACCCGAAGTGGGAGAATTTTTTCTCCAGAGATTGCCCCTCCAAAGGCAGTCTTTGGACCCTCAGCTGCTGCCAAAGTTACTCCTGTGCCAATAAAACCTTCTGCAAGAATTCCGTTGATTGAAGAAGCTGTTCCTTCTACTTCTGCTGATAAGGGGAAAGGGATCCAAGATGAGCTCGTCAGGACGAGGTCTCAACCATTGGTCATCCTCGAAACCTCTAAGAAAGAAATGGAGGAGATTCTGAAAATAATTAGGAAAATTGATTATGATGTGGTAGAGCAACTGGGGCAAACCCCCTCGAAGATCTCCATGTTAGCATTACTGCTTTGTTCTGAGGCTCATGCCAAGGCATTGATAAGATTTCTGAAGACAGCCCATGTGCCCCAGGAAACCTCAGCCGATCAATTCCAGGATTGTGTAGCCAGCCTTACCGCAGACAACGGCCTGGGTTTCTCCGATGCTGACTTGACTCCGAAAGGAAGAAAGCACAATGATGCATTGCATGTGTCAATTGAATGCCGAGGAACTACTCTGGCCCATGTTTTGGTCGACACTGGTTCTTATCTGAACGTGCTACCTAAGAAAGCTCTAGATCGATTAGATTGTGAAGGCTTGGAGCTGAAACCAAGTGATATCGTTGTCAGGGCCTTTGACGGGTCTAAAAGAATGGTACATGGGGAGGTCGACATCCCTATCAAGGTAGGAACTGAAGTATTCAACTCAACTTTCTATGTGATGGACATCCGTCCGTCATACTCTTGCTTGCTAGGGAGACTATGGATACATAATGCTGGCGCAGTCACTTCCTCCCTACATCAGATGCTGAAATACCCTGTCAAAGGAAAGATCATAAATGTACACGGTGAAGAGGAATATATGGTCAGTCACCTAAACTCCTTTCGGTATGTGGAAGTGGAGGGCGAATTCATTGAAACACCGTTCCAACACTTCGAGGAAATTACTCCCGAGGTTGCTGTAGCAAAGGCAATAGCTGAGATACCCAAGCAGGTGGCCAGGATGGCATCTCTGAAAGACGCAAAGGCTGCAATAAAGGAGGGAAAGAGCTCAACATGGGGTCAGTTGCCTGACTTTCCTCACAAAACAGACAAGTTTGGGTTGGGATTTACCGTTGCGGGGAAAAAAGCTATGCGTCGCTCAAAAATTGAAAGGACACCCATCAAGATTTCTCCTCATGGAATCAATGCTTTGGAAGACGAAGATGAAGAGATCAACATTGAAGACTGGATCTTCCCAACCATCGAGGGGGGACTACACAACTGGGAGGCGAAAGACTTCGTCCCCATTACTTTCATTAATCAGTAACTTATCTTTTGAACATTTCCTGTTGGTCTGTAATAATTACTTTTAAACAATCTGAACGCTACTTTTTCACCTCATGCCTTGCCCGGGGCATGTAGGTCCATTTGTAAGGGTTATGATTCTCCTCATATTCATATGCCATGTTTAATGAATCATTGGACGTTTTTCATTTATAAACTGTTGTGTTCATTTTCTTTTGCATTTTATTTGTTTAAGGATGGCTATCCCTTACACACACCCACACTCACAAATGCAGGTATCCATCCACTCCGGATTCTATGGGTGACTATTCTACTATGTCCTTCAATAACTCTGAAGATTTGGTCAATCAAGCTGAGCATGAAGATGACGAAGATTGTGAAGTACCAGGGGAGCTAGCCAGACTTCTACAATAAGAAGAGAGGGCCATCCTGCCTCACGAAGAGTTGTTGGAAACAGTCAACTTAGGAACAGAGGAAGACCGGAAGGAAGTACAAGTGGGTGTCAATCTGGCACCAAGTGTCAAGGAGCGTTTGATATAGCTGTTGAATGAATACGTCGAAATCTTCGCCTGGTCTTATGAAGACATGTCGGGTTTAGACACAGATATCGTGGTTCACCGTCTCCCTACAAGAGAGGATTGTCCACCGATCAAGCAAAAAGTTCGCCGAATGAGGCCCGACATGTCTGAGAAGATTAAAGCAGAAGTAATGAAGCAATTCAACGCTGGCTTTCTGGCTGTTACGTCCTATCCACAATGGGTTGCTAACATTGTGCCAGTTCCTAAAAAAGATGGCAAGGTCAGAATGTGTGTAGACTACCGGGATTTGAATAGGGCCAGCCCTAAAGATGATTTTCCACTACCGCATATCGACATTTTGATTGACAATACAGCTCAGCACAAGGTGTTTTCCTTCATGGACGGATTCTCGGGCTACAAATAAGTCCTAAAAATAAGAGAAAAATATTGGTATTATTTTTGAAAGGGATGAAACCCTAGTTTTCAAATTAAAAGAAAAATATGTTTCCTTTTATTATTTTGTTCATTTTTTGTTCAAGAAATAATAAATAATATTATTAACAAATATTAAAAATTAAAATATATATGAAAATAAATATTTTATATATAAAATAATAAAATAAAAATGTATAGTATTTTTAAATGTATTTATAATTTATTTAAGAAAATATATTCTATTTATTAAAATAAAACTATTTTTATATGTGGAAAAAAATTATTAAAATAAAATAAAATTGCAAAAAATTAAGAAAATTATTTTTGTGATTTTTAATGTTCAGAAAAAATTATTAAAATTAATAAACATAAAAATATGAGAAAATATAAAAAAATAAACAAAATAAGCAAATGGGGTGCAAATATCAAGTCATGTGGGGGGGGGGGGGGTATGGGAAGTAAAAACAGAAGCCCAAGGCGCGCCAGGCCCAGGACAATCATCCTTGTCCTCCAACTTCTTCCATTTGCGCGCGTATTTGCTTCAAACCTGTAACTCTCTATTCTTTGCACAAAATCAAAAACTTGTAACATGAAAAATGTAGCATTTCATCTCACGATTCCAATGATATAAAATTTGTAAACTAACTCTCAAAGATCAGAGAGAATTTAATCACCCCTAATTTCTGACCTAATTTTTTCAGCATGTTCAACAATCAAATTCTCTTAGCTCAGTTAATATAAATGACAACTATGCATATGTACAACTTCACCATGCTAGAGACTACATTTTTGCTTCACAAATCGTGGCTTGAGGATGCCTAAATAGAGAGATAAAGTTTTGAAAAATACCTCCTTCAGCTGGTTTAGATATAGAAATGTGGGGACTTTGAGTGAGGCCTGAGGATCGTGTGAGCTTCCTTGAAGTTCCCTCAAGCTATTCCAATGCTTAGATGGCTTTGTGGATGGCTGAAACTCCCTACACGAGTCAATCTGCAACCTTCAAGTTTGAAAATGGTGATGTATGAAATAGAGCTCACAGTTGCAAGATGAATGCTTGGATAACTTTGGTAGGATGTATGGAAGGTGTTTGAAGTGTTACAAAGCAAAACGCACGAGCAAAATATGACTTGGCTAGGATTTTGCAGAAGTTGCCCTATTTGGGCAGAAATTTGTGTTTTTTGAGTTTTGGAATGTTTCAGAGGTCAAGCATTCGTGTATTGGCTTGTAACAAGTTTGTCAATGTCTAGAATGATCCCAAGTCCACCCTTTATCAGATGTACAAGTTCTCCACCTTTTGGCCATTTTTCTTGTTTTTGAAGAAAGGTTGAAGTGATCATGATAACAGGCCTGTACTTGGCTATCTTGTGAGCTGTAAGAGTTGGTAAACCATGCCTGATATCTGTGGACATTGCTTGTAACAAAAGAACAGGTCCAAGGCTCAAGGTTTGTAAAGTTGCAAAAAGCTTGCTTTATGAAAATGGCAATGTGAACTTTTGGCCATTTATGGAATTGTTTCTTGTACAATGCTTCAAAAGTGAAAACAAATCCTTTATCCATTGAGTTAACATTTAATTATGGAGTGTAGAAGGAGTTTAGGACCTGTAATGCAAGGTACAAGCATGCTTGATCAGATTTGCAACTTGATGCATTGTGAAAATGGCTTGAACAAAAGTGACAAAATGCCATTTTCTCTTCTTCGATTCTCCCTAACCACAAATGATCTTGGAGAGTTATTGGACATTTTGGAAAGATTGCAGCATGCTCTACAATCCATATTTGAAATTAATTTTGATATACCTCTTGGAACTAGGTGAAAAATGTCCATGAAGTTGGGTCAAAAACCTGCCTAGATTAGGGCAAATTTTCACTAAGTTATTTAGTTCATGGACCCCTATTCACAAATTTATATCTTGAGATCAAAGCATATTTTTGGAAAACTTTGTGAATCAAAGTTGTATATTTAATGTAGGACTACAACTTTCATGTTGGAAGTTTTCTTTGAATCCGATTGCATCATGGTGAAAAAGTGGTGAAAAGTTGGGAAAAATTAGAAAATTTCCATACTTAGAAATTTTCTAAGTTATGAAAAATTTTCAAATTAAAACCCTAATTTGCAAAATTGATTATCTTGGTGAAAAAGTTTCATGTGTTGACATATCTTGATGAATTATGACCTTTGGCACTTGATTTTGACCAAAAAGTCAAAGTTTGACTTTTTAGTGTACAGTTGACTTTTGATCAGTTGACTGCAAAATTCATCTGTCAATCCTATGCATTTGAGATCTTTTGAACCATGTGATTAGGTCAAGATGATGCTATTGAGTCCTTGAAATCATGTTTGAACCCAATTGGTCATTGGCTAGGTTAAAAATTATAAATTGCCCTTTCTCAGTCAAAACCCTAATTTTGACCATTTTGCCCTTTTGATGATTTGATCAAATTTCTTGAGGAGTTGTGATCCAAACTTGATCAAATGGTTCATATGAGTCTAAAATGTTGTTTTGGATAAAAACTTATGAGGTTTGACTGTAAATTGGCCATGGTTGACTTTTTCCCCAATACAACTGATTTTTAGGTCAACTGTCCAATTGACTGAGCAAAAATGTGATTCAAGGCTTGAAACTTAACATGAGAAATCTTAGGGGTCCAAGATGGTGTATGAAAGTAACATGAAGCATTGATGGTCCAAAAATCCTTGTGCAAACTCAAACCCTAACTTCAGGTCATCAGTGCAAGATGAGGTGTCTTGAGCTGACCAAACCCTAATCTTGTCTTGAGTCCAAGAGGTCTTGTGAGGAAAATATTGATAAATGAGAGGGCAGATTTTGGGGTACAACAGCTGCCCCTGTTCAATATTCTTAAACCTGAAGAGTTAGATTGGCGAGTTTTGTCGTTCACGACTCGAAGGTAAAAGATGATTGGACACTAGAGTGCCCGTAAATTTGCACTCGTCAAAGTGTAGTTGAGGAAATGGGCTTAAAGATGCCATTTGGAGATGTGATAGAATCTTGTTGGAGATGGGCTTGTAGATGCCATCCAAGAATGTTTGTTGAATTGTATGTTGTAAGTCAGGAGAATAAGTATCAGAATGTTGTATGTGTCTGGACCGTATCTGAGTTGCGAAAATCAGAATAAGTGATAGAATGGAATCCGTGTATGGAGTGTATCTGGACTGTATCTGAACTAGGATCTGAATGAGTAACAGAATGACTTCCGTGTCTGGAGTGTATCTTAACTGTATCATGAAAGTTGAATCTGAATGAGTATCAGGATGGCATCCGTATTTGGAGCGTACCTGAACTAGGATCTGAATGAGTGACAGAATGACTTCCGTGTCTGGAGTGTATATGGACTTGAAATTGGATAAGTGACAAAATGACTTCCGTGTCTGGAGTGTATCTGGACTTGAAATTGAATAAGTGACAGAATGACTTCCGTGTCTGAAGCGTATCTGGACTGTATCTGAAGTTTGAATCTGAATGAGTAATAGAATAGCATCCGCGTCTGGAGCGTATCTAAACTGTATCTGAGATCTGAGTCTGAATGAGCAACATAATGACTTCCGTGTCTGGAGTGTATCCGTACTGTATCTGATAGTTGAAATCTGAATAAGTATCAGGATGGCATCCGTATCCGGAGCGTATCTGAACTGTTTCTGAAATCTGAATTTGAATGAGCAACATAATGACTTCCGTGTCTGGAGTGTATCTGTACTGTATCATGATTTCTGAATCTTGAATGAGGGCCAGAATGGCATTGGTGTCTGGAGCGTATCTGTACTGTATCTACAATATTTGAACATTGTTAATGATAACTGTTAATCTTATCCTGAAAAGGGTAAAATGTTAGCTGAAACACAAAGTTATGTCGCATGAAATGTACGATGCAATAAATGTGCTTTGTCAATGTTTATGATTATGGATGTAATGTATGCGCATGTAAGCTGATTTGCTGTATTGTTGAGGAAAATAAATCCTTGATAGCTGGGGATAATAAAACCCTTGACTGCTGCCGGGGAAAATAAATCCTTGACTGTTGAGGATAAGAAATCCTGGGCGACTGTTAGGGATTAAAAATCCTTGACAACTTCTGTGGGGATATGAGGATCCTTCATGTCTTGAAGTTGGAGTATTGACAAAATCTGTTGTGAGAGTAATGCCAAGTACTGCTTGAGTAATCTGCTTGGAGAATCCAGAGAGCTTTGATGACTTCTGCTGGGGGTTGCACAATGAGAATCCTTATTCTGTCGGGGAATAGAGAAGACTCTGATGACCTCTGCGGGGAATTAAGAATGTGAATCTTCATTCTGTTGAGGAGCAATGAAAACTTTGGTGACTTCACTGGGGAATTAAGAATGAGAATCTTCATTCTGTTGAAAAATAAAAACTCTGTGGGGAAGAAGGCTTACTGCTGGGGAGTAAGTTCAGGAGTTTTCGGTCGTCTGTCACTCTACTGGGGAATTATCCTAGGTTGGGGATAAACAAAAGTTAACTGTTATCTGGTTGATTTTCAGGCTTCAAGACAACTTGCTGGGGAAATTGGATTGACTGAAAGGTTTCCGCTGGGGGAATGGCTCCATTAGGGTATCTTGTATTCCTCCGGGAAACATTCTTATATTCTGTTGGGGAATATTAAGACTGCCGGGGATGCTCTTATGCTTGCTGGGGAATATCTTTATACTCCACTGGGGAATATTAAGACCTTCTGGGGATACCCAACCTTTTTAGGGCTGATGGTAGACCAACTCTGCTTGGGGAGAGTATTGCTGATTCGTTCATAGTTGCAAGTCTCAGTTGAGAGAGCGAGCTATCATTACTGTCTTACTCTGCGGGGAGTGACGGTATCTTGGTCACATTCTTCAGCTGAAACTACCTTGGTACCTTGGTGGACAGAGCAACTAGACAACTCGGACAATTCTTATTGCCCCTGTTTCTGCGGGAGAAGGTGCATGCGGAGGCCCTGTGGATCGAGTATTACCCCCACCTATGAGGTTCTTGGTATCTTTCGGTCCAAATGACAAGTCTTCTTCTGATAGGCCGGTGACGAGATGACGAGATATAGTCGTACGCTTTGATCCCTAATTTTTGCCTGGACCTCCCTTTCGGGTTTTTGGTCCACCGGGATACCCTTTTTTGCCCAAGCCGCCTTTTCAGGTTTTTGACTTGCCAGGTGTATAGATTTTCATTTTCATCCCTTATTTTTACCCGAACCCTTTTGGTTCGTCGGGAAGCCCTTATTTTTGCCTAGGCCAGTCAACCTAGCGGGTCTTTGATTGACGCACGGTATTTTTTGACTATGTCCACGCTCTTAGAGTGTAGGGAGTTGCCATTGTCAGTAGTGTCGTGTTGGCGTACTACCAGAAGGTGTTTGATCATGCAAGATTCGTTGCTGGAATTCATGTCCAATGCCCCAATTGATTCAGATGGAGATTTGCCCCTGGCTATTTGGCATTTTGAGAGATTCCTTGAATCTTGACTTGACTGCCCCAGATGATGGACAATGATCATGCCGTGCCCCTTGATTGGAAGTGTTTTTCCACTTGAGGTGATCCTTTTTTATTGAAAAGGTTTTTGTTCACTAGATATTCGTCGTGCGAATTTCTCTGCTATTTGAACAAATAGTCATATGCAAACAATGTTATTTTAAGAATGCAAAGCTTATGTCTGTCTGTTGAAATTTTTGAAAATGCATTTTTCCAGTAAAACAGGCAATTTTTTTGTAAAATGTGACGTCAACTCAGGATTTACAGCAAGCCCTACAGGAGTCAGGATACCTTTATAACAGTATGCTTTTGAACTAACCCATGCTTCAGCTAGGACTTTTTAAGGGTTATAACGTGGCCTGGTTCACGGTTTAAGAAACAAAGGATAAAGGCTCAAATTTTATTTGTACCCACCCGTTCTTCGTGATGTTCTTCGATCCTAAACTCAGCTAATCGTGCATTAGATCCCGTTTGAGTCTTTGCTCTTGATATTCCAGTGATGGTTCGGATACTGAAAGTTTATTTTGAACATGCAGTCATTTTGTTGAGAGTTTGCAGGATCTCTTTCCTTTTGATTTTATTATCCCTGTCTTTTGCCTGAACTGTTTCTTTTTGGTGATTACAGTCAGCGAGATGTCCCAGTTTTGTTGTAAGTCTCCTTCATAGGTTTTGACTTAGTGGGCTTTTATTTCGAAAGATAATGACTGTCTGTCCTTACGATTATACGGAACCATCACCGTCTTTTGTTTCGGAAGGATTTCTTTGATGCCATTCATTGTGCACCTGGATTAAACTGAGAAAACTACCCTGCCACAGGTTATAATTAAGGGTTTTAATTCATGAAAAGAAAAACTCCAACTTCTTTGGCTCAAAGGGGTTGACTAGGGATTATCTTCCTTATAACTCCATTGTTTAGGATTTGAAACAATGCATGTACCTCATCAGCGGGGTCTATTCAAAAGCATACTGTAAAGATCGTGGTATCATTTTCGTCATCCTCCCTCAAAAGGCTTAGAATTTTTCAATCGAGAGTTGATCATCACAAAAAAATGAAAGCAATTTGAATATAGTGAATACGAATGGATTGATTTAAAACAGACATATGCAATGCATTGATAAAGTAACAAAGTTTGACATGAATAAATGTTCGAACAATCAAAAGAAAATTACAACTTGAAAATTCTAAGGAGCAAAAAGTCTTCTCGTCTCAATACTTGTCACTTCAAATGGTGAACCTTGGAGGGATGGTAGAAGAACTCAGCCTGACCATCTTGTGTGAATTCCAATGCTCCTTCATCAATCAGGTTTTGAATTTTGTACTTCAACTTCCAACAGTCGTCAGTATCATACACAAGAGCGCCTAAAAAACATACACAAGAACCCTAGGTTCTGGATAGGGGGTTAGAGGCCACAAAAATCAAATCAAATAATGCAGAATCAATGTAAATTACATGGTGAGTATGAATGTGCCAACCATTTGGCAAAAAGATGCAAGGAAAGTGGTTCACGATTTCATGTGCAGAGGCGATTTCAAGAACACTTACAACGAGTTTTAGGCTGCCTTAGGGCTTGGTTTTGATTAGTGTAGCTCCACTGGGTGTCAAGGAAGAGAATAGCGTTTTGCTTTTTTTGTCTGAAAGTGCCTCCAATGTGGTTTTTGATCTCACACTTTTCAAGTTTTTTTTTCAAGTTGCTCTGGCCGCTTCTGCAAAGTTTTTGTGCGTTTTTTCGTTTCTGCAGGGTTTTCGTGCGTTTTCTTCCGTCCTTTTTTCTTTGTGAGCATGAGGTTTATATAGACAAAGGAATTTAGGTCCACATTTGTGTATCAAATCTTGGTCCATTATGATGAAGAGATTTGATTTGATTTCTTCATAAAGACTTGCTATATTTGATTCAATCACGTACCAATCTATTTTCATGCGTTACTGCCAGCCTGTCATGAGTCGTTTGGGCCTCCAATATGATGGAAATCAAAAGCTGACCTGCCCCTTCAGATCCACTTCCCTTCGAATTTTCTCTCTTCGATAGCTCTAAGCTCCACTTCGAATTACTCCAGCTTCAATTGCATAGCCCCTTCGATTGAGCCTCCCTCTGCTTCGATTGCTTGATTCGAAAAGGATCACCCTGGTCGAATCAGCTCTTGTAGGGTTGGGAGAAAACAAGGCAAGAATTTGGCCTTTAATTCAAATAATTGAGTCCACAATCAACATTTAATTATTTCTATATTTGCAAGGGACATATGCCATTGTGAACTTTGGGTGAACCTGAACAGGTTATGATATGTGTTTTTGCTTAGTCGTGCCAGCCTACTTCATTCCTTCGAATCTGCCTTCTTTGCCAACTTTAAAGTCCAATTCGAATCTATTTAGAACATTCCCTATTAGACAACTTTGACCAGCCCTTGGCCTTGTGATGAGTCTAAGTTATGATTCGAAGTGTTCAGAACTTCCTTCATCAGAGCATCTTAGATTAAGAGAAACTCTGCACTGAAATGCCATTCGAAGGTCATTTCGTTATGATGTTCTTATTAAGAGAAACTCTGAAGTTCCAGTCGAAGGACACTCTGAAGTTCCAGTCTAAGGACCTTTTGAAATGCCAATTGAAGGGTATTTGTCCATATACCAATCAAAGGGTACTTGTTAAAATTCCAATAGAAAGACACTGCTATAATACCAATCGAAAAATACTTGTTATCCTGCCAATCGAAGGACACTTTTATAATGCCAATCAAAAGGTGCTTATTAAAATGCCAATCAAAGACTTATGAACCAAAGCTTGATCGAAGGGTTCCAAACACCTAATCGAAGCTTACTAATCAAAGCCCGATTGAAGAGTGCCAAATTCCCAATTGAAGACTGGTGAGTCAAGCCTGTATCGAAGTATTTTGGATACCCAATCGAAGACTTTTCCCAGATGCCAATCGAAAGACACTTTGTTCATCTTCAAAAAACCTTATTTTCGTTAGGCAAATGTTTATGACCAACCATGTAAGGGAAGACTTTTGAAAACATGAGAGGGCAAATTTTTGGGTACAACAGCAAACAACAGTAAGTCTTTTCTCGTCAATTAAGTTCAACTGATCAAGTCAGGTTTGAATCCAATCGTATTCACTCAAACCAACATCCTTCATGATTCTCAAGGAGGGAATATGAACCTCGATAGGTAAAACAGCTTCTATTCCATATACCAAGGAATAGGGTGTTTCCCCAGTTGATGTGCTAGTTGTGGTACGGTACCCGTGAAGAGCAAACAGTAACATCTCGTGCCAGTCCTTGTAGGTGACTGTTGTACCCCAAAATTTGCCTTCTCATTTTATCAAGATTTCTCCTCACAAGACTCTTTGAACTCAAGACCAAGCTAGGGTTGCTCTGCTCAAGACATCTCCTTGCAATGTTGACCTAAATTAGGGTTTGGGTTTGCACAAGGAAGATTGCTCATACCAAGTTTCAAGCCTTGAATCAAATTTTTGCCCATTCAATTGGACAGTTGACCTAAAAATCAACTGTATTGGGGAAAAAGTCAACTATGGCCAATTTAAAGTCAAACCTCATAAATTTTGATCCACGTCAATATTATAAGATCATATGAACCATTTGATCAAGTTTGGACCACAACTCCTCAAGAAATTTGATCAGATCATCAAAATGGCAAAATGGTCATTTGTAGGGTTTTGACTGCAGAAGGGCAATTTCTGACTTTTTGACCTAGCCAATGGCAAATTTGGTTCAAGCATGGTTTCAAGGACTCAATGGCATCACCTTTTCCTATTTACAAGGTTCAAAAGATCTCAATTGTATTGGATTGTGTGATCGGTGGAAATAGAACTGAATGTTTTGGAATGTTGGTTCGCGTTTGCGTTTGTTTTCGCAAAATGTCGCGGTAAGCAAGAGTCATCACCATCTTTTATTTTATCCAACAAGGAAAGGACAAAAGCGCAGAAAAATTCCTTTTCGAGATGTTTCTCGGGTTCGGGAGGTAGATTATAGAAAGGGAAGGTGTTAGCACCCTTTCTATCCGTGGTTATCCACGGGCTCTTAGGTACTTGCTCACTATGTTTTCAAAAAGTTTTGCTTTTCTTGTGTTTGTGGGTTTTGAAAAGAGTTTTGTTTGAAAACTTAGATTTAACTCTTGTTTCTGTCCTCAAGAGTGTATGAAGTGTTATTGAAAACTTTATTCGAAAAGTGTAAGTGTGAAAATTTTGTTTTGTTTTGAAAGAGCGAGTACCCAAGAACCTCTACCTACTCAAAAGGAATTAAACTGTGTAAATGTCCTTTAGACAATGCTAGCCCACTATTGAGGAGTAGGTAGCACCGTCGTTGGAGTTTTCGGGTCAATTCGATTATAGGGACATGTGGTCACCAAAGCAATAAGAGGACGCCTTAGCGGTAACCCTAATGTCTTAGATCATTCTTTATCGAGGCAACCGTTTCGAGGCAACTTTGATCTTTAGACAGGAGGGCGACTTCTAAAACACCCTATACTCAATGACCACGTTGAGGCAACCAAGTGAGGCGAACCCTAGGAGTGGCATGTGCACATGTGTCAGGTTTCATTTATATTATCTTTGTACATGTTGGAGTGAGCTACAATTGATTTTAATTTGAGGATAAGTCTTGTCATGCATAGCCTAGTTAACATACATCTAACAGTTAATGGTTGCGGAAAATAAACTAAACTATTACAAGGAGTCGGGTATTTACATCGCCAAAAACAAACCCTTTGAAAAGTAAATTGCGGGAAATAAATAAAAGCGATAAAAAGTCCTAATTAAAGCTATTACATCCTCGGAGCAATTACATAAATATGGATCAAAAATTAATAAAACAAACATACGCGCGAGAGAAAATTAGATCGGAGAGTTTTTAGGGTTTTGACCCTTTTTTGAGAAAGAAGGAAGTTTTTTATGATTTTTTGCATTTAATTAAATTAAACCTAGACTAATTAATTAATTAAATAAAAGAAAGATTTTTTTTTGTTGAGTTTTTTATGTTTTAAGGAAATAAAAATAAAAGGATTAAAATTGTCAAAAACCCTAATTCTATGTTGATTTTATTTATTGTGAAAATATTAGAATTAACCTAATTAACTAAATAAATTAATTATGTTAGTATTTATTTACAAAAATAACTAATTAAAGGGTGAAATTAATTTTAATAAATAATAATAAAAAATATTATATTTTAGTTTTCTGATTTTATTATAAGAAAAATAATTTGGTTAGTTAAATAATAATAATAATAATTAATAATAAAAACAATTAAATGAAAAAATATAAAAGAAAAAAGAATGAACCCAGGGGGTGATGGGCCCAAAGAGGAGGTGTTTCTGGAATTTTGAAGCCCAATAATGCTCAAGCCTGTTTGACTTTCTGGGACATCTACACGCTTGTTGACTAAGGACTATGGTGGTCCTTCAATTTTGGCCATAGGATCCAGGGTTGGAGACGCCTGGCGCCTGGAAATTGGAGGTGTATGATGGACAATCTTTGAACAGCTGCATGTGAACATATAAAGAAAAATAGAATAAGTGTTTTGGGGGGACCTGGGATTCGAACCCAGGTCCCAGCGCTCATTGGACGTTCCCTCAACCACTCCACCAACCTGCATCAATTGATATTGGAATAATAAGCATTGATTATATATGCAAACAAATTAATATACTGAAATTATAACAAAAACGCACGCTTTTTTCAAATGAGCCAACCAGGTGCTAACACCTCATCATCTTCTTCGTTCGTTCCTATATAATTAACATTAGATAGCGGGGGTTTTTAACCCCCACTAACCCCTGCAAGGAAAAATAGCGATTAGCACCACAACACATATAAATATTTCGCGAGGTATTGGGCTTGTTCGTCTTATTCTCATGATCTCAACCATGTGTCTCACTGGTCCCAATTGTTCCTGGTTTAGAAAGCCCTAATTGAAAGCTCAAGAACCCCTAAAAAATCAGTTATGGCATCTTTTGATTCAGGGCGTTATAGCTCAATTAAATTATACCATTAGCTTCGTATGGTTCCTAGCAACACAAATCAATCACAAAAACATGTTAACTATGCATGAATTAGGATATACGATTATGAAATATAAGTGCAAACCGTGGTTTTGTATTCCTTGATTCTTTAAGCTTTGATGCCTGAATTGGATTGCAAAACGTTCCTGGGACCTCCTGCAATGTATTAGAATCAACAAAAACCCTTGAATCGACCTAGAATGCAAAAACCAGTTTTCAATTTTCTTGAAATTTCTTGAATTGGCTATGGTTGTTTCTGCAGCTTTTTCCACGTCCATTAGGTCAGTGTTAGCTTGCATATGTATAAGGTAATTGAATTAGGTCAAAAAGCTGGGCGAATATCCATTGCATTGATGATTGAATCCTTGATTGAAAAATCAAATATTCTTGATTTTCATGATTGAACAAAGTTGCCAATTTTGGATTTTTTGATATCTTTGACTTGTGCACGAATTTTCCAGCATGTTTAGGTCATATTTGCTTCACAAAAAGATTTAAAAAACAAATCTTCTATTTTCTTATGATTTAAATTGATTAAATGAATTAATATTAATTAAACATCCAATTAATCAATAAAAAATAAGAAAATAAATCCAATTAAGCTTGATGGGTCGTGCATAGGTCATGGATGAAGTTTCAACAAGAGATTTGAGGCCCATTAGCAAAAGTTAGGTGTTTTGAGCAAAGTTGACTTTTGCAAATTCATGAAAATTTCCCAACTTCTCCAATGCACAACTTGCTCAATTTTGATCATATGACCATGTTCTTGGACATTTTGGAAAGCTCTTGAAGTCCTCTAACCAATGCCTTTGGTCCCATGTCATTTGGATTTACCAATATCAAGTTATGGCCTTTGACTCAAAGTGTACATTTGTTGTCTTTTGAAATTGACCTATAATGTAAAAATTGGTAACTTCTTGTGAGAGCATTTATTGAACTTGGAGTGTGAAGATGGATTGTAGGAAATTGCATCCCCTTCAAAATGAGCATTGGATGGAATTTTTCTGACAAACCATGAAAAAGTTATGCTCTGGTCAAGATACAGTTGACTTTTCTACTGTCCAAAAATAGTAACTTTTTGCATCTTGATGATTTTTGAGCTATTCTTGTGGAATCATGATCAAGACTTGATCAAATGATGATTGTGAACTCAAAATAAGATGTTGACCAAAAATTCTGACTTTTGACTGCAAAATGACCATTTTGCCCTTATAGTTGATTGTGGATCAAATGGAGCTTTTGACTGTGCAAATTGGCATTGTGAGTCTTGAAACTTGGCATGTAGGTGCTTGAGAATGTATATAGGCCTATGAGACTTGATTGAGCCATTGAAAACCCCAAATTCCTTGAAAGAATCAAAACCCTAATTTCAGCTGCCTTAGGAGGTGATTTGACTGTCTACCTCTTGAGCCATCTTGAGTAATTTGAAGATTATTCTTGACAAATCTTGAGGAATATGGAAGGGCAAATTTTGGGGTACAACAGTTTCCCCTGTTCAATCTTCTTAAACCTGAGGATGTAGATTGGCTTGTGTGCCTTTCGTGATCCGAAGGTGGAAGATGATTGAACACTAAAGTGCCCAGAAATTTGCACTGGCATGGTGTAGTATCAGCAATGTGATGTCGAGAATGGGATTACAGATGACATTTGGAGATATGATGGATAGGAGGATGGGCTTATAGATGCCACCTGGAGATTGTTGGTAGGTAGTTTTCTTCGTTGACGGGTTGTCTTCATTGACGGGTTGTCTTCATTGACGGGTTGTCTCTATTGACGGGTTGTCTTCATTGACAGGTTGTCTTCATTGATGGGTTGTCTCTATTAACGGGTTGTCTTCATTGACGGGTTGTCTCTATTGACGAGTTGTCTTTTTTGACGAGTTGTCTTCATTGACGGGTTGTCTCTATTGACGGTTTATCATCAGAAAAATCTTTAGGAATCGATTTAACTGGACTTGTCTCCATTGTCTGGCTTCGCTTCAGAAAAATCTTTAGGAATCGATTTAACTGATTTTGTCTCCATTGACTGGCTTTGCTTCAGAAAACTCTTTAGGAATCGATTTAACTGGTTTTGTCTCCTTTGACGGCGTTCGTATCAGAAAAATCTTTAGGAATCGATTAATCTGGTTTTGTCTCCATTGACTGGCTATGCCTCAGAAAAATATTTAGGAATCGATTTAACTGATTTTGACTCCATTGACTGGCTTTGCCTCAGAAAAATCTTTAGGAATCGATTTAACTGATTTTGTCTCCATTGACTGGATTTGTCTCTATTGACTAAATTTGTCTCCTTTGACTGTATTAGCATCAGAAAAATCTTTAGGAATCGATTAATCTGGTTTTGTCTCCATTGACTGAATTTGTCTCTTTTAACTGGATTTGTTTCCATTGACTGAATTTGTCTCTTTTGACTGGATTTGTCTACTTTGACATAGCCGAGAATTTAACTGCATCTTTCCTGAAAGGTAAAGGTCAGTCATATGCAATGCATGATATGGATCAAGCAATGATGTTCTCAACATAAATGAGACCGCATGATATGATGTGTATATGCATGTATCATGATGTATGAAGATGTGATGTTTTAGCTGGGGGAAATAAATCCCGGATAGCTGCTGGAGAATGATGTTGAATTCTTCGTTTCCGTTGGGGATGATGAACGAAGATGATTGCGTGAATAAACCTGTAGGAGAAGATGACTCCGTTGGGGAATAAACTTGGTGAAGAGATTACTTTGCGGGGAATTACTCTGTGGGGAAGAGATGCTCTGCTGAGATTTTAACGATAACTCCGCTGGGGATTCCGTTGATAAGCTTTGTTGGAGATTTTGATGATGAACTCCGCCGGGGGTAGAAAGTGTTGGTGTAAGCCCTATAGGCCAATACTTTTGGTACTTGTATCGAATTATTTATTAATAATAAAAGGCATTTCTTTATTATGTTTGCTTTCCAAAATAATAAAGTCCCTAGAATGGTTTATTGGTTTAATGAAATGTTAAGTGTGACTTAATCATGAGATCCCATTAAACATAAGACACTATTCTTAAAGTATCCGTAGTCAAGCTTTAATGTGAAATGGGATAACATTAAAGCATTAAGATTATTATGAAGATAGATTGATGATCACATCTCATGGATCATAGATAAGGAGTTATCAAGTCTTGACATAGGTATGAATATTAGGAGTAATATTTATACTGGATTGACCCGCTATGAGAATACTACATAGAATGTTATGCAAAGTGTCATAAGTTATTCTCATGATGATAATGGTGTATACCACCCTTCGACCTGAAACCACTATGGACCCTAGATGTGGAGTCAAGTACTTTATTGCTGATCAAACGTCATCCATAACTGGATGACTACAAAGACGGTTGATGGGTACTTTACAAAGCATGCTAAGGGACATGAGTGACCTAGATAGAATTTGCTCATCCTGCATAACAGGATAAATGTCTAAGGGCCCAATATTGAACTGGACAAGGGTGACACAGTGTATGCCTTGTGTTCAATATAGACATGAGGGCAAAAGGGTAATTGTACAACACAAATATTATCACGGAAAAGGGTTGGTCAGATCACATGACATTTTCGTGACTTGGGTAACAGTGATGTGTTGCTAGATACCGCTCACTGTTTATTATATTAAATGTGTGATTTAATATAATTGCCAACGTCGCGAAAACCTACAGGGTCACACACATAAGGACAGGTTGATGAGAGATAGAATAAATAAGGAACACCGTAAGGTACGGTGCACTTAAGTGTAATACGGAAAGTGGTAAGGTACCACGTGGATAAGTGATATATGGTACATCATAAGGTATGATGTCCATAAGCTTAATTGGGCTTTTAGCTTATAGCCTTAATTGGGCTTTTAGCTTGTATCCCACACCAGTGATTCTATAAATAGATCCCTTGTGATGAAGCAATTTAACTTCATGCGATTTCGTTTTTGATTCACTCTCTCACTCAAAGTTTCCATTCGTGATCAGCTAGCACTGTGACCGGAAGCGATCTGTTCGTGTGGACTGAGTAGAGGCGTTGTTCTTCATCAACGCTCGTGATCACAACATCAAAGGTCTGAATCGCCACAAGAGGTAAATATTTCTATCACTGACCATGCTCATTCATAAGGATCGCTAAAGGAAAATTTTAATTTCCGCTGCGCTTTTGATCGCAATTTTCCTTCAGTGGTATCAGAGCCACTTACGAAACCATGGATCTGATAGTTGTTTATGTTCTATATTTTCTGTTTTGATTCGATTAAAACCAGAATGAATTGAATAATAAACGATTAATTAAATTTGGCATTTGTTGTGTATGATTTGGATGATTGATGTTGACTATGCTTCGGAATCCGACGTTAGTATGGTGAATCAGCGATACATCGATCGTCCATAGGTTACACAAATAAGATCGATCACTTTTATATATGATATAAGTAAATCTGATGCAACGATGGTATATGGGATATATTGTTTCTGTTTCGTTCATTCAAACACTTGATGATTGTTATTCCTTTGACTGATCACTGTTCATATGCTTCGGAATCCGACATTAGTATGGTGAAGCAATGGCATGTGATTAATCATACTGAATTATCAATCGAGATGTGTTTGACAGCATGAAATTGTTGCATTAGGGTTCATGACGGCACAAGGGTTGTGTTGTTGCATAGTTATGCGATTAGGGTTGTGAATGCACAAGAGTTGTACGAAAATGACGCCGATTTCAAATGCACAAGAGTTGTGCGAAAATGACGCCGATTTCAAATGAATAACTCTGCGTAGTGTGATCAATCGTCGAAATTTAATTTGCCTTTTTTTAATTAACAAAATTTAAACTAATAATAAAAGTGTGTTTATTATTATTGTCTTGTGGTGATCAGTTATGGCCTTAGGTTTTTTCTTTATTTTGTTTTGGGATTGTAAAATACGGCCTGCGTGTCGTGCCTCTCTCTAAAATTCTTGATGTAACTTCTTTTCTCATCTCACTCCCTCGTATGTAAAACGAGTTTCTTTTATGTAATGTAATGTTATGAAGAAAGAGAAGAATACAATATCAAAGGAGGATAACCTTGGAGATCTTGCTTGGAGAGGTTTAGATCGTTATTAGGTCAGCTTAGGTTCTCTCATTGGCTTGGGAGAACAATTGCGCTAGGGGCCATAACTGTATCCTTTTATGTATATTGATGCATGTGTTTGTATGTTGATGCATGAGAGAGACGAATTGCATGTTAAGCCGGTGAGATCAAACTAATAACAAAATCCCTCAAGTTAAATATTAAGTTCATGCTTTCCAAGTTTTAGCACTCATCAAGACTAGTATCGAACAATGTAGGTTTCGCCTACGCAAGGTGCATGTTCTATATTAGTAAGGTGCGATGGGATAATTGTAATATCCAACTGCTAAAACAATGGGTCAAACTTAACTAAACACATTATAATAAGATTATACATGTTTAGAAGCAAGAGTTGGGAATGATTCATATGATGAATTAGAATAAGGAGTTATTCACCCAACTGAAAATATTCGAGAGTTGTATGAGATACAATTGGAAGGAGTTCCTACCTAAATAACCTAGTTTTGTGTAATCAGCCTAACGCTGACTTAGAACGAAGTGAAATGTCGATCTCGACCCACTAGAAAGTCTTCCAACGGGATTTTCCGAATCAAATGAAGAGGGTCATTTGGTTTGAGTAAAATAGTGGGAGCATATTTGATTAAAGGCCTAATTAAATATGTTGTTTTAATGATACTTATATTTTCATTTTTTTTTGTAGATTACCATGATAACAAACAACCATATTTTGCGATCAATCCTAGATAAGGAAAAATTGTCTGGGACAAATTTCCTGGATTGGCACCGAAATCTGAGGATTGTCCTCAAGCACGATAAGAAGCTGTATGTCTTGGAGACACCTGTTCCTGAAGAGGAACCGCCTAGTTCGGCACCTAAGGCAGAAAGAGATGCTTATAAGAAGCATCTTGATGATGCTAACGAAGCCGCTTGTCTCATGCTAGCTACTATGAACTCGGAGTTGTAAAAGCAACACGAGAACATGTCAGCGTTCGATATGATCAGACATCTGAAAATGCTCTATCAAGAGCAGGCAAGAAATGAGAGGTTTCAGGTTTCAAAGGCCCTTTTTAACAGCAAGTTATCTGAGGGAAACCCTGTAGGTCCCCATGTACTCAAAATGATTGGGTATGTGGAGAAACTTGAAAGGTTAGGGTTTCCTCTTGGAAAGGAACTTGCAACTGATTTTATCTTGCAATTGTTGCCAGATAGCTTTAATCAGTTTGTCATGAATTTCAACATGAATGACATGGATAAGAGTCTTCCAGAATTGCTAAGCATGTTGAAAACTACTGAGCAGAATATGAAGACAAAAGGGAAGTCCATTCTGATGGTCAGTAATGGAAAGAAGCTGAACAAGAGGCCTACCAAGCAGGTTGGTAAAGGGAAAGGCAAGGAAGTTGCCAAGCCTAAACCTACTGTTCCTGCTTTGAAGCCTAGTGGAGGCATAGAAAAGGAGGGCACTTGCTTCCATTGCGGTAAGACCGGACATTGGAAGAGAAACTGCCCAAAGTACCTGGAAGATAAGAACAATGGAGAAGGGACTTCAAATTCAGGTATTTTTGTTATTGAAATTAATTTATCTACTTCTGCATCATGGGTATTAGATACTGGATGCGGTTCTCACATTTGTACTAATGTGCAGGGGCTAAAAAGGAGTAGAGATTTGGCAAAAGGTGAAGTTGACCTACGAGTTGGAAATGGAGCAAAGGTTGCTTCTTTAGCCGTAGGAACTTATGTTTTGACTTTACCTAGTGGTTTAATAATTCAGTTAGAGAACTGTTATTATGTACCTGCAATTAGTAGGAATATTATTTCCGTTTCTTGTTTGGACAAGTTTGGTTTTTCATTTATAATAAAGAACAATTGTTGCTCTATTTATTTGAATGATATATTCTATGCTTCTGCACAAATGAACAATGGACTATATGTCCTTGATCTTGAAATGCCAATTTATAACATTAATACTAAACGGATTAAACCTAATGAGTTAAATCCAAGCTACCTTTGGCACTGTCGCTTAGGCCACATAAATGAGAAACGCATTTCCAAACTCCATAAAGATGGACTCTTGGACTCTTTTGATTATGAATCATATGAGACATGCAGATCTTGTTTAATTGGAAAGATGACAAAGTCCCCATTCACAGGAAAAGGTGAAAGGGCTAATGATCTTTTGGCCCTCATACATACTGATGTATATGGACCACTGAACATACCAGCCAAAGGAGGTTTTCAATACTTCATCACATTTATTGATGATTTCAGTAGATATGGTTATGTGTATTTAATGAAACACAAATCTGAAACCTTTGAAAAATTCAAGGAATTCAAGAATGAAGTACAAAACTAACTAGGTAAGAATATTAAAGTTCTTCGATCAGATCGAGGCGGTGAATATTTAAGCCTAGAGTTTGATGACCATCTAAAGGAATGTGGGATTTTATCCCAACTTACTCCTCCCGGAACACCACAATGGAATGGTGTATCTGAGAGAAGAAATCGAACCTTGTTAGACATGGTCCGATCCATGATGAGTCACGTCGATCTTCTGAACTCCTTTTGCGGACATGCACTATTGACTGCAGCTTACACACTTAACCGGGTTCCATCCAAAAAGGTTGAGAAGACACCATATGAGATATGGAGTGGTAAGAAACCACATATGTCTTACATGAAGATTTGGGGTTGTGAAGTTTATGTGAAACGACAAATTTCAACTAAGCTTGAGCCCAAATCTGACAAATGCTTATTTGTGGGGTATCCTAAAGAAACAAGAGGGTATTACTTCTACAATCCTTCTGAGGGAAAAGTGTTTGTCGCTCGAACTGGAGTTTTTCTGGAAAAGGATTTTATTTCCAAAAGAATCAGTGGGAGGAAAATAGAGCTTGAAGAAATTCAATAACCACAAAACATTGATACACCTATGGAGGAATTAGAGCAGGAAACACAAGTAGTTGTGGAAGAGCAACCTGCTCAAGTAGAACAAGACCAGTGTAGGTCAAGCAGGATACGTCAACAACCTGAGAGATATGGATATCTCATAAGTGATCAGGGTGATGTATTACTCATGGATCAAGATGAGCATGTGACCTACCAAGAGGCCATAACTGGTCCTGAGTCCGAGAAGTGGCTAAAAGCCATGAAATATGAAATGGATTCCATGTACACAAACCAGGTTTGGACCTTGGTAGAGCCTCCTATAGGAGTTAACCCTATAGGATGCAAGTGGGTCTTCAAAAAGAAGACTGACATGGATGGTAAGGTACATACCTATAAGGAAAGACTGGTTGCAAAAGGCTATAAACAAATTCATGGGGTTGACTATGATGAAACCTTTTCACCAGTTGCAATGCTTAAATCTGTTCGGATTTTACTTGCTATCGCTGCATATCATGATTATGAAATATGGCAGATGGATGTCAAAACTGCTTTCCTTAATGAGAATCTTCTTGAGGATGTGTACATGACACAACCTGAAGGATTTGACATACCAGAGGAAGCCCAAAAGATATGTAAGTTACAGCGATCAATTTATGGATTGAAGCAAGCTTCCAGAAGCTGGAATCTTCGTTTTGATGAAACAGTAAAACAATATGGATTCATCAAGAATGAAGATGAGCCTTGTGTCTACAAGAAGGTTAGTGGGAGCATGATCATATTCCTGGTATTATATGTAGATGACATATTACTCATTGGAAACGATGTCCCTACCTTGCAACAAGTGAAGACTTGGTTAGGGAAATGCTTTTCAATGAAGGACCTAGGTGAAGCATCCTATATATTAGGAATCAGGATCTATAGAGATAGGTCATAAAAACTGCTTGGCCTAAGTCAGAGTACATACATAGAAAAAGTGTTGAGACGCTTTAATATGCATGATTCCAAGAAAGGATTCATACCTATGCAACATGGCATGTGTCTGTCAAAAACACAATCCCCTTCAAGTAAGGAAGAAAGGGATCGCATGGATAAGATTCCATATGCATCTGCAATAGGATCTATCATGTATGCCATGCTATGTACTCGACCAGATGTCTCATATTCTTTAAGTGCGACGAGTAGGTACCAGTCTAATCCCGGTGATGCTCATTGGGTAGCTGTCAAGAATATCCTTAAGTACTTGAGAAGGACTAAGGACTCATTCTTGATATATGGAGGTCAGGAAGAGCTTGCTGTAATTGGATACACCGATGCTAGCTTCCAGACAGATAAGGATGACTTTAGATCGCAATCTGGTTATGTGTTTTGTTTAAATGGTGGCGCTGTGAGCTGGAAAAGTTTAAAGCAAGATACAATTGCTGATTCTACAACTGAGGCTGAGTATATTGCTGCCTCAACTGCAGCAAAGGAAGCTGTTTGGATCAAGAAGTTCATTAGTGAACTTGGCATAGTCCATAGCATTGTGGATCCCATTGATCTCTATTATGATAACAATGGTGCTATCGCACAAGCTAAGGAGCCTAGATCTCACCAACGATCCAAACACATACTTAGGCGTTATCATCTCATTCGAGAGATAATCGATCGGGGAGATGTGAAAATATGCAGAGTACCTACACTTGACAATGTTGCTGACCCATTAACAAAGCCTCTTGCGCAGCTGAAGCATGATGGACATACTAGATCTATGGGTATTAGGGGTATGCCTGATTGGCTCTAGTGCTAGTGGGAGATTGTTGGTGTAAGCCCTAGAGGCCAATACTTTTGGTACTTGTATCGAATTATTTATTAATAATAAAGGGAATTTCTTTATTATGTTTGCTTTCCAAAATAATAAAGTCCCTAGAATGGTTTATTGGTTTAATGAAATGTTAAGTGTGACTTAATCATGAGATCCCATTAAACATAAGACATTATTCTTAAAGTATCCGTAGTCAAGCTTTAATGTGAAATGGGATAACATTAAAGCATTAAGATTATTATGAAGATAGATTGATGATCACATCTCATGGATCATAGATAAGGAGTTATCAAGTCTTGACATAGGTATGAATATTAGGAGTAATATTTATACTAGATTGACCCGCTATGAGAATACTACATATAATGTTATGCAAAGTGTCATAAGTTATTCTCATGATGATAATGGTGTATACCACCCTTCGACCTGAAACCACTATGGACCCTAGATGTGGAGTCAAGTACTTTATTGCTGATCAAACGTCATTTGTAACTGGATGACTATAAATACGGTTGATGGGTACTTTACAAAGCATGCTAAGGGACATGAGTGACCTAGATGGAATTTGCTCATCCTGCATAACAGGATAAATGTCTAAGGGCCCAATATTGAACTGGACAAGGGTGACACAGTGTATGCCTTGTGTTCAATATAGACATGATGGCAAAAGGGTAATTGTACAACACAAATATTATCACGGAAAAGGTTTGGTCAGATCACATGACATTTTCGTGACTTGGGTAACAGTGATGTGTTGCTAGATACCGCTCACTGTTTATTATATTAAATGTGTGATTTAATATAATTTCCAACGTCGCGAAAACCTACAGGGTCACACACATAAGGACATGTTGATGAGAGATAGAATAAATAAGGAACACCGTAAGGTACGGTGCACTTAAGTGTAATACAGAAAGTGGTAAGGTACCACGTGGATAAGTGATATATGGTACATCATAAGGTATGATGTCCATAAGCTTAATTGGGCTTTTAGCTTATAGCCTTAATTGGGCTTTTAACTTGTAGCCCACACGAGTGATTCTATAAATAGATCCCTTGTGATGAAGCAATTTCACTTCATGCAATTTCGTTTTTGATTCTCTCTCTCACTCAAAGTTTCCGTTCGTGATCAGCTAGCACTGTGACCGGAAGCGATCTGTTCGTGTGGACTGAGTAGAGGCGTTGTTCTTCATCAACGCTCGTGATCACAACATCAAAAGTCTGAATCGCCACAAGAGGTAAATATTTCTATCACTGATCATGCTCATTCGTAAGGATCGCTAAAGGAAAATTTTAATTTCCGCTGCGCTTTTGATCGCAATTTTCCTTCAGAAAGAACTTCGTTGGGGATGATCTTTCCGTTGCAACTTGTTGAGGATAACCCAGTTAGACTCTGGTGGGGATAACCTTCTGAATATGGCTGGGGAGAGATATTTGTACTCTGCAGGGGGCAAGCTTCCAGAATCTACTGGGGAGATAATTCAACTCTGGCGGGGAAAGGCTCCACTGGGGGGTATCTTGTATTCTGCCGGGGAACATTCTTATATTTTGTTGACGAATATTAAGACTGCCGGGGATGCTTGCTGAGGAATATCTGTATACTCCGCTGGGGAATGTTAAGACTTACTGGGGATACCCAAATTTTTCAGGACTGATGATAGATAAACTCTGCTTGGGGAGAGTATTGCTGATTTGTTCATGGTTGCAAGTCTCAGTGGGGAGAGCTACCATTACTGTCTTACTCTTGGGGAGTGAAGGTATCTTGGTCACATTCTTTAGCCGAACCTACCTTGGTACCTTGGTGGACAAAGCAACTAGATCGCTTAGACACTTCTTATTGCCCCTACTTCTGATATCACCCGTAATTAGTCCTTTGTTTCGCATGCAAATATTTATGAGCAGCAATTAATGTCAAATGCATATATCAAAAATGAACATTGGACGTTCTTTGCAAAACAAAACAGATAAAGGAAAAACAATTTGCAATTTGTTTGAAAAATGAACTTGTATTGATTTTGAAATTTGCTTGTAAATAGGCATTTTTGTACAAGAGGCTGACGTCCTAGTAAGAGAACGCCTCCGGACAAATAGAATTTATACAATTTGTGAAAAGAAAACAAAACAGCTATGTGAAAAATCCCACTGGGTTCCAACTCTGCTATCGCTTTTATATCTTCAAGCATCTCATCACTTTGCTGCTTAGTTGAAGATGAATCTGATTGATTGGTGCCGTCTGAGCCTGATGGTTGATACCGAAGTCTGGATGCAGGGTGATCCAATGAGACATAGTATTACGCTTATCCCTAACTTTTGCCTGGACCGCCCTTTCGGGTTTTCAGTCCACCGGGATACCCATTTTTGCCCAAGCCGCCTTTTCAGGTTTTCGACTTGCCGGGTGTATAGATTTTTTTTATTATTTTCATCCCTTATTTTTGCCCGAACCCTTTTGCTTCGCCGGGAAGCCCTTATTTTTGCCTAGGCCAGTCGACCTAGCGGGTCTTTAATTATGCATAGTATCTTTTTACTATGTCTGCATTGGAGGGGTGAGGAAGGTTATCACCGTCCATGGTGGTTAGAATCATTGCTCCTCCTGAGAAGATATTCTTAACCACAAATGGCCCTTTGTACGTAGGGGTCCATTTGCCCCAGGGATCACCTTGAGGTAGAATGATGCGCTTGATTACCAGATCTCCAACTTGATACTCTTGTCGTCTGACTTTCTTGTTAAATGCCTTGAACATCCGTTTTTGGTACGTCTGACCATGACAAATAGCAGCGAGTCTCTTTTTGTCGATTAGGTTCAGTTGATCAAGCCGAGTCTGGATCCAGTCGTCTTCGCTCAAACCTGCATCCTCATGATCCGAAGAGAGGGTATCTGAACTTCAATGGGCAAGACTGCCTCCATGCCATATACCAAGGAGTAGGGTGTTGCCCCTGTTGACGTCCGTGCTGAGGTACGGTACCCATGAAGAGCAAATGGTAACATCTCATGCCAATCTTTGTAGGTCATTGTCATCTCCTGCACAATTTTCTTAATGTTCTTATTAGCCGCTTCTACAGCCCCATTCATCTTCGGCCGGTAGAGAGAAGAATTGTGGTGTTGTATCTTGAATTGCTCACAAAGCTCAGTGATCATCTTATTGTTGAGATTGGTACCATTATCCGTAATGATCCTTGTGATACAGTGGGAGAACTGACTTGAGGTTTTGCGTTTGTTTTCGCAAATGTTTCGGTTTAGCAAGAGTCGCCACCGACTTTTTATTTTATCCTAAGGAAAGGTCAAAAAGCACAAGAAAGACTTTTGAGATGTTTCGTGGGTTCGGGGAGTAGATTATAGAAAGGGAAGGTATTAGCACCCTTTTTATCCATGGTTATCCATGGGCTCTTAGTTACTTGCTTAGATCACTTGCCTTTGCTTCTCAATTGTTTGGAATGGTGCTTTGTGTGTTGGATTTTGAAAATGTTTTGAAAAAGAGGCCTTGTCTAGGCAACCTTTGTAACAATTCTTTACTCGAATGTTTTACAAAAGGTGTGTGTCTTTTTGAAAAGATGTTTCAAGGTTTTTGAAAGTTGTTTGGAAATTGAATTTGTGAAGTGTGTTTTTGAAAAATGGCAAGGATTTGTTTTTCAAGTTGGTCAAGTAACCAAGAGCTATCTACCCTAAATTTCTCAAAGATCTTTCTCAGGTTTTGACCCTTTTAACAGTGTTGTTTCACCATTGTATTTGGTGAACAACCTTGTGTTAGGATGTAAATGGGACGGGCGCGGGTCATCGTATAGACCATGATAGCAATTTTGCAAAGTATCTTAGCATTTTTTGAGGGACTAAGATCATTTTTGTAAGGCAACTTTGGATAGCGTCATCGAGGGACTATGATCTTTTGATTTTGTTTGTTTTACCAAGATACTTTGCATGCGTAACATGGCCCATTTTTGAAGGCAAGAAGTGGATGTAACCCTAGGGGTGTTTGTGTGCAAGTGTGTTTTATTACATACACGAGTTTATCTTTGAATTAGGATTTTCTATTTCATTGATTTTTATCTTGCCATACACATCCTAATTACTAGCATTTATATTTGAAAGCAATAAAAAGCAGAAATATAAAGTCTTACGCTATTACAGCAATTAGGGGGTGGGGATACATATTTGTACATGGGGTGGTTCAACGAGAAAAATAGATAAGAAAAGAAAGTAACAAAAACAAGATAGAGAGAAAGAGAGAGAGAGCCAGCGCGCTGCTGAAAGGTCATCAGAAGTTCTGACTCAGGCCCGCTGCCAGATGATCAACCTTTTGGTTAAATTGTATGAATCAGAACTTCTGACTCTGGCACCTGCAAAACAGAAACCTGTTAGTGGGAAGATCAGAAGTTATGACCCCCATGCGCTGCAAGATAAAAGTTTGTTAGTGGGGAAATCAGAAGTTCTGATCCTGCTGGGAATACAATAATTCTCAGAAGTTCTGATATTATTGACAGCAAAACAGGCTTCAGATGTGCTAACGTCAAAGTCAGCACTTGGCTTCTCCCTGTGCTAGTCAGAACATCTGCAATTTTGTTATTTTTCCACAAAACAGAAAACATGTTTGGAACAGCTTCAGCAAATGTCAGAGTACTTTAGGAGACAGAACCAACAAGGTCACAGGCAGGTTCTATGCTGACTCACTTCCTATCTAAACGTTCTGAGGTATGAAAATCCTCAGAACACAAACAGCAGCAACATGATGTTTACATTATGTTTATTTGAGCATGCAAAGCTGATGATGCTTAGCAGCGTGATGAAGGTCAGCTGGTGCTTACCTGGCTGTTGGAAAAGTTTGTGAATGAGAGCTAGCTTTTAACTCTGATGGTGTCCTGGACAGGTTCTTTTTTGAAAGGGGTAGATGAAGGTGTATGTGTATGTATGGTCAGAGGTTGAAAGGGTGTTCTTTAGTCACAAAGAAAAATTGATGAAGTTTGAAGGTAAGAAGTTCAAAGTTATGAAACACTGGAGATTTTGGCAGAGTTTCACAGTACTTTCTTGCTAAAAGTTTCTGTTTCTCTTCTAGCAATTTTTTCTGGTTTTTGGACGCCCTTTTTCAGTGGACAATGGTGCTCTATTTATAGGCAAAACTCTTGTGGCTTCTTGAACATTAAAGGCGCCAACAGAGGTTGAATTGTTCTTTGAAAGAAGTTCCTGGGAAGTTGTGATAATAGATAGCCTTTCAGCCTAGGCTGGAACAACAGGCATGGATTGGGGAGAAGTGACCTCTTAGGTGGACGGTGGCGCACAAACCCATGCCTAAACCTGCATAAAGGCGTTTACCAAGCCACACGTGAAGAGACCTCTTGGATGAATGTTCAGGAGTGGTTGGGAGCATTAATGAGCATTAAATGGTGATGAGACTTATCAACACCAATATTCTGGTAATAGGAGAAAGACTTGAACCAGCAGTTCTGCTTTACCAAAAACAACGTAAGCCATGCTCTGGTCTTGGCCTTTTGTTGTCTTAGCAAATTCTGGAGGTTCTCCTAACTTCCTGACACATTCCTTGGATTTGCTTCTGGAAATCCTGGACTTAGAGATTCTGTATCAGTGTAACATCCACTCTTCCGACCCTTTCATCTTCTGATTTCAGCATGTTCTGAAGGAGCCTTCAGATTTCCTTGCTTCTTTTTCATTCCTCTAGCAAACTCTGGTTGAACTTGCGTAACTGCTGAAAGAGCCATGCTCTGTTTGAGGCTTACGTGTTGAACCACGTTTGCAACTTCTGACTGAATTGATGTAGCTACTAAAGAGCCAACTTCTGACTGCGTTGAGCCAAGCTTGCAACTTCTGACCGTTTCTGTCTGGAGTTTGGTCCAGAAGTTCTGAAGCGCTATTGTTGTACCCCAAAATTTGCCCTCCCATATTCTTCAAGAAATTGCCAAGTCAAGTCACAAAATTCCCCAAGGGTGGCACAGTGCAAAGGCCTCCTATACAGTCAAAACTAGGGTTTGTGTTCTGATCAAGAAAATGAAGTTTTCAAAGGCCCAATCAAGTCTCACATACTTACAAATATGGTCAAGTATCCTCATATCAAGCTTCAAGGCATTCAGCTCAAAATTGCACAGTCAAAAACCCTAAATTGCACTACAGTCAACTGTAGGGGCAAAATGGTCATTTGGCAGTCAAAAGTTCAAATTTTTGATCAACACATCATTTTGAAGCCACAAACATCATTTGATCAATGCTTGATCATGATTCTCAAAATTTGGCTCATAAATCATCAAGATGCAAAAGTTTCCTTATTTGGACAGCTGAAAAAAGTCAACTGAAATTGACCAGGGCATAACTTTCACATGGATTATCAGAAAAATTCCATCCAAAGCTCATTTTGAAGAGAAAACATTTCCTACAACTCATATTCATACTTCAAGTCCAAGAAATGCTCTCACAAAAAGTTATCAATTTCAACATTATAGGTCATTTTCAAAAGTCAACAAAAAGGGACTTTAAGTCAAAGGCCATAACTTGAGATTGGTAAATAAAAATGACATGGGACCAAAGGCATTGGTTAGAGGACTCAAAGACCTTTCCAAAATGTCCAAGAAAATGAGAAAAGCTTAAAAATTGAGCAAGTTATGCCTTGTGGAAGTTGGGAAATTTTTGGACATTTTGAAAAGTCAACATTGATTCAAATGACCTAAATTTGCTAATGGGCCCATTTTTCTTCCATAATTCATCATTCCAAGCATGTGCACGACCACTTGGCCCAAAGGGAAGTATTTTCTCATTTTTTATTTATTTATTTGAATTTTTATTTATATTAATTCATTTAAATCATTTAAATATATGAAAAATATTTAATTCACCCTAACCAATCTTTTTATACATGTTTTAGACTCAATATTTCGTGCCTAATCAAATAGGGAAAGATTTGAAGCAAATTGATCATAATTGACACAAGAACACATGGAAAAGATATGAAAAGATCCTTAAGAAAATCAAATTTCCAAAACAATGAATGCAATGGATTTGATTGGTTTTTCTTGACCTAATAGACTCCATACAAATGCCTGATCATAACCCTAATGCATACACACACATAGCTGCTCCAAAAAGCCATTGTCACACTTGAAAAAATTGCAAATAAACTGAAATCTGAAAACCACCTTTGAGGGCGATTCAAGACCTAAATTCTATTCCATTAGCTTCCTTGGAGATCACTGATCACATTCCAATCAAAAACATCCACTCAAACTCCAAGAATCGGTATACAGAAGTCCCTCTTGTTCCATATTTTTTCATTATCGTGTTTCAATATTTATGAACATTCATGGCATTCTAATTGTATATTCATGATCAGTGAAGCATTTGCAAACTAACCCATGCGTTTAATTGAGTTTTTGCAAGCTGTAGACGATTCCACCATTGCCAAATTCTAGGGTTTTCAGAATTGGAAATTGGGCATTTTCACATAGCGTAAAATTAGAGAACCATAGTGCCATGAATGTAATTAGCAAGCTTGGACGAAGAAGAATCCATATTCGCGATCAATTTATGAGTAACACAGGCCTAATCGCTATTTTCCCATAGCCGGCCTAATAAAACGCATGAAAAAACCGTTGCTGTTGTTTTTGTGTTTCAGGCACGCGAGGAAGACGAAATCGTGGCAACACGTGATACGCTGGTTTGAATTTTCGCGCGTGGATCCACTAGCATTGATTGTTTTCTTTTTATTAATTGTTGTTTATTTATATATCAAATGCGTTAGTTGGCACAGTTGGTTGGAGAAAGCATTGGCAATATCCATGACCTGGGTTCGAGCCCCAGGTCTTACATGTTTCAATATTATTTTTCATTAGCAACTCCTATGCGCTTCCAGACTGCAGGCGCACCATACACCTCAAGATCCAGCTATCCACGTGTCCCTGGAGATCAGATTAAAGGCTGAAAGTTGATGAACGTTATAGGCTTGAGTCAACATGCTAGCATGTGAATAAAAAAGTCAATAAGGCCAAGGTCAAATGGGCCAGATTACTAAGGCCAAGACCTCCACTTTGGGGACTTCCACCCCCCTTGGTTTGCAATTTTTTACTTTCTTTTTGTTTTCTTATTTTTATTCTTTGATTATTATCTTTAATTAATTAATTATTTTTACAAAATACAAAAAATGCCTAAAAATCAGAAAAAGATAAAAAATATAACAAATACCTTATTTTAATTATTTTCATAAACAAATTGCATGTAAATAAACTTAGTATAAATTAGGGTTTTAATATTAATTCTTTTCATAAAAAAATCTAAAAAATGTAGAAATAGATTTAATTAATTTTTATTCCTTTTTAATTTTTTTTCTTTTTTCCCAATAATATTATTTCTTTTATTTATTTTTATAATTAAACTTGTAAATTAATTAGGGTTTCATTTAGGTTAAAAAACTCCAATATTTTTCTTAATAACTTAAAAAATAATTAGAACTAGGTTTAACATTTTATTTTAGTTTTAATTAATTCTTTTTCTATTAAATCTTAAAATACTAAAAAACACCAAAAAATAAGTTCCTTTTCTTCTAATTTTAATTTTAATTCCTTATTAATTTAATTTTGCAAAAGGGTCCAACGCCCTCGTTTCGATTTAATTTCGCATATTTATTTTATGTCGTTTAAATAATTATGTACCTCTCCCGAAGCCTTGTAAATATTACTTCTCGCACTTTTAATTCTTTTAATTTCTTTATTTACTTTTCTGTCAAATCGGGTCCGGTTTAATTTTGGCGATGTGGACCCGCGCCATTTGTAATAGCTTTAGATTTACTTTTCCTCGCAATTTTTAACTGTTAAGCAAAGCATGCAAGAATGAATGGCCTTAAAATAAAATCAAGCGTAGAACACCAATAACATGAACAAGATAAAATGCAAATGAAAACGACACACGAATCGCACACACCACCCCTAGGGTACGCCTCACTGTTGCCTTGCCTCGAAAGGTGATCGTCGAGTAGAGGATGTCTTAGTAAGTCCTCATGATCCGGGAACCTGGCATGAGGGTAGCTTCTAAGGTGTCTTCCTATTGCTCCGGTGATCACCATGTCCCGAACCTCGAATTGACCCGAACACCTCCAACGGTGGTGCTACCTACCTCTCAATGGTGGGATGGCACTACTTTAAAGGACATTTACACAGAAGAATTCCTTAGGGTAGGTAGACGACTCTAGATACTTGCTCTAAATTCAAAACAAATTCAAAAATACTTTTCACACCGACACCTTTTCAAAAAGCTTTCGAAAGCAATTTTTCAAACACTCTTAAGGACCGATACAAGAGTCGAACTGAAATTTTCAAAGAGACTTTTTAAAAACCCACATTGAAAAGCAAACAAACCATTTTTGAAAACACAAGTGAGCAAGTATCTAAGAGCCCATGGATAACCATGGATAGAAAGGGTGCTAACACCTTCCCTTTCTATAATCTACCTCCCGAACCGAGAGCAATCTCTATAAGGAATTTTTCTGTGCTTTTGTCCTTTCCATTTGGAGAAAATAAAAGACGGTGGCGACTCTTGCTTCCGCGACATTTCGCGAACCAGCGTTAAACAGTCAGTTCCAGATCCACCGATCACAGAACTGGCGACTCTGCTGGGGATGATACTATAAAGTGAGGTGTACCTTAGGGCTAGTTCATAACTGTGTTTTCACTTGTATTGATTTGCTTGCTTTACTATTGTGGGTTGCATCGGAGATACATAGATCCTAACCCGGATCTGGGGATACCCTGTTTAGGTAGCATAAGCTGTGAGGGACCTGTCCGGCGTAGACCGACACGGGTGAAACAGTGGCTACGTTGGTGTGGCACCTTGGTCTGTACCGATATCCCTTGTGTTGCAACGAGGAGAATATGGGTCTTCTAAGGAGTCATTAAGCACCAACAACCTTAGAACCTTAATTGACACAACTCGGCCTTTAGAATTGTAGCAGTACGCTACGCCCATTGAGGCTAAACTCTCGTGATGGTTCTGGCCGCAAGAAAAGATTGTGATGCTGGAGTTATGACCGATTGAGGGTAGTCAATGATATTGGGATCCTCTAAGAACCCGATTACTTTTGATTAGGACAGGTATGAACCAACAAACTGAAAGAGGGTAGTACCTAGACCTCATGCTGGCCTAAACTTTAGGGGCTTGCCTTGTGTGACTTGTGTGCCTTACCATGTTTGCCTTTGTATCTATTTGTGGTGTGCTTTATCATAACATCATAGAATCATGAGCATTGCATGCATCCTGCATAAGGACTGACCATTTCAAAGACAAGAGGGTTTCATCTTTGCTCTGTTTTGTAGGACATTATGATACCTGTGCGAAGGAATACTATCCGGTTCAACTTTGTTCGTTCACCTGAGTTGCTAGATGAGTTGGTTAGCAGAATTCCAAACACCACTTCCTTCATTCAGAGGCATGGTTCTCTTCTCAGTTTTGTCACTGCAAAGCGGGATCAACAGTTGATGAGTGTTCTGACCCAGTTCTATGACCCTCTGTACCAGTGCTTCACCTTTCAAGACTTCCAGCTGGTCCCTACCCTGGAAGAGTTCTCTGATTTGCTTGGTATCCCTATCTTGGATCAGACCCCCTTTACTGGTTGGGAAAAGACCCTTAGGTTTGAGGATGTTGCTGCAGCTCTTCCTTTGACCCATCAAGAGGTAACAGACAACTGGGTGACTAGAAGCGGAGTTAAGGGTTTCTTGGCCAAGTTTCTAATTGGTAAAGCTAACAATTTCTGGAATGACCTGGACTTTAGGGCATATGAAGACATCTTGGCTCTCCTAATCTATGGGTTATTCCTGTTTCCTAATCCTGACAACTTCATCAATGTCACTGCCATAAGGATCTTTATGTCTCAGAATCCTTTGCCCACTCTCTTGGGTGACATCTTGCAACAACTTCATGCTCGTACTACCCGAAGACGAGGAACCCTATGGTGTTGTGTCCCTTTGTTGGTGAGGTGGTTTATTTCGCACCTCCCTAAGTTCGTACTGAAGAATCAAGAAGGAAGAGGTTGGGCTCATAGGTTAATGTCTCTCACCGATAAAGACATCATTTGGACTTGCAGAGGTTTGGATGAGATAGCTATTATTGATCGATGCGGGGAGTATCCTAATGTTCCTCTGATTGGTACCCAAGGAGGGATCTCTTACAATCCATGTCTAGCACTCCGTCAGTTTGGAAGAGCAAGAAGAGCAGGCCCCCATGAGATGTTGGTGCCTCACATCAGTTTTGAATTTCAGGTGGATAGTGACGAGCTGCGTCGTAGGTTCATCAAGGCTTGGGACAAAGTTCATAAAGCTGACCCACAAGAGTTAGGGCCAAAGACTTCTTTACCTATGAAAGCCTACTACAAATGGGTTCGCATCCGTGCTCAGAAGTTAGGTATGCCGTATGAAGCTGTCAGACCCGTCATTCTTGAGTGTCCTGATAAAGATGGTGTTCCTCCAACTGTCCTTCCTCCTCAGATACCTACTGGTTATGAGACATTGAAGAGATCTTGGTCACAACTGCGAGAAGAGCGGGATTCTTACCGGGAAAAGTTCAACGAGCAGGAATCAAAGATCCAGAAGCTGACCAAGCAGTTGGAGAACGAGAGAGCTCTGAATGCTTACATCCGTACTGAGAAGAGGAGACCATGGGATCAATAAGGAGCTCCATATGTGCTTTTACAGTTTTATTTCCTTTCCAGTATTTCCTTTCATGTAACGCCTAAGGGAAACTTGTTGAATAATTTCAGTTGCAAAGTTGAATCTAATGAAGTGTGTTCTTTTTTGTTTACAAAGTTGATTCCCGATTGTCTTTGAAAACATAAATCCATACGCATTTCATACATCATATGCATAGCAGATTTTTCCCCTTTTCAGGTCGCTTACAGTTCTTCGCTGTTTATTTCAGCATCATGAATACCGACTCGGCATCAACTGAGACATCAATCAAGGCTCTTCAGGTGCAGAATGCACAATTCCAGGAATTAATCAAGGGTCTGGCTCAAGGCCAGGAAGAACTGAAAGCTATGCTCCTGAAGAAGGAGAAGAAGAAGAAGAGAAGAACGGTTATGTTCAACTCGGGCCGAAGGTTTAACAATACTCTGCAACAGGAAGAGGCTGGTTCTTCTGTTGACAAGAATTCCCCTCAGGCAGAAGCAAGGGTCCCTAGTCCGGTAGTCTCCGACAACGAGACAGATTTTGATGAAGAACAGTACCCTCCTGCAGAAGACAGATATAAGCAACTGGAGGACAGATTGAAAGCTATGGAGGTTCAACAGGTATCTGGGCTGGATTTCGGAGATCTGGGTTTATCAACTGGTGTGATCATCCCTCACAAGTTCAAAGCACCATCCTTCTCTAAATATGACGGGGCGTCTTGTCCCAAGCTGCATCTAAGGTCCTATGTTCGGAAAATTCAGCCATACTCTGCGGATAAGAATTTATGGATCCACTTCTTCCAGGAAAGTCTTTCAGGGACTCATCTCGAATGGTTCTATCAGCTGGATGGGACCAAGGTTCGTAACTGGGAGGAGTTGGCTACTGCTTTCTATAAGCAGTATCAATATAATGCCGACCTTGCCCCTACACGTACCCAACTCCAGGGTATGTCGCTAGGTGCAAGCGAAGGTTTTAAGGAGTACGCTCAGAAGTGGAGAGACCTGGCTGGCAGGGTGCAGCCACCATTGACTGACCGGGAGTTGGTAGACATGTTCCTGGGGACCCTATCTGGGCCATTTTTCAACCATCTCATCGGGAATTCGTCTGCAGGGTTCACTGATCTAATCTTGACTGGAGAGAGGATTGAAGCTGGGTTAAAGTCTGGAAAAATTCTGAAGGGTGCATCATCTAGTTCTGAGAAGAAACCCTTCAAGAAGGAGTCTAGTGCCGTATATGGTTCCAGGAAATCAGAGAGACATGAGCACCGCCAATCTGTCAGTGCGGTAATGATTGCTAAGCCTGCTGCCGCTCCCCGGCCAAACAATCCTCAGAAGGTTGAAAGACCCCGGAGAGAATTCACCCGCTTAAACATGACTTTGTCGCAGATCCTGCCACAGTTGCTCTCAACCAATTTAGTGACTGTCAGGGAGGCGCCGAAGTTTCCAAATACTGCATCCCCCAAGTACAACCCGAATGCTCGTTGTGCCTACCATTCAGATAGCCCGGGGCACTCTACTGATGACTGTTGGGCGTTAAAGAATAAGCTGCAGGACCTTATTGACGCCAAGGAGGTACAGTTTGAGGCATCTGACAAGCCTAATGTGGTGACGGCTCCCCTACCTGCTCATGGAGTGAATGCTATTGGAGACGAGGATGAAGTTGATGAAGCTGAGTTTGATAGCTGGATCTACCCGGCAACCGACAGTGGACTCAACAATTGGAGTGCAAAGGACAACTTATCTGTTTCTCTTGTTACTAAGTAATGAATTCCTATGTTTTTGGTATCTGTAATAAACAATAATAAACTCTTTGGCCCGGTGTCTTACCCGAGGCACTGTGGTTCTATTTGTGAGGGCATACAAACTGTCATTTCATATATCATGAATGAAAATCTTGGACGTTTTTTCGCATTGCAAATATTGTGCTCCTTTTCTGTCTTTCTTTCCTTTACATAACTTTCAAAACAGCTGTATTTACACACACACTCACTCATACAGGTTCCAATCCACTCTGGATCTTACTGATAACAGCTCTGCTACTGCCAATTATGACTTCGAAAATCCGATCAACTTAGCCGAAGACGAAGGTGAAGATGATTGCGAAGTGCCTGGCGAGCTTGCAAGACTGTTGCTTCAGGAAGAGAGGGCAATTCAACCCCATGAAGAGCCAGTGGAAACAATAAACTTGGGTACTGAGGCAGACAGGAAAGAGGTAAAGATTGGTGCCAACCTAGAGCTCAGCGTGAAGCAACGGTTAACCAAGATGTTACATGATTATATGGAGATCTTTGCCTGGTCTTACGAAGACATGCCCGGGTTGGATACAGATATTGTGGTCCATCACTTGCCAACTAGGGAAGACTGCCCTCCAGTTAAGCAAAAGGTCCGTCGGATGCGTCCAGAGATGTCCGAGAAGATTAAGGCCGAGGTTATGAAACAGTTTGATGTTGGGTTCCTTGCAGTGACTTCTTACCCTCAATGGGTTGCTAACGTGGTGCCGGTACCTAAGAAGGACGGTAAGGTCAGAATGTGTGTCGATTACAGGGATCTGAACAGGGCCAGCCCCAAAGATGACTTCCCCTTACCTCACATTGATGTCCTTGTTGATAATACAGCTCAGCACAAAGTATTCTCTTTCATGGATGGCTTTTCAGGTTACAATCAGATTAAGATGGCACCTGAAGACATGGAGAAGACTACATTCGTTACTCAGTGGGGCACCTTCTGTTACAAGGTCATGCCATTTGGATTAAAGAACGCTGGGGCAACCTACCAACGTGCCATGGTTGCCTTATTTCATGACATGATCCATCATGAGATAGAGGTGTATGTTGACGACATGATCGCGAGGTCCCAGACTGAGGAAGAGCATCTAGATCATCTGCAGAAGTTGTTTGACCGGTTGAAACTATACAAGCTGAGATTGAACCCGAACAAGTGCACCTTCGGGGTAAGATCTGGGAAGTTGCTAGGCTTCGTGGTCAGTGATAAGGGAATTCAAGTGGACCCTGCTAAGGTCAAAGCTATTCAAGAGATGCCAGTTCCTAAGACAGAGAAGGAAGTCAGAGGCTTTTTAGGACGCCTGAATTACATTGCTCGCTTCATCTCACATCTAACCGCTACCTGTGAACCAATCTTCAAGCTGCTGAAGAAAGATCAGGTAGTACGTTGGAACGATGAATGTCAGGCTGCTTTTGACAAAATCAAGGAGTATCTCCAAGAACCACCTATCCTTATGCCACCGGTTGAAGAGAGACCTCTAATACTATATCTGACAGTGCTGGACAACTCAATGGGGTGTGTGCTGGGGCAGCATGACGAGTCTGGCCGAAAAGAGCATGCCATTTATTACCTTAGCAAAAAGTTTACCGACTGTGAGACCCGATACTCACTGCTTGAGAAAACTTGCTGCGCTTTGGTATGGGCTGCTCGCCGGCTGAGACAGTATATGCTGACTCACACTACTTCGTTAATCTAAAAAATGGATCCTATAAAGTACATATTCGAAAAACCTGCTCTGTCTGGGAGAATTGCAAGATGGCAAATGATCTTGACGGAATACGACATTCAGTACACAACCCAGAAAGCCATCAAGGGAAGTGTATTGGCAGACCACCTGGCACATTAAGCTGTAGATGATTATCAGTCAATGAACTTCGAGTTTCCAGACGAAAGCATCATGATAGTGACTGATTGTGAAGTACCTGGACCGGATGAAGGACCTGAACCAGGATCCCGATGGTCTATGCACTTTGACGGAGCCTCCAATGCTTTGGGAAATGGTATCGGCGCCATAATCATATCCCCTCAAGGTACTCATACTCCACTAACTGCCCTGCTGTGTTTTAACTGTACCAACAACATGGCGGAGTATGAGGCGTGCATCATGGGTCTTCAAGCTGCGATCGACCTAAGGATCAAGTTTCTGAGTGTTTTCGGAGATTCCGCTCTCGTGATCAATCAGATCAAAGGAGAGTGGGATACGAAGCATCCGAACCTGATCCCTTACAGAGAATGTGTATTGACCCTAATCCCCCACTTCACAGAGATAACCTTTGAGCACTTTCCAAGAGAAGAGAATCAGCTAGCGGACGCGTTAGCTACAATGTCTTCTATGTTCAAGGTCAAATGGGATAATGAGGCCCCCCGGATCATCATCTGGAAACTGGACGAACCGGCATACTGTTGTGATCTCGAGACTGAATTGGTGACTGAGAAGCCTTGGTACCACGAAGTGAAGAGATATCTGGAAGCTCAGGAATACCCTGAAGGTGCCTCTGTCAATGATAAGAAATTCCTGAGGAGGTTTGCAGCCAAGTTCTTCCTAAGCAACGGCATCTTGTACAAACGAAACCATGACTCAACCTTACTGCGTTGTGTGGATAAAATCGAAGCAGAAAGGATCATGGAAGAGCTACATGAAGGGACCTTTGGTACGCATTCCAGTGGACACACTATGGCTAAGAAAATCCTACGGGCAGGATACTACTGGTCCACGATGGAAGCTGACTGCTACCAACACTCCAGGACATGCCACAAGTGCCAGATTTATGCAGACAAGGTGCATGTCCCTCCGGTTCCCCTGAATGTTCTGACTGCGCCTTGGCCGTTTGCAATGTGGGGCATAGACATGATCGGCGAGATTAAACCTACGGCATCCAATGGACATCGTTTCATCCTAGTGGCGATTGATTATTTTACGAAGTGGGTCGAGGCAGCATCCTACGCTACGGTAACCAAGACTGTTGTGGCACGGTTCATTCGGCACAACCTGATCTGTCGGTACGGCGTCCCTGAGCGGATCATTACAGACAACGGTACCAATCTGAACAACAAGATGATCGCTGAGCTCTGCGAGCAGTTCAAGATACAGCACCACAATTCTTCTCCTTACAGACCGAAGATGAATGGGGCTGTAGAAGCAGCAAATAAGAACATCAAGAAAATCGTGCAGAAGATGACAGTGACCTATAAAGATTGACACGAGATGTTACCATTCGCTCTGCATGGGTATCGTACCTCAGCTAGGACGTCAACCGGGGCAACTCCTTTCTCTCTGGTTTATGGTATGGAGGCGGTCTTGCCAATCGAAGTGCAAATACCCTCTCTCCGGATAATGAAGGATGCAAATCTGAACGAAGATGATTGGATCCAGACACGACTTGATCAACTCAACCTCATTGACGAAAAGAGACTTGTTGCTATCTGTCATGGTCAGACGTATCAGAAACGGATGATCAGGGCATTTAACAAAAAGGTCAGACCACAGGAATATCGAGTTGGGGATCTGGTAATCAAGAGAATCATCCTTCCTCAGAGTGATCCAAGGGGCAAATGGACCCCTACGTACGAAGGGCCATTTGTGGTTAAGCATGTGTTCTCAGGAGGAGCCATGATTCTAACCAATATGGATGGTGACGACCTTCCTCACCCCGCCAATGCAGACATAGTAAAAAAATACTACGCATGAAAAAAGACCCGCTAGGCTGACATGCCTAGGCAAAAATTAGGGCTTCCCGTCGAACCAAAAGGGTTCGGGCAAAATGAAGGGATGAAAATGAAAAAATCTGTACACCCGGCAAGTCGAAAACCTGAAAAGGCGGCTTGGGCAAAAATGGGTATCCCGGTGGACCGAAAACCCGAAAGGGCGGTCCAGGAAAAAATTAGGGATAAAAGCGTAATACTATGTCTCATTGGATCACTTTGCATCCAGAATCCGGTATCTACATCAAGTTCAGACGGCACCGATCAGTTAGCTTCACCTTCAACCAAGGTCATCAAGTGATGAGACGCTCGGAGTTATAAAGGCAATAGCAGAGTTGAAACCCAGTGGGATCATTCACTTCACACAGCTGTTTTATTTTCTTTTGTACAAAACTTGTATAAACTCTTTTGCTCGGCGGCGTTCTCTTACTAGGACGTCAGCCTCTTGCACACAAAACGCCCATTTCCAGGCCATTCAAAATCAATACGAATATATTTTCAATTAAACGTGCCAAGTGTTTTTCTTTTTCTGTTTTGTTTTGCGAAGAACGTCCAAGGTTCAATTTGTGATATATGCATTGACAATAATTTGCTAACTCATAAATATTTGCATACAAAACAAAGGATTAATTACAGGTGACACTAGAAACAGGGGCAATAAAAGAGTTGTCTGAGCAGTCTAATTATTCTATCCTCCAAGGTACCAAGGTAGGTTCAGCTAAAGAACATGACCAGTGCATATTAATTCCCCAGAGAGTGATTCAGCAAAACCGTGCATTCTTCTCCAGGCAGAGTTATCAAGTCTCAAGGAAATTGGGTATCCTCCAGCAGATCTCAAACACTTCCCCAGCAGCATATATTCTTAACAAGCATCCCCGGCAGTCTTGGTCTAAAGATTGTTCCCCGGCGGCATATCCACATTCAAAGGAATCACTTCCCCAGCATATCAAAACCCCCCAGAGGAGTCCAATCCAGTTTCCCCAGGAAAGTTGGAATTCATCTCCCCAAACAGTAAGCTTATCCCCAGTAAATTCTGGAAGCTTATCCTTCGCAGAGCACGAACACGTCGCCCGACTTTATTTAAAGAGTTATTTCCTCAACAGGATATAACTGGGTTATCCTCAGCCAAAAGCCACGGAAAGAGCGTCGTCGACAAAGTCTTCCTATCCCCAGCAAACTATTATCAATAACTCAGCAAGGCATCCCTCTTCCCACAGAGTATTGCTTCCCAGCATGGTCGCTAGAGTATCTTTTCTCCCCGCAGAATCCTCCATTTGCCAAGTTTATTCCGCAACGGAGTCATCTTCTCCTACCGGTATTCTTGCAGTTATCATCCCCAGCGAAAGCAAAATCTATTCTTCAACATCAGCCCAGGATACGACTTCCCGGCATCCGTCAAGGATTCACTTTCCTAGACAAAAACATACATAAAACATCATATACATCATTATAACATGCATAGACACATCATATCATACAAGTCTCATTTATATTGAGAACATCATTGCTTGATCCATATCATGCATTGCATATGACTGACCTTCACCTTTCAGGAAAGATTCAGTTAAGTTCTCAGCTATATTTCAAGACCTTGTCCGGTTCAGTTAAATCGACCCTAAGATTTTCCTGATTCTTATCCAGTCAAAGGCCTTCTCTGGTTCAGTCAGATCGACCCTAAGATCTCCCTGATGCTTATCCAGGTGAAGATATTCCAAGACCTTGTCCGGTTCAGTTAAATCGACCCTAAGATTTTCCTGATGCTTATCCAGTCAAAGGCCTTCTCTGGTTCAGTCAGATCGACCCTAAGATCTCCCTGATGCTTATCCAGTTGAAGATATTTCAAGACCTTGTCCGGTTCAGTTAAATCGACCCTAAGATTTTCCTGATGCTTATCCAGTCAAAGGCCTTCTTTGGTTCAGTCAGATCGACCCTAAGATCTCCCTGATGCTTATCCAGTTGAAGATATTTCAAGACCTTGTCCGGTTCAGTTAAATCGACCCTAAGATTTTCCTGATGCTTATCCAGTCAAAGGCCTTCTCTGGTTCAGTCAGATCGACCCTAAGATCTCCCTGATGCTTATCCAGTTGAAGATATTCCAAGACCTTGTCCGGTTCAGTTAAATCGACCCTAAGATTTTCCTGATGCTTATCCAGTCAAAGGCCTTCTCTGGTTCAGTCAAGATCGACCCTAAGATCTCCCTGATTCTTATCCCAGTAGAAGATACCCAAGATTTTTCTCAACGAGCGTTGTTGAAGTTAAAGTCGCCCAAGGTTCTCTTACCATTCATGCTAAGGCAGTAACCATCCCTGGTTCATTCATCGCCGTTTGAAGCTCCAGACTCAGCTCCTGTAACCAGTCAGGACACATCTATACCAAGCATCTGAAAACCAGTTCCTGCAACGTGTCAGGTACTCATTTGTTCTTTTGCAGGTATGCAGGTTCTCGCTAAGGAAGCTCTTATGCGATCAACATCCAGATGGCATCTATAAGCCCATCATCCTATCCAGCAACCTCTAAATGGCATCTATAAGCCCATCATCACTGCTACTATGTGAGCGCAAATTTCTGGGCACTCTAGTGTTCAATCATCTTCTACCCTCGGATTACGAAAGGCATGTCAGCCAATCTGCATCCTCAGGTCTAAGAAGATTGAACAGGGGCAACTGTTGTACCCCAAAATTTTCCCTCCCATATTCTTCAAGAAATTGCCAAGTCAAGTCACAAAATTCCCCAAGGGTGGCACAGTGCAAAGGCCTCCTATACAGTCAAAACTAGGGTTTGTGTTCTGATCAAGAAAATGAAGTTTTCAAAGGCCCAATCAAGTCTCACATACTTACAAATATGGTCAAGTATCCTCATATCAAGCTTCAAGGCATTCAGCTCAAAATTGCACAGTCAAAAACCCTAAATTGCACTACAGTCAACTGTAGGGGCAAAATGGTCATTTGGCAGTCAAAAGTTCAAATTTTTGATCAACACATCATTTTGAAGCCACAAACATCATTTGATCAATGCTTGATCATGATTCTCAAAATTTGGCTCAGAAATCATCAAGATGCAAAAGTTTCCTTATTTGGACAGCTGAAAAAAGTCAACTGAAATTGACCAGGGCATAACTTTCACATGGATTATCAGAAAAATTCCATCCAAAGCTCATTTTGAAGAGAAAACATTTCCTACAACTCATCTTCATACTTCAAGTCCAAGAAATGCTCTCACAAAAAGTTATCAATTTCAACATTATAGGTCATTTTCAAAAGTCAACAAAAAGGGACTTTAAGTCAAAGGCCATAACTTGAGATTGGTAAATAAAAATGACATGGGACCAAAGGCATTGGTTAGAGGACTCAAAGACCTTTCCAAAATGTCCAAGAAAATGAGAAAAGCTTAAAAATTGAGCAAGTTATGCCTTGTGGAAGTTGGGAAATTTTTGGACATTTTGAAAAGTCAACATTGATTCAAATGACCTAAATTTGCTAATGGGCCCATTTTTCTTCCATAATTCATCATTCCAAGCATGTGCACGACCACTTGGCCCAAAGGGAAGTATTTTCTCATTTTTTATTTATTTATTTGAATTTTTATTTATATTAATTCATTTAAATCATTTAAATATATGAAAAATATTTAATTCACCCTAACCAATCTTTTTATACATGTTTTAGACTCAATATTTCGTGCCTAATCAAATAGGGAAAGATTTGGAGCAAATTGATCATAATTGACACAAGAACACATGGAAAAGATATGAAAAGATCCTTAAGAAAATCAAATTTCCAAAACAATGAATGCAATGGATTTGATTGGTTTTTCTTGACCTAATAGACTCCATACAAATGCCTGATCATAACCCTAATGCATACACACGCATAGCTGCTCCAAAAAGCCATTGTCACACTTGAAAAAATTGCAAATAAACTGAAATCTGAAAACCACCTTTGAGGGCGATTCAAGACCTAAATTCTATTCCATTAGCTTCCTTGGAGATCACTGATCACATTCCAATCAAAAACATCCACTCAAACTCCAAGAATCGGTATACAGAAGTCCCTCTTGTTCCATATTTTTTCATTATCGTGTTTCAATATTTATGAACATTCATGGCATTCTAATTGTATATTCATGATCAGTGAAGCATTTGCAAACTAACCCATGCGTTTAATTGAGTTTGTGCAAGCTGTAGACGATTCCACCATTGCCAAATTCTAGGGTTTTCAGAATTGGAAATTGGGCGTTTTCACATAGCGTAAAATTAGAGAACCATAGTGCCATGAATGTAATTAGCAAGCTTGGACGAAGAAGAATCCATATTCGCGATCAATTTATGAGTAACACAGGCCTAATCGCTATTTTCCCATAGCCGGCCTAATAAAATGCATGAAAAAACCGTTGCTATTGTTTTTATGTTTCAGGCACGCGAGGAAGACGAAATCGTGGCAACACGTGATACACTGGTTTGAATTTTCGCGCGTGGATCCACTAGCATTGATTGTTTTCTTTTTATTAATTGTTGTTTATTTATATATCAAATGCGTTAGTTGGCACAGTTGGTTGGAGAAAGCATTGGCAATATCCATGACCTGGGTTCGAGCCCCAGGTCTTACATGTTTCAATATTATTTTTCATTAGCAACTCCTATGCGCTTCCAGACTGCAGGCGCACCATACACCTCAAGATCCAGCTATCCACGTGTCCCTGGAGATCAGATTAAAGGCTGAAAGTTGATGAACGCTATAGGCTTGAGTCAACATGCTAGCATGTGAATAAAAAAGTCAATAAGGCCAAGGTCAAATGGGCCAGATTACTAAGGCCAAGACCTCCACTTTGGGGACTTCCACCCCCCTTGGTTTGCAATTTTTTACTTTCTTTTTGTTTTCTTATTTTTATTCTTTGATTATTATCTTTAATTAATTAATTATTTTTACAAAATACAAAAAATGCCTAAAAATCAGAAAAAGATAAAAAATATAACAAATACCTTATTTTAATTATTTTCATAAACAAATTGCATGTAAATAAACTTAGTATAAATTAGGGTTTTAATATTAATTCTTTTCATAAAAAAATCTAAAAAATGTAGAAATAGATTTAATTAATTTTTATTCCTTTTTAATTTTTTTTTCTTTTTTCCCAATAATATTATTTCTTTTATTTATTTTTATAATTAAACTTGTAAATTAATTAGGGTTTCATTTAGGTTAAAAAACTCCAATATTTTTCTTAATAACTTAAAAAATAATTAGAACTAGGTTTAACATTTTATTTTAGTTTTAATTAATTCTTTTTCTATTAAATCTTAAAATACTAAAAAACACCAAAAAATAAGTTCCTTTTCTTCTAATTTTAATTTTAATTCCTTATTAATTTAATTTTGCAAAAGGGTCCAACGCCCTCGTTTCGATTTAATTTCGCATATTTATTTTATGTCGTTTAAATAATTATGTACCTCTCCCGAAGCCTTGTAAATATTACTTCTCGCACTTTTAATTCTTTTAATTTCTTTATTTACTTTTCTGTCAAATCGGGTCCGGTTTAATTTTGGCGATGTGGACCCGCGCCATTTGTAATAGCTTTAGATTTACTTTTCCTCGCAATTTTTAACTGTTAAGCAAAGCATGCAAGAATGAATGGCCTTAAAATAAAATCAAGCGTAGAACACCAATAACATGAACAAGATAAAATGCAAATGAAAACGACACACGAATCGCACACACCACCCCTAGGGTACGCCTCACTGTTGCCTTGCCTCGAAAGGTGATCGTCGAGTAGAGGATGTCTTAGTAAGTCCTCATGATCCGGGAACCTGGCATGAGGGTAGCTTCTAAGGTGTCTTCCTATTGCTCCGGTGATCACCATGTCCCGAACCTCGAATTGACCCGAACACCTCCAACGGTGGTGCTACCTACCTCTCAATGGTGGGATGGCACTACTTTAAAGGACATTTACACAGACGAATTCCTTAGGGTAGGTAGATGACTCTAGATACTTGCTCTAAATTTAAAACAAATTCAAAAATACTTTTCACACCGACACCTTTTCAAAAAGCTTTCGAAAGCAATTTTTCAAACACTCTTGAGGACCGATACAAGAGTCGAACTGAAATTTTCAAAGAGACTTTTTAAAAACCCACATTGAAAAGCAAACAAACCATTTTTGAAAACACAAGTGAGCAAGTATCTAAGAGCCCATGGATAACCATGGATAGAAAGGGTGCTAACACCTTCCCTTTCTATAATCTACCTCCCGAACCGAGAGCAATCTCTATAAGGAATTTTTCTGTGCTTTTGTCCTTTCCATTTGGAGAAAATAAAAGACGGTGGCGACTCTTGCTTCCGCGACATTTCGCGAACCAGCGTTAAACAGTCAGTTCCAGATCCACCGATCACAGCTATTTTCTTCTTAAACACCCATTTTTTAGAGAAAAATTCCAAATGTTTAGAATTTAATTTTTCTCAAGATAAAAGCGTTGCCTTTAGAGCTTGGGTGATCATTTTGCTCTTGTGAATGGTTTGCTTGGGCATAAATGATAATTCAAGACTTTGGTTTATTTCAGAGGGACTATGAGAATCCAGGATGATTTCCTGAAGAAAGAGAGGGCAAATTTTGGGGTACAACAGTTGCCCATGTTCAATCTGCTTGGACCTGAAGAGTTGGATTGGCAGATTTGCCTTTCGTAGCTAGAAGGTAAAAGGAGATTGGACACTAGAGTGCCCTTAAATTTGCACTCGTCAAGACATGGATGTGGGAATGGGCTTAAAGATGCCATTTGGAGATGGGCTTAGAGATGCCATCTGGAGAGGTGACAAAATCTTACCGGGGATGGGCTTAAAGATGCCATCTGGAGAGGTGACAAAATCTTATCGGGGATGGGCTTAAAGATGCCATCTGGAATGTTTGTTGAACTGTAGGTCGTTGATGAGTGAGTGAGTATCAGAAAGGTATCCCTGTTTTGGAACATCTCTGAACTGGGGGTCTGAATAAGCAATAGATTGACATCCGTATCTGGAAGCATCCGTAAGTTGTTTTCAAAAGTTGAAGAATCTGAACAAGCGATAGGTTAACATCCGTGTCTGGAGAAACCGTAAACTGTTTTCAGAAGTCTTGGAGTTGAATAAGCAATAGAGCAGCATCCATTGTTGGGAAGCGTCCGTAAACTGTTTTCAAGAGTTGAGTCTGAACAAGCGATAGATTAACATCCGTTACTGGAGAATCCGTAAACTGTTTTCATAAATTTGAAGAGTCTGAACAAGCGATAGGTTAACATCCGTTACTGGAGAACCCGGGAACTGTTTTCAGAAGTCTTGAAGTTTGAATAAGCAATAGAGCAGCATCCGTTGTTGGGAAGTGTCCGTAAACTGTTTTCAAGAGTTGAGTCTGAACAAGCGATAGATTAACATCCGTTACTGGAGAATCCGTAAACTATTTTCAGAAATTTGAAGAATCTGAACAAGCGATAGGTTAACATCCGTTAGTGGAGAACCCGGGAACTGTTTTCAGAAGTCTTGGAGTTGAATAAGCAATAGAGCAGCATTCGTTTGTTGGGAAGCGTCCGTAAACTGTTTTCAAGAGTTGAGTCTGAACAAGCGATAGATTAACATCCGTTACTGGAGAATCCATAAACTGTTTTCAGAAATTTGAAGAATCTGAACAAGCGATAGGTTAACATCCGTTACTGGAGAACCCGGGAACTGTTTTCAGAAGTCTTGGGGTTGAATAAGCAATAGAGCAACATTCGTTGTTGGAAAGCGTCCGTAAACTGTTTTCAAGAGTTGAGTCTGAACAAGCGATAGATTAACATCCGTTACTAGAGAATCCGTAAACTGTTTTCAGAAATTTGAAGAATCTGAACAAGCGATAGGTTAACATCCGTTACTGGAGAACCTGGGAACTGTTTTCAGAAGTCTTGGAGTTGAATAAGCAATAGAGCAGCATCCGTTGTTGGGAAGTGTCCGTAAACTGTTTTCAAGAGTTGAGTCTGAAGCTTACTAATCTTTATCCTGGCAAAGGGTAAGATATTAGCTGAAGCACAGAGTCATGTTGCATGAAATGTATGATGCAATGTATGTTATATCAATGTTTATGATATGAATGTAATGAATGCGCATGTAGGCTGATGAGCTGTCTTGCTGAGGATAGATGAATCCTGGATGGCTGGAGATAAAAGAATCCTGACTGCTATCAGGGAAAGTGAGTCCTTGACTGTTGCAGGGGATTGCAAGAATCTCTGATTGCTGAAGGTGAGACATCCTTGTTGACTACTGCTGGAGAATCAGGAGCTTGGGTTGTATGCAAATCTACTAGGGATTCCTGTCCTGAGGAGATCTTTACTGGGGAAAACCTGAATATCCTGTGAGGAATTGAGAATGAGGGTCTTCATTCTGCTTGGGGAATGCAAGATCTTCAATTGTTGAGGGATCTTAGGACCACTGCGGGAAATCAGAACTCCTTGGTGACTTGTAGGGAATGAGAATTCTGATGACCTCTACTGGGGAGTTCAGACCCTGATAGACTTATGCTGGAGAAGTAAGATTGAGAATCCTCAGTCTGGTGAGAAGTATCTCTGTGGGGAGAAGGTTCACTAGTCTGGTTCCGCTGGGGATTGATGGTTGGAATTTTTTAGCTCCGCTGGGGATTAGATTTTCAGATTTTAAGGCTCCATTGGGGATAGGATTTTTAGATTTTAAGGCTCCACTGGGGATACTGAAACTTAACTCTGAGGGAAATTAAGTTCTGGATGGCTCTCTGGCTGGGGAAATTAGTTTTGAGAAAGCTTTCGTTCTGCTGGAGATCCTAAAGTTTAACTCTGTTTGGAGAATTAAGTTCTGGATTTTAACCTCGTTGAGGAATTTGGGGGTTAATTCCGCTGGGGATTCCTTCCGAGAGGGCATCAAGATGCCTATCTGTACTTTCAATCTATCAGTAATCATCTTTTCCTGATTTGTAAGAAACTGATTATGTACAAATGCATATGCCTATTTAACAGAACATTGGACGTTTCTCAAATAAACATAAGTGCAAAAGAGAAAAAGGAAGTCAAAGTAAATTTCTGTATTTGGAAAAGTATTTGTATTAACTTTCTATAAGTATCTTTGTACAAAGGAGACAGGCATCCTAGTAAGAGGATGTTGTCGTAAAAATTGAAAAAATTTATACAAAAGAAAGATGGCTACGTGAAACAATTCCATGGGATTCCCATTCTGCTATAGCCCCCGCAACTCTGAATATCTGTCCATTCAATGCTTCGTCTGCCGGTGACTGGATTGATCAAAAGCTTGGAGCTTATTGATGAAGAGATTGTTCTTAAAGTGATCCGACGAGACATAGTCATACGCTTTTGTGATACGGTGGGAGAACTGACTATGGTTTTGCGTTTGTTTTCGCAAATGTTTCGGTTGAGCAAGAGTCGCCACCGACTTTTTATTTTATCCTAAGGAAAGGTTTAAAAAGCACAGCAAAAACCTTTGAGATTTTTTCTTGGGTTCGGGGAGTAGATTATAGAAAGGGAAGGTATTAGCACCCTTTCTATCCATGGTTATCCATGGGCTCTTAGGTACTTGCTTAGATCAACTTGCCTTGGTTTTCAATTTGTTTGAAATGGTGCTTGATGTGTGGTTTTGAAAATGTTTTGAAAAGATGCCTTGTATAGGCTACCCTTGTAACAATTCTTTACTCGAATGTTTTACAAAAGGTGTTTTGTCTTTAGAAAAATGTTTCAAGGTTTTTTGAAAGTTGGTTTTGAAAGTGTTTGTGAAGTGGGTTTTGAAAATAGGCAAGTGTTTTCTTGGCAATTTGACAAGTACTTAAGAGTTATCTACCCTAAAGTTTTCTCAAAGATTTTTGTTATGTTTTAAACCTTTTGACAATTTTGTTCCACCATTGCATTTGGTGGACAATCTTGTCTTAGGAGGTGAAAGGGACGGGCGCGGGTCATCGTTTAGACCATAATTGCAATAGTGTTAAATGTCTTTTGGGCAATTTTTCTTTAAAAGGGACTTGATCATTCATTTAGGCAACATTTTGGGGGACTATGATCATTTGATTGTTTGTTTTACCCAAAGAAATTCAACATGCAATATGGCCCAATTATTTGAAGGCAACAAAGTGGAATACCCTAGGGGTGCAAGTGTGAAATGTGTTGTCCATTTTCATGCTTGTTTATCTTGAGTTATGCCCAACTATTTTGTTCGTTTTATTCGCATACAAATCCTAATTCTAGCATGGTAGGTTTAGAAAGCATTAAAGTGCGAAATTTAAATTCCTATACTATTACAACACAATAATATGGGGAGGGGGGTACAATGTTTCAAATGGGATATATTTAGACAAGAATTTAAACCTAACTATTACATCATTTTCTTTGAATATTTACAAGACAAATAATTTGCACAATTAAATGGAAATTGAAATAGATATGTAAAAATGCAAAAAGAATTTTTATGTGTATGAAAAAAAGAATATTATTTATGTGAAATAAAAAGGGAACTAAAAAGGTATTATTTTTGGAGTATTTTCAAATTTAGGGCCAAACCCTAATTTTTAATCAAAGGGGTATTAATCAATTAATTCATATAATATTTATTATTTACATACAAAAAATAAAATAAAATATTGTATATTTGTAAAAAGGGCATTTTTTAGTATTAAATATTAAAAAATAAAATATGTACATTTTTTGGTATTTTTATCCTAAGCACATTAATATATACCTATATATTCATATTATTTACAAAATATGTATTATATATATTAATTAATAATATTTAATATTTAAATAAAAAAAGTATTTTTCTATAAAATATTTTCAGGAAGTAAAAATAAGATAAAAGTGTATAAAAAATATATTTGTGCTATTTTTGTATTTTTAAACAAAAGGTATATATTTATTCATTTATGTTCAAACTAAAATAAAAATCAAATAAATACCTAATAAAATCAAAAATGGTGAGAAAAAATATTTTTATATTTTTAATATGCTGAGAAAAAATAAATGAGTCAATTAAAAAAGGAAAAAATCAAAAATCATCAAAAATAAAGCAAATGGGCTCAGGGGGTGTAAAACCAAAAAGGTGGTGCAAAAAGGAAAGTCAACATAAGCCCAGCCCATGAAGACCTTTCTTCAACCTCTGAACAACAATATTCAAAAAACGCGCGCCCTGTTCTTCATCTTCTAACTCATGATTCCTGGCTTATTAATGAAAACTCATAACATGAAAAATGTTCAGCATCAAGAGACGAATCTAACCATATGCAGAACTTGATCTAACTCTCTAAGATGAGGGAGAATTTCTTCTCCCCCAAATCCTAACCTAGATTTTCTGCCATTTTCAAACCTCAAATTCTCACAGCTCAAGTAAAAGAAATGAAAAGTAAAAACATGTACATGTTCAGTGGCATGAGTGGAACATTGTTTATTCACAAACTTAGAGTTAATGATGCTTGATAAGAGAGATAGAAGTTCACCAAGATACTTGTTCAGCTGGAGTTCTATCTGGCAATGAGGGAGCTTTCAGTGCAAGGTGATGATTGGAAAAGCTTCCTTGAGGTCCAGAGATGCTATTCCAATGTTTACTTTGTCTTGAAAGCTTCTGAATCGTGCTAGAGCACTTCACCTGCAAAACAAGAAACTGAAAATGGTGGAAGTGGTTAGAGGGATTACAGGTCGTGTTTCAAGTCATGGTTAGCTTGCATAGATGCTAGGGAATGTGTGTGAACTGGTTTGGGCAAGAGAGCTTGAGGGAAATGGAAGATGGCACTCAAACTGCAGGCCTGACCCTGTTTTTGCAGTTTGAAGATGATTCTGAGATTGGGAGTGTTTGAGAGGTGCTAGGGTCGTGCAAAAGCTTGGTTGAGATGTCTTGAGTATGTTTTTCAAGTTCACTTAAGGGTTTGTAAGTTGATATGAGAGTTGGTTTGAGTTATGATGTGTTTCTTACACTTTAAGCAACCCATGGTTACTTTGTGCCTCTAGCCTGTACAGGCCCTCATACTATGCTGCATAATCCCTCCTTGATCAGTGTGATTAACACATAAACTTGTGCCAATTAGATATGGACTGTACTTCTTGGATTTGTAATTGGACATAAAGTGAAACTTTTGCAAAAATGGATATAATGCTTTTTCCAATTTGGGATTAATCCATCATACAATGCTTTAGCTCATGAAACAAGGTCTTAGCACAATGAACATGCATTAAATTATTGAGTGTTGGATGGTTTTAGGACCTGTAATCAAGGGGCATGCTGGTTTGAGAAGTTTGCACAAATTATGAACATGAAAAATAGCCAATTCAAAAGTGAGTTTTTGCCAAATTGTGAAATTCAAATCTCTCAAGTCATGAGGTTGTTTGATGAGTTCTTGGACATTTTGGAAAGCTTGGAATGTGTACTACAATCCATCTTTGAAATGCAAATTGAAATTCCAAGTGGAAGTGTATGGAAAATGGCCTTGAAGTGGGGTAGAAAACCTTGTCAAAATAGGTCAAAAATTCACTAAGTTAAGAATGGTTTAATGCCCTTATTCAAAAATTTGTAACTTGAGATACAAGCCTCAAATGGGAAAACTTTGTGAATCAAAGTTGCAGATTATGCAACAAGCTACAACTTTCATGTTTTGACTTTTGTTTGAATCCAAATGGATCTTGGTGAAAAAGTGGGGCAAAGTTGGGAAAAAATTAGGTTTTTTTATAACTTAGAAAAATTCTAAGTTATGAAAAATTCTAATTTCTAACCCTAATTTTGCATTTTGTGATTTATTGATGAACAAGTTTCATGATTTGGCATGTTTTGATGAAAAATGAATCTTGACTCTTGATTTTGACCAAAAAGTCAAAGTTTGACTTTTCAGTATACAGTCAAAATTGATCAATTGACTGGGAAATTCAACTGTCAATCCTGTGTACTTGGGATCTTTTGAGTTTGTTGAGCATGTCAAGATAATTCCATGGGGTCCTTGAGTCCATATATGAGCTTGGTTTGCCATTGGTTGGGTCAAACAGTCAAAAATTGCCTTTGTGCAATCAAAACCCTAAAAATGACCATTTTGCCCTTTTGGTGATCTGATCAAATTTCTTGTGGAATTGTGATCCAAACTTGACCAAATGGTCCATGTGAGTTTATAATGTTGATGTGGGTCAATTTTCATGAGGTTTGACTGTCAATTGGCCACAGTTGACTTTTTTCCCCAATACAGCTGATTTCTAGGTCAACTGTCTAATTGACTGGGCAAAACTTGGAATCAAGACTTGAAACTTGATATGGATAAACTTCGGAGTCCAATATGGGACAAGAAAGTCATCTTAGGCATTTTAGGTCAAAACATCCTTGTGCAAACACAAACCCTAATTTGGGTCAACAGTGCAAGGAGAAGTCTTGAGTAGATGAAACCCTAACTGGATCTTGATCTTCAAGGGCTTTGTGGTGAGAAATCAATGAGAAATGGGAGGGCAAATTTTGGGGTACAACAGTTGCCCCTGTTCAATCTTCTTGAATCCGAAGAGTTAGATTGGCAAGTTTGCCTTTCGTGACTCGAGGGTAAAAGGAGATTGGACACTAGAGTGCCCGGAAATTTGCACTCGTCAAAGCAATGAATGCGGGAATGGGCTTAGAGATGCCATTTGGAGATGGGCTTAGAGATGCCATCTTGAGAGGGTAACAGAGATCCTGTCGGGGATGGGCTTAGAGATGCCATCTGGAAGGGAACATCAGGAAGGTGTCCAAGCTTTGGACCATCTCTGAACTGGGGGTCTGAACAAGCAATAGATTGACATTCGTTGTTAGGAGGAATCTGTAAACTGTTTTTTCAGAAATTTGGAGAAGAAACCGAACAAGCGATAGGTTAACATCCGTTACTTGGAGAACCCGTAAACTGTTTTCAGAAATCTTGAAGTTTTGAATAAGCAATAGAGAAGCATCTGTTGTTGGGAAGCGTCCGTAAACTGTTTTCAAAGGTTGATAAGAGTCTGAACAAGTTGGTAGATTAACATCCGTTGTTGGGAAGAATCCGTAAACTGTTTTCAGAAGTCTTGAGAAGAATCTTAACAAATGATAGGTTAACATCCGTTACTTGGAGAACCCGTGAACTGTTTTCAGAAGTCTTGGGGTTGAATAAGCAATAGAGCAGCATCCGTTGTTGGGAAGCGTCCGTAAGCTGTTTGCAAAAGTTGCATCTGAACAAGTGATAGATTGACATCCGTTGTTGGGAGGAATCCATAGACTGTTTTCAGAAGTCTTGAGGAGAATCTGAACAAGTGATAGGTTAACATCCGTTACTTGGAGAACCCGTAAACTGTTTTCAGAAATCTTGAATTTGAACAGGAACCGGTATAAGGTTGCTTGATGATGAGTCCGTGTAAAACTGCATCTGAAACTGTTAAGGATAGCTTTCTACTCTTATCCTGAAAAGGACAAAATGTTAGCTAGACACAAAATTATGTTGCATGAAATGTATGATGCAATATATGGGATATCAATGGTATGATATGAATGTAATGAATGTGCATGTAAGCCGATGAGTTGTCTTGCTGGGGATAGATGAATCCTGGATGGCTGAAGATAAAAGCATCGTGACTGCTGCCGGGAAGAATAAATCCTTGGCTGTGATTGGGGAATAAGGAGTTTGGGTTGCATACCAAACCTCTGGGGAATTCCTAATGACTTCTACTGGGGAGTACCAACCTAGTAGACTCCTGCTGGGGATGCAAGACTGAGAATCTTCAGTTTGGCGGGAAGCATCTCTGGCGACTTCACTGGGGAACTCCAGATTTATTCTCCTAAAACTCTGTGGGGAGAAGGTTCATTAGTCTAGCTCCGCTGGGGATTGATAAATTGAAGCTTTAGCTCGGCTGGCGACACTGAAACTTAAACTCTGAGGGAATTGAATTCCGGAGGATTCTCTGGCTGAGGATTTGCAAAGATAATTTACTGCTGGGGAATTTTGATGAACTCTGCTGGGGATAGGAAGAATTTTGGCGAGTGCGATCTTCCGTGGTTGTTAGCTGAGGATAACCCAGTTATAAGGCCTTGTGAGGAATAACTTTGAATAAAACTCGGGAGAGACGTCCGTGCTCTGCAGGGGATAAGCTTCCAGAATCTAATGGGGGCGAGCTTCAAGACTTGCTAGGGATATGGATTCCAAATCTCTCGGGGGCTTCATTTGAAGGGTATCAAGATATCCAACTGCTCCTTTGACCTATCGGTAATCCTCTTTCCCGACTCATAAGAAAATGATTATGTTTCAAATGCATATGCCTATTTAACAAAACATTGGACGTTTCTCAAAATAAAACAAATAGTGCAAGAGAAAAGAAAAGGAAATGACACAAATTTCTGGGAAAAGTATTTGTATTGATTTTCTTTGAGTATATTTGTACAAAGGAGACAATCATCCTAGTAAGAGGATTTTGTCGTAAATATTTGAAAAATTTATACAAAATAAAGATGGCTATGTGAAATAACTCCATGGGATTCCATTCTGCTACAGCCTTCACAACTCTGAATATCTGTCCATTCAATGCTTCGTTTGCCGATGACTGGGTTGATCAGAAACCCGGAACTGGTTGATGAAGAGATTGTTTTTGAAGTGATCCGACGAGACATAGTCATACGCTTTAATTCCCTAACTTTTGCCTGAATCGCCCTTTCGGGTTTTCGATCCACCGGGAAACCCCTTTTTGCCCAAGTCGCCCTTTCGGGTTTTCAACTTGCCGGGTGTACAGATTTTTTTAATTTTTATCCCTAACTTTTGCCTGAACCGCCCTTTCGGGTTTTCGGTTCACCGGGATGCCCATTTTTTCCCAAGCCGCCCTTTCGGGTTTTCGACTTGTCGGGTTATTTTATGCGTAGTATCTTTTGACTATGTCTGCGTTCGCAGGGTGCGGCAAATCATCGCCGTCCATGGTGGTCAGAATCATTGCACCACCAGAAAATATGCTCTTGATCACAAATGGTCCTTCATACGTAGGAGTCCATTTGCCCCTGGGATCACTTTGCGGCAAGATAATCCGCTTGATTACGAGATCTCCGACTTGATACACTTGACGTCTGACTTTCTTATTGAAGGCCTTGATCATCCGTTTTTGATACGTCTGACCATGGCATATAGCAGCAAGTCGCTTTTCGTCGATCAGATTGAGTTGATCAAGTCGAGTCTGCATCCAATCATCTTCATTCAAACCTGCATCCTTCATAATCCTTAGAGAAGGGATCTGGACTTCCATAGGCAAAACAGCTTCCATGCCATAAACCAGAGAAAATGGGGTTGCCCCAGTTGAAGTACGTGTCGTCGTACGGTATCCATGCAGAGCAAACGGTAACATCTCATGCCAGTCCTTGTAAGTGACTGTCATTTTCTGAATGATTTTCTTAATGTTTTTGTTCGCAGCTTCAACAGCACCGTTCATCTTCGGCCGATAGGGAGATGAATTGTGATGATAAATCTTGAACTGTTCGCACAATGCAGTGATCATTGTGTTATTCAGATTTGTACCGTTGTCCATGATGATCCTGTCTAGAACACCATACCGACATATGAGATTTTTCTTGATAAAGCGGGCAACCACATTTTTGGTAACAGAGGCGAAGGAAGCCGCTTCGACCCATTTGGTGAAATAGTCAATGGCAACCAGGATGAAGCGATGTCCGTTGGAAGCCGTGGGCTTGATCTCTCCAATCATATCAATGCCCCACATTGCAAAGGGCCACGGAGCAGTCAGGACGTTGAGAGGAACCGGAGGGATATGAACTTTGTCAGCATAGACTTGACACTTGTGGCAAGTACGGGAATGTTGATGGCAGTCAGCTTCCATGGTAGACCAGTAATAGCCTGCCCTTAGGATCTTCTTAGCCATTGTATGCCCGCTCAAGTGAGTGCCAAATGTGTTGCTGTGTATATCAGTCATGATCAACTCTGCTTCAGCTTTATCTATGCATCGGAGTAATACACAATCATGGCTTCGTTTGTAAAGGATGTCGTTGCTCAGGAAGAATTTGGCAGCAAATTTCCTTAAGAACTTCTTGTCATTTGCGGAAGCTCTTTCGGGATAATCTCTAGTCTCGAGATACCTTTTGATTTCATGGAACCAAGGTTGTTCCACTACTTCTTCGGTATTAATCTCGTGACAATGTGCAGGTTCATCCATTCGCTCGATGGTGATTTGGGGAGCCTCGTTATCCCAGTTGAGTTTAAACATGGAGGACATTGTAGCTAGAGCATCTGCTAGCTGATTCTCTTCTCGCGGAAAATGCTCGAAGGTAATTTGCTCGAAATGAGGTAACAATGTCAAGACATGTTCTTTGTATGGGATAAGATTAGGATGTTTGGTATCCCAGTCTCCTTTTATTTGACTAATAACCAAAGCCGAGTCCCCAAATACGATCAAAGATTTGATCCCCAAGTCTATAGCAGCCTTGAGACCAAAGATGCAAGCTTCATACTCAGCCATGTTGTTCGTGCAGCTGAAGCAAAGTCGGGCCGTGAAAGGCGTGTGACAACCTTCCGGAGAAATGAGTACTGTGCCAATACCGTTTCCAAGCGCATTTGAAGCACCATCAAAGTACAGGGTCCATCGGGATCCCTTTTCGGGTCCGTCATACGGTCCGCCACCTTCAACATTGTCCAAATTCATGATGTCCTCGTCTGGGAAATCAAATCTCATGGGTTGATAGTCTTCGATAGCCTGATGAGCCAGATGGTCAGCTAATACACTCCCTTTTATAGCTTTTTGGGTGGTGTACTGGATGTCATACTCAGTTAAGATCATTTGCCATCTAGCTATCCTTCCAGATAAAGCGGGCTTTTCGAAGATATACTTGATAGGATCCATTTTGGAAATCAACAAGGTAGTATGAGTCAACATATACTGTCTTAGTCGGCGAGCAGCCCATACCAAAGCGCAGCAAGTTTTCTCGAGCAGTGAGTAGCGAGTCTCACAGTCGGTAAACTTTTTGCTAAGGTAATAAATAGCATGCTCTTTTCGACCAGACTCGTCATGCTGGCCCAAAACACACCCCATTGAGTTATCCAAGACGGTTAAGTACATGATCAATGGTCTTCCTTCGATGGGTGGCATCAGAATAGGAGGTTCTAGCAAATACTCCTTGATTCTATCAAAAGCAGCTTGGCAATCGTCGTTCCATTCTACTACCTGATCCTTTTTCAAGAGTTTGAAAATTGGCTCACAGGTAGAAGTCAGATGTGAGATGAATCTGGCAATATAGTTTATGCGCCCCAAGAATCCTCTAACCTCCTTTTCAGTACGGGGAGCAGGCATCTCTTGTATTGCTTTTACTTTTGCCGGATCGACTTCAATGCCTTTGTTGCTTACAATGAATCCCAGGAGTTTACCAGACCTAACTCCAAAAGTGCATTTACTTGGATTCAGCCTGAGCTTGTATTCTTTTAACCTGGAAAACAGCTTTTCCAGATGTTCAAGGTGCTCTTCCTCTGTTTGTGATCGAGCTATCATATCGTCTACGTAAACTTCAATCTCATGATGTATCATATCATGAAATAAAGCTACCATGGCGCGTTGATAAGTTGCCCCTGCGTTCTTCAGCCCGAACGGCATCACCTTGTAACAGAAAGTGCCCTGTTGTGTGACAAAAGTTGTTTTCTCCATATCCTCGGGAGCCATTTTGATTTGATTGTAGCCCGAGAATCCGTCCATGAAGGAAAACACTTTATGCTGAGCTGTATTGTCGATCAAGATGTCAATATGAGGTAGCGAGAAATCATCTTTAGGGCTGGCCCTATTCAAATCCCGGTAGTCCACACACATTTTGACTTTGCCATCTTTCTTCGATACTGGCACGATGTTAGCGACCCATTGAGGATAGGACGTAACAGCCAGAAAGCCAGCATCGAATTGCTTCATTACTTCTACTTTGATCTTTTCGGACATGTCAGGCCTCATTCGGCGAACTTTTTGCTTGATCGGTGGACAGTCTTCTCTTGTGGGGAGACGGTGAACCACGATGTCTGTGTATAGACCCGGCATGTCTTCATAGGACCAGGCGAAGATTTCAACATACTCATTCAACAACTGTACCAAGCGCTCCTTGACTTTTGGTTCCAGATTGGCATCCACTTGCACCTCCTTCCGGTCCTCCTCGGTTCCCAAGTTAACAGTTTCCAATGGCTCTTCATGCGGTAAGATGGCCCTTTCCTCTTGTTGCAGAAGCCTGGCTAGTTCCCCGGGTACTTCACAACCTTCGTCATCTTCATACTCGGCTAGATTGACCAGATCTTCAGAGTTATTGAAAGATACAGCAGGATAGTCACCCATGGAATCCGGAGTGGATGGGTACCTGCATTGGTGAGTGTGGGTGTGTGTAAGGGATAGCCATCCTTAAACAAAAAATGCAAAAGGAAAGAAAATGAACATAAGCAGTTTATCAAATGAAAAACGTCCAATGAATCATTAAACATGGCATATGAATATGAAAAATAATCAAAACCCTTACAAGTAGACCTACATGCCCCGGGCAAGGCAGGAGGTGAAAAGATAATGTACGGATTGTTTTGAAAGTAAATATTACAGACCAAATAGGAAATGTTTAACAGATAAATTACTGATGAATAAAAGTGATGGGGACAAAGTCCTTAGCCTCCCAATTGCTCAATCCTCCTTTGACAGTTGGATAAATCCACTCCTCAATGTTGCTTTCTTTATCCTCATCCTCCAAAGCGTTGATTCCGTAGGGAGAAATTTTGACTGGCGCTCTTTCAATCTTCGCACGGCGCATAGCTTCCTGGCCAGCGGTTGTGAACCCTAATCCAAACTTGTCTGTCTTATGTGGAATGTCAGGTAACTGCCCCCATGCTGAATTTTTCCCTTCCTTTATTGCGGCCCTTGCGTCCTCCAAAGATGCCATCCTGGCCATCTGCCTCGGTGTCTCAGCTGCCAACTTTGCTACTGCTATTTCAGGAAGGACTTCCTCGAAATGCTGAAAAGGTGTCTCAATGAACTCTCCTTCAACCTCCACATACCGGAAAGAATTTAAGTGGATAATCATGTACTCTTCTTCACCATGGACAGTGATGATCTTTCCCTTGACAGGATACTTCAACATCTGATGTAAGGAGGAGGTGACTGCCCCAGCATGGTGTATCCAAGGCCTACCCAGCAAGCAAGAGTATGATGGACGGATGTCCATCACATAGAAAGTGGATTTAAACACCTCGGCGCCTATCTTGATGGGAATTTCAACCTCTCCATGGACCATTCTCTTCTAACCATCGAAAGCTCTGACAACAATATCACTCGGCTTCAATTCCAACCCTTCACAATCTAGTCGGTCCAAGGCCTTCTTAGGCAAAACATTCAGCGACGAACCGGTATCAACCAAAACATGTGCAAGAGTGGTTCCGCGACACTCGATTGAAATATGCAAAGCATCATTGTGGTTTCTGCCTTTAGGGGTTAGGTCGGCATCAGAAAATCCTAGTCCATTGTTCGCAGTCAGGCTAGCCACACAATTTTGAAATTGATCCGCAGAGGTTTCCTGGGGCACATGAGCTGCCTTCAGGAATTTTATCAGGGCTTTAGCGTGCGCTTCTGAGCAAAGTAGCAGTGCCAGCATGGAGATCTTGGAGGGTGTTTTCCCCAACTGTTCCACCACATCGTAATCACTTCTCTTGATTATCCTCAAAATCTCGTCCATTTCCTTCTTGGAGGTTTCCGGGATAACCAAGGGTTGAGCCCTCGTCCTGACGGGCTCATCTTGGATTCCCTTACCTTTGTCAGCAGCGGTAGGAGAGATAGTACTAGGAACAACAACGTCTTCAATCAGAGGAGTTCTAGCAGAGAGTTTTATTGGTGCAGGGATGACTTCGTTAGCTGATGAGGGTCCAAAGACTGCTCTTGGAGGGGAAATCTCTGGAGAAAATATTCTCCCGCTCCTGGTGATTTTGTTGGTGCCCGCAATGTTACTAATGCTGGCTCTTTCATCATCCGAAATTTCTTCAATTACCTCGATTTGCTTGATACCATGGTAGTAGATGTCACCGCCATAGTTCCAAGGTATCGACTTCTCAGAAACATAGGGAACAGGTCCTGGCATTGTTATCTTCAAAGGAATAGATTTTGCAGCTGGTGTAATCTTAACAGGCTTTTTGACGGCCTTGGAAAGATTGGCGTGAATGGTTATGATTGAGACATCTTCAGTATGAACTGGAACAGCAGAAACTTTTTCAAACAAAATTTGTCGACTATCCATAAGGCCTTGGATGCCTTTCTTCAGTAGCGGACAATCAAACGGCAGAGAGTAGCAACAATAGCAGTCTTCTTTACATCCCGGGAAGATCCCGGCCCTTAACAAATTCAACTTAATGGTTAGCGGTGGAGTGGTCAGATCACTGACATCAGCAACATACAAATCTTCTTCAATGGCATTGACATTTCGGCCGTGCTTCGGCATGGGTGCAGATATCACATTAGGCTTCTCTGGAGCGTCAAACTCTACCTCCTTAGCCTCTATCAGGTCTTGGATTTTATGTTTGAGTGCCCAACAATCATTGGTGTCGTGTCCAACACTGTCTGAATGGTAGGCGCATTTAGCATTGGCATGATAATGCGGAGAGGACGTATTCACATTCTTTGGTGCCTCCTTGATGGTGGCAAGATTCAACTTCAATAGATGGGGAAGCACTTGCGCTGGAGTCATATTAATATGGGTGAACTGCCGTTGTGGCTGTTCCACTCGTTGCTGATTTGGTCTGGACTGGTTATAGCGAGGCTGCTCACTCTGAGTGTTTTGAATCATTACGGCCCCCACAGTTGGCCGACGCTCCGTCTTCCCTGCTCTTCTCTGAGAATATACCATAGTTGTCTCTTTCTTAAAAGGTTTCTTCTTAACACTTGCAGCAACACCCTTCTGAATCTTTCCTGACTTGATGCCAGCTTCTATTCTTTCGCCTTTTAAGATCAAATCGGTAAACCCCGCGGAAGAGTTACCAATTAGATGATTGAAAAATGGCCCAGATAGGGTTCCAAGAAACATATCAACGAGTTCACGGTCGGTTAAAGGAGGCTGCACCCTGCCAGCCAAATCCCTCCATTTTTGTGCATATTCTTTGAATCCCTCACTTGTTCCTAGTGACATACCCTGAAGTTGGGTACGTGTAGGAGCAAGGTCAGAATTATACTGGTATTGTTTGTAGAAAGCGGTGGCCAAATCTTCCCAATTTCTGACACTGGTTCCTTCTAGCTGATAAAACCACTCCAACTGAGCTCCCGACAGGCTGTCTTGAAAGAAATGAATCCAGAGGTTTTTATCTGCCGTATAGGGTTGAGTCTTTCTCACGTAGGACCTGAGATGCATTTTTGGACAGGACAGCCCATCATACCTCACAAACACTGGCACTTTGAATTTTGGGGGAATCACAATCCCGACGACCAAACCCAAGTCTTCAAAATCCAAACCCGGTACTCTTTGTAGCTCCATGGCGGCCAACCTGTCTTCTAAACCCTTGTATTTATCATCAGCTGGAGGATATTGCTGGTCAGAATAATCTTCATCCTCTTCAACCTCTTCTTCCTCTGCATCAGACTCGTAAGGCACCGCAACTCCATCTCTTTTACTAGTCCCTTCATCAGAAGTAGGAGGAAATTCAAGCACTCTCCGAGCTTCTCTGTCAAATCTTCTCCCCAAAGTAGCCACCCCAATCCTCTTTTTCTTCTTCTTCACTGGGTCCTTATTCCCCAATTGAGTCTTGATATCCTCCTGGCTTTTAACCAAGGTCATCAGGAGTGCTGGAATTGTGCATTCTGAGCTTGTAGGTCTTTGACTGTTTGCTCGAGATCCATCCTACTGAAATAAACAGCAGACAGATAAGGAAACCTGGAGTGAGACCTGCTTATGCACATGATGAATGGTATGCTGATGTATGCAATGCATTCAAGGATTTAGAACATTCAAAATTGTTTCAGACAAAGAAGAACGCACGTCATATTAATAAGTAGAAATTTGTTAGTACATAAATGCCCCATGGGCCAAATATTACAAAATAAACTTCTTAAGGCAGAAAGACATTGCGCATCCTCTTTGGTGCGATGTAGGTGTTGAGGGCCTCTTGCTCGTGGAGTCGGCGGGTAAGCTCTAGATCCTTCTTTTCACTGGCGTAGTAGCTAGCTTCAAAAGTGTTCCGTTCCTCCTTGAGCTGAATCCAACTTTTCTGCATTTCCTCCCACGATGTAGGCATGTCTGGATGCAGGATGGTGTAGGGAACCTCTCCTTCATTGACGGGCTCTTTAATCACTAGGAGTACATGAGGATAAGGCATCATTAGACTTTGGGCTCGGGCTCGTACCCACTTGAGATAGGGCTCAAGAGGGATGGAGTTCTTGTGTCCCAGAGTCTTGCTATCAACCTTGTTGAGTTTTCCCCAAGCTCTGATGAACCTTTGGCGAAGTCCTTGCGTATCGTTGTCGAAGTCAAAAACTAGGCTAGGAATCAACATATCATGAGGGTCATCCCTCCGTGCATATCCAAATTGCCTCAAAGCTAGGCAAGGGTTGTAGGTGATGCCTCCCCTGATTCCAAGTAAAGGAACATTAGGAAACGCTCCGCAACGATCGACGATGATGACATTTTCTCTGGACCGAGAACACCAATGCACATCAGAGTGAGTAAGAGTCATCAACCGTTGGGACCACCTTGAGCCTTGGTCATTCTTCAAGACAGATTGTGGAAGGTGCGAAATAAACCACCTTGCAAGGATAGGAGTACAGCACATGAGAACACCCCTCTTTCTCATTGTTCGTGTGTAAAATGAGTGAAGGATGTCCCCAAGCAATGTTGGTATTGGATTTCTGGACAAGAAGATTTTGACGGCGTTGACATCTACCAATTGGTCAGGATTTGGGAACAAGACCAACCCATAGATAAGGAGTGCCACAATTTCTTCAAAGGCTTGTAGGTCCAATGAATTCCAACATTCTTGTGGCTTTTCAAACAAGAATTTTGCTAAGAATCCCTTGACGCCGCTTCTGGTTTCCCAATGCCCCTTGATGTCGGATGGTTGTAGATGTAATGCTCGAGCAACATCTTCCGGCTTTGGTTCCTTTTCCGTACCGTTGAAGGGTAGTTGATTAAGGATAGGGATTCTTAGGAGTTGAGAGAACTCCTACAAAGTGGGTACCAACTGATAATCAGGGAAAGTGAAGCAGTGGTGAAGAGGGTCAAAGAACTGGAATAGCACTTTCATCATGTCTTCTTCAATATTGGTGTTGACTAGGCTGAGCAGTCTACCATGTCTTTCACTGAAGGATGAATTTTCCGGAATTCTTGAGGTGAGCTCTTTGAGTTGAGGAGAGATTCTCACAAGGTTGACTTGGATGGTATTTCTGCGAGGAATTTCCATGACCTACAAAACAAGAACAAAGATGAAGATCCAAACCCTTGAAATGGTTAGTAAATGCATATGATGCTTCATGATGTTTATGATGTATGCACAAAACATATGTACAAGCAAATCACACCAAACCCTAGTTTCAGGCTTGCATGGGGTTTCATAGGTGAGTACCCTCTTGAGTGTAGTTGGCTTAAAAACCTGTCCTATTAATAGTAACCGGGTTCTAAGGAGCTCAATATCACGGGATTGTTTTCATCGTTCATCATTTTGGTTTAGCCACTTAACTAGCGACCAAAATATTCCAAGAAAACAACCTTCAATGAGTGTAGTATCGAGTATCTACCAACTTCGGACTGCACCAAAGCCGGTCATCTCACTACCCCTAATAAAAGGCCAAGATGGTCAAGTAAGGTTCTAGGTCATTAGTGCTTAGTGACATCACTCAGCGGCCCCGTACTCTCCTTGATTGAACTCAAGGGTTACCGGTACTCACAAATATGTCGCACTAATATAGCTATTGCTTCGACCGTGTCGGTATACCCCGCACAGTTTCCACAACGTATTGCTATCTATGAATGTTCCCCAAAATCCGGGTGGAGGATTGCAAACCCAAACAATAGAGCCAAGATATAAAGCAATCAATTCAAACAATTAGTCATGCAAGAGGGTGATCTAAGCCCTAAGGTTACTCCACTTTAAAAAGACTCCCCAGCAGAGTCGCCAGTTCTGTGATACGGTGGGAGAACTGAATAGGGTTTTGTGTTTGTTTTCGCAAATGTTTCGGTTGAGCAAGAGTCGCCACCGACTTTTTATTTTATCCTAAGGAAAGGTTTAAAAAGCACAGCAAAAACCTTTGAGATTTTTCTTGGGTTCGGGGAGTAGATTATAGAAAAGGAAGGTATTAGCACCCTTTCTATCCATGGTTATCCATGGGCTCTTAGGTACTTGCTTAGATCAACTTGCCTTGGTTTTCAATTTGTTTGAAATGGTGCTTGATGTGTGGTTTTGAAAATGTTTTGAAAAGATGCCTTGTATAGGCTACCCTTGTAACAATTCTTTACTCGAATGTTTTATAAAAGGTGTTTTGTCTTTAGAAAAATATTTCAAGGTTTTTTGAAAGTTGGTTTTGAAAATAGGCAAGTGTTTTCTTGGCAATTTGACAAGTACTTAAGAGTTATCTACCCTAAAGTTTTCTCAAAGATTTTTGTTATGTTTTAAACCTTTTGACAATTTTGTTCCACCATTGCATTTGGTGGACAATCTTGTCTTAGGAGGTGAAAGGGACGGGCGCGGGTCATCGTTTAGACCATAATTGCAATAGTGTTAAATGTCTTTTGGGAAATTTTTCTTTAAAAGGGACTTGATCATTCATTTAGGCAACATTTTGGGGGACTATGATCATTTGATTGTTTGTTTTACCCAAAGAAATTCAACATGCAATATGGCCCAATTATTTGAAGGCAACAAAGTGGAATACCCTAGGGGTGCAAGTGTGAAATGTGTTGTCCATTTTCATGCTTGTTTATCTTGAGTTATGCCCAACTATTTTGTTCGTTTTATTCGCATACAAACCCTAATTCTAGCATGGTAGGTTTAGAAAGCATTAAAGTGCGAAATTTAAATTCCTATACTATTACAACACAATAATATGGGGAGGGGGGTACAATGTTTCAAATGGGATATATTTAGACAAGAATTTAAACCTAACTATTACATCATTTTCTTTGAATATTTACAAGACAAATAATTTGCACAATTAAATGGAAATTGAAATAGATATGTAAAAATGCAAAAAGAATTTTTATGTGTATGAAAAAAAGAATATTATTTATGTGAAATAAAAAGGGAACTAAAAAGGTATTATTTTTGGAGTATTTTCAAATTTAGGGCCAAACCCTAATTTTTAATCAAAGGGGTATTAATCAATTAATTCATATAATATTTATTATTTACATACAAAAAATAAAATAAAATATTGTATATTTGAAAAAAGGGCATTTTTTAGTATTAAATATTAAAAAATAAAATATGTACATTTTTTGGTATTTTTATCCTAAGCACATTAATATATACCTATATATTCATATTATTTACAAAATATGTATTATATATATTAATTAATAATATTTAATATTTAAATAAAAAAAGTATTTTTCTATAAAATATTTTCAGGAAGTAAAAATAAGATAAAAGTGTATAAAAAATATATTTGTGCTATTTTTGTATTTTTAAACAAAAGGTATATATTTATTCATTTATGTTCAAACTAAAAGAAAAATCAAATAAATACCTAATAAAATCAAAAATGGTGAGAAAAAATATTTTTATATTTTTAATATGCTGAGAAAAAATAAATGAGTCAATTAAAAAAGGAAAAAATCAAAAATCATCAAAAATAAAGCAAATGGGCTCAGGGGGTGTAAAACCAAAAAGGTGGTGCAAAAAGGAAAGTCAACATAAGCCCAGCCCATGAAGACCTTTCTTCAACCTCTGAACAACAATATTCAAAAAACGCGCGCCCTGTTCTTCATCTTCTAACTCATGATTCCTGGCTTATTAATGAAAACTCATAACATGAAAAATGTTCAGCATCAAGAGACGAATCTAACCATATGCAGAACTTGATCTAACTCTCTAAGATGAGGGAGAATTTCTTCTCCCCCAAATCCTAACCTAGATTTTCTGCCATTTTCAAACCTCAAATTCTCACAGCTCAAGTAAAAGAAATGAAAAGTAAAAACATGTACATGTTCAGTGGCATGAGTGGAACATTGTTTATTCACAAACTTAGAGTTAATGATGCTTGATAAGAGAGATAGAAGTTCACCAAGATACTTGTTCAGCTGGAGTTCTATCTGGCAATGAGGGAGCTTTCAGTGCAAGGTGATGATTGGAAAAGCTTCCTTGAGGTCCAGAGATGCTATTCCAATGTTTACTTTGTCTTGAAAGCTTCTGAATCGTGCTAGAGCACTTCACCTGCAAAACAAGAAACTGAAAATGGTGGAAGTGGTTAGAGGGATTACAGGTCGTGTTTCAAGTCATGGTTAGCTTGCATAGATGCTAGGGAATGTGTGTGAACTGGTTTGGGCAAGAGAGCTTGAGGGAAATGGAAGATGGCACTCAAACTGCAGGCCTGACCCTATTTTTGCAGTTTGAAGATGATTCTGAGATTGGGAGTGTTTGAGAGGTGCTAGGGTCGTGCAAAAGCTTGGTTGAGATGTCTTGAGTATGTTTTTCAAGTTCACTTAAGGGTTTGTAAGCTGATATGAGAGTTGGTTTGAGTTATGATGTGTTTCTTACACTTTAAGCAACCCATGGTTACTTTGTGCCTCTAGCCTGTACAGGCCCTCATACTATGCTGCATAATCCCTCCTTGATCAGTGTGATTAACACATAAACTTGTGCCAATTAGATATGGACTGTACTTCTTGGATTTGTAATTGGACATAAAGTGAAACTTTTGCAAAAATGGATATAATGCTTTTTCCAATTTGGGATTAATCCATCATACAATGCTTTAGCTCATGAAACAAGGTCTTAGCACAATGAACATGCATTAAATTATTGAGTGTTGGATGGTTTTAGGACCTGTAATCAAGGGGCATGCTGGTTTGAGAAGTTTGCACAAATTATGAACATGAAAAATAGCCAATTCAAAAGTGAGTTTTTGCCAAATTGTGAAATTCGAATCTCTCAAGTCATGAGGTTGTTTGATGAGTTCTTGGACATTTTGGAAAGCTTGGAATGTGTACTACAATCCATCTTTGAAATGCAAATTGAAATTCCAAGTGGAAGTGTATGGAAAATGGCCTTGAAGTGGGGTAGAAAACCTTGTCAAAATAGGTCAAAAATTCACTAAGTTAAGAATGGTTTAATGCCCTTATTCAAAAATTTGTAACTTGAGATACAAGCCTCAAATGGGAAAACTTTGTGAATCAAAGTTGCAGATTATGCAACAAGCTACAACTTTCATGTTTTGACTTTTGTTTGAATCCAAATGGATCTTGGTGAAAAAGTGGGGCAAAGTTGGGAAAAAATTAGGGTTTTTTATAACTTAGAAAAATTCTAAGTTATGAAAAATTCTAATTTCTAACCCTAATTTTGCATTTTGTGATTTATTGATGAACAAGTTTCATGATTTGGCATGTTTTGATGAAAAATGAATCTTGACTCTTGATTTTGACCAAAAAGTCAAAGTTTGACTTTTCAATATACAGTCAAAATTGATCAATTGACTGGGAAATTCAACTGTCAATCCTGTGTACTTGGGATCTTTTGAGTTTGTTGAGCATGTCAAGATAATTCCATGGGGTCCTTGAGTCCATATATGAGCTTGGTTTGCCATTGGTTGGGTCAAACAGTCAAAAATTGCCTTTGTGCAGTCAAAACCCTAAAAATGACCATTTTGCCCTTTTGGTGATCTGATCAAATTTCTTGTGGAATTGTGATCCAAACTTTACCAAATGGTCCATGTGAGTTTATAATGTTGATGTGGGTCAATTTTCATGAGGTTTGACTGTCAATTGGCCACAGTTGACTTTTTTCCCCAATACAGCTGATTTCTAGGTCAACTGTCTAATTGACTGGGCAAAACTTGGAATCAAGACTTGAAACTTGATATGGATAAACTTGGGAGTCCAATATGGGACAAGAAAGTCATCTTAGGCATTTTAGGTCAAAACATCCTTGTGCAAACACAAACCCTAATTTGGGTCAACAGTGCAAGGAGAAGTCTTGAGCAGATGAAACCCTAACTGGATCTTGATCTTCAAGGGCTTTGTGGTGAGAAATCAATGAGAAATGGGAGGGCAAATTTTGGGGTACAACAGCTTTAATTACCTAACTTTTGCCTGGATCGCCCTTTCGGGTTTTCAATCCACCGGGAAACCTTTTTTTGCCCAAGTCGCCCTTTCGGGTTTTCAACTTGCCGAGTGTACAGATTTTTTTTTGTTTTATCCCTAATTTTTGCCTGAACCGCCCTTTCGGGTTTTCGGTTCACCAGGATGCCCATTTTTGCCCAAGCCACCCTTTCGGGTTTTCGACTTGTCGGGTTGTTTTATGCGTAGTATCTTTTGACTATGTCTGCGTTCGCAGGGTGCGGCAAATCATCGCCGTCCATGGTGGTAAGAATCATCGCACCACCAGAAAATATGCTCTTGATTACAAATGGTCCTTCGTAAGTAGGAGTCCATTTGAACCTGGGATCACTTTGCGGCAAGATAATCCGCTTGATTACGAGATCTACGACTTAATATACTTGACGTCTGACTTTTTTGTTGAAGGCCTTGATCATCCGTTTTTGGTACGTCTGACCATGGCAAACAGCAGCGAGTCATTTCTCGTCGATCAAATCGAGTTGATCAAGTCGGGTCTGAATCCAATCGTCTTCATTCAAACCAGCATCCTTCATAAGCCTTAAAGAAGGAATCTGAACTTCCATGGGCAGGACAACTTCCATGCCATATACCAAAGAAAATGGGGTTGCCCCAGTTGAAGTACGTGCCGTGGTACGGTATCCGTGCAGAGCAAACGGTAACATCTCATGCCAGTCCTTGTAGGTGACTGTCATTTTCTGAATGATCTTCTTGATGTTTTTGTTCGCAGCTTCAACAACACCGTTCATCTTCGGCCGATAGGGAGATGAATTATGATGATAAATCTTGAACTGTTCGCATAGAGCGGTGATCATAGTATTGTTCAGATTTGTACCGTTGTCTGTGATGATCCTGTCGGGGACACCATACCGGCATATGAGATTTTGCTTGATGAAGCGGGCAACCACATTCTTTGTGACAGAGGCAAAGGAAGCTGCTTCGACCCATTTGGTAAAATAGTCAATGGCGACCAGGATGAAGCGATGTCCATTGGATGCCGTGGGCTTGATCTCTCCAATCATGTCAATGCCCCACATTGCGAATGGCCAAGGAGCTGTCAGAATGTTGAGAGGAACAGGAGGAATATGAATCTTGTCAGTGTAGACTTGACATTTATGGCAAGTACGGGAATGTTGATGGTAATCTGCTTCCATGGTAGACCAGTAATAGCCTGCCCTTAGAATCTTCTTAGCCATTGTATGTTCGCTCAAGTGAGTGCCAAATGTACCGATGTGTATCTCAGTCATGATCATCTCTGCTTTAGCTTTGTCTACACATCGGAGTAAAACACAATCGTGGCTGCGTTTATAGAGGATGTCGTTGCTCAGGAAGAACTTGGCAGCAAACTTCCTTAGGAACTTCTTGTCATTTACGGAAGCTCCTTCAGGATACTCTCTAGTCTGGAGATACCTTTTGATTTCATGAAACCAGGGTTGTTCCACTACTTCTTCGGTATTAATCTCATGAAAATGTGCAGGTTCATCCATTCGCTCTATGGTGATTTGGGGAGCCTCGTTATCCCAGTTGAGTTTAAACATGGAAGACATTGTAGCAAGAGCATCTGCTAGCTGATTTTCTTCTCGCGGGAAATGCTCGAAGGTGATTTGCTCGAAATGAGGCAACAATGTCAAGACATGTTCTTTGTATGGGATAAGATTAGGATGTTTGGTGTCCCACTCTCCTTTGATTTGACTGATAACTAAAGCCGAGTCCCCAAATACGATCAAGGATTTGATCCCCAAGTCTATAGCAGCCTTGAGACCAAAGATGCAAGCTTCATATTCAGCCATGTTGTTGGTACAGCTGAAGCAAAGTCGGACCGTGAAAGGTGTGTGGAAACCTTCCGGGGAAATGAGTACCGCACCGATACCGTTTCCAAGTGCATTTGAAGCACCATCAAAGTACAGGGTCCATCGGGATCCATTTTCAGGTCCGTCATACGGTCCGTTACCTTCAACGTTGTCCAAATTCATGATATCCTCGTCTGGGAAGTCGAATCTCATGGATTGATAATCTTCGATAGCTTGATGAGCTAGATGGTCAGCTAGTACACTCCCTTTTATAGCTTTTTGGGTAGTGTACTGGATGTCATACTCAGTTAGGATCATTTGCCATCTAGCGATTCTTCCAGATAAAGCAGGCTTCTCGAAGATATACTTGATAGGATCCATTTTGGAAATCAACAGAGTGGTATGAGTCAACATATACTACCTTAGTCGGCGAGCAGCCCATACCAAAGCGCAACAAGTTTTCTCGAGCAGTGAGTAGCGAGTCTCACAGTCGGTAAACTTTTTGCTAAGGTAATAAATGGCATGCTCTTTTCGACCAGACTCGTCATGCTGGCCCAACACGCACCCCATTGAGTTATCCAAAACGGTCAGATACATGATCAGTGGCCTTCCTTCAATGGGTGGCATCAGAATAGGAGGTTCTAGCAAATACTCCTTGATCTTATCAAAAGCAGCTTGGCAATCGTCGTTCCATTCGACTACCTGATCTTTCTTCAATAATTTGAAAATTGGCTCACAGGTAGACGTCAGATGAGAGATGAATCTGGCAATATAGTTCAAGCGCCCCAAGAACCCTCTAACCTCCTTTTCAGTACGGGGAGCAGGCATTTATTGTATTGCTTTCACCTTCGCTAGATCGACCTCAATGCCTTTGTTGCTGACATAAACCCTAGAAGTTTACCAGACCTGACTCCAAAAGTGCACTTACTTGGATTCAGCCTGAGTTTATATTCCTTCAATCTGGCAAACAGCTTCTGTAAATGTTCAAGGTGTTCCTCCTCTATTTGTGATCGAGCTATCATGTCTTCTACGTAAACTTCGATCTCATGATGTATCATATCATGAAACAAAGCTACCATGGCGCGTTGATAAGTTGCCCCTGCATTCTTCAGTACGAACGGCATCACCTTGTAACAGAAAGTACCCCATTGTGTAACAAAGGTTGTTTTCTCCATGTCCTCAGGGGCCATTTTGATCTGGTTAATGTTATTTTATCATACATAAAACAAATACAAAACATTTTTGCATAAATACATTTTATTGCATATTTTATTATTTTTATTTTTATTTAATTTGCACAATAATTCAATTGGGTTTAATAGTATTTTAGGGTTTATTTTTGTGCAATATCCTCATTCAAAAACTTGTATCCCTCCTCCCATAATAATTGTTGTAATAGTTTAGTTTACTTTACGCAATTTATCGCATTTATACTTATGTAGTAAATTAGGGTTTTGCATGATAAGACCAAAAACAAACAAATAGAATGACCTAATCCAAGACAATTAAAATGCATGTAAAATGACACACATTGCACACAAGCACCCCTTAGGGTTTCACCCACTTGGTTGCCTTAAAATAAATGGCCATGGTATGCATGCAAAGTATCTTGGCAAAACAAAGCAAAACAAACAAATAAGATCATAGTCCCTCGATAACGCTATCAAAAGGTTGCCTAAACAAATGATCTTGGTCCCTCAAAATGCTAAAGATACTTGGCAACATTGCTATCATGGTCATACGATGACCCACGCCCGTCCCGTTTAACATCCAAAGATAGGGTTGTTTACCAAAGCGATGGTAAATCAACAATGTCAAAGGAATAAAAATGCATAGGAAAGACATTTGAGTAGGTAGAATGCTTCTAGTTACTTGATCAATTTGCAAACAATCCTTGATAATTTTCAAACAAACACACACACATTTCAAAACATTTCCAAACAAAACATTGAAACATTTTTCAAAAGACAAACATCTTTGTATACATTCTTACGAACGAGAATCATTACAAAGATTTCCTAAACGATTGCCTCTTTTCAAAATACTTTCAAAACCACACAAAGCACCATTTCAAACAATTTCAAAAGCAAAGCAAGTGATCTAAACAAGTAACTAAGATCCCATGGAAAACCATGGATGAAAAGGGTGCTAGCACCTTCCCTTTTAATAATCTACCCCCCAAACTCAAGAAAACATCTCAAAGGTCTTTCCCGTGCTTTTTTACCTTTCCTTTTGGATAAAAGAAAAGTCGGTGGCGACTCTTGCTAACCGCAACATTTGCAAACACAAACGCAAAACATCAAGTCAATTCTCCCACCGCATCACACACCCTATACTTATCATATATGATAGAAGAAGGAAATTCATGTAAACAAACCACTTCTCGAATAAAACTAATTTCCACTTCTTTCGTCATATAAGCGTGATAAAGTGGCATAAAGTGAGATGCTTTAGTCAACAAGTCCATGACCACTAATATAGTGTCCTTCATGTCGTAACCGAAAAAATAGAGAGTCGCCACCATTAATTTTTATCCTAAGACGAGAATATAACAGAATAACCCTAACTGATGATACAGAGATTATAAGTCTTGGCTCACTTTAGACGAAGGGAAGGTGTTAGGACCCCTTCATCTACCTTGTTCACAAGGATACTAGGGTTTAGGTTTAAGGTTCAAGAATAGGGTTTTAATTTTTAATTAGGGGACTCGCCACAGTTTTAGTCGTATGCATATGTATCCTCTTATGAGGAATTAGAGTCCCAATTCGTAGCTCAAAGTGTTTGGTTGTATTTTTTATGGATTGTGGAAATATTTTGAATTAATCCTTGAACCAATTCTGGGTTGAAAATAGCAGAATCATAGACGCAGTTCGCAGTTAACATAAAATAGATTCACAATCCTTTTTGAAAACATCTTGATTTTTATATGTTAGTAGAAAAATTGTTAGTATTTGGTTGGTTAGCTATTTTAGAGGTGCTATGCAATATGGGAAAATAAAATTGAATGAGAAAAAATGTTTAATGCAATTATAAAAATCAGGATTAGTGTTTTAAAAATAGTTTGATTAATAAATAACCATTTATCCTAATTATTAAAACTACATTATTTTTTAATAAAAATGTCCAATAATTATTTGTTAATATGCAAAATTATTTTAATGTAAAATGCTAAAAATATATGTGGCAATGAAATAAATTAAATAAGTAAATAAGAAATGAATTAAATAAGTAAAAATTAATAAAATTAATAAAATAATTTAATTTAGTTAAAAGGGGGTGCAAAAGTAGAGACTAGGTGTGTATCATGAAAATACTTGGGCCCAAATGTTCTTTTGAACCCAGACAGATCAGGGGGTGCGAATTGACCTTAGGTGGTAAAATTGGAGGGTCTGGAAAGTAAGGGCCCAAGTTTAGATATTGAACTGGGCCCAAAATGCACAGGGGGTGTTGTTTTAACAGGATAGTAAAACTCGGGGCTGTGAATATCAGGGCCTAAATCCATATATTAGATTTGGCCCAAATGCGCAGGGGAAGGTGCAAGATTATATTATCGTAGCAAAAGGAAGAAGTTGGGGTGCTAATAGGAACGAGCTTAGGCCGGTAACCAAATTTGGAGAGGTTTGTTGGGTTCGTGTTTGGGAGAGTGTATGTGTTTTGTGGTGGGGAGCGAGAGGACGTGTCTTTGATCATGATCAAAGGGCATAGATTAAGGGTGTACGATAAGGTGAATGTATGGAATCAAGGAGGAGGTATATTTTCTTTTTCTTTCATTTTCATCAATCTCTCTCTCTTCTCTCTCATATCCTCTCGTCTTCTTCCCAATTCAACCAACAACAATAACACCACAAACCCTAATTGTCGGCCACGGCGATGACTGTACTCAACCCAGAAACGCAACCAAACCCTAAGATCCTCAACTCTATGAACCCAGAAAACCCTCAATGCACAGAAATCCCCAAAAGAATCCTAATCCTATTTCGCAATAATCGAACGAAATAAACAAAATCACAATGATTCAAGAAGTTAAGTGGTCGATCTACCTGGTTTGTAGTGATTCTTTTTGCTTTCTCCTTGATCATGACCTCTAATCCCTTCCTCTCCCTGTTTGCAGATGCGGCGGCGCGATGGAGCGAGAGTCAACAAATCTAGGGTTTCAAATTTTAAACCCATATCCCAAACGAAGAGTGTGGATGTTGTAAAAGATTATAGTTTTTTAGAGTCCTTCTCCTTCTCCTTCTTCTTCAATTTCTTTTCAAATTCTCGATCCCTTTCTTGTAGAAATTAGAGTCCAGATTATAGTTTTTTAGGTTTGATAAGTTAGGAAATATTGTAGAAGATTTCTGAAGGAAATTTAGATAGAGTTGATTTAGGTTTGATTTAGGAATTAGTGTTAGATTTGTAGATTCGTTGTAAATTAGAAGATTCTTAGGGATTTATTCTGTTTGTAAATTTCCCAGATTTGGATTGAGATTTGGATTTGTTGTAAATTGATTTAGAGATTTGATTTGATTCGGTTTTGATGTTTTTCTGGGTTTTGGGCGAAGAAGAACGATAGAGGCCGCCGTGGATGCACATTTAGAATTAGGGTTTCAAACACCTTTGTTGACTTGGTCAACACTTTTCAAATATAAAAAAAAACAATTATAATTTTAATAATAATAATAAAATTTGATGATGTTAATAATAATGATAACGATAATGATTGTAATAAGTGAACAATATCTGATTTTATTATAAATAAATAATAATTATAATCTTAATAAAAATGAATGTTGACTTAGTCAACATTTAAACCCTGGGCTCTAACAACCTCTTAATAGGTTGTACGAAAAATTTACCCTGGGCCCTTGTACAAAAAACGCACCTCTCTTATCCCTAATCGGGCCATAAAAACTGAAATGGGTCAGTCTAAAAAAATGCATCAAAAATAACAAAACTACATCCCCTCCTACTCTTATTATAAATGGGTCAAAAAACCTTAATGGGCCATCAAACTTTGATGGCCCTCTTGAAGCAATACACCCCTCTCTAGATTTTAAACCCCCTATTATATCTAAATAAAATCAATGTGACTAAAAATTCAAAATATTATAACACCAAGACTAAGTAACACGACTCTTAGTCGATGGGGTAAATTTGGGGTATTATAGCTGCCCCTATTTAATTATTCTTCGATTGAAGGGTGCGAGAATACGCAGGTCTCGCACATTTGAATCATAGGGTTATTAAATAATGGAAGACCCCACAATTTGACCAAAGGTTTTCTAGATAGGGATACATTATACAATGTTCCCAAGAGTCCATAAAAATAGGCAAAGATGATAATGTATCATCCTACCAGAGTTTGAACAAAGAGTGTAATTGACCTAGATACGACGATGCAGACAACTCGTCAACACCTAAGAAAGAGATCGTATATTTTTGCGTATTTACCATAACCTAGGAGGTAAATAACACAAGCTTGAAGATAGACTTACTAGCACTTCGAGACTAACATAGTGGATTACATCGCAGTTATTGCATATTCACCACAACCTAAAGGGAAAATAACACAACAGATAATTCACTGACGCTTTGAGACTAACATAATGAACTATATATTTTCGCATACCTACCACAACCTAGGCTTGTGTATTTGTCATGACCTAGAGGATAATAACACAAACCTGATAATTCATTATCGCCTAGAGACTGACACAATGAACTATAGATTTCCGCATACCTACCACAACCTAGGGGATAGATAACGGTGCCAAAAACTTGATCGCAACTTTAAGAGTCTATCGGGTGTATTAATTGCAAGTGCACAGTTTAATTGCGTAGTTTTAAAAGATATCAAACCCACAGGGACTGGTAATCGAATTACTACTATCTAAAGCTATTGTGTAAAGTTAAGGCTAATAAATCTTAGGTTTGGTGTAGATGAAAAATAAGGTTAGACTTAATTGAAATATTTAATAACGGACACCGGTACATAATAGTCTGACTTTGGGAATTCAATCATTCATTGGAATTAGCTTTGAGTATTCAAAAACACTAGTCAGTAGAAACTATCAGTTTAAAAACCTTAATCTCACGCTCTCGTGATTGTTGATTCAGATTATATAATTAAACTTAAATGCTTGCTCTCGCTGTCTCATTTAAAATCCAAAGATATTTTTTGAAAACAAATAGAATCTAATTAATCGTAAATCGCTCTCGCTGTATTTAAAACCAATGTTTGATGACCACTATTCGGTTAAAAACTCACACACTCGTGATTATTGATTTTAGCCTTTGTTTGTCTCTTACTCTCGTAACAAAATAGTTTGTATTAAAAATGGAAATCAAACCAGAAAAGTATTTTTATAAAATGTTTATGCCAATTTATTACCTAACTCCTTCGGTTCGTGACCTTACATACTGATATCAAGGAAATTAGTGGGACATATTATTCGTTACAAACACAGAATAATAACAAACATATATTGATTCAGGCGTGAGTGATAAATAAAGAACATTAATAAAATTAAATTAAAAGAAACATGGAATTAAATAATGAAAACAAAATTTTGCAACTTTTCAAATACTTGTAGCAATCCTCCATAATATGTCGGCAGGATTTGCTTGCGGAAAATTAATTGAATGCAGAACAAAATATTAAACTAAAAACAAAGTTCAGGAGGCTATGAAAAGAAACTAATGTTGCAATAGTTTTCTGGTGTAGAAAACTATTGTTGTTTAGGTGACGATTTTATCTGCTTAAGTTCTAAACAAAGCTCTAAGCTGTTGAAACTGAATAATAGCGTGAAAGAAAAAACAAAAGTGAAAAATAATGTAACAAAACGAGAGAGTGGAGACGAGAGAGAGAGAGAGAGAGAGAGAGAGAGAGAGAGAGAGAGAGAGAGAGAGAGAGAGAGAGAGAGAGAGAGAGAGAGAGAGAGAGAGAGAGAGAGAGAGAGAGAGAGAGAGAGAGAGAGAGAGAGAGAGAGAGAGCTTCTTTGTATAACTGTCCTTCTTTATATTCCTCTTTCGTAACAAAACTGCTTGAGACAATCTAGGAATGTGATATCGTTCTTCTAAAAAATCCGTGTGTGGAGAAAGACCAGGAGGAAATCATGCAGGTTGTTGGCACTGGAGAATCGTGGAGAAATCTTTGTGTGTCAAACAAAACAGAAAATAGATTGTACCGAGTGGCATGCAATGTGTGCCGTGGGGCATACATATTTCCACTTTGTGCCGATCAGAATGGTTTGTATGATGAGGGGTACACAAGTTCAACTTGTGCCGGGCGGAATGGAAGGTATGACGACCGTCACAATCTTCTGATATGAATTCTTCTGCTATTTCTGTTGTTTTTCTGATTTTGAGTCTGTTTCTTTTCCATTTCTTCTTCTTTTCTCATGTAGGCCTTGGATGAAATAATTACCTGAAACAAACTTGAAATGCCAACATAATACAACATAATTGAGATAAAATGATAACTTTATTTATACAAATCGGGTCGAATATGCTATGTATTTTCGCGTTATCATGATGTTGTGTGTTATTTAGTGTTTTTGGTGTTTGGGGACCCTTCGGTATAGGGTGACGACGTTTAGAATTAGAAATAGAGGTGTTGGGGTGTCTGACTAAAAAGGTAGAAACATAGGGGTGGTGAGAGAATGTTGTTACTAGTATTATTTAATTCATTTAAATCTAATTTTAAATAATACTAGTAACAACATTCTCTCATCACCCCTATGTTTCTAACTTTTTACTCAGACATCTCATCACCCCAGCCAGGGGCTTCCGCCCCTTGGACCCCGCGGGGCGCTGCCCCGCACCCCGCCAGGGGCTTCGCCCCTTGGAACCCCGTTTCAATTATTCGTATTCAATTATGCATTGGCTCGACGAGCGTGCACTCCGCACTTCCCTAACTCGTCTCCGAACTTAACGCATAATTGCATCGGCCTTTAGAAATCACATTACTACTAAAATACATTGGTGATACAAAATCGCCAACAGTTGATCTCAAAATATTGTTCGACACGATAAAACCAACCATAAGGATCATGCCAAGAAAAATACAGCACATCTAACCACCACATCATTTCCTCCCTCAGATCCAACTCTCGCCCACATTCGAAAACCCTAACTTGAGCATTACCATCCTCCCCTCGATTGTTGTTGTTCTGCATAATGGAAGCGCGCAACTCCACCATCACTTCATTCAACAATTGTCGATTCTCTGTCCAACTTTCCTACATACGCGTCTCCAAACTCTCAATTCTTTCCATTCTCGTTAGTGGCCTACACCTAAGGAGTGTGCTTTAGATACCAAATTAATAGAACGGTAGACAATGCTAAGATAATGAAGAAATATGGATATTATATTGATGGATGAACTTAGACAAGTCTCTATAGTAGAAAACTATAAATGTGGATGGAGAATAAGCTCCTTGCAAGAATGATAAAACTGTAAAGTAAACTCTCAGTGTGAGAATGAGAAAAGCTCTCACTCTTCATTCCTATTTTCCACTCCAAAACTAGTCTCCTTTTTAACCGATTTACATCATTCTGACCAATCATCAATTCTTTCACACTCTCCACTCTAAGCTAGCCATGTGTACAGTTAGTTACAACTTTATTCCTCCTCCTGACCCCACTATCAACTCTCCAAATACTTCTTTGCCTCTTCCATTTTTACCCTTCCTTTGATACACATGTTTTACTAGCCTATCAGACTCTCAACAATACCTATAACACATTCTCTTCGTTTTGTATTATAAACAAAAATCTTCTTTTAGATTCATTGAATACGTTTCATATTATAAACAAAAATCTTCTTTTAGATTCATTGAATAATTGATGTATTTGATATATATAATTCAAATACTTCAATTATTCAATAAATCTAAACCCTAACAACGGTGGCCATTCAGAACCTCAACCTTCTCATTATTGAGATTACCAATCCTAGTTCCCACTATCTGTTCTTTAGTGAGCTTATTGGCATTACTAATCAATTGCCAAGCATCAATTCGTATGTAATAATTCTCTTTACTCCCAAAAATTTAAACCTATTATGCTTCAGTAAGTACAGGGAAAATATTATATTATTTGAAGAGGAAATTCCATTTTAATGTATAATGACAAACTTTTTTTAGTACAGAATCAGAATATAAATTACAAATAATTTAAATGGCAAACCCCAAGTTATAACCGTGATTGTGATATAGCTATTAGGTAAACAAAATTGATAAACTGGTCAAATAAATTATATAAGCTAGCTTATTTGCTTATCAACGTTATACCGAACACCTGATTCATCCCCAATCATTTCGTATGTATCCTGGTCAAACTGTCCCGGATTGACGTAATGGTATGTCAGGCTGGGAGACACTGGATGTTGCGGGTGTATTAGTAGGTAAGGGTAGAGCCTTCCTAGGACCCTCATTTGACAAGGCGCCGCATAAGGGTAGAGCCTTCATAGGAACCTCATTTGACAAGGCACCGCCACCGCGGGCTTTTCTCTTCAACAGTTCAAGAAGTCGCTGAGCTTCTTTAAGTTCTTCTTCTGCACTTGCTCCATGGCTTTCCCAAGCGTCAATAACTTGCTGTTGGAACTCGATTGCAAGGGCATGGCTGCAATTTCAATATTCGATATTTTAGAAAAACATGAATTTATCCCTTTGAGAAGAAGACATGTATCAGTTGGCAATTAAATTAAACAGGTGAATATAGTAGCACATTATCCAAACAAGAGATAGAAACAAGTTTGCATTTTCCATTCACACAGTGGTTTAACAATCAACTCATTCATAGAAGGTAATAAAACTTAGTTCAGTAAATGATAAGAACTATATGAGAGGTAGACACCGAAAATAAAAGAGTTATGAGCCTAGCATGAATAAGGGCTTATTTGAGGTTATCTACTAGCATAAGCACTAGTAAGACAGTTTGGGAGAGCTTATGGAAACAATTTACGACATGTCCATAAGATGTTTTCAGCTTATTTCCATAAGCTCTCCAAGATATCTTATAACTTATAAAAACAGATTAACTTTATTTTATCTATTCTTATAGAAATAGCTTACATGTAAGCACTTATATGACAAGCAATTATGTTATAAGAATTTAATCAAATTATTTATCCAAACATGGCCTAATTTTTCTTTTGAAAGCAGTCAATCAACATAATGAGGATACAAAAACAGACATCAACAAAAACAACAAAGCCTTATTCCATTAAGTGGGGTCAGCTACATGAATCAACTTTCGCCATAATTTTCTATCAAGGACTATGCTTCTATCCAAATCATTAATCTCGAGATCGATAGTTTTTCTAGGTCTTCCCCTTCCTCTAATTGTTTACCTTCTCTCCATCTGGTCTACCCTCTTTACTACAAAATCTACCGGTCTTCTCTCTACATACCCAAACCACCTAAGTCCATTTTCTCCACTATAGGCGCTACCCTGACACTCTCTAATATTTTCATTTCAAATTTTATCCTGTCGAATCTTACCTTGCATCCACCGCAACATCCCCATCTCTGCTACACTTACTTTATTCTCGTGTTGATTCTTAACCGCCCAACATTTTGTCCCGTACAAAATCGCACCATTCTTTATTTCAGAAATTTGTTAAAGTTGAATGCATGAGAATTCCTCCATCTAGAAGTTTCAATAATTGTTCCAATGGAATCTGGATTGCACAGTAAGAGGTATATGTCCCTAAGTTAAATGCTTAAACTGCTAAAGCTACAGAAAATGAAGTACGTGTATAATTTATGAGAGGTGTAACCAAAACCGATATTTTTCAGAATCAACAGAATAAGAGAAACAGTATCAAGGTATGCATGAAGTCAAACCAATAAAACAATCCATACCTTCCCATCTCACCATAAGCCTTTGAAAGGTTTTGACATGCCTCAATTGTATCAGCGTGATGTGGACCAAGAGAAACATCCATGATATCCTTTGCTACTGCAAACATCTGCGCTGCCGATTGTGGTCTATCCAACTCTAAATATGCTGCCCCTAAATTGTTGTAGATATAACCCACTCCAAAATGTTTGGGACCAAAGCTGTCTTTCAACCTTTCAGCAGCACTTTCCAAATAAGGAATAGCCTGCTTCACCTTACCTGTCAGCAATAATAACCACCCGATTCTTGCAGATACACTTCCTTCCGAGTGCTGCTCTTGTGGTAGCTTCTCAAGCAAAGCTAGTGCCCTCTTCAGCAACGAAATTGCAGTTTCAAACTCGTTCATTGTTTCATAAAGCATCGATATCTCCGAGTACGCCTCAGAAACTTCCACTGGCGTAATTTGTTCTCTTTTGTCAAGAACCCCAAGAGAAATCTCTAAACACCTTTTGCAGTCCGCAAACTTTTCCTGATTACATAAAGCTTTTGCCATTGACACAAGCACAAGAGCTCGATTCTCACTATCCTTCTCAGTCTGATTTACAACATTCCTCAAAGTACCAACAGCCTCATCGTATCTTCCCAAAGCAATCATCATATTAGCAGCATCAACTTCAGCCCGCAACAAATCAGAGTTAAGATTCCAATTCTTCAAAATCCTCTGCGCCAAAACATTCTGCTCCAATGCCTTCTCATGCTCCTCCAACCCACAATACACAATCCCGAGAAGTTTCCTATCATGTGCAACCTCCACAGAATTCATCCCCAATCGTTTGATATGTATCTCCAACGCCTTCAAACAATACGGAAGCGCCTCCGTAAAATTCAATACCGCAACATAAGCTTCCGCTAAGTCGCGGTTTCCTTTACCTAACTCTCCACTATCTTCCTCAAAAGTCATCTCTTTAATCTCCAAACACTTCCTAAGATTCTCCAAAGCCTCTTCCCTCCTCCCCATAGCATTCTTAACATTAGCCAACTCAAATTGAACAGCATGAAGCACAGGCCTAACATCATCAACACAAACACCCTCACCCTCCAACCTACCCAAAACCCTATTAGCCCTATTAAGGAACCCTAAACTATCACTAAACCTATTCAAACCATAATTAACAGACCCCATTAACTGTAAAGTCATAGCAAAAGGCAAAGAGGGTTTGTTATCATTATCAAAAGCTTTCAAAGCTCTGTTAGCAAAGGAAAGAGCTTTTTCAGGATCCTCACCTTCTCGATCAAGTTTAAGCCCAATTTTCAAAGCTGCTAAACCAAGCTCTTTTTCGTTGAACACAACTTCCATGTCACTGAACGCTTTGAGCATTTCTTCGGTAGTTTCCGCGGACTCGAAAGCTTCTTCAAATTGGGATTTTTCGGCGATTTTTCGCTGTCTTGAGGAGATTTGAGAGGGTTTGGGAACGAGGGTGTCCATGGTTCGAAATGGGGTGGAGATGAATTTGTTGGGTTTGGTGAATGGGTTGAAGGGTGCATCACGGAGAGTGGAGTATGAAGATGAACGTCGACGAGCGAGGTGAGAGAAGAACGCGATCGAATTCCAGAGTTTTCTCATGATTCTTTCTCTTTCAGTTTTGGTTGGGTTTCGGTTAAACCTTCGCAAAACCCTCTTCCATGGAGGTAAGGTAAACAATGTAAACGGGTCGTTTTTACTTCTACTATGTATTTTTTTTAAATCAATTGCATGAAATTTCTAAATCTTTCATCATAAATTTCACTAAAAAGGGTATTTAACTAATCGTACGTGATCAGACTTGGACCGTCACGACTGGCTCGGGCAGAATTTGAGTAAGATGGGGTACCTGCAAGACACTCCGATGTTAAAATGAGTGACGGAATGAGCAGGCAAAAAAGGTATAGGTGCGTAATAGATGAATACCTGACCTTCTGGGAACAGAGGATATTTATAGCCCCCAGCGCTGAGCCAAGGTTCCCCGATTGGGCTGACCAGAACTGGCTCAATAAAAGAACTGCCAGGTTCTACGTGCGTAGTGGGGCCCCGCACGTGGTCCCCTTCCTGGTGGTGCTCTGCGAAGAATGAGGAGGGACGAAGACGCGGTCTTTCCGGAGTTTAGAGGATTCGATAACAGTCAGAATGGACAGAATCTGCCCTACGGGGAGGGTGCTCGAGCAGGACTCGAGCTGGAGTTCCATTGGTTGGGGACGCTATGTGTCGCGGGCGATGGCGGGCATCGTGGCTATAGTCTGTGGTCGGGCACGTCGGCGGTGATCCGTGGGTGCGCATTCCTCGAGGAGTCTGTTTGGATTGGACCTTTATCTGCGCTTTGGGTCAGGGTGGGCCCAGTCTAGAACAGGGGCCCCCCAAGTCGTTGCTCCTGGGGCAGGAGTTATGACTTGACTTCAGCTCGCCTTTACCACGGGATCTGATGCCCGGACCAAGATTTTGCTTTTTTGATGCGTGCTCGAGGAGTTTCTCACGGGTTGTGTTCGTGGCGTAATCCTCGTCGACGCGTGCTCGGGGAATTCCTCACGGGCTGTGTTTGTTGGATACACGAGGCAATCCTTAGGAACCGTGACGCCACCCTAGCGACAATAGGGTCATCATTGCCTAGGGGAATAGTTGTCGACGAGGGGAAGTTCGTGGCTCCCCGGGGCGACGTTTCGTATTCCATGTCATCCTTATAAATAAGATTCTTGGGGCCCATAATTTGTTTTTCTTCTTCGCGCTTCTCCTTCTTCCTCTGCTTCCGCCGTTGTTATTTTCTGCAACGCCGTGAGATCACCGCTCCATCCTCCGTTGATTACTCCTATTGCTGTCGTACGTTCATCTTTTCTTCCAAGTAAGTGTTCATTCCTCCTGTTTTTCTTCGTTGTAGGTAGTTTTAACGTTATTTGGATGTTAGAAACCCACATCTTGGAGTAGTGCCCGGTATATTCATGTTTGTGCCCGGTAAACCCATAGTTTTAGATACGTGACTCGCAATGCTGCCTGTGACCTTCATAGTTTTAGGCGCATGATCTATGATACTGCCCGTGATATTGGTAGTTTTAGGCATATGATCTACGATATTTCCTGTCACATTCATAGTTTTGGTCGGCGCACCCATGAGCTGGCCGGGATGTTGACCCCTTAGGAAGTATGTAGGACAACTCGTCGTAGCATCTTAGTGTCGGGCAGGTGAAGTCAGGACCTTGTTCGAGTTATCCATGTTTATCGCCCGGGGTGTTCATGTTATTCTCTTGTTGTTCCCGACGCCTGGTCGAGCTGGGGTGTCCATGTTTGGCTTGTCGCACACTACTTCCCGTCACTGTGGCGAGCATGCTGATTTGCTCTCGAATTTCACTAGTTTCCTGTGCTTTGCAGGTAAATGGCCGACGAACTGGAATCTTCGAGGCAAAATGAAGTCGAGGACCAAAGTACCGAAGAGAACGTGACTTTAGTTGATACCGTCGATGACCCCTCATTGGATTGGGTGGGCGCCAAGCCCCGAGGGATTGCCTCGGCGTACTATCGGCGTAGTCGGCGCGCATATACTGTCGTTGAACACGGCGGTAGTCAGTCGAGTTTCCAGAAGAATTTTGTTGTGACGAGGTCGTCCATCGATGCACGAATCTGCTCGGAGTTCACCGAGTATGGGTTTCCAATGTACGAGATCGTGTTTAGGGATCCCGGTCTTAAGCTCCCTTTCAGTGATTTCCAAGCCGAGGTGTTCTGTCATCTAAACTTGGCCCCTTCGCAGCTTCATCCCAATTCGATCGCCTTCCTTCGGGCGTTCGAGCTGACATGCCGCTTCTTGAGGATCGGGGCGACCATTCCCCTTTTCTTCAGGGTTTTTCACCTGCAGCGTCAGTCTCGAGGAGGCAGGCATAGCTGGGTTTCCCTGAAACAGTCGAAGAGGCTGTTCAGGATGTATATGGATTCGGTCCGGGGCTTCAAGGACAAGTGGTACGTTCTGCAGCCGGTCACCCAGACTGCCTTGGATTCCATGTACGAAGCGGAAACCGCGATAGTTAACGAGGACAGGGAGCCCCTCATGGATGCTGAGGGTCATCCGGCAATGGAGCGCGTATCCAAGTTCCCGTTACATTGGTGCTCGGGTCATTACGACCATGGTACCGGGTACTATCATACGCCCGCGGGAAGCATGAGCGCCGAGGATGAAGAAGCCTATGGTATCCTTTGCAAGTATGTCGACAGCTTCTTCCCTTTCCGGTGGGTCACGAGGGAGGGGGAAGATATTCTTGACGAGGATGGGTACCCGACATTCGAGGCCCGTCCCATCGACACCAAGGCGCTCGTCGAGTGCCAATCTTACGGGCATACCGTAGATCTACTAGGTTTCTTGCTTTTGTTTTGTTGTTTTATTCTATTTTCGTTGTTTTTTGCTTGCTCGCAACTAACCCGAGTTTTGCTCTTCTTTGCAGGCGACATGGCTGAACGAAAGGAGAGGCTTTTGAAACTGACTCAGGACAAGAGAGTAAACAAAAGGCTGGTGCGAGCTCCGCAGGCCACGAGGATGGGCCCTCCGACCAGTTCGGGCGATGCCTCTAGTGGGTCCCCGGGCTCCCCTGACGCTGAGCCGCCCACTGAGCTGATTACGAGAAAGAGAAGTCGGGCAGATAATAGGTCGGAGGTTGGCGACGAGTCTGTAGATGCGAGGGCCTTCAGCTTACCCCCCTGTTTCAAAGAGAAAGATTTCTTTGAGGGGTTTCCCCTGACGGTGAGCAACGACGAGGCCGAGACTATCAGGCGGCTCAACAAAGAAAGCCAGAGAAAACACCTGGCCGCCAGTATGGTCGGGATGGTGAAGATGGCTGAGATGGTCGTTGTCCTTGTCGAGGAAGGGTCGGACTCCTCGAATCGCGTCAGGGAGTTGGAGTCGTAGAAAACTTCCCTCGCTGCCAGCTCTCGTAAGTTAAAGGCGGCCCTCGAGCGATCCGAAGAAATGTTCCGCGAACAGGCCGACCTGCTGGTGGGGGAGAAGGAAAACTCCGGGAAGGTTGTTGAGGAGAGGGATTGCCTTCGACTAGATAAGGAACGCTTAGAGGCCAACAACGAACGTTTGTCTAAGGAAGTCGAGGAGCTGAAAGTTGTTATGCTTCTTGTTGAAGATGAGTCGGAGGAGATAGCCCCTTTGCGGACCCGTTCGGATTTGGTCGCGCGCATCCATCTCCTCGAAAATAGACTGTGTCGGCGCTTTAGCGGATGGGTTTGAGGTCGCGGTCAGCCAGCTCGCCATATTGAATCCGAGCATGAATACCGAGGGAGTGGGTTTCATGTCTCAGATTATTAACGGCCAGGTCGTGCCTCCTCCCGAGTCTCCTGTGGTGGATTCCGGTAGTCCCGGGAACATTTAGCGTGGAGATTCTGGTCGGGCCTGCGTGCCCGCTTATTGGTATTTGTTTTGGGGCCTGCGTGCCCGTGCTTATTTTTGGGGCCTGTGTGCCCGTACATATTTCTTTTGATCGTTGTGCCATAGCCTGTAACTCTGAACATCGCCGGCCTTTTTGGTCGGTTCATTTTTATTCGTTTTGTGTATGAGCTTTTAAATGGATGTTCATTTTAACTTTAAACTTGCTCGTGTCTAAGTTTTATATTGTGACGAAATTTGTCTAAGTTATGTCCTTGAGCCACGCTTGTATTCGACTGTTACTTTGTGGCGAAATTTGCCTAAGTTATGTCCTCGAGTGGAGATCCTTTCGACCCATTTGGTGGTCCAACGTACTTCGAAATGCGTCGGTCGTGCAGAGTGAAGCCCGCCTGTCGGGCGTATGACCCAGATCGGGGTCGTATGCCCGTGGCGTGAACTGCCCATCGCGAGCTGGGTGTTCTGTCATGTGGGTACTTCGACAGTGGAGCTCGATTGAGGTGTCTCTATCGGGCATCGTCGTTCATTCTCGTTTGGCTGAACGGCGATGTGTCGTTTGGGCGTAGATTGGGCCCGTACCTTGGCCTATCTACGTGGTCGAGACATTTCTCTCTGTTGACTAGATGTGGATGTTCGACAGCGAGAGTCCTTAGTGTTTAAGGGTTTTTAGCTATAGTACTGCTTTAGTTTAGCAGCGTTCCAGGGTCGTGGTAATGGTTCTCCGTCTAGCTGCTCGAGGTAGTATGCCCCGGTGCCTGTGGCGTCGTGGACGCGATAGGGCCCTTCGCAGTTCGCGGCCAATTTCCCTTCGCGAGAGTCTTTCTGGTTTCTTCGTAATACCAGGCTGCCGATCTTGAACTCGCATTTGATGACCTTGTCATTGTGACGCAGGGCCACTCATTGTTTTAGAGTGGCCTCGCGCAGGGCTGCCCCTGATCGAATTTCCTCGACCAAGTCGAGCTCGTCCCTGAGTGCTTCGTCGTTCATTTCTTCTTCGAGGGGCATTTATGTCCGCCTGGAGGGTTCCTTGATTTCTACGGGGATGACAGCCTCGGTGTCGTATGTTAGTCGAAAGGGGGTTTCGCCCGTCGTTGAATGGGACGTGGTGCGATAAGCCCATAAGACGTTGTGCAGCTCCTCGACCCACCCTCTTTTAGCTTCGCCAAGCCGGCGTTTGAGTCCTCGCAGGATGACTCTGTTGGCGGCCTCTGCTTGTCCGTTGGTTTGAGGGTGTTCGACCGAGGTGAAATGTTGTTTGGTTCCCAGTTTGGTGACGAAGTTTTGGAATCCGTGGTCGGTGAATTGGGTGCCGTTGTCGGTGACTAGCACTCTCGGGATCCCGAATCTAACGAGGATGTTTATTTTGTAGAAACGGAGGATGTTGTGCAAGGTGATCTTCGTGAGAGCCTCGGCCTCTATCCATTTTGTTGTACCCCAAAATTTGCCCTCCCATATTCTTCAAAGTTTTGACAAGCATCATCTCAATTTGCTCAAGTCTACTCAAGGGTTGCACAGTTCAAACACCCTCCTAAGCCAGTCAAATTAGGGTTTTGATTCTTGCAAGGTAGTTGAGGTTTTCAAGGGCTCAATCAAGTCACATATGCCTATACACATTGTCAAGCATCTACATGCCAAGTTTCAAGGCTCACAAGGTCAAGTTGCACAATCAAAAACCCTAATTGCTTCACAATCAACTGTAGGGGTAAAATGGTCATTTGGCAGTCAAAAGTCAAAAATTTTGGTCAACATCTTATTTTGAAGCCACAATCATCATTTGATCAAGTCTTGATCATGATTCTACAAGAATGGCTCAAAAATCATCAAGATGCAAAAGTTTCCATTTTTGGACAGCTGAAAAGTCAACTGTAACTTGACCAAAGCATAACTTTTTCATGGTTCATCAGAAAAATCTCATTCAATGCTCATTTTGAAGGGGAGGACATTTCCTACAACTCATCTTCACATTCCAAGTCCAAGAAATGCTCTCACAAAAAGTTACCAATTTCAACATTATAGGTCATTTTCAAAAGTCAACAAAAAGGCATTTTAAGTCAAAGACCATAACTTGAGATTGGTAAATTCAAATAACATGGTACCAAAGGCATTGGTTAGAGAACTTCAAGACCTTTCCAAAATGACCAAGAACATGTTCATATGATCAAAATTGAGCAAGATATGCATTGGAGAAGTTGGGAAAGTTTTGTGAAATGGCCAAAGTCAACTATCCTTGAAACTTCAATTTTTGACAAAAGGGCCCACTTTTTTCCACTTGGTTCAGCCTTGTCATGCCACCCACGTGTCCCATGACCCATTAAAATACCAAACATTTATTTTTTCATTTTTATTTAATTTTTATGGATTTAATTCACTTTAATCCATAATAATTCAAATAAAAATAAAAAAAATGAATTAAATGGTATCTTTGAGTTTTGAATGACTTTTATATGTCATGAATCACCTACCAAATTCATGCCAAGCCTATTATGAGCATAAAAATTCAAAATTTCACAAATATGGCAAATGGTTCAATGTTGGTTATGGAGGAAATCAAGAACATAATTGCATAAGCTTAATGACCATTATTCTTATTGATACACTTTACATTACTATATATACAAGCCTTCCCAACCTCATTCAAAAGGAGAACATTACACAAACGGCCAGAGCAAAATCCAAAAAGTGTCAAAAAAAGTGTGAGATCAAAAGGAGTATTGCAAGCATTTTCAGGCCAAAAGGAGAACGTGACTCTCTTCTTTGCCATCCCCTGAAGCTAAAGCAACCCTTGCCACGTCCTAAGGTCCATCATACCGCGCTGTAAGTTATCCCAGGTCCCCCATAATTTCCATAATATTTTTCTTCATGTAATTGTATGCAGGCTTGCTAGTGCGTTCCACCATGCGCTTCAACCAACAACGCGCCATGTGTCTCTCAGCATACATCCAATGGCCAGGAGATGAAGAGCATGGTACCCCCTAGTCAACAAGCGTGTGGTCAATCCCCAAGGTCAACGAGACTTGCTTCTTAATGGGCCTGAATTCCAGAATCAAACCTCCAATCTGGCCCAAAACCCCCCTTGGGTTTGCAATTTTTATTTTTTTATATTTTGTTTGTCTTATTTTATTTTTTCCCTTTTATTAACTATTAACATAATTAATTTTTTCTATAAAAAAATCAAAAAAAGAACTAACATTATTATTATTATTAATTTCATGTTATTTTTGTAAATAAATACTAATAAATTGAATTAGTTTTAATTAGGCAACTTTACCCTTTTTTTTTCTTAATAACTAAAATAAATTTAGAATTAGGTTTTTATTAACTTTTAATTTTAATTCCTTTTATTTTATTTCATTAAAAACACAAAAATACAAAAATATGTTCTTTTAATAAATTAATTAATTAGTTATTAGTTTTAATTTCATTTAATCACAAAAAAGACAAAAAAAATCAATTCTTTTCTTAAAAGGGTCAAAACCCTTAGGACGTTCCAATTAAATTCTCGCGCGCATTTATTTATTTTTATTATTTATGTAACTGTCTCCAGATATGTAATAGTTAAATAGGAATTTTACCGCTTTATTTAATTTCTCGCAATTTATTTTACAAAACGGGTCTTTGTTTTTTTGGCGATGTATAGACCCGCGCCTTGTAATAGTTAGATTTATCTTTCCGCAATTTATTTTCCGCACTCCTAACTGTTAACAATGCATGAAAGAATGTATGAAAAAATAAAATTAATCTGTAGCTCACAAATAACATGTACAAAGACAAACATTAACTGAATACAACACACAAAGCACATGCCACTCCTAGGGTACGCCTCACTGGTTGCCTCGAACGTGGTCATCAAGTATAGGGTGTCTTAGAGGTCGCCCTTTGTCTAAAGATCCAGTTGCCTCGAAACGGTTGCCTCGGATAAAAGGATCTAGGACATTAGGGTTACCACTAAGGTGTCCTACCATTGCTTTGGTGACCACATTGTCCCTTAATCGAATTGACCCGAACACCTCCAACGATGGTGCTACCTACCTCTCAATGGTGGGATAGAACTATCTAAAGGACTCTTACACAGCTTAATTCCTTAGAGTAGGTAGATTCTCATAGGTACTTGCTCTTTTCAAAACAAACAAAAATACTTTTCGCACTCACACTTTCTAAAAGTTTTCAAACAAATTTTTCATACACTCTTGAAGACAGATACAAGAGTTACTTAGAAATTTTTCAAACGAAACTTTTTCAAAACCCACACACACTTGAAAAGCAAACAAATTTTTGAAAACATAAGAGCAAGTACCTAAGAGCCCGTGGATAACCACGGATAGAAAGGGTGCTAACACCTTCCCTTTCTATAAATCTACCTCCCGAACCGAGAAACATATCAAATAAGGAATTTTGCTGTGCTTTTGTCCTTTCCATGTTGAAGAACATAAAAGATGGTGGCGACTCTTGCTTACCGCGACATTTCGCGAAACCAGCTAAAAAACAGTCAGTTCTCATTCCCACCGATCACAGAACTGGCGACTCTGCTGGGGATACTATTTATAAGTGAGGTGTACCTTAGGATTAGATCATACTTATGTTTTCAATTGCCTTGCTTTGATTGCTTTATATTTGTGGGCTTTGCATCGGAGTTTCATAGATCCTAACCCGGATCTGGGGATACCCTTTTAGGTAGCATAAGCTGTGAGGGACCTGTCCGGCGTAGACCGACACGGGTGAAGCAGTGGCTACGTTGGTGTGACACCTTGGTTTGTACCGATATCCCTTGTGTTGCAACGAGGAGAATATGGGTCTTCTGAGGAGTCATTAAGCACCAACCGACCTTAGAACCCTAATGTGACCCAACTTGGCCATAGAACAGTAACAGTATGCTACACCCATTAAGGCTAAACTCTCGCGATGGTTCTGGCCGTAAGAAAAGATTGCGACGCTGGAGTTATGACCGATTGAGGGTAGTCAGTGATATTGGGATCCTCTAGAACCCGGTTACTTTTGATAGGACAGGTCTTAACCAACGAAACTGAAAGAGGGTAGTACCCAAACTTCATGCTGGCCTAAAATCTAAGGGCTCTGTTGTGTGACTTAAAACTTGGACTACTTGCATGCTTGTTATCTGACACATGAGTTTCTTGCAGGTTTTGTTCACAGTCCTCAATCTGGACTCATAACAGGGTTTACCTACATTACTCCACGCATAGCATAACATCATACCATCATACCATTGCATATATCCTGCATAAGGACTAATCCATTTCAAGGATCTCAAGGGATTGTGATGCAGGTCATGATGGACCAACTGTCTAGCAAGGGGCAAAGAGGATTTATTTTCCTCTAGCCAAGGTTGATAACTTGAGTCAGGGGTTATGACCCACTCGATATGGTGAGCCTTTCCTCTTGAAGAAGGACTCTCAATAACATGAAGCTCCTTCAATCAAGCAACCGGATTCAAATTCTAACAATTTTCTTGTTTACCCCGCGAGATCCTTGAAAGCATTGCATGCATACATACATATCATTGCATTGCAGGTACCCTTTTGACAGGTCACTTACCTTCTTCGCTGTTTATTTCAGCAATGGCTTCCCAACAAGACAATCAGGATCTTTATGCTCAAGAGACTCGGTTCAAGGCAATCCTCCTAAACCTATCCAAGGGGCAGGAAGAGCTGAGAACACTCCTCATGGGGACTTTGGTCAGGAACAGTCCTGAAGACGATAGGGACGAACGACTGAAACGTCTACGAGCTGCGGTGGATACAATGAGAACCCAGATGCTGGGGCAAACGGCTCTTGTCCAAGACTTATCTCAAAAACAAGGAGAGCTCAGGGTTCTCATCAACCAACTGCTTCGGGATAACCAACTGGGGCAAACATCTAAGGTTGAAGAGCAAGCCATCATTCAACCACCTGTAGTGCAAGAAGACAAGGGAAAAGCTCCTCAGTTTGCTTCAGGGTCACAAGCCCAGCATCAACCTCACCAGCGTCAACAGGGTAATCAGCGTAAGCGAAATACGTCTGGAAGACATTTCTTGGAGACTGGTATACCATCATCACTGATACTGAGACACTTGTTGGAGGTCAAGCTGATTGCTTTAAAAGATCCTCCTAAGAATCTCAACATAACCTCCCTGAAGTACAATCCTGATGAAAGGTGTGCCTACCATTCTGAAAGTCCTGGACATGACACTGACGACTGTTGGAACTTGAGGAACAAGATCCAGGACTTGATCGACGAAAGGATGCTGGAGTTCATGCCGGGTGGCAAAATGAAAATCTTCTGCTGAGAATCTTCCATCTGAGATGACTAGTGCAAACTAAGAAACTTTTGTTCATTCGAATGTTCAAGTTGTATTTTTCTTTGATTGTTTAAACATCTTATTCATATCAAACATTGTTATTTCATTAATGCATTACACATGTCTGTTTTGAAGTAATTATTTCGTATTCACTATATTGCAAATTACTTTCATATTTTTGTGTGATGATCAACGCTCGGTTAATAATTCTAAGCCTCTTGAGGGAGGATGACGAAAACGATACCTGATATTTACAGTATGCTTTTGGACAGACCCTGCTGATGAGGTACAGGCATTGTTTCAATTCCTAAACACTGGAGTTATAAGGAAGATCATCCCTCGTCAACCCCTTTGAGCCAAAGAAGTAGGAGTTTTTCTTTTCGAAAATTAAAACCCTTAATCATAACCTGGGGCAGGGTAGTCTTCTCAGTTGATCCAGGTGCACAATGAATGGCATCAAAGGAGTCCTTCCGAAACAAAGACAGTGATGGTTCCGAATAATCATAAAGACAGGCAGTCGTTATCTCTCAAAAAATAAAAAACCCAATAAGTCAAAACCTATGAAGGAGACTTACAAAACTGGGGCATCCCGCTGACTGTAATCAAAAAAGAAACAGTTCAGGCAAAAATAGAGATAACAAAATCAAAAAGAAAGAGGTCCTACAAACCCTCAACAAAAAAAGGGGGAATGACTGCCTACTCAAAATAAATTGTCAAATACCCGAACCATCACTGGTATATCAAAGCAAAGACTCAAACAAGGTCTAACGCACGATCAGCTGAGTTTAGGTTTGAAGAACATCACGAAGAGCGGGTGGGTACAGATAAATTTGAGCCTTTATCCTTTGTTTCTTAAAACCGTGAACCAGGCCACGTTATAACCCTCAAAAGTCCTAGCTGAAGCATGGGTTAATTCGACAGCATACTGTTACGAAAGGTATCCTGACTCCTTAGGGCTTGCGGTAAAATAACGAGTTGACATCACAGTTTACAAAATTCACTTGTTTTTACTAAAAAGGATGCATTTTCAAAAATTTCGAGACAGACATAAGCTTTGCATTTTTAATATAACATTGCTTGCATATGACTATTTGTTTGAACAGCATAGAAGTTCGCACGACGAATGTCTAATGAACAAAAGCACTTCCAACCAAGGGGCAGACACGATCATTGTTCATCATCTGGGGCAGTTAGGTCAAGATTCGAAGAATCTCTCAAAAGGCCAACCAACTTGGGCTAAATCTCCATCTGGATCACTTGGGGCATTGGACGATCAAACGAAGATCTTCTGGTGGCATGGTAACACTGCACTTCTGACAGGGGAAACTCCCTACATTCGGAGAGCGTGGACATAGTCGAAAAAATACTACGCACAATCCAAGACCCGCTAGGTTAACACACCTAGGCAAAAATAAGGGCTTCCTAGCGAACCAAAAGGGTTCGGGCAAAAATAAGGGATGAAATGAAAAAAATCTGTACACCCGGCAAGTCGAAAACCTGAAAAGGCGGCTTGGGCAAAAATGGGTATCCCGATGGACTGAAAACCCGAGAGGGCGGTCCAGGAAAAAGTTAGGGATCAAAAGCGTACGACTATGTCCCGTCATCTCGTCACTTGCCTACCAGAAGAGGATTTGTCGATCGGCAGTTATCAAGCACCTCCACAAGGTATCTTCTTCTCCCACATCAGAAACAGGGGCAATAATGAGTTGTCCGAGCGATCTAGTTGCGCTGTCCACCAAGGTACCAAGGTAGGTTCGGCTGAAGAACGTAACCAAGTTACCTTCACTCCCCGCAGAGTAAGACAAGATTCAGCAGTACTCTCCTCGAGCAGAGTTGGTCTCCCGTCAGTCCTAACAAGGCACAGTATTCTCCAGCAAGTCAGCGATACTCTCCCCAAGCAGAGTTAGCCTATAGTCATCCTTAAGGAAGTTGGATATCCCCGGAAGATCTCAATATTCCCCAGCGGAGTATGCATATATTCCTAAGCAAGCATCCCCGGCAATCTTGATATAAGATTGTTCCCCGGCGGAATACCAGACATCCCAGTGGAGCCATTCCCCAGTCCAATCTGAAAAGTTTCCCCAGGAGAGTTCAATCAATCTCCCCAGTAGATTCAGGAAGCTTATCCCCAGTAGATTCTTGAAGCTTATCACCTGGAGAGTACGAACGCGCCTCCCCGGTTTTATTCAAAGGTTATTCCCCACCAGAGCTTATAATTGGGTTATCCTCAGCTAATTACCACGGAAAGATCGTCCTCGGTGAAGTTCTTCCTACCCCCAGTGGAGTTCATCAAATCTTCCAACATAACTTATCAACGGAAACCCCAGCGGAGTTCTCATCAAAACCTCAGCGAAATATCTCTTCCCACGGAGTAATTCCCCGCAGAGTAATCTCTCCAACAAGTTTATTCCCCCAACGGAGTCATCTTCTCATACCGGTCTGTTCTTGCAACCATCATCCCCAGCGGAAACGAAGAACTCAACTCTTCAACATCAGCCCAGGATTTAACTCCTGGAAGTAGTCAAGGATTTATTTTCCTAGACGAAAATACATTCATCACATTATCATACACCATGATACATGCATACATGCATCAGATCACACATACAATCTCATTTATTTTTGAGAACATCATGACATCATGCATTTCATACATCATGACATTGCATACAACTGATGTTTTGCCTTTTCAGGAAAGAGGTCAATCCAAAGATGATTACTATCAACTGTCGCAATTCTAGATTCGATACCTGTACCTAGCCAGGGCATATCTGTGAGCGATTGATTATGGATTTGATATCTGTATCTAGACAGGGCATATCTACATTAAAGAGATCAAAGAGATAGCTTGGAAATGCTCCAGATATGGATGTTGTTCTTTTGCTTATTCAAGACTCCTTCTAGAGATAGTTCAGATGTGACCCAGGCATGGCGACGTTCTGATACTTATTCCAGATTTCCTTTCAGAGATAGCTTGGAAATGCTCCAGATATGGATGCTGTTCTTTTGCTTATTCAAGACTCCTTCTAGAGATAGTTCAGATGTGACCCAGGCATGGCGACGTTCTGATACTTATTCCAGATTTCCTTTCAGAGATAGCTTGGAAATGCTCCAGATATGGATGTTGTTTCTTTTGCTTATTCAAGACTCCTTCTAGAGATAGTTCAGATGTGACCCAGGCATGGCGATGTTCTGATACTTATTCCAGATTTCCTTTCAGAGATAGCTTGGAAATGCTCCAGATATGGATGTTGTTCTTTTGCTTATTCAAGACTCCTTCTAGAGATAGTTCAGATGTGACCCAGGCATGGCGACGTTCTGATACTTATTCCAGATTTCCTTTCAGAGATAGCTTGGAAATGCTCCAGATATGGATGCTGTTCTTTTGCTTATTCAAGACTCCTTCTAGAGATAGTTCAGATGTGACCCAGGCATGGCGACGTTCTGATACTTATTCCAGATTTCCTTTCAGAGATAGCTTGGAAATGCTCCAGATATGGATGCTGTTCTTTTGCTTATTCAAGACTCCTTCTAGAGATAGTTCAGATGTGACCCAGGCATGGCGACATTCTGATACTTATTCAGATTTCCTTTGAAATATAGCTCAGAGATGCTCCTGACCCGGACACTATTCTGCTGCTTATTCAGATCCCAACTTCTCTAAGACAACTTAGAGATGCTCCAACCACGGATGCCGTTCTATTGTTTAGTCCAGAGACAGTCCAGATACGGTCCAGATTTGGATGACATTCTACCACTCATTCAGGTGCAGTATGGATATACCCAAGACACGACGGTCATTCTACTACTCGTTCAGACGTCAGTAAATTTGATACAGACTAGATATGCTCCAGACACAGAAGCTATTCTATTTCTTACTCAGATTCAACCATCCATTACAGTTCCAAATGGCATCTATAAGCCCATTCCCGACAAGGTTATGTCACACTTCCAGATGGAATATATAAGCCCATCCTCCTATCCACCATCTCTCCAAATGGCATCTGTAAGCCCATTCCCGCTATCACATTGCTGATACTCCACTATGTGAGTGCAAATTTATGGGCACTCTAGTGTTCAATCATCTTCCACTCTCGGATCACGAAAGGCACGCAAGCCAATCTACATCCTCAGGTCTAAGAAGATTGAACAGGGGAAACTGTTGTACCCCAAAATTTGCCCTCCCATATTCTTCAAAGTTTTGACAAGCATCATCTCAATTTGCTCAAGTCTACTCAAGGGTTGCACAGTTCAAACACCCTCCTAAGCCAGTCAAATTAGGGTTTTGGTTCTTGCAAGGTAGTTGAGGTTTTCAAGGTCTCAATCAAGTCACATATGCCTATACACATTGTCAAGCATCTACATGCCAAGTTTCAAGGCTCACAAGGTCAAGTTGCACAGTCAAAAACCCTAATTGCTTCACAATCAACTATAGGGGTAAAATGGTCATTTGGCAGTCAAAAGTCAAAAAATTTGGTCAACATCTTATTTTGAAGCCACAATCATCATTTGATCAAGTCTTGATCATGATTCTACAAGAATGGCTCAAAAATCATCAAGATGCAAAAGTTTCCATTTTTGGACAGCTGAAAAGTCAACTGTAACTTGACCAAAGCATAAATTTTTCATGGTTCATCAGAAAAATCCCATCCAATGCTCATTTTGAAGGGGAGGACATTTCCTACAACTCATATTCACATTCCAAGTCCAATAAATGCTCTCACAAAAAGTTACCAATTTCAACATTATAGGTCATTTGCAAAAGTCAACAAAAAGGCATTTTAAGTCAAAGACCATAACTTGAGATTGGTAAGTTCAAATAACATGGGACCAAAGGCATTTGTTAGAGAACTTCAAGACCTTTCCAAAATGACCAAGAACATGTTCATATGATCAAAATTGAGCAAGATATGCATTGGAGAAGTTGGGAAAGTTTTGTGAAATGGCCAAAGTCAACTATCCTTGAAACTTCAATTTTTGACAAAAGGGCCCACTTTTTTCCACTTGGTTCAGCCTTGTCATGCCACCCACGTGTCCCATGACCCATTAAAATACCAAACATTTATTTTTTTCATTTTTATTTAATTTTTATGGATTTAATTCACTTTAATCCATAATAATTCAAATAAAAATAAAAAAAAATGAATTAAATGGTATCTTTGAGTTTTGAATGACTTTTATATGTCATGAATCACCTACCAAATTCATGCCAAGCCTATTATGAGCATAAAAATTCAAAATTTCACAAATATGGCAAATGGTTCAATGTTGGTTATGGAGGAAATCAAGAACATAATTGCATAAGCTTAATGACCATTATTCTTATTGATGCACTTTACATTACTATATATACAAGCCTTCCCAACCTCATTCAAAAGGAGAACATTACACAAACGGCCAGAGCAAAATCCAAAAAGTGTCAAAAAAAAGTGTGAGATCAAAAGGAGTATTGCAAGCATTTTCAGGCCAAAAGGAGAACGTGACTCTCTTCTTTGCCATCCCCTGAAGCTAAAGCAACCTTTGCCACGTCCTAAGGTCCATCATACCGCGCTGTAAGTTATCCCAGGTCCCCCATAATTTCCATAATATTTTTCTTCATGTAATTGTATGCAGGCTTGCTAGTGCGTTCCACCATGCGCTTCAACCAGCAACGCGCCATGTGTCTCTCAGCATACATCCAATGGCCAGGAGATGAAGAGAATGGTACCCCCTAGTCAACAAGCGTGTGGTCAATCCCCAAGGTCAACGAGACTTGCTTCTTAATGGGCCTGAATTCCAGAATCAAACCTCCAATCTGGCCCAAAACCCCCCTTGGGTTTGCAATTTTTATTTTTTTATATTTTGTTTGTCTTATTTTATTTTTTCCCTTTTATTAACTATTAACATAATTAATTTTTTCTATAAAAAAATCAAAAAAAGAACTAACATTATTATTATTATTAATTTCATGTTATTTTTGTAAATAAATACTAATAAATTGAATTAGTTTTAATTAGGCAACTTTACCCTTTTTTTTCTTAATAACTAAAATAAATTTAGAATTAGGTTTTTATTAACTTTTAATTTTAATTCCTTTTATTTTATTTCATTAAAAACACAAAAATACAAAAATATGTTCTTTTAATAAATTAATTAATTAGTTATTAGTTTTAATTTCATTTAATCACAAAAAAGACAAAAAAAATCAATTCTTTTCTTAAAAGGGTCAAAACCCTTAGGACGTTCCAATTTAATTCTCGCGCGCATTTATTTATTTTGATTATTTATGTAACTGTCTCCAGATATGTAATAGTTAAATAGGAATTTTACCGCTTTATTTAATTTCTCGCACTTTATTTTACAAAACGGGTCTTTGTTTTTTTGGCGATGTATAGACCCGCGCCTTGTAATAGTTAGATTTATCTTTCCGCAATTTATTTTCCGCACTCCTAACTGTTAACAATGCATGAAAGAATGTATGAAAAAATAAAATTAATCCGTAGCTCACAAATAACATGTACAAAGACAAACATTAACTGAATACAACACACAAAGCACATGCCACTCCTAGGGTACGCCTCACTGGTTGCCTCGAACGTGGTCATCAAGTATAGGGTGTCTTAGAGGTCGCCCTTTGTCTAAAGATCCAGTTTCCTCGAAACGGTTGCCTCAGATAAAAGGATCTAGGACATTAGGGTTACCACTAAGGTGTCCTACCATTGCTTTGGTAACCACATTGTCCCTTAATCGAATTGACCCGAACACCTCCAACGATGGTGCTACCTACCTCTCAATGGTGGGATAGCACTATCTAAAGGACTCTTACACAGCTTAATTCCTTAGATTAGGTAGATTCTCATAGGTACTTGCTCTTTTCAAAACAAACAAAAATACTTTTCGCACTCACACTTTCTAAAAGTTTTCAAACAAATTTTTCATACACTCTTGAGGACAGATACAAGAGTTACTTAGAAATTTTTCAAATGAAACTTTTTCAAAACCCACACACACTTGAAAAGCAAACAAATTTTTGAAAACATAAGAGCAAGTACCTAAGAGCCCGTGGATAACCACGGATAGAAAGGGTGCTAACACCTTCCCTTTCTATAAATCTACCTCCCGAACCGAGAAACATCTCGAATAAGGAATTTTGCTGTGCTTTTGTCCTTTCCATGTTGGAGAACATAAAAGACGGTGGCGACTCTTGCTTACCGCGACATTTCGCGAAACCAGCTAAAAAACAGTCAGTTCTCATTCCCACCGATCACACATTTCGTGAAGTAATCCACAGCCACAATAAGGAACTTGTTTTGGTAAGTCCCTTGCGCGAATGGTCCGAGGATATTCATCCCCCACCACGCAAACGGCCACGGGGACGACAATATGCTCAGCTCGTGAGGGGGGCGAGATGCATGTCGGCGTGCTTTTGGAACTTGTCACACTTCTTAACGTGTTCTTTGGCGTCCTGCTGCATCATCGGCCAATAGTACCCCGCTCGCAGGGCTTTCCTCGCCAGGGATTTTCCGCCCATGTGCTGGGCGTTAATTCCTTTGTGTATCTCCCGTAATACCTCGGGGACTGTGGATTCGTCGATGCATTTCAGGAGGGGAATGGAGAACCTCCTACAGTATAGTTTATGCTCGAGCACCACATAGGAGCATGCTCGTCGTTTCATTGTGGTCGCTTCTGTCTGGTCCGAAGGGAGCTCGCCCTTTGTCAGAAAATTGTACATCGGGGTCATCCAGCACGAGGTGTCTCCGATGGCGTGCACCTCGACTAGGGTCGAGGTCCTTTCTATGCTTGGGCGTGACATGGATTCTTGTATGACGGATTTGTTTCCGCCCTTCTTTCTTGTGCTTGCGAGCTTGGACAGTATGTCTGCCCTTGTGTTTCGCTCGCGCGGGACGTGTGATATTTCTGCTCGGTCGAACTTCTTCATGTGTTACTTGACTAAGTTTAGGTATTCAACGAGGTTGTCGTTTTTAGCTTGGTAACTCCCTTGGACTTGGGAAGCAACGAGTTAAGAGTCCGTGAAAATTTGTACCTCGCGGGCTCCTAGGTCCTCGACTAACCTTAGTCCTGCGAGTAGGGCCTCGTACTCTGCTTGGTTGTTCGAAGTCGGGAAGGAGAGGGTTAACGAGTGCTCGATTACTACGCCCTCCTCATTTTCTAGGAGGATCCCTGCGCCGCTTCCGGACGAGCTGGAAGCTCCATCAACGAAGATGGTCCATTTGTGCTCTTTCCCTGCGGGCGGGTCGTGAGCAGTCATTTCCGCGACGAAGTCGGCCAGGGCTTATGCCTTTAGAGATTTCCTGCTCTCGTATTGAATGTCAAACTCGGAGAGTTCCAAGGACCGTTTCAACATTCGGCCCGCCATGTCAGGTCGACCTAAGAGTTGTTTTGCCGATTGGCCGGTTCGCACTATGACTGTCTGGGCCAGAAAATAGTGTTTGAGTCTCCTCGCTGCATTGACGAGGGCTAGAGATACTTTTTCTATCTGTTGGTATCTGCTCTCAGGTCCTTGTAGGGCTTTGCTCTTGAAATAAACGGGTTTCTGCCCGTCGGTAGTCTCGCGAATGAGAGCCACACTGATGGCTTCGTTCGAGACGGCCAAGTATAGGAATAAAGGCTCCCCGTCGACTGGTCGAGACAGTATGGGCGGTTGGGATAGACTTTGTTTTAGGTGGCGCAGTGCCCGTTCACATTCCTCGGTCCATTCGAAGGCTGCTTCTTTGCGAAGGAGTTTGAAGAAGGGGAGGGCGTGCTGAGCGGATCTTGCGACGAAGCGGGATAGCGAGGTGAGCATATCGTTCATGACTTGTATTGATTTCTTCGACGTAGGTGTCGGGAGGTCGGAGAAGGCTCGACACTTGTCGGGATTGGTTTCAATTCCTCGTTCTGTTAGATAAAACCCAAAGAATTTCCCCGCCTTGACTCTGAACATGCACTTTTCGGGGTTGAACCTCATCTTACATTGTCTTGCTTGGGCGAAGACTGCTTTGAGGTGGGCTGCGTGATCGGTGTCTGCTCGGGACTTGACGATCATGTCGTCCATGTAAACCTTGAGCATGTCTCCGATTTGTTTGTGGAACACTCTGTTCATCATATGTTGGTAAGTTTCCCCTGCGTTCTTTAGTCCAAGGCATTACATTGTAGTAATAGTTGCCTGAGCTGGTCATGAAGATAGTGCAATGCTTGTCGCCCATGGCCATTGGGATTTGGTTATAGCCTGAATAGGCATCCATGAACGACAGTATTTTGTAACCGGTTGAGTTGTCAACCAGCATATCTATGTTCGGTAAAGGAAAAGCATCCTTCGGGCATGCCCGATTGAGATCCGTATAATCAACACACATCCACCATTTTCCATTATTCTTTTTGACTAGCACAACATTTGACAACCAGGTTAAATACCGGGCTTCAGAAATAAAATTTGCCTCTATGAGGTCTTTTACAGCTTTTTCAGCAGCCTCCGTTTTCTTCGGAGACTGCCTACGCCTACGTTGTACTACTGCCTTAGCGGACGGGTCTATGGTGAGACGGTGACAGGCGACCTCGGGGTCGAGTCCGGGCATCTCCGTGGCGCTCCACGCGAACAAGTCAGCATTCTCGCGCAAGCAGGCTTTGATTTGCTTCCTTGCCAGGTCGGGGAGGTCGGTACCAATCTTCACTCCTTTGCTTGGGTCCTCGCCGAGGGGGACGAGCTCGAAGTCCCCGTCCGGAATTGGTCAGAGGGGGATTTGCTCGCCGTTGGGAGGTTCGTCCTGATCGAAACGGGTGTCCAGAGCTATGGAGTCGACCTTTAGGGGAGCTCTCTGCTCTTCTGTTTTGACGGGTTCTGGCTTGCCGGGCTCCTGTCGTACCGTCGCTGGTCTTTTTGTGGGCCTTGTCCCAGTGTTGACCGTGTCGCGTCCCTTGGATGCGGCGTTGAAACACCTTCGAGCAGCAGCCAGGTCCCCCTGGATGGTGGCGACCCGCGCCCTCTTGGTGTAGAACTTCATCTTTAAGTGGATGGTGGAAGGTACTGCGGTCAATTCTGCCAGTGTTGGTCTCCCCAGGATGCAGTTGTAGAGGGACGGGCAGTCAATGACGAGGAAGCGCACTTTGACCTGCCTCGTCGCTGTATCCTCGCTGAAGGTAACCATGAGCTCGATATATCCCCAAGGTTTGGAGGTTGAGTCGTTGAAGCCCTGTAAGTCCGACCCCACATACGGTGAGAGGTGCGAGTGGTCTACCTGCAGAGTCCGGAATAATTGGATGTACATCATGTCGACGGAACTTCCTTCATTGATGAGGACGTGATGTACATCAAAGTTAGCCATTCTTGCTCTTATTAGCAGAGGAATGACCGCGTTGGGGGCTCCTCCGGGGAGCTCTTCGGGGTAAAAGGTGATAGGCTTCGACCTACCTTTCACCCTTTCAAAAGTCACCGTCTGAGGAGGGGCAGAGTCGACCAGTTCATCCAGCTTCCTCTTGGGAGAATTTATGGTTAGGTCGTTGAATCCTCCACCATTGATGACCATGGTGGAGGGAAAATACTCCCACTTGTTGTGCGTCGTGAGCGGCTCTTACAGGTGTTCGGGGACGTAGAAGTCCTCCGGTCTAGTGACAGAGAAGGCGGTCTATATGGGGACCGATTCGTCAGATGGTCGGGCGTCCTCCTCCGGTTCTCTCGTCTCCCGAGCGTCGCGACGAGGAGCATCGTTTCGACGGTATTGGGCGAGCCTCCCTCCCTTGATGAGGGTTTCGATGGCGTCCTTGAGGTGGACGCAGTCTGCAGTCAGATGACCATGGTTCTTATGGTACTGACAGTATTTTCTCTTGTCTACTCCGGGCTTGGCAGGAGCAGGTCGAGGGCGCTTGACGCCGCCATCTTTGAAATTCGTGCTAGCACACTCCGCCAAGATGCGCTCGTGGGAAGCTGTGAGCGGAGTGTACTCTATGAAACACCCCGAGGGTCCTCTCTGCTCTCGGACTTCTCGGGGTCTGTCCTCTTTTCTTTTCTCCCCGATTGGTCGAGGAGGAGCGGCTTCTTGGCGCGGGTTGCTGCTGGATCCACGAGTTCTGGGGTCCCAGGCTCTGTTGGCCGCCTCCCTTTCCTCGTAATCCATATATGCCCGGGCCTTCTCGAGGAGAGCATCAAATGTTTGGGGTGATTCGATGCCTACCGCCTTTCTGAATTATGTGTCAGGGAGGAGCCCCCTCTTCAGCAAGTACCTTTTCATGTGGTCCACGCAGGGGACCTGTATGGCTTCGCGATTGAAGCGATTGATAAATTCTCTCAAGGTTTCATCCTGTCTCTGGATGATGGCCTCGAGTGCTGCCTCGGTCTTCGGGTGTCGCCGAGACGCAGTGAACGAACTTATGAATTGATTCTTCAGGTTTCGCCACGAGGTGATTGATCTCGGGGCGAGGCCTTTATACCAATCCATTTCTGCCTTTTTGAGGGTCATGGGAAACAACCGGCATTTGATGGGTCCCCCTATATTATGGTAATGCAGCATAGCCTCGAACCCGTCTATGTGGTCGACTGGGTCCGCGACTCCGTCGTATTCTTTCATATGTGGAGGCTTCTCCATGCCCGGGGGAATGGGCGCCTCCATGATGGCTTGTGAAAGGGGACCACGGGGGTCGTCCTCGTCACTTTGCTCTGGGGACAGGGATGGGGACCTGAGATATTGTCGGGCCCGACGGTCCTGGTCGTGCAGGGTGCCCCTCGAGCGGGACGCTCGTTGGTCCATTCCCTAGTGCCTGTCTCTGGAGTGTCTTCTTTCTTGCCGTATGGGGCCCTGGTTACGCCCTCCGGCTTCAATGACGGGTTGCCTCTCCAAGGGGGTTCGTCTCCCCGACGGTCAGGGCGACGGGCTTCGGGAGGTGTCTCTGTATTGTCTCCGCGGGGGAGACGAGAGATGTACCTCTGTTACTCGAGGAGGTGGGGTCTGAGGCCTCATGTGTCTCCTCGCGGGTCTTCTATTGTCTTCCATCACCCTCAATCTTTCCCCCTGGGCAAAGATGAGGTAGTTGGTTTGATTGATCGCCGTGAATAGTGCACGGGTCGTGGCATCTGCCCCGGCGGGGACAGGGACTTCCTGAAATTGGGCAGCTGGATAGTTTGGGGGAGCCGTATTGTCTTCTTCGAGTGGCGGAGGGACTGAAGAAGATGAGGCAATAGCTCCGTCGCAGTGGATCGAGGGCCCGGGGAGTGTGTTATGGTCGGGGTTGCCGGCGTTGTCGGGAATTCCGTTTTTATCCGCGAGGTTGTTGTTGACGTCGACGACGCGGATGTTTTGGTCGTCCCGAACTTGGTCAGCCATGACGGTAGGAGGTGATTTGAGCTTTGGTCTTCGAGAGTTTGCAAGAAGGGGAAGCTAGTTTCCCACAGACGGCGCCACTGATCGTACCTGATCAGACTTGGACCGTCACGACTGGCTCGGGAAAAATTTGAGTGAGATTGGGGGGGGGGGGGGGGGGGTACCTGCAAGACACTCCGATGCTAAAACGAGTGACGGAATGAGCAGGCAAAAAAGGTATAGGTGCGTAATAGATAAATACCTGACCTTCTGGGAACAGAGGGTATTTATATCCCCCAGCGTTGGGCCAAGGTTCCCCGATTGGGCTGACCAGAACTGGCCCAATAAAGGAACTACTAGGTTCCACGTGCGTAGTGGGGCCTCGCACGTGGTCCCCTTCCTGGTGGTGCTCTACGAAGAATGAGGAGGGACGAAGACGCGGTCTTTCCGGAGTTTAGAGGATTCGATAACGGTCAGAATGGACAGAATCTGCCCTACGGGGAGGGTGCTCGAGCAGGAATCAAGCTGAAGTTCCATTGGTCGGGGACACTATATGTCGCGGGCGATGGCGGGCATCGTGGCTACAGTCTGTGGTCGGGCACGTCGGCGGTGATCCGTGGATGCGCATTCCTCGAGGAGTCTGCTTGGATTGGGCCTTTATCTGCGCTTTGAGCCAGGGTGGGCCCAGTCCAGAACATTAAGTAATCAAGTGTTTATCTTAAAATTTGGTAAATAACGTTGGTCTCTTATTAAATATTATTTTGTGAGATCGACTAATGAATCTTGGAATAATGTGCGTGAAGTTTTTCAAATAGACTAAAAATAGTAAGGGTTTGGTGATTTCGACAGTGGTTAAGATCACGTTTTAAAAATTAAGGCAAGTGAAAGTAAGATTCTGATTGGAAATGTAAAGATTTCGATTATGAAATGTAAAGGAAAGTAAGAAAAATGAATGTAACGCTTTGCATAAATGCAAATTTGGTGATTAAACATACATTGTACTCTTGAGACTCGTTTCGCGGTTCGTTGGGTACTATGCGATTTGTGTGAGTTTGATAGTAAATTTGAACACCCCTACTTCTAATAATGAAATTACTATTTATAATGAAATACAAATAACTGCTTCAAGGCGGGCTTTTCTTCATTCAGCGTCACATTTCCGTTGCATGTCTTCTTATTTCGTAAACTGCTTCTACATGTCTTCACACTAAAGATAAGGTTATGTGAGAACAAAGTTGGTTCTACATCTCGCCTTATGTTTTGATGATAACCTTACATGTTATCTTTATGAACAATTGTGTAATCTAACAATTTTTGTCTATTTTGTCACTTTTGTCATATAGGTTCTGACTCTGGTAAGAAGGTGTGTGACGTTATCAGGTTCTGAATTCAACACTCTATATACACATCTTTGTAATCAACTATTGTTGATAGGTTCCTTGAGAGACTCTATGTAGTCTTAATTCTCAAAAAGACTTTGATTGCAGTTATAGTGGTTTGCAATAAGGATCAGCTGACTTATTGAGGGTTCCAATAAGGTTGGTCGGACTTATTGTGATTGTCTGTAATCTGGTTGAATATAGTGGATTAAGTTCTTGTGTATAAAGCAAATCACCTTGCAGGGTGGACTGCAGTAACTTAGTTAACAGTGAACCAGGATAAAAATAATTGTGTTCATCTATTTTTATTCACTTGTTATCTTTCTGTTTTGAGTAGCAAAAAGATTATATTTGGTGCAACCTGTGATACGGTGGGAGAGAACTGACTGTTTTTGGAATGCTGGTTCGCGTTTTGTGTTTGTTCTTGCAAAATGTCGCGGTAAGCAAGAGTCGCCACCGTCTTTTATTTTATCCAACAAGGAAAGGAAAAAAGCACAGCAAAATTTCCTTTTTTGAGATGTTTCTCGGGTCCGAGGGGTAGATTATAGAAAGGGAAGGTGTTAGCACCCTTTCTATCCGTGGTTATCCACGGGCTCTTAGGTACTTGCTCAAAGTGTTTTCAAAATTTGCTTTTCTTTGTGTCTGCGGGTTTGAAAGAAGTTTTTTGTTTGAAAGGTGTAAGTGCGTAAAGTTTTATTTTGTTTTGAAGAGAGCAATTACTTAAGAACCATCTACCTACTCGAAAAAGGAATCAATCTGTGCTAATGTCCTTTAGACAATGCTATCCCACTATTGATGAGTAGGTAGCATTGTCGTTGGAGTTTTAAGGGTCAATTCGATTAAGGGACGTGTGGTTACTAAAGCAATGTTAGGACGCCTTAGCGGTAACCCTAATGTCTTGGATCATTTTTCTGAGGCAACCGTTTCGAGGCAACTATGATCTTTGGACGAGAGAGCGGCCTCTAAAATTTCCTATACTTAATGACCACGTTCGAAGGCAACCAAGTGAGGTGTAACCTAAGAGTGCGCATGTGCGAGTGTGTTGTTTTTCAGTTATTTTGTCTTTGTACATGTTAGTGGTTAGCTATGTTGATTTTAAGTTCATATATTAGATCTTGTCATGCATTCCCTATTATCAAACATCTAACATATTATAGATTGCGGAAATTAAATTGCGTAATTTAAATCTAACTATTACAAGGCGTCGGGTATTTACATCGCCAAAAGCAACCCTTGAAATTAAAATGCGGAAAGTAAATAAAGCGATAAATAAATTAAATAGTCCTAATTAAAGCTATTACATTCCGGGAAACAATTACATCAATATGATAAATGGATCGCATGCGAGAAATTAAATCGGGCGAGTTTTTAGGGTTTGGACCCTTTTTCTTTAAAGAAAGCATTTTTTTTGGTTATTTTTGAATTAAAAAGAAATTAAATTAGGTTAACAATTAAGTAAATTAATTAATTAATAAAAATATTTTTGGAGTTTTTTGATATTTAAGGAAATAAAAATAAATTTGATCAAAGTTAATAAAAACCTAATCGTCTAAATTAATTTTAATTATTTGCAAAAGATATTAAAAGTATTTCCTAATTAAACTAAGTTAATTAAAATTAATATTTATTAACAAAAATAAAAATGCTGAAAATTAATTTAATTAAGAAAACATTTTTTGGTTTTTGATTTTATTAAGAAAAAAGATTTTGATTGGTTAATGATTTAAATAATAAAAATAATAACAATAAAATAAAGAAAGAAAGAAATAGAAAAAGAAATAACCAAAGGGGGGTTTTGGGCTGGAAAGGAGGTTGATTAGCAATTCAAGGCCCAATAGTGCAAGCATGTGCTAACTTTTCTGGATCCCATGCACGCCCATTGACTTGAGAGTATGATGGACTTTCGTTCTGGACCACCAGATCTGGCCTCGGGCCATCTGGCAGGCATCTGGGTGCTGGTGTATGATGGACCATAATTGCTGAAGCACGCCTGAACACCTGAAGAAAAATAATACAAAGCTTTTGGGGGACATGGGATTCGAACCCAGGTCCTGCTACTCACTGGCCAACACGTCAACCACTCAACCAACGCGTTCTAATTGTTATTATAATGGACAACAATAATTATATGGAAAACAATTAACATGCCAGAAAATATTTAAAAAAATAAGCGCGAAATATTTGAACCAACGAATGGGACAAGGCCACGTCTTCGTCTTCTTCGTTTGGCCTGGATATTTACCTGCGGATTCTCATCCGCAGCTAAATCCGTATGTCCCTCCTAAAATCTTCTCTAGGCCATGGAAATTAATTCCAAACGCATGGTTGTGCTCGTCTCCTTCCACTGATCATGTCTATGTCCATCATTTGCCCTAATTTTGCCTGAAACTAAAATCCCCAAAAACAAATACCAAGAACCCTAGATTCGGGTATGGCACTACAGATCATATAAACACAATCAAATGATGCAGAAAGCTTCTAAATGGAACGATAAGCATGAATATGTAAAGATTTTGCCAAGAAAGTGCAAGAATAATGATATGCGATTTCAAATGCCAAGCGGTTTTCAGAGGGACTTACAGCGTGATTGAAGGGGTCTGGGAGCTTGCTTTTGATTGCTACTGACTCAGTGGATGTCCAGCAATGGAATAGCGTTGATATTTGGTGTTGAAATTGCCTCTAGGAGTGATTTCAGTTTCAAGCTTTTTTGCAATTTTCTCAAGTTTTGTTCTTCTGATTTTGAAGCCTCTCAGTACTAATTCTCGTGCCTTTAGCTTGTATATGTAATGAGCATTGGATTAGGTTAACATTTGTGGACTCAATCTTTGTGCATTGATGTTTTAGGATTTGATTTGATCCTCCATGAAAAACCTTCCAAAATTGTCCAAATTCCATCTTTTTGTTCATGATATGGCTTGATACGGATTTGATTGTGTCCATGATGATATTTAAGACCTATATCAATCAAAAAGATCCTAAATGATCAATAGTTGGATTTTATTTGGATTTAAATTGATTAAAAATGAATTAATACAATAAAAATCAAATAAAATAGAAAAATTGATAAATGGACATGAGGCTGAATCTAGGACACGTGTGTAGTGTGACAAGATCAAATCAAGTGGAAAAGAATGGGCCCATTTGGCAAAATTTGAAGTTTTGGGGATAGTTGACTTTTGGCAATTTTGGAAAAATGCCCAACTTCAACAATGCATAACTTCTTCAATTTTGAACTTTTGGAAGTGTTCTTGGACTTTTTAGAAACATTAAGATGTCCTATAACCAACCCTTTTTGTCTCATCTCATTTTGATATTCCATTCTCAAGTTATAAGCTTTGGCAAAAAAGGTGTTTTTGTTGACTTCAAAAAATGACCTATAATGTCCAAATTTGTAACTTCTTGTGAGTGCATTTTCTGATCTTGGGGTGTGAAGATGGATTGTAGGAAATTGCATCCTCTTCAAAATGAGATTTGGATGTGTCATTTCTCATAAGGTATGAGAAAGTTATGATTGGTCAAAGTTGAGTTGACTTTTCCGACAAAACCCTAATTTAGCAACTTTTGAATCTTGATGAATTTTAAGCAATCCTTGATGAATCATGATCAACCCTTGATCAAATGATGAAATATCCTTCAAAATGATAATGTTGACAAAAAATCTTGAAGTTTGACTGTATTTGGGCCATAATTGACTTTTGCCCTAGCACAGTCGATTTTTGGACCTCTTGAGCAATTGACTGACCAAACTTCCTCTGTAAGGCTTGAAATTTGACATGTATGAACTTGAGGACATATTAGGAAATTGGGTAGCACTTGAGGTCATTTGGATGCAAGGACCTTGATGCAACGCAAAACCCTAATTTGAGATTGAATGCCTTAGGAGATGACTTGACTGTCCAACTTTTGAGCAATCTTGAGCCACTTGGAGATTCTTCTTGCAATATCTTGAGAAATATGGGAGGGAAAATTTTGGGGTACAACATCTGCCCCTGTTCAATTTTCTTAAACCTGAGGATATAGATTGGCTTTCGGGCCATTCGTGATCCGAAGGTGGAAGATGATTGAACACTAGAGTGCCCAGAAATTTGCACTCGCATGAAGTGGTATCAGCCTGGTGATGTCAGGAATGGGCTTACAGATGCCATTTGGAGACTGTTGATGGGCGGTCTGAACTTTGATTGGATCGGCATCAGGAAAATCTTTAGGAATCGATTTAACTGGACCCGACAAGGTCTTGAAGTAACTTCAACTGGATCGACATCAGAAAAATCTTTAGGAATCGATTTAACTGGACCAGAGGAGGTCTTGGCGCCTTTGGCAGGATCGGCATCAGAAAAATCTTTAGGAATCGATTTAACTGGACCAGACAAGGTCTTGGAATAACTTCAACTGGATCGGCATCAGAAAAATCTTTAGGAATCGATTTAACTGGACCAAAGGAGGTCTTGGCGCCTTTGGCTGGATCGGCATCAGAAAAATCTTTAGGAATCGATTTAACTGGACCAGACAAGGTCTTGGAATAACTTCAACTGGATCGGCATTAGAAAAATCTTTAGGAATCGATTTAACTGGACCAGAGGAGGTCTTGGCGCCTTTGACTGGATTGGCATCAGAAAAATCTTTAGGAATCGATTTAACTGGACCAGACAAGGTCTTGGAATAACTTCAACTGGATCGGCATCAGAAAAATCTTTAGGAATCGATTTAACTGGACCAGAGGAGGTCTTGGCGCCTTTGACTAGATCGACATCAGAAAAATCTTTAGGAATCGATTTAAATGGACCAGACAAGGTCTTGGAATAACTTCAACTGGATCGGCATCAGAAAAATCTTTAGGAATCAATTTAACTGGACCAGAGGAGGTCTTGGCGCCTTTGACTGGATTAGTATCAGAAAAATCTTTAGGAATCGATTTAACTGGACCAGACAAGGTCTTGGAATAACTTCAACTGGATCGGCATCAGAAAAATATTTAGGAATCGATTTAACTGGACCAGAGGAGGTCTTGGCGCCTTTGGCTGGATCGACATCAGAAAAATCTTTAGGAATCGATTTAACTGGACCAGACAAGGTCTTGGAATAACTTCAACTGGATCGGCATCAGAAAAATCTTTAGGAATCGATTTAACTGGACCAGAGAAGGTCTTGAATAGCTGAGAACTTAATTGTATCTTTCCTGAAAGGTAAAGGTCAGTCATATGCAATGCATGATATGGATCAAGCAATGATGTTCTCAAAATAAATGAGATTGTATGGTATGATGCGTATATGCATGTATCATGATGTATGGAGATGTAATGTTTCAGCTGGGGAAAATAAATCCCGGATAGCTGCTGGATACAAGAGTTGAATTCTTCGCTTCTGCTGGGGATTGTGAACAAAGGTAATAAACCTGCAGGAGAAGAGAACTCCGTTGGGGAATAGACTGATGAGGAGATTACTCTGTAGGGAAGAGGTGCTCTGCTGAGGGTTCCACTGATAAGCCCCGCTGGGGATGGATTACCGTTGCTGGTGATACTGAATCTGTTGAGGATTGAATTCCTGTTTGTGAAAGGAAAGAACTTCACTAGGGACGATCTATCAGTTGTAACTTGCTGGGGATAACCCTGTTAGACTCTTGTGGGGATAATCCTTTGAGCTCGGCTGGGGAGATTTATTTTGCACTCCGCTGGGGATAAACTTCCAGAGTCTACTGGGGATGATGATTCGACTCCGTTGGGGAAGCTTTTTCAGTCCGTGCTGGAAAATTTTGACTCCACTGGGGGTATCTTGTAATCTGCCAGGGAACATTCTTATACTCCATTGGGGAATATTAAGACTACCGGGGATATCAAGCATCTTTAGTGCTGATGGTAGATTAACTCTGCTTGGGGAGAGTGTTGTTGATTCGTTCATAGTTGCAAGTCTCAGCTGGGAGAGCTACCATTAATGTCTTATTCTGCGGGGAGTGAAGGTATCTTTAGCCATATTCTTCAGCTGAATCTACCTTTGTACCTGATGGACAAAGCAACTATACAGTTCGGACAATTCTTATTGCCCTTGTTTCTGATATTACCAGTAATTCGTCCTTTGTTTCACATGTAAATATTTATGAGCAGCAATTAATGTCAAATGCATATATCAAAAATGAACATTGGACGTTCTTTGCAAAACAAAACATATAAAGGAAAAACAGTTTGAAATTTCTTTGAAAATGAATTGTATTGATTTGAAGTTTGGCCTGTAAATAGGCGCTTTTGTACAAGAGGCTGACGTCCTAGTAAGAGAATGCCGCCAAATAATAGAATTTACACAATTTGTGAAAATCTAAACAAAACAGTTATGTGAATAATCCCACTGGGTTCCAACTCTGTTATTGCCATTATGTCTTCGAGCATCTCATCACTTTGCCACTTGGTTGAAGGTAGATCAGATTGATTAGTTTCGTCCGAGCTTGACAGTTGATACCGAAGTCTGGATACAAGGTGATCCAATGCGACATAGTGTTACGCTTTGATCCCTAACTTTTGCCTGGACCGCCCTTTCGGGTTTTCAGTTCACCGGGATACCCCTTTTTGCCCAAGCTGCCTTTTCAGGTTTTCGACTTGCCGGGTGTACAGATTTTTTCATTTTCATCCCTTATTTTTGCCCGAACCCTTTTGGTTCGCCGGGAAGCCCTTATTTTTGCCTAGGCCAGTCAACCTAGCGGGTCTTTGATTATACGTAGTATCTTTTCACTATGTCTGCATTGACGGGGTGAGGAAGGTCGTCACCATCCATGGTGGTTAGACTCATAGCTCTGCCTGAGAAAATGTTCTTAACCATAAATGACCCTTCGTAAGTAGGGGTCCATTTTCCCCTGGGATCACCTTGAGGTAAGATAATGCGTTTGATAACCAGGTCCCCAACTTGATACTCTTGTCGTCTGACTTTCTTGTTAAATGCCTTGATCATCCGTTTTTGGTACGTCTGACCATGACAAATAGCAGTAAGTCTCTTTTCATCGATTAGGTTCAGCTGATCAAGTCGGGTCTGAATCCAGTCATCTTCACTCAAACCTGCATCCTTCATGATTCAGAGGGAGGGTATCTGAACTTCAATCGGCAAGACTGCCTCCATACCATATACCAAGGAGTAGGGTGTTGCCCCTGTTGACGTTTGTGCTGAGGTGCGGTACCCATGAAGAGCAAATGGTAACATCTCGTGCCAGTTTTTGTATGTCACTGTCATCTTCTACACAATCTTCTTAATGTTCTTATTAGCCGCTTCTACAGCCCCATTCATCTTCGGCCGGTAAGGAGAAGAGTTATGATGCTGTATCTTGAACTGTTCGCAGAGCTCGGTGATCATCCTGTTATTGAGATTGGTACCATTGTCTGTAATGATCCTCTCTGGTACACCATATCGACAAATTAGATTATGCTGAATGAACCGTGCCACGACGTTCTTGGTCACAGTAGCAAAGGAAGCTGCTTCAACCCACTTCGTAAAGTAATCAATTGCTACCAAGATGAAACGATGCCCGTTAGATGCCGTAGGTTTGATCTCTCCGATCATATCAATGCCCCACATTGCAAAAGGCCAAGGTGTTGTCAAGACGTTCAGAGGAACTAGAGGTATATGAACCTTATCATCATAGACTTGGCACTTGTGACATGTCCGAGAATGCTGATAACAGTCGGCTTCCATTATGGACCAATAATATCCTTCCCGAAGGATTTTCTTTGCCATGGTATGTCCACTGGAATGAGTTCCGAAAGTACCTTCATGTAACTCCGTCATGATCCTTTCTGCCTCGTTCTTATCCACACATCGCAGTAAGGTTGAATCATGGTTACGCTTGTAGAGAATGCCATTGCTGATGAAGAACTTCGCCGCGAACCTTCTCAGAAACTTCTTGTCATTAACAGATGCACCCTCGGGGTACTCCTGAGCCTCAAGGTACCTCTTCACCTCATGAAACCAGGGCTTTTCTGTTACCTCTTCAGTCTCAATGTCACGACAATGTGCAGGTTCGTCCAATCTTTCAATGATGATCCTGGGAGCTTCGTTGTCCCAGTTGACTTTGAACATAGAAGACATCGTAGCTAGCGCGTCCGCCAACTGATTCTCTTCTCTAGGGAAGTGTTCAAAGGTTATCTCCTCGAAATGGGGAAGCAACGTCAATACATACTCCTTGTAAGGAATCAGATTTGGGTGTTTCGTATCCCACTCGCCTTTGATATGACTGATCACGAGAGCGGAATCTCGGAAGACACTCAAGAACTTAATCCTTAGGTCAATTGCTGCTCGAAGACCCATAATGCACGCCTCATACTCCGCCATATTGTTGGTGCAGTTGAAACATAGTCGGGCGGTAAACAGAGTATTAGAGCCTTTAGGAGATATGATCACAGCGCCAATGTCGTTACCCAAAGCGTTTGAAGCTCCATTAAAGTACATAGACCATCGGGATCCTTCTTCAGGTCCTTCATCCGGTCCAGGTGTCTCACAATCAGTTACCAACATGATATTCTCGTCTGGAAATTCAAAGTTCATAGACTGGTAATCATCCACTGCCTGATGTGCCAAATGGTCTGCCAACACACTTCCCTTAATTGCCTTTTGGGTCGTATATTGGATTTCATACTCAGTCAAGATCATCTGCCATCTTGCTATTCTTCCGAACAAGGCAGGCTTTTCGAAGATATACTTGATTGGATCCATCTTTGATATCAAAAGAGTAGTGTGAGTCAACATATACTGTCTCAGCCGGCGAGCAGCCCATGCCAAAGCGCAGCAAGTTTTCTCGAGCAGTGAGTATCGGGTCTCACAGTCGGTAAACTTTTTGCTAAGGTAGTAAATAGCATGCTCTTTTCGGCCAAACTCGTCATGCTGACCCAACACACACCCCATTGAGTTGTCGAGTACTGTCAAGTATAAGATCAGAGGTCTCCCTTCAACTGGAGGCATCCGAATAGGTGGTTCTTGGAGATACTCTTTGATTCTTTCTAAAGCGGCCTGGCATTCATCGTTCCAATGTACCACTTGATCTTTCTTCAGCAGCTTGAAGATTGGCTCACAAGTAGCAGTCAGGTGCGAGATGAATCGGGCAATGTAATTCAGTCGTCCTAGGAAACCTCTGACTTCTTTCTCTATTCTGGGAGCTGGCATCTCCTGTATAGCCTTTACCTTTGCATGATCCACTTGAATACCTTTGTCGCTTACGACGAAACCCAGCAATTTACCAGATCTCACCCCGAAGGTGCACTCGTTCGGGTTTAACCTCAGCTTGTACAATTTCAACATGTCAAATAGCTTCTGCAGATGGTCAAGGTGTTTCTCCTCAGTCTGGGACCTTGCAATCATTTCGTCAACGTATACCTCAATCTCATGATGGATCATGTCATGAAACAAAGCGACCATAGCACGCTGATACGTTGCTCCAACGTTCTTCAATCCAAAAGGCATGACCTTGTAGAAAAAGGTACCCCACTGAGTAACAAAAGTTGTCTTCTCCATGTCTTCGGGAGCCATCTTAATCTGATTATAACCGGAGAAGCCATCTATAAAGGAAAATACCTTGTGCTGAGCGGTGTTGTCAACCAGAACGTCGATGTGAGGTAGAGGGAAGTCATCCTTGGGGCTCGCCCTGTTCAAATCCCTGTAGTCAACATACATTTAAACCTTACCATCCTTCTTCGGTACCGGAACCACGTTGGCCACCCACTGAGGGTAAGAAGTAACTGCTAGAAAACCGGCATCAAACTGTTTTATAACTTCAGCCTTGATTTTCTCAGACATCTCTGGGCGCATTCGGCGGACCTTCTGTTTTACTGGAGGACAGTCTTCCTTGGTAGGCAGGCGATGAACCACAATATCAGTATCCAAACCAGGCATATCTTCGTAAGACCAGGCAAAGATCTCAACATAGTCATGTAACATCTAAATCAACCGTTGCTTCATACTAAGCTCCAGATTTGCACCGATCTTGACCTCTTTCTTATCCGCCTCGGTATCCAGATTCACTGTTTCCACTAGCTATTCGTGCGGCTGAATGGCCCTCTCTTCTTGGAGTAACAGTCTTGCAAGTTCACCAGGCACTTCACAATCATCTTCACCTTCGTCTTCGGCTAAGTTGATCGGATTTTCAAAGTCATAATTGGCAATAGCAGAGTCGTTACCAGTGAGATCCAGAGTGGATGTAGACCTGTATATGTGAGTGTGTGTAAAATAGTTTTTTTGCAATATATAATAAAGAAAAACAAGGAGCGCAAGATTTGAAATGCAAGAAACGTCCAATGCTTTTATTAATGATATATGAAAATGACACACATAAAGCCCTCACAAATGAAACCACAGTGCCCCGGGTAAGACATCGGGCCGTAAACTTTTAAAACATTGTCTATTACAAATTCAAAACAAAAAGTTTCATTACTGGGTGATAACAGAAACGGGCATAGAATCCTTCGCCGTCCAGTTGCTTAATTCACCATTGGCAGTCAGGTAGATCCAACTGTCGATATCAAACTCTTCATCATCGTCATCCCCGATAGCATTCACCCCTGCATCTTGTTTAGGCTTTTCTGGTGCTCCGAACTCAATCTCCTTGGCATCAATCAGGTCCTGTACATTGTTCTTCAAAACCCAAAATCATTTGTATCATGCCCCGGGCTATCAGAGTGAAAAGCACAACGGGCATTAGGGTTATACTTTGGTGATGTAGTGTTTGGATTCTTCGGGGCTTCCCTTGGAATCACCAGATTGGTCTTCAGCAACTGCGGCAGAATCTGAGATAAGGTCATGTTAAGACGGGTGAATTGCCTTCGAGGTTTCTCATCCTTTTGTTGATTGTTGTGCTGAGGAGCACCAGCAGGTTTTGAAATAACAATCGCATTAACAGCTTGGCGGTGTTCAGGTCTATTATGTCTTTTCGAACTGTAGACAACATTGGACTCCTTCTTAAAAGGCTTCTTCTCAGTGCTTGATGAAGTACCCTTCTGTATCTTACCAGCCTTAATACCAGCCTCAATCCTCTCACCGGTCAAAATAAGCTCTGTAAACCCAGACGAAGAACTTCTGATCAGATGGTTGAAAAATGGACCAGACAAGGTCCCTAGAAACATATCCACAAGCTCCCGATTAGCCAAGGGTGGTTGTACTCTACCGGCGAGGTCCCTCCACTTCTGAGCATAATCTTTGAAACCTTTACTCGTTCCTATTGACATACCCTGGAGTTGGGTACGCGTGGGAGCGAGGTCGGAATTGTATTGATACTGCCTGTAGAAAGCAGTAGCCAAATCTTCCCAACTGCGGATACTGGCTCCGTCCAACTGATAGAACCATTCAAGCTGAGTCCCTGAGAGACTGTCTTGAAAGAAGTGGATCCATAGGTTCTTATCAGCGGTGTACGGCTGAATCTTCCTCACATACGACCGAAGGTGCAACTTCGGACAAGAAACTCCGTCATACTTAGCAAAAGCTAGTGCTTTGAATTTGTGGGGAATCACCACCCCCAGATGATAGACCCAGATTACCAAAGTCCAGACCAGGCACTTTCTGAACTTACATAGCACTTAACTTGTCTTCCAGCTGTTTGTATCTATCCTCGGCCGGAGGATACTGGTCTTTATCGAAGTCCATCTCGTTGTCGGAGACCACAGGGCTAGGAACCCTTCTTTCTTCCTGACTGTCTTTCCCTCCAGATGAGGTGGTCAAATCAACTTCATCCCGAAGCCTGTTTCTAAACCTGGGACCAGTGTTGAACAGGATTGTCTTCTTCTTCTTCTTCTTCTTCTTCTCTTTCAGAATCAGGGTCTTCAGATCTTGCTGACCCTTAGCTAGATTCATGAACAACTCTTGAAATTGGGCATTCTGGGCATGTAGGGCCTTGATAGCTTGCTCAGTTGATGGTTCAGCAGACATGATGAGTGCTGAAATAAACAGCGAAGAAGATAAGAGACCTGTAATGGGTACCTGTTTATGAAGTGCATGGGATGAAATGCATATGATTATGATTTCAAAGACAATCGAGAGATTCAAATTTGTAAATCAGAAAGGAAACACACTTTATTAGATAAACTTTGGAATTCAAATTGTTCAACAAATTGCCCTTAGGGCGTTACAAGAATGGAAATACTGAAAAGTAAATAAAAACTGGAAAGGAAATCATCCAAGGACAATCAGTGCTCCCATGGCCTCTTCTTGTCGGTGCGGACATAGTCATTGAGAATCTGCTCGTTCTCCAGCTGCCTAGTCAACTTCTAGATCTTCTGCTCTTGCTCGTTGAACTTTTCTCGGTAAGAATCCCGCTCCTCTCTCAGCTGCATCCAAGACCTTTTCAATGCCCATATGTCAGTGGGCATATGAGGGTGGGTGATGGTTGGAAGAACCCCTTCTTCATTAGCAACTTCAACAATGATAGGCAGGACGGCTTCATACGGCATACCCAGCTTTTGGGCACGGATACGGACCCATCTGAGATATGGCTCCATCGAAAGTGAAGTCTTTGGGCCCAACTCGTGTGGATCAGATCTGTGAACTCTATCTCAAGCCCTTATGAATCTCCGACATTACTCGTCGCTATCCCCTTGAAAATCAAAGATGATATGAGGCATTAGCAGCTCATGAGGTCCTTCTTTTCTGGCTCATCCATACCCTTGATAGTCCAGATAATGTCATTATGCGAGAGAGACATAACCCTATAGGCCAAGTCCATGCCTTCTTTGTTCTTCAGCACTGACTTGGGAAGGTGCGAAATAAGCCACCTTGCCAATAATGGAGCATAGCACATCAAGGTTCCCCGCTTTTGGGCAGTACGACCATACAGCTGATGAAGAATGCCACCCAAGAGAGTGGGTACATGATTGCGAGAGATGAAGATTTTTACCGCATTCACATCAACAAAAGTGTCAGGATTCGGAAACAAAACCAAGTCGTATATCAGAAGAGCCAGAATATCCTCGAACGCCTTAAAGTCTAGACTATCCCAGAAATAATTAGCCTTACCAACCAAGAACTTAGTCAGAAAGCCCTTTGCTCCACTCCTAGTCTCCCAATTAGCCATAACCTCATCCTTGGTCAAATGAAGGGCTGCAGCAATCTCTTCGGGCCTAAGAATCTTCTCCCAGCCAGTAAACGGGGTCTGCTCCCGGATAGGGATGCCAAGCAGCTCAGAGAACTCTTCTAAGGTAGGAACCAACTGGTAGTCCTGAAAGGTAAAGCAATGATACAGCGGGTTATAGAACTGGATTAGGACACTCATCATCTGCCCGTCCAACTTGGAGGTGACCAAACTGAGAAGATAACCATGTCTCCTGAGGAAGGAAGTAGTATCAGGATCTTTGCAATCAGATCTTTAAGCAAGGTGGGAACCTGGATAAAGTTGATCCAGATGGTATTATTACGCATAGGCATCATGATGACCTACAAAACAGAACAAAGATGAATCCCTCATGTCTTTGAAATAGGTTAATCCAATGCAAGATGTATGTAATGTTATGATGTCATGATGTCATGATGGAAAGTACACCACAAGTATCCACAAAAAGCAAACATGGTAAAGGCACACAAGTCACACAGATAGCCCTTAGATTTCAGGCTGGCAAGGAGCTTAGGTACTACCCTCTTTTAGTTCAGTTTGTTTAAACCTGTCCTAAAAATAGTAACCGAGTTCTAGAGGATCTCAATATCACTGACTACCCTCGATCGGTCATAATTCCAGTTTAGCAACCTTTTCTTGCGGCCGGAATCATCACGAGAGTTTAGTCTCAATGAGCGTAGCATACTGCTACTGTTCTATGGCCAAGTTGGTCAATTTAAAGGTTCTAAGGCCAGTTGGTGCTTAATGACCCCTTAGATGACCCATATTCTCCTTGTTCCAACACAAGGGATATCGGTACAATCTAAAGTGCCACACCAACGTAGCTACTGCTTCAACCGTATCGGTTTATGCCGTACAGTTCCCTCACAGTTTATTGCTACTTACCTAAAGGGTATCCCCAGATCCGAGTTAGGATCTATAGAAACTCCGATACAAGCCCACAAATATAAAGCATACAAAACAAACAATTGAAAACACAATGATCTAATCCTAAGGTACACCCCACTTAAATATTTCCCCAGCAGAGTCGCCAGTTCTGTGATACGGTGGAAGAGAACTGACTGTTTTTGGAATATTGGTTCGCGTTTTGCGTTTGTTCTCGCAAAATGTCGCGGTAAGCAAGAGTCGCCACCGTCTTTTATTTTATCCAACAAGGAAAGGAAAAAAGCACAGAAAAATTCCTTTTTTGAGATGTTTCTCGGGTCCGGGGGGTAGATTATAGAAAGGGAAGGTGTTAGCACCCTTTCTATCTGTGGTTATCCATGGGCTCTTAGGTACTTGCTCAAAGTGTTTTCAAAATTTGCTTTTCTTTATGTCTGCGGGTTTGGAAGAAGTTTTTTGTTTGAAAGGTGTAAGTGCGAAAAGTTTTATTTTGTTTTGAAGAGAGCAAGTAATTAAGAACCATATACCTACTCGAAAAAGGAACCAATCTGTGCTAATGTCCTTTAGACAATGCTATCCCACTATTGATGAGTAGGTAGCATCATCGTTGGAGTTTTAAGGGTCAATTCGATTAAGGGACGTGTGGTCACTAAAGCAATGTTAGGACGCCTTAGCAGTAACCCTAATGTCTTGGATCATTTTTCCGAGGCAACCATTTCGAGGCAACTATGATCTTTGGACGAGAGGGCGACCTCTAAAATTTCCTATACTTAATGACCACGTTCGAAGGCAACCAAGTGAGGTGTAACCTAAGAGTGCGCATGTGCGAGTGTGTTGTTTTTCAGTTATTTTGTCTTTGTACATGTTAGTGGTTAGCTATGTTGATTTTAAGTTTATACATTCGATCTTGTCATGCATTCCCTATTATCAAACATCTAACAGTTTATAGATTGCGGAAATTAAATTGGGCGGAAATTAAATTGCGGAATTTAAATCTAACTATTACAAGGCGTCGGGTATTTACATCGCCAAAAGCAACCTTGAAATTAAAATGCGGAAAGTAAATAAAATGATAAATAAATTAAATAGTCCTAATTAAAGCTATTACATTCCGGGAAACAATTACATCAATATGATAAATGGATCTCATGCGAGAAATTAAATCGGGCGAGTTTTTAGGGTTTGGACCCTTTTTTTGAAAGAAAGCATTTTTTTTGGTTATTTTTGAATTAAAAAGAAATTAAATTAGGTTAACAATTAAATAAATAAATAAATTAATAAAAATATTTTTGGAGTTTTTTGATATTTAAGGAAATAAAAATAAATTTGATCAAAGTTAATAAAAACCTAATCGTCTAAATTAATTTTAATTATTTGCAAAAGATATTAAAATTATTTCCTAATTAAACTAAGTTAATTAAAATTAATATTTATTAACAAAAATAAAAATGCTGAAAATTAATTTAATTAAGAAAACATTTTTTGGTTTTTGATTTTATTAAGAAAAAATATTTTGATTGGTTAATGATTTAAATAATAAAAATAATAACAATAAAATAAATAAATAAAGAAATAGAAAAAGAAATAACCAAAGGGGGGTTTTGGGCTGGAAAGGAGGTTGATTAGCAATTCAAGGCCCAATAGTGCAAGCCTGTGCCGACTTTTCTGAATCCCATGCACGCCCATTGACTTGAGAGTATGATGGACTTTCGTTCTGGACCACCAGATCTGGCCTGGGACCATCTGGCATGCATCTGGGTGATGGTGTATGATGGACCATAATTGCTGAAGCACGCCTGAATACCTGAAGAAAAATAATACAAAGCTTTTGGGGGACCTGGGATTCGAACCCAGGTCCTGCTACTCACTGGCCAACACGTCAACCACTCAACCAACGCGTTCTAATTGTTATTATAATGGACAACAATAATTATATGGAAAACAATTAACATGCAAGAAAATATAAAAAAAAATAAGCGCGAAATATTTGAACCAACGAATGGGACAAGGCCACGTCTTCGTCTTCTTCGTTTGGCCTGGATATTTACCTGCGGATTCTCATCCGCAGCTAAATCCGTATGTCCCTCGTAAAATCTTCTCTAGGCCATGGAAATTAATTCCAAACACATGGTTGTGCTCGTCTCCTTCCACTGATCATGTCTATGTCCATCATTTGCCCTAATTTTGCCTGAAACTAAAACGCCCAAAAACAAATACCAAGAACTCTAGATTCGGGTATGGCACTACAGATCATATAACCACAATCAAATGATGCAGAAAGCTTCTAAATGGAACGATAAGCATGAATATGTAAAGATTTTGCCAAGAAAGTGCAAGAATAATGATTTGCGATTTCAAATGCCAAGCGGTTTTCAAAGGGACTTACAGCGCGATTGAAGCAGTCTGGGAGCTTGCTTTTGATTGCTACTGACTCAGTGGATGTCAGCAATGGAATAGCGTTGAGATTTGGTGTTGAAACTGCCTCTAGGAGTGATTTCAGTTTCAAGCTTTTTTGCAATTTTCTCAAGTTTTGTTCTTCTGATTTTGCAGCCTCTCGGTACTAATTCTCGTGCCTTTAGCTTGTATATGTAATGAGCATTGGATTAGGTTAACATCTATGGACTCAATCTTTGTGCATTGATGTTTTAGGATTTGATTTGATCCTCCATGAAAAACCTTCCAAAATTGTCCAAATTCCATCTTTTTGTTCATGATATGGCTTGATACGGATTTGATTATGTCCATGATGATATTTAAGACCTATATCAATCAAAAAGATCCTAAGTGATCAATATTTGGATTTTATTTGGATTTAAATTGATTAAAAATGAATTAATTCAATAAAAATCAAATAAAATAGAAAAATTTATAAATGGACATGAGGCTGAATCTAGGACACGTGTGTAGTGTGACAAGATCAAATCAAGTGGAAAAGAGTGGGCCTAATTGGCAAAATTTGAAGTTTTGGGGATAGTTGACTTTTGGAAATTTTGGAAAAAATGCCCAACTTCAACAATGCATAACTTCTTCAATTTTGAACTTTTGGAAGTGTTCTTAGACTTTTTAGAAACCTTGAGATGTCCTCTAACCAACCCTTTTGGTCTCATCTCATTTTGATATTCCGTGCTCAAGTTATAATCTTTGGAAAAAAAGGTATCTTTGTTGACTTCCAAAAATGACCTATAATGTCCAAATTTGTAACTTCTTGTGAGTGCATTTTATGATCTTAGGGTGTGAATATGGATTGTAGTAAATTGCATCCTATTCAAAATTATCTTTGTATGGGTCATTTCTAATAAAGTATGATAAAGTTATGCTTGGTCAAAGTTGAGTTGACTTTTCCTACAAAACCCTAATTTAGCAACTTTTGAATCTTGATGAATTTTAAGCAATCCTTGATGAATTATGATCAACCCTTGATCAAATGATGAAATATCCTTCAAAATGAGAATGTTGACAAAAAATCTTGAAGTTTGACTGTATTTGGGCCACAGTTGACTTTTGCCCTATCACAATCGATTTTTGGACCTCTTGAGCAATTGACTGACCAAACTTCCTCTGCAAGGCTTGAAATTTGACATGGATGAACTTTAGGAAATATTAGGAAATTGTGGAGCACTTGAGGTCATTTGGATGCAAGGACCTTGATGCAACACAAAACCCTAATTAGAGATTGACTGCCTTAGGAGATGACTTGACTGTCCAACTTTTGAGCAATCTTGAGCCACTTGGAGATTCTTCTTGCAATGTCTTGAGAAATATGGGAGGGAAAATTTTGGGGTACAACACAACCCAATTCAAACCCCTCATTTATTTTGTTTCTCGCACCTTCAATTGGCACCAGAGCTATGTTTCTGGTATTGATATCTATCAAACACTTAACCGTGTCAGATAAAGATCTAGATGAGTTTTAGAAACACTATGGTTGATCTTATTCCACCACCATCTGCTCCTGTTTCTGATAAATATAACTACAATGTTAAACCTTCCATTTTTATGGTGATAAGTTTGAGTACTGGAAAGATAGACTAGAAAGTTTCTTTCTACGTCATGATGTTGATCTATGGGATATGTTATTCTATGGCTACGAACATCCTACAAATGAGAATGGAAAGTAGCTTGAGAGAAAATCCATGATTGGTCAACAAAAGAAGAATTATAAGAATCATCATAAAGCAAGAACTATCTTGTTGGATGTTATTTCTTACACTAAGAATGAGAAGATCACAAATAGAGACTCAACTAAGTCTATATTTGACTCTCTCAAAATGACTCATGAAGAAAATGATGAAGTCAAGGAAACCAAGGCTTTGGCCTTGACTCAGAAGTATGAAGCCTTCAAGATGGAGGATGATAAAATAGTTGATGTGATGTTATCAAGGTTTCAAATCTTATTTGCATGACTGAGAGTTTTGAACAAAGGATATTCAACAGTAGATCATGTGAATAAGATTATCATAAGCTTTCCATCCAAATTGATGCATATGGTAACTGCACTTAAGCTCCCAAAAGATCTAAACAACACTTCTTTAGAAGAATTGATGAGTTCTCTAATAAATCACGAGATTCAGCTAGAATAAGATAAACCTCAGAAGAGAGGAAATTTTATTGCGCTCAAGTATGTCAAAAGGTCTGATAAGTCCAAAGCTCTTCAAGTTGAAGAGATTGAGGATTCAGAAGAAGATTATGACGAAGGTGAAGATGATTTGTCTCTATTGTCCAGTAGGGTTAACCGTTTATAGAAGAGAAATTAAGGCAATAGGTTTAGAAGTACTAAAAGGACAGGAGGTCGCTTCGAGTCTACTTCTGATCAGAGGAAGTCTAGTGGCAAATAGGTCACTTGTTATGAGTGCAACGAGTCGGGACACTACAGGAATGATTGACCTGAATTTCATAAGGACAAGACCAATCAGAAATATCTCAAAAGCAAGAAGAAATGGCTGATGGAAACCTGGGATGGCTCAGACTCTTTAGAAAAATGACTCAGAAGAAGAATGTGCTAACGTGGCGCTGATGGCTCAAGTTGGAACGTCTGGTGAAAGGATTCATCTAGAATATGAAGCTAGATCAGATTCATATATAAAAGAGGTATTCTCCAAAGAGGTATTTTCTAACCTTACTCATTCTGAATTAACTTTCTCTTTAGTTGAAATTCTGGAAAAACATGAGTTACTCAAGATTGAATTCAAGGAACTTAAAAAATCCTTCGAATCCACATCTCTTGAAAACAATAAGCTTAAGGACGATCTCTTCATTTTAAGTGAAGAATTTTTTTCTCAAAGACGAGAACTCTGCCCTAAAAGGCACGGGAACACTTCTAGAAGCTTCTGAGAGTACTGGTGAGATCATTATGAAATATGACAAAGCCTTTCATAAATTCCTAGCCAGAAGCATATTGGCTTCTATGATCTATGGCGTGAGCAGAAATGGAACAAATAATATTGATTATAACTCCTACGACGGATCTAATTTTGATAAGGAAGACAAATCGAATACTCTTCACTCCCATTTTGTCTCTGTTGGGTTTGTGCCTAAAGATAAGGGAAAGGAAAAAGAGGAATCTGCTTCTGAACCTAAGGCAAAATCTTTGGCTAAAACATCTAGGTTTAATTCTTGCAAATATATTTATTCTACTGTCAAACATAAAGTTGTCAAAAACTCTGGGGAGAACTAACAAGAGAGGGCCCAAAAAATTATGGGTACCAAAGAAACAAATAATTTATGTTGTAGATGTTCTTAGAAGCGCAATTGAAACACCTGTTATGGTACCTGGACTCTGGCTGCTTGCAACACATAGAGGAAAGAATGCATGTGTTCCTTATAACACCCCGACTTTGTTGAATTATTTTATTTAAATTAATTAGGCGGTGTGATGTGTTTGTGCCCTTTAGTGAGTCTTTTGTTGTATTGTGATGCATTTGTTGGGAATTAGATGCCTTGGAAATTATTGGAGTTAAGATAATAGGGGTGTATGACCAAAAGTGTAGAAACATGAAGTGTATAGAGATAAGTAGTTTATTAGCATTAATTGAATTAAAATATTATATTTAATACTATAGTATAATAATTAAATAAAATTATTAAGAAGAATAGTAGAATTATTGTTGTTTTGTGAATAATAGAATAATTATTTAGTTGGGGGAGGGCAAGGTTGGAATTATGATTTAGGGGTCCTAAGATCAGTGTTGGAATAAAATAGAGTTGAGAATAGAGAAAAGAAAAACACAACATAGAAAACAGAGAAGGTTCGTAGAAGAGAAAAGAAGAGAAAGAGGCTAAGGTGGGAAGTTTCACCGTAAGAGTCAAGGACCGGCAAAATCCAAAGTAAGGGTGAGGTTCTAACTCTATAACGAGTTGCATATTGATGGGGTATGGTAGTGATTAGGTTCCATTATTGTGTGTTCTTGATTTCTCACTTTTTGCTTTATAGGATTTTTCCTATTGATGAATTCCTTTGATGTATTTTTGTGTGTAATTGGTGAAATTGATGAGGTAAATTGAGTTGGATTGATGGGCAATATTTATGAATAATTGGTAGTATTAAAAGACACGGTTTTGATTGAAAAATTGGTAGTTTGGATTTTGAAACAATGAAATTCGTATTTTGAAAAGTTGGAGATTTTTGGTTCTGCATCAGGTGTAATCGGTTACCGTCCTGGGAGTAATCGATTACCCTATGCAATTTTGGGCAGAACAGGCAAAATCGTGAAGGTGTAACCAGTTAATGGATGAGAGGTAATTGGTTACCCAACTGGACAGAAGCGTAGTATTTTGGATTATAGGGGTGTAACCGGTTACCCTCTTGACAGTAACTGGTTACCATTGAAGCTGACAGGTTTTTCAAAAATTATAAAATTCATAACTTTCGACTCGGGTGTCCGTTTGACGCGTCGTTTGGACCAATGAAAAGCTAAAATAATTTTCTATCTTATAAAATTAAATTGGAACACATTAGATAATTATTTGACTGAAATTGATATCTATCTGTGTGTATTTTTGAGTAATGTGTTATGATGAATGTTGCGATTGAGTACGATGTTGTTATATGAATGGCTCAATTGTTTTGCATGATGTACTGCATGATGATGATGATGATGATGGTCTGTATTTGCGTGGCATTAGTGATTAGTAATATAAATGCATTTTATGTTGTTGCGTGTTGGCGTCACATGCATTCATGATAAGTGCTTATGTTTTGTAAAATGGCCTGTATTGGCGAGAGATGGCTTGTATTAGCATAAAGATGAGGGCTTATGCCATGTTTTTGCCCTATTTGGCATTTATGATGAGGGTTTATGCCATGTTTTTGCCCTATTTGGCATTTATGATGAGGGTTTATGCCATGTTGGTACCACGTGCATTGAGTCAGTGTCGGTCTCATTGTATTACATTATTATTGATAACTTGATGTTTTGATGCTGAAAGAGTATGAGTTATATTATGATGAGTATTATGTGTTATGTGTATATTTGCTTATATGTTGATGTACTTTGTGGTATGATGAATGAGGTAAAGGTGTGAGGTAAAGAACTATGATTATGTGTACTTTAATTGTTATCTACTCGTCATTATGCTTTCTTTTTTATTGTTATGATATCTCACCCCTTCTGTTTAAATGTTACCTTTATATTGGTAACGTGCAGATGATTCGAAGTAGCTTGAGGTCGAAGTTATCTAAGGAGTTGCCTCATTTTGAGTAGATTGAGTCGGTGTCATCTCTGATATGTAACACTTAGAGATTTTACGCTTGTTTTGCTTATGTTAGGAGTAAATTTGTAAAACTCCATTTTCTGGATTTAAGCATTGTTTTATGTTAAATTTTGGAAGGATGATGTTTGTCACTCTTGTTGAAGAGTTGAATATAATTGTTATTGATGTTTTTCGCTACGAATAAATGAAATATTTTTCAGACATGGAATATATGCGGTTTTATGTTTATAAAAATGTGTTACGTATTTCATATAGGTGAGCATATGTATGTATGAAGGTAACATCCTGAATATTGAAAGGTTTTAAAATTCCTTTGAATTTTACTTAATAATTGCATGCAGGTTTTGGGGTGTTACATTAGTGGTATAAGAGCAGGTCGGCCCGTCCAGCAAGGTTGTTGAATCAATAGTGTAGAGTGACAGTTGAATATCGTCGATGTATTTCATCTAACCATTGTTTGATGTTATACTGTTCAACAAAGTAATGGCTGGAAGGAAGGATTTTGCACTTCATGTTGCTTTACAGGATCTAGCTCAGTTTGTATAACATCATCCTAATGCTGGTGGGAACGATGGATCACGCGTCTTGGAAACATTCCAGAGGAATCATCCACCTATGTTCAAGGGTAAGCATGATCCCGATGAAGCACGAAGTTGGCTCAAGGAGATCGAGAGGATCTTTCGGGTTATGGACTGTACGAATGCATAGAAGTACACTTTGGTACGCATCAGCTGGCAGGGGAGGCTGATGATTGGTGGGTGAGTACTTGCCAAAGACTGAATGGTGAAGAAGAAGAGATTATGTGGGTTGTGTTCAACAGAGAATTTCTGAGAAAGTACTTTCTGAAAGATGTTCGTGGGAAGAAAGAAATCGAATTTCTGGAATTGAAACATGGAGATTTGTCGGTAATTGATTATGCTGCTAAGTCCATGGAGCTGGCAAAGTTCTACCCTCATTACAGCAAGGCAACTGCTGAATTTTCAAAGTGCATAAAGTTTGAAAATGGCTTGCGTTTAGAATTCAAGAAGGCAATTGGGTATCAGCGGATTCGTAAGTTTCCAGATTTGGTGAATAGTTGTAGAATTTATGAAGAGGAGATTAAGGCTAACTACAAAATCATAAATGATAGGAGAGGCAAGCAACAACATAACCATAGGAAGCCTTATAATTCCCCGACTGACAAAGGAAAACAGAAATCTATTGATGGTAAGAGGCCAAGTGGGGAGGTGCTCCCACTAACGTTAGATGTTTCAGGTGTGGTAAGCCAGGTCATCAGAGTAATGAATGTACTACTGAATTGAAGAGGTGTTTCTGTTTGGCAAAATTGGGCATGAGGTAGCTGAATGTAGACAAAAAAGTAATATGTTTCAATTTTGGTGAAGAAGGATATATCGGTGCTCAGTGCCAGAAACTGAAGCAAGCTCGATCCAGTGGAAAGGTGTTTGCTTTAGCTGGGACTCAGACATTAGGTGGAGACCACTTGATCAAATGTATAAGTTTCATTTATAGTACTCTTTTAATTACTATTATTGATACTGGTGCTACACATTGTTTTATTGATGCGGACTGTGTGAAAAGGTTGGGTCTTGTGTTATCTTCTATCAATGGAGAGATGATTATCGATACTCCAGTTAAGGGATCAGTGACTACTTCTCTAGTGTGTTTGAGATGTCATTTGTCAATCTATGACGTATATTTTATTGTGGATCTAGTTTGTTTACCGTTGAGTGGTCAAGATGTGATTTTGGGTATGTACTGGTTGGAATATAATTATGTTCATATTAATTATTACAACAAATTCGTTCGGTTTTCTGCTTCTGACAAGGAAGAGGAAGTTGAGTTCTTGTCTGCTAGGTAACTGAATAAGTTGATGTAGGATGAAGCTCGGGTGTTTTCATTAATGGAGTCTTTATCTATTGAGAATCAGGTTGCAATTGATAAGTTTCAAGTAGTATGTGATTTTCCTGGAGTTTTTCCAGATGACATTCTAGATGTGCCACCAGAAAGAGAAGTGGAATTTTCTATTTATCTTGTCCCTGGTACAAGACCTATTTTTATGGCTCCGTACAGGATGTCAGCGTCTGAATTAACAGTATTAAAGAAGTAGTTGGAAGACTTACTTTAAAATAAATTTATGAGACCAAGCGTATCGCCTTGGAGAGCTCTGGTGTTACTAGTGAAAAAGAAAGATGGTAGTATAAGGCTTTGTGTTGATTACCGACAACTGAGTAAAGTGAAGATTAAAAATAAGTACCACTTTCGAGGATAGATGACTTGATGGATCAATTGGTGGGTGCACGCGTGTTTAGCAAGATTGATTTGAGACCGGGTTATCACCAAATTTGAGTCAAGAATGACGATATTCAGAAGACAACTTTCAAAACTCAATTCGTAGAGTTTTTATGGATTATACAAATCGTATCACTTGCACTTACTTGGATTGGTTCGTAGTAGTATTCATTGATGATATTTTGATATATTCCAAATCGGAAGAGGAACATGCTGAGTATTTGTGAATTGTATTGCAAGTATTTTCGGTTCCATGAAGTATTTTCGAGTAATGTGTTATGATGAATGTTGCGATTGAGTATGATGATGTTGTATGAATGGCTCAATTGTTTTGCGTGATGTACTGGATAATGATGATGATGATGATGGCATGCATTGGTGTGGCATTGGTGAGTATTAATATCAATGCATTTTATGTTATTGTGTGTCAGTTTTGCGTGCATTCATGATAAGGGCTTATGCTTTGTAAGATGGCATGTATTGGCGAGACATGGCCTGTATTGGCGAGAGATGGCCTTTATTGGTGAGAGATGGCATGTATTAGCGTAAAGATGAGGGTTTATACCCTATTGCTTCCTTATTTGGCATTTATAATGAGGGCTTTTGCCTTGTTGGTATCACATGCGTTGAGCCAACGTCGGTCTCATTGCCTTACATTATTATTGATAACTTGATGTTTTGATGCTGAAACAATATGAGTTATATTATGATGAGTATTATGTGTTGTGTGTATATTTGCTTATATGTTGATGTACTTTGTGGTACGACGAATGAAGTAAATGTGTGAGGTAAAGAAGTATGATTATATGTACTTGAATTGTTATCTACACGTCATTATGTTTCCTTTTATATTGTTATGATATCTCACCCCTTGTGTTTGAGTGTTACCTTTATATTGGTAACGTGTAGATGATCCAAAGTAGCTTGAGGTCGAAGTTAGCTCAGGAGTTTCCTTATTTTGCATAGATTGAGTCGGTGTCAGCTTTGATACATAACACTTAGGGATTTTACACTTGTTTTGTTTATGTTGGGAATAAACTTTGTAAAACTCCATTTGCTGGATTTAAGCATTGTTTTATGTTGAATTTTTGAAGGATGGTGTTTGTGACTCTTGTTGAAGAGTTGAAAATAATTGTTATTGATGTTTTCCGCTACGAATAAATGAAAGATTTTTCAGACATGAAGTATTTGCGGTTTCATGTTTATAAAAATGTGTTACGTATTTCATATGGATGAGCATGTGTATGTATGAAGGTAACATCTTTAATATTTAAAGATTTTAAAATTCCTTCGAATTTTACTTAATAATTACATAGGGGTTATAGGGTGTTACATTCCTAATCCTGGAACTTAGGCCTGAGAGTATTATGGAAACAAAGTTGATAAATCACAGAAGATGACGTCGAGGATTTTCTTAGCATTGAGTTCTTATGATCATTGTATGGTCTTCTAAGGTATGCATAATTCTTATTAATGACTTATGGGATGTGGTACCTCAATCTAATGCAGTTCTCATATATTAGAAAGTATCCTTAGTCAAAATCTTCTCTTAAAAAATAACTTTGTACTATTTTTTTTTAATAAATAAGATGGTATATTAATGAATAGTTGGTAATTTAAATTAAAGACAACTGTCTTTTCTGAACCACCTCTAGCACCTGATGTGACATATTAGGAATCAAGAAATTAGTGAGATTAATTTTGTTTTAATGCTTTACCCCTCGTTAGACTTTTGTGATATTCAAAATATTTTTTCATCATTTCAAAGTCTATTTAAAACCAACTCTCTTTAATTCTCACACCTCACCACACTTTTTTTAGCCCCAAATTCATTTAAAACCCTAAAAATCCCCCATACTAGTCTGTGTTTGCTTCCTGCTCATCCTCTTAAAATGGCTTCCCAAAAATCATCTGCTGAAGTTCAAGGTCAAGATCAACAACCTCAACAGGAATATCCTTCAGATATCTTTCTATCCACACCTATCCGTGAATTGGAAGTTTTCGTTGAAGCTCTCGCGGACTTTAAAAATCTTGCAGCTAATGACTACAATCTCCTAGATATAATTACTTTTCAAGGATGGTCAGTCTACTTTGATCGCCTATGTGGACTAGTTTTTACTGATCTGGTTAAAGAATTCTGGATACATGCTTATGTATCTTTCAACATGCATGTTTTCTCAAACATCTATGAAAAGAAGATCTACATTACTGAATAAGATATTGCAAAATTATACAGTCATGACGAAACTAGAGTCAGATTAATCGACATGACATCCGAAGGATTACATAATTCTGGAAAAGCGAAGGACATTTTCAAAGAAAGTTATGAAGAATAGAAATCCAAATATCTCTTCAACAAACTTAGGGTTTGGTACAAAATATTTTTGGGAAGTATCACTCATCATCGTGAAACACACTCTTCAGATTATCTCAATGTTGATCAAAAGTATCTCTTGAATTCCATTCACTCTAACGAAGGGATAAATCTTCGGGCGATTCTATTCAATCATCTGAAGAACACCATTAAGGAATCAAGGATGTAGGTCCTAAGAAGAAGCATATTCCTTTTGGAAGACTTATTTTAGATATTCTTCTGGAAAGCAGCCTTGCATATTCCTTAAACCAAGAAGTAATGAATGTAGCCATTGGATCCTCCATAAATGGAAAAACCCTAAAAAATATTGGGGTAGATAAAAAGGTAATTGTGGAACCTATTGAACCTATTGCTTCTGAAGTAATAAACAGAAGGATTCATGTGGAAGGATTTCCCGAGTATCTACTTGATAGATCTTCAGTGATTGATCCAAAAACTTTTGTGAGAGTTTCTCCTAAGAAGAAGAGGAAATTCTCCAAGAAGTTAAGTGTTGAATAAACTTCAGCAAAAGTTTTAAAGACAAACATCGTTAAAAGACAACAGGTGATTTCTGAAGATCCTGGAAATTATAGACCCTACAAGGTTGCTAGAATATCTAAAACTTCTATTACTTCTTCTATAGCCAGAGTATCTCTAGACTCTCTCAATGAGCATGCATCTTCTGATGTGACTACTTCATTCACTCCTCCATCCATCTTCATTATTCCACCACCTATTCCATAAAATGTTCCCACTTTTGGAACAGTTTTCGCTCCCCCCAGAAATAATCCAAATGTTTTGCAAGAAACCCCTTATGATCCTATGATCTTTCAAAATCTAAAACCTTCTAAAGACACTTCTTCAGCAAAAAAACCCATCATTTATTCCAATCAAATTACCATCTCTCTTTCACAACCATCCTCTATCAACTCATATGAACCCATCATCTCTGTTACAATAAATCTTGACCCCCTATTCAATTATCTCCAACCAATACATCTCTTTCAAATGAAGTTGAGTATGACACCACACCTCCTACAAGTTCTCCTCCTTCATCTCCTTAACATAACGATTTTACCACTTATGCTCAAGCTACTCCTGAAGACTTCATATCAAAGGAGGATATCTTGAAAATCATTATTGTACCAGACAGGGATCCCTCTCATTATTCTGGAAAACCCTTGGCACACTTTTCTAGAACAAATGCTAAGCTCATACCCATAGATGAAATTATATATCATTTTGGACTCTACACTCGCAACTCATTAGGATTCGTCTTAAGAAAATCAGTTTCAAGCAGGGATCCTAAAATAACAGATAATGCTTCAGAAGGTTTCAGAAAGTGGTTTGATGTAAACTCCAGAATCATGCAAGCCAACAGTTATTTTGAGGCTGTTAAGAAACATAAGGAATGGCTCAAAGCTAAAGAATCTGCAATTTCTTTATGTCTGTCTGCTCCTCCAAAGGTTCCAGTATCTGAACTTGAGCAACAGGGTGCCATATTTATTGGTTCATCAGATATAAATAATACTTTTGGGTCTGAGTTGTCATTGGTTGATAGTAATTCACATGGATTAAAGGAAAATCAAGCTATGGAAGCTGAAGATCAGCCAGCTCGGCTGAAGGATGTGTTGGACAAACAGCAGGAAGAAAATCATGTCATCCACCGAGATCAGCAGGATGAAAGAATTTCAGCTCAGGCGGCTTCATTCAAATAACTGGTGGATGAATTAATGAAGTTTATGGCAAAGTTCGAAAAGAAGGATGGTGCTTAGAAGCCTTATCTCATTATATTAGAACTTAAGAATAGTTTTCTTTTGTTTCTAAAACAGTTATATCTTTATCATGTTGGTTTTCAATGAAATTTTCTTTTTGTATGTTAAAAATCCTTTTTTATTTTTTACAATGGGGGAGAAAGAGTAAATGATTTGATAATACTTAATCTCAGATCTCAAACCCAAACATGATATAATGCTTTTACTGTTAACAATTTGTTTGATGTTTGATTCAGGAACTTTGCAAAAGATCACTGGTTTTCATAGACAGGTTAATTGGCTATCAAAAGATTATCATATACCAACCAGAAGATCGAGATCAAAGATCAAGATGCTCGAAGAAGGCTCTGGTGAGCTATGAATCTATGAACATGTATTCATTAGAAGTTGTGAACTGTCTAAAAACAAATCATGAACTGAAACTATGATTTGGTCAAAAGGCTCTAACTAAGATAAAGGCTTAAATATACGTTGATATACCTATTATTCAGAAGGAGTGAACTTCATGAAAATATGGTTAAATCAAGTTATGATAATTCTACTATTCAAAAAGTTGTGAACTGGCTGAAATTAAGGAAATAGTGCGTTGATAATACCTATTATTCAGAAAGAGTGAACTTCGTGAAAATATGGTTACATCAAGATCTGATATTCCCGCTGTTCAAAAAAGTTGTGAACTTGCTGAAATTAAGGAAATTGTATGTTGAAAATACCTATTGTTCAGAAGTTGTGAAAATTTTGAAAATATGGTAATCAGACTTTGTTGCTTCAGAAGTTGTGAATTATCTGGAAGCTTAACAAAGATGTTATGTTACTTTTCATTCGTTTCAGAAGTTGTGGATTATCTGAAAGAATGTCAACATGTGCCTTGGAAACATTTGATCCACTATCACAAGACTGTTTAGAAGTTGTTAACTATCTGAAAGTGTTTGTAACTAGGTTACTGATTATCAGATTATGATACTTCCGAAGTTATGAATTATCTAGAAGTATAGTAATTTTGTTGCTAACCAAGTTGCATCAGAGGTTGTGAACCATCAGAAGACATGGTCCAAAGACATGTTCGGAAGACATGGTCTAAGACATGTTCAGAAGACATAGTCTAAGACATGGTCTAAGACATGATCTAAGACATGTTCAGAAGCCATGGTCTAAGACATGGTTTAAGACATGATTTAAGACATGTTCGAAATACATGGTCTAAGACATGGTCTAAGACATGGTCTAAGACATGTTCGGAAGGAATGGTCTAAGATATAATTTACGACATGTTCGGAAGACATGGTTAAAGACATGTTCAGAAGATGTGGTCTAAGACATGTTCTGAAGACATGTTCTAAGACATGGTCAGAAGACATGTTCTAAAAGACATGGTCAGTCAGGAAATGGTTCAGGTGTTGAACTCTCTGATGACATGATGTTGTGCACCTTCTGGTGGCATAATTCTAGTTTTTGGAAGAACCATATATTAGTTCTGATGTTTGATGCTAGTCATCAAGACGGTAACTAAACAGGTTCTTATGCCTCATTGTGTTCTAATAGCAATTCAGGTTCTGAGATGAAGATAAGAAATTTTCTAATCAGACGCTGATGAGTTGTCAATAGAGAAGTATTCCTTCTCTATGTTTCTTTGTGTACTGCAAAATTCATTATGTGAGTCTTGGTCTCAGGGGGAGACTCTAAATAAGCTTTAATGTAATTTTGAGTATTAACAGATTCAAGGGGAACCGGCTAGCTCTACTGAATTTGTGTTTCATGGTGATTACCTTGTATGATTTGTTCTATTAAAATACTTAGTTTTGTCATCATCAAAAAGGGGGAGATTGTGAGAACAAAGTTGGTTTTATATCTGGACTTATATTTTGATGATAACCTTACATGTTATCTTTAAGAATAATTGTATACTCTAACAGGTTTCTATCTAGTGTGTGGATTTTGGCATATAGGTTCTGACTATGGTAAGAAGGCGCGTGACGTCATCAGGTTCTGAACTTAACACTCTAGAAGAATACCTTTGGTGTGTTACAAAGTTAGGTCAATATTAAGGAATACGTCTTATGCAACAGTTCTAAGGAACGTTAGTAAAAGAGATTTTGATTATGAATTACTAAAGAAAGCTTTGGAGGCCTTCTAAAGCTATACTTTTGATATTCCAAATTCTGAAGATGCTGAAGACAAAGGTTTTGCTGAATGAAGTTATGAAGATCTAAAGACATTCTTCTGAAGACCAAGTGTTGAAGACTGAGAAGGAAAGAGTTCTCTGAACAAGCCCTAAAAGGTCCTAATGATTTAGGTTTTGGAAGATACTAATTTTGATCCTTCTACAACATGCTTCGCCAACAAAATATATCTGAAGCCTCTGAAGACATAGAAGACGAAGATCAAGACTAAGGGATTGCATGTGATGGTGAGTATAAAAGTACAAAAGTACATTATGACCTATACTCTCTAGAGTGGCGCAGGGATATACCTTTTTGTACTATTGTCTACCAGTCTCACCATGACCATTGGGAACAATACCGTTGTATTTGTATTTCTTATTCTACCCTCCAATGGATCTCTTCTTTTCAGCTATAAAATAAGTACTTGGAAGAATTTGAAATTAATGAATTAGTTCAACAAAACTACACTAAGACGCTGCACAAAAACTCTGTAGAGAAATCTTTTGTATAGTTTTGTAAATAAGTAAGGAGTTGTTGCTCGTATCTTGCTATCAACACTTTTGTGTTGTTGTACTTAAAAATTATGTAATTTTATTGTGTAGAAGCATCTTTGTATACACATCTTTGTAATAAACTGTTGTTGATAGGTTCCTTGAGAGACTCTGTAGTATGGATTCTCAAGAAGACTTTGGATGCGGTCATAGTAGTTTGCAATAAGGACCATCGGACTTATCGGGGGTTCCAATTGGTTGATCGTACTTATTATGGTTATTTGTAATTTGTTTGATTATATTAGATTAAGTCCGTGTGTATGAGGTAAATCACCTTGGGGTGGGGTGGAGTAACTTAGTTAACAGTGAACTAGGATAAAAATAATTGTGTTCGTCTATTTTTATTCACTTGTTATATTTGTGTTTTGAGTTACAAAAATATTATATTTGGTGCAACCCAATTCAAATCCCTCTTTCTTGTGTTTCTCGCACCTTCAGGTTAAGGAGTGGTTATTGAACCACATTTTCTTGTGTCAACTGCCCGAGTTAAATTTCAATTGCTTTGGTCAAAATTTCTATTACTATTATTTGGAAAAAAGTTAAGTCCATAATTCTTTTCTCAAGATAAGTTTCGACAGTTAATTCGTCGTCTCCTTGTCGAACATTCACTTACATGCGTGTCAACCACATTCTGACATTTCACTACACTCCTCGTTCCAACCCTCCTTATATTCTCCTTAGTTTAGTTGAATTTTAGTATTATCCAAAATCCCAACTAATAAACTTCCCCCCAAAATGTCTCTTTCGACCAAAGGAAGATATGGACATTTTCGACTCTCTAATCTCATTATTTAACGTAGTGTGATAACATCATCGTCATCATGGAATTCCCCCCAACCATCACTTTGGAGACGTGCAACCACCACTAGCCTATTGACTAGATCTAACTTCCCAGGACATTCATGGTCCATAAAATCAGGCTACTCCATTCCACTCATTAGGCATTCACCACGTGCCTTGAACTTTGGCGCCAACTGTCGGATTTACAGAAATTGAAAGGTTTTATTTTTGGTTATAAATACCATTTCCTACTTCATCTTTGCTATTATTCCATTCTTGGAACTCGTAAGCTCAAATTTTTCTCAACAAATTTTTCAACTTCAGACTTTTCAACTTCAATAATGGCTTCATCACTAAAATAAAAAAACCAGAAGAAACCCAAAGAAAATTTGCCTCTAATCACCAAGCTCAGTGCTCCAATGATTGTTGGAAATAAACAATATATTCCTAACCACCGTTGTAGGAGAAGAAGCTTCGAATCTTTCAATCTCATGTACTTCTTACCTTTTATATCGCTGATAACATTCACGCTCTTATGGGTCCCATTCCCAATCTTTCTATAGACACCAATAGGATCAAAGAGTTTTTTTCCTGCATATCATCGCACTAAACCCAGGGTTAGCAAAAATAAATCCATAGACTTAGCTTATTTATTTCGCACCTCTAGGGTCTTCTGTTCAGCTCCTCTAGTTAATGTCGACTATATCCCGTGGTTAGATATGGTCAAAAAAGAAAAAAAAACAAATCCGAAAAGATAGGGAAATCTTCGACTTAATCTAGTTGTCGAGAGTTGGTCCTCCCTATTGTTCAAATGTGTTGGTCGCTTCCCTCTATTTCTAGGAGGATTCGACTAACACTTTCCAATTTCCTTGTGGAATTTTTACCCCGACCCTTTTCGACATAGCGGCCATCGTCGGCCTTATTAAAATTTCACGAGTCCTTTATTTGAGAGATAATTTTTATTTTCAAATATTAAAATTTCATTTTCTTTCTCCATCTCACGGATCCGTTTTTTATATGGTTATTTAATACAATTGTGTTTATATAAGCATTGTTTATTTATAATTAAGTCACTTATTTCAAATTTACATGTGTCTAAATATATTTTATACAATATCAAATAAATTTATTTGTGCGAGAGCACGGGTATCTTACTAGTTGTTACATAAAAACTGTGCATACTAAATTATTAAAAATTAATCATTATTTTCTAAATAAAAAATAGGAAAAATATTCTTTTTAGTCTCGTATGTTTAGGACGGAGTTCATTTTTGTCCCTCAATTTTAAAAACGATCATTTAGGTCTCTTATGTTTTCAAACAATGTAACGTTAGTTCTTTCCGTCGAAATTTCACTAACGACGTAAATTTTTTGCAGACGTGTAACTTAGCGACAGAAAAAACAGACGCTACATTTTTGGATCAGGGTTTTAATTTGATTCTTCATCTTCTTCCCCAAAACTAAAAAAAATTCAAAATCCACAATTCGTCAAATCCACCAATTACTCCAATTCAACATCGAGAAGGGTTACCAGTTGCAAACACCTCACCACATTCAGTTGTCGTTAAAGATAAAGGCTCAAGTTTTATTTGTACCCACCCGTTCTTCGTGATGTTCTTCAATCCTAAGCTCAGTTAATTGTGCGTCGAACTCCATTCGAATTTGGAACGACTTTTGGGTGATGGTTCACCAGTTGAATTTTGGGAGACAGTCATCATCTCCTTTTTCTCTTGCAACATTTTTCATGTTGTTGAGGATTTGTAATGACCTCTCTATTTTAATTTTGATTTGTTATCCCTAACTTTTGCCTGACTGTTCCCGTTTTTGAGATTACAGTCAGCGGGATGCCCCAGCTTTCTTGAGCTTCCTTTACAGGTTTTGGCTCAGTGGGCCTTTTCTTTTTTGAGAGATTGACTGCCTATGTGATAGGGAACCACCCTTGTCTTTTGATTCCAGAGGAATGCTTTCCTTTGTCGTCGTTCGTTGTATTACGAACTGAGAGTTTTGCGACTTCAATGCGCATTTTCTTTTGAATTAACTGAGATACTACCTTGCCCCAGGTTTATATCAAAGGTTTTGATTGTTTGGAACAGAAAACTCCTACTTCTTTGGCTCGAAGGGGTTGACGAGGGATTATCTTCCTTATAACTCCGGTGTTTAGGAATTGAAACAATGCTTGTACCTCATCAGCGGGGTCTGTTCAAAAGCATACTGTAAAGATCGTGGTATCGTTTTTGTCATCCTCCCTCAAGAGGCTTAGAGTTATTAATCGAGCGTTGAACATCACAAAAATGAAAGCAATTTTGAATATAGCAAATGCGAATATATTGATTCAAAACAGACATATGTGATGCATTGATAAAGTAATAACGTTTACCATGACAAAAATTGTTTGAACAATCAAAAGAAAATTACAACTTGAAAATTCTAATGGACAAAAAGTCTTCTCGTATCAGGACTTGTCACTTCAAATGGTGAATCCTGCAGGGATGGTAGAAGAACTCAGCCTGACCCTCTTGGGTGAAATCCACTGCACCTTCATTAATCAGGTCCTGGACCTTGTTCTTCAGAGCCCAGCAGTCGGCAGTGTCATGTCCAGGACTATCAGAGTGGTATGCACATCTTTTGTTGGGGTGATAGTTAGGAGCAGAGATGTTGGGATTCCGGAGAGGAGCCCTTAGTGTAATCAGATTCAATCTCAACAGGTGTTGTGAAGCTTGAAACAGCGACACGTTGAGCTGGGTGAATTGCCTCCTGGGCTTGTTTGGCTTACTCTGATCAACCTGTTGCTCTGGGTGAGGTTGTGGTTGGACCTGTAAGGTGGTAGCAATTTGGAGAGGTCTATTCTTCACCATACCAGACTCTTGTCCTCTTGGAAGCTGATCAATGACCTGGTCCCTGACTTGGACTGGTTGCTTCATGTTGTATCTGTCTTGATGAAGCTGACTGATCATGGTCCTCAACTCTTCTTGCTCCCGAGCTAAGCCTTGGATGAGAGCCATTTGCCCCAGCATCTAGGTTCTCATTGTATCTACCTCAGCTTGCAGACGTTTCAGTCGTTCATCCTTATTATCTTCGGGACTTTTCTTGGCCAAATTCCCCATGAGGAGTGTCCTCAACTCTTCCTGCCCCTTGGATAGGCTTAGGAAGATCTCCCTGAACTGAGTCTCTTGAGCATGAAGACCCTGGTTATCTTGTTGGGAAGCCATTGCTGAAATAAACAGCGAAGAAGGTAAGTGACCTGTAACAAGGGTACCTGTAATGCAATGATATGTATGATATGCATGCAATGTTTTAAAGGACTTCGTGGGATAAACAAGAAAGATTGTTAGAACTTGAATTTGGGTAGCTTGATTGAAGGAACTTCATGTTGCTGAGAGTCCTTCTTCAAGAGTCAAGGCTCACCATATCGAGTGGGTCATAGCCCCTGACAACCTCGGCTAGAGGAAAATAAATCCCCTTTGCCCCTTTCTAGACACCTTGATTCATCATGACCTGCATCACAAGCCCTTGAGATCCTTGAAATGGATTAGTCTTTATGCAGGATGCATGCAATGGTATGATGTTATGCTATGCATGGAGTGATGTAGGTAGACCCTGTAATGAGTCCCAATTAAGGACTGTAAACAAAACCTGCAAGGAACCCGTGTTGTTAGATAACAAGTATGTAAGTAGTTCAAGTATGAAGGCACACAAGTCACACAAAAAGAGCCCTTAGAATTTAGGCCAGCATGAAGTTTGGGTACTACCCTCTTTCAGTTTCGTTGGTTAAGACCTGTCCTATCAAAAGTAACCGGGTTCTAGAGGATCCCAATATCACTAACTACCCTCAATCGGTCATAACTCCAGCGTCGCAATCTTTTCTTGCGGCCAGAACCATCGCGAGAGTTTAGCCTCAATGGGTGTAGCATACTGCTACTGTTCTATGGCCAAGTTTGGTCAATTTAGGGTTCTAAGGTCGGTTGGTGCTTAATGACTCCTTAGAAGACCCATATTCTCCTCGTTGCAACACAAGGGATATCGGTACAGACCAAGGTGCCACACCAATGTAGCCACTGCTTCACCCATGTCGGTCTACGCCGGACAGGTCCCTCACAGATTATGCTACCTAAAAGGGTATTCCTAGATCCGGGTTAGGATCTATGAAACTCCGATGCAAAGCCCACAAATATAAAAGCAAACAAAGCAAACAATTGAAAACAAAGGTGATCTAAGCCCTAAGGTTACTCCACTTTTAAGTCAGTCCCCAGCAGAGTCGCCAGTTCTGTGATACAGTGGGAGAACTGACTTGAGGTTTTGCGTTTGTTTTCGCAAATGTTTCGGTTGAGCAAGAGTCGCCACCGACTTTTTATTTTATCCTAAGGAAAGGTTAAAAAGCACAGCAAAAACCTTTGAGACGTTTTCTTGGGTTCGGGGAGTAGATTATAGAAAGGGAAGGTATTAGCACCCTTTCTATCCATGGTTATCCATGGGCTCTTAGTTACTTGCTTAGATCACTTGCCTTTGATTTTCAATTGTTTGAAATGGTGCTTTGTGTGTGGGTTTGAAAAATATTTTGAAAAGAGGCCAATGTGGTGGCAACCTTTGTAATGATCCATGTTGGGATGTATACAAAGGTGTATATCTTTTGAAAAGTTTTCAATATTTTTGAAAGTTGTTTTGAAAAGTGTTGTGAGGTGTGGTTTTGAAAAATAGGCAAGTGTTTTTGTTTTGCAAATTGGCAAGTAACCAAGAGTTGTCTACTCCTAAATTTCTCAAAGATCTTTACTATGTTTTAACCCTTTTAACAATTTTGTTCCACCATTGTATTTGGTGGACAATCTTGTGTTAGGATGTGAACGGGACAGGCGCGGGTCATCGTATAGACCATGATTGCAATGGTGCCAAGTATCTTTGGGCAATTTTTCCTTTAAGAGACTTGATCATTTTTAGGCAACTTTTGAAAGCGTCATCGAGGGACTATGATCATTTGAATTTGTTTTGTTTTGCCCAAAGACACCTAACATGCAATATGGCCCATTATTGAAGGCAACAAGTGGAATACCCTAGGGGTGCAAGTGTGATTGGTGTTGTCCATTTTCATGCTTTTTGTCTTGTTAGGTCAAGCTAATTTTTGGTTGATTTTTGCATACAAAACCCTAAGTCTATCATGGCATATTTAGAAAGCTTTTAAATGCGAGATTAAAAGGTCCTAAATTATTACAACACAATATATGGGATGGGGGGGTACAAATGTTCAAATGGGGATGAGACTTCATAGGAGAGTAGTATCCAATATTTTCAACCAAATCGAATTGTGCAAATGTAAATATAAAGATGTATAAGAATAAAGCAATATGTATGTGAAGGTATTTTTTGTGTAAGTGTATGTTTTATTCACAAATAAAATAAAATAAAAATAATTAAAAGAAAGTTAATTTTTGAATATTTTCATGTTTAGGGCAAAAACCCTAATTTTGCTAAATAAAGGTATTAATTATTTATTATGTATTATATACAATATTTATTAATTATATACAAAAAAATAAATAAAAGAGAAGTATATTTGTCAAAAAGGTATTTTTAATGTTAAATATTAATAAAAATAAAAATGTATATATTTTGTATTTTTATCCTAAATATCCTAATAAATATGTAAATATTTATATTATATGTTAAATATATTAAATATGTACAAAAATAAAATATTTAATATTTATAAAAAAAAGGTATATTTTTTATAAAATGTTTTCAAAAGGTAAAATAAAAATAAAATCAGAAAATAAAAGTGTTTGTATTATTTTTAGTTATTTTAAATAAAAGTATATTTATGTTTATTTATGTACAAAGCCAAATGAAACCAAATAAATATCAAATAAAATGCAAAAAAAATGTGGAAAAATAAATTTAATATTTTTTATGCTTTGACAAAAATAAATAAGTCAGAAACAAAAATTAAAAGTCAAAAATAATGAAAATAAGATGCAATGGGCCAAGGGGGTGCAAATGTAAAAACATGGTGCAAAAAGGAAAAAGAGTCAGGCCCAGCCCAAGAAGACTTTGTCTTCAACCTCTGAACAAAGAAACAGAGCAACACGTGCTTCCTGCTATCTCATGATTCCTGGACTTTTAGCACAAACTTACAACATGAAAAATGTCAAGCATCAAGCCACGATTCCATACATATAAAAAACTTAACTTAACTCTAAAAAATGAGAGAGAATTTCTCCATCCCTAATTCTTAACCTAAGTTTTTGTCAATGTTCAGGTCTTAAATTCTCTCAGCATATGCAATATAAATGGAAAGTGAGGATATGTATAGCTTCAGGGACATGAATATGACTTTTTTCATTCATAAATCTAAACCTAACTATTCCTAGATTGAGAGATAGAGGTCCATGAACTTACCTGTTCAGCTTGGATCGTGCCTGGCAATGGAGGCACTTTCAAGGCAAGGTGAGGATTGGTACAGCTTGCTTGAAGTCCAGGGATGCTATTCCAACCTTTGTCTTGCTTTGAAACCAAGTGAATCAAGCTATGGCAATCAAACTGCAAAACAGAAAAAGTGAAAATGGTGAAGTTGGTTAGAGGTGTTACAGGTCGTGTCCAATGCTTGGGATAGCTTGTATATGTGGTATGGAGTGTGTATGAACTGGTTTTAGCAAGAATGCACGAGTGGATTGAGTTATGGAAGTCTAACTGCAGAGGTGACTCTGTTTTCTGCAGTAGGAGGGTGTTTTGATGAATGATGGGGTTTGGAAGGTGGTTAACTCGTGCTTTAGCTTAGGTTTGATACTTGGAATGTGTTTAACAAGTTTGCTTAAGCTTCTCTTGGCAGAAATGTGAGTTGATGTTGTATTTGCAAAGTTGCTTCTATCTTAAGTTCAAAATGCCAAGTTTTTGTTACAAGCTTATGCAGGCCCCCTAAACAAGCTGCAAAGCTTTGTCTTGATCAGTGGGATATGTCTAATAACTTGTGCCTCAGAGATTTGCATTGTACCTCTTGGATTGTAAACTTGACATAAAGCCATACTTTTCAAAAATGGATATATTACTTTTTCTAATTAAGGACTAATCCTTCATGTAATGACCAAACTCAAAGAATAACATCTTGGCACAATGGTTTAGCATTTAATTTTTGAGTGTAAATGAGATTAGAGGCCTGTAATGTAGCTTGCATATGCTGAGTTTGAAAATGCACAAGTTATGAACATGCCTTTGGCCATGAATCAAAGTGACTTTTGCTCATATTGCCAAATTCGATTCTCCCTAACCACAAGGTTGTTTGATGAGTTCTTGGATATTTTGGAAATCTTGGAATGTGTACTACAATCCATCTTTGTAATTCAAATTGAAATTCCAAGTGGAAGCATGTGAAAAGTGGCCATGAAGTTGGGCAAAAATCCTGCCTAGAATAGGTCAAAATTTTTCTAAGTTAAGAATGTTTTGCACCCTTGTTCCAAAAATCATAACTTGAGTTACAAGCTTCTTTTGAGGAAACTTTGTGAATCAAAGTTGTGGATTTTTAAATGGACTACAACTTTCATGTTTCTAGTTTTCCTTGAATCCAAATGTATCTTGATGAAAAAGTGGGACAAAGTTAGGAAAAAATTAGGGATTTTCATAACTTAGAAAAATTCTAAGTTATGAAAATTCTTCATTTCAAACCCTAATTTGCAATTCTTGATTTCTTGATGAACAAGTTTCATATTTTGACATGTCTTGATGAAAAATGAATCTTGACACTTGATTTTGACCAAAAAGTCAAAGTTTGACTTTTCAGTATACAGTCAAATTTGGCTCAGTTAACTGGAAAATTCATCTGTCAATCTTGTGCATTTGGGATCTTTTGAACTTGTTGAACATGTCAAGATAATGCCATTGGGTCCTTGAGTCCATATGTGAGTTTGGTTTTCCATTGGCTAGGTTAAACAGTCAAAAATTGCCTTTGTGCAGTCAAAACCCTAAAAATGACCATTTTGCCCTTTTGGTGATCTGATCAAATTTCTTGTGGAATTGTGATCCAAACTTGACCAAATGGTCCATATGAGTTCATAATGTTGATGTGGGTCAAAAATCATGAGGTTTGACTGACAATTGACCACAGTTGACTTTTTCCCCAACACAGTTGATTTCTAGGTCAACTGTCCAATTGACTGGGCAAAGATTGGAATCAAGGCTTGAAACTTGGTATGGATAAACTTGGGAGTCCAACATGAAGCATGAAAGTCATCTTAGGCATTTTAGGTCAAAACATCTTTGTGCAAACACAAACCCTAATTTGGGTCAACAGTGCAAGGAGAAGTCTTGAGCAGAGGAAATCCTAACTGGATCTTGAGCTCCAAGGGTCTTGTGATGAGAGAATGTTGATGAAATGGGAGGGCAAATTTTGGGGTACAACAGGTGAGCCTTCTTCATCTTAAATATATTACTAAGCACGTGAATGTTAGCTACAAAATAAAATAAAGAAGACAGTTAGTAGAAATATTTTCTAAAAAATAAAGGAAAAAATAAAGATAGTTCATTTTCCTCACCAAAAAGATTTTTTTCCTCGCCGAAAATGGCCGCTTCCAGAATCGAACATGTGTAATTTTGTAAGGTATCTACATCTGAAGGTCTAGATCCCTCTTCATAAGCTAAACTCCCCCATAAGGCAACTAAGTCATCTATCTGTAACTCTTCCTCCGGAGTCAAAGATTCAGAGGTGAAGATATATTTTTTTGGAGCAAGGAAGAAATGGTTATAGGCCCAACATTTTTTAATCTTTTCCTTACATTTTTATGGCTCCAAACAAGGGGGACAAAGATGGGAATATCTATTTCTAGAAGTATGAAAAACAAAGAGTGAGCCTTTTGATTCTTGGGGGTCGCCAAAAAGTAATGGTCCTTAAATTTTTTCATCCTCTCAAGGCAAATGTCAAACATCTTCAACGACTGGCAAAATGAGAGAATGCCTTGTCCCCGATATTTGTTGATCAAAGTGCATGTCACATTGAATATATAAAAGAATGACCTCAAGGTCGCCACCTTCCCCTGGTACTAAAACCAATACTAGAACACTTTGACAAAGGCCCAAGCTACCGAGTGTAGTTGAGACAGGGGAATTCTCAAGTGATTCAACATCTCGTCCTCAAAATTGTTGAACGAAAACTTGAATCTCATCCTAGATAACAAACATTCATATAAAGGAATAAAACATCCATCAAAGGAGCTACATATCCTTTTATCGCAATCGACATGGAAACCAGACCAATCAAAGGATGGTCCTACATCCCTATAAGCATCTTTCATATTTTGAGTGTTGTTGAAGAAGGAATTTGCCCATACTAACTATGCCTCTACCCAATGGTACTGAGTAGTGATAGAAGGCATGACAAGACCTTGGCGGTCCATTTGAACCATGTATTCTTAATTGTCATGAAAAAAATTATGTTTGTCATGAATTAGAGAATGACTCTAAAAGTTGAGATGATCCCTAACCTATTGAGTGTCAGGTTCCCGACTATCTATAGGTCTAAATGAATTAATAAAGAGACGAGTTCATGGTTCATCCAGGTGAGCCTCGACATGCTTCAAATCCTCCATATGTTAGGCAAGAAAATGGGGGGTCAATATTAGTATCCCTAGTTACGAGACCAACAAACTTATTTGTATTTCCACCAGGATGAGAACTCGAAGGTTCGTTCTCATCTTCGATAGAAACCTCCACCAGAACCAGAACTATCTTTGAGAATAATGAGGTTCGTAAAAAGTGTGAAGTTTGGAATTTATTGGTCTACTATTCTGGTGCAAGACAAAGCGTCACTCGCATCATTACCACTAGATATGTATAGAACAGTCGATGGGTCATCTCCCATATTAGCCATGACTAAAACGGGGAAGAAAAAAACAACAAGTGATAAATAAGGAGAAAATGGTACCTAAGAGAGCTTAAGGTTGAGGAAATGATTAAGATGAAGGATAGTTATGAGGATGTGATAAACCGTGAAAATGTAGGACCCAAAGAAAAAAAAGAGACAAATGGAACAAGAATCACCGGGACTAAGGGAAAAGCAATCAAAGTTCTTAGAAAATTAAAAATATTATAATTTGCACAAAGAGTGGAAACATGATTAGGAAGGTATGGTCTCAAATAAAACAAAATGCACATATGAAAAACAATTGTTGGATTTGCCTCGATATTTTAATAGCGTTTGAGTACACTTGAGCATTTTAGAGGGAAATGTCACACCCTAGTCTATGGAATTAGGGCCACGTGTAAACAATCATGTGAAACATTTCAATTATGAGACTAACATTTAATGTACTTGGTTCTAACATCACTCACGTCACCTCACAATTTTTCCCACTTCTCCAAGCAGTGAACCCGACACGGAAAGCCCGACCTAGTTTTCTGAAAGACTTCTCATTATTACGCCACAGTAAGTCTTGGGGGTAAATATTTCGAGAAAAGCCATAAGCCTAAAAAGGGGAGGTCAATCATCATGCCAAAGCCTCTCCACCAAAGTATTGAAGGTATAATGTAACCCTACTCCGAAGCTCCACATTGAATCCACATCATGGATTTTCGTCTACTATTAGATGTCATTATAATGCCCGAATTCCACATAGAAATGACAAGGAACGTCCATAATTACCTTTTATATATAAGAACCTGAGTTATTATCTCTAATTCATAACTCACATTATTCATCATTTTCTTATTAGTTTGAGCGTTGGAGTGATAATCTTACAGATCTACTACAACATCATTCTACCGAAGATTCATTCTACCAGGTGGAGACTATATTCCATCATTTCATCAAATATTTATGTATTTATGGTACCATAGTGGAACATCATCCAAACTATTTTGACATGAGTTTGACCATTCTCACAAAATTAGCTACGTATTAAGATTACATTTTGCAAAGATCCAAGTAGTAGCTTTGAAAAATTCACGGTTCAAAACCCTTGGGAAGCAAGAAAAAGCAGCTAACTGCATATACTAATGTTGGCTCTATTGACGTATGTTTGAAAATATGACACGGTGAGACATAGTTTATTACTAAAAAATTGTGAATAACAACTAATGAAAATTAGTCATATTCTGAATATATAATTGAATACCCTTTTGCATACACCTAAGTTGCGTCTGGATTCATTAACAGAAAATTTAGAGTAACAAAATGCAGATTTGAACTAAGGATGCGCTAACCCGCCAGCCAAAACAAACTAGAATAGATATTCAAATTTAATATTTGACTTTATGATACATAGGTATAGTAGGTATAGATACAATACGAGGATAGCTATTGATGTGGTATACGATATTTTAGGGAGAAAAAAAATCAAAATTCGAGTAAGTCAATATAATGTCTTCCAATTTAAAAAGACATTATAATTGAGTTAGCAACCAATAAAATTGCTGCAAAAATTATTCTTATTTGCTACAAAAAATAATAATATTGCTGCAAAAAGTTTAACCCTGAAATTTTTAGAGAAAATACAATGTCTTCCAATTTAAAAGACACTAGACTAAAGAGAAAATCTAGAGCGGTCCTCCAACACCATGCTGAGGATCATCTACAAACTAAACTACCTGTCAATGAATATCTATATACACCAAAAGAATAGAGCTTCCACTTTCCACAAAACATAGAAGGGACAATCATGACATGGAAACTCTTGCAATCTAGATCCTTGAAATCACTACCCTTCTAAACAACTAATGAAAAGAAAAAAAATCACCACTCAAAAGGATTTATAGAGGAATTTTCTGGAGGTCTTTTATAAATGTCGTCAAAATGAAGATTGATTTCTCCTGATTCTAAGTCATATGTATGTGCAGTATGAAATGATTTGTGATAATCTGAGTTTCTCCAATACAATTCTTGCTCTTGGTCTTGATTCTCTGACCCTGTCTCAGATAATTTATCGTCGTAATTATTGAATGCTCTTTCGTGATTGAAATCTGGAGGCTCCCAAAGGCTTGATTGATCATGTCCACCCTGCTGATGATGGTGACTTCTAGCCCACCAATGACCCCTGGTATGGTGGTGTAGATCATCAGAATCTTGATTCCGAATTATGCTTTCCCTAAAGATGGGAGCAGATACGGATGCCCCGAGATGGGAATTGGCACGATCATCATGATATTCTTCGTACTCAGGATCATTCTTTGTCAAGCTGGACGGCATCCAATCTCTGGAGTGATGAGGAGTTTCTTCAAACAGATTTGTTGGAACATCTCTAGAAGTCGCATTATGAGGTCGGGAAGTATAGTGCACCCAATCTCTGTAGTTATGTGGAGATTCTTCAAATGGATCTGTTTGAACATCTCTTGAGGTCGCATCATGAGGTCGGGAAGTATAGTACCAATCGAGCAGATACGGGTGATTGTTTTGATTGTTAGCATCAATTAACCACAACGAACCTAAGTGATTGCCAGTTACAAAAGTGCTGTTCCGCATTTCTCTTGAAATAAACCTATTTCTGTTGTCTCCATTGGTTCTCGTGTCGGGACTGCCTCTCCACAATCTGAGAGGGGGAAATCCTTGTCGGTTTACATGCCCTGATGATGATTTTTGCTCTCTGAATGTTCTCAGATTTAGCAAAAACTTCTTCCCTTCAGCATTTGGTTCCCATGAAGGATAACTACTTTGGAAGCTGCAATGACAATAGATGTTAAACCAAACATATAATCATGAGAAAAAAAAGCAATTGAATCAACCGGTCTCATAACTGCGACGAGCTCTGCCATGAACATACCTCAAAAATGATTTCTCCAACTTCCCCTGGGAACTCCTTTGCTCGCGAGGTGAATCAGATGAGGAACCATAACTACTGTTTCCATGCTTTTGAAAATCAAAGACACTGAAACTGCAATAGTGTCATACGACAAAGTGTAGTGAGTACATGAACACATTAAAATTGGATTCAAATACAAATATTATCAATTTATAAAAACCATTCTAACCTGCATACATGGCCAACACCTTCAACGTGTACGGTAAAATCAGCAATGAACTGCAAGATATCATCGACACGCTGCACAATAAAAAGAAATATAATAAATTACACTATATAGCTTACAAATAAAGATACCCTACTATGGTGTATAGATATAGTAATGTCAAATTCAATACACAGCAAATGACCTTTGGGACAACAAATAGGAGTAAGTATGGAGTAAGGAAAATTGAGGCCATCTCCTCGAGTAGCATCATCCCAGTATACTGCACCACAAAAAACAGATTAGCATAACATGCAGTATTCGAACCTTTACTGTCATGAAAAAATCGAAGAAAATAACGATAGGTCAAGTTTAGAGTTATTATTAAATTAAATCAACACCTGAGAGGTACCTGGAATAAGGTTTCAAACTCAGTTCGGACCGTTTCAGTACTTTGCTTGCCACGCCATCTCTTTGGCATATAATGTGTATGCTGAACTACCATAGACATTGCTCCTTCAGGATCTATGACCAGAAGTTCATTTACAATTGCAGCCCGGCTAATAGCAGTTATGGTTCCAAAAACAGCCGCATACCACAATAAGTTTCGACCAAATATCTGCATTGATTTTCTATAAAAATGAATAATGAAAGAAACAAAAAGAAAATCATTTGTAAATGATTAGCATGATATGTCTGTATAATTTATTTTGACGAAGGCATAATAAAATCATTACATGACCCTCTAGCAGAGATTCCTCTAGAAAAGCAATGATGATCAGAACTGCAGCAAAGCCACCAGATACAAACGAGATGAATTTTGCAATGATAGATATGATGGGTGAAGGAAATTGCTTGAGATAGTCAGAAGCATGTAACACGCTGTTATTAATACGATGCCGGAAGAGATGGTCCACCTATAAAACAAGTTATATTTGTAAGCTTGAGCACAAACACAAAAGAAATACAAGTGACATTATGTTAAAAAAAATAACTAAGTGACTGGTTTCAACTAGTAATTAATAGTAAATGTGAAACCTATGCAAGTAGTAAATGATCAGCAACAAATGGACTAAGAGAGGAATAACGATATACCTCATTGAATCCCCTAAAGACCCATCTTGACAAATTTGACCATCTTCGAGATGATGCTGTACTTGGGTGATTGTAAAATTGTTCAGCATGCCGCAGAAAGAGATATACCAGCATGAATATGACAAGAAATGGAGAAAGTAAAAGTATTGCAAGCCCAACTAAGATAAGCCTTTTCTTTAATGTCCTTGAATTTGACACGAAATCTCTTCTGACACAAAAGTTACTGCAGAGAAAGCATGTTCAAAAGAGAAAACCATCATTGGAATTTGTAGTACGGTTACCATTGACAAAAATTGATTTTGAATTAACTGAATTTGTAAAATTGATTTTAGTTAAAAATGAGTTGTGCAGTGGTTTATTTTTGTATACATATCGGTAAAAGTGATTTCAACACATCATTACATCTCAACACATCATTTTTTCAAACTTGTTTAAAAAGAAAACTTGATAACTACGTCTGAGGTGATGAAAGACCATATCTTAACAAGTTACAGGACCTAACATCACTGAATATAATGATCTTATAGGAATTGCTATTTTTACAATAATTAACATACCTATCAAACATGCTTTGCAGGACGCACCAATTCAAAGTCCACTCAAGTGTCTTAGTTAGTACTAGACGATATTGTGTTCCATTTGTACTGCATTTCACTGTTGGACCAGCACCTGGAATCCATTTAGAAATGGGAAAAGCAAGCACACCCTTGTTGAGCATTCCGATCAAGTAGTTCTCCTTCCGCATTAACCTCATCACAATGTCATGAGCATTAAGATCCTTCACCACGCAGAGTTTTCTAGTGCTTTGCACAAGAACAGTCTTTTCAAGAACTGTAGCCCACAGCATTGTTTGAATTTCACTATCTGTAACATGGAGACTGCGAGCAGATCATGGTAAATTAAGTCAAACACTTAAATCATAAGTAAATTCATCAATCCCGTTTATACATTTATCAATCACATTTACCTATTGTAGTAAAACTCTCGGATTTCCAGAGTATACTTCAGTTGAGCAAAGAATCTTAAGAAGCAAAATATCCAATAGATAGAAAATATGCATAAGTATCCAACAATAATAGCTTTGCTAAGTGTTAACGGAGTTAAAGGGTGTTGATGAAGAGCTTCTTTAGCAAGATCACAGGGCTTCATTCCAGATTCAACTGCATCCATCCCACATCTTGCATTACGGAGTCCATTCCAATCAACATATAGTAAGAAAAAAGCCGAAAAACATATGGTGAATCCCAGACTCAGAAGTTCAACAACCCACTTTATAACGATGCACCATAACCCTTTCTCACAATAGTAGCTGTAAAGTCTTTCAAAGAAGATATCCAAATCAGAAATCGCCTCAACATTACGGTTCTCATCGTTAAGAAGCCCTGAAGGACTCTCACTACCCGGACTCGGAATCCTTCTGTAATCAGACAACTCAATCTCCAGAGTAACATCCTGAAGTAAACCTTCCGTCACTGATGAAGATTCACCTCGACGCTTCCATTTGAATATACTAAAAGCACTAGCATCTCTTGACCTAGTAAACATTGTTCGCATACACTGGAAGTTGGCATAAACAGCCAGTCCATACCCCAGAGACCTAAACAGTTATTATAACCAAGCTCTACAGACACAACAGAATCAATATTTAGTATCTTCAAAAGGCATCATCACTAAAAGAGATAGTATTTCACACTTCACCCTAATGAACAATGAAATCAAACAAGTACAAAATGCATAGTTCTAAATTGCAATCCACATTATAACGAAATTGCGGCCACATTTGTCGGAACTGTACCGCAACATATAAAGGTTAAAAATCAACAATTTGAAATATGATGAGCTGAATAAGGCCGTATGCAGTTCTATTCTATCATGATCAGATCAAAAGTGATTTCTATGGACAATCTATGACTACCCATCATAACAAACAAGTGTAACTATGTAAGCCCATGAAGAAAAAAAACTTTTTTTTCAATATTTCATTAGAAGAGGTGAAAAAGCAATGAGCTTTGTTGTTTACACATTGAAAAAAAACAAAAGTCCATACAAAAACATGTTAATGGAATAAATACAAGAGTTTAAAGCGTTGAGAGATGAAAAGGGTATAGTTAGTTACCTTGGAGTAAGCAGAAAACATGGAAGAAAGGAGATTAACGATGAATTTGGGGGAAAAGGAGGGAAGTTGGGAAAGTGATTGATTGTGAGGAGAGGAGAGAAAGGAGAAGAAGAAGAAGAAGAGGGTTTTGTTTTTGTTGTTATTTGTTGCGTGGAGAAAGAGGAAAATTGAAGTGAGAAACAAATTAGTACGGAATAAATGGGGTTTTTATTCGGTTTTATCAGTCTGTTCACAAAATAGGTTTACTAAGATTACAGAATATATGTGGGCCTCCATAACCTCACCAAGGGAATTTTTTTTTTTTTTAACATTTAAATAACAATTAACGGTGTTTTAGATGATTTATTTTGTATAAAAAATTAAATATAATAGTTAAATAAAATATATGAAAAAATTAAATATAATAGTTAAATAAAATATATGAAAAAATAAATATGAAGATATAAAAAAAGATTGATATGTGTATTTCTTCTCAAAATATAATAAAAATAAAATGATTTTTAAAAAAAATAATAATAAATCAGTGTCTATAATGTTGGAAATCCACCAAATTCTATGATGAATTTCTACCACAATGACAATTTAATTATGAGATAAACAAAGAAAAGAAGACAAGATAAATATTTCTGCTGCAAATCTGTGATTACAATGAATTGACTTACTTGACTTGCTTTTCTTGCTTTGAAAAATAGGGGTTACTCCCTCTATTTATAATTGAGCTTACACCCTAAGCCCAAAGCCCAAAATATCTTTTTGTTACTAAATCAAATCAAATCAAATCTATTCTGGACTTAAATCAAATCTATTTAAATCTAAAATAAATCAAATCTTCTTTGACACTATGAATTACAATTTAACACACCACCTAATTCATTGTGTTTAAACTGTTTATGTTCATCATGGCTCTTAGCTTTCTGAATACTTCGACTTGCACTCCCTTCGTCATGATGTCTGCAATCTGATTCTCAGTTCTGCAGTGTTCCAAATTCATCTTCCCATCTGCTACCTGCTCTCGAAGATAATGGAATCTCATTTCGATGTGCTTACTTCGACCATGTGCTATTGGGTTCTTTGCCAGATTAACAGCTGACATGCTGTCTATCTTCATGGTAATTGCTCTATGATTTTCCCTGTTATCTCTTCGACCAAGTTCACCATCCAAGTTGCTTGACATGCACAAAGAGAAGCAGCTATGTATTCTGCTTCGCATGATGATAATGCCATTACTGGTTCCTTTCTTGAATTCCAAGCAATTGGTGCACCACCTAGCATAAACACATATCCTGCTGTTGACTTTCGATCTTCAGCATCACTACACCAACTCGAATCAGTGTATCCCACTAACTTGCATTCTTTTCCTTTATCAACTGCAGGAAACAAAATGCCATAATCGAAAGTTCCTTTAAGATACCTTAGTATCCTCTTCACTGCTGCTAGATGTGATACCTTTGGCTTCTGCATAAATCTACTTACCATACTTACACTGTATGCTAAGTCAGGCCTTGTATGATAAAGATATCTTAATGATCCAATAAGTCTTTTGTATTGGGTTGGATCAACATCATCTTCATTTGCATCTTTCGACAGTTGTAGTCTTGGTTCTGCAGGTGTCGAAGTTGAGTTGCATTCTTCCATCTCAAACCTATTGAGAATTTCTCCTGCATATCTTCTTTGATGCATCATCAAACCTCTACTGCTCTTGTAGAATTTGATACCAAGGAAATATGAAATCTCACCCAAATCAGACATTTCGAATTCCTTGCTGAGATCACCTTTGAAGTCTTCGATCTCACTTTTACAGCTACTTGTTATCAACAAATCATCTACATAGAGACATAGTATAAGCAATTTACTCTTGCTTCTTCTTACATATACTCCATGTTCAGTTGTGCACTTCACAAATTCCTTCTCCCTTAGAAAATTATCAATTTTCTTATTCCAAGCCCTTGGAGCTTGTTTCAATCCGTACAGGGCTTTATGTAGCCTGTACACCTTTCTTTCTTCGTCATGTTTCACAAACCCAACTGGTTGTTTAACATAGACTTCTTCATCTAAGGGTCCATTTAGGAATGCACACTTCACGTTCATCTGACATATGTGCCAACTGTTTATTTCTGTTAGACCAACAACCAACCTGATTGTTTCGATCCTAGCAACAGGTGCAAAAACTTCGTCGAAGTCTATTCCTTCTTTCTGTAGAAATCCTTTCGTCACAAGTCTTACTTTGTGTCGAGTTACTTCACCTTTCGAATTCGTTTTCACTTTGTATACCCACTTGACATCAATTGCCTTCTTGCCTTGAGGCAATTCGACAAGTGACCAAGTGTTGTTGTCTTCGATAGACTTTACTTCTTCGTTCATTGCTTTCACCCACTTCGAATCTTTTAATGATTCAGTTGCATTAACAGGTTCGACATCTGCATAGAAAGCATAATGTACCAGCTCACCTTCATTATCTATTACATCATCTGATGTAATCACACAATCTTGCAATCTTACAGACATGCGTCTTGTTCTTTGAGGTCTGTTTGTACTTGGTATATCTGCTGGTTCCTCTTGTCGAACTTCTCTTTCGACTTGAGTTTCTGGCTCTTCGAATAGGATTCCCACTGAATCTTTCTTGACATTTGCAGTCCAATCCCATTCTTTAAACTCATCTATGATCATGTCCCTGTTGATCACAATCTTCTTGTTCTCTGGATCGAACAACTTGTAGCCTCCTGTCGAATGATATCCAACTAGGATCATTTGACTTGACTTGTCATCAAGTTTTCTTCTCAACTGATCTGGCACATGTCTTTGTGCAATAGATCCAAATACCTTCAGATGACTCAAGCTAGGCTTCACACCAGACCAACATTCTTCTGGAGTAATTCCTTCTAGCTTCTTTGTAGGACATCTGTTCAAAATGCATGTTGCAGTCGAAACAGCTTCACCCCAAAACTCTTTAGGTAAACTCTTGCCTTTCAACATACTTCTCACCATATTCATGATGGTTCAATTTTTCCTTTCTGCAATTCCATTTTGTTGTGGAGTATAGGGTGGCACCGCCTCATGCACAATCCCTTCCTTTTCACATAATCTGTCGAAGTCTTTCGACACATATTCTCCACCACCATCAGTTCTCAAAACTTTGAGCTTTCGACCACTTTGTCTTTCGACCATAGACTTAAACCTGGTAAATACTTCGATCACTTCACTTTTCTTCTTGATCAGGTAAGTCCATAGCTTTCGACTGAAATCATTTATGAATGTAACAAAGTATTTGTTACCTTCAATCGAATCCACCTGGATTGGTCCACATACATCAGAGTATATGACTTCAAGACTAGCCTTCGATCTGCTTCCTACATCCTTGCTGAAGCTATTCTTGTGTTTCTTCGCCTGCACCCATTCCTCACATACCTCGTTTGGAATGTCAATTTCTGGCAATCCTGAAACCATATTTCTTCTCTTCAAATCTCTGATGTCTCTGAAGTTGAGATGACCTAGTCTATAATGCCATATTCATTCATCTCTGCTAGCTGCAGTCGAAAGGCACTTGTGCTCCATCACATTTAGTTCAATCTTGAAGGTTCGATTATGAGACATAGGAGCCTTCAAGATTACTCTCCAATTTGCATCAACGACTCTCATCAACTTATCTTCGATTGACACTTTATAATTCTTTTCGACCAACTGCCCTATACTGAGCAAATTGCTCTCCATGCCTGGTATGTACAACACATTGGAGATTACTGATCTTTTGCCATCTTTCCTCATAATCATAACATCACCAATACCTTCAGCTGCCAGGGTATTGTCATTTGAAAATTTTACCATATTTTTCTTTGAGGGCTTTATATTGACAAACCAGTCTTTCCTTCCAGACATATGTGATGAACATCCTGAATCCAAGTACCATTGGTCCTTGAATCTATCTTCATATCTTGTTGTGACCATCAGCATCATCTCTTCTTCTTCATGTTTTGCAAGCTTTGCATCACTTTCTTGATTCTTTCGTTTTTCTGGACAATCACTCGAATAGTGTCCATATTTCTGACAATTGTAACATTGAATGTGACTCTTATCAGGTTTTCGACCACCACCTCTTCCTCTATTTGCAACACCATCTCTTTGGTTGCCTTGGTATGGTCTTCTTTGATTCGACACGTCTCCTTCGATTTGGTTTCCTCTACCATTCGATTTGTTGTAGCCACCTCTACCTCTGTCGAAACACTTTCATTTGCCTTTGGTCTCTTTTGCTGAATGTGCCTGCAAGGCCACATCACTCTTCGATTTTCCTGCAGCTCTTTCGTTCATTCTTTGTTCATGAGATTCAAGCGTCCCTTGAAGCTCTTCCTTTATCAATTTCGACAAGTATTTCCCCTCTTCTATCGCCACCACTATGTGGTCGAACTTAGGAGCTAAAGATCTCAAGATCTTTGACACAGCAGCTCTTGTTGTTAACGCTTCTCCACATATCTTGATTTGATTTACTAGTTTTGTAACTCTAGTAAAGAAATCAGATATGTTTTCACTGTCTTCCATCTGAAGCAGTTCATAGGTCCTTTTGTGAGTTTGTAACCTCACTTCTTTCACCTTCTCAGCGCCTCCAAAATACTTCTCAAGGATCTCCCAAGCTTCTTTTGCAGATTCTGAATCACTAACCTTTTCGAAATTGTCTGGGCTGACACATTGATGAATTATAAATAATGCTTTATAACTCAGCTTTTCAAATTCTGTGTATTTCTTCTTTTCTTCTTCTGAAGCGTTTTCACCAAGCGCTTCGACTCCATCTTTTACAAGGTCCCAAAGACCTTGACACATGAATAAGACTTTCATCTGTTTGCACTAATTCTCATAGTTGTCAACTTTCAGAATTGGTAGCGTTGCTGGATAGTTTGCATTCTCATAACTTGTCATCGTGAATTCTTCAATCGTTCTTGATTGACACTTCCCTTGAATCGAAACAAAAGCTCTTGATACCAGATGTTGGAAATCCACCAAATTCTATGATGAATTTCTACCACAATGACAATTTAATTATGAGACAAACAAAGAAAAGAAGACAAGACAAATATTTCTGCAGAGTTTCTCTCTGCCCACAAACTGTGGAAAACTTTCTTAATCACTTGCAACTGCAAATTTTGTGATTACAATGAATTGACTTACTTGACTTGCTTTTCTTGCTTTGAAAAATAGGGGTTACTCCCTCTATTTATAACTGAGCTTACACCCTAAGCCCAAAGCCCAAAATATCTTTTTGTTACTAAATCAAATCAAATCAAATCTATTCTGGACTTAAATCAAATCTATTTAAATCTAAAATAAATTAAATCTTCTTTGACACTATGAATTACAATTTAACATATAATTTTTGTAATATATAAAAATATTTAAATCAATAATATATATAATAAAAATAAAATGAATTTTAAAAAAATAATAATAATAAGTTTATGCCTATAATTCTTCTAATATATAAGTTGTTATATTAATATTCAATATTTTGATCAGTAATTTCATGTTCTTGTAAATATTCAATAATTTGATCAATAACTTTATGTTTCGAATTTTTTTAGCAATAACCAGGTATTAAAAACAATACACAAATGACTGTATTTTGGAGAAAATGACGTAAATAAACCATATTTTAGAATATACATCAATGGAGGCGACGTCTCACTTGGCGCATGCGCTCGCCTTTTTGCCTTAGGCGTCATCTCACCTAACGCATGCATTTTCTTTTAGCCATGTGAGATGGTGCATGTACTATAACATAGGGAGGAGGCGCCATCTGAGATGGCTACTACGTGCAATTGTGTTTTCTATAAATAAAACACACATTTCTTCACCATTCTTCACACTTTCTCACATTATCTTCTCATTTCTCTCTGTTTTTTGCGTCATGACATCTCCCATAATTTTCACCAGAGATTGGTACGTTATTTTCTCGACCACCAAACCTCCGATGAAAATAACATTTTAGCATATTCATTCCATAGAGTGTCTGAAGAGAGAGAGAGAGAGGATGAGATGGCTAGAGGGAGACATCAAAGCTAGGGAATAAATTAGAAGGATCTAGAGAAGAAGAAGAACCACCTCACTTGCAACTGGAAGATCTCAATCTTGGTAGGAAGAAGTCAAAACAGACAGATACGTAATGGTGATGATGCATGGCTCAAATGAAATTGTTTTAACGATTGTAATTTCTTAGATGTTTTATCGTGTTGTTGATGTTATATTTACATGTATTTTATCGTAATGATGGTGATGTGTTTTTATTTGTTGTTTGCGTATGGTTTGTTGTAACAAATGCTCTTAATGAAAAAAAGTTATGTTTAGATCTTTAAAATGTGCATATAATTTACATATAATTTTCATGTTGTCGAGCTTGTAGCACGAGTGGGACAATTTTTTCGATTATGTCCAATCTGATGGCATAAACCACACTTTCTTTCTAGCTTGTCAAGGGAGTCCATTTCAGTTGTGATACGTTTACTTTTGAGACGACCCTTTTTTTTCATCTGCATTTGATCGTTGTGCCGTACTATTTCCCCTTCGTATGCAGGTCAATAATTAGGTTTCGCTACCATTAGAAAGCCATTATTGTATACGCTGAGAAATGTTTCGGAATTGTAAATGGTAGATATAAGTAGTAATGCATCTTGATGAGTATATGTACATATCGCAATGACATGAGAGCAAGGCATACGAAATGCTTGAAACTTTCTACAGTCGCACCAACGATATAGTAGTATAAATCTATACTATTTGTTGTACCCCAAAATTTGCCCTCCCATATTCTTCAAAGTTTTGACAAGCATCATCTCAAATGGCTCAAGATTTCTCAAGGGGTTGCACAGTCAAACCATCTCCTAAGCCAGTCCAAATTAGGGTTTTGGTTCTTGCAAGGAAGTTGAGGTTTTAAAGGGTCCAATCAAGTCCCATATGCCTATACACATTGTCAAGCATCTACATGCCAAGTTTAAAAGCTCACAAGGTCAAGTTGCACAGTCAAAAGCCTCATTTGCTTCACAATCAACTGTAGGGGTAAAATGGTCATTTGGCAGTTAAAAGTCAAAAATTTTGGTCAACATATTATTTTGAAGCCACAATCATCATTTGATCAAGTCTTGATCATGATTCCACAAAGAATGGCTCAAAAATCATCAAGATACAAAAGTTTCCATTTTTGGACAGTTGAAAAGTCAACTGTAACTTGACCAAGGCATAACTTTTTCATGGTTCATCAGAAAAATCCCATCTAATGCTCATTTTGAAGGGGATGACATTTCCTACAATTCATCTTCACATTCCAAGTCCAAGAAATGCTCTCACAAAAAGTTATCAATTTCAACATTATAGGTCATTTTCAAAAGTCAACAAAAAGGTATTTTAAGTCAAAGACCATAACTTGAGATTGGTAAATCAAAATGACATGGGACCAAAGGAATTGGTTAGAGGACTTCAATACCTTTCCAAAATGTCCAAGAACATGTTCATATGATCAAAATTGAGCAAGATATGCATTGGAGAAGTTGGGAAATTTTTGTGAAATGGCAAAAGCCAACTATCCTTGAAACTTCAATTTTTGACAAAAGGGCCCACTTTCTTCCACTTGATTCAGCCTTGTCATGCCATACACGTGTCCCATGATTAATTTCAAGATTAAACATTAATTTTTCTATTTTATTTAATTTTTATTGATTTAATTCATTTTAAATCCATAAAATTCAAATAAAATCAAAAAAAATTAATTAAATAACATCTTTTGATTTGAATGACTTTTATGTGTCATATGCTAGCTGCCAAAATCGTGCCAAGCTTATTTATGTATAAAATTCAAAATTTGAACCAAGTTTGGAATGTCCTTTAATGGTGGTCAAACAAAATCCAAAACATAATTGCACAAGGTTAAGGCTCATCATATCATTTGATTCTCATTCATATATACATAAGCAAGCCTTCCCAACCTCATTGACGACCTAAAAAGGGCACAAACGGCCAGAGCAAAGTTCAAAAATTGTCCAAAAAGTGTGAGATCAAAAGGAGTGTTGCAAGCATTTCTAGGCCAAAAGGAGAACGTGACCCTCTTCCCTGCCATACCCTGAAGCTAAAGCAACCCTTGCCACGTCCTAAGATCCATCATATCGCGCTGTAAGTTCTTCCAAACTCACCCCTGTACACGAAATGTGAACTCTCTATTCTTGCATTGTTTCTCAAAAATGCTAGCATGTTCATACTCCTTGTTTGATTCCTGACATAACTGCATTATTCAATTCCATTTTTATGCCTTGTATGACAAAACCCGTGCCTAGGGTTTGCATATGTTGTTTTTAGGCGTTTTGTCTACAGGTGAAATTGGGACAAATCATAAGCATATACGTGATCAGGAGACATAGACGAACACAACCATGGGTTTGGATGACGTTTTTGAAGCTTAAGGATGATTTTAGGAAAGGCCTATGGAACTTCCTGCGGATAAAATCCGCAGGTAAAAAACCTGCAATTTTTGATGAAGAAGATGATTACGTGCTTGCATCTGATTGGCCATTTCAAAAATAAGCGCGTTTTTTTTTCAGGGCATCGTTTGATTTACTAATATAATATTTAATTGTTATTATTATTTCAAATTGAACACATAGCTCAGCTGGCTAAGGCGTACATGAATCATCCCTTGGGACCTGGGTTCGAATCCCAGGTCCCCCATAATTTCCATGTTATTTTGCTTAATGTGTTCACGTGCAGGCCATCAAAGACATCCCACCATGCACCTCATGTCCCAGCCTGCCATGTGGCTTCAAGCAGTGATCCAAAGGCTAGGGATGGATGACCACCATATTCCCTAGTCAAAACACGCGCAGATAATTTCCCAAGTCAAACAGGCTTATGCGTTAATGGGCCAGCAATTTCTAGATGCACCTCCATCAGGGCCCAATACCCCCTGGTTCATTCATTTTTTTTCTTTTTGTTTTCTTTTTATTTTATTTGCTTTTACTAATTATTATTATTAATGTTAGTATTATTTAATCAATTAACAAATTAACATTTTTTCACCATAAAATTCAAAAAAAACAAAAAAAAAACATTTTTATTATTTATTAACTTATTTTGTAAATAAATGTAAAATTAAATTAGTTTAATTAGTTAACTTTAATACTTTTTTTTACAATAAATAAAAAAACAAATTTAGACTTAGGTTTTTTCTTTTGACATTTTTAATTCCTTTTTTTATTTTATTTCATTAAAACATAAAAAACACAAAAATATTTTTCTTTTAATTAAATTAATTAATTAGTAATTAGGCTTAATTTTCATTTAATTACAAAAAAAAAAAGAGGACAAATTCAATTCTTTCTCAAAAAAAAGGGTCAAAACCCTTAGGACGTCCCGATTCAATCTTTCGCGCGCAATTTATTTTAATTCATTATATTTATGTAACTGCTTCCGGAAATGTAATAGTTAATTAGGTTTATCTCTTTATTTACTTTTCTCGCACTTTATTTTCCAAACGGGTTTTTGTTTTTTTTTGGCGATGTATAGACCCGCGCCTTGTAATAGCTAGATTTACCTTTCCGCACTTTATTTCCTGCAAATCATTTAACTGATAATATGCCTGCAAGAATGTATGACAAATAAAAACTAATCCATAGCTCACAAATAACATGTTCAAAGATAAACATAAACTGAATTGAACACATGCACATGCCACTCCTAGGGTACGCCTCACTGGTTGCCTCGAACGTGGTCGTCAAGTATAGGGTATTTTAGAGGTTGCCCTCTTGTCTAAGATCCAGTTGCCTCGAAACGGTTGCCTCAGATAAAAGGATCTAGGACATTAGGGTTACCGCTAAGGTGTCCTACCATTGCTTTGGTGACCACATTGTCCTTTAATCGAATTGACCCGAATAACTCCAACGATGGTGTTACCTACCTCTCAATGGTGGGATAGTACTATCTAAAGGACTCTTACACAGCCTAGTTCCTTAGAGTAGGTAGATTCTCCTGGGTACTTGCTCTTTCAAAATAAACAAAAAACACCTTTTCGCACCTACTCTTTCAAAAGTTTTCAAACAATTTTTTCATACACTCTTGAGGACAGATACAAGAGTTACTTAGAAATTTTTCAAACAAAACTTTTTCAAAACCCACACACACTTGAAAAGCAAACAATTTTGAAAACATAAGAGCAAGTACCTAAGAGCCCGTGGATAACCACAGATAGAAAGGGTGCTAACACCTTCCCTTTCTATAAATCTACCTCCCGAACCGAGAAACATTCTCAAAGAAGGAATTTTGCTGTGCTTTTGTCCTTTCCATGTTGGAGAACATAAAAGACGGTGGCGACTCTTGCTTACCGCGACATTTCGCGAAACCAGCTTTAAACAGTCAGTTCTATTTCCACCGATCACACTATTGTCTTAGCAAACCCTCCTTGTGGTCGATTGTCTCTTTGACAACGAAGTTGTGGCTATGTCAGTTGAACCTTATAACAAGGTAGATGTTGGCTTTGGCACCTTCTGCCTAATATATTTCATGCAACTTTCACTCTATAGTGTCCATATTGTAAGATTGTGTTCCACATTTCACCTCTTTTTTAAAACAACAATGCCATCCTAAAATATGTTGATTTCACCAAAGCGGTTACTGAGAGGTTTCGTATGCCTTTGAATACACTGTTCATTGATTCGATAAGATTTGTTGTCATGTGGCCCCGTCGTTGTCCATTATCGTATGACCTTGTCCATTTCTCCATTGTAATATTATCAATCCACCTACCGGCATCCATATTTGACAATCTGGTCTCATTGCGATAGTGTTCGAATGAAGGTTGTGTTAATGCATATCCCGCGTTCATAATTATTTTCGTAAGAGCCATGTCTTTGGTCTCCCACATGAAATTTTGTACGACATGTCTAATGCAGTAGACATGCTTAGAAGGAGGTTCATGCCAACCATTTGCAGAATTATTGTATGCACTCTCAATAGATGCATATTTGTCGGAGATCAAAAAAAGAGACCAGGTTATGGAGCCATGTGTGTCCAGAGATTCTTGAGAAAGAAACTCCAAGCACCACCAGTCTCTCCCTCGACTATAACAAAGGCAATTGGAATAATGTTATTATTTCCATCTTGTGCAACTTCCATTAGTAATGTTTCTTTGTATTTCTCGTACAACCATGTTCCATCTATCTGAATAATAGGTTTGCAAGATACAAACCATGTCATGCAAGGTTGAAAAGCCCAGAACAGTCAACTGAATATTTCATTTTCGTTGACAGAAGTACCATCTGGGGCATACGTCGATAATGTTTCCATAATATAAATAATTCTATGAGCATATGTCTGAAGTGCGTGCAGGTAGCATGGTAGTTCTTTGTATGACTCCTCCCAGTTTTCATATACCTTTTCAATTGCCTTGGTCTTTGCTAACCACGCCTTTCTGTATGACGGAGTATAATTGTATATTGTAGTGATGTGAGAGATTATAGTTTTCACCTTCAATGACAAACCATTGCTGACGAGAGGTAGGATTTCTTGACATATTAGATCATAATTTATTTACGATGATCTTGTGATTGAGTAGAATTAATGCACACGTGGGTGGACAAAGAACCTATCACCCAACAATCACTTCTCAACATGTATGATGCAGTGAGCCTGAACATACAATCTGGGTGAACACACTTGAGCTTGTACCTTTCTAGAATTACCTGATCAACCTTAAAATCGAGAGATTTTAACATGTGAAACTTTTTTATAACTCGCATTCAATCTTCTCTTGAACGAAATTTGTCTTTCTCTTTTAAATTTTCATCTGACTGCATATACGGGTTGAAAAAACATCTGATGATGGTTTATCTCCGCCCATGTTGTAGTTTGTCATGTGTGAAGGTGGTGTGTAGATTTCATTTGGAGGCATTTCAGGTAGCACATCGTCTTCAAAATCATTGTTTACCATGTTGTCAAACTCTAACTCTTCGTTTTCCTCTTCTTCGTCAACAGCATCTACTTCTGCGTGTTTGTCTTTGAGAGGATCAACTACTTGTGATTGAGTTAGTTGTGACAGTCGAGGCTCCTGTAGCACAATATACATCACAATTGTACGTCTCTCTACTGAAATGTGCACTGATAACATATTTTGTTGCAGAAGACATTGTGTTTGTGTGTTTGAATGTTTGAGTATGTGAGAATTTGTTTGAGTGGTGATAACATAAGGTGTTGTTGTAACTGATTTTAAAATATAGAGTCGTCACCCTTAATTTTTATCCTAAGGAAGGGAATATAAAGGATAACCCTAACATGAACAAAGATTATAAGTTGTTGACTCAGTTTTAGACAAAGGGGAGGTGTTAGACACCCCTCATCTACCTTGTTCATAAGGATACTAAGGTTAAAAGCGCGATCTTTAAGAAATAGGGTTTTAGCTTTTTATTATGGGAACTCACCACGATTTTAGTCGTATGCATACGTATCCTCTTATGAGGAATCAAAGTCTCAATTCGTAGTTTTCAGTGTTTGTTGGTGTTTTTTATAGGGTTGTGTAGAATTAATTTCGAACTATCCTTGAACTTTGTCTGGGTTGTAAATTGAGTGATCATAGACGCAGTTTGCAGTTTGATTCGAAGACAGTTCTATTTAATCCTTTTTTGAAAATGATCTTGAAGTTTTGATTAAGTTAGTAGAAAGGATTTTTGATTGGTTAGCTATATTAAGACGTAGAGCGGGGGAGTCTGATATAGTCTCCTCATCACATGGTCAGATATTGACCACGTGTCGCTCGCGGATGGTGAATTGAGTGAGTTGCATGAATTTTAATAGTTTGATTTTAAATGATAAACCGGTAGATGATGTATCGACCGATTTAATTACTCGAAGATGAACATCCTATTATTTATAGAATATTTGAATTAATTATGATTGACAAAAGTGTTTGATTTATATTAACTTCTATTAACAAAAGATAGTCTAAAAAAGTTTTTTTTATTGTTTTTGATAATTAGTAATTTAAACTAAGTTAAATAAATTAAACTAACGAAACTAAGAAACTAAATTAATCAAATATAGAAAAATTAAAGAAATCAAAGTCTAAGGGAGGTGATATCATAATAGAGATGTGTAACATGGAAAAGGAAAGGCCAAGGCCCACCTTGATCACTAAAGTCCAAATTCACTCTAATTTAATTTAATAATTTAAAACTAAAATAATAAAATGTGAAGTAATTAAATAAATAAATGAAAATTATAATATATAACAGAGAGAGAGAGGCGGTGTACTGTATTCTCTTCTTCTTCCAACGAGTTTCAATACTCTTTCCGCGGCAACACTATGAGAGTGGATCGGAGATAATCGTTGGAGGTAATATGGCGGCGGATCCGTGAGTTAAGTCTGTTCGTGTGGATTGATCATTGCGTGAATGCATGAGTGAGCGGCTTGGTCCTTTTCCGTTTGGAGGCGTCATCGAGGGTCTGTGGCGATTGAAGTTGTTTCATCAGCGACCCAGTGAGGGAGCAACAACTTCTGTGAGCAACCTCGTTAGAGGAGTGCTCTGCGAAGATGCACTGGTTGTTTTGATTTTCATATATCCATTTCTTTTTGTTTGAATCCATATTCGTTGCTCTAGTTTTGCATGATTAATAGTTTTGTTGTTCACTTTTTACAATTTAATGGCAACTTTGTAATAGTTATGAGGTATCGTGATGTGGATTAATGGAGATAAGGGATTGATACATATAGTTTTAGTGATTTTTGTGAAAAGTTTGGTTTGAAAGGTTTACAAGTTTGTTGATTTTTGAAGAGAAAGGAGAGAATTGGTGTGTGAAGAGAAAGGAGAGAATTGGTGTGTGAATTATGGTTTAGAAGTTTTGTTTATGAGAATCATGATAAGTGTGGTGTGGTTGGTGTTTACGGTTTATAAAAAACAACAAAGAGATTTAAATATGTTTTTATGTATGTTTTGGAGTTCTTTGTGAGAGTTCATGTGTATCAATAAAAACATGGATGAGATTTGGTAAAGGGTTTTGTGAAGAAGACTTTGATGAAAAGGTCTAAATTGGTTTGAAAAAATGTGTGAGAAAATTAATATAGAAAAGTGGGTTCTTTGTAAACGAGTGAAAAATCACTACGCCAAAAATAAGTTTTAGCAGCACATAAAAGAAAGCGTTTTTAAAAAAAAGCGCTGCCGTAGGTTTTAAAAAAAAATTCGCTTAAAAAGGCGCTTTCAAAGGGTGCCTTAAGAAAGCGCTTTTCAAAAGCGCTTCTAAAGGTCACCCTTAGAAAGCGTTTTTTGGGAACCGCTGCTAAAACTGACCTTTCAGAAGGTACCTTAAGAAAACGCTTTTCAAAAGCGCTGCTAAAGGTCAGTCTTAGAAAGCGCTTTTCCAAAGCGCTGCTAAAGCTGACCTTTAGAAAGCGCTTTTAAAAGCGCTGCTATAGGATATGCTACGAAAGTGCTTTTTGATGTAGAAGTGCTGTTATAGATGACCTTTAGAAAGCGCTTTTAAAAACGCGTTCGTAGGGGTAGTTGGTTGAGATGTTTTAGAGAACAAAATAATTAAAATAAATATTTAAAACAAAGTTTAAAAGCAGGAAAAATTAGAAATGTTATTTGAGTGAAGATATGGATTCCATGAGTCACACAACATTACAATGTCCCCAAAGCTACCTTCACATCTATTCCCTTACCTCATTTTACTAACACTTGCATCCATCTATCTCTTCTCTTCTCTCATCTCTCTCCACACACCCTCTTCAACCTCACAATCACTTTCAATCTCCAACTACAACTTCTTCAAAGGCAAATGGTTTTCGATCCAAATCACACCCCCACTCTACGACGACACGTGTCCCTTCCATCGAAACGCATGGAATTGCATCAGAAACTAGAGGGAAAATCTGAGCTTGATCAATTCGTGGAAATGGGTTCCACGTGGCTGCCATTTGCCTCGGATCGACCCGTTTCGGTTTCTTGGTGTGATGAGAAATAACAACGTTAGGTTTGTTGGGGATTCGCTCAATGAGAATTTCTTGGTTTCGTTTTTGTGTATTCTTAGGGTTGCTGATGAGGGTGCACAGAAGTGGAAAAAGAAGGGTGCTTGGAGAGCATACACAAGTATTGATTTCATTGGATAAAATTCAAATAATCTATTTTAGACACTTCCAAACCCATTCCAAGGACATGGATCTTCTCCCACAGTGCAACAATTATGCGTAAAACATTGCCACACCATACTTAGTATGGTGTTGCACTTAAAATACTCTTTCACCGCTGCATTGTGGGAGAGGATATGAGTCCTTTTTATAAAGGTACGAGAGTGTTGTTAAATTGGCATAGTCTTCAGACTATGTTTCACATTTTTTGTTTTGATATCTTACCCATCTTGTTTAAATTTTTTTGTGAATAATAGGTTAAGTATCATAATGAGTTGCAACCTTTGTATTCAATTCTACCTTGGAGAATCATTATGTTGTTTTAGTATATTGATATTGCACATGCAAATGGTGAAAGTTTAGAATTTGTTCTTAGAGCTTTGAATGTTTTTTCTTTTTGTATGTACCCTGAAAATGGTGATTATTTGTGTCTTTAATTTTATCACAGGTAGCTTGGGGACACAAAATGTCAAAGTATTTAATTTGCACTTTGGTCAAAAAACAGTTGGGCTTTCACAACATTTTGGTCCTAGAAGTTGGATCAGTAGGATGCCACTACAGTACACTAGTTTAGTTACGTCTCTACAGACAGTTAGATATTTAACCTCGTCTAATGAACAATCGGCAGAGATCCAACGTAAGTTATTTATTGTTTGATATTCACAAGTTATTTTGTTGAATATGTGATAGAAATGTCGTTGTTCTAATAGTCAATTTCTTTAAGCCTATTGAAAAATTCCTACCACCTATGATTTATAGTGCATTATTTATGTCCTACTTAGGACTACGGAAATGATCTGATGCGTTCTTGCGACTATGTTGATGTCGTATTGTGTGTGCATTATAGTGAATAATCTGTATTTAGAATTTTCTCATTCATTAGAAATCAGTAAGCCTTTGCTGGTGCATCTCCAACCTTGATAACACAGCCTCAATCTCAATTGTTGGTTCATCTTCAGCATCTGCAACTATGCATCGATCTTTGCATCTTTCTTGCTTTTCCAGCATTGTTTCCATTGACTAGTTTGATTTTAAATTTATTTTTTCATTGCTGACACATTGGACCAGTCTCATCGCCCAACTTACTTGCCCAATAACAAGATTCTTGGTGGCTGTCTCCTTCATAAATGTGTTCTTCTTGCTGTGACAGATAGTTTTTGGGGAAGGCTGAGCCTCCTACTTAATCGACTCACCCAAAACTTGTTAGGAACCTGGAAATTTTACTGAAAATAAAAGACTATTTTGTTGGAAGATTAAGAAAGATAGAAAGAAAGAACTCTCCTTCAAAATTTTGTTATTTTTTATCAGGACTCTGTTGGTTTATGTAAATATGGGATTCTATCAAAATACTAATGTGCTAATCCATTCATGCTGTGATCTGATTCACATTCAAAATTGTGCTTAAACTGACATTTTCATTATAATTAGTTTTTAAAACTGAAACTGTCAAATTACTATGTAGTGATTAAAATATTACATGTGGCAAAGTCTGTTAACTTGATATGTATACCATAGTCTGACTTTTATTGATGTCCCATTTTTGATGATGCAACAGTTGTTTCAAGGTCAGAAGAAGGTTCTGAAGAGATTAAACTTTCTGGTTTGACAAGCGAACAAATTCTCAATTTTAATGAGGTTAGTGCATAGTACATGTCATCATCTATTCTAGCAATCATAAGTCCAAAATCAATAAAACACATCCTAATTGATGATGACTTTATTAACTTGTGCAGTTTGCCACTGTGGTTTGACCTGATTTTCATCGACCCGTTTCAATCTATTTGCAGGTGGAATTCCTCCTCACAAACTTATGCGACACAACTTCAATTGCAGAGCTTGAATTAAAAGTAAGTTATCATCCTTACTGACCAATGAATTTTAGTCTCTGCATAAGCCCATTAATTAGGTACTTTATTAAATCTTGCTTCCTTTGTTGTTTCTTCTTCATCCCCATCTGCCCAACCTTCAAATCATATCAACTTGATAGATTTCACCTGCGTGTAGTGAGGGGTTTGACTGAAAATACTAAAACCCTTCCTCATCCAATTCCTGCTCCAGAAAGTATAAATTCTGACGTCGAAGCACCTGTTTCTACATCGTCGTCATTGGCCATCTTCAAGCCAACACCTTCTTCATTGTCTATCCAGGGATTCCTAGACAAAGCTGCAGATGAAGGGTTGGTGATAATTCAATCTCCAACGGTAAGAATCTAAAACAAATAGTATTTTTCATCCCTTCCAATAGTTTATTCTAAAGCCATAGAGCAGGTGGGCTTCTTCAGAAGATCTCGAACCATAAAGGGAAAACGTACTCCTCCTAGATGTGAAGAGGTACACTTCAAGGCCTTTCCTTCTCATTTTTTCAGTCAACTAAAATCTTGTTATCATAGTATCTCTCACATTCACCCCATGTGTATGTTGAGAAATCTACCATTTCCAAAAATAGTTTTTGATTGTGTGACATGTAAATTTTTTGACAGATGCAAATGATTAAGGAGGGACAAGTGATCTGTTACCTTGAACAGCTTGGTGGAGATCTGCCAATTGAGGTTTGTGTCAAAAACATTCCCTTATCTTTTCCAAATTCATATGTTACATTTTTTATTTAGTTACTAGTACTACTATAACTAACTATTTCCTTCACATTTCTTTCTAGTCTGATGTCTCTGGGGAGGTCATCAAGATTTTAAGAAAGGATGGTGGTTAGTTAGTTACCTCAATTTTTTGTTTATTCATTGTTTGATCTTTATAGAGAGTCTTATGTGGATTTTGATTATCACTTTGTATGTTTGTCTTGTCGACATATCCTGTTGGTTATGGTGACGCACTTATAGCAGTTTTGCCGTCATTTCCCGGAATAAAGAAGCTTCAATAGATCTTTCATATGCAGCATTCACACTCCACAATAAAGCCGTGTCTGGTGTCTCACACGTGTCAGTATCCAACACTCACATATCATTACATTCATTGTTGCTTATCATCGTGCGGTTTTGCTCTCCAAATATCAGTAACCTTCTCCTTTACCAATTCTTTTTCTTGTTTCCGGTTTCAAAGTTCAGAATTTTGCAAATAGCTTGTATTGGGTTGGTGAAATTTAGGGTTTGTTTGGAAGAACCTACTTAAACAGATTTTGACTTTTAGGGTTTTGGTTTTACTTTGTTTCTTTCTTGTATACTCTTTTAAATGGAAACCTTATGTGCTAATTACTTTTTTAAATGGCAATTGGTTTATATAAATAATATGCTGCAAATAATGCAGGTATATGAATTATATAAATTATACCTCTAAAAAAAACACCATATGAAAGCGCTTTTTCAAGAAAAACGCTGCCTTAGGTAACCTATGAAAACGTTTTTTCACAAAAAGCGCTGTCTAAGGTAAACATATGACAGCGCTTTTCCAGGCAAAAGCGCTGCTAAAAGACCACCTATGAAAGCGCTTTTCCAAAAAAAAAAGCGTTGCTAAAAGCCTACCTAAGACAGCGCTTTTCCAGAAAAAAGCGTTGCTAAAAGAAAACTTATGAGAGCACTTTTCCATAAAAAAGTGCTGCCTTAGGTAGACCTATGAAAGCGCTTATTCATAAAAAAGCGCTACCAAAAGCCTACTTAAGAGAGCGCTTTTTAGAAAAAGTGTTGTATTAGGTAGACCTACGAAAGCGCTTCTCATTAAACAAAAAGCGCTGCTAAAACCTATAGCAGCGCCACCTTAGAAAGCGCTTTTAAGCGCTTTTTAAAGGCAAAAAAAAACGCTTTCGTAAGTCTTTTTTGGCGTAGTGAATAGTGTATTATGTACGCGGGGTTTTGTCGTGTAGTGTTGGAATGGCCTCCTTGAATATTTAAAGTGTAGTGTTGGAATGGCCTTCCAAACAAACAAATTAAAATAGAAAGGGAGTGACCTCATATTTGAATCATCGGCCAAAACAAGTAGAAACTTTGAAAAAAGATTGTTAAAATATTTTGTAAAGGAGAATGGGTTTGTGAAAAAGTGAAATTGTGAAATTGTTGAAGAATTGTGGATCAAAAATTATGACAACATTGAGTCATATTTATAGATTTAGAATTAGGTTAAAAATACTTAGCAATTAAGTCAACCCAAAAACCAAAAGAAGCTCAAAGCCTTATTTTTGAAAAAAGAAAGAAAATTATTTTTAAAAAATAAAATAAAAAATGTTTAAAATGCATCACAAGAGGTTCGAACTCGGAACCTCATACTTACAAGCTTCATTCTTTATCAATTGTGTTGTGTTACTGATTTGTAAATAAACCCAATTGAAAGCATATGAAAGGTGTGCAGATATTTGCTATTTTAAAAATACAAATAATTTAAAATAAATTATAATATTTTTAACTGGACTTGAGAACGAATATTTATAAAACCCTAAAATATTAATGTAAATCAAAAGAATTTTATAAAAATCCAAGTTTGAAATTAATTTCGACCGTAGTGATAAAGGACATGGTAAATTTGAGGTATGACAGGTGCATGGAGGTGAATAAATAATGTGCAGATGAGGCGAACAAGACAAATTTGATCTACCAATGAGGCACCAATTGTGATGGCGAATCCTCATATAATTGGTCTAAGGTGCCAACTGGGATGGCGCATCCCTTATAGGCCTGTCACGTAGCATGCATGCCTGCCACGTACACCTGCACCTATGCTGCCACCCTCCGCCTGACCCACGCCACTTTGAATGGCGCATGCACTTTAAAGTGCATGGAGGCGCCACCCACTTGGCGCATTGGTGACACGTGTTCTGCATGCATATAACCCCCAACCATCTTATTAACTCATCTCTATATAAATTTGCCTATAAATGTGGCACCTCAGACACTTGTTTTGTATCACCAATCCTCTCTTTCTCTCTGATACAAATTCTTTTACTGTCTTATACAGTTTTAAATATGGTTCTTCTCACAATGGATGATTCTCACTGAGGAACACGACAAAAAATTGTCGTATTTGTAAGTTTTTATCATTTTATATATATTCTTTTATCGTATATATAAATTTTATATATAAAATCTTACACTATTCACATTTTGAATTTAGGATACTCAAAGATTTAGATACCGCTCACACAACTTCATTGCTCCAGATTCGTTTATCATTCCATATCTAGAATATGCCAGTTTAGGAAATGTTATAAAAATTTCTAACTGCACGATTGATTCCAAATTTATTCTTGCAATGTTAGAAAGATGGAGACCCGAGACACACACATTCCATCTATCAAAGGTGAATGTACCGTCACACTAGAGGACATGTACGTATTATTAGGTTTCCCTATCGATGATAAGACCGTGAATGGGTCGGTTCACCAACCAAATTCTCTATGCGAAGAATTGTTGGGCAAAGGTATAGTAGAAGCAACTGGTGCTAGGGGCCAAGGTATATTACTAACCGTACTTAAAAAGTATTATGAGACTCTTGAGTTGAATGAAAATTTCACCTATGAGGCAAAAATAATTAAAGCTAGAAATTATATTATGATACTATTTGGAAGTCTATTATTTCCCGAAAGTACAGGAAATAGTATAAATTTTATGTATTTAAGTTTGCTTAGGAACTTTGATAAAACAAGAAAGTATAGTTGGGGTTCCGTTGTTTTAGCCCAACTATACAGTTTATTATGTAAAAACGCAACAAACGAAAAATGTACTTTTTTTTGGGTTGCGCTTTCTTGCTCCAAGCATGGGGTTGGTGGAGAATGAAGTCCTTAAACCCCATCAACAACAGTGCATTCATTTTCTCCTACGCAACAAAATAAGTCAATAGCTTAAATAATTTATTATTCATCCTTTCACCAAATTGATGTATACATTTTTTTCTTCATTTCTTTAGGTAATGTGTAAGAGGTATGGATTACAGCAAGAATCTAAGATTCAATGACGCTCTACACCGTAATATTTTGGATCACGTTGGCATACATGGCACCTATAAACTTTTCTACTTTTAAATTATTTTTTTACTACATTTTCATTATTATGATTAATTTTTATCCACGGTTTATCTGGATACTATATTTGGGTTTGGACCATGAACCCAACCCCGAGGATGCAACAGTTTGGACTGCAAAGACTGCAGTCATACGGTTTAACATTGTGGAGATGCGCCACAGTGACCATGTCAAGATGCAGTTCAGAATGCATCAAGAAATACCATGTGACCCAACTTCTTTGTCACTTTGGCATCTAAAAAGGGTCGACGTCTAATGGGATGTTAATAATTGCAAAAATTCCGCACTGAAATGGTGTAAGATGTGGCATATGCATCACCAATATGTCTTACAATTTCCTGTTTTCCATAACCAGATTAATATGCGACACACAAATCAGTATATTGATTGGTATAGACCGGTTACTAATCCTGAAATGCACGTGTCTCACCCGAAGTATTTGATCGACCCACGCACACAACGGGCACAATCATACACCACACAACAACAACTCCAACAACAACCCCAACACACATCAACCTTCCACCAAACACAACGACAATACAGAGCCACCAGCACCCAACTCCAAACCCCAGACCAATACCAATACACACACATGCCCCACACACAATCAAAGTACCAAGAACAACGACCATACATCTGACATCTTGATGTGGGCCCTTCGTCGTCTCACCTTAGCCCAAACATTGGCCAACCTGAAGAATACTCACCAACCAACCCAACTTACCATCAGCTATCCTATCACCATAGCACCCAAAAATTATAGTACCGAATCCCACAAGATTCATTTCCTTTTTACCCCCTTATTCAGACAACCAGTGTTATCGATCCCCCATGGAACCTCACCCCTAACCAATACGACCAAACTTTGAGGGCATGGATTATAGACTGTTTGAAAGCAGATCTTCCAAATATGATGATCTGACAGCTTTCATGGATCCTGAACACATTGATTTCGCATGACCCTCGACCCAATCGCAGCAGGAAATACGTTGAAACGCACCACGAGTTAGGCGATGACGCGGATGCGGAACTACGGATTGTTATCGAGTCCCTGGAGACAACTAAATAATGTGTAATTTTTATTCTCATTATGTAATTGTTTAATTATTATTGAAAATCAACTTTCATTTGCAACGACATTGCCTTTTTATTCCTTAACAAAAAAAGTACTTTGTACATAGGCGCCATTTGAGATGACTTAGGGTAAATGCCATGCACCTAGGCGCCATCTCACTTGGCGCCTCCTTTAAAAAAAGCAATACATGTACTATCTGAGATGGCTACTGCATTATAACAATTTCTGAAACATAGTTATTTGGGTAATTTTCTCTGAAAAATGATTATTTGTGTGTATTTTTTTCAAAATATGGTTATTTGTATTTTTTCTCATGTTTCCGTTAATGTTCAATATTTTTATCAGTAATTTAATATTTTCGTTAATATTCAATATTTTGATCAGTAACTTCGTGTTCCTGTTAATATTCAATATTTTGATCAGTAACTTCTTGTTCACATTAATATTCAATATTTTGATCAATAAGTTCATATTGATTAGTTATCTCATGTCTCTGTTATTATTAAATATTTTTATCAGTAATTTCATATTCTCGCTAATATTCAATATTTTGATCAGTAACTTCATGTTCCCGTTAATATTCAATATTTTGATTAGTAATTTAATATTTTCGTTAATATTTAATATTTTGATTAGTAATTTCATGTTCTCATTAATATTAAATATTTTGATTAGTAACTTCATATTTCCGTTAATACTCAATAGTTTGATCAATAACTTCATGTTCTCGTTAATATTCAATATTTTAATTAGTAACTTCATGTTCTCACTAATATTCAATAGATTTATCAATAATTTCATGACATGAGAATAGTTTGGTATGGTTACTTGTGCGTTATTGGTGTGTTACGCGCATTTGTTTTCAAAGATATAATAAAAAAATGAAATAAATAATTAAAAAAACAACACATTTTTCTCATCTTTGGATTAATATATTATTTTTACTTTTATTTTCTTTAATCATACAAAAAATATAATTATGTGTGTGCTCACACAATACATTCTTTCTCGTTTGTACGAATTTTGGTATAGTTACAGGTGCATTCACACAATATAGTTGTGTGTTACCCGTGCGTTCGCACGAGTATTTGTGTGTTACGCGTATTTGTTCCTAAGATGTAATAAAAATGAAAGAAAAAAAAAATTACTTAACCAAAAGAATTTATTATTTTCAAAAGAAAGCAACATTTTTATTTATATTTGAATCATAAATATAATTGATTTATAGATAAAAATATTTGGATTATCCTTATATTTTTTTCGCGTGTAAATATTATTTAAGTTTTGACATTATTTACGCCTTAGTACTAGTGTGATAATTTTTCCCTTATATAGAAAATCATTGTTTCTAAAAATATTTACATCAACAATATAATTTTTTCTATTTATAAAAATGTATGTATTAACAATTGTTTTTTTTTTCTCATTTATAAAAATATTTGTATTAACAATATATTTTTTCAATTTATAAAATTATTTGTATCAAGAATACATTTTCCCCCATTTATAAAATAGTTTATATCAATAATACATTTATTTTCTCGTTTAAAAAGAAAGTTTTTTTTAAAATGTTTGAATCAACATTATATTTTATTTCTATATAAAGTTTAATTTTGTTTTCGTACTGTTTATAAAAAAATTGGATCAATAATTAACTTTTTCGCGTAATTAATTTACATTACTATAAATTAATTAATTAATTTAAAAATTTATTCAAACATTAATATAATTTTTATAATCTAAAATTAACTCCAAAAAGAAAAATCATATCCACACACAATCACGATTTTTTTCATATTTGATCAACAATAGAAGTATGTAACAAAAAAATTATCATTAATTTGTGGTTATAGTGATTATAGAATAAGTGAGCATTAAATATACAGATTGTTTTTCTTTAATATAATTATTTAAATTAATTACATATGCAATCCTGAATCTTCAAACTACAATGTACATTTATACTAAAAGTTTATATATGAATGCAAGTGCAGATTTTCTTTGCAAACATCATTTACAGTGCTCGATTGGGGAATGCCAGCCTTTGAGAACCCATGATCGTAGATATGGCATGAATGCTTCTCTCAAGTACAAATTAAACTTGTGCTTCATGTTCGTCTTTATGAGCTAAAGACAATGTAATAACATCTCTTTTGAATAGTAAACCGTCAAGACTTCCATCCCCACAACCAACATCCAAAACTACCCTATTGTCCTTTCCCCGTACAATCCAGCTTCAGCCTGCAAGTATGTAAATAAATAAAAAAAGTGATTAAATCTCTAATAATATATTTGTGAATCACTGCTAAAAATATGACATTTTAGAAAAAGCCCTTACATCAAGTATAAAAATAAATGATGTAAAAAATATTTGTCAAAAGATTTTACATTAGACTTTTATTTTCTCTGATATAAAAAAATATCATTTAGAGGAAAATATAACAAGGTGGCATTTTCGTAATTTAAATGAAAATTTTTATAAGGGATTTTACATCGGTCCTTTAATATCCACCGATATAAAAACTTCAATAATAAAATAATACAAATACGGTGGCATTTTTTTAAAAAAAAAATGACCCTTACATCGGGCCATAACTTAACCGGTGTAAAAGAGTGTTTTTGTATAAAAAAAAGTGGCCCTTACATCGGACTATAACTAAACCGATGTAAAAGAGCGTTTTTGTAAATAAAATAAAAAAGTGGCCCTTACATCGGGCCTTAAACCTAACTGATGTAAAAGAGTGGCCCTTACATCGGGCCATAATCCCAACCGATGTAAAAAACCATCTCAACTTCACAAAACCCTATTGTAACTTTTCATATGTTTATTTCGCTCGCGCTTCATTTTCCGTTCTGCTACCTCACACCTACGTCGTCGCCGTCCGGACGTCTTCGACCTTTTCCCTCCGCCCTTCGACCTTCTTCGCACAGCTGTTCCTCTTCACCGTCAAAAGCAGTCGCGCCTCCGCTCCTTCCGAAAGCAGTCGCGCCTCCGTCCGTCCACACAGTCGGTTTTGCACATCCGCTCTTCCTCACCGTCCGCACAGCCGCGCCTCCGCCTCCTTCCGTCTTTGCACAACCGCGCCTCCGCCACACCGTCTGGTTTCGGTCAGCCCCGCCTCCGCCACTGTTATTTCGTGTCTCTCCATCTCCCTCCGCCTCTGACGTCGTCCATCCGTTTCCGACAGGTTAGATTTAACATTATTGTTACTATTATCCAGATTTATATTACATTTTATCTAAAGGAATGAGTATAAATTAGAACAAATTAAAATGTTATTGTTAATCTTGCATGCTAACCACCAACAAAGTTTCAATCCCGCGACATCACATTATGTTACAAATTTTTATTTTTAAAAGAATCCCTTATGGATTCTTGTAGTAGTGCTACTCTCCCGCTGAAAACATTCAAGGACAGTTAAGTATGACGTATTCTATTTCTATATTATTTGTGACGGAGTTTCCTATATTAAGTCATCGTGGAGTGATCTATCAAGTAAAGAATGTTAAAAAACATTAATTATTAAAAAAGTATATTAGAAATAAAAGTTTCTAATGATTTAACTATGTATTCATTAATTTCAGAACATAGGTATGGATCGTAGTTGGATGAGAGCTAATTGATTAAGTATTAAGTACGAACATGGAGTGAAGAGAATTTCTACGATTTGTTGAAAGTAATGCTGAAAAAAGTCTTCATGCGCTTTTTCTCTGTCCATGTGTTTGTTGTGCAAATAAAGAACCAAAACTTAGTAAGAAAGAAATCATGGACCATCTAATCTATGTAGGGATCTGTCAAAGTTATACACAATGGATATGGCACGGTGAAGTAGTAGCAAATTTAAACGTGTCTCAAAGAGATGATGTTAGTGTCGATATGGATGATCGTTTGGAAGACATGATGCGTGATATTGGACAAGATTCGTTTAAGAGGGCACATGCGTATGATACTTTATGCAGTGACAAGGATAAACCTTTGTACCCAGGATGCACAAATTTTACACGTTTGTCAGCCGTATTAAAATTGTTTAATCTGAAGGCGAATAACGTGTGGACTGAAAAAAGTTTTTCCGAATTGCTTGAATTATTGACAGAAATGCTTCCAGAAGGTAACGTAATGCCAATTCGTTATTACGAGGCGAAGAAAATATCATATCAGATGGGTTTGGAGTATGAAAAGGTACATGCATGCCCTAATGACTGCATATTATACTGAAAAGAGTATGTAAACTATAATCATTGTCCGAAGTGCAAGGTGTCACGCTACAAAAAGAAAGATGGTGATTCTAGTGAAGACGGGGTGGTCAAAAAGGGTCCTCCCGTGAAAGTGGTATGGTACCTACCAGTAATTTCAAGGTTCAAGAGACTATTCGCTAATGTAAACGATGCAAAAAATCTTAGATGGCATGCAGAAGAAAGAAATTGTGATGGAAAAATTCGCCATGTAGCTTATTCTTTGCAATGGAAGAAAATAGATACTTTGTTTCTAAGCTTTGACAAAGAGTCGAGAAACCTTAGACTTAGACTTTCTACTGATGGAATGAGTCCATTTGGTAATCTAAGTACTAATCATACTTCTTGGCATGTTCTCTTGATGATTTACAACCTATCTCCTAGGTTGTGCATGAAGTGTAAATATATTATGCTCTCGATGATGATTTCGGGTCCAAAACAACCGGGAAATGGCATAGACGTGTATATAAGTATACCGATTGATGATTTAAGAGTTTTTTGGGAGGAAGGGGTGGATGTTTTTGATGCGTATTCTGGCGAACATTTAAATATGCGTGTCATGTTGTTTTGCACCATCAATGATTTTCTGGCATATGGCAATTTGTCTGGGTATAAAGTTAAAGGGCATAAAGCGTGTCCCATATGTGAATAAGACACATGTTACCATCATCTTGTAAAAGGAAAGAAGATTTTTTATCTCGGGCACCGAAAATTTCTACATCGTTATCATCCATATCGTAGACTGCGGAAAGCTTTCAATGGGGAACAAGAGCATGGTGTTGCTCCAAAGCCCTTAATTGGAGAGGAAGTTTATCAACTACAACGGGGAATTAATGTTGTCTTTGGAAAGTACCAAAAGCGATCTACTGTGAAGAGTACATGGAAAAAGAGGTTGATTTTCTTCGATCTTCCATATTGGCCTAGTCTTGATGTGATGCACGTGGAGAAAAACGTATGTGATAGTGTAATCGGAACACTTCTCAACATTCAAGGCGAGACAAAAGATGGTATTAATGCTCGTCTGGATTTGGGTTTGATGGGTATACGAGAAGAGTTAACTCCATAATATATAGGTAACAAGACATATTTTCCTCCTGACTATTACACTTTGTCCAAAAAAGAGAAAACAAGTTTTTGTGAGTGTTTACAAAGTATCAAAGTGTCGCATGGTTACTCATCAAATGTCAAGAGGCTTGTATCAGTTAAAGATCTCAAATTAGTTGACTTAAAATCTCACGACTGTCATGTCTTAAGGCAACAACTACTACCAGTGGCTATTCGTGGGATTTTGCCTAACAATGTTAGGAAGACTATAACTAGGTTGTGTTTATTTTTCAATGTGATCTGTTGTAAAGCCATTGATCCATTAAAGTTAGATGATTTGGAAAATGAGGTTGTAGTTATCTTGTGCCAATTGGAGATGTATTTCCATCCTTCATTTTTTGACATTATGGTTCACTTGATTATTCATCTAGTTAGGGAGATTAGATTATGTGGTCCAATTTTTTTTACAGTGGATGTATCCAATAGAGTGATACATGAAGATCCTAAAAGGGTACACAAAAAACCCACACCGTCCGGAAGCATCAATTATTGAGAGGTACGTTGCAGAAGAAGCAATTGAGTTTTGCTCTAACTATTTGTCAGTAGTGGATGTTGTAGGGGTTCCCAAGTCTCATCATGATGGAAGATGTGAGGGTGTGGGTACACAAGGTTTAAAGGTCAAGAGCCTAAGTATTGATGTGGTTGTTCAAGCGCATTTGTATATATTGAATAACACGAATGAAATTCAACCTTACTTATCTGCTCACAAAAGCATCATAAAGAAAAAGTATCCCAAGATAAATGAAAGAAGGTTGTTAAAAGAGCATAATAAGAGTTTCTCTGAGTGGTTTAAAGAAAAAATTGCTAATGATGATAATGCTCCTGATACAATTAAGTGGTTGTCCTATGAGCCTAAATGTAACATAATAACTTGGAGTGGATATGATATTAATAAAACTTCCTTTTATACAAAGTCAAAGGATGACCGTAGTACCACGCAAAATAGTAGGGTTATGATCGTGGCTGAGTCCATGCACTTCTCTAGTGCTAAAGATAAAAACCCCTATTATGGCATCTACACGTTACTTTGGGGTGATTGAAGAGATTTGAGAAGTTAATTATGTTGTGTTTAAAGTTCCTGTATTTAAATGCAAATGGATTGATATCAACAGTGGTGTGAGAATCGATGAACTTGGAGTTACACTGGTTGATCTTAGCAAGTTAGCTTATGAGAACGAACCTTCCATAATGGCATCTCAAGCAAAACAAATGTTTTATGTCACAGATCCTTCTAATAAAAGGTGGTTAGTGGTTTTACAGGGAAAAATGCATGATATTGATGAAAATCAAGATGCGAATCTTGATATTTCTGAAACTCCTCCTTTTTAAACAAATGTGCCTACCTTCATTCAATAAAATTAATAGGGTGATGTGCATGTCGTTCGCATAGATCATGAAGAAGGGATATGGGAGGACTAGTATAGTTTTTTTATAAGTTATTTCGACATTACTTTGATTCCTAATTGTTTTTGTTTTGATCTTAATTTGATGTCTAAATATTGTTATTTTTGTGCTCACTTTGATGTCTAAATGTTTTTATTTTGTGCTTAATTTGATTTCTAATTGTTTTTATTTTGTGTAAACAGATACACGGGTGATTCAACCGACAATCCTTCTTCATCTAGTAACCCTAAGAAAAGAAGAGTTAGAGATCCCACTTTGATGGCAAAAATTGACCAAGTTCATCAAACGGGTGAAAAGATAAAGGTTGAGTTTGATCCAAGAACCCATGAATGTACTGGTGTTGGTAAAAATACTACAAATTTTAAGAGTTATATAGCATCTCTTGCTAGGCAGAATTGTAGTATTTTGAAAAATGAGTGGAAAGACGTAGATGACGCCATTAAAGAGGCTATTTGGGTTATTGTTAAGGTATTTTACATTCAACACTTTATTATATTTTATAATCATATACTAATTAACAACATATGTCGTATACTATATGTGTAGGCTATTTCACTATTCCAGAATGTAAAGATCCAAAGAAGGATTCATTGAAGAAAGAATGGATTAAATATGCAGGAGGGCGATGGAGAGGTTTTAAGACACAACTCACAAATCAATATATTAAAAAGCCCAAGAAATATCTCCCTCTTGCACATATCAAATATAATTATATTAAAGATGAAACATGGAAAGAGTTTCTCAAGACTCGAGATACCCATGAATTTAAGGTTAGTAGAAGTTATATTTTTTTCGTGCATAACATTATTATTATGTTTAGTGATTAATAACTTTTTTGATGTTATAATAGGAAAAAAGTCGTAAGGGTATGAAAAATGTGGCTAGAAATGTATACCCATACGTATTATCTCGTGGAGGGTATCAATTGCTTGAGGAGAGAATTATAAATGAAAGGAAGTCATCGACCATTGATTCCACATTAGATGATATTGGAAGTGCATGTCCACTGTCACGCCATGAGTTATGGAAGAGAGCACGACAAAAGAAAGGGGGAGAATACACATCAAAGTATACACAAGTTGTTGCTGAGAAAATTGTAAGTAGAATTTAGAAAATACTTCAAGTAGCATTCTATTTGTGATTGATAAACACTAACGAAATTAGTTGTGGTTATTTCCTTATGTAGGATTCTCTAGTTGAAGAGGCTAAAAAATACACCTTTACTCCAGAAGAACGTAACGATATCTTAACAAAGCCATTGGAACATCTGAGCATGGCGGTCGTGTTCGTGGTGTTGGAAAACACCATAAACAAAGCACTTACTTTGGAAGGTCGTATTCACGTCAAGGACAACATGTAGATGTAAATGAACAATTTGCACAAATTTCATCTGAATTGGAAGCAAGAATTAAAGCCGATTTTGAGCAAAAGTTATGTGAAGAGCGTAAGGTAATGCAACAATCTTTAAGGAGACACTTAGGTCTATTGGTTTATCGCAAAGTGGAGATAATACTAGATGCATTGAAAAAATAAAAGTTGTTGATGGAAGCGGAAAAGGAAGTTGTTCAGTTGCAAAAGAAAGCACAAAGGACTTCGAAGTTGACGATGTTCAGAGATTGTTACTCATGGTTCTGAAAATGACTAACACACATTTGCAAATGGAATTAAGTCATTGTGTGAGTGTCACTAATTTCTATATGTCAGCTATGTGTATCAGAGAATTGTTGGTGGGCTTTCATTGGCTTGATGTGTCTGTTCTGCAAGTTTGGTGCACGTAAGTACATTTTCTTTTTTTATTATTGTCAATATCTATTAATGTGTTATATCTCTCACCACTTTGATTCTAATGTCAATATTAAAATTATTCAGGTATATTTCATCGTATGTGTATTGATAATTCCACATTAGAAGTATATGGATTTATGGACCCTGCTAGGTGTATATATGTTGATAATATGCTGAAATCTGAAGCAGATTTTAAAAAATACATACTAGATAAGTTACGTGACGAAAATAAAGTGTGTCACTTAGGGGTGTTCAAATCCAAATCAATCCAAATAAAAAACCGAAAACCGATCCAAAAAACCGAAAACCATAAAAAACCGAAAGTTATTGGTTGTGTTTGAATGTTATTTTATGAAAACCGATCGGTTCAGATTGAATTTCGGATGAATTTTTCAAAACCGATCCAAACCAAACCAAACCGCATAAATATATTTTGATACTTATTTACTTTTTATTAGTATGATATGTTATGTGAATTTATTATTAGATGATAATAATTTTTTTAATAATATTTATTAATTTGGTATAATCTATTTATTTTTATTATTTCAAGCATAATCAATCACTCTCATTTTGTAATATTAACTTTTAATATACTATATGTTATATATTATATCAAATATATGATTTATTAGTAGTTTTATAATATTAATAACAATATAATGTGTAATTTGGATATCTAAAAACCGATCCAAATTAAACCGCATAAAATTGGATCGGATCAGATTGGATTTTTTTAAATATATCATCCAAAACCGAACCGAACCTTAAGTGAATTAATCTTTGGATCAGATGAGTTTTTGCTTTAAAACCGATCCAAACCGAACCGCGAACACCCCTAGTGTCACTTACTACCATCAGTTCATAAGTAAGTTTTGTTGAAATTGAGTTTTCTATTTTTTGATTTTGATAATATAGATATTTTATGTGACTTTTGAGTTTCCACACACGTACATATCTCATTGGCAATTAATAGTCATTTGTCTAAGAAACAATATTATTGTCATCTTTTGTTCGTTTCATTGGGAAATTGATCAAATCACGAAGAAAATTATTACAAGGTAAGTTTGTTCTTTGTGACTTTTGTTATAATATATTATATATCACGTATACATAAATTGTTACAAAAGTAATTTTCTATTTTATATGGCTTTATATGGATTTTTTTTCTTCTGAATTAGTGCTTTTGGGGTTCATCAAATGACAAATGGAAATAGAAAAAAAAACTACATGGCTTCATCCTAATGTAAGTGTGATGTATATTACAAATCTATATTTAATTTTATGTCAAGTATTAAATAATTATGTCATTCATTTGTCTAGAGAAGAAGATAACATAACTCTAATGATTGTGGATACTATGTGATAAAAAAATGTTGGATATTGTCTCTGCCAATATAACATTCTTGGATGCATGTAATAAAAAAACTTTACTTTTATAGTTACTTTGCATTTTGCAACTTATGTAAAATTTTAAAGAATAAGTCTATATTGTTATTTATGCATTGTAGATATTTGATGACCCAACAGAATTAACACAAGATGATTGTATGATTTGCGACCCCGTTGGGCAAAATATTTCTTTGAGTTATATAAAAATTAAGCTTGAGCTGGTGAGTTATTTAGAATTGTCTATACATATCTGATTTGAGTTTTTTGATTTTAGTGTTGTCTGCTGATGTTAATTGGTGTTATTATTTATTGTTAGCATATGTGATTTTGGTGTTGTCTACTGAAGCTACAACTCATCTTCTTGTGGATTGCATGTTGGTATTTCAAGTGTATTTTTGTATAATTTCATTGGTTTTGTTGTTGTAGTAATCCACTTTTTGTAAACTTCCTTATAATTTTGTACACTTTTTTATCTTAGATTAATACTTTTATAACTTAATGGTTCGTTTTGAAGAATATATATATATATATATATATATATATATATATATATATATATATATATATATATATATATATATATATATATATATATATATATATATATATATATATATATATATATATATATATATATATATATATATATATATATATATATATATAATGCTTAATATTTGATTGTGTTTTCTTCTAGTATAAATAGTGTAAATCGTTTTTGTGAAAAAAAATTAAAAGCTTAATAATACAATTCATCCCTCCCAATTATGTTTGAAGTCGTGTGTTCAATAAATAGTATCAAAGTTTAATATTTGTTATAAGATTAATCGTGTTAGAAGGTAGAATGACGACTTTAAACATTTCCCTTAATAAAAGTCTTTTGTAAACATGTCTCTATTATTTAATGGTGAAGGGTTTACCTTATGGAAAATAAGAACGAAAATGTTTTAGATGTTATTGATTTTGATATGTAGGATCATGTTTTAGATTATCCATTTATTCCTTCTCATTGATGGAATTATGTTTTAGATAGTCCTTATGTTATAAAACTATTTTTTTACTTATAGAGATATAATTTTTTCTTTGTTTTAGAAATATTTAATTTTAGAGTTTTTATTTGTTGTTGCATATTATTTTTGAAAAATTTATTGTATTTTTTTAATACATCTCAAAATATAAGGTATAATTAAAGATTTTGGTAAGAAATTTAAACGTTCAACTAGTAAGAAATTCGTGTTATCGCACATGTCTTGAATGGATTCACATTACACGTCTATTAAATTATCATTCGTAAAGTTTGAATTTATTTTTCAATTGGTTAACATTCACATAGTTATAAATATAGACTAATAATATGGATTTGTTTCAACCGATTCACTAACTTCAATTATATTAAACAGTAGCAAAAGAAAGATTTTAAAAAACGAATATTAAAATTAACAGTCTACAGCTGGTATCTCATAGATACATTCACATCTACCCGTGAATCCAGATGAGTTAACAAATCCGAGTTGAATCCAACCTAAAATGTATAACAACTCCCCATCAAATTTCAGTTTTAAGACTTTCATATAATATCATATCATATTTACATTTTTTTACAACTTATAATGTATGATAGTTCTCCGTTAAATTACAAACCTAAAATCTTCTTATTAAATCATATTTACATTTTTTCCAAACATAAAATGTATCACAACACCCCCATCAAAATATAATAAACTATGTAAAATATGCTCATGCAAATTTAACATGGAGATTAAAATCAAACCTATAACCTAATATTCAATAATAATCTTCAAAATAATTTAAAAAAATTAATCATATATAAATTTTTTGTAAAATTTTATTAAAACAAATATGGATACTCCTTGAAGATAGATGAAAAGATTGATATTTACAGCTTTGGAATAGTTATGCTGGAGCTGATAATAGGAAAACAACTGATAGATCTAGAGTTTGGAGAATCTATAAACATCGTAGGGTGGATTAGAACGAAGATAGACAAAAATTCTCCAGAAGAAGCATTAGACCCAAGTGTGAGAAACTGTAAGCATGTTCAAGAAGAGATGCTTTTAGTTCTTAGAATAACACTTGTCTGCACTACTAAGCTACCTAAGGAAAAACCCTCCATAAGAGATGTTATAATTATGCTAGGAGAGGCAAAGCCAAGGAGAAAAAGTGGTAAGAACAATGATACATTAACTACTAACAAAAAGATGCCAGTAATTAAAACATCACCAGTTAATGACCTTTTATAAAGACCAAAGTTTTTCGAAGACAGCGACCGAAATCTTCCATTGTTATTAGAACTGTAATTTTGTTAATTTCCTGTAATTTTGTAATCAACTTAGTGGCTTACATTTTCTCTCAGCATATGTATATCAAGATGGATTAGTTTTTGCAAAGCATTGTTTGAGAGTTTCACGATGCGACTGTTAGAACAAAATTTGAATCTACTACCCTATGTTTAAGTTTTGATGATAACAAAATGAAAAGATATATTATTTATGTGATTCATGTATGAACTATTTGCTACCTAAAAATATTACGTTCTGCTTTGCAGAAACTCTGATAGGTATCAGCAAGAGCACACTTAATCAGCATCAGAATATTGGTCTTTAACACCAGCATCAGAAGTTGCTATATCAGAATACCAGAATCAGAAGATTAACTCACGTGTATGCTGAAGCTTGATGAACAGAACTGCGCTCAACACTCTGATAAAGACAACAACAGTTCATCAGCAGTTAAGCAGAGTCAGAATGAGGCCAAGCCAGAACATGCTTTAAGTAGCAACGGTACTGTGCATTGAAAGCGTATTATTACCAATGGCATCATTCCAGACAAGATCTGCTCAATAAGGAAAGTTTGTTATTAGCATTGAATCAAGAATATTGCTCCAACGTTCAACAATCTCAGTGCTATATAAACAAGACTATGAAGATTGAATTGGCTAATGCTCTCCAACATATTACACGCCTAAAAGCTAATCATAATCTTCCTTCTCTCAGTTTGCTAAACGCTACATATCTCCTTACTCAATCATTGTTTAGCAATCTAGTTTCATAAGCTTAAGTTGTGTAACATCACAGTTGTGATACAGTTTTGTAGAAAACATTCACACACCTAGATTTATCTTCTTTGTAAGAAAGTGTTTCCTTGACAAACCGGGTTGTGGTTTGCATCAAGAAGGCTTTAGCAGTTGTTAAAGAAGTTTGTAATATTCAGTTGAATATAGTGGATTAAGACCACGTTGGAGAGAGGCGAAATCACCTTGACGGGTGGACTGGAGTAGTTTGAGATCAAACGAACCAGGATAAAAATATCTTGTTCATTGCATTGATTTTCAGTTTTACAATTCAACCCCCCCTTCTTGTGTTTTTCACTTCTTCAATTGGCATCAGAGCGCCTGGTTCTGAGCTAAAACACTTAACCGTGTCAGTACAAGATCCAGCGTCAGAAAAACACAATGGCAGGAAATTACTCTCACACCAGCAATGACAACCATGAGGACAGAGACAGATTCAGCGGCAAACCTCCAGTCTTTGATGGAGAAAACTTTGATTACTGGAAAGACAGAATTGAAAGCTTCTTTCTGGCACATGATGCTGATCTGTGGGATATGGTGACAGATGGATACACGCACCCTGTGAATGCAAGCGATCAGAAGATTGATAGAAAAACAATGTCTGACCAACAAAAGCGTGACTTCAAGAATCACCACAAGGCCAGAACCATCCTTCTCAGCGCCATCTCCTATACTGAATATGAAAAGATCTCCAACAGATACACAACAAAGAACATTTTTGACTCACTCAGAATGACGCATGAGGGCAACGTTCAGGTCAAAGAAACTAAAGCTCTGGTGCTCATTCAGAAGTATGAGGCGTTCAAAATGGAAGAATCTGAATCCATTGAAACAATGTTCTCAAGATTCCAGATTCTGGTAGCTGGTCTCAAGGTTCTGGACAAAGGATACTCTACTGCTAACCATGTCAATAAAATCATCAGAAGCTTACCCAAGCAGTGGAGACCAATGGTTACGGCTCTGAAGCTAGCAAAAGATCTCAACAAAATTACTCTGGAGGAACTTATCAGCTCCCTCAGAAGTCATGAGATAGAGCTAGAAGCTGACGAGCCTCAGAAGCAAGGTAAGCCTTTAGCATTGAAATCTAACAAAAAATCTGAGTCTAAATTTTTGCAGGCAGTTGAAGAAACATCTGATGGATCCTCATCAGAAGAAGACGAACTTTCCCTCCTCTCTAGAAGAGTGAATCAACTGTGGAAGCAGAGGCAAAAGAAGTTCAGGAATCCCAGAAGATCTGATCAGAACGAGTCTTCTTCCAGATACAGAAGGACAGATTCTTCCTCTGGATACAGAAGATCTGAAGGCTCCTCAGGAAGCAGAAAGCCAAACACCAAGGACATCATCTGCTATGAGTGCAATGAGCAGAGACACTATAAGAGTGACTGCCCAAAGCTTCAGAGGGAAAAGCCCAAAAAGAAGTTTGGAAGAGAAAAGAAAAAAAGTCTCATGGCTACATGGGATGACTCTGACTCGTCTGAAGCTGACTCAGAATCAGATGATGAGAGGGCAAACATAGCTCTCATGGCTAACATTTCAGAAGATAGTGAAGCTTCTGAATCAGACTCAGAATCAGATACTGAAGAGGTATTTCCTAACTTTGCTGTTAATTTTACCAAGGCTGAACTTGCTGAAAGCCTTAATGAAATCCTGGAAAGGTATCAGCAGATTAGAGTTAAGTTCAGAGACCTGAAAAGGAATCTTGAATCTGACTCTAATAAGACTGAGAGTCTTAAATTGGAGAATTCTGAGCTGAGAAATAAGATTTCAAAATTAGAAAACACTTTACAAAACTCTCAGAAGGAACCAAATTCCGAAACTCCCAGCAACGCTGATGAGATCATCAAGGAGTATGATCACAGTTTCCAGAAGTTCCTTGCTAAAAGCATAGATAGAAGCAAAATGGCTTCAATGACCTATGGAGTTAGCAGAAACGGCAGGAAAGGAATAGGATACCAAGGTAAGGTTCCTACACCAAAGAATGTCATGGACTTAACCATTAAACACACTCCTCTGAATTCACATTTTGTGTATGGTCACACACATGATATTAAATACACTAGCAGTAAGTACTCTGTGAAACCAAAATTCAATCAGAGTTTTGGTAAATCTAACAAATCAGGACCCAAGAAAATCTGGGTACCTAAGGATAAAATAATACATGTTGCAGATATCTTTAGCAGCAAGTCAGAAACACCAGTCATGGTACCTGGACTCTGGCTGCTCGCGACACATGACGGGAAGAAGGCATATGTTCCAAAGCCTGGAACTTAAGCCTGGAGGCCATGTTGGCTTTGGAGGCAATCAGAGGGGAAAGATAATTGGCTCTGGAACTGTAGGTAATGGAAATCTTCCCTCTATTAATAATGTTCTGCTAGTAGATGGATTAATGCATAATCTGTTATCCATAAGTCAATTAAGTGATAACGGTTATGATATAATCTTTAATCAAAAATCATATAAAGCTATTAGTCAGAAAGATGGGACTATCCTGTTTAATGGAAAGAGGAAAAACAACATTTACAAAATCAAACTTTCTGAACTAAAAAGTCAGAATGTAAAGTGCCTTCTGTCTGTTAACAACGAGCAGTGGATTTGGCACAGAAGATTGGGGCATGTTAGTATGAGAAGAATATCTCAGATTAACAAACTCAATCTGGTCAGAGGACTTCCTAATTTGAAGTTCAATTCAGATGCTCTGTGTGAAGCATGTCAGAAAGGCAAGTTTGCAAAACCTTCTTTTAAATCTAAAAATGTTGTTTCTACCTCTAAGCCATTAGAACTTCTGCACATTGACTTATTTGGACCAGTTAAAACTGCTTCAGTCAGTGGCAAGAAGTATGGGTTAGTAATCGTAGATGACTATAGCAGATGGACATGGGTAAAGTTCTTAAGACACAAGGACGAGTCACACTCCGTGTTTGTTACCTTCTGTAACCAAGTTCAGAATGAAAAGGATCTTAGAATCGTTAAAGTCAGAAGTGATCATGGTGGAGAATTTGAAAATAAAGATTTTGAGTCATTCTTTAATGACAGAGGCATTCTGCATGATTTCTCTTGTCCTAGAACTCCCCAACAAAATGGAGTTGTAGAACGAAAGAACATAACATTGCAAGAAATGGCCAGAACCATGATCAATGAGACAAACGTTGCTAAGATCTTCTGGGCAGAGGCAATAAATACAGCATGCTACATTCATAACAGAATCTCAATAAGACCTATTCTGGAAAAGACTCCATATGAATTGTGGAAGAACAGAAAGCCCAACATTTCATATTTTCATCCATTTGGATGTACCTGTTTTATGTTAAATACAAAGAATTATTTGAACAAGTTTGACTCTAAAGTACAGAAGTGTATTATGTTAGGATACTCTGAACGCTCAAGAGGGTACAGAGTATACAGTATAGAAACACAGATTGTGGAAGAATCAATCAGTGTTTGTTTTGATGATAAGCTTGACTCTGAAAAGTCAAAGCAGAATGAAGTTTTTGCAGGTATGGAAATTGAATTTACAGGTTCTGAAGACAAGTCATCAGAAGCTCTCAACACAGACACTCCTTCAACGTCTGAAAGGAGCACTGCTAGCAATCCTACAACAGCTGCTGATCAACCTCAGAAGAGATTACCCAGAAGCAGCTTGGATCACCCAGAAGAGACCATCTTAGGAAGAAAGGAAGATCCAATCAGAACAAGAGCAAGCTTCAGAAACTCTGAAGAAACCCTCATGGGACTTGTGTCTCTGATTGAACCTTCTTCTATTGATGAAGCACTTCTGGATAATGACTAGATTCTGGCAATGCAAGAAGAGCTGAATCAATTCACCAGAAATGACGTATGGGATCTTGTTCCCAGACCAAAAGGATTCAACGTCATTGGAACAAGATGGGTCTTCAGAAACAAGCTAAATGAACAAGGTGAAGTCATCAGAAACAAGGCACGACTGGTAGCACAAGGTTATAGTCAGCAAGAGGGGATAGACTATACAGAAACCTTTGCTCAAGTCGCCAGGTTAGAATCTATCAGACTTTTAATTTCATTTGCTGTTAATAGAGGCATCACTCTGTATCAGATGGATGTCAAGAGTGCATTCTTAAATGGTTATATAGAAGAAGAGGTTTATGTGCACCAACCCCCTGGTTTTGAAAATATAAAACATCCAGAACATGTTTTCAAACTAAAGAAGTCACTATATGGTCTGAAACAAGCTCCCAGAGCTTGGTATGAAAGGCTAAGTAACTTTCTGTTAGAAAATGAATTCACCAGAGGGAAGGTGGACACTACCTTATTCTGTAAATCAGTTAAGAACGACATCTTAGTCTGTCAAATTTACGTTGATGATATTATTTTTGGTTCTACTAATCCTTCTCTTGGAAGAAAATTTGCTAAGTGTATGCAGGCAGAATTTGAGATGAGCCTCATGGGGGAACTGAAATTCTTTCTAAGAATTCAGATCAAACTCCAGAGAGAACTTACATTCATCAGAGCAAATACATCAGAGATCTTCTGAAGAAATTTGACCTCTCAGAATGTAAGCCATCAAAGATTCCAATGCATCCCACGTGCATTCTGGAAAGAGAAGAGGTAAGCAAAAATGTAGAACAGAAAGTCTACAGAGGTATGATTGGTTCTCTTCTTTATCTGACAGCTTCAAGACCTGATATATTATTCATCGTTTGTATTTGTGCTAGATTCCAATCAGATCCTAGAGAATCTCACTTAACAGCTGTTAAGCGAATTTTCAAGTATCTGAAAGGTACTACTAATCTGGGTTTGTTTTATAGAAAATCTAGTGATTACAGCTTAGTAGGCTACTGCGATGCTGACTTTGCTGGAGACAGAGTGGAGCGTAAAAGTACTTCTGGAAGCTGCCAGTTTCTGGGAGAAAATCTGATCTCTTGGTCCAGCAAAAGGCAATCAACAATTGCGCTATCAACAACAGAAGCTGAGTACATAGCAGCAGCAGGATGTAGCACACAAATGCTCTGGATGAAAAGTCAGCTTGAAGACTTCCAGATTTTTGAGAGTAACATTCCTATACTCTGTGATAATACTTCTGCTATTTGCTTAAGTAAGAATCCTATTTTACATTCTAGAGCTAAGCATATAGAAATAAAACATCACTTCATTAGGGACTATATTCAGAAAGGAATTTTGAATTTAAAATTTATAGATACAGACCATCAATGGGCTGATATCTTCACTAAACCCCTTTCTGAAGATAGGTTCAATTTCATTCTGAAACATCTCAGCATGAAAATCTGCCCAGAGTGAAAATGTTTTAATTCCATATATTTATCTTCAGAATGTATTTGTTTTATTGTGAACTTCTGATCAATCTCTTTTCAGAAAGATAGAACATGCAGATTGTATCAGATGCTAGTCTAAAGATCTGAGAGTCTAAGCTCAAAGACAGACGTGCTGATCACTACATCAAACAAGTGTCATCCAATCATCAGCAAATCTCTGAAGCAGAACGCGTGCACGCTTCTGAGAAGGCAAAACGCTGATTGGGTGCATTGAGACACATGTCTGGTAACCGTTTTTAAGTATCTTTCTCAAATCCCCCAAAATCAGCAAGCATTAAATGAAAGTAATCATGTTTTTAAAACGTAATCATGATTTTATTTCTCTTTCTTGAAAACGTTTATACTTTCAAAATATTCTGAAGCCTATTTAAGCACGTTAACCTCTCACTTTACTCTTTTACAGTTTCTCATTATTTCTCAAGTATTCTCTGCATTTTTCTGTGTTCATCTCTCTCAAACCCATTTTCTCAGTTTTTCTCAAAATCCCTAAGTGTGAACATGGCAACCTCCAGCAGTGCTTCTGCAGGTTCTCAGAAGACAGCATCATCTGAAAAATATCAAGTGCCATTCAGAACACTCCTCACTCCTGTGAAGAATCTTGAAGTGTTATCTGAATTGATCATTGATTTTGGAAGTCTGAAGGAAAACGGTTTTGATTTAACAGAAGAAGTTAGGGCACAGAAATGGGAAAGGTATTTTGACAGGTTGGTTGGACCAACATTTCCAATGTTAGTCAAGGAGTTATGGATTCATGCAACTGCTTCAACGCATCAAGTCACCTCCTACATTATGGGGAAGAAGATTGTGATCACTGAGGATCACATAACAAGGTTAATTGGTTACAGTGGCGGCGGCGTCTGCTGTATTGATATGGCTGAGAGATGTGCTGACGTGGGCGTCATAGCAGAAAGGATTTTCACCCATGGGGTGCCCAGCAGCAAGATCAGAGATCTGAAGGATCACCACAGAGTTTGGGCGAAGATAATTCTGGGGTGTTTTAATCATAGGAAGCCAACTAGTTCCCCTGATTACATAAATGTAGATCAGCAGTTTTTGATCTATTTTATCAATCAGAAGGTAAAAATCAACTTGGCTCATCTTCTGTTTAATCACCTCAGAACAAGCGTGAAGGAAACCAGGGAAGAAGAAAGAACAAAGAGGGATTGGATACCCTTTGGAAGGTTGATATCAGATATTTTGACTGAGAATAGGCTGATAGAGCACCTGATAGAAGCTCAAGAGTTAAGCACCATTGAACCAACGGTTGGGAAGCCTCTGAACGCGAAGAACTTGAAGAAAATGAAGTTGATAGAGAATATCAAAAAGGAACCCAGCGCTACTCCCATTGCTGATATCACCAACAGAAGAGTCCCACTGAGTGACTTTCCTTTATTTTCTGAGATAGAATCCAAGCCAGTGGTGGTTCTCAGATATCTGGACGCGTGCAAAGCTGATGGTATAGATCCAAATCTGAATATCAAAGATCTGCACCAACCTCAACCAGAAGTTACACTGAAGAAGACGAAGAAAAGGAAGGCACCTTCAGAAGGATCATCCCAGCAGACACCCAAGAAAAGAGGTAATTTATCTGCTGCTTCTGTTTTAAATTCTTCTACAATTCCAGCATCAATCCCACCTCCAACCTCTCATAGAATCTCAATCCCCATCCCAACAATAGATGAAACTAAACCAGAAGATGACCCTTCTGAGGCACTTCAACTCAGAAGACCCCGAACCAAACATCTCAAACCAACAATCTCAACAACATCAGCAATTGACAAAGTGCTGTCTGACATTGATCACCACACTTCTAATCACTCCTCCATTAATCCAAACTCTGAACCACAAATTGTCCACTCTCCACAACCAGAAAAACCTCTCTCACCCATTCCAGAAGAACCACTTATCCCAGAACAACCAGAAATTCCTCCTCCTTCTCCACAACCAGCAATTCCTTCTCCCTCTCCTCAACCAGAAATTCATCCACCATCACCTCAACCTGTGTTTCATCATTCTGAAACTCCAACTCCTCCACCTTCTGAACCTCATTCACCTCAACCATCACCTCTGGCAATCCAGCTGCCATGTGGAACAACAGTCACAATGGCCCAGCTGCCATCCTCGTCAGAATCTACACCACCAAATACTCCCAAAACCCCTAACAGTCCAATCATTATTTCTGATTCTCCCACTCCATCTCCAAAACAAACAGCTCCCAAGCAAACCACCGAAAACCCCAGCAGGACCTTCATAGATTTAACAATCCTTGACCGTCTTGCTGATCTGAAAAATAAAATAGTCATTCCAAAACCAAAACAACCAGATGTTGGCTCTGGTATTATGAATTTTGAAACAGGTTTGCAGCAGTGGATTGCTTCTCTGAAGCAAGTCTGTCCTGGAATGATTGACCCAGCTGCCTCTGACTAGCTCTGGTCACAATTCAGAATTTGGGTACGTGCTGAAGCCCTCAAGTTGCAGGATATCAACTATGAGCAGGCACAACAGAACTTCAGCAAGCTGTTGAAGGAAGTTGAAAGTCAGCTGCCACAGGAAGACGTGCTCCCTCTGGATAGTGAGCCATGGTCTGAGAAACAGCCAGCTTCAAAGGTGCAACCAGAAGAAGACAAGACTATTCAAGCTGAAGCAAGTCAAGCAGAAGATGTTGCAGAAAGCTCTCAGAAGCTCCCTGCTTCTGATGTTTCTCAAGTTGCCCTGGACAGGCAGACTCTGGAAGAGCTGAAGCTGAATGACATGCGTCTGCAGCAAAGGATGGATGAAAATGACCAGAAGATGAAAGAAAGGATGGATGTGCAGGATAGCAAGATAGACACAGTTGTCAGCATGGTGCACAAGCAGAATGAGTCTGCTGATCAGATCAAAGCCATGCTGGAGAACCTGTTCACACGCCTTCCTCCCCAACCTTAGTTTTTCATTCATGTCATTTTCATGTTTTCTTTAATTATCTGTTGTACTGTTTTGTTTGATTCTGAACTTTTTAATATGACAAGTTTTTCTACTCTAAATGTTTTAGCACATCACTTACACTTTTTGATTGCTGACAAAAAGGGGGAGAACAGGAATGATATTTTAAATAATAACGGATTACTAAGACAGAAATTCTCGAACATTCTAACTCTGATATACTTGAATATGTTTTCTGTTCTTGCTTAAGTCTAACAGGTACAAGAATGCTCTCTGATATTCTGAAGACTAAAGCTCTGATAATCTGACCCAAAGCAAAGCTCTGATAAGAAAAGCTCTGATACGCTGATCTGAAGCTCTTCTTTGATATGCTGATCTAAAGCTTCTGATAGTCAAAACTCTGAGAATCTGATGTTCAAAGAAAGGCAATAAAAAATCTGATCCTGAAGAACTCTTGGAATTAAAAAGGGAAGCAATAAATTCAGGGAGAGTATATCTCAACTCTGATATCTCTTTATCCCTTATCTTTGATAACCTCTTACTCTGATACATCTTATCATTTAGTTATCTCTGATACTTTTTCACGTTATTTTCAATTAAAAATATCTAGTTTTTGTCATCATCAAAAAGGGGGAGATTGTTAGAACAAAGTTTGAATCTACTACCCTATGTTTAAGTTTTGATGATAACAAAATGAAAAGATATATTATTTATGTGATTCATGTATGAACTATTTGCTACCTAAAAATCTTACGTTCTGCTTTGCAGAAACTCTGATAGGTATCAGCAAGAGCACACTTAATCAGCATCAAAATATTGGTCTTTAACACCAGCATCAGAAGTTGCTATATCAGAATACCAGAATCAGAAGATTAACTCACGTGTATGTTGAAGCTTGATGAACAGAACTGCGCTCAACACTCTGATAAAGACAACAACAATTCATCAACAGTTAAGCAGAGTCAGAATGAGGCCAAGCCAGAACATGCTTTAAGTAGCAACGGTACTGTGCATTGAAAGCGTATTATTACCAATGGCATCATTCCAGACAAGATATGCTCAATAAGGAAAGTTTGTTATTAGCATTGAATCAAGAATATTGCTCCAACGTTCAACAATCTCAGTGATATATAAACAAGACTATGAAGATTGAATTGGCTAATGCTCTCCAACATATTACACGCCTAAAAGCTAATCATAATCTTCCTTCTCTCAGTTTGCTAAACGCTACATATCTCCTTACTCAATCATTGTTTAGCAATCTAGTTTCATAAGCTTAAGTTGTGTAACATCACAGTTGTGATACAGTTTTGTAGAAAACATTCACACACCTAGATTTATCTTCTTTGTAAGAAAGTGTTTCCTTGACAAACCGGGCTGTGGTTTGCATCAAGAAGGCTTTAGCAGTTGTTAAAGCAGTTTGTAATATTCAGTTGAATATAGTGGATTAAGACCTCGTTGGAGATAGGCGAAATCACCTTGACGGATGGACTGGAGTAGTTTGAGATCAAACGAACCAGGATAAAAATATCTTGTTCATTGCATTGATTTTCAGTTTTACAATTCAACCCCCCCTTCTTGTGTTTTTCACTTCTTCAGCGACGACATATATTTAAGCCAGAAAACCAAATAAACAATTGCACTTCACATTTACACAACATTAAGAAATACTTTGATTAAATTTCCAGTAAAAAATATAATATTGTTTAAAAATAATTACGTATAAAATGTATATTGAATCAAATTATTAATTGTAAGAGAATTTACCTAATTATACTACAAAATCACTGAAACTTTTTTCTATAATTATATCACAACTTTTTTCTCAAAGATAATACATGAATATTCAACATATGATACCTTGGTAGATCTCTTCTAATAATATTTACCCAAAGTCTTTCCAAAATTATCCATTTCCTCTTTCTCTATTAACTCAAGGTCTTTATTTACCTTTTATTTCTCAGGTAAGCTTCTTTTAATGATCTGAAGTAGTTGAAAGACAAAGTAATATGTAAGCAAAAAAAAAAGAAGAAGTGTGGTAAATATAAAAGGAAAAATATCTAACATATTATCGGATATGTGTCGATAATAAGTGTTTCATTTCTCCAAAACCTTCATATAATAAACCTGCAATACTCTGATAAAATAGAATTGCTTCCAACTGTCCCTCTGGAATGGAGGAATTCAAATCAGTATCACATATTATCTTATAAGTCACATTGTCCTCAATATTCACATATGTAGGTTCATACATAACCCTGCAAATATTTTGAAAAAGGTAAGGCCATTTGTAACTTAATCAAAGACAATTATCATTCATAAACCTCAAAAACCTTACAAAATCAACAGAGAAGAAAAAACAAACATATTATGTTAACATGGCCTTTTTCCCCCTAATAAGAGATTCAAAACGCATAAAAACTTCAAAACCTCAAACACCAAATTTTAACTATTATTTGACCAAGCCTAGGAAAACATCCTATGAAATTTATATCATTCACTTTTCCTTTTGATAAATACAAATTAGCTTATGTTTCTATTATCAGTTAAATATAGTATAATTTGATGATTTTGTCATCTACTTCTAAATTTCATTTTCTAGTTCAGTTAAAATTTTCACTTAATTGAATTCCAGCTAACATTACTACCCAAAGTAAAATATGAACTTAATGAGAAGTAGGTCTTGGCGCAAAAACCACATCGTAGACACGATTTGACAAAACAACAAACACCTTGAGTCCATAAACATTGAACATAACATATAACTAAACAAAGGATTAAACTAAATCAAAATTTGATTTCAATGAATATAAACACAAAGACACAATCACATACATTTATACAGTCCCCTATATAATCACAAAACACCATCAATAACTTCAAATAAATTTCCCAATTCTAGCGTATAAAAAAAAGAACCCAGGTTAACAAAGGGAGAAAAAAGGTAGTAAATTTTTGGGAATTTCTCTGCTTTATTACCCAGAAAAACATTGCATCACCAAAATTCAGCTTTGCAACTCTGCATCACCGAAATTCAAATGAAATCAGCATTTAAAACAAAAACATTGAAAAGGTAGTAAATTTTTGGGAATTTCTCTACTTTATTACCTGGATCTGGTGGTGGTCAGATCTGAATCAGTTGTTTTGACAGTGAAAAGTGTATTTCACTAACTATCAGATCTGCAAGATTCAATAGAAGTAAAACATAAAACAAACATAAACATCACTAAAACAAATTCAATATGAGCCACGAATTCGAAAGAAGAATAAATATTAGCAGCAGATTCGAAGAAGTAAGAACAAAATCTGTTAAGAAAACACGTTGCAGTAAGTTTAGGGTTTAACAGCAAAGAGAAAAATGAAAAGAGATAGAGTGGCGCAGGAAGGAAAGGAAATTAAGATTTCTGATATGTGTTTTAATATGGTTGGGTGAATGGGTTATTTGTTGCATCTTGAGAAAAGGGATTTTTTGGTTGGAAATCGTGAGTTATATTTTCAAGAACTCAACATTTATGCTGACTATTCAAATTAAGCTGACACTTTAAATGTAACAACAGAAACATGTTTATGGTTTAGTGGAATAATTAGTAGGATAAAAATAAACTAAAATCCAACAAAATTTATAGTTGTGCCACATCAGTGGCATTTAATGCCAAATAAATATAAAAATAGCAAAGTTCAAAAAGTCAATTTTAACCCTTGTAATTAGATTAGATGATGCTTATAATCAGAAGGGTTAGTGTATAATTTTCAGGTACTTTTATGTTTATATATTTATAATAGATATATTTATAATAGATAATAGACTACACCAACAAAATTTTATCGTGAAGTCATTAATGATGTGTGGGACAAAGAACAATAAAAATTAAAATTTGTATTAATCAATAAAATAAGTTGTCAAATAGTGTAAGTAAATTCATAGCAAACGAGAGGAAAATAAAAGATGAGCACATAACAAATTTATTTATCTAGTTTGATTAAACCGATCTACTCTGAGAGAAATAAGAGGGATCTCTATGATTCATTATACTTTCAAAAGTTGTCACAAAAGATTATAAATGAGTTACAAAAAAATAGTCACTTGAGTTTTCAAGAAGAAACCCTATTTCTACCCCTCCCAAATATTTATCAATCTCTCCCATTCTCTGTATATACAAAAACAATAACAACAACAACAACCAAGTCTTGTCCCACTAAGTGGGATCGGCTACATGGATCAACTTTCTCCATAATTTTCTATACAAGATCATTGCTTCTATCCAACTTGTTAATCTTGAGTTCTTTCTTAATAATTTCTCTTATAGTCTTTTTAGGTCTTAATATTCCTCTAGTTGTTTGACTTATCTCCATATAACATATTATCCTTACTATAAAATCTAAAGTTCTTCTCTCTACATACCCAAAATACCTAATTTTATTTTCCACCATATTCTCTATTGTATGTTGTTGTACCCCAAAATTTGCCCTCTCTTTTTCACAAGAAATCACAACTCCGGGCTTTTCCTGATTTTCCAGATTGGCTCAAGAATCGGTCAAACAGACTTTTCTTATCAGTCAAACAAAATTAGAGTTTCCATTAACTTTTGAATCAGTCCAAGCATATTATTAGGGTTTTTAGTGATTTGGTTGAGTTTGGATCAGGGTTTGATCGAACAGACGCTTCTTTAACAGTAAACCCCAAATTAGGGTTTGCGCGCGCATTCTCAGAAGGAATTAATTCCATAATTCTTTTCAATTGACTGTCACATGTTTATGACGTTTGTTCAAGATTTCTGTTTGTCTAAACATCTGGGATTTGGGTTGAGGCTTTTGATTGAAAGTTTGAAGTTTAAGTTTGATCAGTGAGGTAAAAGACATATGGACGTTTGATTAATTATGCAAGGCATTTGGTTATTTGGAATGTCGGGTTTATTATTGGTTAATGCAAGACAGTGAGACTGCGACGTTTGTTGATTATTTATAATTTCTAAGTTAAGATTATTGGGATAATTTCCAATTATTATGACTCAAGAAATTTAAATAATTAAATAAGTAATTGCAGAAGAATTAAAAGAGATATCTGACAAAAAAGATTTTTTATTCATTTTTAATTGCTTGTTACAAATATTATTTGAATACTGTAAATTTATTTACAGTGTTTACAGTAATGTTATTACAAATAATTAGAAATAAAATAAAACTATATCTTAAATCTCTTGAAGTCTTCATACTATTGCATCCTTTGCTCAACTGATATTTACCTGCAAAGACAAAAAAGGAAGAAGTCAATACAGTTAAAATTAAAAAGGCATTCTCATACAGATAATTAAAACTCATCATTAAAGGTTTTGGTCGGAATCAGTTTGTTCGTCCTCTCTGCAAATCGCAAGAAGATGTCTCTTCTTGGTTCACAAAGAGGGAAGTAAAATGTTTACAAGCATGTGAATCAATTAAGCAAAATGCACAAAGATGCATAGTTTCAAACAAGGCAAACTGAACAGCCAAGTTACAAATTCAAACAAGCTGCACAAATCCAAACTGAATTGCATTATCAAACTAGGCAAACAAAATTGTCAAAATGGGCAAACTAAGTCACAAGTGCAAAGCTGTCAACAAAACTGTCAAAAAGAGATATCAACCAAGCTGTCAAAGAAGCTTTCAATAAAGTTGTCAACAAGTACACAAAAGCAATGTAGAAAATCTGGAGGTAAGAAGATATGCAGAGGAAAGACAAAATGCAAGCAAACTTGTAAAAGCATTTTTCATCATTTTCTGGCCAAAAACCTTTTCAGAATAGAAAGTATAGTTTAAGTAATTAAATATACTTTTCTGTGGAGAGAGAAAGAGAGAGAGAAGAGGCTTACAGTTTTGCAGGCTTAGGAGATAGAGATATAACAAATCAGAATAGTTCAAGAGAGAACACATAGAAAAGGATACCACAAAACTGTAAATAAAAAAAAACACAAGCCCTCAAGCCTTGCATCCTGCCAAAAACACATAACAGAAGCAAGCCTTCAAGCATAAAACACTGTAACCTGCATCAACTTAAAAAAAAACAAAAAGCTTGCCTTCAAGCTTGTTTGCATAAACCAGAAGCCTACAACAGCCTGCCTGTTACCAGCAAGCTTTTCAAAGCCTGTAACCCAAACAAACCTCAAAGCAGCCAAAGCCTAAAACTTCAACATCAAACATAACAAGCATAACAAACCTTGAAGCCTATTTACAAACCTGCTAAAACCCGCCTCAAGCCAAGCATAACAAGCATAGCAAACCTCTAAGAAGCCTAGAAACTTGTTCAGTTTCAAACTTGCTCATACTTCCAACAGGCCTGCCTTCCTAAAACTATCAATATGTAACCAAAAAGCTAGTCTGTAACTAAAAAGCAAACTTGCCTTCATTTCAAAATCCAAACACCAACAAAACGCCTCAGAACATGTTCATCATAGGCTAAACAACAACAAGATTCTCAGAACTAGGTTCATCACAGAATCATCAAAAGCCCAAGAGAGAGGAAGTAAGTCAGAAGTTAAGCAAAAGCAGCATCAAAATCATCAACATCAGAACCACAAAGGTCATCAACATCAGAATCAAAGCAACTCAGAAACATAAGCAACTCAGAAGCAAATAAGCAACTTAGAAGAAAGCATCACAGAAGCAAGTATTCAGAAGAAGAAAAGAAGATCCAGAAGCGTTGTTTTCAGAAGATAATATCATCATAAAACAAAACAAAGCAAAGATACAAGTACCAGAACAAAGCTTTCATCAGCGTCTCGCTCCCGTCCGGCCGCCTAAGACGCCTCCTGTCCAAACTCTCCTCCTCATTTCCAAAAAGCAGAACCAAGGTATAAATTCCTCTTCCCTTTTCTTTTTTACACCTCACACAAACATAAACAACACGTAAGGATCAGAACATGTAAAGGTTTAATCATGCAAGAGATAAGAATCCAAAAACCCTAAAAAACGTGTGAAGAAGGAAAATAATACCTTTTCATCACCACTTGAGCAATCGTGGAAGGAGGAGAGTGGCGCCGTTTCGTTCAAACACAAACCCTATTCTGAACAAAACCAACTCAAACCCTAAACAAAAATTGTCAAACGCGTGTTGGGCCTGCTCCATGCTCCAAGCCTTAAGCCCAATGATTTCTGGCGTTACACCCCCCCTCTGGTTCTCCTTCAATTTTGTTTTGGGTCAACCCTTTTCCTTACAGCCTATTTATTTTCTTTATACAAATCATTTCTTTTTTTTATTTTATCACTTTATTTCCTTTTTCTTCATAACTTATTTTGTTAAGTAAAATATTACATTAACTTTTTTATACAAAATTTTCTTAAATGTTTATTTTTATTTTAGAACAATTAAAAATACATAAATCTTAGGTTTATTAAGTTTAAATAATTTTTCTTTTATTAAAATCTTTTTTTTTGTGTTTAAATTAAACCTTGTATATAAAACATTAGTAAAAAATACATCAAAAAATAGAATTTTTAAGGTTAAATATTTCCTTTTTTTATTAAACCTTTTGTTTATATATAATTAACAAAAAACACAAAAAATGATAATAATACTTAATAAATACATTAGGTTAACATTTTGATCACTTGTAAATAATCATGTACATTTCACAATACTTTTGATTCTCTTTATTTTTATAACATTGCTATATTTTACATTGAGAATATGACGATTCGATTTGGTTGTAAATAACATTTGGACACTACTATTCTGATGAGACTCATCCCCATTTGTAAACATTTGTACCCCCATCCCCAGATACTTATTTGTAATAGCTTAGACTTTAAATTCCCGCAATTTATCGCTTTCTATATACTGTATAGTAATTAGGGTTTATATGCGAGGATTCAAAATCAACCGCTAGATAACCTAACACAAGACAAATGCATGAAAATCAATACACAATTCACACTTGCACCTCTAGGGTAACCTCGCCTGTTGCCTCGGAAAAATGCAATCATGTCCCTCGAGTATGAGACACTCTAGCAAACGTCCCTTCGATAAACAAAGATCGTAGTCCCTCGATGACCCTCGATGTTGCCTTCGATAAAACGATCCCATCCCTTACAAAATTGCTAGAGCGTCTCACAAGTTGCCTTCAATGATTGCATACGATGACCCGCGCCCGTCCGGTTAACATCCTAACACAAGGTTGTTCACCAAATACAATGGTGAAACAACACTGTTAAAAGGGTTAAAACATGAGAAAAATCTTTGAGAAATTTAGGGTAGATAGCTCTTGGTTACTTGACCAAACTTGCAAAACAATCCTTGCCATTTTTCAAAACACACTTCACAAACACAACTTCCAACACAACTTCAAAATAAACTTTCAAAAAAACATTGAAACATCTTTTCAAAAAGACAAACACCTTTGTAAAACATTCGAGTAAAGAATTGTTACAATGGTTGCCTAGACAAGGCATCTTTTTCAAAACATTTTCAAAAACCACACACACAAAGCACCATTTCACACAATTGAAAAAAAAAAGGGCAAGTGATCTAAAACAAGTAACTAAGAGCCCATGGATAACCATGGATGAAAAGGGTGCTAGCACCTTCCCTTTTCATGATCTACCCCCGAACCCACGAAAACATCTCAAAGGTCTTTCCTGTGCTTTTTGACCTTTCCTTAGGATAAATAAAAAGTCGGTGGCGACTCTTGCTAAACCGAACAAGTGCGAATACAAACGCAAAACCTCAAGTCAGTTCTCCCACCGTATCACAGAACTGGCGACTATGCTGGGGAGTATTTCTAAAAGTGGGGTTACCTTAGGGTTTTAGATCACCTATACATGCTTGCTTTGATTGCTTTGATTGCTTTGATTGCTTTACTTTTTGGGTTCCTTGTTTGGGTTTGTTGTAAATCCTACACCCGGATTTGGGGGCACCTTTTTAGGTAAATAGCAATAAACTGTGAGGGAACTATGCGGGGTATACCGACATGGTTGAAGCAGTAGCTATGTTAGTGTGACATATTTGTGAGTAACGGTAGCCCTTGAGTAGTCAAAGAGAATACGGGGCCGCTGGGTGATGTCATGAAGCACTAACAAACTCTTAGAACCTTACTTGACCATCTTGACCTTTTTAGGGGTAGTGAGATGACCGACTTTGGTGCAGTCCAAAGTTGGTAGATACTCGATACTACACTCATTGGGGGTTGTTTTCTTGGAATATTTTGGTCGCCAGTTAAGTGGCTAAACCAAAACAATGAACATAGAAAATAATCCAATGATATTGAGCTCCTTAGAACCCGGTTTCTATTTTAGGACAGGATGAGCAACTAACTTCAAAAGGGTACTTACCTATGAACCCCATGCAAGCCTAAACCTAAGGACTTGTTTGCTCTGTGTGAATATGATTGCCTGTATATATATATATACTTGCTTACTTTTGCATACATGTACATAACATCATAACATCATACCATAGCATTTTCAATAACCATTTCAAGGATCTCGAGGGTCTTTTGATGCAGGGGCACGTTGAAATAGACGTCTACCGAAGGGTAAGAGGGTTCTCCTCTAAAAAAACACTGTCAAAGATCAAGTGCAACAACTTGAATCAGGGGGCTATGACCCACTTGACATGGTGAGCTTGATTCTCGTGGAAAGACATCCACCGTTACAAGGTTCTCCAATCAAAGATGTTGACCAAAGTTCGACCTCTAACATTTTCTCGTGTTTACCCCGAGAGATACTTGAAAACATGCATTCACATATCATGCATTGCATCATAACAGGTTTTCCTTTTCAGGTTTCCTTATTCTCCTACTGTTTATTTCAATAGAGATGGCTCTGGAGCAGACTATCAAGGGCATCCAGGCTCAAAACGCTCAACTTCAATAGATGTTCTTGAACCTATCCCAGGGGCAAGAAGAGATAAAAGCTCTTCTCACAAGGGGCATGGTCTTGGGGAATTCAGGCAGTGTCAGGAATGATCAGTTGGAAGGATTGCAGATTGAGCTGGCAACAATGAAGATCCAGATGATGGGATAGCTGGTGGGCCAGATGGATCTCATTCAAGACTTAGCTCAAAGACAAGAAGAGCTCAGGGTCCTCGTCAACAAGCTGCTTCAAAATAACCAAGTGGGGCAAACACCTAAGGTTGGAGATCAAGTCATCGTTCAACCTCCTTTGAGACAAGAAGACAAGGGAAAAGCTCCTAAACTTGCTTCAGGGTCACATGCCCGTCAACAACCCCGTCAGCATCAACAGGGTAATCAGCGTAAGAAAATACGTCTGGAAGACATTTCTCTGAGACTGACATACCATCATCTTTGATACTGAAACGCTTGTTGGAGGTCAATCTGCTTGCTTTAAGGGCTCCTCATCCAAACCCTAAGACTTCTTCTCCTAGTTATCACCCCGACGCATTTTATGTTTACCACTCCCATAGTCCTGGACATGACACCGATGACTGTTGGGCTTTGAAAAACAAGATCCAAGACTTGATCGACGAAGGAGTGTTGGAATTCATGCCGGATGGTGAGATGAAAATCTTCCGCCAAGGTTTCTTCATTTGAAGTGACAAAGCTCGAACTGAGAGACTTTTCTTCCATTTGAATTTTCAAGTTGTAATTTCTTTTGTTATTCAAACAATTATCTGTTGATGTCAAACTCTCTTTCATTAATGCATTGCATATGTTTGTCTTGAATTCATCCATTCGTCTTCATTACTCTTAAACTATGCTTTCCGCTTTCTTTATGATATTTAGCTCTTGATAAAAAGCTACAAGCCTTTAGAGGGAGGATGACGAAACAATACCATAATCTCATACAGTATGCTTTTGAACAGACCTTGCTGACGATGTACAGGTGTTTCTTTCAAATCCTAAACATTGGAGTTATAAGGAAGATAATCCCTAGTCAACCCCTTCGAGCCAAAGAAGTAGGAGTTTTTGTTTTAAACACAAATTGAAACCTTTGATCTAAACCTGAGGCAGGGTAGTTTCTCAGTTGATCCAAAAAAGATGCGCATTGAAGTTGCAAACTCTCAGTTCGTAATACAACGAATAACATCAAAAACATTCCTTTGGAATCAAAAGACAGTGATGGTTCCTTATCTCATAGACAGTCATTACCTCTCAAAAGAGAAAAGCCCACTGAGCCAAAACCTATAAAGGAGGCTTAAGAAAGCTAGGGCATCCCGCTGACTGTAATCTCGAAAACAGGAACAGACAGGCAAAAGTTAGGGATAACAAATCAAAAGAACGAGGTCATTACAAATCCTCAACAACATGAAAAATGTTGCAAAAAAAAAGAGATGATGACTGCCTTCCAAAACTTAACTTGTGTGAACCATCACCAAAAACGTCGTTCCAAATTCGAATAGAGTAATGCACAATTAACTGAGTTTAGGATTGAAGGATATCACGAAGAGCGGGTGGGTACAAATATACTTTGAGCCTTTATCCTTTGTTGCTTAAACCGTGAACCAAGCCACGTTACAACCCTTCAAAAGTCCTAATTGAAGCATGGGTTAGTTCGAAAGCATACTGTTACAAAAGGTATCCTGACTCTTGTAAGGCTTTGCCCTAAATCTTGTGTTGAATTTGTCTTATAAAAAGTTTTCTGCTAAAAAACTCATTTTTCAAAACTTCGAGACAAGCATAAACTTTGCATTATTTGAATATCGTTGTTTGCACATGGTTATTTGTTTGACAGCGAAGAAATTCATACAGCGAATGTTCCGACGAACGAAAGCCCTCTCAGTGAGCAAAATCATTTAAAAAAGAACGACACTTCCATTGACAAATCTCCTATCAACAAGGGGGCATGACATGTCACTATCCAGCACACCTGGGGCAGTCCAGTCAAGATTTCAACAAATCTTTCAAAGTGCAATTAACATGGGGCAGTCCAGCCAAGATTTCAACAAATCTTTCAAAGTTCAATTAACATGGGGCAGTCCAGTCAAGATTTCAACAAATCTTTCAAAGTTCAATTAACCTGGGGCAGTCCAGTCAAGATTTCAACAAATCTTTCAAAGTTCAATTAACCTGGGGCAGTCCAGTCAAGATTTCAACAAATCTTTCAAAGTTCAATTAACCTGGGGCAGTCTAGTCAAGATTTCAACAAATCTCTCAAAAGTTCAGTGCACCTGGGGGAAGTCTCCCTCACCATCACTTGGGGCATTTAAACGTCAATCTCATCAAAGGGTTACGTGCAATCCAAGTGTTCTGGCAATATCACAAGCATCTGATACTAGGGGTAGTGATGAAACCTCTCCGAAATCTTTTTGAAAAGACATTCAAGCGTCCTCAAGGAGTTCATCACCTCTCTAGCAGACCTGCAGTCATGGGTTTATTTCCCCAACATTTGTCAAGGATTTATTCTCCAAAACAAATTACATTTCAAGTTTCAAGAGCGTTCAAAATTTCCTTCATCACCTGCTGGAAGTTGCGGTCATCATCAAATTTCCTTCATCACCTGCTGGAAGTTACAACCACCAATAGAATAACGGACAATTGAAGCTCCTAAAAATCTGTTTCTCTCAAGAATGAAGACTCTCATCCTTAAAACCTCAAAAGATTGGTATACTCCCAATTTCTGACCCTTAACAGAATGAAGACTCTCATCCTTAAAACCTCAGAAGATTGGTATACTCCCAATTTCTGACCCTTAACAGAATGAAGACTCTCATCCTTAAAACCTCATAAGATTGGTATACTCCCAATTTCTGACCCTTAACAGAATGAAGACTCTCATCCTTAAAACCTCAGAAGATTGGTATACTCCCAATTTCTGACCCTTAACAGAATGAAGACTCTCATCCTTAAAACCTCAGAAGATTGGTATACTCCCAATTTCTGACCCTTAACAGAATGAAGACTCTCGTCATTAAAACCCCAGTAGATTGGCATACACCCAAGCTCCTGATATCCCCAACAGAATGAAGATTCTCATTCTCAAAGTGGTATATAACCTGAGTTCCTGATACTCCCGACAGAATGAAGATTCTCATTCTCAAAGTGGCAGACAACTTGAATTCCTAAATCCCCAAGCAGAATGAAGACTCTCATTCTCAGTTCCTCACAGAGTATTCAGATATTCCCCAGTGAAGATCTCCTCAAGACAGGAATCCTCAGTAGATTGGCATACAACCCCAGTTCCTGATTCCCCAACAGTGGTCCCAGGACTTCTCATTTTCAACGATCAAAGGATTTTCAATCCCCTGCAGCAATCAAGGGTTTGCTTTCCCCGGCAGCAGTCAAAGATTTCATTATTCAAGATTCGTCTTCCTCAGCAAGACAGCTACTCAGCTTACATGCACATCCATTACATTCATATATCATAAACATTGACGAAACGTAATTCATTGCATCATACATATCATGCAACATAACTTTGTGTTTAGCTAACATTTTGTCCTTTTCAGGATAAGAATAAAAGACTATCATTAACAATTATTCAGATGCAGTTTTACACGGACTCATCATCAGGCAACCCTACACCGGTTCCTTCTTTCCAAGAGGCAGTTTTACACGGACTCATCATCAGGCAACCCTACACCGGTTCCTTCTCCATTCCAAAACTTCTGAAAACAGTTTACGGATTCTCCAAACATGGATGTTAATCTATCGCTTGTTCAGACTCAACTTTTGAAAACAGTTTACGGACGCTTCCCAACATGGATGCTGATCTATTGCTTATTCAACTTCAAGACTTCTGAAAACAGTTTACGGATTCTCCAAACACGGGTGTTAATCTATCGCTTGTTCAGATTCAACTTCTGAAAACAGTTTACGGATTCTCCAGATACGGATGTTAATCTATCGCTTGTTCAGACTCAACTTCTGAAAACAGTTTATGGATTCTCCAGATACGGATGTTAATCTATCGCTTGTTCAGATTCAAGACTTCTGAAAACAGTTTACGGGTTCTCTAGATACGGATGTTAACCTATCGCTTGTTCAGATTCCAGACTTCTGAAAACAGTTTACGGATTCTCCAAACACGAATGTTAATCTATCGCTTGTTCAGATTCAACTTTTGAAAACAGTTTACGGACGCTTCCCAACATGGATGCTAATCTATTTCTTATTCAACTCCAAGACTTCTGAAAACAGTTTACAGGTTCTCCAGATACAGATGTTAACCTATCGCTTGTTCAGATTCCAGACTTCTGAAAACAGTTTACGGATTCTCCAAACACGGATGCTAATCTATCGCTTGTTCAAATTCAACTTTTGAAAACAGTTTACAGACGCTTCCTAACATGGATGATGATCTATTGCTTATTCAACTCATAGACTTCTGAAAACAGTTTACGGATTCTCCAAACACGGATGTTAATCTATCGCTTGTTCAGATTCAACTTTTGAAAACAGTTTACGGATGCTTCCCAACATGGATGCTGATCTATTGCTTATTCAACTCCAAGACTTCTGAAAACAGTTTACGGATTCTCCAAACACGAATGTTAATCTATCGCTTGTTCAGATTCAAATTTTGAAAACAGTTTACGGACGCTTCCGAACATGGATGCCGATCTATTGCTTATTCAACTCCAAGACTTCTGAAAACAGTTTACGGATTCTCCAAACACGGATGTTAATCTATCGCTTGTTCAGATTTAACTTTTGAAAACAGTTTACGGACGCTTCCCAACATGGATGCTGATCTATTGCTTATTCAACTCCAAGACTTCTGAAAACAGTTTACGGATTCTCCAAACACGGATGTTAATCTATCGCTTGTTCAGATTCAACTTTTGAAAACAGTTTACGGACGCTTCCCAACATGGATGCTGATCTATTGCTTATTCAACTCCAAGACTTCTGAAAACAGTTTACGAATTCTCCAAACACGGATGTTAATCTATCGCTTATTCAGATTCAATTTTTGAAAATAGTTTACGGACGCTTCCCAACATGGATGTTGATCTATTGCTTATTCAACTCCAAGACTTCTGAAAACAGTTTATGGATTCTCCAAACACGGATGTTAATCTATCGCTTGTTCAGATTCAACTTTTGAAAACAGTTTACGGACGCTTCCCAACATGGATGCTGATCTATTGCTTATTCAACTTCAAGATTTCTGAAAACAGTTTACAAATTCTCCAAACACGGATGTCAATCTATTGCTTATTCAGACCCCCAGTCCAGAGATATTCCAAACATGGATACATTTCTGATACTCACTCACTCATCAACGACATACAGTTCAACAAACATTCCAGATGGCATCTTTAAGCCATCTCCAAATGGCATCTTTAAGCCCATTCCCTCAAACTACGCTTTGACGAGTGCAATTTTTTTTTGGGCACTCTAGTGTCCAATCTCCTTTTACCTTCGAGTCACGAACGGCAAAACTGCCAATCTAACTCTTCAGGTTCAAGAAGATTGAACAAGGGCAACTGTTGTACCCCAAAATTTGCCCTATCTTTTTCACAAGAAATCACAGCTTCGGGCTTTTCCTGATTTTCCAGATTGGCTCAATAATCGGTCAAACAGACTTTTCTTATCAGTCAAACAAAATTAGAGTTTCCATTAACTTTTGAATCAGTCCAAGCAGATTATTAGGGTTTTTAGTGATTTGGTTGAGTTTGGCTCAGGGTTTGATCGAACAGACGCTTCTTTAACAGTAAACCCCAAATTAGGGTTTGCGCGCGCATTCTCAGAAGGAATTAATTCCACAGTTCTTTTCAATTGACTGTCACATGTTTTTGACGTTTGTTCAAGATTTCTGTTTGTTTAAACATCTGGAATTTGGGTTGAGGCTTTTGATTGAAAATTTGAAGTTTAAGTTTGATCAGTGAGGTAAAAGACATATGGACGTTTGATTAACTGTGCAATGCATTTGGTTATTTGGAATGTCGGGTTTATTATTGGTTAATGCAAGACAGTGAGACTGCGACGTTTGTTGATTATTTATAATTTCTAAGTTAAGATTATTGGGATAATTTCCAATTATTATGACTCAAGAAATTTAAATAATTAAATAAGCAATTACAGAAGAATTAAAAGAGATATCTGACAAAAAAGATTTTTTATTCATTTTTAATTGCTTGTTACAAATATTATTTGAATACTGTAAATTTATTTACAGTGTTTACAATAATGTTATTACAAATAATTAGAAATAAAATAAAATTATATCCTAAATCTCTTGAAGTCTTCATACTGTTGCATCCTTTACTCAACTGATATTTACCTGCAAAGACAAAAAAGGAAGAAGTCAATACAGTTAAAATTAAAAAGGCATTCTCAGACAGATAATTAAAACTCATCATTAAAGGTTTTGGCCAGAATCAGTTTGTTCGTCCTCTCTACAAATCGCAAGAAGATGTCTCTTCTTAGTTCACAAAGAGGGAAGTAAAATGTTTACAAGCATGTGAATCAATTAAGCAAAATGCACAAAGATGCATAGTTTCAAACAAGGCAAACTGAACAGCCAAGTTACAAATTCAAACAAGCTGCACAAATCCAAACTGAATTGCATTATCAAACTAGGAAAACCAAATTGTCAAAATGGGCAAACTAAGTCACAAGTGCAAAGCTGTCAACAAAACTGTCAAAAAGAGATGTCAACCAAGCTGTCAAAGAAGCTTTCAATAAAGCTGTCAACAAGTACACAAAAGCAATGCAGAAAATCTGGAGGTAAGAAGATATGCAGAGGAAAGACAAAATGCAAGCAAACTTGTAAAAGCATTTTTCATCATTTTCTGGCCAAAAACCTTTTCAGAATATAAAGTACAGTTTAAGTAATTAAATATACTTTTCTGTGGAGAGAGAAAGAGAGAGAGAAGAGGCTTATAGTTTTTCAGGCTTAGGAGATAGAGATATAACAAATCAGAATAGTTCAAGAGAGAACACATAGAAAAGGATACCACAAAACTGTAAAAAAAAAAGCACAAGCCCTCAAGCCTTGCATCCTGCCAAAAACACATAACAGAAGCAAGCCTTCAAGCATAAAACATTGTAACCTGCATCAACTTAAAAAAAACAAAAAGCTTGCCTTCAAGCTTGTTTGCATAAACCAGAAGCCTACAACAGCCTGCCTGTTACCAGCAAGCTTTTCAAAGCCTGTAACCCAAACAAACCTCAAAGCAGCCAAAGGCTAAAACTTCAACATCAAACATAACAAGCATAACAAACCTTGAAGCCTGTTTACAAACCTGCTAAAACCTGCCTCAAGCCAAGCATAACAAGCATAGCAAACCTCTAAGAAGCCTAGAACTATCAATATGTAACCAAAAAGCTAGCCTGTAACTAAAAAGCAAACTTGCCTTCATTTCAAAATCCAAACACCAACAAAACGCCTCAGAACATGTTCATCATAGGCTAAACAACAACAAGATTCTCATAACTAGGTTCATCACATAATCATCAAAAGCCCAAGAGAGAGGAAGTAAGTCAGAAGTTAAGCAAAAGCAGCATCAAAATCATCAACATCAGAACCACAAAGGTCATCAACATCAGAATCAAAGCAACTCAGAAACATAAGCAACTCAAAAGCAAATAAGCAAATTAGAAGAAAGCATCACAGAAGCAAGTATTCAGAAGAAGAAAAGAAGATCCAGAAGCGTTGTTTTCAGAAGATAATATCATCATAAAACAAAATAAAGCAAAGATACAAGTACCAGAACAAAGCTTTCATCAACGTCTCGCTCCCGTCCGGCCGCCTAAGACGCCTCCTGTCCAAACTCTCCTCCTCATTTCCAAAAAGCAGAACCAAGGTATAAATTCCTCTCCCCTTTTCTTTTTTACACCTCACACAAACATAAACAACACGTAAGGATCAGAACATGTAAAGGTTTAATCATGCAAGAGATAAGAATCCAAAAACCCAAAAAAAACGCGTGAAGAAGGAAAATAATACCTTTTCATCACCACTTGAGCAATCATGGAAGGAGGAGAGTGGCGTCGTTTCGTTCAAACACAAACCCTATTCTGAACAAAACCAACTCAAACCCTAAACAAAAATTGTCAAACGCGTGTTGGGCCTGCTCCACGCTCCAAGCCTTAAGCCCAATGATTTCTGGCGTTACACCCCCCTCTGGTTCTCCTTCAATTTTGTTTTGGGCCAACCCTTTTCCTTACAGCCCATTTATTTTCTTTATACAAATCATTTCTTTTTTTTATTTTATCACTTTATTTCCTTTTTCTTCATAACTTATTTTGTTAAGTAAAATATTACATTAACTTTTTTATACAAAATTTTCTTAAATGTTTCTTTTTATTTTAGAACAATTAAAAATACATAAATCTTAGGTTTATTAAGTTTAAATAATTTTTCTTTTATTAAAATCTTTTTTTTGTTTAAATTAAACCTTGTATATAAAACATTAGTAAAAAATACATCAAAAAATAGAATTTTTAAGGTTAAATATTTCCTTTTTTTATTAAACCTTTTGTTTATATATAATTAACAAAAAACACAAAAAATGATAATAATACTTAATAAATACATTAGGTTAACATTTTGATCACTTGTAAATAATCATGTACATTTCACAATACTTTTGATTCTCTTTATTTTTATAACATTGCTATATTTTACATTGAGAATATGACGATTCGATTTGGTTGTAAATAACATTTGGACACTACTATTCTGATGAGACTCATCCCTATTTGTAAACATTTGTACCCCCATCCCCGGATACTTATTTGTAATAGCTTAGACTTTAAATTCACGCAATTTATCGCTTTCTATATACTGTATAGTAATTAGGGTTTGTATGCGAGGATTCAAAATTAACCGATAGATAACCTAACACAAGACAAATGCATGAAAATCAATACACAATTCACACTTGCACCTCTAGGGTAACCTCGCCTGTTGCCTCGGAAAAATGGAATCATGTCCCTCGAGTATTAGACACTCTAGCAAACGTCCCTTCGATAAATAAAGATCGTAGTCCCTCGATGACCCTCGATGTTGCCTTCGATAAAACGATCCCGTCCCTTACAAAATTGCTAGAGTGTCTCACAAGTTGCCTTCAATGATTGCATACGATGACCCGCGCCCGTCCCGTTAACATCCTAACACAAGGTTGTTCACCAAATACAATGGTGAAACAACACTGTTAAAAGGGTTAAAACATGAGAGAAATCTTTTAGAAATTTAGGGTAGATAGCTCTTGGTTACTTGACCAAACTTGCAAAACAATCCTTGCCATTTTTCAAAACACACTTCACAAACACAACTTCCAACACAACTTCAAAACAAACTTTCAAAAAAACATTGAAACATCTTTTCAAAAAGACAAACACCTCTGTAAAACATTCGAGTAACGAATTGTTACAATGGTTGCCTAGACAAGGCATCTTTTTCAAAACATTTTCAAAAACCACACACACAAAGCACCATTTCACACAATTGAAAAAAAAAGGGCAAGTGATCTAAAACAAGTAACTAAGAGCCCATGGATAACCATGGATGAAAAGGGTGCTAGCACCTTCCCTTTTTATAATCTACCCCCCGAACCCACGAAAACATCTCAAAGGTCTTTCCTGTGCTTTTTGACCTTTCCTTAGGATAAATAAAAAGTCGATGGCGACTCTTGCTAAACCGAACAAGTGTGAATACAAACGCAAAACCTCAAGTAAGTTCTCCCACCGTATCACATATGTGCTACTTCAACTCTCTCTATATATGAATCACAAAAACTCAAGATATTTATATGTGTTTCCTGATCCTCCTATATACCTCTAAAGGTCTCCCAAATTCCTTAAACTATAAAGAATTTATACCTTTACCTCATTAACTAGGATAACCACATCTTCCATTTGTTTTCTTCTTTTAATGAAAAAATTGAAGTGATAGATATTTATAATAATTGAAATCCAACTGATTTGATGTATGTCCAAAACATGACATACCACCCAACAGGTTAAAAAATCGATCTGACTTTGCCCGAGACCTGCAACCTACTTGACCACAATGAAACCAAATCGTATGTCGTTGGTCGGCCACCGTCCATTATCGAAGTTTAAATGTTGAAACTGGATGAATTGTCACGAAACAGATCCTTTGATCGCCCCTCTGATGTCCTTCATTGACTTCCATGTTGCTTTTTGCAGTTATGATTTTTTATTATCTTGAAACATGTTTTTCTTCTTTTCATCCCTTAAGATTTTGAGTCACTCATCTACATATATTCACCTTAAATCAAAATCAATGATTCAATTGAGCTAGTAAACCACTTAATTGGGCTTGGATTGGCTATTTTTGTTTTTTTTTCATAAATCAAAATTAAACGGGCTTGGCGGGCCAACCCCGCCCCGTTATGTCTTTAGTTCACAGGTTTTTTTTTGTTAGTGGGGTGGGTTTAGAAGGTTGGCGAGGCGGGCCACAACCTGTTTGACACCCTTTAACCTAACCCCACATTTCTTATCTACCTCTTATAGTGCAAGACATTATGTGCCTCGACTAAGATGGATTGTACGGTGGCCATACTAGAATTGACTTCCTCAAAAATATCCTCTATCTTTATGGCATCTCTCATAAGCGTTGCAATATGTTGACGACATTTCATGGGCATGGTCATCTCTAGCCTGTTTCTCTTCTAATATTTCCTTATGAGATAACCTAGGTGGTTCTCCTGCAACATCTTGTGTCATGTAAGGACATGACACATTATAAACCATTAGTTTTAGCCGAATGCAGAATCCCTTGAAACAAGAACTGGAACATTACATGCATCCTCTGGTACCACATGGTTTAGAAATAACTGAGTATGCCATCAAGATATTTGTGGTGGACTATCGAGGGAGCAGACACAAATGAGTGTCGTGGAATAAACTAAAGAAACCCAAATTGGCGCATAACCCTCTCAGATAAATATGGATACATTATGAGCAGCTCACAATCCAACCATCTAGAGTAGAAGGCCATGTCATCGAAGGGGCACGTATGTCAGTGATCGTCGTACGTGTAATAACATATGTCATCTACTGCAGTGCGGTCAATAAACGCCCATAACACTTCTATCACCTGATTCCCTCTGAGCAGGATATAAAAGCAACCATGTGGCCACTCCTCAATGCAGTTATCATCAAGTGCCCGACTGGACATGTAAGGAAATTGGGAGTTGGGAGATGATCCATGCTTGAAAATGATCAGATAAAATATTAGTAACAATGTAGCAGCATAAGTTTTATAAAAATTAGTAATAGTAAAGGTGCAAATATATTATCGTAAGCAACATGCAGCTTCTTGTCGCATGTCTTGCCTTTCAAAGACAAGCCTCGCCTAGCTTCGAGTACAGATAAGCCAAACATGTGTCCCCTTATTTGTACTCGTGGATCCTCTTTAAGTCTATAAAGTATGTCAGATAATCTACATCGACGTAGGTTGCATTTTTTCCCATAAATATGTTTGTGACAACCAAGTACACGAGGTATGATCTCATTGCACATATTTTATATGGTACAAAACCTCTTCATCATCTTCTTCAACCTCTAGTGCCGTAGCCAGGGGATATTTATACAGTTTGTTGGGGTGAAAATATAGACAATAAATGGTATAGGGGGAGTGAACATACCTCATAATTAAAATTTTCTAAAAATAGTTTGAAAAACTTTCAATCAGAGTTTCTAAAACAAAAGTGGTTTTGTATGGAAGAAGTAAATTTAGCATAAAATAGATTATGCTTATCGATTGGAATTGTTATATGATAACTTAAACAGCTCACAACTTAAATAAGATTGATAAACAAGTATGATAAAAAAATGTACAAACTAACAATGTATTGAACAATTTCTAAATTACACGAGGAGTGTAATTTAACAACAATTATACACAATGGATTCTACAATCACAGTTTTCAGGTTTAATCGGCAATAAGACAAAGTTGAATTACCAAATGTAATAAAACCCACACATTTATAATTAATCACTACCAAAATAAGTCCTAGTAATATGTAACTATACAAAGCAATAAAGAACAATCTAAACATGCAATTAACTATGAAATTAAAACGAGAGAGAGAGAGAGAGAGAGAGAGAGAGAGAGAGAGAGAGAGAGAGAGAGAGAGAGAGAGAGAGAGAGAGAGAGAGAGAGAGAGAGAGAGAGAGAGAGAGAGAGAGAGAGTACATCAGGATTCAAAGTGGTTTGGCACGTCTGTCCTTGTTTTATGCTTAATACACCCTCCTATGTTGAAAATTCATTGATCTTCTAATATGATTTGTAACATAATTACAAAAGTTTATGCAATAAAAATATCCAAAATAAATGATGGAAAAAAATTTATTCTTTCTGGATCTTTTACTTGTACACAGTCTACAGACTGAACTTTATTCCACCCTCCTACGTTGTTCTGTGAATTTATTTGTGATTTATTTTTCTTAAGAAAGAAGCATTCTAACTATAAATATATGTTTTAGACAAAAGTAACTAAAAAAAATCCCAAATAAGTATATGACAAGTAAACATACACTTTAAAGTTCTAAATGTTCCTCATCATCTACTCCCTAATCACTTTTCTTCTTTTTCTTCCTCTCTCAAAGAGAGATGATTTAGGATCAATTTTGATCCAAAATCACCCCTCTAATCGTTTTTGTTTCTCTTTTAGTTAAATAAGTGATTTTCACATATATTTAGTGTTTCTTTTGTATTTTTTTTTGTGATTTCGCATGTCGTTGTTTGTTTTGATTTCCCATATTTGTATGATGTATTTTGATTTCTCGTCTTTGTGCAGAGTATTTTGTTTTTCCGTCTTTATGCGACATTCATTTGTTTCAGGTTTAAAGATTAGTTTCGATATAGTGCAGATCCAATCAATGACTTAGGTGCCATTAATGCTACAGATCCGGAAGCATAAATATTTCTGACATCTTAATACAGTCATATTTGTAGGCTTATGCAATTTACTGTTTTATGCTATTAACATGGATGTTGTGAGTTTGTTTGCAGATTCATCCTTTTTGTTTTTGGCGATTTTAAATTTGTATTGCAATGATGCACTCTATCAATTTAAATGAATGAATATCGTTCAATTTTAGTCAAAAAAAAAAACACACTTTAGAAAAAAAAAACTATCATTTCATAAGGTTAATCTAAAAATTAAAATAAAAAAAAGAATAGGATAAAATTGAAATTTTATGGAGTCATTGAAAAATATACGAGTGTATTGAGAATCTTTTAAAATGTTTTATGGTAACGTTAGAGAAAAAAGTTATAGGGTGACTAACATAATATAAAATGATTTTTTATCATAGTATAATGTGTAAGAACGAGATTTGGTTCTGCATATTAGCCTTTGGTCTTGATGATAATAATACATGGTGTAGCGGTGAAAAGTTGAGATTAAGTCATTGGTTAACTTAACTCACAAAGTGAAAGTCGCCACTGCACTTTATTATTTCCAAAGGAATGAGAAAAGAGTGAATAAAACCCAAAATAAAATATAGATCAAGGTATGGGAGTTGGTTATGCAAAGGGAAAATGTTAGCATCTTAAACATCTACGGTACTCCATATGAACCTCTTTGAAAATTTGTGTATTTGACTAAAAGGAGTTGTTTGCAAAAAGTTTGTGGAGATGAGAAAAGAAATGATTTTTAAGATTTTGATTCGGCAAGACTTCGAGAGCCTCGTGCCTACATACCACCAATATGCAATGATGAAATCAGAACCACGTAGTTCTTCTAAAAAAGATCAAAATTGTTTGTTGGTTGATTTTAAGAGAAGAGATATTTTGTCATCTTAGGGAGAATACTCAACCAAATATTCATAAACATGAGAATGATGGACCTTTGTATCACAAATGAAAAAAGGACTCCAACCTGGATAACTCAACAGGTATGCCACTAACCCTTTCAAGTTGAAAAGATTCAACATTATATAAATCAAGGTTATGAACAAGGGAGAATTATATATCAACCATAGAGATTGCTCATATCTAGTATTTTAGAAAAGAGTTAAAACAAAAGCCAAAAGTGGCAAAATGTTTAAAGTGAGGTTTGTGTTTTTTATGTATTTTTGAAAGTGTTTGAATATGGTTAAGTGGACTGACATTTGATTAAAGAAAATAAGCTTTGGAAAGGCACTTGATAAAGTCAAAGTTTATTATGAAAGTGGTTCAAGTTAGAAAACCATAATCCTTTAAAAAAGGGAGAAGATTTTGAAAATTGAAGAATGAGAGGAGATGAAGAGATTATCCTAAAGTATAAAGTAAAAACTAAAGTAGAGAAAGTCTGACCAAATAAGAGAAATCATATTGACACAAGTCAAATAATGCATCTTATTCCTTTGGATTAAATCCACGCAAAGAAGTAATACACAGCGGATGGATAATAATGTCTCAAGTGTAAGCTTAACATAAAATGGAATTGATGTCTCAAATGAAATGCTATTGAATCTGATGAATAACAAAGTAACACATGCACATAAAAGATTTCCCCATACACATATAGGATAACAACAAGGTTTTCAAGTTTCAAGGTTTTACTCTACTCTAACCAAGGCACCACACATGGTGAAGATAAACATCAAAGCCAAACATCAAATAAGATAGGCTTGCATCATCTAGAACTGGCTCCTCAAATATCAAGAAGTGGATACCTTTGGGGAGACTTATCTCTGTCTTTATTTTCGAAAGCCCTCTGGTGGACTTTTTACTTGATCTGAATATGCGAGATGTTATATAATCTCTCCTTGGAAAACCTTTTGATGGTAGAAATATGTAGTTCATGTCTTTGATACCTTATGTTGTCATTCCTCCAGACGTTCATGAATCAGAAGCTGCATTCAATCCAACTCTTATGGAAGACGACTACTTGACTAATTACACTGACTCTCCAATTGTTATACTTTCATATTTAGAGGATTACTTAGACAAAAAGGAATCATTCAGTGTGTCTCCTCAAGCTGTTGTAAAATTAATCCAATACCACCCAAATGTCCTCATGATCATGTTATCAGAAGTATTTATGATAATGCCAAGACTTGTGGTTATGCTGATAATATTCCCGAAGAACCTAAGGTTCCAAATTTTTGAAAGAAAATAAAGGTTCCTTCTAAAGATGGTGATGGTTCTTCAAGAAAGGTTTGGGCTAGAGTATATTGTCAGAATGATATAATCTCATCTGCTCCCATATCCTCTTCTTCACCCTCATCGTATTTCTCTTCTCAACCTTTTGAGCCTAAAACGATTGTTTCCACCACATCTGAAACCACTTTTTCTTTCATAAACCAATATGCCAAGTTTCTGAGACAACTTGAAGCCGAAACCTCTTCCAGTTCAGATCAAGTTCTTATGATCTCGTATGATTGTGAAGAAGATCATGTCTCAACTTATCACTATGAGTTATATGACTCAGATGTTCCTCTGCATGAATCCAAAGATTATGATTTTTATGCTTTCATGCTCTCTCCACTCATCCCTCCTAAATTAAATTCTTTAAACTCTGTTGTATTCTTCACCTTTCCAGACAAACCTTTAGAACCATACTCCACCTCTTATGATCCATTCCTTCTTCATACTGATGTTTGTTCAAATCCTCTAGATGAGTTTCTATATCGTTTTGAACATAATGCTCTGGACACACTGTGATATACCGTAGAAATCACTTCTGATAGCATGGATCCTGACCAGACCAATGATATTTGGTCTAATTTCAAAAGGTGGATGACAGTTAACTCTAACATCATTCAAGTCTTTTGTAACTAAGAAGCAGGGAAGAAGCATAAGGCCATGCTTTCTACTAAGGCACCTCTTGTTATCCTTCATTGTTTGCCTGTTACGGAAGTAGTCATTCCAGAAGAAGATCTTGCTTCTGTAATAGATGAACAACCAACATAAGTTGTTGCTTTTGAGATGGTTGAATTTGAGAAGTCTTTTGCTGAAGTTGGTACCCCTTCTGGGGTTGTGAAGACTGATGTTGTTGCAAAACTGCCACCTGGGTTGATGGAAATCTTGGAATAGTTGAAGAAGACAAATGTTATCATTCTACAGTGTCTTGACAAGAAAGACCATAAGATTAAAGAGAATTATACCCTCTTCAACTCGATGAAGGAAATAATAGCAAGGTTGACTCCTCCTTATCTACCAAACCCTTAGATCCTTTGTTTTACCTTTACTTTTTAGAACTTAAGTATTTTCTTCTGTTTCTAAAAAAATTGTATCTTGGTATTTGGTTATGAAAGTTTACGTTGTCTTTTTTAAATATTTTTCATTTCTGACAAAGGGGGAGAAAATAGATGATTGTAATATATATCGTATCTCATAATCTGTTACCAAACATGGTTCTATATTTTTGCCTCTAACATTGTTTGACTCAAGAACTTTGAGAAAGTTCACTGGATTTTTCTTAACAGGTAAGTTCTGAAGCTCTAAAGGAGACTCAGAAGCTAAAGACTCAAAATTCATGGGTTATCAAACCTTTGTTCAAAGGAAATTTAACCAGACTCTGATGAAGTGACAAGATTGATCAAGTTATGTAACTTGATAATCTAGCTTTGGTTTCACAACCAAGCTCCGAGACTTCATCAAACTCTGATATGACACACCATTATGTTATGATAGCAAGCTAAAATTTGAGATGAAGATTTCCTCAATTCTAGTCAGACTCTGATGGCACACCAGGTCTACATAGTGCAAACAGCTCACCATATTCTGATAACAAGCCAGAATCTGAGATGCATATTTTTGCACCGCTAGTCAGACTCTTGATAGTAATTTAACCAGGGAACTATTATTTCATTCTGATTGATTCGTGCTATATCTCAAAACTTCTTTAAGTCTTGAACTTAACGAGAGACCCTGAACAATATTAAATAAGTTACGAGAGTATATAACTCAGGGGGAGCTGTTTTAGCTAACTGAATTATTTTATGTGATTAAACCTAATGTAGATTGTTTATCAAAATACATGGTTCTGTCATCATAAAAAATGGGATTATAAGAATAAGATTTAGTTCTACATCTAGCTTTTAGTTTTGATGGTAACCATATATAGGTGATTAGATAACAATTTAATACTTTAATGGTTTTATCTAGTGTGTAACTTTTTGTAACAGGTTCTTACTCTAAAGATATGGTGTGTGATGTCATCACATTTTGGACTCAACATACTAAGTCATACGAGTGCGTGTTACATGATCAAAATGCTTCTAAAAGTAATGATTATGAGGAACGTTAACTTCTAAAGCTTTTGTTTGTGACTCTGATAATAGAGATTCTTAAGGATTTTCAAGCTATAAAGATTCTAGACTCTCTTGCTCCAAGGTTTTGAAAGACTCTGAATACAAGGTTTTGTTGAACAAGTTTTGAAGACTCTGAAACCAACGACTCTGAAGACCAACATGCTAAAGACTCTGAAGACAAGGTTTTGTTGAACAAGTTTTGAAGACTCTGAAGACAAAGGTTCTGAAGACAAGTTTCGATCGTTCTAAACATGCTTCAACTCAAACATATTCTGAAGCCTGTGAAGATTAGAAGATAAGACAAAAGTTTTTTCGTGAGAAATAATACAAGATCACCTCCTACGACTACTCTGATTTTGTGGCGAAAGGATTGTACAATTGGTACGATGTTGTCTATCACTCACATTGATCGTTAAGCAAGACTCACACTGACTGTTAATCAAGAAGACAAATGGAATTCTGGTATTCATATTCTACCTTCCAACAAATTTCTTTTTGGCTATAAGAGGAAGAATTGGAAATAACTCTTTGCGCTGAATGATTCGACTAAAACACTGTTGAAATTTCACTGTAAATCTTTTGTAAAATTTTGTGAAGCAAGAAACTTTTGTTCATAAACTTGCTAACAAAGAATTGTTGTTCGTTAACTTGCTTCTAACATTGTTGTGTTATTTTTGTGTATTTCAACTTGTGTAAATCTGTTTTCTCATAAACATCTTGTAAACACACAATCTTGTATTTTCACATTGGGTTGATAAGTTCCTTGAGAGGCCATGACTTTAGTCTGAATTCTCAAGAAGACATTAACAAATAGTCTTTGTGGTTGTAAACATTGATAGTTAGTCTTTGTTTGTGTCTGTAATCAGTTTGATTATAGTTGATTAAGTATTTGTTGAAAAAGATAAATCACCTTAGTGGATAAACTTGATTAACATAATTAATAGTAAATCAAAATAAAAATAATTATATTAATTTATTTTTGTTCTTATTTTAACTTTAAGTGTTTGGTTTAAAAAAAAAAATTCTTAAAAATCCAATTCAAATTTTATTTTTTTGTGTCTCTCGCACACCTTCACACAAATGAGTTATAATTGCTTAACTAAATAGAAATACAAAAGTAGGGAATAAATGCTAGAAACAAACCCTATCGATTAATTTTTGATAGGCGTGGAACTAAAAAGCTATGTCCATTGTCAAAACGTACTTTTTTGCAAAAATCAAACTACATTTATTTTCTACAAAGCCTATAAATATGTTAGATAATAATCTTTGATTACTTAAGTATTTTATTGATATAACTCTTCGAATTAGGGAAGTATATAATGGATTGGATATTTATTACACAGGGATATTATATGATGACATGAACTAATACAACAATTTAGTAAGATGCTCTTTATGCTCATAAGTATTATAAGTTCCATTTAAGTAAATGGTAGAAATTAAGATAATCAGTGTCAAATCTGTTAAAAAAAATATTTTACGAGTTTATTATAATATATCTTTATAAATAAAGGTAATTAATTTTATAAAATTTGAACATGAACAATATATACTTTAATAAATGAAAGTAATCATTATTCTACAAACTGATTTTATAAAATTAAATTAGATTTAATAATTTTTTTTTGTATATTCTTTAAAAAAAGATTTTCATAAAAATACTTACTACAAATTATATAAAAAGATATAATAACATTATTCTCAAATCAAAAGAAGTAATTATTATAATTAAAAATTGAAAATAAATCTTATAAAAATAGACAAATAAAATCTCATGATCTAACAATCAAATATATATATATATATATATATATATATATATATATATATATATATATATATATATATATATATATATATATATATATATATATATATATATATATATATATATATATATATATATATATATATATATATATATATATATATATAAACATGAATATTGAAATTTTATATCAATATAAACTATATAGGAGATTGAGTATAGTAAAAAAAAATACCAATCTTCTATATCATTTAAAGCTAAAATAAGCTCTAATTTCTAATTTAATGAAAAAGATATTAAAAGAATATAAAAATAAAAATAAAAATATTAATGAGTATCTTTGGGATATTGGTTAAAAAATTAAAAAGTAAATTGAATATTCTTTAATAGGTAAAAAAGAGATTTAAAAAAAAATATATATATATATATATATTGATTGCATTGAAAATATAAATATTTAATTTTTTTACAAAATATTATATGTATTCAATATATTTAATATATAATATTTTCTTTATTTAAATTTTTTAATCAATATCCTGAAAATACAGGTTAACACCACTTAAATAAAAAACAAACTATCATATTTTTCTATTGAAAAACTTCAATTAAAGTAAAAAGAATCAAATAATTATTCTAAAATACATATTATTTATGCAAGATTGTATCTTTTCTTCCTTCAACGTAGGATTGTTTTTGATATAAAAATATAATAATAATAATAATAATAATAATAATAATAATTAATTATTCGTATATTTATATATAATAACTTGTAAACGAGTATCAATCGCGGTAACCAACAGGTTTTTTAGCGGGAACATTATCGTAGGCTAGAAACCGCCACAACTCTTCAATTTTCACAGTCCAAAAGAATGAGTTCTTCAGAGATTCCATCGAAAACCCCCCAATTTCCAAGCTCCGAATCTCTATTCAAAGATCCCATTGAAGAACTAAGCTCAAAGATGCCGCAACACACTTGCAAACGTGGAGTCGCACTTTTGTTGAAGGGCGAAACTGCTAGAAGGAAAATTGAATTTTCGTCTCCGCGAAAGATTATTAAATTGGCTGACAAATCATTGGAGCTTCCTGAAAAGTAAGCATTTCAATTTTTGAATATAGGGTTTTCGGAGTTTTTATGTTTTTTTTTGTGATTTATTTTTAATGAAGGGTTTGTGCAGGTATGAAAATTTGGGTGAGTTTTTCAATAGCTTGGATAGTTCGATTCGATTGTTGCGATTGAAAGGGGAAATGACTTCGTTCACTAATATCAGGCCAAAGATTGAAACTTTAACTAAGAGGTATGGTTTAAGATTAGATTTATTATTACTTTTTTTATATAATATTTTAAACTATGTTTTTTGAATTTGATTTTCTATGACTTGTTTAGGAGGTTTACATATGGTCATTTGGCTCAATTAAAGTTTATATTACCTGAGGCAATTGCTATTAAGGAGATATTAGTGTATGATACAAGAACGAGTTGCATGAAGCCGGATTTTCATGTTACTATAAACTCTGATGCAGTAGAGTTTGATGCCAAGTTGATATCTGAACCTGGGACTATATCTATGAGGAAGTTATTTCGTGCAAGGCTCAAAGATTTTTGGGAATCTCATCCAAAGGTATGATACATTAATTGCAAAGCAATACTCGTTGATACATTGCTAATGCCAACTCATTGTTAGTCCTTTTACATTTGCATATTATTTAGTCTAAATGATGCTTTTCTGTACAGGATGATGAAATTCCAGAGGAAATACTGCCCGAGCCATTCAATCACCCAAAACAAGAGCCTCTTTTACCCATGTTTAAAACTCCCTCAATATTCTCCGCAGCGACATTGTCAACTAGTGACAATGCTGTTAATATAGACCCTGATGTCTCAGTGCCCAATGAGACATCACTTGAGGCTCTTTACCAGCAGCCAGCACTTGCCGCCTCTCATATGCCTCAATCTTTTAGAAAACGGTTTTCTCAGAGAGTGAAGGAAAATGTTCACCCAAAATTTCCATCAGATTCCTTCCAACCTTCAGCTGTCCCATTATCAGAGTTACGCATGAAGATAAATTCCACTTCTGAGGTCACTTTATCTCATCAGATAACTTCTCCAGCTGAGTTGGTTTTAGAAGCACCCAGTAGTGAAGCATGTTCATCCAGGGTTACCCCAGCTACACCTAGTAAAACCATTGAGTGTTCTGAAATCAAAGTTGTATCTGTTGAAAGAGTTGAAGATATGTCAACTCCATTGAGATTTGTGTCAACTCCATCCAGGCTGATGTCAGCAACACCTGAATTGGAGCCTCCTAAAAGGCCTTCAATCCCCTATGACAACTCTGCAAGCTCATCAGACAAGTTGGTTAAGCGTCCACCTCCGTCAAGGTCATTGAATTTTGACACTCCAGAAAAATGAAAATGATACTGACTGTTTGTCAATTAACATCGACATTTTTTATTATTATTATAGATATAAAACAAGCAATCATACTTAACTTTTTCAATTGTAATATTTTCATAATGATAAATAACTAGAGTTTTAAGTTCTCTCTATCTTTTTCATTATCTTTTTCATTGATGTCATGTTTCATGATATTGTACTGTATCAAATTTAGTATCCATCTTATAGAAATTTTCCGCTCCATTTCTTTTTCAAATATCTTTTTTCTGTGAGTTTTGATTGACTCTATTGACTCTTCTCCATGAATTTTTGAATTTTGTTTTCTCATCTTTTTAAATATCAAATCCTAAGTTCAAATATTCCAAATTCAATTGTGTTGGATGATTTTTGTTTGTCATTGTTACAGTTTCTTCCCTCATCTAATATCACAATTCTCTTTTGCAATTTCTCGCGACTCTGTTTTGCAATTCTTGCAATTTTATTTATGTTTCTTAGTTTTTGCACTGATCTAATTACTTTTCTCTTTTGAAGGCTCGGTAACATTTTTTGTTTGATTGTTCAGATCAAATCTTATACTTATTCCATATTTTGCCATATTTCTGAAAGACATATTTGGACTTCATGATTTGATTGCTATTCTTACTACACGAAAGTTGTTACATGATGAATTGATTTTGGTGTCAGCTTCTTTGCAATCCTTTTTGCAATTTTCTTAGCCGTGAATCTAGCTAGACATTGATTTTGGTGACAGTTTCTTTGCAATCCGTTTCACAATCTTCTTAGCCGTGAATCTAGACATTGTGAATGCAATTTTTTGCTTACTGCATTTCATCTTACCGATGTTGGAAGTTTTGGATTGACTCTTTCTACATTTACATGTGACATTTCTTTGGATTCTTGATTCATTACATTATATTGCTTGCTAGTTGGTACAAATGAGACTTAATAATTATTGGAAGATGTATTTGCTGAAGAATTGTTTTTCTACTTTGGCTCTTTACTTTTAAACCCTTTGGCTCTTTAATTTTGAAGGTGAGCATTGTTTCAGTTTTCCTCACATACTCATCAAACATGTGGATAGGTTCTACAACTTCTTATTGTGTATCTCATGGTGTTTCTTTTGGAAGTTGACCTGTGGCTATTTGAGTTGTTAATGTTCAATATACTCTTGATATTATTTGTGTATCAATTAAAATCGATGTTACATGATTGTCTACTGCTCTTCATTTGGAATTATAAATTTGAAATTTTCATAGAAGATATCATCAAATGTGAATACAACAATGTTGTGGTCAAACTCTTTTAGAGTTGTGAATATAACAATATTGTGGCAAGCTCTTTTGGATGACTCTCTTAGTTTAATGCCTTATGTGAACAACAATTGTTTGACATTTTGGTTACACGTTGATTAACCTTATTTACTTGATTTTAGCTTTTGTTCATGATGGTTAAGAATGATACCTCTCTCATGGATGATTAAGTGTTGATATTTTGCTTCTGTCTTGAGTGCTTGAATCTTTAGATAGTTAAGCTTTGCGCCATTAGTTGACTTTGTTGATGTGCTAACTACACCGAAATTTGTTTTGTTTAATTGTGCTTATAATGAAAAGGTGGATTGCATAACGTGTGTAACACTTTTACATGCTTTCTATATAAAGTAATCAACTTAATTGCATATATTATTGATCTGACCTGATCAGAAGGTTTGGACCGTCACGGCTGCTCCGAGCTGAAGGCTTTTTGAACGAGGAGGGGGGGTACCTGCAAGGCACTCCGATGCTTAAGTCAGTGGGAGTACTAGCAGATAATAGAGTTGAGGTTAGAATGATCAATACCTGACCCTCTGGAAGCAGAGGGTATTTATAGCCCCCAGCGCTGGGCCAAGGTTCCTTCATTGGGCCGGGCGGATTTGGCCCAATGGAGGAACTGCCAGGTCCTACGTGGGTAGTGGGGACCAGCACGTGGTCCCCTTCCTGGATGTGCTGCGTGAAGTGCGGGCGGACGGAGACGCGGTCTTTCCGGAGTATCGTTGGGGGCAAGGGTGACTGAGTCTGCCCTAGCAAGGCAGCTCGAGTCCATGTCGAGCTGCGCAGCACGGTGCCGAGCTCGACGTCAAGACCTCGAGCTGGACAGCGAGTGTCGAGCTGGAAGCCAGGATACGGAGCTGGACGGTAGTCTGTCGAGCATGACTTCGTCGCGTGGGACTAGACATCGAGATGTCGAGGTGGACATCAGGGTGTCGGGCATGAACGTGACCCCCTTTGCCCAGTGTGTCCTTAGTGAGTCCCTTTGGACTGGGCCATAGTAATGCTTTTGGGCCTGTCGGGCCCAGTCCAGAACAGGAGCCCCCCAAGTCGTGGTTCCTTTGCAAGGAGCCATGACTTGAAACAGTTGTTCCGTCGCTGAGGTCTCGTGCCCGGGATGGAGGCGTGGGCCCTCGAGGGGTCTCCTCGTGCCGTGCTCGGAGACGTCCTCGGTGGTGGATGCGTGGAGGATCCGTACCGGGCGCGTTAGTCGAGCACACGAGGCATTTTTCGGGAGTCGTGCCGCCACCCTAGGGGGGTAGGGCCATCATTGCGTTGGGAGCAGTGCGCCGAGGAGATGGAGTCCGTGGCTGAACGAGGTGACGTTTGGTATTCCACGTCATCACTATAAATAGGGTCATTGGGCCCCATAATACGTTTTCCGTTCTCCGTGCTCTCTTCGTTGCAACTCTCAACACTCTCTCCAACCGTGACTTCCCGTCTCCGATTCTTCATTTCTTAGCCAAATCCCAACTTTGATCCAAGTAAGTGATCCATTTTCTTTATTTTCCTGTTTTAGAATGCATGATTCTCGGAAATTGTAGATGTTTTAGGACCGTTAATGTGGGATTAGCCCGGTAAACTCGTGTTTTGCCCGACAGATTCATGTCTAGGACCGGCAAACGCATACTTGTGGCCGGCACATTCATAGTTTTAGGTGAAAAACTTCGGAGCTGCCCGGGGTCTTCATGATCCTGGGCGCCTGATTCATGCCGGTGCCCGGTATGTTTATGGTCGTGGCCGTGGGCTTCATAGTGCGGCTCGCCATGTTCATACCTTGGGTCGACATACTTGAAGAATGGTCGCGCAGTTGGTTTGAGGAAGAACACTGGGTTCAGGAGAGTCGGGGAGACATTCACTTGTGAAAATGGATGTGTAGTAGTGTACGGGCGATATGATTATGTCGAGCATAGGACTTCATGCTCAATCTGATTGGTTTCCCGTGCTCTGCAGGTAACCATGGCGGATGAGCCGAGCACCTCCGGTCGTCGTGATAGCGAAGAACAGAGTGCCGACGAGTCGGCCAACCTTGTAGACACCGTGACCGACCCATCGCTGGAATGGGTGGGCGCCGAGCCTAGAGGGACGGCGTCGATATACAGTCGGGATGACCGACGCCCGTTCACCGATATCGAAGAGGGGCAGGACCAGCCCGACTTCCAGCAAAATTTCGTGGTCATGCTGCCGTCGACCAACGCCAGAATTTGTTCAATGTACCCGGACTACGGCTTTGCGATGTACGAGATCGCGTTTAAGGACTTGGGGATGCGGCTGCCGTTCACAGACTTTGAGACCGGGGTCTTTACGCATTTGGAGCTGGCCCCGTCCCAGCTACACCCAAACTCTCTCGCCTTCATCCGGGCGTTTGAGCTGACGTGTCGCTATTTAAGGATAGGGGCGACCATCCCTCTCTTTTTTCGGGTCTTCCACCTACAGCGTCAGTCCCGAGGAGGGAAGCACAGCTGGGTGTCTCTGAAGCAGTCGAGGAGACTGTTTAGGATGTACATGGACTCTGTGAGGGGGTTCAAGGATAAGTGGTATGTGGTACGCCCTACTACCGACTCTGCTGTAGATTCCCTCTTCGAGGAGGAAGGGCCGGTCAGTGATGATGACGAGGAGGCAATGTTGACCGACGACGGGAGCCCCGTGTTAGGACGTCGGGCTAAGTTCCCGGTGTATTGGATGTCCCGACACTTCGAGCACGGAACAGGTTATTTCCATACCACAGTCGGGGATATGTGCACGGAGGATCAGCGGGCGTACACGGCTCTCTGCAACTTCGTCGATAGTTTTCATCCCGCCCAGTGGGTTACACGGGAAGGGAATGATATCCTCGACAAGGACGGTTACCCAACATTCGAGGCTCGCCCGATCGACACCAAGGCGTTGGTGGAATGTTCGACATATAGGCAGGCAGCCCGCCTGTTAGGTTGTTTGTTTGAAATTCTTTACTCGTCATTTATTTACGCGTTTTGCTCGATACTGACTTTTCCTTTACTTCGTGCAGGTACGATGGCCAGCCGACATGAGAGGCTTCTAAAATTGTCAGCCGGCCAGAGGCGAGGCAAGAAGGTCGTGCCGGCCCCGCAAGCGACGAGGATGGGACCACCAACAAATCTGAACGCTCCTCAGCCTGTGAGGGTGGATTCGACGTCGAGCTCGGGGGCGGCGTCAGATCCAGATGTCGAGGTGATTGACGCCAGCGCCGTTCTGACACAGAGGAAGAGGACCCGCGTGGAAGGCGGTTCGACTGTCGGGGAAGATATCGGTCCCGTTCAATCCTTTGCCTTCCCCCCTTGCTTCGAGGAGGAGGGTTTTTTCGAGCGGTTTCCTCCGACCGTGGTCGCTCATGAAGCCGAGGCCATAAAGAGGATGACTAAAGAGGAGAGGAAGTCGCGGCTGGTCGCCAGCGTGGACGGGCTGGTTAAGATGGCCGAAATGGCTCTGGTGTTGGCTGATGATGCAGGGGATGCTGCTCGCGTTGAAGAGCTCGAGCAGGAGAAGGCGGCCTTGACTGCGAGTTCGCGGAAGTTGAAGGTCGCTCTGGAACGTTCCGAGGGGATGTTCCAAGAGCAGACCGCGATACTTGATGCCGAGAGGGAGATGTTGACCTTGGAAAAGGAGAAGTCTGGGCGGTTGACTGAGGAAGGGGAGTTGCTCCGGACCGACAGGGATCGTTTGGCTGCTGAAGTCGAACGCCTGGGTAAGCAGGTTGAGGAACTGCATGCTGTTCAACAACCCGTCGAGGATGAGCCCGAGGACCTAATGGTTTTGAAGAGTCGGGCCGAGCTTATTGCCCATATCCGGAACCTCGAGGAGGATGCAGTCGGTGCTCTGGAAGACGGGTTCAATTCTGCAGTCGACCAGCTTTCGTTGCTAAATCCCGGCCTGGTCACCGAGGGCATCGGGCACACCCACCGGGTTGTAGGTGGCGCGATCATTCCCCCGTCCGACTCTCCCGGCGTCGATAATGATGATAACGTGGAAGTTTGATTTGTATTCTTTGGATAGCGGGCCTGCGTGCCCTTGATATTTGAATTTGTATTCTTTGGGCCTGCGTGCCCGTTTGTTGCATGTATGAACATCGCCGGCCTTCTTGGTCGGTTTAATATTGCTTTGTTGCCTTCGGGCGTTTATACCTTGTTATTTATTTTGGATTTTCTGCCCTTGTATGAATTCACATGCTTGTATGAATGTAGCTCAAGTCCCGGGCCCGTGGAGTGCCCGTAGGTGGCTTTGATTTGGCGAGCGACTATGCTCGTCTCCATTTGTGTGCAATCCCGGCCCTCTTTTGGTTGGCCGGGGTGGCTTAAGCATTGCGCTCGAGGGGAGAGATTTTCTTTTGACCCTTGTAGATGTCCCGTTATCCTTGAAGAATGGTCGCGCAGTTGGTTTGAGGAAGAACACTGGGTTCAGGAGAGTCGGGGAGACATTCACTTGTTCTGATAGGTCCCTTGCACGAAGGGCCCGAGGATGTCCATGCCCCACCAGGCGAACGGCCATGGGGATGACAATGTGCTCAGCTCGTGTGGGGGAGCGAGGTGCATATCCCCGTGCTTCTGGCACTTGTCACATTTTTTCACGTGTTCCTTGGCGTCCTGTTGCATCGTCGGCCAGTAGTACCCTGCTCGAAGAGCTTTCCTCGCCAAGGATTTTCCGCCCATGTGCTGGGCGTTGATACCTTCGTGTATCTCCCGCAATACGTCGGGGATGGAGGACTCGTCAATGCATTTCAGGAGGGGAATGGAGAATCCCCTTCTGTACAGTTTCTGTTCGAGAACAACGTAAGAACATGCTCGCCGCTTTATTGTGGCTGCGTCGGCCTGGTTCGTCGGGAGTTCTCCCTTTGTAAGGAAATTATAGACCGGGGTCATCCACGACGTGGCGTCCCCGATAGCATGAACCTCGACCGTAGTCGAGGGTGATTCGATGCTCGGTCGTGCCAGAGATTCCTGGATGACGGATTTATTCCCGCCTTTCTTTCGTGTGCTCGCGAGTTTGGACAATATGTCCGCCCTCGTGTTCTGCTCGCGGGGAACATGAGAGATTTCTGCTCGTACGAACTTTGCCATGTGTTTTTTGACTAGGTTCAAGTACTCAATGAGGTTGTCATTCTTGGCCTGGTAGCTTCCTTGTACTTGGGAGGCGACGAGCTGGGAGTCGGTGTAAATTTGGACTTCGCGGGCTCCTAGGTCCTCGGCCAACCTCAGTCCCGCGAGCAGGGCTTCGTATTCTGCCTGGTTATTTGATGTCGGGAAGGAGAGAACCAAGGAGTGCTCGATTACCACCCCTTCTTCGTTTTCCAGGAGGATCCCTGCGCCGCTTCCGGACGAGCTGGAGGCTCCATCGACGAAGATGGTCCACTTGTGTTCCTTTCCCGGGGGAATGTCGTTAGAGGTCATCTCGGCGACGAAGTCGGCCAGGGCTTGTGCTTTCAGGGCTTTCCTGCTCTCGTATTGAATGTCGAATTCAGAGAGTTCTAGGGACCACTTCAGCATTCTGCCCTCCATATCTGGCCGACCCAAGAGTTGTCTCACCGGTTGATCAGTTCGCACGATGATGGTGTGTGCTAGAAAGTAGTGTCTGAGCCTCCTCGCAGCATTGACGAGGGCCAGTGCAACCTTTTCTATCTGTTGATATCTGCTCTCGGGGCCTTGTAAGGCTTTGCTCGTGAAGTAGACAGGTTTCTGCCCGTCGGGAGTCTCGCGGACAAGAGCTGCGCTGATGGCTTCGTTTGAAACTGCCAAGTATAGGTAAAGTGGCTCATTGTCATCAGGTCGAGACAGCACGGGCGGTTGAGACAAACTCTGCTTCAGATGGCGAAGTGCGTGTTCGCATTCCTCGGTCCATTCGAAGGCTGCTTCCTTTCGGAGGAGTTTGAAAAAGGGAAGGGCGTGCTGAGCGGACTTCGCGACGAAGCGTGAAAGTGATGTCAACATGCCGTTCATTATCTGTATCGACTTCTTCGACGTTGGAGTCGGGAGGTCGGCGAACGCTCGGCACTTGTCGGGGTTGGCCTCAATGCCTCGTTCTGTTAGATAGAATCCGAGGAACTTTCCTGCCTTAACCCCAAATGTGCACTTCTCGGGGTTGAACCTCATTTTGCATTGTCTTGCTTGGGCGAAGACAGTCTTGAGATGAGCTGCGTGATCGGTGTCTGCTCGAGATTTGACGATCATGTCGTCCATGTATACTTCGAGCATGTCGCCGATCTGTTTGTTGAACACTTTGTTCATCATGCGTTGGTACGTCACGCCGGCATTCTTTAGTCCGAAGGGCATTACGTTGTAGTAATAGTTGCCCGAGCTGGTCATGAATGCCGTGCAACGTTTGTCGCCCGGAGCCATTGGGATTTGATTGTATCCCGAGTAAGCGTCCATGAACGACAAAGTTTTGTAGCCGGCCGAGTTGTCGACCAGCATATCAATGTTTGGTAGAGGAAAAGCATCCTTCGGGCAAGCCCGATTGAGATCAGTATAATCAACACACATTCGCCATTTTCCATTATTCTTTTTGACAAGTACAACATTTGACAGCCAGGTGGAATACCGGGCTTCAGAAATAAAATTTGCCTCTAAGAGGTCTTTTACAGCTTTTTCAGCAGCCTCCGTTTTCTCTGGAGACTGCCTACGCCTACGTTGTACTACTGCCTTGGCGGCTGGATCAATGGCGAGGTGATGACAGGCGACCTCAGGGTCGAGTCCGGGCATCTCTGCAGCGCTCCAGGCGAAGAGATCAGCATTCTCGCGCAGACAGGCCTTGATTTGCTTCCTGGCCAAGTCGGGGAGGTCTTTGCCGATCTTCACTCCCTTGGTCGGGTCTGCTCCGAGGGGAACGAGTTCGAAATCACCGTCCGGAATAGGTCGGAGGGGGATTTGCTCGCTGCTGGCCGGTTCGTCTTGGTCAAAACGGGCGTCGAACGCAATGGAGTCGACCTTTGGTGGAGCCTTCTGAACTTCTACCTCAGGAGATGCTCTGTCGGGTTCTTGCTTTGTCTTCTTGATGGGCCTAGTGCTGGGACCCACGTCGACAGTATCCCGTCCCCTTGAAGCGGCGTTGAAGCACCTGCGGGCAGCAGCGAGGTCGCCATGGATGGTGGCTACCCTTGCCCGTTTGGTGTAGAACTTCATTTTTAGGTGGACGGTTGAGGGAACCGCTGTCAGCTCCGCCAATGTCGGCCTCCCCAAGATGCAATTGTACAGGGACGGGCAGTCAATGACGAGGAAGCGGACCTTCACCTGTCTTGTAGCAGTTCCTTCCCCGAATGTCACGAGGAGCTCGACATATCCCCAAGGTTTGGACGTCGAGCCGTTGAAGCCTTGAAGGTCCGAACCTATATATGGAGACAGATGGGAGTCGTCCAGTTGTAAGGTCCGGAACAGCTGGGTGTACATCACGTCGACGGAACTCCCTTCGTCGACCAGGATGCGATGCACGTCAAAATTGGCCATCTTTGCCCTTATCAGCAAGGGGATGACTGCGTTCGGTGCTCCGCCGGGGAGCTCTTCCAAGTAGAATGTGATAGGCTCTGATCTGCCCCTCACCATTTCAAAAGTCACAGTTTGAGGAGGAGCTTTGTCGACCAGTTCGTCCAACTTCCTCTTGGCTGAGTTGATGGTGAGGTCGTTGAACCCGCCCCCGTTGATGACCATGGCGGAGGGGAAGTATTCCCACCTGCTGTGCGTAGTCAGGGGCTCCTGCAGGAGCTCGGGCAGTTCGAAATCCTCGGGCCTGGTTACCGAGAAGGCGGTCTGGATTGGCACCGACTCGTCAGATGGTCGGGCATCTTCTTCGGGCTCCTTTGCCTCGCGGGCTTCACGACGGGGAGCGTCGTTTCTCCTGTACTGTGCAAGTCTCCCTCCTTTGATGAGGGTTTCAATAGCATCCTTCAGGTGGACGCAGTCCTCTGTCAAGTGACCATGACTCCTATGGTACTGACAGTATTTGTTTTTGTCTACTCCTGGCTTGGCAGGAGCTGGTCGGGGACGCTTGACGCCACCGTCTTTAAAATCTGTGCTCGCACACTCCGCCAGAATACGCTCGCGGGAAGCCGTGAGCGGAGTGTACTCAGTAAACCTGCCCGAGGGGCCCCTTTGTTCCCGGACCTCCCGGGGTCTGTCTTCCTTCCTCTTCTCTCCGGTGCGTCGGGGAGGAGGGTCTTGTCTTGAGCTGCTGCCATGGTTGCGAGCCCTGGAGTCTCGTGCCCTGTTGGCAGCTTCTCTCTCCTCGTAGTCCATATATGCTCGGGCTTTGTCGAGGAGAGCATCAAAAGTTGCAGGTGGCTCGATGCCTATAGCTTTCCTGAATTCTGTGCCGGGGAGGAGGCCCCTCTCCAGCAAGTACCTCTTCATATGGTCCGCGCAGGGGACCTGGATTGCTTCCCGGTTGAAGCGGTTGATGAATTCCCTCAAGGTCTCATCATGTCTCTGGATGATGGCCTCGAGGGCTGCCTCGGTCTTTGGATGGCGACGAGACGCTGTGAAGGAACTGATGAACTGGTTCTTCAAGTTCCGCCACGAAGTGATGGAGCCCGGGGCAAGTCCCTTGTACCAGTCCATGGCCGCCTTCCTGAGGGTTGTTGGGAAGAGACGGCACTTGATGGGGCCCCCGACATTGTGATAGTGGAGCATGGCCTCGAACCCGTCAATGTGGTCGACTGGGTCTGCCACTCCATCATACTCTTTCAGGTGTGGGGGCTTCTCCATGCCCGGGGGAATAGGTGCGTCCATGATGGCTTGCGACAGGGGACCGCGGGGGTCGTCCTCGTCGCTCCTTTCTGGAGAAAGAGAAGGGGTCCTGTAGTTGTGTCGGGCACGTTGCTCGTGCTGGGATTCCCTTGAACATGATGTTCGGTGACTGAAGGTCACACGCCCGTCTCTGTTGTGTCTCCGGTCGTGCCTTGATGGGTCGCGAACGGGCTCTTCGGCAGGAATGACGGGCTGTCTTTCATACTGGGGCCGCCTCTGCCTTGGTACGGGAGAGGGGCTCCTAGAGTTTTCCCTGTAATGTCTCCGCGGGGGAGTAGGGTGTCGAACTTCTTCGACCCGAGGAAGTGGAGATGGTGGCCTTTGATGTCTCCTCGGGGGGCGTCGATCATTTTCCAGTGCCCTAAGTCTTTCTCCTTGCGCGAACAGGAGATAGTTCGTCTGGTTGATGGCCGCGAACAGTGCCTGAGCCGTGGCATCTGCCCCGGCAGGGGCTTGGACTTCATAGAACCGGGCAGCCTGGCGATAGGCGAGAGCCTCCGGATCGTCTTCGAGTCCTGGAGGAGTTGTCGAGGAGGACGCAGTGTTCCCGTCCCTGCGGGTGGAAGGTCCAGGGGCGGTTGTCACGGGGACGGTATTGTGGTCGGCACCACTGGGATTGTCCAGGTGCCCATTCTTGTCCGCGGGACCGTTGTTGGCGTCGAGGACGCGAGTGTGTTGTTCTTCACGAGTTGGAGAGGCCATGACAGTGAATGGATTGAGCTTTGGTCTTTGAAACTGTTCGTTAGACGGGGAAGCTGTTTCCCACAGACGGCGCCACTGATCTGACCTGATCAGAAGGTTTGGACCGTCACGGCTGCTCCGAGCTGAAGGCTTTTTGAACGAGGAGGGGGGGGGGGGGTACCTGCAAGGCACTCCGATGCTTAAGTCAGTGGGAGTACTAGCAGATAATAGAGTTGAGGTTAGAATGATCAATACCTGACCCTCTGGAAGCAGAGGGTATTTATAACCCCCAGCGCTGGGCCAAGGTTCCTTCATTGGGCCGGGCGGATTTGGCCCAATGGAGGAACTGCCAGGTCCTACGTGGGTAGTGGGGACCAGCACGTGGTCCCCTTCCTGGATGTGCTGCGTGAAGTGCGGGCGGACGGAGACGCGGTCTTTCCGGAGTATCGTTGGGGGCAAGGGTGACTGAGTCTGCCCTAGCAAGGCAGCTTGAGTCCATGTCGAGCTGCGCAGCACGGTGCCGAGCTCGACGTCAAGACCTCGAGCTGGACAGCGAGTGTCGAGCTGGAAGCCAGGATACGGAGCTGGACGGTAGTCTGTCGAGCATGACTTAGTCGCGTGGGACTAGACATCGAGATGTCGAGGTGGACATCAGGGTGTCGGGCATGAACGTGACCCCCTTTGCCCAGTGTGTCCTTAGTGAGTCCCTTTGGACTGGGCCATAGTAATGCTTTTGGGCCTGTCGGGCCCAGTCCAGAACAATTATTAATATATGAAGTCATGTAATAAACAAATAATTCGGAAATTAGTTTTCTTTCCAATTTCGTTCCAATCATATAATGAACTTCGAAATGGTTAATAATTTATTTGTGATGCTCATGCATTTAACAAATGTTGATTGTATGAACAATTACTCAATCAAGTCTCTAAAATTGAGTTATTATGAGATATTATGGGTTCTATATAGATTATGTACAATATTCAACAACATATGTTTTTTAGTAAAATTTGTTCAAATTCAATGGCCTTTATAACAACTGTTTTATATTGAAATCTACATGAAATGTGATGAATTTTGATGCAATGGAATCCTCAATTAACCAATTATCTTAAGGGGTGTGGATTGATCAAATCCATGATGAAAGCATTCCTTGAATTAGAGAAAAACATTGATATCATCATGAAAAACCTTAATGATGACCCTTGTGCCTTCAAAACCGAAATACTCCCATACCACCTATCCATTCTTCAAGCTGAAACACTCATTAGAAAGCTGGCAAAATATTCTAGAAGTTGTAACAAAAATCATCCAAATCCATCTACCACAATCCAAGTTATGACTAAATGAATCTAGCTCAAAAGCACAGCTAAAACAACCAAACCTCCCAAATCACGAAACATTTGATATATTCTCCACCGATCAATCAAAGAAAACCGTCGATAGTATCTCCATCGGATGGCTGACATTTAAACTAGTAGAAGGCATCGATCCTTGTGGGATTCTCTGAACCAATTAGAATTCAGTAATAGAATATTACCCCACACACACTTCACTATTTAAACCATCCAGTTCTCTTCTAATTATCACAAACAAAAAATAAATATTCTATCACAGTTTCTTCTGTTCATCCATAATTCAATTCAATTCCTGATCCTTAATTTTCCCATGGCCACCGAAGAACCCATTGTCGCCGTTGAACCTGTGACCGAACCAGCGATTGCCGAACCTCAGGTGCTGGAGAATGAAGAACCAAAGGCTGAAGTAGAGAAGCCTAAGAAAGCCAAGGAATCAAAGCCTAAGAAAGCGAAAGAATCAAAGCCTAAGAAAGCTTCCAAACCACGAAACCCTGCTTTACATCCTACTTACGAAGAGGTTCAATTCAATTCAATGTTTTATATGCACTGTTTAAATTGGATCTGAATTTTGATTTGTTAATTGAATTGCAGATGATTAAGGATGCAATAGTGTCGCTGAAGGAGAAGAACGGTTCGAGCCAATATGCTATTGCAAAGTTCATTGAAGAGAAACACAAACAGCTTCCTGGTAACTTCAAGAAGCTATTGCTCCAAAATTTGAAGAAAAATGTTGCTTCTGGAAAGCTCGTTAAGGTTAAAGCTTCATTCAAGCTTTCTGCAGCGGCGAAGAAGCCAGTAGTTGCCAAACCGAAGACCAAGCCAGCTGCCAAGGTGAAGGCTGCGAAGGCCAAGACGGCCGTTAAGCCTAAAGCGAAAGCTGTTGTTAAGCCCAAGGTTGCTTCAAAGGCCAAATCAGTCACTAAAAAGCCCAAAGCGGCTGCCGCCAAGCCCAAAGCTGCTGCTAAACCCAAGGCTGCCGCGAAGCCCAAGGCCAAGCCTGCAAAAGTTGCAAGGACACCGAAGAAGACGACACCAGGAAAGAAAGTCGCTGTTGCGAAGCCCACACCTAAGAAAGCACCGTCTGCAAAGAAAGCTCCCCTGAAGAGTGTGAAGGTTGAAACCGTAAAATCTACAGCAAAGAAGGCTTCCGGGGTGAAGAGAGGTGGAAGGAAATGAGAATTTTGTGCTCGTTTAGCATTGTAAAGTTCTGGTTTTGTTTTCCATCCTATTGAATTAATCATGATATAACTATTATATGATTATAAGATGTTGTTTAAAACTTAAATAACTCACTAAGTAACTGTTCGGAAACCAGTTTAGTAATATTCGCGTCCATTCTGATAATAGTGAAGCCATGATTTAATTAATTTTATATTTAATAAAAAATGAGAATAATCAAAATAATAATAATTTATTATAAAAATCATACCACAAATTTATGTAAGTAAAAAAATATTTAAATTTAATATATTATAATAAAACATGAGATGGTTGTATGTAAAGTATAAATACATTTCTAACCTTAAAACCAATAATCTCATATTCAACCCAACAAATGCCATGTTATTCTCTACTGGATTAAAAATGATAAAAAATTGAAAGTATTATAACTTTGAATAAAAGCATGAAAAAAAATAGTTGATATATTATAAAAAAAATCATTTTTATGTTGACAATATGGGAAAAAAACATTAATTTTATTCTTTAGCATCTAATATCTGTTTCGTATATGATATTTATAATATTATAATTAGTTTTGCTTTTATTTATATAATAAAAAAATTAAAACTAACTAGTTAAATTAGTGACAAATGGTATTCCCATATATCTATTTGTCCATCTTTAACTGCACATTAAGTGAATTATAATTAACTTATTATAATTGTTTTTTTATGTTGACAATATTATAAAATATCAATTTTAAATATTTTTGATTTACATATATTTGTCATAATAAATAAATATTATTTTGGTTATTTTCATTTTTTAATTAAATATAAAAATTAATTTAATTAAAGTGATAACTAGATTGTGACCTTGGATGCGAATAGAATAATTTTTCTAGTAACATTTTCATTATAATTATTCTAGTAGAACTTTTGGAAAAATTTTCAGCAATAACGATGTTTAAAAATTAAAATTTATCAATAACGATGTTTTTAAATTTTTTACTAAAATAATTAAGTTTAGAAAATAGTTTAAGTGAACACCTCATCTTATACAGTGAATACACATAAAATTGTACCTAGGTGCTATATGAGATCGCGTGTATAGCCTAGCCTGTAAATTAGATGAGATGACATGTATATTTAAAATTTGTGAAAAGATGACATCTCATACAGTGTCAGGTGTAAATGTCTTTTCTATAAATATATCACATTTCTCCAATATTCTTCACACTTTTCCATTTTTTTTTCATTTTCTCTCTAATTTTCATCATGACATCTAACATGATTTTCATAAGAGATGAATATATTTTTTCCTCTGCTATCAAACCCCCGACTAAAATAAAATTTTGGCACATTTATTCTATGGAGCATCTTAAGAGAAGTTGATCGGATGATTAGACGGAGACATTGAAGATGACAGATCTATTAGAAGAATTCATAGACAAAGAACAACCACCTCACTTACGATCGAAAAACTTCAATGTTGGTGGGAGGATGTCAAAACTGACACAGACGTAATGGTGATGATGCATTGATCAGATGAAATTGTTTTGACAGTTATAATTTCTTAGATTATTTGACGTGTTAACTAATTTTAATCGTTGTATGTGTTGTTGCTTTAGTCTTGTTTGCGTTCGGTTTGTTATAACCTAGGTTCTTAATGAAAAAAAGTTCAGTTTATTTCTAAAAATAAATTATATAGTGTGCATATAATATTTATGTAGTCGAACTTGTAGCACGAGTGAGACAATGTCTTCATGTGTGTCCGACTTGGCGACATATATCACACTTTCTTTCTTCCTTATCACCCATATCCTTTCAGTTGTTATATGCTTGCTTTTGAGACAACCACTTTTCTTCCTTCGCATTTGGTCATTGTGCCAAACTATTCCCCCTTCATACGCAGGCCAATAATTCTCTTTTGCTACCACTGAAAAGCCATTGTTGTATACAATGAGAAATGTCTCGGCCTTGTAAGCGAGAGATAAAAGTGATAATGCATTTTGATGAGCATACGTACATGCTGCAATGACATGAGAGCAAGGCATACATAATGCTTGAAACTTTCTATAATCGCACCAACGAGATGGTAGTAGAATCTTATACTCTTGTTTTGACAGTCCCTCGTTGTGGTCAATCATCTCTTTGGCGATGAACTTGTGGTTATGACGGCCAAATCTTGTAACATTATGAGTGTTGGCTTTGGCACTTTCTTTCTTCATAAATTTCATGCAACTTTCACTCCACAATTGTCCTCATTGTAACACTGCACTCCACTTTTCACCTCTTTTTGAGAACATGAAATCTATCCTAAAATAGGTTGATTTCACCAAAGCGGTTACAGAGATGTTTCATATTCCTTTGGAGAAACCGTTCATTGATTCAACAAGATTTGTTGTCATGTGGCTCCATCATTGTCTATTGTCATGTGATATCGTCCATTTCTCCACTGGAAGATTATCAACCCACCTCCCTGCATTCAGATTAGACAATCTCAATGCGATCGTGTTGGAATGATGGTTGAGTTAATGCATACCCCGTATTCACAAGAGTTTTTTTAAGAGCTCTGTCTTTAATCTCTCGCATGAAATTTTGTGCGATATGTCTAACGCAGTAGACATGCATAGAAGGGGGGTCGTGTCAACCATTAATACAATTATTATATGCACTCTCAATAGAAGCATGTCTGTTGAAATCAAACAGAGACTAGGTTGCGGAGCAATGTGTGTTGGTAGATTTTTGAGAAAGAAACTGTAACACCCTGGTTTTTATTGAATTATTTTTATTAAATAAATTGTATGATGTTGTGAATTTACACGCGTTGAAGAGTCATTTTATGTATTGTAATACCTTGTTGAGGGGTAGTTACCTTAGAGATATAGAAAATAAGGTATTGGGGTGTATGACTAAAAGTGTAGAGGAATAGGGGTGAAGGGAGATTATTATTATAATATTAAAATAATAATATTAATTATAATAATTAAATAATTATTTATTTTAATTATTATAAGGATAAGGGAATAGTTTAAATATAATAATAAGGGTCCAACGGTTAATTTAGTAAAAAATCATGAAGGTAAGAATCACTTTAGTTTGAGTGATCGTAGAAAATTAGGAAGAAATCAGAAATGTTGTATTTTGGGATAAGAGAAAGCACGAGAGAGAGAGAGAGAGAGAGAGAGAGAGAGAGAGAGAGAGAGAGAGAGAGAGAGAGAGAGAGAGAGAGAGAGAGAGAGAGAGAGAGAGAGAGAGAGAGAGAGAGAGAGAGAGAGAGAGAGAGAGAGAGAGAGAGAGAGGAAAAGTTAGGGCAAAGAGAACCTTCGTTAGAGCACCTTCGAAGAACGTCAATTAAGGTAAGGGTGGGTGTGATCGGTGGATCTGGAACTGACTGTTTAACGCTGGTTCGCGAAAATGTCGCGGAAGCAAGAGTCGCCACCGTCTTTTATTTTCTCCAAATGGAAAGGACAAAAGCACAGAAAAATTCCTTAAAGAGATTGCTCTCGGTTCGGGAGGTAGGTTATAGAAAGGGAAGGTATTAGCACCCTTTCTATCCATGGTTATCCATGGGCTCTTAGATACTTGCTCAATGTGTTTTCAAAATTGTTTGCTTGCTTCTCAATTGTGGGTTTAAAAAGTTTCTTTGAAAAATTTCAGTTAGACTCGTACGTCAGAGTGTTTGAAAAATTTGCTTTGAAAGCTTTTGAAAATGTGTTGGTGAAAAGTATTATTTGTTTGAAATTAGAGCAAGTATCCTTGAGAACCTACCTACCCTAAGGAATTCGTCTGTGTAAATGTCCTTTAAAGTAGTGCCATCCCACCATTGAGAGGTAGGTAGCACCACCGTCGGAGGTGTTCGGGTCAATTCGTTGGTAGGGACATGGTAATCACCAGAGCAATGGGAAGACACCTTAGAAGCTACCCTCATGCCAGGTTCCCGGATCATGAGGACTTACTAAGACGTCCTCTACTCGACGATCACCTTTCGAAAGGCAACAGTGAGGCGTACCCTAGGGGTGGTGTGTGCGATTTATGTGTCGTTTTCATTGATATTTGTCTTGTCATGTTTGTTGTGATCTACGCTTGATTTTATTTTAAGTCCATACATTCTTTCATGCTTATTTAACAGTTAAAAGTTGCGGGCAAATAATCTACAACTATTACAACGGCGCGGGTCCACATCGCCAAAATTAAACCGGACCCGATTTGACGGAAAGATAAAGAAAGCAAAACAAAGTGCGAGAAGTTTAAGTTACAATGCTTCGGGAGAGATACATAATGAATTAAGCGAAATAAAACAAATGTGCGAATAAAATAAATTACGAACGAGGGCGTTGGACCCTTTTACAAAATATTATTAATAAGGAATTAAAATTAAGAATTAAAAGGAAATGCTTTTTAGTATTTTTGTGTTTTTTGAGATTTAATAAAAAAGAATTAATTAAAAAAACCAAAATGAAATGTTAAACCTAGTTCTAATTATTTTTAAGTTTATTATGAAAGTATTAAAATTTAACCTAAATGCAACCCTAATTAGTTTACAAGTTTAATTATGAAAATAAATAAATCACTAATATTATGGCAAAAAAAAAAGGAAAATTAAAAGGAATAACAAGTCATTAAACCTAATGCTATATTTTTGGATTTTTTATGAAAAAAGAACTAATATTGCAAACCCTAATTTAAATTGAATTTATTTACATGTTAATTTATGTATAAGGAAATAATTAAAATAAAAATTATTTATCACATTTTTGTCTTTTCTGATTTTTAGGCATTTTTGTATATTTGTAAAAAATAATAATTAATTTAATGAAAACGATAAAGAAAATAAAATAAAATAAAAAAATGAAATGTAATGAAAAGTGCAAACCAGGGGGTTTCAGTCCCAAATTAGGAGGTGTAGGCCTTAGCAATCTGGCCCAACAAGTCCTTGATCTTTTTGACTTTCCTGACTAGCCTGTGGTGCGTTGACTGGGGTTTATAGGTGTCCTTTAATCCCTGCCCTTGATTTGAACGTGCTAGACGCGTGGACGGCTTGAGATGGCAAGCGTATGGTGATCCACAATGTTGTGCCTGCATGGGAATTAACATAGAAAAATAATATTGAAATTATTCAGACCTGGGACTCGAACCCAGGTCTTGCACCTCACCAGCCAACACTTGGACCACTACGCCATTTGGTGCGTTGTTAATACATAATAACAATTAAACAATATAAAAGAAAAGCAAAATTAGTGGGAGTCAACGCGCCAATTTTTAAACCCACGAATCACTGGTTGACACGATGTCGTCTTCTTCACGTTCCCTGAAAACAAAACCATATGGCAACGGTTTCTTAAGCGTGGTTTAAGGTCGCTTTAGAGAAAATAGCGATTAGAGCTATGTAACTCATAAATTAATCGCGACCATGGCTTCTTCTTCGTCCAAGCACGCCAAATTGAACGATGGTGGTTTGGAGTCCTGATTTTTCCTCTTTGCAAAAGCCCCAAATTCCACCTCTGAAAACCCTAAACTTCACTCATGGCATCATCGCGTATATAGCACAAAAACTTAATTAAACATGATGGTTAGTTTCAAAACTTGACAAGGAACATGAATGTACAATTAAAATGCAATGAGGATGTCTAAAACTGAAAACACGATCATCACTTTTTGGCTGTACAGGGAAGGTTCTATGTACCAATTCCTGGAGTTTAAGTTGATGTTTTGGATTGCAATGTGATCAGGAGTTGCCAAGGAAGCTTTTGGAATAGGTTTTGTGCTTTTAATCCACCACTAGCAATGATTTCCGAATTGAGTTTTCAAGTCAAAATTCCAAGTTTTCAATGAGCTTTTGAGCGCAGCATTTGGTGTCTAGGCATTAGGTTTTGACTCAGCACTTATGAGGGAAGGGAATTAGGTCATTAGCTGGCCTTGATCCATGCCCATGAGAGAATTAGTCTTAGGTCTTTTACCATTAACAAACTTTCCCTTTTTTTAAGCAAAACCAAGACTTGGTGTACAACCTAACCCTAGCATGAGTTTGTGAGCTGGCACATGATATATGGAAGCTATTCCAATTCAAATGACACTATTCCATTGATTTTTAAATTTTATTTGAATTTTTAAAGATTTAAAATGAATTAAATTATCAAAAATTAAATAAAATAGAAAAATCAATGTTTGATCTTGAAATTAATCATGGGACACGTGTGTGGCATGACAAGGCTGAATCAAGTGGAAGAAAGTGGGCCCTTTTGTCAAAAATTGAAGTTTCAAGGATAGTTGACTTTTGCCATTTCACAAAAATTTCCCAACTTCTACAAGGCATAACTTGCTCAATTTTTAAGCTTTTCTCATGTTCTTGGACATTTTGGAAAGGTCTTTGAGTCCTTTAACCAATGTCTTTGGTCCCATGTCATTTTGACTTTCCAATCTCAAGTTATGGCCTTTGACTTAAAGTCCCTTTTTGTTGACTTTTGAAAATGACCTATAATGTTGAAATTGATAACTTTTTGTGAGAGCATTTCTTGGACTTGAAGTATGAAGATGAGTTGTAGGAAATGTCCTTCTCTTCAAAATGAGCTTTGGATGGAATTTTTCTGATAATCCATGTGAAAGTTATGCCCTGGTCAATTTCAGTTGACTTTTTCAACTGTCCAAATATAGTAACTTTTGCATCTTTGATTATTTCTGAGCCAAATTTTGAGAATCATGATCAAGCATTGATCAAATGATGTTTGTGGCTTCAAAATGATATGTTGACCAAAAATTTGAACTTTTGACTGTCAAATGACCATTTTGCCCCTACAGTTGACTGTAGTGCAATCTAGGGTTTTGACTGTGCAATTTTGAGCTGAATGCCTTGAAACTTGATATGAAGATGCTTTACCATCTTTGTAAGCATATGAGACTTGATTGGGCCTTTGAAAACTTCATTTTCTTGATCAGACTCAAAACCCTAATTTTGACTGTTTAGGAGGCCCTTGCACTGTGCAACCCTTGGGGACTTTTGTGACTTGGCTTGGCAATTTCTTGAAGAATATGGGAGGGCAAATTTTGGGGTACAACAGTTGCCCCTGTTCAATCTTCTTAGACCTGAGGATGCAGATTGGCGGACGTGCCTTTCGTAATCCGAGGGTAGAAGATGATTGGACACTAGAGTGCCCAGAAATTTGCGCTCACATAGTGGCAGTGATGGTAGAATGGGCTTATAGATGCCATCTGGATGTTTGATTGCGTAAGAGATTCCTTGGTGAGAACCTGTATACCTGCAAAACAGAAAATGAGTACCTGACACGTTGCAGGAGCTGATTTTTTAAATGGCTGGTATAGATGTGTCCTGACTGGTTACAGGAGCTGAGTCTGGAGCTTCAAACGGCGATGAAAGAACCAGGGATGGTTACTACCTTAGCATGAATGATAAGAGAACCTTGGGCGACTTTAACTTCAACAACGCTCGTTGAGGAAAAATCTTGGGTGACTTTAACTTCAACAACGCTCGTTGAGAAAAATCTGGGTGATTTTAACTTCAACAACGCTCGTTGAGAAAAAATCTTGGGTGTCTTCTACTTCAACAACGCTCGTTGAGAAAAAATCTTGGATGTCTTCTACTGGGATAAGAATCAGGGAGATCTTAGGGTCGATCTGACTGAACCAGAGAGGCCTTTGACTGGGTAAGAATCAGGAAAATCTTAGGGTCGACTTAACTGAACCGGTCTAGGTCTTGAAATATCTTCAACTGGATAAGCATCAGGGAGATCTTAGGGTCGATCTGACTGAACCAGAGAAGGCCTTTGACTGGATAAGCATCAGGAAAATCTTAGGGTCGACTTAACTGAACCGGACAAGGTCTTGAAATATCTTCAACTGGATAAGCATCAAGGAGATCTTAGGGTCGATCTGACTGAACCAGAGAAGGCCTTTGACTGGATAAGCATCAGGAAAATATTAGGGTCGATTTAACTGAACCGGTCTAGGTCTTGAAATATCTTCAACTGGATAAGTATCAGGGAGATCTTAGGGTCGATCTGACTGAACCAGAGAAGGCCTTTGACTGGATAAGCATCAGGAAAATCTTAGGGTCGACTTAACTGAACCAGACAAGGTCTTGAAATATCTTCAACTGGATAAGCATCAAGGAGATCTTACGGTCGATCTGACTGAACCAGAGAAGGTCTTGGAATATCTTCAACTGGAATAAGTGTCAGAACGTCGCCATATCTGGTTTACATCTGGACTATATCTGGAAGGAAATCTGGAAGCAGTATCAGAACGTCACCATATCTGGTTTACATCTGAAACTATATCTAGAAGGGTATCTGGAAGCAGCATCAGAACGTCGCCATCTCTGGGTCATATCTGAAACTATATCTAGAAGGAACTCTGGAAGCAGCATCAGAACGTCACCATATCTGGGTCATATCTGAAACTATATCTAGAAGGAACTCTGGAAGCAGCATCAGAACGCCACCATATCTGGGTCATATCTGAAACTATATCTAGAAGGAAATCTGGAAGCAGCATCAGAACGTCACCATCTCTGGATCATATCCGAAACTATATCTAGAAGGAAATATGGAAGCAGCATCAGAACGTCACCATCTCTGGATCATATCCGAAACTATATCTAGAAGGATATCTGGAAGCAGCATCAGAACGTCACCATGTCTGGTTTACATCCGAAACTATATCTAGAAGGAAATCTGGAAGCAGCATCAGAACGTCACCATGTCTGGTTTACATCCGAAACTATATCTAGAAGGAAATCTGGAAGCAGCATCAGAACGTCACCATGTCTGGTTTACATCCGAAACTATATCTAGACAGAATTGCGATAGTTTGATAGTAGTCATTTTTGTATTGATCTTTTTCCTGAAAAGGCAAAACATAATTGTATGCAAAATCATGGTGCATGAACTGTATGTCTTCAAAATTAATGAGATTCGTGTAGTATGATGCATATGCATGCTATAATGTATGAAGCTGTGATGTTTATGAATGTATATTTGTCTAAGAAAATAAATCCTTGACGGGTGCCGGGAAGTCGTATCCTGGGCTGATGTTGAAGAATAGCTTTTGCTTCCGCTGGGGATGATAGTTGCAAGAATACCGGTAGGAGAAGATAACTCCATTGGGGAATGAACTTGGCGAATGGAAGATTCTGCGGGGAGAAAAGATACTCTAGCGACCATGCTGGGAAGTAATACTCTGTGGGAAGAGAGAGATGCTTTGCTGAATTGTTGAGAATGACTTGCTGAGGGTATCTCTGCTGTATTGGAAGTGCTGATAGACTTCGCTGGGGATAGGAAGACTTTGTCGACGACGCTCTTTCCGTGGTTTTTGGCTGAGGATAACCCAGTTATATCCTGTTAAGGAAATAACTCTTTAAATCAAGCCGGACGACGCGTTCATGTTCTGCGAGGGGATAAGCTTCCAGAATTTACTGGGGATAAGCTTACTGCTTGGGGATATGAATTCCAATTTTCCGGGGGAACTGGATTGGACTCTCCTGGGGAAGTATTGAACTGTATTGGTTATGTTCTTCAACGGAACCTACCTTGATACCCTGGAGGACGGAACAATCAGATTGCTTAGACCTCTCTTTATTGCCCTTGTTTCTGATGTGGGAGCGGAAGATACCTGTGGAGGTGCTTGATAGTTGTTGATGAGCAAACCTTCTTCTGGTAGGCAGGTGACAAGATGACAGGACATAGTCGTACGCTTTGATCCCTAATTTTTGCCTGGACCGCCCTTTCGGGTTTTCAGTCCACCGGGATACCCATTTTTGCTCAGGCCGCCTTTTCAGGTTTTCGACTTGCCGGGTGTACAGATTTTTTCATTTCATCCCTTCATTTTGCCCGAGCCCTTTTGGTTCGCCGGGAAGCCCTTATTTTTGCCTAGGTGTGTCAACCTAGCGGGTCTTTGATTTTGCGTAGTATTTTTTCGACTATGTCCGTGCTTTCAGAATGTAGGGAGGTGCCCCTGTCAGTAGCATTGTGTAGCCATATTACCAGAAGATGTCTGATCGTGCAAGATTTGTTGCTGGAATTCCTGTCCAATGCCCCAAGTGACTTAGGCGGAGATTTGCCTCAGGCTATTTGGCCTTTGAGAGATTCTCCGAATCTTGACTGAATTGCCCCAGATGATGGACAATAATCACGTCTGCCCCTTGATTGGAATTGCTTTTGTTCACTAGGTATTCATCGTGCGAATTTCCCTGCTGTTCAAACAAAAAGTCATATGCAAACAAAGTTATGTTAACAATGCAAAGCTTATGTCTGTCTTGAGGATTTTTTTTTAAAAAAAATGCATTCTTTTTCATAAAACAAGTGAATGTTTGTAAAATGTGATGTCAACTCCGTATTTACCGTAAGCCTTAAGGAGTCAGGATACCTTTCGTAACAGTATGCTTTCGGACTAACTCATGCTTCAGCTAGGACTTTTAAGGGTTATATCATGGCCTGGTTCACGGTTTAAGAAACAAAGGATAAAGGCTCAAATTTTATTTGTACCCATCCGCTCTTCATGATGTTCTCCAAACCTAAACTCAGTTGATCATACGTTAGACTTTGTTTGAGTTTTTTTTTTGCTCTGATTTTCCGGTGATGGTTCGGATGTTGACAATTTATTTGAATAAGCAGTCATCTCCCTTCTTGTTGAGGGCTGGTAAGACCTCTTTCTTGTCTGATTTTTGTTATCCCTTTCTTTTTTTTTGCCTGAACTGTTTCCTTTTTTGGAATTACAGTCAGCGGGATGCCCCAGTTTCATAAGTCCCTTTGTAGGTTTAGACTTTTTGGGCTTTTCATTTATGAATTTTGATGATGACTGCCTGTCCTTTTGATTGTTCTGAACCATCACTGTCTTTGTTCGTTTTGTAAAGATCTCTTCGGTGCCATTCATTGTGCACTTGGATCAACTGAGAAGACTACCCTGCCCCGGGTTATGATTAAGGGTTTTAAATTTCGAAAAGAAAAAACTCCTACTTCTTTGGCTCAGAGGGGTTGGCGAGGGATTATCATCCTTATTACTCCAGTGTTTGGAAATTGAAACAATGCCTGTACCTCATCAGCGGGGTCTATTCAAAAGCATACTGTAGATTATGGTATCGTTTTCGTCATCCTCCCTCAAGAGGCTCAGAATTATTAACCAAGAGTTGATCATCAGAAAAAATATGAAAAGAATTTTGAATATAATGAAAACAATTGTATTAATCCCAAAACAGACGTATGCGATGCATTAATAGAATAAAAGAGTTTGCTATGATAGTAATTGTTTGTATAAGCAAAGAAAAATACAACTCAAAAATTCAAATAAACAAAGGCTTCAACGATTGGGTAACGGAGCAGTGATTATGTTCGGAGTCTCTGGCACTTCAAACTGAATCTCTCCGGCGTCAATCATATCTTGGATCTTGTTCTTGAGAGGCCAGCAGTTGTCTGTAGTATGCCCCGGGCTATCAGAATGATACGCGCACCTATCATTGGGATGATAGTTGGGAGCAGAAGTGTTCGGATTCCGGAGAGGAGCCCTTAAGGTGATCAGCCCTGCCTTCAACATTTGTTGCAGTGCTTGATCCAGCGACATGTTGAGTTTGGTATACTGTCGTTTCTCCTTTCGTTGTTGCCCCTGTCCTTGTTGAGCAGGTCCAGGATTGGAGATCTGGATTGCCCCTACCTCATGACGGCTCTTTTTACCGTGCACAGCATTGGATTCTTTCTTTCCCTGATGAGGCTTTTTATCAGAAGGTGCAGCCTCTTGAATCTTCCCAGACCGGATACCAGCTTCTATTCGCTCTCCAGTCAAGATAAGATATGTGAATCCAACAGACGAATTCCCAATTAGGTGGTTGTAGAACGGACCAGACAGGGTCCCCAAGAACATATCGACAAGTTCCCGATCAGTCAGAGGTGGTTGTACCCTTCCAGCAAGATCCCTCCATTTCTGCGCATACTCTTTAAAACCTTCACTTGATCCTAACGACATACCCTGGAGTTGGGTACGCGTAGGAGCAAGGTCGGTATTATATTGATACTGCTTGTAGAAAGCAGTAGCCAACTCCTCCCAGTTACGAACTTTGGTCCCATCTAGCTGATAGAACCATTCGAGATGAGTCCCTGAAAGACTCTCCTGGAAGAAGTGGATCCATAAATTCTTGTCCACCGTATATGGCTGAATCTTCCGAACATAGGACCTTAGATGCAGCTTGGGGCAAGACGCCCCGTCATATTTAGTAAAGGATGGTGCTTTGAACTTCCGAGGAATAACCACACCAGTTGACAAACCCAAATCTCCAAGATCCAGCCTAGGTACCTGTTGGATCTCCATAGCATTCAGCCTATCCTCCAACTGTTTGTACTTGTCCTCAGCCGGAGGGTACTGTTCGTCGTCGAAATCTGTTTCATTGTCAGAGACCTCTGGACTAGGCACTTCTCTCTCATGGTGACTGCTTTCCCTCACAGATGGGGTAGTCCTCTCAGTTTCAGTCTGCGGTGTATTCCCAGATCTGCGCCTAGGGCTGAACAAGACAGTCCTCTTCTTCTTCTTGTCCTTCTTCAAGAGCAGAGCCTTCAGATCTTGCTGCCCCTGGGTCAAATTCATGATCAGCTCTTGGAACTGGGCGTTCTGATCCTGGAGATCCTTGATAGTCTGCTCGGCTGATGATTCAGGATTCATGACGATCGGCTGAAATAAATAGCGGAGAAGGGTAAGCAACCTGTCAAAGGGATACCTGCAATGCAATGAGATGTATGACATGCATGTAATGTTTTCAAGGACCTCGCGGGGTAAACAGAGAACTTGTTAGAGTTGGAAACTGGTAACTTGATTGAAAGAACTTCATGTTGTTGAGAGTCCTTCCTCAAGGGTCAAAGGCTCACCATATCCAGTGGGTCATAGCCCCTGACAACCTTGGCTAGAGGAAAATAAATCCTCCTTGCCCCTTGCTGGGATAGTTGGTTCATCATGACCTGCATCACAAGCCCTTGAGATCCTTGAAATGGGTTAGGATGTATGCAATGGTATGATGTCATGCTATGCATGGGGTGATGTAGGTAAACCCTGTTATGAGTCCCAATTAAGGACTATAAACAGACCCTGCAAGAAATTCAGTATACTTTGTTATGAGTCCCAATTAAGGACTATAAACAAAACCTGCAAGAGATCTAGTAAACCCTGTTATGAGTCCCAATTAAGGACTATAAACAACCCTGCAAGAAATTTAGTACCCTGTTATGAGTCCCAATTAAGGACTATAAACAAGACCTGCAAGAAATTTAGTACCCTGTTATGAGTCCCAATTAAGGACTATAAACAAGACCTGCAAGAAACAAGTGTCAGGTAACAAGCACGCAGATAGTCAAGTACGAAGGCACACAAGTCACACAAAAGAGCCCTTAGGGTTTAGGCCGGCATGGAGTCTGGGTATTACCCTCTTGAAGTTGGTGGGTTCAACCTGTCCTATTAGAAGTAACCGGGTTCTAAGGGTCCCAATATCACGGGATTGCTTTCATTGTTCATCGTTTCGATTTAGCCACTGAACTGGCGACCGAAATATTCCAGGAAAGCAACCCTCAATTGAGCGTAGTATCGAGTATCAACCAACCTCGGACTGCACCAAAGTCAGTTATCTCACTACCCTAAAGAGGCCAAGATAGTTCAATTAAGGTTCCTAAGGTCTGTTGATGCTTCACGACACCACATGGAGGCCCCGTACTCTCCTTGACTGAACTCAAGGGTTACCGGTACACACCAAAGTGCCACATCAACGTAGCAGACTGCTTCAACCATGTCGGTATACCCCGCACAGTTCCCTCACAGCCTTGTTGCTACTTTCTAAGAAAGGTATCCCCAGATCCGGGTTAGGATCTACAGAACTCCCAAGCAACCCACAATAATAAAGCAAGCAAAGAAGACAATTGAAAACATAGTTATGACCTAGCCCTAAGGTATACCTCACTTTAAGTTTAATTCCCCAGCAGAGTCGCCAGTTCTGTGATCGGTGGATCTGGAACTGACTGTTTAACGCTGGTTCGCGAAAATGTCGCGGAAGCAAGAGTCGCCACCGTCTTTTATTTTCTCCAAATGGAAAGGACAAAAGCACAGAAAAATTCCTTAAAGAGATTGCTCTCGGTTCGGGAGGTAGGTTATAGAAAGGGAAGGTATTAACACCCTTTCTATCCATGGTTATCCATGGGCTCTTAGATACTTGCTCAATGTGTTTTCAAAATTGTTTGCTTGCTTCTCAATTGTGGGTTTAAAAAGTTTCTTTGAAAAATTTCAGTTCGACTCGTACGTCAGAGTGTTTGAAAAATTTGCTTTGAAAGCTTTTGAAAATGTGTTGGTGAAAAGTATTATTTGTTTGAAATTAGAGCAAGTATCCTTGAGAACCTACCTACCCTAAGGAATTCGTCTGTGTAAATGTCCTTTAAAGTAGTGCCATCCCACCATTGAGAGGTAGGTAGCACCACCGTCGGAGGTGTTCGGGTCAATTCGTTGGTAGGGATATGGTAATCACCAGAGAAATGGGAAGACACCTTAGAAGCTACCCTCATGCCAGGTTCCCGGATCATGAGGACTTACTAAGACGTCCTCTACTCGACGATCACCTTTCGAAAGGCAACAGTGAGGCGTACCCTAGGGGTGGTGTGTGCGATTTATGTGTCGTTTTCATTGATATTTGTCTTGTCATGTTTGTTGTGATCTACGCTTGATTTTATTTTAAGTCCATACATTCTTTCATGCTTATTTAACAGTTAAAAGTTGCGGGCAAATAATCTACAACTATTACAACGGCGCGGGTCCACATCGCCAAAATTAAACCGGACCCGATTTGACGGAAAGATAAAGAAAGCAAAACAAAGTGCGAGAAGTTTAAGTTACAATGCTTCGGGAGAGATACATAATGAATTAAGCGAAATAAAACAAATGTGCGAATAAAATAAATTACGAACGAGGGCGTTGGACCCTTTTACAAAATATTATTAATAAGGAATTAAAATTAAGAATTAAAAGAAAATGCTTTTTAGTATTTTTGTGTTTTTTGAGATTTAATAAAAAAGAATTAATTAAAAAAACCAAAATGAAATGTTAAACCTAGTTCTAATTATTTTTAAGTTTATTATGAAAGTATTAAAATTTAACCTAAATGCAACCCTAATTAGTTTACAAGTTTAATTATGAAAATAAATAAATCACTAATATTATGGCAAAAAAAAAGGAAAATTAAAAGGAATAACAAGTCATTAAACCTAATGCTATATTTTTGGATTTTTTATGAAAAAAGAACTAATATTGCAAACCCTAATTTAAATTGAATTTATTTACATGTTAATTTATGTATAAGGAAATAATTAAAATAAAAATTATTTATCACATTTTTGTCTTTTCTGATTTTTAGGCATTTTTGTATATTTGTAAAAAATAATAATTAATTTAATGAAAACGATAAAGAAAATAAAATAAAATAAAAAAATGAAATGTAATGAAAAGTGCAAACCAGGGGGTTTCAGTCCCAAATTAGGAGGTGTAGGCCTTATCAATCTGGCCCAACAAGTCCTTGATCTTTTTGACTTTCCTGACTAGCCTGTGGTGCGTTGACTGGGGTTTATGGGTGTCCTTTAATCCCTGCCCTTGATTTGAACGTGCTAGACGCGTGGACGGCTTGAGATGGCAAGCGTATGGTGATCCACAATGTTGTGCCTGCATGGGAATTAACATAGAAAAATAATATTGAAATTATTCAGACCTGGGACTCGAACCCAGGTCTTGCACCTCACCAGCCAACACCTGGACCACTACGCCATTTGGTGCGTTGTTAATACATAATAACAATTAAACAATATAAAAGAAAAGCAAAATTAGTGGGAGTCAACGCGCCAATTTTTAAACCCACGAATCACTGGTTGACACGATGTCGTCTTCTTCATGTTCCCTGAAAACAAAACCATATGGCAACAGTTTCTTAAGCGTGGTTTAAGGTCGCTTTAGAGAAAATAGCGATTAGAGCTATGTAACTCATAAATTAATCGCGACCATGGCTTCTTCTTCGTCCAAGCACGCCAAATTGAACGATGGTGGTTTGGAGTCCTGATTTTTCCTCTTTGCAAAAGCCCCAAATTCCACCTCTGAAAACCCTAAACTTCACTCATGGCATCATCGCGTATATAGCACAAAAACTTAATTAAACATGATGGTTAGTTTCAAAACTTGACAAGGAACATGAATGTACAATTAAAATGCAATGAGGATGTCTAAAACTGAAAACACGATCATCACTTTTTGGCTGTACAGGGAAGGTTCTATGTACCAATTCCTGGAGTTTAAGTTGATGTTTTGGATTGCAATGTGATCAGGAGTTGCCAAGGAAGCTTTTGGAATAGGTTTTGTGCTTTTAATCCACCACTAGCAATGATTTCCGAATTGAGTTTTCAAGTCAAAATTCCAAGTTTTCAATGAGCTTTTGAGCGCAGCATTTGGTGTCTAGGCATTAGGTTTTGACTCAGCACTTATGAGGGAAGGGAATTAGGTCATTAGCTGGCCTTGATCCATGCCCATGAGAGAATTAGTCTTAGGTCTTTTACCATTAACAAACTTTCCCTTTTTTTAAGCAAAACCAAGACTTGGTGTACAACCTAACCCTAGCATGAGTTTGTGAGCTGGCACATGATATATGGAAGCTATTCCAATTCAAATGACACTATTCCATTGATTTTTAAATTTTATTTGAATTTTTAAAGATTTAAAATGAATTAAATTATCAAAAATTAAATAAAATAGAAAAATCAATGTTTGATCTTGAAATTAATCATGGGACACGTGTGTGGCATGACAAGGCTGAATCAAGTGGAAGAAAGTGGGCCCTTTTGTCAAAAATTGAAGTTTCAAGGATAGTTGACTTTTGCCATTTCACAAAAATTTCCCAACTTCTACAAGGCATAACTTGCTCAATTTTTAAGCTTTTCTCATGTTCTTGGACATTTTGGAAAGGTCTTTGAGTCCTTTAACCAATGTCTTTGGTCCCATGTCATTTTGACTTTCCAATCTCAAGTTATGGCCTTTGACTTAAAGTCCCTTTTTGTTGACTTTTGAAAATGACCTATAATGTTGAAATTGATAACTTTTTGTGAGAGCATTTCTTGGACTTGAAGTATGAAGATGAGTTGTAGGAAATGTCCTTCTCTTCAAAATGAGCTTTGGATGGAATTTTTCTGATAATCCATGTGAAAGTTATGCCCTGGTCAATTTCAGTTGACTTTTTCAGCTGTCCAAATATAGTAACTTTTGCATCTTTGATTATTTCTGAGCCAAATTTTGAGAATCATGATCAAGCATTGATCAAATGATGTTTGTGGCTTCAAAATGATATGTTGACCAAAAATTTGAACTTTTGACTGTCAAATGACCATTTTGCCCCTACAGTTGACTGTAGTGCAATCTAGGGTTTTGACTGTGCAATTTTGAGCTGAATGCCTTGAAACTTGATATGAAGATGCTTTACCATCTTTGTAAGCATATGAGACTTGATTGGGCCTTTGAAAACTTCATTTTCTTGATCAGACTCAAAACCCTAATTTTGACTGTTTAGGAGGCCCTTGCACTGTGCAACCCTTGGGGACTTTTGTGACTTGGCTTGGCAATTTCTTGAAGAATATGGGAGGGCAAATTTTGGGGTACAACAGTGGGGTTTTCTATTGCTTAGTGATTACATGAAATATATATATATATATATATATATATATATATATATATATAGGTGGATAATTATTAATCTTTATGATTTTCATCTCTTTCGGTGTTCTTGGTATAATTGTTGTGTCTGTGTCAGCGTTTGCAATTGATATATTTGATATGTGAAATTGTGTGTTAAGTTGTAATTTTAGGATGTTAGAATATTGTTGATGAAGTGTGTGAATGAGCACTAAAATTGGAAATATGAATTATATGTTAGGAGATATTTGAGACTGTTTAGATTATGAAAATAAGTAATTTTTGTAGCAGGAAATAGCAGAAAACTGATTTTCACTGGGTGTAACCGGTTATCAGTGTGGTTACCAAACAAAGAACAAAGGTGTGTGTTTTGGTTACAGGCGTGTAACTGATTACCAGGTTTTAATTAATCAGTTACCAAGCACAAGACAAAGACGAGGGATTTCTGGTTACATGGTCGTAATCGGTTGCCAGTATGAGAGTAACTGGTTACCACTTGTAGTTGTTTAGTTATTGGCATGCATTTTTGGTAAAACCAGGTGTATGAATGTCATGACTGATGTCATAACATTCTAGTTTATTAGGTATTGATTTATTAGGTACCTTTGCAGAAAAATATTGTCATACAGGTGCTGCTGTTTATGAGTGTGTATCTGAGCATTTTGCAAAAAGATCACATTTACCAAAATCAGTAGACAGGAATTCAAATGTCATAACAAATGTTAAGACATCCTGTTCTGAACTAACAGTTATGCAGTTTGGGTAATTCTGAGTTTTTTCAGGAAAATGACTCAGTCTTTCCAGAATAGAAAATCTCGTGGACTTGGGGTTAACCTAGCTCAACCCTAACCTGGTTGATAAAGTCTTGTGACCAAGTCTTAAGGTCAAACGGAATTAACCCTAGTTTTTTGTGGAAACCCTAACTGAAGATGTAGCTGCTATATATTCAACAGGGCTGCTGTTTGGAATGTAATCCCTTTTGACAGAAGATCATTTAGAAGCTGTATAGTTTTAACTATTGTAATCCAAGCAAGTATCATTGTGATAAGTGACTTGGAATAGGTTTTAATTGTAAGGGTTTTGTATCACTCAAAGCTTTGAAGCAAGAGTGTTTTGTGTCTCTTGACTAAAGCTTTGAAGCAAAGTCAAGGTAGGTTTATGTATCACTCAAAGCTGTGAAGCAAGAGTGATTGTGTTGCTTGATTAAAAAGCTGTAAAGCATAATCAAGTGTATGTTTTGAAGAGTATCTTCATCAATTCATTAGTCAATTGTTTTAAGTATCATTGCTGTGATTGAGGGGGAGTGAGTAGGAACTCAGGTTTAAGTTGTACTTAGATTGAAGTTGCATTGGGTAGGTCTTAAGTGAAGGAGATAAACTGGTTGGTTTATTCCTGAATTAATATCTCTTATAGTGGATTTCCTCCCTGGCTTGGTAGCCCCCAGAGTAGGTGTTGTTGCACACTGAACTGGGTAAACAATTGACTGTGTTCTTTACTGTTTTTGTATTTACTGTCTTATAGAAAGTCAGATATGGTGTCATAACATTAAACGTGACATTGAGTATCTGCAGCCAGAATTTCAGCACTGAGCCGAACATAAATATTTTTAAAACTTCAAAAATTTATAACTTTCGTTTTGGGAGTCTGATTGACACATGGTTGAAGGTGTGAAAAACATAAGAAATAAGGGTTTGAATTGGGTTTATAAAACAAAAATATTCTTTTTAAAAATATCCCCCTATAAGTTAAAATGTTTTTTCATTCACTCTTGATAATAACAATAAATAAGAACAGGAAGTAAAGAACAATGTATGTTTATACTAATTCACTTGAAAATTATCAAGCTAGTCTAGTCTACCCGCCAAGGTGATTTCACCTCATTCAATTGAGGACTTAATTCACTATAACTAAACTGATTACAATTTGCACAAGCTACTCGCAAGTGACTAACAACCTCTAAGACTCGCAATCCCTAAACTTCTTAAGGATTCAGACCTACCCGGCCCCTTAAGGAATATTAACTAATAATCAATCTAATTATTACAATGCACAAGCTACCCGCAAGTGACTAATAACTTCTAAAACTCGCAAGCTTTAGACTTCTTAAGGCTACAGACCTACCCGGTCCCTTAAGGAATATTAAACAACTGTTTGAATACAAGTTTTGCTTACAAGAGTATTGCTTCTAAAAAGCTGAGTATGTAAACTATTTTATGAACAATGACTTAAGAATGTGAAAGCTATGAACAACATTTGCGCGTGAATATTTAGTGAATTGGCAGCTTTTTTTCTTAGTCTTCAAGCCTTTATATAGCCATTGAAATAATGTATTCATTGAGGGATACTCTTGGAATTTCCAAAAACATTGGCAGCTTGACCAGTAACATGAGGGACAAGATCGTGCGACGCGCCCGTCTTTTCATGGTAGTGGAATGAAACATTGATTGTACCATGTGTAACGCCCCGATAATTTAATTAATTATTTAATTAAAATTATTAGTTTGAGTTTAGCAATGTTGTGAATTTTTGTTAAGTTGCTCTGTGACATTATTTGATTAAACGGTGGTTTAATAATATTAAATATATTGGAGCATTATAAGATTAATTGTTGGGCTTATTTAAGTGATGTCATGTAGTAAATATGGGAGTGTGCATATTGGCCTTATAAGAATTACTAGAATTACAAGGTTAAGTGGATATAAAAGGAATTAAGTTAATGGAGAAAAAGTGAGAGAATAGATGGGAGAAACTCATTCCCGTTTTTATTTCAGCAGTCTCACTAAATCGGAAATCCCCGATTCGTTAACCGTTGGATCAAGCTCAAATTTTGAGGGTAGGTTAGAAACACATACATCTAACTTTTGACCGTTGGGATCTTCAAAATAAAGTCTTAGTTGGGAGATATCATCATCACACTGTAGCTGCATATTTGGGAAAATTTTCAGCTTTGATTCTGATTTAGAGAGAGAAAAATATTGGAAGGTTTTGGTACAAGAGAAATTGCAGAGAAGAGAAAAATAAGGGTTTTGAGGAGAAAAAGAGGGATACATGGAAGTTACACCAAGAGGCCAATAGGAGAATCAATCAGAGACCCTTAGAGTTACCTTCAATCTAAACCTGGTAAGGGTGAGATTCAATCTCTATAATTGGGTATATGATAAACCATATGTGGGGTTGGGTTGTATAAATTTGTGCCATGAATTGTTGTCCATTCGGTTATATTGTGATTCTGTGAAGATTATCAGTCATACAATTTTAGTTGTCAGTGAATATTCATAATGTGTTGATGAAGTTGCTTTGCAATTTATTTAAATCGTATTTCTGTTATGATGTTGTTATGGCTATTATTAAGTTGTTGTCCTGAGATGAGACTCGAAAGAACATATAGGCGTGGTGGAAAGACTATGTCATATCTTATATTATTAATAAGTTAATATAATTATTAAAATAATTTAGTATCATATTGGATTAAAGAAGTTGCAGGAATAAATTGGAATGTTTTAGTCAAATGAATAGCAGGATGTATATGTAAGAGTAGCAGAAATAATAATGTATGGACTAATTTAGCTGAGCATTGTTAGGAAGTATCAGTAGATGTAGAAATTGGAAATTATCATACATAAAGTATAACGGAGAATTTCAGTAACACGAGGAATAAGTTGAAATTGGTTTTGGTTTATAACTAATATTTGTCACTTGCAGAAAGTTGTAGTAATAGAAGTTGTAGATAGCAAACAAGTAGTTTTGACAGAGAGCAATAATAACAGTAATCTAAATAACAGAGGTATCGTAATTTAGTAGAATAAATTGATTAGTAGCAGTATAAATAAATAGTAGTAATAACAGTATATAAAACAGTGTCGATTAGCCGAATTTGGAGATTTAGGCGGTAAAAGTAGTTAATCGGAATTAGTTGAAATTATCAGAGTGAGTTGTATATACATATGGGTATTTTTAGTTGGTTTATTTTGTTAGATTTATGTAGAATAAAGTTAATTTGCATGTGAAGTCGAATTTAGTTGAATTGTTTCGGTTTATAGAATTGTGTTGTATACCTTGCTGAAAAATATGAAATTGTAGATGATGATGAATTTGGTTGAATTGCCTTTATTTATGGGCAATATTATGTTGTAGGCCTATGGCCAATGTTGAAATGTTGTGTTATTGTGATTGTCTCTGTGAATTCTTGTTGATAATGTGAAGTTGCAGAGATTTTAGATGATGATGAATTACCTCTATTTACTGGTAATAATGGTGATGTGGGCTTATGCCTTGCGATGAATGATGATTGTTGTTAGTATGTGACGGTGCATTCATTGATTCACATACATTTGCATACTCTGTGATGGCCTGTATTGGCGGATTTTGTGAAGGCCTCTATTGGTAAACTGCGAAGAAGGCTTATGCTTTGTTGATGCCTCTATTAATTAGCAATTTTTAAGTTGGGAGTTCTGCTCCGATGGTACCACATGCATGTGCATTATGATTGAGTCACATTTGATGTTGCATCTTTAGTTGTGATGAAGATAGATTCGTTGTTACTTTATGTTGTTGACTTGTTGTGACAAGTATTATCTAAAAGCTGTGAATTTAGTAGTTATGTCGTGTTGATGTTTTATTGTGATTAAAGTTGTTTGTAAGTTGTGAAGTGGTGATTTTATATGATATGATTTAATATATTATTTATCATACGACTAATTATATAGTTTGATACCCCACCCCTTTTGTTTTAATATTTCCCTATGTTGGTAACATGCAGGTAATCAAGAAGGATAGTTATTACCTCGTTAGTTCGAGTCGGTGTTGTCGCTCTGATACATAACACTCAGCGGGATGAACGTTTAATGTTATCTTCTTTCCTTCTGCACTTCAGAGGCTTCTGTGAGCATGAGTTTGGAAGCGAGAACATAACATCAGGTTATCAGAACTTCAAATCTTCAGAGTCTTCAGAACTGCGTCTTTAGAGTCTTCAACACTTGGTTATGAGAACCTTTCCTCAAAACCTTGGGCCTTTAGAGCTTCAAGTTTTTAGAATATTTAGAACTTATATCTTTAGAGTCGTCATTACTTGGTCTTCAGAACCCTTATCTTTAGAACTTCGTTAGTAGAAACACAAGTTTTCAGCATCTGAACTTCAGTAGAAAGTTTGTCTTCAGATCTTCTAACTTTGTTTCTTTAGAACATGTTGTCTTTAGAAGCTTGAGTCTTCAGCATCTGGACGTAAGTAGAGACTTTTGTCTTCAGATCTTCTGACTGGTTTCTTTTAGACAAACATCAGAGTTTACACTTCAGAGCCTTTTGAAGTGTCTTGCTATTGTTCAACAGAACTTGAGTAGCATAGAAGCAAAATTAATTATCTTCTAATGTCTTGACCATGCCATCCATCAGAAGTAAAACATGTTTGTTAAGTACTCAACAATAACAAACATTAGTACAACAAAATTGTTCATACAATCATACTCATTTTTTATCATCAAAACTCAAAGATAATATTGCATAACCAAATCTTGTTCTTACAATGTTTTGTATAGTTGGATAGCTGGTTTAACATACTTTTTATAAAATTATTTTCAATACTAGGATTCTAACTATTCGACGCGTAAACACGTGTTTTGTATGTGTTAAGCTGTATTGATTATATGGAAATGTTGTAAATGCAACGTGAATGTGTGATATGATATATTTGTGGATTGTTATGGCTGCATGTTTGACAGGTGGATGATGTGGGTTGGCCCGTGGTAGCAAAGTGCATCGACCATGGTAAAGGTCGATGTGAATATTATTGTTGATTGTATGAGTTGTACATCTGTCATGCATACATTTTATACATTTATGAGATTATCATGTGCTCAGAGGGGTGTGAGCAATATATCCAGATTATATATGGGAATTGTATGATAATGTTCCCAATGGGGTGTGAGCGATGGAGATTGGTCGTGTGTCCAACAGGGTGTGAGCCAGGACGAGCGAAATGATTGTGTGCCCGATGAGGTGTGAGCGATGTATCTGAATTTCAACGGGAATTGATTGGTGGGTTCTTATGAGTCGATGGTACCACATGCATTGAGTCATATATGGTGTATGATTGCATGGCATAATATGCCATGTTGTATTGTTGATTGGTTATTGTGAATTGTGTGATTATTTGTTCATGAGTTGAATTATATGGTGCATAAATGATAATCGGGTGAATGTTTAATAATTATGTACTTATATATTTATGCGTTCTTTATGTGATTGATACGATATCATACAAATACTCATAAATAGTTTGAAAACGAAGTGAGTGAAGATGGAGTCTTTCTTTTATTTTGTCAAAGTCAACGTCTGCTCTGATGTGTAACATTGAAGAGCGAAACAATAAGTTTTTGGTTATGTTTGTGTGAGATTATATGTAATCTTTATTGATTCTATGACTATGATTATTTTATCTAGAAACATGATTGTGTTTTAAATATTGACATTGGCTATATGTCAAACTGTTTTCGCTGTTTAAATTAAAAGTTGAAGTTTAAGACTTGCATGGTTGTTATAATTATAATTTTTATAGTTTCTGAAAAGTATGTGTTACATGTCAATTGCATGAGCAGTATTTTATTGAGATCGTAATATCCTAAATATATGTTTTTTTACTTTGATAAATATAAGATAATACACGGGGAATTTTTAGGGTGTTACATTAGTGGTATCAGATGTTATTTCTCTGTTTATTGTTATTGTCATTATGTTTGGTAAAACTAATTTAACTTAGACATGTTGAGTGAATACGTTCTGTCAACTGGAGCAACATGTCGAATATGATGTCCTAGGTTGGTTCTTTCGACATAGTGAATTTGTACAGTTGGAATGTTGGACTTTTTAGTTTGTTACAGGTGCAAAATATTCAGTAATATATTATCTATCCTATGTGGCACTCTGCTTGAAGATTTAAAAAGCTTCAAGATGATTTCAAGGAGATTTGTTAGTTTCTAATTATGGATATATTTGAGGAAACTAATGATTGATGTCCTATCTTTAAGGAGAAAATTCTGCAGCGCCTTTGTCATATCCAGCTGCAATGTGAAGCCCAAATCCAGTTCATTAAAGATTATAAATAGATGGCTTCAACCCTAGTGTGTGGTGTTGAACTTACTTTGTATTGTGTTAGGGTTTGTGTGTTTATTATGAGCCTATCGATTATCATATTGATGAACGAGTATGACTGTTTTTGAGTCGTAAGTTCTGTTATTCATTCCAAAGCTTTTAAGCAGTGAATGATTGTGTGTCTTTAAAATGTGACTTCTGTGTTGTTTTCTAAGTGTTTAGAATTGGTCAATCACTATGATGTGATTGAAATAGATTTGAGAAGGGTATCATACATAGGGGAGTCTTAGGTACAAGTTAATCAAGGGTAGTGATTAAGTGAGAAGTTTTAAACGTGGGAGTTTAGCTTTGAATTGACATTATTAGTAGTTAACTTGATCACTGGCTTTGTAGCCCCCAGAGTAGATGTTGGTTTACATCGAAATGGGTTAACAATCTTGTGTGCTCTTTACTTTTCTGCACTTTATTTATCATATACCTTGTCATTGTGTGTTTGTTCATAGAAAGGTGTAGCGGTGGAAATATTTAAGACTAAGCCATTGAATTGACTTGACTTGTACAGATCAAAATAAAAATTGCCACCATGCTTTATTGTTTCCAAAGAAATGAGAAAAGAGCGAATAACCCAAAAAGAGGGGGAAAGATTCAAGGTAAGGGGGTTGGTTATGCAAATGAAAGATAGTAACACCATAAACATCTACGGTACTCCGCAGGAACCTCTTTGTAAAATCTGTATATTTTGGCTATAAAATGTTGTATAAAAATAAATGGTAGAGGTGAGAAAAGAAATATTTTTTTTATGATTTTTGCACCCGCCGAGGTTGTGAATCTTTAGTGCCTACGTACCACCTTTCGTGCAATAGGGGATCAGGGTACACGTAGTTCACTTTTAAAAAATTTAAAACATAAGTGCGTTGGTTAATTTTATCAGATAAGACATCATCGTCATTGTCCGTGTGGAAAACATACTTACTACCCACAATCATGAGAAAGGAGAATTTGCATTATCTCAAAGTGGAGGATATGACTTGGATTTTAAAATCAACAATGCCTCACTCAACACCCGAGTGAAAAATATTTCACTTCACTACATATTATAGAAGTATAGTTGTTTGTATCACTACAAGGACTGACAAGAGTCCAATCTTTTTTTGGGAAAAGTTTTAAAGTAAAAGTCAAAGTGGCAAAATAGTTTGAATGAGATTGATTGACTTTTAGTCGTCTCACAAAAAATATCAAGATATTATCAAATTGATTGAAGTTTATTCAGAAAATAATTTTTGAAAATGCATGGACCTAAGTCCAAGGTTATTATGAAAATGGTTCAAGTTTAAAACAAGAAGAGTTTTGAAAAGGAGGGAGGGTATTTTTGAAATTAAAGAAGATGGGAGGAGATGAAGAGGCTATCCTAAAGCATAAGATAAAATCTAAGAAAAATAACCATCTAACCAACAAGAAGCCAATACTCGACATTATGAGTCAAAGTAGGATTCTCATTCTTTGGATTGAAACCAAGCAAGCAAAGATACTAGACCTATTGAGAGAACTAAACTTCAAGTGTATTACGTCTTCACAAAAATTGGGCAGAGTAACTACTGTATATAGATGATTTCCATGTTACAAACAAAGTATGTAATCATAATAGCCTGCACACAAAATAAACAAGCAACCCAATGTCTTGAGGTAAACCTCAATAACTCCAAACAAAATATCAACTAAGGTCACAAGGTCTCCAACATAGGTCAGAGTTTCTATTCCTAAGTCCAAGAAGTTCAATACTCCATAATGCCAAGGATAGTAACCAAATAGTCCAAGTATCATTAATGCTTTTAAGGGTACAAGTTGATTATTAAGTATCTTCAAAAAAGAAAATGAAAGCTCAAATGAGCAAAATAAAAATGGCATAAAAGTAAATGCTCAAGTGAGCAAAGATGAAAATAACATGAAATGTAAATGCTAAAGTAAATGGTACATAAAGTAAAAACATAAAAAAATAAGTCAAATGATTAGAAGTTAATGGTTAGTTGGATGACCATCTTGAAACTTGTATTTGGAACTCATTAGAGGATTGGTAGAACCAAAGCCTCTCAACAACAAGTTGCATTTGCTTTTTGTCAAGTATACCATCCATTTTAAAGATCTCAAAGTAACTTAATGATCAATGATGTTTAAGTGATCCACTTTGACCAAAATTGATGAAATTCCATTAGAAGATTTATAGAACCAAAGCCTCCTAACAATGGATCTCAAGGTTATTGGATCATAGGGATCAAATTAACATACTCGGGCTTGCAAACATAGGTTTGGGTCACGAATGATCATTTTCTCAAATCGGGATAAAATTTAGCGCTATGTTAAGCAATCGTAAGTGGACTTATATAGAAGTCACACCTATTTTAAGGTCGGTCAATAGCAATCTATGTACCTCATGTTTGGATAAATGATATAGAGATCATCATCACATAACATATTATACAATAAGAAAGGGGATAAGATGAAGAGGGATGGGGAAAATGAACAAATCACATTTGAACCAAAATTTTAATTAAAACTATTATTAAAATCATCCATCAATTTTTATGGAGTTAGACTCAACACCATGGATCCAATGATGTTAACAAAGTTCATGATCAAAATTTCAATCCAAGATCAGCCAGAAAATATACACAAATAAAAATTGTATTTAACATATAAAAATAAAGGTTTAAAAAATGATTAAAAATGAAAATAAAAGAGAAAAATGTTAATTGTGTTCAAATTGATCAAGAAAAAATAAGTAATACCATAGAAAAATCAGAAATAAACTCAAATATTTTTATAAACTTTTTGGTAATTTTTTAAAGTCAGAAACTATTTTTAAAATTAAAAGAAAAGGGCAAAATAAACAAAAAATTGTGAAAAATAATAAAATCAGAAATAAAAAATAAACGAGGTCACCAATATTTGTCACAATATCATTGGATCCTTCCCTATTTTTTCAGAATTTAAAAATGCATAAAAGTATTTTTAAACATTTAAAACAAATCAAATAAAGTAAAAAATTATAAAAAATATAAAACACAAAATAAAAATATGAAAAAAAATCAGAAAGAGAAAAATCAAAAGTATTTTCCATAATCTTTTAAGATTTTTTTGAGCTAAAATGAATTTTTTATGAAATTTTGAAATTTAAAACAAATAAAATATAAAATCAGAAAATAAAATAAAATACCAAAAAATATGGACCGCATTGTAAGCTGAAGAACGTCCTAAAGTACTTGCTTCAGGTCGAACGCCTCTGCATAACTTTCAAGGCCTATGTATCTTTCTGATGCTACTCAACTTGACGAGCCTTATTCTCAAGAGAGTCACAAACAATCTTGTATCGCTCTTCTGCATCTCAGATAAAGATCTTTAGTTCAACCATACGAGAGGCTAAGATAGAAGGAGATTCGTATACTTTCACCGCCTCCTACAAAGAATTAACAATTTAAACATCCTCATGCAGTGCAAAGAGATCCTTATGATGATTAGTACACTTCAGTTCCATAACTTATATTTTTTCTTCTAAGTATCTCTTTCATTGAAGGACTTACACGGGGCTAAGACGTCACCCCATCCAGTAGAAACAAGATAAAATATAGAGGCAACTTTGAACATGCTATGAGCAAACTCAAAAGCCATTTCCACCTTATTCCCCTCAGGAAGATTTTGGACAAAAGATAAATCCAACGTCCAGACAATAGTAACAACTTTCTCAAGAGTGTGTGCAAGTCAGGAAGAAAAAATGTCTCGGCGACCTGATTCCACGTTAGAGAGACCTTGGTCTGAGGAGATTATGGTTATTCCCCACAAGTCCTCTTTGTTGAAACCATAAGTGAAATTAAATCTCCCACCGCCAAAGTAGCTGCGACATTCGTAAGATGACCCACCTCATGCATATGAGCCAAAGTTTCTACGGTTGGGATAAGAGGGGAGGGTAGAGGGGCATGAGTGGGGACAAAAGATGAAATCTCTGTATTCATCATATTTCAGATACTTTGGAGCTGACAATGAACCAAACCAACTTGAATATAGTTCGGAACTCGATTAAATAATTAAATCGTTGAATTAGGTTCATGAATCAAATAAGCTGAATATGAGTAAAAAACTAAAAGAGTTGAACTTGAACTATACATAGTTCGACTTCTTAAGTCCACGAGTCAACTCAATTATATATGAGAAAAGTTATATTATCTCTAAGAGTAAATTTAAATATTTAAATTGATCATTTATATTCTCATGTAAACAAAAATGTTTTTAAAAATAATTATAGAAATAAAATCAACAATATATAAATAATGTTTTTTAAGAAAATAATTAAAAATCAAATAAATTTTCTAATTAAAAAAATATATTCTAAATTTATTTCAACTTAAGAAAGTCAAATAAATCTTCTAAATTTATTTTAATTAAAAAATATCTTCTAAATATCTTCAAAGAAAATATACATCAAATAAAAATATATTTAAATTAAAAAAAAACATATATCTTCTAATTTGTTTTAAACTAACTTTTAAGAAAATAATGCTTTTTAAAAAATTGGAAGCATATAACTTTTAAATTTTTTTAGAATTTATTTTAATTAATTTAGATTTAAGGCTTTAAATATGTAATATTTACTAAAATTACATTTTCTAAACAAAACTTTTAGGCTCCTCTTTTAGGTTTTAGAAAATGTTCTTCTAATCTTATAATTTTTTTTAATATATTTTTTTAAATTCATTAATTTAAAATGTGAAATATACAAAAAAAAAGAGACTTTAAAGAGTGACTTTTAAGTTTGTAAAACAAGCGGGTTGAACCTAATGAGATGAACTTAATTAGTTGAATCGAGTTTTCGTGAATTTATAATGAGTTGAATTTGAGCTTAAAAAAATTTCGTGTAGAACTCTAACCGAAATTTTAGTTGAACCAATTCTTAACGAGTCAAGCTGAGGCGAGTTTGACTCGACTCAACTCATTTCTAGTCCTAGGTGTCACCAAAGATGTGAAACATCTTCAACTTGCTTGATTTATCCATGTTATATGCAAAATGCAGTCACACATGTCAAAAGAGCGGAGAGTAAGGACATACACTCTCACCAATTACTTTCCTCCTCTCCTCAAGAATAATTGCGCTTAAGATAACATGAGTATTAATCTTCACTTTCCTTACTTCGAGAGGGGCACTGGGGCCACACACTTATTCGTAGCCAAATCTCAAGAACTACAATTTTATCTCTTCCCTCATTGTCACCTCATCCTGAGATAGAGAGCCAGACTAAGTACAATATTAGCCAATATCTCGGTTGAAGTGGATCTTAGACTAGTACTTCAGATATGAGACCTGAAAGTATCAAAGGGAGTTGATAGGGATATAGTATAAAATAGAGTGAGTAGTAAAGGTGAGAGGTTTCACCAATACAAAGTGTTTCAAAAAATCACTTTCATCCAAAATGAAGGAGTCAAATAAAGAGACAATTGCATGAAGCTGAAGAAGGAACTGCATATCCCTTCCTCTTCTAACACTGGATGAAACGACCATTCCGAAGAATCGCCGACCTCAATGCCAACATCAAGACAGCCTCAATGCTCAAGACCGAAGAAATATCTCCTACTTTTGTGTCTACCCAATCATACATCGACACAACTGACCGACATCTAAGGGATAAATGCTCCAATACCTCAGTATCACTAGCTCACGACCTTCGACCCTCAGATGAACCTGAATAAAAATTTTAACGAGTTCCCTCATGTGCAAGTTAGCCCTTGTAACACCCCAAATTCAATTAATTTATTTAAATTAATTTAGTTGCATTTTATTTAATTAGTAAGTGAATTATATGCTTTTAGTTGATCTTTGGTGAATATGTGGGTAGTATGTGGCATGTGTGTGGTTGGATTGGTGAAAGAGTAGAATTAATTAGAATATTAATTAATTTTATAATGAGGAGAATAATTTAGATAATATAAGTATTAGAAAAATAAGGAAAATTAGAAACAATAATTAATTACTGGTATATTGGTAGAAATTAGATTTAATATTAAAATAAATTAGAGAAGATAATAGAGTTGGGTTAAACTTAGGATTTATTAACTCTTGTATATTATAGAAATCCCTAAGTCTTAGAGCCTGTCTGTGTTGTAATTTGTCTATACCTCTTATTGTATATCAAGTGTAGTATATCATATCTCTTAACGGTTTGTTATAGAGTCATAAGTCCCTTGCTTGTGTGCTTGAGCATTTGAAAGTCTTTTACTTATATGCTTGAGCATTGAATTCTTCTGCCCGTGTGTTTGAGCAATTAGAAGTATCTTGCTTGTGTGCTTGATCATTGAAGTCCTTTACTTGTGTGTTTGGGCATTGGAAGTCTCTCGCTTGTGTGTTTGAGCAATTTGTAATCAGATTTGGTTATAGTGGAAATCCCTTAGAAGTGGAAGGGAACTTGACTACTTATGATTTGAAGGAGAAACCAATATAATTACTTGTGTGTTTTCTTGCTCTCTTCTTTATTTCTGATCAACTTCATTTCATTGCTAATCATCAAACTCTTACTCAAATTCTATCCTTGTGATCAGAATCTGATAAGAGATTTGCAAGAGAAAAAGAAGAAAAAATGAACACAATTCAACTCCATTCTTGTGTTTTTCTCACATTCACGCTCAGACTAACAAACATGCATAACCTAGCAAGCTTTCACACTTTTCATCAAGGAAGCTTCAAGACTTTGTTAGATAGTATATGATTGTAAAAACACTTAGTCTCGAGTTCTCTTACAAGATGGTGATTGGTTTATCATTAGTGTTGCAGCAGACTGTTGTCATGCATTGTCATCATCAAAACTTCAGATGCTGATATTTACTACCTGCAAGCACATAGATCCACATAATGTTGTGATGCACCTCCTTAATTCATGTTTGTTTCCTTTTTTCCCTCCACTTCCATAATCTTCAATTGAGTCGTTAGTGATCATGACATTAATTAGTTGTCTATTTGCACTCTCCAACACACTCACTTTACTTTGAGTACCTGCATTTTTCTTTGCCCATTTTTTCCTAATCCATTTCCTCTTGTGGACCGCTACAACTTTTGTTTGGTTATTCTCACCATGACTCTCTGTTGAAATTGCTACCTCCCCCCAAAGATTTAGCCACAATCTCCACATTCATATTCTTCTCTTTGTTAGCTTGTGTTTGATTTTGAATAACCTCCATCGAGGCCTCCATACTCTTTGATTGTTGAACCTTTGGCTCATATGTTTTTTCTTTTCCATTTGATTCACATCTACTTTGACTCAGTGATACATTAAATAGGCTCTTACTACAAGTTCACGAGCTTGAATCCTTTCTCTTTTGCTCCTCTCGTATCTTAGGCAAGGGAGATGCTCTTAGCCATTGATCAAAAGAGAGATATTGTTCCTCTAGTTCTTCAAAGCCTTCTTCATCGAGATCCTCCAAGGATTCACTATCTTTCATCTAGTGACCAAGCCTGCCACAAACAAAGTAGAAGGTAGGCAACTCTCGTATTTGAAGTGAACTCTTAAATTCTTCTCTTTAAACTTCACTATCATTCCTCTTTTCAAAGGAGAATTTATATCTAGGGTGACTTTAATCCTCAAGAATCGACCATTCATATGAGCTTCCTTTAGATCCATTTATTCAAAGGTTCCATATATGCTTCTGATTTGTGAGCCATGGTTTCAGATTTGAGCATAAGAGGAAGCTCGTATATCTTAACCCAGAAAGAACCAAAATGCATGTTAAGATCTGGAGGTTATTCCTCGCCTGAGATTCGATTTATAACCAATAAAAGACCTATCAAACTTATAGGGACCATTCCTAAGTACAAATTACAGGTCTCTTTTAGTCGAGAACTTGAATAGTAATAAATTTTTACTAAGATCCTGGATTTCAATTGAATTCTTTAGTTTCCACGCGCTAAGCATGATGCTCTTGAAAGCTCTTTGCGTTGAAGCTGCTCTCAGTCCATGGTTTTGGGGCTAGGATCCTTTGGAACAATTCTTCTTCATACACTTCCTCTTTAGTCGCTACCACTCATTCCTTCTCTTCCTTAGAGAGGGGGTATGTACTTTCATTTTTCCATGACAGGAGAATCCTCGTTAAGGGAAACAAAAATCTACCTCGATTTAGAGCCAACATTGGTCGAAAAACCATAAGACCCACAAAAAACAGAAAAGGAAGACCCATATGAAACTGATAGGAAAAAACCATCATTAAACCCTATGAAAAAGGGAATAAAAGACACGATAAATTTTTTAAAGAAAGAGAATGTTAATTATTTAGATATTTTATTAAAATATTTTACTTTAAATTGGTCACCCTTTTTATATATAAAACCACTAAGAACTCACTCAAGTAAATATTTGAATCCATCATAATCAAATTCCACATTATTTTTGTTTCCCTTGATATCATTCTTAATAATAAAACTCGTGTGAATGATGACCGCAAGTTAACATAGGCTAATACCACGTAAAGAATGAATTTTTGTTATAGTAGTGTATAAAACAAGGTAAATTTTTTAACTAAATAGAAATACAAATAGAGGAAATAATTGGTAGAAACAAATTCCATTATTCTATTATACGAGCTATAAGATCAGTTTTTGTTTAGGTGTTGAAAAACTATTAGCTCATTCTCAAAAGCAATCTTTGCAAAAAACTATTAGCTCATTCTCAAAAGCAATCTTTGCAAAAATTAAGTTATTATCATTTTTTTTTGGGTCTACTACTACAAGCCTAGAATTAACTAATATTTAGAGAACGAGGGAGGCTATTCTTAAATTTATTTTTTACACCGATATTTACACTAAACACAATTTACTGTATTTATATTGTGAATAGTATTTTTCAAATAAAAATATATTTATAAAAAGTAAAATATTATTATAATATTATTTTTTTCAAAAAAGTAAATATATATATTTTTTAATAGTAAAATAAAGTTGATTAATAAAATATATAAAAATAATTAATAAAATAACGAAGTTGATTAATAAATATACATATATCAAAAATAATTTTAAGTAGTAAAATAAAGTTGGTTAATGAAGTGTAAAATATTGGTTAATGAAATTATGAAGTTGGTTAATCAACATTCATATATTAAAGATGATTTTTAATAATAAAATAAAATTAATTAATAAAGTATAAAATATTGATTAATAAATGCTCAGATTTTAAAATTAATATTAATAAAATAAAGTTGGTTAATGAAATGTAAAATATTGATTAATAAAATTATGAAATTGATAAATGACACAATTTTATATCGGTATCTCTTAATCTAAACAAATTAACAAAATATATATTTTTTAAAAAATAAATATTATTATAATAATATTTTATTTTTCATAAATATATATATTTTATTTGAAAAATATTATTCACTGAATAAATACAGTGAATAGTATTTAGTGTAAGTATTGATGTAAAAAATAGGTGTAAGAATAACATTACTCTTAGAGAATTTGTCCTCTCACCCATTTTAACCTGACATTCCACACGAGAGTTGTTATTATTTTTATGTCTTTATTAAATATTTTTAATATTTCAAAGTATCGTAAAATACCTGATTTTTCAAAACAATACCATATTTTTTGTGTTTATATGAAAACATTATTGAGTATTGCAAAAAATATCGTATATTTTAAGATTTTTTTGAAGAAATATCGTGAATTTCCGATAAAAACACATTAATTTATGGTAAATGTTTGAAGAAATATCTAATTTTTTAAAATATTATATAATTTTTCGGATTTTTAAAAAATTTCAAAAATTCATAATTAGATTAGGACATTTTGTTTATAATACTACCATTTTTTTTTTAAATCCAATAAACTGCAAAACATTTCAAAAAATTCGATAAACTATAGAATATTTTGAAAATTTAATAGTATTAAATTTTTTTTATTTGTCGAATATGAACTATTGATTTTTTTAAAATTTCAAAAAACTGTCAAAGATAATGAATTGAAAAAAAAATCTAACATGTTAAATTCATTTTTAACGATAAAAATGCATACTAGACTTTTTAAATATGTTATCGGATTTTTCAATTTATATCAGATTTTTTGTCCAAATCTTTTGAGAAAATTTGACAATAATAATATAGATATTATGAAAATACGTGAGCGTGCGACGTCAAAATATGAAAGTTACCATTATTTAAGATGATATATTAAAATAAATAATAGAGGCTTACAATTTAATCTTAGTGGATCTAGACTAAATAAAAAAAATTTACTAGAAAAAGTTTAAATTTTTTTATAAATTTTAATTAAAAATATTAGGTCAAATGTTATAAAGAAAATCTTTTAAATCTATTAGACATATCCATTTAAATAAATATAAATAGTTTTACTATTATTTTATATTTTAAATTAAAATATAAAAATAAAGTTTTATTATTTCGAACAAATTATAAAAATAAGCTGAATTTTTTTATTTTATGAACAATTTCATAGCTTATTTTTATAAGCTATTTCAAATAAATAATATTATAAAATTTATATTGCTAGATAAACTCGATTCAGTAAATACAAGTAAATAATTAATGTTATTGATCTTTTAATTTGTTAATATATATTTAAATATTAAGCTTTTAAGTAGGTTAATAAATTAACTAGACTTTCAAAAAGAACAAACTTAAATTTAAAATAAATTTATGAAAGACTATAAATTAATCTTTAAGTTTTGAATTTCTAAAAGATCAAATAAAGATTTGACAAATCTAGTTCCACTTAGTCTATTTCAATCTTAAGGTGATATAAGTAGTATTTTTTTTTATTTTTAAATATATATTATTTATAGCTATTGATAAAACGAACTACTACAATAATTTAATAAGATACTCTCCGTGTTGATAAATATTATAAGTTTAGTCTAAATAAATTATAAAATTAAGAAAATTAATTATAACATTAAAGTTGTTGAAAACTTGATATTATTATATAACTTTTCTAAAGTAGAAAATTGAACGATATCTTCATAAAAATATTTATTACAAATTACATAAAAAAATAATTTTATTATGTTAATAAATAAATAATAATATAATTGAAAATCAAAGTAAATCTTATAAAAATGTACCATTAAAAACCATGATCTAATAATTAAAAACATTCATACTATAAATAGGATTGTAAAACCTGGTTTCAAAGGCTTTTATTTATTTATTTATAAATTACAGCAACAAAGGTTAAGTGGTTGGGTACAATAGAAAATATTATTTTATTTTATTTTATTAATTAAAACTAAATTAAGCTCCATTTTTTTAATTTAATAAAAATAATATTTTATGAAAAATATACTACTATAATTTTCTATTTAAAGAATAGAAAACTAATTTCTTTTATGAAAGTTTATCTTTCAGAAGAAACCATTTTATTAATTCCGATAATATTTTCAAATTTAGATTTTTTTTTTTTAAATAAAATTTATCTAGTTAAAAATGCTAGGTCATATGACATATAGAAAACCTATTAAAATAAAAATAAATAATTTAATTATTATTTAATATTTTGATTTAAATATAAAAATAAAATTTAATTATCTAAATTTTTTTATAAAATTAAGTTGAAAATATCATAAATTATTTCAAATAAATACTATTACAAAAATTTATATTGTTAGATAAATTCGAATTAGCCAATGCTAACAAACAATTAAGTTCATTGATTTTTTTAATTTGTTATTATATTTAAATATTAATTGAATTATTTATTTATAAATGTTTAAATGAAATCAATTTTTAAGTATGTTAATAAATGAATCTGACTTTTATATCAAAAATTAAAAAAAATCTGATATATTTGAATCAATAATTTTGAAATTTTTGGGTAATACATTTATCTTTTGTATTGGAAAATTCGAAATATCCGGAACTTAACAGTATGTACATGTAATTTTGAAGTTTCTGGTAGTTCAATATTTTTTTTTTTAAATACAAAAAATTTAGAAAATTTCGGTAGTAATATTTTCCTAATTTTTTTTTCAATGTTTAAGTGATGACCATGGGCAAAGATGATTTTGTTGCAGATAGGGTGATCGATAGAGCGGAAGCTTAGGCCCGGGCTGACGAGGCACAAGCTTCCAAGCTACGGGCTGGGCGACGTGCTATGACTAGTTTTCATCGAAAATAGTTGGCTAAGCAGCAAACACAGTTCCGTGCACCCCGCCGTCAAAGACTTAGAGATTCTACTGCCGAGGAGGTACATGCTCCTGCTCCTGTGAATGTGCCTGTGATTCAGCCGACTGTCGAGTAGCATATTGAGGAGTTTGTGCCTGTTGTGGAGCCAGCACCTGAGCCGGCAGCCGAGCAGGTTGTGGAGCCGACAATTGAGGAGATTCTAGAGTAGGTAGATGAGGCTGTTACTAAGCGCGTTGACGAGGTGTCTCCCACTGATACAGACACTACAAGTTGTGCGTCTACGGAACCATCATTTCACACTAATGGAGCCTTTCTAGGAAGACCTCTAGACATGTCTGTGCTGACAGGATTTACTGACCATGTCACTTACAGGACATGGCATGGCGAGGTATATATTTTATTTTCTTTAATTGCATAATTTTTCAAGTGTTTGAAAGTTTATGTATTTTATTTTTGCTTCTTACAAGAGCGTCCGGTGCTGAAGGTCATGGTTCAAAGTTGAAGAACTGTCTAGAGAGTCCCGTGCTCGAGGAGGTCAATAGTATTGTTAGAGATTTCCAGCTGCTGGATTCTCCAAGTTCTCCTTGACCATGTTGGACGCCTCTCTGTTGTCTGCTTTTGTTGAGCGGTGGCACCCAGAGACATCATCCTTTCATCTTCCATTTGAGGAGATGACAATCACATTAGATGATATCGACACCCTGTTTCACATTTCCGTCACTGGTACATTTTTCACACCTCCTCATATTAACCATGTGACGACAATACACATGCTTATGGATGATTTTGAGGTATATGAGGCATATGTGCTAGAGGAGTTTGGCTTTAATCGGGGATTTCACCTTCAAATGTCTTAGTTGAGGAAATTATACGTGCAACTCGCAGAGGACCATAGGTACCCGACTTCCGCTAGGGCATACATGCTACAACTGATGACATGTACTCTTTGCAGACAAGTATGGAGTTTACATTAATGTTTGCTGCCTGTCTCTGCTCAGCACACTTGACACTTTATGTTTGGCTTGGAGAGTGGTGGCGTTGACCATGATGTACACGACACTTGGCGTTGCTTCTCAGCCTGAGACCAAGCAGTTTGCTGGTTACCTTAGCCATTTTCAGGTATACTATAATTTATTTGATGATTTTTATTAGTTATTTGGATGTATTTATATGATGCTTTTTATTTATGCAATGTTGGATATACAAGCACTTCCCTCACATTTATGAGCGAAAGATCCAGTGTGTCACGCTACTGTTCCATGTGCAAGAGATAAAAGGGTAAGCAAGCCCATTCGTGAGGTGTGATGAAGTACAAGAAGAGGCTTGAAGCACTGACCGTATAGGATGTCGTCTGGACACCATATACATCTCATCGGCCTCATCGCGCATTTGAGGAGTCTACTTTATATTCATGGCATATTAGATGGGAGAACAATATGGCTAGACACTTGATTGTGAGGTGGCAACGCCAATATGATTATGTACAAGGAATCCCTCGTCCAGTTCTAGAGACTCCAGCCGGTGGCATTGATAGATGGTTTCAGAGTCACATCATCAGCTCTCCTCGTGAGATCATGGATACAACAGTTATGGTCCATCATCCGTCATAGTGCTAGGATGGACACCTGGAGTGGCATCACAGTGTGCCACACCCTTGGGTCATACCATCCGCTGCAACATCTGATGTTATGGGGCCTTCACGTGCTATGGGTAATGCCGAGCCGCCATCACCACCTCCACCACCTGCATGTGATAAGGACAACCGCCTACAATTTATTGTAGTTCATTTAGATAACCCCATGGGTTTGGTAAATCCTGATGGTGAGACTTATACATGTTTAACTAGGTTAATCGACGTAACCCGTGGATGACCTATATAGATCTGTTTTATTTTGGTTGTGTTATATGTATATTTTGAGACACACAACTTCTTATTTATTGCATAATATTTTGGCGATTACATGTTTTGAATTGATGATGAACATAACATAAAACAATACAACAAACATAGATAAAAAATAACTAAACATGAAAACCTAGGCACTACTAGATCATTCTGGATGTTTCAACATCTTCATTATATCGTCGACGATCTTCGGATCTCCGCATCCAACTCGACCGGACCTTTAGTTATCCTACGACAAAATAATTTCCACATAGCCTTCACATCTTCATCGGTCTTCAACTCAACCAGGTTGTATTTCACCATTTCATTTGTATTAATCCAGTCTTTTCGAAACTCAATCTTTATCACCCTTCTGTTATCGGAATTAGGTAGCAGTTTATTCAACTTGTCTTTCATGTTGTCGAAGGATGTGGTGCCATCTGGAAGCTTGAATTCAAAAACATAGTTGTTTCCCTTTAAATATATTTCAGCCTTAATCAGAAATTGAGGAAAAGACACTATTTGAGATATTTTTCTCAATAATATTTGCCCCTATTTATACAAACGACAATACATTCTAGACCACACAAACTTGTTGGTGCAATCAGAACCCTCAACAGATGTTGGCAAAATCTCGATCGTTTAAAAAAAATCAAATAAATGAACTACCAGAAATTTCAGTATATCTCAAATTTCTAGTACTGCCTGATAAATTTGAAAATTTCGAAATACTGAAAATTTCAAATACATTACCAGAAATTTACATGTTTCAGAAATTTTGTCGGAGTGTACTAGAATCTCGTTTGTACCAGAAAATTTAACTCTATCGAAAATTTCATCCAAAAAATTTATTTGTATATCAACAAGAGTAATTTTAAAATAAAAAAAATTAGGGATAACATGTATAATTTGAAGGATGAGATGTTAAATTCTCTAAACAAATCTAATAACTTAGAAATGGGCCGTATCAAGAAGTCCCACCAGGCCCAAAGTTGAATCGCGGTAACCAACGGGTCTTTTTGGCGGGAAGCAACGTAACATCACTCCAGACGAGAAACCCGCACAATTTTCCCGCGAAAAAACCCTAATAAATTAAATCCACACCCTTTTTTCCAACATTCATCGAATCTTCAGTTCTTCACTATTTCTTACAATTTCACACAGTTTTCACTCAATCTCATTCCTAGATCTGAGATCTGAAAGATTTATCGAATCGTTACTCTATCTCACACAATTTCGCACTATTTTCTCTCATTCTCAGATCTTAAAGAATGAGAAATTCTTCAGAAACACCTTCTCCATCCTCATACAAAGCCAGATCCAAAAAGCCCCTACTTCGAAGCTCCAAAGCTCTATTCAAAGATCCCATCGATGAACTAAGCACCAAGACTCCAGAGAAACTCCCTCAGCGCACTCGCAACCGCGGCGTTGCGCTTTCTTTATCGGATATTAGAAAAGTCACTAAGGGTCTTCATGATCAGAAACAGCCCCATGAAACGATGCCGTCTAAGGGGAGAACCGCTAGAAGGCTAATCTCACCGGCTTCCCCGCGAAAGAGCAGTAAATCAGCTGATGGTTTATTCAAGCTTCCTGAAAAGTACGCATTTTGAATTCTGCATCTAGGGTTATTTTGGGGATAATTTGTGTTGTTTAAATGGTTTTAATTTGGGTTTTGTTTGCAGATATGAAAATTTGGGCGAGTTTTTTGATAGCTTGGATAGTTCGATTCGGTTGTTGCGATTGAAAGGGGCGATGACTTCGTTCACTAATATCAGGCCAAAGATTGAAACTTTAACTGATCGGTATAGTTTATGATTAGATTTAATTTAATTTTTTAAATTAATATTTTGCGTTATGTTTTCTGAATTTTTTGGTTTTTTATAATTTGTTTAGGAGGTTTACATATGGTCATTTGGCGCAGTTGAAGTTTATCTTACCTGAGGCAATTGCTATTAAGAAGTTATTGGTATTTGATGAAAGAACTAGTTGTATGAAGCCGGATCTTCATGTTGCTATAAACCCTGATGCAGTAGAGTTTGATGCTAAGCTGTTATCTGAATCTGGGACTATGTCTCTGAGGAAGTTATTTCGTGTACGGCTCAAAGATTTTTGGGAATCTCATCCAAAGGTATAATACTGTACACTTGCTTATCTGTTTGATATATTGATTATGAATGCTTGTTGAAATTTCACTTGTGGCTTGATTTTCCCTTTATTTTTTAATCTGCCTAGTACAACTTTGTGGTATCAATGAGTTTAGTTTTGTATATTGTTTGGTTGTTCCATTTATTGTGTGAAGACTTGGTTGGGTTTAAATAACAGTATGGTTTTAAATAACTGTTGCGGGTTGTGGTTGCTTAAAGGTTTTTTGTGATTTTGGTAGATAAAGTTTTGCAATACTGATTGTAGTTGCCATGGTGTGAATTAATCACATTTTATTCTTTAACTTACAAATAGTGAATAACGGTTGCAACACTGATTGCTGTCAAAATATTTAATAGTGGTATCAATACTGCTAGTTCTTAGTTAACGCCAAAGTCTGGGATGCAATGTTTGAAAGTGCTGGAAGCAACTTTAAGTCTTGGGAATCCCAAACCTTTTAATCAATCCTGTTTTCTTTTATTGATGATCCATTGCTAATGTAAACACGTTGTTAATTGTTTTATATTTGCATATTAATTAGTTTCAATGATGCTTTTATGTGTAGGGTGATGAAATTCCAGAGGAAATACTGCCTGAGCCATTCAGTCGCCCAAAGCAAGATCCTCCTTTACACATCTTCAAAACTCCATTAACATTCTCTGCAGTGAAATTGTCAACTAGTGACAATGCAGTTAATACAGACCCTGATGTCTCATTGCCAAATGATACATCATTTGAAACTCTTAACCAGCAGCCAGCACTTGCCTCTCATATGCCTCAATCTTTCAGAAGACGGTTTTCTCAGAGAGTGAAGGAAAGTGTACACCCAAAGTTACCATCAGATTCCTTCCAACCTTCGGCTGTCACATCTACAGAGTCAAGCTTGAAGATAAATTCCGCATCCGGTGTCTCTTTATCCCATCAGAAGACATCCCCATCTGAGCTTATTTCAGAAGCACCCAGCAGTGAAGCTTGTCCTACACCATCCATTGCTATCCCAGCTACACCTAGTAAAACCATCGAGGGTACAGATAGTAAAACCATTGAGGGTACGGATGGCAAAGGTGAATCTGTCAAAAGTGTTGAAGCTATGTCAACCCCATTAAGATGTCTGTCAACTCCAATCAGGCTGATGTCAGCCACTCCTGCGTTGAAGCCACCTAAAAGGTGTTTAATGACCCCGGAAAACAACTCTACAAGCTCACCAGACAAGTTGGTTAAGCGCCCACCTCGATCAAGGTCATTGAAATTTGACACTCCAGTGAAAAATGAAAATGATGCTAGCAGTTTGTCAACTGTTGATGACATTTTTGATATCCTACCAGATACTCTTCTCCATTCGGTATGTACTTTTATTTATTTATTTTGATTCCTATTATTTAAAAATATTCCTAAATAAGTAGATTAATTTTTAAACTGAACATCTTACTTTCAACAGATGAAAGATCAAGAGTTTCCCAGTAGGAGCTTTCATTATTACTATTTATGTAATTTGTATAAAAAATCATTTCTTTAAACAAATAAATCATTTCTTTTTATATACAAATAGGCAGTACTTATCAAATTCACATTGGCTGGTTCATTGTTTTAGAATTGAGTATTTTGTTTTTGTCATTATTATTAATAATATTATTGATGATGTTATTCTTGAGTGAATTCAAACTTAACATTCCATCTACAGATTAGGGAAAAAGAAATAATGGCAATAGAGGAACGGGATCCAGCTATTTCACAAGCTAAGAAGCGCAAGAAAATTATTGCCAGTCTTCCCAAGCTCTTCAACATGATTCACATGATGTTTCAATCGAGAAACCGGTCTGTAATCACAAAAGATGAGCTGATAAACACGTTAATCTCAAGCCACTCTGATATTGTTGATAGAAGTAAGACACTTTCTACGAAGATTAATTGACTGGCTATTTTATAATTTTCTGCATACTAAACCTCTCCTGTTTGTTGTCTTAGGAGAAGTTGAAGAACAGTTCCATCTGTTGTTAGAATTAGTTCCTGAATGGATTTCTGAGAGGTTGGCTTCTAGTGGAACTATGCTGCTAGTCTCGTAAGTTTCTTTTAAAAAAAATATAGTCCAGTGTTTTGAATTTACAATTTTAGCAATATACCCTCTTTTTCCATTGTTTTGATACTATTATTATGTGTGTTTAATAGTGTGAATAAAATGTTGAGCCCTGAATCAATAAGAGCATCACTTGAAGAAGCAAAATGATCATGGAGACACAATGGAGCCTAGAAGTATTTTGTTGACATTGGAGCTAGAAGTATACTGTTCTTTTCTTTTGGGCTGCTTGTACATGTTCAGTCTATTTTCATTTGACATTCCTTGTAGTTGGTTTGATCTTCATTCCTATTGATACATTAGCAGCAGAGGTATATTTGTTAGATCAACTCATCTTTTTTTGGACAAGTGGTGTACTCACAATACAACTAGATGGGAATGTTTCTTGTTGTAGAAGAGTTCATGGCCACTGACTTTGGCTGTTTGATCATCATCTTTTCATCCATTTAATATATTTAATAAATAATTCATAATTCAAAGATTCTTTTCACAGTTTTAGAATGGGGAATTTATATAGTAAAATTTGCCAAAGGCTACTTTTGCAATAATAATTTGAATTTTTTTAATCAAAATTCAGTTGCAACCTGTGATTACAGTTTGTTGCCATGGACTTTGTCTAGGCCATATTCTCTCTTTAAGCACATCAAATATTGAAAAAACTTATGTTATCACTAATTGATTGTGTTCTCCCTGAAATTGCTTTTGAAATCAAGAAGCCGACTATTAGTCCTTTTATCTAAATCTATATAGTTCAGAGTGAGAATAAGAAGATGCTTTCTTACATATTCCTACAGTTTTCCATAACATAGTTAGATTGATTTAGTTTATTCCTAAAAATAATAGGTGCATCTTTCAACATTGTTAATTGGAGTTACATGCTTTATTCATTTATGCTTCCTATGCTATTGAAGTCCATATCTGTTGTGTCTTGTAATCTTGATCACTTTCTTTTCCCCATGAAAAAGCAAGTATAGCCCATGATAAGAATGAGTGCTCCCAATATAGTGAAATAACCATACATATAAAACCTTCGAAACACGGACATAAAAGACTAGAATATGTTTGAAGAGTGAAGTCTATTTACCTGCCAATGTCAAGTTGTTGCCCCAAAACAGAATATGCTAGCATAACTTCATTGCAATCTTCAACACTTGACGGATACATAATTCACGAATGTTGAGATTGCAATGAATATAATTTAAATGTTACAAAATTATAGTTGAATCTAACTTAATCTTACAAAACCGACTTGTTACTAATTGTAACTCATAAAATCCAACACAATGTAGGTGTTGAAGCCTACAATGAATGCAACTCAAATGCCACAATAGGTGACTAGATGCAGACCCCCAAGGAAAGAGGAATTTTCAGCATGAAGGAAGTATCATGACCATATTTATGGCAAACTTGGTATTGAATTGGAACTTGCAACCACCACGTCCTCTCTCTGCTACCATAACCACCACGATGAGACTTGCCACCTCTTTTACCATTGAACTAGGTTTTTTGGACTCTGTCATCAGAGTAAGATGAGGTTGACTTTGTATTGTGATTAAGAGGAGTTTTAGTGGAGGATGCAAGATTTATTAAAGGCTAATCTAGTTTTTTAAACCTTTCCATTCGTGTTTCATGTTCGAAAAGTAGGCATCGATGGAATTCTTGGGATGATTGAACACTTGGAGTAGGGACTTGGAAGTAGTTAATGATATTAAGTTGACAAATGAACACAAATGTGAACTAAAGTGTTTGTTGGTGAATTTGAAAAGGTTCATTAAAATCCTACATAGGAGGGCAAATCACACTTTAGTAGTTTTAAGTGGGCAAATTGGATTGTATCCTAAGGGGTACCCAATTTTGTGGTTGAGTGAGAACACATCATCATGGAACATTACATACGCGCGCTTGTCGTTTGGCCGACTCGACTCGGTATGGTCTTGGGTCTGAGCTTGAGTTTTGATCCAATATCTTTTGGTACCCGAAATAAAGATCTCAATGAAATATATCTACTTTGACTGTAAATCTGCTTGCACACCATATCACCCAAGTGTAAAATTGTTTAAGAACACTGGTGATAGTGTCAAACAATCAGAATATGCGAGCATCATTGGTAGTCTCAGGTATGCCACTGATTATACTAGACCTGACATTGTGTATGTCATTAGATTATTGTGCAGGTTTACTAGTAGGCCGAGGAATGAGCATTGGTAAGCTATTCCAATATGCATTACTGTATCATTCAAGTACAACAAAAAATATCTGATAATATAAACTGAGATTCATGGTCCTTTTAAGGTACCACATGACACACTATATTTAGTATAGCTGGAGGAGCTATATCTTGGAAATATAAGAAACAAACTATCTTGACTTAGTCCACAATAGAGTCTGAGATGATAGCATTAACGTCTTCTAGTGAAGAAGTAAGTTGGTTAAGATGTTTGCTAGCTGAGATCCCTTTATGAGAAAAACATATGTCAACTATGTTGATCCACTGCAATAGTACCACGACTATTGCAAAAATTGAGAACCATTATTATAATGGTAAAAGACGTCAAATAATAAGAAATCACAACACTGTTAGAGATTGTATCTCTAAAGGAGCTGTAAGAGTGAATCATGTACAAACTGATAAAAATTTAGAAGATCATTTGACGAAAGGATTAGGTAGAGAGAAAGTCCAAAATACATAAAAAATAATGTGACTAATGCCTATAGAGAAATGAGTTTCTCATGATGGCAACCCTACCTAAATGACTGGAGATCCCAAGAAATAGATTCAATGGGTAATGTAACACCCTTTTAATCCCACATGTACTTCTCATATAATATACAAAATAATTCAAGTAAAATTACCACTCAAGGATATCACACATCATAGAAAACAACATAATAACGAACCTGCTCCGTAACACAGGTTACATTAATAGTAATAACATCTTATCATAGTTCGACAAATCATTTAAGTCATGCAACAGATTCATCGTCATAAATAAACTTCTTCATAAAACAAAACTTATAGTATTTTCGCCTCATCAAAGGTTGTAATTGAAGACCACTTTAACAATAAAATAGCCTTCATAAAGTATGTCAACAAAAGGAACATAACATCAAATTCAAGTGTTTCCAACCCAATGTTACATATCAGAGCAAAACACATTTTAATTAATGGAAACTAATAAAATACTCCAAATCTATCTTCAATGCTCCTACAAGCTACTCTTGAGGATCTGCGCGTTATCCACGTAGAGACAACATTCAAACAAAAAGGGTGAGTAATCATAATTTACTATAAAATATATAAGAAAAAGATTAGTAGTTATAAATAACATTATCACACGACAACACACCGCATTCATCAGTATTCCACACTCACTGATACATCATAATCACACTTAGACATCTTTCATCATATAATCACATAGTTCATAATTAGCATCACATCACAACTCCTCAACAATGTTCATGCAATGACACATAGGACGTTAATACAATAACACTGACACAATGCACGTGGTACCAAATTTATAAACACCTGGTTCATCACCCTCCATGATCCCCACTATAGGATCGTTTCCCTCTTAGAACCTGAGCATATCATAAACGCACTCGATCCGCACAATAGGATTGAGGTTCGTCACAGGCGGACCACCGTCCAAAAATGTTATGAATGTATGATGCACAATAACGTCATATAAAAGTTAACCACGACTAGTCAATTGCATCATCATTCACATAATCATCATCACATGGAACGTATACACACTAACATGCACATCATTAAAACATCATCACATATAACAACAATTACATCACAACAACAACATCATAGCAACTTCACAACGTCATCATACTCATCACTAAAATAAAGCATATTAACATCTCAAACATATAATATTGCAATCTCATAAACCCATAGGTACTATAATCATGCATCAAACAACTCATATAATTCTGTCATAATATAGTTCTACATGTTAGCTTTCCAAAGTTTCGAACAACGCATCAAATAGAGTTTGGAAAATCAAGTTACGACACTTTGAAGTTACTGCTAGGCCTGCTCTCCTAAGCCTCGCTCGACGATCCTGAGGTGCTCTGCTCGCCACCTCCTCGCCTGATGCTCGCCCGACAAATGGCGCGATTGGGTTCATAACTGCCTCGCTCGCCAGACGATGCTGGGGCGACGTTCCCCTCCCATACATTTTCTAGGAGCTCACCTTTTCCACCATCCTGCTCGCCGGATGGCTCGCCTGACGATGTTAGGGCGACTGGCTCGCGCCTTGCTCGTCGCTGGATTGCTCGGAAATGCATGCGATTCAACAACTTCTCAGTTGCGATTTCTGCACTATCCATCCCCATTCCAATTCTGATCTCAATACCAAACTCAGTCTAAAACACATAGTAATCATCATATTATCACAACTCAACAACAATACCTCATCATACACATATCTCATTTGAATCGTGGCATATTAATGTCATCAACACATAAATTCATCATAGGAGTCATCATAATTTTTTATCAAAATCATCATACAAACAAGACCTACATCTACCTTAACCCCCTATCAATCATAATGAACCGAGATTACACCCCTTACCTTGAATTCCTAGAGACTTGATCTCTTTGAACTCTAAGGAATGAATCTCTTCTTCTTCTTCTTCTTCTTCTTCTTCTTCTTCTTCTTCTTCTTCTTCTTCTCCTTCTCCTTCTCCTTCTCCTTCTCCTTCTCCTTCTCCTTCTCCTTCTCCTCCTTCTTCTTCTTCTTCTTCTTCTTCTTCTTCTTCTTCTTCTTCTTCTTCTTCTTCTTCTTCTTCTTCTTCTTCTTCTTCTTCTTCTTCTTCTCCTTCTCTCTGTACCCTAGCTATTCTTCACGTTCTCTCAAATTCCATGATCGTATAGAATGATCTCTATTCCCCTTATTTTCTCTTTTTACTCCTTGGACCCCTTTCTATAGTTTTCCTCTTATACCCTCACTTATATCACACATATACCACCATGCCCTTATTCTCCTTTTCACCTTAATATACTATTTAATTATTATTTAAATCTAAATAATATAACATAAATTATTTAAATCTATATTAAATATAATTATCACCTTAGTCCACCACTATCCACAACATACCACACACATCACACAAATAATTACCAATAATTCACAAATAATCAATTAAACAATTAATTCTAAATTCTGAGGTGCTACGACTCTTCCTCACTTAAAGATTTTTTGTCCTCGAAAATTACCTGAGGAAAATAGAGTCGGGTACGACTATCTCATTTGATCCTCACGCTCCTAAGTCAAACTTCCACCAGCTGGTCCATCCTATATTACCTTCACCTAGGCAATCTCTTTACCTCGCAACTGCTTCACTTCCCGACTTTCTATTTGCACGAATGATGCTATAACTGTTAGGTTATCTTTCACATGTACATCATCCACTTGGATCACATGTGAAGGATTCATAATGTATTTCCTCAATTGAGATACATGAAACACATCATGAAGATTAGCAAGCGAAGGCTACAAAGTAATACGATAGGCCACCTCACTTATCCTCTCTGAAATCTGATACAGACCAACAAAACGCGACATAAGCTTTCGCGACTTCAAAGCTCTACCAACACCAGTTATCAGAGTAACTCTAAAAAACACATGATCTCCAACTTGGAACTCAAGTGCTTTCCTCCTCTTATCATAATAAGTCTTCTGACGACTCTGATAAGCTCTCATTCTTTCTCGGATCATCTCGATCTTCTCTGTCATCTCCTGCATAATCTAAGGTTTGAGCACGATACTCTCACCTGACTCATACCAACACAATGGAGTCCCACACCTCCTACCGTACAACGCTTCATACGGTGCCATTCTAATACTAGAATGAAAACTATTATCATAAGTAAACTCAATCAACGACAAGTGACTATCCTTGTTATAACACACAAGCCCTTAACAAATCTTCTAACGATTGGATAGTCCTCTCTGTGTGACCGTCCGCCTGTGAATGGTAAGAAGAACTCAACTTCAACTTAGTCCCAAAAACATTCTGCAAACCTTCCCAAAACTTTGACGTAAACCTCATATCTCTATTTGACACGATACTCGAAGGTATACCATGCAATCTCACAATCTCCTCGATATACATCTCTGCTAACTTCTACATAGGATGATTAATCTTCATCGATAATAAATGATCTAATTTAGTCAATCTATCCACTATCAACCAAATCGAATCATTTCCCTTAGTAGTCTTTGGCAAACCAGACACAAAATCCATGGAAATGATGTCCCATTTCCACTCCAAAATATTCAACGTCTGCATTAGACCCAAAAGCTTTTGATGCTCAATCTTCGACTTCTGACAAGTCAAACAAGCATAAACGAATTCAACAACTTCCTTTTTCATACCGAGCCACTAATAAATGCTTGATTCATAGTAATTTATCACATTAAAACATGACATTTATCTTACTTAAATGATAAGATTCTAATATAAAAACCTCAACTAATGAACAAAAGGAGTATTATGCAAGCTACCTTTGGTTTTATTATCTTTTGTGCAGGTTTTGGACCTTAAAGAAAAACAAGAAAATAGGCCTTTCACTAAGCGAAAGTTGCAGCGAACAACTCGCTTAGCGAGTTTTCAGTGAACGAAGACAAAAGGAAATTAGCTAATTTCGCCAGCAGCGAGGAGCAGCGAAGTGAGTTCTCTTAGCGAATCCGGCCTTCGCTTAGCGAAACAGGGAGATCACATAAAGATATTTTGCAAAGACTTAAAGCTGAAGAAAGCAACTTTGCTAAGCGAGCACCACTTCGCTTAGAGAACTTTGGCGATTTTCTAAAGACAAGTTAATTTGAAACTTAACAAAGAAGCAAGACTTGTCTTAGCGAAACATAGTTCACTTAGCAAACTTAGGCAACCAGAACTTCTATAAATAGGAAAAAACTCAGCTCAATTTGATTCATTCTAGTTTTTATCATCATAGTATCATATATTATCATATGTACCAATAATAGAAGTAGAAATATAGGAGGTTTTAGGTAGAACGGCTGGATACACATCAAGAGTCAGGAAATCGTCATTGATGTCGTTTCAACTCAAATCTTCCGTTGTGCTTCAAACTACCATGAGTAGCTAAATTTCTCTCTTGTTGGGATTTGTCGCAGTTCATCAAAACAATATGTATTTTCTTTAATCATGGCATTATATGAAATTTATGTTTGAATCATTATCATTGTTATCTTTTCTTTACCGTTTATTTCATGGATTGAATTGATATTGACAAATACAGTTCTAATCTCGATCCAAGATACCAACTATTAAACTCTAAATTCTAGACATAGATTTAGGTTTAATATTCACTAAAAGTATCGAATCGTAATGCTACCTTATTGTTTAATAGGTTGAGAAGTCATCGATTAAACCATAAGGTAAGAAATCTCATCAAAGTTTAGACATGAACTTTGTTTGTGTGCGATATGTGATGATAATGAAACATGCTTAAATTGTGTATAACTGATTTGTGAAGTACATATTGAATCGGCGAATGAACAAAAATTCCCAACAAGTCCTGTTATACCCCAGTTTTTGCCCCTAAGATCCCTCATCATACTTTGTACATTTCACACATAGCATTGGTCTCATGGTTATAAGATCGAAGAGCTTTGGATTAGGGTTTTCTCACTTTTTGTAGGGGGGAGCTCAATTGAAGAGGTAATGGCCATGATTAGGGTTTCTATCCCTATATTCAAGGTCATGTAATGAAGGCTCAAAGCTTGAATATATGTAATCTGAAGCTCTTCTTCTTAAACATTATTTGGAATCTTTCAAACAAGAGAGTTTTTTTGTTGTTTATGACACAAGATATCTACAAGTATCATCCAAAAGGGGTACAAGCTTAAGCACTAAGAGCTATCTCCTAACACATATTATACCCACATGAATCAGGTTTCATTTGTGATGTCATGGTTATCAGGAGAGGATATTATCCATGGCTAGTCAGGGTTCTAACGATTATTCTTCATCAGACAAGGAGGCACTTGTTACTTGGATCTCAAGTCACGTGATCATGAGATTTATGCGAGAGAGGCATTTAAATTTGGATGTGGAGTTCTCATGGATTAGGGCTTCGTCATTAGGGATTGGTTCTCTTTTTGTTATTGATAATACAAAAGGTTGAACTTCGTCTGTCCAATGGGATATTATTGGCTTTAAGAACTAAGACTCCGTCTAGTATTGACAACATCTTGGATGAAAAGAAACAATCATGTATTAATGTTCTGATTGGGTTTGTTTATGGAACAGGTTACAGTGGATCAATGGTCCTCACATGTCAGGGGTTCTAACCATTCAAGAATAGAGAAGTAATGATCATTCAAATTTGTTTACTCGGAATTCAAGAGGAAAACATTATTATTCCATTGACGTTTAAATAAAGAAATGATAGATAAGGAGCTTGATATATACAAAGTACGTCAAATATGTCACCATGTTTCAAGATCTAAATCATCATGCCTTAACAAAAGTACAAAGCCAAGGGAAATTTGAAGACTCGCCATTACATTGGCGGCGTTATCTTGAACAAAATAAATTACAAAAAAAATCTCCACTGCTATATCATGTTGCATTGCCATACATTGGATACACTCCTTAAAACCTATTATTCCCACCATGACTTCATCAATATTTCCCCACTTATGCCTTCATGTTGTTAACAACTTCATTTCTTGCTTCAGCTTGCCATTGTATTTTCCTCAAACGACCTGTTGTCCAAAAATTATATCATAATGGTATCACCAGTTGCAGCCCTGCGTCAAAATACCATCACCATGTCCGTAATAATGAGATCTGCATTGTCATGTTACACAACAAAACGAAGCGACAAAATCAGTGCAATACATAATGTCATTATCATTTCGTACGTAAGTTAAACAATGATTAGAGGTATATCTAAAGCAGGCTATTCCATCATACAATCATGTACAATTTCATCTTGCAAACATGGTTCCATTGTAAATGTATCAAGTCTCCACCATACTGACTTAAAACATTGCAAGTTCATTACCGGCACCATTTTGGCTTTCATGTTATCAAACATAACAAAAAATTCCATAGTTCTCATCCTCTAGCCATATCCTAACCGCTTTAGCTCCTAACCGGAATTTCTAACTGTCCTGGCAGAATTCAAAAAAAAAAAAACAAATGGTCCTGCATCAGTAAAATACCAGATTGGCCTTATAATCATAGAACAGAAAACCAACTTCCTGTAACTGAATTATAACCAGCAAAATAACAGATTTGTTCAATGCATAACCAACATTTTTTTTAAAACCGCATAGCAGTGAACAAAACTGGTTTTTAAAAGTTTCCTAACCAACTATTCCTAATTCCCAGCCTATAACTTGCCTAGCCATAATCTCCAACAACTTATTAACAGAATTCCAACTACCAGATAACTCCCTAACCTGTAACCAGGCCTAAACTGTAACTAACTCTCACCCTCTCAACTATCAAAAACGAGTTTTCCAACTGACCTGTAACCAATTCAAAACTTCTTAACCGTTTTCAAAACCAATTCCTATAACTGTCATAACCGTATAACAACCCCTAACGAACCCCCTAACTTTTTTCCAACACAACAACTAACTTCATATAACAAACTCCAAAACAAAAATAACGGAAGGAGGAGAGAGAAGCGCTAAAAAAAAGATTCATAACAGAATTGAGACAGAATAACAGATTGATAATAGAATTCTGTGGGGCGTATTCATTACAAGAAAATCAGGAATGTTTTACCGGAGAGGGGTTCTCTTCGAGGCTGGTTTTCTGACCTTCATCTTCATCCTCTTCTCCACAACTCTGACTTTGCTGCAAAAACCTTCAAAAAATTCTCTGCATCATCATCATTGCATTACTTTCTCTCTTCATCCCCCATTATACAATCTTTTTTGTTATGCACTTCTCAACAACTCAACGCATTAGTGAGGAGCAACAATAACGCGACTTCATCAATCTGCAACAACGATAACAACATCTCCATCAATAACGCAATAAAGAAATGGATAAGAAAACGAAAATCAAACAAGAGACGGAGAGAGACAAAACTCACGAGCGTACCTGATTTCCCTCTTACAGAGCTTTTCCTGGATTTTTCACCTTCATCACGGTCGAAGAGCCACCGATGTTCTCCGGTAGGTAAGGCTCGAAATACTTTATTGTTTCCACTTCTCTGAGTGTATAGATCTGTTTTTGTTCATTCCTGTTTCGGATTTTATCAACTTTGAAACCTTGAATCTTGATACGTAAACAAATATGTCGCGAGGCCAATGCTGATATGTTTGAGACTGAATCACATCGGCAAAGACGAATGAAGCAACTCAGAACAAAGAAGGGTGGCGAGACTGCGAAGATGACGAAGAAGAGTGAGACAGAGGAAAACGGTTGAGAATCAGTGGGGTCTTGATCAGAATCAGAGTTGGACAGTGAGGTAATCGATCTGTGATGGAGGTGCTGAGACGAAGTTTGAAGGAAGGTGGCGGTGAGTAGATGTTTTGCGAGGGTGACAAGAGAAGTAGAAGGTTGAATGATGGACGCTGTTTGCGAGTGAAGAAGAAGAGCTCACGTTGTTCGATTGGAGAAAAAGAATAGTCGAAGTCGGATCGTCACCCCCTTTTTACCCTAATCTTGTTCCCCTTTTCCAGTATTTTTTTTTCTCAATAACAAAATTGCAGAATGGACAAGATCTGTTGGGCCCATGCAATCATCAGGCCCGGGTACTCTTTTTTTTGGCATGCTGGAAGTTTGGGTAACAAAAAAGAAGGGATATAGAGATGGTGAGTGTACTGAAGCACTATCCTCCAGGCCCATCGGTGAATTTTTTTTTGAAACCTGTTTAGTTGTAACAGAAAAAGAGACCTCTTATGGATCTATTCAGATTGGGCTTAACACCAATTTGTCTGCCTACAACATCATGAATCTAGTTTAACATCCCCTGATTATTTCTATTTCCTATGCCTTTTTTAGATTTTGTTTTACTCCAGTTTAAATCCCTTTTATAATAAAAATAGTAGTAAAATACGTATGATAAAACAATAAAAAATATATAGAACTTAGGAATTCCTTTTAATTTTTTTTAGATAATGAACTACAAAATTAATTAAAAAAAATCTTTAGGCTTTTTATTTGATTTTATGAAATTAATTCCTAATTTTTTCTTTCGATTACTTGAAAATTGTGATTTGTCTTTGCTTGTTGAGCTGAGTCTTATGCCGGTTCATTATTTGATATGCGGATGTGTTTTGGATTCTGATTGTGATTTATTTTCACATCGACGAAGTTTCGACACCTATTCCAAATATTCGATCTCTGGCTGTTTGTTTGTTGATGCCAGCTCGCGCGAAGTATCTCGGATTTCTTTACTTTAGTTGCGCTTTTTTTGGACGTCATTGTTCTTTTGGTATTATACTGCTTCTAAGTTATATTTCCGTATTTATCGCTTTTCTAGATATCACGAGAAGTAAGAAATAAATAGCGTGCGCTCGAAGTCGCTGTTTAAAGACCTGTAGTAGGAATACTTCATACCTTATATGTGTTGTGCTTGTGTTTGTTTCCTTTCTTGGTGATCGATGAGTCACTCAATTTAGAAATTGAGATCACGACTTTTCTCTCAGTGCATGCTCCCTATAGGACTTTATCACTTTCCTTTATTTCTTACTGATCGATGAGTCACTCAATTTAGACATTGAGATCACGACTTCGCTCTCATTGTATGTTCCCTATAGGATAGTTTGCTAGACTTTCTTTGGCATGCTAACTTAGATAGGATCCCTCATTGTATGATAACATTAGGTTAGATATAGGTTAGTCTCCGTTGGATGTTTTCTTCCCATTTTTTACATAATTGCACTTAAAACTAAAACTTCTTTTTCTTGGCAAATGTATAAAAAATGCTAAGCATACAAAAATTATTTTCATGGTAAAAAAAATACCAACCAATCCATTTCTTTCTGCCGTTCAGCTTTTCTCTTCTAAGATAATGTTAGCTCCTTTCCACTACATGTCATAAGTATCCAAAGGTCGAGCAGCGGTGGAATGATCGAATGCAACATTGTTCATTTAAAAAATACAAACAAACAAAATATATGAGCCAAACTACTGCGCTCTGATTCCTTAAAGGGGATACGTAGGCATCTGGTCACGGGGCTCAGTCGAGCGAAAATTTGTAAACATTTCCTTCTTGTCCTCGTGTTTTCTTTGCATGCATTCTCTCTTAGTTTATAACTCTTAAGCATAGTCTGAACACACTCTTTGATTAGAATAACGAGAGTGGATCCCGTAGAGTACTATGGACGTGTGGGGTGCTAATACCTTCCCCTTGCATAATCGACTTCCTTACCCAATCTCTCGGTCGCAAGACCTTGATTTCCCCATTTTGGTTTTTCTTAGAAGATTTTCCTTTCCCTTTTATATGGGATAAATAAATACTCGGTGGCGACTTCAGTGATTTTACCGCTACAGAAAAATGGAGACTTCACTGGGGAGAACATGTCGACCAATTGTCGGTCCATCCCGTGAGTCAATCCCAGCTCCCGTTTTTATTTTCTTAGGGTGTTTATCATTATGATTTTATTGATTATTCATTTGTATATGTTTGAGCATATGTTTGCATTGCATCTTTATTGTTATTTGTTATATTGTTGTTGTGCTGGTTTCTCTGTTTCTTGATGGATGGGATGTTACTATGAGGTAAAAGGCCCAATACCCAGGCCAAGTGGAAACCACAGGAACACTAGGAATATAGTGGAACATGAACGACTAGTTTACTTAGATTTCAATATGCCGCCATGTCGTCCATGCTCAGATGAGGTGCAAATGAGGGGCTATCGTTTTCACGTAGGTGATATGGCGATAGTTTTTCAGGAGTACCCTCGATTCTGAGTTACCATTGACCTTACCATGACATAGTCTTTACTCGTGAGTGGGGAGGGAATAATCTATACAGGTACAAATGGTGACTATATATGTTCCATTGGTGACTCTGATTATACTGATGACTTTGATCCTTGATATTCTGAATTGGTCCAGACCTTTGACCGTGTTACATATAACAATGGTTTTGTTAGCAGTTCAGTAGCTATCCAGCATTGCAAAAAATTTGATCTTATGTTTATTGCACTTGCATCATGGCATATTTATTTTATAAAAGAAACGCAAAAAGCAAAAAATATATAACTGCCTAACCTGCATTTGCATTTCATTTCCAGGATTATTCTGAGGTTTGTCATTAGCATCGAAGATGGATAACAACATGGAGACAAGCTCAGAGCCTCTTAGAAACACTGCTGCTTATCAGTTTCCATGCTTTGGTGGTCGATTGTGAGAGGTGAGAGCTCTTGTGAAGGGACCAAATGAAAGAGTTTTCAGAGGACAATATGGAAATTTATTGCCGTTGGTGAACGATGATTTTGAGGAATGGGCCGTGAGAACACTTCTTCAGTTCTATGATCCATAGCTACGCTGTTTTACTTTCCGAGACTATCAATTGGCACCAACTCTCAAAGAATATGCATACATTATGTATGTCAAGGTGACCAACGGTATTCCTTTTGTTCGAGCACCAGAGACTCCGGACTATATGGCAATCGCCAAAGCTCTTTATTTGACTCATGGTGAGGTTAAAAGTAACTGGATTAACAAAAGCGGCATGAGCGGTCTCCCTATGAATTACTTGATATCAAAGGCCAAGGGTTTTGCAAAGGACATGAATTAGACCGTGTTTAATGCACTGTTGACAGCAATGATTTATGGTTTGGTCCTCTTTCCAGTATCCAAGAAGTTGGTGCATCTATCTGCATTATGTGTCTTCATGAACGGTAACCTGGTACCAACTCTACTTGCCGACACTTATTACACCATCCATTCCCGACATGGGAAGAAGGGGGAAGTCATGTGTTGCACGATCGCACTTTATAAATGGTTGATGATGCATATGCCTACAAAAGGGCCTTTTGTTCATACTACCGATTCGTCTTTATGGTCTCAGCATATCATGGGACTCACCTAGTATGATATTGTTTGGAAAAGCGTGATAGGTTTGAAAGAGATCATTATAGGGTGCGGAGAATTCCCTAATGTCCCGCTTATGGGGACAAGGGGATGCATTAATTATAACCCTATCCTGGAACACCCTCAATTAGGATTCACAATGTTAGATAGACCTGATGAGCGAGAGGTGATGGATACCATTTATTTCGGTAAAGGGGAAGATGCAGTGTTGCTTGAAAAGGTGAAGATAGAACGGGGACATATTCGCCGTAAAGGGAAACTTTCTTTCAACCAAAATGGAAGTGTAGCTTATGATACTTATACGAGCCGGATTCAGGATCGTGTGAGGGGAGTGCGGTTACCTTATAAAAGAGGAGGTTACTATATCCTCAACCTGATTTTGACCTATTAGTGGATGTTCAGGCGGATAGTTCTTTATTCCATATTGACTTGTTTCCCGTGCAACCTGTCACAAAAGGATTAGAGTTTGTCCCTGTAACGTGTTTTAAGAATGTCAAGGCCGAAAACCTCAAACTCCAGGCTAGGCAGGAATAAATGAATGTGGATATGTAATTTTCTTTGCAAGACAAGAAGAAGCTCATGAAAGAGGTTAAGTTGAAGAACCAGTTGCTAGAAAAACATGGTTTGCTTGAGCGGTCGAAAAGACCTAGGGTCGAGGGTTCTGACACCACCAGTCGACAGGTTGAAGAGCTACAGGCTAGTCATCAAGAGATAGAAAATCTTAGATTGGCTAAAAAGGAATTGGAAGCTAAGCATTGCGAGGAGGTTAAGATGTTAAAGAAAAGGTTGAGATAGAAAGATGTTCGCTTGACTCAAGTTATGAAAGAGTTGACAACAATCAAATCCCAGGTAGCAAATAAAGATAAGGTTCCAACAGAAGAGGCCGAGGTGGGAAATATAGATTCTGAGGATTGGGAACTCAAATATCATTTTTTGTTGGCGCCAGTGAAGAAGAAGGGCTTTGTGACTGGAGACCCTTTCTCTGAAGGTGGGACATATTCTCTTTCTACCTTCAGTGAAAGTTGGTAGGTCACCTTCAATTAAAGTTGGTGCTTGTTATCTTTTTTCTACCCTCAGTGAACGTTGGTAGTTCATCGTCAGTAAACGATGATGCTATGATATATTATCTTTCTACCTTCAGTGAAAGTTAGTAGGTCACCTTCAGTGAAAGTTGGTGATTTTTATCTTTGCTACACTCAGTGAATGTTGGTAGTTCATCATCAGTGAATGACAATGCTATGATATATTCCCTCTCTACCTTCAGTGAAAGTTGGTTGGTCACCATCAGTGAAAGTTGGTGATTGTTATCTTTTTTCTACCCTTAGTGAACGTTGGTAGTTCATCGTCAGTGAAAGGCGATGCTATGATATTTCTTTTCCTTCTACCTTCAGTGAAAGTTGGTAGTTCATCGTCAGTGAACATCGATGATTTATTTCTGTCTACCTTCAGTGAATGTTAATAGCTCACAGTTAGTAAACATCGGTGTTGTTATTTCTTTCCTCTTTCTACCTTCAGTGAACGTTGGTAGTTTATCCTTCAGTAGAAGTTGGTGTATCCTTTGAATTTTTATCATCCTCTATAAGTCAGGTCTTTTGATCCACCAGTGATTTATTTTCCTGTTCGGGTTTCTCTTTTGTTTCTTTATTTCCTTTGTTACATCCCCAACGGTGCTTTGCATCTCTTTGATTTTATTCATATGCATTCACGCTTATAAGCATTGCATGGCATCTTAGGGCCAAAAATAAGGTTTGTTTTATATTTAAGTATCTTCGATCGCGTCGACACGAAGATTTTCAACCTTCGTATCTCCGGATAGAAGAAACTTAAATAAGGGCAGCTGTTGTACCCCAATTTTTGTCCCTAAGATCCCTTCATCATACCATGTTGATTAAATCACAACAATATCACATTAGGACTTTTGGTTCTCCCCCCTATCTTTAGCTTTTCTCTTTGAGGAATCACCAAGAACCTTGACTTGTTTTCTTTTGTGATCATGAATATTTTGTCTTGATTTTTATTTTAATTAATAAAATGCAATGTTGGTTTGTCTTACTTGTTAATAATGTAGGTAAAGGCAATGAGGCTTAGCAAGTTGCTCCTTGGGTTCATGAGTTTATTTCCATGCCCTAGTCAATAAAGCTTGAGAAGTACAAACCTCACCATTGAAGTTTTTTTGGAAGGGATGGCATGTCAAGGTTATTTTGGTTCACTACATTTCCAAGTCATCAAGATTGATTCAAAAGTGCAAGGGATTGATTGAAGAAGTTGTCATGGTTGGACAAGGCCTTGTTCCCATTGGTCACAAGTGGATATTTATCTAAATTCTCAAGATATGGAAGTGGTTTTGGTGGCTATGAATTCTAATTTTCATCCTCAATAACTTCTATTTACAAATCAAGAGTGTTGGTACAAGAAGGTGGTTCAAAATTGCCAAGGTTCCTCAAAGCATTTTCTTGATCTAGGAGCTAGGGTTTTGAACTTCAAAGAAGTATATCTTGCTCATCTTTTGGTATTTTTGAGTGATTCCAAAGAAATCATTCTCTTCAAATGGATATTAACAAATCACTTCAAAATTTTTAATGAGTTTTCATGTGGAAGAAACTTGATGATGAAGAAAGATTACAAGTCCTCCAGATGAACCCTCATTTTCTCATGTGTGACTTCAAATGATCATAACTTGGTCAATTTTTATCACCTTGGGCCCATTTTTTTCCATGATGATGTTGAGGATGTGAACTTTATCCCTTATTTTATGTGCAAAGTGAGAAAATGGATGTAAGATCCCCTAAGGATATAAAAGATTATAGGTCATTCCATGATTTTTTGCCAACTTCAACAATTCATAACTCTCTCAATTTTTGGATATTTTGAATGGTTCAAGTTTCAAAGTGTCATTTAAGAGTTATATTTCATGCCATATTCTTTGGTCAAGAGAAAATTCCAAGTGGAAGACCATGTTTGGATGCAAAACATTATAGGTCACTTTTGAAGAAAAATTTGAAATATTTCTAAGTGTGGAAAGTCAACCATTTTTCTCCAACTTTGACTCAACGCAAATTTCAGCTCAAGCATCCATTTGATTTCATTCTTTTTCCATTTCAAAGCTTGTAACATCATCTTTCTAAAGCATCTAGAATCATGCCCTAAGACCCTTTGAGCTGAGAATGCCATTGATTTGAACTTGGTAACTTGAAACTAAAGTTTCTTCAAAGGTCAGAATTTGAAATCATTGATTTAGCTTCTAAACACTTTGTTTCTGCGTGTTTTTTCCTCTAAACATGTTTAGTGAACTTCCAGAAGTGATTAGCACAACAAAACATGCGTTTTGGATGAGTTTTGATCAAATTAGAAGTCACACTTTTCTTGTTTGCAACTTCACACGATTTCCCTCCAAACTTTATCATTTCACACGCTTGGACATTCCATTTGATTCCTTATAAATAAAGGGTTATCCCTCATTCATTTTCTCAAGCTTGGATAGCCAGAATCACCCTACCAAACTTGTTCCATAACTCAAATTTCTGCAACTTCAAAATATGTTTTCAAGCCTTTTTCAATCCAATTTTTCTATCAATTTACCTTCCTCAATCTTTCCTGAAGCTAACCATATAATTACCTTCAAGAATCGCGCCCTATTTTGCTCCATAGAAGTATAGTTTTAGAGCTCTGAAACTCAACTTCAATAGATAGATTTCTCCATCAATTCTTCAAAACTTTGATATCATTGTGATGCTCTCATTGCCCTGGTTCTAGTCGCAATACTTACTTTTATCTGGAAACATGTTTTGACCATGAAATTTCAAATCCCTTTTCAAAACTTTCCTTCCAAATTGCTTAAGCTACAGTTTATATAAATTTGTCGCGAAGGTGTGATTGTCTTCGTCTTGAAGAAACAAAGTGAATGACATAGGTCTGAGCTTCTGATTTTACAGTTTAAGAGACCTGCAATTCACATTGGCTAGAGGTTGAAGATGACCAACATGTCATCTTCCAAACAATGAAGGCGCGCCATCCGTTTTTTTTTTTGAAAATCTGATTTAATTAATGATTCTATGCTTTATTCACTAATGACCATGATATGCACAACGCGCCAGATCCCTTGGATTTGATTAATAACATGTTTTGACTCTCATCCAATGGTCCACATATTTTTTACTTTATTTTTCTTTTCTGATTTTTATATTTAATTGTTTTAAATTTCAAAAAAATCATAGAAAATTAATTTTTTGTCCAAAAAATCTGAAAAAATTATGAAAAATATTTTGGAATTTTCTCTTTCTGATTTTTATTTTTCACAATTTTATTTTGTATTTTGATATTTTTTATAAATTTTCACTTTATTTGATTTGTTTTAAATGTTTGAAAATACTTTTATGCATTTTTTAATTCTGAAAAAATTATGGAATGATCCAAAGATATTATGACAAATATTGGTGACCTCATTCATTTTTTATTTCTGACTTTGGTATTTTTTATCATTTTTGGTTCATTTGACTCATTTCTTTTAATTTTAAAAATAGTTTCTGACTTCAAAAAATTACCAAAATTTTTATAAAGTTATTTTAGTTCATTTCTGATTTTTCTATGGTATTACTTTGTATTTCTTGATTAATTTGAACATAGTTGATATTTTTCTCTTTTATTTCTATTTTAAAAACATTTTAAAACGTTTTTTAATGTATATACTAAATGCAATATTATTTTGTGATTATTTTCTGGCTGATCTTGGGTTGAACTTTTTATTATGAACTTTGTTAACATCATTGGATCCATGGTGTTGAGTCTAACTCTATAAAAATTGAGAATGATTTTAATAATAGTTTAATTAAAATTTAATTCAAATGTGGTTTGTATGTTCTTTCCCACCCCTCTTCATCTTATCCCTTTCTCATTACACTAAGTGTTATTGGAGCATGATCTCTATATCATGTCTCAAAATAAATGGTGCATAGATTGCTATTGACCGGCCTCAAAATAGGTGCGACTTCTAAATAAGTCCACTTACGATTGCTTAACATAGCGCTAAATTTTGTCCCGATTCGAATAAATGATCATTCGTGGCCCAAACCTATGTTTGCAAGCCCAAGTATGTTAACTTGATCTCTTTGATCCAATAAATTTAAGATTCATTGTGTGGAGGCTTTGGTTCTACCAATCCTCTAATAGATCTATAACACTTTTGGTCAACGCGGATCACTTAAACATCATTGATCATTAAATGGTACTTTTGAGGATCCCAAATAGATGATATACTTGACAAAAAGTAAATGTAACTTGTTGTGTGGAGGCTTTGGTTCTACCAATCCTCTAATGAGTTCCAAATGCAAGTTTCAAGATGGTCATCCAACTAACCACTAATCATTAAATTGTTTCTACTTTATGCTTTTATTTTTTATGCTTTGTGTACCATTTACTTTAAGCATTACATTTCATGCCATTTTTATTTTCCTCACTTGAGCATTTACTTTCTTGTCATTTTTTTATTTTGCTCACTTGAGCTTTTCTTTTCTCTTCTAAGATACCTAATAATCAACACAAACCATAAAAAACCCTTTAATGATACTTGAACTACTTGGTTACTATCCTTGGCATTATGGAGCATTGGGCTTCTTGGACTTAGGATTAGAATCCTTGGCCTATCTTGGAGACCTTGTGACCTTGATGGATATTTTGTCTGGAGTTCTTGAGGTTTATCTCAAGACATTGGGTTGTTTGTTTATTTTGTATGCAGGTTATTGTGATTACATCCTTTATTTGTAATCTGGAATTCACCCGTATACAGTCGTTACTCTGCCCTATTTTTGTGAAGACTTAATACACTTAAAGTTTGGTTCTCACAAGAGGTCTAGTATCTTTGCTTGCTTGGTTTCAATCCAAAGAATGTGAATTCTATCTTGGCTCATAATGTCAAGTATTGGCTTCTTGTTGGTTAGATGGTTCTTATCCCTAGCTTTTACATTATGCTTTAGGATAGTCTCTTCTTTTCCTCCCATCTTCTTTAATTTCAAAAATCTTCTCTCTCCTTTTGAAAATTCTTCTTGTTTCTTTTGAACTTGAACCACTTTTATAATAAACTTGGACTTAGGTCCATGCATTTTCAAAACCTTTTCATAAATAAACTTCAATCAACTTAATGATACCTTGACATTTTTGTGAGAAGACTAAAAGTCAATCAATCTCATTTCAAGCCATTTTGCCACTTCGGCTTTTGAAATCTTTTTCAAAAGATTAGACTCTTGTCAATCCTTGTAGTGATGCAAACAACTATACTTCTATAATATGTAGTGATGAAAGATATTTTCCACTTGGGTGTTGAGTGAGATATTGTTGATTTTAAAATCCAAGCCATATCCTCCACTTTGAGATGATGCAAATTCTCCTTTCTCATGATTGTGGGTAGTAAGTATGTTTTTCCACACGGACAATGACGATGATGTATTATCTCATAAAGTTAACCAACACACTTGTGTTTTAAAGTTTTCAAAGGTGAACTATGTGTACCCTGATCCACTATTGCATGAAAGGTGGTATGTAGGCACTAAATTCGCAACCACAGAGGGTGCAAAAATCATACAAAAATATATTTCTTTTCTCACCTCCACCATCTATTTTACATACAATATTTTATAGCCAAAATATACAGATTTTTACAAAGAGGTTCTTGCGGAGTACCGTAGATGTTTAGGGTGCTAATACCTTCCCTTTGCATAACCAACCCCCTTACCTTGAATCTTTCCTCCTATTTTTGGGTTACTCGCTCTTTTCCCATTCCTTTGGAAATAATAAAGTGCAGTGGCGATTTTTATTTTGATCTATATAAGTCTAGTCAATCCAATGACTTAGTCTTAAACATTTCTACCGCTACAGTAAGGAATAGACCTAGTAAATATGCACATAAGCAAGACATCACACATCATCATATCGTCATGGTATACTCACACCTTCACCACCTCATCAATACACGAACACATATCATCATACACAATGTATCATCAAGCATCACAAATAAATCATTATGAAGTGTCACATAGAATGTAATGAAACATCATAGACTCATGCATGTGGTACCAAAACTTCACTGATGACTCTGTCATTGTTATCTCCAAAGATCCCCACCATAGGATCGATTCCTGCTTAGAACCAGAGCACTTCACTGTTGTACCCAATCCACACTATGGGATTGTTGCCTTCACTGGACAATTATCCTATTGTCTTCATTGAACCAAAGTCCTAAATTCACTGGACCAAATTCCTAACTTAATTGGACTGAAGTCCTAGAATATTCCATGAATGCAATGATGCACAACAACATATTTAATACGACCACAACTAGTCAAAACGCATCACTATTCACGATTCAAAATCATCATAAGATCATAGTAATTAACACAACATCATAACATCATCATAGTAATCAACACAACACCATATCATCACCATAGTAATCAATACAACATCATAACATCATCATCATAACCAAAGCATCATCATAAACAAAACATCATTGTGATTCAACGCGGGGAACCTAATTCTATTCTAACTTAGGTCTCAAAGATATATTCCTTAAGTCTCATTTTTTCCACATAATTAAATTTCATTGTGTTAGTTATCCAACGCTCTGAACAACACCTCAATCTGAGCTCTAGAACTAAAGTTACGACCATTTTAAGATTGCCCGACACAGCCAACCAAATCTACCATCCGTCGCCTGGCGACACCCCCCGTCTCCTAGCGACACACCCTTCGCGCCCGCTTCGCTCGATGACGCTAGAAGCGACACACTCCATAAGCGTCATCCATTTTCCACATTTCCATCGCCTCTTCCTCGCCTGGCGATGACCAAAAATGCATGTGTCTTCTGACGACACTACCGGGATTCCTATGCTCTTCTTGCCTCTTTGTGTCCTAGCTCTATTTTCTCCATATCTATCAACAAACTATAATTCTATACTCATTATACATCAATTATAAGTCATTATCCATCACCAATTCATCAATTTCTCATCAAACAATACCAAATCACTATTTACCAAAACATAAGGCAATCTACCGGTCATCTAAACCTTAAATCAAATATAATAACGATGATAAAACTCTCATTACCTTAAGATTATTGCTAGAGATCAAATCCTCTTCGTGCTCTACCGGGATTCATATGCACTTCTTTCCTCTTTGTGACCTAGCTCTATTTTCTCCATATCTATCAACAACCTATAATTCTATACTCATTATACATCAATTATAAGTCATTATCCATCACCAATTCATCAATTTCTCATCAAACAATACCAAATCACCATCTACCAAAACCTAAGGCAATCTACCAATCATCTAAACCTTAAATAAAATATAATAACAATGGTAAAACTCCCCTTACCTTAATATTATTGCTAGAGATCAAATCTTCTTCGTGCTCTACCGGGACTCCTATGCTCTTCTTGCCTCTTTGTGCCCTAGCTCTATTTTTTCCCTAGCGTTCTTCCAAATTCTATCGTACAAAATGAGCATGTAAAATATCAAACCTTCTCCTTATACCAAACTTTCCATCTTAGACCCCCTAATAATGAACTTCCCATCACGCCCTCACTTATATTTCACTAATGACCACAATGCCCTTAATTTCTCTATATCACTTATTATTCTATTTATTTAAATCCAAATAATTCTAAATAACCACTATTAAATCTAAATAATTCTAAAATAATTATTTAAATTCTAAACCCTCTTATTATCCCATCTTACACCACACAATTCATCATCTTAAACATCTTATTCATCAAGTCATCCCTATTGCATCATAGATGCATCACGAATACACATCATATACCGTCACTGGGACTAACAAAAAGCACCAAAACATCATATATACCAAATACTTTATAGAGACTCATATATTTAATCTAAATTAAATAAATAAATAATTAATCTAGAATTTGGGGTGTTACATTATGATACATGCTGCTAAAAGAAGTAAGTGAATAATAGGAGGAAATACGATGCTATAAAATGTTCATGTTGTGTCTTTAGACAACGTCTCTTTCAATTTTGAGGAGAGTGTTCTAAAGTGGAAGTATGTATTCCATAAACGCATATACCCTGAGAGAGAGTTATCTGAAGAAGCCAAAAGGTGTTCTTAAATCATGGAGATGCTAAATAACACATAAGTCTCGAAGACTGTGGTTAATATTGGTCCTTTTTATCCAAAAATGGTAAAATATTTCACTATAAACCTCCCCAAAGGTTTCAATGACGCAGAAAGTAATGATTACAAAAAAACTCCATGTTCGTGAACATTACTTTGGTTTTTCTCACGCCATCATCAATGAATACCGAGGAAGAGGAAAAATAATAATTATTGATTATGTTCTTTCGATGAAGATAATTGCTCAAGAGATAACTGGAAACATCCATGATGATTGGCCATCCAAAGGTTTGTTGAGTGCCTCTAACTTAAGCGTCAAATATGTCATTGTGTACAAGATCAGTGTTTCCAGCTAGGCACCCTCCAATTATGGTTCAGGTATTAAACCTAGCCTTACTAGTCTGGTTTATCAAATAGGTACTAGGGTTGCATTTGACTTTAGAGACTATGTGTTTGAGCAAGTGGTAAAACATGTTAAGTTATATGCTATCAAGCATCCAATTGGTTTTCCTTCCTTGATCTCAGGTATTTTGATTAATAAAAAACATGACGTTGCATATGATGAAGATGAAATTGGTGTTCCTCCTAGTTTGTTTAATTGTAGTTACAAGTTATTTTCTTGAGACACATGTCGCAGATGTTGTTCTTCTCAGCATTCCCAATTTTGATGAGTCCGATCTGGCTATTGTTAGTGAAAATGTTCTTAAAGTACCACCCATATTTGGGCTTGTTATAATCCATCCTTTTAACATTCTTATTTAAGAATATAATTCGATACAAAAATTAATTGCTACTTCTACCACCATAAAATGTGTGGTTGAAGGGCTTATTTAAATGTTGAATCTAAAGGCTACTAATGCATTTCCTTCTTAGGCTGCAATGCAAGAGATTTGGAAATATGTTTGGACATTAGGTGTAGAGGAAGACTTGGAAAGTAGTGATTGTGAATGAGAGGTTAAGTACGAGACTAATTCCAGTGGTGACATTTATGACTCCTCCCAACGATTTGTTATTTGTTTGTGAAGAATGTTAATTTTTTTCTTTTGATTATTTGTTCCTATAATTCGAATGATGTAATCCATATGTATGGTTGGATAGCCTGATCTATTCTATTTCACATGTTGGGTTGGATTTCATGTTCTCTGATATTTCTTATTGCCCCTTGGTGGGCCGAATTTTCAGTTCCATGTTTTGTAGACTCTTAAGGGCTTGGCAAGTCTCCTCCTTTTGTCACTTTAAGAAAAATAGGAGGACTAATCACATTCCTTTTCTCATGCTATGCAAAGTGTTTATGTTCATATCAATTGCGATCTCTATCTACATGTCTTCATGTTCTTTGTTTGCTTCGTTGTAATCTGATGTAAGCTGCCAAACATGCTATGTGTGTCATATGTACATGTTCTTTGAAGACGAGATATAATCTAAAAGATTATTTGTAAGGATGTGCATAACATCTTACATGTTGTGAATTTGTGTAAAAATTGGCCAAAGGGAGAGTTTGTTATTACATGTTATTGGCAAAATTTTGTAGGCAACATGTTAAGCAATATGTTCTGACAAGATGCAAAACATTATGTCTCGATGTGCTTCCTGGCACATTTTTTGTAAGAAATATGTGAAGTAAGATGTTCTAACATTATACGAGACATCATGTCTTGAGTTGCTTACTTAGCGCGTAAATTTCAGTAGAATGTATCTCATACTTTCAGGATTTGTTTCATTTTTTATTCAATGAAAGATCTGATTTTAAAGTGCGTACTTGTTTATAAAATATTTATTTTGAATCTATTTTAGCAAGATTGGAATCTTTATTCATATCATATTCGAATTTAATTATATTTTTTACAATCGAGATTCGAAATCAGCTTTATGAAGATTGATATTTTGTACTATTTTTTGAATCTAACCGCATACACACCAAAATCTTGTTGGGTTTTTCTATGCTGGACAATTATTGCTATTTAAGGAGGTTTTCCGCATATGTGAAGAATCAGACGTTGCATTGTAAAGCTTGGTGTTTTTAATTACTATTGAGTCTTTGTATTTAAGGTTTTAATACTCTATTCCGAGATTATCTTTCTAAGTTATGAGAATAAAGTATTTGTGTTGTAATTGTGTTTCATTATTCATTTACTTTTGTTATTGTACAAATACTTAAAAGAGTGTTTGAGTGAAAGTGAGATGAGTCTCAAATTCAAAGGGAATCTAGATCGAAGTTTACGGGTAGTATTAAGAAAATGACACTGAACTGAAAGAATTCAGATAAAACTACCGTGTACTATTAATTACTAAAAATATTTTTTTTTCCATTAAATTAATACCCCTAAACATAGGTGATATTACACAAAATTAAATTAACAATTTTTTGTATTATTTATTTTACGCATTTATTTACCTTGTTACTGAACCTTATTGTCATTCATATTGTTCTAACCTTATATATCATCTCGGTAGAACAAAATTTCAATAATGTTTTTAAAATGTTTACACTTAATTATTTTAATTGAAATCTTAAATAACAAAATTACATTAATAGCTTGTGAATTATGACCGCCAAAGATTAATTTTATCATCTCATAAATCGAACTTGGATATTGAACTCTTACCCTATAAAAATAAACAAAGAAGAAAACAGTATAGGTACTAAGAATAAAACTTAAAACACAAAGATGAAAGCATTTTAATTCATGGATACATTTGAATAACAATTGCCACTAATTAAACCTAGCTACCTTATTTCCAAGGGCATAGATTTTAAATTTAAACTTTATTATCTTCCTTATATTATGTGGTTAGAAATAAATCATATAGAGCTTTCATAATTGTGGGAATAACCTTTTTAGCACAAAGTTTAATTATATGTTTTTTAAACACATGATGCTTGACTTTCTTTGCAACAATCCTAGTATCATTTAAGATTACATGGTGTTGGATATGGTCAATATCTTCTTGTACATAGAAATCAATACTACTCCATAATTCTACTTGAAAATTAACTTTTGTTGAAAGTGACAACTACAGACCACATTAACATAGTTGTCGTTATCATCATAAACCATTCAATTATTAATGATCCAAGATTGGACTACAACATTTGGCATATATAATTATGAGATTTTTTGTTTAGAATTCACTTTTTTTTTTTAAGTTTGAGATTTAGATAAATGAACTAATCACATATGCATGTTATATTTTTGATTGTATGACATTTAAATTCAATAAATGAGAGTTTTAAAATTTTAAGCTTTCGTACTACTTTTTATTAAAGAAATCAATATTATTGTTTCAATACAAAATTATATGTTGAAGAAAAAGGAGCATAATTAAGGATTGTAAACATCTTTGGATTCCTTGTTTCATACCAAATCTTCAGGTAAACTAAAATTAAAGTAAAAATAATAAAAAAAATAATCTTCTTACAGATGATTATTAGTGTAAATTAATCTTTGTGTTGCTTAACTTGTAGCTAAAAGATAATTCATTCAGATAGTGGGCACTGAGGTTACTTATTCGTCATATTTACATTTGGATTTTCATATGTATATCAAACTACTACTTAGGGTGTTCCATTTTCAAGCCCAACAATATTGACTATTAATCATGGCTTTGGAGGATATCAAACTACTACTCATAGCTTTGGAGGATATGGAGTCATCCTTAAATTATGTGTTTGTTAAAAGCTTAAGCACAAGATCTATTTAGAAGATTTTGGCTCCCAACCATGTCAAAGAGAAAAAGGAAAAGCAATAAATTAAAAGAGAAAAATATGAAAATGATAAAATGACATTTCAATCTATGTAAGATAAGTGTTCAAAAAATCTATGTAAGATAATGTTCTCTGCCAAATTGTTACTCGGTTACCATCATATTTTTTTCTCTTGCAATGTCGCTTATTCTATTTGGTACAATGTCTTAAAATAGTAAAAAAAATTGGGTCAACGTCTAGAGTTAGATGTGTTTTATTTTTGATATGGCATTCATTAATGTAGATTATTTTAAAATTTTAAAATTAGTAGATCCGTGCGTTTGCACGAGTTTTATTATTTATAATTTTAAATAAAATTTATAATTATAATGATAGAATATATAAATAATAAAATGTAAAATAGTAATAAATTATGATTTAAATGATATATTTATGGATAATATTAACGTCAACAACGGATATGTAAGAATGAAATTTGTAATTTACCTCAACAAAAGGGGATACTTTTTAGTACGTAATAGAGAAACTATTCCTTAAAAAAATATTTTTTTTTTCATATCTTAGATAATTTGATAAGTCTTGGTCATTGTTGATACATAATTTTTATTATAAAATCACTAATAACGGTAAATATTTAAGAATAAATTTATAAGAAATTACCAACACGATAAATTAAATATGACTAATAATTATTAATATTTATAAATATCACGAAAAATTAAATATTTATAAATATTTTGTTATTTAAAATAAAAAAGTATTATAATAATAGTGATCCGTGAAAATAACGAGTTTCAGTAATAAAAATATAAACATTGTCATATACGTCAACTCAACTTTAGTACTTAAAGATTTGCTACAAAATTTAAAACTTAAAACTTTAGCATCTTTAATTGAGTTAAAGGATAAAAGATATATTATAGTGACAGTAACTCGTAAAAATAGTTCATTTATCAATAAAATTTAATTTTACAGGAGCTGGCAAACAAATTTTATTTATTTATTTAAGTTATTTTTTCAAATTTCTATTTTTTTTAAAGTAGATATAAGTTGTGAAATTATTATTATTATTATTATTATTATTATTATTATTATTATTATTATTATTATTATTATTATTATTATTATTATTATTATTATTATTATTAGTTTAATAAATTATTTTAATAGCAAATAAGGTTTTAAAAGTATATATAAGGTATAAACTTATTATATTTAATAATTATATTTTCCAAAGTTGAAAAATGAGTTTCCCTTGCACTACTTGTTCAACAACTTGGTCAAACAATGTCAAGCAAATAAGAAAGAGCAAATATACTAAGCAAGACCAACTTTATTCCATATAGATTTTCCCAATTAATTCTAAACAAATATACTAAGCAACTCCAAATTACCAAATCACGTGATAATACACCACCAACCATACACACAAACATAAATACAATTTTAATAGAGTTGATTCAAATTTTATGCTATAATTGCTATACTTTCCAATATAGCTGCTGCTTTGTAGGAATGCAATTTAGTATATGTGTGTAAGCCTTAGAAACTGCATCTCTTATCAAAAGCATATATCAATTCAAATATAATACTACACACTACACAATAGATGGTAAGTAGCTAGGCCATTATTATGACTGCTAATTGATTTTCTTTTACTCAAGGTAGTACTATAATAAATTATGAGGAGATTTCGTACTCCCTCTGTTTTATTTTAAGTATTTTTCTTTACATTTTTAAAAGTAATGATTAATTAAATTTAATATTAATAAAATGTTATTATTTATTAAAATATTTTTATTAATTATAGTTAATAAACTAGTTACATCTACCTGTGAATGAAAGTCTTTAATTGTTATTTACTTTTTGGATTACCTTGCGTGCAACACTTGTTTTTGAAGTTGCTGCTAAAAAAGTCTAAGAAAAATTGTGAGAAAGGCTATGTATCTCCTCAATATAGAAGTCACTCAACTTCAATCTACTCAACTCCAACCTATTAATGAAAATGATCAAATAAATAAAGATGGTGTCGATATAAAAAAAACTTTAGTAATGAATTCTGAATTGTACTATTTTTCTTGTTGATTTGATTGTAATTTAAATAGTTTTATCTTTTTAAATTGAGTGGACAAATGAATATTAGTAATTTGGTTATTTGAGTTATTTTTAATAATGTGACTATGTAAATATTTGTTAATAACTTTGTAGCAGTTTTTAGTAATTTTTTGTTCTATTAATTTTGAATTTGTCTTATTTAAATTCAAAATTTTTTAAATTAAATTTTTTTTTTATATAAATGGTTTTGAAAATAAAAAATTATAAATCAAGAAAGAAATTTCCTGCGGATTTACCTTCCGACTCAAATTTGTTTTGGATTTACCTGCGAACTATTTTCTGTGAATTCTTTTATGGAGATTTGCTTGTGAAATTTCCTATGAATTTTCTGACAGAAACTATTACCCACGAAGATTTTAGGTAGAGATCATAAACAACAGGAAAAACTGCAGGAAACATGTTTCCTACGAAATTTTAGCTTAAATCTACGTAAAATCCAAATATTTCTAATATTTTCTTCTATTTTAACCCCTTAGTATTGTTTTGCATCTTAATTTATCCTTTACGAGTTGTTAAATTAATAACTAAATTAAGATAGTCTACTACTAATGCTAGGTACCCTTGAGACTTGGACTATAACATACAAAAACGAATTAATGAAAAAAAAAATGATTAGAAATCAGTGGCAAAAAATATTGCAGTTCTAAAACAAATAATGGGATTCCAAAGATGATGTTGAGTTGGTGAGGTGCAAGGAAACGTACTTATTTTAAGCTGGTGGTAGGACAAGAAACATCTTTCAACAAAACCGATTTCCCTAACAAAGTAATGAGACATATGGAGTTGGTCCAAACAGAACCCTTAAGAAAAATACACAAATTATTATTGTTAAGATATGGAATCTTCAAAGGATGTTATTGGTTTTATATTGTTGTAAATTGATAAAAATGTTGACCTCATGGTTTGGTATCAATTATTATTATTTCATTCAAGTTAGACAATTTTTTTTTTAATTTATTTGATTGGTTGACAAAATTTTGAATTGTTATTAGCTTATATTAAATAATGTAATCTATTGTTAAATAAAAATTAGGGCCAACTAAATTGTGACTAAAGCTAGGCCTTTTAAAAAAATTTAGTCTAAATGAGAGGCTCTAATTTAATAAAGAAAAAGTGTATATCTTAAGCTCTCTTCAAAGTATTTAGGTATTGACTAGAGTGATCTATTATTGGTTAGGATTTTTTATAGATAAAAGGTATATGGTTTAAATCTTGTTACTATCAGTTTTTTTTCATTTTGATTTTATTTATACGATTTATTTTAACTAAAAATTGCATTAAAAAACAATTTATATATATATATATATATATATATATATATATATATATATATATATATATATATATATATATATATATATATATATATATATATATATATATATATATATATATATATATATATATATATATATATATATATATATACACTTGTATTTAAATCATCTTTGTAATTATTATAAATTTCTACAAAATCAATAAAACTAGATTTATATAAATCTTATTAATTATCTTTACATATATAAGTTTACAATAAAAATCAAATATAATTTTATAATAAAACATTAAAAAATTATATAAATTTTTGTTTTAGGCCTTTAAACTACTTGACTATTGGTTGATCCATTTAGGCGACGACATCCTGAAATTGAAAAGACGAGTCGTCCCGTAACATCCTAATTATTTATTGAATTATTTATGTTGTGTATTTATATGTGTTGATGAGCATTTTGTTATGATGTGATGTCTTATTGTGGGGTAGTTACTTTAAAAATTATTGATGTTAAGGTATTGGGGGTGTATGACTAATAACATAGACACTTGGGGGTGGAAGGAGACTATTACTACTATTATTATTTGAATTAGAATATTAGAATAATATGGTCATAGTAATAATTAAATAATTTTTTAAGTTATTATTAAGTAGAAGGGCATAAGTGAATAAGATATTAAGGGTCCAAGGGTTAAAGTAGTAAAACAAGAAAAAGGAAAGAGTTCTGTAAAATGGCAGATCGTAGAACGAGAAAGAGGAAAAGAGAATAATAGTGCACCAAGAGGCTAGGGCAAGAAAATCCATTGTTGAGGCTTAGGAACTGTCAATCCAAGATAAGAGTGGGGTTTCAACTCTCTAAGGGTATTATGTATGATGGGTATGTTAGGGATTTTGAATTGTCATGATTATTGTGTGTTCTCATTCATGAAATTATTTTTGTGTGAATTGAACCCATGTGATAGTATGATGACTTGGTGATGAAAATTAATGAAATATGTAATATTATTTTGCCATGATGTGATATGTATAATGCCTATCATGATGTGTTGTTGTTGTATTGTGAAAATATGTAGAATTTGGTGAATTTTGGGACTGTATTGTGTTAAAATCGTATGAGAATTAGAATTGGCCTGGTCTAAAAATCGCAACAGGAAGTTGTTATTTCACACGTGTCGTCGGGCGAAACGAGCGTCGTCGAGCGAAGCGGTTCCGTCCAAATGTCGTGAGACGAGACTCTGGGCGAGTGGACTAGGGAAAATGCATGCTCCTGAAAAATAAGCGAAGCGCCTCTGCTTTGTTAGGCGAGCGAGGGGAGAGGCCGATCGCTCTTGCTTCGTCGGGCGAGCCTCGGGCGAAGGCCCTGCTTCGTCGGGTGAGCTTTAGGCAACAAAACTATTTTGAAAACTTTAAAGGGTCGTAACTTGAGTTTCCGGACTCCGCTTGATGTGCCATTCGAAGCATTGGGAAGCTAATGTGATGAACTATATTTTGATGGAATCAATTAAATAAAATGATGTTTGTTCAGTACTTATAGCATGATAAGTTGGATATTGTGTGATGAATTTATTATGAAATATGTATTATGATAACTTGGTGTTGTTATAATGATGATATATGATATTGTTGAGCTGTATGAATTGTATGTTGCATGTATGAAAAATTGGTTGTCGTAATGGCATGTCACACTGATGGATATAAATAGCAATGTGAGTTGCTTTGTTGCATGGTTGTGTCGCATGCATTACATATTGTGGACTTTAGTCCCGTTTGTGGGCCCCGATCCTAAATGGCGTGGATCATAAGCTATGTGAAATGAATTGTTCATGATGTTGGTTGGCTATAATCCTAGATGACGTGGATCGGGAGCAAGGTGAACCAAATTGTTCATGACATTGGTGGCTCTAGTCCTATATGGCGTGGACTCGAAAGCGATATTGGTACCGTATGTATTGAGTCTGTGAGTCGGTCTCATTGCATTATCATTAACTTGATGTTTGAATTGTGTGATTGGTGTATGTAATAAATGAAAACTCAATGTTATATGTCAATGATTATTCATGATTGTGTAGTTAATATGTAATAATATTATTGTCGTTATGTGAATGTGTGAGATATGGAATGTGTGGCTATGCGTGATTTAATTGATGTATACTTATTATTATATATATTCTCTTATATTGTTGTGATATCTCACCCTTCTGTTGGAATGATGCTTTATATGACATCATACAAATAGTCAGGAGTAGTCTGAGGCTGCAAGGATCAGAAGAGGTTGCTCTTCATTTTATTTTTGAGTTGGTGTCGTTGCTCTGATACGTAACACCGGGGAAATGAACGTTTATTTGTCTTGTTTGACTTATAAGATTTGTTTGGAATCCTATGAACTCCTTAGTTTTTGAATAAATGTCGGTTTATACTAGATGAGAATTATTTGATATGAAATGTGATTTTTTTTCTGCTACTTAATAAAAGTAAATTTGAAGGCCATGATTGGTTATTTGGTTCATCCATAATTGTGTTATGTACCTATGTATATGTTTAAATCAAGGTTATTATGTTTTTAAGTGTAGCATCCTAATTGTTTGTTAATTGGTTTATTTTAAAGAAAAAATTACTCTGATTTTATATTATTATTCTTCAGGGAAATTAGAGTGTTACATTAGTGGTATCAGAGCAGGTCGATCCGTATGGCCAGGTTGTTGAGTCTGTAGTATGGTGTAACAGTTGAATATTGTTGATGTGTTTCTTCTAACCATTGTTTGTTGTAATGGTGTGAAACAGAGAAATGGCTGGGGGGAAAACGATGATGTGATTGTTGCTGCTTTGCAGGCTGTTGCTCAGGTTGTGTAGTATCATCCTAATGCTGGTGGAAATGATGGATCCTGTGATCGGTGGATCTGGAACTGACTGTTTAACGCTGGTTCGCGAAATGTCGCGGAAGCAAGAGTCGCCACCGTCTTTTATTTTCTCCAAATGGAAAGGACAAAAGCACAGAAAAATTCCTTAAAGAGATTGCTCTCGGTTCGGGAGGTAGGTTATAGAAAGGGAAGGTGTTAGCACCCTTTCTATCCATGGTTATCCATGGGCTCTTAGATACTTGCTCAATGTGTTTTCAAAAATGTTTTGTTTGCTTTTCAAGTGTGGGTTTTAAAAGTTTCTTTGAAAAATTTCAGTTCGACTCGTACGTCAGAGTGTTTGAAAAATTTGCTTTGAAAGCTTTTGAAAAGTGTCGGTGAAAAGATTTTTGTTTGTTTTTGAAGTTAGAGCAAGTATCCTTGAGAACCTACCTACCCTAAGGAATTCGTCTGTGTAAATGTCCTTTAAAGTAGTGCCATCCCACCATTGAGAGGTAGGTAGCACCACCGTTGGAGGTGTTCGGGTCAATTCGAGGTTTAGGGACGTGGTGATCACCGGAGCAATGGGAAGACACCTTAGAAGCTACCCTCATGCCAGGTTCCCGGATCATGAGGACTTACTAAGACGTCCTCTACTCGACGATCACCTTTCGAAAGGCAACAGTGAGGCGTACCCTAGGGGTGGTGTGTGCGAATTGTGTGTCATGTTTCAGTTATTTGTCTTGTCATGTTTGTTGTGTTCTACGCTTGATTTTAATTATGACATTCATTCTTGCATGCATATTTAACAGTTATAAAGTTTGCGAAAAATAAATCTAAGGCTATTACAAAGGCGCGGGTCCACATCGCCAAAATTAAACCGGACCCGATTTAGCGGAAAATAAATAAAGCGATAAATAACAGTGCGAAAAATTTAAATTACAATGCCTTGGGAGAGGTACAAAATTATAATAAATGACATAAAATAAATGCGCAAATTAAATAATTAAAAAACAATGCAAAAAAATTAAAGTTAGTGAATTAATTAGAATTACAGATTAAATGTTTTCTTTTGGTATTTTATGTTTTTTAGATTTAAGGAGAAAAAGAAAAATTAATTAAAATTAAAATGAGATGCTAAACCCTAGTTCTAATGTTTTTTAAGTTTATTGCAAAAATATTGAAATTTGACCTAATTTAAATCTAATTTATTTATGTACAAATTTAATTTATGAAAATAAATAAAATACATATTATTATTAAAAAGGGAAATTAAAATGAATAAAAATTAAACCTAATTCTAGTTTTGGATTTTTGGTTATTAAAAGGAATTAAAGTTAAAAACCTAATTAAACTAAATAATTTACATACAATTTATTTATGGAAATAATAAAATAAAAATTAGTTTATACAAAAAATAATTGAAATAGATAAATATTATATTTTTTTGCCTTTTCTGATTTTATGATATTTTAATATTTTGTAAAAAAAAGATAATTAACTAAATTAAAAAATAAAATAACAATCAAAAATAAAATAATAAAAAAAGAAAGGAAGCAAACCAGGGGGGGTAACCCTAATTTGTGAGGTTCAGGCCCAGTAATCTGGCCCATTAAGCTGGAAATTTGTTGGACTTTTTGGAATCCTGTATGATGCTTTGACTGGGGTTCAGCGTATTCATCCATCTTATGCCTTTGGGTTGATTCCCAGGAGGACGTGTCATGCTGGGATTGTGGTGGTACATAGTGAACCATAGCATGGAGCCTGCACCTGAATACATAATAAAAAACAATATTAAGATAACGTAGACCTGGGGTTCGAACCCAGGTCAAGAGCTTTGCCAGTCTTCATGCTTGCCACCTGATCCATTTGCACGTTGTTAATATAAAATAAACAAACAAATATAATATAGGAAAACAACTGGTATTTATGAATTCGCGCGCACAATTCAAACGGACCAATCGTTCCTTGCCACGACTCCATCTTCCTCATTCTCTTTTTTTTTTTGAAACATAAAAGTATTAGGCAACGGTTTTGACACCGTTGCAGAAAATGGCATATGAGAAAATAGCGACTAGGCCAGGAGGCCACATAAATTGTTCGCGATGACTGGTTTTTGTTCGTTGGGACACGCTGATTGCAATGGTCTTAACCTCAACTCCTAATTTTGCTTCATTGTGAAAACCCCAAATTTGAACTCTGAAAACCCTAAGAAGTGAACATGGTAAAAACGTATATATGGCACAAAAAAACAATCAAACGCATTGGTCAGCTTAGAAACATCATTATGAGCATGAATCAATAAAGAAAAATGCAAAAAGATGCTGGAATCATGCTATACGATTTCAAAAATTTCTTGGTACAGTTTGAGTTCTAACTACCAATTCCTGGGGCTTTGGTTGTAGTTTGTGATTGGTACACGTTCAGAACTAGTCAAGGAAGCTATTGGAAAAGGAATGGAGGCTTGAATCCACCTATAACCTTGAAATCAGTTTTCAATTTTTTGGACAATTTTTCAAGTTTGTGTTTTGCTTCTGAGCGCAGCTGAGAGTCTAATTCTTTTAGGGTTGTGATTCTGATCATATAGTGAGCATATTAGGTCATCAAAATTGAACAAAATCTCATGCCATAATGGTTTTTGCTAATTGATTTTCCAAGATCTTTTTGAATCTTTTTCTCATGTATTTTGTATCAATTAAGCTCCAATCAACCAAATCTTGCCATATTTAATTGTACACGAAATCTTGAGCCTAGAATGTGTACAAAAAGATTTTTTTAGGTCATGTTTATATTTTCTACATATTTAAATAATTTAAATGAATTAATATTAATATAAATTCAAATAAATAATTAAAAAATGAGAAAACACTTCCCCTTGGGCTTAATGGTCGTGCATAGGCTTGGCATGAAGAAACTTGGAAGAAAAATGGGCCCATTAGCATTTTTGGATCATTTGAACCATTGTTGACTTTTCAAAATTCCCAAAAATTTCCCAACTTCCACAAGGCATAACTTGCTCAATTTTTAAGCTTTTCACATGTTCTTGGACATTTTGGAAAGGTCTTTGAGTCCTCTAACCAATGCCTTTGGTCCCATGTCATTTTGATTTACCAATATCAAGTTATGGCCTTTGACTTAAAGTCCCTTTTTGTTGACTTTTGAAAATGACCTATAATGTTGAAATTGATAACTTTTTGTGAGAGCATTTCTTGGACTTGGAATATGAAGATGAGTTGTAGGAAATGTCTTTCTCTTCAAAATGAGCTTTGGATGGAATTTTTCTGATAATCCATGTGAAAGTTATGCCCTGGTCAATTTTAGTTGACTTTTTCAGCTGTCCAAATATAGCAACTTTTGCATCTTTGATGATTTCTGAGCCAAATTTTGAGAATCATGATCAAGCATTGATCAAATGATGTTTGTGGCTTCAAAATGATATGTTGACCAAAAATTTGAACTTTTGACTGTCAAATGACCATTTTGCCCCTACAGTTGACTGTAGTGCAATTTAGGGTTTTGACTGTGCAATTTTGAGCTGAATGCCTTGAAACTTGATATGAGAATACTTGACCATTTTTGTAGGCATATGAGACTTGGTTGGACCTTTGAAAACTTCATTTCCTTGATCAGAACACAAACCCTAGTTTTGACTGTATAGGAGCCCTTTGCACTGTGTAACCCTTGGGGACCTTTGAGACTTTAACTTGACAAATCTTGGAGAATATGGGAGGGCAAATTTTGGGGTGCAACAGTTGCCCCTGTTCAATCTTCTTAGACCTGAGGATGCAGATTGGCTGACGTGCCTTTCGTAATCCGAGGGTAGAAGATGATTGGACACTAGAGTGCCCAGAAATTTGCGCTCACATGTTAGCAGTGTGATGGGGGGAATGGGCTTATAGATGCCATTTGGAGATTGCTGGATAGGATGATGGGCTTATAGATGCCATCTGGATATTGATCGCGTAGGAGATTCCTTAGCGAGAACCTGCATACCTGCAAAAGAGAAAATGAGTACCTGACACGTTGCAGGAGCTGATTTTTTTAGATGCTTGGTATAGATGTGTCCTGACTGGTTACAGGAGCTGAGTCTGGAGCTTCAAACGCTAATGAATGAACCAGGGATGGTTACTGCCTTAGCATGGATGGTACGAGAACCTTGGGCGATTTTAACTTCAACAACGCTCGTTGAGAAAAATCTTGGGTGTCTTTAACTTCAACAACGCTTGTTGAGAAAAATCTTGGGTGTCTTCTACTGGAATAAGAATCAAGGAGATCTTAGGGTCGATCTGACTGAACCAGAGAGGCCTTTGACTGGGTAGGAATCAGGAAAATCTTAGGGTCGATTTAACTGAACCGGTCTAGGTCTTGAAACATCTTCAACTGGATAAGTATCAGGGAGATCTTAGGGTCGATCTGACTGAACCAGAGAAGGCCTTGGACTGGGTAAGAATCAGGGAAATCTTAGGGTCGATTTAACTGAACCGGACAAGGTCTTGGAATATCTTCAACTGGATAAGCATCAGGGAGATCTTAGGGTCGATCTGACTGAACCAAGAGAAGGCCTTTGACTGGATAAGCATCAGGAAAATCTTAGGGTCGATTTAACTGAACCGGTCTAGGTCTTGAACTATCTTCAACTGGATAAGCATCAGGGAGATCTTAGGGTCGATCTGACTGAACCAAGAGAAGGCCTTTGACTGGATAAGCATCAGGAAAATCTTAGGGTCGATTTAACTGAACCGGTCTAGGTCTTGAAACATCTTCAACTGGATAAGTATCAGGGAGATCTTAGGGTCGATCTGACTGAACCAGAGAAGGCCTTGGACTGGGTAAGAATCAGGAAAATCTTAGGGTCGATTTAACTGAACCGGTCTAGGTCTTGAAATATCTTCAACTGGATAAGCATCAGGGAGATCTTAGGGTCTATCTGACTGAACCAAGAGAAGGCCTTTGACTGGATAAGCATCAGGAAAATCTTAGGGTCGATTTAACTGAACCGGTCTAGGTCTTGAAATATCTTCAACTGGATAAGCATCGGGGAGATCTTAGGGTCGATCTGACTGAACCAAGAGAAGGCCTTGAAATATGATTGAGACTTTAAACTGCATCTTTCCTGAAAGGTAAAAGTCATTCATATGCAATGCATGATATGGATCAAGCAATGATGTTCTCAATATAAAGGAGACTTGCATGATGCAGTGCGTTATGCATGCTATGATGATGTATGTGAAGTTTTATGTATGTTTTCGTCTAGGAAAGTGGATCCTTGACGGGTGCCGGGAAGTTGTATCCTGGGCTGACGTTGAAGAATAGATTTTGCTTCCGCTGGGGATGATAACTGCAAGAATACCGGTAGGAGAAGATAACTCCGTTGAGGAATAAACTTGGCAAATGAAGAGTCTGCGGGGAGAAAGGATACTCTAGCGACTATGCTGGGAAGCAATACTCTGTGGGGATAGAGATGCTTTGCTTGAATTATTGAGAATAACTTGCTGAGGATACCGTTGTATAGGAAGCGTTGATAGACTTCGCTGGGGTAGGAAGACTTTGTCGACGACGCTCTTTCCGTGGCTTTTGGCTGAGGATAACCCAGTTATATCCTGTTAAGGGAATAACTCTTTAAATAAAGCCGGACGACGCGTTCGTGCTCTGATAGGGGATAAGCTTCCAGAATATACTGGGGATAAGCTTACTGCTTGGGGATATGGACTCCAACTTTCCTGGGGGAACTGGATTGGACTTTCTGGGGAAGTTTGAACTGTAATTGCTGTAGGTTGAAAGAGGGAACCTATGTAGGGTTGCCTGTTGATGAGCTCGTGTAAAACCGCATCTGAAAATGGAGAAGGAACCTGGGTAGGGTTATTTTGATGATGAGTTCGTGTAAAACTGCGTTCTTGGAAAGGGAGAACCTGTGTAGGGTGTCCGGGTGACGAGTCCATGTAAAACTGCATCTGAAATGGGGGAACCGGTGTAGGGTTGCTTGGTGAGGTAAGTTCATGTAAAACTTCTTGATGAACCGGGGTGAGGTTATTTTGAACTAAATCCATGTAAGACTTCTGGAGGAACCGGGGTTAGGTTATGGATAAGTTTATGTAAAACTTCTGGAGGAACCGGGGTAAGGTTACTTGGATAAGTTTGTGTGAAAACTTCTGGAGGAACCGGGGTAAGGTTACTTGGATAAATTTGTGTAAAAACTTCTGGAGGAACCGGGGTAAGGTTACTTGGATAAGTTTGTGTGAAAACTTCTGGAGGAACCGGGGTAAGGTTACTTGGATAAGTTTGTGTAAAAACTTCTGGAGGAACCGGGGTAAGGTTACTTGGATAAGTTTGTGTAAAAACTTCTGGAGGAACCGGGGTAAGGTTACTTGGATAAGTTTGTGTAAAAACTTCTGGAGGAACCGGGGTAAGGTTACTTGGATAAGTTTGTGTAAAAACTTCTGGAGGAACCGGGGTAAGGTTACTTGGATAAGTTTGTGTAAAAACTTCTGGAGGAACCGGGGTAAGGTTACTTGGATAAGTTTGTGTAAAAACTTCTGGAGGAACCGGGGTAAGGTTACTTGGATAAGTTTGTGTAAAAACTTCTGGAGGAACCGGGGTAAGGTTACTTGGATAAGTTTGTGTAAAAACTTCTGGAGGAACCGGGGTAAGGTTACTTGGATAAGTTTGTGTAAAAACTTCTGGAGGAACCGGGGTAAGGTTACTTGGATAAGTTTGTGTAAAAACTTCTGGAGGAACCGGGGTAAGGTTACTTGGATAAGTTTGTGTAAAAACTTCTGGAGGAACCGGGGTAAGGTTACTTGGATAAGTTTGTGTAAAACTTTGATGAACCGGGGTTAGGTCATCTTGAGATAGGTCCATGTAAGACTTCTGGTGAAACCGGGGTTAGGTTACTTCGGGATAAGTTTGTGTACAAACTTCTTGATGAACCGGGGTTAGGTCATCTTGTGGAGGAGGAGTCTGTGTATGACTTTGTCTGAAGGTTGAGAAGAAACCGGTGTTGGGTTGCATGACTTTGATTAAGTGGATGATTGTCCTGTTTGGTCTCGGACGTTAGCCCACGATCTGGAATTCACAAAGGTAGATGGTAATCATTCTTATGCTGATATGTCCTTTGTACTTTGGTTGACAGAGCAATTGGATCGCCTGGATAACTCATTATTGCCCCTGCTTCGGAGGTGAGGGAAGAGGATACCTGTGCGGGTGATTGACACATCTTCGGGTAGGCAGGTGACGAGATGCCGGGACATAGTCGTACGCTTTGATCCCTAACTTTTGCCTGGACCGCCCTTTCGGGTTTTCAGTCCACCGGGATACCTATTTTTGCCCAAGCCGCCCTTTCAGGTTTTCGACTTGCCGGGTGTACGTGTTTTTTCATTTCATCCCTTCATTTTGCCCGAACCCTTTTGGTTCGACGGGAAGCCCTTATTTTTGCCCAGGTGTGTCAACCTAGCGGGTCTTTGATTATGCGTAGTATTTTTTCCGACTATGTCCACGCTCTCAGAATGTAGGGAGTTGCCCCTGTTGGAAGTATTTGGCCATGCCCCAGATAATGGGCAATGCTCCTACTGTGCCCCTTGATTGGAGGTACTTCTGTTCACAAGGTGTTCATCGTGCGAATTTCCCTGCTGTTCAAACAAATAGTCATATGCAAACAAGGTTATTTTAAGAATGCAAAAGCCTATGTCTGTCTTGAATTTTGAAAATGCATTTTTTGTAATACAGTGCGATGTCAACTCAATATTTTACAGCAAACCTTCAGGAGTCAGGATACCTTCGTAACAGTATGCTTTCGAACTAACCCATGCTTCAGCTAGGACTTTTAAGGGTTATATCGTGGCCTGGTTCACGGTTTAAGAAACAAAGGATAAAGGCTCAAATTATTTGTACCCACCCGCTCTTCGTTATATTCTCCAAACCTAACCTCAGTTGATCGTGCGTTAGACCTTGTTTGAGTCTTTGTTCTGATGTTCCAATGATGGTTCAGATGTTGATGATTTCTTTTAGATGGGCAGTCATTTTTGCTTTGGTTGTGAGACCTCTTGCTTGATTTTTGTTATCCCTTTCTTTTTTTGCCTGAACTGTTTCCTTTTTGGGATTACAGTCAGCGGGATGCCCCAGTTTGGTAAGTCTTCTTTATTGGTTTTGACTTTTTGGGCTTTTCATTTAGGATTTTTTTTTTGCTAATGACTGCCTGTCCTTATGATTGTTCTGAACCATCATGGTCTTTTGTTTTTGAAAAACTCATTTGGTGCCATTCATTGGGCAATTGGATCAATCTGAGAGAACTACCCTGCCCCAGGTTATGATTAAGGGTTTTGATTTTCGAAAATACAAACTCCTACTTCTTTGGCTCAGAGGGGTTGACGAGGGATTATCATCCTTATAACTCCAGTGTTTAGGGATTGAAACAATGCCTGTACCTCATCAGCGGGGTCTGTTCAAAAGCATACCGTAGATTATGGTATCGTTTTCGTCATCCTCCCTCAAGAGGTTTAGAATTTTCAGTTAAGAGTTGACCATTGCAAAAATATGAAAGCAGTTTTAAGCATAGTAAACATAATTAAATCAAGACAGACATGTGTAATGTATTCATGAAATAAAAGAGTTAACATAACAATTGTTTATCTGAACAAGAAAGGAAAAATACAACTTGAATTCAAATGAAAAAAAAAATTCTCAATCCTAGCCATGTTTTGGCAATGGAGCATTGATCACGTTGGGAGTCTCAGCAGGCTCGAACTCGATCTCTTTGGCATCGATCATGTTCTGAATCTTGTACTTTAGTGCCCAACAGTCCTCAGTATCGTGCCCAGGGCTATCGGAATGATAAGCGCATCTGGCTTCTGGATTATAGCTAGGAGAGGAGGTCTTAGGATTGGCAGGAGGGTTGATTACTGCAATCAGGTTCATCTTCAGCATATGTTGCAGTGCTTGCGACCATGGCATGTTAATGTTGGTGAACTGCCTTTTAGGCCCGTCCGGCCTTTGCTGGTTTCCCCTCTGTGGTTGGCGGCGTGGTGCAGAACCAGAGATCATGACTGCCCCTGCATGTTGATCACGGCGACTCTTTTGACCGTATGCAGCATTAGATTCCTTCTTTCCCGTGTAAGGCTTTTTGTGAGTGTCAGAAGGTGTGGCCTCTTGAATTTTCCCACTCTTGATACCAGCTTCGATTCTTTCGCCGGTCAGGATGAGGTCGGTAAATCCAGCAGATGAGTTACCAATCAGGTGGTTGAAGAATGGCCCGGACAGGGTCCCCAAGAACATATCAACGAGCTCCCGGTCAGTTAAGGGAGGTTGCACCCTTCCAGCAAGGTCTCTCCATCTTTGTGCGTACTCCTTGAAACCTTCACTTGACCCCAACGACATACCCTGGAGTTGGGTACGTGTGGGAGCAAGGTCGGCATTGTACTGGTACTGCTTATAGAAAGCAGTTGCCAACTCCTCCCAGTTACGAACTTTGGTCCCATCTAGCTGATAGAACCATTCGAGATGAGTCCCTGAAAGACTCTCCTGGAAGAAGTGGATCCACAAATTCTTGTCCACCGTATATGGTTGAATCTTCCGAACATAGGACCTGAGATGTAACTTGGGACAAGACGCCCCGTCATACTTGGTAAAGGATGGTGCTTTGAACTTCCGAGGAATAATCACACCAGTTGACAAACCCAGATCTCCAAAATCCAGCCCAGGTACCTGTTGGATCTTCATAGCATTCAGCCTATCCTCCAGCTGTTTGTACTTGTCCTCAGCCGGAGGGTATTGTTCGTCGTTGAAATCTGTCTCGTTGTCGGAGACCACTGGACTAGGCACCTCTCTCTCATGGTGACTGCTTTCCCTCACAGACGGAGTAGTCCTCTCAGTTTCAGTTTGCGGTGTATTCCCAGATCTGCGTCTAGGGCTGAACAAAACAGTCCTCCTCTTCTTCTTGTCCTTCTTCAAGAGCAGAGCCTTCAGATCTTGTTGCCCCTGGGTCAAATTCATAATCAACCCTTGGAACTGGGCGTTCTGAGCCTGGAGGGCCTTGATGGACTGCTCAGCTGATGATTCAGGATTCATGTCGATCGGCTGAAATAAACAGCGAAGAAGGTAAGTAACCTGCAGAGAAGGGGTACCTGTTATGCAATGATATGTATGATATGCATGCAATGATTTCAAGGACCTCGCGGGATAAACAAAGAAACTTGTTAGAGTTGAAAACCGGTAACTTGATTGAAGAAACTTCCTGTTGCAGAAAATCCCTCTTCAAGGGTCAAAGGCTCACCATATCAAGTGGGTCATAGCCCCTGACACCCTTGGCTAGAGGAAAATAAATCCCCTTTGCTTTTTGCTAGATGTTTGATTCATCATGACCTGCATCACAAACCCTTGAGATCCTTGAAATGGGTTAGGATGTATGCAATGGTATGATGCATGGTTTAATGTAGGTAACCCTGTCATGAGTCCTAATTAAGGACTGAAACAAAACCTGCAAGAAACAAGTGTTAGGTCACCAGCATGCAGATAGTCAAGTACGAAGGCACACAAGTCACACAAAAGAGAGCCCTTAGGTTTAGGCCAGCATGGGGTCTGGGTAGTACCCTCTTGAAGTTGGTGGGTTCAACCTGTCCTAATCAAAGTAACCGGGTTCTAAGGTTCCCAATATCACGGGATTGCTTTCATTGTTCATCGTTTCGATTTAGCCACTGAACTGGCGACCGAAATATTCCAGGAAAGCAACCCTCAATTGAGTGTAGTATCGAGTATCAACCAACTTCGGACTGCACCAAAGTCAGTTATCTCACTACCCTAAAGAGGCCAAGATAGTTCAATTAAGGTTCCTAAGGTCTGTTGATGCTTCACGACACCACGCGGAGGCCCCGTACTCTCCTTGACTGAACTCAAGGGTTACCGGTACACACCAAAGTGCCACATCAACGTAGCAGACTGTTTCAACCATGTCGGTATACCCCGCACAGTTCCCTCACAGCCTTGTTGCTACTTTCTAAGAAAGGTATCCCCCAGATCCGGGTTTAGGATCTATAGAACTCCCAAGCAACCCATAATTTAAAGCACACAAGGAAAACAATTGAAAACATAGTTATAAGCTAGCCCTAAGGTACACCTCACTTTAAGATGTCCCCAGCAGAGTCGCCAGTTCTGTGATCGGTGGATCTGGAACTGACTGTTTAACGCTGGTTCGCGAAATGTCGCGGAAGCAAGAGTCGCCACCGTCTTTTATTTTCTCCAAATGGAAAGGACAAAAGCACAGAAAAATTCCTTATAGAGATTGCTCTCGGTTCGGGAGGTAGGTTATAGAAAGGGAAGGTGTTAGCACCCTTTCTATCCATGGTTATCCATGGGCTCTTAGATACTTGCTCAATGTGTTTTCAAAAATGTTTTGTTTGCTTTTCAAGTGTGGGTTTTAAAAGTTTCTTTGAAAAATTTCAGTTCGACTCGTACGTCAGAGTGTTTGAAAAATTTGCTTTGAAAGCTTTTGAAAAGTGTCGGTGAAAAGATTTTTGTTTGTTTTTGAAGTTAGAGCAAGTATCCTTGAGAACCTACCTACCCTAAGGAATTCGTCTGTGTAAATGTCCTTTAAAGTAGTGCCATCCCACCATTGAGAGGTAGGTAGCACCACCGTTGGAGGTGTTCGGGTCAATTCGAGGTTTAGGGACGTGGTGATCACCGGAGCAATGGGAAGACACCTTAGAAGCTACCCTCATGCCAGGTTCCCGGATCATGAGGACTTACTAAGACGTCCTCTACTCGACGATCACCTTTCGAAAGGCAACAGTGAGGCGTACCCTAGGGGTGGTGTGTGCGAATTGTGTGTCATGTTTCAGTTATTTGTCTTGTCATGTTTGTTGTGTTCTACGCTTGATTTTAATTATGACATTCATTCTTGCATGCATATTTAACAGTTATAAAGTTTGCGAAAAATAAATCTAAGGCTATTACAAAGGCGCGGGTCCACATCGCCAAAATTAAATCGGACCCGATTTAGCGGAAAATAAATAAAGCGATAAATAACAGTGCGAAAAATTTAAATTACAATGCCTTGGGAGAGGTACAAAATTATAATAAATGACATAAAATAAATGCGCAAATTAAATAATTAAAAAACAATGCAAAAAAATTAAAGTTAGTGAATTAATTAGAATTACAGATTAAATGTTTTCTTTTGGTATTTTATGTTTTTTAGATTTAAGGAGAAAAAGAAAAATTAATTAAAATTAAAATGAGATGCTAAACCCTAGTTCTAATGTTTTTTAAGTTTATTGCAAAAATATTGAAATTTGACCTAATTTAAATCTAATTTATTTATGTACAAATTTAATTTATGAAAATAAATAAAATACATATTATTATTAAAAAGGGAAATTAAAATGAATAAAAATTAAACCTAATTCTAGTTTTGGATTTTTGGTTATTAAAAGGAATTAAAGTTAAAAACCTAATTAAACTAAATAATTTACATACAATTTATTTATGGAAATAATAAAATAAAAATTAGTTTATACAAAAAATAATTGAAATAGATAAATATTATATTTTTTTGCCTTTTCTGATTTTATGATATTTTAATATTTTGTAAAAAAAAGATAATTAACTAAATTAAAAAATAAAATAACAATCAAAAATAAAATAATAAAAAAAGAAAGGAAGCAAACCAGGGGGGGTAACCCTAATTTGTGAGGTTCAGGCCCAGCAATCTGGCCCATTAAGCTGGAAATTTGTTGGACTTTTTGGAATCCTGTATGATGCTTTGACTGGGGTTCAGCGTATTCATCCATCTTATGCCTTTGGGTTGATTCCCAGGAGGACGTGTCATGCTGGGATTGTGGTGGTACATAGTGAACCATAGCATGGAGCCTGCACCTGAATACATAATAAAAAACAATATTAAGATAACGTAGACCTGGGGTTCGAACCCAGGTCAAGAGCTTTACCAGTCTTCATGCTTGCCACCTGATCCATTTGCACGTTGTTAATATAAAATAAACAAACAAATATAATATAGGAAAACAACCGGTATTTATGAATTCGCGCGCACAATTCAAACGGACCAATCGTTCCTTGCCACGACTCCATCTTCCTCATTCTCTTTTTTTTTTAAACATAAAAGTATTAGGCAACGGTTTTGACACCGTTGCAGAAAATGGCATATGAGAAAATAGCGACTAGGCCAGGAGGCCACATAAATTGTTCGCGATGACTGGTTTTTGTTCGTTGGGACACGCTGATTGCAATGGTCTTAACCTCAACTCCTAATTTTGCTTCATTGTGAAAACCCCAAATTTGAACTCTGAAAACCCTAAGAAGTGAACATGGTAAAAACGTATATATGGCACAAAAAAACAATCAAACGCATTGGTCAGCTTAGAAACATCATTATGAGCATGAATCAATAAAGAAAAATGCAAAAAGATGCTGGAATCATGCTATACGATTTCAAAAATTTCTTGGTACAGTTTGAGTTCTAACTACCAATTCCTGGGGCTTTGGTTGTAGTTTGTGATTGGTACACGTTCAGAACTAGTCAAGGAAGCTATTGGAAAAGGAATGGAGGCTTGAATCCACCTATAACCTTGAAATCAGTTTTCAATTTTTTGGACAATTTTTCAAGTTTGTGTTTTGCTTCTGAGCGCAGCTGAGAGTCTAATTCTTTTAGGGTTGTGATTCTGATCATATAGTGAGCATATTAGGTCATCAAAATTGAACAAAATCTCATGCCATAATGGTTTTTGCTAATTGATTTTCCAAGATCTTTTTGAATCTTTTTCTCATGTATTTTGTATCAATTAAGCTCCAATCAACCAAATCTTGCCATATTTAATTGTACACGAAATCTTGAGCCTAGAATGTGTACAAAAAGATTTTTTTAGGTCATGTTTATATTTTCTACATATTTAAATAATTTAAATGAATTAATATTAATATAAATTCAAATAAATAATTAAAAAATGAGAAAACACTTCCCCTTGGGCTTAATGGTCGTGCATAGGCTTGGCATGAAGAAACTTGGAAGAAAAATGGGCCCATTAGCATTTTTGGATCATTTGAACCATTGTTGACTTTTCAAAATTCCCAAAAATTTCCCAACTTCCACAAGGCATAACTTGCTCAATTTTTAAGCTTTTCACATGTTCTTGGACATTTTGGAAAGGTCTTTGAGTCCTCTAACCAATGCCTTTGGTCCCATGTCATTTTGATTTACCAATCTCAAGTTATGGCCTTTGACTTAAAGTCCCTTTTTGTTGACTTTTGAAAATGACCTATAATGTTGAAATTGATAACTTTTTGTGAGAGCATTTCTTGGACTTGGAATATGAAGATGAGTTGTAGGAAATGTCTTTCTCTTCAAAATGAGATTTGGATGGAATTTTTCTGATAATCCATGTGAAAGTTATGCCCTGGTCAATTTTAGTTGACTTTTTCAACTGTCCAAATATAGCAACTTTTGCATCTTTGATGATTTCTGAGCCAAATTTTGAGAATCATGATCAAGCATTGATCAAATGATGTTTGTGGCTTCAAAATGATATGTTGACCAAAAATTTGAACTTTTGACTGTCAAATGACCATTTTGCCCCTACAGTTGACTGTAGTGCAATTTAGGGTTTTGACTGTGCAATTTTGAGCTGAATGCCTTGAAACTTGATATGAGAATACTTGATCATTTTTGTAGGCATATGAGACTTGGTTGGACCTTTGAAAACTTCATTTCCTTGATCAGAACACAAACCCTAGTTTTGACTGTATAGGAGCCCTTTGCACTGTGTAACCCTTGGGGACCTTTGAGACTTTGACTTGACAAATCTTGGAGAATATGGGAGGGAAAATTTTGGGGTGCAACAGATCCCGTGTTTTAGAAACGTTTCAGCGGAATCATCCGCCTACTTTCAAGGGTAGGTATGATCCTGATGGAGCACGAGTTTGGCTCAAAGAGATTGAAAGGATCTTTTGAGTCATGGACTGCTCAAAGGAACATAAGGTGATGTTTGGTACACATATGTTGGCAGAAGAGGCTGATGATTGGTGGATTGGCACTCGTCAAAGGCTACTAGCAGTTGGTGAGGTGATTACTTAGGTTGTGTTCAACAGGGAGTTTATGAGGAAGTATTTTTCTGAAGATGTGCGTGGGAAGTAAGAGATTGATTTCCTAGAATTGAAGCAAGGGAATTTGTCTATGACTGAGTATTCTTCTAAGTTCGTGGAACTGGCGAAGTTCTATCCGTATTACAGTTAAGTGACTGTTGAATTCTCGAAGTGTATCCAGTTTGAGAATGGGTTACATCCAGATATTAAGTGGAAAATTGGGTATCAACAGATTCATAGATTTCTAGAGTTGGTGAACAGTTGCAGAATGTATGAAGAGGATAGTAAGGCTCATTACAAGATTATGAGTGATAGGAGAGGCAAGCCACATCAGAACCATGAGAAGCCTTACAATGCTCCAGCTGACAAGGGACAATAAAAAGTTGTTGATGGTAAGAGGCTAAGTAGGGAAGGTGCTCCTGCTAACCTTAGATGTTTCAAATGCGGTGAGTTGGGACATCGAATCAGTGAATGTTCAGACGATGTAAATAAGTGTTTTTGTTGCGGTAAAGCTAGGCACGAGATGGCTAATTGCAAATACAAGGCGGTGATATGTTTCATTTATGGTGAGGAAGGACATATCAGTACTCATGTCAGAAGCCAAAGCAAGCTCAATCCGGTGGGAAGGTGTTTGCTTTAGCAGGAAATCAGACATCCAGTGAAGACAGACTAATCAGAGGTATATGTTTCATTAATAGTACTCCTTTAATTACTATTATTGATATTGGTGCTACACATTCTTTTATTATCGGTGATTGTGTGAAAAGGTTAAACCTTGTGATGTCTTCTATGATCGGAGAAATGGTTATCAAGACTCTAACTTAAGGATCGGTGACTACTTCTCTAGTGTGCTTGAAATGTCCTTTATCAATCTTTGACAAGGATTTTACTGTGGATCTGGTTTGTTTACCATTGAGTGGTTTGTATGTGATCTTAGGTATGAACTGGTTGTGCAATACGGTGGGAGAATTGACTTTTGGTTTTGCGTTTAATCACAAATGTTATAGATAGCAAGAGTCGCCACCGATTTTTCTTTTATTTAATAAAGGAAATGGTGAAAAGAACAGGAAAGACCTTTCAGAATTTTCTGAGTAAGGGGGGTAGGTTATGAAAAGGGAAGGTGTTAGCACCCTTTTCATCTATAGTTATCTACGGGCTCTTAATCGCTAGCTCACTTTTGAAATGCTTTGTGTTTGTGTATGTTTGAAAATATTTTGAAAAATTCCTAAGTGCGGCAATTTTGTAATGATTCTCGTATCATTTAGAATGCACACAAAATGTTTATTTTGAAAATATTTGTTGAAAAAGTTTCGTGTGTAAAAATGTTTTGAAGATGCCAATGTAAGGCAGTCTACTTTATAATAACCCTTGTATCAGTCCTCAAGAGTGTTTATAAAGCGTTTTGAGAGTAGTTGTTTTGAAATTGTAAGGTGTGAAAATTGTTTTAGTTTGTGAGCAAGCGATTACGAGCGATCTACCTACTCAAAAAGTCTTTGTTCTTTTCATTCTCCTTTAGATAGTGTTATCCTACCATTAGTTAGTAGGAAGCCATGTCATTAGATATGAGACACAGACGTGGGTCATTGTACAATCATAAAAGCAACTTGTAGGACCTTTTAGCAATTTTCGTAAGGGACTAAGATCGTTTACCTAGGTAGCGTTGAAGGGTCATCGAGGGACTACGATATTTTAACCGAGGGTCTTTGCTAAAGCGTCCTACGTTCGAGGGACGAGACTGTTTTCTGAAGGCAACAAGTGAGGATCACCCTAGAGGTGCGCGTGTGCGAAGTGTGTTGTGATTCAGTTATTTTAATCTTCGAGATTAGGGTTAGCTATTGCTTGACTTTAGATCTTATCATACAAACCTAATTACTATACAGTTATATATGCATACAGGCATAATTATAGGTGCAGAAAGTAAAGTGCGGGAAGATAAAACCTAGGCTATTATAATGCTTCGGGGATAGGGGTTACAAACCACGAAATGAGGGAAAAAGTAGAGTAAATCCTAGTTAAAACTATTACAACTCATTAGCAATTACAAAATTTAGGAAAAAGACTAATGCGCAAAATAAAGTACACGAAGCGGTAAAACGAGAAACGGGAAAAATTGTTTTTGTTGTTTATTTTTGAGCAAAAGCAATTAAAGTCTAATAAAACCTAAGTTATTTTTATTTAAAGAAAAGTTTTAATTAAGTTAATTAATTTTATTTATTTATTTACAAAAAAAAAAAGTTAATTTGATTTGATTTCATAAAATAAAAGTCAAATTGATTAAACTTAAATCTAAATTAATTTTAATTAATTAATTAAAAAAAGTTAATTATATTTAAAAATAAATAAATTGTAAAGAAAAATAAATGGGCCTGCGGAAGTAAACCCAAGGGACGCTGAAAAGCAAAATTGCTAGGCCCAAATGCGCTAGCCCAACTGCTTGCGTGTGATCCCATATGGTGGATTTCAAGAGGTGCATCACGGGGCCTTCTCTGGATCCATTGGATCTGGATTGGTTGAGATCAGATGGTTATGACACGAGGACGCATGGTGAGCACGCTGAACTGGATTCATGTTGGATCTACAAGAGAAATATGAGAAAAATAACATACCAGGGGCATGGATCGAACCTGTGCCCTGGTATGCCAATGTCTTTACTACGCTCACTCTACCGTTGGGGCGACCGTTATTCCTGTTTATCTAAATCAAACAAAAACAACAAATACACAAAGTGAAATATATGGTCGGAGAAGCGTCGGAGCCCTAGCTCTGATCGTCTTCTCCGGCAACCTGCAAAAAGTAAATTTTCAAGGATCCAAAACACCATGTCCCCCTAATTCGACCCTCTTGGATCTGAATTCGGCCTTAGTTTTGGCTAAAAACCCTTGAATCATGTGTTTCGAATCCATTTAACCTGATCGGAGTAAAAAATGGCATATTCCCAAACAACATGCATGGGATTATGATACTTGCTCAGACCTGCTTAATCACATCTCAGAATCATGTTAGAAGTATCAAATCTAATTAAAGCAAAACAAAATTAGAGAAATGACTTTTGCAAAAAAAAATGGAAATCAGTGAGACTGTATTGTGCATTTCACGTGTTTGAGATCATGCCAAATGATCCAAACTTACCCTTTGATGCTCCGGGAGATGAATGGTATTGGAATTGTGGAAAGAGAAGGCTTGTAGAACCAGTTTTAGAACTTAGGGTTTTGAGAAAATATGGAGAGTTTTGGATAGCTTCTTGAGGCAGGAATTCGTGGTTATTTGGATCTGATTTGTTGCACTTAAATAGAGGGAGGAAGTGGGGGTGAACCAATATAGAAGAAAACAATGCATTCATGGTTTTGATACAAAAATCAAACAACTTTAAAAGCTTCCATTTTTTAGAATTCTTGCCCTTTTGAACCTTACATGATTTTTCCTGGCTGTGCTAGTGTTGTCATGAGTTGTATTGGGCCTCTATATGATTGAAACAAAAAGCCCAAGCCATTATACCATTGTTTCATATTTGATTTGATTTTATTTGCATTTAAATGAATAAAAATTCAAATAAAAGAAATAAAAATCATAAAAAATATGTGAATGGATTTAGAGGTCCTCTAACACATTGTGAACATGTTCGAACATCAAAATTTAGGCCCACTAGTTCAAAATTTCAAGTTTGCTCACTTTGTACTTTATGCATTTCCACAAAACTTCCCAACTTGCACTGGTCATAACTCTCACAATTTTCATCTTTTGAAGGTGATCTTTGACTTTTTGTAAAGCTCAAGATGTCTTCTTAAATTTCTCTTTCTATCATTTTTGCATTTAGAGACTTTATCTTGATGTAAGTTGCTTTGACAAAAAGTGTCTTTTTGTTGACTTTTGAAATGACCTGTAATGTATTAGCTCATATCTTTCAAATGAAGCACTTTTTGAACTTGAGCATTGTTTTACCCCAAAATTTGCCCTCTCATATTTCTCAATACATGTCAAGTGAGATCCTCAAATTGCTCAAGGAAGTTCAAGAGTTGACCAGACAAACTCTCTCCTAAGGCAGTCTACCTCAAATTAGGGTTTCATTTTTCATCAAGATGCTTGAATCCAAAGGATCTAAAATGATCACCAGTGTCCTAATATGTTCTCAAGATCATTCATGACAAGTTTCAAGCCTTGCAGAAGAATTTTGCTCAGTCAATTGCTCAAAAGCCTGAAGATCAGCTATGTTAGGTCAAAAGTCAACTGTGACCAATATACAGTCAAACTTCAAGATTTTTGGTCAACATCCTCATTTTGAAGTATCATTCATCATTTGGTCAAGGGTTTATCATGATTCATCAAGGATTGCTCATAATTCATCAAAACCTAAAAGTTGCTAAATTAGGGTTTTACAGGAAAAGTCAACTCAACTTTGACCAAGCATAACATTTTCATACTTTATCAAAAATGACCTGTCCAAATCTCATTTTGAATAGGATTCAATTCCATACAATTCATATTCAACTCCCAAGTTCTAAATATGCACTCACAAAAAGATATGAATTTGGACATTATAGGTCATTTTGAAAAGTCAACAAAAACACCTCTTGGGTCAAAGCTTCATACATGAGCATGGAAGATCCAATGGAGATAAGACCAAAATTATTGCTTAGAATACATCTTAAGCTTTCTAAAAAGTCCAAGAACACATCTCTAGGGTCAAAATTGAGAGAGTTATGCATTGGCCAAGTTGACCTTTTTTGCAAAATTGCCAAAAGTCAAACATGCTCAAATTTGCATCTTTTGCTAAATGGACTCAACTTTTTATGTTTGCATCTCATTCCTAACATAGTCCACAACCTATGGGACCCTCCATGCTTTATTTATTCATTTATTTAATTTATTTTGATTTTTATTCATTTAAAGTGCAAATAAAATCAAATAAATCCTAAGAAATCATATATTGCATTTTAGGGATGATCTTTTGCATTGAAAGAAGATATTATATGTTGTCAATTGAAGATCAACTCGTCAATTGATTTCAAACAGTCGATTTGGCCACTGTATCACAAGCATACATATACAAAGTTGTGGAGAATTGAATTTTCTTCAAAATAGGCTTTTGTTGGGGAAAAGTTGATGAAACATGTGAAAGTTATGTTTGGTCAAAGTTCAGTTGACTTCTCCTAAGGAAACCCTAATTTGGAAACTTTTGACCTTTGATGATTTGAGGGATTTCTTTGAGGAATCATGATAAACCTTTGATAAAATGATGAATATCACTTCAAAATGTTGATGTTGACCAAAAATCTTGAAGTTTGACTGTATGTGGACCATAGTTGACTTTTTGTCTAATAAAATTGATTTTCAATCATCTGAGCCATTGACTGGGCAAGCTTGTGATGCAAGACTTAAAACTTTGACATGAACGTTGTTGAAAACCTGAGAATCATGGAAGCCACTTGATACCTTTGTAAACCAAAATTCCTTGAAAAACACAAGACCCTAGTTGTGGACCCCTTGCTTAGGAGGAGAATTGACTGGTCAACCCTTGAGTAGCCTTGAGTACTTGAGAGCCTTAGAAGAATGTTTTTTGAAGAAAATGGTAGGGAAAATTTTGGGGTACAACAGTTGCCCCTATTTAATCTTCTTAACACCTAGAATCTAGAACCGAGTCCAAAAACCTAGAATCTCTAACTTTTTTGGGTTATCCTTTATATTCCCTTCCCTAGGATAAAAATTAAGGGTGGAGACTCTCAATTTAAAACCAGTTACAACAAAGCGCATGGAGATGCAACTTATGTCGAGTAAGAATGATTAGAGTGATGAAGATTAATTGGACCATGGTGATTTAGGTAACTTTGAGCATAAGTTCTAAAGAAACACTATTATAGTTTAGTAACGATGGTTTATGCGTCATCATGATTGTCGACTCCCTATTGACAAATTGAGGAACTGATCATCCTTAATCTCTTGTTGATAGTAGACGGGGTCGTGTTGGATGGGATAAACATGTTTTTCCAGCTTGATGGTGTGTAAATTGTTTGATGTTCTATCAAGAGGATAATCATTCACCATTTCGGATGAACCTAATGTAAAAGTGACTAAGGAAGAGTTGGGACTTATTGAACAGTTCAGAGACTTGAGGTTATATGCAAGTTAACGTTGCAAGGTGGAAAGTTAAGGTTATCAAAAGTGAACAATGATTTTCCAGTGGATAATAAAGAGAGTCAGAAGTTACATGTGAAACTTATGGGTTTGATAGTTGATGGAAATCAAAATGAGGACAGTGACTTTAAGGTAGATGATTAGAGTAGCGCAGCTGAAGCATGATGTGGCATAGTTCGTTATACGTGTGTGACTTGTTAGGAGTCAAGGGTTAAAATTTAGAAGCCTATGTGAATGATGCAAACCATTGGGGAATCCAAAATGAGAGTGATAAGTGAAAGGTTTATATATTATTAGAGACACCACCATGTCAATATATGTATCAAGTTACATGTTCAATTGATAAATTATAGCATTGTTGTACTAATATTGTGTATCAATGTTGTCGGTATTATGGTTATGTTGATGTTATTATGACGGTGTTGTTGTGTGATGAAATGATAGAGACGATGTTCATGTCGTGGAACTCTACATTCTTAAACTATGTTGTTGTCTCATTGTCGAGGGGTTCGAGTTCGAGTAGCTCATGTTCAAGAGTGAATGAGGTCCTAGAATGATGGGACAAGGAGTGAAATGAACATGTGTGTTCATAAATCGGTAGCATTGCATCTTGTTGGATTATTGTGGTTAACAATGTTGAATGTTGATTAGTGGTATGCGAAATGTTATCAAACATGATGCGGGAGATGAAGAGAAGGATGCAAGAGTCGTATCGAGATTTGTGTACATCGAGTAAATTTTTGAGGATGAAAAATATTTAAATGGGAGAGAGTTGTAACACCCTAAAAATCTAGATTAATTATTTAATTAGTTATTTAATTAATTTAGTGTGAATATTGATGATTATTGACGAATATGAACTATTGTAATTTATATGATGCGTTAAGGTGTGTCGGTGATACAATATTGTGAGGTGATGTTGGAATAAGAGAAATATGAGAATTAATTAATTAATCTATAATTATTTAGAATTTAAATAATTATTTGAGATTAATTAGATTTAATAATAATATTTAGAATTATTATTATCAATAAAATAAAGGAATAATAGTGTAGAGACAAAAGGGCTAAATGGTAATGTCATGTGGATTAATGAGGGTATGATGGGAAGACCATAGAAAGGGTCCAAGGGTTAAACAATGAGTAATGAGAAGAGTGTTAATTTTGTGCAATTGTGAAAAGAACAGATGATGTGAAGAGAGCTAGGGCACATAGAGAAGAGAAGAGGAATTCATTCCGTAGAGTTGGAAAGAGATCAATTTATTGCTACGAATCTAAGGTAAGGGGTTTAATCGCGTTTATTATAATTGATATCGGGTTAAGGTGTTGGTAGGTTTGTGTTTTATGTGATCATTTTGGGATGAAAATTGATGAAATTGATGAAAATCATGTGTTGAATGAATGAATCCTTGATGAATGTATGATGTTGGAACCTCTAAATAAGTGTTATAGGATGTTATAAATGTTATATAATCATAGGATTTCGAATTCTAAAACTGAGAATTTTTAAGGAATCGAATCCAGAGGTCCGGAAGGTCTCAAACAACGGAAAATTGCAGGGTGAGAAGTGTTGTCTCGTACACAGTTCCAGGTAATGGAGAGGCGACGCAACACCCCAGCAGTGTCGGGTGATGAAGAGGCAAGAGAGTGCAGTGAGACTTTAGAGGTCAGTTCCCCAACAATGCCGGGTAATGAAGAATCAGCGTAGCGCCAGCAGCAGCGCCAGGCGATGCAGAGGCGATGTAGTCTGGAAGCAACATTCAAAACATTGTAACTTGAGTTTCAGGAGTCCATTTGACGCGTCGTTCGAAGCATTGAGAAGATGACATGATGAAATATATTATGATTGAATTATATGAGTGTTTTCATACATGATCCCAGTATCTATGTGTTTATGAGATTGATTTATTACTTATTTCTATACTATGATGTGTTATTTTAATGATAAACATGATGTTGATTATGATGTTATATTGTGGTGATTGGTTAATGATGTTGTTGTGTCATAGATGATGTGGTTCATGATGATGACTTAGTGATGTGCGTGTGCAAATAGAATACATGATATTGTGATAATTCTATGATGTTTCATGATGTTGAAATACTATGAAATTGGTGTAGGTAATGAGTATTAGGATATGTTGTTGTTGTATGATGGAAACATGTTGAATTATGTGCATGTTTGAATGAGATGGTATTGGTATGAAATCGCAAGAGAATTGTATCCGAACAGGTACAAAATACCAAAAAGGGATTGCATACTGGTGTGCATCACCGGGAGATGGGAAGATTCACCTAGTCGTCGCAGGGCAAGCCACTGGAGCAAATGAATGATTGGAAAAGTGATGCTACTGAACTGTCTTGCTCACATCGTCGTCGGGAGATAGAGGGGCAAGAGGTGCGTTTCCAGGCGAGCAAAATGCTTCATCGAGAGATGGAGGCTAGAGAGGATGGGTGGTGTTGTCGCTCCCATGTTGTCGGGCGAGCCTCGGGCGATGGACATCAGTAGGATCTTTAAAGTGATATAACTTGAGTTTTAGAACTTCATTTTAGGCGCCGTTCAAAGTGTTGGATAGTTAACATGATGAACTACATGTGGATGGGAAAAAAGAGTAAAAATATGGATGTTTCCAGTACCTATGCTAATATAGGCTTAAAATCTTAAGAGGTAGTTTTAGATGACGTATGTTGCTATGATGAATTATTGGTATTATAATGACGTAAGTTGCTATGATGAATTGTTAATACTATAATGATGAATGTTACTTGTAGTGACGTTTGATGACATGTATGATAACTTCATGTATACATGCTATGTGATGATGATTATGTGAAGGATGTTATTATGATGTATATGATGATATTGTGATGATTTCATGAATGATGATGCATTTTAACTAGATGTGGTAATGTGTTATTATGTTGTTGCGCATCATGAATTCATGGCATATGATTAGGGTTTCGGTCCAGTGATGTTTTTAGGACTTCGGTCTAGTGATGATGATAGGATAATAGTCTAGTGAAAGACATCAATCTCATTGTATGAGATTAATAAAAATATTATAAAGTGCTATGGTTCCAAGTGGGAATCGATCCCATTGGTGGATATCTCTGGAGAAAATGACGACTGAGTCATCAGTGAATTTTTGGTACCATAAGCATGAGTCAATGATGTTGTATTGCATTAATTATGACATTGCACAATGATTGATTAAGTGATGTTGATGACATTGTGATCTAAGTGGTGTTTGATGATATATGTTAATGTGATGTTGTTTAACCCCAAAATTTTCCCTCCCATATTTCTCAAAACATGGCAAGAAAAATCTCCAAGTGGCTCAAGATTGCTCAAGAGTTGGACAATCAAGCTATCTCCTAAAGCAGTCAACCCCAAATTAGGGTTTTGTGTTGCATCAAGATCCTTGAGTCCAAATGACCTCAAGTACTCCCCAATGTCCTAATATATTCTCAAGATCATCCATGTCAAGTTTCAAGCCTTGCAGAGGAAGTTTGCTCAGTCAATTGCTCAAAGGGTCCAAAAATCGACTGTGCTAGGGCAAAAGTCAACTGTGACCTACAAACAGTCAAACTTCAAGATTTTTTGTCAGCATTCTCATTTTGAAGGATATTTCATCATTTGATCAATGATTGATAATGATTCATCAAGGATTGCTCAAAATTCAACAAGACTCAAAAGTTGCTAAATTAGGGTTTTGTAGGAAAAGTCAACTCAACTTTGACCAATCATAACTTTCTCATACTTTATGATAAATGACCCATCCAAATCTCATTTTGAAGAGGATTAAATTTCCTACAATCCATATTCATACCCCAAGATCAGAAATGGCACTCACAAGAAGTTATAAATTTGGACATTATAGGTCATTTTTGAAAGTCAACAAAAACACATTTTTTGCCAAAGCTTATAACTTGAGCATGGAATATCAACATGAGATTAGACCAAAAGGGTTGGTTAGAGGACATCTCAAGCTTTCTAAAAAGTCCAAGAACACTTCCAAAAGTTCAAAATTGAAGAAGTTATGCATTGTTGAAGTTGGGCATTTTTGCAAAATTGCCAAAAGTCAACTATCCCCAAAACTTCAAATTTTGTCAAATGGGCCCATTCTTTTCCACTTGATTTGAACTTTCCACATTGCACACGTGTCATAGCTTCAGCCTTGTGTCCATTTATCAATTTTATTATTTTATTTGATTTTTTATTGAATTATTTCATTTTAAATCAAATTAAATCAAATAAAATCTCAAAACTTGATTACATGAGATCTTTTGCTATTTTCAGGACTTAATCATCATCATGGCCAGCATCAAATTCGTATCACACCATATCATAAACAAAAAAAATGAATTTTTGGCAAATTAGGCAAGTTTTCAATGGTGAATCAAATCGAATCTCAAGGCATTGATGTGGAAAGATTCAAGACAAATTTGTTGACCTAATGCATTCTATCATACATATACAAGTAAAAGCACACGAAAACAGGGGAGAGGCTGCAAGAACACTGAAAACAAAACTTGGAAAAAGTGGTGAAAAGTGTAAAACTGAAATCACACTTGGAGGCGTTTTTAGCAGCAAAACTCAACACCAATCGATTGCTGGAGGTTCACTGAGTCAGAACCAATCCCTAGAAAGCCTCCATACACGCTCAAACGCATTGTAAGTGATACACGATCCCCCTCTGAATTTGATTTCGTGTTTCAAAATCCATGCATCATTACAAGAAATCAATGGTATATTTGTAATCACCAGATAATTTCCAAGCTTTCCATATTATTTGATTGTGTTTATCTGCTCTGTGGTGCAAAACGCCATTGTAGGGTTTTCTAGGTTTTTTTTAGGGGTTTTCATTACAGGTAAAATTAGACCTATTAATGGCCGTGGACGTGACCGGGAGAGGAAGACGGTTGCAACCATGGCCTTGGATGAAGTTTATATGGCCTGAGATGAGTTTTTGGAATGACCTACGCTTTTAACTGCGGATTTAAATCCGCAGGTAATTTCTTTGCAGTCCTGAGGACAGGGACGACCACGTGCCCCCATCTGATTGCCCCTTTCAAATATTTGCGCGTTTTTATTTTTTGTTCTGGCATATTAATTCTTTTCCTTTATTTTTATTATTTTGTATATATTAACAATTGAAACAAAGTGGCTGAGTGGTAGTGGCGTGCATCCGATATCCAACAGGACCTGGGTTCGAATCCCAGGTCCCCCATATGCTTTGTTATTTTTCCTCTTCAGGTTATCCCATGCGAATCTAAACGTGAAGCGCACCATACACCATCAAGCATCTGATGGCCAGATGGCCATGGGCCAAATCTGGTGGCCAGAAAATGAGAGTCTACCATGGAACCAAGTCAAAGTGCATACGCTGGATCTCTCGAAGTCAACCAGGCCAGCATGTTATTGGGCCTCTGAATTGCTATTCTGAACCTCTAATCAGGCCCACACCCCTAACTCTTTCTATTTCTTTTTATTTTGTTTATTATTTATTGTTATTATTTTTATTATTAATTAACCAATCAAAATTTTTCTTAATAAATTAAAATCATAAAAATATTTTTTTTCTTTATTAAATTAAATTTCAGTATTTTATTTTTATTAACAAAATTATTAATTAATTTAGGCTTTAATTAGACAATAACTTTAATATATTTTTGTAAATAATAAAATTAATTTAGACATAATTAGGTTTTATTAACATTGATCAATTTTATTTTCTTTCTTTAAATATCAAAAAACCCAAAAATATTTATTATCATTAATTAATTTAATTTAGTTTAATAATTAACTTAGATAATTTATTTCTTGAAATTCAAAAACAAACAAAAAAAATCTTTTCTTTAATAACAAAGGGTCAAAACCCTAGAACTTGCGCCTGATTTAATTTTTCGCACGCGATTTCATTTTCATTTATCCTATATTGTATTTGTTCCCGAAATGTAATAGATAATTAGAACTATTTTTATCGCTTTATTTGTTTTCTGCATTTAATTTTCAAGGGTTTGCTTTTGGCGATGTAAATACCCGACGCCTTGTAATAGTTAGTTAAATTTCCGCAATTTAGTTTCCGCGACTTATAACTGTTAGATGTTTGATAATAGGTATGCATGACAAGATTGAACGTTTAAACCTAAAAACAACATAGATCACCATTAACATGTACAAAGACAAAATAACTGAAGACAACACACTCGCATATGCGCACTCTTAGGGTACACCCCACTTGGTTGCCTTCGTACGCGGTCATTGAGTATAGGTTGTTTTAGAGGTCGCCCTCTTGTCTAAAAGATCATAGTCGCCTCGAAACGGTTGCCTCGGATATTGTTGCCTCAAAACAAATGATCTAAGACATTAGGGTTACCGCTAAGGCGTCCTAACATTGCTTTAGTGATTGCACGTCCCTAAATTCGAATTGACCCTTAAACTCCAACGACGGTGCTACCCACTCATTCATAGTGGGATAACATTGTCTAAAGGAAGATAACATAGAACGATTCCCTTTTCGAGTAGGTAGATGGTTTTTAAGTACTTGCTCTTTCAAAAAAACAAAAACTTTTCACACTTACACTTTTCAAACAAACTTTTTCAAACCCACAAACACAAAGAAAAGCAAATTTTGAAATCATATGAGCAAGTACCTAAGAGCCCGTGGATAACCACGGATAGAAAGGGTGCTAACACCTTCCCTTTCTATAATCTACCCCCCGAACCCGAGAAACATCTCGAAAAAGGAATTTTTCTGTGCTTTTTTTCCTTTCCTTGTTGGATAAAATAAAAGTCCGTGGCGACTCTTGCTTACCGCGACATTTTGCAAAAACAAACGCAATACGCAAACCAGCATTCCAAAAAACAGTCAGTTCTTTCCCACCGTATCATAGAACTGGCGACTTTGCTGGGGATATTTTATAAGTGGGGTGTACCTTAGGATTAGATCATTGTGTTTTCAATTGTTTGCTTGTATGCTTTATATTTGTGGGCTTGTATCGGAGTTACTATAGATCCTAACCCGAATCTGGGGAATACCCTGTAGGTAAGTAGCAATAAACTGTGAGGGAACTGTACGGCGTAGACCGATACGGTTGAAGCAGTAGCTACGTTGGTGTGGCACTTTAGTATGTACCGATATCCCTTGTGGCGCAACGAGGATAATATGGGTCTGCTAAGGGGTCATTAAGCACCAACTGACCTTAGAACCTTTAAATTGAACAACTTGGCCATAGAACAGTAGTTGTATGCTACACTCATTGAGACCAAACTCTCGCGATGATTTCGGCTGTAAGAAAAGGTTGCTAAACTGGAATTATGACCGATCGAGGGTGGTCAGTGATATTGAGATCCTCTAGAACCCGGTTACTATTTCTAGGACAGGTTGAACCAACTAAACTGAAAGAGGGTAATACCTAAACTCCATGCCAGCCTAAACTTAAGGCTGTTTGTGTGACTTGTGTGCCTTCAAACTTGAACTACTTGCACATTCTTGTTATCTGACAGCATGAGTTCCTTACATGTTTTGTTTACAGTCCTTATCCAATAATTTGGATTTATTGCAGGGTTTACTTATATCACTTCACACTTTTGCTTAAACGCATAGCATACACATCATAACATCATGCCTTAACATTTACTTAACCATTTCAAAGATCTCAAGGGTTTGTGATGCAGGTTATGGTAAATCAAATTTCTAGCAAGGGGCAAAGGGGATTTATTTTCCTCTAGCCAAGGTTGTCTAGAAATTAAAACACGATAACTTGAGTCAGTGGCTATGACCCACTCGATATGGTGAGCTTGACTCTTGAAGAAGGACACTTAACAACACGAATTTTTCTTCAATCAAAGCTGCAAAATTCAAATTCTAACAAGTTTCTTGTTTACCCAGCGAGATCCTTGAAAACATTACATACATATATCATACATATCATTGCATTACAGGTCTCCTAGTACAGGTCTCTCATGTTCTCGCTGTTTATTTCAGCAATGGCTTTCCAACAAGACAACCAAGATCTTCAAACTCAAGAAGCTCAGTTCAGGGACGTACTCCTAAACCTATCCAAGGGACAGGAAGAGTTGAAAAAACTCCTCGTCGGGAACTTGGTCAAGAAAAGTCCTGAAAACAATAAGGACGAACGGCTGGAACAACTGCAAGCTGAGATAGATGCAATGAGAACCCATATGCTAGGGCAGATGGCCCTTATCCAAAGCTTGGCCCGGGAACAAGAAGAACTGAGAACCATTATCAACTAGCTTCATCAAGACAGATACAAAATTATGAAGCAAACAGTCAGAGTCGGAGGCCAAGTCACTGATCAACTTTCAAGAAAACCAGGTTTGGGTTTGGTGAGGAATGGACCTTTCCAACTTGCTGCCACCTTGCGAGTCCAACAACAACCTCGCCAAAAACAACGGGTTAATCAGAGTAAGCCGGATACACCCAAGAGGCAGTTTACCAAGCTCAACATGCCGCTGTCTCAAGCTTTATAACACCTGTTGAGATTGAATCGGGTGACGTTAAGGGACCCTCCTAAGAATCCCAACATAGCCTCCCCAAGGTACAATCCTGATGCAAGGTGTGCATATCACTCCAACAGCCCGGGGCATGATACTAACATCTGTTGGGCGTTGAGCAACAAAATTCAAGACCTGATTGATGAAGGAGCATTGGAACTCACACAAGACGGTCAGATTGAATTCTTTTGCCATTCCCCCAAGGTTCTCCATTTGAAGTGACAAGTACTGAGACGAGAAGACTTTTTGTTCATTAGAATTTTCAAGTTGTAATTTTCTTTTGATTGTTCGAACATTTATTCATGTCAAACTTTGTTACTTTATCAATGCATTGCATATGTCTGTTTTGAATAAGTCCATTTGTATTCACTATATTCAAATTGCTTTCATTTTTGTGATGTCCAACTCTCGATTAAAAAATTCTAAGCCTTTTGAGGGAGGATGACGAAAATGATATCAAAATCTCTACAATATGCTTTTGAACAGACCCCGCTGATGAGGTACAAGCATTGTTTCAAATCCTAAACAGTGGAGTTATAAGGAAGATAATCCCTAGTCAACCCCTTTGAGCCAAAGAAGTTGGAGTTTTTCTTTTCACAAATTAAAACCCTTAATTATAACCTGGGACAGGGTAGTTTTCTCAGTTGATCCAGGTGCACAATGAATGGCATCAAAGAAGCTCTTCCGAAACAAAAGACGGTGTTGGTTCCGTATAATCGTAAGGACAGGCAGTCATTATCTCTCAAAATAAAAGCCTAATAAGTCAAAACCTATAAAGAAGACTTAAGAAAAACTGGGGCATCCCGCTGACTGTAAATATAAAAAGAAACAGTTCAGGAAAAAGACAGGGATAATAAAAACCAAAAGGGAAGAGATCCTGCAAACTCTCAACAAAATGACTGCCTGTTCAAAATAAATTGTCAGTATCCGAACCATCACTGGTATATCAGAGCAAAGACTCAAACAAGATCTAATGCACGATTAGCTGAGTTTAGGATCGAAGAACATCATGAAGAACGGGTGGGTACAAATAAAATTTGAGCCTTTATCCTTTGTTTCTTAAACTGTGAACCAGGCCACGTTATAACCCTTAAAAAGTCATAGCTGAAGCATGGGTTAGTCCGAAAGCATACTGTTACAAAAGATATCCTGACTCCTGTAGGGCTTGCTGTAAATCCTGAGTTGACGTCACATTTTACAAAATTTTCCTATCTTACTGAAAAAACGCATTTTCAAAAACTTCAAGACAGACATAAGCTTTGCATTCTTAAAATAACATTGTTTGCATATGACTATTTGTCCAAACAGCAGAGAAATTCGCACGACGAATATCTAGTGAATAAAAAACCTTTTCAATAAAAAGGGTCACCTCAAGTGGAAAAAACACCTCCAACCAAGGGGCACGACATGAGCATTGTCCATCATCTGGGGCAGTTAAGTCAAGATTCAAGGAATCTCTCAAAATGCCAAATAGCCATGGGCAAATCTCCATCTGAATCAATTGGGGGATTGGACATGAATTCCAGCAACGAATCTTGCATGATCAAACGAAGATCTTCTGGTAGTATGGCAACACAACACTACCGACAGTGACACCTCCCTACATCTCTGAGAGTGTGGACATAGTCAAAAAAGTACTACGCATAATCAAAGACCCGCTAGGTTGACTGGCCTAGGCAAAAATAAGGGTATCCCGACGAACCAAAAGGGTTCGGGCAAAAATTAAGGATAAAGAATGAAAAATCTGTACACCCGGCAAGTCAAAAACCTGAAAGGGTGACTGGGGCAAAAAAGGGTATCCCGGTGGACTGAAAACCCGAAAGGGCGGTCCAGGCAAAAATTATGGATCAAAGCGTACGACTATGTCTCGTCATCTCGTCACTTGCCTACCAGAAGAAGACTTGTCATTTTGACCGAAAGATACCAAGCACCTCATAGGTGGGGATAATACTCGATCCACCAGGCCTCCGCAGGCACCTTCTCCCGCAGATACAGGGGCAGAAAAGTCTCGATGCAAAGCCTTCGTCATATCCTCAGCACGCGTCCCAGTAGCATTCACTCCCTGTAGAGTAAAAGAAAAAGACAGTAATATTAACTCTCCCCAGCTGAGACTCGCATCTGTGAATGAACGAATCAGTAATATTTTCCCCAAGTAGAGTTCATCTACCATCAATACTGAAAAGGCTTAATATCCACGGCAGTCTTAATATTTCCCAATGGAGTATAAGAGTATTCCCCAGCAGAATACAAAATATCCCCAGTGGAGGTAAAATTTTCCCAGCGCAGTCTGAAAAAGCTTCCCTAGTGGAGTTGAAGAATCATCCCCAGTAGACTCTGGAAGTTTATCCCCAGCGGAGTACAAAAATAAATCTCCCCAACCAAGTTCAAAGGATCATTCCCAACAAAGCTCAAAGGATTATCCCCACAAAATTCTAAAAGGTTATTCCCAGAGAAGTCGCAACCGAAGATCATCCTCAGCATAATTCTTTCCTATCACAAACAGGAATTTAATCCCCAACAGGATTCAGTATCACCAGCAACGATAATTCATCCCGACAGAATTTATCAGTGGAATCTTCAGTAGAATATCTCTTCCCCACAGAGTAATCTCCTCATCAGTTTATTCCCCCAACAGAGTCATCCTCTCATGCATGCTTATTCTCTTCGTTCGCCATCCCCAGCGGAAACGAAGAATCCAGCTCTATTCTTCAGCAGCTATCCAGGATTTATTTTCCCCAACTAGAAATATTACATTTCCATACATCATGATACAAGCATATACGCATCATACCACACAATCTTATTTATTTTTAGAGCATCATTGCTTGATATATATTATGCATTTCATACATCATGACATTGCATGCGACTGACTCTTTACCTTTTCAGGGAAAGACGAATCAATAAACACCGTTGACTACTTATACGACCTGGTAGTCCCCTAAAAAACTACATCTATTGAGAGCGGTTTCAGTGGATTCCTCAGAAAGATATCACAAGACTTCCGTCTGGTTCAGTTAAATCGATTCTAAGATTTCTATGATTCTTATCTAGTCAAAGTTAATCCAAGACCTTCTTTGGTTCAGTCAGATCGACGCTAAGATCTCCCTGATTCTTATTCCAGTTGAAGATATTCAAAGACTTTCGTATGGTTCAGTTAAATCGATTCTAAGATTTCTCTGATTCTTATCCAGTCAAAGTTAATCCAAGACCTTCTCTGGTTCAGTCAGATCGACGCTAAGATCTCCCTGATTCTTATTCCAGTTGAAGATAGTCCAAGACTTTCGTCTGGTTCAGTTAAATCGATTCTAAGATTTTTCTTATTCTTATCCAGTCAAAGTTAATCCAAGACCTTCTCTGGTTCAGTCAGATCAACGCTAAGATCTCCCAGATTCTTATTCCAGTTGAAGATAGTCCAAGACTTTCGTCTGGTTCAGTTAAATCGATTCTAATATTTTTCTGATTCTTATCCAGTCAAAGTTAATCCAAGACCTTCTCTGGTTCAGTCAGATCGACGATAAGATCTCCCTGATTCTTATTCCAGTTGAAGATATTCCAAGACTTTCGTCTGGTTCAGTTAAATCGATTCTAAGATTTTTCTGATTCTTATCCAGCCAAAGTCAATCCAAGACCTTCTCTGATTCAATCAGATCGACGCTAAGATCTCCCTGATTCTTATTCCAGTTGAAGATATTCCAAGACTTTCGTCCGATTCAGTTAAATCGCTTCTAAGATTTTTCTGATTCTTATCCAATCAAAGTTAATCCAAGACCTTCTTTGGTTCAGTCAGATCGACGCTAATATCTGCCTGATTCTTATTCCAGTCGAAGTTCAGACCTCCTATCAACAGTCTCTAAATGGCATCTATAAGCCTATTCCCGACATCACAAGGCTGATGCCACTTCACGCGAGTGCAAATTTCTGGGCACTCTAGTGTTCAATCATCTTCCACCTTCGGATCACGAAAGGCACGAAAGCCAATCTACATCCTCAGGTTTAAGAAGATTGAACAGGGGCAGCTGTTGCACCCCGAAACTTTCCCTCCCATATTTATCAAAACATGGCAAGAAAAATCTCCAAGTGGCTCAAGATTGCTCAAGAGTCGGACAGTCAAGCTATCTCCTAAGGCAATCAACCCCAAATTAGGGTTTTGTGTTGCATCAAGATCCTTGAGTCCAAATGACCTCAAGTGTTCCCCAATGTCCTAATATGTTCTCAAGATCATCCATGTCAAGTTTCAAGCCTTGCAGAGGAAGTTTGCTCAGTCAATTGCTCAAAGGGTCCAAAAATCGACTGTGCTAGGGCAAAAGTCAACTGTGACCTACAAACAGTCAAACTTCAAGATTTTTTGTCAACATTCTCATTTTGAAGGATATTTCATCATTTTATCAAGGGTTGATCATTATTCATCAAGTATTGCTCAAAATTCATCAAGACTCAAAAGTTGCTAAATTAGGGTTTTATAGGAAAAGTCAACTCAACTTTGACCAAGCATAACTTTCTCATACTTTATGAGAAATGACCCATCCAAATATCATTTTTAAGAGGATGAAATTTCATACAATCCATATTCATACCCCAAGATCAGAAAATGAACTCACAAGAAGTTATAAATTTGGACATCATAGGTCATTTTTGAAAGTCAACAAAAACACCTTTTTTGCCAAAGCTTATAACTTGAGCATGGAATATCAAAATGATATGAGACAAAAAGGGTTGGTTAGAGGACATTTCAAGCTTTCTAAAAGTCCAATAACACTTCCAAAAGTTCAAAACTGAAGAAGTTATGCATTGTTGAAGTTGGGCATTTTTGCAAAATTGCCAAAAGTCAACTATCCCCAAAACTTCAAATTTTGTCAAATGGGCCCATTCTTTTCCACTTGATTTGAACTTGCCACATTGCACACGTGTCCTAGATTCAACCTTGTGTCCATTTATCAATTTTATTATTTTATTTGATTTTTTATTGAATTATTTCATTTTAAATCAAATTAAATCAAATAAAATCCCAAAACTTGATTACATGAGATCTTTTGCTATTTTCAGGACTTAATCATCACCATGGTCAACATCAAATTCGTATCTCACCATATCATGAACAAAAAAATGAATTTTTGGCAAATTAGGCAAGTTTTCAATGGTGAATCAAATCGAATCTCAAGGCATTGATGTGGAAAGATTCAAGATAAATTTGTTGACCTAATGCATTCTATCATACATATACAAGTCAAAGCACACGAAAACAGGGGAGAGGCTGCAAGAACACTGAAAACAAAACTTGGAAAAGTGGTGAAAAGTGTAAAACTGAAATCACACTTGGAGGCATTTTCAGAAGCAAAACTCAACACCAATCGATTGCTGGAGGTTCACTGAGTCAGAACCAATCCATAGCAAGCCTCCATACACGCTCAAACGCATTGTAAGTGATACACGACCCCCCTCTGAATTTGATTTCGTGTTTCAAAATCCATGCATCATTACAAGAAATCAATGGTATATTTGTAATCACCAGATAATTTCCAAGCTTTCCATATTATTTGATTGTGTTTATCTGCTCTGTGGTGCAAAACGCCATTGTAGGGTTTTCTAGGTTTTTTTTAGGGGTTTTCATTACAGGTAAAATTAGACCTATTAATGGCCATGGACGTGACCGGGAGAGGAAGACGGTTGCAACCATGGCCTTGGATGGAGTTTATATGGCCTGAGATGAGTTTTTGGAATGACCTACGCTTTTAACTGCAGATTTAAATCCACAGGTAATTTCTTTGCAGTCCTGAGGACAGGGACGACCACGTGCCCCCATCTGATTGCCCCTTTCAAATATTTGCGCGTTTTTATTTTTTGTTCTGGCATATTAATTCTTTTCCTTTATTTTTATTATTTTGTATATATTAACAATTGAAACAAAGTGGTTGAGTGGTAGTGGCGTGCATCCAATATCCAACAGGACCTGGGTTCGAATCCCAGGTCCCCCATATGCTTTATTATTTTTCCTCTTCAGGTTATCCCATGCGAATCTAAACGTGAAGCGCACCATACACCATCAAGCATCTGATGGCCAGATGGCCATGGGCCAAATCTGGTGGCCAGAAAATGAGAGTCTACCATGGAACCAAGTCAAAGTGCATACGCTGGATCTCTCGAAGTCAACCAGGCCAGCATGTTATTGGGCCTCTGAATTGCTATTCTGAACCTCTAATCAGGCCCACACCCCTAACTCTTTCTATTTCTTTTTATTTTGTTTATTATTTATTGTTATTATTTTTATTATTAATTAACCAATCAAACTTTTTCTTAATAAATTAAAACCATAAAAATATTTTTTTTTCTTTATTAAATTAAATTTCAGTGTTTTATTTTTATTAACAAAATTATTAATTAATTTAGGCTTTAATTAGACAATAACTTTAATATATTTTTGTAAATAATAAAATTAATTTAGACATAATTAGGTTTTATTAACATTGATCAATTTTATTTTCTTTCTTTAAATATCAAAAAACCCAAAAATATTTATTTTCATTAATTAATTAATTAAATTTAGTTTATTAATTAACTTAGATAATTTATTTCTTGAAATTCAAAAACAAACAAAAAAAATCTTTTCTTTAATAACAAAGGGTCAAAACCCTAGAACTTGCGCCCGATTTAATTTTCCTTTATCCTATATTGTATTTGTTCCCGGAATGTAATAAATAATTAGGACTATTTTTATCGCTTTATTTATTTTCCGCATTTAATTTTCAAGGGTTTGCTTTTGGCGATGTAAATACCCGACGTCTTGTAATAGTTAGTTAAATTTCCGCAATTTAGTTTCCGCGACTTATAACTGTTAGATGTTTGATAATAGGTATGCATGACAAGATTGAACGTTTAAACCTAAAAATAACATAGATCACCATTAACATGTACAAAGACAAAATAACTGAAGACAACACACTCGCACATGCGCACTCTTAGGGTACACCCCACTTGGTTGCCTTCATACGCGGTCATTGAATATAGGTTGTTTTAGAGGTCGCCCTCTTGTCTAAAAGATCATAGTCGCCTCGAAACGGTTGCCTCGGATATTGTTGCCTCAAAACAAATGATCTAAGACATTCGGGTTACCGCTAAGGCGTCCTAACATTGCTTTAGTGATCGCACGTCCCTAAATTCGAATTGACCCTTAAACTCCAACGACGGTGCTACCCACTCATTCATAGTGGGATAGCATTGTCTAAAGGAAGATAGCATATAACGATTCCCTTTTCGAGTAGGTAGATGGTTCTTAAGTACTTGCTCTTTCAAAAAAACAAAAACTTTTCACACTTACACTTTTCAAACAAACTTTTTCAAACCCACAAACACAAAGAAAAGCAAATTTTGAAAACATATGAACAAGTACCTAAGAGCCCATGGATAACCACAGATAGAAAGGGTGCTAACACCTTCCCTTTCTATAGTCTACCCCCCGAACCCGAGAAACATCTCGAAAAAGGAATTTTTCTGTGCTTTTTTTCCTTTCCTTGTTGGATAAAATAAAAGTCGGTGGCGACTCTTGCTTACCGCGACATTTTGCAAAAACAAACGCAAAACGCAAACCAGCATTCCAAAAAACAGTTAGTTCTTTCCCACCGTGTCACAGATGTTATAATGATATGATTGATGTGTATTGATGATATGAAAGTGTGAGTATAATATGTGATATATAATGATGTATAGATTTCATGATGTTGTTGTTTGTAACTACTATATCTTTTCCTTGTATCCTTTGTAATGAATTGTGATTACTCACCCTTTCTGCTAGGATATGTTGCCTCGATATATGGGTAACTTGAAGGTAATCAGGAATAGACGTAGAAGCTTGAGGATATATTTATGGAGTATTTATTTAGTTCCGTCGAATAGAATGTGTCTTGCTCTGATATGTAACATTGGGTTGGGAAACATTTGACTTGAATATTGTGTTCCTTTTGTTGACAGAATAATATAAGTTGTTCTAGTTATTTTAAGTTATTAAAATATCATGACTATGGATGATGTAAATTGGTGATGATTTGAAAGATATTATAAATGAAGTTATGTTGCGATTATGATTTCCACTGCATAGTATTTTGAATAATATGTGTTGATTTTCCGAAAAGGATAAATGAGATTATTGTTGAAATCTCGTGTTACAGAGCAAGATGTTTTTGTTTAAGATGTTTTATGAAGCACGTGACATCCTCGTTGGTACTTTAGTTTGATTTATTTATTAAATTATTCATGGGTTATTCGTTGGATTTAGAAGGGTGATAATTTAAATCTTGGATCAAAGAAATGGCCTCTTATGGGGGCCTCGATTCCTCATCAGAATAGTAGTCTGGTAAGGCGACAGTGATATCTTATCAGGATCAAGCGTAATAGCCTAATAAGGCGACATTGATTCCTTATCAAGATCAAGCATAATAGCCCAATAAGGCGTAAATCATTCCTTAATAGGATCCAACAAATAACCTAATAATACGACAAAGATTCCTGATCAGGATCCAACCAATAATCCAATGTATGATCACTTTTATAATAAACACAGAGATAAAGAAGAGACAAATCAAACTATCATATATTTCATATTATTTTCATTAGACTAATCAACTACATACAACCTTTGTATAATAAGTATATGGTTTATCTTTGATAGAGAATATATACTTTGGATTGATTATAATATTTTTTCCAAGTCTTAAATTACTTGAGCTCTAATTTTCTACATTTATTAAGGAAGAGGTTGATGTTGTTTTTATATGCACCCACCTAAATGGATCAACCAATAGTCAAGTAGTTTGTCAATGGCTTAGATGAAAGTTAAGAACGAGTGGTTGATATTGGCAGCTACTGAAGAGGCGGTGGAAACCAGTATTGGATGGATTGAACTTGAGGTCCGAATCAGTTTTATCAGGATCCAAAATTAGCGCCAATTGTATTTGCTATAAGTACAATGATGAAAATCATGCTTGCGTATGAGAGAGCAAAAAAGTTGTTAAGTACCAAATCTATGAATCTTTAATCTATTTCTACCAACATTAAAGGTTGTGATATTTATAACTATGATTCATGGACCAAATTGTGGATGAAGAACCAGTTCAAATCCCAATTGCTTAGCTGGAACGTGAAGATACGAAGATTGAGTCATTTCCCCTTTCGTAGGAGAAACAATTATCTTCCATGGAATTACAATTATGTCGATTTAAGCTCTTATGATATGGCTTGACACATCTTCGTATGTTTGCAATTGGATCATTCACTATTGATTTGGGTGACCCATGTCGTAGGCAAAGCGGTATAGATCAGGTTTCACGTGCTCACCACGTGGGATCACCTAAAACCTCTTTGTGCCCCTTATCATCCTTATGGGTCCAAATTCAACATGGGTCAGTCTCTTTCAAGTATATTTATCAAAAAGAGCTACCCAATCCTAAACGAGTCAGCTCTGATAGGTCTCAAACTTTTTAAGACCTAGCCAAAAAAGCTTGTTATAACATGAACTCAAAATATATTGTCTGAGCCCTAGTAATAAATGGTGAGTATCTTGATAGCAGAAACATGATAGTCATATATTATCCGACGGAAATTATTACCGGTAATTATTTTATATCCTTATAAAATCAACAAAACTAAATTTATATATATATATATATATCTTGTTAATTATATATAAGTTATAATAAAAATCAAATTTAATTTTATGATATAAATTTTTTAATAGTTGAATGAAAGAATAACTTATAAACCTCGTAATTGATTTTAGTCGTCTAAGAGTTAAATTGATTAAAAAATTAATAACTTAAGAACTAAATTGACTATTTATCTGTTAATTGATTAGATAATTTTAATCTAAACATCTCAAATTGATTTGTTAATTTCAATACTAATTTTATAAGAATATTTTCGATAATACAAATTTTCATTAGATTATAAAACAATTTCACTTAATTACTTTTTTAATATTTATAATTAGTTAATATACTGCTTATAATGAATACCACAGTAGTACTATAGTTGAAAAAAGTTTAAAGGTGATGAAAAATAAGAAATTGTGAGTGTTGCAACTTTAGGGCAGTAAAATGATTGTTGACAAGGACCTTAAGACTTAAAGAGTGAGTAAACTTCAAAAATGGATTGAAAAAATTTAGAGGGCTGAAAAGATAAGAATGCATTTCCACTATATGATATGATGTTGTTGGCCATATTAGTTGACACTACTCATAACTCAATTGGATTGTTCCATTTTCTCATTATTTCATTCCCTTTGTCCTTATGAAGGGTCGTTATTTGTTAAAGTCGTGTAAACTTCAAATTAAAATTAACCCTTCATAGTGTGGGGAAATAGATTCTCTATGGTTAGTAGACATTAGCTATTAATCAAAGATTTCTAATTTTGAATTAATTAAAACTACAACATCAATGTCTCATATTATGTGATGACTAAGAATTGAGTCTTTCTTGTGAGTAGTTTATGTTCTCAAGACTCCTTTGTTAACGAGAAATTATATTTTGATTAAAAGAATTGACACTAATATTTTGATAAACTAAAAGTGTGTTTGTAATAGTATTCCAAGTATAGAAATATTATTTACACACAATTTTTTATTTTTTATTCTCTTGTATTAAAGAGTGGTAGTCTAATATAATGTTTGTTTCAAGTTTAAAAATAATATATTTAGGAATAAATAGTTATGTATAATACAAGATAAAAAAAATTCAATATAGATATTCTTGAAAATGAAATAACTTTTAGTAATTTTTATAATTTATTTTCATTTAAAAATGAGAATATTCATTTTCATGAAATTATATATATATATATATATATATATATATATATATATATATATATATATATATATATATATATATATATATATATATATATATATATATATATATATATATATATATATATATATATATATATATATATATATATATATATATATATATATATATATATATATATATATATATATATATATATATATATATATATATATATATATATATATATATATATATATATATATATATATATATATATATATATATATATATATATATATATATATATATATATAATTAAATTATATGTCAAATATTTTTTTAAAATAATATTCAATTTTTTTAATATTTTTATTCATGAACAAGTTATTATTTAAAATCATTTATGAATTCTTAAAACAACCTTGTCACATTATTCATAAAAGTAATATTTGTGAGAATATGCAGCATAGTTGGTAGCTAAGACAAAATATTCAACTTATGAATATTGTGCAACTGCAAGGGTTTTTATTAAGTTAGTAATAGAGTTCTCCAACTACAAAACTGAAAATTCAAATCTACAATATTACATTTAGGGCTTATTGTTTTAACTTCAAAAATAGAATTTTATTTTTATTTTTAAAATTAAATTTTATAAAACTGTTTTTAAAATATTATAAATTTTTAATTTTTGTTACTTTAAATTGAAAAATTAATTTAAATATTTTATAACATAAACACACATTATTGAAGATTAAAATGTAGTTAAAATTATATTTTTTTTCAAAAAATTATATCTCAAAAATAATTAATGAAAAACTATTTGAAATATTTGAAAATTTGATATTTATTTTTTTTAATAAAATGATAGAATATCTAAAATAACATTTTAAGAATAATTATTCAAATTAATTTTTTTTTGAATTTTTTATGAAAGGTTTTTCATAAATTTTTTTTACATAAAATTATATAACACTATAAAAATTATTTTAAGAAAAAACAAAACAAACGGACCTTAGAGCTAGTTACTTTTAACTTTTAAAAAATATATTATTTCTTTTTAATTTTAAAAATGATTTTTAAGGGGTGTGTGTGGGCTAACTAAGTTATTAATTGTTATTGATATTTATAAATCAATAATTTTTAAAAAAATTATAAAAACAATTTTCAAAATATTACAAGTGATTTTAAATCCTTTTTTTTTAATAGTAAAATTAATTTTTGATATCCTATAATATAAATATATATTATTGAAGATCAAAACATAATCAAAATTGTAATTTTTTTAGAAAATTGTATCTCACAAATAATTTTTGTTAAAAAATTATTTGAAATAACTTCAAAATTAAGTGTTTTTCTTTTTAAATTAATTTTTTTTCAATAAAATAATAATATATTTAAAATAAAATTTTAAGAATAATTATTCAAATAAAATTTTTATTCAAAACTTTTCTGATTTTTTTTTAAATTTTTTATAACAAAAATATATAATATTATAAAAATCATTTGAAAAAAATGAAACAAACTATCCCATATTTACAGTAAAAATTTTGAAATTACAATCATTAAACTACTATAAAAAAAATTTGTAAGGACAAAATATTCAAATTATCAATATTTTCCAATGGATTTACTATTTTATCTTTATATAGTATGATTTCTGATTTATCCTCTATAATTTTATTTTTGTAAAATTTATTTTACTATTTAAAGATTATGTCATTTTAAATTTTGTAAAAATTTTATTTTTAAAATCAACCTTATCACTCGTTTTAAACTTTATAAAATATTTTTTTGATAAAACGAATCTTACCGAATCATGTCTCACAGGGTTTAAAACAAAAATTTTAAAAAATTTAAAAATATTTAAATTAAATATTTAAATATTACAAAATAAAAATTAAATATTACAGAAAGTAAACCAAAAATCAGCTATAGTATTAACCCTTTCTCAATTTAACATAATAGTTCCAATAACATTTTTCTATAGAATTGGTTTAAACAACACCGTTCATGCTAAAGTGCGCCTTACCAAATTTCCAATATAAAATCACTCATTCTCTCCCAAAATTCCAACCGCTGTCAAACACATACACACACTCTACTATATTGCCGAAAGCACAAGAGAGTTTTTTCTTTTCTTTTTCTTGACAAATGTAGCTCAAAGGTCATAAATTTTACGTTTTCACTCTTTTAACTTCCAAATAAAGCCTTAAACTTTGCGCTTTCTTTCCCTTTTTCACACACACACACAACCCTTTTACTCACCAAATACTTTCATTCACAATTCTCATTTGGGTTCACCCATGTCTTCAGATATAAGCTAAAAAAACTGTCTTTTTTAAAACCCATGAAAACTTGCAATTTCAATGCTTGTGATAGTTTTGTTAGTTCTGTTTATTCTTGCAATTGTGAATCCTTTTAGAAGCTTCTGAAGCATTGGGGTTGGAAGGTTGGGTGGGAGGAAGTGATGGGTAGGGATAGATTGTTATTAGCGACGGTTGGACCGCCATTAAAACGGCGAGCTGGGTTGAGAAGGAAACAAGCTGGAAGAGGGTCTTATAGAGGAAGCTAAAGCAAAGGTGGTGGTGTGGGAGTTGAAGTGTTTTTTTGTTGCTGTTTTTGTTGTTGGTTTCTTTTTTTGGGGTGGTGGGGGGAGAGAGTAATTAATAATAACAACCCTTTATTCAGAGGGTGGTAAATTTTTGGTTTTTGTGGAAGAAGAAGGTGAAGAAGATGGGTGCCAATTTACATCAACTACTAAGAAGTCTCTGTTTGGATACTGATTGGAAGTATGCTATCTTTTGGAAGCTACAACACTGTGCTAGGATGTACGGTTTGTGTTTCCATTTTCTTGTTTGTCTTTGTCTTTCAGCTTTTTTGTGTCATGTATCTTTGCTTATGTTGTTCCTATCTTTTTCTTTTTTTTCATCTAAGTTTGTTGGTTTGCATGTTTATAGCGGTTTCTTGGTGATTGGATTAGACCATATGTTATTTGATTTGGTTTTAAGGAAAATTAGTTTGTTCTACAAACATCTTGTTTGATGGATTATAAAATGTATGTTTATTCAGAGTGCAGCATGTTACTAATACTATTAAGAAGTTGGATAGGATCAAGGTTTTAAATAGTGGTCGCGTAAAGGTTTTTGCGATTTCGATCTGTACAGTTGTTGCAACACTGATTGTGGTTTTTGTGGTGTGAATTAACCACAATTTGATCTTTAACATAAAAACGGTATACCGTTTTGTCGCGGCTGTTTTCGCGATTGTGGATCGTTTTTTAAAAGCTTGGATATGACATGACTTGAAAATAGGTTTATAAGTGAGACATTTCTCACCTTACAACCTGGTTTTATAGGATTGAGTTATGTCCAATCCAAATTTTAAGACGATATCAGAGCCTATATGAGAACTGTTGGGTCACTCGCCGTAAGGCGACTTGCATCACACACTCTAGATATCTAGTCTTGAACAAAAATTTGTTAGGGCTTGCATTTGCTAAGGTGTTAGGTTTTGACATGTACTTAGACTGATGGGTTCAATTTCATGTCTTCCCTTAAAATGTTTTCTAAGTGTGGATTGCCTGCAGGATCTTGACATGGGAGGATGCTTACTATGACAATCTCGATAATTGTGATTCTTCGCAAAGTATGTACTGCCAGAAAAACCTGGATCAGATCTGTGGCGAGAACTTTTCAAACAACCCTCTAGGATTATCGGTGGTAAAGATGTCATATCATGTATATTCCTTAGGGGAAGGGTATGAATAAACTAATAAACCTAGATGAAATTTAAGACTAAATTTATCTTTTGTATAACACAGCCAAATTTCATATTTCTACAGTATTGTTGGACAAGTAGCTGTTAATGGAAAGCATCAGTGGATCTTTGCAGATAATCAAGTTACATGTTCTGGCCCATCTTATAAGGTGAGGGTCTTTCTCCTTCAATGACACCACTTGCATTTTCTCTATGCATAGTAGGATTTGAAGGCCTGTAATTGGTATTAGATATGTATGAAGTATTATGTATATTTATTTATCTTATCTCTCAACTATTCTCATTCCATTCCCTTTTCTTCTTTTAATTTTAGCTTGTTGATGAATGGCAATCTCAGTTTTCTGCTGGAATCAGGGTAAGTTTATGGCTAATATTACAAAAAACACCCTCGGTATAAACTGCTAGAGAGAATTTTTGTATGTTTAGCCAGATAATAGAATTCCCATGTAGAACATGATTTATTTGCAATCAGATTTTTCATTAACAAAGCTTTGTTTCACATTGCAGACAATTGTTGTTGTAGCAGTAGTCCCACTTGGAGTTGTTCAACTCGGCTCTTTATATAAAGTATGATGACTATAGTCTTCTCTTTGTCCCTTTTTTCGCCATAATTTCATACTTTCATGTGTATGTAGCGAATTTTATGCAGAAGTCCATCACCTAGCAAAACTTTTATGATTCACTGCTTTTCTGTCATCTTTGATTACAGGTTAGTGAAGACATCGAGTTTGTAACTCATACCAGAAGTCTCTTTTTGTCTACTCGTGATCAAACATTTGGTTATCTTCCTAGTCAAGTCCAAAGTGTGAAACATGACACGGAGAAAACAATGATGGGTGAAACACCGGATAAGTTAATGCCCTTCCAATGTCCTGGGAAGAACTACTCACCTCCTACTGTTTATCAGAAAATGACTGTTGATGCCAGGCACGGAGGGCTTGAAATTAACTGCGATCAAAGTTCCATTTTGCTTCAGTCAATGTCAAATATGATGACTGCAGAGAATCAGAAACTAGAAGGTGTGAAACCTTCAAACGAAAGGAACAATAATAGCTTCAAAGATACTAGTTTGAAATCAGACAAAAATGTCTCATCAGTTTTACACAGTTCAGTTATGGATAATAATAGTATTGGTGCCAATGTTTTAGTAAGTCCATACGTTAGAGCTGATACTGAGATGTCAACATTTCAGACCGAGTCTTGTTACGAGGATATCTTGTACTCGTTGAAATTTCCTGCTGGCTATGAGCTACACGAAGCACTTGGACCAGGTTTTCTGAAAGAGAGTAAATATTTTGACTGGGCAGTACAGGGAAATCAAGATGGTAAAGATGCTGAGATGTCGGATGAGTTTAGCTGCAGCCAGTTGACTTGTGAATCACGTCCGGAGCATCTTTTGGAAGCAGTGGTGACCAAAGTTTGCCGTAGTAATAATACTGTTGATAACGAGTTTTCATTTTCTACATCAGTTCATGATGCAATGGTCTTTGGAAGAAATCCCGAAGTTCCTATTCATAATGTCCGCCCTATTAATTCAGAAGGCTATTCAATTGATCAACCATCTCATGTTAAAGAGAACAAGCATAATCGTAGTTTGAGTTCATCAGGAATATGCGGTGTGATATCCCCCAAAAGCTTTTCTTCTGCATGTCCTAGTTCGTGTAGTAACCAGTTTGAGAGGTCTTCGGAACCATCTAAAAACAGCAAAAAGAGGGCTAGGCCTGGCGAGAGTTGTAGGCCTAGACCAAGGGACAGACAACTTATCCAAGACCGTATTAAGGAGTTACGAGAACTGGTGCCAAATGGAGCTAAGGTATCTATCTTGTGCTAATATTTATTTTCTAATCCTCTCTCGGTTGACTTTGGTTTTGTAATGGCTGTCTCGACTTGTAGTTCTGATTCGCGTGGCTGAAAGTTTTATTTTAACTTTTAACAGTGCAGTATTGATTCACTTTTGGAGTGCACAATAAAGCATATGCTCTTTCTCCAAAGCATAACTAAGCATGCCGATAAGCTAAATAAATTCTCTGAAACAAAGACAAAGGTAAGGTCGGAGCTTTGATATTATAGCATATTATATTATCTCCTTTTCTTAATATTGCCTGCAATTGTGCAGTTGCATGATCACATGGAAAAAGACATTCATGGATCCTCTGGTTATCAACAGGGTTCAAGTTGGGCAATGGAGGTAGGAGGCCATCTGAAGGTTCATTCAATATTAGTAGAAAATCTTAGCAAGAACGGACAGATGCTTGTTGAGGTATGCATTTAAAATTGCAACCTGTATACACGCACTCTTATACACCGCGTACTTATCCTTTGCGCTAATTTTGACTCATGCTGCAGATGCTATGTGAAGAGTGCAGCCATTTTCTTGAGATAGCAGAAGCCATGAGAAGCTTGGGCCTGAAAATTTTGAATGGCGTAACTGAAACTCGTGGTGAGAAGACATGCATATCTTTTGTGGTCGAGGTAGGATCAGAAGATAGATTCATTTCTTACTTAGTTAAACTAGCTTATCGCACCATTATTGTTTCCGTAGTAATAACATAGAATTAATGGCACGAATCATCTGTCGCAGGGACAAAACAACAGAAATCTACATAGATTGGATATCCTATGGCCCCTTGTTCAAATATTGCAGTCAAAGAACACAATGAGTGCATGATAAATGTTTCATTCTTGAAAAGTTCCATTTTGATACCAATTTCATGAAGGATATAAGTGTGTGAATTCTCCATTATTCTGTCTTTTGTGTTCAAGTTGGATTGTATATGTTTTACCATATGTATAAAGTGTTTGAAATTAAAAATACTTATTATGTTTCAACCATATTGTTTTGTGTTTACGAAGTGTTAAGTGAGTTTAAGACTATAATAATAATCTGTTTCAATGTTTTAAGCTTATGCAATGTAATGTACATTTTTTGAGATTATATCAATATCTAAACTATGGAAAGTACTTTTAACATGAACCAGTTATTTTGGGTGTTAACAAAAGATAAATTTCTTAGAATGAACCAAAACAGGCTAAAAATATTACAATGAGTTATTTCAAAAACAAGTATTACATAATGAAACAAGGTTATAGCCTAAAATAAGGGAGGGTTTTATGTCCATCAAGTCCTTTGGATCTGAAGTGAGTGAGATATTCAGTAATATTTGTTTCTCTATATTTCGGTGGATTTTCATTGGACGTGAACTCCTCTATTGGTCGATATTTTCGAGACGCGTCGGGGTACATGTGGCAAGCCGCCGATGCCCTTGGTCCAACACTTCTTGCAAGGACTCTATGCTCAACACTTTTGAACTTGTCATTGCTGATAAGCTACACAAGAAATGAGAAGTTCAAAACAAAAATGAAAGATTCTCATTTTAAACTAGAAAAGATTTATAAAACAATGTGATGAAAATGTTAGTTATAACCTGCATGAAGTCACCTATGTTTGCCACTAATGCTCCATGAATTGGGGTGATATCAATCCATTGATTTTGATGAAGAACTTGGAGTCCACCAATGGTGTCTTGGAGGAGAATTGTGAGGGATGATGGGTCTGAATGCTTTGTAGTACCAAATGTTAATTCTGGTTGTGGACAAGGAGGGTAATAGTGACACACCACTATTTCACTTTTCATGCATTTTATATTTGCAAGATAGTCCTTCTTTAACCCCAATGCCTCTGGCAGTAATTCTGATAATATTTCCTTTAGTTTTAGAATATGTTCCATGTATTTGCTCACTGCCTCCCTGTTGGAAAGAAAGAAAAAAAAACCAAAGTACTTTCAACTATTTGATTCTAAAACACAAGCAGTCAGGTCTGGCATAGGCATGACAATAAGGCGGGTCGGAAATAATTTTTACCTCTTTCAAATCCAAATTTAAATCACCATATAATTCTCGTTTCTTGCCCGAAATCCAATCGGAAATAGAAAATTAAAACTCAAATCTGTCTCAAACGAGTCCAAGTTAGGTTCGGATATCCTCGCCCCGCCATTATCCATTTAATAAAATCATTTTTTTAATAGAAATATTTATTTTTTTCAAAATCAAATTATATTATAAATAATAAAATAAAACAATCTTAAAAAACTTCATACATACATTTTAAATATTTTAAATAATAAATACAAATCAAGTTATCAAAACATTGTTCACATGTGTAATATTTTAAATTTTCAAAAATAAATAATAATGTACATTATGATATAAACGAGACAGGTTTGAGGTGGATACTAGTGTCCTCATCACCCGACCCATCCCCATATTTTATAATCGAGGAAAACTCAAACTCAAACTCAGTCAAAGCGGGTTTTCCCCGTCAATTTCAATACAGATTCGAGTGGGTACCCGCGGATACGAGTTTTGTTGTCATGCCTAATCCGACATAAATTTTTGGAGGTCAAGTATAAATTAGTTACGGTTCAACCGCGATAAAACAATTTGAAGGCTCATTTACTCGTGGTTTAACTATGACAATTTAACGATAAAATTTTTGAGGTCTTGTGTCATAGTTAGGATTGTTAAAAAAACTATTAAATAAAACTGAACTATCGAACCAAATCGAATTTAAATTAAATAATTGAACAGTGTGTTTGATTAGTGAGGCAAATCATGTGATGCAAATAGGTCTAAAATCGAACTAAATGGCAAATAAATTAAGATTAAAATCAAATCAAATCAAAACTGAAAATAAAAAATGTTAAAACTAGTTTAAAGCATTTTATTTAAAAAATTCAAAAAAGGATGACGATTTGGTTCTTTAATAGACGGTTATGCAGGGGATTTGGGTTCCACCTTTCGCACCTTCAAAAGCAACTGCATAGAATAATAGCAATATAATAAGATGGTTCTTACCTGCAGACTAGAGGATATGCTTGTTGATCAAGAGGACCATCTTGAAAATCAAACAATATAGTATCCCTCCAATTAGCTGCTTTAGCAACAAGAAGATCACCGTTACAAAAGTACCTAACTTTCATCTTATGATCACGTGAGTACCACTCTTTCTTCACTTCCTCACCTTGCTCATGAAACTCTTTTACAACCTTCAACATATCATCCATAACATAATCCGGAACACCATGGTTCACCATTTGGAAGAAACCCCATGTCTCTGATGCTCTCTTAATCTCACCTATTATCTCTAACCTTCTACACTCTTCATGTCCTGTGAAATCTATCACAGGGACTTGAAGTAAGCATGAACATCTTGTTGCATCGTGGTTTGGAAGAGTCTCTTGCGGATGGATCAAGAATCTTGGAAGGTTGATAATACCTGAGTCTGTTAGTCCTTTCACTCCTGCTTTTGTTTCATCAAACTCTTTAACTTCTTTGGCTCTATCATAGCTATCTTCATCACTTGAGAGCAACACTTCTTCTTTCATTACTGTAGACATAGTCTCTTGATTATTAGATAGTTACTGACAAATGGTTTGCTTCAAAAATGAGACTTGATGGCTATTAAATGAAGAATGGTACAGGATGCCAAGCCTTGAATGTGGAAGTAAAAACAAATAAGAGGAAAACGTGACACCAATATGCTATATTATCTTTGTCAATATGATATATAGGTAAAACTATAACAACCTTATGCTTTGCTTCCAAGTTAGATAGAAATAATAAGAAAGGAGGTTTTAAAAAACATTTAAAAGAAATAGAGAAATCTTTAATATTTTTAGAATAATGTTTTTTAAATATAATAATAAATAAATATTCATTATTAATATATTTTTAATTTTTTAAATATTATAATAACATATTCATTTGATTTGAGTCAAGAGCAAATGATTTGATTAAAGTTGAGTGAATAAATGATTTAAATCAATAATTAAAATCCCAAAAAACTACATCTAAAAAATAATACTTCTTGAGAGATCAAATGAACGAGGACAAGTTGAAGATTAACTATTACAAGTAGATCTTCAAGTGAGACATATTTTAGATTTAGTCATACGCTTTAATATGATTTTTAAAACATTTATTCAAATAAGTTGATTGATTTATATTTAAATAAATCAACAAAATTTAACTTTATTTTGATATTTAACATAAACTTTTAGAAAATCAACCCATATAATATCCTATTTCAATTCTAATTTATGATTGCAAATTTAAATATAAAAAAATGCAATATAGATTAATAAGTATAAATTATCGAAAATGTAAACTAATTTATAAATTAATTAAAAGTATAAAATTTAATAAAATACTAATAATAATACATAAATATTATTCATTTAAAAAATAATAATTTCTTTTGTCTAATAGTTTAGTGACTAATGGAGTGTATATTTCGTGGATCGTAAATTTATTCTCAGAAATATAGACTTGAATATTTTTCATTATAATGTTTGTTTTAAGTTTTTCAAAATTATATCTAGAAACTTTTCATTTTTAGGAATTCATTTTATACAAAATTTTATTCTCATGTTATAGGGTGAGAATCTTACATTCCTATGGAAATAAGAAGTAATCATCCATAACTTCTCATTTTTAAATATTTTAATTAATTTATATTATATTTTATATTTTAAATTAAATATATTTTGTAAATATTTTTAAAAATTATTTTTTTTATCAAAGTGTGTTTATTTTAAGTTATAAAATAACATTTCTTGGAATCATATTCCTAATGTTATTATTCCTTGGAATCATATTTCCTTCCATGTGTTTGGTTAAAAATAAAGTTTCTCAAGAATGTTTACATATTTTATTTAATTAAAAATTATAAAAAATAAAAAATAAATATAAATATTAGTATTCGTGGGAAGTTGTAGTTAGTTGTATTTTATTTCCATAGAAATGTTGGATTCTCACCCTTTTAGATATGAGAATAACTTTAAGGGTGTGTTTTGTTTCATGGTTGAAAATTTTATTCCTTAGAATGATATTCCTAGGATTATTATTCTTGGAAATATTATTTCAATCCATGTTTTTGATAAGAATTTAGGTTCTTAAAAATAATTATAAAATTTGTTTAATTTTAAATTATAAAAAAATAAAAATAAAAATAAATAGGAGTGATGGTAAAAAGTTAGAGTTAGTTGAATTTATTCACATGGAAATATTTTATTCTCACCTTTTATACATTGGAATAAGAAAAGAGAATCCACGAGTAAATAATATTGTTTAGAATAAAAAAAAATTTGAAATGATTTTTTAAAACTTAAATCAAACATGAGAATATTGCATTCTCATTGTCACACTCCCAGAAATAATTTTTGTAATCTTGAAACAAACACTCCAAAAAATCATGTGTACAAATATTCCTAGAAATAAAAAATATCAGAGAATAATTTTAAAAAAACTTAAAACAAATATAAGACTATTGCATTTTCCACGTCACATTCCCGAAAATATATTTCTTATCTTTGAAACAAACACCCCCAAACACGCAGACAAAAATAAAATTCCCAAACATAATATATTAAAAATAATATTCTCAAAATTATACTTTTAATTCTTGAAACACACACATAATTGGATTTCAACTTTTATAAATGAATAAGATATCACATATCTGAATTTGTGTCATTATATTTGATTTTTGTCTAAATACCAACTAAACTTGTGTAAGGGGATACATTTTTTTTTAAGATCCTGGTTATTAAACTAAATAATATTTTTACAAAATTAATATATTTTTTTTTAAAGACCGACTAGCGTAAGTTAAGTAATAGATTTTTTGATTGAGTGGGGTAGTTCAGTTGACACTTGCTTTTTGGGTTAAGGGGATGTTGGTAGGAGTATAATCGAATCCGTTTGATTCGATTCAGTTGATCAGTTTATAATTTTTTTTAAATATTATATTCATCAGTTGTATTCTCCATTATCTTGTTTTTCGGTGTATTTTATGCTAATATTTTAAAAAAATACATTTCATGTAATTTATTTCATGCTCTATTTTTTAAAATAAATTACAAGTTGTTCTTAATTCATACAAAACAGTAACACGATTTTCATTGCTTCATGAAATAAATTTACTATCAAATATAAAATTAACACTTGACATCATAATATTTAAAAGGGATTTAAATGTTTAACAAATAGAACAAAATAAAACACAAATCAATTAACATGTATCACACCTTAAACACACATCAAAACTATTTTGTAACAAGACTAGAAAGAATTTTGTTGAAGAGGAAGAAACAAAAAATGTAAAAAAAATGAAAATTAAAAAAGAGAACTTGAATACAAAGAAAACAACCATAACATATCAAAATGACGGTACTGAGAGCAATAATGGTGACAGACTGCGAGAGCAGCAGTTTAATGAAAATAAATTTTTTGTGACTTATGGTTTCTAATTTCTATATTTTAGAGTTTGGTTCTAGACACTTGTTTTACTAAAGGAAGGAAGTGTAATCAAACATTGAGAATTGTTATATCAATAAAAAAAATTGGACTTAATGATAGATGGATTAAAAATTTAGAGCGTATAATTATTTCTATTAATTCAATTAATCGGTTTGACGGTTCCTAAAAACTAAAACCGAGAGCCGGACTAAAATATATTAATTTTTATTGATTTGATTCGATTTTAGAACCAAACTAAAAACAATCGATTTTATTTTAATTTAATTTGATTTAAATTATCGATTTAATTGAATTTTTTAAACCACTTACACTCCTAACTATTGGTACAGGATTCAAATGCTAACAACAGTATTTATTTATTTATTTTTTCAAAATATAAATAGATTATTCATATTTATAAATAACAACTTTAAAAAAAATAATGATAATAGACTTTTGTCCGCCTAACTATCCAATTTTCACCCCTACTTGCATCTCATGCATCTTCCAAGTTGTAACTGGTTAATGCTTGCAACTTTCTACTTTGTCACTATGTATCACATGCAAACTACAACAACTAGTCTTCACATGGAATGCGACATACCTAATGTTTGCATGGTCCACACACTTACTAGTCGTAGGTAGAATCGGAAATGAGTCGAGTTGAACTCGTTTCAACTTAATTTGACTCATTAAAAATTATCTGAGTTTGAATTTAAATTTATTATAATTTTTTTTCTTCAATTTAAATTCAATTCATTAAAACCGAGTTCGAGTTTATTATAATTTTTTTCAACTCAAAGTGATTTATTAGATCAATCTTATTTAAAACAATTTTAGTTATCTTTATTGTATTCATAAAAATTATAGATAATATTTATAATTTTTATATAATATAAATTTCATCTTAAAATAATATTTATAATTCAATATATTATCATCAAAAATATGTAATATAAACGAATAATAAAATGTTATAATTTAAGTTTATAACGTATATTTTAATATGTTGAATTTAGATTTTTTTAATCAATAGAATAATAAATTATTTTTTCATCTTTTAAATTATATAAATAAATATAAAAACTAAATATTATCTTCATGAAATTTATATATTGAGTCAGTTCATAAATCAAACGAATCGAATTATACATAAATTAAATTTAACTTATTTATTTTACAAATTTAATTTTAAATTCAAAATTCAATTTATTTGCTTCATAAATCTAAATTTAATTAATTAATTATTAAATTAAATCTTAAATTATTTTCAAATTAGTTCAATTCATTACCCACCATCACAATTACTATTTGAGATTAAACGATTCAAATTACAACCAATAACTTAGCTTCACAAGTTGCCTTGAAGATTTGATATGTTTAAAATCTATTCAAGAATAGTAAAACTAAATACAAACAAAAAAATCCGAATATAGTTTATATGAATTGAATTTATTCAAAATATCATTAATTGACGTGACAATTTTAATTGATCAATGGATATGGATGGATAACATTTCATATTGTTAATACATTGAACATTAAAGTACCTGAAGATTCTAGTTGGTGAAAGTGAATGGAATTGCTCACTTCAAAATCTCTTTAATGCATCTCCCTACAATTTAATGCTTAGGTTAATGTTATGGTTGGATACAGGCCAAAAGTGGGTATCTAATAATATTGGCATTTCTCTACAGCTTTTAACTACTACACCTTCTCCTCATGATATCATTTTTAATTCATAATGATTATATTCTTTTTACTCAAAAAATTCTGTCTTATTTAATTAGTGTGTTTGATCACATAACTAATTTATATTTCGACCACTTCAACCTCATCATTGTTTTAAATTACGGGTAATATTTCTGTTAGAATATGCATTCCAGTGTAATAGTTAACTTGCATAACAAATTTTCTCATGTAACTAACTTACTACTAGTTAGTTAGTCAATTGCTTTGTGACTTGTATATATATTTGACTTATGCTCTTTTAAAGCTAAGTTGAATCAATAACATTGCAGCTTCTCTCTCTTCTTCTTCTTCTTTCTCTTCAAGCTTTCGTGCTAATCGATCTTTCTGTCTTCCATCCATGGAGTTTTAGGAGTTCTAACATGGTATCATTCGCCAACACGGTCCAACCTATCTTCACTTTGTTTTCCGCTTTGTTTCTTTCTTCTTGAGATCCATCTCAAGTTTCTTTCTTTGAACTTCAACAATGACACCACCCCGTGTTAATCCTCCCATTGAACCTCAACTCGATCCAACCATTCCTTACTTTGTTCATCCCAGTGATGGACCTGCTACTGTCAAAGTTGCACCACCTCTCACCACGTCAACTACCATTCTTGGGTTCGTTTCATGCACCGTGCACTTGGTGCTAAAATGAAGCTTGAATTCATAGATTGCTCGCTTCCTATTCATGAAGATCCTTTCGATGCCTCCATTCGTGCGTGGAATCATTGCAACATGTTGATCATTTCATGGATCATCAATTCCATTTTAGAATCAATAGTTCAATCTATCATTTACACGGAGAATGTAATTGATGTATGGAACGACTTGAAAGAAAGATTTTCTCAAGGTGATTTGGTACGCATTTATGAACTTCATCAAGAAATTTAATCCTTGAAACAAGAATCCAAATTTGTCACTGATTTCTACTATGAATTAAAGATTCTTTGGGAAGAATTGGAAATTTACATGCATATGCCACAATGAATGTGTAGAGTTAAGTGTTCATGTACTGCGATGCGTAATGCTCAAAGTCATCACAATTTTTTATGTTATTCGATTTCTCACTGATTTGAATGAGAATTTTTCAGTGGTTAAATCTCAGATTTTACTTATGGAACCTTTACTACCATGAATAAGATTTTCTCCATGGTCTTACAACATGAACGCCAAGGCAATTTTACTCCATCAGATGATTATCAAGCATTGATTAATATTGTAGGTTTCAAGAAGAATGGCTCTAAGCCTGGCATCTTTGGTTCTCAATCCACCACTTCTAAGTAAAAAGTTTGTACTCACTGTGGAAGAATTGGCCACACAGTTGGAGTATGTTATAGTAAACACGGTTTTCCACCACACTTTGGTAAAGGATCAATGGCCAATAATGTCCATGCAAATGAGGAGTACAATGAAGAAGATGCCTCAGTTCAACAACAAAATGAGCAACACAGATCTGCTCATATTACGCAAGAACAATTTGATACACTAGTGAATCTTCTTCAATAATCCACCATCCACCAAGGCTCATCTGCTGCATCTTCCAACCAAGTGTGCTCATCATCATTTACATGTCATAAATTTGTAGACGCCCAAGGTAATCATCACTCTTTCATTTATAAATGTTCTACTCTTAATTTATGGATAATAGATTCAAGAGCCAGTGATCATATTTGCTTCAATCGATCTTGGTTTCAAAATCTTGTTTCAATAAGCCCTATTAATTTCAAGTTACCCAATGGCCAATTTTCTTTAGCCAAGTCTCTTGGCAAAGTTCAATTTTCTTCTTGTTTTAGCATATGTGATGTCCTATATATTCCTGAATTGTCTATCAATCTCATTTCAGTTCCTAAACTATGTCAAACTTACCAATACAATGTCATTTTTCATGCTTCTAATTGTTTCATTCAGGATCCTCAATCACTGAAGATGATTGGTTCATGTGAGAAGGTTGAAGGATTGTATCACTTAGTCCTTGAAGACAGACATGAAGCCAGTCCTAGCCTAAACAATGTCTCTACTCAATACCTGATAGTGCTTTATGGCATTTTAGATTAGGGCACTTGTCTTTTGCTAGATTACAGAATTTACAATCCACATGTCCCTTTATTGTTGCTGATAGAAAAGCCATATGTGATGTGTATCACTATGCTAAACATGTGATGTGTATCACTATGCTAAACATAAGAAGTTACCTTTCAACAGTAGTATTAATGTTTCATCTCATCCTTTTGAATTAGTCCATTTTGATGTATGGAGTCCCTTGGCCATCAAGTCTCATAATGGTCATTCATATTTTTTTAACTGATGTAGATGATTTAAACATATACACTTGGATCATTTTGATGAAAACCAAGGCTGAAACTAGACAAAATGTCCTTAATTTCATCAAAATGGTTGAAGTGCAACATCAAACCACGGTCAAAAATATCAGAAGTGACAATGAACCAGAACTTGTCATGCCTAACTTTTATGCCTCTAAAGGTATATTTCATCAAATTAGTTATGTTGAATCTCCTCAACAAAATGGGAGAGTTGAGAGAAAAAATCAAAACATTCTAAACATAGCTAGAGCTTCCATCTTTCAAGCTAATTTACCTAAAAAATTGGCCTTTTGTTGTTAATCATGTTGTTTTTATCATGAATCGTGTCTCAAGCGTTGTCTTGAAAAATAGATCACCATATCAATGCATTTTCAACAAGGACCTTGACTTGCATGATCTAAAAACACTTGGTACCCTCACGTATGATTCAACACTTTTTGCTCACAGAACCAAATTAGATCACAGAGGTAGAAAGTGTGTTTTCTTGGGATACAAGCAAGGTCTTAAACGGATTTTCTTGCTTGATGTAATTTTTTTTTGAAGTCTTCATATCTAGACATGTTGTTCATCATGACCATATTTTCCCCTTTAATCCTAACTGGAATTACTATACCGGTGACAATGTGACTCATGAGCCTCACATAGACACTTTTCCCTTAAACCAAGGCAACTCACATGATTGTCAAGACTCATCCCAATCAGAATCACAACCTGGCCCTGTTGCCACTGAAGACATTTCCAATATCACTTAAATTCCCACAGTTGATATTGATAACACCCCACCAATACATATCAGACCTAACATAATTAAGTCCTCTCCCTCCCATCTTCAGGACTATGTATGCAATTCATCAAACACCTTGGTTGCATCATCAACTTCAGGTATACTCTATCCCATATCTTCTTTTCATTATTTTTAGTCTTTGTCACCTTCTCACAAGTCTTTCAGTTTATCCATCACACATGATTCAGAGCCTAACACTTATGAAGAAGCATGCAAAGATGAAAATTGGCAGATGGCTATGAAGGTAGAATTAGAGGCTCTAGCTAACAATGGTACTTGGGTGATGGTGGGTCTTCCACTACTTGTAAAACCTATAGTTAGATGATGGGTTTACAAGATAAAACATAAAGTTGATGGATCTATAGAAACGTTGTGATACGGTGGGAGAACTGACTTGAGGTTTGCGTTTGTATTCGCAAATGTTGCGGTTAGCAAGAGTCGCCACCGACTTTTTATTTTATCCTAAGGAAAGGTTAAAAAGCACAGCAAAAACCTTTTGAGATGTTTTCTTAGGTTCGGGGAGTAGATTATAGAAAGGGAAGGTATTAGCACCCTTTCTATCCATGGTTATCCATGGGCTCTTAGTTACTTGCTTAGATCACTTGCCTTGTGTTTTCAATTGTTTTAAATGGTGCTTGAGTGTGAGTGGGTTTGAAAATATTTTGAAAAGAGGCCAATGTGGTGGCAACCTTTGTAATGATCCATGTGGGGATGTATACAAAGATGTATGTCTTTTGAAAAGGTTTTCATTTGTTTTTGAAAGTTGTTTTGAAAGTGTAGTGATGTGTGATTTTGAAATCAGGCAAGTGTTTTGTTTTGCAAGTTGATTCAAGTAACTAAGAGGTTATCTACTCCTAAATTTCTCAAAAGATTATTGCTTATACTTTAACCCTTTTAACAAGTTTGCACCACCATTGTATTTGGTGGGCAACCTTGTGTTAGGATGTGAAAGGGACAGGCGCGGGTCATCGTTTAGACCATAATTGTAATAACGTTAAATGTCTTTGGGCAATTTCTCTAAGGGACTTGATCATTTGTTTTGTTTGTTTTGAAAAGTTTTATCGAGGGACTATGATCATTCAAACTGTTTGCTTTGCCCAAAGATGTTCAACATACAATATGGCCCATTTATTTGAAGGCAACAAGTGGAATACCCTAGGGGGTGCAAGTGTGATTTGTGTGTCCATTTTCATGCTTGTTTGTCTTGTATTAGGTCAAACTATTTTTTATCGTTTTTTCGCATACAAACCCTAATTCTAGTATGTTATTATTTAGAAAGCAATAAAGTGCGAAATTAAAATTACTAAGCTATTACACAACCAAATATGGGAAGGGGGGTACAAATGTTCAAATGGGGATATAGACAAGAATTTAAATCTAGATTATTACAACAATTGGATATTTGCATAGTAAATAAATTGCATAATTTAAATGTAAATAAAATAAATATGTAAAATGTAAAAAAAAAGAAAGTTTTTTATGTGTATGAGAAAATATTTATGTAAAAGGAAAAAGAAATAAAAATGTATTTATTTTTAGTATTTTGAAACTTAGGGTAAGAAACCCTAATTTTTATATAAAAAGTATTATTATTTAATTTAATTCTACTATTTATTTATTATGTACAAAAATAAAATAAAATGAAGTATTTTGTGAAAAAAAGTATTTTTGTATCAAATATTGATAAAAATGAAGAAAATCAAGTATTTTATATTTTTATCTTAAGTATATTAATAAACATGTACATATATATATATATTAAACCCTAAATGAGTATTATACAAAATAAATATTTATTTAATATTTTAATAAAATAAAAGTATTTTTTTGTGTGAAATATTTTCAGAAAATAAAAATAAAAAAAAATGTATCCACATTATTTTCTATTTATTTTAATAATAGTGTATATATATATTTGTATATAAATAAAAGAAATAAACAAACAAATATGCCATAAATACAAAAAATGATGGAAAAAATATTTTAAAAATTTTAATGGCATGAGAAAAAATAAACAAAGTCAACCCAAAAAGAAAAAGTCAAAAATGTTGAAAAATAAACAAATGGGCTCAGGGGGTGTAAACCAAAAAAATGGGGTGTGAAAAGGAAACAAATCCAGGCCCAGCCCAGATCACTTCTTCTTCAACCTCTGTACATCTTTCTTCTCACAGAACACGCGTTTTCTAACTCTGGATTCCTGGACTTTCAAGCAAAACTCATAACATGAAAAGTGTAGAGCATTAAGAGACGGTTTCAACCATATAAAGAACATGACCTATCTCTCCAAGATGAGAGAGAATTTCTCTCCCCCTCTTTTCTGACCTAGTTTTTTTACCATTTTCAGAGCTCAAATTCTCTTCACTCAGACAAAAGAAATGAAAAGTAAAGCTATGTACATGTTCAGGGCTATGAGTAGGACTTTGTTTCTTCACAAACTTAAGACTAAATATGCCTAATAAGAGAGATACGAATTCAAACTTTTACCTGTGCAGTTGAACTTCTATGTGGAGAATGAGAGACTTTCAGTGCAATGTAATGATTGGAAAAGCTTCCTTGAAGTCCAGGGATGCTTTTTCAATGCTCACTTTGTCTTGAAGCTTCTTGTACCAAGCTATAGAACTTCACCTGCAAGCTAAAGATGTGAAAATGGTGGAAGTGGTTAGAGCAACTACAGATCGTGCCTTAGCTTCTGGATAGCTTGCATATGTTGTAAGGAAGGTAGAGGAACAGGTTTGGACAGAAATGCTTGAAGGGATTGAGAGATTGCACTCAAACTGCAGGGGAACCCCTGTTTGTGCAGTTTGAGGATGATTCTGAGATGGAGAGGGTTTGAAAGGCAAATGGCTCGAGCAAAAGCTTCAATGTGGTCTATGGAATGTGTTTGATATCTTTTGTGTTGTGTCTCTTTGCTGATATGAGAGATAGCATAAGTTATGGATGTTACTTCTATGTGAAGCAAGCAAATGTCAACTTGGTTTCTAGGCCAGTACAATGCCTCAATCTATGCTGCACCTTTGAGTCTTGATCAGTGGGATATGCCTATGCTTTTTTGCTTCAAAGATCTGCATTGTACCTCATAGATTTGCAAAGTTGCCATAAAGTATCACTTTACAAGAATGGATAACATGCTTTTTCTAGTTTAGGCTTGATTTTGTGTGTATTATCCAAATGAGCAAAATAATGTTAGAACACAAAGGATAAGCATTGAATTATTGAGTGAGAATGGGATTAGAGGCCTGCAATGTAGCTTAAGCATGCTGAATTCAAATTTGCCAAGTTTATGAACATGCTTTGATGGAGAACAAAAGTGAATTTTTGCCAACTTGTGAAATTCGAATCTCTCAAGTTATGAGGTTGTTTAATGAGTTCTTGGACATTTTGGAAAGCTTGTAATGTTTACTACAATCCATCTTTGAAATGCAATTTGAAATTCCAAGTGGAAGGGTATGAAAAGTGGCCTTGAAGTAGGGTAGAAAACCTTGTCAAAATAGGTCAAATTTCACTAAGTTAAAAGATGGTTTAGTGCCCTTATTCAAAAAATCATAACTTGAGATACAAGCTTCAAATGAGAAAACTTTGTGAATCAAAGTTGTAGATTTTGCAACAAGCTACAACTTTCATGTTTTGACTTTTGTTTGAATCCAAATGGATCATGGTGAAAAGATGGGGCAAAGTTGGGAAAAAATTAGGGTTTTCCATAACTTAGAAAAATTCTAAGTTATGAAAAATTCCATTTTCAAACCCTAATTTGCATTTTGTGATTTCTTGGTGAACAAGTTTCATGATTTGGCATGTTTTGATGAAAAATGAATCTTGACTCTTGATTTTGACCAAAAAGTCAAAGTTTGACTTTTCAGTATACAGTCAAAATGGATCAATTGACTGGGAAATTCAACTGTCAATCTTGTGTACTTGGGATCTTTTGAGCTTGATGAACATGTCAAGATAATTCCATTGAGTCCTTGAGGCCATATGTGAGCTTGGTTTGCCATTGGCTAGGTCAAACAGTCAAAAATTGCCCTTGTGCAGTCAAAACCCTAAAAATGACCATTTTGCCCTTTTGATGATCTGATCAAATTTCTTATGGAATTGTGATCCAAACTTGATCAAATGGTTCATATGAGTTCATAATGTTGATGTGGATCAAATTTCATGAGGTTTGACTGTCAATTGGCCACAGTTGACTTTTTCCCCAATACAGCTGATTTCTAGGTCAACTGTCCAATTGACTGGGTAAAACTTGGAATCAAGACTTGAAACTTGGTATAGGTAAACTTGGGAGTCCAACATGAAGCATGAAAGTCATCTTAGGCATTTTAGGTCAAAACATCTTTAGGCAAACACAAACCCTAATTTGAGTCCACAGTGCAAGGAGAGGTCTTGAGCAGAGGAAACCCTAATTGGATCTTGATCTTCAAAGGTCTTGTGATGAGAAAATGTTGAGGAAATGGGAGGGCAAATTTTGGGGTACAACAAACGTATAAGGCTAGACTTGTTGCAAAGGGATACAGTCAAGTCGAGGGATTGGATTTCTTTGTCACTTTCTCACCAGTTGCCAAACTATCTAATGTTAGATTTCTATTGGCCACAAAATCCATCAATCATTGGCACTTACATAAACTGGATGTAAATAATTCCTTCTTGCATGGAGAACTGAATGAAGATGTTTACATGCTTGTGCCACAAGGTATCTCCTGCTCCAAACCAAATCAAGTTTGCAAGTTGGTGAAGAGCTTGTATGGCTTGAGGCAGGCCAGTTGCAAGTGGTATGAAAAGCTTACCTCACTTCTACTGAAACTTGGGTCAAACTATTTCTCACCAGTTGCCAAACTATTTCATGATTTGAGTCAAATGAGCAAGTAGAGTGGGACAAGATCAACATAATAGAAATAACCTATTTCCCGTGACTCGAGACAATTGGTATCTCTTACTTGAGTCACGAGAGGTCATGACTCGAGTCATGTATAAATCCTAACCTTTGTCAAATTGGATAGCACCAACCAGGAAGTTGTGAAGAAACTGTGTGATTCGAGTTATCTGTAAATGCTTATTCGAGCCAAACTGTGTAGGGGCTGACAGAAGCTTGTGTGACTCAAGTTTAAATTGTAATTCGAGTCATAAACATAGAAAAACTATTGTTTTTCCATGTTGGATTTGATTTAAGTTAGGGTTTGTAATTGACTCGAGTCACAGACACGAAATCTTAATTATTTTTTAGTTTTTCAAAATAGTTTGCGATTCCACTTTGCACATAACTTGAATCAACATAAAATATGATTCTTGTCCCATTACTCAACCAATTGAATTAAAATATAATGATAATTCTCAAATACAAACACTTGAGTTATGCATGCTAAAATGAATGAATTATGTTAATACCATGGTTTTGTGATTGGCTAAATTTTGGCAAAACATGGTTGTTCATAACAAGTTGTGTTGTTATGAGATTTTTAATCAGATGTCATGTAATCTTGGTATGGTACAATAGGTGTTGTTTTTTGGTATTTTCTTGACAGTCTTAAATTGATTTTCTGAGATTCCTTTTGGATATATCTCAGGTATTTTTGCAGGTCGAGAATATGCAATCTGGAACAAGTAAATCAAATCCACATCAGTATTAAAGTTTCTAAATTGGTTATTAAGCTAATTTAGGATACTTGAAGATTTGTTCCAATATTTAAGGAGATATTTTCTACAGCAATCAGCTTGTGGATCAAGGAATGATTGGGTAGAGAATTCGAAGTCCATGTTAGCTGGAGGCTTATAAAAGGAAGACCAAGACCTAGGGCTAAATAGTTCTGAATATTATTGTAAAATAAGGGTTTAAGTTTGAGAGTATATCATGTTCCTTGTAATGTAATTCACCCTCTGTATATTTTGATACTTTGTGGTAGACATAGTTTTCTCACTCAAAAAATTTTAAGTAATGAGTTGAGTTTTGTTCTCCTCGAATCCTGTAGGCAAGAGTTGAGTATTGTTCTTGGAAGAAACTTTTAAGCAATCCGAGTATTGTTCTTAGTTAAGGGCCTTAGCTAAGTATTGTGATTGAAGTGGAAACTTTAGTTTTGTTTTTTTATTTTAAGTTATTATGATTGTGACTTGTTTATAGACATCCCCTTTGATTGAGATAGGTTTTTTTATCACTGTGGCGATTGGGATGTCAATTTCTCATATCTATGGAGGACCTAGGTAGAAGTTGTATTGGGTAGGGATTAGGCGAGAAGTTGTAAACTTGAGACTAGTTTAGCTTCAAACTAATACTCCTAATAGTGGATTTTCTTCCTGGCTTGGTAGCTCTCAGAGTAGGTGAGTTAGCATCGAACTAGGTTAACAATTGACTATGTTCTTTTTCATTCTGCACTTTAAATTTTGCATATTATTTCACTTTGATATTGATATTCAGTCTGTCTCCAGATGTCGTAACATATGTCTTGACATCATGCTCTGATGTTAGAAACATCATTATAAGCATGTTGTGTACCATTGCCAAAATTTCAATTGGAATTAGAGAAGGCACCCTGTCTTTCATTGGGTGAGCTTCAGTGATTATTCTAGTACTATTTGACTACTATAAGAACCTAATGATGTCCTTCTTGGAATCAAGAAACAACTACTAATGGTTGTTTGATGGTCGGGTTGATGCTACTACTGATGGTAGTTGTTTATGATTATGTTGCTGCTATTACTGATGGTAGATGTGTATGTTGTTTTTGTTCACAACTACTGATGTTTGTGTTATGGATACAACAACTAATAATGGTTGTTTGTATGTTGATTCCAGTGATGGTTGTATTTGCATACTTCAAGATGTCATAATATGTTGGCTGGAGTATGTTATGGTTGTCCTTGAATTATTCTGTTGCATGTGCCTCTGATGTGTGAGCCTTGATTTCTCTTATTAGTTGGTTCTAGTATTAAGGCTAAAGTAAGGACTGTTACCTTGAAGCCAGAAGAGGGTGAGTTAGCTCCTGATAAATCTAAAGGCAATGAATGTCACATTCAAATGGAGTTAATTTAATTCAGCTCAGTTAGAATTTATCTTGTGGTGTAGCAAAACTTTTGAGTTTATTTCTCAATACCTATCTTGAAGGTGCCTATATCATCAACAATTATGAAGTAGAATGTCTTGCATGTTTCAAGATTCATCTGAAGAGGATTTCAACACCTTGACCTTAGAAGAGTGGTACCCCTTGATGAAAAGTTAGATGCTTCTTAATTATGAACCAAAAGTAAAGAAGTTTATCATCAAGGAAGAAATTTGTGAGTATTCCTTCATCATCTACTGACTTAAAAGGAAGAAAGTGGTTTGTGTGTAGTATGGTGAGAAAGATCTCAAAACTTGAAATCTATTTAAGTATGTGAATATTATTGAACATTAGGTCAATTATATGAGACTCTTCAAGTTTAGAAGATGTTTGGATGATTAGAAAGGATGGGGTTTTAGTATCAAGGTTCTTACAAGAAAATTCTAAGTATTAAGTCTTGTTTCCCCTAGGAGCAGGCTGAGTCAATAATGTCAAATCAACCACTTCAACATCATAACAAGACATCAGTATACTCAAGCTAAATACCAAATATTGCATTAAAGTTATCACTTCAATGTAAAATTGAATGACTTTCTCAAAAGCTCTTCTCAACCCAAGGTTGACCAAATATCAATTATATATATCAAAGGAGAAAGTTTCTGGTGAGCAGCTTGTATCATTCTACCAGATGTTCTCTTTGGTGTTATGACCAAAGATGAAGATGTTTAAAACTGGATGATTCAGGATTTTCTTGATGATGTTCTATTTGTTAAAAAGTGTGACATTTATTAAGACTAGAATAATTCAGTTGGGTGATCAAGGTTTGTTGTGAATAATTGATCACTAGTGGGAATAATGAAGTTGAAATGACGAAGGAAGTATATGTGAAGATGTCACAACAAAGGTTGCAACATCAATCTGCTTTTTTATTGCTAGAACCTTATCTTGTGAACGCCATCAAGTTTTTGCAAGGTAAGAGTCTTGTTTAAACTGATGAATGATCTTGTGTTAGTTATTGGTATTTTTGGTAAACTCTAGAAAATTAAATCGAAAGTTCTTGATGAAGCTCTACAAAGGTAAGTTGGGTTCCAAATGGTGAATAAAAGTATGTTTATATGCTTTAGTGATTGGCTGACCTGATGAGAACTGGGTGGACTATAACATGGAAGAATCATACATCTTTTAAGTCTTCAAAGATCTTTATAGATTTTAACTATACTTAATGAATATCTCTGAGCTTAACTGCTAGTCAGTAAAATTTATAAGATATATTGTTGTCATTAAGAGAGGAAAGGATGTTGAACCAAACATTGGAACATCATCTCAGGAAACTGACTCTCCAAGATAGAAGACTTTGAATAGTTGCATGAACTGAATCAAAAAATTTCTCAAGACAGCTAGAATTCCGGATTCCTAGCTAGAGGAATGGATAATGAGAAATTTGGTTTGCAAAGGTATCTCCACTATCTTTTAAGACTTGTGCTATCTTGTATTAAATATTTAAGGAGACCTTGACAAGTGTATGTTGGAATAAAGTTGTGCACCTTATAAATAAAAAATCTTGTGAAGTTGGTGTTATTAAAGGATGATTGTCCTAGGAAGCAATCAGGTCTCTTGAATCAGCCATGTGTTGTGTGTATCCTAGAAATTTCTAAAGATATGTTTAATGCTGAAGGAAACTGGTGTTCTTAAGTGGGTTTGCATGCAATGTCAAAAAGGGATGGTATGACATTGTACTATAACAAAGTGGGTACATTTTGTGTAATCAAGTAGGGATGTGCAAAGCTCATTGATACTGGTTTTAATTTGGAAAGTGGTCTTGCTGAAAGTAAAGGTATTATCCTTGGCTTTGGATCTATGGGAAATATTATGAGCCAAAATTAGCAAGTTCTTGGATACATGTCAGATGAAAATCTTGAAGGTTGGTTTGAAAATTGCTCTGGTACAGAGTCAACATATGAGGCATGCAAACTTTATTGTCCAGTCGGCTATGGTTATGGTTAGCATAGACTGTGTAGTCAAAGCTCGGGAAGAGTCGAAAAAAATGTCTCTCTCTTGTGGTGAGTGGTGTATTAATAATAAGAGTAACTGCATGTGCTTATGGAAATATTCCATTGACTAACTCTTCGATACAAGCAAGGTAATCTCTCTCTTTTAAGAATAAGTCGTTCTAAGCTAAGTTTCAAAATGAAATAAATCCTGGCATAAGGATGATTTTATAAAGCTCGTGAGGTGGAAGATAAGGGGGATAAAGATGCTAATTCAGAGTAGGCAGAACTCAAAAGAAATTTCTTGAGTTAGTAACCAAGGTATCCATGTCAATATTCTATCTAGTATAACTATTCAAAAGTAATGTGTGCAGAAGATTCTGCAAGGGGAGTAAAAGTGTCAAAATGTGTTGTGTTTGCAACTTTTTAAGGGTCTATCATGCTTATGGTTTGTTGTTTCTACTGTGTTTTCTGGTGTACAGAGATGTCGAACCAGATGTTTTGACATTATGTTTATGTGTGATCTTGGATAGCTCAGGTGTGTTGTTCTAAGGAGATGAGTCTCATATGTGTGAACTTGGATAGCTCATGCAGGTCGTTTGGATTTTCCTCAGTTCTGGTCTGGTGGTTTTTTGGCCTGTTTTCTTAGGCTTCAGGAAAAATTTCTTCTTCCACTTGGGGAAGGGAATTAGCTCTATAGGCCTAGAAGTGGTTCTGAGTGACAGGGGGAGTAATAAGCCTGTATGTTTTTAGTTGCTTCTATTTGCAGTGTGTTTACACTGGCTGTGTACATTTACTCCAGTTTTGTCAAGATTTTGGCTAAAAAGGGGGAGTAAAGTGTTAATGTGCTTTGTGTCCTAATGTTACATCACATGTCTTGACATGTTGATAGCATTGTAATAGGACTGTGTGCTACTTATTTTGGAAGAATAGATGTTGTGTAGTTGCTCATGTAACTATTCAGGGGGGAGTTTGAGTTTGTTCATGCAAGTATATATGCAAAGATGTCAAACAAAGTTTATCTGGCATTTTGCATGTTGAAGAATCTCCTGGGTATTTTGTGCTAAGATTGTTTTAGCCAAAATTTTCCAAAGGGGGAAATTGTTAATACCATGGTGTTGTACCCCAAAATTTTCCCTCTCATTTATCAATATTATTCTCACAAGATCTCTTTGACTCAAGACTGGATTAGGGTTTGATCAGCTCAAGACATCTCATCTTACATTGATGATCCAAAAAATTAGGGTTTGAGTTTGCCCAAAGATTTTTGGACTATCAATGCTTCATATGACTTTCAAACATCATTATGGACCCCTAAGATTACTCATGACAAGTTTCAAGCCTTGAACCATATTTTTGATCAGTCAATTGGACAGTTGACCTAAAAATCAACTGTATTGGGGAAAAAGTCAACCATGGCCAATTTACAGTCAAACTTCATAATTTTTTATCCACGTCAACATTATAGACTCATATGTATCATTTGATCAAGTTTGGACCATAATTCCTCAAGAAATTTGATCAAATCATCAAAAGGGAAAGATGGTCAAAATAAGGGTTTTGATTGAGAAAGGGCAATTTCTGATTTTTGACCTGGAAAATGACCAATTGATTTGAATCATGATTTCAAGGATTTAATTGTATCATCTTGACCTAATGACATGGTTCAAAACATTGCATTTTTATTGGATTGACAGATGAAATTTGCAGTCAACTGATCAAAAGTCAACTGTTTACTAAAAAGTCAAACTTTGACTTTTTAGTCAAAATCAAGTGCCAAGGATCACAATTCATCAAAACATGTCAAAATGTGAAACTTGTTCATCAAGAAATCAAAGATTGAAGATTTGGTTTTGAAATTTGAAATTTTCTTAACTTAGAAATTTTTCTAAGTATAGAAAATTTCTTATTTTTTCTCAACTTTAAGCCATTTTTTTACCATGATACAAGATGATTCAAAGAAAGTTCCCAATATGAAAGTTGTAGATCTCCATGAAATCTATAACTTTTCTTCACACATTTCCCCCTAAATATGCTTGGATCTCAAGATATAATTTTGTGAATACATGCCCATGAACTAAAATAACTTAGTGAAATTTTGCCCTAATTTAGGCAGGTTTTTGACCTAACTTCATGAAAAATTTCCACCTAGTTCCAAGAGGAATATTGAAATGCATTTCAAATATGAGTTATGGAGAACATTGCAAGCTTTCCAAAATGTCCAAGAACCCCTTGAGATCATTCTTGAGTAGGTAGAATCAAAGAGATGAAGTTGGCAATTTTTCACTTTGATTTCAAGCCATTTCATGAAGAACAAAATTCAAATCTGAATCTATGCTACCTAATCCTTGCTTTACATGTCTCAAACTTGTTTATCACTTTATAATTTAATTCTTACTCAGTTGATAAAGCCTTAATCAAAGCACAAGAGTCTTTGTCCAAGCTTTAATTCCATAAATGGCACAAAGTTGCCATTGTCATTTTAGAAAAGCATAACTTTTACAACTTTTCACTTCTTGAGCATTGGACCTGTTTTCTATGCACATACAAGTACTATAAACCAAAAGCAAGTTGTCTAGAACTTGTACCAACTCCAAGCAGGCCTGTACAAGCATGTAGAGAGTGGTCTCTTCATCTTTCTTAAAAAGAAAGTAAGAGTGCAAAAAGGCTACAAGTGAGAAATCTGTTGTGGAGTGGATTAGAAACTTTCTCTATACTAATACACAAACACATTGCAACCTGTGATGCGGTGGGAGAACTGACTAGATGTTTTACATTTCGTTCGCACTTGTGCGATTAGCAAGAGTCACCACCGACTTTTCTTTTATCCAAAAGGAAAGGTAAAAAAGCACAGGAAAGACCTTTCGAGAATTTTCTCGGGTTCGGGGGGTAGATTATGAAAAGGGAAGGTATTAGCACCCTTTTCATCCATGGTTTTCCATGGGCTCTTAGTTACTCGTTTAGATCACTTGCTTTTGTTTGATTGTATTCTTGTGGTGTGGGCTTTGAAAGTATTTTGAATAATCTCTTTGTAATGGTTCTCCTCTCTATAAGAACGTATACAAAGTTTTGTTTCAAAAAGTGGTTCAAAGATGTGTTTGTGAATCGTGTTTTGAAAAGTGTTTTGAAAAGAGGTTTTGCAATGGTTCTCGTCTCTATAAGAACATATACAAAACGTTTTGTCTTTTTGAAAATGTTTTGAAATAGAGGTGTAGGTGTAAAAGTTTTGTCGTGAGTAACTAAGGGCGAATCTATCTACTCGAAAGGTCTTAAATTGTTCTTTTCTTCTTCCTTCTAATGGTGCTATCTTACCATTGATTTGGTAAGAAGCCCCATCATTGGATGTGAAGGGACAGGTGTGGGCCAATTTTACAATCATTGAAGGCAACTTGTGAGACGCTTTAGCAATTTTTGTAAGGGACACGATCGTTTTAATCGAAGGCAACATCGAGGGTCATCGAGGGACTACGATCTTTGTTTATCGAAGGGTCATTGCTAGAGCGTATCATATTCGAGGGACATGATTGTATTTTTGCGGAAACGAGCGAGGTTACCCTAGAGGTGCGCATGTGAAAAAGTGTGTTGGTTTCAAGTTATTTTACTTTTGGATTAGGTCATCTAGCGATTGATTTTGAATCTTGCCATACATGCCTAGTTACTATACAATATATAGAAAGCAATAAATTGCGGGAATTGAAATTCTAAGCTATTACAGAATGTTCGGGAATGGGGGTACAATTGTTACAAATGGGGATGAATCAAATGAAAATAGCAATGCCCAAATATCAAACAATACAACCAAATCGAATTTTTGTGCGATTTAATATAAAGCTATGACAATTTATGAAAATAACATCATCAAAGTATGAAATGAAATGCATTTACTTGAAAAAGAAAAATAAAACCTATTCTAAAATTGATTAAATTAAAAACCTTATTATTTTTTTTTTGTATTTTTATTAATTATAAAAATCAAAAGAAAACAAATAAACTAAGTTATCATTTTTGATGTTTTATTAAGAAAATTAAATCTAAAAAATAAAAAGTTCATTAAGAAAAGAAAATGATAAAAAAAAACTAATTCAATATAAAAAGATATTTTATGTTTTATTAATAGTTTATATAACAAAAAAATGGAAGGAGAAAAACAAATAAAAGAAAGTAATGGGCTTATGGTGACTTAGGGGTGAGGCCCAAAGGAAAATAGTTGTTTTTGCTGTTAAGAAAGCGAGCCAAGGGGGGTGCATCCAGCGAAATAGATGGGCGGAGGGACACTTGAACAAAACAGGCCCAAGCCTTAACTCTGTTTTAGATGTTTGATTAGGGGGCAAACGAAAATTAGGGTTCTTGACCCCTTTTGCACACAGCGACACTCCGTCTCTTTCGTTCGTCTTTTGTTCATCCCTGTTCATATCTTTATTCCTCACTAAAACATCCCTGTTTCGCGAACCAAATCGCTCTCTCCAACTTTATCACACCATGATTCGTGATTTTCCAAAAACCCTAAGAACGACGAAATCAGTTCGTCTGACCCTCCCCAACTCTCAGTCGCCGGAACCTCGCCTCTCTTGCCTCCCTAGCCTAGCTCCTAGTGATTTTCTTGAAAAAGGTTTTGTTCTTTCTAGAAAAATTTACAAATTCGTTTGTTTTATCATCTTATCATGTTTTGCTGTTGATTAGGTTTTCACCTCTTAGATGCAGAAAGATGCGTTTATGAAAAATGGTGAAGGAGAGGAAATCGTACATGTTGGAAATTCTTTCTGTGCAATAGAGAGGGGAAGGACGAGATTAAAGGTTGGGTTCCGTGGTGTCCGGAGACGAGGAAGGAGATGAAGATTGAAGGCGCGCTTCTGGTAACCTTCTTCTGTATTATGCGTTTGAATGATGATGATGCTGTTTTTCTGGATTTTGTGATTGGATATGTTGTTCTATCAGTTTGAAACTTTGTTTTTTTTATGATGTTGGTCATCTGGGATGTTTGAGGCTTGGATACTGTGTTTGAGATTTGGAGATGGTGACTGTTAGCTTGATGGTTTTTGGTCTTTGGTGATTTTTGTAATTATTTGGTTTGATTGCAGGTTATACTACTGGTTTGGTTTTGGCAAGTTTGCTTACAGTTTTGGTTTGATATGTTTTGATGCTTGTTTATCAGTTTGAAAACTTTGAGGTTTTGACAGGTTTTGAGTTTGTGGGATATTTGTGTATCAGTTTGAATGATTTACTGAGTTTTTTGACTTGTTGACAGTTTGGGATTTTTGGTTTGAGACTTTTGGCTATAGTTTGGGGTATTTTTTCTGTTTCTTTGTTTTGTTTTGAGTTGATGATGTTTTTGTTGTTTAAAATGTTGATGTTTTGGATTTGGACAGTTTCTTGAAGGTTGTTGATTTTGTTGTCAGTTTGAAGGTTTGTTTTGGTTATGGTTCTTGACAGGTTTTGTTGATGGTGTTTCTGGTTTTTTGGTTGATGATGTTTTTGTTGTTTTGGATTTGTTGGTTAACAGGTTTGATGAGTTTGTTACAGGTTTGTGACCTATTTTGAGGTTGGGTGCTGTTTTTGCTTGGCTTGGTATGTTTGTTGATGGGTTGCAGGTTTGTGAGTTTTTACAGGCTTGTCAAACTGTGTTTGATATTTGGCTTATGAGTTTTTGAGATTGAAAATGGTTTGAGGTCTTGAGGCTTTTGACAGTTTGATAATTTTTCTCTTCTCTCTCTGCTTGAGAGTTTTTTTTGTTATATTAGTGTTGCTTCTGTTGAAATCTTATTCAAAAAGGGGGGAAAACAAAGAAATTGAATATTTTGCTATGTTGTTCCTTTGAATTTTTTTTATTAATAACCATGTATTAAAAAAATATTTCGCAAATAACCGGGTTTCGGAAAAAATTACGCAAATAACCATGTTTCAGATGGCTCCACAAAGGAGGAGCCATCTCATTTGGCGCATGCACCTAGGGTTTTGCCCTAGGCGCCATCTCACTTGGCGCCTCCCTTGGCATTTAGCCAAGTGAGATGGCGCATGCTCCTTAAAAAGAAGAGGAGGCGCCATCTCACTTGGCGCCTAGGGCAAAACTAGGGTTTTTTGCTGTTTTATAAATAATTCGTCCGTTTCTTTGAAATTTCTCACACTTTCTCGCACTGTATTTTTATTTTGTACTCCCTTATTTACGTAATGACGTCGCCTATGATTTTTAGCAGAGATGGTCACGTTATATTCTCCGCCACGAAACCTGCGATGAAAATGAAATTCTGGCACATTCACTCCATGGAGCGTCTGAAGCGGGAGTTGATGCGGTGGCTAGATGGAGCATCGCCGAGGGGGAAAAAATTCGAAGGATCCAGCGAAAACGAACAACAACCTCGCATGCGACAGGAAGACCTAACGTGTGGTTGGAGGAAGTCAAAACAGACAGTGATGTAATGCTGATGATGCATGGGTCAGATGAAATTGTGTTAACAGTTGTAATTTCCTAGATTGAATATCGTTAATCATTGTTGTACGCAAAAACCCTAATGTAATTTCCTATATTGAATTTCTTAAATTGTGTTAACAGTTTTATTAACGGAAAACCCATAATGTTTACAACACAAATATTGAAAAGATTTATTGTATTACAAAATTTATGTGGTCGAGCCAGACGCCCGATTCGGACAGTTTTTGCGATTGTGTCCGACCTGACGGCATAAACCACACTTTCTTTCCAACCTGTCAAGATCGTCCATTTCTGTTGTTATGCGCCTGCTTTTGGGACGACCCTTCTTGTTCCTTCGCATTTGGTCATTGTTCCAAACTATATCACCGTTGTATTCAGGCCAATAGTCCGGTTTTGCCATCAAAGGAAAGTTGTTGTTGTAAACAGTGAGCAACGTTTCAGATTTATAAACGTTTGAGAGCAGTTGAAGCGCGTCTTGATGGGTATGCGCACAAGCGGCAATGACATGAGAGCAAGGCATACGAAAAGCTTGAAACCTGCCACAATCTCACCATTGAGAAGGTAAAATGACCCTCTATTCTTGTCTTGCCAGGCCTTCATTGTGGTCAATTGTCTCTTTCACAATGAAGTTGTGGCTATGGCGGTCAAACCGTGTAACCATGTGAGTGTTGGCTTTAGCACTTTCAGCCTTAATGTATTTCATACAGCTTTCACTCCATAGTTGTCCTGATTGCAAGACCGCATACCACATTTCACCTCTTTTGGCAAATAACGCAGCCATCCTAAAATACGTGGATTTCACCAAGGCAGTGATGGGGACGTTTCGTATGCCCTTGAATACCCCATTCATTGATTCAATAAGATTTGTTGTCATATGCCCCCATCTTTGGCCATTGTCGTATGACCTAGTCCACTTTTCGACCGGTATATTGTCTATCCACGTACCGGCTTCTGGGTTAGACAAACGGATCTCGTTGCGGTAATATTTGAATGTGGGCTGTGTCAGTGCGTATCCCGCATTCATCACCGCTTTCCTCAATGTTTTGTCCTTGACCTCCCTCGAGAAATTCTGGACGATATGCCTGACGCAATAGACATGCGTAGAAGGAGGGTCATGCCAACCATTTGCTGGATTATTATAGGAACTTTCAATGGAGGAATGTCTGTCCGAGATCAAACAGAGATCTGGTTGAGGAGCCACGTGTGTACGAAGATTTTTCAGGAAAAAGCTCCAAGCACCACCAGTCTCCCCCTCGACAAGGGCAAATGCAACGGGGAAAATGTTATTGTTGCCATCTTGTGCAACTGCCATCAAAAGCGTGCCTTTGTACTTCCCATACAACCAAGTCCCGTCTATTTGTAGAATTGGTTTGCATGATGCAAACCCTGTGATGCATGGTTGAAATGCCCAAAAGACGCGACTGAATATTCCGTTGCCATGTAGTAGACTACCATCCTGGGCGTACGCTGGCAATGTTTCCAGAACATAAACACTACCTGGAGAATATGTCTTGAGTGCATTTAGGTAGCGGGGAAGTTCTCGGTATGACTCCTCCCAGTTTCCGTACACCCTTTCAATCGCCTTAGTCTTTGCTAACCACGCCTTACGGTAAGACGGAGTGTAGTTAAAAACCGTGGTGATGTGGGAGATGATTGTTTTCACCTTCAAAGAAGGGTCGTTGCTGACCAGGGGTAGGATTTCTTGACAGATTAGATCATGGTTGAGTTTTCGGTGGTCTTGTGATTGAGTGGAACTTACACAAGTATGGGTAGTCATGGAACCTATGACCCAGCAGTCACCCCTTAGTCTGTATGAAGCGGTCAGCTTGAACATGCAGTCAGGGTGGACACACTTGATCTTGTACCTTTCCGGGTTTACACGATCCACCTTATAATCAACCGAGTTGAGCATGTGAAATTTTTTGATGGCCCTTATGCATTCCTCTCTATTACGAAACTTGTCCTTCTCTTTTAAATTTTCATCCGATTGCATATACGGTTGGAAAAACAAGTCCGTAGAAGGTTCATCTCCGCCCATGTTGAAGTTTGTCATGTGCGTAGGTGGTGTGTAGATTTTGTCGGTAGGAATACTTGGGATGCCATCATCGTCAGAATCGTCGTTCACCATTTCATCGAACTCTAACTCGTTATATTCTTCTTCATCATCAACTGCATCCACCTCATCTTGCTCATTCTCCAAAGGATCAACCTCCTGTGTCACCGGAGGCTCTACCTCCTGTGTCACCGGAGGCTCTTGAAACAGAACGTACAACTCAATAGAGTCGTTTCCAGAATAGACATGGCTGGAAATCATGTTCTGGAAATCCTCGTCATCTTGAATTGCAACCTTATAAAAAATAACTTGGTTGTTTCCAAAAAAGACTGGACTCTGATAAAATATCTGGGAGACCGGGCCTCGTTCAAGTTTGGCCTCCAATCTTTTCTTAAAGTACGAGAAATTTGCTTTCCCGTTTAAGAGAAATCGGACATTGTCGGTGTTTCTAAACAAAAACCCAACTGTGGGACACATGTATGTCTCACCGTTGAAATGTGCTTTGACAACAAATTGTGGTGAAGAGGCCATTGTGTAGAATTGTTTTAGGTATGAAGGTGGGAATGTTTTGGGTTTATTGATTATATGAAGGTATGAATGCTGGAATGTTTGAAGGTTAGATGACTGATTCGAAGGTTGGAAAATTTTACAGTTTATGTGAATGAATGTTATGTTCAACGTAAGGCAAAAAATTTCAATTAAGTAAGTGATGCAACCCCCCAAGGCTGCCAATAATATTACATGCATGGGCTTATGCAGCCACCTAGCCTGCCACCCATCAACTCCAATGGCCTTGCATGCAACAGAGAAAGGAATCCCAAAGGCTGTCACGTAGCCTGAGCCAATGCTGTAAAACGTGACACCTCTTATTCGCCAAATGGGGTGGCGACACCATTCATTTTTGTACTATTTCGCCAAGTGAGATGGCGCCTCCCTTATTGTCCAATCGTGATACATGCATGGGCTTATGCTGCCACCTAGCCTGGCCCTATTCTACACACATAAATGTTTTGTGTAAGCCTGCCACCCATCAACTCCAATGGCCTTGCATGCAACAGAGAAAGGAATCCCAAAGGCTGTCACGTAGCCTGAGCCAATGCTGTAAAACGTGACACCTCTTATTCGCCAAATGGGGTGGCGACACCATTCATTTTTGTACTATTTCGCCAAGTGAGATGGCGCCTCCCTTACTGTCCAATCGTGATACATGCATGGGCTTATGCTGCCACCTAGCCTGGCCCTATTCTACACACATAAATGTTTTGTGTAAGCCTGCCACCCATCAACTCCAATGGCCTTGCATGCAACAGAGAAAGGAATCCCAAAGGCTGTCACGTAGCCTGAGCCAATGTTGTAAAACGTGACACCTCTTATTCGCCAAATGGGGTGGCGACACCATTCATTTTTGTACTATTTCGCCAAGTGAGATGGCGCCTCCCTTACTGTCCAATCGTGATACATGCATGGGCTTATGCTGCCACCTAGCCTGCAAGAGTGACACCTTACATTTTTTGTAAATGCATGCATGCATATGTGTAACACCCTAAGCATGCAAATGTGACACATCGCAGGCATGCAACCACTACATCACACTTATTTGACTATAAATACATACCTTATGAAACATCTCTCACACCCACACAACTCTCACTCTCTGCTACGAAATATTTCTTAAGTCTATCAAACTCTCCATTTCTTCCTAAGTCTTTCATTCTCTCAAGCATTCTGAACAATGGCCCTTCTAACAATGGGAGATACTCACAGAGGCACAAGGGAAAACATTGCTGCATTTGTAAGTCTCTTCTTTGGTTATACATTTTTCATACTTCAAATAACGTGTTGTTCATCTTAATTAATCTTACTCTTGTTTAATTATGATCTCAGGATACACAAAGATTCAGAATCCGTTCGCACAAATACCTTTCTCCCGACCCATTTATCGTCCCTTATCTGGAATATGCAGGTTTTGGACACGTGATAAAGATCTCCAACTGCACCATTGACTCCAAATTCATTCTTGCAATGTTGGAGAGGTGGAGACCGGAGACCCATACATTTCACCTACCAATAGGTGAATGTACCATCACTCTCGAAGATGTGTACATGCTACTGGGCCTCTCTATTGACGGTAAGGCGGTGAACGGGTCGGTTCAACAACCGAACTCACAGTGTGAAGAACTGTTGGGTAGGGACATGGTAGAAGGTGGTGGAGCAAGAGGGCAGGGAATACTACTCACTGACCTAAAACGGCATTATGCAAGTATGGAATTAAATGAAAATTCCTCAGAGAATGACCGAGTAGTAAAAGCCCGAACGTATATTATGATACTTTTTGGTACATTTTTATTTCCCGAAAGTACGGGAAATAGTGTAAATTTCATGTACTTACATTTACTAACAAATTTTGATAAAACTAGAAAATTTAGTTGGGGTTCTGCAGTATTAGCCCACCTGTACAGTTCCTTGTGCAAAAACGCAGTCAAGGAAAAATGTACATTTTATGGGTGCGCATTTTTACTACAAGCCTGGGGTTGGTGGAGGATGGAGTCCTTAAACCCCATCAACAACAACACTTTTGGTTTCCCTTACGCAACAAAGTAAGTCATTAAGTTATAGCATTTATAACTATTCTTCTCTTTCCAAAATATGTGCTAAAAATAACATGTTTCTCATTTCCTTTAGGTACTGCGTGAGGGGTATGGATTACGGCAAGAATCCCAGATTCAATGTCGCACTCTACCGGAATCTGTTGGATCACTTAGGCCCAGATGACGTACGTCGTAGCTTTTAACTTTTGTTCCTTTTAATTATTTATACATTACTTTTGCGCTTACATGATTTAAATTTTATCGCAGTTCGTCTGGAGACCATATTTGGGTTTGGACCATTCTCCAAATCCAGAGGATGCAGCAACTTGGACTGCAAAGACTGCACTCATTCGGTTCAACATTGTGGAGATGCACCACAGCGACCGTGTGAAGATGCAGTTCGGAATGATCCAGGAGATACCAAGTGATCCAACAGATTTATCCCCCTGGCATCTAAAAAGGGTCGACGCCCAGTGGAATCTTACCAACTGGAAAGACTTTGCTCCAGAATGGTGTAAAATGTGGCAAAGGCGTCACCGCTACATCTTGCAATCCCCGGTTTTCCATACTCAAGGTAACATGCGACACACCGATCAATATATGTCGTGGTACAGGTCGGTTAGTAACCCAGATATGCACGTGTCTCATCCGAGGTACTTGGTTGACCCACGCACACAATGGGCACAACCCTCGATTCCCCACCAACAAACCCAAAATCCATCAACCTCAAACCAACCCCCAAGAAGAAACAGACCAACAAACACACAACCACATTCCCCACCACAACACAACTACAACCAAATGCCGTACTACCAACCACAATCACCGCCAAACTACCAATACCCGGAAATGCCTCAAACCCAACCCCAATACCAACCCCAATACCAGCAAACCCACATACCCCATACACAATTTCAATCTTCCACATATCCCAATATGGCGCCCTCAACATCCAGCCTTAGCCCTGATATGGGAATGTCAGAAGATTATGACCAACCCGACCAAACCTACCATCAACCACCATATCACCAAACAACCCAACATCCACAATACCAAACACCCCAAGATCCATTTCCTTTCTACCCCCAATACTCAGACGACCAATGCTACCGACCAACCATGGAACCCCACCCACCGCCAACACGACCAAACTTCGAGGGTATGGGTAACCGACTGTACCAGAGCGGATCTTCGAGATATGGAGATCTTACCGATTTTATGGATTCGGATCGCATTGACTTTGCTGGGCCATCGACCTTGCCGCAGCAGGAAATGAGACGGCACCCAGCAAGAGAAAGGCGGGGACGGGGATGCGGAACTGGGGGTCATTACCGGGTTCCTGGGGATCACTGATGTATCTTTTTTTTTCCCAGTATTTTTTTGTATCTATTTTTTTACTGTTCTTTAAATGTAAAACAGTTGAATGTAATTATTTTTTTTTAAATAAAAAATCCATTTTGTTTATCTCTGTCTAATACGCAACGCGCAGGAAAGAAATTTTTTTTTTTTTTTTTGACCTAATTTTGTACATAGGCGCCATCTCACTTGGCTTAGGGCTTGCCCTTTGCCCTTAGGCGCCAAGTGAGATGGCGCCTCCCTTAAAATAATAGGAGGATGCGCCAAATGAGATGGCTCCTCCTTTGTGGAGCCATCTCAAACATGGTTATTTGCGTAATTTTTTCTGAAACCCGGTTATTTGCGAAATATTTTTTTAATACATGGTTATTAATAAAAAAAATTCTGTTCCTTTGGCTTTTTGATGGCAGTTTTGTTTTCTAGAAGCTTATATGCAATTGTGACAGCAGGGCAGCAGGGTTGTGCATCCCTAGGTGACTTCTTTCCTCTCTTCTCTCTCAATGACCCTAAGAGTCAACTGCTCTTTTGCCTTTTTCTGAAAAGTTTGCAATAAAATGGAAAATGATGATTTAGCCTATTGAACAAGCCTCTTGGTTGTTTGACTTAGTTTATCATATTGATATATTTTCTTTTTGTTGATGTTGTCTGCTCTATGCTGTTGCCTCGCTTGCATTTGTATTGCCATGCTGCTGTTTGTTTTTGCTGTTTGTTGCAAATTTTGTTTGGCTCAGTTTGCGCCTTCTGTTGTTGTTTGGGCATTTGGCTGCTGTTTAGGCATTTTGTTTGTTTGGACAGTCTTGCTGCATTTGGACAGTTTGCTTGCATTTCTTGTTTGGACAGCTTGCGTGCATTTCTTATTTTTCATTTTGTGAACTAAGAAGAATAATCTTTTTGTGATTTGCAAATAGAGAAAATAAAAAAGTGATGAATTAAAAATGGCTTTCTGATTCCAAATTTCAAATTTTAATGATGAATAACATTCTTTCTTTTGAAAATTCTTGCTTATGCCCAAATAATTGTGTACTAATTATATTTCCTTTCTTTCATTTTCATGTGAGCACAATGGAGAGGACAAAGCAGGGGAAGCAAGACTCTGTGGCAAGCATGGAAGCAAAGGAACTTCAGTCAACCTTAGGCATAGATCCATTGGGATTTTCTTTGTAATTTAGAGAGAAACATTCTTGTATTGTAATCAACAATTGTACTAATTTATTTTGTAAATACCATAAGTTGTAGAACCAAAAGTATTTAAATAATAAATTGTTTTGTAACAACTTTTGAAATAAATGGAGAAAGTCTTATGAGATATTCTGGTGTCCATTGAAACCCTTTACTGTCAATAACTTGTAATTTTCTCTTCGCATCTTATTTGATTTTTGAATGCCCAATCAAGACAATTGAAACAAAACGCTCCAATCTGATAACTTAAATTCTAATAATCCTGTAATCTTGCAACTGCATTCCAAACAAATACGCATTGTATATTCCATTTCCTAACCAAGCAAATGTTTTAAAAAATGCAAATCGTCTGGTTAACCTGGATTAAACAATCATGAGTATCCTACATGACAGTCTTAAATTCCATCTCTCGTCCCAAACAACCATGCCTTGAGAACAAACATTGTCTTTTCAGTAAACTTGAGAAAGCATGAGAACATGTGAAAGCCAATTGGATCTTTGAGAATTCATTTCTTTTGAGAATTGCAAGAAAAACCCTAATTGCTGGTTTACTGCTACAGAAGAAAATCTGTCTGATCGATTCTTGAGCCAACTTGAATATCTGAGAAACCCTAGGGTTGTGTCTTCTATGAAAAATGAGAGGGCAAATTTTGGTGTACAACAGCTGCCCCTGTTCAATCTTCTTGAACCTGAAGAGTTAGATCGGCGAGTTTTGTCGTTCGTAACTCAAAGGTAAAAGATGATTGGACACTAGAGTGCCTATAAATTTGCACCCGACAAAGGTGTAACTGAGGGGATGGGCTTGTAGATGCCATCCAAGAATGTTTGGTTGTAAATCAAAAGAATAAGCATCAGAATGGTGTCCGTATTTGGAACGTAACTGAACTGTATATGTACTCGAATCCGAATAAGCGACAAAATGGCTTCCATGTCTGGAGCGTATCTGGACTGTATCTGTAGGATGAAACTGAATAATCGACAGAATGACTTCCGTGTCTGGAGCGTATCTGAATTGTATCTGAACTGTATCTTGAAACTAAGTCTGAATGAGTAACAGAATGACTTCCGTGTCTGGAGTGTTATCTGAACTGTATCTGAAATGTATTTTGAAATTAAGTCTGAATGAGTAATAGAATGACTTCCGTGTCTGGAGTGTATCTGAACTGTATCTGAAGTTGAGATCTAAATGAGTGACAAAATGAATTTCGTGTCTGGAGTGTATCTGTACTATATCTTGAAATTGAAATCTGAATGAGTGACAGAATAACTTCCGTGTCTGGAGTGTATCTGTACTGTATCTTGAAATTGAAATCTGAATAAGTGACATAATAACTTCTGTGTCTGGAGTGTATCTGTACTGTATCTTGAAATTGAAATCTGAATGAGTGACAGAATAACTTCCGTGTCTGGAGTGTATCTGTACTGTATCTTGAAATTGAAATCTGAATGAGTGACATAATAACTTCTGTGTCTGGAGTGTATCTGTACTATATCTGAAATTTTTGAATATTTTTTAAAGATAGCTGTTAATCTTATCCTAAAAAGGGTAAAATGTTAGCTGAAACACAAAGTTATATTGCATGAAATGTATGATGCAATAAATATGTTTAATCCATGTTTATGATATATGGATGTAATGTATGCGTATGTAAGCTGATTTGATGTATTGCTGAGGAAAATGACTGTTACTGAGGAAAATAAATCCTTGACTGCTGTTGGGGAAAATAAATCCTTGACTGCTGAGGATTCCGTTGTGAGAGTAGTTCCATATACTTCTTGAGGAATCTGCTTGGGGAATCTAGAGAATTTTAATGACTTCTACTGGGGATTATTGACGGGAGTCTTTATTCTATCGAGAAGCAATAAAAACTCTGTGGAGAAAAAGTTTATCCTGTAGTGAAAACTCTGTGGGGAAAAGCTTATTCCGCTGGGAAGTTCAGGAGTTTGGGTTGTATGCCAATCTACTGGGGAGTTACCCTAGGTTGGGGAGAAACAAAAAGTTAACTGTTATCTGGTTGATTTTCAATCTTTAAGACAACTTGCTGGGGAAACCTGGAGAAACTAGATGATTTCCGTTGTGGGTTGATAGTTTGAAGTTTCGGCTCCGCTGGGGATTGGTAGTTGGTAGTCTCAGCTCCGCTGGGGATCTGTAGTTCAAAGTTTAGGCTCCGCTGGGGATCTTAGTGACGTGCTGTAGAGATTGCTCATGGAATAGCCTAAAGATGTTTTCCTAATCTTTCTACCTGTCAGTAATTACTCTTTTTTATCCTGTTTATTGTAAACAATAATTATGTTCAAATGCATATGTTCATTAATGAATCATTGGACGTTTTTGCAAATAAAACACAAGTGTAAAGAAAAAGGCAAATAGTTTTATGTACTTTAAAAGAGATATCTTTGTATTTACTTTGAATAAGTGTTTTGTACAAAGGAGACAAACAACCTAATAAGAGGACGGTGTCATAAAATTAAGAAAAATTTATACAAAAAAAGATAGCTATGTATGTAAAAATCCCATGGGGTTCCCATTCTGCTATAGCCTTCGTATCTCCAAATATATTGTCCATTCGTTGCTTCGTCTGAAGATGATTGAATTGATCAGAAGCCTCAGAGTTTGCCTGTGAAGAGATTGTCCTTAAAGTGATTCGACGAGACATAGTCATACGCTTTAATTCCCTAACTTTTGCCTGGACCGCCCTTTCGGGTTTTCAGTCCACCGGGAAACCCTTTTTTGCCCAAGTCGCCCTTTCGGGTTTTCAACTTGCCGGGTGTACAGATTTTTTTTGTTTTATCCCTAATTTTTGCCTGAACCGCCCTTTCGGGTTTTCGATTCACCGGGATACCCTTGTTTTGCCTAGGTGTGTCAACCTAGCGGGTCATTTATGCGTAGTATCTTTTGACTATGTCTGCGTTCGCAGGGTGCGGCAGATCGTCACCGTCCATGGTGGTTAAGATCATTGCCCCACCAGAAAATATGTTCTTGATTACAAATGGTCCTTCATAGGTAGGAGTCTATTTTCCCCTGGGGTCACTTTGTGGCAAGATGATGCGCTTGATCACAAGATCTCCAACTTGATACACTTGGTGTCTGACTTTCTTGTTGAAAGCTTTGATCATCCATTTTTGATACGTCTGACCGTGGCAAACATCAGTAAGTCTCTTTTCGTTAATTAAATTCAACTGATCAAGTCGGGTTTGGATCCAATCGTCTTCACTCAAACCAACATCTTTCATGATTCTCAAGGAGGGAATCTGAACCTCGATAGGTAAAACGGCTTCCATGCCATATACCAAGGATAGGGTGTTGCCCCAGTTGATGTGCGAGCCGTGGTACAATACCCGTGGAGAGAAAACGGTAGCATCTCATGCCAGTCTTTGTAGGTGACTGTCATTTTTTGTATGATCTTTTTGATATTTTTGTTCGCAGCTTCGACTGCACCATTCATCTTTGGCCGATAGGGAGATGAATTTTGATGTTGAATTTTGAACGGCTCGCAAGGGGCGGTGATCATAGTATTGTTAAGGTTTGTACCGTTATTAGTGATGATCCTTTTGGGAATACCGTATCGGCAAATAAGGTTTTGCTTGATGAAGCGGGCGACAACATTCTTAGTGACGGATGCGAAGGAAGCTGCTTCGACCCACTTGGTGAAGTAATCAATGGCCACCAGAATGAAGCGGTGTCCATTGGATGTTGTAGGCTTGATCTCTCCAATCATGTTGATTCCCAACATAGCGAATGACCAAGGCGCTGTTAAGACATTTAGAGGAACCGGAGGCACGTGCACCTTGTCTGCATAGATTTGACATTTATGGCAGGTTCGAGAGTGTTGATAGCAGTTTGCTTCCATGGTAGACCAATAGTATCCTGCCCATAGAATTTTCTTCGCCATCGTATGCCCGCTAGAGTGAGTGTCGAAGGTACCTTCATGCAGTTCAGCCATAATCCTTTCAACTTCAATCTTGTCCATACAACATAGCAGAATAGAATCATGATTGCGCTTGTACAGGATACCATTACTCAGGAAGAACATAGCTGAGAATCTCCTTAAGAACTTTTTGTCATTGACCGAAGCTCCTTCAGGATATTCTTGAGCCTCGAGATACCTTTTGACTTCATGAAACCAAGGATGGTCCACTACTTCTTCGGTATTAATCTCGTGACAGTGTGCGGGTTTGTCCATCCGTTCAATGGTGATCTGGAGAGCCTCGTTATCCCAGTTAAGTTTAAACATGGATGACATTGTAGCTAGAGCATCAGCTAGCTGATTTTCTTCTCGCGGGAAGTGCTCAAAGGTAATCTGTTCGAAATGTGGTAGCAATGTCAAGACATGTTCTTTGTAAGGGATGAGGTTTGGATGCTTAGTGTCCCACTCTCCTTTGATTTGACTGATAACCAAAGCCAAGTCCCCAAATACAATCAAAGATTTGATTCCCAAGTTTATGGCATCCCTGAGTCCAAAGATGCATGCTTCATACTCTGCCATGTTGTTCGTACAGTTGAAGCAAAGTCTGGTGGTGAAAGGAGTATGGAAACCTTCTAGGGATATGAGTACTGCGCTGATACTGTTGCCAAGCACATTGGATGCCCCATCAAAGTACAGGGTCCATCGGGATCCTTGTTCAGGTCCGTCATATGGTCTGAAATCTTCCATATTGTCCAATGTCACAATGTCTTCGTCAGGGAAGTCGAACTTCATGGATTGATAATCTTCGACAGCTTGATGAGCCATATGATCAGCTAGTACACTGCCCTTTATAGCCTTTTGGGTAGTGTATTGTATATCATATTCAGTCAGGATCATCTGCCATCTAGCTATTCTTCTAGACAAAGCAGGCTTCTCAAAGATGTAGTTGATCGGATCCATCTTAGATATCAGCAAAGTGGTATGAGTCAACATATACTGCCTTAGCCGGCGAGCAGCCCATACCAAAGCGCAACAAGTTTTCTCGAGCAGTGAATATCTTGTTTCACAGTCGGTAAACTTTTTGCTAAGGTAATAAATGGCATGCTCTTTTCGGCCAGACTCGTCATGCTGCCCCAGTACGCACCCTATTGAATTCTCTAGGACGGTCAGATACATGATTAGCGGTCTTCCCTCGACGGGCGGCATCAAGATAGGAGGCTCTAGTAAATACTCCTTGAATTTATCGAAAGCAATTTGATAGCCATCATTCCATCTAACTACCTGGTCTTTCTTCAACAGCTTGAAGATTGGTTCACAAGTAGATGTTAGGTGAGAAATAAACCTAGCAATGTAGTTCAGGCGTCCCAAGAAACCTCTGACCTCCTTCTCAATGCGAGGAGCATGCATTTCTTGTATAGCTTTGACTTTGGTTGGATCAACCTCGATGCCTTTGTGCTGACAATGAAACCTAAGAGCTTACCGGATCGGACTCCGAATGTGCACTTGTTTGGATTCAATCTTAGTTTGTACTCCTTCAACCTGACAAACAGCTTTTGCAAGTGATCAAAGTGTTATTCTTCAGTTTATGAATGGGCTATCATGTCATCTACGTAGACCTTTATCTCATGATGCATCATATCATGAAACAAAGCTACCATGGCGCGTTGATAGGTTGCCCCGACATTCTTCAGTCTGAATGGCATCACTTTGTAGCAGAACGTACCCCACAATGTAACAAAAGTAGTTTTCTCCATGTCTTCAGGTGCCATTTTGATCTGGTTGTAACCTGAGAATCCGTCCATGAAAGAAATTACCTTGTGCTGAGCTGTATTGTCAACCAGGATGTCGATGTGTGAAAGTGGAAAATCATCTTTAGGGCTGGCCCTGTTTAAGTCTCTATAATCCATGCACATTCTCACTTTGCCGTCCTTCTTAGGCACGGGCACAATGTTAGCAACCCATTGAAGATAGGAAGTAACAACCAGAAATCCAGCATTAAACTGCTTCATAACTTCTGCTTTGATCTTCTCTGACATGTCAGGTCTCATGCGGCGGACCTTTTGTTTCACTGATGGACAATCTTCTCTTGTGGGTATACGGTGTACCACGATATCGGTATCGAGTCCCGGCATGTCTTCGTATGACCAGGCAAAGATTTCAACATAATCATGCAACAGCTGAACTAGGCGCTCCTTGACACTCGGCTCTAGATTGGCACCTACTCTGATTTCCTTTGTCTTCCTCAGTTCCCAAGTTGATTGTATCCAACTGTTCTTCATGAGGCAGAATATCCCTTTCCTCTTGTTGTAATAATCTGGCCAATTCCCCTGGCACCTCACAATCTTTCTCACCTTCGTATTCGTCTTGGTAGACCAGATCTTCAGAGTCACTGAAGGTTATAGCAGTATCGTTATCCATGGGATCCGGAATGGAAGAGTACCTGCATTTGTGAGTGTGGGTGTGTGTAAGGGTATAGCAACCTTTAAACAAATAAAATGTAAAAAGAAAGACAATGAACACAAACGTTTGTGTGAAAAACGTCCATGATTCATTGAAATGACATATGAAAATGAAATAAGAACCCTTACAAATGGACCATTGTGCCTCGGGTAAGACACAAGGTTGAAAAAGTACGAATTGTTTGTGAATTATTACAGATCCAACAGAAATGGAAAAGATAAATTACTGTGGTATGAAAGTAATCAGAACAAAGTCTTTTGCTTCCCAGTTGCATAATCCTTCGCCGACAGTAGGAAATATCCAGTCTTCCAAGCTTCCCTCTTCTTCACTGTCCTCTAGTGCATTAACCCCTTGGTGACTGATCTTCACAGGTGGCCCTCCGGCACGGGCGCGATGCACGGCCTTCTGAGCAGTTGAGGTGAACCCCAAGCCGGACTTGTCTGATTTGAAAGAAAAGTCTGGAAGTTGCCCCCATATTGTGTTTCCTCCCTCTTCAACCACTGCTTTTGCATCCTTGAGAGAAGACATCCGAGGAGGATGTCTGGTAGTCGTGGGTACAGAGGACACTGTCTTGGTTGCTGCTATATCCTGAGCTACCTCCTCAAAATGCTGGAAAGGAGTTTCGATGAATTCGCCATCCAATTCTACATAACGGAACGAATTCAGATGACTGATCATGTATTCCTCTTCGCCATGAACAATTATGATTTTCCCCTGGACAGGGTACTTGAGCATTTGATGCAGAGTAGAAGTGACAGCTCCAGCATGGTGGATCCAAGGTCTTCCCAACAGGCAAGAATAAGAAGGACGAATGTCCATCACATAGAATATGGAGTTGAAGGTTTCGGTTCCCACCTTAATCGGGATGTCCACCTCCCCGTGAACCATCCTTTTAGAACCATCAAAGGCTCTGACAATTATATTGCTGGGTTTCAGGGTTAAGCCTTCACAATCTAGTCTATCCAAGGCTTTCTTCGGCAAGACGTTCAAAGACGAACCAGTGTCTACCAGTACGTGTGCTAGGGTTGTCCCTTTGCATTCCACCGAGACATGCAAAGCATCATTATGTTTTCTCCCTTTCGAAGTTAAATTTGCATCGGAGAATCCTAGACCATTGTCAGCTGTTAAACTAGCCACACATTCCTGGAACTGATCAGCGGAGGTTTCTTGTGGCACGTGGGCCGTCTTCAAAAATCTTATCAGAGCCTTATCACGAGCTTCTGAACAAATCAACAGGGCCAACATGGAGATCTTTGAGGGGGTTTGCCCCAGCTGTTCCACCACATCATAATCGCTTTTCTTGATTATTTTCAAAATTTCCTCCATTTCTTTTTGAGAGGTTTCAGGGACGATCAACGGTTGAGCCCTCGTCCTGACGGGCTCTTCTTGGATCCCTTTCCCTCGAACATCAGTAGCAGCAGAGCGGATAACCACGAGGGTTATGACTTCTTCTATGATTGGTGTACTGGCAGATATGTTTACCGGTGTAGAGATAACTTTAGGAGTAGCTGAGGGTCCAAGAATTGCCTTTGGAGGGGAAATCTTTGGAGAAAAGATTCTTCCACTACGGGTAACTTTGCTTGTTCCGGAAATGTTACTGATGTCGGAATTGTCTTCTTCAGAACTATCTTCCTCGACAGTCTGTTCAATATGTTTGACACCATGGTAGTATATTTCCCCACCATAGTTCCACGATACTAATTTCTCGGACTTGTACGGGACTGGCCCAGGCATGGTTTTCTTCAAAGGTGCAGCCCTCGGAGCGGATGTAATCCTAACAGGTCTTTTAGGGACCTTGGAAGGATTGACGGATATGGTTATTATTGAAACATCGTTAACAGGAGTTGATAAAATCGGAGACTTCTCAAATAGGATTTCTTGGTTATCAATTAGGCGCTGGATGCCTATCTTCAACAATGGACAGTGGGTTAATGAGGATGAACAAAGGTGACAATCTTATTCACAACCTGGGAAAACCCCAGCCTTCAACAAATTTAACTTGATTATAGGGAGCGGAGTTATCAAATCATCTACAGTAGCAACAAACAGGTCCTCCTCAACAACATGGGCATTGTGGCCGTGCCTTGGCATTGGAGCAGAGATAACATTGGGTTTTTCAGGTGCGTCGAATTCAACTTCTTTAGCATCTATCAAATCCTGAATTTTATTCTTCAGGGCCCAACAATTGTCAGTGTCGTGCCCTGGGCTCTCCGAATGGTAAGCACACCTGGCGTTCAGATGGTAGTATGGAGAAGCAGTGTTAGGATTTTTAGGGGCTTCTTTCAGCATGGCCAAATTCAACTTCAGAAGATGGGGTATGACTTGAGCAGGAGTCATGTTTATCTTGGTGAATTACCGTACAGGGCTTTCCACCCTTTGTTGGTTATTTCTCTGTTGGTCATTTCTCGGCTGATTGTTTCTGAACTGATCAGATGCAGACTTCTGAATCATAACGGCCCCCACCACTGGCTGGCGCTCAACTCTTCCTTGACCCCTCTGAGAGTAGGCAGCTGACACTTCCTTCTTTCCCATGAAAGGTTTTCTGATGGCAGCAGAAGTAGATGCATCTTTTTGAATTTTCCCGCTTTTAATACCGGCCTCCACTCTTTCTCCGGTTAGAATCAAATCAGTGAACCCAACGGACAAACTTCCAATCAGGTGATTGAAGAAAGGACCTGACAGGGTACCTAGGAACATGTCTACTAGCTCTCTCTCAGATAAAGGTGGTTGCACCCTTCCGGCCAAATCCCTCCCATTTTGGGCGTAGTCTTTGAAGCCCTCATTGGTAGCCATAGCCATACTCTGTAGCTGAGTACGGGTTGGCGCCAAGTCGGCATTGTATTGATACTGCTTATAGAAGGCAGCTGCCAAGTCTTCCCAATTATGGACGTCTGCTTTCTCCAACTGGTAGAACCAATCAAGTTGTGTTCCTGATAAACTGTCCTGGAAAAGTGGACCCACAGGTCTTTGTTAGAAGAATGTGGTTAAATTTTCCTGACATAAGATCGTAGGTGCATCTTAGGGCAAGACACCCCATCGTACTTAGCAAACAGTGGCACTTTAAATTTAGGAGGGATTACAATTCCAGAAACCAACCCTAGCTCCTCAAAATCCAGCCCTGATACTCTTTGCACTTCCATAGCAGCTAGACGTTCTTCCAAGTTCTTGTATTTGTCATCGGCCGGAGGGTACTGTTGTTCGGACTAGTCCTCTTCCTCTTCTTCTTCTGCTTCAGAATCAGAAGGCACTGCAGTCTCTTTACCTTTTCCTTCCCCTTCCTCAGAGGTTGATGGAAAATCCAAGGCCCTTCTGGCTTGTCTTTCAAACCTTCTGCCCATGGTAGCCACGCCAACTCGCTTCTTCTTCTTTTTCTCTTTTCCTTTCTCTAGCAGAGTCTTGAGCTCCTCCTTCCCTTTAGCCAAGGTCAAGAGTAGTTGCTGAAATTGTGAATTCTGAGCTTGCAAGTCTTTAACCGTTTGTTCAAGATCCATGTTGCTGAAATAAACAGCAGAGGGATGAGGAAACTTCTTGCAAAGACCTTCTTATGCATACGATGAATGATATGTGTTGGTGTAAGCCCTAGAGGCCAATATTTTTGGTACTTGTATCGAATTATTTATTAATAATAAAAGGCATTTCTTTATTATGTTTGCTTTCCAAAATAATAAAGTCCCTAGAATGGTTTATTGGTTTAATGAAATGTTAAGTGTGACTTAATCATGAGATCCCATTAAACATAAGACACTATTCTTAAAGTATCCGTAGTCAAGCTTTAATGTGAAGTGGGATAACATTAAATCATTAAGATTATTATGAAGATAGATTAATGATCACATCTCATGGATCATAGATAAGGAGTTATCAAGTCTTGACATAGGTATGAATATTAGGAGTAATATTTATACTGGATTGACCCGCTATGAGAATACTATATAGAATGTTATGCAAAGTGTCATAAGTTATTCTCATGATGATAGTGGTGTATACCACCCTTCAAACTGAAACCACTATGGACCCTAGATGTAGAGTCAAGTACTTTATTGCTGATCAAACGTCAACCGTAACTGGATGACTATAAAGACGATTGATGGGTACTTCACAAAGCATGCCAAGGGACATGAGTGACCTAGATGGAATTTGCTCATCCTGCATAACAGGATAAATGTCTAAGGGCCCAATATTGGACTGGACAAGGGTGACACTGTATGCCTTGTGTTCAATATAGACATGAGGGCAAAAGGGTAATTGTACAACACAAATATTATCACGGAAAAGGTTTTGTCAGATCACATGACATTTTCGTGACTTGGGTAACAGTGATGTGTTTCCAGATACCGCTCACTGTTTATTATATTAAATGTGTGATTTAACATAATTGCCAACGTCGCAAAAACCTACAGGGTCACACACATAAGGACAGGTTGATGAGAGATAGAATAGATAAGGAACACCGTAAGGTACGGTGCACTTAAGTGTAATACGGAAAGTGGTAAGGTACCACGTGGATAAGTGATATATGGTACATCATAAGGTATGATGTCCATAAGCTTAATTGGGCTTTTAGCTTATAGCCTTAATTGGGCTTTTAGCTTGTAGCCCACACGAGTGATTCTATAAATAGATCCCTTGTGATGAAGCAATTTCACTTGATGCAATTTCGTTTTTGATTCTCTCTCTCACTCAAAGTTTCCGTTCGTGATCAGCTAGCACTGTGACCGGAAGCGATCTGTTTGTGTGGAATGAGTAGAGGCGTTGTTCTTCATCAACGCTCGTGATCACAACATCAAAGGTCTGAATCGCCACAAGAGGTAAATATTTCTATCACTGACCATGCTCATTCGTAAGGATCGCTAAAGTAAAATTTTAAATTCTGCTGCGCTTTTGGTCGCAATTTTCCTTCAATATGTATTCATGTAATGCTTTCAAGGATTTGAGAAAAATTCAAATTTGTGCCAAACAAAAAGGAACAAACGTTATATTAATAAAAATAGAATTTGTTTTACATCAATGCCCCTAGGGCAAAAATAGTACAAAATTCTAAGATAAAAAGACGTTGCGCATCCTCTTTGGTGCAATGTAGGTGTTGAGAGTCTGCTCTTCGTGAAGTAACCGAGTGAGTTTTAAAACCTTCTTCTCGCTTGCGTAGAATTGGGCTTCAAAAGTATCGCGTTCTCCCTTGAGTTGTATCCAACTCCTTTGTAGATCTTCGAGTGATGTTGGCATGTCAGGATGTAGGAGGGTGTATGGAACCTCTCCTTCCTTAACAGGCTCTATAATCACTGGGAGAATGGAGGGGTAAGGCATCTAAGACTTTGGGCGCGGGTTCGTACCCACTTGAGGTAAGGCTCAAGGGGGTGGAATTCCTGTGTCCCAAGGTCTTACTGTCTACCTTGTTAAGCATCCTCCAAGCTCGGATGAACCTTTGTTGGAGTCCTTGATTGTCGTTGTCGAAGTCGAAAACCAAGCCTTGAATCAGCATGTCATGTGGGCCATCCCTTCGGGCATAACCAAATTGTCTTAGAGCCAAGCAGGGGTTGTAGGTGATGCCTCCCCTAATGCCAAGTAGAGGGACATTAGGGAATTCCCCACAACGGTCGACGATGATAACATTCTCTCTGGATCGAGAACACCAATGAATGTCTGAATATGTAAGAGTCATCAATCGTTGTGACCACCTCAAACCTTGCTCATTCTTCAAGACTGATTGGGGAAGATGAGAAATAAACCATCTTGCCAGAAGAGGAGTGCAACACATGAGAACACCTCTTTTCCTCATTGTACGAGTGTGAAAAGAGTGGAGGATATCCCTAAGCAACGTAGGTACCGGATTGCGAGACATGAAGATCTTGACAGCATTCACATTTATAACCTGGTCAGGGTTTGGGAACAAGACCATCCCATAGATGATAAGAGCTACAATCTCCTCAAAAGCTTGTAAATCCAAGGAATTCCAACAGTCTTGGGCCTTCTCAAACAGGAACTTTACCAAGAAGCCTTTGTCACCACTTCTAGTTTCCCAATGACCTGTGACATCTGATGGTTGTAAGTACAGGGCTTGAGCAACATCTTCTGGATTTGGATCTCTTTCCGTACCGTTGAAGGGTAGTTGATTGAGAATAAGAATCCTCAAGAGTTGAGAAAATTCCTCCAAAGTAGGCACCAGCTGGTAGTCAGGAAATGTAAAGCAGTGATGTAGAGGGTCAAAGAACTGGAAGAGAACTTTCATCATGTCTTTCTCTGTGTTGGAAGTGACTAAGTTGAGAATACGACCATGCCTCTCGGTGAATGGAGAATTCTCAGGAATCCTTGAAACTAACTTCTTGAGTTGTGGAGGAACTCTTACAAGGTTGACTTGGATAGTTTTCCTGCGAAGTGAATCCATAGCCTACAAAACAGGAACAAAGATGAACTTCCAAAATCCTTGAAATTGTTAGTGGATGCATATGATGTTCATGATGTCCATGATGTTATGCACAAGTATATATGTACAAGAAAATCACACAAATTCCTAGTTTAGGCTTGCATGGGGTTTCATAGGTAAGTACCCTCTTGAAGTTTAGTTGGATCAACCTGTCCTAGAAATAGTAACCGGGTTCTAAGGAGCTCAATATCACTGGCTTGTTTCCTTGTTCATTGTTTAAATTCAGCCTCTTACCGGCGACCGAAATATTCCAAGGAATCAACCCTCAATGAGTGTAGTATCGAGTATCTACCAACTTCGGACTGCACCAAAGCCGGTCATCTCACTACATCCTAAAAGGCCAAGTTGGTCAAGTAAAGGTTCTAAAAGTTCGTTAGTGCTTTATGACATCACTCAGCGGCCCCTTATTCTCTTTGATTGACTCAAAGGCTACCGGTACCCACAAATATGTCACACTAACATAGCTATTGCTTAGACCGTGTCGGTATACCCCCCACAGTTTCCACAACGTATTTCTATTTACCTATGAATGTTTCCCAAATCCGGGTAGAGGATTCAAACCCAAACAATAGAACCAAAGTGTAAAGAAAACAAGTCAAGTAAGATAAGCATGTAAAGGTGATCTAAAACCCTAAGGTAACCCCACTTTTATATGATTTCCCCAGCAGAGTCGCCAGTTCTGTGATGCGGTGGGAGAACTGACTAGATGTTTTGCATTTCGTTCGCCCTTATGCGGTTAGCAAGAGTCGCCACCGACTTTTCTTTTATCCAAAAGGAAAGGTAAAAAAGCACAGGAAAGACCTTTTGAGAATTTTCTCGGGTTCGGGGGGTAGATTATGAAAAGGAAAGGTATTAGCACCCTTTTCATCAATGGTTTTCCATGGGATCTTAGTTACTCGTTTAGATCACTTGCTTTTGTTTGATTGTGTGCTTGTGGTGTGGGCTTTGAAAGTATTTTGAAAAATCTCTTTGTAATGGTTCTCGGCTCTATAAGAACGTATACAAAGTTTTGTTTCGAAAAGTGGTTCAAAGATGTGTTTGTGAATCGTGTTTTGAAAAGTGTTTTGAAAAGAGGTTTTGCAATGGTTCTCGTCTCTATAAGAACGTATACAAAACTTTTTGTCTTTTTGAAAATGTTTTGAAATGGAGGTGTAGGTGTAAAAGTTTTGTCGTGAGCAAGCGAGTAACTAAGGGCGAATCTATCTACTCGAAAGGTCTTAAATTGTTCTTTTCTTCTTCCTTCTAATGGTGCTATCTTACCATTGATTTGGTAAGAAGCCCCATCATTGGATGTGAAGGGACAGGCCCGGGCCAATTTTACAATCATTGAAGGCAACTTGTGAGACGCTTTAGCAATTTTTGTAAGGGATGTGATCGTTTTAATCGAAGGCAACATCGAGGGTCATCGAGGGACTACGATCTTTGTTTATCGAAGGGTCGTTGCTAGAGTGTCTCATATTCGAGGGACATGATTGTATTTCTGAGGTAACGAGCGAGGTTACCCTAGAGGTGCGCGTGTGAAAAAGTGTGTTGGTTTCAAGTTATTTTACTTTTGGATTAGGTCATCTAGAGATTGATTTTGAATCTTGCCATACATGTCTAGTTACTATACAGTATATAGAAAACAATAAATTGCGGGAATTGAAATTCTAAGCTATTACAAAATGTTCGGGAATGGGGGTACAATTGTTACAAATGGGGATGAATCAAATGAAAATAACAATGCCCAAATATCAAACAATACAACCAAATCGAATTTTTGTGCGATTTAATATAAAGTTATGACAATTTATGAAAATAACATCAACAAAGTATGAAATGAAATGTATTTACTTGAAAAATAAAAATAAAAACTATTCTAAAATTGATTAAATTAAAAACCTTATTATTATTTTTTTGTATTTTTATTAATTATAGAAATCAAAAGAAAACAAATAAACTAAGTTATCATTTTTGATGTTTTATTAAGAAAATTAAATCTAAAAAATAAAAAGTTCATTAAGAAAAGAAAATGATAAAAAAAAACTAATTCAATATAAAAAGATATTTTATGTTTTATTAATAGTTTATATAACAAAAAAATGGAAGGAGAAAAACAAATAAAAGAAAGTAATGGGCTTATGGTGACTTAGGGGTGAGGCCCAAAGGAAAATAGTTGTTTTTGCTGTTAAGAAAGCGAGCCAAGGGGGTGCATCCAGCGAAATAGATGGGCTGAGGGACATTTGAACAAAATAGGCCCAAGCCTTAACTCTGTTTTAGATGTTTGATTAGGGGGTAAATGAAAATTAGGGTTCTTGACCCCTTTTGCACACAACGGCGCTCTGTCTCTTTCGTTCTTCTTTTGTTCATCCTTGTTCATCTCTGTATTCCTCACTAAAACATCCCTGTTTCGCGAACCAAATTGCTCTCTCCAGCTTTATCTCACCATGATTCGTGATTTTTAAAAAACCCTAAGAATGACGAAATCAATTCGCTGACCCTCCCCAACTCTCATTCGCCGGAACCTCGCCTCTCTTGCCTCCCTAGCCTAGCTCCTAGTGGTTTTCTTGAAAAAGGTTTCGTTCTTTCTAGAAAAATTTACAAATTCTTTTGTTTTATCATCTTATCATGTTTTGCTGTTGATTAGGTTTTCACCTCTTAGATGCAGAAAGATGCGTTTATGAAAAATGATGAAGGAGAGGAAATCATACATGTTGGAAATTATTTCTGTGCAATATAGAGGGGAAGGACGAGATTGAAGGTTGGGTTCCATGGTGGCCGGAGACGGGGAATGAGATGAAGATTGAAGGCGCGCTTCTGGTAACCTTCTTCTGTATTCTGCGTTTGAATGATGATGATGTTGTTTTTCTGGATTTTGTGATTGGATATGTTGTTCTATCAGTTTGAAACTTTGTTGTATTTTTTTGATGATGTTGGTTATCTCGGATGTTTGAGGCTTGGATACTGTGTTTGAGATTTGGAGATGGTGACTGTTAGCTTGATGGTTTTGGGTCTTTGGTGATTTTTGTATTGATTGCAGGTTATACTACTGGTTTGGTTTTGGCAAGTTTGCTTACAGTTTTGGTTTGATATGTTTTGATGCTTGTTTATCAGTTTGAAAACTTTGAGGTTTTGACAAGTTTTGAGTTTGTGGGATATTTGTGTATCAGTTTGAATGATTTACTGAGTTTTTTGACTTGTTGACAGTTTGGGATTTTTGGTTTGAGACTTTTGGTTACAGTTTGGGGTATTTTTTCTGTTTCTTTGTTTTGTTTTGAGTTGATGATGTTTTTGTTGTTTAAAATGTTGAAGTTTTGGATTTGGACAGTTTCTTGAAGGTTGTTGATTTTGTTGTCAGTTTGATGGTTTGTTTTGGTTATGGTTCTTGACAGGTTTTGTTGATGGTTTTTCTGGTTTTTTGGTTGATGATGTTTTTGTTGTTTTGGATTTGTTGGTTAACAGGTTTGATGAGTTTGTTACAGGTTTGTGACCTGTTTTGAGGTTGGGTGCTGTTTTTGCTTGGCTTGGTATGTTTGTTGATGGGTTGCAGGTTTGTGAGTTTTTACAGGCTTGTCAAACTGTGTTTGATATTTGGCTTATGAGTTTTTCTGAGATTGAAAATGGTTTGAGGTCTTGAGGCTTTTGACAGTTTGATAATTTTTCTCTTCTCTCTCTGCTTGAGAGTTTTTTTTGTTATATTAGTGTTGCTTCTGTTGAAATCTTATTCAAAAAGGGGGGAAAACAAAGAAATTGAATATTTTGCTATGTTGTTCCTTTGGCTTTTTGATGGCAGTTTTGTTTTCTAGCAGCTTCTATGCAATTGTGACAGCAGGGCAGCAGGGTTGTGCATCCCTAGGTGACTTCTTTCCTCTCTTCTCTCTCAATGACCCTAAGAGTCAATTGCTCTTTTGCCTTTTTCTGAAAAGTTTGCAATAAAATGGAAAATGATGATTTAGCCTATTGAACAAGCCTCTTGGTTGTTTGACTTAGTTTATCATATTGATATATTTTCTTTTTGTTGATGTTGTCTGCTCTATGTTGTTGCCTCGCTTGCATTTGTATTGCCATGCTGCTGTTTGTTTTTGCTGTTTGTTGCAAATTTTGTTTGGCTCAGTTTGCGCCTTCTGTTATTGTTTGGGCATTTGGCTGCTGTTTAGGCATTTTGTTTGTTTGGACAACCTTGCTGCATTTGGACAGTTTGCTTGTATTTCTTGTTTGGACAGCTTGCGTGCATTTCTTATTTTTCATTTTGTGAACTAAGAAGAATAATCTTTTTGTGATTTGCAAATAGAGAAAATAAAAATGTGATGAATTAAAAATGACTTTCTGATTCCAAATTGTAAACTTTAATGATGAATAGCATTCTTTCTTTTGAAAATTCTTGCTTATGCCCAAATAATTGTGTACTAATCATATTTCCTTTCTTTCATTTTCATGTGAGCACAATGGAGAGGATAAAGAAGGGGAAGCAAGAGACTCTGTGGCAAGCATGGAAGCAAACGAACTTCAGTCAACCTTAGGCATAGATCCATTGGGATTTTCTTTGTAATTTAGAGAGAAACATTCTTGTATTGTAATCAACAATTGTACTAATTTATTTTTTAAATACCATAAGTTGTAGAACCTAAAGTATTTAAATAATAAATTGTTTTGTAACAACTTTTGAAATAAATGGAGAAAGTCTTATGAGATATTCTGGTGTCCATTGAAACCCTTTACTGTCAATAACTTGTAATTTTCTCTTCGCATCTTATTTGATTTTTGAATGCCCAATCAAGACAATTGAAACAAAACGCTCCTATCTGATAACTTAAATTCTAATAATCCTGTAATCTTGCAACTGCATTCCAAACAAATACGCATTGTATATTCCATTTCCTGACCAAGCAAATGTTTTAAAAAACGCAAATCGTCAGGTTAACCTGGATTAAACAATCATGAGTATCCTACATGACAGTCTTAAATTCTATCTCTCGTCCCAAACAACCATGCCTTGAGAACAAACACTGTCTTTTCAGTAAACTTGAGAAAGCATGAGAACATGTGAAAGCCAATTGGATCTTTGAGAATTCATTTCTTTTGAGAATTGCAAGAAAAACCCTAATTGCTGGTTTACTGCTACAGAAGAAAATCTGTCTGATCGATTCTTGAGCCAACTTGAATATCTGAGAAACCCTAGGGTTGTGTATTCTATGAAAAATGGGAGGGAAAATTTTGGGGGATAACACAACCTAACACACGATTTGCTCAAGGCCAGAAACACTCCAAAACTCCTTATCACCAAAAACCTGTCAAAACTTACAGTTTGAGACCAAGCATAGCAATCCACAAATCTACTCGTGTGTTTCAAGTTTTAATCACTCAAACACTTTACCTACCTCATATCTAAGTGTTCTAGACCATCATCCCTTCACTGTAACACCTCCTTCTCCATCTGCCATTTTTGTTTTTCAAGCTTGCAGGTTGACTTGGATAGAGAGATTCAGGCACTTTCAAAGCAAGACAAGGATTGGAACACACTCAGGGAGGTTCAGGCAAGCTAAAGGGATCTTCAAGCCTTCATAAATCTCACTCAAACTCTATTCACGATCTCAGCTGAAAGAGGTAAGAACTCCAACTTTTATCTCTTCATACAGGCATTCATTGGCCACGATTTGTGAAAGGAAAATGTAGATATTATTGTGCTAAAGCCAACCATGTGCATAGATTTCATTTTTGTTCATTATGTATAGAGAATTTTAGAGTTCAAATTTCTGTAAAAATTAGGGTTGAAATTAGGGCCATTAAAATTCGCTTGATCTTTGATTGTTAGTTTACATGAGTTACATGTTTGAAATCGTGGGAAAGAGTACTATCATTTTCATGTTGGAAGTTTCCATTTTCATGGAGAAATGAGAAAGATACAGAGGTTCTGGCCAGCTTGAGGAAGAAGATGAAGTACAGGGCAAAGAGGCTTTACGTGTTATGTTTTTCTTGTTTCATTTAAACTAACGGATGTACAACCACCCCAGTGGTAAGGCAGCGCGCTAAAATGCTTAAGGTCACAGGTTCGAGCCTTGGCGCTGCCTTTTTGCATTTTTCACATTTTTTCATCCATTTTTTTGGCTGTTTGCAGGGTGGGCTTCAACATTTGGGCCTAGCGTTTTTTTTCTAACATGATACCACCTGTTTGCTCAGGATACCCCCTGGCCCATGCATTTTATTTCTTTGTTTTTATTTTCATTTTTTTATTTTATTAAACATTTTCTTTAATATAAAAAAAAATCATAAAAATATAAAATATGATAAATATTGCATCTTGATTTATTTTATTTTTATTTTCATATAAAAAATATTTTTATTTAATTATATACTAATTATTTGTCTTAAGCAAACTTTTCAAATAAAATAAACTTAAATATATTTTATTCCTTTTCTTTCATACTTGTAAATATTTATTTTGATATATAAAAAGACTAAGTATCTCACAAAATATTACCTATTATTTTTAATACAAAAAATATTACTTAAGGAACTTTATTTTCTTTTAAATTAGAAATTAGGGTTAACCATTTTTTTCAAGAAATAATTTCCTTTTCTTAAGATATTAGGATTAGGTCAAAATTATTTTGCATATGAAAAATAAAACAATTTCTTTTCCTTGCATATACATAACATTGCATATTTAAATTATATTGTAAATTGTTTATTCAAATACTCGTACAAATTTGATTTGGTTGTAATAGCTTAATTATATTTACATTATTTCAAATCCTCATTCACAATTTGTATTCCTCCCTCCTATAAAATGTTGTAATAGCGTAGTAATCTTTAAATTACGCAATTTACCGCTTTTATATACCATGCTTGTAATTAGGGTTTGTACGGCAAGATCAAAACAAATCAAACAGAAAACCCTAATCCAAGACAAATCAAGCATGAAAATAACACACTTGCACACAAGCATCCTTAGGGCTTCTCCATTTGGTTGCCTTATACAAAAATAGCCATATTACGCATGCGAAGTATCTTGGCAAAACAAATAAATATAAGATCATAGTCCCTCGATGACGCTATTCAAGGTTGCCTTACAAAATGATCTTGGTCCCTCAAAATGCTAAGATACTTTGTAATATTGCTAATCATGGTTATATGATGACCCACACCCGTCCCGTTTACATCCAAAGATAGGGTTGCTTACCAAATCGATGGTAAGACAACGATATCAAAGGAAAAGAAAATGAACAAGAAAGTCATTTTGAGTAGGTAGATTACTTTTGGTTACTTTCTCCATTTCAAACAAATCTCCTTGCTATTTTTAAAACAAACACACACATTTCAAAAAAATCTTACAAACATTGAAAACATTTTCAAAAAGACAAACATCTTTGTATACATTCTTACGAACGAGAATCATTACAAAGATTGCCTAAACAATGGCCTCTTTTACAAAATACTTTCAAAACCACACAAAGCACAATTTCAAAACAAAAAGAAAGTGATCTAGCAAGTAACTAAGAGCCCATGGAAAACCATGGATGAAAAGGGTGCTAATACCTTCCCTTTTCATAATCTACCCCCCGAACTCAAGAAACAATCTCAAAGGTCTTTCTCGTGCTTTTTCACCTTTCCTTTTTGGATAAAATAAAAGTCGGTGGTGACTCTTGCTAACCGCAACATTTTCGATAAAACGCAAAACCCTCAAGTCAGTTCTCCCACCGTATCACACATGGTTTTGTGATTGGCTAAATTTTGGCAAAACATGGTTGTTCATAACAGGTTGTGTTGTTATGAGATTTTTAACCAAATGTCAAAGACAATGTCTTGACATCTTGGTACGGTACAACATGTATTGTTGTTTGGTATTTTCTTGACAATTTTAAATTAATTTTGAGATTCCTTTTAGATATATCTCAGGTATTTTCGCAAGTCAATGATATGCAATCTAGAACAAGTAAATCAAATCTCCATCAGCACTAAAGTTTCTAAATTTGTTGTTAAGCTAATTTAGGATACTTGAAGATTTATTCCAAGATTTAAGGAGATATTTTCTGCAGCAATCGACTTGTGTATCAAGGAATGATTGGGCATAGAACTTGAAGCCCATGTCAGCTGAAGGCTTAATAAAGGAAGACCAAGACCTAGGGCTAAATGGTTCTGAATGTTATTGTAAAATAAGGGTTTAGGTTTGAGAGTCTCTCATTTTCCTTGTAATGTAAGTCACCATATGTATCTTTTGATACTTTGTGGTAGACATATTTTTATCACTCAAAAACTTTTAAGTAATGAGTTGAGTTTTGTTCTCCTCGAAGCCTGTTGGAAAGAGTTGAGTATTGTTCTTGGAAGAAGCTTTTAAGCAATCCGAGTATTGTTCTTAGTTAAGGGCCTTGGTTAAATATTGTGATTGAAGTGTAAACTTCGGTTTTGTTTTTTTATTTCAAGTTACTGTGATTGTGACTTGTTTATAGACAACCCATGTGATTGGGATAGGTCTTTTATCACTGTAGTGATTGGTAGTGGGATATCAATTTCTCATATCTAGGGAAGACCTGGGTAGAAGTTGCATTGGATATGGATTAGGTGAGAAGTTGTAAAATGGGACTAGTTTAGCTTCGAACTAATATTGCTAATAGTAGATTTCCTTCCTGGCTTGGTAGCCCCCAGAGTAGGTGAGTTAGCACCAAACTGGTTTAACAATTGATTATGTTCTTTAATATTATACACTTTAAATTATGCATATTATTTCAGTTTGATATTGGTATTCAGTCTGTCTATAAATGTTGTAACATTTGTCTTGACATCATACTCTGATGTTGGAAACATCATTATGAGCATGTTGTGTACCAGTGCTAGAATTTCAAATTCAAAAATTAACCCAAAGATGTGAAATTCAAGAGGAGACTCAATAAACAATAATAAATGAAATGAAAGCTTATGAGATAGGTAACAACGTCATATTGGGGTTATCCCCTGAATATATTAGAGAAATGGAAATTAAAAAACAATGAGTTTCTTTTCTCCAAGTTTGCTTCGGTAAAATTGTGTGCAAGTTGCTACAGACAAAGCTAGAGTTTCTATTACCTTCAGACAGATCAAGGCTCAGAAAAGAAACCGATATGACTTAGGAACATTCTATTCATCCATCCCTTTCAAGTCCATTGGATTCCATATTATCCCCAAAAAAGTTATTCCATGCTTCTTTGAGTTCCATGGGATTGGAGTTGCTCTAATCATGAAAATAAAATCTGCAATATGTTTCCTATCATCTTGACCTCTTCCCCAATCTGAGTCATAATAACCATATGAAATTGCTTTCTTGGTAATTGAAATTCTAGTATGACAGAACTCAGATGTCCTATGACATGTTGGGACATTTGATCTGACATAAACAAACAGACAAGGTCTAATCATACATAAAAAGTACTGAAATGCAATAAACAACACACTAAATTATTAACCCCGTTTGGAACAACCTTCCTACTCCAGGGCTACCAAGCCAGGGATAAGTCCACTCAAATAGTATAAATTTATAGACCCTACAATAAACCTCTATTTGACGGCCTAATCACTTAATCACTACCCTTTCTAGACTTCTATCTAAGACTCACCTAGATATTAGGCCCTCCTCAATCCCTCTTCAATTACAGACAACAATTGGACACAAACAGGAAGACACACTTCCATGATAGCAAAATGGAAGATACACTTCCATGACAATAACTAGCCAAGAATCTTGACTAAGAAACAACTTAGAGTTTCTTACAAGTTTCCTCCAAGAACAATACTCACTCTTGCTTCACATCTTTGAGGAGAACATAATGACCATCTCACAACCTAAGTGGTTCACTTACACCAACTCTCCTAGAGAGTGGCTACATACTCATCCCTAATGATTACATCTTTTCAAAACACGACTGGTACCAATCATAGGTTACAAAGCATCTATTTATAACCTATACCCAAGTGGATTTGGGCCTTTAAAATACATCATATTAGCTGTAACAAACAACAAAATATTCTTCTACAAAATAGGTCTTCAATCAAATCTTCCTAAATTATCTCCATATTTAGAAAGTCAATATTCTTTAATATTCTTATTGATTCTTCTTGACCTACAAATCAGCGCCGCATAGGATAATATAGACACTTTATTATCCTTAAGGTATATTCTGTTTTTGTGACTTAACAAAATATAATAGTCCAGTTCAGCTTCAGGCGCGATGTCGAATGAACCTGCATATGACATCTTATCTGCAACATGTTGCTCCAGATGTTGAAATACTTCAACTCAACATGTCTCAACATAAAATAGTACTTCTTACTTTACATGTTCATCACAACAAGATAACACATCTTATTTAACATATTGTTGCTATATTAGTTTTACCAAACATAATGCCAATCACATAATTCAGAGAGTTAACAATCTCCCCCTTTGACTTATTTTGGCTAAAACTAATTTACATAACCTTTACTCACAGAAGCAAAAACCAATAAATCAAAGGTTAAACAATACAAAACATTCAGCAGCAACCATTAAACTAAAATCATCAGAAGCAGTCATTCTTTAGTCTTCACACATTTGATAACAACCTTCTTCACTGTCTTCTCATCACTTGATGTCATGACATCACTAATAGGACTTCTTCATAAAAGTCCAACACATTATCCCCCCCCCCCCCCTTAAAATCCAACTTGCACCAGTTTGGCACAAGGTTCTCTCCCCATTTTTATCCAGAATATGACAAAGATTTTCAACAAGAAGTAATATCCACAATCTGATCGATGTCAAGACATCACATTCGACATCTCTTCACATCATCCTGAACAACACATCACCACAAACCATCCCTTTTCACGATCAGTCGAACCAATCCATCACAGTCAATATAGAATGTTTTCATTCCTAAAAACATTCCTCACAAGTTGACTTTACTCCCTCTTAATCCAAAAACCCTTCTCACAGGGGAATAAATCTTTCGCTCAAAGAGGCCAAGAGAACCCTTAAGGAGTACCAAACCACTTATCTAAGCATCCCATGTGACGAGACATGAGACCTCACTGTTACCCCTGGGTAACTCAGAATACATGACACAATTGTGTTCATAACTTAGAACACAAGACACAAAAACAAAACGATACAACACAAACTCAGAGTATGACATCCTATTCGATATTTTTTGAAAAAAAACTGCAAAAATAGACCTCAGATTTATCAACATCTGAATACTACCTTCTACCCCAAATTTAGCCAATAAGTGACAAACAAATCCATCACAAAACCATACTGTGATCAGTGGATCTGGAACTGACTGTTTAAAGCTGGTTCGCAAAATGTCGCGGTAAGCAAGAGTCGCCACCGTCTTTTATTTTCTCCAACATGGACAGGACAAAAGCACAGCAAAATTCCTTATGAGATAGTTTCTCGGTCCGGGAGGTAGATTTATAGAAAGGGAAGGTGTTAACACCCTTTCTATCCATGGTTATCCATGGGCTCTTAGATACTTGCTCATTGTGTTTTCAAAATTTGTTTGCTTTTCTTGTGCTTGTGGGTTTGAAAAAGTTTCGTTTTAAAGATTTCAGTTCGACTCTTGTATCAGTCCTCAAGAGTGTTTGAAAAATTGTTTTTGAAAGCTTTTTGAAAGTGTCGGTGTGAAAAGAGTTTTGATTTGTTTTTTAGAGCATGTATCTATGAGTCATCTACCTACCCTAAGGAATTAGGCTGTGTAGAAGTCCTTAAGGTAGTGCCATTCCACCATTGAGAGGTAGGTAGCACCACCGTTGGAGGTGTTCGGGTCAATTCGTTTGTAGGGACAGTGTGGTCACCAGAGCAACAGTAGGACACCTTAGAAGCTACCCCTATGCCATAGATCATGGACATAAGGACTTACTAAAACGTCCTATACTCGACGACCACTTTTCGAAGGCAAGGCAACAGTGAGGCGTACCCTAAGAGTGGTGTGTGAATTTGTGTGTTGTTTTCATGTTAATATTTATCTTGTACATGTATCATGGTGCTCTACGCTTGTTTTTAATTTAAGCCATACATTCTTTCATGCAATTATAATTTAAAAGTGCGGAAATTTAAATGCGGAAAGATAAATCCTACGTTATTACAAGGCGCGGGTCTATACATCGCCAAATTACAAAAGACCCGTTTTTAATAAAATGCGGAAAGTAAAACCTAGTTACTATTACATGGCTTGAACAGTTACATAATATTTACAAGAAAAATAAGAATAAATGCGCGAAAAGAATAGAAAATAGAACGTTCGAGGGCGTTGGACCCTTTTAGAATTAAATTGAATGAAAAGTTAATTAATTATTAAATTAAAGAAAAGAAATGTTTTTTTGATGGTTTTTGTATTTATGAAATAAAGAAAATTAAAATTCAAGAGAAACCCTAATTCTAAGTTGTTTTTAATTATTAAAGAAAAATATTAAAGTTTAACCTAATTTACTAAATATTTAATGTACATGTTTATTTACAAAATAAATTAGTAATTAATAATAATGATAATAAGAAAAAATTATTTATTAAGAAAAGTGATAAAAAGCTAAAAAACCTAATTTCTACATATTTTAATTTATTGAGAAAAAGATTAAAGTTTTAAAACCTAATTTACTAAACTAATTATTAAAGTTTATTTACAAAATAAATTAATAGTGAAATAATAATAATTAAATATATTTTAGTTTCTGATTTTTTATCTTATGAAAATTAATTTATGAAATTAAAGAAAACAATTGAAAACAATTAAAAGAATAAAAAGGAAAATCAAATAAAAAAATAAAAATATGCAAACCATGGGGGGTATTCAGACCCAAAGGGAGGTTTTTTTGTGAGAAATCTGGCCCATTAGACAAAAAGTCTTGTTTGACTTTCTGGCATCACGTGCGTGTTCATTGACTCATGAGTACCGTGGTCTGCATTCTTTGGCCATTGGATTGGGTTTCATGGCCATTTGTGTTCTGGCTGTTGGCCATTTGTGTTCTGGCCTCAACGTTCCTTAATCTTCTCAGGATGTCTGTCTCGCCATGTATTGGTGTCATGCATAAGTTGTTCTACTTTGGCCATTTGGCTTTTGACTTTTGGCCATTTGGCTTTTGGCCTCAACGTTCCTTAATGAACCTGCATGGGATCATGTCTAAATCTGCAGTGTTGAATCTCATGAACACATTAAATAAAAATCATAAAATGCAAATAAAGCCAATATATGAAGAAATTTAATGTTTAGGCACAATATGACATGTATGAATGATTATACCCTTTTGATCACGGAGATCAAATCAATCTTACCCTTACTGGAAAAGTAGTGACATGAATGCTTTTATGCCCTTTTGATCATGGAGATCAAGCCAGCCTTACCCTTACTGAAGAAGTAGTGAGGTGTTGGTTTGTAACTGTGATGGCTTGTTTGTAGTGAGAGAGAGATTTGTAATAAGGATTTCAAGGTTTTAGGGTTCTTGAAAGAATTTGATATTCTAACAGTGTTGTGGCAAGGTTTTTTCTCTCTTTTCCTCCTCCCTGGTTTGTGTGAAAAGAAGGTGATTATATAATGGAAATTAGGGTAAAGAAAATGGGCTTTGAATGTGCAATTGGGCCTCCAATATTCACTTGAGTTCGTCACTTTCCAGGCTAAATCGCAGGGACTTAAGTGCAATTTTTGAAGTTGAAATGTGAAAACAAAATGTAGCCGACATCAAGAACTAACTCCTGTCCGAAAATCGGCTCAATCGGATAAACAGTGAATTAGTTATGAATTTTTGAAGTTTCAGCTCAGACAAACTTATTTTGGGCTCCAGTGTCGACTCTGACGCGTTCTTCAATAAAAAACTGGTATTGATCGGTGCATAATTTGGTCTCGACTTTTGAAGCAAAGTTGTAGATCTATGAGTCAGGGACCTTGTGTAAAAATATGAGTCCAATCCGATAAAAATTGACCGAGTTATGAATTTTCGAAGTTTCAGCCCAGATGAAATAATATTCAGCATTCAGGATTTTCAGCGTGTCACGCACTCTGAGCAAAAAACGAAGGCCTTTTGAATACCGTTTGAATTCAATACCTTCTGTGAAAATGTAGCCAACTCAATTTGTGAAATTTTGGCGCCGGAACCAGCTCGATACGATGAAAATCGACCAAGTTATGATTTTCTGAACATGACGCAAATAAACTTCTGTCACAAATTTTCTGTATGAAAATACTTGATAAATCCACATTTTTGAAGACCTTCTGATCGAAATTGGCTTCCAGCCGTGAGAGATGAAAACGTTGATAATGTCAAGACATAATTTTGGCCACCGAAACGGGTTCAAAACGAGTCACGATCTTCAAGTTATGAATTTTTTAGCGCGTAAAAACTGCACTTTCAGCACACTTTTTCACCATATTTCTTCAAGAAAACTCGCACATTCGGATACCTTCTTTAAAGAATTATCTCTTGAGCCGAACCTAAATTTGAGAATACGTTATCAGAGATATCTTGGCGAAAGAATACCTGAATATGACGCGCCGGGTTGGACTTGTGAATTTTTCTTGAAATATTTTGAGAAATATGGGAGGGCAAATTTTGGGGTACAACAGTTGCCCCTGTTCAATCTTCTTAAACCTGAGGATGTAGATTGGCTTACGTGCCTTTCGTGATCCGAAGGTGGAAGATGATTGAACACTAGAGTGCCCAGAAATTTGCGCTCACATAGAGTGTGTTAGCAGTATGATGTAGGGAATGGGCTTACAGATGCCATGTTGAGAGATGATGGATAGGAGGATGGGCTTATAGATGCCATCTGGAAGTGTGACAACCTTGTCGGGAATGGGCTTATAGACGCCATTCGGAGGCTGTTGGTATGTGAATGGGCTTACAGATGCCATTTAGGTGTCGATCGCATAAGAGATTCCTTAGCGAGAACTTGCGTACCTGAGAAAAGAAAGATAATTACCTGGCCTGTTACAAGAGTTGATCTTCAAACCCTTTATGTAGATGTGCCCTGGCTGGATACAGGAATCGAATCTTTAAACTCTTCAGACGTGCCCTGGCAAGATACAGGAATCGAGTCCGGAGAATATAGTCGTCAACAGATACACCCTGGCAAGATACAGGAATCGGATCTTCGAACTCTTCAGACGTGCCCTGGCAAGATACAGGAATCAGATCTTCGAACTCTTCAGACATGCCCTGGCAAGATACAGGAATCGAGTCTGGAGCTTCAAAAGGTTTTTGTTGATAATGATGTGATGAATGAATCAGGTACGGTTACTACCTCAACGGGACGATGAGAGAACCTTGGACGATTATTATCTCAACGGGACGATGAGAGAACCTTGGACGATTACTACCTCAACGGGACGATGAGAGAACCTTGGATGATTACTACCTCAACGGGACGATGAGAGAACCTTTGGGCGATTACTACCTCAACGGGACGATGAGAGAACCTTTGGGCGATTACTACCTCAACGGGACGATGAGAGAACCTTGGACGATTACTACCTCAACGGGATGATGAGAGAACCTTTGGGCGATTACTACCTCAACGGGATGATGAGAGAACCTTTGGGCGATTACTACCTCAACGGGACGATGAGAGAACCTTTGGGCGATTACTACCTCAACGGGACGATGAGAGAACCTTTGGGCGATTACTACCTCAACGGGACGATGAGAGAACCTTGGGTGATTACTACCTCAACAGAACGATGAGAGAACCTTTGGGCGATTACTACCTCAACGAGACGATGAGAGAACCTTTGGTGATTACTACCTCAACAGAACGATGAGAGAATCTTTGGGCGATTACTACCTCAACGGGAGGATGAGAGAACCTTTGGGCGATTACTACCTCAACAGAATGATGAAGGAATCTTGGACGTCTTCTACTTCAAAAGGTAAAGACTTTTATCTGTTGATCGTTCTTTTCCTGAAAAAGTAACGAGTTAGTTGTATGCAATGTCATAATGTATGACATGCATGATGTCATGATGTTCTCAAAAATAAATGAGATTGGGGTGATACGATGCGTGTATACATGTATCATAATGTATGACAAGGTGATGTTTATGAATGTATTTTCGTCTAGGAAAATAAATCCTTGACGGGTGCCGGGAAGTTGAATCCTGGGCTGATATGGAAGAGTAGAGCTCTGTTTCCGCTGGGGGTGATGGTTGCAAGAATACCGGTAGAAGAAGATGACTCCGTTGGGGAACAAACTTGGCGAATAGATTACTCTGCAGGGAATGCTCTGTGGGGAGAGGAATACTTCGCTGAGGTTGATGATAACTCTGCTGGGGATTCCATCGGTAAGTCATGTTGGGAGATCTGATGAACTCCGCTGGGGATAGGAAGACTTCGCCAGGGACGATCTCTCCGTGGCAATTGGCTGAGGATAACCCAGTTATATCCTGGTGGGGAAATAAACTTTGAATAAAGCCGGGGGAGCGTTCGTACTATGCGGATGACAAGCTTCCAGAATCTACTGGGGATAAGCTTTAAGACCTGCTGGGGATATGGATTCCACTTTCCTAGGGAAACTTTTGGACTGGACTCTCCTGGGGAAATTTTTTTGAGATGTACTGTGGAAGTGGCTCCACCGAATGTCTGGTATTCCACCGGGGAACAATCTTAGATCAAGACTGCCGGGGATGCTTGTTAAGAATGTTTGTATACTCCGCTGGGGAATGTTGAGATCCGCGGGGGATAATCCAACTTCCTTGAGGTTGATAGTGGACTAACTCTGCTTGGGGAGAGTATCGTTGACTTGCTGGCTCACTCTCTGGGGAGTTAAGGCATCTTGGTTATGTTCTTCAGCTGAACTTACCTTGGTACCTTGGTGGATAGAGCAATTAGATCGCTTAGACAACTCATTATTGCCCCTGTTTCTGCGAGAGAAGGTACCTGTGGAGGCGCTTGATTACTGCCGATAGACGACTCTTCTTTTGGTAGGCAAGTGACGAGATGACAGGACATAGTCGTACGCTTTGATCCCTAATTTTTTTTTGCTTGGACCGCCCTTTCGGGTTTTCAGTCCACCGGGATACCCATTTTTGCCCAAGCCGCCTTTTCAGGTTTTCGACTTGCCGGGTGTACAAATTTTTCATTTCATCCCTTATTTTTGCCCGAACCCTTTTGGTTCGTCGGGAAGCCCTTATTTTTGCCTAGGTGTGTCAACCTAGCGGGTCTTTGATTATGCGCAGTATTTTTTCGACTATGTCCATGCTCTCAGAATGTAGGGAGTTGCCCCTGTCAGAAGTGTAGTCGGACCACCGGAAGGTCTTCGTTGATCATGCAAGATTCGTTACGGGAATTCAAATCCAATGCCCCAAGTGATCCAAATGGAGATTTGCCCCTGGTATTTGGCATTTTGAGAGATTCTCCGAATCTTGACTTAATTGCCCCAGATGATGGACACTGATCATGCCATGCCCCTTGATTGGAAGTGCTTTTGTTCACTAGGTATTCATCGTGCGAATTTCCCTGTTGTTCAAACAAATAGTCATATGCAAACAATGTTATATCAAAAATGCAAAGCTTATGTCTGTCTTGAAGATTTTTAAAATGCATTCTTTTTCCTAAAACAAGTGAATGTTTGTAAAACGTGATGTCGACTCCGTATTTACCGTAGGCCTTAAGGAGTCAGGATACCTTTCGTAACAGTATGCTTTCGAACTAACCCATGCTTCAGCTAGGACTTTTAAGGGTTATAACGTGGCCTGGTTCACGGTTTAAGAAACAAAGGATAAAGGCTCAAATTTTATTTGTACCCACCCGCTCTTCGTGATGTTCTTCAAACCTAAACTCAGCTAATCGTGCGTTATACCTTGTTTGAGTCTTTATCCTGATATTTCGGTGATGGTTCGGATGTTGACAGTTTATTTTGAATAGGCAGTCATTTCTTTTTTTTTTTGTTGAGGGTTTGTTGGACCTCTTTCTTTTGATTTTTGATTTCGTTATCCGTGTTTTTTGCCTGAACTGTTTATTTTGTGATTACAGTCAGCGGGATGCCCCAGTTTTGTAAGTCTCCTTCATAGGTTTTGACTTAATGGGCTTTTTGATTTTGGTAATGACTGCCTGTTTTTTATGGTTATTTGGAACCATCACTGTCTTTTGTTTCAGAAGGACTTCTTTTGATGCCATTCGTTGTGCACCTGGATCAGCTGAGAGAACTACCCTGCCCCAGGTTATGATTAAGGGTTTTAATTTTCGAAAAGAAAAACTCCTACTTCTTTGGCTCAAAGGGGTTGACGAGGGATTATCTTCCTTATTACTCCAGTGTTTAGGAATTGAAACAATGCCTGTACCTCATCAGCGGGGTCCGTTCAAAAGCATACTGTAGAGATCGTGGTATCGTTTTCGTCATCCTCCCTCAAGAGGCTTAGAATTGTTAACCGAGCGTTGAACATCACAAAAATATGAAAACAGTTTTAAGCATAGTAAACATAATTACTTCAAAACAGACACGTGTAATGCATTAATGAAATAATAAAGTTTGACATGAATAAAATGTTTGAACGATCAAATAAAAATACAACTTGAACATTCGAATGAACAAAAGATATTCTCGATGACTTGGTGTAGGATCAGTGTTCAAACTTGACCTCCTTGGCGTCAATCAAATCCTGGATCTTGTTCTTCAAGGTCCAACAGTCGTCGGTGTCATGTCCGGGACCGTCAGAATGGTAGGCACATCTCGCACCCGGGTTGTATTTGGGAGAGAAAGTATCAGGATTTTGGGGAGGATCCTTTAGTGTGATCAGTTTCGCCTTCAGCAATTGTTGTAGTGCCTGAGACAAAGGCATGCTGATGTCAGTATACTTCCTATCTTGATACTTTATCCTACGCCTATTGCTCTTTCTTTGTTGAACAGGCGCGGGATCAGAGATCTGGATTGCCCCTACATCATGACGACCCTTTTTACCATGTATAGCATTGGACTCTTTCTTCCCACTGTGGGGCTTTTTCTGAGCATCAGCAGGTGCAGCTTCTTGAATCTTTCCTGATTTTATACCAGCTTCAATTCTCTCCCCGGTCAAGATCAGATCTGTGAACCCAGCAGAAGAATTCCCAATCAGATGGTTGTAGAATAGACCAGACAGGGTCCCCAAGAACAGGTCCACAAGTTCACGATCAGTCAGAGGTGGTTGTACCCTTCCAGCAAGGTCTCTCCATTTTTGAGCATATTCTTTGAAGCCTTCGCCTGTACCCATAGACATCCCCTGAAGCTGAGTACGCGTGGGAGCAAGGTCGGAATTATACTGGTATTGCCTGTAGAATGCAGTGGCCAAGTCCTCCCAGCTGCGGATGTTGGCTCAATTCAGTTGATAGAACCAGTCGAGTTGAGTTCCCGACAGACTATCCTGAAAAAAGTGAATCCGCAAATTCTTGTCAGCCGTGTAGGGTTGGATCCTCCTTGTGTAAGACCTGAGATGCAGCTTAGGACAGGAAGCCCCGTCATATTTTGCAAAAGCAGGTGCCTTGAACTTGTGTGGGATTACTACCTCAAAAGACAGACCTAGATCTTTGAAGTCCAGGCCGGGCACTTTCTGTATTTCCATAGCACTTAACCGGTCTTCCAGCTGTTTGTACCTGTCCTCAGCTGGGGGGTACTGCTCACCATTGTAATCGGTCTCGTTGTCGGAGACCACTAGACTAGGAACCTCCCTTTCTTGGGGACTGTCTTTCCCAACAGACGGGGTAGTCAGCTCAACTTCATTTTGTGACCCATTCCCAGATTTGCGTCTCGGGTTGAACAACACCGTCCTCTTCTTCTTCTTCTTCGAGAGCAGAGTCTTCAGATCTTGTTGCCCCTGGGCCAAACTCATGATCAACTCTTGGAACTGGGCGTTCTGAGCCTGGAGAGCCTTGATGGATTGCTCAGTAGATGATTCAGGATTCATGACGACCGACTGAAATAAACAGCGAAGAAGGTAAGCAGCCTATAAAAGGGACACCTGTAATGCAATGATATGTATGTATGCATGCAATGTTTTCAAGGATCTCGTGGGGTAAACAAGAAAATTGTTAGAATCTGGTAACTGATGGCTTGATTGAAGGCACTTCATATTGTTGAGAGTCCTTCCTCAAGGGTCAAAGGCTCACCATATCCAGTGGGTCATAGCCCCTGACAACCTTGGCTAGAGGAAAATAAATCCCCTTTGCCCCTTGCCAGACATGTTGGTTCATCATGACCTGCATCACAAGCCCTTGAGATCCTTGAAATGGGTTAGTCTTTATGCAGGATGCATGCAATGGTATGATGGTATGCTATGCATGGGGTAATGTAGGTAAACCCTGTTATGAGTCCCAATTAAGGACTGTAAACAAAACCTGCAAGAAACTCAAGTGTCAGATAACAAGCATGCAAATAGTCAAGTTGGAAGGCACACAAGTCACACAAGGCATCCCTTAGAGTTTAGGCCAGCATGGGGTCTAGGTATTACCCTCTTTCAGTTTGTTGGTTAAGACCTGTCCTATCAGAAGTAACCGGACTCTAGAGGATCCCAATATCACTGACTACCCTCAATCGGTCATAACTCCAACATTGCAATCTTTTCTTGCGGCCAGAACCATCACGAGAGTTTAGCCTCAATGGGCGTAGCATACTGCTACTGTTCTATTGGCCAAGTTGGGTCATTTAAGGTTCTAAGGTCGGTTGGTGCTTAATGACTCCTCAGAAGACCCATATTCTCCTCGTTGCGACACAAGGGATATCGGTACAGACCAAGGTGCCACACCAACGTAGCCACTGCTTCACCCATGTCGGTCTACGCCGGACAGGTCCCTCACAGCTTATGCTACCTAACAGGGTATCCCCAGATCCGGGTTAGGATCTATGTAACTCCGATGCAGCCCACAATAATAAAGCAAACAAGCACAACAATTGAAAACACAAGTGATCTTAGTCCTAAGGTACACCTCACTTTATAATAGTCCCCAGCAGAGTCGCCAGTTCTGTGATCGGTGGATCTGGAACTGACTGTTTAAAGCTGGTTCGCAAAATGTCGCGGTAAGCAAGAGTCGCCACCGTCTTTTATTTTCTCCAACATGGACAGGACAAAAGCACAGCAAAATTCCTTATGAGATAGTTTCTCGGTTCGGGAGGTAGATTTATAGAAAGGGAAGGTGTTAGCACCCTTTCTATCCATGGTTATCCATGGGCTCTTAGATACTTGCTCATTGTGTTTTCAAAATTTGTTTGCTTTTCTTGTGTTTGTGGGTTTGAAAAAGTTTCGTTTTAAAGATTTCAGTTCGACTCTTGTATCAATCTTCAAGAGTGTTTGAAAAATTGTTTTTGAAAGCTTTTTGAAAGTGTCGGTGTGAAAAGAGTTTTGATTTGTTTTTTAGAGCATGTATCTATGAGTCATCTACCTACCCTAAGGAATTAGGCTGTGTAGAAGTCCTTAAGGTAGTGTCATCCCACCATTGAGAGGTAGGTAGCACCACCGTTGGAGGTGTCCGGGTCAATTCATTTGTAGGGACAGTGTGGTCACCAGAACAACAGTAGGACACCTTAGAAGCTACCCCTATGCCATAGATCATGGACATAAGGACTTACTAAAACGTCCTATACTCGACGACCACTTTTCGAAGGCAAGGCAACAGTGAGGCGTACCCTAAGAGTGGTGTGTGAATTTGTGTGTTGTTTTCAGGTTAATATTTATCTTGTACATGTATCATGGTGCTCTACGCTTGTTTTTAATTTAAGCCATACATTCTTTCATGCAATTATAATTTAAAAGTGCGGAAATTTAAATGCGGAAAGATAAATCCTACGCTATTACAAGGCGCGGGTCTATACATCGCCAAATTACAAAGACCCGTTTTTAATAAAATGCGGAAAGTAAAACCTAGTTACTATTACATGGCTTGAACAGTTACATAATATTTACAAGAAAAATAAGAATAAATGCGCGAAAAGAATAGAAAATAGAACGTTCGAGGGCGTTGGACCCTTTTAGAATTAAATTGAATGAAAAGTTAATTAATTATTAAATTAAAGAAAAGAAATGTTTTTTTGATGGTTTTTGTATTTATGAAATAAAGAAAATTAAAATTCAAGAGAAACCCTAATTCTAAGTTGTTTTTAATTATTAAAGAAAAATATTAAAGTTTAACCTAATTTACTAAATATTTAATGTACATGTTTATTTACAAAATAAATTAGTAATTAATAATAATGATAATAAGAAAAAATTATTTATTAAGAAAAGTGATAAAAAGCTAAAAAACCTAATTTCTACATATTTTAATTTATTGAGAAAAATATTAAAGTTTTAAAACCTAATTTACTAAACTAATTATTAAAGTTTATTTACAAAATAAATTAATAGTGAAATAATAATAATTAAATATATTTTAGTTTCTGATTTTTTATCTTATGAAAATTAATTTATGAAATTAAAGAAAACAATTAAAAACAATTAAAAGAATAAAAAGGAAAATCAAATAAAAAAATAAAAATGTGCAAACCATGGGGGGTATTCAGACCCAAAGGGAGGTTTTTTGTGAGAAATCTGGCCCATTAGACAAAAAGCCTTGTTTGACTTTCTGGCATCACGTGCGTGTTCATTGACTCATGAGTACCGTGGTCTGCATTCTTTGGCCATTGGATTGGGTTTCATGGCCATTTGTGTTCTGGCTGTTGGCCATTTGTGTTCTGGCCTCAACGTTCCTTAATCTTCTCAGGATGTCTGTCTCGCCATGTATTGGTGTCATGCATAAGTTGTTCTACTTTGGCCATTTGGCTTTTGGCTTTTGGCCTCAACGTTCCTTAATGAACCTGCATGGGATCATGTCTAAATCTGCAGTGTTGAATCTCATGAACACATTAAATAAAAATCATAAAATGCAAATAAAGCCAATATATGAAGAAATTTAATGTTTAGGCACAATATGACATGTATGAATGATTATACCCTTTTGATCACGGAGATCAAATCAATCTTACCCTTATCGGAAAAGTAGTGACATGAATGCTTTTATGCCCTTTTGATCATGGAGATCAAGCCAGCCTTACCCTTACTGAAGAAGTAGTGAGGTGTTGGTTTGTAACTGTGATGGCTTGTTTGTAGTGAGAGAGGGATTTGTAATAAGGATTTCAAGGTTTTAGGGTTCTTGAAAGAATTTGATATTCTAACAGTGTTGTGGCAAGGTTTTTTCTCTCTTTTCCTCCTCCCTGGTTTGTGTGAAAAGAAGGTGATTATATAATGGAAATTAGGGTAAAGAAAATGGGCTTTGAATGTGCAATTGGGCCTCCAATGTTCACTTGAGTTCGTCACTTTCCAGGCTAAATCGCAGGGACTTAAGTGCAATTTTTGAAGTTGAAATGTGAAAACAAAATGTAGCCGACATCAAGAACTAACTCCTGTCCGAAAATCGGCTCAATCGGATAAACAGTGAATTGGTTATGAATTTTTGAAGTTTCAGCTCAGACAAACTTATTTTGGGCTCCAGTGTCGACTCTGACGCGTTCTTCAATAAAAAACTGGTATTGATCGGTGCATAATTTGGTCTCAACTTTTGAAGCAAAGTTGTAGATCTATGAGTCAGGGACCTTGTGTAAAAATATGAGCCCAATCTGATAAAAATTGACCGAGTTATGAATTTTCGAAGTTTCGGCCCAGATGAAATAATATTCGGCATTCAGGATTTTCAGCGTGTCACGCACTCTGAGCAAAAAACGAAGGCCTTTTGAATACCGTTTGAATTCAATACCTTCTGTGAAAATGTAGCCAACTCAATTTGTGAAATTTTGGCGTCGGAGCCAGCTCGATACGATGAAAATCGACCAAGTTATGATTTTCTGAACATGACGTAAATAAACTTCTGTCACAAATTTTCTGTATGAAAATACTTGATAAATCCACATTTTTGAAGACCTTCTGATCGAAATTGGCTTCCAGCCGTGAGAGATGAAAACGTAGATAATGTCAAGGCAGAATTTTGGCCACCGGAACGGGTTCAAAACGAGTCACGATTTTCAAGTTATGAATTTTTTAGCGCGTAAAAACTGCACTTTCAGCACACTTTTTCACCATATTTCTTCAAGAAAACTCGTATATTCGGATACCTTCTTTAAAGAATTATCTCTTGAGCCGAACCTAAATTTGAGAATACGTTATCAGAGATATCTTGGCGAAATAATACCTGAATATGATGCGCCGGGTTGGACTTGTGAATTTTTCTTGAAATATTTTAAAAAATATGGGAGGACAAATTTTGGGATACAACACATACCCAAACATAACTCACCCATACCCAGACAAAGGACATGAGAACTATGTTACACAACAAACAAACACAAGGTGAAGGAAGGGAAGAAAAAAATAACCTCAATAAATAACCAAGAAATGACACAGGAATTAATGATCCTAGACTAAGTTAGTGGTCTTGGTTAAGAATGCTATTTAAGGAAAAAAATGACAAAAACGAATGCACATTCTAAAACAGCTTTTGACTACCTTCATTGATTTTTGACTAATTCTTTTAGAATGAGTCATTTCCAATAAAAGCACATGCAATTGCAATTGCATGGGACGACACTTTGGAAGAGCATCACAATTTGTTTACAGTAGAAGAGAAAACCGAAAACTTCATTCTCATTCAAAGTTTTATCACAAACTTACAGTTTCAGTCTCCACCATCCATACAAATTAATCAATGGTCACAAACTCCACAAGAAGATGGCACGGATCATCATCCACTTGCTTCCAAACTCAATCCCAACCATTCAGGTGAAACAATCAACAGTCAAAAACTCATCAAAACAATGGCACGAGGTGGAGCTTCGCCGTTGTTGTTGTTGAAATCGAAACTGGAACAAAGAGATGAAGATTGTTGCTGTCATATAGATACCGCGAGAGATGAAGATTATTTGTTGTTCTGTTTCGGTCGAGAGAGATGAATGAGACTGAGAGGAGTATGGTATCATAAGGTTGTATTGTTGTTGTTGATGTTGGACGAAAAAGATGAGGAGAGTCGTGAGAGAGAGAGCGTTCATGTGAAAAGAAAACAGGGGAAGTTTTTTTACGGTCATGAAAGGAAGCAGAGAAAATTAACGTGGAATAGAAAAAATTGTGAGCCCTTTTTTTTCTTCCGGTTTTGGGCTTAGTAATTTAACCACCCGGCCCATTTGTTTGTTCTAAGTTTTATAATTGACAATTTCTCTTTCTACTCTATATTGAAAAGAAAAATTATATGATTTTCTTAAATTGCCCTTCGAAATTGGAAGTATATTTCCGGTGCGCATCATACATCACTCACAAACAGACTAAATATAGTTACACCCTATTTAAAAGATAAGAATAGAATCGGAAATATATTTCATGTTGCAACCAGAAGTATAGTTCTAGTTTGTTCAGCGGGAATAATGAATTTTCTACCACCTTATCAATTTTATATATAATCGAAAATATACTTCCGGTATTACGGAAAATGAAAATTGCTTAAAACAATAAGCAGCATGAGGAAGAATGATCAACCTCGTTCTTCTTCCTTCCATAAACCTTCTCAAAAACCCTTCCATTCTCAATCCATTTTTTCACTCCAAATCTTCATTCTTGTGGTTCATCATATCAAAAGGAGCTCAAGAAAGTAAAATTTCAGGTAAATTTTATTTATTTCAATCCCCATTCTTCACATTAATCTAATTTTCATTCTGCTATAATTACGCTAAAATCGAAAATATATTTCTGGTTAGTAGTTGAACAATACCGAAAATGTATTTTCGGTTCCTGGGAGTACTTTATTTTCCAGCAACTGTGAGTTAATTAGTTTAATTTTTTATCACATAAAGTATGGTGCATCCAGATAACATTCCCAAACCGGATGTGTCTCAAGTTGTTTCACTTTTCGTGTCTCCTCTCGTAACTAAGGCGGTAGATATTCATGATCATTTTAAAATTGAAGAGTTTGAATTACGTGAAGACATGCTACAGTGGATTCATACAAAGGCTACCAAACTAGGGTTTGGTGTTGTGATTGGAAGGTCTGATAGTGGTACGAATAGAAGATGTGCATTTATGACTTTGACACACGAAAGAAGTGAGAAATATATGTGTCGTACCCCGAATTTGAAATGCGACGACACTGGTTCAAGGAGATGTGAATGTCCATTTAAGTTGGGTGGTTATCTGTTGACAAATAATAAATGGAAATTTAATGTGATATGTGGTTTACACAACCATGATTTAAGTCTAAGATTAGTTGGTCATCCAATTGTATGTCGGCTCCTTCCGGATGAGAAGACATGTGTTTCCGACATGACATTGAGTTTGGTACCGCCTAAAAACATACTTGCAACCTTGACGCGCAAAAAACCCAGGAATAAATCAAATATCAAGAAAGTGTAAAATAGGCACTATTTATCCAAATTAGCGCTAAGGGGGGATTGAACCTAAATGCAACACCTCTTGAAACTTCTAGATGAAAACAATTATGTTTGTAGGCACCGAAGATGTGAGGATGGGGTAATAATAAGAGAAATTTATTGGACTCATCTTGATTCCATTAAATTGTTCAATACGTTTCCCACTGTGCTCATAATTGATTCAACGTATAAGACCAACAAGTATAGGCTTCCGTTGTTGGAAATTGTTGGTGTTACGTCGACTGAGAAGACATATTCGATTGGTTTTTCATTTCTAGAGTGAAAAAAAGAGGACAATTTTGCATGGGCTTTAGAAGTTTGTCAGTCAATATTAAAGGACCAAGAAGATATATCCAAAGTCATTGTTACCGACCGAGATACACTATTAATGAATTCGGTTGCAACGGTGTTTCCCACTTCTTATGCATTACTTTGTAGGTACCATTTTACTAAAAATGTGAAAAGGCAGGTTAAACCCTCAGTGGGGACCAAACAGATTGTAGGTGAAGATGGAAAACTGGTCAAGGTGGGTGTTATTGTGGAGAAAATTATGGATACATGGAATGTTATCACAAATTCATCTATAAAATAGATATACGCTGATGCTGTTTTACATTTTAGGAATATTTGTGTGAAATATCCCGATCTATTGAAATATGTTGAAAGCACAATACTTGATCAGGTGAAGGAGAAGATTGTTTATGCATGAACCAATCAGGTTATGCACCTCGGAAATATAACAAAGAACCAAGTTGAATCTACTCATGCATGTCTGAAGAATTGGCTGGGAAATAACAAGGGTGATTTGACTACGAGATGGGATTCCATGAACCATATGATACTAAACCAGCATAAGGAGATACAAACAAAATTTGGTCGTAGTATCATGGTGTTGAAACACAGATTCAAAGATAACACACTATATTCTCAATTGGTTGGTAACATTTCTCGGTTAGCTTTGAATTACATTTTTCACGAAGCCAAACGAGCTTCTAATGTAGGTTCTGATAGCTCAAAGTGTGGTTTCACAATTGTGAAAACATATGGACTCCCTTGTGCTTGTGTCATATCTAAGAAGATGGAAGTTGATGGCCCAATACGGATGGACGAGGTCTCTAATCATTGGAAGAGACTCGGTTTTAAAGATGACGGTAAAATGAAAGACGATAAATCAAGCATCTCCATCTTGACTGAATGGGAAGCGATACAAGAAAGATTTTTGAAAGATGATGAGTCCACCAAACTACACATCAAAGAGCAATGGAGGAAGATTTCATTTCTGGAGACCACTGACTTGGAACCACCCTCTCAATCGGTAAAAACTAAAAGGGCACATAAGAAGGTGAAACCAACACCGGACAACAATTCAACAAAGAAGAGTCCTTCATATTTTGAACACGTTGACAAAGTATTTTCTGATTCACCTACTCTAAAATCTCATAAAAGTGTTTTCAAAAGAGCCCGTATTAGCAAACCATCTCCTACACCGACTCCACCAAAAATATCATTCATAGAGGAGATACCGATTTTTATGCACAAGTACATTGAATGGATCGTCAATGTCACAAGTGACGGTAACTGTGGTTTTCGAGTTGTTTCTGGTATGCTGGGTAAAGGGGAAGGCGATCACCAACTTGTTTGCAATACTCTTATCAGAGAGTTAAGGGGTGTTGTACACTAAAATTTACCCTCCCTTTTTACTCAACACATGCCCATTGAAGTCCCCAACTTGCCCAAGGATGACCAAGAATTGACCAGACAAATTCTCTTCCTAAGGCAATGAACCTCTAACTAGGGTTTCAATTTTCATCAAGATGTGTGAGCTCCAAAGGTCTCAAATATTTTTCCATGGTCCTAATATGGCTTAAAGATAGTCCATGCCAGATTTCGTGCCTTTCACTACAAGTTTGCTCAATCAACTGCTCAAATGCTTGAAAATCAACTGTATTAGGTCAAAAGTCAACTGTGGCCCATATACAGTCAAACTTCAAGATTTTTTGTCAACATTAACATTTTGAAGTGATATACATCATTTGATCAAGGGTTGATCATGATTCCTCAAGTAATGCTCTTAATTTATCAAAAGTCAAAAATTGCTAATTAAGGTTTTTATAGGAAAAGTCAATTGAACTTTGACCAGGCATAACTTTCACATACTTCATACATTTTCCCCAACCAAAGCTCATTTTGAAGAGAATCCAATTCCCTACAACTTCTCTTTTATCCTCAAGTTCAAGAAATGCATCATTTGGAAGATACAAGCTCATACATTTCAGCTTCCAATACAGAGGGAGGACTGGAGCAGTACCTTGGAGGTTCACTGAGGCTACCACAACATATTGAAAGAGGTTCAGATTCAAAACAAATTTAAGTATCAATAACAATGTTTAAGGCAAAAAAAAATGCAGCATGAGTCGACACATACCCTTATGAGTCGACTCATTTTAGTGACAGAACATGGTATGAGTCGACACAAAACGCGTATTTGTCAACACACACATGGTATGAGTCGACACAAATCCTTATGTGTCGATACATATTGTTATCCAGACCCTAAAACAGAAGGATGAAAGATGCATGAGTCGACACAAAACGCGTATCTGTCGACACAAACATATTTTCTTCATTATTGTCTAACTATTCAATATGGGCTGATGTTTGGATTTGTTTTAAGGCCTAATTTTCATACAAAATACATTAGAGAAGACCAGGTTCATGCAAAGACCAAAATGGAAAGGAAATAATGCAAAAATGGCATTTTCTTCAATTTATGATTTTGTATTTAAAACATGATCAAATGCATTGATTCTTGCCATATTGGTTCAGTCTCACATCCCTCTATAAATACCAGACTCAAGTGCAAGCAAATAAGACGCGCAAGTGCCTCAAACAAACCCTAACAAAGCTCTAATTTTCTTTAAAGTGGTGTAATTCTAAATCTCTCTCTCCAGCCAGTTCCAGGCCAAACCGAGTTCACCATTCATCCCCTGAGACTCCCAGAAGTTGAACCAGGCCCGTAGTCAAGTGCCTCCACGTCCAAAAGCTCCATAACCAGTCATCACCATTTGGTATATTATTTTTTATTTCAATCTTGCTAAATATGTGTTATTAACAGATCTAATGTTTATATATGTGTTCATGACATTGCATAAGGCAGGTTTAACGTATTGCATACAAGCTTAAACGCTTGAATATCAGATTTCCATTTCTAAGGCATGACCTGAAAACGCGCTTGAAACGCTTGATACAGTGACGATCCATTAAATCTAATCCCAGATTTGAACTCATAGGGTGGTTTTACATAGAATAGACCTCTTGGTAAGCTTTGAATCTAACGTATTTGCAGGCTGTCCGTTTTGCTTGACCGGAGAAGACGACCGGAGTATAACTCTGGCGTTGTTGACTCCTTTGACCCCATCGAAAGCATGCGTGGCCATTTCACAAAGCTGATTGGTTTATTTAAAATCATGTGGGTCCACTGAACACGTGTGTTTTTTGATGACCTGGAATTCACCTTTGATTCACATATGATATTATTAAGTTGTTATAATAATGAATGAATTGACAGCGCATATGGTAAAGGCATAAGACATGTGAGAGGAAGGATCTGGGTTCGATCCCAGAATCATATATTTTGTATTTTCTAACAAATTTGTTTCAGATCCAACGCATTGCCACCCAACACATATACCTTTCACCCTCAGATCTAGTCATCAGATCTTCATTGATCCAGATCCAGCGCTCCTGGAATGCTTCCCCAGGATGGACCTCCAGAGAATCAGCAACACTGGATCAAGCAGGCATTAGGCTTGTGCATCTGGGCCCAACACAAATTGCAGCGCCACACCCCCCAAACTGTTTCATACACCAGGCCCATTTCTTTTTTTTTTAATTTACTTTATTTTATTTTTAATTAGTTTATGTTTTTAAATTCATTTTTATTTTAACCATAAAATCAACAAAAATCACAAAAAATAGACTTAGGTTTTTTTTTTATAATTAAAATTAACTCTTGCAAATTAATTTAATTTAATTGATTTTAACTTGTTTTCTTTAATTTTAAATTAATTAGAAATTAGGTTAAATCTCAAATCTTTTTCATATAAAATACCAAAAATATTTTTCTAAATCAATTAGATTTTTTTAGGTTTTTCAACTTGTTCCCGTTTTAATATTTGCGCGTTTATTATTCTCCGTTTTATTATTCTTTTCAATTATTGTATCTGTACACAGTTTGTAATAGCTTTTAACTTAGGGTTCATTTACTGTTTTTTAGCCCCAAAGTTTTGGTTATGTATCCCCCTCCCCGAAGCCCTGTAATAGCGTAAGATATTTCTATTTGCTTTATCGTTTTTACTACTGTTAATTGCTTAGATTAATAGGATTGCATGAAAAAGACTGAAAATTAAAACGATTAGATAACCATAATTGCAAGATAAATGAACTGAATCAACACACTTGCACATACTCACCTTTAGGGTACTCCCCACTTTGGTTGCCTTAAAAAAAACAGTCACAGTTCTAGAAATGTGAGAATTTTTAGTGGCTGTCCTCTAATTCGAAAGATCACAAGTCCCTCGACGACCCTTTCGACGTTTTCCCGGTAAAAAAGTGATCTTAGAACTTTAGGAAAATTACTAAAACCTCTTGCAAAGTTGCCTTAATGACCGTAAACGTCCCTTAGATAGTCCCTCAACATCCAACGATAGGGTTACCTACTCACTAATAGTAGGATAGCACTATCTAAAGGAAAGGAGGAAAAGAAGACCTTTTTTCGAGTAGGTAGATAACTGTTAGGTACTTGCTTAAAAATAACTTTTTCACACTACACTTTCAAAACATTTTTAAAAAATGCTTTATCAACACTCTTGAGGACTGATACAAGAGTTATCATAAAGCAAACAAACATTTCAAAACACACAAATACGAAAGAAATTTAAAAAAATGAGCAAGTACTTAAGAGCGCGTGGAAAACCACGGATGGAAAGGGTGCTAACACCTTCCCTTTCCATAATCTACCCCCTTACTCAGAAAATCTCGAAAAAAAGGTCATTTTCTGTTCTTTTCACCCTTTCCTTTGTCGGATAAAAGAAAAGTCGGTGGCGACTCTTGCTTACCGCGACATTTGCGAATAAAAAACGCAAAAACAGTATAACAGTCGGTTCTACCACCGTATCATAAGAGGCAATAGAGAAATCTACACAAGGGTGCTCGGGACTAAAGAGGAAGTCGAAGACATATATAACGCTCTTGTACCTTGCGTCAGTGGAAACGCACAGGGGCATAAATGGACGCGCTTCTCTGAAATGAGTCATCTCATAGCAAGTGTGTATGAGAGAGTGTGTATTAATCTTACAAGATATGGTTTCTCAAAAACTTATTTCCCACTACGCACTGCTCCACCATCAAATCCCAATGATCATATCACATGTGTTGGGTGAGTTTCAAATCTGCAACATTTTATTCAAGTATATTTGAAACTGGGATACCCAACATCACATACATCACCAGAGTGGGATAATCATTACATAATCCCTTCTAAGACCTGGCCGGACCAATTTATTGAAAGGATGCAAGACTACAATAAGTTGAACAAAATTGAAATAGAAAAAAATAGGGAAAAGTCAAAAGGGGTAACACTAGCGTATTTGTCCGACGACACTTATTTCAGATCATTTAAGTAGTTAGATATCATCTTATTGTATATGTCATTTTGTCAATGTATTATGCTGTAGAATATACCCATTTTGTTCTTTGACCAAAAATATCATCTTTCAATACATGAGGTTTTTATTTAAGTTTCTATGTATGCTTCGGTTTCTGTTTCTGTTTTGGTTTTCATTCCCAGGGGACTTAGCAGAAATATTTTTTCCGGTTTATATTAGGGTGAAACCGAAAATGTGTTTCTGATTTACACACTGTCACATGATATGATTTGTAAGGTCTATGTTTGCCTTCAAATACTATAAATAACCTCACCTGGCATGTTGTTTCATACCAAAACACCAAAAACCATAATGAACATCAAATGGCATGTAGGAAATGTCAACTTTACTAGCATTGCACCATGAAAATTTAAGTTCACCGAGTACACCCCCTTGAAGATCTGCAAGACATATTGCAGGACCTGCTACCTTATGGCGACAATCGCAAAGTTGTGAAGATCGAGTGTCGTTCGCCATCTGTTGACAAAGATGGGAAGCTTGCGTTCATGAACCGTGAGCTGAGGAACGACGCTGATATACGGGCTATGTGGCATACTTTTACCCGTTTTGAAGCGAAAATTTTGATCGAGCTAGCTGTGACTGTTTCGAGATCTGTAGATGATATTATCAGGATATTGTAACGTCCATCTGGACATTTAAGTATAATGTTTGATGTATGTTTCAATCCTTAATGTATTACCTATTTTATGATATGAAATGTATTTTAAATTTGTGTGTGCAATTGTTATTATTCAAGGTTGTTTTTCTGTTATCTGTTCAGCATAATACCAGAAATGTAAGTCCGTGAATAAACAATAAATGTATTTTCGATTTCAGTCTACATATTTTCAAAACTTAGTGCGTCCTGGAAATATTTTTCGAATTTTAAAGGATAATTTAAGAATTTCGCGTGGTGTGCGAGAAAACTTTATGGTGGAAAAAGAAATTGCCTTATAATTTTTGTTTTGTTTTGTTGCTGTTAGAACTTGGGCCTAACTTTACAATTCCTCACCCAACCCATTCTTTTTTTGTTTGTCTTCTTTACTTATATTTATGACTATTAATGTTATGTTGGGCCTTGCCCCAATCAGATCCAATTGTGTTTCCCTTATCACACCCTTTCATGTTTTTGATGTTAAAGATCAATAATATAATAATAGTCTTGGACATACTTCTTTTGAGCCCAACGGAATTACACACTGCATACTCTCACTTTGCTGTTTCTGGTCCAATTTTTGTTTTATCCATTTATCATTTTTTATTATTATCATGTTTTGAGTTTAAACTTTCAGCCCAACGAATTTGATGTTTCTTACCCTCCATTTTTCTAATTCTCAGCCCATGAGCTCTATTTCTTTTCTTACTTGTTTAGTTGTTTTATTTTTATTAATTAATTTTGTTAATTGATTTTATTTAATTAAACTAATATTGATTAATTAGTTTTATTAAATATTTTCAATTAACTTAATTAAATTTTTTTGTGTTAAATAATTTATTTGTTTAGTTTCTTCTTTTCGATTATTTGATTTCATATTTGCATTCTTTGTTAGTTTTAGTTAATTAATCAAATATTGATATTAGTTAGTTGATTTGGTTATTAAAAAATTAATTAATTTTGCTAATTAATTTTTCTTTACTTAATTAATTAATTTTATTAATTCTTGATTAATTAATTAAATATTTACTCCATATTTCATTTAATCATTTAGCCTTGATACATGAATTTGACCATTTGAACTTGAGTTTTTATTTCATATAAGATCTTTGGGTTATTTCTTTGTTATCCTGGTGCTGGCTGTTTGTGCGAATTTTCATCTGATGCAAGAGTTTTCATCTGATGCACTTTCTCTGCTTGTGATTTATTTTCACCTGATGCACTTTCTGCTTGTGATTTATTCACATCATGCCTGGTATACTCTTTGTTTATTCTCAGCTTATGATTTTAATCCAAAGAGATAAGAACGTTGTATTGACTTCTTTATGTCAAGTATTAGCTTCTTATTTGGTCAGATTCTTCCTTATCCTAGCTTTTACCTTATGTTGTTAGATTAATCTCTTCATCTCTTCCCATTCTTCAATTTCCAAAATCTTCTCATCTTTTTCAATACCTTCTTGTTTTTCTAACTCAAACCACTTTCATAATAAACCTTGACGTTAAGTGCCTTTTCAAACTTTTTTTAATCAAAACTGAAAAAACTTAACAAATATGGTATATACAAATACGCCATGAGCCTTAAGCACATGTAGAGTGCTTTGGATACGAGGCGTCTGACTTGACCATTCAAAAGTATCTCATGTCATAGACTTTAGTATTGTAATTATCTCAAACACTTTCAAAATTAGGAAAGAAATACTTAGATACCTTCGGCCTTGTGAGGGACATCTGAGACATTCTCCCAACAAAAACATTCAAACTCACTCAAACCTTTTTGTGCCCTCGCGCACCTTTTATTCTTTAAAACCTTTGTCATTATTAGACGTGATTCATTTATAATCGAGATGTCATTCCCTTATCCTCATGATTGTCGATTTTTTTCACTTGAGTACTAGAGGTGTTCTCAAACCCTTCCTCATGTTGGTGCGTAGTCCCCCTTTCTCATACCTTGGGAGAGATTAGACGAGTTTTCTCCTTAAAAATGATGATTTGTTTATTCATTTAAAACCAATTAACACACATAGTTTTTGGTTCTTTTCTAGAAGAACTACGACACTCTGATTCCCTATTGCACGACAGGGATACGTAGGCACGAAGTTTCGAGACCGAGGTCAGCGCAATAATAATAAAACTTTCTTTTTGTTTCTTTAATAATTCATTTTCATGCATTACAGTTAGCGAGTTTAAGCTTTAGATAACACGCCCTTTGATTAGAACAATCAAAGTGGATTGTGCGGAGTACCGTAGATGTTTTATGATGATAATATCTTCCTTTTGCATAACCGACCTTCGTACCTTGAACTCTATTTTATTTTGGGTTTTGTTCGCTCTTTTCCCATTTTCCTTTGGAAACAATAAAGTGCGGTGGCGACTTTCACTTTGTGAGTTAAGTCACTTAATGACTTAAACTCAATTTTTCACCACCACATGATTTCAAATGAAAGCAAACCTCATTCATTCGTATCGGACTATCAAGTTTCATCTCCTTTAAAATTTTACAAGCACATGGGATCCCATACATTTTCCTAAGTGTACAACCACACTTTGAACTATCAGAACAACCATACATTTTCCTAAGCCATGAGCCTTAAGCACATGTGGAGTGCTTTGGATACGAGGCGTCTGACTTGACCATTCAAAAGTCTCTCATGTCATAGACTTTAGTATTGTACTTATATCAAACACTTTCAAAATTAGGAAAGAAATACTTAGATACCTCCGACTTTGTGAGGGACATCTGAGACATTCTCCCAACAAAAACATTCAAACTCACTCAAACTTTTTTGTACCCTCGCACACCTTTTATTCTTTAAAACCTTTGTCAATATTAGACATGATTCATTTATAATCGAGATGTCATCCCTTATCCTCATGGTTATCTATTTTTCCACTTGAGTACTAGAGGTATTCTCAAACCTTCCTCATGTTGGTACATAGTCCCTCTTTCTCATACCTTGGAGCGATTAGACGAGTCTTTTCCTTAAAAATAATGATTTGTCTATTCATTCAAAATCAATTAACACACAGAGTTTTTGGTTCTTTTCTAGAAGAACTACGACACTCTGATTCCCTATTGCACGACAGGGATACGTGGGCACAGAGTTTCGAAACCGAGGCAAGCGCAATAATAAAATAAAATTCTTTTTGTTTCTTTAATAATTCATTTTCATGCATTTCCTTTAGCAAGTTTAAGCTTTAGATAACACGCTCTTTGATTAGAACAATCAAAATGGATTGTGCAGAGTACCGTAGATGTTTACGGTGCTAATATCTTCCTTTTGCATAACCGACCTCCGTACCTTGATCTCTATTTTATTTTGGGTTTTTTTCGCTCTTTTCCCATTTCTCTTTGGAAACAATAAAGTGCGGTGACGACTTTCACTTTGTGAGTTAAGTCACTTAATGACTTAAACTCAAATTTTCACCGCCACATGATTTCAAATGAAAGCAAACCTCATTCATTCTTATCGGACTATCAAGTTTCATCTCCTTTAAAATTTGGCAAGCACATGGGATCCCATACATTTTCCTAAGTGTATCTGAACCTACATTCTCAGCTAATTTGGCTTCGTGAAAAATAAAATCTAGTCGTGCTTGAGATATATTGTCGATCAACTGAGAATAGAAACTATTGTTTTTGAATTTATGTTTCAACACTGTGCTACTACGACCAAATGATGTGTATGTGTCTCATTATACTGATTTTGGATGATTTTGTTCACATAAGGGTGTTCGCGGTCCGATTTGGATCGATTTTGAGACAAAAAATCATCTGATCTAAAGATTCAAAGAACATGCAGTTTTGTTTGATTTTTGAATGAAAAAAATATCTAATCTAATTTATACGATTTATTTCGATTTGATTAATTTAATTTTATTGAGTTTTTTACTTACAAATTGAAAGTAATTTAAATTTAAATATTTAAAAAAGAAATCCATACCAGTACCATTTTAGTGTACTCAGATATTTTACCTTGATAAGGGACTCAACTATTCTAGCTACCAATACCATTTTATAGTGTACCTATGAATCAATAACCTTAACCCCGTGTGCAAGGGACATATGTCAGTACCATGACCATTTTAGTGTATCTATGAATCAATAACCTTAACCGTGTGTGCGAGGGACATATGTCAGTACCATGTAATGTTATTCGATGACCTTGATTTTTGTTGTAATGAGCTTAAACACAGTTAGTAAAGATCTGTAAAGTAATTGAAAATGAGTATAAGGCTTAAATTGTTTGTAATCACATCCAATTGAGAATAAAGATTTTAATTCTTGTATATCTGCAAATGTGAGTATAATTTAGTCAAGTAATTTTGGAATCAAAGACACCAGGTTCAATAAACACCAGGCCAGGTTGGTATTATCAGCACTCAGTGGTGCCAAAAATATACGGACGAGTATTGAAGGAAGATACGGACGAGTATCAAAGAAAGAATTAACACGGGCGAGTGTCTGAATTAATACGCACGAGTATAAAAAAAAAGATACAGACAAACATCAAAAGATGATTAACACAAATGAGTGTTGGAATCAATACGGTTGAGTATCGAAGAAAAGGGTTAACACGAATGAGTGTTGGAATCAATACGGGCGAGTATCGAAAAAAGATAAGAACGAATATCAAAAGATGATTAACACAGATGAGTGTTGGAATCAATACAGACGAGTATCAAAGAAAAGAGTTAACGCTGACGAGTGTTGAAATACAGACGAGTATCGAAAGAAGATATGGACGATTTTCAAAAAAAAAAGTTAACACGGGCGAGTGTCAAAAGAAGATACAGACAAGTATTAAAGAAAGGATTAACACAGACGCGTGTTGAAATCAATACGGACTAGTATCGAAAGGAGGTACATACGAGTATCAAGGTAATGATTAACATAAACGAGTGTTTAGAAAATAGATAATGATTTTGTTGGGGATTTAAAGAAAGGATTATCACGGACGAGTGTTTAGATCAATACAAACGAGTATCGAAGGAAGATACAGACGAGTAACAAGGAAAGGATTAACACAGACGAGCGTTTTAAATCAAACAAAAATGTTTCTACTGGGGATCACAAATGAGCGTTAAAAGTCAATGTGGACGAATATCGAAAGATGATACGAACGGGTATCAAGGAAAGATTTAACATGGAAGAATGTTTAAAATCAATACGGAAGGATATCAAAAGATGATACAAACGAGTATCAAAGGAAGGACTTAACATGGACGAGTGTTTAGAATTAATATGGACGAGTATCGAAAGAAGATGCGGATGAGTATCAAAGAAAGATTAACATGGACGAGTATTTAGAATCAATACGGACGAGTATCGAAAGAAGACATGAACAAGTATCAAAGAAAGATTAACACAGACGCATGTTTAGATCAATACGACGAGTGTTGAAAGATGATACAAACGAGTAACAAGGAAAGATTTAACACAAACGAATATTTAAAATCAATAGAGACAGGTATCGAAATATGGTAAGGACGAGTGTCAAAGGAAGGATTTAACATTGATGAGTGTTTAAGGGTAATTTGTTATCTTGTATGACACATACAAGAATGGGAGAGCACGTCTTTTGAGAATATTAGCATGAGATTTGTAGGGATAACACCCTCTGTGGGGATGTATTATTAACTTGATTGGGGAGTGATTCGGGCGATCGGGCGAGGTACCAAATTTGGCTTATGCTCCACATGCATGTTTGAATTATGTATGTCATAATGATCCAAGTTAATGGATATGCTACGCGTCTGAGGATGCAATGTAATGCAGCGATGATTACTATATGAAGAGTTCCAAAGATTAGACTCTGGTGGTACTTTCTTTGGGGAATTGATTAGGCTTATTGGAGCCTGTTACTCGTTGTCTTAAGATACTAATACATATTAGTTCTTGAAATCTAGTAGTACCAAATATCATTGGCAACATCACTAGGGAATTTGATTTGTAGTCTTGCGGGAGGAAGTAACATGATCTGAATTTCCCTACATCCTAGACTTCCTGGGGATAGTGAAATAGGCATGCACCTCTTCGAGTGTCTAGATTTGCTTTAATGTTGGGGAATTATGTGGTGAACATCGCCTAGATCTCTTCGAATTCCCCAAGTTTGCTTCTCTACTGGAGATTAGGTGATGATCATCTGTGGGGATTACATGTTGAACCACACATGCAACTCCTCTAGTGCCCTAAGTTTGCTTCACTATTTGGGGAAAAATGACTTGGTCTGACTTTATTTACACCCTGAACTGCTTAGGTATTAGGAAATGGACATGAATCTCTTCGAATGCCCCAAGTTTACATCATTGATGAGGAGTTATACCTCGAACATCTGCAGGGGATGATGATGAATCTCGCATCGCTACTAGGTCAAGGTGACCTTCACGACTTGCTACCTGCAGAGAAAAACAACATATGTGTGCCACAACACTCCATTGGATTGCTTTCGCATCAATGTAAAGTCATGTTTTTATTTTTTAGCTTGTGATTATTATTTCCCTATGTTTTCAATGCAATGTTTAATAAATAATTAAATCGCACTTTACATACGAAAAATGGAAATAAATAACAAAGAAAGCTTTTTGGGCAAAGACAATTTTATTGATGAAGATTGGTCTATGAATAGGCATTCTTACAAGGAAGCAACTGCTAAATGAGGTAGTTGCGAAAGAAAAGGAAGAAAAAAAAGGTAAAATGGCAATAAGAAATTTGAAACCAGCATCAGAATCTACTAACATTTCAGCCACATGCATTGGATATTCATCCTTCGGGATTGTAGAATTTAAATCACGAAAACCTATGCATACTCTGAGAGATCCATTTTCTTAATTACTGGTACTATATTTGCAATCCATTCGACATACCTTGTGGTCCGGATGAATTTGAAGCGTAGGAGTCTTTCGACTTCTTCTTTTATCTTTGAGAGAATCCCTGGTGCGTATCTCCTTGGTGTCTTCTTGATGGGCTTCTTGCCATCCTTTATGGGCAGCTTCAGTTCGACCAGGTCCCTGCTCAAACCAAGAATTTTATCATAGTCCCAGGCAAAACAATCTTTGTACTCCTAAAGCAACTGGATCACTTCTGCTTTTATTCCTGGACTAAGCTTTGAACCGACACACATGGGTCTTTTTACAGTCCCATTTCCTAGATCCACTTCTTCAAGAGGGTCATGTGCTAGCATCTTTGTGTTTGACGCCACTAGATCCTTATCGAATCCCAAAGGCCCATCATCGTATATAGCGTCCAGCCTTTGGTCTTTTTCTTTGACGAACTTCTCTTTGTCAGGGGTTTTTGGTTTGAAGTACACCCCAGGTCCTTTTGTATGATTTTCTTCTTCATTGGCCTCCATAGCCATAATCTTCACTTCGACTTCCAAAGTCGATTTTAGTTTGTTTTCAGCCAAATAGGCCGAAATCCTTTCAAAGAAGGAGGACTCAGACATGATCACTGTCTTCGTCATCCCAGCCAATGGGCCGTATCCCTGGGAGTCTAGGTGTATCTTCTTCTTGCCCTAGAATCTCCCTATCCCAGCAAAATCCATGTCTTGGATGTAAGGTGAAAAAAATATATAGCGTCGTTGTTTGGAGCATATGCGCCATCTGCAGCACTGCAAGGCCCTATGTTGGCCAGGTTTCGATCAACTTGGTTAACCTCCACCATATAATAGCTTTGCTCAACTTCGATGTTTTCCATAATTCCATCTTCTCTCCAAATTGTCACACACTGGTGCATTGAGGAGGGAACTGCGCCTATTCCGTGAATCCACTCACGACCCAAGAGTAAGTTGTAATTTGTCTTGGCCGCTATGGCCATGAACATGGTTGGTCTTGTAATGGTTCCTATAGTGAGATCAACTTGAACTATGCATAGAGTATGACCGGTTTTCCCTTCGTAGTTAGATAATACCATATTATAGGGTTTTATATCTGTATCATACATACCTATACTCTTCAGCAAGAACCGAGGCATTAAATTGACAACAACACCCTCATCTACCATCACTTTGTTAATCCCCACTTGTTCAATCTTTCCTCTGATAAATAGAGGCTTCAGGTGATTTTTCATACCTCGGTCTGGTCTTTCAAAGAACACATTCTGTTCTTCGACTGCTCTGTTATTCATAACATAATAGCACATAGGCTTGTGCTTCACCATTTCTAATTCGTCTGCTTCTTCAGAATCTTCTATCTCTGTCACTTGCTCATATTCATGTGGTAGTACAGAAACTACATTACAATTGATATTCAGAGAAGACTCCCCATCTGAGTCAAAGTTGTCAGTAAGCATGTCCTCATCATTGGTTGGCTCTTCGACAGATACCTCTGTCTTTTTAGGGGAAAAAAGCCTCCTTTGTGCTGGGGACTTGTCTTCGACAGGTGCAGCAAATGCAGCATGATTCGTACTTGATTCCCCTACTTTGTTGCTTGTAAGTTCTCTTTGAGCCTTCTTGGTCCTCTGGAATCTTTGCCATTGGGACCTTGTCATTTGGTTTTTTCCCTTATAGTTTTCAGACACATAGGCTCGTTGCTTTGTTGACTAGAACTTCCTTCGATATGCCCAAGTTATTCCGCCACCTTCCTCGAAACTCTTCCATTTGCCTTTTCCCTTTCTTCCTTGATTTCTTTGACCAGACTTTGACCACTTGTCTGTTGGGATGTTGGCAGGTGGCTTGAAGGTGACTTGTCGATTCACCTTGGGGTGCAGGCTATCTGCCCTATTCGGAATACCCTTAGCATTGGTTACATACCTCCCCCCTCTATGCCTTTGATTGTTCCAGCATTGAGCATATGGAATTTTCTCAAATGATTCAACTGCCTTTCCATCATAAACAACACTACACCATGGGCACATTAAGACTTCTGATCCTGCCTTTTCACAACAAACCAGAAAACCCGTCAAGCTTTCTCCCATTTTTGGGTACAGCAACAATTCTTTATCATTCCTCCAGTTGTTTCCAGCCCTCTCTTGGTACACTTTCTGGTATATTGTTGCAGCGCCTCGATCATTCATCACGCTGCACCTAGGGCACACTAGTCCCTCAAGATTATTCGTATGGCAATGAAAAAGATATTCGACCAGGCTTAGTTTTTGGTGCCCAGTTCACATCTTATCATTCTCCATCTTCAAACGTCTTTCGATCTCCTCCATTTCTGGGGACATCTGGTTCAGATTCACCATGTTTATTTCTAACTTGGGACGTTCAGCAATCTCAAGCTCTTTGAATCTGACTCTAAGACGCTCAGTAGTCTTAGCCTCTCCAGCAACTTCGGCATTGCCATCAGCAGCATTGCCTTCTTCCTGGCCCATGAGACCCTCAGCAGTCTTTACTTCTCCAGCAACTTTGGCATTGCCATCAGCAACATTGCCTTCTTCCTGGCCGATGAGACCCTCAACATCCTTTAGCCCCTGAGTATCTTCAGGTATCTTGTCTGCATCGAGTTGATCTCCTTCGACTTCGACAGCATAAACCATGTTTATATCTACAGGCTCTGCAAAATTTGTCTCAACAATCTGAATAGGATATGTGTCGACCTTCATCTGGTTCTTGGGCTTCTCTCCAAACTTTAGCCTCCCTTCCTTGATAGCATTATGTATCAAATCCCTGAAAAGATAGCATTGTGAGGTTTTATGGCCTAAGAAATTATGATACTTACAAAAGCCCATTTTCTTCCATTGTTCTAACAGAGGAATTTTAACACCAGGGGGAACTATCATCTGGCCATCTTTTACTAATAAATCAAAGATTTCATCACACTTGGTGATGTCGAAAGTATAGGTTTTCTTTGGGAATTTGTCATTCCTTTCTATTTCGACTGGATTTTTTCCGTTTGCAGGTGTTAGCACTTTGCAAGGATATGGCGGTCCTTGCTTTAATTCTGCAAGATCTATTTCATGTTCTTCAACATCTGAAAAATCATCTTCGATATCTCTTTCGTCTGAACAAGCTTCGATATAGGCCACTCTTTATTTCCTGTTGCTTTTGTTAGCCCTTGATTTTTTGATCTTCAAACGCCCCACCTGTCGAACCCTATCAGCCAGTTTTGCCATATCTCTCAGATACTGGGGATCTAACTTCTTCCTGATAGAGAAGTCCAATCCTCTTGATGCCATTTCGACCAACTCGTGTTTAGGCACTTGTGTGAAACATCTTGCCTTCAACAAACGAAACCTGTTAAGATAATCATCTATAGGCTCGCTGAATTTGCGCTTAACATTTTCCAATTTGCTCTGGCTGATTTTGGATTGACCTACATAAAATTTATCATGAAATAATCTCTCCAAGCGAGTCCAATCATGGATGGAGTTTGCTGCAAGAGTAGTAAACCAAGTAAAAGCATTTTTGGTTAGTGAACTAGGGAAATACTTAATCCTTAGATTCTCATTGTTTGCTATATCCCCTGCTTTTGTAAGATATTTAGCAACATGTTCTATGGTTGACTCACTGGTGTCATCAGAAAAATTTGTAAATTTTGGCACTTTCCATCCCCTAGGCAACTCAGTTTGCTTAATATATTCAGAAAAGGGATGTATAATTTGGCCTTCGCATGCCAACATTTACTCTATTTTGTGCCATGATTCTTTCGACTATGGCTGCTAGATTATTATTTCCTACCATATCATCTTGGAGATATCCTTGGAGGACTTCGTCAGCATCTTGGTTTCGATTCACCATGACTACCCTCCTTCTTGGTTCCTCCCTGGGAATAGCCTGTTGAAATATGGGTGGTTCTTCCCTTCGAACTGGTTGTTGAATTTCGATTTCTGGGTGTATCACTAGTTGGGCCTGGTCAATGGTTGGTTCTTCTTGAAACATGATGCCTTTATTTTCCCTTATTCATGTAGGTTGTGGTTGTCGAATTGGTTCTCTGGGTGCACCAAAGAAATCTTCAAGGCGCCCAATTTGTGCTGCCATTTGTTGGTTTGCTTGGGCATTCTGCAAGTTCGTCTGTGTGGTGCTTTGGATTAAAGGGTTAAACATTGTACTCATTTGCTGGGCGAGTACTCCCACCATTTCATGGTTACTATCATCCACTTGTTTCCTCAAAACTTCCTGCGTATTTGTGGTAATAGGAGGCAATTGAGCAACATATCTTGGCTGCGAATTATTTCGTGCCATATGGTTTACCCCTGAACGTGATCCTTGTAATGGCGAAAAAACATATGTTATAGGATGTGTATATATCGAAGTGTTATTTTGAAGTCCTGCCATGAACAAAGTTGACATGCCATATATTGGATCTGATGTTGGGATTGTGAATCCTGGTGCATATGTTCTAGAGACACCATTTATTGAAGGTTTGGGGGTTATGGGTGGAATTTGACTGGCCACAGACCTTGTAAAAAGTTCATTTTGTGTGTTTGATAATATGGTTGAAGCATTTGTGTTTGGGGGTATGAGTGTAGCATTTGTAGTCAAAGGGATAACCACCGTCCCTTGACTCGTTGCCATGGTTTCGGTTATATTCAAAGCGCTCGTATTCCCTTTCATGGGAGGAGGAACTTGGTGTGCATCACTAATGGGTGGATTAGCCATTTTCCTATTGTATTGCCTTTTTGGTCTAGGATCTGTGGTATTGGCTAATTTTCCACTATTTAATCTCATGCAACGAAAAAATTTGGTAAACACAGGTTATTAAAAAAAACTAGACACATCGTCCCACTGGGCGTGCCAATTTTTTTACCCTAGAATTTGGTAAACAATTGCTGATCCTCTAAATCCCTTAACGAATTCAGTTACTTGTGAGATCGATCAGATTGATCTCAGGACTATTGTGTTCTAGTATTTAGAAAACGTGTTTTTTGTGATAATCTCTTTTAAATGAAAGGAAACACTTTGTATGTCGAAGTGGAACTTCTTTATGAAAGTAATAAGACATAAACTAGTCTAGATCGAAAATTACAAAGAACATAAATAACATGAAGAAACTTCATTGCATGTAAATGACATTGAACTGTAAAATATGGTGCATCATATGTACATTCTCGCTAACTCATTTCTCTAACACTGGTACTTTGAGTATATTTGAGTATTTTGTACAAAGATGTGAACACACTAAATTGAAACACAAAAGCTAAAATTTATAGAATTTTGACCCTAACGGTCTCCTAATGAACTACCGCCACGTTTCCGCTGGCATGTCTTCGATAATCCTAAAGATTCCACGCATCCTTCTGGATAAGAATAAACATTCGAATTAAAAAACCCTTCGATTATCCGTCTTGAGCGCCAAAACCTGATAACGTTCGAAGTATAATGTTTTTGAACCTTATCTCGAATAATACCTTAATTCGAATTCGAATTTCAAATGATGCCTTATTCCATAATTCGAATTTCATAAACTATCAATTTCGAATTCGAATCTTCCTTGGTTCCAACAGATAAAATAACCAAACAACTCTCCAAGTATATTCAGTACCATTGTTTCATCTCAATTTTGACTTAGGCGGAATTTCTAGCCAACAGGACCTTAGCAAGAAATACACAAAATCAATTAAAATCGGGCCAATCAAATTAAAATAATTTCCTAATGATCATTGGTTGAAGCACGACACGTAGGCCATCTTCAACCTCCAGACACTTGCGTGTGAGGTTTTTATAAGTTTCCTCAAATGGAAGAATTAGAAACTCATTATGGTATAATTGGATTCGTCTCTTCCACACGATCCTAACCCTACCCTCGCGAAAAATTTATGTAAAACATAGCATACTCGAATTGAGAAAAACCAAAGCAAAATTTCAAAATTGATTTTATAAATAAATACTCAATTCTCAACGAAAATGAAAACCAAAAGAAGTATGAGAATCAAAAGAAGAAGGACTACAAATTAGTAACTTGTTTGGATTGATTTGGTTAAGAATTCTACCTGAACAAATCTCATGAAGTTTGCTCTGAAACTAAACTTATGTAGCTCGAATTGTTGTTCAAATTGCTTGGTTTAAGTGGTGGTGAGTTTGTATAATTATGGAGAATGATGAATCAGAAGAGAATTTGAGGTGAGAAGGCTTGGAATTATGAAATGTATTTTCAAATTTCCAAGCTTCGAATGAACTTTGGCAGGGTGGTTTTGGTTGTTAAAGCTTGGGAAATTGAATGGAGAGTGGTCTTTTATTTATAGGAGAGTGAATGGTGATGAGAATTAGAAGAAATAGTAAAGTTTAGATGGAAATAACATGGAGCCCGATAGTGAGGAAAGTGTGACTCTAATCCACCTAAAACTCATCCAATTCTTGTGTTATAAGGCTTAAACACGCTTGAGCAAATTTGTTAATCATGTTTAAATCAAAAACACGCATAAGTCTTGTGTTTAGAAGCCACATTATGTATACTCACTTCTGACTTAATAAGGAAGTTTTAGTTTCAAGGTATCAACTTTGCAACCATGGCGCAAGCAGCTCAGGGACCTTTATGGTACAATCTTAGATTCTTTGGAAAGTTGAATGATCAATCTTGACAATATACTTTGAAAGTTTTCATTTGGATGTTTGAGAAGAAATTTATTCAACTTTGAAATCAAGAAAAACACACGGATTTTGTACTTAGAAATATTTCTAAGTGTTGAGCTTCAAAATGACCCATAATATCTTGCAAACTTACTAGCCTTTCCACTCAAAATTTGATTTTGATCCTTGAAGATGAAATGAAGTAGACTCTTCAAATTGGAATTGTAGAATTTAGATCATCCAAAAGTCATAAAAATTGAAAGAGTTATGGCCTTTGGAAGATGTTGAACAAATTTGGAGAAATCCACAAATGACCTGTAATATTTTCAATTCTTTAAAGACTTTCCATATATTTTCAAGCCTTTCACCTTGAAACAAAGTTGTAGTTGACATCCTTAATTTTATTGAGAAAAAAGAATGAGCTTAAGGAGATAAAATATGACCAAACTTTGATCCTTTGAAGTCACACAAGATAGTTTGATAGTCTTTTCATAAGACTTATAATCTTATTCAACCATTAGTGATCTTCCATTCAAAATTAGCCTTAGACCCTTGAAGAGAAGTTATTAAGGACTCTTCAAAGAGAATCATGGCTTTGGAATCAACCTAAAATCTCAAAAAATGAGCAATTTATGGTCTTTAGAAGTCAACAAACCCTTACTCAGTGAGTGTCAAAATGACTTGTAACCCCTTTCAACTTTTGATGACTTTCATGCACAAATGCATCTTGACATGAAAAAAATAAGTTGTTGTAGATGATTATATGAAACCATATCAAAAGGAACCAACTAAAAATAGAAAGTTGTGCACTTATGATCACTGAATCAAGTATTTGTTCAATTAGGACAAACTTGTTGAATCAACCTTGAATATTTTGAACTTTCATTGAAAAATAAAGCATGATGGATCACATTAGACCTTGAAATAATTTTATCTTGAAGCACACTCAAAGAGGGAGCTTAAGTATCATCGAAATTTATTGAAGAAGGCATAGAAATAAACATATGAACCTATGAATCCTCTTGATGAATGCCACTATCTTTTAAGCAAGCTTGACCTAAATGAAATTGAGAGAGTTATTTAAACCAAAGGATTGTTATGTCATCAACATAGTCTTGAAGCTCAAACTCTTGAACTTCATTGAACAACCATTTGACTGAGGACTATCCCTCAAAACCCTAGGTTAGATAGTGAGATGGATGCAATTGTGTCATCACCTACAATATAAACATCCAAAGAAATATATATACATATTTTGATATTAGTTAAGAGTTAATCAACATAAGATACACATGTACAAGATACACAATTCAACGTGCTTGGTGATCCCTCAAGAGAAAACTTAAAGATACAAAGAAGTATAAGAGATAATTAACTCTAATGTGTGATCTTGATGTATTGTGATGATATGAGATGATGAGGGATCTTAGGGGCGAAAATTGGGGTATAACAAGATGTTGAAGAAGAACCATACCCTAACTCCTAGCATTTTTAGTTGAACCCTTGATGAACCTTAAGAAACCTTAGCACTTGAAGGAACCGTATTGGAGTTGAAGACTTTATAGCTTGATGAGAAGTTCTCAATGACCATGAATCTTAATATTAATTCCACAAGCCATGGATGAAAGAACCAATTGATTCAAGCTTGAGTGAAGAGGATAACCTTAAAGCATTCAGAAACCTTAAATTCAAGATCCTAGATCCCATGCAAAGTTTATTGATGATGTATGATTTATTGTATGACCTAATGGAAATGTATGCCAATAAAGAGTGGAAGATGCATAAGCCAGATAAAAGTACAAGGATATGACAAATTTGGGGTACGAAACAATACATCTCTAGCCATTTGACCAAGAATAGGATACTTGTTGGAATTCACCTTCCACCAGTTTAAGATATCAAAACCAAGACTTTTCTTCTCCAGTTTCTCTATGAGATACAAATCCACTTCATTTTTATGCATGCTCTTATTAAGATTTGTGTTTATCTCGATAATCTAAGGTAAAATTGGGATACATGTAACGAGTTGCTAATGAGATTATATTGAGTAGTTGAAGAAATAAGATCAAAGAATTTTACTTGGCTCATTCCTTAGAAATAAACAATACACAATTTATCAAAATGGAAAAACTAGAAAGTAAAACATAAATTAGAACATCGATTGGATTTATCAAAATAAACATATATACGAACACCGAGAAATTGTAAATTAGAACATATAAAACATAAAAACTTATTGTTCTGAATAAAGATAGAGGAATTGAAACGAGAAAGAGAATTGCAATTTGATTTAATGAGAAAGATATGAAATGAGAATATCGTTTGAGATGAAATGAGAAAGAGAACTGCGATTGGATTTAAATGAAGAACCATTTGAGATGAAATGAGAAGAAGAGCTTCTAATTTAAATGGAGAACGATGAAGGTTGTAGCGACAATTTTCCAAGATAGAATGGCATTCATGAATGAATTTAATTTTGGGGAAGATTGAGATTCTATTTGGGGATGAATTGCATTCATTGTATATTGAGTATCATGTTGTGTGTTGTGCAAAAGGAGAGTGGTGGCTAAACCTAGAAATTTCATTCATTGTATTAACTAATTAATAAATGAGAATAAATAGGAATAAATACTTTTGTTCAGTTTGACCAATTCGGTTCTCATGCAGCCAATTGAAAATCAAATCGAACCGATCGGTTATGCTACAAAGTGGTTCAAATACATAAAATAAAATAAAATCGGTTTTATTTTGTTTTTGGTTTTTTCGATTCAATTTTTTATTTTTTTGGATTTGATCTGAACACCACTATCGTAGAGTCTCAATCTCTATACAAATCACCCTTATTATTTCTCAACCAACACTTCAGTGTAGCATGATCTAACTCAACTCAGTTATTTGTTGTATTTCTAAGGTGTCTTACCTGATCGGTCTAAGCACAAACAATTTTTTCCTTCACCTGGTCAAGAATTATACTTTCAATATATTTCAAAAAAACATGATATTTCTCACACACCTTCCTAAAATGTATAACAATATTGACATATAATTTTTTGTAGAAGAATTTATTATAACATTTTATGTATCCATTATTCTTTCCAATATCAAGCTAGCTTGACAATTATTCTGTCTTTACCCTGTATTTGTTTCGTTTCTACTACAAGTTTAACTCGACTTCACACATTCTTTGTGATGTATTAGCTAAAAAGTAATGCACATGAAGTAGGAATGACCTTTACAATCGATTTCATCAATGCGGTATCGCGGACGTGAAAATGAATTTCGACATGTATTCTTTGTCCTTCAACATTGTCTGACACACTTCTAAAGCCTAATTAACATCTTTCTCTTTTTTGCTCTCTAGAAATGCAAACCCGAAAAAATTAGTCTTCTTAGTAAAGGTAACACCAACAGTTCTTAATAGTAAATGCCTGTACTTGTTGGTCTTATATGTTGAATCATTGATAAGCATAGTAGAAAACATTTTGAACAACTTTATGGAATCAAGATTAGTCCAAAATATATACCGAATTTTTACTCCATCTTCATGTTGGGTCATTATTGAAATTCTGGTATTTAGATCACAGATGTCCTTAAAGATGTCGAGACACCTTTTTCTGAATTTGAAAATGATGAAAAATATGAATGATAAACACAATGCAGAACAATAATGAACACACACAATTGTTGACACAGATCGGTAAATCGACACACCTACTCTGAGGGCTACCAAACTAGGGACCAAGTTAACTTGATAGTATCAATTCGTAGAACCATAAAAAACTTTCTCCTAGTTTACAATCTACTCACTTAATCACTACCCATTCTTAACTTCTAACTAAGACTCACCTATATATGAGACCCTTCTAAAATCCATTTCAATCATAATCACAGTGGTCGAATAATTCTTAACACTTAGATTAAGCACTAAAGTCACACTTCAAAGATACACAATCATTCACTGCTTCAAAGCTTTAGAATGATTGACATAACTTACAACTCAAAAGTACAATCCTAATCTTTAATCAATATGACAATCGAGAGGCTCATAATAAGCACACAAACCCTAACCAAAATACACACTAAGTTCCACACTAAAACTAGGTTAGTGACATTCTATTTAAAGCCATCCTCTGGATTGGATTGGGCTTTACAAACACAAAAAATCAACTGCTAAAACTCAGTAGAATCTTCTGCACACATTAGGGCTTCAATCATTAGTTTCCTAAATTATCTCCTAATTTAGAAACTAATAATATTCCTTGTATTCAGCTAGAATCTTTATCAATATTTAACTTTTGCGTCACATGGGATAGCATAATATTTCCAGAATATTTTGCACCTGTAAAAATTAAAATATCTAACAATCCAGCTGTACAAAATCACGATGTCGAAAGAACTTGCACAGGACATCATATTCAACATGTTACTTCAGTTGATAGAACATCTTCATTCAATATGTTTCTACTAAGTTCATTTTTCCAAACATTATGCCAACCACAGAAATAGAGAATTAACAATCTCTCCATTTGGCTTATTTTGACTAAAACAACTTAGTCTTCTTCCACACAAAAACAACCAAACATCTACTCAGGTTTGAACAAGATCAAATACACATAATCATAATCAGAGACACAACAACAACATCAATCATAAGAAGTCAATACATCATATATCAGAGTACCAACACCAACTAGTGGAAGCTACTCAACACAACAATCAAGAGAATAACAAATTCTCAACATGTCAAGACATCATATCTGGAATTTCTTCAAGCGAGATCCATCAGAACCTTCCATTTCAACATTACTCAAAGCATAACATAGAATTTGAGGATTCTCCCCCTCAATAGTAGTAACACCAGAAAGTCACAACACCGGTCAGTTTCTATTCTTCTGCATCTTCAGAACCATCTAAGCTACTCCCCCTCAAACTTAGAACCAATACTTGACACAAAATGACCACTGTAATTTCTTGAACAATCTCCATGTTGACTCAGGAGAGCAAACTCTAATTCTGGGTACCTCAGAACACAGAACACCACTGTGTTCACAACTTAGATCACAAGGTACAAAGAAACCAGAAACTTTCTCCCTTTTAATTATTGCACCCCAAATATGCAAGCAACAACATTCAACAAACACCTCCAGCAACACCTTCAACAACATCTCTTTCAGCAACATCTCTTATCCCTCTTTTTAGACAAAAGAAGACATAACTAATGAGGGTTAAATAAATCCAAAGAGGATTAACATAGTTTGTATCGCTTCCTTGTTTGTAATGACACAGTCAGTCAATGCATGCATTTTTCAAGAAGATAAATCGGCCTTGTTATCGATGCACCATTCTCTCTTCCCAAGTCTTGACTGCAGAGATGTTTAAACATTATATATAACTTCTTCATCTCAAGAGAACACTTATTCATGTAACACTAGAGGTATGTGTTGTACCCCAAAATTTTCCCTCCCATATTTCTCAAAACATTTCAAGTGAGGTCCTCAAATTGCTCAAGGAAGTCCAAGAGTTGACCAGACAAACTCTCTCCTAAGGTAGTCTACCCCAAATTAGGGTTCCATTTTGCATCAAGATGTTTGAGTCCAAAGGATCCCAAATACTCACCATTGTCCTAATATGTTCTCAAGATCATCCATGTCAAGTTTCAAGCCTTACAGAGGAAGTTTGCTCAGTCAATTGCTCAAAGGCCTGAAAATCGACTGTGCTAGGGCAAAAGTCAACTGTGGCCCACATACAGTCAAACTTCAAGATTTTTGGTCAACATTATCATTTTGAAGTATTATTCATCATTTGATCAAGGTTTGATCACGATTCCTTAATGATTGCCCACAAATCATCAAAACCCAAAAGTCGCTAAATTAGGGTTTTGTAGGAAAAGTCAACTCAACTTTGACCAAGCATAACTTTCTCATACTTTATCAAAAATGACCCATCCAAATCTCATTTTGAATAGGATGTAATTCCCTACAATCCATATTCATCTCCCAAGTTCAAAATATGCACTCATAAGAAGATATGAATTTGGACATTATAGGTTATTTTGAAAAGTCAACAAAAACACCTTTTGGGTCAAAGCTTCATACATGAACATGGAAGACTCAAACAAGATGAGACAAAAAAGGTTGCTTATAAGACATCTCAAGCTTTATAAAAAGTCCAAGAACACATCTCTAGGGTCAAAATTGAAGGAGTTATGCATTGACCAAGTTGACCCTTTTTGCAAAATTGCCAAAAGTCAAATGTGTCCCAAATTGCAATTTTTGTCAAATAGGCCCAACTTGTTATGCTTGCACTGAGTTTGTAATGTGACCCACGACCCATGATTCCTTCCATTTGTCATTATTTTATTTTTGTCATTTATTTTGATTTTATTTCAATTAAATCAAATAAAATCAAAATAAAATAATGAAAATATCAAAAACAAATCAAATCTTGAGATTTTGTGCATGTTTATGTCTATTATACAGCTGGAAGTGAGATCAAATCGTGCAAGGTTCATTTGGACACAAAAAGATTTCATTTTGCTTGATTTGGAAAGATTTGCACAAGGATCAAATCATGAATCAATGATCATAATTGGAGAAGATTTGAAACAAGTTTGCAACCCTAATTCATTCTAGGGTACATAAGGAACATTTGCAGACCAAAAAGAGCGAGTTGGAGGCGTGCAAAACAGAAAGGAAAGTTGCAAAAATTCAATAAAATTTGTAAATCAATTTTCAGGATTCAGGCTATCTCAAGCCATTCTAAGCATCCCAATCGCTTGCTGGATATCCCTGGATCACATTGCAACCATTATCAAGCCTCCTCAAGCCTTGAGACACGCTGTAAGTTTCACACGACTTCCATATTTTCTTGAAATCAAATACGTTAATTCTGGCACATTTAGCATGTTTGATTGGCACATTCATGATCCTTGAGTTATTTGCAAGCTATTGATTATATCCAATTGCGTTTTTACTGACTATACACCAAGATGCCATAGTTAGGGTTCTTGCTTCGTTTTTAAGGGTTTTCTATACAGGAACAATTGGCCATGGATAATGGTACCATGATGCTCGTGAGGTTGCAACGAGTTGATTGGTACCATTGGTTGGGATTTATCATGCTTGCATAGGGTTTTGGAGATGCACAGGGTTGTACCTATGCCAAGTGTCCGTAGGTAAAAGTTTTTGTCTAAAACGACAGAGATAACAAGGAAGATGATGGCGTAGCATGCTGTGAATGGGCCATTTGAATTTCGTGCGTTTCAGAATTTGTTTTTTGGTTTTATCATATAATATTTATTTGTCATTATTTGTTCAACTAAGCAAGCCAGCGCAGGTGGTAAGGCCATTGGTCTTTGATGCACACGTCCTGGGTTCGATCCCAGGCGTGTGCATTTTATTTTCTCAATGTTTCAGGCTGATTCAATGCACCACATGACAAGGCATCCACCATACATCACTAGCGTCCAAACAATCAGATCATCAACAAGCCAGATCTAAGGCCTTCCCAATGAAGGTCCACCATGGGCATGAGTCAAGCGCACGCATGAGATTAAAAAATTCAACAAAGGCCATCAACATTTGGGCCCAGAATTTGCCATCAACACCCCCTTCTTACAAATACACCAGACCCATTCTTATTTCTTTCCATTTCCTTTTATTTATTTAATTTGTTTAAATTATTTCCTAACACAATTAAATTCTTTTTTTTCAACAAAATCATAAAATCAAATCTCACAAATTTAGAATTAGTTTTTTATTTTATTTTATCAAATTTAATTTAGTATTAGTTTAAATTTAATTTAGGGTAATCCTAACCTTTTTTGTAATTAAAATCAATTAGAAAAATTAGGGTTAAACTTGTGATTTAATTTATATTTATTTTCTCAAAAATATAAAAAATACAAAAATAGGTTAATTTAATTATTTTTCTTAAATAAAATTAATTAGTAATTAGGGTTTTTATTTATTAAATTAAACCTTATTTTCTCAAAATAAAAAAAACACAAAAAAAAGATTTTTCTTTTAATTAGGCTCAGTCGGGGTCAAAACCCTAATTCTCTCGTTTTCGATTCATCGCGCGCGTTTTCTATTTTTGCAATATTAATGTAACTGTTCATGGTATGTAATAGTTAAATTAGGATTTTATTTTATTTATCGTTTTACGGGTTTTTTGGCTATGTAATTAATCCCTACCCCGAAGCCTTGTAATAGCGTAGGTTTTATTTCTCGCATTTTAATTCTCGCAAATATTAACTGTTAGATGTATGTTAATAGGATTGCATGACAAGATTGCATGTTAATTTAAAATGGCTAGCAAACCCTAATATGCAAAGATAATAACTGAAATCAAATCACTCGCACATGCGCACTCTTAGGGTATACTCTCACTTCGGTTGCCTTCGGTAAACGGTCATTAAGTATAGGGTGTCTTAGTGATTGCCCTCTTGTCTAACAAAGATCAAAAGTCCCATTCAAAAATGTTGCCTCGGAAATGTTGCCTCTAATATAATCTTAATACTTTAGGGTTATTACTAAGACGTCTTAACATTACTTTAGTGATCGTACGTCCCTTTCGAATTGACCCTTACAATTCCAACGACGGTGCTACCTATTTCTCAATAGTGAGATAGCGCTGTCTAAAGGAAACAAGAGCAGAAACAATCTTTTTTCGAGTAGGTAGATGCTAGTAGGTACTTGCTTAAAATCAAACTTTTTCACACTTACACTTTCCAAACAAAGTTTTCAAAAACAACTTCGTAACACTCTTGAGGACAGAAACAAGGATTAAAACGAAGTAAAACAAAACTTTTCAAAACAAACACACACAAGCAATTTTAAAAGATGAGCAATTACCTAAGAGCCCATGGAAAACCATGGATAGAAAGGGTGCTAATACCTTCCCTTTCTATAATCTACCCCCCGTACTCAAAATCTTGAAAAAGGAATTTTTCTGTGCTTTTTTCCTTTCCAGTTGGATAAAATAAAAGTCGGTGGCGACTCTTGCTTACCGCGACATTTTGCAAACACAAACGCAAAACGCAAACCATCATATTTTCAAAACAGTCGGTTCTACCACCGCATCACAAAACTGGAGACTCTTCTAGGGATGTAATAAGTGGGGTATACCTTAGGATTTAGTTCATCATATTTGCTTCTCTTGTTTGTTTTGGTTGCTTTACTTTTAAGGGTTTTTGTTTGGGAGTTACTATAGATCCTAACCCGGATCTGGGGACACCTTTTAGGTAAGTAACAATAAACTATGAGGGAACTGTACGACGTAGACCGGTACGGTTGAAGCAGTAGTGTGATACGGTGGGAGAACTGACTTGAGGTTTTGCGTTTGTCTTCGCAAATGTTTCGGTTGAGCAAGAGTCGCCACCGACTTTTTATTTTATCCTAAGGAAAGGTTTAAAAAGCACAGCAAAAACCTTTGAGATGTTTTCTTGGGTTCGGGGAGTAGATTATAGAAAGGGAAGGTATTAGCACCCTTTTTATCCATGGTTATCCATTAGCTCTTAGTTACTTGCTTAGATCAACTTGCCTTAATTTTCAATTGTTTGAAATGGTGCTTTGTGTGTGCGGGTTTGAAAATGTTTTGAAAAGAAGCCAATGTGGTGGCAACCTTTGTAATGATCCATGTTGGGATGTATACAAAGGTGTATGTCTTTTGAAAAGGTTTTCAATGTTTTTTGAAAGTTGTTTTGAAAGTGTAGCGATGTGTAGTTTGAAAATAGGCAAGTGTTTTGTTTTGCAAGTTTGATTCAAGTAACTAAGAGGTTGTCTACTCCCAAATTTCTCAAAGATTTCTCCTATGTTTTTAACCCTTTTAACAATTTTGTTCCACCATTGCATTTGGTGGACAATCTTGTGTTAGGATGTGAAAGGGACGGGCGCGGGTCATCGTTTAGGCCATAATTGCAATGGTGCCAAGTATCTTTGGGAAATTTTTCCTTGGAGGGACTTGATCATTTTTTAGGCAACTTTCGAAAGCGTCATCGAGGGACTATGATCATTGGAATTATATTTGTTTTGCCCAAAGAGACCTAACATGCAATATGGCCCATTATTGAAGGCAACAAGTGGAATACCCTAGGGGTGCAAGTGTGATTAGTGTTGTCCATTTTCATGCTTGTTTATCTTGAAATTAGGTCAAACTATTTTGGTTAATTGATTTGCATACAAACCCTAATTCTAGCATGGTATATTTAGAAAGCTTTAAAAATGCAAAAAATAAAGTTCCTAATTTATTACAACACAATATATGGGAAGGGGGTACAAATGTTCAAATGGGGGTATTTTGACAAGGAATTTAAACCTAACTATTACATCAAAATTGAATTATACAAATTATTTAATATACAATAATTAAATAAAAATGGAATAAATATGCAAGATGCAAAAATGATTTTTTTATGTGTATGTAAAAAGTGTTTTTTATGTGTCAAGAAAACAAAAATAAAAAGTGTTAATTTTGGGTATTTTTCATGTTTAGGGCAAAACCCTAATTTTCACAAATAAAAGTATTTATTGTATAATATATGTAATATTTATTAATTATATACAAAAAATAAATAAAAGAGAAGTATATTTGTCAAAAAGGTATTTTTAATGTTAAATATTAATAAAAATAAAAATGTATTATTTTTATGTTTTTTAACCTAAATACACTAATAAATATATAAGTATTTGTATTATTTACTAAATATATTAAATATGTACAAAAATAAACTATTTAATTATTTATTAAAAAAAATGGTATATTTTATGTAAAATGTTTTCAAGAGGTAATATAAAATAAAATCAGAAAATAAACATGTTTGCATTATTTTTTAGTATTTTGAATAAGAGTATATCTATATATTTATTTATGTACAAATACCCATTTAAACAAACAAATGCCTAATAAATACAAAAATGGTTTAAAAAATAATTTTTATATTTTTGATATTATGAGAAAAAATAAATAAGTCAGAACAAAAAAGAAAAGGTAAAAAAAAAACATAAGAATAAGCATAATGGGCCAAGGGGGTGCAAAAGTAGAAATGAGGTGCAAATAGGAAAAACAACCAAGCCCAGCCCAAAAGGGTTGTCTTCAACCTCCAGACTGTTTGAACATGAACAAAAACGCGTGTTTTCTATCTCCAGATTCCTGGACTTTCAAGCAAAACTCACAACATGAAAAATGTAGAGCATTAAAAGACGAATCCAGACATATAAAGAACTTGACTTAACTCTCTAAGATGAGAGAGAATTTCTCCATCCCTAATTCTTGTCCTAAGTTTCCATCAATGTTCAGACCTTAAATTCTCATAGCACATGCAAAATAAATGGAAAGTAAAGATATGTGCAGCTTCAGGGGCATGAGTAGAATATTTTTCATTCACAAACCTAGAGATAACAATGCCTGGATAGGGAGATAGAAGTCCATGAACTTACCTGTTCAGCTTGAATCGTATCTGGCAATGGAGGTACTTTCAGTGCAAGGTGATAATTGGAATAACTTGCTTGAAGTTCAGGGATGCTTCTCTAACCTTTAGTTTGCTTTGAAACTAGCTGAATCGAGCTATAGAACTCCACCTGCAAAATAGAAAAATGAAAATGGTGATGTTGGTTAGAGGTGTTACAGTCTGCTTCCAATGCTTTGGACAGTTTGTATGGATGGTAGGGAAAGTGTTTGAAGTGGTTTGGATGGAAGTGCACGATGGAAATGAGTTGTGGGAATCCAACTGCAGCCTAAGCCCTGTTTTTGCAGTTTTATGGTGATTCTGTGTTTGAGAGGGTGTTGGAGATGGTTGGCTCTTGTTCTAGCTCAGTTAGGATGTATGGAATTTGTTTTCAATCTTTTCTTAAGCTTGCCTTGACAGGAATGTGAAGTTCTGTTTGTTATGCCAAGTTACTTCTAACTTAAGCAAGAAATGGCAAGTTGGTGTTTTAGGCTTGTACAGGCCCCTCTAGCATGCTGCATAATCTCTCCTTGATCAGTGGGATTAGTCTAATAACTTGTGCCTCAGAGATTTTCTTTGTACTTTCTTGATTTACAAATTAACATAAAGCACTTATTTTCAAAAATGGCAAAAATGCTTTATCTAAAAATGGCTTAATCTTGCATATAATGTTTGAACACACAAAATAAGGTCTTGGCACAAGGGATATGAATTAAATTATTGAGTGCAAATGAGATATAGGACCTGTAATCAAAGAATGCAAGCTGATTTCAAAATGGCCTAGATGTATGAACATGTAACTTGGCCATAAACAAAGTGACTTTTTCCCAACTTGCCAAATTCGATTCTCCATAACCATGAGGTTGTTTGATGAGTTCTTGGACATTTTGGAAAGCTTGGAATGTGTACTACAATCCATCTTTGAAATGAAAATTGAAATTCCAAGTGGAAGTATGTGAAAAATGGTCTTGAAGGTAGGCAAAAATCCTGCCTAAAATAGGTCAAATTTCTCTAAGTTAAGAATGGTTTGGTACCCTTGTTCCAAAAATTGTAACTTGAGCTACAAGCTTCTTTTGAGGAAACTTTGTGAATCAAAGTTGTAGATTTTGCAATGGACTACAACTTTCATGTTTTGACTTTTCCTTGAATCCAAATGAATCTTGGTGAGAAAGTGGGACAAAGTTAGAAAAAAATTAGGGTTTTTCATAACTTAGAAAAATTCTAAGTTATGAAAAATCTTCATTTCAAACCCTAATTTGCAATTATTGATTTCTTGATGAACAAGTTTCATGATTTGGCATGTTTTGATGAAAAATGAATCTTGACACTTGATTTTGACCAAAAAGTCAAAGTTTGACTTTTCAGTATACAGTCAAAATTGATCAATTGACTGGGAAATTCAACTGTCAATCTTGTGCATTTGGGATCTTTTGAACTTGTTGAGTATGTCAAGACAATGCCATTGGATCCTTGAGTCCATATGTGAGCTTGGTTTGCCATTGTCTAGGTCAAACAGTCAAAAATTGCCTTTGTGCAGTCAAAACCCTAAAAATGACCATTTTGCCCTTTTGGTGATCTGATCAAATTTCTGGTGGAATTGTGATCCAAACTTGACCAAATGGTTCATATGAGTTCATAATGTTGATGTGGGTCAATTTTCATGAGATTTGACTGTCAATTGGCCACATTTGACTTTTCTTCAATACAGCTGATTCCTAGGTCAACTGTCCAATTGACTGGGCAAAATTTGGAATCAAGACTTGAAACTTGGTATGGATAAACTTGGGAGTCCAACATGAAGCATGAAAGTCATCTTAGGCATTTTAGGTCAAAATATCTTTGTGCAAACACAAACCCTAATTTGGGTCAACAGTGCAAGGAGAAGTCTTGAGCAGAGGAAACCCTAACTGGATCTTGAGCTCCAAGGGTCTTGTGATGAGAAAATGTTGAGAAAATGGGAGGGAAAATTTTGGGGTGCAACAGTTGCCCCTGTTCAATCTTCTTGAACCTGAAGAGTTAGATTGGCAAGTTTGCCTTTCGTGACTCGAGGGCAAAAGGAGATTGGACACTAGAGTGCCCGGAAATTTGCACTCGCATGTTGGAGTATCAGCAAATGAGATGTCGGGAATGGGCTTATAGATGCCATTTGGAGAGATGGTGGATAGGGAGATGGGCTTATAGATGCCATCTGAAGGCGTGACAAAACCTTGTCGGGAATGGGCTTATAGATGCCATTTGGAAGTGTTGATCCTATAAGAGATTCCTTAGCGAGAACTTGTGTATTTTGAGAAAGACAGATGTTTTCCTTGCTTGTTACAGGTGTTGATCTTCAATCTCTTCATGCAGACATGCCCTGGCTAGATACAGGTGTCGAGTCTACAATTGGTTGCTCGCAGATATGCCCTGGCTGGATACAGGTATCGAATCTGGAATTAGTCGTCAACAGATATGCCCTGGATGGATACAGGAATCGAATCTTCGAACTCTTCAGATGTTCCCTGGCTGGATAAAGGAATCGAATCTGGAAATAGTCGTCAACAGATATGCCCTGGCTGGATACAGGAATCGAATTTGGAAATAGTCGTCAACAGATATGCCCTGGCTGGATACAGGAATCGAATCTGGAAATAGTCGTCTACAAATATGCCCTGGCTGGATACAAGAATCGAATCTTCACACTCTTCAGATGTGCCCTGGCTAGATACAGGAATCGAATCTGGAATTAGTCGTCAACAGATATGCCCTGGCTGGATACAGGAATCGAATCTTCAAACTCTTCAGATGTGCCCTGGCTAGATACAGGAATCGAATCTGGAATTAGTCGTCAACAAATATGCCCTGGATGGATACAGGAATCGAATCTTCAAACTCTTCAGATGTGCCCTGGCTAGATACAGGAATCAAATCTGGAAACTGATCACTCACAGATGTGCCCTGGCTAGATACAAGAATCGAATCTGGAATTGTGACAGTTCAAGGTAGTTGTCTTTTTCCTGAAAAGGCAAAACATCAGTTGTATGCAATGTCATGATGTATGACATGCAAGATGTCATGACGTTCAAAATGAGATAGTGTTGTATGCACTTTATCATGTATGTAAGCAAGATGTATGAAATGTGAAATGTTTTATGAATGTATTTTCGTCTAGGAAAATAAGTCCTTGACGATCGGCTGGGGAATTAAATCCTGGGCTGACGTTGAAGAGTAGAGTTCTTCGTTTCCGCTAGGGATGATGTTTGCAAGAATACACCGGTAAGAGAAGATGACTCCGTTGGGGAATAAACTTCTTGGGGAGATTACTCTGAGGGGAATTGCTCTGTGGGAAGAGATACTTCGCTGAAGTTTGACGAGAGCTCCACTGAGGATCTCAATGATGGACTCCGCTGGGGATAACCATGATAAACTCCGCTGGGGATTATGTTGATAAGTTATGTTGGGGAACTTAGAGGGACTCCGCTGGGGATTGGAAGGACTCTGCCGTGGGCGATCTTCTGTGGCAATTAGCTGAGGATAACCCAGTTATAAGCCCTTGTGAGGAAAAAATTTGAATAAAGCTCGGGAGAGACGTCCGTACTCTACAGGGGATGAGCTTCCAGAATCTACTGGGGACAAGCTTCAAGACCTGCTGGGGATATGGATTCCAATTTTCCTGGGGAGACCTTCAGACTGTACTAAAAAAGAAAAGGTTCCACTGGGGTGCCCGTGTTCCGCCGGGGAACAATCTTAGATCAAGACTGCCGGGGATGCTTGCTGATGAAATGCCTATACTCCGCTGGGGAATGTTGATATCTTCTGGGGATACCCAACTTCCTTTAGGCTGGCCGTAGACTAACTCTGCTGGAGGAGATTATTGCTGACTTGCTAGGGGAACGGGGTGCCTATTGTAGGGCTGATGATAGACTAAATCTTCCCTGGGAGGGCATTGCTGATTCTTGTCTTACTCTGTGGGGAGTTGAGATAACTTGGTCACATTCTTCAGTTGAATCTACCTTGGTACCCTGGCGGACAAAGCAACTAGACTTCCTGGACAATTCTACATTGCCCCTGTTTCTGATGTCACCTGTAATTGGTCTTTTGTTTCGTATGCAAGTATTTATGAATTAGCAATTCAATGTCAAACGCATATATCAAAAATGAACATTGGACGTTCTTCGCAATACAAAACAGAAAAAAGGGAAAACAATTGGCAATTTGTTTGGAAAAGTGAACTTGTATTGATTTTGAAATTTGCCTGTAAATAGGCGTTTTTTGTACAAGAGGCCGACGTCCTAGTAAGAGAACGCCGCTGAATAACATAAAGTTTATACAATTTTGAAAAGGAAACAAAAGAGCTATGTGCACAATATTCCCACTGGGTTCCAACTCTGCTATCGCCTTTATGTCTTCAAGCGTCTCATCACTTTGCTGCTTAGTTGAAGATGAAGCTGATTGATCGATGCCGAAGTCTGAGCCAGATAGTTGATGCCGAATTCTGGATGCAAGGTGATCCAATGAGACATAGTGTTACGCTTTATCCCTAACTTTTGCATGGACAGCCCTTTCGGGTTTTCAGTCCACCGGGATACCCATTTTGCCCAAGCCGCCTTTTCAGGTTTTCGACTTGCCGGGTGTACAGATTCTTTTTCATTTCATCCCTTATTTTTGCCCGAACCCTTTTGGTTCGCCGGGAAGCCCTTATTTTTGCCTAGGTATGTCAACCTAGCGGGTCTTTGATTCATGCGTAGTATCTTTTTACTATGTCTGCATTGGCGGGGTGAGGAAGGTCGTCACTATCCATGGTGGTTAGAATCATGGCTCCTCCTGAGAACACATGTTTAACCACAAATGGCCCTTCGTACGTAGGGGTCCATTTGCCCCTGGGATCACTTTGAGGAAGGATGATGCCCTTGATTACCAGGTCCCCAACTTGATACTCTTGTGGTCTGACTTTCTTGTTAAATGCCATGATCATCCGTTTTTGGTACGTCTGACCATGACAGATAGCGGTGAGTCTCTTTTCGTCAATTAGGTTTAATTGATCAAGTCGAGTCTGGATCCAGTCATCTTCACTCAAGTCTGCATCCTTCATTATCCGGAGAGAGGGTATCCGGACTTCAATTGGCAAGACTGCCTCCATGCCATAGACCAAGGAAAAGGGTGTTGCCCCGGTTGACGTCCTTGCTGAGGTACGGTACCCATGAAGAGAAAATGGTAACATTTCGTGCCAATCTTTGTAGGTCACTGTCATCTTCCGTACAATTTTCTTGATGTTTTTATTAGCCGCTTCGACATCCCCATTCATCTTCGGCCGGTAGGGAGAAGAGTTGTGGTGCTGTATCTTGAATTGCTCGCAGAGCTCAGTGATCATCTTGTTATTAAGATTGGTACCATTGTCTGTAATGATTCTTTCTGGGACGCCGTATCGACAAATCAGGTTATGCCGAATGAAACGTGCAATGACGCTCTTGGTTACGGTGGCATAGGAAGCTGCCTCAACCCACTTTGTGAAGTAATCAATCGCTACCAAGATGAAGCGATGCCCGTTGGATGCCGTCGGTCGGATCTCACCGATCATATCGATTCCCCACATTGCAAAAGGCCAAGGTGCCGTCAGGACGTTCAGAGGAACCGGAGGGATGTGCACCTTATCAGCATAGATCTGGCATTTATGACAAGTTCGAGAATGTTGGTAACAGTCGGCTTCCATTGTGGACCAGAAATATCCTGCCCTAAGGATTTTCTTTGCCATGGTATGTCCACTGGAATGTGTTCCGAATGTACCTTCATGCAGCTCTGCCATGATCTTTTCTGCTTCAGTCTTATCCACACAACGCAGTAGAGTTGAATCATGATTTCGTTTGTAGAGAATGCCATTGCTGAGGAAGAATTTCGCCACGAACCTTCTCAGAAACTTCTTATCGTTGACAGACGCACCTTCAGGGTATTCCTGAGCTTCCAAGTATCTCTTCACCTCATGATACCAGGGTTTTTCAGTCACCTCTTCGGCCTCAAGATCGCAGCAGTATGCAGGTTCGTCCAACTTCCAGATAATGATCCGGGGAGCCTCATTGTCCCATTTGACTTTGAACATTGAATACATCGTAGCTAGTGCATCCGCTAACTGATTCTCCTCTCTTGGGAAGTTCTCAAAAGTTATCTCTTCAAAGTGGGGAAGCAAAGTCAACACATACTCCTTGTAAGGAATAAGATTTGGGTGTTTCGTATCCCACTCGCCTTTGATCTGATTGATCACGAGAGCGGAATCTCCGAAGACACTCAGAAACTTGATCCTTAAGTCGATTGCAGCTTGAAGACCCATGATACATGCCTCATATTCTGCCATGTTGTTGGTGCAGTTGAAACACAGCCGGGCGGTGAGTGGAGTATGAGTACCTTTAGGGGATATGATCACAGTGCCGATGCCGTTACCCAAAGCGTTTGAGGCTCCGTCAAAATGCATAGACCATCGGGATCCTTCCTCAGGTCCTTCATCCGGTCCAGGTACTTCACAATCAGTTACTACCATGATATCTTCGTCCGAAAATTCAAAGTTCAATGATTGGTAATCGTCCACAGGTTGGTGTGCCAAATGGTCTGCCAATACACTTCCCTTGATTGCTCTTTGAGTTGTGTACTGGATATCATATTCTGTCAAGATCATTTGCCATCTTGCTATTCTTCCAGACAGAGCAGGCTTTTTGAATATGTACTTGATTGGATCCATTTTTGAAATCAACAGAGTAGTGTGAGTCAGCATATACTGTCTCAGCCGGCGAGCAGCCCATACCAGAGCGCATCAAGTTTTCTCGAGCAGTGAGTACCGAGTCTCACAGTCGGTAAACTTTTTGCTCAGGTAATAAATAGTGTGCTCTTTTCGGCCAGACTCGTCATGCTGCCCCGACACACACCCCATTGAGTTGTCAAGTACCGTCAAGTATAGTATTAGAGGTCTCCCTTCCACTGGTGGCATAAGAATGGGTGGTTCTTGGAGATACTCCTTTATCTTTTCGAAAGCAGCCTGACATTCATCGTTCCAACGTACTACCTGATCTTTCTTCAGCAATTTGAAGATTGGCTCACAGGTAGCAGTTAGATGTGAGATGAATCGGGCAATGTAATTCAGTCGTCCCAGAAAGCCTATGACTTCTTTCTCTGTCTTGGGAGTCGGCATCTCTTGTATGGCTTTCACCTTGGCAGGGTCCACCTGAATACCTTTATCGCTTACAATGAAACCTAGCAATTTTCCAGACCTCACCCCAAAGGTGCATTTGTTTGGGTTCAACCTCAGCTTGTACAACTTCAGTCGGTCAAACAGCTTCCGCAGATGGTCAAGGTGTTCCTCCTCAGTTTGGAACCTTACAATCATATCATCGACGTACACTTCAATCTCATGGTGGATCATATCATGAAATAAAGCAACCATGGCACATTGGTAGGTTGCCCCAGCATTTTTCAACCCGAATGGCATGACCTTGTAGCAGAAGGTGCCCCACTGAGTCACAAAGGTAGTCTTTTCCATATCTTCAGGAGCCATCTTGATCTGATTATACCCTGAAAAACCATCCATGAAGGAGAACACCTTGTGTTGAGCAGTATTGTCAACAAGAACGTCGATGTGAGGCAGAGGCAAATCATCTTTAGGGCTGGCCCTGTTCAAATCCCTGTAGTCAACACACATTCTGACTTTACCATCTTTCTTTGGCACTGGAACCACGTTGGCCACCCAATGAGGATAAGAAGTCACTGCTAGAAACCCGGCATCAAACTGCTTCATAACCTCAGCTTTGATTTTCTCGGACATCTCTGGGCGCATGCGGCGGACCTTCTGCTTTACCGGAGGGCAGTCTTCCTTGGTAGGCAGGTGATGAACTACAATGTCGGCATCCAAACCAGGCATATCTTCGTAAGACCAAGCAAATATTTCCATGTAATCATGCAACATCTGGATCAATCGTTGCTTCACGCTGAGCTCTAGATTGGCACCAATCTTGACTTCTTTTCTATCTGTCTCAGTACCCAGGTTCACTGTTTCTACTGGCTCTTCATGCGGCTGAATGACCCTCTCTTCCTGGAGTAGCAGTCTTGTAAGTTCACCAGGCACTTCACAATCATCTTCACCTTCGTCTTCGGCCAAGTTGATCGGATTTTCGAAGTCATAACTGGCAGTAGCAGAGCCGTTACCAGTGAGATCCAGAGTGGATTGGAACCTGTATAAGTGAGTGTGTGTAAATATAGCTGTTTTGCAATATATAACACAGAAAGAAAAAGAGCACAAGATTTGAAATGCAACAAACGTCCAATGTTTTGATTAATGATATATGGAAATGTCATATAAAAAGCCCTCACAAATGGAGCCACGGTGCCCCGGGTAGGACACCGAGCCAATAAAAGTTTCAACATATTGTTTGTTACAAATTGAAAACAAAAGAGTTCATTACTGCGTGACAAATGTAATAGGTGTAAAATCCTTTGCCGTCCAGTTGCTTGGTCCGTTGTTGGTTGTTGGATAGATCCAACTGTCAAATTCTGCTTCCTCTACGTCCTCCTCGATAGCATTCACTCTTGGGTTGGTGATGAACACCTGAGGCTTTCTGATCCTTTCTTTGCGAACAGCCCTCTGAGCCTCTGCAGTGAAGCCCAGCCCAAACTTGTCGGTCTTTTGAGTGAAGTCAGGAAGCTGACCCCAGTTTGCACGCTTGCCTTTTTCGATCACAGCCTGGGCATCCTTCAAGGAAGCCATCTTCAAAGGAAAGTCTTCTTCAACCACTGTCTCAGCTGACGCCAACGTTGGAGGTACCTCTTCAAAATGTTGAAAGGGGGTTTCAATAAACTCCCCGTCTATCTCGATATACTGGAATGAATTCAAGTGACTAACCATGTATTCCTCCTCACCCTGCACAGTAACAATTTTCCCTTTGACAGGGTATTTGAGCTTTTGGTGTAGAGTGGATGTTACCGCCCCAGCCTTGTGAATCCAGGGTCGACCCAGCAAACAGGAATAAGATGGACAAATATCCATTACGTAGAATGTTGAGTCGAAGACTTGGGAACCCACACGAATAGGAATGTCTACCTCACCGTGCACCATCCTCTTAGAACCGTCGAAGGCTCTAACAATGATGTTACTAGGTTTCAATTCCAGGCCCTCATAATCCAACCGATCTAAGGCCTTCTTGGGCAATACATTCAGGGAAGAACCAGTGTCCACCAACACGTGTGCGAGAGTAGTGCCCCTGCATTCTATAGAGACATGCAGGGCATCATTGTGGTTCTTCCCTTTAGCGGTAAGGTCTGCATCCGAGAAACCCAAACCATTGTCAGTTGTCAAATTATCCACACAGTCAGTGAACTGATCTGCAGAGGTCTCTTGCGGCACATGGGCCGTTTTCAGAAATGAAATCAGGGCCTTGGCATGGGCCTATGAGCACAGCAGCAATGATAGCATAGAGATTTTGGAGGGGGTATGCCCCAGCTGTTCAACGACATTGAAGTCACTCTTTTTAATGATTTTAAGGATTTCCTCCATCTCTTGCTGGGAGGCTTCAATATCGGTCTTTTTTGGTGCCTCCGTCCGGGAAGGCAAATCGGTAGCAACTTCTTTGCCCCGAGCATCAGAGGACTCGGCGGCAGTAGTAGACACGGGAACTTGATTTGAAACATGCACACTTGCGGGTGTGATGATAAGAGGTTTTCGGATAACTGGTGGTGCAATGTCAGGCGAGAAAAGCCTGCCACTGCGAGTAATCTTGGCGGGACCAGTGATGTTACTGATACTGGTACCGGTGTTGAAATCCTGCTTCACTCCAAGCACATACACGTCTGCCCCATAGTGCCATGGGACAGCCTTGTCAGATTCATAGGGGAGGGGCCCTGGAACAGTAATGGTAATGGGTGCAACAGACATAATTTTGACTGGCTTCCTTGGGAGAGCCTTGGTAGGATTGTTGAAAATTGTGACGACAGATACTTCTTCAGCGGAAACAAACGGAACAACAGTTTTCTTGAACATAATTTCTTTGCTATCCATCAGGCTTTGGATGCCTGATTTCAGCAGCGGACAACCGGTAGGGATAACAGCACACAGGAGGCAACCCTTGCTACAACCCGGAAATAAACCGGCTAGTAGTAGGTTCCTCTTAACAGTCAATAAAGGGGTAGCAACATCATTCACCGAAACAACATACAAATCTTCCTCGACGGCATTTACTCTATGCTGGGGCATAGGAGCAGTTACAACATTTGGCCTCTCAGGCGCCTCAAACTGAATTTGCTTCGCATCGATAAGGTCTTGAACCTTATTTCTCAGGGCCCAGCAATCATCAGTAGTATGCCCGGGGCTATCAGAATGATAAGCACAACGGGCATTTGGGTTATACTTAGGAGATGCAGTATTCACGACCTTTGGAGCCTCTTTGATGGTCACCAAGTTGGTTGATAACAATTGCGGTAAGATTTGTGACAAGGTCATACTCAGCCGAGTGTATTGCCTCTTGGGCCTCTCACCCCTTTGTTGATTGTACTGCTGAGGAGCAGCAACAGGTTTTGAAATTACCAAGGCATTGACGGCTTGGCGGTGTTCTGGCTTGACTTGTCTTCTAGGACCATAGACGGCACTAGCTTCCTTCTTGAAAGGTTTCTTCTCAATACTTGCGAATGCGCCTTTCTGTATCTTTCCTGACCTGATGCCAGCTTCTATCCTTTCACCCGTCAGGATCAAATCCGTAAACCCAGCGGAGGAATTACCAACCAGATGATTGAAGAATGGACCAGACAAGGTCCCTAGAAACATGTCAACCAGTTCATGATCAGTCAAAGGAGGCTGCACCCTGCCAGCCAAATCTCTCCATTTTTGCGCATATTCTTTGAATCCTTCGCCCGCTCCTAATGACATACCCTGAAGTTGGGTACGCGTAGGAGCGAGGTCAGAATTGTATTGATATTGTCTATAAAATGCGGTAGCCAAATCTTCCCAATGTCGGATACTGGTTCCATCTAGCTGATAAAACCTCTCAAGTTGTGACCCCGAAAGGCTATCTTGGAAGAAATGGATCCAAAGATTTTTGTCTGCCGTGTAAGGTTGGATCTTCCTTACGTACGATCTGAGATGCAGCTTTGGACAGGAAGCCCCGTCGTATTTGGCAAAGGCAGGCGCCTTGAACTTGTGTGGGATTACCACCCCAGAAGATAACCCTAAATCTCCGAAATCCAGCCCCGGCACATTTTGAATCTCCATGGCACTCAAGCGGTCCTCTAATTGCTTGTACCTGTCAGCAGCGGGAGGGTATTGTTCGTCATTGTAATCCGTCTCATTGTCGGAGACTGCAGGACTAGGAGCCCCTCCCCCTTGGGGATTGTCTTTCTCTGCAGAGGAAGTAGTTGGATCAGCCTCGTTATGGAGTGTGTTCCCAAACCTGCGTCCAGTATTGAACAACGCAATCCTCTTCTTCTTCTTCTTCTTCTTCTTCTTCTTTAAGAGCAGAGCCTTCAACTCTTGTTGACCTTGGGCCAAGCTCATGACCATCTCTTGAAACTGGGCATTCTGGGCCTGGAGGGCCTTGATTGCTTGCTCACTGGATGATTCTGGATTCATGATGACTGTTCAAAATAAACAGCGAAGAAGATTAAGCAACCTGTAGAAAAAGGGGTACCTGTTATGCACATGATGCATGAGATGCTATCTATGCAATGCATTCAAGGATTTTTAGAAATTCACAATTGTTGCAGACAAAAAGAACGCACGTCATATTAATAAGAAGAAATTTGTTAGTACATAAGTGCCCCATGGGCCAAATATTACAAAAACAACTTCTCAAGGTAAAAAGACGTTGCGCATCCTCTTTGGTGCAATGTAGGTGTTAAGGGCCTCTTGCTCATGGAGTCGGCGGGTGAGCTCTAGAACCTTCTTCTCGCTGGCGTAAAAGCTGGCTTCAAAAGTGTTCCGTTCCTCCTTGAGTTGGATCCAACTCTTCTGCATCTCCTCCCACGATGTAGGCATGTCAGGATGTAGGATGGTGTAGGGAACCTCTCCTTCCTTGACGGGCTCTTTAATCACAGGGAGGACATGAGGATAAGGCATCATTAGACTCTGGGCTCGGGCTCGTACCCACTTGAGATAAGGTTCAAGAGGGATGGGGTTCTTGTGCCCCAGTGTCTTGCTATCAACCTTGTTGGGCATCCTCCAAGCCCTGATGAATCTTTGGCGAAGTCCTTGCGCATCGTTGTCGAAGTCAAAAACTAGGTCAGGAATCAACATGTCGTGAGGGCCATCCCTCCGTGCATATCCAAATTGCCTCAAAGCTAGGCAAGGGTTGTAAGTAATTCCCCCTATAATGCCAAGTAATGGAACATTAGGGAACTCTCCACAACGATCGACGATGATGCCATTTTCTCTGGATCGAGAACACCAATGTACATCAGAGTGAGTAAGAGTCATCAACTGTTGGGACCACCTTGAGCCTTGGTCATTCTTCAAGACAGATTGTGGAAGGTGCGAAATAAACCACCTTGCAAGGAGAGGAGTACAACACATGAGAACACCCCTCTTTCTCATTGTTCGTGTGTAAAATGAGTGAAGAATATCCCCAAGCAATGTTAGTATTGGATTTCTGGATAAGAAGATTTTGATGGCATTGACATCTACCAGCTGGTCAGGATTTGGGAACAAGACCAACCCATAGATAAGGAGTGCCACAATCTCTTCAAAGGCTTGCAGGTCCAATGAGTTCCAACATTCTTGTGCCTTCTCAAACAAGAATTTTGCTAAGAAACCTTTGACGCCGCTTCTAGTTTCCCAATGCCCCTTGATGTAAGAAGGCTGTAGATGTAATGCTCGAGCAACATCTTCAGGCTTTGGTTCCTTTTCCGTACCGTTGAAAGGTAGTTGATTGAGGATAGGAATTCTCAGGAGTTGAGAAAATTCCTCCAAAGTGGGCACCAACTGGTAGTCGGGGAAAGTGAAACAGTGGTGAAGAGGGTCAAAGAACTGGAATAGCACTTTCATCATATCCTCTTCAATGTTGGTGTTGACTAAGCTGAGCAGTCTACCATGTCTTTCACTGAAGGATGAGCTTTCCGGAATTCTTGAGGTGAGCTCCTTGAGTTGAGGAGAGATTCTCACAAGGTTGACCTGGATGGTTTTTCTGCGAGGAATTTCCATGACCTACAAAACAAGAACAAAGATGAAGATCTAAACCCTTGAAGTGGTTAGTAAATGCATATGATGTTTTATGATGTTCATGATGTATGCACAAACATATGTACAGGCAAATCACACCAAACCCTAGTTTCAGGCTTGCATGGGGTTTCATAGGTAAGTACCCTCTTGAGTGTAGTTGGCTTAAAAACCTGTCCTATAAATAGTAACCGGGTTCTAAGGAGCTCAATATCATTGGATTGTTTTCATTGTTCATTGTTTTGGTTTAGCCACTTAACTAGCGACCAAAATATTCCAAGAAAACAACCCTCAATGAGTGTAGTATCGAGTATCTACCAACTTCGGACTGTACCAAAGTCGTTCATCTCACTACCCCTAATGTAAGGCCAAGATGGTCAAGTAAGGTTCTAGGTCATTAGTGCTTAGTGACATCACTCAGCGGCCCCGTACTCTCCTTGATTGAACTCAAGGGTTACCGGTACTCACAAATATGTCGCACTAATATAGCTATTGCTTCGACCGTGTCGGTATACCCCGCACAGTTTCCACAATGTATTGCTATCTATGAATGTTTCCCCAAATCCGGGTGTAGGATTGCAAACCCAAACAAGAGAGCCAAGATGTAAAGCAATCAAAGCAAACAATTAGTCATGCAAGAGGGTGATCTAAGCCCTAAGGTTACTCCACTTTTAAATTTATCCCCAGCAGAGTCGCCAGTTCTGTGATACGGTGGGAGAACTGACTTGAGGTTTTGCGTTTGTTTTTGCAAATGTTTCGGTTGAGCAAGAGTCGCCATCGACTTTTTATTTTATCCTAAGGAAAGGTTTAAAAAGCACAGCAAAAACCTTTGAGATGTTTTCTTGGGTTCGGGGAGTAGATTATAGAAAGGGAAGGTATTAGCACCCTTTCTATCCATGGTTATCCATGGGCTCTTAGTTACTTGCTTAGATCAACTTGCCTTAATTTTCAATTGTTTGAAATGGTGCTTTGTGTGTGCGGGTTTGAAAATATTTTGAAAAGAAGCCAATGTGGTGGCAACCTTTGTAATGATCCATGTTGGGATGTATACAAAGGTGTATGTCTTTTGAAAAGGTTTTCAATGTTTTTTGAAAGTTGTTTTGAAAGTGTAGCGATGTGTGGTTTGAAAATAGGCAAGTGTTTTGTTTTGCAAGTTTGATTCAAGTAACTAAGAGGTTGTCTACTCCCAAATTTCTCAAAGATTTCTCCTATGTTTTTAACCCTTTTAACAATTTTGTTCCACCATTGCATTTGGTGGACAATCTTGTGTTAGGATGTGAAAGGGAAGGGCGCGGGTCATTGTTTAGACCATAATTGCAATGGTGCCAAGTATCTTTGGGCAATTTTTCCTTGGAGGGACTTGATCATTTTTTAGGCAACTTTCGAAAGCGTCATCGAGGGACTATGATCATTGGAATTGTATTTGTTTTGCCCAAAGAGACCTAACATGCAATATGGCCCATTATTGAAGGCAACAAGTGGAATACCCTAGGGGTGCAAGTGTGATTAGTGTTGTCCATTTTCATGCTTGTTTATCTTGAAATTAGGTCAAACTATTTTGGTTAATTGATTTGCATACAAACCCTAATTCTAGCATGGTATATTTAGAAAGCTTTAAAAATGCAAAAAATAAAGTTCCTAAGTTATTACAACACAATATATGGGAAGGAGGGTACAAATGTTCAAATGGGGGTATTTTGACAAGGAATTTAAACCTAACTATTACATCAAAATTGAATTATACAAATTATTTAATATACAATAATTAAATAAAAATGGAATAAATATGCAAGATGCAAAAATGATTTTTTTTATGTGTATGTAAAAAGTGTTTTTTATGTGTCAAGAAAACAAAAATAAAAAGTGTTAATTTTGGGTATTTTTCATGTTTAGGGCAAAACCCTAATTTTCACAAATAAAAGTATTTATTGTATAATATATGTAATATTTATTAATTATATACAAAAAATAAATAAAAGAGAAGTATATTTGTCAAAAAGGTATTTTTAATGTTAAATATTAATAAAAATAAAAATGTATTATTTTTATGTTTTTTAACCTAAATACACTAATAAATATATAAGTATTTGTATTATTTACTAAATATATTAAATATGTACAAAAATAAACTATTTAATTATTTATTAAAAAAAAGTATATTTTATGTAAAATGTTTTCAAGAGGTAATATAAAATAAAATCAGAAAATAAACATGTTTGCATTATTTTTTAGTATTTTGAATAAGAGTATATCTATATATTTATTTATGTACAAATACCCATTTAAACAAACAAATGCCTAATAAATACAAAAATGGTTTAAAAAATAATTTTTATATTTTTGATATTATGAGAAAAAATAAATAAGTCAGAACAAAAAAGAAAAGGTCAAAAAAAACATAAGAATAAGCATAATGGGCCAAGGGGGTGCAAAAGTAGAAATGACGTGCAAATAGGAAAAACAACCAAGCCCAGCCCAAAAGGGTTGTCTTCAACCTCCAGACTGTTTGAACATAAACAAAAACGCGCGTTTTCTATCTCCAGATTCCTGGACTTTCAAGCAAAACTCACAACATGAAAAATGTAGAGCATTAAAAGACGAATCCAGACATATAAAGAACTTGACTTAACTCTCTAAGATGAGAGAGAATTTCTCCATCCCTAATTCTTGACCTAAGTTTCCATCAATGTTCAGACCTTAAATTCTCATAGCACATGCAAAATAAATGGAAAGTAAAGATATGTACAGCTTCAGGGGCATGAGTAGAACATTTTTCATTCACAAACCTAGAGCTAACAATGCCTGGATAGGGAGATAGAAGTCCATGAACTTACCTGTTCAGCTTGAATCGTATCTGGAAATGGAGGTACTTTCAGTGCAAGGTGATAATTGGAATAACTTGCTTGAAGTTCAGGGATGCTTCTCCAACCTTTAGTTTGCTTTGAAACTAGCTGAATCGAGCTATAGAACTCCACCTGCAAAACAGAAAAATGAAAATGGTGATGTTGGTTAGAGGTGTTACAGTCTGCTTCCAATGCTTTGGACAGTTTGTATGGATGGTAGGGAAAGTGTTTGAAGTGGTTTGGATGGAAGTGCACGATGGAAATGAGTTGTGGGAATCCAACTGCAGCCTAAGCCCTGTTTTTGCAGTTTTATGGTGATTCTGTGTTTGAGAGGGTGTTGGAGATGGTTGGCTCGTGTTCTAGCTCAGTTAGGATGTATGGAATTTGTTTGCAATCTTTTCTTAAGCTTGCCTTGACAGGAATGTGAAGTTCTGTTTGTTATGCCAAGTTACTTCTAACTTAAGCAAGAAATGACAAGTTGGTGTTTTAGGCTTGTACAGGCCCCTCTAGCATGCTGCATAATCTCTCCTTGATCAGTGGGATTAGTCTAATAACTTGTGCCTCAGAGATTTTCTTTGTACCTTCTTGATTTACAAATTGACATAAAGCACTTCTTTTCAAAAATGGCAAAAATGCTTTATCTAAAAATGACTTAATCTTGCATATAATGTTTGAACACACAAAATAAGGTCTTGTCACAAGGGATATGCATTAAATTATTGAGTGCAAATGAGATATAGGACCTGTAATCAAAGAATGCAAGCTGGTTTCAAAATGGCCTAGATGTATGAACATGTAACTTGGCCATAAACAAAGTGACTTTTTCCCAACTTGCCAAATTCGATTCTCCATAACCATGAGGTTGTTTGATGAGTTCTTGGACATTTTGGAAAGCTTGGAATGTGTACTACAATCCATCTTTGAAATGCAAATTAAAATTCCAAGTGGAAGTATGTCAAAAATGGTCTTGAAGTTAGGCAAAAATCATGCCTAAAATAGGTCAAATTTCTCTAAGTTAAGAATGGTTTGGTACCCTTGTTCCAAAAATTGTAACTTGAGCTACAAGCTTCTTTTGAGGAAACTTTGTGAATCAAAGTTATATATTTTTCAATGGACTACAACTTTCATGTTTTGACTTTTCCTTGAATCCAAATGAATCTTGGTGAGAAAGTGGGACAAAGTTAGGAAAAAATTAGGGTTTTTCATAACTTAGAAAAATTCTAAGTTATGAAAAATCTTCATTTCAAACCCTAATTTGCAATTCTTGATTTCTTGATGAACAAGTTTCATGATTTGGCATGTTTTGATGAAAAATGAATCTTGACACTTGATTTTGACCAAAAAGTCAAAGTTTGACTTTTCAGTATACAGTCAAAATTGATCAATTGACTGGGAAATTCAACTGTCAATCTTGTGCATTTGGGATCTTTTGAACTTGTTGAGTATGTCAAGACAATGCCATTGGGTCCTTGAGTCCATATGTGAGCTTGGTTTTCCATTGGCTAGGTCAAATAGTCAAAAATTGCCTTTGTGCAGTCAAAACCCTAAAAATGACCATTTTGCCCTTTTGGTGATCTGATCAAATTTCTGGTGGAATTGTGATCCAAACTTGACCAAATGGTTCATATGAGTTCATAATGTTGATGTGGGTCAATTTTCATGAGATTTGACTGTCAATTGGCCACAGTTGACTTTTCTTCAATACAGCTGATTCCTAGGTCAACTGTCCAATTGACTGGGCAAAATTTGGAATCAAGACTTGAAACTTGGTATGGATAAACTTGGGAGTCCAACATGAAGCATGAAAGTCATATTAGGCATTTTAGGTCAAAATATCTTTGTGCAAACACAAACCCTAATTTGGGTCAACAGTGCAAGGAGAAGTCTTGAGCAGAGGAAACCCTAACTGGATCTTGAGCTCCAAGGGTCTTGTGATGAGAAAATGTTGAGAAAATGGGAGGGCAAATTTTGGGGTGCAACAAGTAGCTACGTTGATGTGGCACATTGGTTGGTACCGGTATCCCTTGTGGAGAAACGAGGAGAATACATGACTGCTATGTGTGTCGTTAAGCATCAACTGACCTTAGAACCTTTAATTGACCAACTTGTCTATTAGAAAGTAGCGAGATAGCCGACCTCGGTATAAAGCTGAGAACTAGTTGATACTCGATGCTACACTCATTGAGACCATACTCTCGAGATAGTTCCAGCCGCAAGAAAAGATTGCGTGAGCTGAAACCATGACCGATGGAGGATGGTCAGTGATATTGAGAATCTCTAGAACCCGGTTACTTTTGCTAGGACAGGTTGAAACCAACTGAGCTTCAAGAGGGTAATACCTTAGACCCCATGCAAGCCTTAAACTTAAGGGCTTTTGTGTGACTTGTTTGCCTTTGCCATGCCTGTTATCTGCTATACCTGTTGTTTTTATCATGACATCATGCATCATAACATAACATGCATACTTCATTACACTAACCATTTCAAAGACCGGGGGGATTTATCTTTGTTCTGTTTTGCAGATTATGGCTTCCGTGCACAGAAATACCATCCGAGTTAACTTTGTGCAAATACCTGCTCAACTTAAAGAGTTAGCCTCAAGAGTTTCTGAGACTTCTATGTTCATTAAAAGACATGGTAAGCTTCTTAGCCTGGTTACTTCAAAGTTTGATGATCAGATGATGAGTGTGCTTTTCCAGTTCTTCGATCCTGTGCATCATTGCTTTACCTTTCTGGATTACCAGCTGGTTCCCACTTTAGAAGAGTTATCTCACTTATTAGGCATATCCATCCTTGAGCAGGTACCCTTCACAGGTATGGAAGAGGTTCCTAGACCAGAAGACATTGCCTCAGCTCTGCATCTGAAACGGGATGATGTAGTATCCAATTGGGAAACACAAAGCGGGGTCGAAGGGTTCTTAGCCAAGTTTCTGATAGACCAGGCTCAACTATTCTGGGATAATTTGGACTTTCAGGCTTTTGAAGATGTTTTGGCTCTCCTTATCTATGGTTTGGTTCTCTTCCCGAATCCGGATTCCTTTGTAGATGTACATGCTGTCAAGATTTTCCTTTCTCGCAATCCTGTGCCTACTCTACTGGGTGATATCTTGCATGCCCTCTACACTCGTACTGTGTGAAGAAGAGGGACTCTTATGTGTTGCATGTCGTTGCTGTCGAGGTGGTTTATTTCGCACCTCCCTAAGTCTGTGTTGAAGAACGAAGAAGGTTTGGGTTGGTCCTACAGAATAATGTCACTTGCCCATATAGACATTATTTGGTGTTCCCGGGCTATGGAAGACACTACTGTCATTGATCATTGTGGGGGATATCCTAATGTCCCTTTGCTTGGAATCAGAGGGGGTATAACCTACAATCCTTGTCTAGTTTTGCGGCAGTTTGGTCATGCTCAGGGAGACGGTCCCCATGAGCTACTTCTTGAGGATATTACCTTTGACTACAAGGAAGATGTCGACAAGCACCACCAGAGGTTTATACGAGCTTGGGGCATGGTGAACAGATCTGACCCCTAAGAGTTGGGACCGAGGACTTCCCTTCCTATGCAGCCTTATCTCCAATGGGTCCGAGCTCGTGCCCAGAAGCTTGGTATGCCTTATGAGGCCGTATTGCCTGTGATTGTGGAGCCCACCAATGAAGAAGGAGTTCCTTACACGGTTCTTTATCCTTACATGCCCACTGATCCTGGGGCATTACAGAGGTCTTGGATTTAGCTGAAAGAGGAAAGGGATACTTACTGGGAGAAGTACCATGAGCAAGAAAGGAAGATTTTGAAGCTCACCAGGCAGCTCGAGGAAGAAAGAGTGATCAATGAATACGTCAGCACAAAGAGGAAGCGTTCATGGGATTTTTGCTTTTTGCTTTTCTAGTTTTAGATTTGTTTTTCATTTACTTCTTTGTAACGCCTCAAAGGAATTGTTGAACCTTTTACAAGTTAATCTAATAAAGTTTGCTTATTTTTTGGTTTGCAAATTTAAATCTCCCAAAGTCTTTGAAATCATTACATACGCATCCCATTATCATGCACATCATTACAGGTACCATTACAGGTTTCTCATCTCCTTCGCTGTTTATTTCAGCAGAAATGTCTTATGATCAAGCCATCAAAGATCTTCAGGCACAGAACACCCATTTCCAAGAGATGTTCTTGAGCTTGGCTAAAGGGCAAGAGGATTTGAAGACTCTCATTCTGAAAGAGGAGAAGAAGAAGAAGAAGAAGAAGAAGGTCATTCTTCTGAGTATGGGCAAAAGGTTTGGGAATAGGTTGCAACAGCAAGCTGATCTGATCTCCTCGTCTAAGGACGGGGAAAACCAAGAAGAAGAAAAGGGCTCCAGTCCTGCAGTTTCTGATAATGATACTGATTTTGATAATGAGCAATATCCTCTTGCCGAGGATAGGTACAAGCAGCTAGAAGACCGATTGAGTGCTATGGAGATTCAAAAGATCCCTGGTCTGGATTTCGGAGAACTGGGATTGGTATCGGGAGTGGTGATCCCTCATAAGTTCAAAGCTCTGGTTTTTGCCAAGTACGATGGAGTATCCTGTCCAAAGCTCCATCTACGCTCGTATGTCAGGAAAACCCAACCCCAAACTACTGATAGAAATTTGTGGGTGCATTTCTTTCAAGATAGTCTGTCAGGGACTCAGCTTGAATGGTTTTATCAATTGGAAGGAGCCAATGTCCAAAACTGGGAAGACCTTGCTGCTGCTTTTTACAGACAATATCAGTATAACACCGACCTTGCTCCCACTCGTACTCATCTCCAGGGTATGTCTATGGGTGCAAGTGAAGATTTTAAGTACTATGCTCAAAAGTGGAGAGATTTGGCTGGCAGGGTTCAACCCCCTTTGTCTGATAGGGAGTTGGTTGACATGTTTCTAGGGACGTTGTCTGGTCTATTTTTCAATCATCTGATCGGCAGTTCATCATCTGGGTTTACTGAGTTGATCTTGACTGGAGAGAGTGTTTTACCCAAAAATTTGCCCTCTCATATTTCTCAAAACATTGCAAGAAAGATCTCCAAGTTGCTCAAGGTTGCTCAAGAGTTGGTCAGACAAGCTATCTCCTAAGGCAGTCTACCCCAAATTAGGGTTTTGTGTTTCATCAAGATCCTTGAGTCCAAATGACCTCAAGTGCTCACCAATGTCCTAATATGCTCTCAAGATCATCCATGTCAAATTTCAAGCCTTGCAGAGGAAGTTTGCTCAGTCAATTGCTCAAGGGTCCAAAAATCGACTGTGCTAGGGCAAAAGTCAACTGTGACCTACAAACAGTCAAACTTCAAGATTTTTTGTCAACATTCTCATTTTGAAGGATATTTCATCATTTTATAAAGGGTTTATCATGATTCATCAAGGATTTCTCAAAATGCATCAAGACTCAAAAGTTGTTAAATTAGGATTTTTTAGGAAAAGTCAACTCAACTTTGACCAAGCATAACTTTCTCATACTTTATGAGAAATGACCCATCCAAATCTCATTTTGAAGAGGATGAAATTTACTACAATCCATCTTCATATCCCAAGATCAAAAAATGCACTCACAAGAAGTTATGAATTTGGACATTATAGGTCATTTTTGAAAGTCAACAAAAACACCTTTTTTTGTCAAAGCTTATAACTTGAGAATGGAATACCAAAATGAGATGAGACCAAAAGGGTTGATTAGAGGGAATCTCAATATTTCTAGAAAGTCCAAGAACATATCCAAAAGTTCAAAATTGAAGATGTTATGCATTGTTGAAGTTGGACTTTTTTGCAAAATTGCCAAAAGTCAACTATCCCCAAAACATCAAAATTTTCCAAATGGGCCCATTCTTTTCCACTTGATTTGGGTTTTCATAATTTCCCAAGTTCCCTAGATTCATCCATGTGCCCATATCTAATTGTTATTATTTAATTTGATTTTTATTTGAATTTATTCATTTTAAATCAAATAAAACCATATAAAATCCAAGGCATTGATAACTCATGATTTTCTGATTGTTTTAGGCTTTGGTCACAACTAGCATTGCAATAAAATTCGTGTCAAAGTCATTATGCACAAGAAGATATGGTTTGGATCAAATTTGTCAAGTTTGTAAATGGAGATCAAATCAAATATCCAAAAATCAATGTAGAGAGATTTGGATCAATTTCTTTAACCTAATGCAATACACAATACATAAGGGAGGAAAGCACACGAAAATAAGGGTTGGAAATCGTTGGAAGAGGCATAACCACTTTGCAAAAATTCACAAAAAAGTGAGAGATCAAAATCAGGGTTAAAGGCATTTTCAAGGCTGGAGACATATCCCAATCAATTCCTGGCCATTCATACAAGCTAACTGGATCCAAATCAAGCATTATCAAGTCCTCAAACGCACTGTAAGTCCCACGCAAATTGCTCTTGTTCTTGATTTTGTAACTCTAAAATTAGGCATCGTTTTCATGAAATAATTGCATATCCTTAACCCTCACATCATTTGCAAACTGATGGTAATAGCCAATTTCATTTATGTGCTATGTATGGAAAATCACCATAGATAGGGTTCCTTGTTCGTGTTTAGGGCTTTCTATTCCAGGTACAATTGACCCATAAGAAGAACATGGTTGTGATCAGGAGATCATGACGAACTCAACCATAGCCTTGAAAATCATTTTTATGTCCTGAAGACGATTTTGGAACGAAGCTATGGTTTTAGCTGCGGATAAAAATCCGCAGGTAAAATTTACAGGGTTTTGATGAAGATGATGATGTGTTGTCACCCTTCTGTTGGTTCATTTGAATTCCGCGCCAAATTCCATTAACGTGTTTGTTTCTATTATATTATTAATTCTTTGTATTATACTAACAACTAAAACAACGTGGCGTAGTGGCAAGCAAGCATTTGATGTATCTTCAGGACCTGGGTTCGAATCCCAGGTCCTCCTCTTTCTCAATATTATTTCTTTTCAGGTTTTCCAGTGTATGCGCCCATCTGCAATCCACCATGCTCCCTCACGATCTAAGCGCCAGATGGCTAAGGAGCCAGATCTGGTGATCCACGTTGGAAGTCCACCAAAGGCCAAGTCAACATGCATGCACTGGATCCCAAAAAGTCAAACGGATCAGCATTGTTGGGCCTACAAAATTGCTACCAACACCCTTCAAAAATAGGCCCAATTCTTCTATTTTCTTTATTTTGTTTTGTTTATTTAATTTATTTGTTTTATTTTATTTATTTAACTAATTTTCTAATCAATCACAAATTTCTTTTTTATCAAATAAAATCATAAAATACCTTTTTTATCCAATCAAATTTTAACTTTTATTTTTATTAATAAACACTAATAAATTAATTTAGGTTTTAATTCTAGAATAACTTTAACCTATTTTGTAAATAATTAAAATTAATTAGATTTAATTAGGTTTTAACTATAATTTAATTAATTTTATTTTCTTTCTTAAAATAATAAAAAATCCAAAAATATGTCATTAATATATTTTTCATTAATTAATTTATTTAATTTCTAATTTAGTATTTAATTTAGGATTAATTTCTTTCCTTAAATAAAAACAACCAAAAAAACATTTTTATTTTAAAAGGGTCAAAACCCTAAATTTCGCACTCGATCTAATTTCCCGCGCGCTTTATTTATTTTTATCCAATAATGTATCTGCTTACGGATTGTAATAGTTAAATAAGACATTTAATTATTTTTATCGCTTTATTTTATTTTTCAAAGGTTTGTCTTTGGCGATGTAAATACCCGACGCCTTGTAATTTAAATTCCGCATTTTATTTTCGCCAATTATGACTGCTAGATGTTTGATAATAGGGCTTGCATGACAAGAATGAATGCTTAAACTAAAATCAAATTAGATCACCCTTAACATGTGCAAAGATAAAAATAACTGAAAACGACACACTCACACATGCGCACTCTTAGGGTACACCCCACTTGGTTGCCTTCATACACGATCATTGAGTATAGGTCACTTTAGAGGTTGTCCTCTTGTCTAAAAGATCATAGTCGCCTCGAAACGGTTGCCTCAGATATTTTTGCCTCAAACAAATGATCTAAGACATTAGGGTTACCGCTAAAGTGTCCTAACATTGCTTTGGTGACCGTATGTCCCTCATTCGAATTGACCCTCAAACTCCAACGACGGTGCTACCTACTCACTAATAGTAGGATATCATTGTCTAAAGGAAATTAACATAAAACGATTCCTTTTTCGAGTAGGTAGATAGTTCTTAGATACTTGCTATTTCAAAAAAACAAAACTTTTCACACTTACACTCCTTTTCGAACAAAGTTTTCAAAAATACTTCATTACACTCTTGAGGACAGAAGCAAGAGTTAAATCGAAGTTTTCAAACAAAAACTTTTTCAAAACCCACAAGCACAAAGAAATTTTTTTTGAAAACAATGAGAAAGTACCTAAGAGCCCGTAGATAACTACGGATAGAAAGGGTGCTAATACCTTCCCTTTCTATAATCTACCCCCCGAACCCAAGAAATATCTCAAAAAAGGAATTTTTCTGTGCTTTTTTCCTTTCCTTGTTGGATAAAATAAAAGTCGGTGGCGACTCTTGCTTACCGCGACATTTTACGAAAACAAACGCAAAACACAAACCAGCATTCCAAAAACAGTCAGTTCTTCCCACCGTATCCCAGAACTGGCGACTCTGCTGGGGACGCTTATAAGTGGGGTGTACCTTAGGAATAGTTCATATTGTTTTAAATTGCTTGACTTGTATGCTTTATCTTTTTGGGTTTGAATCGAAGTTACTATAGATCCTAACCCGGATCTAGGGGATACCCTTTAGGTAAGTAGCAATAAACTGTGAGGGAACTGTACGGCGTAGATCAATATGATTGAAGCAGTAGCTACTTGGTGTGGCACTTTAGTTTGTACCGATATCCCTTGTGGCGCAACGGGGAGAATATGGGTCTTCTAAGGGGTCATTAAGAACCAACTAACCTTAGCACCTATAATTGACCAACTTGGCCATATAAAAGTAGTAGTATGCTACACTCATTGAGACCAAACTCTCGCGATGATTCCGGCCGCAAGAAAAGGTTGCTAAACTGGAATTATGACCGATCAAGGGTGGTCAGTGATATTGAGATCCTCTAGAACCCGATTACTATTTCTAGGACAAGTTTGAACCAACTGAACTGAAATAGGGTAGTACCTAAGCTCCTTGCCAGCCTAAAATCTAAGGGCTATCTATGTGACTTGTTTTCCCTTACCATGTTTTTCTATTTATGGACACTTGTGGTGTGTTTTCTATCATGACATCATGCATCATGACATTGCATGCATCTTGCATTGGACTAACCCATTTCAAAGACAGAGGGGATTCATCTTTGTTCTATTTTGTAGGTCATGGCACCCATGCGTAGAAACACTATTCAGATCAACTTTGTCCAGATTCCTACTCAGCTTAAGGAGTTGGTTGTAAAGGTTCCAGATACTTCTTCTTTTATCAGAAGACATGGGCACCTCCTTGGTTTGGTCACCTCCAAGATGGATGAACAGATGATGAGTGTCTTAGTCCAGTTCTTTGATCCACTGTACCACTGCTTTACTTTTCCGGACTACCAGTTGGTCCCTACCTTGGAAGAGTTCTCTGATCTGCTTGGTATCCCTATTCTGGAGCAGACCCCGTTCACAGGTTGGGAGAAAATCCTTAGGTCGGAAGAGATTGCTTCAGCCCTCCATCTGACAAAGGCTGAGGTAATGTCTAATTGGGAAACTCGTAGCGGGACAAAAGGCTTCTTGGCTAAATTCTTGGTTGATTGGGCTAATCAGTTCTGGGACAGTCTAGACTTTCAGGCATTTGAAGACATTCTGGCTCTTCTCATATATGGTTTGGTGTTGTTTCCTAACTCAGATTTTTTTGTCAACGTGAATGCAGTGAAGATTTTCATGTCTGGTAATTCTGTGCCCACTCTCTTGGGTGACATGTTGCACTCTCTTTATGCCCGTACTGCTCGGAAACGGGGAACCCTTATGTGCTGTGCACCATTGCCGGCGAGGTGGTTTATTTCTCACCTCCCCAAATCAGTTTTGAAGAACAAGGAAGGCATGGGTTGGACCTATAGGATTATGTCCCTCTCTCACATGGACATCATTTGGACTATTAAGGGCATGGAAGATGTGGCTATTATTGATCGCTGTGGGGAATACCCCAATGTCCCACTTCTAGGAATCAATGGAAGGATCACTTATAATTCGTGCTTGGCCTTACATCAGTTTGGGCGAGCTAGGAGGGAAGGACCTCATGAGTTGCTAATGCCGAGCATTGTCTTTGACTTCCAAGGGGATAGTGACGAGCAACGCCGTAGGTTCATACGAGCTTGGGATAGAGTACACAGGTCTGATCCGCACGAGCTAGGTGCGAAGTCTTCTCTTCCGATGGAGCCATGTCTCCGATGGGTTCGAATCCGTGCCCAAAAGCTGGGAATGCCATACAAAGCTGTCTTGCCTATAATTGTTGAGGTTGCTGATGAAGAAGGTGTTCCTCCTACCATCCTTCATCCATACTTACAGAGAAAAGTATCACGAGCAAGAGCAGAAGATTCAAAAGTTGACAAGGCAATTGGAGAATGAGAAGATCCTCAACGACTATGTCCGCACCGATGGGAAACGACCATGGGAGCGCTGATTGTCTTTTGATTATTTCTAGTTTTGATTTACTTTTCAGTTTTTCTTTCTTGTAACGCCTTAAAGGCATCTGTTGAACAATTGAATTCAAAGTTTATCTAATAAAAGTGTGTTTCATTTTAGTTTACGAATTTGAATCTCTAAAGTCTTTGAAATCATATCATGCACATTTCATTCCCATGTGTGATACGGTGAGAGAGAACTGACTGTTTTTGGAATGCTGGTTTGTGTTTTGCATTTGTTTTTGCAAAATGTTGCGGTAAGCAAGAGTCGCCACCGACTTTTATTTTATCCAACAAGGAAAGGAAAAAAGCACAGAAAAATTCCTTTTTTGAGATATTTCTCGGGTTTGGGGGGTAGATTATAGAAAGGGAAGGTGTTAGCACCCTTTCTATCCGTGGTTATCCACGGGCTCTTAGGTACTTGCTCATATTGTTTTCAAAATTGCTTTTCTTTTTGTTTGTGGGTTTGAAAAAAGTTTTTATTTTCAAACTTTGATTTAACTCTTGCTTCTGTCCTCAAGAGCGTATGGAGTGTTTTTGAAAACTTTGTTCGAAAGTGTAAGTGTGAAAAGTTTTGTTTTGTTTTGGAAAGAGCAAGTACCTGAGAACCATCTACCTACTTGAAAAAGGAATCATTCTATGCTATCTTCCTTTTGACAATGCTATCTCACTATTGATGAGTAGGTAGCATCATCGTTGGAGTTTTAAGGGTCAATTCGAATTAGGGACTTATGGTCACTAAAGCAATGTTAGGACGCCTTAGCGGTAACCCTAATGTCTTAGATCATTTGTTTTGAGGCAACAATATCCGAGGCAACCGTTTCGAGGCGACTATGATCTTTAGACAAGAGGGTGACCTCTAAAGTGACTTATACTCAATGACCGTATACGAAGGCAACCAAGTGGGGTGTACCCTAAGAGTGCGCATGTGCGAGTGTGTTGTTTTCAGTTATTTTGTCTTTGTACATGTCAATGGTTATCTATGTTGATTTTAGGTTTAAACATTCATTCTTGTCATGCATCCCTATTATCAAACATCTAATAGTTTATAAGTTGCGGAAATTAAATTGCGGAAATTTAACTAACTATTACAAGGCGTCGGGTATTTACATCACCAAAAGCAACCCTTTGAAATTTAAATGCGGAAAATAAATAAAGCGATAAAAATAGTCCTAATTATCTATTACATTCCGAGAACAAATACAATATGATATAAAATGGATCGCGTGCGGGAAATTAAATCGAGTGCGAGTTCTAGGGTTTTGACCCTTTGTTATTAAAGAAAAGATTTTTCTGTTTGTTTTTGAATTAAGAAATAAACTATCCTAAATTAATTATTAAATTAAATTAATTAACCTAATTAATAAAAATAAATATTTTTTTGGGTTTTTGGTATTTAAAGAAATAAAAATAAATTGATCAATGTTAATAAAAAAACCTAATTATGTCTAAGTTAATTTTAATTATTGAAAAAAATATATTAAAGTTATTCCTAATTAATGGCCTAAATTAATTAAATTAATATTTGTTAATAAAAAATAAAATTTGATTTTATGAATAAAAATATTTTTGGGTTTTAATTTTATGAAGAAAAAGATTTGATTGGTTAGTTATTTAAAGGAAAATAATAAAAATAGCAATTAAAACAAAATAAACAAAATAGCAAAAAGAAGAGGTTTGGGCCTGTTTGAGGGGTTTGATTAGCAATTCCATGGCCCAATTGGCGCTGGCCTGGTTGACTTTTGGGATCTCCTATGCGCTGGTTGACTAGATCCCATGGTGGACCATCATCCTGGACCACCAGATTTGGTCCTAGGGCCATCTGGCACTTTGATGTGTGAGGGAACATGATACACCACGCGCTTGAATCTGCACTGGATAACCTATAGAAAAAATATAACAAAGCGTTTGGAAGACCTGGGATTCGAACCCAGGTCCTGTTGGTCATTGGATGTACACGCCCATCACTCAGCCACTTTGCTCTGCTTGTCAATATATTAATCAAGAATAATAATATGGGATAATGGATTAATATGCCAGAACAAAAAATAAAAACGCGCGAATTATGAATTGGCCACTCAGAGGGAGACACGTTTGTCGTCCCTGACCTTCAAACCCTGTAAATTTACCTGCGGATTTAGATCCGCAGCTAAATGCGTAGGTGCACTCTAAAATCCGTTCCAGTCCATGAAAATTAATTCCAAGCACATGGTTGAGCTCGTCTGGGCATCCTGAGTAAACCTATACCCTTCTTGAATCTTGATTTCCCCTGAAAAAGAAAACCTTAAAACACAAACGAAGAACCCTAGCTATGGGGGTTGTGATACGGTGGGAGAACTGACTAGAGGTTTGCGTTTGTATTCGCACTTGTTCGGTTGAGCAAGAGTCGCCACCGACTTTTTATTTTATCCTAAAGGAAAGATTAAAAAAGCACAGCAAAAACCTTTTGAGATATTTCGCGGGTTCGGGGGGTAGATTATGAAAAGGGAAGGTATTAGCACCCTTTTCATCCATGGTTATCCATGGGCTCTTAGTTACTTGGTTTTTAGATCACTTGCCTTGATTTTCAATTGCTTGAAAATGGTGTCTGTGTGTGTGTGTTTTTGAAAATGTTTTTGAAGAAGATGCCTTGTCTTAGGCAACCCTTGTAACAATTCTTTACTCGAATGTTTTACAAAGGTGTGTATCTTTTCGAAAAGATGTTTCAAATGTTTTTGAGAGTTTTTTTTGAAAGTGTTTGTGAAGTGTGGTTTTGAAAAGAAGGCAAGTGTTTTTGCAAGTTGATCTCAAGTAACTAAGAGTTTTGTCTACCCCTATTGTACTCAAAGGTTTTCTCTATGTTTTCAACCCTTTTTAACAATTTTGTTCCACCATTGAATTTGGTGGACAATCTTGCGTTTAGGAAGTTTAACGGGACGGGCGCGGGTCATCGTATAGACCATGAATGCAATAGTGCCAAGTATCTTTGGCAATTTGCTTTGAAGGGACTATGATCATTCCATTTAGGCAACTTTCGAAAGCGTCATCGAGGGACTTATGGTCATTTGAATTTGTTTTGCCAAAGAAACTCGACGTGCAAGCATGGCCCATTTCAGAAGGCAACATGTGGGATTACCCTAGGGGGTTCAAGTGTGATTGTGTATTGATTTCATGTATTTGTATTTGTATTAGGTTATCTAGCGTTTGATTTTATGTACATGCAAACCCTAGGTCTAACCATGGTATAATTGAAAGCGGTAAATTGCAAGAATTTAAAATCTACGCTATTACAAATAGTATCCGGGAGTGAGGGTACAAATTCACAAATGGGGATGAGACTTTAAGAACGTAGTATCCAATAATTTACAACAAAATCTAATGCGATAAAAGTGTAAATAATGTAACGAATATACAAAATAAGCAAATGTAATTGTATGTGTATCAAATGTAAAGTGTATTGTGTAGGTGTACGTGTAAGTGTATATGTGTATGTAATTTATTTACAGGTTAAGATGTGAATTTAAATGCGTATTATTAAGTATTGTTAACTTAAATGAAAAGTATTAGATGTTTATTTATTTAATTTCATAATTTTGTATTTTGTTAATATGTACAAAAGAAAGTATTTTGTAGAAAAGAAAATGTATTTATTTTTAAAGAAAAGTCATGTATTAATGTAATTATGTACAAAAGTTTTAAATGAAAATGTTTTTTAAGTTTAAAGGAAAATATTATTTGTATTTTAGTGTTAATGTATAAATAGGAAAAATTAATTAAAAGAAAACAGTATGCTTTGAGTTCTATTCTTTTATGTAAAAAAAATTATTAATGTAGTTTAATTAATTAATGTATGTACAAACTATCTTAAGAAAAGAAATGTTTTAAGATTAGGAAAATGAACGTTTGCATATAACAAATAAAAAGGGTGGTTAATTTATTTATCAAAATAAAGGAAGGTATTATATTAGTTTTAAACTAAAAAAATAAAAGGTTGGCTTAAGAGGGTTTAAAAAAGAAGAAGGAAGATACAAAATGGGTCTGCAAGGGTTTGGCCCAAAAGAAAACAAGTGAGAAAAAAGAAAATGGGGGGTGAGGCGTTAGGAATGCAGTGGCCTTAAGCGTGGATGGTTGGGGCAAAGCCCAAAACGAGTTTGACACATTTTTAGGGTTCACTAGTTTTTTGTTTCAATTGGGGAAAGCTTTAGGTTTGCATGCACAGAAGCGGCGCCGTTCGCTTATTCCACTTCGTCTTCTCCGATCATTCTCACGCTTTCACCTCAGAATGCCTCTCCGTCTATGGCCGGCCCTCGCCACCGTCCCTGCTTCCTTCCTCCATGAATGGATCAAACCAAAACGCGAAATGGTAACAAACTGGAATGTTTTTTAGGTTTTTGATTTTGTCTTTGCATGTTTTCATTTTTGTTTATTGGTTTTGTTTCTTGGTTTACGTGAGATTTTGAAAAGAGATAAAAAGAGATTCTACCTTTCGGAGACGGAGAAGGAGGGAACGAGGAGGCGCGTGGAAGGCCGGACGGTGAGGTGAGGTGACGATGTTGATGGACTTGGAACCCTGGTACTCTGTACTCTTTGTCTTTTGCCTTTTTAGGGTTTTGTGATGCGTTTCTGAAAGCCCTTTTGATATTCCTTCTTGCTTCTTCTCTTTTACTGTATGCTTCTGCTTATGTATGATAATTATCTATATCTTTGATCTTCTTCTCTCTGTTGCCTCGTTGCTTAATATGCTTGTTCCTTGCCCAATGATGAGTATTCTGAGGGCCTTGTGTTTGACACTGAGTTGCCTTGAACGTTTGCCTCTCTTCTTTCTACCTCACTTCTCTTGCCTATTCCTCACCTCTGTTGCCTATTTTGTATGCTATGCTTTATTATCCTTTGCCCAATGATGAAACTTTTTAAGGGCTTGAGGGTTTGGTTGCCTGAGTATGCTTGGTTTAATTGCTTGTGGATTAACCCTATGATGAACTCCTTGAGTTCTGAGGGTTTGATGGGTTGGTTCTGATGTTTTGAGTTGTTTTGTATGTTGTATATTTTTACCCCAATGATGGACACCGTTTTGAGGGGGTCTGTGGGTTTGGCGTGCTTTTTGGGTTTATCTGGCTTCAGGCCTTGGCCTGCTGTAGCAGGTAGAGCTGGTTATGGTCTTTTAAGGCTTTGTGTTGTAGTTTGGGATTATGCTTGTGGTTTGACAGGGTATGCGTTTTGAGTAGTAAGGCTTTACTGGTTTTTGTGAGGCTTAGCAGGTTTGTTGAGCTTAAGGCTTTACTGGTTTTTTGTGAGGCTTGAAGCCTGTGAGGCTTGAAGGCTTCAGGCAGGTTTATGACAAGTGAAGCTTAGCAGGTTTAGGCTTGGTATGGTTGTTTAAGCTTGCAGGTTTTGAATGGTTAGGCTTCAGTTAATGCAGGTTGATACCAGTTTAGGCTTGTGGTGTTTTAGGCTTATGCTGGTTGATACCAGTTTAGGCTTGTGGTGTTTCAGGCTTATGCTGGTTGTTTGAGTTTGATTGCAGGTTTCAAGCTTTTTCTGGTTTAAGGCTGGAAGGTCTTTTTGATAGTTTTTGTTATGGCCTGGGGTTTGGACAGCAGGTTGTATATTTGTTTTGTCTTACAGTTTTGTGGTTTCTTTGGTATCTCTGCCCTTTTACTGTGTTATGAGCAGGTTGCCTTGTATTTTGTTTCTCATGCCTAAAGCCTTAAGCCTGCAAAAACCTGCTTTTCTCTCTTCTTTCTCTCTCCAGTACACTAAAATAATAAACAATGTTTTTATGTGTACTTAAAGCTGAAAGGGCAGCACTGGGAAATGATGATATGAGAGCTTGCTTGCATTACATGTTTCTCTGCATATCTTTTCATATCTTCTTTTGACAGCTTCTTGTACTTTTGTATCTTTGATATCTTTGGCAGCTTTTTGGATAATTTGGAATTTGTGATTCAGTTTGGACTTGGTGGTTAGGCCATCCTGTTTGTTTTGAAATATGCAGTATGTTGACAAACTTTGCATTTTTTTTAACTTTGTGCATTCCAAGTTTAGCAAGCAAATATTCATCCCTCTCTGTGAACCGGGAGAAATCCCGTGATTTGCAGAGAGGGCTAACTGATCCCAGTCAGTTGCCCTTAATGATGACCCTTTCTTTTATCTGTCTTTTATTTATTATTTAAGTGACTTTTCTTTTGTTCTTATTTGTTTTTGCAGATAAAATTCCATGGAGCACTGGAGCAAGGGATAGCAGATGAAGAATTGAAGATTAGAAAAATATTTAGGATAGTTTTTATTTAAGTTTAAATAAATGTAATATTATTATTGTAAACATTTTGTAAACAAAAACAATTATACAAATAATTTAAAGATAAATAAAAAGTCCTTTTATTTAATTAATTCTTTTCTTCTCCAATTGTTTATTTATTATTTATAATTCTTTAATTATAATAATTAAAAATAAATTCCAATCATTTAATCTTAGAATAATAAATAATTTAAATAAATAATGCTTTAGCATTTGATCAGTTAAACCTGGCATTTCCAACATCCAAAGCAAAACAACAGTTAATCACAACAACTGATCAGACGCATTCCCCTTTTTTACTGATTTTTACCAAACACTGCAAATTCAAGCTGAAAGTATCCTTTCACTGATTTAATCACACAGTGCGAACTCAATCCAAATGTTTCAATCCACATCTCAGCATAACTTGAAAAGTGCTGTAGAATTTAAATCTTTCTGAGAACGCGCGCACAAAAAAAACCCTAATTCCTGATCAAATGCCAAAGAAGCATTCGCCTGATCAAAATTGATCCAAAATCAACCAAAACCCTAAACCAACTATTTGAAACATTCTAGAGCCCTGAAAATCAGTAAAACCCTAATTTTGATTGACTGACGAGAAAAGTCTGTTTGACCGATTCTTGAGCCAGTTTGAAAAATCAGGAGACGCCTGAAGCTGTGATTTCTTGTGGAAAAATGCGAGGGCAAATTTTGGGGTACAACAGTTGCCCCTGTTCAATCTTCTTGAACCTGAAGAGTTAGATTGGCAAGTTTGCCTTTCGCGACTCGAAGGTAAAAGAAGATTGGACACTAGAGTGCCCTAAAATTTGCACTCAGTGATGTGATGGTAGAGGTGAATGGGCTTAAAGATGCCATTTGGTGATGGGCTTAAAGATGCCATCTGAGGCGATATAATCTTGTCGGGGGATGGGCTTAGAGATGCCATCTGGAAATGGGCTTAAAGATGCCATTTGGTGACTGCTGGTAGGAGGATGGGCTTATAGATGCCATCTGGAAATGGGCTTAAAGATGCCATTTGGTGATGGGCTTAAAGATGCCATCTGAGGCGATAAAATCTTGTCGGGGGATGGGCTTAGAGATGCCATCTGGAAATGGGCTTAAAGATGCCATTTGGTGACTGCTGGTAGGAGGATGGGCTTATAGATGCCATCTGGAAATGGGCTTAAAGATGCCATTTGGAAATGTTGAACTGTATGTCAATGGTGAGTGGACGAGTATCAGAAAGGCACCCATGTTTTGGAACATCTCTGAATTGGGGGTCTGAGCCAGCAATAGATTGACATCCGTATCTGGAGGCATCCGTAAACTGTTTTCAAAAGTTGCATCTGGACAAGCGATAGATTAACATCCGTTGTTGGGAAGAATCCATAAACTGTTTTCAGAAGTCTTGAGAAGAATCTGAACAAGCGATAGGTTAACATCCGTTACTTGGAGAACCCGTGAACTGTTTTCAGAAATCTTGAAGTTGAATAAGCAATAGAGCAACATCCGTTATTGGGAAGCGTCCGTAAACTGTTTTCAAAAGTTGAGAAGAGTCTGAACAAGTGATAGGTTAACATCCGTTACTGGAGAACCCGTGAACTGTTTTCAGAAGTCTTGAAGTTGAATAAGCAATAGAGCAGCATCCGTTGTTGGGAAGCGTCCGTAAACTGTTTTCAAAAGTTGCATCTGAACAAGCGATAAATTAACATCCGTTGTTGGGAAGAATCCATAAACTGTTTTCAGAAGTCTGGAGAAGAATCTGAACAAGCGATAGGTTAACATCCGTTACTGGAGAACCCGTGAACTGTTTTCAGAAGTCTTGAAGTTGAGGAGGAACCGGTGTAGGGTTTCCTGATGATGAGCTCGTATAAAACTGCATCTGGATGAATCTAGAATAAGCATCAGAATGTTGCCATGTCTGGGTCACATCTGAACTACTTCTGGATGAATCTCGGAAGATGATCTTTGTCTGTCGACTGATCTTGCCTGAAAAGGTAAAGGGTTAGTTGTATGCAATGTTATGATGCATGATGCAATGTGTGTGACATCAATGTTTATGACATGAATGTGATGAATGCGCATGTAAGCTGATGAGCTATCTTGCTGAGGATAAATGAATCCTGGATGGCTGAAGATAAAAGAATCTTGACTGCTGTCGGGGAGAATAATTCTTTGGCTGCTGCTGTGGAGGGCAAGAATCTCTTGATTGTTGAAAAATGAGAAGTCTTGGGACCACTGTTGGGGGAATCAGAAGCTTAGGTTGTATGCCAAACTACTGGGGACTTCCTGTTTTGAGGAGATCTGTGTAGGATTTCCTGATGATGAGTCCGTGTAAAACTGCATCGGGTTTTTGAACACTTTTGACATTCGAATGCCCCAAGTGGTGATGTAGATAATTTCCTGGCTTGTTACAGGTGTTGATCTGGAACTTAAGAAAAGTTGGTCAAAGAGATATTGTCCTGGCTTGTTACAGGTGTTGATCTCTGACCTGAGAAAGAAAGATGGTTCCCTGGCTTGTTACAGGTGTTGGTCTTCAATCTCTTCAGACGTGCCATGGCTAGATACAGGAATCGAGTCTGGAAATAGTCGTCAACAGATATGCCCTGGCTGGATACAGGAATCGAATCTTCAAACTCTTCAGACGTGCCCTGGCTAGATACAGGAATCGAGTCTGGAAATAGTCGTCAACAGATATGCCCTGGCTGGATATAGGAATCGAATCTTCAAACTCTTCAGACATGCCCTGGCTAGATACAGGAATCGAGTCTGGAAATAGTCGTCAACAGATATGCCCTGGCTGGATACAGGAATCGAATCTTCAAACTCTTCAGACGTGCTCTGGCTAGATACAGGAATCGAGTCTGGAAATAGTCGTCAACAGATATGCCCTGGCTGGATACAGGAATCGAATCTAGAATTGTGATAGTTGATTTGTTGGCGGTTGTAACTTCCAACAGGTGGTGAAGGAATGATTGAACACTTTTGACATTCGAATGCCCCAAGTGATGATGAAAGAATCTTGAATCAGATTATTCTGCGGATTGAGAGATTTCTTGAAATCTTGACTGGACTGCCCCAGGTTAACTGAATTTTGAAAGATCTGTTGAAACCTTGACTGGACTGCCCCAGGTTAATTGGACGGTGTCATGTCATGCCCCTTGTTGATAGGAGATTTGTAATGGAAGTGTCGTCCTTTTGAAGTGATTTTGCTCACTGAGAGAGTTTTCGTTCCTCCGAACATTCGCTGTATGAAATTCTTCGCTGTCAAACAAAAAGCCAAATGCAGACAATGATATTCAAGCAATGCAAAGTTTATGTTTGTCTCGAAGTTTTGAAAAATGCGTTTTTAGCAGAAAACTTTTTATAAGACAGGTCAACACAAGATTTTAGAGCAAAGCCTTACAGGAGTCAGGATACTTTTTGAAACAGTATGCTTTCGAACTAACCCATGCTTCAATTAGGACTTTTGAAGGGTTGTAACGTGGCCTGGTTCACGGTTTAAGAAACAAAGGATAAAGGCTCAAAGTATATTTGTACCCACCCGCTCTTCGTGACGTTCTTCAACCCTAAGCTCAGTTAATTGTGCGTCACACTCTGTTTTGAGTTTGGAACGACTTTTGGGCGATGGTTCACCAGTTGAATTTGGGAGACAGTCATCATCTCGTTTTTCTTTTTCAACATTTTTCATGCTGTCGAGGATTTGTAATGACCTCACTATTTTGATTTTGATTTGTTATCCCTAACTTTTGCCTGACTGTTCCCGTTTTTCGAGATTACAGTCAGCGGGATGCCCCAGCTTTCTTAAGCCTCCTTTATAGGTCTTGGCTCAGTGGGCTTTTTCTCTTTTGAGAGATTGACTGTCTATGTGATAGGGAACCACCCTTGTCTTTTGATTCCAAAGGAATGCTTTCTTTTTCGACGTCGTTCGTTGTGTTACGAACTGAGAGTTTGCGACTTCAATGCGCATTTTCTCTTGAATTAACTGAGATACTACCCTGCCCCGGGTTTATATAAAAGGTTTTGATTGTTTAGAACAGAAAACTCCTACTTCTTTGGCTCGAAGGGGTTGACTAGGGATTATCTTCCTTATAACTCCAGTGTTTGGGAATTGAAAGAAATTCCTGTACATCATCAGCAAGGTCTGTTCAAAAGCATACTGTATAAGATCATGGTATTGTTTCGTCATCCTCCCTCTAAAGGCCTGCAGCTTTTTATCAAGAGTTAAATATCATAAAGAAAGCATAAGAGTAGTGAAAACGAATGGATGAATTCAAGACAAACATATGCAATGCATTAATGAAACAGAGTTTAACATCAACAGTTAATTGTTTGACAACAAAAGGAATTACAACTTTGAAAATTCAAACGAAACAAAAGTCTTTCAGCTTGAGCTTCATCACTTCAGGTGGAGAACCTTTTAACAGAAGATTTTCATCTCGCCGTCTGGCATGAATTCCAGCACTCCAATGTCGATCATATCTTGAATCTTGTTCTTCAAGGCCCAACAGTCGTTGGTGTCGTGTCCCGGGCTGTAGGAGTGGTAAACACAAAATGCGTCGAGACGATAGTTAGGAGAGGAGGTATTGAGATTCTGAGGAGGATCCCTTAAGGTAAGCAGGTTGACCTCCAATAGGCGCTTCAGTATGAAGAATGATGGTATCTCAGTCTCCGTGAACGGTCTTCCCGACGTTTCTTGCTTACGCCGATTACCCCGTTGACACTGGCGAGGTTGTTGATGGGCTTGTGACCCTGAAGCAAGCGAAGGAGCCTTCCCCTTGTCTTCTTGAGTGGATGGAGGCTGAGCGGTGACTTGCTCTTCAACCTCAGATGTTTGCCCCAGTTGGTTGTTTTGAAGCAGTTGGCGAACGAGAACTCTGAGTTCCTCTTGTCTTTGAGATAGGTCTTGGATGAGAGCCATCTGGCCCACCAACTGCCCCATCACTTGGGTCCTCAATGTTGTCAGATCAAACTGCATCTCCGCAAGCTGATCACTCCTGGCATTGTTGGGATTCTCCAAGCCCTTTGTGAGGAGAGCTTTCATTTCTTCTTGCCCCAAAGACAAGTTCAGGAACATTTCCTGCAGCTGAGCAGTCTGGTCTTGGATGTCTTTGACAGACCTTTCTAGAGCCATCCCTTACTGAAATAAACAGCAGGAGGGTAAGGAAACCTGAAAAAGGAAAGATCGTTAAGATGCAATGCATGATATGTGGATGCATGCTTTCAAGGATCTCTTGAGGTAAACACAAGAAAATGTTAGAGGTTGAACTTTGCTCTTGGATTGGAGAACTTTGCACCGTTGGATGTCTTTCCACTAGAATCAAGCTCACCATGTCAAGTGGGTCATAGCCACTGATTCAAGTTGTTGCACTTGAACTTTGATCGAAGAACTGTGCACTGATGGATGTTTTTCCACGAGAATCAAGCTCACCATGTCGAGTGGGTCATAGCCACTGATTCAAGTTGTTGCACTTGAACTTTGACTAGCATTGGTTAGAGGAGAAACCTCTTTCCCCTTGGTAGACGTCTGGTTCAACGTAACCCTGCATCAAAAGAACCCTCGAGATCCTTGAAATGGTTATTGAAAATGCTATGGTATGATGTTATGTACATGTATGCAAAAGCAAGTGAGTGTATATACAGACAAACATATTCACACAAAGCAAACAAGTCCTTAGGTTTAGGCTTGCATGGGGTTTAGGTAAGTACCCTCTTGAAGTTAGTTGGCTCATCCTGTCCTAAAATAGAAACTGGGTTCTAAGGAGCTCAATATCATTAGATTGTTTTCTGTGTTCATTGTTTCGGTTTAGCCACTTACTGGCGACCAAAATATTCCAAGAAAACAACCCTCAAATGAGTGTAGCATCGAGTATCTACCAACCTCGGACTGCACCAAAGTCGGTCATCTCACTACCCCTAAAAAGGCTAAGATGGTCAATTAAGGTTCTAAGAGTTCGTTAGTGCTTCACGACATCACTCAGCGGCCCCGTACTCTCCTTTACTGAACTCAAGGGTTACCGATACTCACAAATATGTCACACTAACATAGCTTACTGCTTCAACCATGTCGGTATACCCCGCACAGTTCCCTCACAGTTTTTTTGCTATTTACCTAAGAAGGTGTCCCAAATCCGGGTGTAGGATTTACAACAAACCCAAACAAGAACCCAAAAGATAAAGCAATCAAGTCGATCAAAGCAAGAAAGTAAAGGTGATCTAAACCCTAAGGTAACCCCACTTTTAAGTTATTCTCCCCAGCAGAGTCGCCAGTTCTGTGATACGGTGGGAGAACTGACTAGAGGTTTGCGTTTGTATTCGCACTTGTTCGGTTGAGCAAGAGTCGCCACCGACTTTTTATTTTATCCTAAAGGAAAGGTTAAAAAAGCACAGCAAAAACCTTTTGAGATATTTCGCGGGTTCGGGGGGTAGATTATGAAAAGGGAAGGTATTAGCACCCTTTTCATCCATGGTTATCCATGGGCTCTTAGTTACTTGGTTTTTAGATCACTTGCCTTGATTTTCAATTGCTTGAAAATGGTGTGTGTGTGTGTGTGTTTGAAAATGTTTTTGAAGAAGATGCCTTGTCTTAGGCAACCCTTGTAACAATTCTTTACTCGAATGTTTTACAAAGGTGTGTATCTTTTCGAAAAGATGTTTCAAATGTTTTTGAGAGTTTGTTTTGAAAGTGTTTGTGAAGTGTGGTTTTGAAAAGAAGGCAAGTGTTTTTGCTAGTTGATCTCAAGTAACTAAGAGTTTTGTCTACCCCTATTGTACTCAAAGGTTTTCTCTATGTTTTCAACCCTTTTTAACAATTTTGTTCCACCATTGAATTTGGTGGACAATCTTGCGTTTAGGAAGTTTAACGGGACGGGCGCGGTTCATCGTATAGACCATGAATGCAATGGTGCCAAGTATCTTTGGCAATTTGATTTGAAGGGACTATGATCATTCCATTTAGGCAACTTTCGAAAGCGTCATCGAGGGACTTATGGTCATTTGAATTTGTTTTGCCAAAGAAACTCGACGTGCAAGCATGACCCATTTCGGAAGGCAACATGTGGGATTACCCTAGGGGGTGCAAGTGTGATTGTGTATTGATTTCATGTATTTGTCTTTGTATTAGGTTATCTAGCGTTTGATTTTATGTACATGCAAACCCTAGGTCTAACCATGGTATAATTGAAAGCGGTAAATTGCAAGAATTTAAAATCTACGCTATTACAAATAGTATCCGGGAGTGGGGGTACAAATTCACAAATGGGGATGAGACTTTAAGAACGTAGTATCCAATAATTTACAACCAAATCGAATGCGATAAAAGTGTAAATAATGTAACGAATATAAAAAATAAGCAAATGTAATTGTATGTGTATCAAATGTAAAGTGTATTGTGTAGGTGTACGTGTAAGTGTATATGTGTATGTAATTTATTTACAAGTTAAGATGTGAATTTAAATGCGTATTATTAAGTATTGTTAACTTAAATGAAAAGTATTAGATGTTTATTTATTTAATTTCATAATTTTGTATTTTGTTAATATGTACAAAAGAAAGTATTTTGTAGAAAAGAAAATGTATTTATTTTTAAAGAAAAGTCATGTATTAATGTAATTATGTACAAAAGTTTTAAATGAAAATGTTTTTTAAGTTTAAAGGAAAATATTATTTGTATTTTAGTGTTAATGTATAAATAGGAAAAATTAATTAAAAGAAAACAGTATGCTTTGAGTTCTATTCTTTTATGTAAAAAAAAATTATTAATGTAGTTTAATTAATTAATGTATGTACAAACTATCTTAAGAAAAGAAATGTTTTAAGATTAGGAAAATGAACGTTTGCATATAACAAATAAAAAGGGTGGTTAATTTATTTATCAAAATAAAGAAAGGTATTATATTAGTTTTAAACTAAAAAAATAAAAGGTTGGCTTAAGAGGGTTTAAAAAAGAAGAAGGAAGATACAAAATGGGCCTGCAAGGGTTTGGCCCAAAAGAAAACAAGTGAGAAAAAAGAAAATGGGGGGTGAGGCGTTAGGAATGCAGTGGGCTTAAGCGTGGATGGTTGGGGCAAAGCCCAAAACGAGTTTGACACATTTTTAGGGTTCACTAGTTTTTTGTTTCAATTGGGGAAAGCTTTAGGTTTGCATGCACAGAAGCAGCGCCGTTCGCTTATTCCACTTCGTCTTCTCCGATCATTCTCACGCTTTCACCTCAGAATGCCTCTCCGTCTATGGCCGGCCCTCGCCACCGTCCCTGCTTCCTTCCTCCATGAATGGATCAAACCAAAACGCGAAATGGTAACAAACTGGAATGTTTTTTAGGTTTTTGATTTTGTCTTTGCATGTTTTCATTTTTGTTTATTGGTTTTGTTTCTTGGTTTACGCGAGATTTTGAAAAGAGATAAAAAGAGATTCTACCTTTCGGAGACGGAGAAGGAGGGAACGAGGAGGCGCGTGGAAGGCCAGACGGTGAGGTGAGGTGACGATGTTGATGGACTTGGAACCCTGGTACTCTGTACTCTTTGTCTTTTGCCTTTTTAGGGTTTTGTGATGCGTTTCTGAAAGCCCTTTTGATATTCCTTCTTGCTTCTTCTCTTTTACTGCATGCTTCTGCTTATGTATGATAATTATCTGTATCTTTGATCTTCTTCTCTCTGTTGCCTCGTTGCTTAATATGCTTGTTCCTTGCCCAATGATGAGTATTCTGAGGGCCTTGTGTTTGACACTGAGTTGCCTTGAACGTTTGCCTCTCTTCTTTCTACCTCACTTTTATTGCCTATTCCTCACCTCTGTTGCCTATTTTGTATGCTATGCTTTATTATCCTTTGCCCAATGACGAAACTTTTTGAGGGCTTGAGGGTTTGGTTGCCTGAGTATGCTTTGTTTAATTGCTTGTGGATTAACCCTATGGTGAACTCCTTGAGTTCTGAGGGTTTGATGGGTTGGTTCTGATGTTTTGAGTTGTTTTGTATGTTGTATATTTTTACCCCAATGATGGACACCGTTCTGAGGGGGTCTGTGGGTTTGGCGTGCTTTTTGGGTTTATCTGGCTTCAGGCCTTGGCCTGCTGTAGCAGGTGGAGCTGGTTATGGTCTTTTAAGGCTTTGTGTTGTAGTTTGGGATTATGCTTGTGGTTTGACAGGGTATGCGTTTTGAGTAGTAAGGCTTTACTGGTTTTTGTGAGGCTTAGCAGGTTTGTTAAGCTTAAGGCTTTACTGGTTTTTTGTGAGGCTTGAAGCCTGTGAGGCTTGAAGGCTTCAGGTAGGTTTATGACAGGTGAAGCTTAGCAGGTTCAGGCTTGGTATGGTTGTTTAAGCTTGCAGGTTTTGAATGGTTAGGCTTCAGTTAATGCAGGTTGATACCAGTTTAGGCTTGTGGTGTTTTAGGCTTATGCTGGTTGATACCAGTTTAGGCTTGTGGTGTTTCAGGCTTATGCTGGTTGTTTGAGTTTGATTGCAGGTTTCAAGCTTTTTCTGGTTTAAGGCTGGAAGGTCTTTTTGATAGTTTTTGTTATGGCCTGGGGTTTGGACAGCAGGTTGTATATTTGTTTTGTCTTACAGTTTTGTGGTTTCTTTGGTATCTCTGCCCTTTTACTGTGTTATGAGCAGGTTGCCTTGTATTTTGTTTCTCATGCCTAAAGCCTTAAGCCTGCAAAAACCTGCTTTTCTTTCTTCTTTCTCTCTCCAGTACACTAAAATAATAAACAATGTTTTTATGTGTACTTAAAGCTGAAAGGGCAGCACTGGGAAATGATGATATGAGAGCTTGCTTGCATTACATGTTTCTCTGCATATCTTTTCATATCTTCTTTTGACAGCTTCTTGTACTTTTGTATCTTTGATATCTTTGGCAGCTTTTTGGATAATTTGGAATTTGTGATTCAGTTTGGACTTGGTGGTTAGGCCATCCTGTTTGTTTTGAAATATGCAGTATGTTGACAAACTTTGCATTTTTTTAACTTTGTGCATTCCAAGTTTAGCAAGCAAATATTCATCCCTCTCTGTGAACCGGGAGAAATCCCGTGATTTGCAGAGAGGGCTAACTGATCCCAGTCAGTTGCCCTTAATGATGACCCTTTCTTTTATATGTCTTTTATTTATTATTTAATTGACTTTTCTTTTGTTCTTATTTGTTTTTGCAGATAAAATTCCATGGAGCACTGGAGCAAGGGATAGCAGATGAAGAATTGAAGATTAGAAAAATATTTAGGATAGTTTTTATTTAAATTTAAATAAATGTAATATTATTATTGTAAACATTTTGTAAACAAAAACAATTATACAAATAATTTAAAGATAAATAAAAAGTCCTTTTATTTAATTAATTCTTTTCTTCTCCAATTGTTTATTTATTATTTATAATTCTTTAATTATAATAATTAAAAATAAATTCCAATCATTTAATCTTAGAATAATAAATAATTTAAATAAACAACGCTTTAGCATTTGATCAGTTAAACATGGCATTTCCAACATCCAAAGCAAAACAACAGTTAATCACAACAACTGATCAGACGCATTCCCCTTTTTTACTGATTTTTACCAAACACTGCAAATTCAAGCTGAAAGTATCCTTTCACTGATTTAATCACACAGTGCGAACTCAATCCAAATGTTTCAATCCACATCTCAGCATAACTTGAAAAGTGCTGTAGAATTTAAATCTTTCTGAGAACGCGCGCACAAAAAAAACCCTAATTCCTGATCAAATGCCAAAGAAGCGTTCGCCTGATCAAAATTGATCCAAAATCAACCAAAACCCTAAACCAACTATTTGAAACATTCTAGAGCCCTGAAAATCAGTAAAACCCTAATTTTGATTGACTGACGAGAAAAGTCTGTTTGACCGATTCTTGAGCCAATTTGAAAAATCAGGAGACGCCTGAAGCTGTGATTTCTTGTGGAAAAATGCGAGGGCAAATTTTGGGGTACAACAGGGGTTCTTCATCTAGGCCAGAAAAATGCAATTGGCTAATGCAGAACGCTTATAAATTTGACGATAATTATGAATATGCAAAGAGTTTGTAAGAAAGGTGCAAGAATAAGGATCCACGAATTCAAACGAAAAGCGGTTTTTTGAGACACTTATAAAGCTTTTGAGCGTGTATGGGAGCTTGCTAGGGGTTGGTTCTGACTCAGTGAACCTCCAGCAATTGATTGATGTTGAGTTTTGCTTCTGAATTTGCCTCCAAGGATGATTTCGATTTCACGCTTTTTGTCAATTTAGCAAGTTTGGTTCTCAATGTTCTTGCAGCCTCTAGCTCCAAATTTCGTGTGCTTTCACTTGTATATGTAATATAGAATGTATTAGGTCAACATTTGTGGATTAAATCTTTGCACATCAATGCCATGGGATTTGATTTGATCCACCATTGAAGACTTGCCAATTTTGTCAAAAACTCAATCTTTTTGCACATGGAATGCTTGATACGAGTTTGATCATGATATTGATGATGATTAAGTCCTGAAAATAGAAAAAGATCTCATGTAATCAAGTTTTAGGATTTTATTTGATTTAAATTGATTTAAAATGAAATAATTCAATAAAAAATCAAATAAAATAACAAAGTTGATAAATGGACACAAGGCTGAAGCTAGGACACGTGTGCAATGTGGCAAGATCAAATCAAGTGGAAAATAATGGGCCCATTTGACAAAATTTGAAGTTTTGGGGATAGTTGACTTTTGGCAATTTTGCAAAAATGCCCAACTTCAACAATGCATAACTTCTTCAATTTTGAACTTTTGGAAGTGTTATTGGACTTTTTAGAAATCTTGAGATGTTCTCTAACCAACCCTTTTGGTCTAATCTAATTTTTATATTCCATTATAAATTTATAAGCTTTGGCAAAAAAGTGTTTTTGTTGACTTTCAAAAATGACCTATAATGTCCAAATTTAGAACTTCTTGTGAGTGCATTTTCTGATCTTGGGGTATGAAGATGGATTGTAGGAAATTTCATCCTCTTAAAAATTAGCTTTGGATGGGTCATTTCTCATAAAGTATGAGAAAGTTATGCTTGGTCAAAGCTGAGTTGACTTTTCCTGCAAAATCCTAATTTAGCAACTTTTGAGTCTTGATGAATTTTGAGCAATCCTTGATGAATCATGATCAACCCTTGATCAAATGATGAAATATCCTTCAAAATAAGAATGTTTACAAAAAATCTTGAGGTTTGACTGTATTTGGGTCACAGTTGACTTTTGCCCCAACACAATCGATTTTTGGACCCTTTGAGCAATTGACTGAGCAAACTTCCTCTGCAAGGCTTGAAATTTGACATGGATGACCTTGAGAACATATTAGGAGATTAGGTAGAATTTTAGGTCATTTAGACTCAAGGATCTTGATGCAACACAAAAACCTAGTTTGGGGTTGACTGCCTTAGGAGATGATTTGTCTGACCCACTCTTGAGCAAACTTGAGCCACTTGGAGATTTTTCTTGAAATGTTTTGAGAAATATGAGAGGGAAAATTTTGGGGTACAACATCTGCCCCCGTTCAATCTTCTTAAACCTGAGGATATAGATTAGCTTTCGTGCCTTTCGTGATCCGAAGGTGGAAGATGATTGAACACTATAGTGCCCATAAATTTGCACTCGCATGAAGTGGTATCAGCCTGGTGATGTCGGGAATGGGCTTACAGATTCCATTTGGAGACTGTTGATAGGAGGTCTAAACTTCGACTGGAATAAGAATCAGGGAGACCTTAGCGTCGATCTGACTGAACCAGAGAAGGTCTTGGATTAACTTTGACTGGATAAGAATCAAAAAAATCTTTGAATCGATTTAACTGAACCGGATGAAAGTCTTGGAACATCTTCAACTGGAATAAGAATAAGGGAGATCTTAGCGTTGATCTGACTGAACCAGAGAAGGTCTTGGATTAACTTTGACTGGATAAGAATAAGAAAAATCTTAGAATCGGTTTAACTGAACCAGACGAAAGTCTTGGAATATCTTCAACTAGAATAAGAATCAGGGAGATCTTAGCGTCGATCTGACTGAACCAGAGAAGGTATTGGATTAACTTTGACTGGATAAGAATCAGAAAAATCTTAGAATCGATTTAACTGAACCAGACGAAAGTCTTGGAATATCTTCAACTGGAATAAGAATCAGGGAGATCTTAGCGTCGATCTGACTGAACCAGAGAAGGTCTTGGATTAACTTTGACTGGATAAGAATCAGAAAAATCTTAGAATAGATTTAACTGAACCAGACGAAAGTCTTGGAATATCTTCAACTGGAATAAGAATCAGGGAGATCTTAGCGTCGATCTGACTGAACCAGAGAAGGTCTTGGATTAACTTTGACTGGATAAGAATCAGAAAATCTTAGAATCGATTTAACTGAACCAGACGAAAGTCTTGGAATATCTTCAACTAGAATAAGAATCAGGGAGACCTTAGCGTCGATCTGACTGAACTAGAGAAGGTATTAGATTAACTTTGACTGGATAAGAATAAGAAAAATCTTAGAATCTATTTAACTGAACCAGACGAAAGTCTTGGAATATCTTCAACTGGAATAAGAATCAGGGAGATCTTAGCGTCGATCTGACTGAACCAGAGAAGGTCTTGGATTAACTTTGATTGGATAAGAATCAGAAAAATCTTAGAATCGGTTTAACTGAACCAGACGAAAGTCTTGTGAGGGCATCTTTCTGAGGAATCCGCTGAAACAACCCTCAATAGATGTAGTTTTTGAGGGGACTACCAGGTCATATAAGTAGTCAACGGTGTTTATTGATTCGTCTTTCCTTGAAAAGGTAAAGAGTTAGTCATATGCAATGTCATGATGCATGATATATATCAAGCAATGATGCTCTCAAAATAAATGAGATTGTATGGTATGATGCGTATATGCCTGTATCATGATGTATGGAAATGTAGTGTTTCTAGCTGGGGAAAATAAATCCCGGATAGCTGCTGAAAAATAGAGCTGGATTCTTCGTTTCTGCTGGGGATGGCGAACGAAAAGAATAAACCTGCAGGAGAGGATGACTCCGTTGGGGGAATAACTGATGAGGAGATTACTCTGTGGGGAAGAGATGTTCTGCTGAAGATTCCACTGATAAATTCCATCGGGATGAATTATCGTTGTTGGTGATATTGAATCCTATTGGGGATTGAATTCCTGTTTGTGGAACGAAAGAACTCCGCTGGGGATGATCTTTGGTCGCGGCTTCTCTGGGAATAACCTTTTAGACTCTTATGGGGATAATCCTGTGAGTTCTGCTGGGCATGATCCTTTGAACTCGGCTGGGGAGATTTATTTTTGTACTCCGCTGGGGATAAACTTCCAGAGTCTACTGGGGATGATTCTCCCAACTCCGTTGGGGAAGCTTTTTCAGACTGTGCTGGGAAAATTTTAACTCCACTGGGGATATCTTGGACCTTGCCGGGGAGCATTCTTATACTCCGTTGGGCAATATTAAGACTGTCGGGGATATCAAGCCTTTTCAGTGCTGATGGTAGATAAACTTTTGCTTGGGGAGAATATTACCGATTCATTCACAGTTGCAAGTCTCAACTGGGGGAGCTATCATTACTGTCTTACTCTGCGGGGAGTGAATGTTTCTTAGCCAGGTTCTACAGCTGAATTTACCTTGTACCTGGTGGACAAAGCAACTATACAGCTTGGACACTTCTTATTGCCCCTGTTTCTGCTATTACCAGTAATTCGTCTTTTGTTTCGCATGTAAATATTTATGAGTAACAATTAATGTCAAGTGAATATATCAAAAATGAACATTGGACGTTCTTTGCAAAACAAAACAGATAAAGGAAAAACAATTTGAAATTTGTCTGAAAATGAATTGTATTGATTTTGAAGTTTGGCCTATAAATAGGCGTTTTTGTACAAGAGGCTGACGTCCTAGTAAGAGAACGCTGCCGAGCAGATAGAATTTACACAAATTGTGAAAAACAAAATAGCTATGTGAACAATCCCACTGGGTTCCAATTCTGCTATTGCCTTTATGTCCTCAAGCATCTCATCAGTTTGCTGCTTGGTTGAAGGTAGATCAGATTGATTAGCGCCATCCGAGCTTGATAGTTGATACCGAAGTCTGGATACAAGGTGATCCAATGAGACATAGTGTTACGCTTTGATCCCTAATTTTTGCTTGGACCGCCCTTTCGGGTTTACAGTCCACCGGGATACCCATTTTTGCCCAAGCCGCCTTTTTAGGTTTTCGACTTGCCGGGTGTACATATTTTTTTCATTTTCATCCCTTATTTTTGCCCGAACCCTTTTGGTTCGCTGGGAAGCCCTTATTTTTGCCTAGGCCAGTCAACCTAGCGGGTCTTTAATTATACGTAGTATCTTTTCACTATGTCTGCATTGACGGGGTGAGGAAGGTCGTCACCATCCATGGTGGTTAGAATCAATGCTCCTCCTGAGAAAATATTCTTAACCACAAATGGCCCTTCGTAAGTAGGGGTCCATTTTCCCCTGGGATCACCTTGAGGTAAGATAATGCGCTTGATTACCAGATCCCCAACTTGATACTCTTGTCGTCTAACTTTCTTGTTAAATGCCTTGATCATCCGTTTTTGGTACGTCTGACCATGAAAAATAGCAGTAAGTCTCTTTTCGTCGATTAGGTTCAGCTGATCAAGCCGGGTCTGAATCCAGTCATCTTCGCTCAAACCTGCATCCTTCATGATCCGAAGAGAGGGTATCTGAACTTCAATGGGCAAGACTGCCTCCATGCCATAAACCAAGGAATAAGGTGTTACCCCTGTTGACATCCGCGCCGAGGTATGTTACCCATGAAGAGCAAATGGTAACATCTCGTGCCAGTCTTTGTATGTCACTGTCATCTTCTGCACAATCTTCTTAATGTTCTTATTAGCCGCTTCAACAGTCCCATTCATCTTCGGCCGGTAAGGAGAAGAGTTGTGATGTTGTATCTTGAACTGCTTGCAGAGCTCAGTGATCATCTTGTTGTTAAGATTTGTACCATTGTCCGTAATGATCCTCTCTGGTACCCCGTATCGACAGATCAGATTGTGCCGAATGAACCGTGCCACTACGTTCTTGGTTACAGTAGCAAAGGAAGCTGCTTCAACCCACTTCGTAAAGTAATCAATAGCTACCAGGATGAAACGATGCCCGTTGGATTCCGTAGGCCTGATCTCGCCGATCATATCAATGCCCCACATTGCAAAAGGCCACGGAGCTGTCAAGACGTTTAGAGGAACTGGAGGTATGTGCACCTTATCAGCATAGACCTGGCACTTGTGACATGTCCGAGAATGCTGATAACAGTCGGCTTCCATAGTGGACCAGTAGTATCCTGCCCAAAGGATTTTCTTTGCTATGGTATGTCCACTGGAATGAGTTTCGAAAGTACCTTCATGTAATTCTGTCATGATCCTTTCTGCTTCATTCTTATCCACACAACGCAGTAAGGTAGAATCATGGTTACGCTTGTAAAGAATACCATTGCTGATGAAGAACTTCGTCGCGAACCTCCTCAGAAACTTTTTGTCATTAACAGATGCACCTTCAGGGTATTCTTGAGCCTCAAGGTACCTCTTCACCTCATGAAACCAGGGCATTTCTGCTACCTCTTCAGTCTCGAGATCACAATAATGTGCAGGTTCGTCCAATCTTTCAATGATAATCTGGGGGGCTTTGTTGTCCCAATTGACTTTGAACATAGAAGATATCGTAGCCAGCACGTCCGCCAACTGATTCTCCTCTCTTGGGAAGTGTTCAAAGGTTATCTCCTCAAAATGTGGAAGTAAAGTCAACACATACTCCTTGTAAGGAATAAGATTTGGGTGTTTCATATCCCACTCGCCTTTCATCTGACTGATCACAAGAGCGGAATCTCCGAAAACAATCAGAAACTTAATCCTTAGGTCAATTGTTGCTCGAAGACCCATGATGCATGCCTCATACTCCGGCATATTGTTGGTGCAGTTAAAACATAGTCGGGCGGTAAACGGAGTATGAGAGCCTTTAGGAGATATGATCACGGTGCCAATGCCATTGCCCAAAGCGTTCGAAGCTCCATCAAAGTACATAGACCATCGGGATCCCTCCTCAGGTCCTTCATCCGGTCCAGGTGTCTCACAGTCAGTCACTATCATGATATTCTCATCCGGAAATTCAAAGTTCATAGACTGGTAATCATCCACAGCCTGATGTGGAAAATGATCTTCCAACACACTTCCTTTGATTGCCTTTTGGGTTGTGTATTGGATGTCATACTCAGTCAAGATCATCTGCCATCTTGCTATTCTTCCGGATAAGGCAGGCTTCTCGAAGATATACTTGATTGGATCCATCTTTGATATCAATAGAGTAGTGTGAGTCAGCATATACTGTCTCAGCCGGCGAGTAGCCCATGCCAAAGCACAACAAGTTTTCTCGAGCAACGAGTATCGGGTCTCGTAGTCGATAAATTTTTTGCTAAGGTAATAAATAGCATGCTCTTTTCGGCCAGACTCGTCATGTTGACCCAACACACACCCCATTGAGTTGTCGAGTACTGTCAAGTATAAGATCAACGGTCTCCCTTCAACTGGAGGAATCAAAATGGGTGGCTATTGGAGATACTCTTTGAGCTTTTCGAAAGCGGCCTGGCATTCATCGTTCCAACTTACTACTTGATCTTTCTTCAGTAACTTGAAGATTGGTTCACAAGTAGCGGTTAGGTGTGAGATGAATCGGGCAATATAGTTTAGTCGTCCCAGAAAGCCTCTGACTTCTTTCTCTGTTTGGGGAGCTGGCATTTCTTGTATAGCCTTCACCTTTGCAGGATCTACTTGAATACCTTTATCGCTTACGACGAAACCCAACAGCTTACCAGATCTTACCCCGAAGGTGCACTTGTTCGGGTTTAACCTCAGCTTGTACAACTTCAACCTGTCAAACAGCTTCTGAAGGTGGTCAAGATGTTCTTCCTCCGTCTGGGATCTTGCAATCATGTCGTCGACGTATACCTCAATCTCGTGATAGATCATGTCATGAAACAAAGCAACCATGGCACGCTGATACGTTGCCCCAGCGTTCTTCAATCCAAAGGGCATGACCTTGTAGTAAAAGGTACCCCACTGAGTAACAAAAGTTGTCTTCTCCATGTCTTCAGGAGCCATTTTAATCTGATTATAACTGGAGAAACCATCCATAAAGGAGAATACCTTGTGCTGAGCGGTGTTGTCAACCAGGACATCGATATGAGGCAGAGGGAAATCATCCTTGGGGCTTGCCCTGTTCAGATCCCTATAGTCAACACACATTCGAACCTTACCATCCTTCTTTGGTACAGGAACCACGTTGGCCACCCACTGTGGGTAAGAAGTAACTGCTAGAAAACCGGCGTCAAACTGTTTCATAACTTCAGCCTTGATTTTCTCAGACATCTCTGGGCGCATTCGGCGGACCTTCTGTTTCACTGGAGGACAATCTTCCTTGGTAGGCAGACGGTGAACCACAATATCGGTATCCAACCTAGGAATATCTTCATAAGACCAGGCGAAGATCTCAACGTAGTCACGTAGCATCTGAATCAATCGTTGCTTCACATTAAGCTCCATATTTGCACCAATCCTGACCTCTTTCTTGTCTATCTCTGTACCCAGATTCACTGATTCCATTGGCTCTTCGTGCGGCTGAATAACCCTCTCTTCCTGAAGTAACAGTCTTGCAAGTTCACCAGGCACTTCCCAATCATCTTCACCTTCGTCTTCGACTAAGTTAATCGGACTTTTGAAGTCATAACTGGAAGTAGCAGAGTCTTTACCAGTGAGATCCAGAGTGGATGTAGACCTGTATATGTGAGTGTGTGTAAAATAGCTGTTTTGCAATATGTACTAAAAGAAAAACAAGGAGCTCAAAATTTGAAATGCAAGAAAACATCCAATGCTTTTATTAATGATATATGTAAATGACACACATAAAGTCCTCACAAATGAAGCCACGGTGCCCCGGGTAAGACACCGGGCCATAAAGTTTAAAACATTGTCTGTTACAAATTCAAAACAAAAGTCTCATTACTGGGTAACAAAAGAAATTGGAATGAAGTCCTTTGCGGTCCAGTTGCTTAGTCCACCATCAGTAGTAGGATAGATCCAGCTGTCGAACTCAGACTTTTCCACATCGTCTTCAATGGCATTCACTCCCGAATTGCTGATGAACAAGGGAGGTCTTCCGATCCGTGCATTCCGAACAACCCTTTGAGCTTCTGTAGTGAAACCCAAACCAAACTTGTTAGTCTTCTGTGCAAAATCAGGGAGTTGTCCCCAATTCGCACACCCATCTTTCTCGATAACAGCATGGGCATCCTTGAAGGAAGCCATCTTCATAGGAGGATCTTCAGTAACAGTCTCAGCTGACGCCAGCGTCTGAGGAACCTCTTCAAAATGTTAAAACGGGGTCTCGATGAATTCCCCATCCATTTCTACATATTGGAAAGAGTTGAGGTGGCTCACCATGTACTCCTCTTCTCCTTGCACTGTCACAATTTTCCCTTTCACCGGGTACTTTAGCTTCTGGTGGAGCGTAGACGTCACTGCCCCAACTTTGTGGATCCACGGACGACCCAGCAAACAAGAATAAGATGGCCGAATGTCCATCACATAGAATGTAGAGGCGAAAACCTGAGAACCAACCTTAATCGGGATATTAACTTCTCCGTGCACCATCCTCTTAGACCCATCAAAGGCCTTGACGACGATGTTGCTTGGTTTCAGCTCCAACCTTTCATAATCCAACCGGTCTAGAGCTTTCTTAGGCAAAACATTCAATGAGGAACCATTATCCACCAATACGTGAGCAAGAGTAGTGCCCCTGTATTCAATAGAGACATGTAGGGTGTGATCGGTGGGAATGAGAACTGACTGTTTTGGAATGCTGGTTCGCGTTTGCATTTGTTTTTGCAAAATGTCGCGGTAAGCAAGAGTCGCCAACGTCTTTTATTTTATCCAACAAGGAAAGGACAAAAGCACAGAAAAATTCCTTTTCGAGATGTTTCTCGGGTTCGGGAGGTAGATTATAGAAAGGGAAGGTGTTATCACCCTTTCTATCTGTGGTTATCCACGGGCTCTTAGGTACTTGCTCACTATGTTTTCAAAAGTTTGCTTTTTTTTTGTGATTGTGGGTTTGAAAAGAGTTTTTTGTTTGAAAGGAGTGTAAGTGCGAAAAGTTTTTTGTTTTTTTTAAAAGGAGCAAGTACTTAAGAACCTCTACCTACTCAAAAAGGAATTAAACTGTGCAAATGCCCTTTCCTTGTTGGATAAAATAAAAGACGGTGGCGACTCTTGCTTACCGCGACATTTTACAAAAACAAACGCAAACGCAAACCCGAACCAGCATTCCAAAACAGTCAGTTCTCATTCCCACCGATCACATAACTGGCGACTCTGCTAGGGAATCCTGGTGCTGTTGGGGAAACAAACCCTGTCGCCAGTCCGCTAGAGAGGTGACATCTTCGTTGGGGGAAGTCCTCGAGGATTCTTGAGGTTGATTCAGTTGGGGAAAGGTTTTCAGAGATTAAACCCTTACTGGGAGTCATCCTATGAGAAGGATTTTGGGGAGATTTGTCATTGCCCCTAGTAGCAAGTGTTTGTGACATTGCCAGAAAATGTTTAATTGTACGTAACCCTTCACCGAGATTGATGTTCAATTCCCCAAGTGACGGAGATGGAGACTTTCCCTTGGTTACTCTGCACTTCTTCAGAGATTTCTTTAAATCTTGACTGGACTGCCCCAGGTGTGCTGGATAGTGACATGTCAAGTCCCCTTGTTGATAGGAGATTTGTCAATGGAAGTGTCATCCTTTTTGAAGTGATTTTGTTCATTGAGAGGGCTTTCGTTCATCGGATATTCGTTGTGTGAATTTCTTCGTTGTCAAACAAATAGCCAAATGCAAACAGTGATATTCAAATAATGCAAAGTTTATGCTTGTCTCAAAGTTTTGAAAAATGCGTTTTTTAGCAGAAAACTTTTTATAAGACAAATTCAACACAAGATTTAGGGCAAAGCCTTACAGGAGTCAAAATACCTTTTGTAACAGTATGCTTTTGAACTAACCCATGCTTCAATTAGGACTTTTGAAGGGTTGTAACGTGGCTTGGTTCACGGTTTAAGAAACAAAGGATAAAGGCTCAAAGTATATTTGTACCCACTCGCTCTTCGTGATGTTCTTCAATCCTAAACTCAGTTAATTGTGCGTCGAACTCTATTCGAATTTGGAACGACGTTTTGGTGATGGTTCACACAAGTTGTATTTTTGAAGGCAGTCATCATTTTTTTTGCAACATTTTTCATGTTGTCGAGGATTTGTAATGACCTCGTTCTTTTGATTTATTATCCCTAATTTTTTCCTGACTGTTCCTGTTTTCGAGATTACAGTCAGCGGGATGCCCCAAATTTCTTGAGCCTCCTTTATAGGTTTTGGCTCAGTGGGCTTTTCTCTTTTGAGAGATTGACTGCCTATGAGATAAGGAACCACCACTGTCTTTTGATTCCAGAGGAATGCTTTTGATGTCGTTCGTTGTATTATGAACTGAGATTTTTGCGACCTCAATGCGCATCTTTTTGAATTAACTGAGAGACTACCCTGCCCAGGTTTAAATTAAAGGTTTCAATTTGTGTTTAAAACAGAAAAATCCTACTTCTTTGGCTCGAAGGGGTTGACTAGGGATTATCTTCCTTATAACTCCAGTGTTTAGGATTTGAAAAAAACGCATGTACATCGTCAGCAAGGTCTGTCCAAAAACATATTGTATGAGATTATGGCATTGTTTCGTCATCCTCCCCCTAAAGGCTTGTAACTTTTAGCAAGAGTTGAATGTCATAAAGTGAATAAAAAGCATAGTTTAAATGTAATTAAAATGATTGGATCAAATCAAGACAAACATATGCAATGCATTAATGAAACAAAGTTTGGCATTAATAGATAATTGTTTGAATAACAAAGAGATTACAACTTGAAAATTCAAATGAACAAAAGATTTCAATGATTCGTCATAGGAGCAGTGATTATGTTTGGAGTCTCCGGAGGGTCAAACTTGATCTCCTTGGCATCGATCATGTCTTGGACCTTGTTCTTCAGAGCCAAACAGTTGTTTGTGTCATGTCCCGGACTGTCAGAGTGGTATGCACACCTTTCATTGGGATGATAGGTAGGAGCGGAAGTATTTGGGTTCCGGAGAGGAGCCTTTAACGTAATCAGCTCTGCCTTCAACATGTGTTGTAGTGCTTGACCCAGTGACATGTTGATCTTAGTGAATTGTCTTTTAGGCATGACCTCCTTACGCTGATGCCCCTGTCTTTGTTGAGTAGGCGTAGGATTAGAGATCAAGATTTCTCCTACGTATTGGTCATGACGACCCTTTTGACCATACACAGTGTTGGACTCTTTCTTCCCATTGTAGGGCTTTTTCTGAGCATCAGAATGTGTAGCTTCTTGAATCTTCCCACTTTTGATGCCAGCTTCGACCCTTTCGCCGGTCAGTATTAGCTCGGTGAACCCGACTGAAGAGCTTCCGATCAAGTGGTTAAAGAATGGACCAGACAGGGTCCCCAAAAACATATCAACAAGTTCACGATCAGCTAAAGGTGGTTGCACCCTTCCGGCAAGGTCTCTCCATTTTTGAGCATACTCTTTAAATCCTTCACCCGTCCCTATTGACATACCCTGGAGTTGGGTATGCGTAGGAGCGAGGTCGGAGTTATACTGATACTGCCTATAGAATGCAGTAGCCAAATCCTCCCAGCTGCGGATACTGGCTCCGTCCAACTAATAGAACCACTCAAGCTGAGTCCCTGAAAGACTGTCTTGAAATAAATGGATCCACAAGTTCTTATCAGCAGTGTAAGGCTGGATCTTTCTTACATATGACCGGAGGTGCAGCTTTGGACAGGAAGCTCCGTCATACTTGGAAAAGGCAGGTGCCTTGAATTTATGGGGAATCACCACCCCAGAGGATATACCTAGATCTCTGAAGTCCAGACCGGGCACCTTCTGTATCTCCATAGCGCTTAAACGGTCTTCCAGCTGTTTGTACTTATCCTCAGCAGGAGGATACTGTTCTTCATCATAGTCTGTCTCATTGTCGGAGACCATAGGGCTAGGGGCCCTCCTTTCTTGAGGACTATCTTTCCCTCCAGATGAGGTGGTCAGATCAACTTCATTCTGTAGCCCGTTTCCAAACCTGCGTCCAGTGTTGAACATGATGGTCCTCTTTTTCTTCTTCTTTTTCTCCTTCAGAATCAAAGTCTTCAGGTCCTGCTAACCCTTAGCTAGATTCATGAACAACTCTTGAAATTGGGCATTCTGGGCCTGGAGGGCCTTGATAGCTTGCTCGGTTGAAGGTTCAGTAGACATGATGATTGCTGAAATAAACAACGAAGAAGATAAGAGACCTGTACTGGGAGACCTGTTATGCAATGATATATATGATATATGTATGCAATGTTTTCAAGGATCTCGCGGGGTAAATAAGAAACTGTTAGAATCTGAATCTGGTAGCTTGATTGGAGGAACTTCATGTTGCTGAGAGTCCTTCTTCAAGAGTCAAGCTCACCATATCGAGTGGGTCATAGCCCCTGACTCAAGTTATCGTGTTTTGATTTCTAAACAACCTTGGCTAGAGGAAAATAAATCCCCTTTGCCCCTTGCTGGACATTTGATTTACCATAACCTACACCACAATCCCTTGAGATCCTTGAAATGGTTAGGGAAATGTTAAGGCATGATGTTATGATGTGTATGATATGCGTTTAAGCAAAAGTGTGAAGTGATGTAAGTAAACCCTGCAATAAATCCAAATTATCGGATAAGGACTGTAAACAAAACCTGCAAGGAACTCATGTTGTCAGATAACAAGAATGTGCAAGTAGTTTAAGTTTGAAGGCACACAAGTCACACAAATAGCCTTAAGTTTAGGCTGGCATGGAGTTTAGGTATTACCCTCTTTCAGTTTCAGTTGGTTCAAAACCTGTCCTATAAATAGTAACCGGGTTCTAAGGAGCTCAATATCATTGGATTGTTTTCTATGTTCATCGTTTTGGTTTAGCCACTTAACTAGCGACCAAAATATTCCAAGAAAACAATCCTCAATGAGTGTAGTATCGAGTATCTACCAACTTCAGACTGCACCAAAGTCGGTCATCTCACTACCCCCTAAAAAAGGCCAAGATGGTCAAGTAAGGTTCTAGTTCATTAGTGCTTAGTGACATCACTCAGCGGCCCCGTATTCTCTTTGATTGACTCAAAGGCTACCGATACTCACAAATATGTCGCACTAATATAGCTATTGCTTCAACCGTGTCGGTATACCCCGCATAGTTTCCACAACGTATTGCTATCTATGAATGTTTCCTAAATTCGGGTGGAGGATTTCAAACCCAAACAATAGAACCAAGTGTAAAGCAAACAAAGCAATCAAGGTAAGCAAGTAAAGGTGATCTAAACCCTAAGGTAACCCCACTTATGGAGTAATTCCCCAGCAGAGTCGCCAGTTCTGTGATCGGTGGGAATGAGAACTGACTGTTTTGGAATGCTGGTTCGCGTTTTGCGTTTGTTTTCGCAAAATGTCGCGGTAAGCAAGAGTCGCCACCGTCTTTTATTTTATCCAACAAGGAAAGGACAAAAGCACAGAAAAATTCCTTTTCGAGATATTTCTCGGGTTCGGGAGGTAGATTATAGAAAGGGAAGGTGTTAGCATCCTTTCTATTCGTGGTTATCCACGGGCTCTTAGGTACTTGCTCACTATGTTTTCAAAAATTTTCTTTTCTTTGTGTTTGTGGGTTTTGAAAAGAGTTTTTGTTTTGAAGAGAGTGTAAGTGCGAAAAGTTTTGTTTTGTTTTAAAAGGAGCAAGTACTTAAGAACCTCTACCTACTCAAAAAGGAATTAAACTGTGCAAATGTCCTTTAGACAATGCTATCCCACTACTGAGGAGTAGGTAGCATCGTCGTTGGAGTTTTCGGGTCAATTCGATTTAAGGGACGTGTGGTCACTAAAGCAATGTTAGGACGCCTTAGTGGTAACCCTAATGTCTTAGATCATTTTATCCGAGGCAACCGTTTCGAGGCAACTTATGATCTTTGGATAAGAGGGCAACCTCTAAAACATCCTATACTCAATGACCACGTTCGAGGCAACCAAGTGAGGTGTACCCTAAGAGTGGCATGTGCGAGTGTATTGTTTTTCAGTTACATTATCTTTGTATATTTAGGTGTTCTACCGTTTGTTTTCAGATCTTGTCATGCAATCCTAGTTAGCATACATCTAAACAGTTAATATATGTATAGGAATTTAAAGTGCGGGAATTGTAAATCCTACGCTATTACAAGGCTTCGGGGAGGGGGATTATTTACATGTCCAAAATTGGGGGAATAAAGCAGTAAAGTGTAAAAGTCTTAGTTAAGCTATCGCAAACCAGTAGGCAGTTACAATAAAATAAACGCGCGCGAATCTGAACATAACTTCTAAAAATCCTAAGAATAAAATCTTTTTGTTGTTTTATTTTATTTTGGGAAAATGATCTAAATCTTCTTAATTTTAGTTTTGAGAAAATGTTAAGATAATTAAATGATTAATTAACAAAGTTAATTTAATAGAAAAAACTAGCCTAATGTTTTTGTGGTTTTTTTTAATTGATTTTATGTTGATTAAAAAAAAGAAATAAAATGGTCAAAACAAAGATGAAATCGAAGGAACAGGCAGTAAATCAAGAAAGGTATAATTCTGGAGGCCTGGATCAAAAGAGGTGTGAGCTGTCTTTCGATTCAGTGAAGAGGCTTGATCGAAGGTGCGTGAGGGGCTGCACTTTGGGGGTGTTCGATCTGGATATGTCATCCTTCGATCTGGGAACCCTGGATCCAGTTCGAAGCTAAGCTGCTAAGCTTCGAAGCTCTGAACAAGATTCTGAGAAGATATTTCCTGCAAAACGAGACAAATGTTAAAGATCCAGGGGGGACTTTACCCCCCCTGATTCAAATCTCCTCCCAATTCGAGTCCTTCCTCAATTTGAATCTGCTGAATCTGGGTCTGGGTTTGTTTTATCCTGAGATTCGAAGGAGAAACTTAGATCGTGCCCCAGCAATGGCACGATCTCATCTTTGCGCTTCAGCTTACATGCAACATAATCAGTAATAACAAGAATACATATGCAATGTGTATTTAAATGTCATGAAGGTGCAATTTTGGTTTTGCAAACCCTTACCAATTAAAGATGTATGATTTGTGGCTCTGGGTGTGGAGATGTTCGCTGAATGGCTGCTTTGGCTTGGATTACTTATGAAAATGCTGATAACCTTTGGTGGGTTTGTGGGCAGCGTATCTCCAAATCCTCCCTGTTTCTTTTTCTCCTTTTTCATTTTTTTGTTCCCCCTTGCACTGTATGCTTGCCCTTGTATTTATAGGAGTATGATGGTCTAGTAACGGCAAGAGACAACCAATTAAACAGGCCTTTAAAGCCATGAGACAAGAATCAAACATATTAAAAGATTTCCTTTTTTGAAATATTCATGTCTCTTTGGAATCTTGAATGAGCCTGGACACCTTTGATTTTCGAATGCCTCCAGGCCATGCTCTTCGATTGGTCTTGAGTTGCCTCCTTCGAATGGACTTCTTATGTGGCCTTCTGAACGCTTCTTCAAATGGACCTTTTGAATGTTCTTCGAATTGACCCTTTGAATGCTTCTTCAAATGGACCTTTTGAATGTTCTTCGAATTGACCCTTTGAATGCTTCTTCAAATGGACCTTTACATGTTCTTCGAATGAGTCATTTACATGTTCTTCGAATGAGCCTCTTGCCTGGTGTGCTGGCAAGTTGAGGGGCCTTTTCCTTTGTGAATCGAAACAAACTTGTAGAAGATTCTTGCCTCGTGAGTCGAAGGTAAGCCTGAAGTAGTTAATGCATAGTCGAAGCATTGTGAAATTGACTTGATCGAAGGGGGTCCAGCGCTCAATCGAAGACTTGTAGACCAAAGCTTGATCAAAGGGTTCCAAACACCTAATCGAAGCTTACTAATCAAAGCCTGATCGAAGAGTGCCAAATGCCCAATCGAAGACTGGTGAGTCAAGCCTGTATCGAAGGATTTTGGATACCCAATCGAAGACTTTTCCTAGATGCTAATCGAAAGACACTTTGTTCATCCTCAAAAAAAAATTTATTTTCGTTAGGCAAGTGTTTGTGACCAACCATGTAAGGGAAGACTTTTGAAAACATGAGAGGGCAAATTTTGGGGTACAACACAGGGCATCGTTGTGATTCTTCCCCTTAGCGGTCAAGTCGGCGTCAGAAAAACCCAACCCATTATCAGCAGTCAGACTTGCCACGCAATCTTTAAATTGATCAGCTGACGTTTCTTGAGGTACGTGTGCAGTCTTCAGGAATGCAATCAGAGCCTTAGCATGGGCCTCTGAGCATAGCAACAGTGACAACATAAAAATCTTGGACGGGGTTTGCCCCAGCTGTTCAACTATATTGTAGTCACTCTTTTTGATGATCTTTAAAATCTCTTCCATCTCTTGTCTAGAAGCTTCAACAGTAATCGTCTTTGGTGCCTCCGTCTGGGCAGGCTCATCAGTGGTCCCTTTGCCCCGAGTATCGGATGACTCGACAACAGGGGTAAGAATGGGAACTTGAACAGGAATAGTGACAGGTACACTGACAGGTGTAATAACAACAGGTTTACGGGCATTTGGTGGAGAGATATCAGGGGAGAAAAGTCTTCCGCTGCGGTTGACTTTTGCAGGTCCTACAATATTGCTGACGTCAGTATCAGCATCTAACTCTTGTTTAACTCCATGAAAATAAACATCAGCCCCGTAGTGCCAAGGGACAACTTTATCATATGTATAGGGGATAGGCCCAGGAAAAATGATGATCAATGGTGCGATTCTTGGAACAGATGTAATTCTAACAGGCTTTCTCGAGGAACCCTTGGAAGAATTGTCGAAAATGGTGATGATAGCAACTTCTTCAGTATGAACTAAAGGAACAACAGTCTTCTCAAACAGAATTTCTTTACTATCCATCAGGCGTTGGACACCTGATTTCAAAAGATGGCAACCGGTTGGTAGGGCAGAACACATACGGCAACCTCCGTCACAACCCGAAAATAAAACGGCTGACAAAAGATTCTTCTTCACAGTCATCAAGGGAGTAGCAATATCCTTCACAGAAATCGCAAACGAGTCTTCATCTATAGCATTTACTCCATGTTTGGGCATAGGAGCAGTCACAACATTAGGTCTTTCGGGCGCCTCGAACTCAATCTCCTTAGCATCGATTAAGTCCTGTATTTTGTTCTTCAAAGCCCAACAATCATCTGTATCATGTCCCGGGCTATCAGAGTGAAAAGCACAGCGGGCATTAGGGTTGTACATAGGCGATGTAGTGTTGGGATTCTGCGGAGCCTCCCTTGGAGTTACTAGATTGGTCTTTAATAACTGCGGCAAAATCTGAGACAAAGTCATGTTGAGTTGGGTGAATTGCCTTCTAGGTCTCTCAGCCTTTTGTTGATTGTTGTGCTGAGGAGCACCAGCAGGTCTTGAAATAACAACCGCATTAACAGCTTGGCGGCGTTCAGGTCTATTCTGGTTTTTCGAACTGTAGACAACACTGGACTCTTTCTTAAAAGGCTTTTTCTCGATGCTTGATGAAGCACCCTTCTGTATCTTACCAGCCTTAATACCAGCCTCAATCCTTTCACCGATCATAATTAGCTCTGTAAACCCAGACAAAGAGCTTCCAATCAAATGGTTGAAAAATGGACCAGACAGGGTCCCCAGAAACATATCCACAAGCTCCCGAGCAGCCAAGGGTGGTTGCACTCTTCCGGTAAGGTCCCTCCACTTCTGAGCGTAATCTTTGAAACCTTCACCCGTTCCCATTAACATACCCTGGAGTTGGGTACGCGTGGGAGCGAGGTCGGAATTGTATTGGTACTGCCTGTAGAAAGCAGTAGCCAAATCTTCCCAACTGCAGATACTGGCTCCGTCCAACTGGTAGAACCATTCAAGTTAAGTCCATGAGAGATTGTCTTGAAATAAGTGGATCCAAAGGTTCTTATCAGCGGTGTACGGCTGAATCTTCCTTACATATGACCGGAGGTGCAGCTTCGGACAAGAAACTCCGTCATACTTAGCAAAGGCTAGTTCCTTGAACTTGTGGGGAATTACCACCCCAGATGATAGACCCAGATCACCAAAGTCTAGACCAGGCACTTTCTGAACTTCCATCGCACTCAACCGGTCTTCCAGTTGCTTGTATCTATCCTCAGCAGGAGGATACTGGTCTTCGTCGAAGTCTGTCTCGTTGTCTGAGACCACAGGGTTAGGAGCCCTCCTTTCTTCCTGACTATCTTTCCCTCCAGATGAGGTGGTCAAATCAACTTCATCCCGTAGCCTATTTCCAAACCTGTGACCTGTGCTAAACAGGACTGTCCTCTTCTTCTTCTTCTTCTATTTCAGGATAAGGGTCTTCAGATCTTGCTGACTCTTAGCTAGATTCATGAATAGCTCTTGAAATTGGGCATTCTGGGCCTGTAGGGCCTTGATTGCTTGCTCAGTTGATGGTTCAGCAGACATGATGAGTGCTGAAATAAATAGCGAAGAAGATAAGAGACCTGTAATGGGTACCTGTTATGAAGTGCATGGGATGAAATGCGTATGCTATGATTTCAAAGACATCGAGGGATTCAAATTTGTAAACCAAAAAGGAAACGCACTTTTATTAGGCAAACTTGAAATTCAAATTGTTCAACAAATTGCCCTTAAGGCATTACAAGAAAGGAAATACTGAAAAGGAAATAAAAACTGGAAAGGAAATAATCAAAGGACAATAAGTGCTCCCATGGTCACTTCTTGTCGGTGCGGACATAGTCATTGAGGATCCGCTCGTTCTCCAGCTGCCTAGTCAACTTCTGGATCTTCTGTTCTTGCTCGTTAAACTTTTCTCGGTAAGCATCCCGTTCTTCTTTCAGCTGCATCCAAGACCTTTTCAGTGCCCCAATGTCAGTGGGCATGTAAGGGTGGAGGATGGTAGGAAGAACCCCCTCTTCATTAGCAACTTCAACAATGATGGGCAGGACGACTTCATACGGCATACCCAGCTTTTGGGCTCGGATACGAACCCATCTGAGATATGGCTCCATCGGAAGAGAAGTCTTTGGACCCAGCTCATGTGGATCAGATCTGTGAACTCTATCCCAAGCCCTTATGAATCTGCGGCGTTGCTCGTCACTATCCCCTTGAAAATCAAAGATGATACTAGGCACTAGCAGCTCATGAGGTCCTTCTCTTCTGGCTCTCCCAAACTGACGTAGGGCCAAGCATGGATTATAAGAAATTCCTCCATGGGTTCCTATTAGTGGAACATTGGGGTATTCCCCATAGTGATCAATGATAGCCATCTCGTCCATACCCTTGATAGTCCAGATAATGTCATTAAGAGAGAGAGACATAACCCTATAGGCCCAAACCATGCCTTCTTTGTTCTTCAGCACTGATTTGGGGAGGTGCGAAATAAACCACCTCGCCAATAACGGAGCACAGCACATCAAGGTTCCCCGCTTTCGGGCAGTACGAGCATAAAGCTGATGAAGAATGTCACCCAATAGACTGGGTACAGGATTACGAGAGATGAATATTTTCACCGCATTCACATCAACAAAAGAGTTAGGATTCGGAAACAATACCAAGCCATATATCAGAAGAGCCAGAATATCTTCGAATGCCTTGAAGTCTAGACTATCCCAGAAATAATTGTCCTTACCAACCAAGAACTTAGTCAGAAAACCCTTTGCTCCACTTCTAGTCTCCCAATTAGCCATTACCTCGTCCTTTGTCATATGAAGGGCTGAAGCAATCTCTTCTGGCCTAAGAATCTTCTCCCAACCAGTAATCGGGGTCTGCTCCAGAATAGAGATACCAAGCAGATCAGAGAACTCTTCTAAGGTGGGAACCAACTGGTAGTCTTGGAAAGTAAAGCAATGGTACAGTGGATCATAGAATTGGACCAGGACACTCATCATCTGCTCGTCCAATTTGGAGGTAACCAAACTGAGAAGATACCCACGTCTTCTGATGAAGGAGGTAGTATCAGGCATCTTTGCAATCAATTCTTTAAGCATGGTGGGAACCTGGACAAAATTGATCCGGATGGTATTCCTACGCATGGGCATCATGACCTACAAAATAGAACAAAGATGAATGCCTCCTGTCTTTGAAATAGGTTAGTCCAATGCAAGATGTATGCAATGTTATGATGTCATGATAGAAAGCACATCACAAGTATCCACAAATAGCAAACATGGTAAAGGCACACAAGTCACACAGAGAGCCCTTAGATTTCAGGCTGGCAAGGAGCTTAGGTACTACCCTCTTTCAGTTCAGTTGGTTCAAACCTATCCTAAAAATAGTAATCGGGTTCTAGAGGATCTCAATATCACTGACTACCCTCAATCGGTCATAATTCCAGTTTAGAAACCTTTTCTTGCGGCCAGAATCATCGCGAGAGTTTAGTCTCAATGAGTGTAGCATACTGCTACTGTTCTATGGCCAAGTTGGTCAATTTAAAGGTTCTAAGGTAAGTTGGTGCTTAATGACCCCTTAGAAGACCCATATTCTCCTCGTTCCAACACAAGGGATATCGATATAGACTAAAGTGCCACACCAACGTAGCTACTGCTTCAACCGTATTAGTCTACGCCGTACAGTTTCCTCACAGTTTATTGCTACTTACCTAAAGGGTATCCCCAGATCCGGGTTAGGATCTATAGTAACTCCGATTCAAGCCCACAAATATAAAGCATACAAGTCAAGCAATTGAAAACATAATGTTCTAATCCTAAGGTACACCCCACCTATTAGCTCTCCCCAGCCGAGTTGCCAGTTCTGTGATACGGTGGGAGAGAACTGACTGTTTTTCAGAATACTAGTTTGCGTTTGTTTTCACAAAATGTCGCGGTAAGCAAGAGTCGCCATCGTATTTTATTTTATCCAACAAGGAAAGGAAAAAAGCACAGAAAAATTCCTTTTAGAGATATTTCTCGGGTTCGGGGGGTAGATTATAGAAAGGGAAGGTGTTAGCACCCTTTCTATCCGTGGTTATCCACGGGCTCTTAGGTACTTGCTCATAGTGTTTTCAAAAATTTGCTATCTTTGTGTTTGTGGGTTTGAAAAAGTTTTTGTTTTGAAAAGGAGTGTAAGTGTGAAAATTTGTTTTGTTTTGAAAGAGCAAGTATTTAAGAACCATCTACCTACTCGAAAAAGGAATCAATCTGTGCTAATGTCCTTTAGACAATACTATCCCACTATTGATGAGTAGGTAGCATCGTCGTTGGAGTTTTAAGGTTCAATTCGATTAAGGGACGTGCGGTCACTAAAGCAATGTTAGGACGCCTTAGCGGTAACCCTAATGTCTTAGATCATTTTTCCGAGGCAACTGTTTCGAGGCAACTATGATCTTTGGACAAGAGGGCGACCTCTAAAACTTCCTATACTTAATGATCGCGTACGAAGGCAACCAAGTGAGGTGTACCCTAAGAGTGCGCATGTGCGAGTGTGTTGTTTTCAGTTAATTTTGTCTTTGTACATGTCAATGGTTATCTAAGTTGATTTTAAGTTTAAATATTCGATCTTGTCATGCATTCCCTATTATCAAACATCTAACAGTTTATAAGTTGCGGAAAATAAATTGCGGAAATTAAACTAACTATTACAAGGCGTCGGGTATTTACATCGCCAAAAGCAACTCTTGAAATTAAAATGCGGAAAATAAATAAAGCGATAAAATAGTAACATCCTATTAAACTATTACATCCCGGGAAACAGATACAATATTGAAATAAAATGGATCGCGTGCGGAAAATTAAATCGGGCGAGTTTTTAGGGTTTTGACCCTTTAATATTCAAGAAAAGATTTTTTGGTTTGTTTTTGAATAAAAAAGAAATTAAATTGGATTAATTATTAAATTAATAAACTAATTAATTAATTAATGAAAATAATATTTTTGGATTTTTTTGGTATTTAAAGAAATAAAATAAATTTGATCAAAATTAATAAAACCTAATTGTCTAAGTTAATTTTAATTATTGCAAAATATATTAAGTTATTCCTAGTTAAAGCTAAATTAATTAAATTAAAATTTATTTACAAAATAAAATACTGAAAATTAATTTAAATAAGAAAATGTTTTTGGTTTTTTAATTTTATTAAGAAAAAAAAGTTTGATTGGTTAATGATAATTAAAAATAATTAAACAAACAAATAAATAAAATAAAAAGAAAGAAATAGAATGACTTAGGGGGGTTTTGGGCCCAATTTGGAGGCATGTTCAGCAATTTTGTGGCCCAATAGGCGCTGGCCTTGCTGACTTTTCTGATTCTCCACGCGCCCTTTGACTTGATCCCACCATAGGCCTTCATTCTGGACCACCAGATCTGGCCTGGGGCCATCTGGCAAGTGATGGAGGGAGGGAGTATAATGGACCATGCATTTGGATTCACACTGAATAACCTGTAGAAAAAATAGAACAAATGCATGGGGGACCTGGGATTCGAACCCAGGTCCTGTTAGTCATTACATACACTCCACTACCACTCAACCAGCGTGCTTTAGTTGTTAGTATAATGGACAATGATGAATAAAATGGGAAACACATTAATATGCTAGAAATAAAAAAGAAAACGCGCCAAGTTTGAATGAGGCAATCAGACGGGGACACGTTGTCGTCCCAGTCCTCAGGTTTGCATAGAAATTACCTGCGGATTTAAATCTGCAGCTAAAGGCGTAGGTCAATTCAAAAATCCATCTCAGGCCATATAAACTCCATCCAAAGCCATGGCTGTGCTTGACTTTCTCCTCCGGTCATGCCCATGGCCATTAACAGGTCTAATTTTACCTGTAACAGAAACCCCTAAAAAAACCTAGGAAACCCTACAATGGTGTTTTGCGTTATAGAGCAGATAAATACAATCAAATAATATGGAAAGCTTGGAAATTGTCTAGTGATTGCAAATATGCCATTAGTTTCTTGTAATGATGCATAGATTTTGAAACACGAAATCAAATTCAGAGGGAGGTCGCGTATCACTTACAGTGCGTTTGAGAGGGTGTGAGAGCTTGCTTTTGATTGCAGGAGGTTCGGTGATTGTCCAGCAATGGATTAGTGTTGAGCTTTGGTGTTGAATATGCCTCTAAGAATGATTTCAGTTTCACACTTTTTTGCCTTTTTTCAAGTTTGGTTCTTGATGATTCTGCAGCCTCCAGGTCTCAAATTCGTGTGCTTTCACTTGTATATGTATGCTGCAATGTGTTAGGTCAACTTTTGTGGACTGAATCCTTGTACATCAATGCTTTAAGATTGGATTTGATCCTCCATTGAAAACTTTCTTAATTTACCAAAAATCCAATCTTTTTGCACATGGAATGGTTGATACAAATTTGGTACACTTGATGATGATGATTCAATCCTGAAATAGCCAAAAAGAGATCAAATAATCAATGTTTGAATTTTATTTGATTTAAATTGATTTAAAATGAAATAATTCATTAAAAAATAAAATAAAATAATAAAAATGATAAATGGTCACAAGGCTGAAGCTAGGACACGTGTGTAGTGTGACAAGATCAAATCAAGTGGAAAAGAATGGGCCCATTTGACAAAATTTGAAGTTTTGGGGATAATTGACTTTTGGCAATTTTGCAAAAATGCCCAACTTCAACAATGCATAACTTTTAGAAGTGTTCTTGGACTTTTTAGAAAGCTTGAGATGTCCTCTAACCAACCCTTTTGGTCTCATCTCATTTTGATGTTCCATGCTCAAGTTATAAGCTTTGGAAAAAAGGTGTTTTTGTTGACTTTCAAAATGACCTATAATGTCCAAATTTATAACTTCTTGTGAGTGCATTTATTGATCTTGGGGTATGAAGATGGATTGTAGGAAATTTCATCCTCTTCAAAATGAGATTTATATGGGTCATTTCTCATAAAGTATGAGAAAGTTATGCTTGGTCAAATTTGAGTTGACTTTTCCTACAAAACCCTAATTTAGCAACTTTTGAGTCTTGATGAATTTTGAGTAATCCTTGATGAATCATGATCAACCCTTGATAAAATGATTAAATATCCTTAAAAATGAGAATGTTGACAAAAAATCTTGAAGTTTGACTGTATTTGGGTCACAGTTGACTTTTGCCCTAACATAGTCGATTTTTGGACCCTTTGAGCAATTGACTGAGCAAACTTCCTCTGCAAGGCTTGAAATTTGGCATGGATGATCTTGAGAGCATATTAGGACGTTGTGGAGAATTTGAGGTCTTCTGGACTCAATTATCTTGATGCAACACAAAACCCTAATTTGGGGTTGACTGCCTTAAGAGATGATTTGACTGTCCAACTCTTGAGCAATCTTGAGCAACTTGGAGATTTTTCTTGAAATGCTTTGAGAGATATGAGAGGGAAAATTTTGGGGTGCAACATGACCGTACCTCTGCACTGATGTCAACAGGGGCAACACCCTATTCCTTGGTATATGGCATGGAAGCCGTATTGCCCATTGAAGTTCAGATACCCTCTCTTCGGATTATGAAGGATGCATGTTTGAGCGAAGATGACTGGATTTAGACTCGGCTTGATCAGCTGAACCTAATCGACAAAAAGAGACTTACTGCTATTTTTCATGGTCAGACGTATCAAAAGTGGATGATCAAGGCATTTAACAAGAAAGTTAGACGACAAGAGTATCAAGTTGGGGATCTGGTGATCAAGTGCATTATCTTACCTCAAGGTGATCCCAGGGGCAAATGGACCCCTACTTATGAAGGGCCATTTGTGGTTAAGAACATCTTCTCAGGAGGAGCTATGATTCTAACCACCATGGATGGTGACGACCTTCCTCACCCCGTCAATGCAGACATAGTGAAAAGATACTACGCATAATCAAATACCCGCTAGGTCGACTGACCTAGGCAAAAATAAGGGCTTCCCGGCGAACCAAAAGGGTTCGGGCAAAAATAAGGGATGAAAATGAAAAAAAAACTGTACACCCGGCAATTTGAAAACCTGAAAAGGCGGCTTGGGCAAAAAAGGGTATCCCGGTGGATTGAAAACCCGAAGGGGCGGTCCAGGCAAAAATTAGGGATCAAAGCGTAACACTATGTCTCATTAGATCACCTTGCAACCAGACTTCAGCATCAACTATCAAGCTTGAACGACACTAATCAATCTGATCTACCTTCAACCAAGTAGCAAAGTGATGAGATGCTCGAGGACATAAAGGCAGTAGCAGAGTTGGAACCCAGTGGGATTATTCACATAACTGTTTTGTTTAGTTTTTCACAAATTGTGTAAATTCTATCATTCGGCGCCGTTCTCTTACTAGGACGTCAACCTCTTGAACAAAAACGCCTTTTTACAGGCCAAAACTTCAAAATCAATACAATTCATTTTCAGAGAAATTTCAAACTGTTTTTCCTTTTTCTGTTTTGTTTTGCAAAGAACGTCCAATGTTTATTTTTAATATATGCATTTGACATTAATTGCTACTCATAAAAATTTACATGCAAAACAAAAGACGGTTAATTGTAATATCAGAAACAAGGGCAATAAGAATTGTCCAAGCTTTACAGTTGCTCTGTCCATCAGGTACAAAGGTAGATTTAGCTGAAGAATATGGCTAAGGCACTTTCACTCTCCGCAGAGTAAGAGAAAGACAATAGTGTTAATTCTCCCCAGCTGAGGCTCCAACTGTGAATAAATCGGTAATATTCTCCCCAAGCAGAGTTTATCTACCATCAGCACTAAAAAAGTCTTAATATTCCCCAGTGGAGTATAAGAATATTCCCCGGCAGAATACAAAATATCCCCAGTGGAGTTTGAAATTTTTCCCAGCGCAGTCTGAAAAAGCTTCCCCAGTGGAATTTGGAGAATCATCCCCAGTAGACTTTGGAAGATTATCCCCAGCAGAGCTCAAAGGATTATCCCCATTAGGGTCTAAAAAGGTTATCCCTAGTGATGTCGCAACTGAAAGATCATCCCCAGCGGAGTTCTTCCCTTTCACAAACAAGAAGTCAATCACCAACAGGATTCAATATCACCAGCAACGATAATTCATCCCCAGCAGAATTTATCGGTGGAATCCTCAGCAGAACATCTCTTCCCCACAGAGTAATCTCCTCATCAGTTTATTACCCAACAGAGTTATCCTCTCCTGCAGGTTTATTCTCACAATCATCTTCATTCGCTATCCCCGGCGAAAATGAAGAATCTAACTCTTTTCTCCACCAGTTATCCAGGATTTATTTTCCCCAGCTAAAGACATTACATTTTCATACATCATGACACATGCATATACGCATCATACAACACAATCTCATTTATTTTGAGAACATCATTGTTTGATACATATCATGCATTACATACAGTTGACCTTTACCTTTCAGGAAGGATGCAGTTAAGTTCTCAGCTATAAAGCTTTTACCAGAGTCGAAGTACTGACCAGTTCTTAAATCTCAACAGAATTATCCTCAGTTGAATTACAGATAAGGTTCTAAATCTCGACAAGATCCTCCTTCGAATTACAGACGAGTTCCTAAATCTCAGCAGAGTTATCCTCAGTTGAATTGCGGGCGAGTTCTTAAATCTCGATGAAGATGTTTCCCTCAGTCGAATTACTGACCAGTTCTTAAATCTCAACAGAATTATCCTCAGTTGAATTACAGATAAGGTTCTAAATCTCGACAAGTTCCTCCGTCGAATTACAGACGAGTTCCTAAATCTCAACAGAGTTATCCTCAGTTAAACTACAGGCGAGTTCTTAAATCTCAATGAAGATGTTTCCCTCAGTCGAATTACTGACCAGTTCTTAAATCTCAACATAATTATCCTCAGTTGAATTATAGATAAGGTTCTAAATCTCGACAAGTTTCTCCGTCGAATTACAGACGAGTTCCTAAATCTCAGCAGAGTTATCCTCAGTTGAATTACGGGCGAGTTCTTAAATCTCGATGAAGATGTTTCCCTCAGTCGAATTACTGACCAGTTCTTAAATCTCAACAGAATTATCCTCAGTTGAATTACAGATAAGGTTCTAAATCTAGACAAGTTCCTCCGTCGAATTACAGACGAGTTCCTAAATCTCAGCAGAGTTATCCTCAGTTAAATTACGGGCGAGTTCTTAAATCTCGATGAAGATGTTTCCCTAAAGTCGAAGTACTGACCAGTTCTTAAATCTCAACAGAATTATCCTTAGTTGAATTACAGATAAGGTTCTAAATCTCGACAAGTTCCTCTGTCGAATTACAGACGAGTTCCTAAATCTCAGCCGAGTTATCCTCAGTTGAATTACGGGCGAGTTCTTAAATCTCGATGAAGATGTTTCCCTCAGTCGAATTACTGACCAGTTCTTAAATCTCAACAGAGTTTTCTCAGTTGAATTACAGATAAAGGTCCTAAATCTCGACAAAGTTCCTCCGTCGAATTACAGACGAGTTCCTAAATCTCAACAAAGTTATTCTCAGTTGAATTACGGGAAAGTTCTTAAATCTCGATGAAGATGTTTCCCTCCAGTCGAACTACTGACCAGTTCTTAAATCTCAACAGAATTATCCTCAGTTGAATTACAGACAAGGTCCTAAATCTCGACAAAGTTCCTCCGTTGAATTACAGACGAGTTCCTAAATCTCAGTAGAGTTTTCTCGGTTGAATTACGGGCAAGTTCTTAAATCTCTATGAAGATGTTTCCCCCTCAGTTGAATTACGGGCAAGTTCTTAAAACTCAGCAGAGATGTTCTCTCAGTTGAAGTACATGCAAGTTCCTAAATCTCAACAAAATTAGACTTCCCCAGCGAAATCTTCTACAACAACAGGTATACAAGCTCTCGCTAAGGAATCTCTTATGATATTGACACTCCTCCAAATGGCATATGTAAGCCCATTCCCGACATCACAAGGCTGATACCACTTCATGCGAGTGCAAATTTCTAGGCACTCTAGTGTTCAATCATCTTCCACCTTCGGATCACGAAAGGCACGAAAGCCAATCTACATTGTTGTACCCCAAAATTTGCCCTCCCATATTCTTCAAGAAATTGCCAAGCCAAGCTTCAAAATTCCCCAAGGGTTGCACAGTCAAAGAGTCTCCTATACAGTCAAAACTAGGGTTTGTGTTCTGATCAAGAAAAGGAAGTTTTCAGAGGCCCAATCAAGTCTCACATGCCTACAAAGATGGTCAAGTATCTTCATATCAAGTTTCAAGGCATTCAGCTCAAAATTGCACAGTCAAAACCCTAAATTGCACTACAGTCAACTGTAGGGGCAAAATGGTCATTTGACAGTCAAAAAGTTCAAATTTTTGGTCAACATATCATTTTGAAGCCACAAACATCATTTGATCAATGCTTGATCATGACTCTCAAAATTTGGCTCAGAAATCATCAAAGATGCAAAAGTTGATATATTTGGACAGTTGAAAAAGTCAACTGAAATTGACCAGGGCATAACTTTCACATGGATTATCAGAAAAATTCCATCCAAAGCTCATTTTGAAGAGAAAGACATTTCCTACAACTCATCTTCATACTTCAAGTCCAAGAAATGCTCTCACAAAAAGTTATCAATCTCAACATTATAGGTCATTTTCAAAAGTCAACAAAAAGGGACTTTAAGTCAAAGGCCATAACTTGAGATTGGTAAATCAAAATGACATGGGACAAAAGGCATTGGTTAGAGGACTCAAAGACCTTTCCAAAATGTCCAAGAACATGAGAAGAGCTTAAACATTGAGCAAGTTATGCCTTGTGGAAGTTGGGAAATTTTTAGGAATTTTGAAAAGTCAACAATGGTTCAAATGACCTAAATTTGCTAATGGGCCCATTTTTCTTCCATGATTCATCATTCCAAGCATATGCACGACCACTTGGCCCAAAGGGAAATATTTTCTCATTTTTTATTTATTTATTTGAATTATTATTTATATTAATTCATTTAAATTATTTAAATACATGAAAAATATCTAACTTGCCTTAACCAATCTTTTTATGCATGTTTGATACTCAATATTTCGTGTAAATGCAAATGGGGAAAGATTTGGAGCTGATTGGCATGATTGAGAGCAAAATACACATGAAAAGATATGGAAAAGATCCTTAAGAAATCAAATATTGAAAACCATTATGGCCATGGATTTTATGCAATTTTCTTGACCTAATAGCTTCAATACATAAACAGGAATCAAACCCTAATGCTAACACACTCTAAGCTGCGCAGAAGAACAATAGAGAAACTTGAAAAAATTCCTAGAAAACCAAATTCTGAAATCATTGTTGGAGGACGATTCAAGCCTTAATCTTGATTCCAATAGCTTGCTCAAGGTCTATTGGACACATTCCAATCAAAAACCACCATCAAAACTCCAGGAATCGGTACCTAGAACTGGAACTGTATCAAAAAAATTGCATAATCATACATTCTATTCTATGCGTTATTTTTGAATTTTATTTGTTGATTCTTGTTCCTTGTGAAGTTCTAAAGCTAACCATGGTATTTAATTGAATTATTATGCATCGTATGTGATTTCGCCATAATCGATTTCTAGGGTTGCAGGTTTTTTGAATTAGGGATTTTCAGACCAAGCAAAATTAGGATTCCAGACCCATGCCATTCAAATCAGTACATCAAGACGAAGAGATCTTGACCCTCGCGATCAATTTATTGACATCATAGCGCTAGTCGCTATTTTCTTGAAGCTAGCCTAAGACCACGCGTTTAAAACCGTTGCCATAGGCTTTTGTTTCAGAAAAAATAAAAACAACGAAGAAGACAACCTCGTTGTCAAAACGTGATAGGCCGGTTTGAAATTCGCGCCAGAAACCCACTAACGCGTTTGTCTTTCTTTTTATTATTTATTTGTTATAACATGTTAACGTGCGCTTCATAGTTCAGCTGGCAAGCGTTGATAGCTTCAACGTCCAAGACCTGGGTTCGAACCCCAGGTCTGTACAATTCCAATATTATTTTTCCATAGATGTTCACATGCAGCGCTATCATCCAATGCACACCATATTCCAGTTCATCCAGCCAGCCACGTGCTTAACGAATCCAGATCAAGGGCTCATAGTTGAAGAACACCATAAAGACAAGTCAACAAGCGAATACGTGGCCTGGAAAAGTCAAACGATTTCAAGCTTATTGGGCCAGATTTTCATAAACACACCTCCACTTTAGGGCCTGAACCCCTCCCCTGGTTTGCAATTTCATTTTTTTATTTATTTTGTTTTTAATTGTTTCTTTATTTATTTTTTTTGTTTTTAATTAATTAATTATTTCACCAAATACAAAAATATCATAAAAACCAAAAAAAGGCAAAAATATAATAACTTTTATTTCCAATATTATTTTCATAAAAAATGCATGTAAACAAATTTAGTAAAATAGGTTTTAACTTTAATTCTTTTTAATAACCAAAAATCCAAATAAACATAGAATTTAGGTTTAATAAATTTTATTCCCTTCAATTTTTTTCTTTTTTTTTCATAATAATGATATTATTTATTTTATAATTAAATTGTACATAAATAATTTAGGTTTAAATTAGGTCAAAAATTCAATATTTTCTTAATAACTAAAAATAATTAGAATTAGGGTTTGACATTTTTATTTTAATTCTTTTTTCTATTAAATCCTAAAAAACATAAAATACCAAAAACATTTAATTTTGATTCTTTATTAATTTAAAATTTTGCAAAAAAAAAAGGGTCCAACGCCCATATTTTTAATTGTTTAATTTCGCATGTTTATTTTGTTTCGCTCAAATAATTATGTATCTCTCCCAAAGCCCTGTAACTCGGACAATTTTACTTTTCGCACTTTTATTTCTTTTGCTTTCTTTTCCGTCAAATCGGGTCCGGTTTAATTTTGGCGATGTGGACCCGCGCCATTTGTAATAGTTTAGATTTATTTTCCCGCAAATATTAACTGTTAAATAAGCATGCAAGAATGAATGGCCTTAAAAATAAAATCAAGCGTAGATCACAATGAACTTGACAAAAGACAAATGCAAATGAAAACGACACACGAATCGCACACACCACCCCTAGGGTACGCCTCACTGTTGCCTTTCGAAAGGTGATCGTCGAGTAGAGGACGTCTTAGTAAGTCCTCATGATCCGGGAACCTGGCATGAGGGTAGCTTCTAAGGTGTCTTCCCATTGCTCTGGTGATCACCATGTCCCTAAACTCGAATTGACCCGAACACCTCCAACGGTGGTGCTACCTACCTCTCAATGGTGGGATGGCACTACTTTAAAGGACATTTACACAGACGAATTCCTTAGGGTAAGTAGGTTCTCAAGGATACTTGCTCTAATTTCAAACGAAAAAGACTTTTCACACCAACACATTTTCAAAAGCTTTCAAAGCAAATTTTTCAAACACTCTGACGCACGAGTCGAACTGAAATTTTTTCAAAGAAACTTTTTAAACCCACATTGAAAGGCAAACAAACATTTTTGAAAACACATTGAGCAAGTATCTAAGAGCCCATGGATAACCATGGATAGAAAGGGTGCTAATACCTTCCCTTTCTATAACCTACCTCCCGAACCGAGAGCAATCTCTATAAGGAATTTTTCTGTGCTTTTGTCCTTTCCATTTGGAGAAAATAAAAGACGGTGGCGACTCTTGCTTCCGCGACATTTCGCGAACCAGCGTTAAACAGTCAGTTCCAGATCCACCGATCACAGAACTGGCGACTCTGCTGGGGAATTATACTCAAAGTGAGGTGTACCTTAGGGCTAGCTCATAACTATGTTTTCAATTGTTTTCGTTGTGTGCTTTAAATTGTGGGTTGCTTGGGAGTTCTATAGATCCTAAACTCGGATCTGGGGGATACCTTTCTTAGAAGGTAGCAACAAGGCTGTGAGGGAACTGTGCGGGGTATACCGACATGGTTGAAACAGTCTGCTACGTTGATGTGGCACTTTGGTGTGTACCGGTAACCCTTGAGTTCAGTCAAGGAGAGTACGAGGCCTCCGCGTGGTGTCGTGAAGCATCAACAGACCTTAGGAACCTTAATTGAACTATCTTGGCCTCTTTAGGGTAGTGAGATAACTGACTTTGGTGCAGTCCGAGGTTGGTTGATACTCGATACTACACTCAATTGAGGGTTGCTTTCCTGGAATATTTCGGTCGCCAGTTCAGTGGCTAAATCGAAACGATGAACAATGAAAGCAATCCTGTGATATTGGGAACCTTAGAACCCGGTTACTTTGATTAGGACAGGTTGAACCCACCAACTTCAAGAGGGTACTACCCAGACCCCATGCTGGCCTTAAACCTTAAGGGCTTGTCTTGTGTGCCTTGTGTGCCTTACATGTTTGTCTTTGTAAATATCTGTGGTGTGTTTAATCATAGCATCATGACATCATCCAGCATCATATGCATTGACTAACCATTTCAGGGGTTCGAATTTTCATCTTTGTTCTTGTTTTGTAGGACATGGAAACCGTTCGTAGAAAGACAATTCAAGTCAGTCTTGTAAGGATCCCTCCTCAGCTTAAGGAACTTATATCCAGGATTCCCGAGAACTCTTCATTCAGTGAAAGACATGGAAGCCTCATCAGCTTGGTCAACACCAACATTGAGGAAGATATGATAAAGGTCTTGTTCCAATTCTTTGACCCTCTGCATCACTGTTTTACCTTCTTGGACTATCAGTTGGTACCTACATTGGAGGAGTTCTCCCGGCTCCTGAAGATCCCTATCCTTGATCAGCTACCCTTCAACGGTACAGAAAAAGAACCTAAGCTTGAAGAGATTGCTAAAGCCTTGCACCTACAGCCATCTGACCTCAAGGGACATTGGGAAGTTAGGAGTGGTATCAAAGGGTTCTTAGCCAGGTTCCTGTTTGAAAAGGCCCTTGAATGTTGGAACTCCCTTGACTTGCAAGCTTTTGAAGAGGTTGTGGCCCTCCTTGTCTATGGTTTGGTGTTGTTCCCTAACCCAGATCAGCTCATTGATATCAGTGCTGTCCAAATCTTTATGTCCAGGAATCCCATACCTACGTTGCTGGGGGACATCCTTCACTCATGTTACACTCGAACCATGAGGAAAAGAGGTGTCCTTATGTGTTGCACTCCTCTCCTGGGAAGGTGGTTTATTTCGCACCTTCCACAATCAGTCTTGAAGAATGAGCGGGGTTTGAGATGGTCGCAACGGTTGATGACTCTTACCCATGCAGATATACATTGGTGTCCTAGATCCAGAGGAGATGTCACTATCATCGATCGTTGCGGGGAGTACCCTAATGTTCCTTTACTTGGAATCAGAGGAGGTATTACTTATAGCCCATGCCTGGCTTGGAGACAGTTTGGTTATGCTCGGAGGGACGGTCCTCATGACATGTTAATTCCTGACATTGTTTTTGACTTCGACAACGATACTCAAGGACTTCGCCAGAGATTTATCAGAGCCTGGAGGATGCCCAGTAGGATAGACAGCAAGACACTGGGGCACAGGAACTCCATCCCTTTGGAGCCTTATCTCAAGTGGGTACGAACCCGCTCCCAGAAGTTAGTGATGCCTTATCCTCATATGCTCCCAGTAATCAAAGAACCGGTCTTGGAAGGGGAAGTGTCCTACACTATTCAGCACCCTGATATGCCCACATCCTGGGAAGAGATGCAGAAGAGCTGGATCCAGCTTAAGGAGGAAAGGAATTCTCTTGAGACTAGTCTGCATGCCAGTGAAAAGAAGGTCTTGGAGCTCACCCGCCTGTTGCATGAAGAGAGGAATCTTAACACCTACATAGCTCCGAAGAGGATGCGCAGTGTATTTTGGGATTGATTTGATTTTTGTACTTTTGCCCATGAGGCTTTGATGTATTAAACAATGATTTCTTTAACGATAACGTGTGTTCCTTTTTGTCTACAACAAATTTGAACTTTCGAACCCTTGAATGCATTGCATACGCATTTCATACATCATGTGCATAGCAGGTTTTTTCCACTTTTCAGGTTGCTTACAGTTCTTCGCTGTTTATTTCAGCATCATGAATCCCGAATCTGCATCAACCGAGACATCAATCAAGGCCCTTCAGGCGCAGAATGCGCAGTTTCAAGAACTAATCAAGGGTCTGGCTAAAGGCCAAGAAGAACTGAAGGCTATGCTCCTGAAGAAGGAGAAGAAGAAGAAGAGAAGAACTGTTCTGTTCAACTCGGGCCGAAGGTTTGGTAACACTCTGCAGCATGAAGAGGCTGGTTCTTCTGTTGGCAAGAGTCCTTCTCAGGCAGAAGTAAAGGTCCCTAGTCCGGTAGTCTCCGACAACGAGACGGATTTTGATGAAGAGCAGTACCCTCCTTCAGATGACAGGTACAAACAACTGGAGGACAGATTGAAGGCTATGGAGGTTCAACAGGCACCGGGGCTGGATTTCGGAGATCTGGGTTTGTCGACTGGTGTGATCATCCCGCATAAGTTCAAAGCACCATCCTTCTCCAAATATGACGGGGCGTCTTGCCCCAAGCTGCATTTAAGGTCCTATGTTCGGAAAATTCAGCCGTACTCTGCGGATAAGAATCTATGGATCCACTTCTTCCAGGAGAGTCTTTCAGGGACTCATCTCGAATGGTTCTATCAGCTGGATGGGACCAAGGTTCGTAACTGGGAGGAGCTGGCTACTGCTTTCTACAAGCAGTATCAATATAATGCCGACCTTGCCCCCACGCGTACCCAACTCCAGGGTATGGCGTTAGGTGCAAGCGAAGGTTTTAAGGAGTACGCTCAGAAGTGGAGAGACCTGGCTGGCAGGGTGCAGCCACCATTGACTGATCGGGAGTTGGTAGACATGTTCTTGGGGACCCTATCTGGGCCGTTTTTCAACCATCTCATTGGAAATTCTTTTGCTGGGTTCACTGATTTGATTCTGACTGGAGAGAGAATTGAAGCTGGGCTGAAGTCTGGGAAGATTGCAAAGGGTGCATCATCTAGTTCGGAAAAGAAACCATTCAAAAAGGAGTCTAGTGCCGTGTATGGCTCCAGGAAATCAGAGAGACCTGAGCACCGCCAATCTGTTAGCGCGGTGATGATTGCTAAGCCTGCTGCCGCTCCTCGGCCAAACAATTCCCTAAGGGCTGAAAGACCCCGGAGGGAGTTTACCCGGTTAAACATGACCCTATCGCAGATTCTGCCACAGTTGCTAGCCACCAACTTAGTGACTGTCAGGGAGGCTCCAAAGTTCCCCAACACTACGTCTCCCAAGTACAACCCGAATGCTCGTTGTGCTTACCATTCAGATAGCCCGGGGCACTCTACCGATGACTATTGGGCACTAAAGAACAAGCTACAGGATCTCATTGACGCCAAGGAGGTACAGTTTGAGGCATCTGACAAGCCTAATGTGGTGACAGCTCCCCTGCCTGCTCATGGAGTTAATGCTATCGGGGATGAAGAGGAAGTTGATGAAGCTGAGTTTGATAGCTGGATCTACCCGGCAACTGACGGTGGACTCAACAATTGGAGGGCAAAGGACAATCTCCCTGTTTCTTTTGTTACTAAGTAATGAATTCCTATGTTTTGTTATTTTGTAATAAATAATGATAAACTCTATGGCCCGGTGTCTTACCCGAGGCACCGTGGTTCTATTTGTGAGGGCATACAAACTGTCATTTTATACATCATGAATGAAAATCTTGGACGTTTTTCGCATTGCAAATATTGTGTTCCTTTTCTGTCTTTCTTTCCCTTTACATAATTTTCAAAACAGCTGTATTTACACACACACTCACTCATACAGGTTCCAATCCACTCTGGATCTCACTGATAACAGCTCTGCTACTGCCAGTTATGACTTCGAAAATCCGATCAACTTAGCCGAAGACGAAGGTGAAGATGATTGCGAAGTGCCTGGCGAGATTGCAAGACTGTTGCTTCAGGAAGAGCGGGCAATTCAACCCCATGAAGAGCCAGTGGAAACCATAAACTTGGGTACTGAGGCAGACAGGAAAGAGGTAAAGATTGGTGCCAACCTAGAGCTCAGCGTGAAGAAACGGTTAACCAAGATGCTGCATGATTATATGGAGATCTTTGCCTGGTCCTACGAAGACATGCCAGGGTTGGATACCGACATTGTGGTCCATCACTTGCCAACTAAGGAAGACTGCCCTCCAGTTAAGCAAAAGGTCCGTCGGATGCGTCCAGAGATGTCTGAGAAGATTAAGGCCGAGGTCATGAAACAGTTTGATGCCGGGTTCCTTGCAGTGACTTCTTACCCTCAGTGGGTTGCTAACGTAGTGCCGGTACCTAAAAAGGACGGTAAGGTCAGAATGTGTGTCGATTACAGGGATCTGAACAGGGCCAGCCCCAAAGATGATTTCCCCTTACCTCACATTGATGTCCTTGTTGATAATACAGCTCAGCACAAGGTATTCTCTTTCATGGATGGCTTTTCAGGTTACAATCAGATCAAGATGGCACCTGAAGACATGGAAAATACTACATTTGTTACTCAGTGGGGCACCTTCTGTTACAAGGTCATGCCATTCGGATTGAAGAACGCTGGGGCAACCTACCAACGTGCCATGGTTGCCTTATTTCATGACATGATCCATCATGAGATAGAAGTGTATGTGGATGACATGATCGCTAGGTCCCAGACTGAGGAAGAGCATCTAGATCATCTGCAGAAATTGTTTGACCGGTTGAAACTGTACAAGCTAAGATTGAACCCTAACAAGTGCACCTTCGGGGTAAGATCTGGGAAGTTGCTAGGCTTCGTGGTCAGTGATAAAGGTATTCAAGTGGACCCTGCTAAGGTCAAAGCTATTCAAGAGATGCCGGTTCCTAAGACAGAGAAGGAAGTCAGAGGCTTTTTAGGACGCCTGAATTACATTGCTCGCTTCATTTCACATCTAACCGCTACCTGTGAGCCAATCTTCAAGCTGCTGAAGAAAGATCAGGTAGTACGTTGGAACGATGAGTGTCAGGCTGCTTTTGACAAAATCAAAGAGTATCTCCAAGAACCACCCATCCTTATGCCACCGGTTGAAGGGAGACCTCTGATCCTATACCTGACAGTACTTGACAATTCAATGGGGTGTGTGCTGGGGCAGCATGACGAGTCTGGCCGAAAAGAGCACGCCATTTATTACCTTAGCAAAAAGTTTACCGACTGTGAGACCCGATACTCACTGCTTGAGAAAACTTGCTGCGCTTTGGTATGGGCTGCTCGCCGGCTGAGACAGTATATGCTGACTCACACTACCTTGTTGATCTCAAAAATGGATCCTATAAAGTACATATTCGAAAAGCCTGCTCTGTCTGGGAGAATTGCAAGATGGCAAATGATCTTGACGGAATACGACATTCAGTACACAACCCAGAAAGCCATCAAGGGGAGTGTATTGGCAGACCACTTAGCTCATCAAGCTGTAGATGACTATCAATCAATGAACTTCGAGTTTCCGGATGAAAGCATTATGATAGTAACTGATTGTGAAGTACCTGGACCGGATGAAGGACCTGAGCCAGGATCCCGATGGTCTATGCACTTTGACGGAGCCTCCAATGCCTTGGGAAATGGTATCGGCGACATCATCATATCCCCTCAAGGTATTCATACTCCACTCACTGCCCGACTATGTTTCAACTGTACCAACAACATGGCGGAGTATGAGGCGTGCATCATGGGTCTTCAAGCCGCGATCGACCTAAGGATCAAATTTCTAAGTGTTTTCGGAGATTCCGCTCTTGTGATCAATCAGATCAAAGGAGAGTGGGATACGAAACATCCAAACTTGATTCCTTACAAAGAATGTGTGTTGACCCTGATTCCCCACTTCACAGAGATAACCTTTGAACACTTCCCGAGAGAAGAGAATCAGTTAGCGGACGCGTTAGCTACGATGTCTTCTATGTTCAAGGTCAAATGGGATAATGAGGCTCCCCGGATCATTATCTGGAAACTGGACGAACCGGCATACTGTTGTGATCTCGAAACTGAATTGGTGACCGAGAAGCCTTGGTACCACGAAGTGAAGAGATATCTGGAAGCTCAGGAATACGCTGAAGGTGCCTCTGTCAATGATAAGAAATTCCTGAGGAGGTTTGCAGCCAAGTTCTTCCTAAGCAACGGCATCTTGTACAAGCGAAACCATGATTCAACCCTACTGCGTTGTGTGGATAAGACTGAAGCAGAAAGAATCATGGAAGAGCTACATGAAGGGACCTTTGGTACGCATTCCAGTGGACACACTATGGCTAAGAAAATCCTACGGGCAGGATATTATTGGTCCACCATGGAAGCCGACTGCTACCAACACTCCAGGACATGCCACAAGTGCCAGATCTATGCAGACAAGGTGCATGTTCCTCCGGTTCCCCTGAACGTTCTGACTGCGCCTTGGCCGTTTGCAATGTGGGGCATAGACATGATCGGTGAGATAAAACCTACAGCATCTAATGGACATCGCTTCATCCTAGTGGCGATTGATTATTTTACGAAGTGGGTTGAGGCAGCATCCTATGCTACGGTAACCAAGACTGTGGTGGCACGGTTTATTCGACATAACCTGATCTGTCGGTACGGCGTCCCTGAGCGGATTATTACAGACAACGGTACCAATCTGAACAACAAGATGATCGCTGAGCTCTGCGAACAGTTCAAGATACAGCACCACAATTCTTCTCCTTACAGACCGAAGATGAATGGGGCTGTAGAAGCAGCAAATAAGAACATCAAGAAAATCGTGCAGAAAATGACAGTGACTTATAAAGATTGGCACGAAATGTTACCGTTTGCCCTGCATGGGTACCGTACCTCAGCTAGGACGTCAACCGGGGCAACCCCTTTCTCTCTGGTTTATGGCATGGAGGCAGTCTTGCCAATCGAAGTGCAAATTCCCTCTCTCCGGATAATGAAGGATGCAAATCTGAGCGAAGATGATTGGATCTAGACACGACTTGATCAGCTCAACCTCATTGACGAAAAGAGACTTGCTGCTATCTGTCATGGTCAGACGTATCAGAAACGGATGATCAGGGCATTTAACAAAAAGGTCAGACCACAGGAATATCAAGTCGGGGATCTGGTAATCAAGAGAATCATCCTTCCTCAGAGTGATCCAAGGGGCAAATGGACCCCTACGTACGAAGGGCCATTTGTGGTTAAGCATGTGTTCTCAGGAGGAGCAATGATATTAACCAACATGGATGGTGACGACCTTCCTCACCCCGCCAATGCAGACATAGTTAAAAAATACTACGCATGAAAAAAGACCCGCTAGGCTGACGCGCCTAGGCAAAAATTAGGGCTTCCCGTCGAACCAAAAGGGTTCGGGCAAAATGAAGGGATGAAAATAAAAAAAATCTGTACACCCGGCAAGTCGAAGACCTGAAAAGGCGGCTTGGGCAAAAATGGGTATCCCGGTGGACCGAAAACCCGAAAGGGCGGTCCAGGCAAAAAATTAGGGATAAAAGCGTAATACTATGTCTCATTAGATCACTTTGCATCCAGAATCCGGTATCTACGTCAAGTTCGGACGGCATCGATCAGTCAGCTTCACCTTCAACCAAGGTCATCAAGTGATGAGACGCTCGGAGTTATAAAGACAATAGCAGAGTTGAAACCCAGTGGATCATTCATATTTCACACAGCTGTTTTATTTTCTTTTGTACAAAATTTATATAAACTCTTTTGTTCGGCGGCGTACCTCTTACTAGGACGTCAGCCTCTTGTACACAAAACGCCTATTCACAGGCTATTCAAAAATCAATACAAACATATTTTCAGTTAAAACGTGCCAAGTGTTTTCCTTTTTTTGTTTTGTTTTGCGAAGAACGTCCAAGGTTCAATTTGTGATATATGCAATAATTTGCTAACTCATAAATATTTGCATACGAAACAAAGGAATTAATTGCAGGTGACACTAGAAACAGGGGCAACAAAGAGTTGTCTGAGCAGTCTAATTGTTCTATCCTCCAAGGTACCAAGGTAGGTTCAACTAAAGAACGCGACCAGTACATCCTAATTCCCCAGGGAGTGTGCCAACAAGAGTGCATTCTTCTCCAAGCAGAGCTATCAAATCTCAAGGAAATTGAATATCCTCCAGTAGATCTCAATACTCCCCCAGCAGCAGCATATATTCTTAACAAGCATCCCCGGCAGTCTTGGCTTAAAGATTGTTCCCCGGCGGTATCTCAACATTCAAAGGAATCACTTCCCCAGCATATCAAAACTTCCCCAGGAAAATCCAATCCAGTTTCCCCAGGAAAGATGGAATTCATACCAAGCAGTAAGCTTATCCCCAGTAGATTCTGGAAGCTTATCCCCGCAGAGCACGAGCGCGTCGTCCGGCTTTATTTAAAGAGTTATTTCCTTAACAGGATATAACTGGGTTATCCTCAGCCAAAAGCCACGGAAAGGTCGTCGTCAACGTAGTTCTTTCCTATCCCCAGCGAAGTTTATTCACACTTCCAACAACAAGACATCCTCAGCAAGATATCAACAATTCAGCAACGCATCTCTATCCCCACAGGATGTTGCTTCCCAGCATGGTCGTTAGAGTATCTTTTCTCCCCGCAGAATCCTCCATTTGCCAAGTCTATTCCGCAATGGAGTCATCTTCTCCTACCGGTATTCGTGCAGTTATCATTCCCAGCGGAAGCAAAAGCTTATTCTCCAACATCAGCCCAGGACATGACTTCCCGGCACCCGTCAAGGATCTACTTTCCTAGACGCAAAACACATTCATAAAACATCACATACATCATTATAGCATGCATAGACGCATCATATCATACAAAGCTCATTTATGTTGAGAACATCATTGCTTGATCCATATCATGCATTGCATGTGATTGACCTTTACCTTTCAGGAAAGATTCAGTTAAATTCTCAAACATATTTCAAAGCCTTCTCTAGTTCAGCTAAATCGACTCCCAACAGATTTTTCTGATAAAGACTCAGCAGAAGTTATGGTCCCCTCTCCGGCAAGTGCGTGAGGTGGTAATTCCTTCTTCAGATGTTTCCCTCTCCGACGATGAGTGTGAGGTGATAGTCTCCTATGGTCCCCTCTCCGACAAGTGCGTGAGGTGGTAATTCCTTCTTCAGATGTTTCCCTCTCCGACGATGAGTGTGAGGTGATAGTCTTATGGTCCCCTCTCCGACAAGTGCGTGAGGTGGTAATTCCTTCTTCAGATGTTTCCCTCTCCGACGATGAGTGTGAGGTGATAGTCTTATGGTCCCCTCTCCGACAAGTGCGTGAGGTGGTAATTCCTTCTTCAGATGTTTCCCTCTCCGATGATGAGTGTGAGGTGATAGTCTCCTATGGTCCCCTCTCCGACAAGTGCGTGAGGTGGTAATTCCTTCTTCAGATGTTTTCCTCTCCGACGATGAGTGTGAGGTGATAGTCTCTTATGGTTCCCTCTCTGACGGCGAGTGAGGTGACAATCCCTTTTCCTATGATTCCCTCTCCAACGGCGAGTGAGGTGATTTCCTTTCAGATTATAATTTTCTATGGTTCTATTCCCGATATTGCGAAGATGGTAATTCCCGCCAAGATTTTTCTCAACGAGCGTTGTTGAAGTTAAAATCACCCGAGGTTCTCTTATCATTCATACTAAGGCAGTAACCATCCCTGGTTCATTCATCGCTGTTTGAAGCTCCAGATCCAGCTCTTGTAACCAGTCAGGACACATCTATACCAAGCATCTAAAATCAGCTCTTGCAACGTGTCAGGTACTCATTTTTCTGTTTTGTAGGTATGCAGGTTCTCGCTAAGGAATCTCCTATGCGATCAACATCCAGATGGCATCTATAAGCCCATCATCCTATCCAAGCGACCTCTAAATGGCATCTATAAGCCCATTCCACCATCACTGCTACTATGTGAGCGCAAATTTCTGGGCACTCTAGTGTTCAATCATCTTCTACCCTCGGATTACGAAAGACACGTCAGCCAATCTGCATCCTCAGGTCTAAGAAGATTGAACAGGGGCAACTGTTGTACCCCAAAATTTGCCCTCCCATATTCTTCAAGAAATTGCCAAGCCAAGCTTCAAAATTCCCCAAGGGTTGCACAGTCAAAGAGTCTCCTATACAGTCAAAACTAGGGTTTGTGTTCTGATCAAGAAAAGGAAGTTTTCAGAGGCCCAATCAAGTCTCACATGCCTACAAAGATGGTCAAGTATCTTCATATCAAGTTTCAAGGCATTCAGCTCAAAATTGCACAGTCAAAACCCTAAATTGCACTACAGTCAACTGTAGGGGCAAAATGGTCATTTGACAGTCAAAAAGTTCAAATTTTTGGTCAACATATCATTTTGAAGCCACAAACATCATTTGATCAATGCTTGATCATGACTCTCAAAATTTGGCTCAGAAATCATCAAAGATGCAAAAGTTGATATATTTGGACAGTTGAAAAAGTCAACTGAAATTGACCAGGGCATAACTTTCACATGGATTATCAGAAAAATTCCATCCAAAGCTCATTTTGAAGAGAAAGACATTTCCTACAACTCATCTTCATACTTCAAGTCCAAGAAATGCTCTCACAAAAAGTTATCAATCTCAACATTATAGGTCATTTTCAAAAGTCAACAAAAAGGGACTTTAAGTCAAAGGCCATAACTTGAGATTGGTAAATCAAAATGACATGGGACCAAAGGCATTGGTTAGAGGACTCAAAGACCTTTCCAAAATGTCCCAGAACATGAGAAGAGCTTAAAAATTGAGCAAGTTATGCCTTGTGGAAGTTGGGAAAGTTTTAGGAATTTTGAAAAGTCAACAATGGTTCAAATGACCTAAATTTGCTAATGGGCCCATTTTTCTTCCATGATTCATCATTCCAAGCATATGCACGACCACTTGGCCCAAAGGGAAATATTTTCTCATTTTTTATTTATTTATTTGAATTATTATTTATATTAATTCATTTAAATTATTTAAATACATGAAAAATATCTAACTTGCCTTAACCAATCTTTTTATGCATGTTTGATACTCAATATTTCGTGTAAATGCAAATGGGGAAAGATTTGGAGCTGATTGGCATGATTGAGAGCAAAATACACATGAAAAGATATGGAAAAGATCCTTAAGAAATCAAATATTGAAAACCATTATGGCCATGGATTTTATGCAATTTTCTTGACCTAATAGCTTCAATACATAAACAGGAATCAAACCCTAATGCTAACACACTCTAAGCTGCGCAGAAGAACAATAGAGAAACTTGAAAAAATTCCTAGAAAACCAAATTCTGAAATCATTGTTGGAGGACGATTCAAGCCTTAATCTTGATTCCAATAGCTTGCTCAAGGTCTATTGGACACATTCTAATCAGAAACCACCATCAAAACTCCAGGAATCGGTACCTAGAACCGAAACTGTATCAAACAAATTGCATAATCATACATTCTATTCTATGCGTTATTTGTGAATTTTATTTGTTGATTCTTGTTCCTTGTGAAGTTCTAAAGCTAACCATGGTATTTAATTGAATTATTATGCATCGTATGTGATTTCGCCATAATCGATTTCTAGGGTTGCAGGTTTTTTGAATTAGGGATTTTCAGACCAAGCAAAATTAGGATTCCAGACCCATGCCATTCAAATCAGTACATCAAGACGAAGAGATCTTGACCCTCGCGATCAATTTATTGACATCATAGCGCTAGTCGCTATTTTCTTGAAGCTAGCCTAAGACCACGCGTTTAAAACCGTTGCCATAGGCTTTTGTTTCAGAAAAAATAAAAACAACGAAGAAGACAACCTCGTTGTCAAAACGTGATAGGCCGGTTTGAAATTCGCGCCAGAAACCCACTAACGCGTTTATCTTTCTTTTTATTATTTATTTGTTATAACATGTTAACGTGCGCTTCATAGTTCAGCTGGCAAGCGTTGATAGCTTCAACGTCCAAGACCTGGGTTCGAACCCCAGGTCTGTACAATTCCAATATTATTTTTCCATAGATGTTCACATGCAGCGCTATCATCCAATGCACACCATATTCCACTTCATCCAGCCAGCCACGTGCTTAACGAATCCAGATCAAGGGCTCATAGTTGAAGAACACCATAAAGACAAGTCAACAAGCGCATACGTGGCCTGGAAAAGTCAAACGATTTCAAGCTTATTGGGCCAGATTTTCATAAACACACCTCCACTTTAGGGCCTGAACCCCTCCCCTGGTTTGCAATTTCATTTTTTTATTTATTTTGTTTTTAATTGTTTCTTTATTTATTTTTTTTGTTTTTAATTAATTAATTATTTCACCAAATACAAAAATATCATAAAAACCAAAAAAAGGCAAAAATATAATAACTTTTATTTCCAATATTATTTTCATAAAAAATGCATGTAAACAAATTTAGTAAAATAGGTTTTAACTTTAATTCTTTTTAATAACCAAAAATCCAAATAAACATAGAATTTAGGTTTAATAAATTTTATTCCCTTCAATTTTTTTCTTTTTTTTTCATAATAATGATATTATTTATTTTATTTATTTTATAATTAAATTGTACATAAATAATTTAGGTTTAAATTAGGTCAAAAATTCAATATTTTCTTAATAACTAAAAATAATTAGAATTAGGGTTTGACATTTTTATTTTAATTCTTTTTTCTATTAAATCCTAAAAAACATAAAATACCAAAAACATTTAATTTTGATTCTTTATTAATTTAAAATTTTGCAAAAAAAAAAGGGTCCAACGCCCATATTTTTAATTGTTTAATTTCGCATGTTTATTTTGTTTCGCTCAAATAATTATGTATCTCTCCCAAAGCCCTGTAACTCGGACAATTTTACTTTTCGCACTTTTATTTCTTTTGCTTTCTTTTCCGTCAAATCGGGTCCGGTTTAATTTTGGCGATGTGGACCCGCGCCATTTGTAATAGTTTAGATTTATTTTCCCGCAAATATTAACTGTTAAATAAGCATGCAAGAATGAATGGCCTTAAAAATAAAATCAAGCGTAGATCACAATGAACTTGACAAAAGACAAATGCAAATGAAAACGACACACGAATCGCACACACCACCCCTAGGGTACGCCTCACTGTTGCCTTTCGAAAGGTGATCGTCGAGTAGAGGACGTCTTAGTAAGTCCTCATGATCCGGGAACCTGGCATGAGGGTAGCTTCTAAGGTGTCTTCCCATTGCTCTGGTGATCACCATGTCCCTAAACTCGAATTGACCCGAACACCTCCAACGGTGGTGCTACCTACCTCTCAATGGTGGGATGGCACTACTTTAAAGGACATTTACACAGACGAATTCCTTAGGGTAGGTAGGTTCTCAAGGATACTTGCTCTAATTTCAAACGAAAAAGACTTTTCACACCAACACATTTTCAAAAGCTTTCAAAGCAAATTTTTCAAACACTCTGACGCACGAGTCGAACTGAAATTTTTTCAAAGAAACTTTTTAAACCCACATTGAAAGGCAAACAAACATTTTTGAAAACACATTGAGCAAGTATCTAAGAGCCCATGGATAACCATGGATAGAAAGGGTGCTAATACCTTCCCTTTCTATAACCTACCTCCCGAACCGAGAGCAATCTCTATAAGGAATTTTTCTGTGCTTTTGTCCTTTCCATTTGGAGAAAATAAAAGACGGTGGCGACTCTTGCTTCCGCGACATTTCGCGAACCAGCGTTAAACAGTCAGTTCCAGATCCACCGATCACATACATCCTCAGGTTTATGAAGATTGAACAGGGGCAGCTGTTGTACTCCAAAATTTTCCCTCTCATGTTTCTCAAAACATTGCAAGAAAGATCTCCAAGTTGCTCAAGGTTGCTCAAGAGTTAGTCAGACAAGCTATCTGCTAAGGCAGTCTACCCCAAATTAGGGTTTTGTGTTGCATCAAGATCCTTGAGTCCAAATGACCTCAAATGCTCCCCAATGTCCTAATATTCTCTCAATATCATCCATGTCAAATTTCAAGCCTTGCAGAGGAAGTTTGCTCAGTCAATTGCTCAACGGTCCAAAAAGTCGATTGTGCTAGGGCAAAAGTCAACTGTGACCTACAAACAGTCAAACTTCACGATTTTTTGTCAACATTCTCATTTTGAAGGATATTTCATCATTTTATCAAGGTTTGATCATGATTCATCAAGGATTGCTCAAAATTCATCAAGACTCAAAAGTTGCTAAATTAGGGTTTTATAGGAAAAGTCAACTCAACTTTGACCAAGCATAACCTTCTCATAATTTATGATAAATGACCCATCCAAATATCATTTTGAAGAGGATGAAATTTCTTACAATCCATATTCATATCCCAAGATCAAAAAATGCACTCACAAGAAGTTATGAATTTGGACATTATAGATCATTTTTGAAAGTCAACAAAAACACCTTTTTTGTCAAAGCTTATAACTTGAGCATGGTATACCAAAATGAGATTCGACCAAAAGGGTTGATTAGAGGGCATCTCAAGCTTTCTAGAAAGTCCAAGAACATCTCCAAAAGTTCAAAATTGAAGAAGTTATGCATGGTTGAAGTTGTACTTTTTTGCAAAATTGCCAAAAGTCAACTATTCCCAAAACTTCAAATTTTTCCAAATGGGCCCATTCATTTCCACTTGATTTGGGTTTGCATCATTTTCCACGTGCCTTAGATTCAGCCATGTGCCCATATCTCATTTTTATTATTTAATTTGATTTTTATTTGAGTTTATTCATTTTAAATCAAATAAAATCATATAAAATCCAAGGCATTGATAACTCATGATTTTCTGATTGTTTTAGGCTTTTGTCACAGCTAGCATTGCAATAAAATTCGTGTCAAAGTCATTATGCACAAGAAGATATGGTTTGGATCAAATTTGGCAAGTTTGTAAATGGAGATCAAATCAAATATCCAAACATCAATGTAGAGAGATTTGGACCAAGTTCTTTAACCTAATGCAATACACAATACATAAGGGAGGAAAGCACACGAAAATAAGGGTTGGAAATCGTTGGAAGAGGCAAAACCACTTTGCAAAAATTCACAAAAAAGTGAGAGATCAAAATCAGGGTTAAAGGCATTTTCAAGGCTGGAGACATATCCCAATCGATTCCTGGCCATTCACACAAGCTAACTGGATCCAAATCAAGCATTATCAAGTCCTCAAATGCACTGTAAGTCCCACGCAAATTGCTCCTGTTCTTGATTTCATAACTCTGAAATTAGGCATCATTTTCATGAAATAATTGCATATCCTTAACCCTCACATCATTTGCAAACTGATGGTAATAGCCAATTTCATTTATGTGCTTTGTATGGAAAATCACCATAGTTAGGGTTCCTTGTTCGTGTTTAGGGCTTTCTGTTCCAGGTACAATTGACCCATAAGAAGAACATGGTTGTGATCAGGAGATCATGACGAACTCAACCCTAGCCTTGAAAATAATTTTTATGGCCTGGATTTTGGAACGAAGCTATGGTTTTAGCTGTGGATAAAAATCCACAGGTAAAATTTACAGGGTTTTGATGAAGATGATGATGCGTTATCACCCTTCTGTTGGTTCGTTTGAATTCCGCGCCAAATTCCATTAACGTGTTTGTTTCTATTATATTATTAATTCTTTGTATTATACTAACAACTAAAACAACGTGGCGTAGTAGCAAGCAAGCATTTGATGTACCTTCAGGACCTGGGTTCGAATCCCAGGTCCTCCTCTTTCTCAATATTATTTCTTTTCAGGTTTTCCAGTGTATGTGCCCATCTACAATCCACCATGCTCCCTCACGATCTAAGCGCCAGATGGCTAAGGAGCCAGATCTGGTGATCCACGTTGGAAGTCCACCAAAGGCTAAGTCAACATGCCTGCACTGGATCCCAAAAAGTCAAACGGATCAGCATTGTTGGGCCTACAAAATTGCTACCAACACCCTTCAAAAACAGGCCCAATTCTTCTATTTTCTTTATTTTGTTTTGTTTATTTAATTTATTTGTTTTATTTTATTTATTTAACTAATTTTCTAATCAATCACAAATTTCTTTTTTATCAAATAAAATCATAAAATACCTTTTTTATTCAATCAAATTTTAACTTTTATTTTTATTAATAAACACTAATAAATTAATTTAGGTTTTAATTCTAGAATAACTTTAACCTATTTTGTAAATAATTAAAATTAATTAGATTTAATTAGGTTTTAACTACTAATTTAATTAATTTTATTTTCTTTCTTAAAATAATAAAAAATCCAAAAATATGTCATTAATATATTTTTCATTAATTAATTTATTTAATTTATAATTTAGTATTTAATTTAGGATTAATTTCTTTCCTTAAATAAAAACAGCCAAAAAAACATTTTTCTTTTAAAAGGGACAAAACCCTAAATTTCGCACTCGATCTAATTTCCCGCGCGCTTTATTTATTTTTATCCAATAATGTATCTGCTTCCGGATTGTAATAGTTAAATAAGACATTTACTTATTTTTATCGCTTTATTTTATTTTTCAAAGGTTTGTCTTTGGCGATGTAAATACCCGACGCCTTGTAATTTAAATTCCACATTTTATTTCCGCCAATTATGACTGTTAGATGTTTGATGATAGGCCTTGCATGACAAGAATGAATGCTTAAACTAAAATCAAATTAGATCACCCTTAACATGTGCAAAGATAAAAATAATTGAAAATGACACACTCGCACATGCACACTCTTAGGGTACACCCCACTTGGTTGCCTTCATACACGGTCATTGAGTATAGGTCACTTTAGAGGTTGTCCTCTTGTCTAAAAGATCATAGTCGCCTCGAAACGGTTGCCTCGGATATTGTTGCCTCAAACAAATGATCTAAGACATTAGGGTTACCGCTAAAGTGTCCTAACATTACTTTGGTGACCGTATGTCCCTCATTCGAATTGACCCTCAAACGCCAACGACGGTGCTACCTACTCACTAATAGTAGGATATCATTGTCTAAGGGAAATTAACATAAAACGATTCCTTTTTCGAGTAGGTAGATAGTTCTTAGATACTTGCTATTTCAAAAAAACAAAACTTTTCACACTTACACTCTTTTTCAAACAAAGTTTTCAAAAACACTTCATTACACTCTTGAGGACAGAAGCAAGAGTTAAATCGAAGTTTTCAAACAAAAACTTTTTCAAAACCCACAAGCACAAAGAATTTTTTTTTGAAAACAATGAGCAAGTACCTAAGAGCCTGTAGATAACTACGGATAGAAAGGGTGCTAATACCTTCCCTTTCTATAATCTACCCCCCGAACCCAAGAAATATCTCAAAAAATGAATTTTTCTGTGCTTTTTTCCTTTCCTTGTTGGATAAAATAAAAGTCGGTGGCGACTCTTGCTTACCGCGACATTTTGCGAAAACAAACGCAAAACACAAACCAGCATTCCAAAAACAGTCAGTTCTTCCTACCGTATCACAGAGAGAGTAGAAGCTGGTATCCAAAGTGGTAAGATACAGAAGGATACTTCATGAAGTGCAGTGAAGAAGCCTTTCATCGGTAAGAAAGAAGATAGTGCAGTCTACGGGCCGAGGGGCCAAAGCAGACCTGAACACCATCAAGTAGTAAATGCGGTAGTGATATCAAGGCCCACAGTTGCTCCACAGTGCAACAATAAACAAAGGATGGAAAGACCACAAAGGAAGTACACTCGACTCAATATGACCTTGTCTCAAATTCTACCATAATTATTGAAGACCAATCTGGTAACTCTGAGGGAAGCCTCAAAGAACCCCAACACCACTTCTCCCCACTATAACCCGAATTTCCGCTGCGCCTATCACTCAGAAAGTCCAGGTCATGATACAAACAACTGTTGGGCCTTGAAAAACAAAGTGTAAGACTTGATCGAAGCCAAGGAGATTGAGTTTGACGCTCCAGAGAAGCCCAACGTCATAACTGCTCCCATGCCCAAGCATGGTCATGGAATAAATGCTGTGGACGATGATTTATTTATAACCTCCGTGGAAGAAATTTCTACTCCTTTGATGACAGTTAAGAAGAATTTGCTGTTAGCCGGTTTATTTCCGGGTTGTGGTGAAGGTTGCCACATATGTTCAATGTTGCCTGCTGGTTGCCACTTATTGAAATCAAGTGTTCAGCGCCTGATGGATAACAAAGAGATCCTGTTCGAAAAGACTTTGATTCCGTTGGTTCCAATTCAAGATGTTGCTATCATAACCATTTCCGCCAGTCCTTCCAAGGTTTCCTCGAGAAAGCCTGTTAGGATTACACCCGTCCCAAGAATTGCTCCGTTGATAATTACTGTCCCTGGTCCTATCCCATACACTTCAGACAAGGCTGTCCCATGGAACTATGGTGCTGATGTGTATTATCATGGTATTAAGCAAGAATTAAAGAATGAAGAAGATGATACTGATGTCAGCAATATTGCCGGGGCCAACAAGGTCACCAAAAGTGGAAGACTCTTTTCTCCTGAGATTTCCCCTTCGACTGTCCATAAACCTGTTGTTATTCCATCTGCTAGTACATCAACTACTGTTCCAGTTCCTACTCCAGTTATCACTCCTATCTCCGAGCCATCTGGGACTCGGGGCAAAGAAATCACAGGTGAGCCTGCCCGGACGGAGGCGCCTAGAAAAATTGTGTTGGAAGCCTCTAAACAAGAGATAGAAGAAATTTTGAAGATTATCAAGAAGAGCGACTACAACATAGTCGAGCAGCTGAGGAAGACCCCGTCAAAAATCTATATGTTGTCCTTGTTGTTGTGTTCTGAAGCCCATGCAAAGGCTCTAATTGCATTCCTCAAGACTGCGCATGTTCCGCAGGAAACTTCAGCCGACCAATTCAAAGATTACGTAGCTAGCCTTACTGCCGACAATGGGCTGGGTTTCTCAGATGCATATCTGACTGCTAAAGGAAGAAATCACAATGACGCTCTGCATGTCTCGATCGAGTGCATGGGCACTACTATGGCCCATGTACTGGTGGATACCGGGTCCTCATTAAATGTTCTGCCAAAGAAAGCATTAGACCGTCTGGATTGTGAAGATTTAATTCTGAAGCCGAGTAATATTGTGGTCAGGGCTTTCGACGGGTCAAAAAGGATGGTGCACGGGGAGGTGGACATCCCTATTAAAGTTGGCTCTCAGACTTTTGGATCCACCTTCTATGTAATGGACATCAGACCATCGTATTCCTGCTTGCTGGGTCGTCCTTGGACTCATAAGGCTGGGGCCATGACTTCAACGCTCCATCAAATGCTGAAATATCCGGTAAAGGGGAAGATTGTCATGGTACGGGGTGAAGAGGAGTACATGGTGAGTCATCTCAATTCCTTTCGCTCCATGGAGATGGATGGGGAATTCATCGAAACTCCTTGTCAGAACTTTGAAGAGGTCCCTCAGACTTTAGTGTCAACTGAAGTTGCTATCGACAAACCTCCGATGAAGATGGCTTCTCTCAAGGATGCCAGGGCTGTAATAGAAGAAGGTGGGTGTACAAATTGGGGTCGGCTCCCTGATTTCACGCAGAAAACTGACAAATTTGGTTTGGGATTTACTACAGGGGATCAAAGGGATGTTAGGCGCACACAGATTGGAAGACCTCCTCTGCATATCAACAATCAGGGAGTTAATGCAATTGAAGATGGTGAAGAAGATTCAGATATCGACATCTGGATCTATCCTACAACTAATGGTGGATTGAACAACTGGACGATGAAGGACTTCATACCTGTTTCTTTTATTGCACAGTAATTGACTTTTGTTTTAAGAGTTGTAATAAACAGTTTGAAGCTTTATGGCCTGGTGCCTTGCCCGAGGCACCGTGGCCTTGCTTGTGAGGGCTTATTATTTGTCATTTTCATATATCATTAATAAAGCATTAGACGTTTCTTGCATTACAAATTTTGTGCTCCTTGTTTTTCTTTTCTGTCTTTCACTCTATTAAAATAGCTATTGTCTTACACACACTCACGTATCATAATGCAGATCCATATCCACTCTGGATCCCATTGATAACAACTCTGCTATTGTTGGTTATAACTTCGAAAATCCGATCAACCAAGCCGAGGATGAAGGTGAGGATGATTGTGAGGTTCCTGGAGAACTTTCTAGACTGTTACTACAGGAAGAAAGGGCCATACAGCCTCATGAAGAGCCAGTTGAATCAGTGAATTTGAGTACAGACAAAGACAGGAAAGAGGTTAAGATAGGTGCGAATCTGGAACCTAGTGTCAAGCAGAGGTTAATACAAATGCTACGTGACTATGTTGAGATCTTCGCCCAGTCCTATGAAGATATGCCTGGTTTAGACACCAATATTGTGGTACACCGCCTGCCAACTAAAGAAGACTGTCCTCCGGTAAAACAGAAGGTTCTCCATATGTGCCCTGAGATGTCTGAGAAAATAAAAGCTGAGGTCATGAAATAGTTCGACGCTGGATTTTTAGCTGTCACTTCTTATCTGCAGTGGGTTGCCAACGTTGTTTCGATGCCTAAGAAAGATGGTAAGGTACGGATGTGTGTGGACTATAGAGATCTAAACAGGGAAAGCTCACTTCCCCACATCGATGTTTTGGTCGACAACACCGTGTAACATAAGATCTTCTCCTTCATGGATGGTTTTTCTGGCTACAACGAGATCAAAATGGCTCCCGAAGACATGGAGAAGACAACCTTCGTTACACAGTGGGGCACCTTCTGTTACAAGATAATGCATTTTGGGCTGAGGAACACTGGGGCAACTTATCAGTGCGCCATGGTCGCTTTGTTCCACGACATGATTCACCATGAGATCGAGATTTATGTTGATGACATGATTGCAAGGTCCCAGACTGAGGAAGAGCACCTTGACCATCTCCAGAAATTGTTTGACAGGTTGAAGACGTACAAGCTGAGGTTGAACCCGAACAAGTGCACCTTCGAGGTAAGGTCTGGTAAGCTGCTGGGTTTCGTCGTCAGTGATAAGGGTATTCAGGTGGAACCTGCCAAGGTAAAAGCCATACAGGAGATGCCGGCTCCCCGCACAGAAAAGGAAGTAAGAGGTTTTTTGGGACGTATGAATTACATTGCCAGGTTCATTTCACACCTAACCGCTACTTGTGAGCCAATCTTCAAGCTGCTGAAGAAAGATCAAGTGGTAAAGTGGAATGACGAGTGCCAGACCGCTTTCAAAAGAATAAAGGAATATGTTTAAGAACCGCCAATTTTGATGCCTCCAGTTGAAGGAAGACCTTTGATCTTATACTTGACAGTACTGGATAATTCAATGGGGTGCGTGCTGGGGCAGCATGACGAGTCTGGCCGAAAAGAGCATGCTATTTACTACCTTAGCAAAAAGTTTACCGACTGTGAGACCCGATACTCATTGCTCGAGAAAACTTGTTGCGCTTTGGCATGGGCTAGTCGCCGGCTGAGATAACATATGCTAACTCACACCACCTTATTGATATCAAAGATGGATCCAATCAAGTATATTTTCGAGAAGCCCGCTCTCTCCGGAAGAATAGCAAGATGGAAAATGATCTTAACCCAGTATGAAATCCAATACACAACCCAAAAAGCAATCAAGGGGAGTGTATTGGCGGATCATTTGACGCATCAGGCTGTGGATGACTACCAGTCCATGAATTTCGAGTTCCCGGATGAGAACATCATGTTGGTAACCGACTGTGAAGAACCTGGACCGGATGAAGGACCCGAGGATGGATCCCGATGGTCTATGTATTTTTATGGAGCATCAAACGCGTTGGGTAATGGCATTGGCGTTGTGATCATATCTCCTGAGGGCTGCCATACTCCATTCACCGCCTGATTATGTTTTAACTGCACCAACAATATGGCGGAGTATGAAGCATGTATCCTGGTTCTTCGAGCTGCTATTGACCTGAGGATTAAGTTCTTAAGTGTATTTGGAGATTTCGCTCTAGTGATCAGTCAGATCAAAGGCGAGTGGGAAACGAAGCACCCAAATATTATTCCTTACAAAGAGTATGTATTTACATTACTCCCACACTTCAAGGAGATAACCTTTGAACAATTCTCCAGAGAAGAGAACCAGTTAGCGGACGCGCTAGCTACCCTGTCTTCTATGTTCAAAGTCAAGTGGGACAATGAAGCTCCCCAGATTACCATTGAGAGGTTGGATGAACCCGCACATTGCTGTGACATTGAGACTGAAGAGGTAGCGGATAAACCCTGGTTTCACGAGGTAAAGAGGTATCTCGGGGATCAAGAATACCCCGAGGGGGCATCTGTTAATGATAAGAAGTTCTTGAGAAGGTTCGCCATGAAGTTCTTCGTCAGCAATGGTATCCTTTACAAACGTAACCATGATTCAACCTTACTGCAATGTGTAGACAAAAGCGAAGCAGAAAGGATCATGGAAGATTTACATGAAGGTACATTCGGAACTCATTCCAGTGGACATACCATGGCAAAGAAGATCCTACGGGCTGGATATTATTGTTCCACTATGGAGGCCGATTGTTATTAGCATTCTCGAACCTGTCATAAGTTCCAAGTCTATGTTGATAAGGTGCATGTACCTCCAGTTCCTCTGAATGTTCTGACAGCTCCTTGGCCCTTTGCAATGTGGGGCATCGACATGATTGGTGAGATCAGACCTACAGCGTCTAATGGGCATCGCTTCATTCTGGTAGCAATTGATTATTTCACAAAGTGGGTTGAGGCGGCTTCCTTTGCTACAGTAACCAAGAACTTCGTGGCGTGGTTTATCTGACACAATCTGATTTATCGATACGGTGTACCAGAGAGGATCATCATAGACAATGGTACAAACCTCAACAATACGATGATCACCGAGATCTACAAACAGTTCAAAATACAACATCATAACTCTTCTCCCTACCGGTCGAAAATGAATGGGGCTGTTGAAATAGCTAACAAGAACATCAAGAAGATTGTGCAGAAGATGACGATGACATACAAAGACTGGCACGAGATGTTACCATTTGCTCTTCATGGGTACCTCACCTCAGCACGGACGTCGACAAGGGAAACCCCATACTCTTTGGTATATGGCATGGAGGCAGTCCTACCCATCGAAGTCCATATACCCTCTCTCCGGATTATGAAGGATGCGGGTTTGAGCAAAGACGACTGAATCCAAACCCGGCTTGATCAGCTGAATCTAATCGATGAAAAGAGACTTACTGCTATTTGTCATGGTCAGACGTATCAAAAGCGAATGATCAAGGCTTTTAACAAGAAAGTCAGGCGTCAAGAATATCAAGTCGGGGATCTGGTGATCAAACGCATCATTCTTCCGCAAGGTGATCCCAGGGGCAAATGGACTCCACATACAAAGGGACATTTGTGGTTAAGAATATTTTCTCGGGAGGAGCTATGATTCTAACCACCATGGATGGTGATAACCTTCCTCACCCCGTCAATGCAGACATAGTGAAAAGATACTACGCATAATCAAAGACCCGCTAGGTTGATTGGTCTATGCAAAAATAAGGGCTTCCCGGCGAACCAAAAGGGTTCAGGCAAAAGTAAGGGATGAAAATGAAGAAAACTGTACACCTGGCAAGTCGAAAACCTGAAAAGGCGGCTTGGGAAAAAAAGGGTATCCCGGTGGACTGAAAACCAGAAAGGGTGGTTGTTGTACCCCAAAATTTTCCCTCTCATTTTATCAAGATTCTCCTCACAAGACTTCTTGGACTCAAGACCAGATTAGGGTTTGCTCAGCTCAAGACATCTCCTTGCACTGATGACCTAAAATTAGGGTTTGAGTTTTCACAGGTATTTTTGGACTTCCAATGCCTCATGTGACTTTCATACTTCATGTTGGACCTCTAATATTGCTCATACCAATTTTCAAGCCTTGAATCACTTTTTTGCCCAGTCAATTGGACAATTGACCTAAAAATCAGCTGTATTAGGGAAAAAGTCAACCATGGCCAATTTACAGTCAAACCTCATAATCTTTGATCCACATCAACATTATAGAATCATATGAACCATTTGATCAAGTTTGGACCACAACTCCTCAAGAAATTTGATCAGATCATCAAAAGGGCAAAATGGTCAAAATTAGGGTTTTGACTGTAGAAGGGCAATTTCTGATTTTTGTCCTAGCTAATGACAAATTGGGTTAAAGCATGGTTTCAAGGACTCAATGGAATCATCTTGACTTAATCACATAGTTCAAAATATCTCAAATGCATTGGATTGACATGAATTTTGCAGTCAACTGATCAAAAACCAACAGTATACTGAAAAGTCAAACTTTGACTTTTTGGTCAAAATCAAGTGCCAAGGGTCATATTTAATCAAGATGTGCCAAAACATGAAACTTTTTCACCAAGAAACTTAAATTTGGAAATTAGGGTTTAAGTTTGAAATTTTTCATAACTTAGAAATTTTCTAAGTTATGAAAATTTCTTATTTTCCCCCAACTTTTCCCAACTTTTTCACCATGATGAAATTGGATTCAAAGAAAACTTCCAACATGAAAGTTGTAGTCCTCCACAAAATCTACAAATTTTATTCACAAAGTTTTCCAAAATGATTCTTGGATCTCAAGTTATGATTTTGTGAATAAGGGTCCATAAACTTTTTAGCTTAGCAAAATTTTGCCCTAGTTTAGGCAGATTTTTAACCTAACTTCATAGCAACTTTTCACCTAGTTCCAAGAGGAATATCAAAATGGAATTCAAATATGGATTGTAGAGAATGTTACAAGCTTTCCAAAATGTCCAAGAACTCTCCAAGATCATTTATGGTTAGGGAGAATAGAAGAAATGAAAATGCCAATTTATCACTTTTGTGCAAGGCATTTTTCACATTGGTACAAGTTGCAAATCAGTTCCAAACATGCTTGTACTTGGTTTTACAGGTCCTAATCCCTTATACACTCCATAATTGAATGCTAACACATTGGATAATAGTCTTGTTATGATCTTTGAAGCATTGCACAATGAATTAATCCAAAAATGGCATAAAGTGTACAATACCATTTTCATAAAGCTTGCTTTTTCCAAATTTGTTTATCTTGAGCCATGGACCTAATCTCTTTTTGCAAACAAGATCCACAGTTATCAGACATGTTTACCAACTCTTATCAGCTAAGGAACTAGCAAGTACAAGCTTTTGTATCATTTCAAACAACTTCAGAACATTGTCTCAAGCAGAAACACGAGTGCATAACTTCCAAAACACCCTCAAACACCAAAATCACCATTTTCTGCCCAAATAGGGAATCATCTGCAGAACTCAAGCCATTTTGAAATTGGCTCGTGCGTTTTGACTTTTAACTCTTCTAACATATTCCCTACAATACACCTGAACTATCCAAGCCCCAGTCTAGCAACTGTGAGCTCAGTTTCACACTTCACCATTTTCATTTTTTGAGTTTGCAGGTTGACTTCTATAGGAAGATTCAGGCATCTACAAGGCAAGTTGAGCATTGCTGAAGCTTGAGGGAACTTCAAGAAATCTCACACGACCTTCAGGCCTCACTCAAAGTCCCCACATTGCCATATCCAAACTCAACTGAACAAGGTATTTGTCAAGTTTCTATCTCTCTATTTAGGCATCATTAAGCTTAGGTTTGTGAAGCAAAAATGTAGTCCTCAACATGCTTAAGCTGTACATATGCGTAGATTCCATTTATATTGACTGAGCTAAGAGTATTTGATTGTTGAAGTTGCTGAAAAAACTAGGTCAAAAATTAGGGCCATTAAATTTCTCTTTGGTCTTTTAGAGTTAGGTCATGTTCTTTATATAACTGGATTCATGAGTTCATGAGCTACATTTTTCATGTTATAACTTTTTAAATTTATGCAAAGAATAGCAAGAACAAGATTTGAAGGTAGGACGCGGGCGTTTGGGACGAAGCTGGAGGTCAGGGACAAAGTCCTGGGCCTGGCGCGCCTTTGGGCCTTCTGTTTCACTTTTCACCCCCCTGTTTCTATTTGCACCCCCTTTGTATTTTTTGATATTTTTCATATTTTCTTGCATATTTTATATTCTTGACTTTATTTTTTTTCCTGAACATTAAAAAATCCCAAAAATATTTTCTTAATTTTTTGCATTTTATTTTATTTTTTATCTTATTTTTTGCATATAAAAATAGTTTTATTTTAATAAATGGAAATCATTTTCTTAAAATAATTTGTAAATAATATAAAAATATCATACATTTTTATTTTTATTATTTATGCACTTAAAATAATATTTTCATACATATTTCAATTTTTTTTAACATTTTGTATATATTATTATTATTTTTCTTAAACAAAAAAATGAATAAAATAGTAATAGAAAACATATTTTCTTCTAAAACAAAATTAGGGTTTTCACCCTTTCAAAAATAATCATTTTATTTTTCTTATTTCTAAGACTTAAATAATTTTATTTTCTCATGTATAAAACAATTACAAAACATTTTTTTTTGCATAAATACATATTATTGCATATTTAAATACTTGTTTATTTATTTATTTGTATAATAAATTCAATTGGGTTGTAATAGCGAATTAGGGTTTTATTTTGTGCAAATATCCCCATTCAAAATTTGTATCCCCCTCCCATAAATATTGTTGTAATAGTCTAGATTTACTTTACGCATTTTATTGCTTTCATATACCATGATAGTAAACTAGGGTTTTGAATGAAAAGACCAAAAATCAAACAAATAGCATGACTTAATACAAGACAAAAATGCATGAAAAATGACAACACCTTGCACACAAACACCTCTAGGGTTTCACCCACTTTGTTGCCTTAAAACATGGCCATGGTATGCATGCTAGGTGTCTTGGCAAAATCAAACAAAACAAAAGATCATAGTCCCTCGATGACGCTATCAAAAGGTTCCCTAAACAAAGATGATCTTAGTTCCTAAAACTTGCTAAGATACTTGGCACCATTGCTATCATGGTCATACGATGACCCACGCCCGTCCCATTTAACATCCAAAGATAAGGTTGTTTACCAAATGCAATGGTAAAACAACAATGTCAAAGGAATAAAAATGTGTAGGAAAGACTTTTGAGTAGGTAGATAAGCTTCTAGTTACTTGATCAATTTGCAAACAATCCTTGCTATTTTCAAAAAAACACATACACAATTTCAAAACATTTCCAAACAACTTTCAAAACATTGAAACATTTTTCAAAAGACAAACATGTTTGTATACATTCTTACGAACGAGAATCATTACAAAGATTGCCAAAATGATGGCCTCTTTTCAAAATACTTTCAAAACCACACAAAGCACCATTTCAAACAATTGGAAAATCAAAACAACTGATCTAAACAAGTAACTAAGAGCCCATGGATAACCATGGATGAAAAGGGTGCTAGCACCTTCCCTTTTCATAATGTACCCCCCGAACTCAAGAAAACATCTCAAAGGTCTTTCCTGTGCTTTTTTACCTTTCCTTTTGGATAAAATAAAAGTCGGTGGCGACTCTTGCTAAACCGAAACATTTGCAAACACAAATGCAAAACCTCAAGTCAGTTCTCCCACCGTATCACAAAACTGGCGACTCTGCTGGGGACAATTTCTAAAAAGTGGGGTTACCTTAGGGTTTTAGATCACCTTTACATGCTTATCTTGTTTGACTTGTATGCTTTACACTTTGGTTCTATTGTTTGGGTTTGAATCCTCTACCCGGATTTGGGAAACATTCATAGGTAAATAGTAATACGTTATGGAAACTGTGCGGGGTATACTGACATGGTCTAAGCAATAACTATATTAGTGCGACATATTTATGGGTACCAGTAGCCTTTGAGTCAATTAAAGAGAATACGGGGCCGCTGAGTGATGTCATGAAGCACTAATGGACTTTTAGAACCTTTACTTGACCAACTTAGCCTTTTAGGATGTAGTGAGATGATCGACTTTGGTGCAGTTCGAAGTTGGTAGATACTCGATACTACACTCATTGAGGGTTGTTTTCTTGGAATATTTCAGTCGCCAGTAAAGTGGCTAAACTGAAACAATGAACACAGAAAATAATCCAGTGATATTGAGCTCCTTAGAACCCGGTTACTATTTCTAGGACAGGTTGAGCCAACTAAACTTCAAGAGGGTACTTACCTATGAAACCCCATGCAAGACTAAACTAGGAATTTGTGTGACTTGCTTGTGCATACATACTTGTGCATAAAATCATGAACATCATAAAGCATCATATGCATCCACTAACCATTTCAAGGATTTTGGAAATTCATCTTTGTCCCTGTTTTGTAGGTCATGGAATCACTTCGCAGGAAAACGATCCAAGTCAACCTTGTAAGAATTCCTCCACAACTCAAAGAGCTAGCTTCAAGGATTCCTGATAATTCTCCATTCACCGAGAGGCATGGTCGTCTTCTTAACTTAGTCGCTTCTAACACAGAGGAAGACATGATGAAAGTTCTTTTCCAGTTCTTTGATCCTTTGCATCACTGCTTCACATTTCCTGACTACCAGCTTGTGCCCACTTTGGAGGAATTTTCTCAACTCTTGAGGATTCCTATTCTCAATCAACTACCCTTCAATGGTACGGAAAGAGATCCAAAGCCAGAAGATATTTCTCAAGCCCTACACTTGCACTCATCTGATGTCACAACCCATTGGGAAACTAGAAGTGGTGTCAAAGGCTTTTTGGCAAAGTTCTTATTTGAGAAGGCCCAAAGCTGCTGGAATTATTTGGACTTACAAGCTTTTGAGGAGATTGTAGATCTTCTCATCTATGGGATAGTCTTGTTCCTCAATCCTGAACAACTCATAGATGTGAGTGCTGTCAAAATCTTCATGGCTCGCAACCCGGTGCCTACTTTGCTTGGAGATATCTTACACTCTTTTCACTGTCGAACAATGAGGAAAAGAGGTGTACTCACGTGTTGCACTCCTCTTCTGGCAAGATGGTTTATTCTCATCTTCCCCTGTCAATCTTGAAGAATGAACAAGGTTTGAGGTGGTCACAACGATTGATGACTCTTACACATTCAGATATTCATTGGTGTTCTCGAACCAAAGAGAATGTTATCATCGTCGACCATTATGGGGAATTCCCTAATGTCCCTCTACTTGGCATTAGGGGAGGCATCACCTACAACCCCTGCTTGGCTCTGAGACAGTTTGGGTATGCCCGAAGGGATGGCCCACAAGACATGCTGATTCCAGACTTGGTTTTTGACTTCGACAACGACGATCAAAGACTTTGACAAAGGTTCATCCGAGCTTGGAGGATGCCAAAGAAGGTAGACAGTAAGACCTTGGGACAAAAGAATTCCATCCCCCTTGAGCCTTACCTCAAGTGGGTACGAACCCGCGCCCAAAGACTTATGATTCCTCACCCCTCCATTCTCCCTGTGATTATAGAGCCTGTTAAGGAAGGAGAGGTTCCATACACCCTCCTACATCCTGACATGCCAACATCACTCAAAGATCTGCAAAGGAGTTGGATACAGCTCAAGGGAGAACGCGATACTTTTGAAGCCCAATTCTACGCAAGCGAGAAGAAGGTTTTGGAACTTACTCGTCAACTTCACGAAGAGAAGAATCTCAACACCTACATTTCACCAAAGAGGATGCGCAATGTCTTTTTATCTTAGAATTTTGTATTATTTTGCCCATGGGGCATTGATGTACTAAAATTCTATCTTATTAATATGACGTGTGTTTATTTTTTGTTTAAAACAAATTTGAATTTATGAATCCTTGAAAGCATTACATGAATACATATCATTCATCATATGCATAAACAGGTCTTCACACCAAGTTTCCTCATCTCTCTGCTATTTATTTCAGCAAGATGGATATTGAACAAACGATCAAAGACTTGCAAGCTCAGAATTCACAATTCCAACAGCTACTCTTGACCTTGGCTAAGGGGTAGGAGGAGCTCAAGACTCTACTAGAAAAGGAAAAATAGAAAAAGAAGAAGAAGAGAGTTGGTGTGGCTACCTTGGGCAGAAGGTTTGAAGGTTAAGCCATAAGGGTCCTAGATTTTCCATCAACCTCTGAGGAAGGAGAGAGAAAGGGTAAAGAGACTACCGTGCCTTCAGATTCCAAAGCTAAAGAAGAGGAAGATGAGGACTACTCAGAACAACAATACCCTCCTGCAGATGACAAATACAAAAATCTGGAAGAGCGTCTAGCTGCCATGGAGATACAGAGAGTGCCTGGGCTGGACTTTGAAGAGTTAGGGTTGGTATCTGGAATTGTAATCCCTCCTAAGTTTAAAGTACCTCTATTTTCTAAGTACGATTGGGTGTCTTGTCCCAAGATGCACCTACGATCTTATGTCAGGAAAATCCAACCACATTCTTCTGACAAAGACCTGTGGGTCCACTTTTTTAAGGACAGTTTGTCGGGGATGCAACTGGATTGGTTCTACCAGTTGGAGAGGTCTGATGTGCATAATTGGGAAGACTTGGCAGCCGCCTTCTATAAACAGTATCAATACAATGCGGACTTAGCACCAACCCGTACTCAATTACAGAGTATGGGCATGGTCTCAAATGAAGGTTTTAAAGAGTATGCCCAGAAATGGAGAGACTTGGCAGGACGAGTACAACCACCTCTATCTGAGAGGGAGCTAGTAGACATGTTCTTGGGAACTCTGTCAGGGCCTTTCTTTAATCATCTGATTGGAAGCTCCTCTACGGGGTTCACTAAGTTGATTCTAACTGGCGAGAGAGTTGAAGCCGACATAAAAAGCGGGAAAATTCAAAAAGATGTATCTGCTTCCGCTACCATCAAAGAGAATTTTCTGACAAAGAAAGAAGTATCGACTGTCTATTCTCAAATAGGTCAAGGAAGAGTTGAGCGCCGGCCAGTGGTGGGGGCCGTAATGATTCAGAAGCCTGGAGCTGATCAGCCCAGAAACAATCATCCAAGAACCAACCAAACAAGGGTAGAAAGGCCTGTACGGCAATTCACCCGGATAAACATGACTCCTACTCAGGTTCTACCCCATCTCTTGAAGTTAAACCTTGCCAGTCTGAAAGAGGCCCCGAAGAACCCGAATACTGCTTCTCCGTACTACCATTCAAACGCCAAGTGTGCTTATCATTCAGAGAGCCCGGGGCACGACACCAACAATTGTTGGGCCCTTAAGAATAAGATTCAGGATTTGATAGACGCTAAAGAAGTTTAATTCGAGACCCCTGAAAAGCCGAATGTAATCTCTGCTCCAGTGCCAAAGCATGGCCACAAAGCTCATGCTGTTGAAGAGGATCTGTTTGTTGCTACTGTTGATGATTTGATAACTCCGCTACCGATAGTCAAGTTGAATTTGCTGAAGGCTGGGATTTTCCCAGGTTATGAAGAAGATTGCTGCCTTTGTTCATCCTTACAAACCGACTGTCCATTATTGAAGTTAGGTATCCAACGCCTAATGGATAACCAAGAAATCCTTTTTGAAAAGACTCTTGTTACACCGACTCCTGTCAATGATGTTTCAATAATTACCATATCCGCCAATATTTCCAAGGTCTCCAAAAGACCTGTTAAGATTACATCTGCTCCAAAGACTGCACCTTTAAAGATAACCATGCTCGGGCCCGTCCCGTACAAGTCCGATAGATCAGTACCGTGGAACTATGGTGGAGATATCTACTACCACGGTATTAAACAAATTGAATCAACTGAAGAGAGTTCTGATGAAGAGACTTCCGACATTAGAAGCATTACTGGAAAGAGCAAAATCACCCGCAGTGGAAGAATTTTCTCTCCAGAGATTTCCCCTCCAAAGGAAATCTTTGGACCCTCAGCTGCTCCTAAGGTTACCCCTGCACTGGTAAACATATCTGCGAGAACTCCAATTATTGAAGAAGTTGTAAATCCTGTGGTTGTCCCCTCTGCTGCTGATGATGATAGAGGGAGAGAGATCCAAGAAGAGCCCGTCGGGACGAGGGCTCAGCCATTGGTCATCCCCGAGACCTCTCAAAAAGAAATGGAAGAGATTTTGAAAATAATCAAGAAAAGCGATTATAATGTTGTGGAACAACTGGGGCAAACCCCCTCAAAGATTTCTATGTTGGCCCTGCTGCTTTGTTCAGAGGCTCATGCTAAAGCTTTGATAAGATTCTTGAAGACGGCCCACGTGCCACAGGAAACCTCCGCGGATCAGTTCCAGGAATGTGTAGCTAGCTTAACAGTTGTCAATGGTCTAGGATTCTCTGATGCTGATTTAACATCCAAAGGGAGAAAACATAATGACGCTTTGCATGTCTCGTTGGAATGCAGAGGGACTATCCTAGAACACGTACTGGTAGACACTGGTTCATCTCTGAACGTCTTGTCGAAGAAAGCCTTGGATATACTGGATTGTGAAGGTTTAACCTTGAAGCCCAGCAATATAATTGTCAGAGCCTTTGATGGTTCTAAAAGCATGGTCCACGGGGAGGTGGACATCCCGATTAAAGTGGGAACTGAAACCTTCAACTCCACATTCTATGTGATGGACATCTGTCCTTCCTATTCTTGCTTATTGGGAAGACCCTGGATTCACAATGCTGGAGCCGTCACTTCTACTCTGCATCAAATGCTCAAGTACCCAGTCCAGGGGAAATCATAATTGTTCATGGCGAAGAGGAATACATGATAAGCCATCTAAATTCTTTCTGCTATCTAGAATTAGATGGTGAATTCATCGAAACCCCTTTCCAGCATTTTGAAGAGGTAGCTCAAGAGATTGCGGTAACCAAGACAGTGTCTTCTGTACCCATGATTACCAAACCTCCGCCTCATGATTACCCGAGGCATATAGGTCCATTTGTAAGGGTTTAATTTTTCATCTTCATATGCCATTTTAATGAATCATGGACGTTTTCACATATAAACTTTTGTGTTCATTGTATTTCTTTTACATTTTATTTGTTTAACGATGGCTATCCCTTACACACACCCACACTTACAAATGCAGGTACCCTTCCATTCCGGATACCATGGGTAACAATTCTGCTATGGCCTTCAGTCACTCTGAAGATCTGGTCTACCATGCCGAATACGAAGGTGAGGAAGATTGTGAGGTGCCGGGAGAATTGGCTAGACTGTTACAAAAGGAAGAAAGGGCTATTCTACCTCATGAGGAGCTGTTAGAGACAATCAACTTGGGTACTAAGGAAGACAGAAAAGAAGTCAGAGTGGGTGCCAACCTAGAGCCAAGTGTCAAGGAGCGCCTAATTCAGCTGTTGAATGAATATGTTGAGATCTTCGCATGGTCTTACGAAGATATGCCGGGACTCGATACAGATATTGTGGTTCACCGCCTACCCACAAGAGAAGACTGTCCACCAGTCAAATAAAAAGTCCGCCGCATGAGGCCCGACATGTCAGAAAAGATCAAAGCAGAAGTTATGAAGCAGTTCAATGCTGGATTTCTTGCTGTTACTTCCTATCCTGAATGGGTTGCTAACATTGCACTCGTGCCTAAGAAGGAAGGCAACGTGAGAATGTGTGTGGATTATAGAGACTTAAACAGGGCCATACCTAAAGATGACTTCCCACTTCCGCACATTGACATCCTGGTTGACAACACAACTCAGCATAAGGTATTTTCTTTCATGGACAGATTTTCAGGTTACAACCAGATCAAAATGGCACCTGAAGACATGGAGAAAACTACTTTTGTTATACAGTGAGGTACGTTTTGCTATAAAGTGATGCCATTCGGACTGAAGAATGCCGGGGAAACCTATCAACGTGCCATGGTAGCTTTGTTTCATGATTTGATACATCATGAGATAGAGGTCTACGTGGATGACATGATAGCCCGTTCACAAACTGAAGAAGAACACCTCGACCATTTGCAAAAGCTGTTTGTCAGGTTGAAGGAGTACAAGCTAAGACTGAACCCTAACAAGTGCACTTTTAGAGTCTGGTCTGGTAAACTCTTGGGTTTCATTGTCAGCAACAAAGGCATCGAGGTTGATCCTACCAAAGTCAAAGCTATACAAGAAATGCCTGCTCCTCGCACTGAGAAGGAGGTTAGAGGTTTCTTGGGACGCCTAAACAACATTGCTAGGTTCATTTCTCATCTAACATCTACCTGTGAGCCAATCTTCAAGCTGTTGAAGAAAGATCAGGTAGTTAAATGGAATGATGACTGTCAAGTTGCTTTCGATAAAATCAAGGAGTATTTGCTAGAACCTCCTATCTTGATGCCACCCGTCGAAGGAAGACCGCTAATCATGTATCTGACCGTCCTAGAGAATTCAATGGGGTGCGTACTGGGGCAGCATGACGAGTCTGGACAAAAAGAGCATGCCATTTATTACCTTAGCAAAAAGTTTACCGACTGTGAGACTCGATACTCACTGCTCGAGAAAACTTTTTGCGCTTTGGTATGGGCTGATCGCCGGTTAAGGCAGTATATGTTGACTCATACCACCTTGCTGATATCTAAGATGGATCCGATAAAGTACATCTTCGAAAAGCCTGCTTTGTTTGGAAGAATAGCTATATGGCAGATGATCCTCACGGAATACGATATACAGTACACGACCCAAAAAGCTATAAAGGGGAGTGTGCTAGCTGACCATCTGGCTCATCAAGCTGTCGAAGATTACCAATCCATGAAGTTTGACTTCCCTGACGAAGATATCATGACATTGGACAACATTGAAGATTTCAGACCATATGATGGACCTGAACAAGGATCCCGATGGACCCTGTACTTTGATGGTGCCTCTAATGCACTTGGCAATGGTATCGGCGCGATACTCATCTCCCCAAAAGGTTGCCATACTCCTTTCATAGCCAGACTTTGCTTTAACTGCACCAACAACATGGCCGAGTATGAAGCTTGCATCTTTGGACTCAAGGCTGCCATAGACCTGGGAATCAAATCTTTGGTTATATTTGGAGACTCAGCTTTGGTCATCAGTCAGATCAAAGGAGAGTGGGACACTAAACATCCCAACCTCATCCCTTACAAAGAACATGTCTTGACATTGCTACCTCATTTCGAGCAGATTACCTTCGAGCACTTCCCGCGAGAAGAAAATCAGCTAGCAGATGCTCTAGCTACAATGTCATCCATGTTTAAACTTAAATGGGATAATGAGGCTCCCCAAATCACCATTGAACAGATGGACGAACCTGCACATTGTCACGAGATTAATACCGAAGAAGTAGTGGACCGACCTTCGTTTCACGAAGTCAAAAGGTATCTCGAGGCTCAAGAATACCCTGAAGGAGCTTCAGTCAATGACAAAAAGTTCTTGAGGAGATTCTCTGCCAAGTTCTTCCTGAGCAATGGTATCCTGTACAAGCGCAATCATGATTGCATTCTGCTTTGTTGTGTGGACAAGATTGAAGCTGAACAGATCATGGCTGAACTGCACAATGGTACATTTGGCACCCACTCTAGCGGGCATACTGTGATACGGTGGGAAAGAATTGACTGTTTTTTGGAATGCTGGTTTGTGTTTTGCGTTTATGTTTGCAAAATGTCGCGGTAAGCAAGAGTCGCCACTGACTTTTATTTTATCCAACACGGAAAGGAAAAAAGCACAGAAAAATTCCTTTTTCGAGATATTTCTCGGGTTCGGGGGGTAGATTATAGAAAGGGAAGGTATTAGCACCCTTTCTATCCGTGGTTATCCACGGGCTCTTAGGTACTTGCTCATATTTTTTTCAAAATTGCTTTCTTTGTGATTGTGGGTTTGAAAAAGTTTTTATTTGAAACTTCGATTTAACTCTTGCTTCTGTCCTCAAGAGTGTAATGAAGTGTTTTGGCAAACTTTGTTCGAAAAGTGTAAGTGTGAAAAAGATTTTGTTTTTTTGAAAGAGCAAGTACTTAAGAACCATCTACCTACTCGAAAAAGGAATCGTTCTATGCTAATGTCCTTTAGACAATGCTATCCCACTATTGATGAGTGGGTAGCACCGTCGTTGGATTTTAAGGGTCAATTCGATTTTAGGGACTTACGGTCAACAAAGCAATGTTAGGATGCTTTAGCGGTAACCCTAATGTCTTAGATCATTTGTTTTGAGGCAACAATATCCGAGGCAACCATTTCGAGGCGACTATGATCTTTGGACAAAAGGGCGACCTCTAAAGTGACCTATACTCAATGACCGCGTACGAAGGCAACCAAGTGGGGTGTACTCTAAGAGTGCGCATGTGCAAGTGTGTCGTTTTCAGTTAATTTTTATCTTCGTACATGTTAATGGTGATCTAATTTGATTTTAGGTTAAAACATTCAATCTTGTCATACATCCCTATTATCAAACATTTAGCAGTTATATTTTGCGGAAAATAAATTGCGGATATTAAATTACAAGGCGTAGGGTATTTACATCGCCAAAAGCAACCCTTTGAAATTTAAATGCGGAAAAATAAATAAAGTGATCAAAATAATTAAATGGTCCTAATTATCTATTACATTCCAGGAACAAGTATAATATTGAATAAATAGATCGCGTACGGAAAATTAAATCCAGTGCGAGTTTAGGGTTTTGACCCCTTTTGTTAAAGAAAAGATTTTTTTGGTTGTTTTTGAATTAAGAAAGAAATTACCTAAGTTAATTATTAAATTAATAAATAAATTAATTGATTAATGAAAATAAATTATTTTTGGATTTTTTTGGTATTTAAAGAAATAAAATAAAATAAATTAATGTTAGTAAAAACCTAATTAAGTCTAACTGATTTTAATTATTTACAAAAAATATATTAAAGTTATTTCTAATTGAAGCCTAAATTAATTAAATTAGTGTTTGTTAATAAAAATTAAAATTTGATTTTATGAAGAAAATATCTTTGTGGTTTTAATTTTATAGAAAAAGAATTTTTGATTGGTTAATAATTAAATAGAAATAATAAAATAAATAATTAAAACAAAATAAATAAAATATAGAGAGAGAGGGGTATGGGCCTATTTGGAGGTTAGAATAGCAAGTTGAGGCCCATTTCAATTTAGCCTCGTTTGACTTTTTTTTATTCCCTGTGCGCATTTGGACTTGACTCCATGGTGGACTCTCAATTTGGATCACCAGATCTAGCCTTTGGCCATCTGGTTGTTGGATGTGTGAAGGCGCATGGTATGCCACAAGCCTGGATATGCACCTGATTGTATGAAAAACCAAGAGAAAATGCAAAGAGCTGGAGGCAGGGATCGAACCCTTGACCTCCAGCCATCAACGCCTTGGAAATAGACACACTAACCACTGGGGCACTTCGCTTCAATTGTTAGTAAAATATGAATAATATATAATAAAAAGAATCAATGCTTATGGATCATAAAAGAACAAAACGCGCTAATTATTTGAACCGGCCATTGGGGAAGTGACACGCCATCGTCCCCTACCTCCAGCCCTTGTAACTTTACCTGCGGATTTGAATCCGCAGCTAAAAGCGTAGCTCGATCCAAAAATCAATTCCAAGCCATAAAAACGACCTTCAAAGACATGGTTAGGTTCGTCTCCCTCTCCTGAGTGCAACCATGCCTATTATGGGAATCAATTTCACCTGTAACAAAAATCCCTAAAAACCAAAACGTAACCCTAGCCATTGCATTTTGAGGTTACAGTCCATATAAACCAAATTGAATATTGCTAAAAGTTTAGAAATGCTATAAAGATCATAAATATGCCAAGAATTGGTTCAAACAATGCAAGAATGAGGATGTACGGTTTCAAGAACAGAGCTTGGCATCGTGATACTTACAGAGCTTTTGAAGGCTTGAGGACGCGTGCTTTGGATCCAGGAGGGTTATGTGATCACCCAGGAATTGATTGGGATAGCTTTTGGCTTCTGAAAACCTCTCTTGCTATGATTTCGAATTCCAACTTTTTCTTACAGCCTCTAACCCTATTTTTCGTGCCTTTGCCTTCCTTATGTATTGTGGAATATGTTAGGGTAACAAATATGGCTTGAATCTTCCACATAAATGCATTGCATATTTGATTTGATTCACTTTTGAAAGCTTGCCAAATTTGTCAAAAATCTATCCTTTTGCACATGATCTTGTGTGATACGAATTTGATGCTCTTAATGATGATGATTCAATCCGGAAATAGCCAAAAGATATCTTGTAATCAAAGCTTTGGATTTTTTTATGATTTAATTTGATTTAAAATGAAATAATTCAATAAAAAATCAAATAAAATAATAAAAATAAGATATGGGCTCTTGGCTGAAGCTAGGACACGTGTACACTGATGCAAGCTCAAATCAAGTGGAAAAGAATGGGCCCATTTGACAAATTTTGAAGTTTTGGGGATAATTGACTTTTGGCAATTTTGCAAAAATTCCCAACTTCAATAATGCATAACTTCTTCAATTTTGAACTTTTGGAGGTATTCTAGGACTTTTTATAAAGATTTAGATGTCATCTAACCAACCCTTTTGGTCTCATCTCATTTTTATATTCCATGCTTAAGTTATAAGCTTTGGCAAAAAAGGTGTTTTTGTTGACTTTCAAAAATGATCTATAATGTCCAAATTTATAACTTCTTGTGAGTGAATTTTCTGATATTGGGATATGAAGATGGATTGTAGGAAATTGCATTCTCTTAAAAATGAGATTTAGATGGTTCATTTCTCATAAAGTATGAGAAAGTTATGCTTGGTCAAAGTTGAGTTGACTTTTCCTACAAAACCCTAATTTAACAACTTTTGAGTCTTGATGAATTTTGAGAAATCCTTGGTGAATCATGATCAACCCTTGATCAAATGATGAAATATCCTTCAAAATGAGAATTTTGACAAAAAATCTTGAAGTTTGATTGTTCATAGGTCACAGTTGACATTTGCCCTAGCACAATCAATTTTTGGACCTTTTGAGCAATTGACTGAGCAAACTTCCTCTGCAAGGCTTGAAATTTGACATGAATGATCTTGAGAGCATATTATGACATTGGGGAGAACTTGAGGTCATTTGGACTCAAGGATCTTGATGCAACATAAAACCCTAATTTAGGGTTGACTGCCTTAGGAGATAGCTAGACTGTCCAACTTCTAGAGCAATCTTGAGCCACTTGGAGATTTTTCTTGCAATGTTTGGGAGAAATATGAGAGGGAAAATTTTGGGGTACAACAGCTGCCCCTGTTCAATCTTCTTAGACCTGAGGATGTAGATTGGCTTTCGTGCCTTTCGTGATCCGAAGGTGGAAGATGATTAAACACTAAAGTGCCCAGAAATTTGCACTCGCATGAAGTGGTATCAGCCTGGTGATGTCAGGAATGGGCTTACAGATTCCATTTGGAGATTGTTGGTAGGAGGATGGGCTTACAGATGCCATCCGCAGAAGCGTCGATTTCATAAGAGATTCCTTAGCGAGAACTTGCATACCTGTTGTTGTGGAAGATTCCGCTAAGGAAGCCTGGTTTGTGTTGAGATTTAGGAACTTGCCTGTACTTTAGCTGAGAGAACATCTTTGTTGAGTTTTAAGAACTTGTCCATAATTCAACTGAGGGAAACATCTTCATCAAGATCTAGGAACTGTCTGGTCTTCAACGAAGTATAATTCTGTTGAGATTGTAGAACTCGTCCACACTTCGACAGAGGAAAATTATCGAGATTGAGAACCTTATCTGAAATTCAACCGAGGATAATTCAGTTGAGATTTAAGAACCGGTCAGGTCTTCGACTGAGGGAAACATCTCCATCAAGATCTAGGAATTGTCTGGTCTTCAACGGAGTATAATTCTGTTGAGATTGTAGAACTCGTCCACACTTCGACGGAGGAAAATTGTCGAGATTGAGAACCTTATCTGAAATTCAACCGAGGATAATTCAGTTGAGATTTAAGAACCGGTCAGGTCTTCGACTGAGGGAAACATCTTCATCAAGATCTAGGAACTGTCTGGTCTTCAATGGAGTATAATTCTGTTGAGATTGTAGAACTCGTCCACACTTTGACGGAGGAAAATTGTCGAGATTGAGAACCTTATCTGAAATTCAACCGAGGATAATTCAGTGGAGATTTAAGAACCGGTCAGGTCTTCGACTGAGGGAAACATCTTCATCAAGATCTAGGAACTGTTTGGTCTTCAACGAAGTATAATTCTGTTGAGATTGTAGAACTCGTCCAAACTTTGACGGAGGAAAATTGTCGAGATTGAGAACCTTATCTGAAATTCAACCGAGGATAATTCAGTTGAGATTTAAGAACCAGTCAGGTCATCGACTGAGGGAAACATCTTCATCAAGATCTAGGAACTGTCTGGTCTTTAACAGAGTATAATTCTGTTGAGATTGTAGAACTCGTCCACACTTCGACGGAGGAAAATTGTCGAGATTGAGAACCTTATCTGAAATTTAACCGAGGATAATTCAGTTGAGATTTAAGAACCGGTCAGGTCTTCGACTGAGGGAAACATCTTCATCAAGATCTAGGAACTGTCTGGTCTTCACCGGAGTATAATTCTGTTGAGATTGTAGAACTCGTCCACACTTTGACGGAGGAAACTTGTCGAGATTGAGAACCTTATCTGAAATTCAACCGAGGATAATTCAGTTGAGATTTAAGAACCGGTCAGGTCTTCGACTGAGGGAAACATCTTCATCAAGATCTAGGAACTGTCTAGTCTTCAACCGAGTATAATTCTGTTGAGATTGTAGAACTCGTCCACACTTTGACGGAGGAAAATTGTCGAGATTGAGAACCTTATCTGAAATTCAACCGAGGATAATTCAGTTGAGATTTAAGAACCGGTCAGGTCTTCGACTGAGGGAAACATCTTCATCAAGATCTAGGAACTGTCTGGTCTTCAACGGAGTATAATTCTGTTGAGATTGTAGAACTCGTCCACACTTTGACGGAGGAAAATTGTCGAGATTGAGAACCTTATCTGAAATTCAACCGAGGATAATTCAGTTGAGATTTAAGAACCGGTCAGGTCTTCGACATAGCTGAGAACTTAACTGCATCTTTCCTGAAAGGTAAAGGTCAGTCGTATGCAATGCATGATATATATCAAGCAATGATATTCTCAAAATAAATGAGATTGCGTTGTATGATGCGTATATGTATGTATCATGATGTATGGGGAAAATAAATCCCGGATAGCTGTTGGAGAATAGAGTTGAATTCTTCGTTTCTGCTGGAGATAGCGGACGACGATGATTGGTGAGAATAAACCTGCAAGGGAGGATAACTCCGTTGGGGAATGAGATGATGAGGAGATTACTCTGTGGGGAAGAGATGCTCTGCCGAGGATTCCACTGATAAATTCCTTTAGGAATGAATTACCATTGTTGGTGATACTGAATCCTGTTGGGGATTGAATTCCTGTTTGTGAAAGGAAAGAACTCCGCTGGGGATGATCTTTCAGTTGCGACTTCACTGGAGATAACCTTTTAGGCTCTAATGGGGATAATCCTTTGAGCTTTGCTGGGGACAATCTTCCTTTGAACTCGGTCGGGGATATTTATTTTTATACTCCGCCGGGGACGAACTTCCAGAGTCTACTGGGGAAGCTTTTACAGACTGCGCTGGGAAAATTTTAACTCCACTGGGGATATCTTGTATTCTGCCGGGGAATATTCTTATACTCCGTTGAGGAATATTAAGACTGCCGGGGGTATTAAGCCTTTTCAGTGTTGATGGTAGATAAACTCTATTTGGGGATAATATTACCGATTCATTCACAGTTGCGAGTCTCAGCTGGGGAGAGCTATCATTACTGTCTTACTCTACGGGGAGTGAAAGTACCTTAACCATATTCTTCAACTGAATTTACCTTGTACCTGGTGGACAGAGCAACTGTACAGTTTGGACAATTCTTATTTGCCCCCGTTTATGATATTACGAGTAATGGTCTTTTGTTTCACATGTAAATATTTATGAGCAACAATTAATGTCAAATGCACATATCAAAAATGAACACTGGACGTTCTTTGCAAAACAAAACAGATAAAGGAAAAAACAGTTTGAAATTTCTTTGAAGATAAATTGTATTGATTTTGAAGTCTGGCCTGTAAATAGGCGTTTTTTGTACAAGAGGCTGACGTCCTAGTAAGAGAACGCCGCCGAATAATAGACTTTACACAATTTGTGAAAAACTAAACAAAATAGCTATGTGAATGATCCCACTGGGTTCCAACTCTGCTATTGCCCTTATGTCCTCGAGCATCTCATCACTTGGCTACTTGTTTGAAGATAGATCAGATTGATTAGTGTCGTCTGAGCTTGATAGTCGATACCGAAGTCTGGTTACAAAGTGATCCAATGAGACATAGTGTTACGCTTTGATCCCTAATTTTTTCCTGGACCTCCCTTTCGGGTTTTCAGTCCACCGGGATACCCTTTTTTGCCCAAGCCGCCTTTTCAGGTTTTCGACTTGCCGGGTGTACAAATTTTTCATTTTCATCCCTTATTTTAGCCGGAACCCTTTTGGTTTGCCAGGAAGCCCTTATTTTTTCCTAGGCCAGTCGACCTAGTGGGTCTTTGATTATGCGTAGTATTTTTTCACTATGTCTGCATTGACGGGGTGAGGAAGGTCGTCACCATCCATGGTGGTTAGAATCATGGCTCCTCCTGAGAAAATGTTTTTAACCATAAATGGTCCTTCGTAGGTAGGGGTCCATTTGCCCCTTGGATCACCTTGAGGTAGAATAATGCGCTTGATAACCAGGTTCCCAACTTGATACTCTTGTCGTCTAACTTTCTTGTTAAATGCCTTGATCATCCATTTTTGATACGTCTGACCATGACAAATAGCAGTAAGTCTCTTTTTGTCGATCAAGTTCAGTTGATCAAGCCGAGTCTGGATCCAGTCATCTTCGCTCAAATCTGCATCTTTCATAATCCGAAGAGAGGGTATCTGAACTTCAATGGGCAAGACAGCCTCCATGCCATATACCAAGGAATATGGTGTTGCCCCTGTTGACGTCCGTGATGAGGTACGGTACCCATGAAGAGCAAATGGTAACATCTCGTGCCAGTCTTTGTATGTCACCGTCATCTTCTGCACAATCTTCTTAATGTTCTTATTAGCTACTTCTACAGCCCCATTCATCTTCAGCCGGTAGGGAGAAGAGTTGTGATGCTGTATCTTGAATTGATTGCAGAGCTCAGTGATCATCTTATTATTGAGATTGGTACCATTGTCTGTAATGATCCTCTCTGGTACACCATATCGACAGATCAGATTGTGCCGAATGAACTTTGCCACGACGTTCTTGGTTACTGTAGCGAAGGAAGCTGCTTCAACCCACTTCGTAAAGTAATCAATAGCCACCAGGATGAAACAGTGCCCGTTGGATGTCGTAGGTCTGATCTCTCCGATCATATCAATTCCCCACATTGCAAAAGGCCAAGGAGCTATTAAGACGTTCAGAGGTACTGGAGGTATGTGCACTCTATCAGCATAGACTTGGCACTTGTGACAGGTCCGAGAATGCTGATAACAGTCGGCTTCCATTATGGACCAATAATATCCTGCTCGTAAGATTTTCATTGCCATGGTGTGTCCACTGGAATGAGTTCCGAAAGTACCTTCATGTAATTCTGTCATGATTCTGTCTGCCTCGCTCTTATCCACACAACGCAGTAAGGTTGAATCATGGTTACGCTTGTAAAGAATGCCATTGCTGATGAAGAATTTTTCCGCGAACCTCCTCAAAAACTTCTTATCATTAACAGATGCACCCTCGGGGTATTCCTGAGCCTCAAGGTATCTCTTTACCTCATGAAACCAGGGTTTATCTTCTACCTCTTCAGTCTCAATATCACATCAATGTGCAGGTTCGTCCAATCTTTCAATGATAATCCGGGGAGCTTCGTTGTCCCAATTGACTTTGAACATAGAAGACATCGTAGCCAGCACGTCCGCTAACTGATTCTCCTCTCTCGGGAAGTGTTCAAAGGTTATCTTCTCAAAGTGCAGAAGCAACGTCAACACATACTCCTTGTAAGGAATAAGATTTGGGTGTTTTGTATCCAAATCGCCTTTGATTTGACTGATCACAAGAGCGGAATCTCCGAAGACACTCAAGAACTTAATCCTTAGGTCAATTGCTGCTCGAAGACCCATGATGCACGCTTCATACTCCGCCATGTTGTTGGTGTAGTTGCAACATAGTTGGGCGGTGAATGGAGTATGAGAGCCTTTAGGAGATATGAACACGGTGCCAATGCCATTACCCAAAGCATTCGAAGCTCCATCAAAGTACATAGACCATCGGGATCCTTCCTCAGGTCATTCATCCGGTCTAGGTGTCTCACAGTCAGTTACTATCATGATGCTCTCATCCGGGAATTCAAAGTTCATAGACTGGTAATCATCCACTGCTTGATGTGCCAGATGATCTTCCAACACACTTCTCTTTATTGCCTTTTGGGTCATATACAGGATGTCATACTCAGTCAAGATCATCTGCCATCTTGCTATTCTTCCTGATACGGCAGGCTTCTCGAAGATATACTTGATTGGATCCATCTTTGATATCAATAGAGTAGTTTGAGTCAGCATATATTGTCTCAGCCGGCGAGCAGCCTATGCCAAAGCGCAACAAGTTTTCTCGAGCAACGAGTATCAGGTCTCGCAGTCGGCAAACTTTTTGCTAAGGTAATAAATAGCATGCTCTTTTCGGCCAGACTCGTCATGCTGACCCAACACACACCCCATTGAGTTGTCGAGTACTGTCAAGTATAAGATCAAAGGTCTCCCTTCAACTAGAGGCATCAGAATAGGCGGCTCTTGGAGATACTCTTTGATCCTTTCGAAAGCGGCCTGACATTCATCGTTCCAATGTACTACTTGATCTTTCTTTAGTAGCTTGAAGATTGGCTCACAAGTAGTAGTTAGGTGCGAGATGAATCGGGAAATATAATTCAGTCGTCCAAGAAAGCCTCTGACTTCTTTTTCTGTTATGGGAGATGGAATTTCCTGTATAGCCTTCACCTTTGTAGGATCCACCTGAATACCTTTATCGCTTACGACGAAACCCGGCAGCTTACCAGATCTCACCCCGAAGGTGCACTTGTTCGGGTTTAACCTCAGCTTGTACAACTTCAACCTGTCAAATAGCTTCTGAAGGTGGTCCAGATGTTCTTCCTCAGTCTGGGATCTTGCAATCATGTCGTCGACGTATACCTCAATCTCATGATGGATCATGTCATGGAACAAGGCGACCATGGCGCGCTGAGATGTTGCCCCAGCATTCTTCAGTCCAAAAGGTATGACTTTGTAGCAAAAGGTACCCCATTGAGTAACAAAGGTTGTCTTCTCCATGTCTTCGGGAGCCATTTTAATTTGATTATAACCGGAGAAACCATCCATAAAGGAGAATACCTTATGCTGAGCGGTGTTGTCAACCAGAACGTCGATATGAGGTAGAGGGAAATCATCCTTGGGACTTGCCCTGTTCAGATCCCTATAGTCGACACACATTAGAACCTTACTGTTGTACCCCAAAATTTGCCCTCCCATTTCCTCAACATTTTCTCATCACAAAGCCCTTGGAGATCAAGATCCAGTTAGGGTTTCCTCTACTCAAGACTTCTCCTTGCACTGTTGACCCAAATTATGGTTTGTGATTGCACAAGGATATTTTGACCTAAAATTCCTAAGATGACTCTCATGCTTCATGTTGGACTCCCAAGTTTATCCATACCAAGTTTCAAGTCTTGATTCCAAATTTTGCCCAGTCAATTGGACAGTTGACCTAGAAATCAACTGTATTGGGGAAAAAGTCAATTGTGGCCAATTGACAGTCAAAACTCATGAAAATTGACCCACCTCAACATTATGAACTCACATGGACCATTTGATCAAGTTTGGATCATAATTCCACAAGAAATTTGATCAGATCATCAAAAGGGCAAAATGGTCATTTTTAGGGTTTTGACTGCACAAGGGCAATTTTTGACTGTTTGACCTAGCCAATGGCAAACCAAGCTCACATATGGACTCAAGGACCCCATGTAATTATCTTGACATGCTCAACAAGTTCAAAGGATCCCAAATACACAAGGTTGATAGTTGAATTTCCCAGTTAATTGATCAATTTTGACTGTATACTGAAAAGTCAAACTTTGACTTTTTGGTCAAAATCAAGGGTCAAGGTTCATTTTTCATCAAAACATGCCAAATCATGAAACTTGTTCACCAAGAAATCAAGAAATGCAAATTAGGGTTTGAAATGGAAATTTTTCATAACTTAGAATTTTTCTAAGTTATGGAAAACCCTAATTTTTTCCCAACTTTGCCCCACTTTCTCACCAAGATTCATTTGGATTCAAGCAAAAGTCAAAACATGAAAGTTGTAGCTTGTTACATAATCTACAACTTTGATTCACAAAGTTTTCCCAAATGAGGCTTGTATCTCAAGTTACAATTTTTGGAACAAGGGTGCCAAACCATTCTTAACTTAGTGAAAATTTGACCTATTTTGGACAAGTTTTTTACCTAACTTCAAGGCCATTTTCCATACACTTCCACTTGGAATTTCAATTTGAATTTCAAAGATGGATTGTATTACACATTCCAAGCTTTCCAAAATGTCCAAGAACTTCTCAAACAACCTCATGGTTAGGGAGAATCGAATTTTGCAAAATGGGAAAAAGTCACTTTTGTTCTTGGCCAAGACATGTTCATACATTGGTGCCATTTTGAATTCAGCATGCTTAAGCTACATTGCCGGCCTCTAATCCCATTCTCACTCAATAATTTAATGCAAAACCATTGTGCCAAGATGTTGTTCTATGCATTTGGACATTACATGGAGAATTAACCCTTAATTAGAAAAAGCATTATTTCCATTTTGAAAAAGTAGAACTTTATGTCCATTTTGCAAATCCAAGTGGTACAGTCAAAATCTTCTTGGCACAAGTTATGAGACATATTGCACTGATCAAGGCCAATGTATGCAGCATAGTGTGAGGGCCTGTACAGGCTAGAATCATCAAGTGGCCATTGCTTGCTTAAAGTTCAAGTAACATTGCATATGAGATACCAACTTCCATATCAGTCAACCAAGCCTTAGAAAAAGATATCAAACACATTCCAAACATTGATCCTAAGCTAAAGCACGAGCCTTTCCCCTCCAATACCTTCACAAACTCAGAACCACCATCAAACTGCCAAAACAGAGTGACCTCTGCAGATTGAGTTCCAACTCTCATCCCTGTCATGCTTTCTTGCTAAAAGCTCTTCACACACCTTCCCTACCATCAATGCAAGCTAACCAAAACCTAAAACACGACCTGTAATTCCTCTAACCAGTTCCACCATTTTCATTTTCTTGTTTTGCAGTTGAAGTTCTCTAGCACGATTCAAGAAGTTTCAGGATAAAGTAAGACTTGGAATAGCATCCTCACACTTCAAGGAAGCTGTACAAGTCATCATCTTGCTCTGAAAACTCCCCCATTGCAAGGCACGATTCCAACTGAACAGATATGTTCATGAAGTTCTATCTCTCAGTATAGGCATTGTTAGCTTTAGGTTTGTGAAGGAAACATGTCACAATCATAGCCCTGAACATGCCCATATGATTAGATTTCATTTATATTACGTGTGCTGCAAGAATTTTGAGTCTGAACATTGATGAAAAGCTAGGTCAGGAATTGGGGGAGAAGAAATTCTCCCTCATATTAGAGAGTTAAGTCAAGTTTTTTATATCCCTGGATTCGTCTTCTCATGCTCTACACTTTTCATGTTGAAAGTTTTGCTTAAAAGTCCAGGAATTAGGAGATAGGAAACGCGTGCTTGCTTGAACAATTTTGTTCTGAGGTTGAAGATGACTGGTTCTGGGCTGGGCCTGGAATATTTTTCTTATTTGCACCATACAATTGCTTCTGAACCCCCTGAGCCCATTTGGTTTATTTTTAATGTTTTTTTGACTTTTCTTTTTTTGGTTTGACTCATTTATTTTTCCTCACAATATAAAAAATATAAAAATAATTTTTTACACCATTTTTGAATTTATTAGGTATTTATTAGTTAGTTTAGTTTTATTCACAAATAAATAAATAAGCCTCTTGTATTTAAAAATACTAAAAATAATGCAAACCATTTTATTTTCCATTTTTTATTTTTATTTTTATCTTCTGAAAATATTTTATATGAAATATACTTTTTTTATAAAAATTAAATATTTTTATTTTGTGCATATTTAATATATTTTTGTAAATTATATAAATAAATACATATACATTAGTACACTTAGGATAAAAATACCAAAAATATACATATTTTTATGTTATTAATATTTAACACTAAAAATGCATTTTTACAAATATACTTCATTTTTATTTTATTTTTGTATATAAATAATAAATATTGTATATATTGAATAAATAATACATTTTATTTAATAGAATTAGGGTTTAACCCTAAACATGAAAAACTAAAAAAAAAAATACTTTCTTTTTGTTTATTTTGACACATAAAAATACTTTTTTCATACATACAAAAAAAAAACCATTTTTGCATCTTGCATATTTATTCTTATCTCATTTAAATTGTGCAATTAAATTATCTTGTAAATAATTCAATATTGATGTAATAGTTTAGGTTTAAATTCCTTGTCAAAATCCCCATTTGAACATTTGTACCCCCCTTCCCATATATGGTTTTGTAATAGCTTAGTAAATTTATTTTCGCACTTTATTGCTTTCTAATTATACCATGTTAGAATTAGGGTTTGTATGCGAAAAAACAACGAAAATAGCTTGACCTAATTTCAAGATAATCAAAGCATGAAAAATGGACAACACATATCACACTTGCACCCCCTAGGGTATTCCACTTTGTTGCCTTCAAATGAATGGGCCATATTGCATGTTAGGTCTCTTTGGGCAAAACAAACAAATCAAATGATCATAGTCCCTCGACGACGCTTTCAAAATGTTGCCTAAACAAATGATCAAGTCCCTTAAAGAAAATGCCCAAAGATACTTAGCACCATTGCAATTATGGTCTAAACAATGACCCGCGCCCGTCCCTTTCACATCCTAACATGAGATTGTCCACCAAATACAATGGTGGAACAAACTTATTAAAAGGGTTAAAACATAGCAATAAACTTTGAGAAATTTAGGAGTAGATAACCTTTTAGTTACTTGAATCAAACTTGCAAAAACAAAACACTTGCCTATTTTCTAAAAACCACACTTCACAACACTTTCAAAACAAACTTTCAAAAAAACAAATGAAAACCTTTTCAAAAGACATACATCTTTGTATACATCCCAACATGGATTATTACAAAGGGTTGCCACCACAATGGCTTCTTTTCAAAATATTTTCAAACCCACACACAAGCACCATTTAAAACAATTGAAAACAAAAGGCAAGTGATCTAAGCAAGTAACTAAGAGCCCATGGATAACCATGGATAGAAAGGGTGCTAATACCTTCCCTTTCTATAATCTACTCCCCGAACCCAAGAAAAATCTCAAAGGTTTTTGCTGTGCTTTTTAAACCTTTCCTTAGGATAAAATAAAAAGTCGGTGGCGACTCTTGCTCAACCGAAACATTTGCGAAAACAAACGCAAAACCATAGTCAGTTCTCCCACCGTATCACACTTACCATCCTTTTTCAGCACAGGAACCACGTTGGCCACCCACTGAGGGTAAGAAGTAACTGCTAGAAAATCGGCGTCAAACTGTTTCATAACTTCAACCTTGATTTTCTCAGACATATCTGGGCGCATTCGGCGAACTTTCTGTTTCACTGGAGGACAGTCTTCCTTGGTAGGCAGGTGGTGAACCATAATATCGGTATCCAACCCAGGCATATCTTCATAAGACCAATCAAAGATCTCAACATAGTCACGCAGCATCTGAATCAACTGTTGCTTCAAACTAAGCTCCATATTTGCACCAATCTTGACCTCTTTCTTGTCCACTTCTGTACCCAAATTTACTGATTCCATGGGCTCTTCATGCGGCTGAATAACCCTCTCTTCCTGAAGTAACAGTCTAGCAAGTTCACCAGGCACTTCGCAATCATCTTCATCTCCATCTTCGGCTAAGTTGATCGGACTTTCGAAGTCATAACTGGCAGTAGCAGAGTCGTTACCAGTGAGATCCAGAGCGGATGTAGACCTGTATATGTGAGTGTGTGTAAAATAGCTGTTTTGCAATATGTAATAAAAGAAAAACAAGGAGCGCAAAATTTGAAATACAAGAAAACTTCCAATGCTTTTATTAATGATATATGAAAATGACACACATAAAGCCCTCACAAATGAAGCCACAGTGCCCCGGGTAAGACACCGGGCCATAGAATTTAAAACATTGTCTGTTATAAATTCAAAACAAAAGTCTCATTACTGGGTAACAAAAGAAATTGGGATGAAGTCCTTTGCTGTCCAGTTGCTTAGTCCACCGTCGGTCGTTGGGTAGATCCAACTGTCAAACTCAGACTCTTAAACATCGTCTTCGATGGCATTCACTCCTGAATTGTTGATGAACAGGGGAGGTCTTCCGATCTGTGCATTCCGAACAGCCTTTTGAGCTTCTACAGTGAAACCTAAACCAAACTTGTTAGTCTTCTGTGCAAAATCAGGGAGTTGGCCCCAATTCGTACACCCACCTTTCTCAACAACAGCCCGGGCATCCTTGAAGGAAGCCATCTTCATTGGAGGATCTTCAACCACAGTCTCATTTGACGCCAGTGTCTGGGGAACCTCTTCAAAATGCTGAAACGCAATGAACTCCCCATCCATCTCTACATAACGGAAAGAGTTGAGATGGCTCACCATGTAATCCTCTTCTCCTTGCACTGTCACAATTTTTCCTTTCACCGGGTACTTTAGCTTCTGGTGGAGCGTAGACGTCACTGCCCCAGCCTTGTAGATCCACGGACGACCCAACAAACAAGAATAAGATGGCCGAATGTCTATCACATAGAATGTAGATGCAAAAACCTGAGAACCAACTTTAATCGGGATATCCACTTCACCGTGTACCATTCTTTTGGACCCATCAAAGGCCCTGACTATAATGTTACTCGGCTTCAACTCCAACCCTTCACAGTCTAACCGGTTTAGTGCTTTTTTGGGCAAAATGTTCAATGAGGAACCAGTATCCACCAATACATGAGCAAGACTAGTGCCCCTGCATTCAATGGAGACATGCGGGGCATCGTTGTGATTCTTCCCTTTAGTAGTCAAGTCAGCGTCAGAGAAACCCAACCCATTATCAGCAGTCAGACTAGCCACACAATCTTTAAACTGATCAGCTGATGTTTCTTGTGGTACATGTGCAGTCTTCAGGAAAGCAATCAGAGCCTTGGCATGGGCTTTTGAGCATAGCAACAGTGACAACATAGAGATTTTGGACGAGGTTTTCCCCAACTTCTCGACTACATTGTAGTCACTCTTTTTGATAATCTTCAAAATCTCCTCCATCTCTTGTCTAGAGGCTTCAACAGTAATTTTCTTTGGTGCCTCTGTCTGGGCAGGCTCATCAGTGGTCCCTTTGCCCCGAGTATCGGATGATTCGGCAACAGGGGTAAGAATGGGAACTTGAACAGGAATAGTAGCAGGTACACTGGCAGGTGTAATAACAACAGGTTTCCTGGCAGTTGGTGGAGAGATATCAGGGGAGAAGAGTCTTCTGTTGTGGGTGATTTTGGCAGGTCCAACAATGTTGCTGACGTCAGCATCAGCATCCAAATCTTGTTTAACTCCGTGATAATAAACATCAGCCCCGTAGTGCCAAGGGACAGCTTTATCAGATGTATAAGGGATAGGCCCTGGAACAGTGATGATCAACAGTGCGATTCTTGGAACAAATGTAATTCTAACAGGCCTTCTCGAGGAAGCCTTGGAAGAATTGTCGAAAATGGTGATAATAACAACTTCTTCAGTAGGGATCAAAGGAACAAGAGTCTTCTCAAACAGAATTTCTTTATTATCCATCAGGCTTGGACACCTGACTTCAAAAGATGGCAAATGGTAGGTAGGACAGAACACATAGGGCAACCTTCGTCACAGCACGAAAATAAACCGGCTAGAAAAAGGTTCTTCTTCACAGTCATTAATGGAGTAGCAATATCCTTCACAGAAACCACAAACGAGTCTTCATCTACTGCATTTACTCCATGCTTGGGCATGGGAGAAGTCACAACATTAGGTCTTTCAGGTGCTTCAAACTCAATCTCCTTCGCATCAATTATGTCCTGTACTTTGTTCTTCAAAACCCAACAATCATTTGTATCATGCCCCGGGCTATCAGAGTGAAAAGAACAGCGGGCATTAGGGTTGTACTTTGGTGATGTAGTGTTGGGATTCTGCGGGGCCTCCCTTGGAATCACTAGATTGGTTTTCAATAACTGTGGCAGAATCTGAGATAAAGTCATGTTGAGCTGAGTGAATTGTCTTCGAGGTTTCTCGGCCCTTGGCTGATTGTTGCGCTGAGGAGCACCAACAGGTCTTGAAATAACAACCGCATTAACAGCTTGGCGGCGTTCAGGTCTATTCTGGATTTTTAAACAGTAAACAGCACTGGACTCCTTCTTAAAAGGCTTCTTCTCGGTGCCTGATGAAGCACCCTTCTATATTTTACCAGACTTAATACCAGCCTCAATCCTTTCCCCGGTCATAATCAGCTCCGTAAACCCGGACGAAGAACTTCCAATCAGATGGTTGAAATACGAACCAGACAAGGTCCCCAGAAACATATCTACTAGCTCCCTATCAGCCAAGGGTGGTTTCACTCTTCCAGCGAGGTCCCTCCACTTCTGAGCATAATCTTTGAAACCTTCTCCCACACCCATTAACATACCCTGGAGTTAGGTACGCGTAGGAGCGAGGTCGGCATTGTATTGGTACTGTTTGTAGAAAGCAGCAGCAAAATCTTCCCAATTACGGATGCTAGTTCCTTCCAACTGGTAAAACCATTCAAGCTGAGTCCCTGAAAGACTGTCTTGAAAGAAGTGGATCCATAGGTTCTTGTCAGCGGTGTACGGCTGAATCTTCCTAACATACGAACGGAGGTGCAGTTTTGGACAAGAAACTCCGTCGTACTTAGCAAAGGCTAGTGCTTTGAACTTGTGGGGAATCACCACCCCAGATGACAGACCCAAATCACCAAAGTCCAGACCAGGCACTTTCTGAACTTCCATCGCGCTCAACCGATCTTCAAGTTGCTTGTATCTATCCTCAGCCGGAGGATACTGGTCTTCGTCGAAGTCCCTCTCGTTGTCTGAAACCACAAGGCTAGGAGCCCTCATTTCTTCCTGACTATCTTTCCCTCCAGATGAGGTGGTCAAATCAACTTCATCTCGTAGCCTGTTTCCAAACCTGTGGCCCATGTTAAAAATGATCGTCTTCTTCTTCTTCTCTTTCAAGATAAGGGCCTTCAGATCTTGCTGACCCTTAGCCAGATTCATGAACAACTCTTGGAACTGGGTGTTTTGAGCCTGCAGAGCCTTGATTGCTTGTTCAGTTGATGGTTCAGAAGACATGATGCTGAAATAAACAGCGAAGAAGATGAGAAAACCTGTAAGGTGTACCTGTTATGAGGTGCATGGGAATGATATGCGCATGATATGATTTCAAAGACATCGAGAGATTCAAATTCGTAAACCAAACATGAAACACACTTTTATTAGATAAAATTAAAAATCAATTGTTCAACAAATTTCCCTTAAGGCGTTACAAGAAAATAAATACTGAAAAGTAAATAAAAACTGGAAGTAATCAAAGGACATCAACGCTCCCATGGTCGTTTGCCTTTAGTGCTGACATAGTCGTTGATGATCTTCTCATTCTCCAACTGCCTTGTCAACTTCTGGATCTTTCGCTCTTGCTCGTGATACTTTTCTCTATAAGTATCCCGTTCTTCCCTTAGCTGCATCCAGGACCTCTTCAATGCCCCAATGTCAGTAGGCATGTAAGGGTGTAAGATAGTAGGAGGAACCCCTTCCTCATCAGCAACTTCAACAATAATAGGCAAGACGGCTTCATAGGGCATTCCCAGCTTTTGGGCACGTATGCGAACCCATCGGAGATATGGTTCCATTGGTAGAGAACTCTTCGCACCCAGCTCATGTGGATCAGACCTGTGTACTCTATCCCAAGCTCTTATGAATCTGCGGCGTTGCTCGTCACTATCCCCTTGAAAATCAAAGATTATACTAGGCATTAGCAGTTCATGAGGTCCTTCCGTTCTGGCTCATCCAAACTGACGTAAGGCCAAGCATGGATTATAAGTAATTCCTCCATTGGTTCCTATCAGTGGAACATTGGGGTATTCCCCACAGCGATCAATAATGGCCACCTCGTCCATACCCTTAATAGTCCAAATGATGTCATTGTGAGAGAGAGACATAACCCTATAAGCCCAGCCCATGTCTTCTTTGTTCTTCAGGACTGATTTGGGGAGGTGAGAAATAAACCACCTCGCCAATAGTGGAGCACAACACATCAAGGTTCCCCGTTTCCGAGCTGTACGGGCATAAAGCTGATGAAGAATGTCACCCAAGAGAGTGGGTACATGATTACCAGATATGGAGATTTTTACCGCATTCACATCAACAAAGCAGTCAGAGTTTGGAAACAATACCAAGCCATATATCAGAAGAGCCAAAATATCTTCGAATGCCTGGAAGTCTAGACTATCCCAGAAATGATTAGCCTTACCAACCAAGAACTTAGTCAAAAAGCCCTTTGCTCCACTTCTAGTCTCCCAATTAGCCATTACCTCAGCCTTTGTCAAATGAAGGGCTAAAGCAATCTCTTCCGGCCTAAGGATCTTCTCCCAACCTGTGAACGGGGTTTGCTCCAGAATAGAGATACCGAGAAGATCAGAGAACTCTTCTAAGGTAGGGACCAACTGGTAGTCCTTGAAAGTAAAGCAATGGTACAGTGGTTCAAAGAACTGGACTAAGACACTCATCATCTGCTCGTCCAATTTGGAGGTGACCAAACCAAGAAGATGCCCATGTCTTCTGATAAAGGAAGTAGTATCTGACATCTTTGCAACCAACTCTTTAAGCATAGTGGGAACCTGGACAAAGTTGATCTGGATGGTGTTCCTACGCATAGGTGCCATGACCTACAAAATAGAACAAAGATGAATCCCTCCTGTCTTTGAAATAGGTTAGTCTAATGCAATATGTATGCAATGTTATGATGTCATGATGTCATGATAGAAAGCACACCACAAGTATCCACAAATAGCAAACATGGTAAAGGCACACAAGTCACACAGAGAGCCCTTAGATTTCAGGCTGGCAAGGAGTCTAGGTACTACCCTCTTTCAGTTCTGTTTGTTTAAACCTGTCCTAAAAATAGTAATTGGGTTCTAGAGGATCTCAATATCACTGACTACCCTCGACCGGTCATAATTCCATTTTAGAAATCTTTTCTTGCGGCCGGAATCATCGCGAGAGTTTAGTCTCAATGAGTGTAGCATACTTCTACTGTTCTATGGCCAAGTTGGTCAATTTAAAGGTTCTAAGGTCAATTGGTGCTCAATGACCCCTTAGTAGACCCATATTCTCCTCGTTGCGCCACAAGGGATATCGGTACATACTAAAGTGCCACACCAACGTAGCTACTGCTTCAACCTTATCGGTCTACACCGTACAATTCCCTCACAGTTTATTGCTACTTACCTAAAGGGTATCCCCAGATCCGGGTTAGGATCTATAGTAACTCCGATACAAGCCCACAAAAGTAAAGCATACAAGTCAATCAATTGAAAACATTATGAACTATTCTTAAGGTACACCCCACTTATTAAGCGTCCCCAGCAGAGTCGCCAGTTCTGTGATACAGTGGGAAAGAACTGACTGTTTTTTGGAATAATGGTTTGCGTTTTGCGTTTATGTTCGCAAAATGTCGTAGTAAGCAAGAGTCGCCACCGACTTTTATTTTATCCAACACAGAAAGGAAAAAAGCACAGAAAAATTCCTTTTCCAAGATATTTCTCGGGTTCGGGGGGTAGATTATAGAAAGGGAAGGTATTAGCACCCTTTCTATCTGTGGTTATCCACGGGCTCTTAGGTACTTGCTCATATTGTTTTCAAAATTTCTTTCTTTGTGATTGTGGGTTTGAAAAAGTTTTTATTTGAAACTTTGATTTAACTCTTGCTTCTGTCCTCAAGAGTGTAATGAAGTGTTTTGGAAAACTTTGTTCGAAAAGTGTAAGTGTGAAAAAGATTATGTTTTTTTGAAAGAGCAGGTACTTAAGAACCATCTACCTACTCGAAAAAGGAATCGTTCTATGCTAATGTCCTTTAGACAATGCTATCCCACTATTGATAAGTGGGTAGCACCGTCGTTGGAGTTTAAGGGTCAATTCGATTTTAGGGACTTACGGTCACCAAAGCAATGTTAGGACGCTTTAGCGGTAACCCTAATGTCTTAGATCATTTGTTTTGAGGCAAAAATATCTGAGGCAACCGTTTCCAGGCGACTATGATCTTTGGGCAAGAGGGCGACCTCTAAAGTGACCTATACTCAATGACCACGTACGAAGGCAACCAAGTGGGGTGTACCCTAAGAGTGCGCATGTGCGAGTGTGTCATTTTCAGTTAATTTTTATATTCGTACATGTTAATGGTGATCTAATTTGATTTTAGGTTAAAACATTCAATCTTGTCATGCATCCCTATTATCAAACATCTAGCATTTATATTTTGCGGAAAATAAATTGCGGAAATTAAATTACAAGGCGTCGGGTATTCACATCGCCAAAAGCAACCCTTTGAAATTTAATTGCGGAAAAATAAATAAAGCGATAAAAATAATTAAATGGTCCTAATTATCTATTACATTCCGGGAACAAGTACAATATTGAATAAATAGATCGCGTGCGGAAAATTAAATCGAGTGCGAGTTTAGGGTTTTGACCCCTTTTGTTAAAGAAAAGATTTTTTTGGTTGTTTTTGAATTAAGAAAGAAATTACCTAAGTTAATTATTAAATTAATAAATAAATTAATTGATTAATGAAAATAAATTATTTTTGGATTTTTTTGGTATTTAAAGAAATAAAATAAAATAAATTAATGTTAGTAAAAACCTAATTAAGTCTAACTGATTTTAATTATTTACAAAAAATATATTAAAGTTATTTCTAATTGAAGCCTAAATTAATTAAATTAGTGTTTGTTAATAAAAATTAAAATTTGATTTTATGAAGAAAATATCTTTGTGGTTTTAATTTTATAGAAAAAAGAATTTTTGATTGGTTAATAATTAAATAGAAATAATAAAATAAATAATTAAAGCAAAATAAATAAAATATATAGAGAGAGGGGTATGGGCCTGTTTGGAGGTCAGAATAGCAAGCTGAGGCCCATTTGAATTTGGCCTCGTTTGACTTTTTTTTATTCCCTGTGCGCATTTGGACTTGACTCCATGGTGGACTCTCAATTTGGATCACCAGATCTGGCCTTTGGCCATCTGGTTGTTGGACGTGTGAAGGCGCATGGTATGCCACAAGCCTGGATATGCACCTGATTGTATGAAAAACGAAGAGAAAATGCAAAGCGCTGGAGGCAGGGATCGAACCCCTGACCTCCAACCATCAACGCCTTGGAAATAGACACGCTAACCACTGGGGCACTTTGTTTCAATTGTTAGTAAAATATGAATAATATATAATAAAAAGAATCAACACTTATGGATCAGAAAAGAACAAAACGCGTGAAATATTTGAACCGGCCATTGGGGAAGCGACACGCCATCGTCCCCTACCTCCATCCCCTATAACTTTACCTGCGGATTTGAATCCGCTGCTCGATCCAAAAATCAATTCCAGGCCATAAAAACAACCTTCAAAGACATGGTTAGGTTCGTCTCCCTCTCCTGAGTGCAACCATGCCTATTACGGGAATCAATTTCACCTGCAACAAAAATCCCTAAAAACCAAAACGTAACCCTAGCCATGGCATTTTGAGGTTACAGTCCATATAAACCAAATTGAATATTGCCAAAAGTTTAGAAATGCTATAAAGATCATAAATATGCCAAGAATTGGTTCAAACGATGCAAGAATGAGGATGTACGATTTCAAGGACAGAGCTTGGCATCGTGATATTACAGAGCTTTTGAAGGCTTGAGGACGCGTGCTTTGGATCCAGGAGGGTTATGTGATCACCCAGGAATCGATTGGGATAGCTTTTGGCTTCTGAAATCCTCTCTTGCTATGATTTCGAATTCCAACTTTTTCACCACTTTTTCAAGTTTTGTTTTGCTTGTTCTTACAGCCTCTAACCCTATTTTTCGTGCCTTTGCCTTCCTTATGTATCGTGGAATGTGTTAGGGTAACAAATATGGCTTGAATCTTCCACATCAATGCATTGCATATTTGATTTGATTCACTTTTGAAAGCTTGCCAAATTTGTCAAAAATCCATCCTTTTGCACATGATCTTGTGTGATACGAATTTGATGCTCTTAATGATGATGATTCAATCCTGAAATAGCTAAAAGATATCTTGTAATCAAAGCTTTGGATTTTTTATGATTTAATTTGATTTAAAATGAAATAATTCAATAAAAAATCAAATAAAATAATAAAAATAAGATATGGGCTCGTGGCTGAAGCTAGGACACGTGGACACTGATGCAAGCTCAAATCAAGTGGAAAAGTATGGGCCCATTTGACAAAATTTGAAGTTTTGGGGATAATTGACTTTTGGCAATTTTGCAAAAATGCCCAACTTCAACAATGCACAAATTCCTCAATTTTGAACTTTTGGAGGTGTTCTACGACTTTTTAGAAATCTTGAGATGTCCTCTAACCAACCCTTTTGGTATAATCTAATTTTGATATTCCATTATCAAGTTATAAGCTTTGGCAAAAAAGGTATTTTTGTTGACTTTCAAAAATGACCTATAATGTCCAAATTTATAACTTCTTGTGAGTGCATTTTCTGATCTTGGGGTATGAAGATGGATTGTAGGAAATTTCATTCTCTTCAAAGTGAGCTTTGGATGGGTCATTTCTCATAAAGTATGAGAAAGTTATGCTTGGTCAAAGTTGAGTTGACGTTTCCTGCAAAACCCTAATTTAGCAACTTTTGAGTCTTGATGAATTTTGAGAAATCCTTGGTGAATCATGATCAACCCTTGATCAAATGATGAAATATCCTTCAAAATGAGAATGTTGACAAAAAATCTTGAAGTTTGACTGTTCATAGGTCACAATTGACTTTTACCCTAGCACAGTCGATTTTTGGACCTTTTGAGCAATTGACTGAGTAAACTTCCTCTGCAAGGCTTGGAATTTGACATGAATGATCTTGAGAGCATATTAGGACATTGGGGAGCACTTGAGGTCATTTGGACTCAAGGATCTTGATGCAACACAAAACCCTAATTTAGGGTTGACTGCCTTAGGAGATAGCTAGATTGTCCAACTTCTTGAGCAATCTTGAGCCACTTGGAGATTTTTCTTGCAATGTTTGGGAGAAATATGAGAGGGAAAATTTTGGATTACAACACATACGATGGCTAAAAACATTTTACGGGCAGACTATTGCTGGTCTACCATGGAAGATGACTGCTATCAACATTCCAGGACTTGTCACAAATGTCAAATCTACGCGGACAAGGTACATATACCTCCAGTTCCTCTCAATGTCTTAACAACTCCTTGGCCATTCACTATGTGGGGAATCGACATGATTGGGGAGATCAAGTCTACAGCCTCCAATGGACACCGCTTCATCCTAGTGGCCATTGATTACTTTACCAAGTGGGTCAAAGCAACTTCTTTCGCATCCGTTACAAAGAATGTTGTTGCCCGCTTCATCAAGCAGAACCTCATTTTCCGGTACGGCATCCCTGAAAGGATCACCACTGACAATGGTACAAACCTTAATAACACTATGATCACCGCCTTGTGCGAGCAGTTCCAGATTCAACATCACAATTCATCTCCCTATCGTCCAAAGATGAACGGTGTTATCGAAGCTGCGAACAAAAATATCAAGAAGATCATACAAAAGATGACAGTCACCTACAAGGACTGGCATGAGATGTTACTGTTTGCTCTCCACGGGTACCGTACCACGTCGCGTACATCAACTGGGGCAACACCCTATTCTTTGGTTTATGACATGGAAGCTGTTTTGTCTATTGAGGTTCAGATTCCCTCCTTTAGAATCATGAAGGATGCGGGTTTGAGTGAAGACGATTGGATTCAAACCCGACTTGATCAGTTAAACTTAATTGACGAAAAGAGACTTATTGCTGTCTACCATGGTCAGACGTATCAAAAACGGATGATCCAGGCTTTCAACAAGAAAGTCAGACGCCAAACATATCAAGTCAGAGATCTCATGATCAAGCGGATCATCTTGCCGCAAAGTGATCCCAGGGAAAATGGACTCCTACCTACGAAGGACCATTTGTGATCAAGAACATCTTTTTTGGTGGGGAAATGATCTTAACCACCATGGACGGTGACAACTTGCCGCACCCTACGAATGCAGACATAGTCAAAAGATACTACGCATAAATGACCCACTAGGTTGACACACCTAGGCAAAAAAAGGGAATCCCGGTGAATCGAAAACCCAAAAGGGAGGTTCAGGCAAAAGTTCGGGATAAAACAAAAAAAATTGTACACCCGGCAAGTTGAAAACCCGAAAGGGCGACTTGGGCAAAAAGGGTTTCCCGGTGGATCGAAAACCCGAAAGGGATGTCCAGGCAAAAGTTAGGGAATTAAAGCGTATGACTATGTCTCGTCGGATTACTTTAAGGACAATCTCTTCACAGACAAGCTCTGGGCTTCTGATCAACTCAATCATCTTCGGACGAAGCAACAAATGGACAAGATATTCAGAGTTACGAAGGCTATAGCAGAATGGGAACCCCATGGAATTTTTACACATAGCCATCTTTCTTTGTATAAATTTTTCTCATTTTTATGACAACGTTATCTTACTAGGATGTCTGTCTCCTTTGTACAAAATACTTACACAAAGTTAATACAAAGATACTTCAAAGTGCAGAAAACTATTTGTCTTTTCCTTTTTACACTTATGTTTTATTTTGAAAACGTCCAATGATTTATTAATGAGCATATGCATTTGAATATAATCACTGTTTACAAATAAACTATTTGGAAAAGATTAATTACTGACAGGTTAAAAGTATAGGAAAACGTTTTTAGGCTATTCCAGGGGCAACCCCTACAGTACATCATCTTGATCCCCAACAGAGCTAAAACCTTGAAATACATATCCCCAGCGGAGTTATAATTTCAAACCCTTATCAGAGTTAAGTTTTCAAAACTACCAATCCACAGCAGAGCTAAAACTTCAACCTTTAAACCCCGGTGGAAATCCTCCAGTTTCCTCAAATTCCCCTACGAGTTATCTTAAAACCTGATAATTTCCTAGCAAGTTGCTTTGAAGCCTGGCAGCTAACCAGACGATAACTTCGGATAATTCCACAATAGATTGGCATACAACCCAAACTCCTTATCTCCCCAGCAGGATAATTATTCCCCACAGAGTCTTCATCATTCCCCAGTGAACTCGCCAAAGTTTTCGTTACTCCTCAACAGAATGAAGATTCTCATTCTTAGCTCCCCGCAGAAATCATCAGAGTTTTCCCTATTCCCCAGCCGAGTAAGGATTCCCATTGTGTAATTCCCAGCCATAGTCATCAAAGTTCTCGGGATTCCCCAAGCAGGTTTCTCAAGCAACATTTGGCATTATTCTCACAACAGAATGTTTATCATCCTCCAACTTCAAGGACATGAAGGATCTCTATATCCCTAGAGAAGTCATGATTTCTCTTAATCCCCAGCAGTCTCCAAGGATTTCTCATCCTCAACAATTAAAGGTTTTGAATCTCCAGCAGCGGTCAAGGATTTTTTTCCCCGACAGCAGTCAAGGATTTTCTTATCCCTAGCTATCAAGGATTTATTTTCCTCAGCTAATCAGCTTACATGCGCATACATTACATTCATATATCATAAACATTGATAAAACACATTTTATTGCATCATACATTTCATGCAACATAACTTTGTGTTTCAGATAACATTTTATCCTTTTCAGGATAAGATTAACAACTATCTTTAACAAGTATTCAAAGATTTCAGATACAGTACGGATACACTCCAGACACGGAAGTCATTCTGTTACTCATTCAGATCTCTTATTCATGATACAGTAAAGATACACTCCAAATACGGAAGTCATTCTATTACTCATTCAGAATTCAAAGTCAAGATACAGTACGGATACACTCTAGACACGGAAGTCATTCTGTCACCTATTCAAGATACAGTCCAGATATGCTCCAGACACGGTTTCCATTCTGTCACTTATTCTGACTTTATCCCCAGCCCAGAGACGCTCCAGACGCGGATGCCATTATGTCACTTATTCAGATTTCAGACTCGGATACAATACAGATACACTCCAGACACAGAAGTCATTCTGTTATTTATTCAGATTCAAGTATAGTTACAGCTCGGATATGCTCCAGACACGGGCACCTTTCCCTTGCTCATACAGATTCAATCTCCAGATACAGTTCAGATACGTTCCAGACACGGATACCATTCTGATGCTCATTCTTTTGCAATTCAACAAACATTCTTGGATGGCATCTTTAAGCCCATATACAACAATATTTATCACATCTCCAAATGGCATCTTTAAGCCCATTTCCTCAACTACACTTTGACGAGTGCAAATTTACGGGCACTCAAGTGTCCAATCATCCTTTACCTCCGAGTCACAAACGGCTAACTCACCAATCTAACTCTTCAGGTTCAAGAAGATTGAACAGGGGAAGCTTTTGTACCCTAAAATTTTCCCTCTCATTTTATCAAGATTCTCCTCACAAGACTTCTTGGACTCAAGACCAGATTAAGGTTTGGTCAGCTCAAGACATCTCCTTGCACTGATGACCTGAAATTAGGGTTTGAGTTTGCACAGGGATTTTTGTAATTCTAATGCCTCATGTTACTTTCATACTTCATGTTGGACCTGTAAGATTGCTCATACCGAGTTTCAAGCCTTGAATCACTTTTTTGCCCAGTCAATTGGACAGTTGACCTAAAAATCAGCTGTATTGGGGAAAACGTCAACCATGGTCAATTTACAATAAAACCTCATAATTTTTGATCCACATTACCTTTATAGACTCATATGAACCATTTGATCAAGTTTGGACCACAACTCCTCAAGAAATTTGATCAGATCATCAAAAGGGCAAAATGGACAAAATTAGGGTTTTGACTGTAGAAGGGAAATTTCTGATTTTTGTCCTAGCCAATGAAAAATTAGGTTCAATCATGGTTTCAAGGACTCAATGGAATCATCTTGACCTAATCACATAGTTCAAAAGATCTCAAATGCATTGGATTGACAGATGAATTTTGCAGTCAACTAATCAAAAATCAACAGTACACTGAAAAGTCAAACTTTGACTTTCTGGTCAAAATCAAGTGCCAAGGGTCATGTTTCATCAAGATGTGTCAAAAAATGAAACTTGTTCACCAAGAAACTTAAATTTGGAAATTAGGGTTTAAGTTTGAAAATTTTCATAACTTAGAAATTTTCTAAGTTATGAAAATTTCTTATTTTTTCCCAACTTTTCCCAACTTTTTCACCATGATGCAATTGGATTCAAAGAAAACTTCCAACATGAAAGTTGTATTCCTACACAAAATCTACAACTTTGTTTCACAAAGTTTTCCCAAAATATGATTGGATCGCAAGTTATGATTTTGTGAATAAGGGTCCATAAACTTTTTAACTTAGTAAAATTTTGCCCTAGTTGGCAGATTTTCGACCTAACTTCATGGAAACTTTTCACCTAGTTACAAGAGGAATATCAAAATGCATTTTAAATATGGATTGTAGATCATGTTACAAGCTTTCCAAAATATCCAAGAACTCTCCAAGATCATTTATGGTTAGGGAGAATCGAAGAAATGAAAATGGAAATTTATCACTTTTGTGCAAGGCATTTTTCACATTGGTACAAGTTGCAAATCAGTTCCAAACATGCTTGTACTTGGTTTTACAGGTCCTAATCCCTTCTACACTACATAATTGAATGCTAACACATTTGATAATGGTCTTGTTCTGATCTTTGAAGCATTGCACAATGAATTAATCCAAAAATGGCATAAAGTGTACAATACCATTTTCATAAAGCTTGCTTTTTTCCAACTTTGTTTATCTTGAGCCATGGACCTAATCTCTTTTTGCAAATAATATCCACAGTTATCAGGCATGTTTACCAACTCTTATCAGCTAAGGAACTAGCAAGTACAAGCTTTTGGGAATTGTCACTTCACCTTTTCTTTAAAAGTCAAGTAAGCTTGTGTATCTAATAAAAGCAGGGCTTTGTATCATTTCAAACAACTTCAGAACATTGTCTCAAGCAGAAACACGAGTGCATAGCTTCCAAAACACCCTCAAACACCAAAATCACCATTTTCTGCCCAAACAGGGCATCATCTGCAGAACTCAAGCCATTTTGAAATTGGCTCGTGCGTTTTGCCTTTTAACTCTTCAAACATATTCCCTACAACACAAATGAACTATCCAAGCCCCTATCTAGCAACTGTGAGCTCAGTTTCACACTTCACCATTTTCATTTTTTGAGTTTGCAGGTTGACTTCTATAAAAAGATTTAGGCATCTACAAGGCAAGTTGAGCATTGGAGAAGCTTGGGGGAACTTCAAGCAAGCTCACACGACCTTCAGGCCTCACTCAAAGTCCCCACATTGCCATATCCAAACTCAACTGAACAAGGTATTTGTCAAGTTTCTATCTCTCTATTTAGGCATCATTAAGCTTGGGTTTGTGAAGAAAAAATGTAGTCCTCAACATGCTTAAGTTGTACATATGCGTAGATTCCATTTATATTGACTGAGCTAAGAGTATTTGATTGTTGAAGTTGCTGAAAAAACTAGGTCAGAAATTAGGGCCATTAAAATTCTCTTTGGTCTTTTAGAGTTAGGTCATGTTCTTTATATCACTGGATTCGTGAGTTCATGAGCTACATTTTTCATGTTATAAGTTTTTGATTCTATGCAAAGAATAGCAAGAACAGGATTTGAAGGTAGGACGCGCGCGTTTGGGACGAAGATCGAGGTCAGGGACGAAGTCCTGGGCATGGCGCGCCTTTGGGCCTTCTGTTTCACTTTTCACACCCCTTGTTTCTATTTGCACCCCCCTTTGTATTTTTTGATATTTTTCATATTTTCTTGCATATTTTATATTTTTGACTTTATTATTTTTTTTCTGAACATTAAAAAATCGCAAAAATATTTTCTTAATTTTTTGCATTTTATTTTATTTTTTATCTTATTTTTTGCATATAAAAATAGTTTTATTTTAATAAATGGAAATCATTTTCTTAAAATAATTTGTAAATAATATAAAAATATCATACATTTTTATTTTTATTATTTATACACTTAAAATAATATTTTCATACATATTTCAATTTTTTTTAACATTTTGTATATATTATTATTATTTTTCTTAAACAAAAAAAATGAATAAAATAGTAATAGAAAACATATTTTCTTCTAAAACAAAATTAGGGTTTTCACCCTTTCAAAAATAATCATTTTATTTTTCTTATTTTTAAGACTTAAATAATTTTATTTTCTCATATATAAAAAAATTACAAAACATTTTTTGCATAAATACATATTATTGCATATTTAAATACTTGTTTATTTATTTATTTGTATAATAAATTCAATTGGGTTGTAATAGCGAATTAGGGTTTTATCTTGTGCAAATATCCCCATTCAAAATTTGTATCCCCCTCCCATAAATATTGTTGTAATAGTCTAGATTTACTTTACGCATTTTATTGCTTTCATATACCATGATAGTAAACTAGGGTTTTGAATGAAAAGACCAAAAATGAAACAAATAGCATGACTTAATACAAGACAAAAATGCATGAAAAATGACAACACATTGCACACAAATACCTCTAGGGTTTCACCCACTTTGTTGCCTTAAAACATGGCCATGGTATGCATGCTAGGTGTCTTGGCAAAATCAAACAAAACAAAAGATCATAGTCCCTCAATGACGCTATCAAAAGGTTGCCTAAACAAAGATGGTCTTAGTTCCTAAAACTTGCTAAGATACTTGGCACCATTGTTATCATGGTCATACGATGACCCACGCTCGTCCCGTTTAACATCCAAAGATAGGATTGTTTACCAAATGCAATGGTAAAACAACAATGTCAAAGGAATAAAAATGTGTAGGAATGACTTTTGAGTAGGTATATAAGCTTCTAGTTACTTGATCAATTTGCAAACAATCCTTGCTATTTTAAAAAAAACACATACACAATTTCAAAACATTTCCAAACAAATTTCAAAACATTGAAACATTTTTCAAAAGACAAACATCTTTGTATACATTCTTACAAACGAGAATAATTACAAAGATTGCCAAAACGATGGCCTCTTTTCAAAATACTTTCAAAACCACACAAAGCACCATTTCAAACAATTGGAAAAGCAAAGAAAGTGATCTAAACAAGTAACTAAGAGCCCATGGATAACCATGGATGAAAAGGGTGCTAGCACCTTCCCTTTTCATAATCTACCCCCCGAACTCAAGAAAACATCTCAAAGGTCTTTCTTGTGATTTTTTACCTTTCCTTTTGGATAAAATAAAAGTCGGTGGCGACTCTTACTAAACCGAAACATTTGCGAACACAAACGCAAAAGCTCAAGTCAGTTCTCCCACCGTATCACAGCGGTCTAGGAAAAAATTAGGGATTGAAGCGTAACACTAGGTCTCATCGGATCATCTTGCAACCAGACTTCGGTATCGACTATCAAGCTCGGATGGCGCCAATCGATCTGATCTACCTTCAACCAAGTAGCAAAGTGATGAGACGCTCAAAGATATAAAGGCAATAACAGAGTTGGAACCCGATGGGATTATTTCACATAGCTGTTTTTCTTTCTTTTACACAAATTATATAATTTCTATTCTTCGGCGGCGTTCTCTTACTGGGACGTCAGCCTCTTTGTATAAAATGCCTATTACGGGCTAACTTCAAAAATCAATACAATTCATTTTCACAAGAAATTTCAACTTGTTTTTCTTTTTCTGTTTTGTTTTGCAAGAACGTCCAATGATTAATTTTTGATATATGCATTTGAAAATAATTGCTGCTCATAAATATTTACATATGAAACAAAAGACAATTACTCGTAATTCCAGGAACAGGGGAAAACAAGAAGTCTCTAAACCTTACAGTTGCTTTACCCACCAGGTACCGGGATATAGCCAGCTTCAGAATATGACTAAAGGTACATACACTCCCCGCAGAGTAGGAAGTATCCGAAGACAGTGGTGTTAGCTCTACCCAACCGAGGTTCATAATCGCGAATGAGTCGACAAAATTCTCCCCAAGCAGAGTTTATTTATCACCAGCAATAGAAGATTACCATCTGTTGAGTTTATTTCTCCCACAGGCAGAAATTCAATCCCCGACAGTAGGGGTGTTCAAATCCAAACAAATCCAAATAAAAAACCGAAAACCGATCCAAAAAACCGAAAACCATAAAAAACCGAAAGTTATTGGTTGTGTTTGGATGTTATTTTATGAAAACCGATCGGTTCAGATTGGATTTCGGATGAATTTTTCAAAACCGATCCAAACCAAACCGAACCGCATAAATATATTTTGATACTTATTTACTTTTTATTAGTATGACATGTTATGTGAATTTATTATTAGATGATAATAATTTTTTTAATAATATTTATTAGTTTGGTATAATCTATTTATTTTTATTATTTCAAGCATAATCAATCACTCTCATTTTGTAATATTAACTTTTAGTATACTATATGTTATATATTATATCAAATCTATGATTTATTAGTAGTTTTATAATATTAATAAAAATATAATGTGTAATTTGGATATCTAAAAACCGATCCAAATTAAACCGCATAAAATTGGATCGGATCAGATTGGATTTTTTTAAATATATCATCCAAAACCGAACCGAACCTTAAGTGAATTAATCTTTGGATCGGATGAGTTTTTGCTTTAAAACCGATCCAAACCGAACCGCGAACACCCCTACCCGGCAGAATTCATTATCACCAGCAACAATAATGCATCCCCAGCAGAGTGGTTTCTCCAAATCGGCAGATCGTCCAACAGAGTATCTCTCTTCCCCACAGAGTCAGTCTCCCACAAGGTTATTCTCAAACAGAGTTTCTCCCAGAGGAATATTCTCAAGCAGAACATACGCAAGTCTCCAGCTAATCATCTTCGGTCACTATCCCCAGCTAGAACGAAGAACTCAACTCCTTGTACTCTCCAACGGCAGCCCGAGATTTATTCTCCCTAGCTGGAGAATATCACGAGAACATTGCATATCCATACATCATGGCATACGCATATGCATCATACAACACAATCTCAGTTATTTTGAGAACATCATTACTCAATACATTTCATACATCATGACATTACATATGACTAACTCTTTACCTTTCAGGGAAAGATGCGATCAAGTTCTGACAAGTTTCTCTGGTTCAGTCAAATCGATACCAAGATTTTTATTCCAGTTCAAGCTATGAAGCCCGGAAGTCGACCGGATAATATCTTGATTTCTCCAGAATACTACGAAGCCTGGAATCGACCAGATAGTGGTATATCTTAAATACAAGCTAGGAAGCCTGAAAATCAACCAGAAAACAGCTTAACCCTCAACAAGTTATTGTGAAGCCTGGAAATCGACCAGATAGCAATACAAAAGACACTGAAGCCTGAGACACGACCAGATAACAGTATAAGGTACTGCGAAGCTTGGAATTCGACCAAATAGCAGTTCACTTGGCCAATTACTATGAAGCCTGGAAATCGACCGAATATTAGTATGCCTTAAACTCAAGTTGAAGCCCGGATGCAACCAGATAGCCACTTGATTCCTTCTGAAGCCTGGATCATGATCAGATAAGAATTGAGAAATTGCAAAGCCTGGATTACGACCAGATAGCAAGCCTAATCTCATCTCCCCAGTAAGTCACTATAAATCCTGGAGCACGACCAGATATCAGTCGGTCTTATTATCCTCATCAAATCACTGTAAAGCCTGGAGCACGACCAGATATCAGTTCACTTTTATCTCCTCGACTAGGAGATGATTCCCCAGTAGAGTAACAGACAACTGAAGCTCCTAAAATTCTACTTCCCCCAAGACAGAGAATAGCATTCCCCAGCGAAATCTTCCTCAACAACAGGTATACGGGTTCTCACAAAGGAGTCTCTTATGCGATCGACACTTCTTTTGATGGCATCTTTAAGCCCATATTCCGTCATCAACCTCCAAATGGCATCTATAATCCCATTCCCGATATCGCAAGACAAGTACAACTTCATGCGAGTGCAAATTTCTGGGCACTCTAGTGTTTAATCATCTTCCACCTTCGGATCACGAAAGGCAGATAAGCCAATCTACATCCTCAGGTTTAAGAAGATTGAACAGGGGAAGCTGTTGTACCCCAAAATTTTCCCTCCCATATTTCTCAAAACATTTCAAGTGAGGTCCTCAAATTGCTCAAGGAAGTCCAAGAGTTGACCAGACAAACTCTCTCCTAAGGCAGTCTACCCCAAATTAGGGTTCCATTTTGCATCAAGATGTTTGAGTCCAAAGGATCCAAAATGCTCACCATTGTCCTAATATGTTCTCAAGATCATCCATGTCAAGTTTCAATCCTTGCAGAGGAAGTTTGCTCAGTCAATTGCTCAAAGGCCTGAAAATCGACTATGCTAGGGCAAAAGTCAACTGTGGCCCACATACAATCAAACTTCAAGATTTTTGGTCAACATTCTCATTTTGAAGTATTATTCATCATTTGATCAAGGGTTGATCATGATTCCTCAAGGATTGCCCACAAATCATCAAAACCCAAAAGTTGCTAAATTAGGGTTTTGCAGGAAAAGTCAACTCAACTTTGAACAAGCATAACTTTCTCATAATTTATCAAAAATGACCCATCCAAAGATCATTTTGAATAGGATGTAATTCCCTACAATCCATCTTCATCTCACAAGTTCAAAATATGCATTCACAAGAAGATATGAATTTGGACATTATAGGTCATTTTGAAAAGTCAACAAAAACACCTTTTGGGTCAAAACTTCATACATGAACATGGAATACTCAATCAAGATGAGACCAAAAAGGTTTCTTAGAGGACATCTCAAGCTTTCTAAAAAGTCCAAGAACACATCTCCAGGGTCAAAATTGAAGGAGTTATGCATTGACCAAGTTGACCCTTTTTGCAAAATTGCCAAAAGTCAAATGTGTCCCAAATTGCAATTTTTGTCAAATAGGCCCAACTTGTTATGCTTGCACTGAGTTTGTAATGTGACCCACGACCCATGATTCCTTCCATTTGTCATTATTTTATTTTTGTCATTTATTTTGATTTTATTTGAATTAAATCAAATAAAATCAAAATAAAATAATGAAAATATCAAAAACTAATCAAATCTTGAGATTTTGTGCATGTTTAGGTCTATTATACAGCTGGAAGTGAGATCAAATCGTGCAAGGTTCATTTGGGCACAAAAAGATTGCATTTTGCTTGATTCAAAAATATTTGCACAAGGATCAAATCATGAATCAATGGTCATAATTGGAGAAGATTTGAAACAAGTTTGCAACCCTAATTCATTCTAGGGTACATAAGGAACATTTGCAGACCAAAAAGAGGGGGTTGGAGGCGTGCAAAACAGAAAGCAAAGTTGCAAAAATTCAATAAAAGTTGTAAATCAATTTTTAGGATTCGGGCTATCTCAAGCCATTCTAAGCATCCCAATCGCTTGCTGGATATCCCTGGATCACATTGCAACCATTATCAAGCTTCCCCAAGCCTTGAAACACGCTGTAAGTTTCACACGACTTCCATATTTTCTTGAAATCAAATACGTTAATTCTGGCACATTTAGCATGTTTGATTGGTACATTCATGATCCTTGAGTTATTTGAAAGCTATTGATTATATCCAATTGCGTTTTTACTGACTATACACCAAGATGCCATAGTTAGGGTTCTTGCTTCGTTTTTAGGGTTTTTCTGTACAGGAACAATTGTCCATGGATAATGGTACCATGATGCTCGTGAGGTTGCAACGAGTTGATTGGTACCATTGGTTGGGATTTATCATGCTTGCACATGGTTTTGGAGATGCACAGGGTTGTACCTATGCCCAGTGTCCGTAGGTAAAAGTTTTTGTCTAAAACGACAGAGATAACGAGGAAGATGATGGCGTGGCGTGCTGTGAATGGGCCATTTGAATTTCGCGCGTTTCAAAATTTGTTTTTTGGTTTTATCATATAATATTTGTTTGTCATTATTTGTTACACTAAGCAAGCCAACGCAGGTGGTAAGGCCATTGGTCTTTGATGCACACGTCCTGGGTTCGATCCCAGGCGTGTGCATTTTATTTTCTCAATGTTTCAGGTTGATTCAATGCACCACATGACAAGGCATCCACCATACATCACTAGCGTCCAAACCATCAGATCATCAACAAGCCAGATCTAAGGCCTTCCCAATGAAGGTCCACCATGGGCATGAGTCAAGCGCAGGCATGAGATTCGAAAAGTCAACAAAGGCCATCAGCATTTGGGCCCAGAATTTTCCATCAATACCCCCTTCTTACAAAGACACCAGGCCCATTCTTATTTCTTTCCATTTTCTTTTATTTATTTAATTTGTTTAAATTATTTCTTAACACAATTAAATTCATTTTTTTCAACAAAATCATAAAATCAAATCTCACAAATTTAGAATTAGTTTTTTTTTATTTTATCAAATTTAATTTAGTATTAGTTTAAATTTAATTTAGGGTAATTCTAACCTTTTTTGTAATTAAAATCAATTAGAAAAATTAGGGTTAAACTTGTGATTTAATTTTTATTTATTTTCTCAAAAATATAAAAAATACAAAAATAGGTTAATTTAATTATTTTTCTTAACTAAAATTAATTAGTAATTTGGGTTTTTATTTATTCAATTAAACCTTATTTTCTCAAAATAACAAAAACACAAAAAAATGATTTTTCTTTTAATTAGGCTGAGTCGGGGTCAAAACCCTAATTCTCTCGTTTTCGATTCATCGTGCGCATTTTCTATTTTTGCAATATTAATGTAACTGCTCATGGTATGTAATAGTTTAATTAGGATTTTATTTTATTTATCATTTTACGAGTTTTTTGGCTATGTAATTAATCTCTACCCCGAAGCCTTGTAATAGCGTAGGTTTTATTTCTCGCATTTTAATTCTCGCAAATATTAACTGTTAGATGTATGTTAATAGGATTGTATGACAAGATTGGATGTTAATTTAAAATGGCTAGCAAACCCTAATGTGCAAAGATAATAACTGAAATCAAATCACTCGCACATGCGCACTCTTAGGGTATACTCTCACTTCGGTTGCCTTCGGTAAACGGTCATTAAGTATAGGGTGTCTTAGTGATTGCCCTCTTGTCTAACAAAGATCAAAAGTCCCGTTCAGAAATGTTGCCTCGGAAATGTTGCCTCGAATATGATCTTAGGACTTTAGGGTTATTACTAAGACGTCCTAACATTGCTTTAGTGATCGTACGTCCCTTTCGAATTGACCCTTACAATTCCAACGACGATGCTACCTATTTCTCAATAGTGGGATAGCGCTGTCTAAAGGAAACAAGAGCAGAAAAAATCTTTTTTCAAGTAGGTAGATGCTAGTAGGTACTTGCTCAAAATCAAACTTTTTCATACTTACACTTTCCAAACAAAGTTTTCAAAAACAACTTTGTAACACTCTTGAGGACAAAAACAAGGGTTAAAACGAAGTAAAACAAAACTTTTCAAAACAAACACACACAAGCAATTTTAAAAGATGAGCAAGTACCTAAGAGCCCATGGAAAACCATGGATAGAAAGGGTGCTAATACCTTCCCTTTCTATAATCTACCCCCCGTACTCAAAATCTCGAAAAAGGAATTTTTCTGTGCTTTTTTCCTTTCCAGTTGGATAAAATAAAAGTCGGTGGCGACTCTTGCTTACCGCGACATTTTGCAAACACAAACGCAAAATGCAAACCGGCATATTTACAAAACATTCGGTTCTTCCACCGTACCACAGTAGGCAATCAGATCACTTATAGCCTACGTTAAATCTTCAGAAATACAATTCCAACCTTTCCCTTCAGCACAACTCGCTTCACACAACATCTTGAGACTTGGTTGAACACTGCAATCTTTTAAAATCCTCCAACAACATTGAGAGTTCAGGCTACCCTTGAAGAAGAACTTTTCAAGGATACTGACTACACTAATATCGGCCAAAACAAACTACTCCAACCGCTTCACCAACTACTATCCTTTCATCAAGAGAGGAATTAGAAACCAAAATAACAATCATGACTAGAGAGTTCTCAGATAAAGCTCATTCTTACTTCTGAAACCTTAAGATTCTGAGATGATGTCCCAATATCAGTCTGAGAGTTTCATCCATAAATCTCCAATAGACATTGAAGACCAACACACTTCATGATGAACCACTTGTAGAAGATGTATTCTTCACACTAGTGATCTATCACTCTCCTTTCAAGAGACAAATAAGAAGCAATAAATCAATATGAACTTATCAAGTTCATTCATCAGAAAAGATGTCGTAGTATTTGATAGGACATCTTTCACATATAAACCACCATTAGCAATAGTAAAAGAGGCAAACTATAGTCATGGAAGCTCGACAGTCATGATTGTCTTCAGATGATCATTCACCCCTTGCCTCTGTCAAATAGCCTTCTACACTCCTTGAGTATGTCACAATTATTAGGAGTGATATCATTGACTTCGTTTGTCACAAACTCAGAAAAATTCTTTGTCCATTCATTCCTTCCTTGGTCAGTTCCAATCATAGTAACCTGGAGGAGGGTTAGAGAATTTGCAGTACTCATCCCCTTCTGTAATTGCTATAAAGGTATACCAACACATTTCTTCCTATCAAAATCGTCGACTTGCTCAGATTCTATCAACGACATATGAAGAGTTTCCATCCTTTTGGAAGTAATCTGATGATGCAACTTCTGAGAGAGCATCTTAGTTTGCTTTCCAACTTGATCTTCACCATATGTCTTGCCTTACAAAAGTTTTATTATACTTTTGGCTTCTTCCTTTGATTGGACTCTCTTCACATCTTTCAAGAGTAACTGGTCAAGTTTTTTCTACAACAACTTCATCTCAACCTATTTTATCATTTGGCTTATGGATGAATAATTTGTTTCTTGAGGAATCCATAAGTAACAATTATCTTTTGATCGGACCCTCTTTATCATCACTTCATTCTTCTCATTAGTTACCATACATTCAGACACAGTGAAGTTGACTTTAAGGCCTTGATCACACAGTTAACTAATGCTTATCAGATTAACAGTCGGCCCCTTAACAAACAACACCTTATTGAAATCTGGAAACTCAATGGAGTTCATCCTACCAGAACCTTTTATTTCACCTTTTGACCCATCTCCAAAGGTGACATAACTAGAGGAAAGTGGTTTAATATTCACAAGAAATTTTTTGACACCAATCATGTGTCTAGAACAACCACTATCAAAATATCAATCTTCTCTTGTAGAAGCTCTGAAAGAGGTGTGACTTACGAGTCCATGAATCTCACCCAAAGTCAGAGCATGATGCCTTCTCTGATACAAATTGAAATTCTAGTATTCAGATCACAGATGTCCTAAAAGATATCGAGACACCTTTTTCTAAATTTGTACACAATAAACAATAAATGATAAACACAATGCAGAAAAATAAAGAAGACACAAAATTGTTACCCATTTCGATGAATCGACACACCTACTCTGGGGGTATCAAACCAGGGACCAAGTTAAATTGATAGTATCATTTCGTAGAACCATAAAAAACTTTCACCTAGTTTATAATCTACTCACTTAATCACTACGCGTTCTTAACTTCTACCTAAGACTCACCTAGGTATGAGACCCTTCTCAAATCCCTTTCAATCATAGTCACAGTGATCGAACAATTCTTAACACTTAGAACAAGCACTGAAGTCACACTTCAAAGACACACAATCATTCACTACTTTAAAGCTTTGGAATAATTGACATAACTTACAACTTAAAAGTACAATCCTACTCTTTCATCAATATGACAATCGAGAGGCTCACAATAAACACACAAACCCTAATCAAAAGACATGGTATGTTTCATACTAAAACTAGGTTAGTGACGTTCTATTTAAATCCATCCTCTAGATTAGATTAGGCTTTACAAACGCATCAAATCAGTTGCTAAAACTCAGCAGAATCTTCTGCACACATTAGGGCTTCAATCATTAGTTTCCTAAATTATCTCTTAATTTAGAAACTAATAATATTCCTTGTATTCAGATAGAATCTTTATCAATCTTTAATGTGTGCGTCACGTGAGATAGCATAATATTTCCAAAATATTCTGCACCTGTAACAACTAAAATATCTAACATTCCAGATGTACAAAATCAAGATGTCGAAAGAACTTGCATAGGACAACACATTCGACACGTTGCTTCAGTTGATAGAACATCTTCATTCAACATGTTTCTACTAAGTTCATTTTACCAAACATAATTCCAACCACAGAAATAGAGAATTAACAATTATGAGTAGCATTCATATTGGGTCAAAAGCAACATGAAAGTGAAATAGACGCTTGTGATACAGTGGGAGAACTGACTTGAGGTTTTGCGTTTTATCGCAAATGTCGCGGTTAGCAAGAGTCGCCACCGACTTTTCTTTTATCCAAAAGGAAAGGTAAAAAAGCACAGGAAAGACCTTTGAGATGTTTTCTTGAGTTCGGGGGGTAGATTATTAAAAGGAAAGGTGCTAGCACCCTTTTCATCCATGGTTTTCCATGGGCTCTTAGTTACTTGCTTAGATCACTTACTTTTCTTTGTTTGAAATGGTGTTTGGTGTTGTTTTGAAAGTATTTTGTAAAAGAGGCCATTCGCTTAGGCAATCTTTGTAATGATTCTCGTTCGTAAGAATGTATACAAAGATGTTTTTCTTTTGAAAATGTTTTCAATGTTTTGTAAGATGTTTTGAAATGTGTGTATGTTTGTTTTTGAAAATAGTAAGGATTGTTTGAAATGGAGCAAGTAACTTAGAAGCTATTTACCTACTAAAATGTCTTTCTTGTGCATTTTTATTCCTTTGACATTGTTGACTTACCATTGATTTGGTAAACAACCCTATCTTTGGATGTAAACGGGACGGGCGTGGGTCATCGTATAACCATGATAGCAATGTTGCCAAGTATCTTAGCATTTTTTAGGGACCGAGATCATTTTGTTTAGGCAACTTTTGAATAGCGTCATCGAGGGACTATGACCTTATATTTGTTTTGTTTTGCCAAGATACTTTGCATGCGTAACATGGCCATTTTATTTTAGGCAACCAAGTGGGAGAAACCCTAAGGGTGCTTGTGTGCAAAGTGTGTCATTTTCATGCTTTTGTCTTGTATTTAGGGTTTATCTATTTTGCTTTGTTTTTGTTCTTGTCATGCAAAACCCTAATTACTAATCATGGTATAAAAGCGATAAATTGCGTAATATAAATATACTAAGCTACTACAACAATTATTATGGGAGGGGGGAATACAAGTTTGAATGGGGATTTTGCACAAATATAAAACTAAATATATTATTACAACCAAATCGAATGTGCGCGAATTTAAATAAGTTAGACAAATATTTAAAATGCAATGCAATATGTTCATGTAAAAAAAAGTTGTATGTCTTGTTTTTGTATAAAAGAAATATTTAACTTAAACCTAAAAATAAGGATAAATAATTAATTCTTTTTGAAAGGGATGAAACCCTAATTTTTATTCAAAGAAAAATAATGTTTCATATTATTATTTTGTACATTTTTTGTATAAGAAAATAATAAATAATATTATATGTAAATATTAAAAAAATTAAATATGTGTAAAAATTGGTATTTGCAAGCATAAAATGTATAATAAAAAATATTAAGTATTTTTAATTATATTTATAAATTATTTAAGAAAATAAATTCTATTTATCAAAATAAACTATTTTTCATGTGAGAAAATAAAAAATAAATAAATAAAAAAAGTGTGAAAATAAAAAAATCATTTTTTTGGGTATTTTTTATCATTAAGAAAATAAATGAAAGTATTAAATATAAAATATGAAAAAATAAATAAAAATATGAAAAGTTCAGCCAGGGGGTGCAATAGTAAGTCAGGGGGTGGGTTTAGTGAAAACAAAAAGGCCAAAGCACAAAAAGCCCAGAACCAGACTTCATCCCTGTCCTTCACTCTTTTCTTCGCGTGCTTCCATGTTCAAACCTGTAACTTGCTTATGCTTGCATAAAAACAAAAACTCATAACATGAAAAATGTGGCATTTGAGCTCACGATTCTAACCATATAAATTATGCAACCTAACTCTTAAAGATCAAAGAGAATTTTTCAATCCCTAATTCGTGACCTAACTTTTTCAGAGTTTTCAATCTTCAAATTCTCTCAGCACAAGTAACATAAATGAAAAGTAATGATATGTACAACTTCGTTATGATGAGAGCTACATTTTTTCTTCACAAATCGTGGCTTGAATTTGCCTAAATACAAAGATAGAGTTTAAGAAAATACCTCATTCAGCTGGAATCGAGTAGGGCAATGTAGGGACTTTGATGGAGGCCTGGTGATTGTTTAAGTTTCCTTGAACTTCCTTGAACCTATTCCAATGCTTATCTGGCTCTGAGGATGGCTGGAACTCTCTGACCAAGTCCAACTGCAAGCTTCCAAATTGAAAATGGCAAATGCTGAAACAGGGGTTACAAAACCAGGGTGATAGCTTGGATTTTCTAGGTAGCAAGTGTTTAAGATGTTTGAAGTGATTAAACACAAAACGCATGAGCCAAATGAGAGTTGGTTGTGCTTTTGCAGAATCTGAGTGGTTGGGCAGTTTTGTGGAGTTTTGCAGTTTTAGTGAGTTTCAGATGTAAGCCAAACGTGTTATGCCTTGTAAGAAGTTTGTATATTTGTATAGAAATGATCCAAAGTCAGCCCTTACTAGCTGTGCAAGCTTTGGACCTTTTTGCAACTTTCCTTGCATTTGAAGTAAAGTGAAGTGACTATACTTGCCATGCTTGTACTTGCTTGATTGAGGGCTAAAATGAGCTTGTACCATTTTCTTGAGAGTTGTGTAAATTTTATGCATCAAGGGGACAGGTTCAATGCTCAAGATTGACAAAGTTGCAAAGTTCAACTTTATGAAAATGGCAATGTGAACTTTTTGTCCAAAATGGAAATACATCTTGTGTAAAGCTTCAAAAGCAAAGATAAAGCCTTTGTCAACTGAGTATGCATTTAATTATGGAGTGTATAGAAATCTTAGGACCTGTAAAGCAAGATACAACCAGCATAGATTTGATTTGCAACTTGATGTTATGTGAAAATGGCTTAAACAAAAAGTGAGAAAATGCCAACTTCCCTTCTTCGATTCTCCCTACTCAAAAATGATCTTGGAGAGTTCTTGGACATTTTGGAAATATTGAAATGTTATCTATAATCCATCTTTGAAATGTAATTTGAGATACCTCTTGGAACTGGGTGAAAAGTTGCCATGAAGTTGGGTCCAAAACCTGCCTAAATTAGGGCAAAATTTCACTAAGTTATTTAGTTCATGTGCCTATATTCACAAATTCATAACTTGAGATCCAAGCATCTTTAGGGAAAAGTTTGTGAAGCAAAGTTGTATATTTCATGGAGGACTACAACTTTCATGTTTGGAACTTTTCTTGAATCAAAATGCATCATGGTGAAAAAGTGGTGAAAAGTTGAGAAAAAATAAGAAAATTTTTATACTTAGAAAAATTCTAAGTTATGAAAATTTTCAAATTAAAACCCTAATTTTCAAATTTGGTTTTCTAGGTGAACAAGTTTCACATTTTGACATATCTTGATTAATTATGACTCTTGGTACTTGATTTTGACCAAAAAGTCAAAGTTTGACTTTTCAGTATACATTTGACTTTTGATCAGTTGACTGCAAAATTCATCTGTCAATCCAATGAACTTGAGTTCTTTTGAACTATGTAATTAGGTCTAGATGATGCCATTGAACCATTGAAATCATGCTTGAACTCAATTGGTTATTGTCTAGGTTAAAAATCAGAAATTTCCCTTTCTCAGTCAAAAACCCTAATTTTGACCATTTTGCCCTTTTGATGATTTGATCAAATTTCTTGAGGAGTTGTGATCCAAACTTGATCAAATGATACATATGAGTTTAGAATGTTGATGTGGATAAAAATTATGAAGTTTGACTGTGAATTGGCCATAGTTGACTTTTTCCCCAATACAGTTGATTTTTAGGTCAACTGTCCAATTGACTGATCAAAAATGTGGTTCAAGGCTTGAAACTTAACATGAGCAATCTTAGGGGTCCAAAATGATGTATGAAAGTCACATGAAGCATTGATGGTCCAAAAATCCTTGTGCAAACTCAAACCCTAATTTTAGGTTATCAGTGCAAGATGAGATGTCTTGAGCTGACCAAACCCTAATCTTGTCTTGAGTCCAAGAAGTCTTGTGAGAAAAGTCTTGATAAATGAGAGGGAAAATTTTGGGGTACAACAGCTTCCCCTGTTCAATCTTCTTGAACCTGGAGAGTCAGATTGGCGATTTTTGTCGTTCGTGACTCGAAGGTAAAAGATGATTGGACACTAGAGTGCCCATAAATTTGCGCTCGATGAAGTGTTGCTGAGGGAATGGGTTTAAAGATGCCATTTGGAGAGGTGGTAGAATCTTGTTAGAGATGGGCTTGTAGATGCCATCCAAGAATGTTTGTTGAATTGTAAGTTGTAAGTCGAAAGAATGAGTATCAGAATGGTGTCCGTATCTGGAACGTATCTGAACTGTATCTGGAGACTGAATCTGTATGAGCAATAGAATAGCGTCCGTGTCTGGAGCGTATCCGAGTTTTGTCTATATTTGAATCTGAATGAGTAACAGAATGACTTCCGTTTCTAGAGTGTATCTGTACTGTATCTTGAAGTTGAATCTGAATAAGTGACAGAATGGCAACCGTGTCTGGAGCATATCTGGACTAGAATCTGAATGAGCGACAGAATGGCCACCGTGTCTGGAGTGTATCTAGACTGTATCTTGAAATTGAGGTCTGAATGAGTATCAAAATGGCATCCTTGTCTGGAGCGTATCTGAATTGTATCATGAACTTGGAATCTGAATAAGTATCAGGATGGTCTCTGTATCTGGAGCGTATCTGAACTTGAATCTGAATGAGTAGCAGAATGACTTCCGTGTCTGGAGTGTATCTGTACTGTATCTAGAATATTTGAACATTATTAATGGTAGTTGTTAATCTTATCCTGAAAAGGGTAAAATGTTAGCTGAAGCACAAAGTTATGATGCATGAAATGTATGATGCAATATATGTACTTTATCGATGTTTATGATATATGGATGTAATGTATGCGCATGTAAGCTGATTTGCTGTATTGATGAGGAAAATAAATCCTTGATTGCTGAGGATATGTAGATTCTTCATGTATTGAAGTTGGCAAAAATTCCGTTGTGAGAGTAATGCCATACTTCTTGAGGAATCTGCTTGGGGAATCCAGAGAACTTTGATGACTTCTACTGGGGAATTAATAATGAGAATCTTCATTCTGTTGGGGAGCAATGAAAACTCTGGGGAAAAAGCTTATTCCTGTTTGGAAAAAGTTCAGGAGTTTCGGTCGTCTGTCACCCTATTGGGGAGTTATTCGAGGTTGGGGAGAAACAGAAGTTAACTGTCATCCGGTTGATTTTCCAGACTTCAAGACAACTTGCTGGGGAATTTGAAGAAACTGGATGGTTTCCATTGGGGATTAATAGTTTGAAGTTTCAGTTCCGCTGGGGATCTTAATGACGTACTGTAGGGATTGCTCATGGAATATCCTAAAGACGTTTTCCTATTCTTTCAACCTGTCGGTAATTGTTCTTTTCCATTTTGTTTATTTGTAAATAGTAATTATGTTCAAATGCATATGTTCATTAATGAATCATTGGACGTTTTTTCAAATAAAACACAAGTGTAAAAAGAAAAGGACAAATGGTTTTCTGTACTTTAAAGAGGTATCTTTGTATTTACTTTGAATAAGTATTTTGTACAAAAGAGACATACATCCTAGTAAGAGGATGGTGTCATAAGAAAAATTTATACAAAGAAAGATAGATATATGTGATAATCCCATGGGGTTCCCATTCTGCTATAGCCTTCGTATCTCCGAATATCTTGTCCATTTGTTGCTTCGTCTGAAGATTATTGAATTGATCAGAAGCTTCGAGTTTGTCCGTGAAGATATTGTCCTTAAAGTGATCCGACGAGACATAGTTATACGCTTTAATTCCCTAACTTTTGCCTGAACCGCCCTATCGGGTTTTCGATCCACCGGGAAACCATTTTTTGCCCAAGTCGCCCTTTCGGGTTTTCAACTTGCCGGGTGTACAGATTTTTTTATTTTATCCCTAATTTTTGCCCGAACCTTTTTGGTTTGCCGGGATGCCCTTGTTTTGCCTAGGCGTGTCAACCTAGCGGGTCTCTTATGTGTAGTATCTTTTGACTATGTCTGCGTTCGCAGGGTGTGGTAGGTCGTCGCCGTCCATGGTGGTTAAGATCATTGCCCCACCAGAAAAGATGTTCTTGATTACAAATGGTCCTTCATAGGTAGGAGTCCATTTGCCCCTGGGATCACTTTGTGGCAAGATAATGCGCTTGATCACTAGATCTCCAACTTGATATATTTGGCGTCTGACTTTCTTGTTGAAAGCCTTGATCATCCGTTTTTGATACGTTTGACTGTGGCAAACAGTAGTAAGTCTCTTTTCATCAATTAAGTTCAATTGATCAAGTCGGGTCTGGATCCAATCGTCCTCACTCAAACCTACATCATTCATGATTCTTAAAGAGGGGATCTGAACCTCAATAGGTAAAACAGCCTCCATGCCATAAACCAAAGAATAGGGTGTTGCCCCAGTTGATGTGCGATTCGTGGTACGGTACCCATGGAGAGCAAACGATAGAATCTCATGCCAGTCTTTGTAGGTGACTGTCATTTTCTGTATGATCTTTTTAATGTTTTTATTAGCAGCTTTGACGGCACCATTCATCTTTGGCCGATAGGGGGATGAATTGTGATGTTGAATCTTGAACTGCTTGCACAAGGCGGTGATCATAGTATTATTAAGGTTTGTACCGTTATCAGTGATGATCCTTTCTGGGATACCGTACCGGAAAATGAGATTCTGCTTGATGAAGCGGGAAACAACATTCTTAGTAACATATGCGAAGGAAGCTGCTTCGACCCACTTTGTAAAATAATCAATGGCCACTAGAATGAAGCGGTGTCCATTGGAGGCTGTAGGCTTGATCTCCCCAATCATATCGATTCCCCACATAGCAAAGGGCCAAGGAGCTGTTAAGACATTTAGAGGAACCGGAGGTACGTGTACCTTGTCTGCATAGATTTGACACTTATGACAGGTCCGGGAGTGTTGATAGCAGTCTGCTTCCATGGTATACCAATAATAGCCTGCCCGTAGGATTTTCTTCGCCATCGTATGTCCACTAGAGTGAGTGCCAAAGATACCTTAATGTAATTCAGCCATGATCTTTTCAGCTTCAATCTTATCCACACAGCAAAGCAGAATAGAATCATGATTACGTTTGTACAGGATGCCATTACTTAGGAAGAACTTAGCAGAGAATCTCCTTAAGAACTTTTTATCATTGATCGAAGCTCCTTCAGGATATTCTTGAGCCTCGAGATACCTTTTGACTTCATGAAACCAAGGCTGGTCCACTACTTCTTCAGTATTAATCTCGTGACAATGTGCTAGTTCGTCCATTCATTCAATGGTGATCTGGGGAGCCTCGTTATCCCAATTAAGTTTAAACATAGATGACATTGTGGCTAGAGCATCTGCTAGCTGATTTTCTTCTTGCGGGAAGTGCTCGAAGGTAATCTGCTCAAAATGTGGTAGCAATGTCAAAACATGTTCTTTGTAAGGGATAAGGTTTGGGTGCTTAGTGTCCCACTCTCCTTTAATCTGACTGATGACCAAAGCCGAATCTCCAAATACAACTAAAGATTTGATTCCCAAGTCTATGGCACCCTTGAGACCAAAGATGCGTGCTTCGTATTCTGCCATGTTGTTCGTAAAGTTGAAGTAAAGTCTGGCAATAAAAGGAGTATGGCATCCTTCCGGAGATATGAGTACAGCTCCGATACCATTACCAAGTGCATTGGATGCCCCATCAAAGAACATGGTCCATCGGGATCCTTGTTCAGGTCCGTCATATGGTCTGATTCCTTCACAGTTGTCTAATGTCATGATGTCTTCGTCAGGGAATTAAAACTTCATGGACTGATAATCTTCTACAGCTTGATGAGCAAGATAATCAGCTAGCACACTACCCTTTATAGCCTTTTGGGTTGTGTACTGTATGTCATATTCTGTTAGGATCATCTGCCATCTAGCTATCCTTCCAGACAGAGCAGGCTTCTCAAAGATGTACCTTATCGGATCCATCTTAGATATCAGCAAAGTGGTATGAGTCAACATATATTGTCTTAGCCGGCGAGCGGCCCATACCAGAGCGCAACAAGTTTTCTCGAGCAGTGAATATCTGGTTTCACAGTCGGTAAACTTTTTGCTCAGGTAATAAATAGCGTTCTCTTTTCGGCCATACTTGTCATGCTTCCCCAATACACACCCCATTGAGTTCTCTAAAACGGTCAGATACATGACCAGTGGTCTTCCCTCGACTGGAGGCATCAAGACAGGAGGTTCTTGTAAATACTCTTTGATTTTGTTGAAAGAAACCCGACATTCATCATTCCATCTGACTACTTGATCTTTCTTAAACAGTTTGAAGATTGGTTCACAAGTAGACGTTAGGTGAGAAATGAATCTAGCAATATAGTTTAGGCATCCCAAGAATCCTCTGACTTCCTTCTCAGTGCGAAGAGCAGGCATTTCTTGTATCGCTTTAACCTTGGCAGGATCAACATTGATGCCTTTGTTGCTGACAATGAAACCTAAGAGTTTACCAAACCGGACCACGAATGTGCACTTGTTCGGGTTCAACCTTAGTTTGTACTCCTTCAATCTGACAAACAGCTTTTGCAAGTGATCAAGGTGTTCTTCTTCAGTTTGTGATCGGGCTATCATGTCATCTACGTAGACCTCTATCTCATGATGTATCATATCATGAAACAAAGCTACCATGGCGCGTTGATAGGTTGCCCCGGCATTCTTCAGTCCGAATGGCATCACTTTGTAGCAGAACGTACCCCACTGTGTGACAAATGTAGTTTTCTCCATGTCCTCAAGTGCCATTTTGATCTGGTTATAGCCTGATAATTCGTCCAAGAAAGAAAATACTTTGTGCTGGGTTGTATTGTCAACCAGGATGTCGATGTGTGGAAGTGGAAAATCATCTTTAGGGCTGGCCCTGTTTAAATCTCTATAATCCACGCACATTCTTACTTTTCCGTCCTTTTTAGGCACGGGAACAATGTTGGCAACCCATTGTCAGCCAGAAATCCAGCATTGAACTGTTTCATGACTTCCGCCTTGATCTTCTCTGACATGTCAGGTCTCATGCGGCGGACTTTTTGCTTCACTGGTGGACAGTCTTCTCTTGTGGGTAGAAGGTGTACCACAATGTCTGTATCGAGTCCCGACATATCTTCGTATGACCAGGCAAAGATCTCAACATAATCATGCAGCAGCTGAATTAGGCGCTCCTTGACACTTGGCTCTAGATTGGCACCCACTCTGATTTCCTTTTTATCTTCCTCGGTACCCAGATTGATTGTATCCAACAGCTTCTCATGAGGCTGAATAGATCTTTCCTCTTGTTGTAGTAATCCGGACAATTCCTCTGGCACCTCACAATCTTCCTCACCTTCGTATTCGGCTTGGTAGATCAGATCTTCAGAGTCACTGAAGGCTATAGCAGTATCGTTACCCATGGGATCCGGAATGGAAGGGTACCTGCATTTGTGAGTGTGGGTGTGTGTAAGGGTATAGCCATCTTAAAACAATAAAATTTAAAAGAAAGACAATGAGCACAAAAGGTTTATATATGAAAAAGCGTCCATGAGTCATTGAATTTCGTATGAAGATGAAATAAAAACCCTTACAAATGGACCATTGTGCCTCGGGTAAGACACAAGGTTGAAAGTGTACGAATTGTTTGTGAATATTACAAGTCCAACTGAAATGTAAAAGATAAATTACTGAGATATGAAAGTTATCGAGACAAAGTCTATGGCTTCCCAGTTGTGAAGTCCTCTATTGACAGTAGGAAATATCCAATCTTCCAAGCTGCCATCTTCTTCACCGTCTTCCACTGCATTGGCATTGTGACCATGCCTATGCATTGGAGCAGAAATAACATTCGGTTTCTCAGGCGCTTCAAACTCAACTTCCTTCGCATCTATCAATTCTTGAAATTTGTTCTTCAGAGCCCAACACTTGTTGGTGTCGTGCCCTGGACTTTCAGAATGGTATGCGCATCTGGCATTCGGATGGTAATGAGGAGATGCAGTATTGGGATTCTTTGGGGCCTCCTTTAAATTTTCCATATTTAAATTCAGAAGATGTGGTAGAACCTGAACTGGAGTCATGTTAATCTTGGTGAATTGTCGGACTGGCCTTTCCACCCTTGGCTGATTATTTCTTAGCTGGTTATTTCTTGGCTGGTCTAATGCAGGCTTTGGAATCATAACGGCCCCCACCGTTGGTCGGCATTCAGTTCTCCCTTGATTCCTATGTGAATAGACAATAGACACTTCCTTCTTCCCACTGAAGGGCTTTTTCACAACTACAGAGGCAGACGCGTCCCTCTGAATCTTCCCACTTCTTATACCAGCTTCCACCCTTTCGCCGGTTAAAATCAATTCAGTAAACCCTGCAGAGGAGCTCCCAATCAGATGATTGAAGAAAGGGCCTGATAGAGTTCCTAAGAACATGTCCACTAACTCCCTTTCAGACAAAGGGGGTTGCACCCTACCGGCTAGATCCCTCCACTTTTGTGCATAGTCTTTGAAGCCCTCATTTAAAACCATAGCCATACTCTGAAGTTGAGTACGGGTAGGCGCCAAATCAGCGTTGTACTGATACTGTTTATAGAAAGTTGCTGCCAGGTCTTCCCAATTGTGGACATCAGCCCTTTCTAACTGGTATAACCAATCAAGTTGCGTTCCTGATAAACTGTCTTGGAAGAAATGGACCCACAAGTCCTTGTCGGCTGAATGCGGCTGAATCTTCCTGACATATGACCGGAGGTGCATTTTGGGACAAGACACCCCATCATACTTGGCGAATAATGGCACTTTAAACTTTGGCGGGATTACAATTCCTGACACCAGCCCTAACTCCTCAAAATCCAGACCCGGTACTCTCTGTATTTCCATAGCGGCTAGACGCTCTTCCAGGTGTTTGTACTTGTCATCAGCCAGAGGGTATTGTTGTTCATAGTAGTCATCTTCTTCCTCTTCTTCTTCTGAATCTGATGGTACTGCCGTTTCTTTTCCTTTTCTTTCCCCTTCATCAGATGTTGTTGGAAAATCTAAGGTCCTTCTGGCCTGTCCCTGAAACCTTCTGCCCATGATAACCACACCAGCTGCCTTCTTCTTCTTTTTCTCTTTTTCTTTTTCTAGCAGAGTCTTTAGCTCCTCCTGCCCCTTGGCTAAGGTCAAGAGTAACTTTTGAAATTGTGTATTTTGAGCTAGAGGGTGTTTAACCGTCTGTTCGAGATCCATCTTGCTGAAATAAACAGTAGAAGGATGAGGAGACTTGTTGCAAAGACCTGTTTATGTTTTATGATGAATGATATGTATTCATGCAATGCTTTCAAGAATTTAAAAATTCAAATTTGTTTCAAACAAAAAGAAACACACGTTATATTAATAAAATAGAATTTGAGTACATCAATGCCCCTAGGGCAAAATAATACAAAATTCTAAGATAAAAAGACATTGCGCATCCTCTTTGGTGCAATGTAGGTATTGAGAGTCTGCTCTTCATGAAGTAACCGAGTGAGTTCCAAAACCTTCTTCTCGTTTGCGTAGAATTGGGCTTCGAAAGTATCGCGGTCTCCCTTGAGCTTTATCTAATCCCTTTGTAGGTCTTCGAGTGATACAGGCATGTCGGGATGTAGGATAATGTATGGAACTTCTCCCTCCTTAACAGGCTCAATAATCACTGGGAGAATGGAAGGATAAGGCATCATAAGACTTTGAGCGCGGATTCGTACCCACTTGAGGTAAGGCTCAAGAGGGATGTGTTGTACCCCAAAATTTTCCCTCCCATATTTCTCAAAGACATTGCAAGAAAAATCTCCAAGTTGCTCAAGGTTGCTCAAGGATTGACCAGACAAGATATCTCCTAAGGCAGTCTACCCCAAATTAGGGTTTTGTGTTGCATCAAGATATTTGAGTCCAAATGACCTCAAGTGCTCCCTAATGTCCTAATATGTTCTCAAGATCATCCATGTCAAATTTCAAGCCTTGCATAGGAAGTTTGCTCAGTCAATTGCTCAAAGGTCCAAAAATCGACTGTGTTAGGGCAAAAGTCAATTGTGACCTACATACAGTCAAACTTCAATATTTTTTGTCAACATTCTCATTTTTAAGTATATTTCATCATTTTATCAAGGGTTGATCATGATTCATCAAGGATTGCTCAAAATTCATCAAGATTCAAAAGTTGCTAAATTAGGGTTTTGGAGGAAAAGTCAACCCAACTTTGACCAAGCATAACTTTCTCGTACGTTATGAGAAATGACCCATCAAAAGATCATTTTGAAGAGGATGCAATTCCCTACAATCCATCTTCATACCCCAAGTTCAAAAAATTCACTCACGAGAAGTTATGAATTTTGACATTATAGGTCATTTTTGAAAGTCAACAAAAACACTTTTTTTGCGAAAGCTCCTAACTTGAGCGTGGAATATCAAAATGAGATGAGACCAAAAGTTTTGGTTATAGGACATATCAAGCGTTCTAAAAAGTCCAATAAAACCTCCAAAAGTTCAAAATTGAAGAAGTTATGCATTGTTGAAGTTGGACTTTTTTTGCAAAATTGCCAAAAGTCAACTATCCCCAAAACTTCGAATTTTGCCAAATGGGCCCATTCTTTTTCACTTGTTTTAAGCTTGCAGTGTTTCCCAAGTGCTCTAGCTTTAGCCATGTGTCCATATCACATTTTTATTATTTAATTTGATTTTTATTTGAATTAATTCATTTTAAATCAAATAAAATCACATAAAATCTAAGGCATTGATAACAAATGATTTTCTGGTTGTTTTAGGCTCCAACTACAGCTAGCATTGCAATCAAATTCGTATCAAGGTCATTATGCACAAGAAGATGTGATTTGGATCAAATTTGGAAAGATTGTAAAGGAAAATCAAATCCACATCAAAATCATTGATAGAGGGAGATTTGGACAGAAGTTTGAACCCTAATACAATGTGCAATACATAAGCAAGCGAAAGGTACAAGAATCAGGGTTAGAGAGCAATTGTGGAGGCAGAACCAAACTTGCAAAAACAAAGAAAAAGTGTGGGATCGAAATCAAGGTTAGAGGCATTTTCAGGGCTTGGCAAGCATCACAATCGCTTCCTGACAATCTCCACAAGCAAAACCAATCACAACCAGGCGTTTTCAAGCTTCCATACGCACTGTAAGTATCACGCGAGGTAGCCCTGTTCTTGATTTCGTATCTCAGAAATTAGGCATTGTTTTCATGAAATAACTGCATATTTTTAACCCTCACATCATTTGCAAACTTTTCATAATAACCAATTGCATTTATCTGACTTATATGGAGAACAACCATTGCTAGGGTTTGGTCCATGTTTTTGGGTTTTTTCGTTTCAGGAAAAATTGGCCATGATAATGGCTATGGTTGTGATCAGCAGGTTGAGACGAACACATCCATACTCTTAGAATCTGTTTTCATGGCCTATGCATAATTTTGGAGATGAACAAACTTGTAGTGACGGAACTTGGTCCGTTGGTATAGGTATTCTGTTTTTTAGCCACGGTTGGGAGGTCAGGGAGAATACGTGTTACGTCCCCATTGGACTATTCAAATCACGCGCGTTTTTTTTCTTTTTTCTGGTCATTGAGTTTGTTTTCTTATATTATTATTAATACATATTATACTAACAATTAAAACAACATGGCGTAGTGGCAGCTTGGCATTGGATATCCTTTCAGGACCTGGGTTCGAATCCTAGGTCCCCCATTTTCTCAATGTTATTTGTTTTCAGATAATCCAGTGCGTATTCAAGCCTAAGATCTACCATAGACGCTCACCAATCAACGTGCCAGATGGCCAGATGGCCAGATCTGGTGGCCAAGCCTTGAGGGCACATGATGGACTCAGTCAACGCTCAAGCACTGGATCCCAAAAGTCCAACGGATCAGATTAATGGGCCAGCAAAAAATTGCTTTCAACACCTCCAGATTTCAGGCCCACTCTCTCTTCCTCATATATTTTATTTAATTGTTTATTTTATTTAAATTATGTTATTTTATTTAATTAATTTACTAACCAATAACAATTTTTCTTTTTATAAAAAAAATCACCAAGAATACTTTTATCCAATAAAAATTCAAAATTCCATTTTTTTATTAATAAATACTAACTAATTAATTAGGGCATTAATTAGGTGACATTAATTTATTTTGTAAATAAATAAAATCAATTAGAATTAATTAGGTTTTTAACATAATTTAATTATTTTATTTTCTTTCTTAAAAATAACAAAAACCTCAAAAATAGGTCATTTATTACTTTATTCCATTTAATTAATTTAATAATTAACTTAGCATTTAATTTAGGATTTAATTTCTTTTATTAAATAAAAACAATAAAAAACAACAAAAAACATTTTCTTTAATCAAAAGGGTCAAAACCCTAATTTTGCATCCGATTTAATTTCGCGTCGCGCTTTATTTATTTTTATCCATATTGATGTATCTGCTTCCGGTATGTAATAGATAATTAGTACCTTTTATTTATTTTACCGCTTTATTTTATTTTCAAAGGGTTGCTTTTGGCGATGTAAATACCCGACGCCTTGTAATTTAATTTCCGCATTTTAATTCCGCAAATTATATAACTGCTAGATGTTTGATAATAGGGTTTGCATGACAAGACTGAATGTTTAATCTTAAAATCAAATTAGATTACCCTTAACATGTGCAAAGATAAAAATAACTAAAAACGACACACTCGCACATGCGCACTCCTAGGGTACGCCCCACTTGGTTGCCTTCGTACACGGTCATTGAGTATAGGTCGTTTTAGAGGTCGTCCTCTTGTCTAAAAGATCATAGTCGCCTCGAATGGTTGCCTCGGATATTGTTGCCTCAAACAAATGATCTAAGACATTAGGGTTACCGCTAAGGCGTCCTGACATTGCTTTAGTGGTCGTCTGTCCCTATTCGAATTGACCCTCAAACTCCAACGACGGTGCTACCTACTCACTCATAGTGGGATAGCATTGTCTAAAGGAAATTAGCGTAGAACGATTCCTTTTTCGAGTAGGTAGATAGTTCTTAGATATTTGCTCTTGCAAAAAAAAAATTCACACTTACACTCCTTTTCGAACAAAGTTTTCAAAACACTTCATTACACTCTTGAGGACAGTAGCAAGAGTTAAATCGAAGTTTTAAAACAAAAACTTTTTCAAACCCACAAGCACAAAGAAAACAATTTTGAAAACAATTGAGCAAATACCTAAAAGCCCGTGGATAACCACGGATAGAAAGGATGCTAATACCTTCCCTTTCTATAAATCTACCCCCCGGACCCGAGAGATATCTCGAAAAAGGAATTTTTCTGTGCTTTTTTCCTTTCCTTGTTGGATAAAATAAAAGTCGATGGCAACTCTTGCTTACCGCGACATTTTGCAAAAAAAAACGCAAAACGTAAACCAGCATTCCAAAAAACAGTCAGTTCTTCCCACCGTATCACAGAACTGGCGACTCTGCTGGGGATGATTTTCCAGTTGCGACTTCACTGGGGATAACCTTTTAGGATCTACTGGGGACAATCTTCCAGAGTCTACTGGGGATGATTCTCCAAACTCCACTGGGAAAGCTTTTCCAGACTCCGCTGGGGATAATTGTCTATTGCTGATGATAGATAAACTCTGCTTGAGGAGAATATTGTCGACTCGTTCGCGGTTGTGAGCCTCAGCTGGGGAGAGTTAACATTATTGTCTTTTTCTTACTCTGTGGGGAGTGAATGTTGGTTTGCGTTTTTCTTACTCCTCTCTAGGGAAGTGTTCATGATATTCTCATCCGGAAATTCAAAGTTCATAGACTGGTAACCGTCCACTGCCTGATGTGCCAAATGATCTGCCAACACACTTCCTTTGATTGCTTTTTGGGTCATGTACTGGATGTCATACTCAGTCAAGATCATCTGCCATCTTGCTATTATTCCGGACAAGGCAGGCTTCTCGAAGATATACTTGATTGGATCCATCTTTGATATCAATAGAGTAGTGTGAGTCAGCATATACTGTCTCAGCCGGCGAGCAGCCCATGCCAAAGCGCAACAAGTTTTCTCAAGCAACGAGTATTGGGTCTCGCAGTCGGTAAACTTTTTGCTAAGGTAATAAATAGCATGCTCTTTTCGGCCAGACTCATCATGCTGCCCCAGCACGCACCCCATTGAATTGTCGAGTACTACCAAGTATAAGATTAAAGGTCTCCCTTCAACTGGAGGTATCAGGATAGGTGGCTCTTGGAGATATTCCTTGATCCTTTCGAAAGCGGCCTGACATTCATCATTCCAACTTACCACTTGATTTTTCTTCAGTAACTTGAAGATTGGCTCACAAGTAGCAGTCAGGTGTGAGATGAATCGAGCAATGTAGTTCAGTCGTCCCAGAAAGCCTCTGACTTCATTTTCTGTTCGAGGAGCTGGCATTTCCTGTATAGCCTTCACCTTTGCAGGATCCACTTGAATGCCTTTATCACTTACGACGAAACCCAACAGCTTACCAGATCTCACCCCGAAGGTGCACTTGTTTGGGTTTAACCTCAGCTTGTACAACTTCAACTTGTCAAACAACTTCTGAAGGTGGTCAAGATGTTCCTCTTCTGTCTGTGACCTTGCAATCATGTCGTCAACGTATACCTCAATCTCATGATGGATCATGTCCTGGAACAGAGCGACCATGGCGCGCTGATACGTTGCCCCAGCATTCTTCAACCCAAAAGGCGTGACTTTGTAGCAAAAGGTACCTCATTGAGTAACAAAGGTTGTCTTCTCCATGTCTTCGGGAGCCATTTTAATCTGATTATAACTGGAGAAACCATCCATAAAGGAAAAGACCTTATGTTGTGCGGTGTTGTCAACTAGAACATCGATATGAGGTAGAGGGAAATCATCCTTGGGGATTGCCCTGTTCAGATCCCTATAGTCAACGCACATTCGAACCTTACCATCCTTCTTCGGCACTGGAACTACGTTGGCCACCCACTGTGGGTAAGAAGTAACTGCTAGAAAACCGGCATCAAACTGTTTCATCACTTCAGCCTTGATTTTCTCAGACATCTCTAGGCGCATTCGACGGACCTTCTGTTTCACTAGAGGACAGTTTTCCTTGGTAGGCAGGCGGTGAACCACAATATCGGTATCCAACCCAGGCATATCTTCATAAGACCAGGCAAATATCTCAACATAGTCACGCAGCATCTGAATCAACCGTTGCTTAACGCTAGACTCCAGATTTGCACCGATCGTGACCTCTTTCTTATCTATCTTTGTACCCAGATTCACTGATTCCACGGGCTCTTCACGCGGCTGTACGGCCCTCTCTTCCTGAAGTAACCGTCTAGCAAGTTCACCAGGCACTTCACAATCATCTTCACCTTCGTCTTCGGCTAAGTTGATCGGAATTTCAAAGTCATAACTGGCAGTAGCAGAGTCGTTATCAATGAGATCTAGAGTGGATGTAGACTTGTATATGTGAGTGTGTGTAAAATAGCTTTTTTGCAATATATAATAAAAGAAAAACAAGGAGCGCAAAATTTGAAATGCAAAAAACGTCCAATGCTTTTATTAATGATATATGGAGATGACAAATATCAAGCCCTCACAAACAAAACCATGGTGCCTCGGGTAAGACACTGGGCCGTAAAGTTTAAAAATTGTCTATTACAAATTCAAAACAAAAGTCTCATTACTGGGTAATAAAAGAAATTGGGACAAAGTACTTTACCGTCCAATTTCTTAATCTGCCGTCGGTAGTTGGGTAGATCCAACTGTCAAACTCAGACTCTTCAACATCGTATTCAATGGCATTCACTCCTGAACTACTGATGAACAGGGGAGGTCCTCCGATCCGTGCATGCCGAACAGCCCTTTGAGCTTCTGCAGTGAAAACCAAACCAAACTTGTTAGTCTTATGTGCAAAATCAGGGAGTTGGCCCCAATTTGCACACCCACCTTTCTCAACAACATCCCGGGCATCCTTGAGGGAAGCCATCTTCATTGGAGGATCTTCAGTAACAGCTTCAGTCGACGCCAACATTTGGGGGACTTCTTCAAAATGTTGACACGGGGTTTCAATGAATTCCCCGTCCATTTCCACATACTGAAAAGAGTTGAGGTGGCTCACCATGTACTCCTCTTCCCCTCGTACTGTAACAATTTTCCCTTTCACTGGGTATTTCAGCATCTGGTGGAGCGTAGAAGTTATTGCCCCAGCTTTGTGGATCCACGGGCGACCCAGCAAACAAGAATAAGATGGCCGAATATCCATCACATAGAATGTAGATTCGAAAACCTGAGAACCAACCTTAACCGGAATATCCACTTCTCTGTGTACCATTCTCTTGGACCCATCAAAAGCCCTGACTACAATGTTGCTTGGTTTCAACTCCAACCCTTCACAGTCTAACCGGTCCAGCACTTTCTTGGGTAACACATTCAACGAAGACCCAGTATCCACCAACATGTGAGTCAGGGTAGTGCCCTTACACTCAATTGAAACATGCAGAGCGTCATTATGATTATTCCCCTTGGCATTCAAGTCGGCGTCGGAGAAACCCAGACCATTATCAATAGTTAAACTTGCCACGCAGTCTTTGAACTGATCAGCGGATGTTTCTTGCGGTACGTGTGCAGTTTTCAGGAAAGCAATCAGAGCATTGGCATGGGCTTCTGAGCATAGTAACAGAGACAACATAGAGATTTTGGACGGGGTTTTCCCCAGCTGCTCGACTACATTGTAGTCGCTCTTTTTGTTGATCTTCAAAATTTCCTCCATCTCTTGTCTAGAAGCTTCAACAGTAATCTTCTTCGGTGCCTCCGTCCGGGCAGGCTCACCGGTGGTCCCTTTGCCCCGAGTGTCAGATGACTCGGCAACAGGGGTAAGAATTGGAACATGAACAGGGACAGTAGCAGATGTACTGGCAGGTGTAATAACAACAGGTTTCTAAACAGTTGGTGGAGAGATCTCAGGGGAGAAAAGCCTTCTGCTTCGGGTGACTTTACTAGATCCAACAATATTGCTGACGTCAGTATCAGCCTCTTCAGCATTCAAGTCTTGTTTAACCCCGTGATAATACACGTCAGCCCCGTAGTGCCAAGGGACAGCTTTATTTGATATATAGGGGATAGGCCCAGGAATGGTAATGATCAATAGAGCTATTCTTGGAACATAGGTAATTCTAACAGGCTTTCTCAAGGAAGCCTTGGAAGAATTGTCGAAAATGGTGATTATAGAAACTTTTTCAGTAGGAACCAAAGGAACAAAAGTCTTCTCAAACAGAATTTCTTTATTATCCATCAGGCGTTGGACACCTGACTTCAAAAGATGGCAACCGGTAGGTAGGAAGACACACAGATGGCAACCTTCTCCACAACCCGGAAATAAACTGGCTAACAGAAGGTTATTCTTCACAGTCATCAATGGAGTAGCAATGTCTTTCACAGAAATCACAAATGAGTCTTCATCTACAACATTCACTCCATGCTTGGGCATAGGAGCAGTCATAACATTAGGCCTTTCAGGCGCTTCGAACTCGATCTCCTTAGCATCAATCAGGTCCTGGACCTTATTCTTCAAAACCCAACAGTCATTTGTATCGTGCTCCGGGCTATCGGAGTGAAAAGCACAGCGGGCGTTCGGATTGTACATGGGTGATGTTGTATTGGGATTCTTCGGGGCCTCCTTCGGAATCACCAAGTTGGTCTTCAATAACTACGGCAGAATCTGAGACAGGGTCATATGGAGCTGAGTGAATTGTCTTCGTAGTCTCTTGGCCCTTGGCTGATTGTTGCACTGAGGAGAAACAGCAGGTCTTGATATAACCACTGCATTAACTGCTTGGCAGCGTTCAGTTTTGTTATGGCTCTTTAAGCTGTAAACATCGCTGGATTCCTTCTTAAAAGGCTTCTTCTTGGTACTTGACGAAGTAGCCTTCTGTATCTTACCGCTCTTGATACCGGCCTCAACTCTTTCCCCGATCATAATTAGCTCAGTAAACCCGGATGATGAACTTCCAATCAGATGGTTGAAATATGGACCAGACAAGGTCCCCAGAAACATATCTACTAACTCCCTGTCAGCCAGCGGGGGTTGTACTCTTCCAGCAAGGTTCCTCCACTTCTGAGCGTAGTCTTTGAAACCTTAGCTCGCACCCATAGACATACCCTGAAGTTAGGTACGCGTGGGAGCAAGGTCGGCATTGTATTGGTACTGCTTGTAAAAAGCAGCAACAAGGTCTTCCCAATTACAGATACTAGCTCCTTCCAGCTGGTAAAACCATTCAAGTTGAGTCCCTGAAAGACTATCTTGAAAGAAGTAGATCCAGAGGTTCTTGTCAGCGGTGTATGGCTGGATCTTCCTAACATACGAGCGGAGGTGCAGTTTCGGGCAAGAAACCCCGTCGTATTTAGCAAAGACCGGTGCTTTAAACTTGTGGGGAATTACCACCCCAGATGACAAACCCAAATCTTCGAAGTCCAGACCAGGGACCTTCTGAACTTCCATTGTGCTCAACCGGTCTTCGAGTTGTTTATACCTATCCTCAGCCGGAGGATACTGGTCTTCGTCAAGGTCAGTCTCGTTGTCAGAAACCACAGGGCTAGGAGCCCTCCTTTCTTCCTGATTTTCTCCCCCTCCAGATGAGTGAGTCAAATCAACCTCTTCTCGCAAATTGTTTCCAAATCTGCGACCCATATTCAGTAGGACCGTCTTCTTCTTCTTCTTCTTCTTCTTATCCTTCAAGATAAGGGTCTTCAGATCTTGCTGACCCTTGGCCAAACTCATGAACATATCCTGGAACTGGGCGTTTTGAGCTTGCAGAGCCTTGATAGCTTGTTCAATTGATGTTTCAGAAGACATGATGTGCTGAAATAAACAGCGAAGAAGATGAGAAACCTGTAAGGGTACCTGTAATGAGGTGTATGGGAATGAAATACGCATGATATGATTTCAAAGACTTTAGAGATTGAAATTCGTAAACCAAAACAAAACACACTTTTATTAGATAAACTTGAATTCAATGTTCAACAAATGCCTTTAAGGCGTTACAAAAAGAGAAATTAAAAAGTAAATCAAAACTAGAAATAACAAAAGACATCAGCGCTCCCATGGTCGCTTTCCGTTGGTGCTAACATAGTCGTTGAGGATCTGCTCGTTCTCCAGTTGCCTTGTCAACTTCAGGATCTTCCGCTCTTGCTCGTGATACTTTTCTATGTAAGTATCCCACTCTTCCCTTAGTTGGATCCAGGACCTCTTTAATTCCCCAATGTCAGTAGGCATGTATGGGTGGAGGATAGTAGGAGGGACTTCTTCTTCATCAGCATGTTCAACTATCACAGGCAAGACAACTTCGTAGGGAATCCCTAGCTTCTGAGCACGTGTACGAACCCAACAGAGATATGGTTCCATCAGAAGAGAAGTTTGTATCCCTAACTCATGTGGATCAGACCGGTGCACCCTTTCCCAAGCTCGTATGAACCTGCGGCGATGCTCGTCACTATCCCCTTGGAAGTCAAAGACAATGCTTGGCATCAGAAACTCATGAGGTTCTTCCCTCCTAGCTCGCCCAAACTGTCATAAGGCCAGACAAGGATTATAGGTGATCCCTCCATTGATTCCTAGCAGTGGAACATTGGGGTATTCCCCACAGCGATCAATAATAGCCACGTCTTCCATGCCTTTAGTAGTCCAGATGATGTCAGTGTGAGCAAGGGACATAATCATGTAGGCCTAACCCATGCCTTCCTTGTTCTTCAAAACTGATTTGGTGAGGTGAGAAATAAACCACCTCGCTATCAATGGTGCACAGCACATAAGGGTTCCCCGTTTCCGAGCAGTACGGGCATAGAGGGTAGGCAGAATATCACCCAAAAGAGTGGGCACTGGATTACGGAACATGAAAATCTTCACCGCATTCACATCAACAAAGGAGTCTGAGTTTGGAAACAGAACCAGACCATAAATAAGAAGATCCAGGATGTCCTCGAACGCCTGAAAGTCTAAACTGTCCTAGAACTGATTAGCCCGACCAACCAAGAACTTAGTCAAGAAGCCTTTTGTCCCACTCTGAGTTTCCCAATTAGACATTACCTCAGCCTTTGTCAGATGGAGGGCTGAAGGAATCTCTTCCGGCCTAAGGACTTTCTCCCAACCTGTAAACGGCGTTTGCTCTAGAATAGAAATACCAAGCAGATCAGAGAGCTCTTCCAAGGTAGGGACCAATTTGTAGTCCGGAAAAGTAAAGCAGTGGTACAATGGATCAAAGAACTGGACTAAAACAATCATCATCTGTTCATCCATCTTGGAAGTGGCCAAACCAAGGATGTGCCCATGTCTTCTGATAAAGGAGGAAGTGTCAGGAACCTTGGAAACCAATTCCTTAAGCTGAGTGGGAATATGGATAAAGCTGATCCGAATAGTGTTTATACGCATAGATGCCATGACCTACAAAACAGAACAAAGATGAATCCCATTGGTCTTTGAAATGGTTAGTCCAATGCAATATGCATGCGATGTCATGATAGAAACACATCACAAGTATTCACAGATCGCAAACATGGTAAGGGCAAACAAGTCACACAGATAGCCCTTAGATTTCAGGCTGGCAAGGAGCTTAGGTACTACCCTCTTTCAGTTCAGTTGGTTCAAACCTGTCCTGGAAATAGTAACCGGGTTCTAGAGGATCCCAATATCACTGACCACCCTCGATCGATCATAATTCCAGTTTAGCAACCTTTTCTTGCAGCCAGAATCATCGCGAGAGTTTGGTCTCAATGAGTGTAGCATACTGCTACTGTTCTATGGCCAAGTTGGTCAATTATAGGTTCTAAGGTCAGTTGGTGCTTAATGACCCCTTAGCAGACCCATATTCTCCTCGTTGCACCACAAGGGATATCGGTACAAACTAAAGTGCCACACCAACGTAGCTACTGCTTCAACCGTATCGGTCTACGCCGTACAGTTCCCTCACAGTCTATTGCTACTTACCTAAAAGGTGTCCCCCAGATCCGGGTTAGGATCTATAGTAACTACAATTCAAGCCCACAAAGATAAAGCATACAAATCAAGCAATTGAAAATAATATGAACTATTCCTAAGGTACACCCCACTTATAATCTCCCTAGCAGAGTCGCCAGTTCTGTGATACGGTGGGAAGAACTGACTGTTTTTTGGAATGCTGGTTTGCGTTTTGCGTTTGTTTTCGCAAAATGTCGCGGTAAGCAAGAGTCGCCATCGACTTTTATTTTATCCAACAAGGAAAGAAAAAAAGCACAGAAAAATTCCTTTTTCGAGATATCTCTCGGGTCCGAGGGGTAGATTTATAGAAAGGGAAGGTATTAGCACCCTTTCTATCCGTGGTTATCCACGGGCTCTTAGGTACTTGCTCAATTGTTTTCTAAATTGTTTTCTTTGTGCTTGTGGGTTTGAAAAAGTTTTTGTTTTAAAATTTCGATTTAACTCTTGCTTCTTGTAAGTGTTTGGTTGTTGGCATTTTTTTTGGTAAAACCAGTTGCGTGAATGTCATGACTGATGTCATAACATTCTGGGATACAAGGTACATTCTACAGAAAAGGAATGTCATACAGGAGCTACTCAATATGAGTGTTTAGCTGATCATTAAGCAATGATCATATTTATTGCATTCTACCAAAATCAGTAAACAGGATTCTTGTTGTCATAACCAATGTTAAGACATCCTGTACTGATCTAACATTTGTGCAGATTTGTTATTCCTGAGAATTTTCAGGAATCTGGTTTATACAGTCCAGATCAGATTCTCACGTGGACATTAGGTTAACTCTGCTTAACCCTAATCTGGTTGTTAAAGACCTATGACCAAGTCTTGAGGTTAACCCTAATTAACCCTAGATATTTTCGTGGAAGCCTTAACTGAAGAATAGTTGCCTATATATTCCTCATGAAGACTGTTGATGAAGCACACTTTTTGACAGAAGATCAATAAGGGATTGTATAAGTGTAACTACTGTGATCCAATCATTTATCATTGTGATAAGTGACTTGGAGTAGGATTTGATTGTAAGGGTTGTGTATCACTCAAAGCTTTGAAGCACGAGTGTTTGTGTCACTTGATTAAAGCTTTGAAGCAAAGTCAAGTTAGGGTTGTGTATCACTCAAAGCTTTGAAGCAAGAGTGTTTGTCACTTGATTAAAGCTGTGAAGCAAAATCAAGTGTGTGTACTGAAGAGTATCTTCATAATTTCATTAATCAATAGTTTAGCATCACTGCTGTGATTGAGGGGGAGTGAGCAGGAACGCATGTTTAAGTTGATCTTAGATTGAATTTGCATTGGGTAGGTCTTAAGTGAAGGAGATAAACTGGTTAGTTTATTCCTAAATTAATATCTCTTATAGTGCATTTCCTCCCTGGCTTGGTAGCCCCCAGAGTAGGTGTTGTTACACACTGAACTGGGTAAACAATTGATTGTGTTCTTTACTGCTTTTAAAATTACTGTCTTGAAGTGTGTCAGATACGGTGTCATAACATTCACTGTGACATTGAGTATCTGCTGCCAGAATTTCAATTGGTATCAGAGCAGGCACCCTGCCTGTCTTACTGGGTGAGATCTAGGGATATTATTTTCTGGCGCTATGGACAAAGAAGGAGGATTTGGGAACAGACCACCCATTCTGGATGGATCAAATTATGACTATTGGAAACCTCGTATGACTGCCTTCTTAAAATCACTGGACAAAAAGGCTTGGAGAGCTGCTGACAAAGGATGGAACCATCTCAGCATAACTGGGAAAGATGGGACAACCAGTCTAAAACCTGAGGAAGAATGGAGCAAAGAAGAAGATGAGTTAGCCCTGGGTAACTCCAAAGCATTAAATGCCTTGTTCAATGGAATTGATAGAAACATATTCAGACTAGTACATCAATGTGAACTGGCCAAGGATGTTTGGGACACTCTCAAAACTACCCATGAGGGCACATCCAAAGTAAAAATGTCAAGGCTTCAGATGCTAACTACCAAATTTGAGAACCTAAGGATGATGGAAGATGAGACCATTCATGAGTTTCACATGAACATCTTGGAAATTTCCAACACCTCAGGAGCATTGGGAGAAAAGATGTCAGAAGAAAAACTGGTGAGAAAGATTCTCAGATCCTTGCCTAAAAGATTTGCAATGAAGGTGACTGCTATAGAGGAAGCTCAGGATATCTGCAACTTGAAGGTTGATGAACTCATTGGGTCACTTCAGACCTTTGAGATGGGGATCAGTGACAATGTCGACAAGAAAAACAAGAGCATAGCACTTGTATCTAATACTGAAGATGAAAACAAGGAGGATGAAGAAGAAAATATTTCAGAAGGTATAGCCATGCTTGGAAGGCAGTTCAACAAACTCATCAAGAGAATGGACCCAAAGTCAAGGTCAAATGTCAAGAACATCCCCTCTGACCTTAACATATCTTATGACTCCAGCAGAAGACCAAAGTCTGAAGAGAAGGGAAATCAAAGCAAAGGAATCCAATGCCATGGATGTGAAGGATATGGGCACATTCGAGCTGAATATCCTACCTTTCTTAAGAAACAAAAGAAAGGAATGTCTGTTACTTGGTCTGATTGTGACTCAGAAAGTAATTCTAAAGAAGAATTTGCCAAACTAGTTACTGCACTAACTGGTATTTGTAACTCTGATAGTGACTCTAGTGATGAGGAAGTAACATTTGAAGAACTGGCTGACTCCTACAAGAAGTTATGTATCAGAAGTGCTGAAGTCTGTCAGCAAAATGAGAGACAAAAAAACTCATAGTAAAGTTGGAGGCTGAGAAGAAGGCAGGCACTGATACTATAAGTCATCTCGAAAGTGAAGTTCAAATGCTAAACTCAAAACTTGACCAAATGACCAAATCTGTCAAGATGCTGACAAATGGAACTGACAAATTAGAAGAAATCCTTCATGTTGGACAAAATGTGGGAAACAAGTCTGGTCTAGGATTTGTGGCAGCAAAGAAATCTATTGTAGACAAGAAGAAAATCAGGCCTGATAAACAAATGTCAAAGTAGATGTCATAACATAGCACTCAACATCGAGAACAGAGAAATATGAAGAAAAAGTATCAAAGATGGAGATGTCATCATTGTGGGAGGTTTGGTCACATAAAGCCATTCTGCTTCAGATTATATGGATATCCTAATCAGGCCCCAGTTGTCAAACCTAAGTCTAACAAGGCACCATATACTCAACAATGGAAGAAAAAGGCTGCTGCCCTGATAGCTCACACCTCCCTTAGAGTCTCTGCAAAGGAAGACTGGTACTTTGATAGTGTATGCTCTAAACACATGACTGGAATCAAGAATCTTCTCAATAATGATAAACCTCACACTACTAGTTATGTGACTTTTGGAGATGGTGCTAGAGGAGAAATCAAAGGAGTTGGAAACTTTGACTGCCCTGGAGTTCCAAACCTAAATGAAGTATTGCTGGTAAAAGGCTTGACTGCTAATCTCATAAGTATCAGTCAATTATGTGATCTAGGATTCAAGGTCAACTTCACCAAGTCTGAATGTCTTGTAACTAATGAAAAACAAGAAGTTGTAATGAGAGGAGTCAGATCTAAAGACAACTGCTACTTATGGGAGTCTGAGAACACTAATTATTCTTCTGTGTACTCTATTGCCAAAGAAGAAAAAGAAGTGAAACTGTGGCACCAAAAACTTGGTCATTTACATCTAAGAAGAATGAAAAGGATTATATCCATGGAGGCAGTCAGAGGGATTCCAAGGCTGCAAATTGATGAAGGGAGAGTCTGTGGTGAATGTCAGGTTGGAAAGCAGACTAGAATGTCACATCCAAAGACAAGACATCTGACCACCTCTAAGGTGCTAGAACTTCTACATATGGATCTGATGGGACCAATGCAGGTGGAAAGTCTTGGTGGAAAAAGATATGCCTATGTTGTTATGGATGATTTTTCCAGATTCACCTGGATTAACTTCATTAGGGAAAAGTCTGATGTATTTGAAGTATTTAAGGAACTGTGCAAAAGAATTCAAAGAGAAAAAGAAGGATGCATTGTCAGAATCAGAAGTGATCATGGAAAGGAATTTGAAAACAGTAAGTTTGATGAGTTCTGCTCCTCAGAAGGAATTAATCATGAATTCTCTTCACCCATAACTCCTCAACAAAATGGAGTTGTGGAAAGGAAAAATAGGACTATACAGGAATCTTCCAGAGCAATGATACATGCCAAAAGACTTCCTATTTATTTTTGGGCTGAAGCTATGAATACAGCCTGTTATGTCCTTAACAGAGTCACCTTGAGAAAGGGGACATCATCCACCATTTATGAACTTTGGAAAGGAAGAAAGCCTACAGTGAAGTACTTCCATGTATTTGGAAGCAAATGCTATATTCTGACAGATCGTGAACAAAGGAGAAAGATGGACCCTAAAAGTGATGAAGGAATATTCCTAGGATACTCTACCAACAGTAGAGCTTATAGAGTATTCAATTCCAGGACCAAAGTTATGATGGAATCTATAAATGTCATAGTTGATGATTACCATGAGGAAACAAATGTCCCATATAATGTTGAGACATTCTTTGAGACCTCAACTCAAAAGGATGACGTTCCTAAAACTACTTCATTAGAATCTGAATCAAAGGAAGCTAACAAAGACCCTTCCATCAGAATTCAGAAAGATCATCCTAAGGAACTCGTCATAGGATATCCTAACAGTGGAGTCATTACAAGATCTAGAGAAATCATCACAAACTCTTGCTTTGTATCTAAGATTGAACCAAGAAATGTTAAGGAGGCTTTAACTGATGAATACGGGATTGGAGCAATGCAAGATGAATTGAATCAATTCAAGCAACATGAAGTATGGGAGTTAGTTCCTAGACCAGGAGGAACAAACATCATTGGCACAAAATGGATCTACAAGAACAAATCAGATGCTGAAGGAGTTGTCACCAGGAATAAGGCAAGACTTGTTGCTCAAGGATACACTCAAGTTGAAGGGGTTGATTTTGATGAGACTTTTTCTCCTGTAGCCAGACTGGAATCAATCAGACTCCTATTGGGAATTGCTTGTCTCCTTAAGTTCAAGTTATTTCAGATGGATGTAAAGAGTGCCTTCCTTAATGGGTACTTAAATGAGGAAGTTTATGTGGAACAGCCTAAAGGATTTGTGGATCCAAACTGCCCTGATCATGTCTACAAATTGAGGAAAGCTTTATATGGCCTGAAACAAGCTCCTAGAGCATGGTATGACAGGTTGACAAAATTCCTCTCTGACAAAGGATACAGGAAAGGAGGCTTGGATAAAACTCTTTTTGTCAAAAATGAAGGAGGAAAGATAATGGTAGCTCAAATCTATGTTGATGACATAATGTTTGGGGGAATGTCAGATAAAATGGTTAAACATTATGCTGACCAGATGCAAGCTGAATTTGAAATGAGCCTCATGGGAGAATTGACCTACTTTCTTGGACTGCAAGTCACACGGATGGAAGACTCAATTTTTCTGTCTCAAAGCAAGTATGCAAAGAACATTGTCAAGAAGTTTGGGATGGAGAATTCCAGTCACAAAAGGACTCATGCACCTACTCATTTAAAGCTGTCCAAAGATTCAAGTGGGGTTAAGGTGGACCAAAGCTTGTACAGAAGCATGATAGGAAGTCTGCTATACTTAACAGCCAGCATACCTAACATTGCTTTTGCAGTTGGAGTATGTGCAAGATACCAGGCTGAACCCAAAGTAAGTCATATTAACCAAGTGAAAAGAATTCTGAAGTATATGAGTGGAACTTACAACTATAGCTTGTTGTACTCTCATAGATGTGAACCAACTCTGACTGGTTACTGTGATGCTGATTGGGCTGGAAGTGCTGATGATAGAAAGAGCACCAATGGAGGATGTTTCTTCTTGGGAAATAATCTTGTCTCTTGGTTCAGCAAGAAACAGAACTGTGTGTCTCTATCTACTACTGAAGCTGAATACATAGCAGCTGGTAGTAGCTGTTCTCAAATGATCTGGATGAAACAGATGCTTACTGAGTATAATGTCACACAAGATGTTATGACATTGTACTGTGACAATCTGAGTACTATCAACATTTCCAAGAATCCTATTCAGCATAGCAGGACCAAGCATATTGACATTAGACATCACTTCATCAGAGATCTTGTGGAGGAAAAGGCGATTAAACTGGAACATGTTGCCACTGAACTACAACTGGCTGACATTTTTACCAAGGCACTTGATGCTAGTCAATTTGAAAATTTGAGGGGCAAGCTAGGTATTTGCCAACATGAAGAAATGTAGCAATTAATTTTGCTTAAAACAAGGGATGAGAGAATCATCTGTTTCTCTATTTCTTTCCAAAATTTTAAGAAGTTGAATAGACATTCATATATCTCCCTCCTCTCGCGTTTCTACAACAATCTCCAATCTCGCAAACAAAGATTTCACTATCACTGTTACTTGTTTTCTAAATCACTCAAAATGTCTCAACTATCCATGTCATCATCCTCTTCAAAGGTGACTGCTTCTTCCGCATCCTCTGATCGCGAACCTAGGGCAATCACAAACTGCATGGATTCTGATGTTCTAGAGATAACTCCTCTTCGTGAACTGGTAGCTAACCCCACTAAGGTCAAGAAGCTGCGAACCAGACATGCAAGAAGATCACAAGCCTCTCCATCTGGTAAATCCTCTCAACCATCATCTTCTGTTCCTCCAGAAATAGCAAATAGGGAAGGTTTTGTTTATGTTCATCAAACTATAGCTAGACTAGTCACTAGGATTCTAAATGAGAATCACTCTGTACCTGGAATTTCTGTACCTTTGAACCAAGAATCTGTTAGTCCAAATGTTGAAATGAATCCAGATGTCACTCAGAATGTTGAGACACCTGATGACAACATTAGGAAATCTCCTGAAAATCGTGATGATCACCAGAACCCTACTGAGAAGGATGTTGAACCCCCGGTTATTGATGTTGATGAAGAATACTCTGACAATGACTTAATTTCCAATATCAACCCTAGCATAGCTAGAAGGATGATGAACAGAAAAGGAAAGCAGGATGCTGCCAAAAGCCTCTCCAAAGAGAAGGCTACTGAAGTTGTTCATAAGAAAACCAGGTCTAAGAACAAGACTGGAGTAGAAGCTGTGAAGGCTGGATTGTCAAAAGAGAAAGGGAAGGTGAAAACTAGAGTACCTATTGGTAGTCTCTCAAAACCTTTGAGACAACCAATAGCCAAGAAAAGGAAGGAGCCTGAACCCTCTGAATCTGATGAGGAATCAGAATTTGAGTTTGATGTTGAGAGTAATGTTCTAGACATTCCTCTCAGAAAGAAACTCTCTTCGAGCAAAATTCCTAAAGTCCCTGAAGTTGCCATTGACAACATCTCCTTTCACCATCCAGAGAATGCAAACAGGTGGAAGTATGTATTTTTGAAAAGGATCACCTTGGAAAGAGAGCTGAACAACAGTGCCATGGAATGTAAGGAGATCATGGATTTAATCAAGACTGCTGGTCTAATAAATACTGTGGTAAAGTTTACCAACTGCTATGAAATTCTTGTCAAAGAATTCATAGTAAATTTATCTGATGGGTGTGTTGATGGAAAGTCAGCTGATTTTAAGTGTGTGTACGTGAGAGGAAGGAAGGTAAATTTCTCTCCCTCTGAAATAAACAAATTCCTAGGAAGACCTGATGATGCTTTCCCTGAGCTTGAGGTTACTGACAACCAAGTGTGTCAAACCATCACTGCAAATCAAGTCAAGAGCTGGCCCTTAAAAGGGAAGCTGAATGCAAGCAAGATGAGCATGAAATTTGCCATTCTGCACAAAATTGGTGCAGCTAAATGGGTTCCCACCAACCATATATCAACCATCTCCACAGGCTTGGGAAGATTTATTTATGCTGTTGGAACCAGGACAAACTTTGACTATGGCAAGTATATCTTTGATCAAACATTGAAACATGCTGGAAGCTGTGCTATTAAAGGCCCTATTGCCTTTCCCTCTCTCCTGTGTGGTATAGTCATTGCTCAGTATCCTGACATTCTAGTTGAAAAAGATATTGTATGCAAAAGAGCCCCTGCTCTTGGTTTGCACTATAAGCTATTTCAGGGAACACATGTTCCTGACATTGTCATGACATCTGCTGAGACATCAACTATCAAATCTCATTCCAAGAAAACTGATGTTATAGTTGTGCTGAAGGAAACCTGCAAAGAGCTTGATACAAGGAAAAGGACTCTTGAGGACCTGATTGCTAGACTAGAACAGGAGGAGAATGAAGGACAAAGAAGGGAAGAGGATGCTGATAAAGACCAGCATAATGCTGAAGATAGTGCCTCCTCTAAAGATGACAGTGCTTGAAGATCAGTGTAGTTGACAAGTTTGTTGCTGGTACCTGTTGCTGCAAATGACATTTGATTTTTTCTCTCTGTGTTTTTATTATTCCTTTTGGATGACTGTATAACTTAAAAGTACAAGTATCTTTGGCCTATTTATGGCTAAAGAGGGGGAGAAGATTTTGTGATGATTTTGGTAGAATTACACTTGGTAGATGTTATTAAAAATTCAGTTGCTTTCTAATCTCTGATTGTTTAGGGGTTTTAGCCAAAAATTTGCCAAAGGGGGAGTTTGTAAGTGTTTGGTTGTTGGCATTTTTTTTGGTAAAACCAGTTGCGTGAAAGTCATGACTGATGTCATAACATTCTGGGATACAAGGTACATTCTGCAGAAAAGGAATGTCATACAGGAGCTACTCAATATGAGTGTTTAGCTGATCATTAAGCAATGATCATATTTATTGCATTCTACCAAAATCAGTAAATAAGATTCTTGTTGTCATAACCAATGTTAAGACATCCTGTAATGATCTAACATTTGTGCAGATTTGTTATTCCTGAGAATTTTCAGGAATCTGGTTTATACAGTCCAGATCAAATTCTCACGTGGACATTAGGTTAACTCTGCTTAACCCTAATCTGGTTGTTAAAGACCTATGACCAAGTCTTGAGGTTAACCCTAATTAACCCTAACTTTTTTCGTGGAAGCCCTAACTGAAGAATAACTGCCTATATATTCCTCATGAAGACTGTTGGTGAAGCACTCTTTTTGACAGAAGATCAATAAGGGATTGTATAGTTGTAACTACTGTGATCCAAGCAATTATCATTGTGATAAGTGACTTGGAGTAGGATTTGATTGTAAGGGTTGTGTATCACTCAAAGCTTTGAAGCACGAGCGTTTGTTTCACTTGATTAAAACTTTGAAGCAAAGTCAAGTTAGGGTTGTGTATCACTCAAAGCTTTGAAGCAAGAGTGTTTGTAACTTGATTAAAGCTGTGAAGCAAAATTAAGTGTGTGTACTAAACAGTATCTTCATAATTTCATTAATCAATAGTTTAGTATCATTGCTGTGATTGAGGGGGAGTGAGCAGGAACTCAGGTTTAAGTTGATCTTAGATTGAAGTTGCATTGGGTAGGTCTTAAGTGAAGGAGATAAACTGGTTGGTTTATTCCTAAATTAATATCTCTTATAGTGCATTTCCTCCCTGGCTTGGTAGCCCATAGAGTAGGTGTTGTTACACACTGAACTGGGTAAACAATTGATTGTGTTCTTTACTACTTTTAAAATTACTGTCTTGAAGTGTGTCAGATACGGTGTCATAACATTCACTGTGACATTGAGTATCTGCTGCCAGAATTTCACTTATGTCCTCAAGAGTGTAATGAAGTGTTTTGAAAACTTTGTTCGAAAAGGAGTGTAAGTGTGAAAAAGTTTTGTTTTGAAAGAGCGAGTATCTAAGAACTATCTACCTACTCGAAAAAGGAATCGTTCTATGTTAATTTCCTTTAGACAATGATATCCCACTATGAGTGAGTAGGTAGCACCGTCGTTGGAGTTTGAGGGTCAATTCGAATAGGGACAGACGGTCACTAAAGCAATGTCAGGACGCCTTAGCGGTAACCCTAATGTCTTAGATCATTTGTTTGAGGCAACAATATCCGAGGCAACCATTTGAGGCGACTATGATCTTTTAGACAAGAGGGCGACCTCTAAAACGACCTATACTCAATGACCGTGTACAAAGGCAACCAAGTGGGGCGTACCCTAGGAGTGCGCATGTGCGAGTGTGTCATTTTCAGTTATTTTTATCTTTGTACATGTTAAGGGTGATCTAATTTGATTTTAAGATTAAACATTCAGTCTTGTCATGCAAACCCTATTATCAAACATCTAGCAGTTATATAATTTGCGGAATTAAAATGCGGAAATTAAATTACAAGGCGTCGGATATTTACATCGCCAAAAGCAACCCTTTGAAAATAAAATAAAGAGGTAAAATAAATAAAAGGTCCTAATTATCTATTACATACCAGAAGCGGATACATCAATATGGATAAAAATAAATAAAGCGCGACACGAAATTAAATCGGATGCAAAATTAGGGTTTTGACCCTTTTGATTAAAGAAAATGTTTTTTGTTGTTTTTTATTGCTTTTATTTAAGAAAAGAAATTAAATCCTAAATTAAATGCTAAGTTAATTATTAAATTAATTAAATGGAAAAAATAATAAATGACCTATTTTTGGGGGTTTTGTTAATTTTAAGAAAGAAAATAAAATAATTAAATTATGTTAAAAACCTAATTAATTCTAATTGATTTTATTTATTTACAAAATAAATTAATGTCACCTAATTAATGCCCTAATTAATTAGTTAGTATTTATTAATAAAAAAATGGAATTTTGAATTTTTATTGGATAAAAGTATTCTTGGTGATTTTTTTTATAAAAAGAAAAATTGTTATTGGTTAGTAAATTAATTAAATAAAATAACATAATTTAAATAAAATAAACAATTAAATAAAATATATGAGGAAGATCCGTTAGACTTTTGGGATCCAGTGCTTGAGCGTTGACTGAGTCCATCATGTGCCCACAAGGCTTGGCCACCAGATCTGGCCATCTGACACGTTGATTGGTGAGCGTCAATGGTAGATCTTAGGCTTGAATACACACTGGATCATCTGAAAACAAATAACATTGAGAAAATAGGGGACCTGGGATTCGAACCCAGGTCCTGAAAGAATATCCAATGCCAATCGTGGCTAAGAAACAGAATACCTATACCAACGAACCAAGTTCCGTCACTACAAGTTTGTTCATCTCCAAAATTATGCACATGCCATGAAAACAGATTCTAAGAGTATGGTTGTGTTCGTCTCAACCTGCTGATCACAACCATAGCCATTATCATGGCCAATTTTTCCTGAAACGAAAAAACCCAAAAACACGAACCAAACCCTAGCAATTGTGGTTCTCCATATAAGTCAAATAAATGCAATTGGTTATTATGAAACGTTTGCAAATGATGTGAGGGTTAAAAATATGCAGTTATTTCATGAAAACAATGCCTAATTTCTGAGATACGAAATCAAGAACAGGGCTACCTCGCGTGAGACTTACAGTGCATATGGAAGCTTGAAAACGCCTGGTTGCGATTGGTTTTGCTTGTGGAGATTGTCAGGAAGCGGTTGTGATGCTTGCCAAGCCCTGAAAATTCCTTTAACCTTGATTTCAATCCCACACTTTTTCTTTGTTTTTGCAAGTTTGGTTCTGCCTCCACAATTGCTCTCTGACCCTGATTCTTGTGGCTTTCGCTTGCTTATGTATTGCACATTGTATTAGGGTTCAAACTTCTGTCCAAATCTCCCTCTATCAATGATTTTGATGTGGATTTGATTTGCCTTTACAATCTTTCCAAATTTGATTCAAATCACATCTTCTTGTGCATAATGACCTTGATACGAATTTGATTGCAATGCTAGCTGTAGTTGGAGCCTAAAACAACCAGAAAATCATTTGTTATCAATGCCTTAGATTTTATGTGATTTTATGTGATTTTATTTGATTTAAAATGAATTAATTCAAATAAAAATCAAATTAAATAATAAAAATGTGATATGGACACATGGCTAAATCTAGAGCATGTGGGCAACAATGCAAGCTCAAAACAAGTGAAAAAGAATGGGCCCATTTGGTAAAATTTGAAGTTTTGGGGATAGTTGACTTTTGGCAATTTTGCAAAAAAGTCCAACTTCAACAATGCATAACTTCTTCAATTTTGAACTTTTGGAGGTGTTCTTTGAATTTTTAGAAATCTTGAGATGTCCTCTAACCAACCCTTATGGTTTCATCTTATTTTGATATTCCATGCTCAAGTTAGAAGCTTTGAAAAAAAAGGTGTTTTTGTTGACTTTCAAAAATGACCTATAATGTCAAAATTCATAACTTCTTGTGAGGGAATTTTTTGAAATTGGGTATGAAGATGGATTGTATGGAATTGCATCCTCTTCAAAATGATATTTGGATGGGTTATGTCTCATAAAGTATGAGAAAGTTATGCTTGGTCAAAGTTGGGTTGACTTTTCCTACAAAACCCTAATTTAGCAACTTTTGAATCTTGATGAATTTTGAGCAATCCTTGATGAATCATGATCAACCCTTGATCAAAGGATGAAATATCCTTAAAAATGAGAATGTTGACAAAAAATATTGAAGTTTGACTGTATGTAGGTCACAGTTGACTTTTGCCCTAGCACGATCGATTTTTGGACCTTTGAGCAATTGACTGAGCAAACTTCCTCTACACAGCTTGAAATTTGACATGGATGATCTTGATAACATATTAGGACATTGGGGAGCACTTGATATCATTTGGACTCAAAGATATTGATGCAACACAAAACCCTAATTTGGGGTAGACTGCCTTAGGAGATAGCTTGTCTGGTCAATCCTTGAGCAACCGTGAGCAACTTTGGAGATTTTCCGGATGAGAACTGACTGTTTTCTGGAATGTTGGTTTGCGTTTTTCATTTGTTTTCACAAAATGTCGCGGTAAGCAAGAGTCACCATCGACTTTTATTTTATCCAACAAGGAAAGGAAAAAAGCACAGAAAAATTCCTTTTTCGAGAATTTTCTGAGTACGGGGGGTAGATTATAGAAAGGGAAGGTATTAGCACCCTTTCTATCCATAGTTATCTACGGGATCTTAGGTACTTTCTCATCATTTTCAAAATTGTTTTTTTTGTGTTTGTGGGTTTTGAAAAGTTTTTGTTTTGACTTCGATTTAACTCTTGCTTCTGTCTTCAAGAGTGTAATGAAGTGTTTTTGAAAACTTTATTTTGTAAATAAGTGTAAGTGTGGAAAAAAGTTTTTTTTTGTTTGAGCAAGTACTTAAAAGTTAATATACATACTCGAAAAAAGAATGTTTCTATGTTCGTTTCCTTTAGAAAATGTTATCCCACTATTAGTGAGTAAGTAGCACCGTCGTTGGAGTTTGAGGGTCAATTCGAAAGGGACGTACGGTCACTAAAGCAATGTTAGGACGTCTTAGTAGTAACCCTAGTGTCTTAGATCAATTAATCCGAGGCAACAATATCCGAGGCAACCTTTCTGAGGCAACTATGATCTCTGGACAAAAAGGACGACCACTAAAGCATCCTATACTCAATGACCGTTTACCGAAGGCAACCAAGTGGGAGTATACCCTAGGAGTGTGCATGTGCGAGTGATTCAATTTCAGATTAGTTATCTTTGCACATTTTTAGGGTTATCTAACCGTTTTAAAATTAAACATACATTCTTGTCATGCATCCTAAATCATACATCTAACAGTTAATATTTTGCGGAATTTAAAATGCGGAAATTAAACTAAGTTATTACAAGGCTTCGGGCATTTACATAGCCAAAAACAAACCCTTCGAAATTAAAGCGATAAATGTAGAATAAACGTCCTAATTAAACTATTACATCCCATGAGCAGTTACATTAAATATCGTAAAAAAAAAAAAATAAAAGCGGTAAAGGTAAATAAACGTCCTAATTAAATTATTACAAACTGTGAGAAGATACAATAATTGGGCAAAATAATAATAAAACGCGCGATTAAAAATTAGATCGACGAGAAAGTAGGGTTTTGACCCTTCTATCCTAATTAAAAAAAGAAAATGTTTTTTTGTTGTTTTTAATATTTTTTTAAGAAAAGAAATTAGATTTTTAAATTAAATGCAAAATTGATTGGTTATTAAATTAATTAATGAAAATAATTAAATGACATATTTTTGGGTTTTTGTTATTTTAGGAAAGAAATAAAATAATTAAGTTAGTAATAAAACCTATTTATTCTAATTAATTTTAATTATGTAAAAAGAAATTAAAGTTGTCTAATAATTAATAACCTAATTAAATAAATTACTTTTTTTTAATAAAAATAAATATCTTGAATTTAATTGGATAGAAAAATGTTTTGTGATTTTTTGATAAAAAAAGAAAATAATTCGATGGGTTAGTAAAATAAATAAATGAAATAATATAAATATAAAAGAATTAGAGAAAAGCAAACTGGGCCTGCAATATGGGGGTGCAATCATCAGAAATCTCTAGGCCAGAATCTTCGAAAGCTTCATGCTCTAACTATGGTGTTTTTTTTATTCTTGCGTGGAACCTATGATTCAAACATCCAAAACTGTTCTATATAAACTCAAGCAAACGTTAGCATACCATAAAATGTGATTAAAATTAGAGATTCGAAATTTAAAATTTTACCAAACCGGTGTTGTCAAATGGGGGCATGCTAGGCGTGTGATGGATTTCTCTTGGTCCTTGTAAGACTCTTGAGGACTTCAAGAGGATGGTTTGAGGCTTGATGTCAATTGAGAGAGACCGGAACCTCGAGATATGACTTGCACCAATTCTTTGATTTCTGGAGAGCTTTTTGAAGAGCTTTTAGAGAGCTTTTTGAAGAGCTTTTTAGAGAGGATTTTTGTCCCTTTCAAGCTTGTATGGCTCTATATTTATAGAGTAGAATGAGGAGACAAGAAAGCATGGAAAGAATCTCCCTCATAATGTTGTGTTTTAAGACCATGATCAAGATTTGAAAAAAATGCCATATTTGATGATTTTATGCCATTTTCACATGTGGATGAATATGGACATATTTGAAAAGTTATTGCACAAAATCAATTGACATAAACCAGCATAAAACTTTTCCAAAATGGATTCACATCAAAATTTACATTATTTCTATTATTTATTTATTTAATTCTGAATTTTAATGAATAAAATATCAAAATAAATAGCATAAATAGTAGAAAATGTATGGGTGGGCTTATAGGTCGTGGACCATGTTAGGAATGAGTTTCAAACTTGAAAAGATAGGCCCATTTGGAGAAAAAAATCCAAGTTTGGTCAATATTTGCTTCATGCATTTTTTCAAAAATTGTCCAACTTTGACAATGCATATCTCTCTCAATTTTAACCTTATGAGGGTGTTCTTGGACTTTTTAGAAAGCTTGAGATGTCCTTTAATCAACCCTTTTGGTCTCATCTCATTTTTATATTCCATGCTCATGTATGAACCTTTGACAAAAAAGGTGTTTTTGTTGACTTTTCAAAATGATCTATAATGTCCAAATTCATAACTTCTTGTGAGTGCATATTTTGAACTTAGGAGATGAAGCTGGATTGTAGGGAATTGCATCCTCTTCAAAATGAGATTTGGATGGGTCATTTCTCATAAAATATGATAAAGTTATGCTTGGTCAAAGTTGAGTTGACTTTTCCTACAAAACCCTAATTTAGCAACTTTTGAGTCTTGATGAATTGTGAGCAATCCTTGATGAATCATGATCAGCCCTTGATAAAATGATGAAATATACTTCAAAATGAGGATGTTGACCAAAAATCTTGAAGTTTGACTGTATGTAGGCCACAGTTGACTTTTGCCCTAACATAGTCGATTTTCAGGCCTTTGAGCAATTGACTGAGCAAACTTTCTCTGTAAGGCTTGAAACTTGTTACGGATGATCTTGAGAACATATTAGGATATTGGTGAGAACTTAGGATCACTTGGACTCAAGTATCTTGATGCAACATAAAACCTTAATTTGAGGTAGACTGCCTTAGGAGAGAGCTTGTCTGGCCAACCCTTGGACTTCCTTGAGCAACTTGAGGATCTTTCTTGCAATGTTTTGAGAAATATGGGAGGGAAAATTTTGGGGTACAACAACTTTCCACGCAAGAATAAAAAAAACACCATAGTTAGAGCATGAAGCTTTCGTACATTCGGGCCTAGAGATTTCTGATGATTGCACCCCCACATTGCAGGCCCAGTTTGCTTTTCTCTAATTCTTTTATATTTATATTATTTCACTTATTTATTTTACTAACCCATCAAATTATTTTCTTTTTTATCAAAAAATCACAAAACATTTTTCTATCCAATTAAATTCAAGATATTTATTTTTATTTAAAAAAAGTAATTAATTTAATTAGGTTATTAATTATTAGACAACTTTAATTTCTTTTTACATAATTAAAATTAATTAGAATAAATAGGTTTTATTACTAACTTAATTATTTTTATTTCTTTCCTAAAATAACAAAAACCCAAAAACATGTCATTTATTATTTCTCACCAATTAATTTAATAATTAATTTAGTTATTTAATTTCAGAATTTAATTTCTTTTCTTAAAATAAAAAAACAAAAACATTTTATTTAAAAAGGGTCAAAACCCTAAATTTCGCATTCGATTTAATTTCATACGCGCGGTTTATTTTTCCTTATTTAATTATTGATGTATCTGCTCCCGGCTTGTAATTGTTTTAAATAGGATTTTTATTTACCGCTTTATTTTATTTTCAAAGGGTTGCTTTTGGCGATGCAAATACCCGACGCCTTGTAATTTAATTTCCGCACTTTAAATTCCGCAAACTAGACAACTGTTAGATGTTTGATAATAGGGCTTGCATGACAAGAATGAATGCCTAATCTAAAAAACAGTTAGATCACCCAAAACATGTGCAAAGATAAAAATAACTGAAATTAACACACTCGCACATGCGCACTCCTAGGGTACACCCCACTTGGTTGCCTTCGTAAACGGTTATTGAGTATAGGTAGTTTTAGAGGTCGCCCTCTTGTCTAAAAGATCATAAGTTGCCTCGGAAAGGTTGCCTCGGATATTGTCGCCTCGGATAAATGATCTAAGACATTAGGCTAACCACTAAGACGTCCTAATCTTGCTTTAGTGACTGTATGTCCCTTTCAAATTGACCCTCAAACTCCAACGACGGTGCTACCTACTCACTAATAGTGGGATAACATTGTCTAAAGGAAACAAACATAGAACGATTCCTTTTTCGAGTAGGTTGATTAGCTCTTAAGTGCTTGCTCAATCCAAATAAAACTTTTCTTTTCACACTTACACTTTTACAAACAAAGTTTCAAAAACCCTTCATTACACTCTTGAAGACAGAAGCAAGAGTTAAATCAAAGTTAAAACAAAAACTTCTCAAAACCCACAAACACAAAGAAAACAATTTTGAAAACAATGAGCAAGTACCTAAGAGCCCGTGGAAAACCACGGATAGAAAGGGTGCAAATACCTTCGCTTTCTATAATCTACCCCCCGTACTCAGGAATATCTCGAAAAAGGAATTTTTTTGTGCTTTTTTCCTTTCCTTGTTGGATAAAATAAAAGTCGGTGGCGACTCTTGCTTACCGCGACATTTTGCGAAAACAAACGCAAAACTCAAACCAGCATTCCAAAAACAATCAGTTCTTCCATCGTATCACAGAACTGGCGACTCTGCTGGGGAGTTTTATAAGTGGGGTGTACCTTAGGATTAGTTCATCATATTGTTTTCAATTGTTTGATCTGTTTGCTTTATATTTGTGGGCTTTGTATCGGAGTTACTATAGATCCTAACCCGGATCTGGGGGACACCCTTTAGGTAAGTAGCAATAAACTGTGAGGGAACTGTACGGCATAGACCGATACAGTTGAAGCAGTAGCTACATTGGTGTGGCACTTTAGTTTGTAGCGATATCCCTTGTGGCGCAACAAGGAGAATATGGGTCTGCTAAGGGGTCATTAAGCACCAACTGACCTTAGAACCTATAATTGACCAACTTGGCCATACAACAGTAGCAGTATGCTACACTCATTGAGACCAAACTCTCGCGATGATTCTGGCTGCAAGAAAAGGTTGCTAAACTGGAATTATGACCGATCGAGGGTGGTCAGTGATATTGAGATCCTCTAGAACCCGGTTAGTATTTCTAGGGCAGGTTTGAACCAACTGAACTAAAAGAGGGTAGTACCTAAGCTCCTTGCCAGCCTGAAATCTAAGGGCTATCTCTGTGACTTGTTTGCCCTTACCATGTTTGCTATCTGTGAATACTTGTGGTGTGTTTCTATCATGACATCATGCATCATGACATTGCATGCATATTGCATCAGACTAACCCATTACAAAGACAGAAGGGATTCATCTTTGTTCTGTTTTGTAGGTCATGGCATCTATGTGCAGAAACACTATTCGGATCAGCTTTGTCCAGATTCCCACTCAGCTTAAGGAGTTGGTTTCCAAGGTTCCTGACACTTCCTCCTTTATCAGAAGACATGGGCACCTCCTTGGTTTGGTCACCTCCAAGATGGATGAACAAATGATGAGTGTCTTAGTCCAGTTCTTTGATCCACTGTACCACTTCTTTACTTTTCCGGACTACCAGTTGGTCCCTACCTTGGAAGAGTTCTCTGATCTACTCGGCATTTCCATTTTAGAGCAGACCCCATTTACAGGTTGGGAGAAAGTCCTTAGGCCGGAAGAGATTGCTTCAGCCCTCCATCTGATAAAGGCTAAGGTGATGTCTAATTGGGAAACTCGAAGTGGGACAAAAGGCTTCTTAACTAAGTTCTTGGTTGGTCGGGCTAATCAGTTCTGGGACAGTTTATACTTCCAGGCGTTTGAGGACATCCTGGCTCTTCTTATTTATGGTCTGGTTCTGTTTCCAAACTCAGAATCCTTTGTTGACGTGAATGCAGTGAGGATTTTCATGTCCGGTAATCCAGTACCCACTCTCTTGGGTGATATTCTGCATACCCTCTATGCCCGTACTGCTCGGAAATAGGGAACCCTTATGTGATGTGCACCATTTCTGGCAAGGTGGTTTATTTCTCACCTCCTCAAATCAGTTTTGAAGAACAAGGAAGGCATGGGTTGGGCCTACAGGATTATGTCTCTTGCTCACACTGACATTACCTGGACTATTAAAGGCATGGAAGACGTGGTTATCATTGATCGCTTTGGGGAATACCCCAATGTTCCACTACTAGGAATCAATGGAAGGATAACCTATAACCCTTTTCTGGCCTTACGACAGTTTGGGTGAGCTAGGAGGGAAGGACCTCATGAGTTGTTGATGCCAAGTATTGTCTTTGACTTCCAAGGGGATAGTGATGAACATCGCTGCAGGTTCATACGAGCCTGGTGTTGTACCCCAAAATTTGCCCTCTCATTTTATCAGCATTTCTCATCACAAGGCTCTTTGAACTCAAGATCAAGCTAGGGTTTGCTCTGCTCAAGACATTTCCTTGCACTGTTGACCTAAATTAGGGTTTGAGTTTGCATAAGGAATTTTGGACCTTCAATGCTCAAAGTGACTTTCATACTTCAAGTTGGACTTACAAGATTACCTCTACCAAGTTTCAAGCCTTGAATCAAATTTTTGCTCAGTCAATTGGACAATTGACCAAGAAATCAGTTGTATTGGGGAAAAAGTCAAATGTGGCCAATTTACAGTCAAACATCACAATTTTTGATCCACATCAACATTATGGACTCATATGAACAATTTGATCAAGTTTGGACCACAACTCCACAAGAAATTTAATCAGATCACCAAAAGGGCTAAATGGTCATTTTTAGGGTTTTGACTGCACAAGGGCAATTTCTGATTTTTGACCTAGCCAATGGCAAATTGGGTTCAAGCATGGACTCAAGGACTCAACGTTATCATCTTGACCTATTCACAAGGTTCAAAAGATCTCAATTGCATTGGATTGACAGATGAATTTCTCAGTCAACTAATCAAATTTTGACTGTGCACTAAAAAGTCAAACTTTGACTTTTTGGTCAAAATCAAGTGCCAAGGGTCATTTTTCATCAAGATGAGTAAAAACATGAAACTTGTTCATCAAGAAATCCATTTTTGCAAATTAGGGTTTAAAGTTGAAAATTTTCATAACTTAGAATTTTTCTAAGTTATGAAATTTTCTTAATTTTTCCTAACTTTGCCCAACCTTTTCACTATGATGCATTTGGATTCAAACAAAACTTACAACATGAAAGTTGTAGTCCTCCACAAAATATACAACTTTTATTCACAAAATTTTCCAAAAAGAATCTTGGATCTCAAGTTATGATTTTTGGAACAAGGGTCCCTAAAACTTTTAACTTGGTGAAATTTTGCCCTAGTTTAGGCAGGATTTTGACCTATCTTCATGGCCATTTTTCACATAGTTCCACTTGGAATCTCAAATTTCATTTCAAATGTGGATTGTAGAGAATGTTGCAAGCTTTCCAAAATGTCCAAGAAATTGCCAAACTAATTTGTGGTTAGGGAGAATCGAAGGCTTGAAGTTGGCAAAAACTCACTTTTCATCCATGGCATGTTCATATTGATACAAATTGCAAATTCAAATCAGCTTGATTTACACTAGATTACAGGCCTCAAAACCATTACACACTCAATAATTAAGCGCAAAACCATTGGTCTAAGGCATTGTTTTGGTCATTAGGGCATTGCACACAAGATTAACCCTTAAATAGAAAAAGCAACATTACCATTTTTGCTTAAATCTTGCTTTATGTCAAAACTGAATTCTTGAGCATTGGTCCATATCTTATGCAGAAAATAAAATCCACAAATTAGAGGGGCCAAGAGCAGAGTGTGCAAGCATATGGATAGCATGTACAGGCCTGTTTCACATCACTTCTCACACTTTGCTTCATAACCAAGAAATTTGTCCAAAACACAAGAACTTGAACATCTGTGAAAACCAACCTTTACAAGCATTTGAGACAACTTTCTCACATCCCCTTGAGCCTAAAACACGACCCTTTGAGCCCTCAAACATCCCATAGCTCAAAACCACCCTCCATTGGCAAAACAGGGCAGCATTTGCATCTTGACTTCCATAGCACAATTTGCTCGTGCGTTTTGCCCCAAACTTGTTCAAACACCTTCCATTCAATCCATCCAAGCTATCCCAAACCTTAAACACTAATTGTAACTCCATTTACAGGGTTTGCCATTTTCAATTTGAGCTTGTGCAGGTTGAGTTCTGTAGGCTTGTTCAAGTGCATTCAAGGCAAGCTAGACATTGGAGAAGGTCAAGTGAAGTTCAAGCAAGCTCCCAGACATCTCAGGCCTTGTTAAAAAGCTCCACATTGCCATACACGAAGTCAGCTGAAATAGTTTTTTATCAACTTCCTATCTCTCTATTTAGGAACATTTAGACTTAGGTTTGTGAATAAGAAATGTAGTATTCATTGCCATGAAGCTGTACATATGCTCAGTTTTCATTTTAGTTAAGCATGCTAAGAGAATTTGATCCATGAACATACTGAAAAAATTAGGTTAGGATTTAGGGCCAGAGAAATTCTCTCTGGTCTTTGAGAGTTAGGATTAGTTTTTTAAATGGTTGGATTCGTCTTGAAAAGCTCTACAACTTTGATGTTATATGTTTTTGCAATAGAGCTCGTATGCAGGATCTAGCAATTGTACAGGGCGCGCGTGAAATTTGAAGCCAGAGGTTGAAGATGAAGTTTGGCTTGGGCTGGGCTTTGCTTCTTTTGTTTTTAACACCCCTCTTTTGCTGTATACACCCCCCTGGCCCATTTCTTTATATTTTTATGTTTTGTTATTTTATTTTCATTTCTGATTTTATTTTATTATTTCCAAACATAAAAAATTCCCAAAAAAATATTTTATAATTTTTTACATTTATTTTGCATTTTATTTCTATTTTTTCTAACATAAAAAACAATTTAATTGATATATATATTTCTATTTATTAAAAACTTGAAAATAATATAATTATACCTTTTATTTTTATTCTTTTATTTACACTCAAAAATATTATTCTAAATATATTTTTATCTTGTATATATTTTATTTTATTTTTCGTACATATTTAATATAATTAATATATATATATACTTTTATTTTATAAATATTTGAGAATAAAAACATGAAAAAATCTACTTTTATTTTTATTATTATTTAAACTTTAAAAATACTTTTTTCTAAATTTATTTTATTTTTTTGTACATACATTATTTTATCTTATTGTATATAAATAATATAGTCAATATATTCATATTCTTTAAAATTAGGGTTTTACCCTTAATAAATAAAAATAATAATCTTTTTATTTATTTCTTTCTTTTTACATTAAATATTTTTACATACATAAAAATAAACAAAAACCTTTTTTTGCATATTCATATTATTTTGTATATTTATTTAATTTGTTTATTTAAATATTGTTCATTTATTATTTATACCATTTGATTCAATTTTGATGTAATAGTAAAACTAGAGTTTTAATTTCTTGTCAAATAATCCCCATTCAAAAATTTTGTATCCCCCTCCCCATAATCATGTTGTAATAGTATAGATTATTTTACGCATTTACGCTTTCAATTATGCCATGATTAGAGATTAGGGTTTGTATGCAAAAATCCAAAATTAACAAGTACCTTGACCTAAAGCAAAGACAAAAATGCATGAAAATCAATACACAATGCACACTTGCACCCCTAGGGTTACATCTACTTGTTGCCTTAAAAATGGGCCATGTTATGCATGTTGGGTACTTTGGCAAAACAAAAACTAAACAAAATGATCAAGTCCCTCGGAAAATTGCTAAAAATACCTAACACAATTGCTATCATGGTCTATACGATGACCCGCGCCTGTCCCGTTTAACATCCTAATACAAGGTTGTTTACCAAATGCAATGGTAAAACAACACTGTCAAAAGGGTTAAAAACGTATAGGAAAGATCTTTGAGTAAAATAGGGTAGATAACTCTTAGTTACTTGATCAAAGCTTGCAAAACATCCTTGCTATTTTCAAACACACTTCACAAATATTTCCCAAATCAAACTTTCAAACATTGAAATCTTTTTCAAAAGACAAAACACCTTTGTATACATTCAAACAAGAATCATTACAAAGGTTGCCACAACGATGGCCTCTTTCCAAAACATCTTTCAAAACCACACACAAAGCACCATTTCAAACAATTGAAAAGCAAAAGCAAGTGATCTAAACAAGTAACTAAGATCCCATGGATAACCATGGATGAGAAGGGTGCTTGCACCTTCCCTTTTCATAATCTACTCCCCGAACCCAAGAAAACATCTCAAAGGTATTTCCTGTGCTTTTTGGCCTTTCCTTAGGATAAAATAAAAAGTCGGTGGCGACTCTTTCTAAACCGAAACATTTGCGAACACAAACGCAAAACCTCAAGTCAGTTCTCCCACCGTATCACAGAACTGGCGACTCTGCTAGGGAAATTAATTTAGAAGTGGAGTAACCTTAGGGTTTAGATCACCTTTGCATGCTTGTCTTGTTTGCTTTGATTGCTTTACATTTGGTTCTCTTGTTTGGGTTTGAATCCCCCACTCGAATTTTTGGGAAACATTCATAGGTAAATAGCAATACATTATGGAAACTGTGTGGGGTATACCGACATGGTTGAAGCAATAGCTATATTAGTGCGACATATTTGTGGGTACCGATATCCTTTGAGTCAATCAAAGAGAATACGGGGCCGCTGAGTGATTTCATGAAGCACTAATGAACTCTTAGAACCTTACTTGACCATCTTGGCCTTATTAGGGGTAGTGAGATGACCGGATTTGGTGCAGTCCGAAGTTGGTAGATACTCGATACTACACTCACTAAGGGTTGTTTTCTTGGAATATTTCGATCGCCAGTTAAGTGGCTAAACTGAAACAATGAACACAGAAAATAATCCAGTGATATTGAGCTCCTTAGAACCCGGTTACTATTTATAGGACAGGTTGAGCCAACTAACTTCAAGAGGGTACTTACCTATGAAACCTCATGCAAGCCTAAAACTAGGATCTTGTGTGATTTGCTTGTACATATACTTGTGCATACATCATGAACATCATAAAGCATCATATGCATCCACTGACCATTTCAAGGGTTTGGATCTTCATCTTTGTTCTTGTTTTATAGGTCATGGAATCTCTTCGCAGGAAAACAATTCAAGTCAACCTTGTGAGAATCCCTCCTCAACTCAAGGAGCTTACTTCCAAGATTCCAGAGAATTCTCCCTTCAGTGAAAGACATGGTAGACTTCTCAACTTAGTCAACTGCAACATTGAAGAAGACGTGGTGAAAGTCCTCTTCCAGTTCTTTGACCCACTACACCATTTCTTTAGAGTTCATGATTACCAACTAGTACCTACTTTGGAGGAATTTTCTCAACTCCTGAGGATTCCTATTCTCCATCAACTACCCTACAACGGTACGGAAAGAGAACCAAAGCCTGAAGATGTTGCTCAAGCATTACACTTGCAACCATCTAATATCAAAGGTCATTGGGAAACCAGAAGTGGTATCAAGGGTTTCTTGGCAAAGTTTCTGTTTGAGAAGGCACAAGACTGCTGGAACTCTCTAGATCTACAAGCTTTTGAAGAGATTGTAGCACTCCTCATCTATGGGTTGGTCTTGTTCCCAAACCCTGATCAGCTTATAGATGTGAATGCTGTCAAGATTTTCATATCTCGGAATCCTGTGCCTACATTACTCGGGGACATCCTACACTCATTTCACACACGAACAATGAGGAAAAGAGGTGTTCTCATGTGTTGCACTCCTCTTCTAGCAAGGTGGTTTATTTCTCACCTTCCCCAATAAGTTTTGAAGAATGAGCAGGGTTTAAGGTGGTCACAACGGTTGATGACCCTCACACATTCTGATGTTCATTGGTGTTCTCGGTCCAGAGAAAATGTCATCATCATTGATCGTTGTAGGGAATTCCCTAATGTCCCACTACTTGGCATTAGAGGAAGCATTACCTACAACCCCTGTTTAGCTCTGAGACAATTTGGATATGCTCGAAGGGATGGCCCTCACGACATGCTGATTCTTGACTTGGTTTTTGACTTCGACAACGATGCTCAAGGACTTCGACAAAGGTTTATCCGAGCTTGGAGGATGCCCAACAAAGTGGATAGTAAGACACTGGGACACAAGAATTCCATCCCTCTTGAGCCTTATCTCAAGTGGGTACGAACTCGCGCCCAAAGTCTTATGATGCCTTACCCCCCACATTCTCCCCGTGATCAAAGAGCCTGTTATGGAAGGAGAGGTTCCATACACCCTCCTACATCCAGACATGTCAACATCATTGGAAGAATTGCAAAAGAGTTGGATACAACTCAAGGAAGAACGGAATACTTTTGAAGCCAGCTTATATGCCAGAGAGAAGAAGGTTTTGGAACTTACCCTCCGACTTCACGAAGAGGAGACTCTTAACACCTACATCGCACCAAAGAGGATGCGCAATGTCTTTTTACATTAAGAATTTTGTAATATTTTGCCCATGGGGCATTTATGTACTAACAAATTTCTTCTTATTAATATGACGTGTGTTCTTTTTGTTTGCAACAACTTTAAATTTCTGAATCCTTGAATGCATTACATGAATACATATCATTCATCATATGCATAAACAGGTCTTCACACCAGGTTTCCTTATCATTCTGCTGTTTATTTCAGCAAGATGGATATAGAGCAGACAGTCAAAGATCTGCAAGCACAGAATTCGCAATTCCAACAACTCCTCATGACCTTGGCAAAGGGTCAAGAGGACCTTAAAGCACTGTTAGAGAAAGAGAAGGAAAAAGACAAAGAGAAAAAGAAGAAAAGGGCTGGTGTGGCCACTATGGGAAGAAGATTTGAGAACCAGGCTAGAAGGGTCCTCGAGTTCCCTTCCACATCTGATGAAGGGGTTGGTAAAGGTAAGGGAGATGCAATGCCCTCCGAGTCTGAAGCTGAAGAGGAAGAAGAAGAGGAGGAGGAAGATTACTCTGAGCAGCAGTATCCTCCTGCGGACGATAAGTATAAAAATCTAGAAGAGCGGCTGGCAGCCATGGAAGTACAAAGGGCTTCCGGGATGGATTTCGAAGAACTAGGGTTGGTTGTTGGGATCGGCATTCCCCCCAAGTTCAAAGTACCTACATTTTCTAAATACGACGGTTTGTCCTGTCCAAAGATGCATCTGCGGTCCTACGTCAGAAAGATCCAACCTCACTCTTCTTATAAGGATCTGTGGGTCCACTTCTTTTAAGATAGTTTGTCGGGTACGCAATTGGACTGGTTCTATCAACTTGAGAGATATGATGTTCATAAATGGGAAGATTTGGCTGCTTCTTTCTATCGACAATACCAATATAACACAGATTTAGCTCCTACTCATACTCAAATACAGAGTATGGGTATGGTTTCTAATGAGGGCTTTAAGGAGTATGCCCAAAAGTGGCGGGATTTGGCTGGAAGGGTGCAGCCACCATTGTCGGATAGAGAGCTGGTTGATATGTTTTTAGGGACCCTGTCAGGTCCATTCTTTAATCACTTGATCGGGAGCTCATCTGCAGGGTTCACCGAATTAATTCTGACGGGTGAAAGGGTCGAAGCTGGCATTAAGAGTGGTAAAATTCAGAAGGATGCAGCTGCTTCCACTACTGTCAAGAAGACCTTCACAGCCAAGAAAGAAGCTTCTGCTGTTTACTCCCAGAGAAATCAAGGAAGAACAGAGCGCCGACCAACGGTGGGGGCTATGATCATTTATCACTCTTCAACCGATCAACCTCGAAGCAGTCAACCTAGGGCTAACCAAAATAGGATGGAAAGGCCACAACGGCAATTCACTCGAATCAATATGACATCGGCTCAGGTCCTCCCTCATCTGTTAAAGTTAAACCTTACCAACTTGAAAGAAGCGCCGGAAAACCCAAATACCTCTTCTCCCTATTATCATTCAAATGCAAAATGTGCATATCATTCGGACAGTGTGGGGCATGACACCAACAACTGTTGGGCCCTTAAAAACAAGATCCAAGATTTGATAGATGCCAAGGAGGTAGAGTTTGATGCTCTCGAAAAACCTAATGTGATATCCGCTCCTATGCCAAAACATGGTCATAATGTCCATGTCATTGTAGAAGATCTTCATGTTACTACTGTTGATGACTTAATGACTCCATTGCCAATGATCAAGATGAATCTGTTGAAAGCCGGGATTTCCCCGAGATGTGAAAAAGATTGTTACTTTTGTTCAACCTTGCAATCCGACTGTCCGCTGTTGAAATCATGCATCCAACGCCTGATGGATACTCAAGAAATCCTCTTTCAGAAAACTCTTGTTACTCCTGTTACTCCAATCAATTACATTGCTATAATCACCATTTCCGACAATCTTTCCAAGACCTGCAAAAGGCCTGTTAAGATTACACCTGATCCAAAGTTTGTACCGCTGAATATTACCATGTCGGGGCCTATCCCATATAAGTCCAACAAGACGATATCGTGGAATTATGGAGGAGAGATCTTCTACCATGGTGTCAAGCAGATCGAATCAGCCTAAGAGAATTCCGATGAAGAAACTCCTGATGTAGGAAATATTGCGGGGACGAGTAAGATAACTCGTAGCAGAAGAATCTTCTCTCCGGAGATTACTCCTCCAAGGGAAGTCTTCGGACCCTCAAGTGTTCTTGTGCCTATCAAGATATCTGTGCAAAGTCCAGTGATTGAATAATTTGTTACTCCCAAAGTTGTACCCTCTGCTGTTATTATTGATAAAGGTAAGCGAATCGAAGAAGCGCCCGTCAGGACGAGGGTTCAGACTTTGGTTATCCCCGAGACCACCCAAAAGGAAATGGAGGAAATCTTAAAGATAATTAAGAAGAGCGACTATGATGTCGTAGAGCAGCTGGGGCAAACCCCTTCAAAAATCTCTATGCTAGCTCTGTTGCTTTGCTCCGAGGCTCATGCCAAAGCCTTGATCAAATTCCTGAAGACAGCACACGTGCCTCAAGAAACTTCTGTAGATCAGTTTCAAGAGTGTGTAGCCAGCCTTACAGCCGACAATGGTCTGGGCTTTTCTGATGCCGATCTAACGTCCACGGGAAGAAAGCATAATGATGCGTTGCATGTTTCGGTAGAGTGCAGGGGGACCACACTTGCTCATGTTCTAGTTGATATCGACTCATCTTTAAATGTCCTACCAAAGAAAGCATTAGACAGATTGGACTGTGATGGTTTGACATTAAAGCCCAGTAATATCATTGTTAGAGCCTTCGACGGTTCTAAGAGGATGGTTCACGGAGAAGTGGACATCCCAATTAAGGTGGGAACAGAAATTTTCAACTCTACTTTTTATGTAATGGACATCCTCCCTTCATATTCATGCTTGTTGGGAAGGCCATGGATCCACAACGCTGAGGCAGTCACTTCCTCTCTACACCAAATGCTAAAATACCCAGTCCAGGGTAAGATCATAACAGTTCATGGTGAGGAGAAGTATATGATAAGCCACCTTAACTCTTTCCGCTACATGGAGTTAGATGGTGAATTCATAGAAACACCTTTCCAACACTTTGAAGAGGTTTCCTCTGAGGTTGCGGTAGCCAAGACAATGACTGATGTGCCCATCATTACCAAGCATGTATCCCAGATGTCATCCCTTAAAGATGCGGAGACTGTAGTCAAGGAAGGAGGAAGTACAATATGGGGCCAACTGCCAGATTTTCCTTACAATACAGACAAGTTCGGATTGGGTTTCACTACTGCTAGCCAGAAAGCTGTGCATCGCTCCCGGGATGGAGGACCGCCACTGAAGATCACTCATAATGGAGTTCATGCTTTAGAAGATGATGATGAAGAGGGCAACTTTGAAGATTGGATCTTTCCAACCATTGAAGGAGGACTGAACAACTGGGAGGCGAAAGACTTTGTTCCCATTACTTTCATCAATCAGTAATTTATCTTTTGAACATTTCCTGTTTAGTCTGTAATAATTATTAAACAATTCGTGCACTCTTTTCGCCTTATGCCTTACCCGGGGCATATAGGTCCATTTGTAAGGGTTTTGATTCTTCATTTTCATATGCCATTTTTAATGAATCATGGACGTTTTCATCTATAAACTTTTGTGTTCATTTTCTTTCCTTTTACATTTTATTTTGTTTAAGGATGGTTATCCCTTACACACACTCACACTCACAAAATGCAGGTACCCATCCACTCCGGATTCCATGGGTGATTATTCTGATTTGGCCTTCAGTAACTCTGAAGATTTGGTCAATCATGCCGAGTACGAAGGTGATGAAGACTGTGAAGTGCCTGGAGAGTTGGATATACTTTTGCAACAAGAAGAAAGGGTTATTTTGCCCCATGAAGAGTTGTTAGAGACCATCAATTTGGGTACTGCCGAAGACAAAAAAGAGGTTAAAGTGGGTTCCAACCTGGAGCCAAGTGTCAAGGAGTGCTTAGTTCAGCTGTTGAATGAGTTTGTTGAGATCTTCGCCTGGTCCTATGAAGACATGCTGGGACTGGATACAGATATTTTTTTTCACCGGCTCCCTACAAGAGAAGACTGTCCACCAATCAAACAGAAAGTCCTCCAAATGAGGCCCGACATGTCCGAAAAGATCAAAGCTGAAGTAATGAAGCAGTTCAATGTTGGCTTTCTGGCTATTACTTGCTATCCACAATGGGTTGCTAACATTGTGCCCGTGCCTAAGAAGGACGGCAAAGTCAGAATGTGTGTGGACTACAGAGACTTAAACAGTGCTAGCCTTAAAGATGATTTTCCACTACCACACATTGACATCTTGGTTGACAATACAGCTCAACACAAGGTATTCTCTTTCATGGACGGATTTTCAGGGTATAACCAGATCAAAATGGCCCCTGAAGACATGGAGAAGACTACTTTTGTTATGCAGTGGGGTACCTTCTGCTATAAAGTGATGCCATTCGGACTGAAGAATGTCGTGGCAACCTATCAGCGAGCCATGGTAGCTTTGTTTCATGACATGATACATCATGAGATTGAAGTCTACGTAGACAACATGATAGCCCGTTCACAGACAGAATAAGAACACCTCGACCATCTGCAAAAGTTGTTTGTCAGGTTAAAAGAATACAAGCTCAGACTAAACCCTAGCAAGTGCACATTCGGAGTCAGGTCTGGTAAACTCTTGGGATTCATCGTCAACAACAAAGGCATTGAGGTTGATCCTGCCAGAGTCAAAGCTAGACGAGAAATGCCTGCCCCCCGCACTGAGAAGGAGGTCAGAGGTTTCTTGGGATGCCTAAACTACATTGCAAGGTTCATTTCTCACCTAACATCTACCTGTGAACCAATCTTCAAGTTGTTGAAGAAAGATCAGGTAGTTGAATGGAACGATGACTGTCAAGTTGCTTTCGATAAGATCAAGGAGTATTTGTTGGAACCTCCTATCTTGATGCCACCCGTTGAAGGAAGGTCGTTAATCATGTATCTGACTGTTTTGGATAACTCAATGGGGTGCGTACTGGGCCAACATGACGAGTCTGGTCGAAAAGAGCATGCCATTTATTACCTTAGCAAAAAGTTTACCGACTGCAAGACTCGTTATTCACTGCTCGAGAAAACTTGTTACGCTTTGGTATGGGCTGCTCGCCAGCTAAGGCAGTATATGTTGACACACACCACTTTGCTGATTTCTAAAATGGATCCGATTAAGTATATCTTTAAGAAGCCTGCTTTATCCGGAAGAATCGCTAGATGGCAGATGATCCTGACTGAGTATGATATCCAGTACACAACCCAAAAAGCTATAAAGGGGAGTGTACTAGCTGACCATCTATCTCATCAAGCCGTTGAAGATTACCAATCTATGAGGTTCGACTTCCCTGATGAGGATATTATGACATTGGACAACATTAAAGGTAACGAACCGTACGACGGACCTGAACAAGGATCCCGATGGACCCTGTACTTTGATGGTGCTTCAAATGCACTTGGCAACGGTACCGGTGCGGTACTTATTTCTCCAGAGGGTTGCCATACACCTTTCACTGCCAGACTCTGCTTCAGCTGCACCAACAACATGGCCGAGTATGAAGCTTGTATCTTTGGTCTCAAAACTACGATTGACCTAGGAATCAAATCTTTGGTTGTATTTGGGGACTCAACTTTGGTTATCAGTCAAATCAAAGGAGACTGGGACACTAAACATCCTAATCTTATCCCATACAATGAACATGTCCTGACATTGTTACCTCATTTCGAGAAGATTACCTTCGAGCACTTCCCGTGAGAAGAAAATCAGCTAGCGGATGCTCTAGCTACAATGTCTTCCATGTTTAAACTCAACTGGGATAATGAGGCTCCCCAAATCACCATCGAGCAGATGGACGAACCTGCGCACTGTCATGAGATTAATACCGAAGAAGTAGTGGAACAACCCTGGTTTCATGAAATCAAAAGGTATCTCAAGACTCGAGAATACCCTGAAGGAGCTTCAGTCAACGACAAAAAGTTCTTGAGGAGATTTGCTGCCAAGTTCTTCCTGAGCAATGGTATCCTATATAAGCGCAGCCATGATTGTGTTCTGCTTCGTTGTGTGGACAAGGTTGAAGCTGAGCTGATCATGACTGAACTGCATAGCGGCACATTTGGCACCCATTTGAGCGGACATACGATGGCTAAGAAGATTCTAAGGGCAGGCTACTACTGGTCTACCATGGAAGCTGACTGTCATCAATATTCTCGTGCTTGTCACAAATGTCAAGTCTATGCTAACAAGGTACATATTCCTCCAGTTCCTCTCAATGTCCTAACAGCTCCTTGGCCATTCGCAATGTGGGGAATCGACATGATTGGAGAGATCAAGGCTACGGCATCCAATGGACATCACTTCATCCTGGTGGCTATTGATTACTTTACCAAATAGGTCGAAGCAGCTTCCTTCTCCTCCGTTACAAAGAATGTGGTTGCCCGCTTCATCAAGCAGAACCTCATATGCCGGTATGGTATCCCTGACAGGATCATCACGGACAACAGTACAAACCTGAATAACACTGTGATCACCGCTCTGTGCGAGCAGTTCAAGATTCAACATCACAATTCATCTCCCTATCGGCCAAAGATGAACGGTGTTGTTGAAGCTGCGAACAAAAATATCAAGAAGATCATTCAAAAGATGACAGTCACCTACAAGGACTGGCATGAGATGTTACCGTTTGCTCTGCATGGATATCGTACCACGGCGCGTACTTCAACCGGGGCAACCCCCTTTTCTTTGGTATATGGCATGGAAGATGTTTTACCTATGGAGGTTCAGATTCCTTCCTTGCGAATTATGAAGGATTTTGGTTTAAGTGAAGACGATTGGATTCAGACCCGGTTTGATCAACTTAACTTAATCGACGAGAAGCGACTTACTTCTATTTGTCATGGTCAGACGTATCAAAAACAGATGATCAAGGCTTTCAACAAGAAAGTCAGACATCAAGTATATCGAGTCGGAGATCTTGTAATCAAGCGGATCATCTTGCCGCAAAGTGATCCCAGGGGAAAGTGGACTCCTACTTACGAAGGACCATTTGTGATCAAAAACATCTTTTCTGGTGGGGCAATGATCTTGACCACCATGGACGGTGATGACCTGCCGCACCCTGCGAACGCAGACATAGTCAAAAGATACTACGCATAAACGACCCGGCAAGTTGAAAACCCGAAAGGGAAACTTGGGCAAAAATGGGCATCCCGGTGAATCGAAAATCTGAAAGGGCGATTCAGGAAAAAATTAGGGATAAATAAAAAAAATCTGTACACCCGGCAAGTTGAAAACCCGAAAGGGCGACTTGGGCAAAAAAGGGTTTCCCGGTGGATCAAAAACCTGAAAGGGAGATCCAGGCAAAAGTTAGGGAATTAAAGCGTATGACAATGTCTCGTCGGATCACTTTAAAGACAATCTCTTCACTGACCAAGCTCCAAGCTTCTGATCAATCCAATCATCTGCGAACGAAGCAACGAATGGACAAGATACTCAGAGTTACGAAGGCTATAGCAGAATGGGAACCCCATGGAATTGTTACACATAGCCATCTTTCTTTGTATAAATTTTTCTCATTTTTATGACAACATTCTCTTACTAGGATGTCTGTCTCCTTTGTACAAAATACTTACACAAAGTTAATACAAAGATACTTCAAAGTGCAGGAATTTGTTTGCCTTTTCTTTCTTTTTACACTTATGTTTTATTTGAAAACGTCCAATGATTTATTAAATGAGCATATGCATTTAAATATAATCACTGCCTACAAATAAAATGAAATGAGAAAGGATAATTACTGATAGGTTGAAAGTATAGGAAAACGTCTTTAGGCTATTCCAGAATAAATCCCCTGCAATATGTCAATCAGATCCTCAACAGAGCTAAAACCTTGAAATACATATCTCCAGCGGAGTTAAGTTTCAAAATCGCCATCAGAGCTAAGTTTCTAAACTCCCAATCCCCAGCGGAGAAGTCTTTGAACTACAAATCCTCAGTGAAGATGAAACTTTCTTCCCCAATAGAGTCCAAAACTTCAACCTCTAAACCACAGTGGAAGCCATCCGATTTCTCCGGATCCTCCAGCAAGTTATCTTAAACCTGGAAATCCACCAGATAACAGTTAACTTTTGTTCTATCCCCAACCAAGGATAAAACCTCAGAAGATTGGCATACTCCCAACCTCCTGATACCCTTAACAGACTGAAGACTCTCATTCTTAAAACCTCAGAAGATTGGCATACTCCCAACCTCCTGATACCCTTAACACACTGAAGATTCTCATTCTTAAAACCTCAGAAGATTGGCATGCTCCCAACCTCCTGATACCCTTAACAGAATGAAGATTCTCATTCTTAAAACTCCAGAAGATTGGCATACACCCAACCTCCTGACCCAAACGCCTGAATGAAGATTCTCATTCTTGCTTCCTCAATAGATTGGCATACAACCCAAGCTTTTGAAAACTCTCCAACAGGATAAACATTCTCCCCACAGAGTTATTTCCCAGTAGAACAAAGATTCTTGTTCTCACTTATCCAAGTTAAAGCCTCCCAGGTTTTAAATTCCCCGGTAGAGATCGTCAGAGTTTTCCTTATTTCCCAAGAAAGTCATGAAGGATTCTCATATCCCCGAAGAAGTTGTCAAAGCTCTTGTTAATCCCCATAAGTCGCCAAGGATTTTCTATCCCCAACAGTGGTCCCAGGATTTCTCATTCTCAATGATCAAAGGTTTTGAATCGCAAGCAGTAGTCAAGAATTTATTTTCCCCGACAGCAGTCAAGGATTTCATTATCTCCAGCTCTCCAGGATTTATTTTCCTCAGCAAGACAGCTAATCAGCTTACATGCGCATACATTACATTCATATATCGTAAACATTGATGAAGCACACTTTATTTCATCATACATATCATGCAACATAATTTTGTGTTTTGGCTAACATTTTACCCTTTTCAGGATAAGATTAAAAGCTACCTTTAGCAAATGATCAAAGATTTCAAATACAGTACGGATACACTCCAAGACATGGAAGTCATTCTACTACTCATTCAGAATTTCAAGTCAAAATACGGTATGGATACACCCCAGACACGGCGGTCATTCTACTACTCATACGGACTTCAGCAATCAGATACAGACTAGATACGCTCCAAATACAGAAGCCATTATATTTCTCATTCAGATTCAACTATCAAATTCAAGTTCAGATACACTCTAGACACGGAAGTCATTCTGTCACTTATTCAGATCCCAGTTATAGCTCAGATACGCTCTAGACACGGACGCCATTCCTTTGCTCATACAAATCCAATCTCCGGATACAACTCAAATACGTTCCAGACACGGATACCATTCTGACATTCATTCTCCTGATTTTCAACAAACAAATCCTGGATGGCATCTTTTAAGCCCATCTCCAACAAGATTCTACCATCTCCAAATGGCATCTTTAATCCCATTCCCTCAGTTACATCTTGGCGAGTGCAAATTTACGGGCACTCTAGTGTCCAATCATCTTTTACCTTCGAGTCACGAAAGGCAAACTCGCCAATCTAACTCTTCAGGTTCAAGAAGATTGAACAGGGGCAACTGTTGTACCCCAAAATTTTCCCTCTTATTTTATCAGCATTTCTCATCACAAGGCTCTTTGAACTCAAGATCAAGCTAGGGTTTGCTCTGCTCAATACATCTCCTTGCATTGTTGACCTAAATTAGGGTTTGAGTTTGCACAAGTAATTTTGGACCTTCAATGCTCAAAGTGACTTTCATACTTCATGTTGGACTTACAAGATTACCTCTACCAAGTTTCAGGCCTTGAATCAAATATTTGCTCAGTCAATTGGACAGTTGACCTAGAAATCAGTTGTATTGGGGAAAAAGTCAACTGTGGCCAATTTATAGTCAAACCTCACAATTTTTCATCCACATCAACATTATGGACTCATATGAACCATTTGATCAAGTTTGGACCACAACTCCACAAGAAATTTGATAGATCACCAAAAGGGCAAAATGGTCATTTTTAGGGTTTTGACTACACAAGGGCAATTTCTGATTTTTGGCCTAGCCAATGGCAAATTGGGTTCAAGCATGGACTCAAGGACTCAATGTCATCATCTTGACCTATTCACAAGGTTCAAAAGATCTCAATTGCATTGGATTAACAGATGAATTTCTCAGTCAACTGATCAAATTTTGACTGTGCACTGAAAAGTCAAACTTTGACTTTTTGGTCAAAATCAAGTGCCAAGGGTCATTTTTCATCAAGATGAGTCAAAACATGAAACTTTTTCATCAAGAAACCCATTTTTGCAAATTAGGGTTTAAAGTTTAAAATTTTCATAACTTAGAATTTTTCTAAGTTATGAAATTTTCTTAATTTTTCCTAACTTTGCCCAACATTTTCCCCATGATGCAATTGGATTCAAACAAAACTTCGGACATGAAAGTTCTAGTCCTCCACAAAATCTACAACTTTTATTCACAAATTTTTCCCAAAAGAAGCTTGGATCTCAAGTTATGAGTTTTCGAACAAGGGTCCCTAAAACTTTTAACTTAGTGAAATTTTGCCCTAGTTTAGGCAGGATTTTGACCTATCTTCATGGCCATTTTTCACATAGTTCCACTTGTAATCTCAAATTGCATTTCAAATATGGATTGTAGATCATGTTGCAAGCTTTCCAAAATGTCCAAGAAATCTCCAAACTCATTTGTGGTTAGGGAGAATCGAAGGCTTGAAGTTGGCAAAAACTCACTTTTCATCCATGGCATGTTCATATTGATACAAATTGCAAATTTAAATCAGCTTGCTTTGCACTAGATTACAGGCCTCAAAACCATTCCACACTCAATAATTAAGTGCAAAAACATTGGTCTAAGGCATTTTTTTTCTCATTAGGGCATTGCACACAAGATTAACCCTTAAATAGAAAAAGCAACATTACCATTTTTGCTTAAATCTTGCTTTATGTCAAAACTGATTTCTTAAGCATCGGTCCATATATTATGCAGAAAATCAAATCCACAAATTAGAGGGGCCAAGAGCAGAGGGTTCAATCATATGGATAGCCTGTACAGGCCTGTTTCACATCACTTCTCACACTTTGCTTCATAACCAAGAAATTTGTCCAAAACACAAGAACTTGAACATCTGTGAAAACCAACCTTTACAAGCATTTGAGACAACTTTCTCACATCCCCTTTAGCCTAAAACACGAACCTTTGAGCCCTCAAACATCCCATAGCTGAAAACCACCCTCCATTGGCAAAACAGGGCAACATCTGCATCTTGACTTCCATAGCACAATTTGCTCGTGCGTTTTGCCCCAAACCTGTTCAAACACCTTCAATTCAATCCATCCAAGCTATCCCAAACCTTAAACACTAACTGTAACTCCATTTACAGGGTTTTCAATTTTCAATTTGAGCTTGTGCAGGTTGAGTTCTGTAGGATTGTTCAAGTGCATTCAAGGCAAGCTAGACATTGGAGAAGGTCAAGTGAAGTTCAAGCAAAATCCCAGACATCTCAGGCCTTGTTGAAAAGCTCCACATTGCCATACACGAAGTCAGCTGAAACAGGTTTTTATCAACTTCCTATCTCTCTATTTAGGAACATTTAGACTTAGGTTTGTGAATAAGAAATGTAGTATTCATTGCCATGAAGTTGTACATATGCTCAGTTTTCATTTTAGTTAAGCATGCTAAGAGAATTTGATCCATGAACATACTGAAAAAATCAGGTTAGGATTTAGGGCCAGAGAAATTCTCTCTGGTCTTTGAGAGTTAGGATTAGTTTTTTATATGGTTGGATTCGTCTTGAAAAGCTCTACAACTTTGATGTTATGTGTTTTTGCAATAGAGCTCGTATGCAGGATCTAGCAATTGTACAGGGCGCACGCGAAATTTGAAGCCAGAGGTTGATGATGAAGTCTGGCTTGGGCTGGGCTTTGCTTCTTTTGTTTTTAACACCCCCCTTTTGTTGTATACACCCCCCTAGCCCATTTCTTCATATTTTTATGTTTTGTTATTTTATTTTCATTTCTGATTTTATTTTATTATTTCCAAACATAAAAAATTCCCAAAAAAATATTTTATAATTTTTTACATTTATTTTGCATTTTATTTCTATTTTTTCTAACATAAAAAACAATTTAATTAATATATATATTTCTATTTATTGAAAACTTGAAAATAATATAATTATACCTTTTATTTTTATTCTTTTATTTACACTCAAAAATATTATTCTAAATATATTTTTATCTTGTATATATTTTATTTTATTTTTTGTACATATTTAATATAATTAATATATATACATACTTTTATTTTATAATCATTTGAGAATAAAAACATGAAAAAATCTACTTTTATTTTTATTATTATTTATACTTTAAAAATACTTTTTTCTAAATTTATTTTATTTTTTTGTATATACATTATTTTATCTTATTGTATATAAATAATATAGTCAATATATTCATATTCTTTAAAATTAGGGTTTTACCCTTAATAAATAAAAATAATAATCTTTTTATTTATTTCTTTCTTTTTACATTAAATATTTTTACATACATAAAAATAAACAAAAAACTTTTTTGCATATTCATATTATTTTGTATATTTATTTAATTTGTTTATTTAAATATTGTTCATTTATTATTTATACCATTTGATTTAATTTGGATGTAATAGTAAAACTAGGGTTTTAATTTCTTGTCAAATAATCCCCATTCAAAAATTGTATCCCCCTTCTCATAATCATGTTGTAATAGTATAGATTATTTTACGCATTTACGCTTTCAATTATGCCATGATTAGAGATTAGGGTTTGTATGCAAAAATCCAAAATTAACAAGTAGCTTGACCTAATGCAAAGACAAAAATGCATGAAAATCAATACACAATGCACACTTGCACCCCTAGGGTTACATCCACTTGTTGCCTTAAAAATGGGCCATGTTATGCATGTTGGGTACTTTGGCAAAACAAAAACTAAACAAAATGATCAAGTCCCTCGGAAAATTGCTAAAAATACCTAACACAATTGCTATCATGTTCTATACGATGACCCGCGCCTGTCTCGTTTAACATCCTAATACAAGGTTGTTTACCAAATGCAATGGTAAAACAACACTGTCAAAATACAATTGCTATCATGGTCTATACGATGACTCGCGCCTGTCTCGTTTAACATCCTAATACAAGGTTTTTTACCAAATGCAATGGTAAAACAACACTGTCAAAAGGGTTAAAAACGTATAGGAAAGATCTTTGAGTAAAATTGGATAGATAACTCTTAGTTACTTGATCAAAGCTTGCAAAACATCCTTGCTATTTTCAAACACACTTCACAAATATTTCCCAAATCAAACTTTCAAACATTGAAATCTTTTTCAAAAGAAAAAACACCTTTGTATACATTCAAACAAGAATCATTACAAAGGTTGCCACAATGATGGCCTCTTTCCAAAACATCTTTCAAAACCACACACAAAGCACCATTTCAAACAATTGAAAAGCAAAAGCAAGTGATCTAAACAAGTAACTAAGAGCTTGTGGATAACCATGGATAAGGAGGGTGCTTGCACCATCCCTTTTCATAATCTACTTCCCGAACCCAAGAAAACATCTTAAAGGTATTTCCTGTGCTTTTTGACCTTTCCTTAGGATAAAATAAAAAGTCAGTGGTGACTCTTGCTAAACCGAAACATTTGCGAACACATATGCAAAACCTCAAGTCAGTTCTCCCACCGTATCACACCTGGGATAGGGTGCACAGGTCTGATCCGCACGAGTTAGGTGTGAAGACTTCTCTTCCAATGAAACCATATCTCTGATGGGTTCGTACACGTGATCAGAAGCTAGGGATGCCCTATGAAGCTGTCTTACCTGTGATAGTTGAGCTTGCTGATGAAGAAGGGGTTCCTCCTACCATCCTCTACCCATATATGCCTACTGACATTGGGGAACTAAAGAGGTCATGGATCCAACTAAGGGAAGAGCGGGATACTTACAGATAAAAATATCACGAGCAAGAGCGGAAGATCCTAAAGTTGACAAGGCAACTGGAGAATGAGCAGATCCTCAATGACTATGTCAGCACCAACGGAAAGAGACCATGGGAGCACTGATGTCTTTTGTTATTTCTAGTTTTGATTTAATTTTCAGTTTCTCTTTTTGTAACGCCTTAAAGGCATTTGTTGAACATTGAATTCAAGTTTATCTAATAAAAGTGTGTTTTGTTTTGGTTTACGAATTTGAATCTCCAAAGTCTTTGAAATCATATCATGCGCATTTCATTCTCATACACCTCATTACAGGTACCCTTACAGGTTTATCATCTTCTTCGTTGTTTATTTCAGCACATCATGTCTTCTGAAACATCAAATGAACAAGCTATCAAGGCTCTGCAAGCTCAAAACGCCCAGTTCCAGGATATGTTCATGAGTTTGGCCAAGGGTCAGCAAGATCTGAAGACCCTTATCTTGAAGGATAAGAAGAAGAAGAAGAAGAAGAAGAAGAAGAAGACGGTCCTAGTGAATATGGGTCGCAAATTTGGAAACAATTTGCGAGAAGAGGTTGTTTTGACTCACTCATCTGGAGGGGGGGAAAATCAGGAAGAAAGGAGGGCTCCTAGTCCTGTGGTTTCTGATAACGAGACTGACTTTGACAAAGACCAGTATCCTCCGGCTGAGGATAGGTATAAGCAACTCGAAGACCGGTTGAGCGCAATGGAAGTTCAGAAGGTCCCTGGTTTGGACTTCGGAGATTTGGGTTTGTCATCTGGGGTGGTAATTCCCCACAAGTTTAAAGCACCAGTCTTTGCTAAATACGACGGGGTTTCTTGCCTAAAACTGCACCTCCGCTCGTATGTTAGAAAGATCCAGCCATACACCACTGATAAGAACCTCTGGATCCACTTCTTTCAAGATAGTATTTCAGGGACTCAACTTGAATGGTTTTACCAGCTGGAAGGAGCTAGTATCCGTAATTGGGAAGATCTTGCTGCTGCTTTTTACAAGCAGTACCAATACAATGCCGACCTCGCTCCTACGCGTACCCAACTTCAGGGTATGTCTATGGGTGCGAACGAAGGTTTCAAAGACTACGCTCAGAAGTGGAGGGACCTTGCTGGAAGAGTACAACCTACCTTGGCTGATAGGGAGCTAGTGGATATGTTTTTGGAGACCTTGTCTGGTCCGTATTTCAACCATCTGATTGGAAGTTCATCGTTCGGGTTTACTGAGCTGATTATGACCGGGGAAAGAGTTGAAGCTGGTATCAAGAGCGGTAAAATACAGAAGGGTGCTTCATCAAGCACCAAGAAGAAGCCTTTTAAGAAGGAATTCAGTGCTGCTTACAGCTCAAAGAGCCATAATAGACCTGAACACCGCCAAGCAGTTAATGCGGTGGTTATATCAAGACCTGTTGTTGCTCCTCAGCGCAACAATCAGCCAAGGGTCGAGAGACCGCGACGACAATTCACTCAGCTTCATATGACCCTGTCTCAGATTCTACCGCAGTTATTGAAGACCAACTTGGTGATTCCGAAGGAAGCCCCGAAGAATCCCAACACAACATCACCCATGTACAATCCGAATGCCCGCTGTGCTTTTCACTCCGATAGCCCGGGGCATGATACGAATGACCGTTGGGTTTTGAAGAATAAAGTGCAGGACCTGATTGATGCTAAGGAGATTGAGTTTGAAACGCCTGGAAAGCCTAATGTCATAACGGAACCTATGCCCAAACATGACGCAGGAGTGAATGCTATGGGGGACGATGATGAAGAGTTTGATATTGACAGCTGGATTTACCCAACTGCCGACGGTGAATTAAATAATTGGACGGAAAAAGACTTCGTCCCAATTTCTTTTATTACCTAGTAATGACACTTTTGTTTCGATTTTGTAACAGACAATTTTAAACTTTACAGCCCGGTGTCTTACCCGAGGCACCGTGGCTTTGTTTGTGAGGGCTTGATATTTGTCATCTCCATATATCATTAATAAAAGCATTGGACGTTTCTTGCATTTCAAACTTTGCGCTCTTTGTTTTTCTTTTTTCTATCTTGCAAAACAGCTATTTTACACACACTCACATATACAGATATACATCCACTCTGGATCCTACTGATAACGACTCTGCTACTGCCAGTTATGACTTCGAAATTCCGATCAACTTAGCCGAAGACGAAGGTGAAGATGATTGTGAAGTGCCTGGTGAACTTGCTAGACTGCTACTTCAGGAAGAGAGGGCCATACAGTCGCATGAAGAGCCGGTGGAATCAGTAAATCTGGGTACAGAGACGACAAGAAAGAGGTCAAGATCAGTGCAAATCTGGAACCTAGTGTCAAGCAACGGTTGATTCAGATGATGCGTGACTATGTTGAGATCTTTGCCTGGTCTTATGAAGATATGATTGGGTTGGATACCAATATTGTGATTCACCGCTTGCCTACCAAGGAAGATTGTCCTCCAGTAAAGCAGAAAGTTCGCCGAATGCACCCAGATATGTCTGAGAAAATCAAGGCTGAAGTTATGAAACAATTTGATGCCGGTTTTCTAGCAGTTACTTCTTACCCACAGTGGGTTGCCAACGTGGTTCCTGTGCCGAAGAAGGATGGTAAAGTTAGAATGTGTGTTGATTATAGGGATCTGAACAGGGCGAGCCCCAAGGATGATTTCCCTCTACCTCATATTGACGTTCTGGTTGACAACACCGCACATCATAAGGTCTTTTCCTTTATGGATGGTTTCTCCGATTATAATCAGATTAAAATGGCTCCCGAAGACATGGAGAAGACAACCTTTGTTACTCAATGGGGTACCTTTTGCTACAAAGTCATGCCTTTTGGATTGAAGAATGTTGGGGCAACGTATTAGCGCGCCATGGTCGCTTTGTTCCATGACATGATCCATCATGAGATTGAGGTATACGTGGACGACATGATTGCAAAGTCTCATACCGAAGAAGAGCATCTTGACCACCTTCAGAAATTATTTGACAGGTTGAAGTTGTACAAGTTGAGGTTAAACCCGAACAAGTGCACCTTCGGGGTGAGATCTGGTAAGCTGCTAGGCTTCATCGTGAGTGATAAAGGTATTCAGGTGGACCCTGCAAAGGTGAAGGCTATACAGGAAAGGCCAGCTATCTGAATAGAAAAAGAAGTCAGAGGATTTTTGGGACGTCTGAACTACATTGCCCGATTCATTTCACACATGACTGCTACTTGTGAGCCAATCTTCAAACTACTGAAGAAAGATCAAGTGGTAGAGTGGAATGATGAATGTCAGGCCGCTTTCGAAAGGATCAAGGAATATCTCTAAGAGCCACCCATTCTGATGCCTCCAGTTGAAGGGAGACCTTTGATCTTATACTTGACAGTTTTTGCACCCCATAATTTTCCCTCTTATATCTCTCAAAACATTTCAAGAAAAATCTCCAAGTGGCTCAAGATTGCTCAAGAGTTGGACAATCAAACTATCTCCTAAGGCAGTCAACCTCAAATTAGGGTTTTGTGTTGCATCAAGGTCCTTGCATACCAATGACCTCAAGTTCTCCCCAATGTGCTAATATGTTCTCAAGTTAATCCATGTCAAATTTCAAGCCTTGCAGAGGAAGTTTGGTCAGTCAATTGCTCAAAGGGTCCAAAAATCAACTATGCTCGGGCAAAAGTCAATTGTGACCTACAAATAGTCAAACTTCAAGATTTTTTGTCAACATTCTCATTTTGAAGGATATTTCATCATTTGATCAATTTTTGATCATGATTCATCAAGGATTGCTCAAAATTCATCAAGACTCAAAAGTTGCTAAATTAGGGTTTTGCAAGAAAAGTCAACTCAACTTTGACCAAGCATAACTTTCTCATACTTTATGATAAATGACCCATCCAAAGCTCATTTTGAAGAGGATGCAATTTCCTACAATCCATATTCACACCCCAAGATCAAGAAATGCACTCACAAGAAGTTACAAATTTGGACATTATAGGTCATTTTTGAAAGTCAACAAAAACACCTTTTGTGCCAAAGCTTATAACTTGATCATGGAATATCAAAATGATATGAGACCAAAAGGGTTGGTTAGAGTACATCTCAAGATTTCTAAAAAATATAAGAACACCTCCAAAAGTTCAAAATTGAAGAAGTTATCAATTGTTGAAGTTGGGCATTTTTGCAAAATTGCCAAAAGTCAACTATCCCCAAAACTCCAAATTTTGTCAAATGGGCCCATTCTTTTCCACTTGATTTGATCTTGTCACACTAAAAACGTGTCCTAGCTTCATTCTTATGTCCATTTATCAATTTTATTATTTAATTTGATTTTTTAATGAATTATTTCATTTTTAATCAATTTAAATCAAATAAAATCCCAACATTGATTATTTGATCTCTTTTTGGGTATTTCAGGACCTAATCTTCATCATCAAGTGTATCAAATTCGTATTATACATTCCATGTGCAAAAAGATTGGATTTTGGACAAAATTGGAAGGTTATCAATGGAGGATCTAATCAAATCTCCAAGCATTGATGTACAAGGATTGAGTCCACAAATGTTAACCTAATGTATTGCTCATTACATATACAAGTGAAAGGCACACGAATTCAAAGGTTAGAGGCTGCAGAATCATCAAAAGCAAAACTTGAAAAAAGGTGAAAAAGTGTGAAACTGAAATCGTGCATAGAGGCATTTTCAAGGACAAATCTCAACACCAATCCATTACTGGGTATCCACTGTACATCTTGCAATCAGAAACAAGCTCTCACACCCTCTCAATCGCACTGTAAGTCTCTCAAAATACCGCCCTGTACTCAAAATCGAAACTCCATATTCTTGCATTTTCTTGGCAATCGTTGACATATTCATGATCCTTGTTCGATTTACAAGCTTTCTGCATTATTTGATTGCATTTATATGGACTGTAGCCTTATGACCGAACCTAGGGTTTCGTAGCTTGTGTTTTGGGCATTTCTTTTACAGGAAAAATTGGAGCCATTAATGGACATGGACGTGTTCAGGAAGCCTAGACGAGCACAACCATGTGCTTGGAATCAATTTCCATGGACTAGAACTAATTTTAGGAGGGACATACGGATTTAGCTGCAGATATAAATCCGCTGGTAAATATCCAGGGTCAAACGAAGAAGATGAAGACGTGCCCCCCTCCTATTGACTGGTTCAAACTTGCGCTTTATTTTTTATATTTTCTGGAATTTAATTGTTTTCCCATATTATTATTAGTTTCCAATATATTAACGAATAAAGCGCAGTGGTTGAGTGGCAACGTGTGCATCCAAGTATCAATAGGACCTGGGTTCGAATCCCAGGTCCCCCCATATTGCTTTGTTATTTTTCTTCAGGTATTCCAGCGTGTTTCAGGAATTGTAGCGTACCATGCTCCCTCACTCAAATGCTTGCCAGATGGCCCCAGGTCAGATCTGGTGGTCCAGATGAGATATCCATCATATTCTCAAGTCAACGCGCCACAAGGAATTTCCAGAAGTCAGCCAAGGCCAGCGCCTGTTGGGCCTCTGAGTTGCTGAACAAACCTCCAATTTGGGTCCAAACCCCCCTAAGTTCTATTTCTTTCTTTTATTTATTTATTTTACTTATTTATTTTGTTTAATTATTTTTCATAATTTCACTAACCAATTAAAACTCTTTTCTTAATAAAATTAAAAACCAAAAATATTTTCTTTATTAAAATTAATTTTCAATATTTTATTTTTGTTAATAAATATTATATTCAATTAATTTAGTTTAATTAGGAAATAACTTTAATATCTTTTGCAATAATTAAAATCAACTTAAATAATTAGGTTTTATTAACTTTGATCAAATTATTTTTATTTCTTTAAATATCAAAAATCCAAAAATATCATTTTTATTAATTAATTAATTTGTTTATTAATTTAATAATTAACTTAGTTTAATTCCTTTTTAATTCAAAAATAACCAACAAAATCTTTCCTTAATAATTAAAAGGGTCAAAACCCTAAAATGCGCCCGATTTAATTTTCCCGCATGCGATCCATATTTATTTCAATATTGTATCTGTTTCTTGGAATGTAATAGTTTAATAGGATGCTACTTTTTTATCGCTTTATTTATTTTCCGCATTTTAATTTCAAGGGTTGCTTTTGGCGATGTAAATACCCGACGCTTTGTAATAGTTAGTTTTAATTTCCGCAACTTATAAACTGCTAGATGTTTGATAATAGGGAATGCATGACAAGATCAAATGTTTAAACCTAAAATCAACATAGATAACAATTGACATGTACAAAGATAAAATTAACCGAAACAACACACTCGCACATGCGCACTCTTAGGGTACACCTCACTTGGTTGTCTTCGAACGTGGCATTCAGTATAGGAAGTTTTAGAGGTTGCCCTCTTGTCCAAAGATCATAGTTGCCTCGAAACGGCTGCCTCGGAAAAATGATCTAAGACATTAGGGTTACCGCTAAGGCGTCCTAACATTGCTTTAGTGACCGCACGTCCCTTAATCGAATTGACCCTTAAAACTCCAACGATGATGCTACCTACTCATCAATAGTGGGATAGCATTGTCTAAAGGATATTAGTACAGATTGATTCCTTTTTCGAGTAAGTAGATGGTTCTTAAGCACTTTCTCTTTTAAAACAAAACAAAAACTTTTCACACTTACACTCCTTTCAAACAAAAACTTCTTTCAAAACTATAAACACAAAGAAAAGCAAATTTTAAAAACACTTTGAGCAAGTACCTAAGAGCCCATGGATAACCACAGATAGAAAGGGTGCTAACACCTTCCCTTTCTATAATCTACCCCCCGGACCCGAGAAACATCTCGAAAAAGGAATTTTTCTGTGCTTTTTTCCTTTCCTTGTTGGATAAAATAAAAGACGGTGGCGACTCTTGCTTACCGCGACATTTTGCAAAAACAAATGCAAAACGCGAACCAGCATTCCAAAATAGTCAGTTCTCTCCCACCGTATCACAGAACTGGCGACTTTGCTGGGGATATTTAATAAGTGGGGTGTACCCTAGGATTAGATCATTGTGTTTTCAATTATTTGCTTTGTATGCTTTATATTTGTGGGCTTGAATCGGAGTTACTATAGATCCTAACCCGGATCTGGGGGATACCCTTTAGGTAAGTAGCAATAAACTGTGAGGGAACTGTACGGCGTAAACCGATACGGTTGAAGCAATAGCTACGTTGGTGTGGCACTTTAGATTGCACCGATATCCCTTGTGTTGGAACGAGGAGAATATGGGTCATCTAAGGGGTCATTAAGCACCAACTGACCTTAGAATCTTTAAATTGACCAACTTGGCCATGAAACAATAGCAGTATGCTACACTCATTGAGACTAAACTCTCGCGATGATTTCGGCCGCAAGAAAAGGTTGCTAAACTGGAATTATGATCGATTGAGGGTAGTCGGTGATATTGAGATAATCTAGAACCCGGTTATTATTTTTAGGACAGGTTTAAACCAACTGAACTGAAAGAGGGTAGTACCTAAGCTCCTTTCCAGCCTGAAATCTAAGGGCTCTCTGTGTGACTTGTGTGCCTTTACTATGTTTGCTATTTGTGGATATTTGTGATGTGCCTGCTATCATGAAATCATGACATCATAACATTGCATACATCTTGCATTGGACTAACCTATTTCAAAGACAGGAAGGATTCATCTTTGTTCTGTTTTGGAGGTTATGATGCCTATGCGTAGGAATACCATCCGGATCAACTTTGTCCAGGTTCCCACTATGCTTAAAGATTTGATTGCAAAGATGCCTGATACTACCTCCTTCATCAGAAGACATGGGTATCTTCTCAGTTTGGTTACCTCCAAATTGGACGAGCAGATGATGAGTGTTTTGGTCCAGTTCTATGATCCGTTGTACCATTGCTTTACTTTCCAGGACTACCAGTTGGTTCCCACCTTAGAAGAGTTTTCTGATCTGCTCGGTATCTCTATTCTGGAACAGACCCTGTTTACTGGTTGGGAGAAGACCCTTAGGCCAGAAGAGATTGCTTTAGCCCTGCATATGACAAAGGATGAGGTAATGGCTAATTGGGAGACTAGAAGTGGAGCAAAGGGCTTTCTGACTAAGTTCTTGGTTGGTAAGGCTAATTATTTCTGGGATAGTCTAGACTTCAAGGCATTCGAAGATATTCTGACTCTTCTGATATATGCCTTGGTATTGTTTCCGAATCCTGACTCTTTTGTTAATATGAATGCGGTGAAAATCTTCATCTCTCGTAATTCTGTACCCACTCTCTTGGGTGACATCCTTCATCAGCTTTATGCTCGTACTGCCCGAAAGCGGGGAACCTTGATGTGTTGTGCTCTGTTATTGGCGAGGTGGTTTATTTCACACCTCCCCAAATCAGTGCTGAAGAACAAAGAAGGCATGGGTTGGGCTTATAGGGTTATGTCTCTCTCTCATAATGACATCATCTGGACTATCAAGGGTATGGACGAGGTGGCTATTATTGATCGATGTGGGGAGTACCCCAACGTTTCACTGATAGGAACCCATGGAGGAATTTCTTACAATCCATGCTTGGCCTTACGTCAGTTTGGGAGAGCCAGAAGAGAAGGACCTCATGAGCTGCTAATGCCTAGTATCATCTTTGATTTTCAAGGGGATAGTGACGAGAAACGCCGCAGATTCATAAGGGCTTGGGATAGAGTTCACAAATCTGATCCACATGAGCTGGGTCCAAAGACTTCTCTTCCAATGGAGCCATATCTCAGATGGGTTCGTATCCGTGCCCAGAAGCTGGGTATGCCATATGAAGCCGTCCTGCCTATCATTGTTGAAGTTTCTAATGAAGAGGGGTTCTTCATACCATCCTCTATCCTTACATGCCCACTGACATTGGGGCACTGAAAAGGTCTTGGATGTAGCTGAGAGAAGAGCGGGATGCTTACCGAGAAAAGTTTAACGAGCAAGAGCAGAAGATCCAGAAGTTGACTAGGCAGCTGGAGAACGAGCAGATTCTCAATGACTATGTCCGCACCGACAAGAAGCGACCATGGGAGCACTGATTGTCCTTTGATTATTTCCTTTCCAGTTTTTATTTACTTTTTAGTATTTCCTTTCTTGTAACGCCTTAAGGGCAATTTGTTGAACAATTTGAATTTCAAGTTTACCTAATAAAAGTGTGTTTCATTTCTTGTTTACAAATTTGAATCCCTCGATTGTCTTTGAAATCATGTCATACGCATTTTCGTCCCATGCACTTCATAACAGGTACCCATTACAGGTCTCTTATCTTCTTCGCTGTTTATTTCAGCACTCATCATGTCTGCTGAACCATCAACTGAGCAAACAATCAAGGCCCTACAGGCTCAGAATGCCCAATTCCAAGAGATGTTCATGAATCTAGCTAAGGGTCAGCAAGATCTGAAGACCCTGATTCTGAAAGAGAAGAAGAAGAAGAAGAAGAGGACAGTCATGTTTAACACAGGTCACAGGTTTGGAAATAGGCTACGGGATGAAGTTGATTTGACCACCTCATCTGGAGGGAAAGATAGTCAGGAAGAAAGGAGGGCTCCTAGCCATGTGGTCTCCGACAACGAGACGGACTTCGATGAAGAACAGTATCCTCCGGCTGAGGATAGATACAAGCAACTGGAAGACCGGTTGAGTGCAAATGAAGTTTAGAAAGTGCCCGATCTGGACTTTGGTGATCTGGGTCTATCATCTGGGGTGGTAATTCCCCACAAGTTCAAGGCACCAGCCTTTGCTAAGTATGACGGAGTTTCTTGTTCGAAGTTGCACCTCCGGTCATATGTAAGGAAGATTCAGCCGTACACCGCTGATAAGAACCTATGGATCCATTTCTTTCAAGACAGTCTCTCAGGGACTCAGCTTGAATGGTTTTACCAGTTGGACGGAGCCAGTATCCGCAATTGGGAATATTTGGCTACTGCTTTCCACAGGCAGTACCAATACAATTCCGACCTCGCTCCCACGCATACCCAACTCCAGGGTATGTCAATGGGAACGGACGAAGGTTTCAAAGATTATGCTCAAAAGTGGAGGGACCTCGCCGGAAGAGTGCAACCACCCTTGGCTGATCGGGAGCTTGTGGATATGTATCTACGGACCTTGTCTGGTCCATTTTTCAACCATCTGATTGGAAGCTCTTCGTCTGGGTTTACAGAGCTGATTATGACTGGTGAGAGGATTGAGGCTGGTATTAAGGCTGGTAAGATACAGAAGGGTGCCTCATCAAGCACCGAGAAAAAGCCTTTTAAGAAAGAGTCTAGTGTTGTCTACAGTTCAAAAATCCAGAATAGACCTGAACGCCGCCAAGCTGTTAACGCAGTTGTTATTTCAAGACTTGCTGGTGCTCCTCAGCACAACAATCAACAAAAGGATGAGAGACCTCGATGGCAATTCACCCGTCTCAGCATGACTTTGTCTCAGATTTTGCCATAGTTACTGAAAACCAACCTAGTGATTCCAAGGGAAGCCCCGAAGAATCCAAATACAACATCACCGAAGTACAACCCTAAATCCCACTGTGCTTTTCACTCTGATAGCCCGGGGCATAATACAGATGATTGTTGGTCTTTAAAGAACAAAATACAAGACTTAATTGATGCAAAGGAGATTGAGTTTGAGGCGCCCGAAAGACCTAATGTTGTGACTGCTCCTGTGCCCAAGCATGGAGTGAATGCTATAGATGAAGACTCATTTGTGGTTTCTGTGAATGACATTGTTACCCCTTTGATGACTTTGAAGAAGAACCTTTTGCTAGCCAGTTTATTTCCGAGCTGTGACGAAGGTTGCCGTATGTGTTATGTTCTACCTACCGGTTGCCATCTTTTGAAATCAGGTGTCCAACACCTGATGGATAGTAAAGAGATCCTGTTTGAGAAGATTGTTGTTCCCTTAGTTCATACTAAAGAAGTTGCTATGATTACCATTTTCGACAATTCTTTTAAGGCTTCTTCGAGAAAGCCTGTTAGAATTACATCTGTTCCAAGAATCGCACCATTGATTATCACTGTTCCTGGACCTATCCCCTACACCTATGATAAAGCTGTCTCTTGGCATTACGGGGCTGATGTTTATTTTCATGGAATTAAACAAGAGTTGGATGCTGATAATGACGTCAGCAATATTGTTGGACCTGCTAAAGTCACCCGCAGCGGAAGACTTTTCTCACCTGATATTTCTCCACCAACTGCCCGAAAACCTGTTGTTATTACACCTGCCAGTGCACCTGCTACCATTCCTGTTCAAGTTCCTATTCTTACCCCTGTCGCCGAGTCATCTGACACTCGGGGAAAAGGGATCACCAGTGAGCCTACCCAGACGGAGGCACCAAAGACGATTATTGTTGAAGCTTCTAAACAAGAGATGGAAGAGATTCTGAAAATTATCAAAAAGAGTGACTACAATGTAGTTGAACAGCTGGGGCAAACCCCGTCCAAGATTTCTATGTTGTCACTGTTGTTATGCTCAGAGGCCCATGCCAAGGCTCTGATTGCTTTCCTAAAGACCGCACACGTACCGCAAGAAACGTCAGCTGACCGGTTTAAAGATTGTGTGGCTAGTTTGACTGCTGACAATGGGTTGGGTTTCTCTGATGCCGACTTGACTGCTAAGGGGAAGAATCACAATGATGCCCTGCATGTCTCCATTGAATGTAGGGGCACTACCCTTGCTCATGTGTTGGTGGATACTGGTTCCTCATTGAACGTTTTGCCTAAGAAAGCTCTAGACCGGTTGGACTGTGAAGGGTTGGAGCTGAAGCCAAGCAACATTGTTGTTAGGGCCTTTGATGGGTCTAAGAGAATGGTGCATGGAGAAGTTGATATCCCAATTAAGTTTTATTCTCATGTTTTTAACTCTGCATTCTATGTGATGGACATTCGGCCATCTTATTCTTGTTTGCTGGGTCGTCCATGGATCCACAAAGCTGGGGCCGTAACCTCAACGCTCTACCAGAAGCTGAAGTACCCGGTCAAAGGGAAGATTGTGACAGTACAAGGAGAGGAAGAGTACATGGTTAGCCACCTCAACTCTTTTCAATACGTAGAGATGGATGGGAGTTCATTGAGACCCTATTTCATCATTTTGCAGAGGTTCCCCAGACACTGGCCTCAACCGAGAATGTTGTTGAAGATTCTCCTATGAAGATGGCTTCCCTAAAGGATGCCTGGGCTGTTGTCGAGAAAGGTGGGTGTGCAAATTAGGGCCAACTCCCTGATTTTAAACAGAAGACTAACAATTTTGGTCTGGGTTTCACTGCAGAGGCTCAAAGGGCTATTCGGAATGCACGGATCGGAAGACCTCCCGTGTTCATCAGCAACTCGGGAGTGAATGCCATTGAAGATGATGTGGAAGAGTCTGAGTTCGACAGCTGGATCTATCCTACGACCGACGGTGGACCAAGCAACTGGACAGCAAAGGACTTCATCCCTACTTCTTTTGCTACCCAGTAATGAAACTTTTTGTTTTGAATGTGTAACAGACAATGTTTTAAACTTTACGGCCCGGTGTCTTACCCGGGGAACTGTGGCTTCATTTGTGAGGGCTTTATGTGTGTCATTTTCATATATCATTAATAAAAGCATTGGACGTTCTTGCATTTCAAATTTTGCGCTCCTCGTTTTTCTTTATTATATATTGCAAAACAGCTATTTTACACACACTCACATATACAGGTCTACATCCACTCTGGATCTCACTGGTAACGACTTTGCTACTGCCAGTTATGACTTTGAAAGTCCAATCAACTTAGCCGGAGACGAAGGTGAAGATGATTGCGAAATTCCTGTTGAACTTGCAAGACTGTTACTTCAGGAAGAGATGGCTATACAGCCACATGAAGAGCCAGTGGAATCAGTGAATCTGGGTACAGAGACGGATAAGAAAGAAGTTAAGGTCGGTGCAAATCTGGAGCTTAGTGTGAAACAACGGTTGATTCAAATGCTGCGTAACTACGTTGAGATATTTGCCTGGTCTTATGAAGATATGCCTGGGTTGGATACTGATATTGTGGTTCATCGCCTACCTACCAAGGAAGACTGTCCTCCAGTAAAACAGAAGGTCCGCCGAATGCGCCCAGAGATGTCTTAGAAAATCAAGGCTAAAGTTATGAAACAGTTTGACGCTGGTTTTCTAGCAGTTACTTATTACCCCCAGTGGGTGGCCAATGTGGTTCTTGTGCCGAAGAAGGATGGAAAGGATCGAATGTGTGTTGACTATAGGGATCTGAACCAGGCAAGCCCCAAGGATGACTTCCCTCTACCTCATATCGATGTTCTGGTTGATAACACCGCTCAGCACAAGGTATTCTCCTTCATGGATGGTTTCTCCGGTTATAATCAGATTAAAATGGCTCCCGAAGACATGGAGAAGACAACGTTTGTTACTCAGTGGGGTACCTTTTGCTACAAGGTCATGCCTTTTGGATTGAAGAATGCTGGGGCTACATGGTTGCTTTGTTTCATGACATGATCCATCATGAGATTGAGGTATACGTCGACGACATGATTGCAAGGTCCCAAACTGAGGAGGAACACCTTGACCACCTTCAAAAGTTATTTGACAGGTTGAAGTTGTACAAGCTGAGGTTAAACCCGAACAGTGCACCTTCGGGGTGAGATCTGGTAAGCTGCTAGGATTCGTCGTAAGCGATAAAGGTATTCAAGTGGATCCCGCCAAGGTGAAGGCCATACAGGAGATGCCAGCTCCCAAAACAGAGAAAGAAGTCAGAGGCTTTCTGGGACGCATGAACTATATTGCCCGATTCATCTCGCACCTGACTGCTACTTGTGAGCCAATCTTCAAGTTATTGAAGAAAGATCAAGTAGTACGTTGGAACGATGAATGTCAGGCCGCTTTCGAAAGGATCAAAGAGTATCTCCAAGAGCCACCCATTCGGATGCCCCCAGTTGAAGGGAGACCTCTGATCCTATACTTGATAGTACTCGATAACTCAATGGGGTGTGTGTTGGGTCAACATGACGAGTCTGGCCGAAAAGAGCATGTTATTTATTACCTTAGCAAAAAGTTTACCGACTGCGAGACCCGATACTCGTTGCTCAAGAAAACTTGTTGCGCTTTGGCATGGGTTGCTCGCCGGCTGAGACAGTATATACTGACTCACACTACTCTGTTGATATCAAAGATGGATCCAATCAAGTATATCTTCGAGAAGCCTGCCTTATCCGGAAGAATAGCAAGATGGCAGATGATCTTGACTGAGTATGATATTCAATATATGACCCAAAAGGCAATCAAGGGAAGTGTGTTGGCAGACCATTTGGCACATCAGGCAGTGGATGATTACCAGTCTATGAACTTTGAATTCCCAGACGAGAATATCATGTTGGTAACTGATTGTGAGACACCTGGACCGGATGAAGGACCTGAGAAAGGATCCCGATGGTCTATGTACTTTGATGGAGCTTCGAACGCTTTGGGTAATGGCATTGGCGCTGTGATCATATCTCCTAAAGGCTCTCATACTCCATTTACCGCCCGACTATGTTTCAACTGCACCAACAACATGGTGGAGTATGAGGCGTGCATTATGGGTCTTCGAGCAGCAATTGACCTAAGGATTAAGTTTCTAAGTGTCTTCGGGGATTCCGCTCTCGTGATCAGACAGATCAAAGGTGAGTGGGATATGAAGCACCCGAACCTTATTCCTTACAAGGAGTATGTATTAATGTTACTTCCCCATTTCGAGGAAATAACCTTTGAACACTTCCCTAGAGAGGAGAATCAGTTGGCGGACGTGTTGGCTACGATGTCTTCTCTGTTCAAAGTCAATTGGGACAACGAAGCTCCTCGGGTCATCATTGAAAGGCTGGACGAACCTGCACATTGTTGTGACATTAAGACTGAAGAGGTAACAGATAAATCCTAGTTTCATGAGGTGAAGAGGTATCTTGAAGCTCAGGAATACCCCGAGGGTGCATCTGTTAATGACAAGAAATTTCTGAGGAGGTTCGCAGCAAAGTTCTTCATCAGCAATGGCATCCTTTACAAGCGAAACCATGATTCGACCTTACTGCGTTGTGTGGATAAGAATGAAGCAGAAAGGATCATGGCGGAGTTGCATGAAGGTACCTTCGGAACTCATTCCAGTGGACATACCATGGCAAAGAAGATCCTACGGGCAGGATATTATTGGTCCACGATGGAAGCTGACTGTTATCAGCATTCTCGAACATGTCACAAGTGTCAGGTATATGCTGATAAGGTGCACATTCCTCCAGTTCCGCTGAATGTCTTGACGGCACCTTGGCCTTTTGCAATATGGGGCATTGATATGATCGATGAGATCAGACCTACAGCATCCAACGGACATCGTTTCATCCTGGTAGCAATCGATTACTTTACAAAGTGGGTTGAAGAAGCTTCCATTGCTACCGTAACCAAGAACATCGTGGAACGGTTCATTCGGCACAATCTTATTTGTCGATATGGTGTACCAGAGAGGATCATTACGGACAATGGTACCAATCTCAACAACAAAATGATCACCGAGCTCTGCGAACAGTTCAAGATACAGCATCACAACTCTTCTCCCTACCGGCCGAAGATGAATGGGGCTATTGAAGCGGCTAATAAGAACATTAAGAAGATTGTGCAGAAGATGACGGTGACATACAAAGATTGGCACGAGATGTTACCATTTACTCTTCATGGGTACCGTACCTCAGCACGGACATCAACAGGGGCAACACCTTATTCCTTGGTATATGGTATGGAGGCTGTCTTGCCCATCGAAGTTCAAATACCCTCTCTTCGGATCATGAAGGATGCAGGTTTGAGTGAAGACGACTGGAGTCACACCCGGCTTGATCAGCTGAACCTAATCGACGAAAAAAGACTTACTGTTATTTGTCATGGTCAAACGTACCAAAAACGGATGATCAAGGCATTTAACAAGAAAGTTAGACGACAAGAGTATCAAGTTGGGGATATGGTAATCAAGCACATTATCTTACCTCAAGGTGATCTCATGGGCAAATGGACCCCTACTTATGAAGGGCCATTTGTGGTTAAGAACATTTTCTCAGGAGGAGCTATGATTCTAACCACCATGGATGGTGACGACCTTCCTCACCCCGTCAATGCAGACATAGTGAAAAGATACTACGCATAACCAAAGACCCGCTAGGTTGACTGGCCTAGGCAAAAATAAGGGCTTCCCGGTGAACCAAAAGGGTTCGGGCAAAAATAAGGGATGAAAATGAAAAATCTGTACACCCGGCAAGTCGAAAACCTGAAAAGGCAGCTTGGGCAAAAATGGGTATCCCGGTGGACTGAAAACCCGAAAGGGCGGTCCAGGCAAAAATTAGGGATCAAAGCGTAACACTATGTCTCATTGGATCACCTTGCATCCAGACTTCGGTATCGACTGTCAGGCTCGGACGACACTAATCAATCTGATTTACCTTCAACCAAGTAGCAAAGTGATGATATGCTCGAGGACATAAAGGAAATAGCAGAGTTGGAACCCAGTGGGATTGTTCACATAGCTGTTTTGTTTAGTCTTTTCACAAATTGTATAAATTCCATTTGTTCGGCGGCATTCTCTTACTAGGACGTCAGCCTCTTGTACAAAAACGCCTATTTACAGGCCAAACTTCAAAATCAATACAATTCATTTTTAAAAGAAATTTCAAACTGTTTTTCCTTTATCTGTTTTGTTTTGCAAAGAACGTCTAATGTTCATTTTTTGGTATATGCATTTGACATTAATTGCTGTTCATGAATATTTACATGCGAAACAAAAGATGATTACGGGTAACATCAAAAACAGGGGCAATAGAATTGTCCAAGCTGTACAGTTGCTCTGTCCACCAGGTACAAGGTAAATTCAACTGAAGAATATGGCTAAGATACCTTCACTCCCCGCAGAGTAAGGCAGTAATGGTAGCTCTCCCCCAGCTGAGACTTGCAACTATGAATGAATGAATCAGTAATATTCTCCCAACGCAGAGTTTATCTAGCATCAGCATTAAAAAGGCTTGATATCCCCGGCAGTCTTAATATTCCCTAGCGGAGTATAAGAATGTTCCTCGGCAGAATATAAGATACCCCCAGTGGAGTTAAAGTTTGCCCAGCGCAGTCTGAAAAAGCTTCCCCAACGGAGTTGAAGCATTATCCCCAGTAGACTCTAGAAATTTATCCCCAGCGGAGTACAAAAATAAATCTCCCCAGCCAAGTTCAAAGGAAGATTGTCCCCAGCAGAATTCAGAGGATTATCCCCACAAAAGCCTAACAGGGCTATCCCCAGCAAGTCACAACTGAAAGATCATCCCCAACGGATTTCTTGCCTTTCACAAACAGGAATTCAGTCCTCAATAGATTCAATATCACCAGCAACAATAATTCACCCCAACGGAATTTATTAGTGGAATCTTCAGCAGAACATCTCTTCCCCACAGAGTAATCTCCTCATAAGTTTATTCCCCAACGGAGTCATCTTCTCCTACAGGTTTATTCTCACGATCATCTTCGTTTGCCATCCCCAGCGGAAACGAAGAATCCAGCTCTACTCTCCAGCAGCTATCCGAGATTTATTTTCCCCGGCTAAAGCATTACATTTCCATACATCATGATACATGCATATACGCCCCATATAATGCAATCTCATTTATTTTGAGAACATCATTGTTTGATCCATATCATGCATTGCATATAACTGACCTTTACCTTTCAGGAAAGATGCAGTTAAGTTCTCAGCTATGTCGAAGACCTCCTCTGGTTCAGTCAGATCGACACGAAGATCTCCATGATTCGTATTCCAGTTGAAGTTATTCCAAGACTTTCGTCTAGTCCAGTTAAATCGATTCGAAGATTTTTCTGATGTAAATCCAGTCAAAGTTAATCCAAAACCTCCTCGGGTTCAGTTAGATCGCCGCGAAGATCTCCCTGATTCGTATTCCAGTTGAAGTTATTCCAAGACTTTCGTCTGGTCCAGTTAAATCGATTCGAAGATTTTTCTGATGCCGATCCAGTCAAAGTTAATCCAAGACCTCCTCTGGTTCAGTCAGATCACCACGAAGATCTCCCTGATTCGTATTCCAGTTGAAGTTATTCCAAGACTTTTGTCTGGTCCAGTTAAACCGATTCGAAGATTTTTCTGATTCCGATCCAGTCAAAGTTAATCCAAGACCTCCTCTGGTTCAGTCAGATCGCCGCGAAGATCTCCCTGATTCGTATTCCAGTTGAAGTTATTCCAAGACTTTCGTCTGGTCCAGTTAAACCGATTCGAAGATTTTTATGATGTCGATCCAGTCAAAGTTAATCCAAGACCTCCTCTGGTTCAGTTAGATCTCCGCGAAGATCTCCCTGATTCGTATTACAGTTGAAGTTATTCCAAGGCTTTTGTCTGGTCCAGTTAAATCGATTCAAAGATTTTTTCTGATGCCGATCCAATCAAAGTTAATCCAAGACCTCCTCTGGTTCAGTCAGATCGACGCGAAGATCTCCCTGATTCGTATTCCAGTTGAAGTTATTCCAAGGCTTTTGTTTGGTCCAGTTAAATCGATTCGAAGATTTTTCTAATGTCGATCCAGTCAAAGTTAATCCAAGACCTCCTCGGGTTCAGTCAGATCGACGATAAGATCTCCCTGATTCGTTTTCCAGTCGAAGTTCAGACCACCTATCAACAGTCTCCAGATGGCATCTGTAAACCCATTCCCGACATCACAAGGCTGATACCACTTCATGCGAGTGCAAATTTCTGGGCACTCTAGTGTTCAATCATCTTCCACCTTCGGATCACGAAAGGCCTGAAAGCCAATCTACATCCTCAGGTTTAAGAGAATTGAACAGGGGTAGCTGTTGCACCCCAAAATTTTCCCTCTCATATCTCTCAAAACATTTCAAGAAAAATCTCCAAGTGGCTCAAGATTGCTCAAGAGTTGGACAGTCAAGCTATCTCCTAAGGCAGTCAACCTCAAATTAGGGTTTTTTGTTGCATCAAGGTCCTTGCATCCCAATGACCTCAAGTTCTCCCCAATGTCCTAATATGTTCTCAAGTTCATCCATGTCAAATTTTAAGCCTTGCAGAGGAAGTTTGGTCAGTCAATTGCTCAAAGGGTCCTAAAATCGACTGTGTTAGGGCAAAAGTCAACTGTGACCTACAAATAGTCAAACTTCAAGATTTTTTGTCAACATTCTCATTTTGAAGGATATTTCATCATTTTATCAAGGGTTGATCATGATTCATCAAGGATTGCTCAAAATTCATCAAGACTCAAAAGTTGCTAAATTAGGGTTTTGTAGGAAAAGTCAACTCAACTTTGACCAAGCATAACTTTCTCATACTTTATGAGAAATGACCTATCCAAACTCATTTTGAAGAGGATTCAATTTCCTACAATCCATCTTCACACCCCAAGATCAAGAAATGCACTCACAAGAAGTTACAAATTTGGACATCATAGGTCATTTTTCAAAGTCAACAAAAACACCTTTTGTTACAAAGCTTATAACTTGAGCATGGAATATCAAAATCATATTAGACAAAAAGGTTTGGTTATATGACATCTCAAGCTTTCTAAAAAGTCCAAGAACATCTCCAAAAGTTCCAAATTGAAGAAGTTATGCATTGTTGAAGTTGGGCATTTTTGCAAAATTGCCAAAAGTCAACTATCCCCAAAACTCCAAATTTTGTCAAATGGGCCCATTATTTTCCACTTGATTTGATCTTGTCACACTACACACGTGTCCTAGCTTCAGCCTTATGTCCATTTATCAATTTTATTATTTAATTTGATTTTTTAATGAATTATTTCATTTTTAATCAATTTAAATCAAATAAAATCCCAATATTGATTATTTGATCTCTTTTTAGCTATTTCAGGACCTAATCATCATCATCAAGTGTATCAAATTCATATCATACATTCCATGTGCAAAAAGATTGGATTTTGGACAAAATTGGAAGGTTATCAATGGAGGATCAAATCAAATCTCCAAGCATTGATGTACAAGGATTGAGTCCATAAATGTTAACCTAATGTATTTCTCATTACATATACAAGTGAAAGGCACACGAATTCAAAGGTTAGAGGCTGCAGAATCATCAAAAGCAAAACTTGAAAAAAGGTGAAAAAGTGTGAAACTGAAATCGTGCATAGAGGCGTTTTCAAGGACAAATCTAAACACCAATCCATTGCTGGGTATCCACTGAACCTCTTGCAATCAGAAACAAGCTCACACCCTCTCAATCGCACTGTAAGTCTCTCAAAATACCACCCTGTACTCAAAATCGAAACTCCACATTCTTGCATTTTCTTGGCAAATCGTTGACATATTCATGATCCTTGTTCAATTTACAAGCTTTCTGCATTACTTGATTGCATTTATATGGACTGTAGCCTTATGACCGAACCTAGGGTTTCGTAGCTTGTGTTTTGGGCATTTCTTTTACAGGAAAAATTGGAGCGATTAATGGACATGGACGTGTTCAGGAAGCCTAGACGAGCACAACCATGTGCTTGGAATCAATTTCCATGGACTAGAACTAATTTTAGGAGGGACATACCCAGGGTCAAACGAAGAAGATGAAGACGTGCCCCCCTCCTATTGGCTGGTTCAAACTTCGCGCTTTATTTTTTATATTTTCTGGCATTTAATTGTTTTCCCATATTATTATTAGTTTCCAATATATTAACGAATGAAGCGCAGTGGTTGAGTGGCAACGCGTGCATCCAAGTATCAATAGGACCTGGGTTTGAATCCCAGGTCCCCCCATATTGCTTTGTTATTTTTCTTCAGGTATTCCAGCGCGTTTCAGGAATTGTAGCGTACCATGCCCCCTCACTCAAATGCTTTCCAGATGGCCCCATGCCAGATCTGGTGGTCCATATGAGATGTCCATCATATTCTCAAGTCAACGCGCCACATGGAATTCCCAGAAGTCAGCCAAGGCCAGCGCCTGTTGGGCCTCTGAGTTGCTGAACAAACCTCCAATTTGGGCCCAAACCCCCCTAAGTTCTATTTCTTTCTTTTATTTATTTATTTTACTTATTTATTTTGTTTAATTATTTTTCATAATTTCACTAACCAATTAAAACTCTTTTCTTAATAAAATTAAAAACCAAAAATATTTTCTTTATTAAAATTAATTTTCAATATTTTATTTTTGTTAATAAATATTATATTTAATTAATTTAGTTTAATTAGGAAATAACTTTAATATCTTTTGCAATAATTAAAATCAACTTAAATAATTAGGTTTTATTAACTTTGATCAAATTATTTTTATTTCTTTAAATATCAAAAATCCAAAAATGTATTTTTTATTAATTAATTAATTTGTTTATTAATTTAATAATTAAATTAGTTTAATTCTATTTTAATTCAAAAATAACCAAAAAAATCTTTCCTTAATAATTAAAAGGGTCAAAACCCTAAAATGCGCCCGATTTAATTTTCCCGCATGTGATCCATATTTATTTCAATATGTTATCTATTTCATGGAATGTAATAGTTTAATAGGACGTTACTTTTTTATCGCTTTATTTATTTTCCGCATTTTAATTTCAAGGGTTGCTTTTGGCGATGTAAATACCCGACGCCTCGTAATAGTTAGTTTTAATTTTCGCAACTTATAAACTATTAGATGTTTGATAATAGGGAATGCATGACAAGATCAAATGTTTAAACCTAAAATCAACATAGATAACCATTGACATGTAGAAAGATAAAATTAACCGAAACAACACACTCGCACATGCGCACTCTTAGGGTACACCTCACTTGGTTGCCTTCGAACGTGGTCATTGAGTATAGGAAGTTTTAGAGGTCGCCCTCTTGTCCAAAGATTATAGTTGCCTCGAAACGGATGCCTCGGAAAAATGATCTAAGACATTAGGGTTACCGCTAAGGCGTCCTAACATTGCTTTAGTGACCGCACGTCCCTTAATCGAATTGACCCTTAAAACTCCAACGACGATGCTACCTACTCATCAATAGTGGGATAGCATTGTCTAAAGGATATTAGTACAGATTGATTCCTTTTTCGAGTAAGTAGATGGTTCTTAAGCACTTGCTCTTTCAAAACAAAACAAAAACTTTTCGCACTTACACTCATTTCAAACAAAAACTTCTTTCAAAACCACAAACACAGAGAAAAACAAATTTTGAAAACACTTTGAGCAAGTACCTAAGAGCCCGTGGATAACCACGGATAGAAAGGGTGCTAACACCTTCCCTTTCTATAATCTACCCCCCGGACCCGAGAAACATCTCAAAAAAGGAATTTTTCTGTGCTTTTTTCCTTTCCTTGTTGGATAAAATAAAAGACGGTGGCGACTCTTGCTTACCGCGAAATTTTGCAAAAACAAACGCAAAACGCGAACCAGCATTCCAAAACAGTCAGTTCTCTCCCACCGTATCACAACAGTACTCGACAATTCAATGGGGTGCGTGCTGGGGCAGCATGACGAGTTTGGCCGAAAAGAGAATGTTATTTATTACCTTAGCAAAAAGTTTATTGACTACGAGACCCGATACTCGTTGCTTGAGAAAACTTGTTGCACTTTGGCATGGGCTGCTCGCCGGCTAAGACAGTATATGTTGACTCACACTACTTTATTGATATCAAAGATGGATCCAATCAAGTATATCTTCGAGAAGCTTGCCTTATCCGGAAGAATAGCAAGATGGCAGATGATCTTGACTAAGTATGACATCCAATACATGACCCAAAAGGCAATCAAAGGAAGTGTGTTGGCAGATCATTTGGCACATCAAGCAGTGGATGATTACCAGTCTATGAACTTTGAATTTCTGGATGAGAATATCAAGATAGTGACTGACTGTGGGACACCTGGACCGGATGAAGGACCTGAGGAAGGATCCCGATGGTCTATGTACTTTAATGGAGCTTCAAACGCTTTGGGAAATGGCATTGGCGCCATGATCATATCTCCTAAAGGCTCTCATACTTTGTTTACCGCCCGACTATGTTTCAACTGCACCAACAATATGGCGGAGTATGAAGCGTACATCATGGGTCTTCGAGCAGCAATTGACCTAAGGATAAAGTTTTTGAGTGTATTCGGAGATTCCTCTCTCGTGATCAGTCAGATCAAAGGCGAGTGGGATACGAAACACCCAAATCTTATTCCTTACTAGGAGTATGTCTTGACGTGGCTTCCGCATTTCGAGGAGATAACCTTTGAACACTTCCCTAGAGAGGAGAATCAGTTAGCGGACGCGCTAGCTACGATGTCTTCTATGTTCAAAGTCAATTGGGACAACGAAGCTCCCCGGATTACCATTGAAAGGTTAGACGAACCTGCACGTTACTGTGACATTGAAACTGAAGAGATAGCAGATAAACCCTGGTTTCACGAGGTAAAGAGATACCTTGAGGCACAGGAGTACCCCGAGGGTGCATCTGTTAATGATAAGAAGTTTCTGAGGAGGTTCGCGGCGAAGTTCTTCATCAGTAATGACATCCTTTACAAGCGTAACCATGATTTGACCTTACTGCGATGTGTGGATAAGAATGAGGCAGAAAGGATTATGGTAGATTTACATGAAGGTACTTTCGGAACTCATTCCAGTGGACACACCATGGCAAAGAAGATCCTACGGGCAGGATATTATTGGTCCACCATGGAAGCCGACTGTTATCAGCATTCTCGGACATGTCACAAATGCCAAGTCTATGATGATAAGGTGTATATACCTCCAGTACCTCTGAACGTCTTGACATCTCCGTGGCCTTTTGCAATGTGGGGTATCGACATGATCGGCGAGATCAGACCTACTGCGTCCAACGGACATCGTTTCATCCTGGTAGGTATTGATTACTTTACAAAGTGGGTTGAAGAAGCTTCCTTTGCTACTGTAACCAAGAACGTCGTGGCACGGTTCATTCGGCATAATCTGATCTATTGATATGGTGTACCAGAGAGGATCATTATGGACAATGGTACAAATCTCAATAATAAGATGATCATCGAACTCTGTAAACAGTTCAAGATACAACATCACAACTCTTCTCCCTACCGGCCGAAGATGAATGGGGTTGTTGAAGCGGCTAATAAGAACATTAAGAAGATTGTGCAGAAGATGACAGTGACATCCAAAGACTGGCACGAGATGTTACCATTTGCTCTTCATGGGTACCGTACCTCAGCGCGGATGTCAACAGGGGCAACACCCTATTCCTTGGTATATGGTATGGAGGCCGTATTGCCAATTGAAGTTCAAATACCCTCTCTTCGGATTATGAAGGATGCAGGTTTGAGCGAAGACGACTGGATTCAGACCCGGCTTGATCAGCTGAACTTAATCGACAAAAAGAGACTTACTACTATTTGTCATGGTCAGACGTATCAAAAACGGATAATCAAGGCATTTAACAAGAAAGTTAGACGACAAGAGTATCAAGTTAGGGATCTGGTGATCAAGCGCATTATCTTACCTCAAGGTGATCCCAGGGGTAAATGGACCCCTACTTACGAAGGGCCATTTGTGGTTAAGAACATTTTCTCGGGAGGAGCTATGATTCTAACCACCATGGATGGTGACGACCTTCCTCACCCGGTCAATGCAGACATAGTGAAAAAATACTACGCATAATCAAAGACCCGCTAGGTCGACTGGCCTAGGCAAAAATAAGGGCTTCCCGGCGAACCAAAAGGGTTCGGGCAAAAATAAGGGATGAAAATGAAAAAAACTGTACACCCGACAAGTCGAAAACCTGAAAAGGAGGCTTGGGCAAAAAGGGGTATCCCGGTGGATTGAAAACCTGAAAGGGCGGTCCAGGCAAAAATTAGGGATCAAAGCGTAACACTATGTCTCATTGGATCACCTTGCAACCAGACTTCGGTATCAACTATCAAGCTCGGACGGCACTAATCAATCTGATCTACCTTCAACCAAGTAGCAAAGTGATGAGATGCTCGAGGATATAAAGGCAATAGCAGAGTTGGAACCCAGTGGGATTATTCAAATAGCTGTTTTGTTTAATTTTTCACAAATTGTGTAAATTCTATTTGTTTTGCGGTGTTCTCTTACTAGGACGTCAGCCTCTTGTACAAAAACACCTATTTACAGGCCAAACTTCAAAATCAATGCAATTCATTTTCAGAGAAATTTCAAACTATTTTTCCTTTTTCTGTTTTGTTTTACAAATAACGTCCAATGTTCATTTTTTGATATATGCATTTGACATTAATTGCTGTTCATAAATATTTACATGCGAAACAAAAGACGATTACTCATAATATCAGGAATAGGTGCAATAAGATTTGTCCAAGCTTTACAGTTGCTCTGTCCACCAGGTACAATGATAAATTTAGCTGAAGAGTATGGCTAAGGTACATTCACTCCCCGCAGAGTAAGAAAAGACTGTAATGATAGCTCTCCCCAGTTGAGGCTCGCAACTTTGAATGAATCGGTAATATTCTCCCCAAGCAGAGTTTATCTACCATCAACACTGAAAAGTCCTATTATCCCCGGCGGAGTATAAAATATCCCCAGTGGAGTTTGAAAGTTTTCCCCAGCGCAGTCTGAAAAAGCTTCCCCCAGTAGAGTGTGGAGAATCATCCCCAATAGACTTTGGAAGATTATCCCCAGTAGAACCTAAAAGGTTATCGCCAGTGAAGTCGCAGCTGAAAGATCATCCCCAGCGGAGTTCTTTCCTTTCACAAAACAGGAATTCAATCCCCAACAGGATTCAGTATCACCAGCAACGGTAATTCATCCCCAGCGGAATTTATCAGTGGAATCCTCAGCAGAACATCTCTTCCCCGCAGAGTAATCTCCTCCTCAGTTTATCCCCCAACGGAGTTATCCTCTCCTGCAAGTTTATTCTCACAATCATCTTTATTCGCTATCCCCGGCGGAAACGAAGAATTCATCTCTTTTCTCCAACAGCTATCCGGGATTTATTTTCCCCAACTAAAACATTACATTTCCATACATCATGACACATGCATATACGCATCATACAACACCAATCTCATTTATTTTGAGAACATCATTGTTTGATACATATCATGCATTACATACAACTAACCTTTTCAGGAAGGATGCAGTTAAATTCTAATAAAAAATCAAAAGCTATGAAGCTTTTACCAAGTCGAATTACTGACAGGTTCTTAAATCTCAACAGAGTTTTTCTCAGTTGAATTACAGACAAGGTCCTAAATCTCGACAAAGTTCCTTCGTCGAATTACAGACGAGTTCCTAAATCTCAGCAGAGTTTTCTCAGTTAAATTACGGGCGAGTTCTTAAATCTCGATGAAGATGTTTCCCTCAGTCGAATTACTGACAAGTTCTTAAATCTCAGCAGAGATGTTTATCTCAGTTGAATTACAGACAAAGTCCTAAATCTCGATAAAGTTCCTCCGTCGAATTACAGATGAGTTCCTAAATCTCAGCAGAGAAGTTTTCTCAGTTGAACTACGAGAGAGTTCTTAAATCTCGATGAAGATATTTCCCTCAGTCGAATTACTGACAATTTCTTAAATCTCAACAGAGTTTTTCTCAGTTGAATTACAGACAAGGTCCTAAATCTCGACAAAGTTCCTCCGTCGAATTACAGACGAGTTCTTAAATCTCAACAGAGTTTTCTCAGTTGAATTACGGGCGAGTTCTTAAATCTCGATGAAGATGTTTCCCTCCAGTCGAATTACTGACAAGTTCCTAAATCTCGACACCTCAGTTGAATTACAGACAAGTTCCTAAATCTCGACAAAGTTCCTCCGTCGAATTACAGACGAGTTCCTAAATCTCAGCAGAGTTTTCTCAGTTGAATTATGGGCGAGTTCTTAAATCTCGATGAAGATGTTTCCCTCAGTCGAATTACTGACAAGTTCTTAAATCTCAGCAGATATTTTTATCTCAGTTGAATTACAGACAAGGTCCTAAATCTCGACAAAGTTCCTCCGTCGAATTACAGACGAGTTCCTAAATCTTAGCAGAGAAGTTTTCTCAGTTGAATTACGGGCGAGTTCTTAAATCTCGATGAAGATGTTTCCCTCAGTCGAATTATTGACAAGTTCTTAAATCTCAACAAAGTTTTTCTCAGTTGAATTACAGACAAGGTCCTAAATCTCGACAAAGTTCCTCCGTCGAATTACAGACGAGTTCCTAAATCTCATCAGAGTTTTCTCAGTTGAATTACGGGCGAGTTCTTAAATCTCGATGAAGATGTTTCCCTCCAGTCGAATTACTGACAAGTTCTGAAATCTCAACAGAGTTTTTCTCAGTTGAATTACAGACAAGGTCCTAAATCTCGACAAAGTTCCTCCGTTGAATTACAGATAAGTTCCTAAATCTCAACAGAGAAGTTTTCTCAATTGAATTGTGGGCGGGTTCTTAAATCTCGAAGAAGATGTTTCCCTCCAGTCGAATTACTGACAAGTTCTTAAATCTCAACAGTTTTTCTCAGTTGAATTACAGACAAGGTCCTAAATCTTGACAAAGTTCCTCCGTTGAATTACAGACAGGTTCCTAAATCTCAGCAGAGAATTTTTCTCAATTGAACTATGGGCAAGTTCTTAAATCTCGATGAAGATGTTTCCCCCTCAGTTGAATTACGGGAAAGTTCCTAAATCTCGACACCTCAGTTGAATTACGGACAAGTTCCTAAATCTCGACAAAGTTCCTCCGTTGAATTACAGACAGGTTCCTAAATCTCAGCAGAGAAGTTTTCTCAGTTGAATTACGGGCAAGTTCTTAAATCTCAATGAAGATGTTTCCCCCTCAGTTGAATTACAGGCAAGTTCCTAAATCTCGACATCTCAGTTGAATTACGGACAAGTTCCTAAATCTCAACAAAGATCAGACTTCCCCAGCGGAATCTTCCTCAAACAACAGGTATACAAGCTCTCGCTAAGGAATCTCTTATGCGATCTACACTCCTTTAGATGGCATCTCTAAGCCCATCCTCCTGTCGGAAATCTCCAAATGGCATATGTAAGCCCATTCCTGACATCACAAGGCTGATACCACTTCATGCGAGTGCAAATTTCTGGGCACTTTAGTGTTCAATCATCTTCCACCTTCGGATCACGAAAAGCATGAAAGCCAATCTACATCCTCAGGTTTAAGAATATTGAAAAGGGGAAGCTATTGTACCCCAAAATTTTCCCTCCCATATTTCTCAAAGGCATTGCAAGAAAAATCTCCAAGTTGCTCAAGGTTGCTCAAGGATTGTCCAGACAAGCTATCTCCTAAGGCAGTCTACCCCAAATTAGGGTTTTGTGTTGTATCAAGATATTTAAGTCCAAATGACCTTAAGTTCTCCCCAATGTCATAATATGTTCTTAAGATCATCCATGTCAAATTTCAAGCCTTGCAGAGGAAGTTTGCTCAGTCAATTGCTCAAAGGTCCAAAAATCGATTGTGTTAGGGCAAAAGTCAAATGTGACCTACATACAGTCAAACTTCGATATTTTTAGTCAACATTATCATTTTTAAGGATATTTCATCATTATATCAAGGGTTGATCATGATTCATCAAGGATTGCTCAAAATTCATCAAGATTGAAAAGTTGCTAAATTAGGGTTTTGTAGGAAAAGGCAATCCAACTTTGACCAAGTATACCTTTCTCATACTTTATTAGAAATGACCCATCAAAAGCTCATTTTGAATAGGATTAAATTACCTACAATCCATCTTCATACCCCAAGTTCAAAAAATGCATTCACAGGAAGTTATGAATTTTGACATTATAGGTCATTTTTGAAAGTCAACAAAAACACTTTTTTTGCCAAAGCTCCTAACCTGAGAATGGAATATCAAAATGAGATGAGATCAAAAGGGTTGGTTAGAGGACATCTCAAGATTTCTAAAAAGTCCAAGAACACCTCCAAAAGTTCAAAATTGAAGTAGTTATGCATTGTTGAAGTTGGACTTTTTCTAAAATTGCCAAAAGTCAACTATCCCCAAAACTTCAAATTTTGCCAAATGAGCCCATTCTTTTTCACTTGTTTTGAGCTTGCATTGTTGCCCACGTGCTCTAGCTTTATCCATGTGTCCATATCACATTTTTATTATTTAATTTGATTTTTATTTGAATTAATTCATTTTAAATCAAATAAAATCACATAAAATCTAAGGCATTGATAACAAATGATTTTCTGGTTGTTTTAGGCTCCAACTACAGCTAGAATTGCAATCAAATTCGTATCAAGGTCATTATGCACAAGAAGATGTGATTTGGATCAAATTTGGAAAGATTGTAAAGGCAAATTAAATCCATATCAAAATCATTGATAGAGGGAGATTTGGACAGAAGTTTGAACCCTAATACAATGTGCAATACATAAGCAAGCGAAAGGCACAAGAATCAGGGTTAGAGAGCAATTGTGGAGGCAGAACCAATCTTGCAAAAACAAAGAAAAAGTGTGGGATCGAAATCAAGGTTAGAGGCGTTTTCAGGGCTTGGCAAGCATCACAATCACTTCCTGACAATCTCCACAAGCAAAACCAATCACAACCAGGCGTTTTCAAGCTTCCATGCGCACTATAAGTCTCACGCGAGGTAGCCCTGTTCTTGATTTCGTATCTCAGAAATTAGGCATTGTTTTCATAAAATAACTGCATATTCTTAACCCTCACATCATTTGCAAACTTTTCATAATAACCAATTGCATTCATCTGACTTATATGGAGAACCACCATTGCTAGGGTTTGGTTCTTGTTTTTGGGTTTTTTCGTTTCAGGAAAAATTGGCCATGATAATGGCTATGGTTGTGATCAGCAGGTTGAGACGAACACAACCATACTCTTAGAATCTGTTTTCATGGCCTGTGCATAATTTTGGAGATGAACAAACTTGTAGTGATGAAACTTGGTCCGTTGGTATATGTATTTTGTTTTTTAGCCACGGTTGGGAGGTCAGGGACAATACGTGTTACGTCCCCATTGGACTATTCAAATCACGCGCGTTTTTTTTTGTTTTTTCTGTTCCTTGAGTTTGTTTTCTTATATTATTATTAATACATATTATACTAACAATTAAAACAACATGGCGTAGTGGCAAGCTTGGCATTGGATATCTTTTCAGGTCCTGGGTTCGAATCCCAGGTCCCCCATTTTCTCAATGTTATTTGTTTTCAGATAATCCAGTGCGTATTCAAGCCTAAGATCTACCATAGACGCTCACCAATCAACGTGCCAGATGGCCAGATGGCCAGATCTAGTGGCCAAGCCTTGAGGGCACATGATGGACTCAGTCAACGCTCAAGCATTGGATCCCAAAAGTCTAACGGATCAGCTTAATGGGCCACCAAAAATTGCTTTCAACACCTCCAGATTTCAGGCCCACTCTCTCTTCCTCATATATTTTATTTAATTGTTTATTTTATTTAAATTATGTTATTTTATTTAATTAATTTACTAACCAATAACAATTTTTCTTTTTATCAAAAAAAATCACCAAAAATACTTTTATCCAATAGAAATTCAGAATTTTATTTTTTATTAATAAATACTAATTAATTAATTAGGACATTAATTAGGTAACATTAATTATTTTGTAAATAAATAAAATCAATTAGAATTAATTAGGTTTTAACCTTAGTTTAATTATTTTATTTTCTTTCTTAAATTAACAAAAATCCAAAAATATGTCATTTATTATTTTTCATTAATTAATTAATTTAATAATTAATTTAGTATTTAATTTAGGACTTAATTTTTTTCCTTAAAATAAAAACAACAAAAAACATTTTTCTTTTGAAAGGGTCAAAACCCTAAATTTCGCATTTGATTTAATTTCACTCGCGCGATTTATTTTTCCTTATTTAATTATTGATGTATCTGCTCCCGGTTTGTAATAATTAATTAAGACCTTTATTTATTTTAGCGCTTTATTTTATTTTCAAAGGGTTGCTTTTGGCGATGTAAATACCCGACGCCTTGTAATTTAATTTCCACATTTTAATTCCACAAATTATACAACTGCTAGATGTTTGATAGTAGGGTTTGCATGACAAGAATGAATGCTTAATCTTAAAATCAAATTAGATCACCCTTAACATGTGCAAAGATAAACATAACTGAAATCAACACACTCGCACATGCGCACTCCTAGGGTACACCCCACTTGGTTGCCTTCGTAAACGGTCATTGAGTATAGGTCGTTTTAGAGGTCGTCCTTTTGTCTAAAAGATCATAGTTGCCTCGAAATGTTTGCCTCGGATATTTTTGCCTCAAACAAATGATCTAAGACATTAGGGTTACCGCTAAGGCGTCCTAACATTGCTTTAGTGACCGTATGTCCCTATTCGAATTGACCCTCAAACTCCAACGATGGTGCTACCCACTCACTAATAGTGGGATAGCATTGTCTAAAGGACATTAGTATAGAACGATTCCTTTTTCGAGTAGGTAGATTAGCTCTTAGATACTTGCTCATCAAAAATAAAACTTTTTTTTACACTTACACTCCTTTTCAAACAAAGTTTTCAAAAACACTTCATTACACTCTTGAGGACAGAAGCAAGAGTTAAATCGAAGTTAAAACAAAAACTTTCTCAAACCCACAAGCACGAAGAAAACAATTTTGAAAACAATGAGCAAGTACCTAAGAGCCCGTGGATAACCACGGATAGAAAGGGTGGTAATACCTTCCCTTTCGATAATCTACCCCCCAAACCCAAGAAATATCTCAAAAAAGGAATTTTTCTGTGCTTTTTTCCATTCCTTGTTGGATAAAATAAAAGTCGGTGGCGACTCTTGCTTACCGAGACATTTTGCGAATACAAAACGCAAAACGCAAACCAGCATTCCAAAAAACAGTCAGTTCTTCCCACCGTATCACATGATGGAATTCTTGTGACCCCCTCAAACCTTGCTCATTCTTCAAGACTGATTGGGGAAGATGAGAAATAAACCATCTTGCCAAGAGAGGAGTGCAACACATAAGAACACCTCTTTTCCTTATTGTACGAGTGTGAAAAGAGTGTAAGATATCTTCAAGCAATGTAGGCACCGGATTACGTGACATGAAGATTTTGATAGCGCTCACATCTATGAGTTGGTCAGGGTTGGGGAACGGGACCATCCCATAGATAAGAAGAGCCACAATCTCCTAAAAAGCTTTCAAGTCCAAGGAGTTCCAATAGCTTTGGGCCTTCTCAAACAAGAACTTTGCCAAGAAGCCTTTGACACCACTTCTAGTTTCCCAACGGGTTATGACATCAGATGAGTGCAAGTGCAAGGCTTGAGCAATCTCTTCTGGCTTTGGATCTCTTTCTGTACCTTTGAAGGGTAGTTGATAGAGAAGAGGAATCCTCAAGAGTTGAGAGAATTCTTCCAAAATAGGCACAAGCTGGTAGTCAGGAAATGTGAAACAGTGATGCAAAGGGTTAAAGAACTGGAAGAGAACCTTCATCATGTCCTCCTCTGTGTTGGAGGTGACCAAGTTGAGTAGACGACCATGCCTCTCGGTGAATGGAGAGTTCTCAGGAATCCTTGAAGCTAGCTCCTTGAGTTGTGGAGAAATTCTTACAAGGTTGACTTGGATAGTTTTCCTGCGAAGTGAATCCAAATCCTACAAAACAAGAACAAAGATGAATTTCCAAAATCCTTGAAATGGTTAGTGGATGCATATGATGCTTTATGATGTCCATGATGTTATGCACAAGTATATATGTACAAGCAAATCAAACAAGTTCTTAGTTTAGGCTTGCATGGGGTTTCATAGGTAAATACCCTCTTGAAGTTTAGTTGGCTCAACCTGTCCTAAAAATAGTAACCGGGTACTAAGGAGCTCAATATCACTGGATTGTTTCCTTGTTCATTGTTTCAGTTTAAGCCTCTTTACTGGCGACCGAAATATTCCAAGAAACCAACCCTCAATGAGTGTAGTATCGAGTATCTACCAACTTCGGACTGCACCAAAGTCGGTCATCTCACTACATCCAAAAAGGCCAAGTTGGTCAAGTAAAGGGTTCTAGAAGTTCATTAGTGCTTGATGACATCACTCAGTGGTCCCGTATTCTCTTTGATTGACTCAAAGGCTACCGGTACCCACAAATATGTCACACTAACATAGCTATTGCTTAGACCGTGTCGGTATACCCCACACAGTTTCCATAATGTATTTCTATTTACCTATAATGTTTCCCAAATCCGGGTGGAGGATTCAAACCCAAACAATAGAACCAAAATGTAAAGCAAACAAGTCAAACAAGGTAAGCAAATAAATGTGATATAAACCCTAAGGTAACCCCACTTTTATAATTTTCCCCAGCAGAGTCGCCAGTTCTGTGATACGGTGGGAGAACTGACTTGAGGTTTTGCGTTTTATCGCAAATGTAGCGGTTAGCAAGAGTCGCCACCGACTTTTCTTTTATCCAAAAGGAAAGGTAAAAAATCACAGGAAAGACCTTTGAGATGTTTTCTTGAGTTTGGGGGGTAGATTATGAAAAGGGAAGGTGCTAGCACCCTTTTCATCCATGGTTTTCCATGGTCTCTTAGTTACTTGTTTAGATCACTTGCTTTGCTTTGTTTGAAATGGTGTTTGGTGTTGTTTTGAAAGTATTTTGTAAAAGAGGCCATTCGTTTAGGCAATCTTTGTAATGATTCTCATTCGTAAGAATGTATACAAAGATGTTTGTCTTTTGAAATTGTTTTCAATGTTTTGTAAGATGTTTTGAAATGTGTGTATGTTTGTTTTTGAAAATAGTAAGGATTGTTTGAAATGGAGCAAGTAACTTAGAAGCTATCTACCTACTCAAATGTCTTTCTTGTGCATTTTTATTCCTTTGACATTGTTGACTTACCATTGATTTGGTAAGCAATCCTATCTTTAGATGTAAACGAGACGTGTGTGGGTCATCGTATAACCATGATAGCAATGTTGCCAAGTATCTTAGCATTTTTGAGGGACCAAGATCATTTTGTTTAGGCAACTTTTGAATAGCATCATCGAGGGACTATGACCTTATATTTGTTTTGTTTTTCCAAGATACTTCGCACGCGTAACATGGCCATTTTATTTTAGGCAACCAAGTGGGAGAAACCCTAAGGGTGCTTGTGTGCAAAGTGTGTCATTTTCATGCTTTTGTCTTGTATTTAGGGTTTATCTATTTTGCTTTGTTTTTGTTCTTGTCATGAAAAACCCTAATTACTAATCATGGTATAAAAACGATAAATTGCGTACTGTAAATATACTAAGCTATTACAACAATTATTATGGGAGGGGGGAATACAAGTTTAAATGGGGATTTTGCACAAATATAAAACTAAATATATTATTACAACCAAATCGAATGTGCGCGAATTTAAATAAATTAGACAAATATTTAAAATGAAATGCAATATGTTCATGTAAAAAAAGTTTTATGTCTTGTTTTTGTATAAAATAAATATTTAACTTAAACCTAAAAATAAGGAAATATAAATAATTCTTTTTGAAAGGGATGAAACCCTAATTTTTATTCAAAGAAAAATAATGTTTCATATTATTATTTTGTACATTTTTTGTATAAGAAAATAATAAATAATATTATATGTAAATATTTAAAAAATTAAATATGTGTAAAAATTGGTATTTGCAAGCATAAAATGTATAATAAAAAATATTAAGTATTTTTAATTATATTTATAAATTATTTAAGAAAATAAATTCTATTTATCAAAATAAACTATTTTCCATGTGAGAAAATAATTTTAAAAAAATAAAATAAAAGTGTGAAAATAAATAAATCATTTTTTGGGGTATTTTTTATCATTAAGAAAATAAATGAAAGTATTAAATATAAAATATGAAGAAAAAAATATAAAAATATGAAAAATTCAGCCAGGGGGGTGCAATAGTAAGTCAGGGGGGTGGGTTTAGTGAAAACAAAAAGGCCAAAGCACAAAAATCCCAGAACCAGACTTCATCCTTGTCCTTCACTCTCTTCTTTGCGCGCTTCCATGTTCAAACCTGTAACTTGCTTATGCTTGCATAAAAACAAAAACTCATAACATGAAAAATGTGGCATTTGAGCTCACGATTCTAACCATATAAATTATGCAACCTAACTCTTAAAGATCAAAGAGAATTTTTGAAAATTCGTGACCTAACTTTTTCAGAGTTTTCAATCTTCAAATTCTCTCAGCACAAGTAACATAAATGAAAAGTAATGATATGTACAACTTCGTTATGATGAGAGCTACATTTTTTCTTCATAAATCGTGGCTTGAAGTTGCCTAAATACAGAGATAGAGTTTAAGAAAATACCTCCTTCAGCTAGAATCGAGTAGGGCAATGTAGGGACTTTGATGGAGGCCTGGTGATTGTTTAAGCTTCCTTGAACTTCCTTGAACCTATTCCAATGCTTATCTGGCTCTGAGGATGGCTGGAACTCTCTGACCAAGTCCAACTGCAAGCTTCTAAATTGAAAATGGAAAATACTGAAACAGGGGTTACAGAACCAGGGTGATGGCTTGGATTGACTAGGTAGCAAGTGTTTAAGATGTTTGAAGTGATTAAACACAAAACACATGAGCCAAATGAGTGTTGGTTGTGCTTTTGCAGAATCTGAGTGTTTGGGCAGTTTTGTGGAGTTTTACAGTTTTAGTGAGTTTCAGATGCAAGCCAAACATGTTATGCCTTGTAACAAGTTTGTATATTTGTATAGAAATGATCCAAAGTCAGCCCTTACTAGTTGTGCAAGCTTTTGACCTTTTTGCAACTTTCCTTGCATTTGAAGTAAAGTGAGGTGACTATACATGCCATGCTTGTACTTGCTTGCTTGAGGGCTGAAATGAACTTGTACCATTTACTTGAGAGCTGTGTAAATTGTATGCATCAAGGGGACAGGTTCAATGCTCAAGATTGACAAAGTTGCAAAGTTCAACTTTATGAAAATGGCAATGTGAACTGTTTGCCCAAAATGGAAATACATCTTGTGTAAAGCTTCAAAAGCAAATATAAAGCCTTTTTCAACCGAGTATGCATTTAATTATGGAGTGTATAGCAAGCTTAGGACCTGTAAAGCAAGATACAACCAGCATAGATTTGATTTGCAACTTGATGTTGTGTGAAAATGGCTTGAACAAAAAGTGAGAAAATGCCAACTTCCCTTCTTCGATTCTCCCTACTCAAAAATGATCTTGGAGAGTTCTTGGAAATTTTGGAAAGCTTGCAATGTTCTCTATAATCCATCTTTGAAATTAAATTTGAGATACCTCTTGGAACTAGGTGAAAAGTTGCCATGAAGTTGGGTCCAAAACCTGCCTAAATTAGGGCAAAATTTCACTGTTATTTAGTTCATGGGCCTATATTCACAAATTCATAACTTGAGATCCATGCATATTTAGGGAAACTTTTGTGAATAAAAGTTGTATATTTCATGGAGGACTACAACTTTCATGTTGGGAACTTTTCTTGAATCAAAATGCATCATGGTGAAAAAGTGGTGAAAAGTTGAGAAAAAATAAGACAATTTTTATACTTAGAAAAATTCTAAGTTATGAAAAATTTCAAATTAAAACCCTAATTTTCAAATTTGGTTTTCTTGGTGAACAAGTTTCACATTTTGACATATCTTGATGAATTATGACTCTTGGTACTTGATTTTGACCAAAAAGTCAAAGTTTGACTTTTCAGTATACAGTTGACTGCAAAATTCATCTGTCAATCCAATGAACTTGAGATCTTTTGAACCATGTAATTAGCTCAAGATGATGCCATTGAACCCTTGAAATCATGCTTGAACTCAATTGGTCATTGGCTAGGTTAAAAATTAGAAATTGCCCTTTCTCAGTCAAAAACCCTAATTTTGACCATTTTGCCCTTTTGATGATTTGATCAAATTTCTTGAGGAGTTATGATCCAAACTTGATCAAATGATACATATGAGTCTAGAATGTTGATGTGGATCAAAAATTATGAAGTTTGACTGTGAATTGGCCATAGTTGACTTTTTCCCCAATACAACTGATTTTTAGGTCAACTGTCCAATTGACTGATCAAAAATATGGTTCAAGGCTTGAAACTTAACATGAGCAATCTTAGGGGTCCAAAATGATGTATGAAAGTCACATGAAGCATTGATGGTCCAAAAATACTTGTGCAAACTCAAACCCTAATTTTAGGTTATCAGTGCAAGATGAGATGTCTTGAGCTGACCAAACCCTAATCTTGTCTTGAGTCCAAGAAGTCTTGTGAGAAAAGTATTGATAAATGAGAGGGCAAATTTTGGGGTACAACAACGCTACATACTCACCCAAATCCTTAAGGCAATTGATGTACGGGCCTTCGCACTTATAAAATGCTCAACCTCCACTTTTCTAAGCAATATGGGACTTACAACACACACTTGTGAACAATAATCTCCCATTCAAATATGAGTTCATCCATTATGCTCACTGTTGTACCCCAAAATTTTCCCTCTCATTTTTCAAGTATTTGCTCACAAGATATTCTAAGATGTCAAGTTTGCAGCACTGATACATCAATTTAGGCTTGAAATTGGCACAAGGGCAAAAGGGTTAATTGCATACTGGAAAGTCAAACTTTGACCTTTTGGTCAACATTACAACCCAAAGATCAAATTTCATCAAGACATTCAAAAATATCAAGCTTGATCATTAAGAAGTCAAGAGAATCCAAAATCCAACTTTGCAAGACTTTGAGATTTTTCTAAGTATTTTCTATACTTGGTTAATTTCATTTGCTTCATGGCATTTTACTACAACTCCAAATAATTCAAGATGATGCAAGTAATTCAAGTTATTTCAAAGTGACATTTTGCAAAATTACAAATTCTAAAACTATGTCTTGATTAAAACCTTGTCACAATATTTTTGCCTTTGACATAATGTGCACAAGACTAAATTTGTGACATGCTACAAACTATGATGTCCAAAGTTGAAGAAAATATGATATATCACATTGCTACAACACACTATGCTGCCCTGGAATAAAGCTTGTGCCATGCTACATCCTAAGTATGCATGTTGCCCAATACAGTCCAAAACTACTCTATGCAGTCTGCCCAAACCTGCACCACAACAGCCCTAAAATTGCACCAAAATGGCAAAGGAAAATTGTGTGCAGAAAGTATCAAAGCAATAGGAAAAAACAATTCAAACAACTTATTTGTTTCCCCCCTAAACCACAGTCAAAGGGGCTACAAAAAGAGGACAGTCTCATAAGACAGAGGTTAGATTTGGAAGAGAGTTGAAAAAAAATTTAGAGAGAAGATAGAGAGTTTTGTTGAGCAGAAAAAACAATATTTTGTGCAACTTTGACTCATTTTCAAAACCAAAAAACTGCTCTTGTTCAAAACAGAAATCCAACCCATTTCTCCACCATACAAACTCTCCCTCAAAGATTGTCCAAATATAACCAAAAAACAGTCCTTGTAGTGCTACTCACATTCATCATCAAAAATATCAAAAATATTACAGTACAGTCCAACTCAGTTCTAGCCGTCCAGAGCAGCTTCCTGAAGACTCACAAGGTTATCCCATCATTTGGAAAAGCATTCAGATCTAAAACAACCAGTGCAGCCTAAAGGTAAGTCCTCTTGACTTGATATCTTGTCATTACATCATTAACAAGTTGTTGTTCTTTGAAGACAAGATGTAGTACTTTAATATCTTTCTGAACTAGTCATCTGTACCTTGTTTAGGTTTATCCAATCATTTGTTTTTCATGTTTATCCATCATATGCCATAAGCTAACATGTACATTAAGTAGAATAATGTTTAAGGCAGGAAAATGCAGCATGTATCGACACATATCCTCATGTGTCGACTCATCCTAGTGAAAAAACAGGGTATGAGTCGACACATAACCCCCATGCATCGACTCATACTGATTTCAGGTTACAAAACAGAAGTGGGAAAAGACTATGAGTCGACACATACGCGTATCGCGTCGATGCAAGAAGGTGCATGAGTCGACACATCCCATTATGTATCGACTCATACTGAGTAGATTTTGTTTTACAGGAGCAAGGAAAAGCTATGTGTCGATGCATAACAACATGGGTCGACACATAGCAGTTCAAAATGCAGTTTTCCTTTTATTTTACACTGTTTTTACATTGTTTTCATTATCATTCGATATGGTTGTAATATTTCAGTCTCCACTTCATCCCCATTGTAAATTTGTACCCCCATCCCCCTAAAGTGATGTAATAGCTTAGGATTTATTTTCTGCATGTTTACTTGCTTTCATATATTGCTAGTAATTAGGATGTATGGCAAGATAAAATCAGTAAATAGATAACCTTTCAAATACAAGACAAAATGCATACAATCAAACACACTATTCACACATGCACCCCTAGGGTAATCTCACTTGTTGCCTTTCAGAAAGTAGTCATGTCCCTCGAATATAAAGCCTTTTAAGAAAAGACCCTTCGATAAAAAAGATCATAGTCCCTCGATGTTGCCTTTGGTAAACGATCTAGTCCCTAAAACGACATTGCTAAAACGTCCCATATGTTTCCTTCTATGACTATACAAACGTCCCAACGCCCGTCCCTTCACATCCAAGGATGGGGCTTCTTACCAAATCAATGGTAAGACAGCCATATCTAAAGGAGGAGGAAAATCACATCTAAGACCTTTTGAGTAGGTAGGTTCGCTCTTAGTTACTCGCTTGCTCATAACAAAAACATTTTTATACACCCACACTCTCATCTTTGAATTATTTTCGAAATAAACACTTTGTAGGAGTTCTTATAGAAACGAGAACCATTACGAAGTTCCATTTTCAAAATACTTTCAAAAACACATCTCACAAACACACTTTTGAACTATTTTCGAAACAAACACTTTGTAGGCGTTCTTATAGAAACGAGAACCATTACGAAGTTCCATTTTCAAAATACTTTCAAAAATCACCACCACAAGCACACATTCAAACAAAAGCAAGTGATCTAGCAAGTAACTAAGAGCCCTTGCAAAACCTTGGATGAAAAGGATGTTAATACCTTCCCTTTTCATAATCTACCCCCCGAACTCAAGAAAACATCTCAAAGGTCTTTCATGTGCTTATTCATCTTTCCTTTTGGATAAAGGAAAAGTCGGTGGCGACTCTTGCTAAACCGCAACATTTGCAAACACAAACACAAACGCAAACCTCAAGTCAGTTCTCCCACCGTATCACAGAACTGGCGACTCTGCTGGGGAAATTACTTAAAGTGGGGTTACCTTAGGGCTAGATCACATTTACTTGCTTACATTGATTGATTTGTTTTCTTTACATTTTAGTTCCTTGTTTGGGTTTGTTTTAAATCCTACACCCGGATTTGGGGGCACCTTTTAGGTAAGTAGCAATAGACTGCGAGGGAACTGTGTGGGGTATACCGACATGGTTGAAGCAGTAGCTACGTTGATGTGGCACTTTGGTTGGTACCGGTAACCCTTGAGTTGAATCAAGGAGAGTACGGGGCCGCCGCGTGGTATCGTAAAGCATCAACTGACCTTAGAACCTTACTTGACCAACTTGGCCATTAGGACGTAGTGAGATGACCGGTTTCGGTGTAAAGCTGAAAATTGGTTGATACTCGATACTACACTCATTGAGATTTGACCCCTGAGTTTTGTTCGGTTGCGAGTTAATTGCTTATTGAACAAAGCTTATGGGAAAGGTCAGTGATATTGAGATCCCTTAGAACCCGGTTACTATTAACTAGGACAGGTTGAGCCAACTAAACTTCAAGAGGGTACTTACCTACAAAACTCCATGCAAGCCTAAAACTAAGGATTTGTTTGCTTTGTGTGAATATGATTATTTGTATATAAACTTGCTTACCTCGCATATCTGTACATAACATCATAACATCATACCATAGCATTTTCAATAACCATTTCAAGGATCTCGAGGGTCTTTGATGCAGGGTCACGTTGAACCAGACGTCTATCAAGGGGCAGGAGGATTTATTTTCCTCTGACCAAACGCCGTCAAAAATCAAGTACAAACAACTTGAGTCAAGGGCTATGACCCACTTGATATGGTGAGCTTAATTCTCGCGGAAGGACATCCGCCGATACAAAGTTCTCCAAACAAAGTTGTTGATCAAAGTTTAACTTCTAACTCTTCTTATGTTTACCCTGCGAGATCCTTGAAAACATGCATCCACATATCATGCATCATGTCATGACAGGTTTCTCCCATTCAAGTCTCCTTATCTTCCTACTGTTTATTTCAGTAGAGATGGCTCTAGAACAGACTATCAAGGACATCCAGGCTCAAAATGCTCAACTTCAAGAGATGTTCTTGAACCTATCCAAGGGGCAAGAAGAGGTCAAGGCGCTCCTCATCAGGGGCATGATCATAGGAAATCCTGGGGACGACAAAGATGACCAGTTGGAGCGGCTACAAACTGAGATAGCCATAATGAAAATCCAGATGATGGGACAACTGGTGGGCCAGATGGCTCTCATCTAAAACTTGGCACAAGGACAAGAAGAGCTGAGAGTCCTCATCAACAAGCTTCATCAAGACGGATGTAACCAAATGGGGAAAACAACTAGAGTTGAGGATCAAATCATCATTCAGCTTCCCATGAGACAAAAAGTAAGTTTAAGGGAGAGAAGACCTTCCTAATTTGCTTCCACATCACGAGCCCAACAACGACTTCGTCAACATCAACCATAAAATCAGCAAAGGCAAAGCGAGCCCAAAACATAGTTTACCAACATCAACATACCACTGTCCCAAGCTTTGCAACACATGTTGAGGATGAATCTGATTACACCAATAAGACCTCATCCAAATCCCAAAACTTTTTCTCCCAGCTACAATCCGGATGCCAGGTGTGCCTATCATTCTGATAGTCTTGGACATGATACAAATGATTGTTGGGCGTTGAAGTACAAGATTCAAAACCTGGTCGACAAGGGAATGCTAGAGTTCACACAAGATGGCCAGACTGAGTTCTTTTGTCATCCTTCAAAGGCTCACCACATAAAGTGACAAGTTCAGACAAAGAGGCTTTTGTTCATTTAAATTTTCAAGTTGTAATCTTTTGTTATTCAAACACTTATCTATTAATGTCAAACTTTGTTTCATTAATGCATTGCATATGTTTGTCTTGAATTATTTCATTTTCATTTTGTGATACGGTGGAAGAACTGACTATTTTTGGAATGCTGGTTTGCGTTTTGCGTTTGTTTTTGCAAAATTTCGCGGTAAGCAAGAGTCGCCACCGACTTTTATTTTATCCAACAAGGAAAGGAAAAAAGCATAGAAAAATTCCTTTTTTTGAGATATTTCTGAGTACGGGGGGTAGATTATAGAAAGGGAAGGTATTAGCACCCTTTCTATCTGTGGTTATCCACGGGCTCTTAGGTACTTGCTCATCATTTTCAAAATTGTTTTCTTTGTGTTTGTGGGTTTGAAAAAGTTTTTGTTTTTAACTTCGATTTAACTCTTGCTTCTGTCCTCAAGAGTGTAATGAAGTGATTTTGAAAACTTGTTTGTAAAAGAGTGTAAGTGTGAAAAAAAGTTTTGTTTTGATTGAGCAAGTACTTAAGAACTAATCTACCTACTCGAAAGAGGAATCGTTCTATGCTAATTTCCTTTAGACAATGCTATCCCACTATTAGTGAGTGGGTAGCACCATCGTTGGAGTTTGAAGGTCAATTCGAAAGAGGGACATATAGTCACTAAAGCAATGTTAGATTGGCTTAGCGGTAACCCTAATGTCTTAGATCATTTGTTCGAGGCGACAATATCTGAGGCAACTATTTCGAGGCAACTATGATCTTTTAGACAAGAGGGCGACCTCTAAAACAACCTATACTTAATGACCGTTCACGAAGGTAACCAAGTGGGAGTGTACCCTAGGAGTGCACATGTGCGAGTGTGTTGATTTCAGTTATTTTTATCTTTGCACATGTTAAGGGTGATCTAACTGTTTTAAGATTTAAACATGCATTCTTGTCATGCCAGCCCTATTACCAAACATCTAGCAGTTGTATAATTTGCAGAATTAAAATGAGGAATTTAAACTAAATTATTACAAGGCGTCGGGTATTTACATCGCCAAAAATAACCCTTTGAAAATAAAATAAAAGCGATAAAAGTAAATGTCCTAATTAATTATTACAAGCCGGGAGCAAATACAATAATTGAGTAGAGAAAAAATAAAGCGCGCGAGACAATTGGATAGAATTTGAAACTAGGGTTTTGACCCTCCTAATTAAAAGAAAATGTTTTTGTTGTTTTTATTTTTAAGAAAAGAAATTAAATCCTAAAATTAAACGCTAAATTAAATATTAAATGATATATTTTTGGAGTTTTTGTTAATTTAGGAAAGAAAATAAAATAATTAAATAATGTTAAAACCTAATTATTCTAATTGATTTTTAATTATTTGCAAAAATAAATCAAAGTTACCTAATATTAATATCCTAATTAAATTAATTAATATTTATTAATAAAAATAAAGTTATGAAATTTAATTGGACATAAAACATTTTTTGTGATTTTTTTAATAAAAGGTAAAATTAATTTGGTTAGTAATTAAACTAAATAAAAATAAAATAATTAAATGAGAATAAGCAAATATAAGAAAAAGAGTGAGATGGGCCTGATTTTCAAGGCTGTGAATAACAGTTTGTTGGCCCATTTGATGAAGATCCAATTGACTTTTCTGATCCCATACACGTGCATTGACTTGGCCTAGGGTGTGCCTTCAATGATGGCCACCAGATCTGGCCATCTGGCCATCTGGCGTGTTGATTGGTGAGGGAGTATGATGGACGTCTGGCCTATGCATGCACTGAATCACCTGGAATAATTAAGAAAAATAACAAATGCTGGAGGCAGGGATCGAACCCCTGACCTCCAGCTCCCAATGCCTTGAAAACCTGTGTGGCAACCACTAGGCTGTGTTGCTCTATTTGTTAATATAATACAAAACAATGATAATATATAAAAAAAGGTCAGTGGATGATATAACAAACAAAAAATAACGCGCCAGATTTGAATGGGCCTATGGGAGAATGACACGACTGCTTCTTCTTCCTCTCTCTGTGGCTAAAACCAGAAGCACCTATACCCACGGACAAAGGTCCGTCGCTACAAGCTTGTCCATCCTCAAAATCTCGTACAGGCCATGGAAATGAATTCTAACACCATGGTTAGACTCGTCTCCCTCTTCTGATCACAACCATAGCCATTATTAGGGCCAATTATTCCTGAAAACAAAAACCCTAAAAGCAAACTCGAAACCTTAACTATGGTGAATCACGATATAAGTCATATAAATGCAATTGAATAATACCAAAAGCTTGCAAATGCTCTGTAGATTAAGATTATGCCATTAATTCAGATCAACCATGCTTAAATTGCAAGATGCGAATTCAAGAACAGGGTGAGTTCGTGAGTGACTTACAGCATATGGGAGGGCCTGAAAACGTGTGGTTTTGCTTGCTTTAGGTTCTTGAGATTGCCAGGAAGAGATTGAGACACGTACCAAGCTTTGAGGATGCCTCTAAGCCCTGTTTCGATCTCACACTTTTTTGGTATTTTTTCAGATTTTGCTTTCACTCTATGCTTGATCTCCAACCCTGATTTTTGTCTGCCTCGCCTCCTTATGTATTGTATAATGCATTAGGGTTGATTACCTTTCCCAAATCTTCCTCTTTCAATGACTTTGATATTTGATTTGATCCTCCTTTAAAGCTTTCCAAAATTGGCTTATTTTGAATCTTTTTGTGCACACAAGCTTTGATGCGAGTTTGGAATGGTGCTAGCTGTCCAATGAAGCCTGAAATCATCAAAAGATCTTTGGTTTTCAATATTTTTTATTTTATTTGATTTAATTTGATTTAAAATGAATTAATTCAAATAAAAATCAAATTAAATAATAAAAATATGATATGGACACATGGACACGGCTAGAGCACGTGGGCTATAATGCCAACTCAAAACAAGTGAAAAAGAATGGGCCCATTTGGCAAAATTTGAAGTTTTGGGGATACTTGACTTTTGGCAATTTTGCAAAAAGGGTCAACTTCAACAATGCATAACTTCCTCAACTTTGACTCTTTGGAGGTGTTCTTGGACTTTTTAGAAAGCTTGAGATGTCCTCTAAGCAAACCTTTTTGTATCATCTCATTTTGATATTCCATTATCATGTATGTAGCTTTGACAAAAAGGAGTTTTTGTTGACTTTTCAAAATGACCTATAATGTCCAAATTCATAACTTCTTGTGAGTGCATCTTTTGATCTTCGGAGATGAAGATGGATTGTAGAAAATTGCATCCCCTTAAAAATGAGCTTTGGATGGGTCATTTCTCATAAAGTATGAGAAAGTTATGCTTGGTCAAAGTTGAGTTGACTTTTCCTACAAAACCCTAATTTAGCAACTTTTGAATCTTGATGAATTATGAGCAATCCTTGATGAATCATGATCAACCCTTGATAAAATGATGAAATATACTTTAAAATGAGAATTTTGACAAAAAATATTGAAGTTTGACTGTATGTAGTTCACAGTTGACTTTTGCCCTAGCACAGTCGATTTTTGGACCTTTGAGCAATTGACTGAGCAAACTTCCTCTGCAAGGCTTGAAACTTGACATGGATGATATTGAGAACATATTAGGACAATTTTGAGAATTTGGGACCACTTGGACTCCAGTATCTTGATGCAACACGAAACCCTAATTTGGGATAGACTGCCTTAGAAGAGAGCTTGTCTGGTTAACCCTTGGATTACCTTGAGCAACTTGAGGATCTTTCTTGCAATGTTTTGAGAAATATGGGAGGGAAAATTTTGGGGTACAATAGCTTCCCCTGTTCAATCTTCTTAAACCTGAGAATGTAGATTGGCTTTCGTGCCTTTCGTGATCCGAAGGTGGAAGAGGATTGAACACTAGAGTGCCCAGAAATTTGCACTCGCATGCAGTGATAGTTGCCTTGTGATGTCGGGAATGGGCTTACAGATGCCATTTGGAGATTGCTGGCGAGGGGATGGGATTAAGGATGCCATCTGAAGGAGTGTCGATCTCATAAGAGATTCCTTAGCGAGAGCTTGTATACCTGTTTGTTATGGAAGATTCCGCTGGGGGAAGTCTAATCTTTGTTGAGAGGAGTAGAAATTTAGGAGCTTCGTCGTCCGTAATTCTGCTGGTGAGTCGTCTCTGTTGATCTTTAGGAACTTCGATCGTCCGTACTCAACTGAGGAATCATTTTTGCTGAGATTTGGGAGATCGTCCGTAATTCAACTGAGGTGTCGAGATTTAGGAACTCGTTCGTAATTCAACCGAGGTGTCGAGATTTAGGAACTCGTCCATAATTCAACTGAGGTGTCGAGATTTAGGAACTCGTCCGTAATTCAACTGAGGCGTCGAGATTTAGGAACTCGTCCGTAATTCAACTGAGGTGTCGATATTTAGGAACTCGTCCGTAATTCAACTGATTTGCTGAGATTTAGGAACTTATCCGTAATTCAACTACTTTACTGAGATTTAGGAACTTGCCCGTAATTCAACTGAGAAAACATCTCTGCTGAGATTTAGGAGCTCGTCCGTAATTCAACTGGAGAAACATCTTCGTCGAGATTTAGGAACTCGCCCGTAATTCAACTGAGAAAACATCTCTGCTGAGATTTAGGAACTTGCCCATACTTCAACGGAGGAACACTTTTGTCGAGATTTAGGAACTCGCCCGTACTTCAACTGGGGAAACATCTTCGTCGAGATTTAGGAACTCGCTCGTACTTCAACTGAGAAAACATCTCTGCTGAGATTTAGGAACTCACCCGTAATTCAACGGAGGAACACTTTTGTCGAGATTTAGGAACTCGCCAGTACTTCAACTGAGAAAACACCTCTGCTGAGATTTAGGAACTCGTCCATAATTCAATTGGGGAAACATCTTCGTCGAGATTTAGGAACTCGCCCGTAATTCAACTGAGAAAACTTCTCTGCTGAGATTTAGGAACTTGCCCGTACTTCAACGGAGGAACACTTTTGTCGAGATTTAGGAACTCGCCCGTACTTCAACTGAGAAAACATCTCTGCTGAGATTTAGGAACTCGTCTATAATTCAACTGAGGAAACATCTTCTTCGAGATTTAGGAACTCGCCCGTAATTCAACTGAGAAAACTTCTCTGCTGAGATTTAAGAACTGGCCCGTACTTTAACGAAGGAACATCTTTGTCGAGATTTAGGAACTCGTCTGTAATTCAACTGAGGTAAAAGCTTCATAGCTTTGAATTTTGTGAGAATTTAACCGCATCCTTCCTGAAAGGTAAAGGTTAGTTATATGTAATGCATGATATGTATCAGGCAATGATGTTCTCAAAATAAATGAGATTGTGTTGTATGATGCGTATATGCATGTGTCATGATGTATGGAAATGTAATGCTTTTAGCTGGGGGAAATAAATCCAGGATAGTTATTGGAGAAAAGAGTTGAGTTCTTTGTTTCCGTTGGGGATGGAGAACGAAGATGATTGTGAGAATAAACCTGCAGGAGAGGATAACTCCGTTGGGGAATAAGCTGATGAGGAGATTACTCTGTGGGGAAGAGATGCTCTGTAGAGGATTCCGCTGACAAATTCAGCTGGGGATGAATTACTGTTGCTGGCGATACTGAATCCTGTTGAGGATTTGAGTTTCTGTTTGTGTAAGGAATGAACTCCGTTGGGGATGACCTTTCAGTTGTGACTTCACTAGGGGTAATCTTTTAGACTCTACTGAGGACAAACTTCCAGAGTCTACTGGGGATGATCCTCCAAACTCCACTAGGGAAGATTTTTCAGACTCCACTAGGGATATATTTTTTATACTCCGCTGGGGAATATTAAGACTTTTTAGTGTTGATGGTATATAAACTCTGCTTGGGGAGAATATTACTGATTCGTTTGCGGTTGTGAGCCTCAGTCGGGGAGAGTTAACATTATTGTCTTTTTCTTACTCTACGAGGAGTGAATGTTACTGGGACGCGTGCTGAGGATATGACGATGGCTTTGCATCGAGACTTTTCTGCCCATGTATCTGCGGGAGAAGGTTCCTGCGGAGGCCTTGTGGATCGAGTATTATGCCAACCTATGAGGTGTTTGGTATCTTTCGATCGAAATGACAAGTCTTCTTCTGGTAGGCAAGTGACGAGATGACGGGACATAGTCATACGCTTTAATCCCTAACTTTTTCCCGAACCCTTTTCAGATTTTCAGTCCACCGGGATACCCTTTCTTGCCCAAGCCGCCCTTTCGGATTTTCGACTTGCTGGGTGTACATATTTTTTCATTTTTTATCCCTAATTTTTGCCCGAACCCTTTTGGTTCGCCGGGAAGCCCTTATTTTTTCCTAGGCCAGTCAACCTAGCGGGTCTTTATTAATGCGTAGTATTTTTTCACTATGTTTGCATTGACGGAGTGAGGAAGGTCGTCACCATCCATGGTGGTTAGAATCATAGCTCCTCCTGAGAAAATGTTCTTAACCACAAATGGCCCTTCGTAAGTAGGGGTCCATTTGCCCCTGGGATCACCTTGAGGTAGGATGATGCGCTTGATCACCAGATCCCCAACTTGATACTCTTGTCGTCTGACTTTCTTGTTAAATGCCTTGATCATCCGCTTTTGATACTTCTGACCATGACAAATAGCAGTAAGTCTCTTTTCGTTGATTAAGTTCATTTGATCAAGCCGGGTCTAAATCCAGTCATCTTCGCTCAAACCTGTATCCTTCATAATCCAAAGAGAGGGTATCTGAACTTCAATGGGCAAGACGGCCTCCATACCATATACCAAGGAATAGGGTGTTGCCCCTGTTGACGTTCGCGCTGAGGTACGGTACCCATAAAGAGCAAATGGTAACATCTCGTGCTAATTTTTGTATGTCACAGTCATCTTCTGCACAATCTTCTTAATGTTCTTATTAGCCGCTTCAACAGCCTCATTCATCTTCGGCCGGTAGGGAGAAAAGTTGTGATGATGTATCTTGAACTGCTTGCAGAGTTCGGTGATCATCTTATTGTTGAGATTCGTACCATTGTCCATAATGTCCTCTCTGGTACACCGTATCGGTAGATCAGATTATGCCGAATGAACCGTGCCACGACGTTCTTGGTTACAGTAGCAAAGGAAGCTGCTTCAACCCACTTCGTAAAGTAATCAATAGCTACCAGGATGAAATGATGCCCGTTAGACGCAGTAGGTCTGATCTCGCCAATTACGTCGATGCCCCACATTACAAAAGGCCACGGAGCTGTCAAGATGTTCATATCTTTTTGTATCAAAAAAGGGTAGTATGAGCCAGCATGTACTGTCTCAACCAGCGAGTAGCCCATGCCAAAGCGTAGCAAGTTCTCTCGAGCAGTGAGTATTGGGTCTCACAGTCGGTAAACTTTTTGCTAAAGCAGTAAATAGCATGCTCTTTTCGGCCAGACTCGTCATGCTGCCCCAGCACGCACCCCATTGAGTTGTCGAGTACTGTCAAGTATAACATCAGAGGTCTCCCTTCAACTGGAGGCATCAGAATGGGTGGCTTGGAGGTGGTATGGCCCTCTCTTCTTGAAACAATAGTCTAGCAAGTTCACCAGGCACTTCACAATCATCCTCACCTTCATCCTCGGCTTGGTTGATCGGACTTTCGAAGTCATAACTGGCAGTAGCATAATCGTTATCAGTGGGATCCAGAATGGATGTAGACCTGTATATGTGAGTGTGTGTAAAATAGTTGTTTTGCAAGATAGAAAAAAGAAAAACAAAGAGCGCAAGATTTGTAATGCCAAAAACGTACAATGCTTTTATTAATAATATATGGTAATGACACATATAAATCCCTCACAAACAAAACCATGGTGCCTCGGGTAAGACACCAGGTCGTAAAGTTCAAAAATTGTCTGTTACAAACTCAAAACAAAAGTCTGATTACTGTGTAATAAAAGAAATTGGCACGAAGTTCTTTGCCGTCCAATTGCTTAATCCACCGTCGGTAGTTGGGTAAATCCAGTTGTCAAACTCTGACTCTTCATCATCGTCTTCAATCATATTCACTCCCAAATTAGTGATAAACAGGGGAGGTCTTCCAATCCGTGCACGTTGAACGGCCCTTTGAGCTTCTACAGTGAAACCCAAACCAAACTTGTCAGTCTTATGTGCAAAGTCAGGGAATTGGCCCCAATTCGCACACCCACCTTTCTCTACAACGGCCCGGGCATCCTTGAGGGAAGCCATCTTCATTGGAGGATCTTCAGCAACAGTTTCAGTGGACGCCAGTGTATGGGGAACTTCTTCAAAGTTTTGGCACGGGGTTTCAATGAACTCCCCATCCATTTCCACATACCGAAAAGAGTTGAGGTGGCTCACCATGTACTCCTCTTCTCCTCGTACTGTAACAATTTTCCCCTTCACTGGGTATTTCAGTATCTGGTGGAGCGTAGAAGTTACTGCCCCAGCTTTATGGATCCACGGGCGACCTAACAAACAAGAATAAGACGGCTGAATGTCCATCACATAGAATGTAGACGCGAAGGTCTAGGAACCAACCTTAACAGGAATATCCACTTCTCCTTGTACCATCCTCTTGGACCCGTCAAAGGCCCTAACCACAATGTTGCTTGGTTTCAGTACCAACCCTTCACAGTCCAACCGGTCTAATGCTTTCTTGGGTAAAACATTAAACAAGGACCCAATATCTACCAACATGTGAGCCAGAGTAGTGCCCATGCACTCGATTGAAACATGTAGAGCGTCATTGTGATTCTTCCCCTTGGCAGTCAAGTCTGCGTCAGAGAAACTCAACCTGTTATCAGCAGTCAAACTAGCCACGTAGTCTTTGAACTGATCAGCAGATGTTTCTTGCGGCACGTGCGCAGTTTTCAGGAAAGCAATCAGAGCCTTGGAATGGGCTTCTGAGTATAACAACAAAGACAACATAGAGATCTTTGACGGGGTTTGCCCCAGCTGTTCGACGACGTTGTAGTCGCTCTTTTTGATGATCTTCAAAATTTCCTCTATCTCCTGTCTAGAGGCTTCAACAGTAATCTTCTTCAGTGCCTCCGTCCGGGCAGGCTCACCGGTGATCCCTTTTCCCCGAGTGTCAGATGACTTGGCGACAGGGGTAAGGATCGAAACATGAACAGGAATAGTAGCAGATGCACGGGCAGGTGTAATAGTAACAGGCTTCCGAACGGTTGGTGGGGAGATCTCAGGAGAGAAAAGTCTTCCGCTTCGGGTGACTTTGCTAGATCCAACAATATTGCTGACGTCAGTATCAGCCTCTTCACTCTTCAAATCTTGTTTAATCCCGTGATAATACACGTCAGCCCAATAGTGCCACGGGACAGCCTTATCTGACGTGTAAGGGATAGGTCCAGGAATGGTGATGATCAATGGAGCGATTCTCGGAACAGGTGTAATTCTAACAGGCTTTCTCGAGGAAGCCTTGGAAGAATTGGCGGAAATGGTGATTATAGAAACATCTTCAAAAGGAATCAATGGAACCAATGTTTTCTCAAACATAATTTCTTTGTTATCCATCAGGCATTGGACACCTGACTTCAATAGATGGCAACCGGTAGGTAGGACGGAACACAGACGACAACCTTCGCCACAGCCTGGAAGTAAACCGGCTAACAGAAGGTTCTTCTTCACAGTTATCAATGGAGTAGCGATGTCTTTTACGGAAGTCACAAATGAATCATCTTCTTCGTATTTACTAGATGAATGAGACAGATCAGTTCCCTCTCGCAAACTGTTACCAAACCTGTGACCTATATTCAGGAGGATCGTCTTCTTCTTCTTCTTCTTCTTCTTCTTCTTATCCTTCGAGATAAGAGTCTTCAGATCTTGCTGCCCCTTGGACAAGTTTATGAACATTTCCTGGAACTGAGCGTTTTGAGCTTGCAGAGCCTTGATGGCTTGATCAGTTGATGTTTCAGAAGACATGATGTGCTGAAATAAACAGCGAAGAAGATGAGAAACCTATAAGGGTACCTGTAATGAGGTGCATGGGAATGGAATGCGTATGATATGATTTCAAAGACTTTGGAGATTCAAATTCGTAAGCCAAAATGAAACACACTTTTATTAGATAAAAAACTTGAAATCAATGTTTAACAGATGCCTTTAAGGCGTTACAAAAAGAAATACTGAAAAGTAAGTCTAAACTAAAAGCAAAAGACATCAGCGCTCCCATGGTCGTTTTCCCTGTGTGCTGACATAGTCGTTGAGGACCTTCTCATTCTCCAACTGCCTTGTAAGCTTCAGGATCTTTCGCTCCTGCTCATGATACTTTTCTCTGTAAGTATCCCGTTCTTACCTTAGTTGGATCCAAGACCTCTTTAATGCCCCAATGTCAGTAGGCATGTATGGATGAGGATGGTAGGAGGAACCCCTTCTTCATCAGTACTCTCAATAATTACCGGCAAGACAGCTTCGTAGGGCATCCCCAATTTTTGAGCATAGGCTCGAACCCACCAGAGATACGGTTCCATCAGAAGAGAAGTCTTTATGCCTAGCTCATGTGGATCAGACCTGTGCACCCTGTTCCAAGCTCGTATGAACCTGCGGCGATGTCCCTCACTATCCCCTTGGAAGTCAAAGACAATGCTCGGAAGTAGCAACTCATGAGGTTTGTCCCTCCTAGCTCGCCCAAACTGTCGTAAGGCCAAACAAGGATTATAGGTGATCCCTCCTCTGATTCTCAGTAATGGAACATTGGGGTATTCCCCACAGCGATCAATAATAGCTACTTCTTCCATGTCTTTAGTACTCCAGATGATGTCCGTGTGAGCAAGGGACATAATCCTGTAGGCCCAACCCATGCCTTCCTTGTTCTTCAAAACAGATTTGGGGAGGTGAGAAATAAACCACCTCGCCAGCAATGGTGCACAACACATAAGGGTTCCCCGTTTCTGAGCAGTACGAGCATAGAGAGTGTGCAGAATATCACCCAAGAGAGTGGGTACTGGATTACGGGACATGAAAATCTTCACCACATTCACGTCAACAAAGGAATCTGAATTTGGAAACAGAACCAGACTATAAATGAGAAGAGCCATGATGTCTTCAAAAGCCTGAAAGTCTAAACTGTCCCAGAACTGATTAGCCTGATCAACCAAGAACTTAGCCAAAAAGCCTTTTGTCCCACTCCGAGTTTCCCAATTATACATTACCTCATCCTTTGTCAGATGTAGGGCTGTAGCAACCTCATCTGGCTTAAGGGCTATCTCCCAACCTATAAATGGGGTCTTCTCTAGAATGGAGATGCTGAGTAGATCAGAGAACTCTTCCAAGGTAGGGACCAACTGATAGTCCAGGAAGGTAAAGTAGTGGCACAATGGATCAAAGAACTGGAATAAGACACTCATCATCTATTCATCCAGCTTGGAGGTGACTAGACTGAGGAGGTGACCATGTCTTCTGTCAAAAAAGGAAGTGTCAGGAACCTTGGAAACCAAATCTTTAAGCTGAGTAGGAATTTGTACAAAGCTGATCTAAATAGTGTTTCTACGCATATATGCCATGATCTGCAAAACAGAACAAAGATGAATCTCATTGATCTTTGAAATGGTTAGTCCAATGCAATATGCATGCAATGTCATGATGCATGATGTCATGATAGAAACACTCCACAAGTATTCACAGATAGCAAACATGGTAAGGGCAAACAAGTCACACAGTAGCCCTTAAATTTCAGGCTGGCAAGGAGTTTAGGTACTACCCTCTTTAAGTTTAGTTGGATCAAACTGTCCTAGAAATATTAATCGGGTTCTAGAGGATCTCAATATCACTGACCACCCTCGATCGGTCATAATTCTAGTTTAGCAACCTTTTCTTGCGGCCGGAATCATCGCGAGAGTTTGGTCTCAATGAGTGTAGCATACTGCTACTTTTCTATGGCCAAGTTGGTCAATTATAGGTTCTAAGGTCAGTTGGTGCTTAATGACCCCTTAGCAGACCCATATTCTCCTCGTTGCGCCACAAGGGATATCGGTACAACCTAAAGTGCCACACCAACGTAGCTACTGCTTCAACCGTATTGGTCTACGTCGTACAGTTCCCTCACAGTCTATTGCTACTTACCTAAAAGGTATCCCCAGATCTGGGTTAGGATCTATAGTAACTCCGATTCAAACCCACAAAGATAAAGCGAACAGATCAAGCAATTGAAAACAATATGAACTAATCCTAAGGTACACCCCACTTATTAACTCCCCAGCAGAGTCGCCAGTTCTGTGATACGGTGGAAGAACTGACTGTTTTTGGAATGCTGGTTTGCGTTTTGCGTTTGTTTTTGCAAAATGTCGCGGTAAGCAAGAGTCGCCACCGACTTTTATTTTATCCAACAAGGAAAGGAAAAAAGCACAGAAAAATTCCTTTTTTTGAGATATTTCTGAGTACGGGGGGTAGATTATAGAAAGGGAAGGTATTAGCACCCTTTTTATCCGTGGTTAGCCACGGGCTCTTAGGTACTTGCTCATCATTTTCAAAATTGTTTTCTTTGTGTTTGTGGGTTTGAAAAAGTTTTTATTTTTAACTTCGATTTAACTCTTGCTTTTGTCCTCAAGAGTTTTGAAAACTTGTTTGTAAAAGAGTGTAAGTGTGAAAAAAAGTTTTGTTTTGATTGAGCAAGTACTTAAGAACTAATCTACCTACTCAAAAGAGGAATAGTTCTATGCTAATTTCCTTTAGACAATGCTATCCCACTATTAGTGAGTGGGTAGCACTGCCGTTGGAGTTTGAGGGTCAATTCGAAATAGGGACATACAGTCACTAAAGCAATGTTAGATTGGCTTAACGGTAACCCCAATGTCTTAGATCATTTGTTCGAGGCGATAATATCCGAGGCAAATATTTCGAGGCAACTATGATCTTTTAGACAAGAGGGCGACCTCTAAAACAACATATACTTAATGACCGTTCACAAAGGAAACCAAGTGGGAGTGTACCCTAGGAGTGCGCATGTGTGAGTATGTTGATTTCAGTTATTTTTATCTTTGCACGTGTTAAGGGTGATCTAACTGTTTTAAGATTTAAACATTCATTCTTGTCATGCCAGCCTATTACCAAACATCTAGCAGTTGTATAATTTGCAGAATTAAAATGCGGAATTTAAACTAAATTATTACAAGGCGTCGGGTATTTACATCGCCAAAAACAACCCTTTGAAAATAAAATAAAAGCGGTAAAAGTAAATGTCCTAATTAATTATTACAAGCCGGGAGCAGATACAATAATTGAATAGAGAAAAAATAAAGTGCGCGAGACAATTGGATCGAATGCGAAACTAGGGTTTTGACCCTCCTAATTAAAAGAAAATGTTTTTGTTGTTTTTATTTTTAAGAAAAGAAATTAAATCCTAAAATTAAATGCTAAATTAAATATTAAATGACATATTTTTGGAGTTTTTGTTAATTTAGGTAAGAAAATAAAATAATTAAATAATGTTAAAACCTAATTATTCTAATTGATTTTTAATTATTTGCAAAAATAAATCAAAGTTACCTAATATTAATATCCTAATTAAATTAATTAATATTTATTAATAAAAATAAAGTTCTGAAATTTAATTGGACATAAAACATTTTTTGTGATTTTTTTAATAAAAGGGAAAATTAATTTGGTTAGTAATTAAACTAAATAAAAATAAAATAATTAAATGAGAATAAGCAAATATAAGAAAAAGAGTGAGATGGGCCTGATTTTCAAGGGTGTGAATAGCAGTTTGTTGGCCCATTTGATGAAGACCCAATTGACTTTTCTGATCCCATACACGTGGATTGACTTGGCCTAGGGTGTGCCTTCAATGATGGCCACCAGATCTGGCCATCTGGCCATCTGGCGTGTTGATTGGTGAGGGAGTATGATGGATGTGTGGCCTATGCGTGCACTGAATCACCTGGAATAATTAAGAAAAATAACAAATGCTGGAGGCAGGGATCGAACACCTGACCTCCAGCTCCCAATGCCTTGAAAACCTGAGTGGCAACCACTAGGCTGTGTTGCTCTATTTGTTAATATAATACAAAACAATGATAATATAAAAAAGGTCAGTGGATGATATAACAAAAAAAATTACGCGCCAGATTTGAATTGGCCTATGGGAGGATGACACGAGTGCTTCTTATTCCTCTCTCTGTGGCTAAAACCAGAAGCACCTATACCCACGGACAAAGGTCCGTCGCAACAAGCCTGTCCATCCTCAAAATCTCGTACATGCCATGGAAATGAATTCTAACACCATGGTTAGACTCGTCTCCCTCTTCTGATCACAACCATAGCCATTATTAGGGCCAATTATTCCTGAAAACAAAAACCCTAAAAGCAAACTCGAAACCCTAACTATGGTGAATCACGATATAGGTCATATAAATGCAATTGAATAATACCAAAAGCTTGCAAATGCTCTGTAGATTAAGATTATGCCATTAATTCAGATCAACCATGCTTAAATTGCAAGATGCGAATTCAAGAACATGGTGAGTTCGTGAGTGACTTACAACATATGGGAGGGCCTGAAAACGTGTGGTTTTGCTTGCTTTAGGTTCCTGATATTGCCATGAAGATATTGAGACACGTACCAAGCCTTGAGGATGCCTCTAAGCCCTGTTTCGATCTCACACTTTTTTGGTATTTTTTCAGATTTTGCTTTCACTCTATGCTTGATCTCCAACCCTGATTTTTGTCTGCCTCGCCTCCTTATGTATTGTACAATGCATTAGGGTTGATTACCTTTCCCAAATCTTCCTCTTTCAATGACTTTGATATTTGATTTGATCCTCCTTTAAAGATTTCCAAAATTGGCTTATTTTGAATCATTTTGTGCACACAAGCTTTGATGCGAGTTTGGAATGGTGCTAGATGTCCAATGAAGCCTGAAATCATCAAAAGATCTTTGGTTTTCAATATTTTTTATTTTATTTGATTTAATTTGATTTAAAATGAATTAATTCAAATAAAAATCAAATTAAATAATAAAAATATGATATGGACACATGGCCACGGCTAGAGCACGTGGGCTATAATTCCAACTCAAAACAAGTGAAAAAGAATGGGCCCATTTGGCAAAATTTGAAGTTTTGGGGATGGTTGACTTTTGGCAATTTTGCAAAAAGGGTCAACTTCAACAATGTATAACTTCTTCAATTTTGACTCTTTGGAGGTGTTCTTTGACTTTTTAGAAAGCTTGAGATATCCTCTAAGCAACCCTTTTTGTCTCATCTAATTTTGATATTTCATGCTCATGTATGAAGCTCTGACAAAAAAGGTGTTTTTGTTGACTTTTCAAAATGACCTATAATGTCCAAATTCATAACTTCTTGTGAGTGCATATTTTGATCTTGGGAGATGAAGATGGATTGTAGGAAATTGCATCCCCTTCAAAATGAGCTTTGTATGGGTCATTTATAATAAAGTATGAGAAAGTTATGCTTGGTCAAAGTTGAGTTGACTTTTCCTACAAAACCCTAATTTAGCAACTTTTGAATCTTGATGAATTATGAGCAATCCTTGATGAATCATGATCAACCCTTGATCAAATGATGAAATATACTTTAAAATGATAATGTTGACAAAAAAATCTTAAAGTTTGACTGTATGTAGGTCACAGTTGACTTTTGCCCTAGCACAGTCGATTTTTGGACCTTTGAGCAATTGACTGAGCAAACTTCCTCTGCAAGACTTGAAACTTGACATGGATGATCTTTAGAATATATTAGGACAATGTTGAGCATTTGGTACCACTTGGACTCCAGTATCTTGATGCAACATGAAACCCTAATTTGGGATAGACTGTCTTAGGAGAGAGCTTGTTTGGCCAACCCTTGGATTACCTTGAGTAACTTGAGGATCTTTCTTACAATGTTTTGAGAAATATGGGAGAGAAAATTTTAGGGTACAACAGATTACATTTAAACTATGATTTTTACTCGCTTTATGGCATTTAACTCTTGCTAAAAGTTACAAGCCTTTAGAGGGAGGATGACGAAAACAATGCCATAATCTCATACAGTATGCTTTTGGACAGACCTTGCTGACGATGTACAGGCGTTCTTTTAAATCCCAAACACTGGAGTTATAAAGAAGATAATCCCTAGTCAACCCCTTCGAGCCAAAGAAGTAGAAGCTTTCTTTTTCACAAATTGAAACATTTAATCAAAACCTTGGGGCAGGGTAGTCTCTCTGTTAATTCAAACGCGCGTTTAGCCGCAAACTCTCATTTTGTAATACAACGAATGACATCAAAAACATTACTCTGGAATCAAAAAAATGATGATGGTTCCCTATCACATAGGCAGTCATTATCTCTCAAAAAGAAAAGCCCACTAAGTCAAAACCTACAAAGGAGACTTAAGAAAACTGGGGCATCCCGCTGACTGTAATCTCAAAACAGGAACAATCAGGCAAAAATTAGGGATAACAAATCAAAAGAAAGAGTCACTACAAATCCTCGACAACATGAAAAATTCTTTTACAAAAATGAGTGCCTTCCAACAAACTTAACTTATTTGAACCATCACCAAAACATCGTCTAAGACTCAATTGGAGTTCAAACGTACAATTAACTGAGTTTAGGACTGAAGAACATCACGAAGAATGGGTGGGTACAAATACACTTTGAGCCTTTATCCTTTGTTTCTTAAACCGTGAACCAAGCCACGCTACAACCCTTCAAAAGTCCTAATTGAAGCATGGGTTAGTTCGAAAGCATACTGTTACAAAAGGTATCCTGACTCCTGTAAGGCTTTACTCTAAATCCAGAGTTGAATTACAAACTTATTTACCTGCTAAAAATGCATTTTTCAAAACTTCAAGACAAGCATAAACTTTGCATTACTTGAATATCAATGTTTGCATTTGGCTATTTGTTTGACAGCATAGAAATTCACACAATGAATATCTGATGAACGAAAGCTCTCTCAGTGAACAAAATCAATTCAAGAAGGATGACACTTCCATTGACAAATCGCTTATCAACAAGGGGGCATGACATGTCACTATCCAGCACACTTGGGGCAGTCCAGTCAAGGTTCCAAGAAATCTCCCAAGAATTGCAGAGCAACCAGTGGCAAGTCTCCATTTCCATCACTTGGAGCATTGAACGTCAATCTCAGCAAAGAGTTACGTACAATCAAACATTTTTGGCAATACCACAAACACTCGCTACTAGGGGCAGTGACAAATCTCCCCAAAATCTTTCTCATAGGATGATTCCCTAACAAGAGTTTAATCTCTGAAAACCTTCCCCCAACTGGGAAAACTTCAAGAATCCTCGAGGACTTCCCCAACGAGTTCATCACCTCTCAAGCAGACCGGCAACAGGATTTATTTCCCCAACAAATGGTAGGATTCCCCAACTTGAGTTTGCCTCTCCGACTAATACAAATCAAAGGACCGCGACTCCTCTTCCCCAGTAGACTACTCTACAATCCCCAACAAGTTACTGTGAAACCTGGATCCGACCAGATATCAGTTCAACTTCGACTCCCCGGTAGAGCAACGGACAACCGAGACTCCTGAACTTTTTTCCCAAGCAGGAATAAACATTCTCCCTACAGAGTTTTCAATATTCCCCAACGGAGTTCTCCTCAAACAACAAAACAGGAATCCCCGGTAGAAATATTCTAAGCAAAGCTTGAAGGCACACATACTCTTCAAAAGCAGTCTAGGATTTAACGACTCCCTGAAGTTTGTCAAGGATTTATTTTCCCCGACGAAAATTCATTCATAAACATTTCACACCTCCTATTTACATACATGATAAAGTGCATACGACACAATCTCATTTATTTTGAGAACATCATGACATCATGCATTTCATGCATCATGACATTGCATACAACTAATGTTTTACCTTTTCAGGAAAAGGTCAATCAACAGATGGCTACCATCAACCTTTTCAAGTTCCAGATCGATACCTGTAGCAAGCCAAGAAAGCTATTTGTGGATGACTGATTGTAGATTAATACCTGTAGCAAGCCAGAAAAACTATCTATATGAAGAGATTGAAGATTAATACTTGTAGCAAGCCAGGAAAACTATCTTTCTTTCTCAGGTCAAAGATTAATACCTGAAACCAGACATGATAACTATCTCGTCGACCAACCTTTTCAAGTTCCAGATTAATACCTGTAGCAAGCCAGGAAAGCTATTTGTGGACGACTGATTGTAGATTAATACCTGTAACAAGCCAGGAAAACTATCTACATGAAGAGATTGAAGATTAATACCTGTAGCAAGCCAGAAAAACTATCTTTCTTTCTCAGGTCAAATATTAATACCTGAAACCAGACAGGACAAATATCTACTCGACCAGCTCAAACAATTCAACTCCTGATACAGTTCAGATACGCTCCAGACACGGAAGCCATTCTGGTACTCATTCAAATTCAAAGACACTACTTGATACAGTTCAGATACACTCTAGATACGGATGTTATCTTGATACTCATTCAGATTTACCTTTTGATACAGTTCAGATACGCACCAGATACGGATGCCATCTTGATACTCATTCAAAGACAACTTTCATATACAGTACAGATACGCTCCAGATACGGATGCCATCCTGATACTCATTCAGAGACAACTTTCAGATACAGTTCAGATACGGATGCCATCCTGGTACTCATTCAAAGACAGCTTTCAGATACAATTCAGATACACACTAGATACGGATGCCATCCTGATACTCATTCAAAGACAACTTTCATATACAGTTTAGATACGCACCAGATATGGATGCCATACTGATACTCATTCAAAGACAGCTTTCGGATACAATTCAGATACGCACCAGATACGGATGCCATCCTGATATTCATTCAGATCCAGCTTTCAGATACAGTTCAAATATGCACCAGATACGGATGCCATCCTGATACTCATTCAAAGACAGCTTTCAGATACAGTTCAGATACGCACCAGATACGGATGCCATACTGATACTCATTCAAAGACAGCTTTCAGATACAGTTCAGATACGCACCAGATACAGATGTCATCCTGATACTCATTCAGATCCAGCTTTCAGATACAGTTCAGATACGCTCCATATACGGATGCCATCCTGATACTCATTCAGAGACAACTTTCAGATACAGTTCAGATACGGATGCCATCCTGGTACTCATTCAAAGACAGCTTTCAGATACAGTTCAGATACGCTTCAGATACGGATGTCATCCTGATACTCATTCAAAGACAGCTTTCAGATACAGTTCAGATACGCACCAAATACGGATGCCATACTGATACTCATTCAAAGACAGCTTTCAGATACAGTTCAGATACGCACCAGATACGGATGCCATCCTGATACTCATTCAGATCCAGCTTTCAGATACAATTCAGATACGCTCTAGATACGGATGCCATCCTGATACTCATTCAGAGACAGCTTTCAGATACAGTTCAGATACGCTCCAGATACGGATGCCATCCTGATACTCATTCAGATCCAATCTTCAGATGCAGTTCAGATACGCTCCAGATACGGATGCCATCCTGATACTCATTCAGATCCAGCTTTTAGATGTAGTTCAGATACTCTCTAGATATGGATGTCATCCTGATACTCATTCAGTTTCAGTCTTCAGATACAGTTCATATACGCTCATAACACGGACGCCATTCTGATACTCATTAAGATTCAGACTTCAGACTCAGTTCAGATACGCTCCTGACGTAGATGCCATTCTGATACTCATTCTTTTAGCTTACAAATTACAATGCCAGCAATCACTTTTGGATGGCATCTTTAAGCCCATCTCCAATAACTTTCTATCATCTCTCCAAATGCATCTCTAAGCCCATTCCCACAACCATCACATCACTGAGTGCAAATTTTTGGGCACTCTAGTGTCCAATCATCTTCCACCTTCGAGTCACGAATGGCAAAACTCGCCAATCTAACTCTTCAGGTTTAAGAAGATTGAACAGGGGCAGCTGTTGTACCCTAAAATTTGCCCTCTCATTTTTCAAGTATTTGCTCACAAGATATTCTAAGACGTCAAGTTTGCAGCACTGATACATCAATTTAGGCTTGAAATTGGCACAAGGGCGAAATGGTCAATTGCATACTGGAAAGTCAAACTTTGACCTTTTGGTAAACATTACAACCCAAAGATCAAATTTCATCAAGACATTCAAAAATATCAAGCTTGATCATTAAGAAGTCAAGAGAATCAAAAATCCAACTTTGCAAGACTTTGAGATTTTTCTAAGTATTTTCTATACTTGGTTAATTTCATTTGCTTCATGGCATTTTACTACAACTCCAAATAATTCAAGATGATGCAAGTAATTCAAGTTATTACAAATTTACATTTTGCAAAATTACAAATTCTAAAACTATGTCTTGATTAAAACCTTGTCACAATATTTTTGCCTTTGACATAATGTGCACAAGACTAAATTTGTGACATGCTACAAACTATGATATCCAAAGTTGAAGAAAATATGATATATCATATTGCTACAACACACTATGCTTCCCTGCAAGAAAGTTTGCGCCATGCTACATCCTAAGTATGCATACTTCCCAATACAGTCCAAAACTGCTCTATGCAGTCTGCCCAAACCTGCACCACATCAGCCCCAAAATTGCACCAAAATGGCAAAGGAAAATTGTGTGCAGAAAGTATCAAACAGTAGGCAAAAACAATTCAAACAACTTATTTTTTTCCCCCCTAAACCACAGTCAAAGGGGCTACAAAAAGAGGACAGTCTCATAAGACAGAGGTTGGATTTGGAAGAGAGTTGAAAAATTTTCTAGAGAGAAGATAAAGAGTTTTGTTGAGCAGAAAAAGCAATATTCTGTGCAACTTTGACTCATTTTCAAAACCAAAAAACTGCTCTTGTTCAAAACAGAAATCCAGCCCATTGCTTCACCATACAAACTCTCCCTCAAAGACTGTCCAAATATAACCAAAAAACAGTCCTTGTAGTGCTACTCACCTTCATCATCAAAAATATCAAAAATATTAGAGTACAATCCAACTCAGTTCTAGCAGTCCAGAGCAGCTTTCTGAAGACTCACAAGGTTATCCCATCATTTGGAAAAGCATTCAGATCTAAAACAACCAGTGCAGCCCAAAGGTAAGTCCTCTTGACTTGATATCTTGTCATTACATCATTAACAAGATGTTGTTCTTTGAAGACAAGATGTAGTACTTTAATATCTTTCTGAACTAGTCATCTGCACCTTGTTTAGGTTTATTCAATCATTTGTTGTTCATGTTTATCCATCATATGCCATAAGCTAACCTGTACATTCAGTAGAATAATGTTTAACGCAGGAAAATGCAGCATGTATCGACACATATCCTCATGTGTCGACTCATCCTAGTGAAAAAACAGGGTATGAGTCGACACATAACCCTCATGCATCGACTCATACTGATTTCAAGTTACAAAACAGAAGTGAGAAAAGACTATGAGTCAACACATATGTGTTTCGCGTCGATGCAAGAAGGTGCATGAGTCGACACATCCCATTATGTGTCGACTCATATTGAGCAGATTTTGTTTTACAGGAGCAAAGAAAAGCTATGTGTTGATGCATAGCAGCATGGGTCGACACATAGCAGTTCAAAATGCAGTTTTCCTTTTTTTTACACTGTTTTTACATTGTTTTCATTATCATTCAATATGGTTGTAATATTTTAGTCTCCACTTCATCCCCATTGTAAATTTGTACCCCCATCCCCCTAAAGTGATGTAATAGCTTAGGATTTATTTTCCGCATGTTTACTTGCTTTCATATATTGCTAGTAATTAGGATGTATGGCAAGATAAAATCAGCAAATAGATAACCTTTCAAATACAAGACAAAATGCATGCAATCAAACACATTATTCACACATGCACCCCTAGGGTAATCTCACTCGTTGCCTTTCGAAAAGTAGTCATGTTCTTCGAATATGAAGCGTTTTAAGCAAAGACCCTTCGATAAAAAAGATCGTAGTCCCTCGATGACCCTCGATGTTGCCTTCGGTAAACGATCTAGTCCCTAAAACGACATTGCTAAAACGTCCCATATGTTACCTTCTATGACTATACAAACGTTCCAACGCCCGTTCCTTCACATCCAATGATGGGGCTTCTTACCAAATCAATGGTAAGACAACCACATCTAAAGGAGGAGGAAAAGCATATCTAAGACCTTTTGAGTAGGTAGGTTCGCTCTTAGTTACTCGCTTGCTCACAACAAAAATATTTTTATACACCCACACTCTCATCTTTGAACTATTTTCGAAATAAATACTTTGTAGGTGTTCTTATAGAAACGAGAACCATTATGAAGTTCCATTTTCAAAATACTTTCAAAAACACATCTCACAAACACACTTTTGAACTATTTTTAAAACAAACACTTTGTAGGCGTTCTTATAGAAACGAGAACCATTACGAAGTTCCATTTTTAAAATACTTTCAAAAATCACCACCACAAGCACACATTCAAACAAAAGCAAGTGATCTAGAAAGTAACTAAGAGCCCATGAAAAACCATGGATGAAAAGGATGCTAATACCTTCCCTTTTCATAATCTACCCCCCGAATTCAAGAAAACATCTCAAAGGTCTTTCCTGTGCTTTTTCACCTTTCCTTTTGGATAAAAGAAAAGTCGGTGACGACTCTTACTAAACCGCAACATTTGCGAACACAAATGCAAACCTCAAGTCAGTTCTCCCACCGTATCACACTCACCCTCAAGCAAAAACTCTTTATCCACAAATACTTGTATCACCGATGCAAACACTTTAACGGAACACGCCTTTTAACCACTACCATGTCAGAACGACTTTTGGTACAAGGAGTCAGACCCTTAATTGAATTTGAATCTGATGCCATTGTTGGATCATCTTGAGGAGCATCCACACTGAGTCAAAAACAACACACAAGTGAGAGGACACCACATATTCATCCAAAATCTTAGCATGTTCGATACCTAGATACATAATTGTTAAATCTATAAATTTCAACCGTTGTTGTATTTCAGTTTTATCCCCCCTCAACACCTTGTCGTTATGGACACAAATATTGTACACTTGCTTGATATTTGAGATATTTTCGGATTTTTTACATTTCAAAGTTGCAAGTATACTTTTAGATTGCATTATATTCAATGTCATGTCTAAAACATTTTCCTTTTCTTCCGGCATAAGCCGACATGCAATTGGATGTCTAGCTAACTTGTCATACATGTCATAGTTATGTAAACCACAAATCACATGTAATTCCCATTTATTTTTTGAAAAAAGATAACCATGTAACTTAAAGGGACAATCACATTTTCTCGAATCAATGTCATCTCGCTTGAATTTTAGGAAAAGTCATATACTTTCCACTTCTTTTGCATCTCATTGTCACAAATGCAACTCTTCTACCTAAATCATTATTGTACCTTCTGATTTCAACATCAAATCCCAATTTAGATGTTTGTGCACAAATCCATTGAAGCATAAGATCACAAAACTCAAACTCTTGTCCATTTGTAAATTGTTTGTCAACATCGACCTCCTTCATATCAACATGTTGGCATTTGTATACACAATAGATTTGAGAAAAATATCAGGGTGCATCATATCTAATGCAAACAATAACATAAAATATTCAAAAACATATTGTGTAAACACAAAACGCTTCCGGAAATGCACTTTCAAATATGAAATCCGAAAATGCACTTTCAGAGAAATTCATATAGAAACTGAAAATGCATTTTCGAACTCAAAGTCACTTTTCCTGCTCAAAAACAAGATTAATGTAAACAGTGAATAATGTAATAAATAATCGTTACTATAAATTTCAGTTTCTTTTACTCTTTTTGATGTGATAAAACACAAGACTGGAGTTTTGAAGTGCAAATCTTGATTGAGGATGAAAAAAATTGCAAGGGTTCTTAAGAGTTAATGGTAATGGGTGTTTTATTAAAATAAGCTTTTCATTGTTCTGGAAATACATCTCCTACTTTGACTGACATGCAAATGTAACAAATTTTCAAATTCCCACTTCACAAATCTAGATATGCACTTTTGAAAAAGTCACTTATTTCTGAAAATGCATCTCTAAACTAAATTTTAGAAAAAAATATGAGATGAAACTCAACTGATGCATTTTTAGTGAGACACGTGGTGCGTCAAGAAATTCATATCTAAATATAGAGACTATTTCAAATTTTCATAGGATGCTTTTCCACCACTTAGTTGGAATTAGCAATTTCCAAATTGGTTAGGAAAATAAATTGCTAAAAAGCAACCATACGGTCAGCCCAGTACACTCTGGATCCATGGTTGAACCCAAGATCCTCATTCTCTTTTACATAGTAGAAGTAGAACCATATGCGTCCATCATTTTTTATGGTTGGTATGGGAAAAAAAGGGTTTCCGTTTATGTTTAGCTGAGATGTGCTTTCAATGGACCCATTTATTTTAACTTGAATAGTAATTTTGAAGGCATTGTTGTTGAATCACTAATTGCAAAACAAGTTTTCTTTTGATTTGGTAACTTTAAATGCCAAAAACTTTGAGATCCTTACATCATGACTACTAGAATATAATGAAATTGACGCTCTGAAGTTTAAGCAATTACAAAACTCAAATGGAGATTAAATCTGAACCAGAGTATACCACGAGTTGAAACCTCGAATTGAAACCTGACTAATTAAAGTACGGATACCGTGAAGAACCAGGAAACAATCCAAGACACTCTTTGAAGAAGCGCCTCCAATGCTGCATCTAATAGGTTTTTGTTTTCGGAGCCTTCTTTGGTTGCCTTCTAGGAGTGGAGTTTTTCATCCCAATGAAAAACAACAGAGCCCCCAAAAGAGCCAAGTTCTGCAAGGAGTGATTTGTATTGCATTTAATAAGCAGTTTGAATTTGGGCGCAGACATGAAACTAAAGTCCAGATAAAAAACAAGTCATTGCTCTGACCTGTGTAAACTTGATGAAAAGCTGAGTGAATTCTTTGTCCTCATTGTCGTAATTGTAAAAATCATAACGAATTGGTGTAGCAATCAACTGATGCAGAAGCTACAGCAAAAAAACAAAGGCACCATAACTTAAAAAACTGAGCAAGTGAGATGAATATGGAATCCAATAGAGAAAGTGACTACAACCAGTAGCAAAGCTCCAAAAGAGCTTCCGAAGATGAATAGAACTCCTCCAAGACCCTTCAGAGCAATAGCCCCAGTAATTAAAAGTTTCATCTGCTCATCACATCAGTTATATTAGACAACACACGTAGACGAAAAATCAACACATACGTAATATTCACAACTTGAGCAGATATCTTCATTTTTTATGAATTATAACAGAAAAATGCAAAAACATTATCAAATGAACATTTGTACATAAACAAGGAGGGAGAGAGGCGCTAACATCAATGTTTGGAATTTGAAAGCCAACTTGAGAATGGATTCGATGTGCAAAGGCCTCAAATTTTGGTTTAAGTGCTTTTGCAGAAGGTCCTCCATCCACTCCAAATTCGTTATATCTGCAGAATATAGAACAGAATAAACATAAGCAAGAAATTTCATCATTCCCCGAACCTATCGATTAAGGGAACTTCATAATCATAACACTGATTTTCCTTCTTATTTACACAAAAGGATTTAGCAGTAACCCATGAAAACATAATCATAACCATAATATGTTTCCAACAAAAAAACATGAATCTGGTTCCTTACACTTTAACCGAGTAAGAGCATAAAAGTTGAATCAAACAAACACTATCTAGAAAACCTCACCAAAAAAAACACAAACACAAACATAAACATAGATATAAACATAGATCTAATCAAATAGTTAACCAATAAAATAGGTTTTAAACCTTAGCCATAACGGATCCAACAACCTTAATAAACTCAACAAAAACCAAATCTACGAAAACAAACTCAATCACAATTCATAAACTTATTCTAATTTCATAAATAAATAAAAAATTATAGGCTAAGAATTATGGATCAAGAAAATAAAATTAAAAAAAAAAAAAGGAAAGGGAACTGACTCTTGGTAAGCAGAGAGAATGAAAATGGAAGCAAATAGAACTCTTCCGAGAAAAGAAGCGAAAGGCATTGTGTTGCGTTGCGAAGAAGAGAGAAAATATAGGGTGAATTGAAAATTCTGTTTTTTTTCTTCTTCTATTTCTCTTTTCGGAGGAGAACGAAAGAAAATAGAAAATATTTTTTTTTTTATATTATTTGGAAGTAAAAGGGAAAATATTAACAAGTTTGTTCATATCATTAATTAATTAATTTTAGATCAATTTTTCTCTTAGTATAGTCCCTTGTTTTTAATTGTTTTTAGATTAATTGTTTAAAACCTTTTATAAGGCTAACGTGTTTGACTTTTATTTCGGTCATGACATGGATATTATGAAGGTGGAATGAAATGTCTAATTAGATTTTTTTAATTGATTATTAGAAAAAAGTTTTAACCTATACAACTTTGTCAAGAAGGATTTTAAAATGGTTATCAATATTAATAAAAGTGTGTCATCATAATACTTTACCAGTAGTTTCTAGTGGTTTTAGTCGTAGTTAGAGGAGAATTATATAATTTGAAAAAGAATTTCAGCAATATTTGAGACAAAGGATAAGGATGTGAATTTTCAACACATTTTAATGCATAATTTCTATCAAGTAATTTGATCATATTTATATTTTCAGAACTTCAATTGAGCTGAGATCAGTGATAAATGAAAGTTAACAACAGAGTTAGCTATTGAAAAAACGTGCCATGATTCAAATCAATTATGAGGCGATTCTAGTGAGATTTGGAAAATAATGACACGATCAAAAATAATTGTGACGTGATTGCTGACACTCACACACACATCTTTAAATAGTTAAAATTTGGATTTTTAAAATGGGAGACTTTTTAAAGATACAAGAAAATTCAAGAAACTTAGAAATGAAGATTTTCTTCCATTGAAAACTAGACAAGTTTTATGTATTATTACTCTAAACTCATAGTTATGATTAATTATACTATGAGTAGCTAAGTCTATTTAGATTAACTCTTTTAAGATGATATTGATTTAATATGTTGAATCATGTAACTAGTTTAGTACTATTTTTTATTTGGTTAATATTGATCTTAATGTTTTTTTTATGTTGATGAGCATATAAATTGAACTTAGATTGAAAGTGATTATTGATCGGAACTCTTGAAACCTAAAATAGATTAATTGTGCAGATTTAATAATTGATCTATGAATAGATAATCGTAAGTCTTTGATTTACAAATTAAAGAATGTTTTAACTTATTTTGATTTTGAACTCACGTAAAGAATTAGTGAATTGTTGTTAAAAGAGTGGCTTATACACCAACGAATTAAATATAACAATTGAGTTAATTTATCGTAATGCTAGAAATTCATGTTTAAGGAACAAACAAAACTACCAACGGTGAAAATTAACTAATTCAAAAAAAGAATTGATCACTTTTATTCTCTGAGTATTTCCAACTATTTTTTTCAACTAATTTTTCAAGATAAGCCCCTAAAGTTAACAATTTTAGTACTTGCAAATTGAAGTTTTGAAATCGCGCGATCCATGTGAAAAATGCACCTAGATTTTTATTACATGGCGACATTTTAGTACACTTGTTAAAATAAATCAACAAATATCTTATCTAAAATATGATTTAGGATTTAGGTTAGTGCGTTGACTTCAATTGATGAGAATGTAATCATCAAGGGTGGTAGTGATGCAATTCAAAGATTAGGCAAATGTATGACAAGGGTATGGATGGCAAAAAAACCTTGTATCTATGGATAAAATCGGTCACATGTGCGGGGCGGGATACTTAATGGATATTTGTGAATAAAATAAATGAATATTTAGATATCAATTTTTAAATGGATACGAATGTAGGTTTAATGATACATGTGCTCGCAGATATTTGTACCCGTTAATAAATTATAAAAACTATTTAAATATCATTAGTTTATTATGTTCTATTTTTTCATATTCTAAAAAAAATAATCTTCTCTTCTTCTTTTTTTATGTTTTCTTTAAAGAAAATCTTTCACATTTCATACAAAATCCTATTTGGCCATTTCATATTTAAGTTTATTCTATGTTCGAGACTTCACTTTAGCAATTCTACCTTCCAACCAATCAGTATCGTCTTTCCTCGGTCCAACCAATGCATCTCTTCCTACTCCTTCATCGTCCACTCTTCTACCATGACTCACAATCACAATATCTTTCACTTGTTTTGGTTTAAAATAAAATGTATGAATATTATGTTTCGTTGTTATTATATTTTCATAAAAAAGAAAGAAATTAATATGACGAAATTATGTTGTTAAATTGAGAACGAATTGTATGAATTTTATGTGATAATACCTTTGCATCTTTAAAAGAAGTTGAAAATATTTTTTACAAAAAATAAATTTAGGAAAAAAAATGCTACCCGTGGATATGTGTAAATATTTATGGGTACCTTATAACTCGTAGATTACCCGCTTAGCAAATATCCACACGGATATGGGACAGATACATATATCATATTTATTGAACGAGGAAGACATATATATCATAATATCTATTACCATGAATATTCATTTACATCTCTAGACAAGGGTATGTGCCAAGAAATATAATGAGACATTAAATCAAATGGTGAACACTATGATGGAGATAAGGCACAAATTAAAAGACTTCAAGTCCAAAATGGTCAATTGCATAAGCTTAAATGAGGAGGAGTGGGGTGTATGTTATGCGACCTTTTTTATTTAATTTATTTGTTTAATAACGTGTTTGGGTCACACTTCGTTTGTTTTTGGCCCAAAACTTATATTTCTGTGTTATTTCAAATTTTAGGTGAGTTGACAACTTTCGGTCAATTACAAGCTCTTAATACTAGAAAATGGTGTGTTTGTTTTGCAAGTAAATGTTGAAATATAAATAGTACAGAAGGAATTAAAACAATTAACTGTAGAGAGAGACGAAAATCTTCATTAAAGTGTATAGAGAATGTTAACATTAGGATTTAGGGGTTTAGGGTTTAGATAGTGATTATTAAAGAAAAATATAATTGACCATCATTAGGCTATTCAATAAAGAATTTATTTTATGGAAAACCTCATTCAGCATATTTGATCCGTCCGAAAACACTTGGTTAAATCAAAATGGTGAACACTATGATGGAGACAAGATACAAATAAATAGATGATCACTCAATAAACCAAGTTTTATATTATCAAAGAATTCACAATTCTTGTAGCAGTCCTTGACCCATAAGACTTATTATATTCTTCAATTTTTCTATTAATAATTTAAAATTGGGCTATTATTCATCATAAAATTTTAATGTGTCTAAGTAAATCTCAAAAATACATAAAAGGAGCCTTTGTATCTGAGATCTTAAACAAATTACTCAAAATCTCAATCTAGGAATCATCATTAAATGTATTTCTTATAATGATATTTAGGTGGATTGGGAAATAATTTTGTCAACAAAAACTATTTTAACTACATGTGATGTTGGCTATAGTTGCTAAAAAATAGTTGATAACCGAAAACTTAGTTTTTATTGAGTGGATAAGGTATTGATTGAATTTATAGTGTTTGATAAAATTAATAATTTACCTAACTTATAATGATTAAATGACATTAAAAAATATATTTATTTAATATTATTATTTTTTAATCAAGATGACATGGATAAAAATAAGAGGAAAAAAATGAAATTTGTCACTTTATAAGATAAGTATTTAAATTTTCGTTTTCCATAGAGATTGGTGTGATATCACCGCCGTTCTACAGTTAGAATTGTTTTAAACTTAAGATTCATAAAAGGGTTTGGTTTTGGTTTTAGTAACGGAAAGTTTTAATTTCATGCAAAGTATCAAGAATTGGTAAAATAGAGTTTTGGATTTTAAAAGGTTGATAAAAACATGTCAAGATTAGGGCTCGATAATCTATTTCGGACGTATTTTCTCAATAAAGTAAGTGAACTCATTAACAATCAATATAATCACATATCCTCTCAATATACTTCATCTCTACAACAAATTGTTAGTTTTATCAAATTGATCCTTAGATGATCTCTCTACCTAACTATCAATTTGATAACTTTAAAAGCTCAATATTAGTGAATATAAACTCACAAAACTGTTAGTTCTCTTATTTTAGGATTGACTTAATTTTTGTAAAACAAATAATAGCAACAATAATTTAATGAAGAATTGGATAAGAAGAACATGTACAACAAGAAGTCCTATTACACTGTCAGAATATGTTGTGTTGAACTTTTTCAACAACTGGAACAACATGTTGAAGAAGATGTCTTGACATCGCGCCTGTTGAGCTGGATTAATGAGATTCAGTTTGCTCTTAACATAGGCAAAATACCCAGGAGAATATTATGCATCATATGTGGCGCATATTTAAAGGTCTAGAAAATTCAATCAGAAATCAAGGAGAATAAAGACTTTCTAAATAAGGAGATTATTTTGGAAAGTAAAGATTGAAGACCTTTCTTGGGACAGAAGTTTCTGTAGTTTGTTACAACTGATTTGTTGTGATTGAAGGCCCAAAACCAGTTGGGTAACAGGTTATAAATAGAAGGGTTTTTAACTTAGAAAAAATACGACAAAAGATGTATAAGTCTAGGGGTTTTGTCAAGGTAAACCTCTCGGGTTGTGGGAAGGTTACCAAGTTTACCTCAAAGCCTGTAGGTAAGAGATGTATTGTTCTTGGAGGAAGATTTGAAGCAAAACCAGGATGTGTTATTAGTTAGGATCAAAGCTAACAAACAATGGAGTTTGGCTTGGAGACATAGTTAGGTTGTCATGGAAGTGTGTCTTCCAAACTGTCTATCTGTGTGATCAAAATCTTGATGAAGGACCGTCGATGCAGTGACTGAAGTGTTGACTGTTAGACATCATTGCGATGATTAGAAGTGGAACGGGGATATTCCATATCTAGGGAGAACCTAGGTGGAATGGTCATTGGGTAGTGATTAAGTTATTAGATCATAAACTGGTTGTTTACTGAGGGTCTATGAATTGATATTGTTGATAGTGGACTTCATTCTTGACTTGGTAGCCCCCAGGGTAGGTGTTGTTGTACACCGAACTGGGTAAACAATTCTGGTGTGTTCTTTATCTTTTCAGTACTATTTTATCTTACTTGTGTGTTTATCTCAAATTAGATGTCTCGACATCCTTGTAGGACATTTGAGTCTGTTGTACCAGAATTTCAATTGGTATCAGAGCAGGCATCATGTTCTGCTTCGGGTGAGATCCTAGAAAGGTACTTTTTGGTCATGGGCAAGGAAGAAAGTATTTATTGAAAAGAGGTAAGAACTTTGACAATTCATACTATTATATGGATGATCTCTTGGAAAGGATCATTGGTTATATATGACAGGTATTACTCCTGGTTGTTGCTGTCAGGCCTGCAGCTAGTGGGAAGCTGCTGTATGTAGGGTTTATTTTTTTCAATCCTAGATTCCCATGCTTGTACTTGGATAGTGGTGTAAGCATTGTGTCTAAATATTATTGAGGAGTTTGCTATATTCCGCTGCATGGTTTCTGATATAACCCTGAAAGTATGGGAAAGATATTAGGGTTGTTACCCTCAACAGAATATATGATGACATTTTCAATCGTATTAAAAGTGTCAAAGATACTTGAGATTTTCCTCAAGTACACTCATAAAGACATTTATCAATAAGGTTGACGAGACTCAAGTGATCAGTGACGCTCATATATATCTGCATATTGACCTTGAAGACTATTAAGGATGGTGTGTTCCAAGAAGAAGGAACTGATGTTTTATGGGATGTTAGAACATTACTTTAGTAGGTATGTAACTACCAGTTGAAGAAAATATGCTTTGAATGTTGAACAAAAATGTTATGAATACTTTTTGTTTGTAACCTACTTTTGATCTGGAAGAGGAGGCATCTGGTTTGTGCAGTTTGATCAGGACACGATCAACAGTTTATCTACTCCATGTGTCAGTTTATTTCTGACCAAGGCTTATGGGAGTATAAAGTTTAAGCTCCATATTCTTGAGAAGAACTCATAAAGGAATATTCACCAGATCCTTTATGTGTATAAGATGAGCTCGTATCTGGAAGATCCTTCTGATCAAAGGTACCAGATTCATGGAATCCTATATGTGGCCATAGAACAGATTAGGTTTGAAGAGGAGTATTGTGATCCAACCACAACGTTTGATGCTCCTGAATATTGTTTTGATTACCCTTGAGGAATAGAATTGGTGATTCTCTTTGTGTATCCTCAGAAGTTGTTGAAAAAGATCCCCTTGTCAAGGGTTGATATGATGTCATACAAAATGTTGTGATATCTTTGAAGATGTTGAAATTTGAAGGGCATTGTTTTTGAAGAATCAATGGAAACAAATGCTTTTGAAAAGTATGTATTTTTTAGTGTCACGCCTAACAGAATTGTTCCAAAGACCTAATAGAAGGAATTTCCTCTGTAGGTACATACAATGGCATCCATCATCTCAAAGTCAGACATGAGGTCTAAAGAAAAGCTTATTGAGATGTAGATCGTGCAATCCCCTACATATGTTGATAGTCTGATCCTGAAGTTAACCCCCACAAGAGTTGATTATAAGTTACTATGGAGGTTACCCCCAGAACCATAGTAAGAATGGATGAGGTCGTATCTAATGTCGGGACATGATCTCTAGGTGTGTGCTTCCTCTAAAAAGGAAGTTGTTGTGTAGATCATGAGGAGAGTGTTGTTGTTCACCAGTGGAGTTCAAAGTTGGAATGCTTGATCATGATGGAGCTGAAGACCAGTCTCTGACCAAGTCTAGAATGTTGAAAGGATCCTCTTGGGTTGAGCGATGAAGAAGAAGGATTTCAGTTCAAGTGCTCTAACATCTATTGAAAAGGAGTATCATCTGCAGTTGTGTGTGTGGGGAAGTTTTTCCTTTGATGACAAATACCTTATCGGGAGCTGAGTACTTATCTGAGGTATGGATACATATCTACTATCTGAACTGATGATTCAGATATTGTTGATAGTTTATTTCTCTCTATGGTGATTGTGATACGGTGGGAGAATTGACTTGAGAGTTTTGCATTTTATTACAAATGTTGCGGTTAGCAAGAGTCACCACCGACTTTTCTTTTATCCAAGGTGAAAAAGCACAGGAAAGACCTTTGGGATTGTTTCTTGAGTTCGAGGGGTAGATTATGAAAAAGGGAGGTATTAGAACCCTTTTCATCCATGGTTTTCCATGGGCTCTTAGTTTCTTGCTAGATCACTTGCTTTTGTTTGAAATTGTGCTTTGTGTGGTTTTTGAAAGTATTTTGTAAAGAGGACATTGTTTAGGCAATCTTTGTAATGATTCTCGTTCGTAAGAATGTATACAAAGATGTTGATCTTTTGAAAATGTTTTCAAGTTTTGTAAGATGTTTTGAAAGTGTATGTGATTATTTTGAAAATAGCAAGGATGTTTTGTTTGAAATGGAGCAAGTAATTAGGAGCAATATACCTACTCAAATGTCTTTCTTGTTCATTTTCTTTTCCTTTGACATTGTTGTCTTACCATTGATTTGGTAAACAACCCTATCTTTGGATGTTAACGGGACGGGCGTGGGTCATCGTATAACCATGATTAGCAATGTTTGCAAGGCATCTTAGCATTCTTTTTTAGGGACTAAGATCATTTGTAAGGCAACTTAGATAGCGTCATCGAGGGACTATGATCTTGTATTCGTTTGTTTTTGCTAAGATACCTCACATGCGTAATATGGCCATTTTGTAAGGCAACCAAGTGGCTTTTACCCTAGGGGTGCTTGTGTGAAAGTGTGTTATTTTCATGCTTGATTTTGTCTTGAATTAGGGTTTGCTATTTGGTTGGTTTTAATCTTTCCATATAAAACCTAATTACTAGCATTGTATATATGAAAGCGATAAATTGCGAAATTTAAAATTACTATGCTATTACAATACTTGTGGGGAAGGGGTGTACAATTGTTAAATGGGGATTGCAAGAATATAAATCTAATTAATCTATTATAACCAAATTGAATTTCTACAAGAATTACATAAATGCAAAGTATAATGATGGATAAATGTATAAGGATAAAAAATGTAAAGAAAAGAATTTTGTTTGATTTTCATAAAGAAAGATTTTTTTTTTGTCTTAACCTAATTTAAATAAAGAAAATAATTGATTAAATTTGAACTTATTAAAAATATTTTTAAAAGAAGATCCTAATTCTATTAATTAATCAAAAGAAAATAATTTTTAAGGAAAGTATTTTTGACATTTTTATCTTGAAAATATTTATAGCTTTAAAAAATATTTTTAGTCTTTTTTTGGTATTTAAATAATATATTTTTAAATGGTATGAAGAAAAATAAATAATATAACATTAATTAAGTTTATAAGAAAAATAAATAAAGTATAGTAAATAAAATATTTTTGTTCATGGAAAAATAAAATAAAATAAGTCAAAATATAAAATATATCATTTTTTGTGTTTTTATGATTTTTAGTATTTTAGAAAATATATTTAAAAGAAAAAAATAAAATAAATAAATAAATAAAAATAAATGGGTCAGGGGGTGCCACAAGTAGGCAGGTTGTTAGTCAGCAAAAACAAAAAGAAAAGTCAGGCCCAAAGGGCCCAGCGCCTGCAAACAGAATTAGAAAAATGTCAAAAAATGCAAAAATGTAAAAATGGTCACGCTGGGGCTTGAATCCAGGACCAAGGGGTGAAAAGGCGCGCGCTTTACCACTGGGGTGGCTATACATCCGTTTATATAAACAAAACCATAAATATGTAAGGAAAATCAAGCCCTAATGACTTCATCTTCAACCTCCAGTCGGTGTACCTGTAACTTCTTTATTTCTCAACAAAAATAGAAGATGACAAAATGAAAGTTGTGGCATTCTTCCTCATGAATATAACCATATAACTTATGTAAGCTAAAAGTCAAAGATGAAGATTAATTTTGCTGGCCATAAATTGAAACCTAATTTTCTCAGAAATTTCAAATCTAAAATTCTCTATACACAGTCAATATAAATGGGAACTATGAACATGGTTAGCTTTAGAGCAAAGATATCTACATTTTATCTTCACAAATCAGGATCAAATGATGCTTGTATAAAGAGATAGAAGTTTGAAAACTTACCTCTTGCAGCTAGAGTCGTGAATGGAGTTTGATCAACTTTTGAGATGGCCTGAGGATTTGTTTAGCTTGCCTGGACCTCATTGAGTGTATTCCAACTCTTACTTTTCCTTAAAAGTCCTTGAATCTCTCTACTCAAGTAAACCTGCAAGCTTGATGTTTGAAAATGGTGGATAGTGGTGGAGGAGTTACAGTCTTGAAACAGGGGCCTGAATACTTTGGTATGATGTATATAAGGTGTTTGAATGATTGGTTTTCAAAACGCATGAGTGGAAATGAAGATGATGAGTTTTGGCTCAAAACTGTCAAGTTAGGCAGTTTTGTGTAGCAATGGTGTTTTGGAGAGTTTTAGGGTCTTCCAACTCAGAAATTGAAATCACATGTTATGGCTTGGTTACTTGATTTTGAAGCAAAGTTGACAAACATGGTTTAAATGTGAAGTACAAGGATTTGTAGGGTGGTTAGCAGGTTGTAGATATGTTGCTTCTTGCTTTTAAATGTTTTGGAGTCAAAAACAACAATGTATGGGCTCAAGAAGAGTTGACATTGTGATTAAAGTCACTTTTCCAAAATGGAAGTGGTGACTTTCTTCCCAAAATGGAAATGCAACTTGGATAATGGCTCAAATGTTTGGACAATGGCTCTATCAGTTGTATAAACATTAAATTATTGAGTGATTAGCAAGTTTGAAACCTTCAAAGCAAGATTTGTACAACATGCTTGAAGATTGGATCAAGTGTTCTTCACAAAATGGCTTGTTTCAAGTTTGAAAACCCTAACTTCTTGCCTTCGATTCTCCTTGCTTAAGAATGATATCAAGGAGTTTTTTTGGAAATTTTTGAAAGCTTTAAATGTGATATTCAACTCATCTTTCAATTGCTTTTGAATATTCCCCTTGGAACTATGTGAAAAATTGCTATGAAGTTAGGTCAAAAATCTGCCTAACTAGGGCAAAATTTCACTAAGTCTTTTTTAGTTCATGAACATGTATTCACAAAATTATAACTTGAGATCCAAGCAATTTTGGAATAAGTTGTGTGAAGAAAATTTGTATATTTCATGGATATCTATAAATTTCATGTTGGAAGTTTCCTTTGAATCATCTTGCGTCATGGTGGAAATTTGGCTCAAAGTTATGAAAAAATAAGAAATTTTTGACACTTAGAAAAATTTCTAAGTTTAGAAATTTTGACTTTTCAAAATGAAATCTTGATTTCTTGATTTCTTGATGAATAAGTTTCCTATTTTTACATGTTTTGATGAATTGTGATCTTTGGCACTTGAATTTGACCAAAAAGTTAAAGTTTGACTTTTCAGTATACAGTTGACTTTTGATCAGTTGACTGCAAAACTCATCTGTCAATCTAAAGGATTTTCAATGTTTTGAATCATATAATTAGGCCAAAATGATGCAATTGGACTCTTGAGATGATGCCTTAAACCAATTGACCATTTTCTAGGTCAAAAATCAGAAATTGCCCTTTCCCAATCAAAACCCTAATTTTGACCATTTTCCCCTTTTAGAGATTTGATCAAATTTATTGAGGAATGGTGGTCCAAACTTGATCAAATTATACATATGAGTCTAAAATGTTGATTTTTATAAAAAATTATGAAGTTTGACTGTAAATTGGCCATGGTTGACTTTTCCCCCAATACAACTGATTTTTAGGTCAACTGTTCAATTGACTGATCAAAAGTGTGATCTAAGGCTTGAAACTTGACATGAGTAATCTTGGGGTCCATAATGATCCATGAAAGTCATATGGGGAATTGATAGTTCAAAAATCCTTGTGCAAACTCAAACCCTAATTTTGGTCATCAGTGCATAAGAAGGTGTCTTGAGCTGATCAAACCCTAGTGCAGTCTTGAGCCCAAGGAGATCTTGTGAGAAAACCCTTGATAAGTGAGAGGGAAAATTTTAGGGTAAAACAGTGATCAAGTGGTTGTATCAACCTGAATGAATCGCAGAAGATGTAATCTTTTGTGATCTTCTCCTAAAAAGACTACCAAGCTTAATAATCTATTTGGTTGATAAATCAAGAACTGAATTATTGAAGAAAAGTTGATGTCCTAAATGATATTGTAACATCTTTTTTTTGTTATCCGTAAAGGAAGGTTTGGGATTATGATTATGGAAGATTGAGGATCAACATCATTGTCAAAAGAAGGAGTTTCGACTTTGAGGATTAAAAGATGCAAATCATGATCCTGTCTTTAGTAGTATGCTTGGTGACTGCATAACTACTATGTTGAAGACTTCACTAGTACCAGCAATTGCTAGTGATTATTAGAGAAAAGGAATATGAAGAAGGTGGTCTTCCTCTGTTGCAATTATGTCAGCCTGGTGTGCTTAAAACAAGCTATTTGAGGGCTTGTGTTTGTATGATGTCCAAGTATGTGTTCACGATATCTTGGCTATACAAAGAGGTATGGATATTTGTGTGGCCATGTATCAGACATGACCTTGTAAAAATATGAAGACCTGGAGTTGGTATATTAGATTCAGGATGAGTTATTTTTACAAGAGGGTGGGTGTGTTTCAGTGAGTGCGTGAAGTCTCTTGTTTATCTTCTAGTGTCCAAGTGTTCATCCTCAGCAGAAGCCTTGTTTGTCCATGATAGGGGGGGCTTAGTACCTATCTATGGTTATTATTGTAGTAGTTATGAAGCTTGCGTGTAATTCAAGCTTGTAAAGATTACAGGAAACATGTTGTGACTTGTGGCTACTAGGTGTAGATGTCTATGCCCCTGTTGGATCTATGTGATTCTAGTCAGGAGAAGCTAGTATATTTTGTTTTCTCCAAGGGTTGAGCTTAAGGTCAATTCACTGACCTAACCTGAAATGTTTTGGCTGCCATGACTGGATGTCTTGCCGAAGATTCAACAAGTATCACAGGTGTGAAGAAGAAAGTTGTCAGTTTTACCTAATGTGAAAAGCTTACTACATAATATAGTGAGAGAATATTTCTGTTATGTGGTTAATCTGAAGATGAGACCTTGTAAGATCCTTTTGTGAGAATAGGGAGTTTGTTAAAGGGCGTGGATGGAAATAACTCCCTTGGATGATGATTCCAGAACCAAAGCAGATAAGTTTTGTGGTAATGTTGTTGATGTCTCAAATGATGTTGGAACATCATTTTTATGATAGTCTATTAAAGATACTTGGAACTATAAACCTCAATATTCAAACTCCACACTCATTAGTGGCAGTTCTGTCTATGGTGTTGAATAAGGATATTCTGACTAAAGGATAAGTATGCTCAAGTAATGTATAACTAATATCTTGGTTTGAAGAATTTACTAGTGTCAGCAAATACTAGTAATGTACAAAAGGAGGATTTAATCAACACATTGCTTAAGTGGTACTCCTTCTGTTGGAGAGTCTGAATCTTAGTAAAGCTTTTAAGTACACTAAGAAATGGTTGGAAGTTGGTTTCAGACTATGGTTGCATGACATATTAGCCATCCAAAGAGTCATGACAGTATGTGTGGAGGTGCAAGGGCATGAATCAGGTGTCCTTGTACTTGGAGTTATTCCCAGTGAACTAGTGGGTGGTTAGTGTTGTATTTTCTCCATAATGAAATTTTATTTTATATTTATTTGAAATAAATTAAAATAAATGTGTAAAAAATAATTAAAAAATGTAAGGCATGGTAATAGTGTTTTTGGAGGTCCTCTATAATCTTAGGAAGATGTTTGAAATCCAAGAAATTGAGCCATTGCCTTAAAACTTCAAATTTGCTCAATGTATAATTCTTGAAAATTCCCAAATTTTTCCAACTTGGGAAAACCATAACTTACTCAAATTTTATTTCATGATGATGATCTTGGACTTTTTGGAAAGCCTAAGATGTTTACTTCAATCCCTATTTTTATTAATTTTGCATTTGAATATTTTATCTTGATGTAAAAGGTCTTGGCAAAAAGTGGCTTTTGTTGACTTTCTGAAAATGGCCTATAATGTATAAGCTTGTATCTTTCAAATGATGCATTTCTTGAATTTGAGGGCTGAAGAGAAATTGTAGGGAATGAGATTCTATTCAATATGAGCTTTGGTTGGGGAAAAATGGATGAAGTATGTGAAAGTTATTCCTGGTCAAAATTCAGTTGACTTTTCCTATAGAAACCCTAATTTAGCAATTTTTGACTTTTGATGAATTAGGAGCATTTCTTGAGGAATCATGATCAACCTTTGATCAAATGATGGATATCACTTCAAAATGTTGATTTTGACCAAAAATCATAAAGTTTGACTGTAATTGGGTCACAGTTGACTTTTGACCTAGTATAGTTGATTCTCAAGCATTTGAGCAATTGTCTAAGCAAACTTGTTGTGCAAGGCATGAAACTTGGCATGGACAAACTTGAAGGCATATTAGGACCATAGAAAACATTTGAGACCTTTTAAGTTCAAACATCTTGATGAAAATTGAAACCCTAATTAGAGGTTCATTGTCTTAGAAGGAGAAGTATAGTCAATTTTTGGTTAACCTTAAGTAATTGAGGATCTCTAGGAGCATGCTTTGAGTAAAAATTGGAGGGAAATTTTTGGGGTACAACAATCATTTAAAAGAGGAAGTCTATGTGTCACAACCTCTTGGATTTGTGATAGAGAGTCAGGAAGGGATGATGTACAAGCTGTATAAAGCTTTGTATGGACTTAAGCAAGCCCAAGAGCTTGAAATCTGAAAATTGATTCATTTTTCAAGCATCAGGGATTCAGAAAATGTGTAATGGTGTAGGGTTTGTATGTGCAACACATCTCTGATGAAAATATGATTCGGGTGTGTCTTTATATTGATGACATACTGCTAACAGGAAGCTGTATTGTTGAGATAAACAAATTCAAGAAGGTGTTGACGAATGCTTTTGATATAATTGACCTTAGAAATATAGTATAAATTTCTAAGAAATGAGATTCTACGCCCTGAAAAAGGAATCATTATACATCAACTGATGTATGAACTTTAGTTGCTAAAGAGGTTTGATTTGATGAATAGTAAATCAACAGTCACACTTGTAGTAACAAACCACAAACTGGACTCTAATCCAGATGGTGAGGAAGTAGTTGCCACAACCTTCAAATAATTGGTTGGCTCTTTAAGATATTTATGTAATACCAGACCTGACATATGCTATGCAGTTAGAATGATGAGTATGTTTATGAGTAAACTAAAGTGGTCACATTATCAAGTTGCAGTCAAGATACTCAAGTATGTAAAGGAAACTCTGAAGTATGGAATTATGTTTCCATCTGGAGGGTCAGATGCTGCTAAGCTGATTTGCTACTCAGACTCTGACTGGTGTGGAGACATAGTTGACAGAAGAAACACCACAAATTACATGTTTATGTATCTAGGTGCTCCCATTTCTTGGTGTTCTAATAAGAAATCAGTGATTGCATTGTCAACTTGTGAATCTGAATATATAGTTGGTACTATGTCAACTTGTAAAGTTGTTTGGCTGATGAATTTGCTGCAGGAACTGAAGTTCAAGGTGAGCAAATCAGTCAAGTCGATGAGTGACAATAAGTTAGTAATCAACCTTGTCAAGAACCCAATGCTGCATGAAAGAAGTAAGCATATAGATACTAAGTATCATATTTTACGAAATCAAGTTCAGAATGAAGTACTTGAAGTTGTTCATTGTAACACTTAGAAGCAACATGCATATATGCTGACTAAGACAATCAAGACTGAACACTTCACCAATTTGAGGGATGACATTGTTGTTGTAGATTTTAATTAGCTGCATATAAATTAAATGATGGTGTTAGTTGTAATTCAGATTCAACATTGTAATTAACATTTGTATTTCATTTGGTTTTGCATTTAGCTTTAATTTGAGGTGTATTTGAATTTGAGTTGTACTATATAAAGTGAATCACATTCAGTTTGTTGAAAAATTGTAACCGTTTTTACACATTGAGAAAGTTAATTAGAAATTTTATTACACTCTCTTTTCTCTCTTCTTTAATCTTCATCTTCTTCATAATCTTGTCCTTTAATGGAGATGTGAACTTCAACAGCGTTAATGTATTTGACTCCTATGATCTTGCATCCGGTTTTCCGTAGAGAGTTTTCATACCAAAGAAAACATTATGAACTAAATAATTTGTGAAACAAAAAATATTTATTGAACAATCAATAGTATGTATAGTAGAATTCAGAATCACCCTTTACTTCTAAGTTTTATATATCTAATCCTTTTGTTAACATGTTAAGATTCTTTATGCATAATTGCTAACTAATTCACCAAGAAAAAACAAATATACTTGTTGCTGCCTGAGAAAGTAACATTGGCCACAAGTTCCTTTCCATCTTACTGGCGGAGGACCTAATCCATCATCTTTGAAGCTTTTCGACTCCGGCATGATTCATGCACAAATTTTAAATTAATTGATGAAGTAACAATTATACAAATATCATATTATAGAGAGAAGAAAATGAAGTTATGATAAACATGCAAAAGAGCAACAACTATATGTTGCGCTCTAATTTTAATCTTCTCTTAGCAGGGATAGGTAAACCAATGAAGTTACATGATCATGTTTGTGTAGCTTGCCATACCGATTTATAAACACCAAAACAACTTCATTCATGTCTATACAAACAAAAAATAATTTGAAAAGGCAACAATATATATTGTTTAAACAAATACTATGAAGTTTGAGATAAATGATTGATACCCGGTAAATTATTGACTTGTTCATATAATTTTGCAGCAAATGCATTGAAGCTATCTAGTATCTATGTAGCTATACCTAACACTACAAAAAAAGAGCTCTCTAGCGAAGTAAAGTTATGACGTGATTATCACGTAACAAAATAAGTGAGGTTGCGACGTGATAATCACATCACTATATAATTTTAATAAAAAAATATAAAAACTAACGATAGAAAACGAGAAATTAGAGAATATTTTATATAAAAAAAGTTGCGACGTGATTCCCACGTCGCTAAAGAAATATCATTCCCTGCTTTTCATTGATGTGATATCACAAATATATACAATTGTTGCCAATTCCATTTTTAGAAGGAATTGATGTCTCATAAATATAATTACATACAGAAATAACGACAGATCATTTTCTATTAATATGAGGCATCAATAGAAATAATAACAAATCATTTTCTATTAATGGAGATATTCTATTACTCCCCCGCAATTGAAGCAGGAGGTTGACTAACGCTGAGACTGTCCCTGAAGTCCTAAAAGAGTATTAATGGAATATCTTTGGTAAAGATGTCGACAATTTGATACCGTGAAGGGACGTGAAGGACCCGAACATGGCCGCGAGCTACTTTCTCGCGAACGAAATGGATATCCATCTCAATGTGTTTCGTTCGCTGATGTTGAACTGGGTTACCAGAGAGAGATATTGCACTTACGTTGTCACAATAAACTAAGATGGCCTTATGAATAGGGCAATGTAACTCGAGAAGGAGATTGCATAGCCAACAAGATTCAGAAACCACGTTAGCAACACCACGGTATTCGGCTTCAGCACTTGATCGTGATAAAGTGGGTTGACATTTTGATGACCAAGAAAGCAAATTATCACCTAGAAACACACAATAACCAGAAGTAGAGGGCCTGATGTTAGGACACCCTCCCCAATCGGCATCGGTATATGATATTAGGGAGGTAGTAGATGAAGGATAGAGATTCAAACTGTAATTTCGTGTGCCCTGAATGTAGTGTAAGATGCGTCGTAGGGCATGCATGTGAGAATCCATTAGATCATGCATAAAGAGACATATTTGTTGAACTGCATAGGAGATATCGGGCCGAGTGAAGGTGAGATACTGAAGAGCACCTACAAGGTTGCGATAAAGTGATGAATCCTCATATGGAGTGCTATGTGTGGCACTCATCTTAGGCTTTGTGTCAACTGGGGTTGGACAAGACTTGCAAGTTGACATGCCGACACGTACTAGGATGTCTTCGGCATACTTTTTATGGGAGAGAAAAATACCTCTTTGATGGCGTGTGACTGTAATACCCAAAAAATGGCTCAAGGGTCCCAAATCTTTCATAGCAAACTCTGAACTGAGAAGTGAAATGATAGATTTTCGCAGAGCATCAGAAGAAGTAGTAAGAATAATATCATCAACATACAGTATGATGTAAGCCATGTGAGTGTCTTTCTAGTAGATGAAAAGAGAGTGATCACACTTGCTTTGAGAGAAGCCAATAGAAGAAACATAATCTGCAAATCGCTTGTACCAAGCTCGAGGAGCTTGTTTAAGCCCATATAGTGATTTGTGTAGAAGACAAACATGATGAGGATTCACTGAGTCCTTAAATCCCAACAGTTGATGCATGTAGACCGTTTCTTTTAGTTCTCCATGGAGAAAAGCATTCTTGACATCCAACTGATGAATTTGCCAAGATTTTTAAATGGCAATACTAAGGACAGTACGAATAGTAGCTGGTTTGACCACTGGACTAAAAGTTTCTCCACAATCGATGCCAACCTGTTGACCTGCACCATCACCTACAAGTCGGGCTTTATGCCTCTCAAAAGAATCGTCAGAATTTTCTTTATGTCTAAAAATCCACATAAATCGAATAACATTAACACCAGTGGGTCATGGCACTAAATCCCACGTCTTATTTTTAATTAGAGCATTATATTCATCATCCATGGCCATTTTCCAATTTAAGTCTTTAAGTGCAGACACCGGGTTTTTAGGTATAGAAGATTTTGTAACATGGGTGTGGAGGCCATAATATTTTTGGTTTGGCTTAAAAATTCCATGTTGACTTCTAGTGACAGGTTTTGTTTCTGTTTGTAAGGTGGGTTGGTAAATGGAAGGAATGGCCTTTTGACTTATGGATTCAGTATTTGTTATTGTGAGGCGTGGGGGGAGAGAGTTTGTATTGGATAATGTGGTGGGCTGTTGTGAAGGAGGAATAAGGGTGTGAGACCGAGTGGGTGAGGTTATGGTTGTGGGTGGATTCGTATGGGATGAGGTGGGCATGTTCGAGGGATGAACTAATGGGTTATTGTGTGGGTTATTTTGTGTTTGGGTAATGATATGGTTTACGTAGTAGGGAGACAACTCATTTTCAAGGAAGTTATATGTAGTGGGTTAGGGGTGTGCAACTTTGCATATGGAAAATGAGTTTCGTCAAATAGGACATGGCGACAAATAATAATTTTATTGGATGTTAAATCTAAACATTTATATCCTCGATGATTTTTCGGATACCCAAGAAAGACACACGGAGTGGATCGAGGTTGGAGGTTATGTATCATAGTGGAAGGAAATAGAGGATAACATAAACAACAAAACACCCGTAAATGTGAGTAAGAGGATTCTTTGTGATATAACATTTTAAGTGGTGACTCAAAATTTTTGGTTTTGTTTGGCAAAATGTTTAAGAGATATGTTGCCATTTCAAGAGCATGATGCCAAAAAATAGGTGGTAAAGACGCGTGAATTAATAAAGTTCGAATAATATTATTAATGGAGCGTATTTTTTGTTCGAATTTGCCATTTTGAGATGATGTATAAGGGAAAGACAAACGAAATGACATTCCATTAATATCACACATGTTTCAAAAATTAGTATTGGCGTATTCACTACCATTGTCATATTGAATTGTTTTAATTTCTCGTTGAAATTGGGTGTTGATGTAAGCCTTTAGTTTTTGAAAATTGGAATATACTTAAGATTTATTTGACATTGGAAAAGTCCACAAAAGAATTGAGTAATTATCTAAGAAAAGAACATAATATTTGTGACCTAAAGAGCTTACAACGGGAGACGTCCATACATCTCTATGTGAAATATCAAACGATAAAAAACTAGTATTATTTGAATTCATGAAGGGCATCTTGATATGTTTACCAAGAGGACAAGAATGACATAAACGAGAATGTATTTGTCTAGATTTATTACATGCAATAAATTTATTTTGTCTAAGAGAATTTAAAATATGTTCTCCTGGATGACCCAAGCGATCATGCCACAGAGAAGATGATAAGGCTGCAAGAGACAAATTAGGTTTGGATTTATTTTTGGAGTTGATGTTGGTTGTGATGGGGTATAGATCACCTCGACTCTCACATCTCATTAGAGCCATCCCCGTCTGAAAATCCTTCACAGAAAAACCAAATGGGTCAAATTCAATTGAAACTTTATTATATGTGGTAAATTTACGAACTGACACTAAGTTTTTAATTAACTGTGGAGCATGTATTATGTTGTTTAGGATAAAAGGGGTGTGTGAAGATTTGATGTGTGCACTACCAAGGCCATAAATTGTAATAGAGTGGCCACTTCCGACAATTATATTATTATTTTCGCTCAATTTAAAATAAGACGAAAGGTTACCTTACGATGATGTCATATGAGAAGTGGCTCCGGTGTCCATATACCAAGTTTGATCATGCTGAACAAGATTGAGGGTGTGTAAAGTAGTTTCAATATCAGTTGGGCTGGGTGCGTTAACATTGTAAGCAACCTGTTATGGTCTTGGTCCAAGGACTCCTCCTTGTTGAGTCTGTGCAACATTAGTAGGCTTACTCCAATTGTAAGATGGATAAGGGCAGTGTGGTATATTCCATGGAGCCCATTGTTGCCACTGTTGTTGACCATGGCCATGACCCCCGCTGTTGTTATAATTGGGACCAATCCGACCGCCCCTCCCATAGTTTCGACCACCGTTGTTTCGGTTGTTCTTTTTGCCTCGGGTGCCGCGAGAGGTGTTGGATGGTGGGTTACAGTTTTGATAAGTGTAACCAAGCGAGGAATGGCGAGGAACATTATCATTTGACAGTGTAGTTTTGGCCATGAGTGCCGCCGAAGTGGAGGAAGAACCAGAGTCACGAGCTCGCTGAAGCATCGTAGATTCTTCAAGTTTAAGTCTTGATTTTGCGGTTGCAAAGGTTGGAAGAGGATCGTGTTGTTGGATGTATGTTACGAACCTGACATAAGCCTCGGTGAGACCAGAGATCATTTTTAATACCAAATAAGTATTTGTGACTGGAGAATCAACGTTTGCGAGTTGATCAAAGAGGAGCTTGAGACGGTTGCAATAGGCTTTGGTGGAGGGAAAATCTTCCAGATTGGTATTGCTAAATTGGTTTTCAAGTTGAACGGCCCGTGAGTGCTTGTTATCATTGAACATAGCTGCTATACGATTCCAACATAGTTATGCAGTGTCGTTAACCACAAGAACAAAATGGAGTATGTCTTGTGTGACAGTTGCATACATCCATTGCAGCACAACGACATCAAGACGATTCCAAAGGTCAGGATCGTTGGATTTGACGGTGGCTGCCTCAGCACGAGCTTGCTCGTCAATAGGTGGTATGATGTGATCAAGCACATTATGAACATGCGCTTGCACGGTGAATAGAGTGGACCAAGAGAGATAGAGATCTAAGTCATTATCCAACGCCACTGGTATTATGTTTTTGACGTTGGTAACGGCGAAAGCAGAATGAAAGTTGGTTTTCGCCACAGGAGGGGATTGGTTCGTCGGTGACGAAGTGTCGTCACCGTTGGATGGGGAAGAAGAAGAGGTGTTAGTCATGGTGAGATAGAAAAGCTAGAGTGGCTATGAGATATATATTTGGATCGTGTAGTCTGATACCATAAAGAAATATCATTCTCTGCTTTTCATTGATGTGATATCACAAATCTATACAATTGTTGCCAATTCCATTTTTAGAAGGAATTGATGTCTCATGAATATAATTACATACATAAATAATGACATATCATTTTCTATTAATATGAGGCATCAGTAAAAATAGTAACAAATCATTTTCTATTATTGGAGATATTCTATTAGTCGCAACCTATTAAATAAAATATAAAATTCAAAACGTTATAATGTGCACATGGTGGGAAGTTTGAAATTTTCAAATTTTAAATTGTAACGTGAATATCATGTTGCAACATTTTAGGGAAAAAAAGTCTGACCTGATTTTAAATAGGCGCAAGTGAGTGCATTGTCATAAATAAAGTTGTATGACCGTTGAAAAGTTACAACGTGAAAATCACGTGGCAAGGTTGCAACGTGATTTTCACATCGCTGATTGACTTATATATTTTTTTCTTCGTTTCACATAAACATAAAAACGTAACATATTCTTCTTATTTGTTTTCTCTCTTCTTCCACTTCCAACACCTCTTCTCTCTATTTCTCTCTTTCTACTATAATACACTCATATCTCAATTTCTATTCCACTTCCAATTTACAAAGGTAATACTCTTCTATAATTTTGTTTCAATTTTTTTTTACAATTTTGTTTAATGTTTATACCGTATTGGGATTTTAATTTATGTTATTTTTTTCCCTTCAAAATATTGAATAGAAGAAGATTGAAGAATATTGAAGAGGATTTGAAAAAGGTTGAACAAGAAGATTGAAGGAGATTGAAGAAAAGATATTTTTGTAATTTATTTTATAAATTTGATATATTTTCTGGATTGTTGGTTGGTATTTTAGATTAAATTTAATATTTTTTTAAAAGTTGTTATTAGGTTAATATTATAATTTTTGTAAATAAAAAATAAAACAAAAATTTATTTTATTTTTTTACTTAAAACAAAATTATGTATATTAAATTTTTTTATTTATTTCTTATTAAATATATATTATAAAACAGAAATGTTAAAACAAAATATAAAAAAAAATAAAAAACGGAAATTTATCTCTTTCTCTCTCTGTCTCTCTCTCTCTCTCTCTATATATATATATATATATATATATATATATATATATATATATATATATATATATATATATATATATATATATATATATATATATATATATATATATATATATATATATATATATATATATATATATATATATATATATATATATATATTAAAAAAACAATATATTTTTTAAAAAATTTATGAAATAAAAAATAAACTTTTATTTTTATAAAAAACACAATAAATACAAAATTGTTTATGTCATTAAAAAAATTTTATTTAATAAAAATAGAATAAATTGATTTTTTTCATTGAAATTAGATTTTTTATATTTATATTATAATGTTTTTAAAAACAGAATTATAATATATATATATATATATATATATATATATATATATATATATATATATATATATATATATATATATATATATATATATATATATATATATATATATATATATATATATATATATATATATATATATATATATATATATATATATATATATATATATATATATATATATATATATATATATATATATATATATATATATAATAAAAACTGTTTTATAATAAAAAAAGTACATATTTTATATTATTGTTTTTAAAAACAGAATATGTATTATATATAAATAGGTAAAATGCCACATCGAATTGACAAAAGTAAGGATAATGGTAAGAAGTCCTAACGCCCGAGGTTAATAACATGTGAGGCATTTCAGTCGACCACGTGTCCTCCTCCGTAGAGTCATGTTGATTCTATGTCCATGGTCAATATTCAACTTTTGTGCCATTACTCTCCTCTTAGAATATATCATTCCCATTTGAGAGTTCATCTTTTATTAGTCCGTTTGGGTACATCTTTTGTTAGGTCACCTGGTTTTCTTTTCCCGCAGACTCAGATGTCCTCATCTTTTCAGCATATTGGAGGATCTAGTTTTCCACATCCGACAGAGATGCCCTTATCCTTTTAGCAGACTGGAGGATCCAGCAACCCACATCCCACACAAACTGAGGATCCCACACCCCACATCCCACACAGATGCCCTCATCCTTCCAACAAACTGGAAGATCTAGTATCCCACATCCCATATAGACTAGAGGATCCTACACCCCATATCTCACAAACTGGATGATCTCGCACCCCATATCCCACACATGTACCTGCACGTGAGGACGATCATCCGCAGCCGGATGATGATGATGATAATGTGGATGGAGATAACGATGAGTTGGATGAAAATGATCTTCGAAGGAATGATGATCCATGTGAGATTCATGTCATTGACGAGAGATTTTGGATTTGCCCCGAAGAAAGCTCGTAAGTTTCTTATTTATAAATTTTTATTTAACTATACGTTTTCATTTTTAATATAAATTTATATTTAATATTGCTAATTCAAATTATTGTTGCTTAGTTTCTCGACGAATCAGACTGCTGCCAAAGTTATAAGTTATATAATTCAACAGATGTATAAACAATTTTCGAAGACCTTCAAGACGTTAAAAATAAAGAAGCTTGGTTTAACAAATTTAAGGTATAATTAATTTATTTTTTTAGTTATTGTTATTTAAATGAATTTTTCATTAATTATATAACTATTTATTTTAATGTCATACAACATTACAGGAAAAATGTGTGTGGGACTCATTGAACGAGAAACTGGTTAAAAAAATTATTATGGCAGAACCTCAAGACAACTTTCTGACATAATGCAGCGTGTTAGAGAGCGTTGGAAATTCCAGGGATTCTGTCCCAATTGGATAGACAAAGAAGTTTTTGAGGAACTTCTTAAATATTGGGAGTCACCAGAATTTCAGGCTAAATCTAAAAATTCTAGGAAGACGAGGGCTCCTGAGAAAGGGGTTGCATTAATGTAGTTGAAAGTATAAGTACCGTAAAGCATGTTTGACGTATGGTAAATATTACCATTTTTTAAGTTATATTTTGACTCATATATATATTATATTAATTAAAGTTAATTTTATTATTTAGACTAAGACTTTAGGGAGATCACTACTGATGATTGAGCTGGTTAAAAAGATTCGGACAAAGAAAACAGGGGATTTTGTTGACGAGTGTACACTAAAAACTTTTGTAACTTATTTAATTTACGTTGTTTATATATATATTTTTAATTTAATCACAATTTTGTGTTGTGATTTTCACGTGGCAACTGAGAAGTCGTGGCGTGAAAATCACGTGACAACTATTTTAATATAATATAATATAATTTAATTTAATATATATTTTACTTATTTTTTTATTGAATGTGTAGGAGGATTATCAGACATTGTTTGCAAATTTTCTGATTCATAATCCTTAATATACTCCGGGAGAGGAAGAACCTCTTCATCCAAATGTGAATTTTTATATTTGGGATCAAGTCATTGACGGAAAAAGGGTCTAACAGTTTTTTTTTGGTGGTGGAAATTTGACGGGCACCTTGAGAAGTGGGGATAGAACTCTATTTCAAAGAGTTAGAGATGGGGAAGGAGAGTCACATCAACCAAATTTGACACAAGAACAACTTGAAACAGTAAGACAATTGGCGTTAAATGAGGCGAGACGCGAGTAAACACAACGTGGGGCGACAATGAAGGCCTAAATGGAGGCAATGAGACAAGAGCAACAACGACAAATGAAGGTCACAGCGAAGAGACAAGCTGATATGAAGCAGCAAATGAGACAATTTATGCAAGAGTTTGGTGGAAATTAAAACGTTCGTGGTCAAGAGCTGAAGGATGACGGAAACGAAGATAATTTTGACATTAACAATCATCTCAACCAAGACGACCCGTTGAATTAATTTTTTTAATTTTATTTTGCTTTCAAATTTCAATTTGTGTAACATACTAGTTATTTAAACCTATCTAGTTATATTAAATTTACTTAGTTTATTAATTATTATATTGAATTTATTAATTAATTTTATTAATTTAATTAATTATAAAAAAAAAATAAATTTCAGTAATTAAATTTAAAAAAAAACATTAGTCACGTGATTTACATGTGTGACATGGAAATTACGTCACAACTTAACCTTTTTTGTTAAAAAAATAACAGTTGAATAGAACATTTCATTGTTAAATGTAACTAACTAATGACGTAATTTTCACGTCACAAATTAGTAACGTGAAAATCACATGACAAATAAAGTGTTGCTCTGAGTCTTGCGTCTGCTACGCTTGCTCCAACTGTAATGTTCATATTTCTGTGCAAACGATTGCACGTGATTTTCACGTCACAACTTTGTGATATGAAAATCACGTCACAATAAATTTACCAACTGCTCTCCAACCACGTGATTGTTCACGTTGCAAATTAATGATTGTGACATGATTTTTCACGTTGTGCATTGTGACATACACAATTGAGAATTTATTTATTTATTTTGGTATAAAAACAGGGTCAAATGTTGCTTATGTTGTTGGTATGAATGTTGGACAACTTTCAAAGATCAGAGGGTTTAAAGTCATCATTGGCTTGTTCAGATGGTTTTGCAGCAAATGCATTGAAGCTATCTAGTATCTATGTAGCTATACCTAAAAGCAGGATCAAATGTTTTCATATTTGCAGCTTCAGATGTTGTTGGTATGCATGTTGGACAACTTGCAAAGATTAGAGGGTTTAGAATCATCATTGGCTTGTTTAGATGGTTTTGTAGCAAATGCATTGAAGCTATACCCAAATGCATTGGACATCTTATATATACCCAAATTCAATTTTTCTTAGGAAAAAAATAAAATTAGAGATAAAAATGCATTTTAATTTTAAACCAATAATAAAAGATATATTGGTTTTAAGTAGTTATCTATAAAGTATGACATGTAAAACGGTAGTAAGGAAAATATAGTTTACCCTTAATAATTCATTGGTCCTTTTGCAAAACGGTGTGAAAGAAACCAAGTATTTATTCCAGAGGCGGTACTTTGTTTCTGCAACTCAAACAATAATCTTTTTCCTTCAGTTACTCTTCTCAATGAACACTCGATACGTCAAGCAACTCCTCCGCAATATCTGTAACTTCCTTTCCTCTTCAACTATTCATTATTTTCAATTTGTTTGTAATTTCATGAATATATTTACGCAATGCTGCATCAAATGAATAGAGATTATGAATTTCATGTAAAAACATAATTAATTGCTTCTAGACTTATGTAACAATTAGAGTAATCCGTTAATGAAAAACTCAAAAGCCAATAATCCAATTTTGTTGTATTTCCCTAATTTCTCTAGCGTTGCCATGGCTGATATTTGAGAACGCGGGTTGTATTCCTTGCAGCATTTTTTTTGTGTCGGTATTATAATTTTCATGTTTTTGTGTATGTGTCTATATGTATGTATGAAATTACAATTTCACCTTCGGTGGGATCTTACGTGTTGTGCTAATGATTCGAGTTTTACGATCTTTCACAAGCCGACTGATCCTACTTAAGATCTCGTGCTTGAATACATTACTCAAGACCCCACAGGCACAGAGAAGGGAATTGGGAAAAGAATAGAAACAGAGTTATGGGGTTTGAACCTACTCGATCGATTAAACGGGTTTGTTTCCTCAAGGGGTCTATGAAAGGGAACTGATGAATGATGCTCCATGACCTGTCTCCAATAGGAGATTTTTTGCTATAAATCTAGTCATGGTTGATGCTGTAATATCTTACTCAAAGGTTCATGAATAACTGATATCATCAAATGTCCAACAGAATGGTATACAATCGTTTGCTATTGCTAATAAATACTATCTGGGTATTCATGTCTATTTTCTTCGTTTTATATGCAGATTGTACCAAATATTTTCTCAACAAAGAAGAACCATATCGGAACTATATGCACAATGTTTTTAGCCGACTTCAATTGCGAAGGTCAAAAGCAGACAAGGTAGAAAAAGATAAGCTAAAAGAAGAGCAAGAAGGTTGTCAGTTTTCATCGAAGTCTAAAGTTAAGAAGGAAGATGACAATAACGGGATTAGCAAATACAGTTCTGATGAGGAAGATTCATCAGATAGTAAGTGGAAGTTAGAGCTGGCTTGGCTCACTAAGGCAGTTGAACCAGCTCTGCAATTTTGTAGGTGGGCTCTGCCAACAGGTCTGTTAAGTGTTAATTTTGTAACATGTTTCATCTGATGGAGTTAGACATCGCCAACATGACTGCAAATTGCAAGTACCTTTCTATAAAGCATGTTAGAAACAAGCTATACAAAACATTTATTTAGATCATTAGCAAGTATTATTTTATCCCTATAAAAAATTGATCATATAAGCGTTTCAGTTTTCTATATAATAACGAAAGGCTGGCTCTATTTTCCATGTTATGCAGGAGATGGAATTGGAAACAAACCTCCGCCAAATAATCGATCCCTTACGGAAATAATTTCCTTCATCAAACGAAGCAAGATTGGAATCCAGGATTGGAGTTTGAGTGACCTTACAATTGGCTTGTATCTGATCTATCTTCGTCAAGCTTCCACACATCCATTTGAAGATATCAAAGGCATCCAGATATCGACAGAATCAATAGTAACTTCTGAAACTGTATTTTTTTTTATTGGCACAGGGCACATAATCTCATGCGATATTGAAATCTTATCTGTCATGTTGGTATATCTCTACGAGTTATTATGTTCCACTATTCTTATTCAGTTATATCGTACTGGATTTCAGGTTCAAGATCTCATTTATCATATTGAGTTGGCTAAAGGTGCTTATAAGGATAATCCTGCGGTTCTTGCAAGGAACAGCATGCTCCGAGAAAGTAATATCATAAAATTTGTTAATAACTCCAGTGTAATGAGGCCTGCATATTATATAGGGGTTGACACCCGTAAAAAGCTTGTAATTTTGGGAATTCGTGGTACACATGCTTTATATGATCTTATCACTGATATTGTTTCCTCAAGTGATGGTGAAGTAACATTTGAAGGCTATTCAACCCACTTTGGCACTGCTGAATGTGCTCGTTGGTTTCTTCACCATGAGATTGGAAACATAAGAAAATATTTGGCAAAACATGAGGTGGAGATTGTTTTAATTTATCTAATATGAAATGATTTTCATTTTTAGTTTAGCTGTTTTATTATCCAATACTGTGAGGTGTTCCTAACCCATTAACAGGGATATAGGTTGAGACTTGTGGGACATTCTCTGGGAGGTGCAATAGCTTCTTTACTGGCAATAATGATCCATAGAAAATCAGCAAAGGAACTGGGATTTAGCCCTGACATTGTATCTGCTGTTGCATATGGAACCCCACCTTGTGTTTCCAAAGAACTTACCGAAAGCTGCGCTGGATATGTTACAACAGTTGTGATGCAGGTGAGTGATTGCATTTCGTAATGCCTGTATGACTTGATCAGGAAAAAAGGAATTATATCTATGCACGTCCTCTGATGTGTCTGATTCTTTTTCCCTAACTTTGTATTTATCTATTATCTATTATGCAATGTGCTCCCCTTTTGACTTCTTGTTTTTCGATATATTACACAGGATGATATTATACCTAGAGTAAGTGTAGCTTCACTAACAAGGCTAAGAAATGAAATTCTTCAAACTGATTGGTGAGTAACATTTAGTTTACTTTCTTGAACTGAGAATCTCCCTTATTGTTCCTTAAGAAAATAGAACATGACGGAAAAAACTAACAAATCAGTTGCAGCTCTGTTATAGAAAGTATTCATATATTTTATCATGAGAAAGGATCAAGTTATTTTAGGACTAATTCTAAGCCTAGTTTATTTACTTAATAACTCATTTTATATAGTTAATATTAACAATCAAACCGTTGAATGTTATGTTATATTAACATTCAAGCTTACAAAGTTTCATAAAAACCCGAAATTTGTAGCTATTTAATTTGAAATTCAACATTTTCTTATATTTTAAAAAAGCTTAATAACGTTCGTTTGAAGTTATTTGGTGAAGTATCAAATAGTTTTAAAATTTGTAATTTATGAAAATAGGTAGAGTTTATCTACTTGATTAGATTGATGAAAATTTATATTTATAATGAGTTGTTAATGAAAGAAATCTGCTGAGTTACTCCACATCCACTTGATCCTTCCCTTCGCAATTATCTTCATCAGACATGTGAATTTTGTTTAGTGTAATGAATGGGAAACTCCAGTTTCTAGAGGGTGATATTTCCCAAGAGAAATAAGAGGGAAAAAATGTGTGAATGGTTACTGAATATTCTAAACAGAGTTTGTACAAACTGTAGAAGCTTAAATATCTAAAATAAGTCTTCTAAAGCTTTTTATGTATTTGGCAGTTAGCTAGCAAAAGGTTTGACCAAATGATATGATATTTCCTTCAGGACAAGTGTCATTGAGAAAGAAGACTGGAAAAGATTCCTAGATTTAGTTACAAATGCCAAGCAGGCAGTGGCTTCTGTCCAAGATGTAGCTCATAAACTTGCTGATTATGCCAATTTCAGGGGAAACAACAAAACCCCATCTGGTAAACATTTCTTTTACGCATCACCACTCTTCCTTGTTTCTTTATCATATCCATTCCTTCATTGGTTTAGAGATTACTTTTCTCTCATTCCTGTCAGGCCATGTATAGTGGCAGAACTGCATTTCCCACCCTACCTGTTAAGAAAAACAATAAGGAGTTGCCAGTAAGTCAGCAGCTCAAGCTAATGTTTTTGGTGCATGCAGTATTTAAGTTGCAAGAAATAGCTATTTTAATGTCTAGGCATCACAAAACATCTGCATATTCGTTAAGATTGTGCCTGTTGATGTGTGTCAATAGTTAATCCAATTGGTAACTGTTTTGGCGTGTGTTAACAGTTGATCCAACTGGTAAGGAGTTGCCAGTTACCGGAGAAGCACCTTTGCCTCCTAAAGCAGCAAAGGAGAATTCAGTTGTTGTGAAAGTCGAGGAAACTAAACCTGCAGTATCTGAAGAGTTATTTATACCCGGGACTGTTTACTATCTGAAGAGGGACTTGGTATCTCACAATGATGTTGAAAAGGAAGTTTACACCCTTTTGAAGAGGCAATCGGGTGAGCATTTCCAGAGGGTAATCCTTTCCGGCAATTTCCTCACAGACCACAGATGTGATAGTCACTATTTTGCTTTGAGAGATGTTCTCAAAGGTTTGCCGTGGAATGGCGAAGAAGGTATTTTTCGATAACTCATTTTAGTTTTAAATTAATATTTTTGAACAGTTCCATTTGACTGCAATGGAATAGTACTCTTAATAAAACTAGTTTTCTGCACTAAGAGGGTGTCATACAGGTCTTTAGTCTGTGTGGAGGTGTCAGGAACAGTAGCATAATAGATTAGTCAGGTAATATATGTAAAATAGAATAATTGTTCCTATTCCAAAATAGATACTGAATTAGTTCTGAAGCCAATACTCAATAATTGTTGGGTTTGTTTTGTATTCGTATATACTCATGTTTTGGATCTCTACTTGTGATATTTGTGGCTTATGAGTTTGAAGAGGTGTATTTGAATTCCTTCATCCCTGTATTTTTATCTAGACTTGTGTGTTAAGTATTTCATTTTCTTTAAATTTTCTGAACTATTTATTCCCGTCCACGTAAGAGGCATTTTCAGCCGGTAAAAGTACAGATTATAGAATAAAATGTAGCTCAAAGAAATGAGAGAAAACACTTAACTTAGATTTTAGTAAATGTTTGTGTGTGACTGTTTCTATATTTGATGAGACACGTGTTGTGTGGGATACATCAGCAGTTAGGGATACGATACTTTTATACTCCGATAGACTTGCTTAGTTTGTTTGATCAATTGTTCATGATTTTAGTTCCCCTTGTTCTAGTATTGGAGTGAACTGAATGCATAAATTTACTTTTCAACTTAGAATGGTCGAAGAGCTTTCACTGAACGTGTTTTGGGAGTCTAATGAAAGATTAGGCTCTTCTTCACTTTTTAGAATAGTTGTAATGTGTTTTTAAGTCTTCAAATGGAGGAATGATTCAGATGTTCGGAACAGCAAATTACCCTTGTCATACAAAAATATGACATTTTTTTGGAATGACAAATATTAGCATATGTTAGTATATATGAATGTTATGTTGTGGGTGAGGAATAGAACCCTCAATCCCTTTATTATTGGTACTCAACTCCTCCACTGCAATGCTTCGCTATGTGACTGAGTGTTGGGCAGAAAAGAGTCAACAATAAATTAAGTTTAATGTTGCAAATATAAGAATGTTATAATGGATGTTATAAGAATGTTGCAGCGTGAAGCAGTCAACTCCAAAAATGGTATAGCGGGCGGGATAGCGTATAGCAGGCCGGATTGTGGCGTGAAGCAGTCAACCCCAAAAATGATATAGCGGGATAGCATATAGTGGGATGGCCGCAATTTGATTATTATTCAGACAAATTACATAAATAATAATTATAAACATATGTAGTGCAAATGGAAGAACAAATTGCAGAGAGGTGAGGGGGGAATTTCATTGCAAAAACTTATATGTAGAAACATCAGTGAAGAAGTTAGGGTTGAGTCTCAACTCAAACTTGCTTGAAAAATCCAAAATCATCCTTAAAATGTTTTAAAATTAAGGGATAATTTCAGTTTTTTTAAAGGAGAGAAGTATAATGGAACAGAAACCGCTCCGGGTTAGGAACCGTTTTGCTTCCGCTACCTGTTATTTGTCTTATAACACCGCTGTAGTGTTCTGCATCGCCACAGCGTCTGACATAGCTCTGCTCTGCCATAACCGGATAACGCTGCTATTGACTAGTTTTTTTCTTCTTTTTTTCTATATCTCTAAATGAAATTTTTTTACTTCAAGAAATAAAGAGGATTTTAATCCAGAATGAGGGTGAGCATGGTACTAACCTATATGTTTCAAATAAGGTATATTTTACTTAACCTATAAAATTTCAAAATATTATAATTTCATATATTTATTTTTTAAATTTAAATTCTAAATATAATTATTACTTACAACAGAATAATACAAAATATAAATTTAAATAAATTTTAAATTAGGTCTAACTGCAAACACAGGAAAGTTGTTCTAAATAACTTTTGAATAAAATTTAATGAGATTTTAATTTTATTTTTTTTAAATATTATAAAAACGATGTCGTTTTGTCAGAGAAAAAAGTATGTATTTGATCTGTTGGTTTTTCAAAACTACTAATTCACAGATTTTGGTCGGTTCACATCGGTTCAATACCATACTCGATCTAGTAATTAAACCAGACTGATGATTCATTTGGTTCTTGGTTCGATCGGTCTGATCGATCGGTTCGATTCGATTTTTAAAACACTATCTATATTCCATTGTCTTAAGATTTTGAGTGGATAAGCATAAGGTCTCTTAGATCCCAACGTCGGTTAATCAAGGCAGTGATATAAGCACTTTGATTCATACATACTCCAGATTGGCTATAAAAGGTGTGATTATGATTGATGTGTTTATGTGAGGAGCCTTGATGATGACTCTTTTATTTTTCTGTTACTTTATGTTGATGATATCTTGATTGTTGTCAACCATTTGCATGATTTAAATGAGTTGGAGACCAAGTTGGATAAGGAGTTTGATATGAAGAATTTAGATGCTGCAAAGAAGATACTCGGATCGAAATTCACATGGATAAAGAAGCTAATAAATTATGGTTATCTCAGAAAAGCTATGTTGAAGGTGTTTTGAGCATATTTGACATGAGCGAAGCAAAGTCTGTAAGTATCCCATTGGTGAATCATTTTAAGTTCTCTTTGGAAGACAAACTCAAAGACTGAAGGTATGTCTAAGATTCCTTATGGCAGTGCAATTGGTTTGATTAATGTATGCTACGATTTATACAAGATCAGATTTGACACAAACAGTTAGTTAAGTGTGCAAGTTCATGTCCAAGTCGAGGAAGCAACATTGGAAAGCAGTTAAGTGGATCTTAAGGTACTTGAAGGGTGCAACAGATTATGGTATCATGTTCAACATAGAGCAGGGTATTCCAACAATTGTGGGAAGGTCTATAACATGATATGTCTACTCTTGCGCGAGGGTGGGGGTGGGGGTGGAGGTGGGGGTGGGGGCTATATGCTGAAAATTATCAGCTTAATTCATAGTATCTATGTCTACGACTGAAGCAGAAAACATGGGAGTAGTTGAAGCTGGCAACAAAAGCATTGTGACTTATAGGATTAGTGAAAGAGTTCGATGTTGAGCAAGAGGTAGTTCAATTGTATTGTGATAGTCACAGTGTTATCTATTTGACGAAAAATCAGGTGTATCATGCTATGACCAAACATATTGATGTGAGATTCCACAAGATCAAGGAGTTTGTAGCGTCCAGACATATATTATTTCATAAGGTTCACACTTTAGAGAATGCAGTTGATATGTTAACCAAGTCAGTCACCAGTGATAAGTCCAAACACTATTTGAACTTGTTACATGTTTCTCGGTGTTAAGCAGAAACTACACACCCCTAGTTGCTAGTATATGACATTATATTGTTAATCTTTATATGAATTTGATAATCGCCAAGGTGGAGATTGTTGAGTTTGGCTCATAGGCAATGTCAACTGTGTTATGCCCCAATTTTTGCTCCTAAGATTCTTCTATCATCTCATATCAACTCAATCACAACAAGATCACACTAGGGTTTGACTCTTCTCCCTATCTTTAGGTTTGCTCATGAGGAATAACCAAGCATCTTGATTTGTATTTTGTGATCATATATGTTTTGTATTGATTAACTTTTAACTAACAAATACTATGAATGTTTGCCCTAAATGATGATGCTATAGGTAAGGACACAACACATTTCATCAGGTTGATCTATAGGTTCATGAGTTTATTTCCATGTTTCCTTCAACCAAACTTCATTGATATTCAAGCCTTATCATTAAAGATGTTTTAAATTAATATCATGACAAGGTCTAATATAATTTATCATGCCTCAATTTGTCAAAGAAAGTCAAAAGATGTAAGGGTTGATTGAAGAAGTTTGACCTAATTGGACAAATTCTTGATTCTTTGATCACAAGTGCATAACTCTCTCAATTCTTAATATTTGGAAGTGGTTATTGTTGCTATGGGTTTTTATTATCATCCACAACAACCTCTATTCACATGGCAAAAGTTATTGTACAAGAAAGTTTGTCAAAATTGAAAGGGGTTTCCAAGTCATTTTGGTGCTTGAGGAGTTAGGGTTTTGAACTTCTAAGGGCTATATCTTGCTCATCTTTTTATATTTTTGAGTGATTCCAAAAATATGTTTCTCTTTAAAGGGTTATCAATTAACCACTTCAAAAGTTTCAAGCAAATTTGGTGTGGAAGATTCCTAATGATTGAGAAAGATTACATGTCCTCTAGATAGACCATCAAATTCCCTTATGTGACTTCAAAAGATCATAACTTGGTCAATTTTTATCTCCTTGTTCCCATTCTTTTTCCAAAATGATCTTAAGGATGTGAAATTCAACTCTTCTTTTATGTGCAAAGCTTGAAAATGAGTGGAAGATGCCCTAAGAACTCAAAAGATTATAGGCCACCTCATGAATTTTCACCAATTTTACAAGGCCATAACTTTTTCAATACTTGGTATTTTTGAGTGATTCAAGTTTCACAATGCTCTTTGGGAAGTCTACTTCAAGCTAGCATCAATGATTAAAGCTCAATTTTGGAGGAATTCCTTGTTTGAACTCAAAACATTATAGGTTACTTTTGAAGAAAAACAATTTTTCTAAGTACAAAAAGTCAACATCTTTTTCTCAACTTTGACTCATCACAACTTTTAGCTCAAGCGTCCAATTGATCTCACTCTTTGCATATTGTAAAGTTTGTGACCTTATCTTTCAAATGCTTCAAGAATCATGCCCTAAGACTCCTTGAATTGTAAACACCATGAATTCAAAGACGGTACCTTGAAACTGAAGTTTTCTCCAAAGTTAGAATTTGAAATTCATAATTTGGCTTCTAACCACCAATTTAACACACGTTTTTGATTTAAACATGTTTAATAAAGTTGAATTAAGGATCAAAATGCAATAATTGATTGAGTTTTGATGCACATGGGGTCAAACTTTTTTCACTTTCGAGCTTGATCAAATTTCCCTCCAAACTTTAAAATTTCTCTTAATTCTTTGCACCATTCGCTTCCCTATAAATAGAGGACCTCACTCCTCTCATTTTCTCAAGCTTGAGCAACCAAAATCACTATGTCAAACTCCCTCCATAACTCACTTTTATGAGATTTTGAATTCCTCTTTTCTCCAATTTTCAATCCAATTTCTTCATTGATTCTTCATCCTTGAACTTCACTGAAGCTAACAGAAGAAGAATCAAGCCTTGAGGTACCCTGAATCGTGTTAGCCAAGTCCATTTACATAGCAAGTTCATCTGACTTTGTTCAGGTAGTTCAAGGCACCAAATCCTCTAACTCAAATTACTTGAATGGTTTATGATGTTCACTGATGCTTGCTATTAACTCAATTTTGGTGAATCGATGCGTTTGATACTTCTGTTTTTGATTTCAAATTTTTCAAAACATCTTTGATTTTTTTCCAAATCGAGTAAGCTGTGTTTTATATAAATTTGGCGCAAAGATATGGTTGTGATCGTCTTGAAGAGATGCATCTGATGATACCATTATGAGCGTCTAAATTTACAGATTTAAGAATCATGGTTTCACCCTAGTTGTAGGGTAGTTGGAGGTTGAAGATAACCTACGCGGTCTCTTCAACCAATGAGAGTAAGATAATTGAAATGTTGTGATTGGTCTGACTTTCGTGACTTCAGTGCGCGCTTGTTGATTGTGGATCGCCATACATCATCACTTTTGAGCCATCAGATGCACCAGCGTATTTTAATGAACTGGATCCAATGCCTCACATCATTTCTGACTTATTTATTTTTTTACAAAAATTGTTTTAATTTCAAAAAATCATAACTCTCGTATTTTTTATCCAAAAATTATGAAAAAAATCTACAAAAATACTTTGAATTATTCTAATTTTGTGAGTATTTTTTCATATTTTTATTTTAATGTTTGATATTTTTCATAATTTTTATTTTGTTTGCCTTATTTTAAAAATACTTCTTGACATTTTTAAATTCTAAATTTTTTTATCAAGATCATTTTCCCTATTTCTGACTTTTCTAAAATTTTTCTAGAACTTTATCTTGACTTCTACTATTTTTTAAAAATCTTTTTTCACTTATTTGAGTGATTTTAATTAGTTTAAAAATACTTTTGTGTTTTAAAAAATTACCAAAATTTTTATAAAAATATTTGAGATCATTTATGACTTTTCTATGGGTTCTTCTAATTTTTCTTTGACACTTTGAATATAGTTTGCTATTTTGCCTTTTATTTTCATTAAAAAAATACAATTTAAAAATCATTTTTCTTCTTTTTATTTTGTCCATTAAATGCAATTTATTTTTTTAAGATATTTTGACTAGGTGATAGTTGATCATGAACTTCATTAACATTATTGGATCTTGGGTGTTGAGTTTAACTCCACCAAAATGGATGGATGATTTTAATGATAGTTTGATCAAAATATTTGATTCAAATACATCCCCTCCCTCTTCATCTTATCCCTTTCTTACTTGTACTACATGTTGTTAGAGAATAATCTACATATCATTTCTCTAAAGATATGGTACATATATTGCTATTGACGACCTCAAAATAGGTGCGACTTCTATATAAATCCACTTACGATTGCTTAACATAGCGCTAAATTTTGTCTAGATTCGAGAAATGATCATTCGTGGCCCAAACCTATGTTTGCAAGCCCAAGTATGTTTAACTTAAAACCTTTGATCCAATAATCTTGATGTTCATTGTTAGGAGGCTTTGGTCTTATCAATCCTCTAATGGACTTTCATAAAATTTTGTCTAAGTGAATCATTTAAACATCGTTGATCATTTGTTGTTGCCTTGAGAATTTGAAATGAACGATATACTTGACAAAAAGCAAATGAAACTTATTGTTGAGAGGTTTTGATTTTATCAATCTTCTAATGAGTTTTCAAATGCAAGTTCAAGATGGTCATTCAGCTAACCTCTAATTTCTAACCTATTAACAATTGACATTTATTTTTATGCTTTTACTTTACGCCTTTACTTTTACGCACAATTTATTTTAGCATTTACATTTCATGCTATTTTCATCTTTGTTCACTTGAACATTTATATTTATGTCTTTTTATTTTGCTCACTTGAGCTTTTCATTTTCTTTTTGAAGATACCTAATAATCAACTTGAACAATAAAAAACTTTAATGTTACTTGGACTATTTGGTTACTATCATTGGCATTTTGGAGTTGTGGACTTCTTGGACTTAGGATTAGAGATCTTGAACTACCTTGAGACCTTCTATTGCTATTTTGTCTGGAGTTCTTGGGGTTTACCTCAAGACATTGGGTTATTTGTTTCTTTGTGTGCAAGTTATTATGATTATGTGTTTTATTAGGAATTCATCTGTATATTGCCGTTATTCTGCCCAATTTTTGTGAAGACTTAACACATTTGAAGCTTGGTTTTCTTAAGAGGTTTATCATCTCTGCTTGTTTGGTTTCAAATCCAAAGAATGAGAATTCTACACTGACTCATTGTGTCAAGTGTTGACTTCTTGTTGGTTAGATGGTTCTTTTCCCTAGCTTTTACCTTATGCTTTAGGATAGTCCCTTCATCTCCTCTCATCTTATTTAATTTCAAAAATCTTTTCTCTCCTTTTCAAAACTATTCTTGTTTTCTAAACTTAAATCTCTTTCACAATAAACTTGGACTTAGGTCCATGAATTTTCAAAATATTTTCTTAATCAAACTTTAACCAATTTAATAATACTTTGAAATTTTTTGGTGAGAAGACTAAAAGTCAATCAATCTCATTCAAACCATTTTGCCACTTTGGCTTTTTACCTTAAAAAATTTTCTCAAAAGATTAGACTCTTGTCAATCCTTATAGTGATGCGAACTACTATACTTCTATGATATGTAGTGAAGTGAGAAAATTTTCCACTTGGGTGTTGAGTGAGGTTTTGTTGATTTTAAAATCCAAGTTATATCCTCCACTTTAAGATGACGCGAATTCTCCTTTCTCATAATTGTGGGTAATAAGTATGTTCTTTCACTCAGATAAGATGATGATGTCTCGTCTCTTAAAATTAACCAACACACTTGTGTTTTAAAATTTTTAAAGGTGAACTACGAGTACCCTGATCCCCTATTGCACGGAAGGTGGTATGTAGGCACTAAAGTTTCGCAACCGCAACGGGTGCAAAAATTGTAAAAAATATTTTTTTTCTCAACTCCACATCTATTTTTTATATAACTATTATATCCAAAATACACAAATTTACAAAGAGGTTCCTGCGGAGTATCATAGATGTTTAAGGTGATAATACCTTCCCTTTGCATAACCAACCCCCGAACTTAAATTCTCAACCCCCTCCTTTTGGGTTATTCACTCTTTTCCCATTCCTCTGAAAACAATAAAGCGCAGTGGCGATTTTTATTTGATTTGTACAAGTTAAGTAAATTCAATGGATTAGTATCAATATTTCTACCGCTACAAACTAGATAAGGCTCGGGGCCGCGAAGCAGTTTAGGGGTATTGTTGTAATCTGGATCATTAATATCTCTATAGATATGCTTGTAACATTGAAACTCGAAAATGTGTAATTCAAAACTAATCAATAAGACGAAATTATAGTTACTCTATAGTTGCAGACGTATGCGATTTAGCTGAATTGCGTAAGCACAATTTTTGTGTGTTTCTCTATACTTTGATCTGTACTCGCGTACCTATTCCAATGTATATTTTGTATGTCTTTTAAATGATATGGTACATTGATTGGAACCTTGATGGACAAGGCATTTTGAGTGCACTTAGATTCTCTGCAACGACTATATATCACTTCTTTTTCTATTTTGGAACTCATAGCCGTTATATTTAAATGAGTTAACTGATTGGTCTAATTGATTAACAACAATTATTTTGGCTTTAATGCTATTTCCTCTTTTGGGGAATTTCAAGCCTATAAATAGAGGTCTCATTTCTCGTTTCATTTATCCAGAAAATGATTTGTGTATTGACACATACAACCCCTCTCCCTCTCTAAGTTTTTATTTTCACTTTCTCTCACTAGTTCTTATAGCCAAATTCTTTTGTGAGGAAAAATCTTTTGTGAGTGAGGTGTTCTTGTAATTCTAGATAATTTCTCCAAGAATATTGTTTATGCATCTTGGATGAACACAATCCATTTAGGGATAAAATATGTGGTTAGAAGTTAAACTCGTTAAAAACTTTGGTTGGGGATTGCGTGATAAATACCTATATTTATTTTAGGTTGAAGATCGTCAATATTGATGAACTTCCCTTAGGCTCTTAGTAAGCCTTATTTGCTTAAAGGTTGAAGATCATAAATATTGATGAACTTACCATTAGTTCATGGTTAGCCTGTTTAAAACCATAGGTTACGAGATCATCCTGTTAAAATCTCAATAGGTTATTGGTTATCACGTTAAACCAATTTGAGCTCATTTATTTTTTGTGGAACTTGGAGACTAACCGCTACAAAGACCGCTTTGTGGAGAGAAGACTAATCGCTTCAATCTACAGTTAGAAAGGAAGCTTGGCCACTTCAGTCTCATCAATTTCAATGGAGAAGACAAAAACTATCATATCTTTCGTCTTGTAATATTTTGGTTGTAGGAAAACCCAATTTCCTTGTATAAGGGGGTTCGTGAGCTTTACTTACTAAAAGCTCTCAAGCATATAATGGAAGCTCTGTAGATCAATTCTTGGGGAGAGGAGTAGGTATTTTATTTTTATCAAACCTCTATAACTCTCGACGTTCTTCTTTTTCCCTTAACTCTTTTATTTCCATATAGTAGTGGTAGAAATGTTGAGACTAAGCCATTGGATTGACTTAACTCGCACAAATTAAAATAAAAATCGCCACCGCGCTATATTATTTCCAAAGGAATGGGAAAAGAGCGAATAACCAAAAAAGAGGGGGGAGAGAATCTAAGTTATGGGGTTGGTTATGCAAAGGGAAGATATTAGCACCATAAACATCTATGGTACTCCGCAGGAACCTCTTTGAAAATTTGTGTATTTTGGCTATAAATGTTGTACAAAAATAGATTGTGGGGTTGAGAAAAGAAGTATATTTTTATGATTTTTGCACCAGCCGCGGTTGCGAACCTTTAGTGTCTATGTACCACCTTCTGTGCAATAGGGGATCAGGGTACTCGTAGTTTACCTTTGAAACTTTTAAAACACATGTGTGTTGGTTATTTTTAAGAGATAAAACATCATCGTCGTATCCGAGTGGAAAACATACTTACTACCCACGATTATGAGAAAGGAGAATTTGCGTGATCTCAAAGTGGAGGATATGACTTGGATTTTAAAATCAACAAAGTCTCACTCAACATCCAAGTGGAAAATATCTCACTTCACTACATATCATAGAAGTATAGTAACTCGCATCACTACAAGGATTGACAAGAGTCTAATATTTTGAGAAAATCTCAAAGCAAAAGGCCAAAGTGGAAAAATAATTTGAATGAGATTTATTGACTTTTAGTCTTCTCACAAAAATGTAAAAGTATTGCTAAGTTGTTTAAAGTTTGATTAAGGAAATGTTTTTGAAAGTGCATGGACATAAGTCCAAGTTTATTGTGAAAGCAGTTCAACTTTAGAAAACAATAATAATTTTGAAAAGGAGGGAGAAGATTTTTGAAATTAAAGAAGATGGGAGGAGATGAAGGGACTATCCTAAAGCATAAGGTAAAAGCTAAGGAAAAGAATCGTCTAACCAGCAAGAAGCCAACACTTGACACGATGAGTCAATGTAGAATTCCTATCCTTTGGATTGAAACCAAACAAGCAAAGATAATAAACCTCTTAAGAAAACCAAGCTTCATATACATTAAGTCTTCACAAAAATTGGGCAGAGTAACGACTGTATACAGATGAATTCCCGATCAGACAAAATATGTAATCACAATAACCTGCACATGAAGCAAACAAATAACCCAATGTCTTGGGGTAAACCCCAAGAGCTCCAGAGAAAATAATAATTGAGGTCACAAGGTCTCAAGGTAGGTCAAAGTCTCTAATCCTAAGTCCAAGAAGTCCATCACTCCATAATGCCAAAGATAGTAACCAAATAGTCCAAGTAACATTAAAATTTTTTATGGTTCAAGTTAATTATTAGGTATCTTCAAAAAGAAATGAAAGGGCTCAAGTGAGCAAAAATAAAAAAAAGACATAAAAGTAAATGCTCAAATAAGAAAAGATGAAAAAAAGCATGAAATATAAATAATAAAATAAATGTGCTTAAAGTAAAGAGCATAAAGTAAAGGCACAAAATAAAGTTAATTGTTAGAAATTAGAGGTTAGTTGAATGTCCATCTTGAAACTTGCATTTGAAACTCATTAGAGGATTGATAGAACCAAAGCCTCTCAACAACAAGTTTCATTTACTTTTTGTCAATTATATAATTCATTTAAAATTCTCAAGGCAACCATAAATGATCAACGATGTTTAAGTGATTCAATTTGACCAAAGCTTATGAAGATTCACCAGAGGATTGATAAGACCAAAGCCTTCTAACAATGAATCTCAAGGTTATTGGATCAAAGGATTCAAATTATCATACTTGGGCTTACAAACATGGGTTTGGGTCATGAATGATCATTTCTCGAATCGAGACAAAATTTAACGCTATGTTAAGCAATCGTAAGTGGACTTATATAGAAGTCACACATATTTTGAGGCCGGTCAATAGCAGATTATGTGTCATATGTTTGGAGAGATGATATATATATCATCCTCTAACAACATTGACACAATAAGAAGAGGATAAGATGAGGAAGGATGAGATAAGAATTAAACCATATTTGGACCAAAGATTTAATCAAGCTATCATTAAAATCATCCATCCATTTTGATGGAGTTAAACTCAATACCCAAGATCCAATGATGTTAATGAAGCTCATGATCAAAATCTCATAGTTCAAGATCAACCAACATATATACAAAATAAAATTGTATTTAAAAAAAAAGAAAAAAAGACTTTTAAAATGGTTTTTTAAATGAAAATAAAAGGGGAAAATAACAACTATATTCAAAACATCCAAAAAAAAAAAGAAAATAAGACCATAGAAAAAAAAATAAGAAATGAGCTCAAATATTTTTATAAAATTTTTGGTAATTTTTTAAAGTCAGAAACTATTTTTAAACTAATTAAAACTACTCAAATAAGTAGAAAAAATACCAAAAATAGTAGAAGTCAGAATAAAATTCTAAAAAAAAAATCAGAAAAATCAGAAACAATGAAAATGATATTGAAGAATTTTTTCAGAATTTAGAAATGCCAAAAAGTATTTTTAAGCAATTAAAAACATGTCAAAACAAAGAAAAAATCATAAAAAATATCAAATCTAAAAATAAAATTATGAAAAAATAAAAATCAGAAATAGAATATTTAAAAATATTTTTGTGGAATTTTTCATAATTTTTTAGTCAGAATTGATTTTTCTATGATTTTTTGAAGTTTAAAACAATTAAAATATAAAAATCAGAAATAAAAATAAAGTCAAAAATATATGGACCAATGGATGAAAGTCAAAATATGTTAGTAAGCTAATCCAATGGATCAGACGCGCTGTGCATATCATGGTCTTTAATGTATAAAGCATTGGATCAATTATTTAAATCAAATTTTGAAAAAAATAAATGGCACATTATCATTGGTTGAGAGATCACACGCTGGTCATCTTCAACCTCGAGCCACACGAATTTGCAGGTCTCTCAAATGGAAAAATTAGAGCTCGAGACCGGTACCATTCACTTCGTCTCTTCAAGACGATTCCAATGGTACCCTCGCGAAAAATTTATGTAAGGTGTAACTCAGTCATTTTGGAAGGAAAGATTTGAAAATTCATGGTCAAAACTCACTTCCAGTTGAAAATAAATGTTGCGACTAGAACCAGAATGATGAGAGCTTCATTACAATATCAAAATTCGAGAGAATTAGTGAAGGAATCTACCTATTGCAGTTCAGATGCAGAGCTCTGAAACTTGACTTGGCTAGCACGCCTCTGAATCTACCTATGTCCATTCGACGCCTTAGGTTCAATCATTCCAATCATGTCAATACCCCGCATAGAGAAATTCCACAGGGAAGAAATAACATTGAGAAGTGTCAGAGGCACATGAATTTTGTCGGTGTAGATCTAGAATTTGTGGCACTTCTTTGCAAATTTATAACAGTCAGATTCCATTGTCATCCAATAATAACTTTCCCTAAGCATCTTCTTTGCCATCGAATGTCCATTGTCATGGGTACCAAAGGAACCTTCATGGATCTCATGCATCAACATGTCTGCTTTGTATCTATCTCTGCATCTAAGCAAGACCATGTCATAATTTATTTTGTATAACACATCTTCATTAAGGAAAAAGCTACCTGCCAACCTTCTCATTGTCTTTCTATCTTTATTTGATGCACCGACCGGGTATTCTTGAGTCTGGAGAAAATGCTTGATATCATAATACCAAGGTTTCTCATCTGGAGTTTCCTCTGCTTCAAACACACGAGTCGGTCTATCCAAACGTTGCATTGCGATACAAGGCACATCATTCCAAGTATTCGCTTGATACATAGAAGCCAGAGTTGCCAAAGCATCCGCCATTTGATTTTCATCTCTAGGAATATGATGGAATTCAACTTTATTAAATAAGGGTAATAATCTTCTAGCATAGTCTTTGTAAGGGATCAAGCCAGGGTGACGAGTATCCCATTCTCCTTTAATCTGATTTACTACCAAAGCTGAATCGCCATATACATCCAGAACTTTGATTCTAAGATCAATGGATTCCTCGAGATCCATGATACAAGCCTCATACTCTGCCATATTATTGGTATAGTAAAATGTCAGCCTTGCCATAAAAGGAATGTGTGATCCACGAGGAGTGATAATCATAACACCAATTCCTTTCCCATAAGCATTCACAACTCCATCAAATACCATACCCCATTGGGATTCAGGATCAGGACCTTCCCCATGCAAAGGTTCATCACAATCTTTTACTTTCAGAAACATAACATCCTCATTAGGGAAATCATATTTAATAGACTGAGAGTCATCAACCGGTTGGTGAGCAAGATAATCCGCCAACATGCTGCTTTTTATAGCCTTCTGAGTACGATATTCAATATCATATTCAGACAACAACATCTGCCAACAAGAAATTCTCCCAGTAAGAGCAGGCTTTTCAAAGGTATACTTAATTAGATCCATTTTGGAAATCAACCAAGTAGGATGATTCAACATATATTTCCGCAACCGCTTTGCCGCCCAGGCCAGAGCACAACATGTCTTTTCCAGCATAGAATACCGCAACTCACTGTCAATAAACTTCTTACTGAGATAATAAATGGTGTATTCCTTCTTTCATGTTTCATCTTGTTGTCCCAAAATACAGCCCATAGAATTATCTAACACGGTCATATACATGATCAATGATCTTCCTTCAACGGGAGGGATCAGGATAGGAAGTTCAAGCAGATACTCTTTAATACTCTTGAATGCCCTTTGGCAATCATCTGTCCACACACAACCCCGGTCTTTCTTTAACAACTTAAAGATCGGTTCACACGTTGCAGTCATATGGGAAATGAATTTGGAAATGTAATTTAGACGTCCAAGGAAACCTCTAACTTGCTTTTCAGTCCTTGGTGCAACCATTTCTTGAATTTCTCTGACTTTATCAGGATCAACTTCAATTCCTTTTTGGATGATAATGAAACCTAACAACTTCCCTGATTGGACTCCGAAGGTGCATTTATTTAGATTCAAGCGGAGACGATATTTCCTCAAATGCTGAAACAATTTCAATAAATCTTCTACATGCCCTCCTTCAGTCTGGGATTTGGCAATCATATCATCAAAATATACCTTAATTTCCTTGTGCATCAGATTATGGAATAAGGTTGTCATAGCCCTTTGGTACGTCGCACCAGCGTTCTTCAACTCGAAGAGAATCACCCTATAACAGAATGTTCCCCAGGGTGTGATTGTTGTACCCCAAAATTTGCCCTCCCATTTTTCACAAGAAATCACAACCGTAGGGTTTTCTCAGATTTTCAAGATTGGCTCAGGAATCGATCAGACAAATTTTTCTTTGGCAGTAGATCAAGAATTAGGGTTTTTCTCGCATTTCTCAAAAGAAACTGAATTCTCAGAAATTCAATTAACTGTCACATGTTTTCACACTTTTTCAAGTTTACTGAAAGGTTACTGGTTGTTCTCAAGGCCTGTTTATTTGGGACAAGAAATGGGAGTTGAGACTATCATTTGGAACATTCAGGTTTTGTCTGATCCAGGTTAACCATGTAATGTGCGTCTGTTAAGACATTTTCTTGTTAATGGAATGAAGCGTTTGCTTGTTTATTAGAATACACAATGCGTATTGTAATTAGAATACTGTTGCAAGGATACGAGATTACAGAGTTATTGGATTACTTAAGGTTTAAGTTATCTGTATTAAAATTATTGGAATGCAATTTCAATTATTTTGATCAGGGAATCTTAAAGGATTAAGTGAAGATGCAAAGAGAGAATTACAAGTTGCTAACAGTAGAAGATTTTAATGGATATCAGATTATCTCATAAAGACTTTTTCATTTATTTCAAAAATGTTACAATACAGTTTATTATTTAAATGCTTTAAGTTGTGCAACTTATTGTATTTGAAAAGTAAATTGGTACATTTGCTTGAATATTTATCTCTAAGTTACAAAGAATTGAATCTAAGACTAAGTTTCCATTACTCCCATGCTCGCCACAAAGTCTCCTGCTTCCTCTGCTTTTTCACCGTCCAACTTGCGCTCACATGAAAGAAAGATAGAAAAAAATTAGTACAATTGATTGAGCATTAACAAGAATTTTCAAAAACAAAAAGAAAAGAAAATTTTCATCATTAAAGTTTGCCGTTTGGAATCAGAGGAGCTAGTTTCATTTCATCATGTTTTTATTTTTTCTCTTTGCAAATCACAAGAAGATTACTCTTCTTGGTTCACAAAGAGAAAAATGAAAAATGCAAGCTAAAGAATGCAAGGCAAATGGTCCAACTGAAAACATAACAGCCAAACTGCAGCATGCTGCCCAAACTGTACTAAGCAAAGCAACCAAACTGGATGCAAACTAAACAATGCAGCATACAAAGGCAAACTAAGCAATGCAGCATACAAAGCAACCAAACTGAATGTAAGCAACTAAGCAATGCAGCAGGACAAGTACAACATAACAGGCAAGTAAAGTATGGTAAACCAAATCACAAGCAAAGCTTGTTTGAAACACTTTTTTCATCATTTTCCTAAAAAATGGGCAAACTTTTCAGAAAAGCAGAGAAAAGCATTGTTGCTTTTTATCATGGAGAGAGGAGAGAGAGATGAGAGATATCACCTTTTTCTTGAGATTGTACAGTTTGGCTAAAAATTTGTCACAAGTTACTAAACAAAAGCAACTAGATATAACACCATCAAGCTGGAAGAAAGAAAAGGGAGCATTATGGTCAAAACTGGAGCCACAAAACATTTTAAAAAAAACATATAACAGTTTCACAGTTCAAACCACAAAACCGGTTAGCAGAACCAAACTGCACAACCAAACAAACAGTCACAACCTGCATAACAAGCCAAAACTCACAAGACAAACAGCCAAACCTATAACTCATATACAGTTCCAACCATTATTCACAACCTACAAACTGTATAACAGTTTCAAGCAAAAACCTACAGATTTTAAACTGCAACAAACCACAAAAAGCATCCAAGCTGCAAAATAACAACAAACAGCACAAACATTGCAGAACAAAAAACCCTGCATAACATTTCAACACCAACAGCTAGAACCAAGCTGCAAGAACAAAACTTCCAAAACCTGCAGTTCCCAAACAAAACAAGCTTGCCAAACTGTAAACCTGTGAACCAAACACATTCAAAAAGATTCACAAAAACCACAAAACCATATAGCAGTTCAAACAGCCACAACTGTAACCCTGTGAACCAACTCACAAAACAAACAGTTAAAACCTGCATAGCAAGAACAACTCTTGCTAAACTAGCATAAAAAATTCCCAGACACCAAAACACTGCCTAACAATCAAAACAGTCAAAGCCTGCATATCCAAACAACAAAAGCCAACAAGCCTGCCAACTCAGAACATTCAACAAGACAAAGTTTCAGAAGCAGCAAACCAACAAATCAAAGTTTCAGAAGCAATAATCAAAACTCAGTTCAACAATAATCATCATCAATGTTTCAGAAATCAGCATCAATCAATAACCTTCAGCAAACACCAACAACAAAACAAAGTCTCACGATAATCATCATCATTATCCATCATTAACTAACAAGTCAGAAGGAAAACATCACCATCATCATTCAAGTTCAAGAGAGAGGAAAGAAATAATGAAGTCAACATCACTATCATCATTCAACTTCAAAGAGAGAGGAAAGAAATAACAAAGTTTCAGAATAAACTATCATCATCAACAAAAACTACCAACAAAACAAAGTTTCAGAAATCATCATCATCAACCAACAAAGTTTCAGAAACAATCAGCATCATCATCAATCATTATACAATCAAAAGTTTCAGAAGCATTTAGCATCATCATCATTCAAGTTCAAGGGACAAAGAAAAGTACCAAAAGTGCGCATCCTTCGTCATCATCTCTTCCTCCTTGCCTAGCCCGTCGCCGGGGATCCTCTCATCTCAAAATCTCACTTCTCACAGAAAAGCTCCAAAATGTATACTTCTTTGACGAACCATTTACTGCATCTCAAACATACGCCACAATAGGATTAATAGAGATAACGTGAATAAAGGCGAGACAAATAACAAAAGCTCGTTCAACCATCAAAATCGTAACAAAAAATTAGAATCTTACCCCTTCAAAAAACAGAACCATTAGCGTAGGAAGTGAGAAGTGCGAGATGCTCCGGTGATAGACGGCGAGAGGAAGATCAGAGAGGAGCGATTGAGTGAGGAAGATCAGAGAGGAGCGGTTGAGTGAGAGAGAGATGAAGAGAGAACGAAAGAAACGACGCTGCTATGAGGAACAAACCCCTAACCCTGATTTTTCCAAAACCCTAACCAAATGTTACAAACTTTGGAATTGGACCAGTGGTGGCCACAAACCCTAAGCCCATTTAATTTGCTGGCTCGCACCCCCCTCCATCCTGGCCTTATCCCTTTTCTGTTTTTGGGCCTAGCATCTTTGATCTTCCTAAGCCCATTTTTTTAATTTGTTTTAATTTACTTCTTTTTTTAATTATAAATTCATAAAACTCAATACCCCTTTTTTGATCAAATTAAATTAATATTGAAGTTAATTTTCTTTTTTCTTCTTTTAATTTATCTTTTTATTTCTTTTGATTATAAATATATTAGTAAGATATTAAACTTTCATTTTTGTATAATAAATTTGATTTTCTTAATTTGTTTTAATCATTTTCTTTTTATTATTTTTCTTACATTTAATAAGAAAACACTAAAAAAAATAAAGGTTTTGTTTAATTAAGTTTTCTTTCTTTAAACTTTCCCTTTTAAAATTAATAAAATACAAGAAAGAATAATAATAATGTTTAATCTTTTAGAATAGATTTTATTTATCTCTTTTTAGTAAATACATGCTGTTGTACCCCAAAATTTACCCTCCCATATTCTTCAAGGTTTGTCAAGAATCATCTTCAAATGGTTCAAGATCCCTCAAGGGTTGCACAACTCAAATACCTCCTAAGGCTGTCCAAATTAGGGTTTTGGTTCTCTCAAGGAATTTGAGGTTTTCAATGGCTCAATCAAGTCTCATAGGCCTATAAATATTGTCAAGCATCTACATGTCAAGTTTCAAGACTCACAGGGTCAAATTCCACAGACAAAAGCTCCAATTGCTCAACAATCAACTGCAGGGGTAAAATGGTCATTTTACAGTCAAAAGTCAGAAATTTTTGGTCAACATCTTATTTTGAGTCCACAATCATCATTTGATCAAGTCTTGATCATGATTCCACAAGCATGGCTCAAAGATCATCAAGATGCAAAAAGTTACTATTTTTGGACAATTGAAAAGTCAACTGTAACTTGACCAAGGCATAACTTTTTCATGGTTCATCAGAAAAATCCCATCCAATGCTCATTTTAAAGGGGATGACATTTCCTACAACTCATCTTCACATTCCAAGTCCAAGAAATGCTCTCACAAAAAGTTATCAATTTCTACATTATAGGTCAATTTCAAAAGTCAACAAAAATGCACTTTAGGTCAAAGACCATAACTTGAGATTGGTAAATCCAAATGACATGGGACCAAAGGAATTGGTTAGAGGACTTCAAGACCTTTCCAAAATGTCCAAGAACATGTTCATATGATCAAAATTGAGTAAGATATGCATTGGAGAAGTTGGGAAATTGTCATGAATTTGCAAAAGTCAACTTTGCTCAAAATACCTTATTTTTGCTAATGGGCCTCAAATTCCTTCTTGAAACTTTGTCCAAGGCTTATGCACGACCCATTGATATTAAATTGAATTATTTTCTTATTTTTTATTAATTAATTGAATTTTTAATCAATATTAATTCATTTAATTCATTTAATTGTAGGAAAATATCAAGATATGGTTTTGCAATCTTTTCATGAAGCAAATATGACCTATATATGCTGGAGACTTCGTGTGCCAATCAAGGATATCAAAAACTCCAAATTTAGCAACTTTCTTCAATCAAAAAGATTGAAAAATATTTGATTTTTCAATAAAATATTGAAACATCAATGCAATGGATTTTGGTCAAAGATTTAACCTAAATACAGTCCATTATATATACAGAACCTAACCCTAATGCATTACACGTGAGAATTGCTGCAGAAAGCCATATGCAACATTGAAAAAATCAAGAAAAACTTGAAAACTGTTTTCCTAGTTCCAGGCTAATTCAAAGCATTTGGTTGTTTCTAACACGTTGCTGGAACTCTCAGGGACACATCGCAATCAAAACCATACGCCAAAGCTCAAGAAATCAATCTACACAGACCCACAGTTTGCATATCTTTCCCATAATCGAAACTCATAATTCATAAGCATTTGATGTGATTTTTTGCTTGTTTTGTATTGTTAAAGACCACAGGAAACTAATGGCATAGGTTAATTGCATTATAACACGCAGAATCATAAATTACCATTGGAGGATTTTAGGGTTCTTGAGGTCTCGAATTGGGGCTTTACAGCCCAGGAAAAATTAAGCTTCATAAGACCTATGGTTGAGATCGTTGCGTCCAGACGAACATAAAGCTACCCTCGCGAACAATTTATATTTAGCGTACGCCTAATCGCTATTATTCGTGGATGCAGGTTGTTGGGGTTAAACCCCCCCGCTATTTAACTTGGTTTTACAGGGAATCTGGGGAAGACGAAGGACATGTTGGTTCATGATTGGTTCATTCAAAACACGCGCGCTATTTTTTCTCTTTCCAAGCATATGGATTGTTTTCAAATATTATATTTGTTGTTTATTCTATTAACAAATGCGTTCAGATGGCCTAGTGGAAGACGTGCTGGCATGCAACCATTGGGACCTGGGTTCGATTCCCAGGTCCACCCAATATTTGTGCATATTTTTCATAACCTGATTATATGCAGATTTCCAACAGCGTCCTACCATGCGCTCCCAGAAACATCATGCCATGTGTCTCACAATACCAATCCAATGGTCAAAAAGTGGATGACCACCATACTCCCAGTCAAAGTAACGTGCAGACAATTCCAGAAGTCAAACAGGCCTGGAAGCTTAATGGGCTGGAATTGCTAACATAACTCCATTATTGGGTCAACACCCCCCCTGGTTAATTGCTTTTCTTTTTATTTTCTTTTAACTAATTATTTTTATTATTAGTATTATTATTATTTAATTAACTTAATTAATTTTCATAATAAATTCAGACCATTAAAATGTAAATATTATTTATTTTTATTATTTATTATTTTCACCTTTAATTATTATTGTGTAAATAAATGTAAATTAATTAATTTAGTCTTTTTATTAATTAGGTTAACTTTGACTTTTTTTTTTCACAAGTATAAAATAAATTTAGAATTAGGGTTTTCTTGACTTTTAATTTCTTTTTATTTTCATTAAGACCTAAAAAACCATAAAAAATACTTTTTCTTTAATTTATTAATTAATTAGTTATTAGGTTTAATTTGAATTAATTGCAACAAAAAAGGACCAAATTTCATTCTTTTCTCAAAAAGGGTCAAAACCCTAAGGACGTCCTGATTCAATTTCTTTGCGCGCACTTTATTATTTTGATTATATTTATGCATCGGCTTCGAGAATGTAATAGATAATTAGGACTTTTATCGCTTTCTTTATTTTCTCGCATTTATTTTCAAAGGGTTATGTTTTTGGCGATGTAAATACCCGACGCCTTGTAATAGCGTAGATTCACTTTCCGCAATTTACTTTCCGCAAATTATTAACTGTTAATTATGCATGACAAGACTTGTATGAAAAATAAAATCAACCCGTAGCTCACAATGATGCATGCAAAGACAATTAAACATGAAACCTGACACACGTGCACATGCCACTCTTAGGGTACGCCTGACTTGGTTGCCTCGACATAGGTCATTAAGTATAGGGTGTTTTAGAGGTCGCCCTCCTGTCTAAAGATCCAGTTGCCTCGAAACGGTTGCATCGGATAAAAAAAGGATCTAGGACATTAGGGTTACCGCTAAAGTGTCCTACTATTGCTTTGGTGACCACACATGTCCCTATAATCGAATTGACCCGAATAACTCCAACGACGGTACTACCTACTTCTCAATAGTGGGATAGTACTGTCTAAAGGACTCTTACACAACTTAATTCCTTAGAGTAGGTAGATTTCTCCTGGGTACTTGCTCTTTCAAAACAACAAAAACAACTTTTCGCACTTACACTTTCAAAAAGTTTTCAAACAAACACTTCATACACTCTTGAGGACTGATACAAGAGTTACCTAGAAGTTTTTCAAACGAACTTTTTCAAAACCCACGAACACAAGAAAAGCAAACAATTTTTGAAAACATAGTGAGCCAGTACCTAAGAGCCTGTGGATAACCACGGATAGAAAGGGTGCTAATACCTTCCCTTTCTATAATCTACCTCCCGAACCGAGAAACATCTCGAAAAGGAATTTTGCTGTGCTTTTGTCCTTTCCTTATTGGAGAACATAAAAGACGGTGGCGACTCTTGCTTACCGCGACATTTCGTGAACCAGCATTTCAAAACAGTCAGTTCTATTTCCACCGATAACAGAACTGGCGACTCTGCTAGGGATAATTAATAAGTGAGGTGTACCCTAGGATTAGATCATTCTATGTTTTCAATTGCATGCTTTGTTTGATTTATATTTGTGGGCTTGCATCGGAGTTTCATAGATCCTAACCCGGATCTGGGGAATACCCTTTAGGTAGCATAAGCTGTGAGGGACCTGTCCGGCGTAGACCGACACGGGTGAAGCAGTGGCTACGTTGGTGTGACACCTTGGTCTGTACCGATATCCCTTGTGTTGCAACGAGGAGAATATGGGTCTTCTGAGGAGTCATTAAGCAGCAACCGACCTTAGAACCCTAAATTGACCCAACTTGGCCATAGAACAGTAGCAGTATGCTACACTCATTGAGGCTAAACTCTCGCGATGGTTCTGGCCGCAAGAAAAGATTGCGACGCTGGAGTTATGACCGATTGAGGGTAGTCAGTGATATTGAGATCCTCTAGAATCCGATTACTATTTTCTAGGACAGGTCTTAACCAACTGAAACTGAAAGAGGGTAGTACCTAAACTTCATGCCAGCCTGAAATCTAAGGGCTCTTTTGTGTGACTTGTGTGCCTTCAAATATGAACTACTTGCACATTCTTGTTATCTGACAGCATGAGTTCCTTGCAGGTTTTGTTTACAGTCCTTAATCTGGGCTTATAACAGGGTTTACTTACACCTCACACCTTTGCATCCATGTACATAACATCATCCGCATCATAACATCATACCATAGCATTTCCTTAACCATTTCAAGGATCTCAAGGGCTTGTGATGCAGGTCATGATGAACCAACTGTCTAGCAAGGCGCAAAGGGGATTTATTTTCCTCTAGCCAAGGTTGTTCGGAGATCAAAACATGACAACTTGAGTCAGGGGCTATGATCCACTCGATATGATGAGCTTTGACTCTTGAAGAAGGACTCTCAACAACATGAAGTTCCTTCAATCAAGCTACCGGATTCAAATTCTAACAATTTTCCTTGTTTACCCCGCGAGATCCTTGAAAACATTGCATACATATACCATACATATCATTGCATAACAGGTCTCCCAGTACAGGTTGCTTATCTTCTTTGCTGTTTATTTCAGCAATGGCTTCCCAACAAGACAACCAGGATCTTCATACTCAAGAGACTCAGTTCAGAGAAATCTTCCTAAATTTATCCAGGGGGCAGGAAGAGTTGAGAACACTCCTCATGGGGACTTTGGTCAGAAACGGTCTTGAAGACAACAAGGACGAACGGATGAAACATCTGCAAGCTGAGGTAGATGCAATGAGAACCCAGATGCTGGGGCAGATGGCTCTCATCCAAGGCTTAGCTCGGGAGCAAGAAGAGCTGAGAACCATTGTCAACCAGCTTCGTCAAGACAACGAAATGAAGCAAACGGTCAAGGCTGGGGATCAAACCGGTAATCAGCCTCCAAGAAGACAAGAGTTTGGTATGGTCAAGAATGGACCTCTCCAAATTGCTACTACCTCCAGGGTCCAACAACAACCTCGCCCAGAACAACGGGTTGATCAGAGTAAGCCCAGAAGGCAATTTACCAAGCTCAACGTGTCGCTGTCTCAAGCTTTACAACACCTGCTGAGGTTGAATTTGGTAACTCTAAGGGACCCTCCTAAGAATCCGAACACTACACCTTCAAGGTATAACCCCAACGCCCGCTGCGCTTATCATTCATACAGCCCGGGACATGCTACAGATGATTGTTGGACTTTGAAGAACAAGATCCAAGACTTGATTGATGCCAAGGAGATCAAGTTTGATCACTGATCCGTCACCAAATCATTGAAGACTTTTGTTCATTTGAATTCAAGTTGTATTTTTCTTTGCTTATTCAAACAATTACTGTCATGGCAAACTTTTTTATTTCATTAATGCATCACATATGTCTGTTTTGAATTAATCCATTCGTATATTCAAATTGCTTTCATTTTTTTTGTGATGTTCAAACTCTTGATCTAAAATTCTAAGCCTCTTGAGGGAGGATGACGAAAACGATACCACGATCTTTACAGTATGCTTTTGAACAGACCCCGCTGATGAGGTACAAGCATTGTTTCAAAACCTAAACAGTGGAGTTATAAGGAAGATAATCCCTCGTCAACCCCTTGAGCCAAAGAAGTTGGAGTTTTTTATTTTCAAAAAATTAAAACCCTTAATCATAACCTGGGGCAGGGTAGTTTTCTCGGTTGATCCAGGTGCCCAAAATGGCATCAAAGAAGTCCTTCCGAAACAAGAGACAGTGATGGTTCCGAATAATCATAAAGACAGGCAGTCATTATCTCTCAGAAATAAAAGCCCAATAAGTCAAAACCTATGAAGGAGACTTACAAAAACTGGGGCATCCCGCTGACTGTAATCACAAAAGAAACAGTTCAGGCAAAAAATAGGGATAATAAAGTCAAAAGGAAAGAGATCCTGCAAACCCTCAACAAAAAAAAAAGAAATGACTGCCTGTTCAAAATAAATTGTCAAAATTCGAACCATCACTGGTATATCAGAGCAAAGACTCAAACAAGGTCTAACGCACGATTAACTGAGTTTAGGATCGAAGAACATCACGAAGAGCGGGTGGGTACAAATAAAATTTGACCCTTTATCCTTTGTTTCTTAAACCGTGAACCAAGCCACGTTATAACCCTTAAAAGTCCTAGCTGAAGCACGAGTTAGTTCGAAAGCATACTGTTACGAAAGGTATCCTGACTCCTTAAGGCTTGCTGTAAAATCCTGAGTTGACATCACATTTTACAAAAATTCACTTGCTTAATTGAAAACTGCACTTTCAAAAATTTCAAGACAGACATAAGCTTTGCATTCTTAAAATAACATTGTTTGCATATGACTATTTGTTCGAACAACAGAGAAATTCGCACGAAGAATATCTAGTGAACAAAAGCACTTCCAATCAAGGGGCAGACGTGATCATTGTCCATAATCTGGGGCAGTCAAGTCAAGATTCAAGGAATCTCTCAAAATTCCAAATAGCCAGGGGCAAATCTCCGCCTGAGTCACTTGGGGCATTGGACTTGAATTCCAGCAACGAATCTTGCATGGTCAAACATCTTCTGGTAGTAGGGCGACACAACGCTACTGACAGTGACAACTCCCTACATCCTGAGAGCAGGGACATAGTCGAAAAAATGCTACGCATAATCAAAGACCCGCTAGGTCGACTGGCCTAGGCAAAAATAAGGGCTTCCCGGCGAACCAAAAGGGTTCGGGCAAAAATAAGGGATGAAATGAAAAAAAATCTGTACACCCGGCAAGTCGAAAACCTAAAAAGGCGGCTTGGGCAAAAATGGGTATCCCGATGGACTGAAAACCCGAAAGGGCGGTCCAGGCAAAAATTAGGGATCAAAGCGTACGACTATGTCCCGTCATCTCGCCACTTGCCTACCAGAAGAAGATTCGTCAATCGGTAGTTATCAAGCACCTCCACAGGCCTTCTTCTCCCGCAGAAACTGGGGCAATAAGAATTGTTCGAACTGTACAAGCGGCTCCATCCACCAGGTACCAAGGTAAATTCAGCTGAAGGACATGACCAAGATACCTTCACTCCCCGCAGAGTAAGACAAGGTTCGGCAATACTCTCCTCAAGCAGAGTGGGTCTCCCATTAGCCCTGAAAAGGCACAGTATCCCTAGGAAGTCAGCAACACTCTCCCCAAGTAGAGTTAGGCTACTGTCAGTCCTAAGGAAGTTGGATATCCCCAGAAAACCTCAATATTCTCCAGCAGGGTATACATATATTCCTTAGCAAGCATCCCCGACAGTCTTAATATTCCTCGACGGAAATATAAGATTGTTCCCCGGCGGAATACCAGACATCCCAGTGGAGCCATTCCCCAGTGCAGTCCTCAGAGGTTTCCCCAGGAGAGTTGAATCATCCTCCCTAGTAGATTCTAGAAGCTTATCCCCAGTAGAGACTGGAAGCTGGTCCCCTGCAGAGTACACATATCTCTCCCCGACCATGTTCAGAGGTCATTCCCCCACCAGAGCCTAACTGGGTTATCCTCAGCAAATTACAACGGAAAGACCGTCCCCGGCGAAGTTCTTTCTATCCCCCAGCGGAGTTCATCAAATCCTCCAACAGAGCTTATCAACGGAATCCCCAACGGAGTTATCGTTAAAATCTCAGCGAAGCATCTCTTCCCACAGAGTAAGTCCCCGCAGAGTAATCTCTTCACCAGGTTTATTCCCCAAAAGAGTCATCTTCTCCTACCGGTTTATTCTTACAATCATCATCCCCAGCGGAAACAAAGAACTCTACTCTTCAACATCAGCCCAGGATTCAACAAACTCCCGGCATTCGTCAAGGATTTATTTTCCTAGACGGAAATACATTCATAAGACATTTCACATTTCATACCTCTTGCTTACATACATGATAAAGTGCACACGACACAATCTCATTTATTCCTGAGAACATCATGACACCATGCATTTCATACATCATGGCATTGCATACGACTCATGTTTGCCTTTTTCAGGGAAAAGTCAATCAAAAGATATTACCATCAACTTTTGAAGTTCCAGATTCGATACCTGTATCTAGCCAGGGCATATCTGTGAGCGATTGATTGTAGATCTATACCTGTATCTAGCCAGGAAAGTATCTGCATGAAGAGTTTGAGGATCAACACCCGTATCTAGCCAGGAAAGTTATCTACATTGAAGAGATTGAAGAAATAGCTTAGAGATGCTCCAGATCCGGATGTTATTCTATTGCTTATTCAGATTTTCTTCCCAGAAATAGCTTAGAGATGCTCCAGATCCGGATGTTATTCTATTGCTTATTCAGATTTTTCTCCCAGAAATAGCTTAGAAATGCTCCAGATCCGGATGTCATTCTATTGCTTATTCAGAGTTTCTTCCTAGAAATAGCTTAGAGATGCACCAGACCCGGATGTTATTCTATTGCTTATTCCAGATCTCCTTCTAGAGATAGTTCAGTTGCGACCCAGGCATGGTGACATTCTGATACTTATTCCAGACTCCTTCTAGAGATAGTTCAGTTGTGACCCAGGCATGGTGACATTCTGATACTTATTCCAGATTCCTTCTAGAGATGGTTCAGATGCGACCAGATTTGGCGACATTCTGATACTTATTCCAGACTTCCTTCCAGAAATAGCTTAGAGATGCTCCAGATCCGGATGCTATTCTATTGCTTATTCCAGATTGCCTTTCAGAGACGGCTTAGAGATGCTCCAGACCCGGATGCTATTCTATTGCTTATTCAGATTCAAACTTCTAGAGACAACTTAGAGATGCTCCAGACCCGGATGCTATTCTATTGCTTATTCCAGATTCCTTCTAGAGATGGTTCAAATGCGACCCAGATTTGGCGACATTCTGATACTTATTCCAGACTTCCTTCCAGAAATAGCTTAGAGATGCTCCAGACCCGGATGCTATTCTATTGCTTATTCAGATTTCCCTTCAGAGACGGCTTAGAGATGCTCCAGATCCGGATGTTATTCTATTGTTTATTCAGGTTCAAACTCCTAAAGACAACTTAGAGATGCTCCAAACCCGAATGCTATTCTATTGATTATTCCAGACTCCTCCTAGAGATAGTTCAGTTGCGACCCAGGCATGGTGACATTCTGATACTTATTTCAGACTCCTTCTAGAGATAGTTCAGTTGCGACCCAGGCATGGTGACATTCTGATACTTATTCCAGATTCCTTCTAGAGATGGTTCAGATGTGACCCAGATATGGCGACATTCTGATACTTATTCCAGATTCATTCAAATACAGTATGGATATACCCCAGGCACGACGGTTATTCTACTACTTATTCAGACGTCAGCAATCAGACACATACTAGATATGCTCCAGACACGGAAGCCATTCTATTTCTTGTTCAGATTCAACTACCAACTCCAATTACAGATACACTCCAGACACGGAAATCATTCTGTCACTATTCCAGATCCCAATTACAGTTCAGATACGATCCAGATCCGGATATCATTCTGCTACTCATATAGATCTCAATTTCAGATACAGTTCAGATACAGCCCAGATACGATCCAGATTCGGATGTCATTCTGTCACTCCTTCAAATATGCTTCAGATACGCTCCAGGTGCGGACGCAATTCTGACAATCACCCAGTTCCAGCTTATGGATACAGTCCAGCAATCTCCAGATGGCATCTATAAGCCCATCCCCGACAAGATTCTGTCACAGCTCCAGATGGCATCTGTAAGCCCATCCTCCTATCCATCATCTTTCCAAGTGGCATCTGTAAGCCCATTCCCGCCATCACATTACTGATACTCCACTATGCGAGTGCAAATTTCTAGGCACTTTAGTGTTCAATCATCTTCCACCTTCGGATCACGAAAGGCACGCAAGCCAATCTACATCCTCAGGTTTAAGAAGATTGAACAGGGGCAACTGTTGTACCCCAAAATTTGCCCTCCCATATTCTTCAAGGTTTGTCAAGAATCATCTTCAAATGGTTCAAGATCCCTCAAGGGTTGCACAGTTCAAATACCTCCTAAGCCAGTCCAAATTAGGGTTTTGGTTCTCTCAAGGAATTTGAGGTTTTCAATGGCTCAATCAAGTCTCATAGGCCTATACATATTGTCAAGCATCTACATGTCAAGTTTCAAGACTCACATGGTCAAATTCCACAGACAAAAGCTCCAATTGCTCTACAATCAACTGTAGGGGTAAAATGGTCATTTTATAGTCAAAAGTCAGAAAGTTTTGGTCAACATCTTATTTTGAGTCCACAATCATCATTTGATCAAGTCTTGATCATGATTCCACAAGCATGGCTCAAAGATCATCAAGATGCAAAAAGTTACTATTTTTGGACAACTGAAAAGTCATCTGTAACTTGACCAAGGCATAACTTTTTCATGGTTCATCATAAAAATCCCATCCAATGCTTATTTTGAAGGGGATGACATTTACTACAACTAATCCTCACATTCCAAGTCCAAGAAATGCTCTCACAAAAAGTTATCAATTTCTACATTATAGGTCAATTTCAAAAGTCAACAAAAATGCACTTTAGGTCAAAGACCATAACTTGAGATTGGTAAATCCAAATGACATGGGACCAAAGGCATTGGTTAGAGGACTTCAAGACTCCAAAATGTCCAAGAACATGTTCATATGATCAAAATTGAGCAAGATATGCATTGGAGAAGTTGGGAAATTTTCATGAATTCGCAAAAGTCAACTTTGCTCAAAATACCTTATTTTTGCTAATGGGCCTCAAATTCCTTCTTGAAACTTTGTCCAAGGCTTATGCACGACCCATTGAGATTAAATTGAATTATTTTCTTATTTTTTATTAATTAATTGAATTTTTAATCAATATTAATTCATTTAATTCATTTAATTGTAGGAAAATATCAAGATATGGTTTTGCAATCTTTTCATGAAGCAAATATGACCTATATATGCTGGAGATTTCGTGTGCCAATCAAGGATATCAAAAACACCAAATTTAGCAACTTTCTTCAATCAAAAAGATTGAAAAATATTTAATTTTTCAATCAAATATTGAAACATCAATGCAATGGATTTTGGTCAAAGATTTAACCTAAATACAGTCCATTATATATACAGAACCTAACCCTAATGCATTACACGTGAGAATTGCTGCAGAAAGCCATATGCAACATTGAAAAAATCAAGAAAAACTTGAAAACTGTTTTCCTAGTTCCAGGCTAATTCAAAGCATTTGGTTGTTTCTAACACGTTGCTGGAACTCTCAGGGACACATTGCAATCAAAACCATACGACAAAGCTTAAGAAATCAATCTACATAGACCCACGGTTTGCATATCTTTCCCATAATCGAAACTCATAATTCATAAGCATTTGATGTGATTTTTTTCTTGTTTTGTATTGTTAAAGACCACAGGAAACTAATGGCATATGTTAATTACATTATAACACGCAGAATCATAAATTACCATTGGAGGATTTTAGGGTTCTTGAGGTCTCGAATTGGGGCTTTACAGCCCAGGAAAAATTAAGCTTCATAAGACCTATGGTTGAGATCGTTGCGTCCAGACGAACATAAAGCTACCCTCGCGAACAATTTATATTTAGCGTACGCCTAATCGCTATTATTCGTGGATGCAGGTTGTGGGGGTTAAAAACCCCCGCTATTTAACTTGGTTTTACAGGGAATCATGGGGAAGACGAAGGACGTGTTGGTTCATGATTGGTTCATTCAAAACACGCGCGTTATTTTTTCTCTTTCCAAGCATATGGATTGTTTTCAAATATTATATTTGTTGTTTATTCTATTAACAAATGCGTTCAGATGGCCTAGTGGAAGACGTGCTGACATGCAACCATTGGGACCTGGGTTCGATTCCCAGGTCCACCCAATATTTGTGCATATTTTTCATAACCTGATTATATGCAGATTTCCAACAGCGTCCTACCATGCGCTCCCAGCAACATCATGCCATGTGTCTCACAATACCAATCCAATGGTCAAAAAGTGGATGACCACCATACTCCCAGTCAAAGCAACGTGCAGACCATTCCAGAAGTCAAACAGGCCTGGAAGCTTAATGGGCTGGAATTGCTAACATAACTCCATTATTGGGTCAACACCCCCCCTGGTTAATTGCTTTTCTTTTTATTTTCTTTTAACTAATTATTTTTATTATTAGTATTATTATTATTTAGTTAACTTAATTAATTTTCATAATAAATTCAGACCATTAAAATGTAAATATTATTTATTTTTATTATTTATTATTTTCACCTTTAATTATTATTGTGTAAATAAATGTAAATTAATTAATTTAGTCTTTTTATTAATTAGGTTAACTTTGACTTTTTTTTCACAAGTATAAAATAAATTTAGAATTAGGGTTTTCTTGACTTTTAATTTCTTTTTATTTTCATTAAGACCTAAAAATCCATAAAAAATACTTTTTCTTTAATTAATTAATTAATTAGTTATTAGGTTTAATTTGAATTAATTGCAACAAAAAAGGACCAAATTTCATTCTTTTCTCAAAAAGGGTCAAAACCCTAAGGACGTCCTGATTCAATTTCTTTGTGCGCACTTTATTATTTTGATTATATTTATGTATCGGCTTCGAGAATGTAATAGATAATTAGGACTTTTATCGCTTTCTTTATTTTCTCGCATTTATTTTCAAAGGGTTATGTTTTTGGCGATGTAAATACCCGACGCCTTGTAATAGCGTAGATTCACTTTCCGCAATTTACTTTCCGCAAATTATTAACTGTTAATTATGCATGACAAGACTTGTATGAAAAATAAAATCAACCCGTAGCTCACAATGATGCATGCAAAGACAATTAAACATGAAACCTGACACACGTCCACATGCCACTCTTAGGGTACGCCTCACTTGGTTGCCTCGACATAGGTCATTAAGTATAGGGTGTTTTAGAGGTCGCCCTCCTGTCTAAAGATCCAGTTGCCTCGAAACGGTTGCATCGGATAAAAAAAGGATCTAGGACATTAGGGTTACCGCTAAAGTGTCCTACTATTGCTTTGGTGACCACACATGTCCCTATAATCGAATTGACCCGAATAATTCCAACGACGGTACTACCTACTTCTCAATAGTGGGATAGTACTGTCTAAAGGACTCTTACACAGCTTAATTCCTTAGAGTAGGTAGATTTCTCCTGGGTACTTGCTCTTTCAAAACAACAAAAACAACTTTTCGCACTTACACTTTCAAAAAGTTTTCAAACAAACACTTCATACACTCTTGAGGACTGATACAAGAGTTACCTAGAAGTTTTTCAAACGAACTTTTTCAAAACCCACAAACACAAGAAAAGCAAACAATTTTTGAAAACATAGTGAGCAAGTACCTAAGAGCCCGTGGATAACCACGGATAGAAAGGGTGCTAATACCTTCCCTTTCTATAATCTACCTCCCGAACCGAGAAACATCTCGAAAAGGAATTTTGCTGTGCTTTTGTCCTTTCCTTGTTGGAGAACATAAAAGACGGTGGCGACTCTTGCTTACCGCGACATTTCGCGAACCAGCATTTCAAAACAGTTAGTTCTATTTCCACCGATCACACATGCATTCCATAATTTATTTATTTTCATGATTTCATATTTTGTTATAGCTTTATATTAAATCCCAACAATTCAATTTGGTTGTAATATTTGGACATTTCTATTCTTATGAGACTCATCCCCATTTGTAATAATTATACCCCCATTCCCGGACACTTTTGTAATAACTTAGACTTTTAATTCCCGCAATTTATTGCTTTTGATATACTGTGTAGTAACTAGGCATGTATGGCAAGATTCGAAAATCAATCGCTAGATGACCTAAAACAAGACAAAAATGCATGAAAATAACAACACAATACACACGTGCACCCCTAGGGTTTCATCCACTTGTTGCCTTTAAAATGGCCATGTTATGCATGTTGAGTATCTTGGCAAAACAAAAACAAAACAAAAGATCATAGTCCCTCGATGACGCTATCTTGGTTGCCTATACAAAATGATCTAGTCCCTCAAAAAATTTGATAAGATACTTGGCACTATTGCTATCATGGTCAATACGATGACCCGCGCCTGTCCCGTTTAACATCCTAATACAAGGTTGTTTACCAAATGCAATGGTAAAATAACACTGTCAAAAGGGTTTAAAATCTGTAGGAAAGATTTTTGAGTAGATAGGGTAGACAACTCTTAGTTACTTGATCAAAACTTGCAAAAACATCCTTGCTATTTTCAAACACACCTTACAACACAATTTCAAAACATTTCCCAAAACAAACTTTCAAACTTTCAAACATTGAAACATCTTTTCAAAAGATAATACACCTTTGTATACATTCAAACAAGAATCATTACAAAGGTTGCCACAACGATGGCTTCTTTTCAAAACATTTTCAAAACCACACACAAAGCACCATTTCAAACAATTGAAAAGCAAAAGCAAGTGATCTAAACAAGTAACTAAGAGCCCATGGAAAACCATGGATGAAAAGGGTGCTTGCACCTTCCCTTTTCATAATCTACCCCCCGAACCCAAGAAAACATCTCAAAGGTCTTTCCTGTGCTTTTTGACCTTTCCTTTGGATAAAATAAAAAGTCGGTGGTGACTCTTGCTAAACCGAAACATTTGCAAACACAAATGGAAAACCACAAGTCAGTTCTCCCACCGCATCACAGAACTGGCGACTCTGCTGGGGATTTATATTTAAAAGTGGGGTTACCTTAGGGTTTTAGATCACCTTTACATGTTTATCTTATTTGACTTGTATGCTTTACTTTTTGGTTCCTTTTTTGGGTTTGTTTTAAATCCTACACCCGAATTTGGGGACACCTTTTAGGTAAGTAGCAATAAACTGTGAGGGAACTGTGCAGGGTATACCGACATGGTTGAAGCAGTAGCCACGTTCATGTGGCACTTTGGCTGGTATCGGTAACCCTTGAGTTGAATCAAGGAGAGTACGGGGCCGCCGGGTGGTGTCGTGAAGCATCAACTGACTTTAGAACCTTACTTGACCAACTTGGCCTTTACGATGTAGTGAGATGACCGACTTTGCTGCAGTCTAAAGTTGGTTGATACTCGATACTACACTCATTGAGGGATGTTTTCTTGGAATATTTCGGTCGCTAGTAAAGTGGCTAAACTGAAACAATGAACACAGAAAATAATCCAGTGATATTGAGCTCCTTAGAACCCGGTTACTATTTCTAGGACAGGTTGAGCCAACTAACTTCAAGAGGGTACTTACCTACAAACACCATGCAAGCCTAAACCTAAGGACTTGTCTGCTTTATGTGAATATGATTATTGTATGTACACTTGCTTACTTTTGCATATCTGTGCATAACATCATAACATCATACCATAGCATTTTCAATAACCATTTCAAGGATCTCGAGGGTCTTTGATGCAGGGGCACGTTGAACCAGACGTCTACCAAAGGGCAAGAGGATTCATTTTCCTCTAAACAAACGCCGTCAAAGATCAAGTACAACAACTTGAATCAACGGCTATGACCCAATTGACATGGTGAGCTTGATTCTCGTGGAAAGACATCCATCAATACAAAGCTCTCCAATCAAAGATGTTGATCGAAGTTCAGCCTCTAACATTTTCTTGTGCTTACCTCGCGAGATCCTTGAAAACATGCATCCACATATCATACATCGTATCATGACAGGTTTCCCCCTTTCAAGTCTCCTTATTTTCCTACTGTTTATTTTAGTAGAGATGGATTTAGAGAAGACTATCAAGGATATCCAGGCTCAAAACGCTCAACTTCAAGAAATGTTCTTGAACCTGTCCAAGGGGAAGGAAAAAGTGAAAGCTCTCCTCACAAGGGGGATGGTCACAGGGAATCTGGGCGGCGTTAGGAATGATCAGTTGGAAGGGTTACAGATTGAGATGGCAACAATGAAAATTCAGATGATGGGACAACTGGTGGGCCAGATAGCTCTCATCCAAAACCCGGCTCAAGGACAAGAGGAGCTAAAGTTCCTCATCAACAAGCTTCATCTAGGCGAATGTAACCAAATGGGAAAAAAAACTAGGTTTGAGGATCAAGTCACCATTCAGCCTCCTTTGAGACAAGAAGCCAAGGGAAAGTCTCCCCAGTTTGCTTCAGGGTCACAAGCCCAACAACAACCTCACCAGTATCAATAGGATAATCAGCGTGAGCAAAATACATCTGAAAAGCACTCCACTGAGATTAACATGCCATTATCCCAAGTGCTGAAACACTTGTTGGAAGTCAGGATAATTGTATTAAGGGACCCCCCTCGGCGTCCCAACACAGCCTCCCTAGGGTACAATCCAAATGCGAGATGTGTGTATCATTCCAACAGTCCTGGGCATGACATCGATAGATGTTGGGCATTGAGAAACAAAATTCAAGATCTGGTTAAAGAAACAACACTGGAGTTCACGCAAGATGGCCAGATGAAAATCTTCCGTTGAAGGCTCTCCGTTTAAAGTGACAAGTTCAGACAAAGAGGCTTTTGTTTCATTTGAATTTTCAAGTTGTAATTTCTTTTGTTATTCAAACAATTATCTATTGATGTCGGACTCTGTTTCATTAATGCATTGCATATGTTTGTCTTGAATTCATCCATTTGTTTTCACTATACTTAAACTATGCTTTCTACTTTCTTTATGATATTCAACTCTTGTTAAAAGTTACAAACCTTTAGAGGGAGGATGACGAAAACAACACCATAATCTCATACAGTATGCTTTTGGACAGACCTTGCTGATGATGTACATGTGTTTCTTTCAAATCCTAAACACTGGAGTTATAAGGAAGATAATCCCTAGTCAACCCCTTCGAGCCAAAGAAGTAGAAGTTTTCTGTTTTAACACAAATTGAAACCTTTAATCAAAACCGGGGGCAGGGTAGTCTCTCAGTTAATTCAAATGTGCGTTTAGCCACAAACTCTCATTTTGTAATACAACGAATGACATCAATTTTTTTTCCTTTGGAATCAAAAGACGGTGATGGTCCCCCATTACCTAGGCAGTCATTATCTCGCCAAAAAAAAAGAAAAGCCCACTAAGCCAAAACCTACAAAGGAGGCTTAAGAAAGCTGGGGCATCCCGCTGACTGTAAATCTCAAAAATAGGAACAGTCAGGCAAAAATCAGGGATAACAAATAAAAAAAGAAGAGAGAAAGAGGTCACTACAAATCCTCAACAAAAATAATGTGGCAAAAATGACTGCCTTCCAAAAAATTCAACTTGTGTGAACCATCACCAAAACGTCGTTCCATACTCATTTGGAGTTCAAACGTACAATTAACTGAGTTTAGGATTGAAGAATATCACGAAGAGCGGGTGGGTACAAATATACTTTGAGCCTTTATCCTTTGTTTCTTAAAACCGTGAACCAAGCCACGTTACGACCCTTCAAAAGTCCTAATTGAAGCATGGGTTAGTTTGAAAGCATATTGTTACAAAAGGTATCCTGACTCCTGTAAGGCTTTGCTCTAAATCTTGAGTTGAATATTTCTTATAAAAAGTTTTCTGCTAAAAAACGCATTTTTAAAAATTTCAAGACAAGCATGAACTTTGCATTATTTGAATATCATTGTTTACATAAGACTATTTGTTTGACATCAAAGAAATTCCCACAGTGAATATCCGATGAACGAAAGCTCTCTTAGTGAACAAAATCACTTCAAGTGGGATGACACTTCCGTTGCAAAAATCTCCTATCAACACAGGGGACATAACATGACATTGTCCAATAAACCTGGGGCAGTCCAGTCAAGATTTCAAGAAATCTCTCAAAGTACAGTTAACCTGGGGCAGTCCAGTCAAGATTTCAAGAAATCTCTCAAAATGCAGGTTAACCATGGGCAAATCTCCATCACCGCTACTTGGGGCATTAAACGTCAATCCCAACAAAGGGTTACATACAGTCGAACATTTCCTGGAAAAGCCATAAACACTCGCTACTTGGGGCAGTGACAAATCTCTCAGAAATCCTTCTCATAAGATGGCTCCCAGCCAGAGTTTCAATCTTTGATAACCTCTTCCCAGCTAAGTCGACCTCAAGAATTCCTGAAAAATTTTCCCATTGAAGTCGCCAGATTTTTCACTATCGGAGACGAAGAATCCAACTCTTTTCCCCATCACCAGTTCAGGATTTATTTCCCCCAGCGAGAGGTCGTCTTGAAAAACATTACACATCCGTACATCAGGACATCATACAACGCAATCTCATTTATTTTGAGAACGTCATTGTTTGATATATGTCATGCCACTAACCTTTACCTTTCAGGAAAGATGCAATCAAATTCTCACAAAATTCACACTGTGAAACCTGGATGTTGATCAGATAACAGTAAGGTATACTGTAAAACTTGGATGTTGACGAAATAACAGTTTACTCGGCCAATTACTTTGAAGCCCGGATTCAACCGGATATTAGTAGGCCCCAAAATCAAAGGGAAAATCGGAGGTGACCGGATAACCACTTGATTTCCTTCTGAAGACTGGATGTTGACCAGATAGGAAGTAAATTACTGTGAAGCCTAGATGTTGACCAGATAACAGTACAAGACACTGTGAAGCCTGGAGATCAACCAGATAACAGTTAATCCTTAACAGAATGAAGATTCTCATCCTTGAAACCTCAGAAGATTGGCATACTCCCAAGCTCCTGATACCCTTAACAGAATGAAGATTTTCATCCTTGAAACCTCAGAAGATTGGCATACTCCCAAGCTCCTGATACCCTTAACAGAATGAAGATTTTCATCCTTGAAACCTCAGAAGATTGGCATACTCCCAAGCTCCTGATAGCCTTAACAAAATGAAGATTCTCATTCTTGAAACCTCAGAAGATTGGCATACTCCCAAGCTCCTGATACTCTTAACAGAATGAAGATTCTCATTCTTGAAACCTCAGAAGATTGGCATACTCCCAAGATCCTGATACCCTTAATAGAATGAAGATTCTCATTCTTGAAACCTCAGAAGATTGGCATACTCCCAAGCTTCTGATACCCTTAACAGAATGAAGATTCTCATTCTTGAAACCTCAGAATATTGGCATACTCCCAAGCTCCTGATACCCTTAATAGAATGAAGATTCTCATTCTTGAAACCTCAGAAGATTGGCATACTCCCAAGCTCCTAATACCCTTAACAGAATGAAGATTCTCATTCTTGAAACCTCAGAAGATTGGCATACTCCCAAGCTCCTGATACCCAAACGCATGAATGAAGATTCTCATTCTTGCTTCCCCAGTAGATTGGAATACTCCCAAGCTCCTGATACCCAAACGCCTGAATGAAGATTCTCATTCTTGCTTACCCAGAAGATTGGCACACACCCAACCTCCTGACCCAAATGCCCGAATGAAGATTCTCATTCTTGCTTACCCATAAGTCTGGCATACACTCGAACTCCTGATATTCCCGACAGAATGAAGATTCTCATTCTCAAAGTGGTGTACAACCCGAGTTCTTAATATTCCCGACAGAATGAAGATTCTCATTCTTAAAGTGGTATACAACCTAAACTCCTGAACTTCTTCCAAACATGAATAAGCTTTTCACCAGAGTCCTGAGCTTACTCTCCAGCAGGATAGCTACTCCCCAACAGTATAGCTATTCCTCACAGAGTTTTTACTCCCCAACAGAATGAAGATTCTCATCCTTGATTCTCCGGTGAAGTTACCAGAGCCTTCTTTACTCTCAGCATAAATTTGTCAGAGTTTTTAATCCCCTGCAAATCGAAGATTCTCGTTCTTGACTCCTCAGCACAAATTCCCCTAGCAGAATGAAGATTCTCATTCTGAATTCCCCTAGCAGAATGAAGATTCTCATTCTCAATTCCCCAACGGAGTTCTCCTCAAACAACAAAACAAGAATCCCCTGTAGAAATATTCTAAGCAAAGGTTGAAGACACACATACTCTTCAACGGCAGTCCAGGATCTAGCGACTCCCTGACATTTGTCAAGGATTTATTTTCCCCAGAGGAAAATACACTTCAATAAACATGTCACATTTCATAAATCCTATTACATACATGACAAGTGCACACGACACAATCTCATTTATTTTGAGAACGTCATAAAATCACACATTTCATACGTCATGACATTGCATACAACTAACCTTTTACCTTTTTCAGGAAAAGGTCAATCAACAGATGGTTACCAACAGCCTTTTCAAGTTCCAGATTAACGCCTGTAACAAGCCAGGAAAACTATCTTTCTTTCTTAGGTCAAAGATTAACACCTAAAATCAGACAAGACAACTATCTACTTGACCATCATTGAAGCAACCCTACACAGGTTCCTCCTTCCCGAATGCAGTTTTACATGGACTCATCATGAAGCAACTCTACACAGGTTCCTCCTTAGGAAATTTCGGATGAAGTTCTACGCAGAATGATCATCAAACAACCCAACAATATGAAAACAGCCTAGAGATGCTCCAAACACGGATGCTAATCTATTGCTTGTTCAAATTCAAGGATCATGAAAACAGTTTACGGATGCTCTAGACATGGATGTTAATCTATCGCTTGTTCAGATTCAGCTCATGAAAACAGTTTACGGATGCTCCAAACACGGATGCTAATCTATTGCTTGTTCAAATTCAAGGATCATGAAAATAGTTTACGGATGCTCCAAACATGAATGTTAATCTATCGCTTGTTCAGATTCAGCCTCATGAAAACAGTTTACGGATGCTCCAAACATGGATGCTAATCTATCGCTTATTCAGACCCCCAACTCAGAGACGTTTCAGACATGGATACTTTCCTGATACTTATTCTTTCAACTTACAACATACAATTCAACAAACATTCTTGGATGGCATCTTTAAGCCCATCTCCGACAAGATTCTGTCACATCTCCAAATGGCATCTTTAAGCCTATTCCCTCAACCATACTTGACGAGTGCAAATTTATGGGCACTCTAGTGTCCAATCATCTTTTACCTTCAAGTCGCGAACGACAAACTCGCTGATCTAACTCTTCAGGTTCAAGAAGATTGAACAGGGGCAGTTGTTGTACCCCAAAATTTGCCCTCCCATTTTTCACAAGAAATCACAACCCTAGGGTTTTCTCAGATTTTCAAGATTGGCTCAGGAATCGATCAGACAAATTTTTCTTTGGCAGTAGATCAAGAATTAGGGTTTTTCTCGCATTTCTCAGAAGAAACTAAATTCTCAGAAATTCAATTAACTGTCACATGTTTTCACACTTTTTCAAGTTTACTGAAAGGTTACTGGTTGTTCTCAAGGCCTGTTTATCTGGGACAAGAAATGGGAGTTGAGACTATCATTTGGAACATTCAGGTTTTGTCTGATCCAGGTTAACTAGATAATGCGTGTCTGTTAAGACATTTGCTTGTTAATGGAATGAAGCGTTTGCTTGTTTATTAGAATACACAGTGCGTATTGTGATTGGAATACTGTTGCAAGGATACGAGATTACAGAGTTATTGGATTACTTAAGGTTTAAGTTATCTGCATTGGAATTATTGGAATGCAATTTCAATTATTTTGATCAGGGAATCTTAAAGGATTAAGTGAAGATGCAAAGAGAGAATTACAAGTTTCTAACAGTAGAAGATTTTAATGGATATCAGATTATCTCATAAAGACTTTTTCATTTATTTAAAAAATGTTACAATACAGTTTGTTGTACCCCAAAATTTGCCCTCCCATATTCATCAAGAATTGCCCAGTCAAGGTCACAAAATTCCCCAAGGGTTGTGCAGCTCAACTGTCTCCTATACAGTCAAAACTAGGGTTTAAGTTCTGGTCAAGCAAATGAACTTTTCAAAGGCACAATCAAGTCTCATATGCCTACAAAGATGGTCAATTATCCTCATGTCAAAGTTTCAAGGCATTCAGCTCAAAATTGCACAGTCAAAACCCTAGATTGCACTACAGTCAACTGTAGGGGCAAAATGGTCATTTGACAGTCAAAAGTTCAAATTTTTGGTCAACATATCATTTTGAAGCCACAAACATCATTTGATCAATGCTTGATCATGATTCTCAAAATTTGGCTCAGAAATCATCAAAGATGCAAAAGTTGCTATATTTGGACAGCTGGAAAAGTCAACTGAAATTGACCAGGGCATAACTTTCACATGGATTATCAGAAAAATTCCATCCAAAGCTCATTTTGAAGAGAAAGACATTTCCTACAATTCATCTTCATGTTCCAAGTCCAAGAAATGCTCTCACAAAAAGTTATCAATTTCAACATTATAGGTCATTTTCAAAAGTCAACAAAAAGTGACTTTAAGTCAAAGGCCATAACTTGAGATTGGTAAATCAAAATGACATGGGACCAAAGGCATTGGTTAGAGGACTCAAAGACCTTTCCAAAATGTCCAAGAACATGTGAAAAGCTTAAAAATTGACCAAGTTATGCCTTGTGGAAGTTGGGCAATTTTTAGGAATTTTGAAAAGTCAACTTTGATGCAAAAGGCCTAAAAATGCAAATGGGCCCATTTTTCTTCCAAATTTCTTCATGCCAAGCCTATGCACGACCACTAAGCCCAAAGGGAAGCATTTTCATATTTTTTAATTATTTATTTGAATTAATACTAATTTATATTCATTTAAATTATTTTAATTCATGAAAAATATAATCTTAACCTAAAAAAATCTTTTTATGCATGATTTGGCTTCTATAATTCGTGCACATGCTGATTGGGAAGAATTGGATTGAATTGGATATGATTTGCACAAAAACCATGTGAAAAAGATTGAAAGTATAATGGAGAAAAATCAAATCTTTAATCCTTGAATGCAAGAGATTTTGTTGAAAATTGTTGACCTAAAATGCTCCATACATATTCAGAACCACAAACCTAATGCCTGGAGACAAGAGGCTGCGCTCAGAACCTCATTACAAACTTACAAAAAATTCTCAAAAGTTGAATTCTGAAATCAAGGTTATAGGGGGATTCAAGGCACCAAACCAATTGCAATAGCTTTCTTGGACCATTCTGAACGTATTCCAATCCTTAACATCAACAAAAACCCCTTGAAACGGTATCACAAAGTCAAACTGAACCAAGAAAATATTGAAATTGCATAGCACGATTTAAGCATCCTCTTGCATTTTTCTTTGTGGATTATTGTTTGTCATGATGTTTCTGTGCTAACCAATATGTTTGATTGTGTTTTTGAGTCACATACGTGAATTTGCCATTGCCAAAAGTTAGGGTTTTCAGGAACTCGAATTAGGGATTTTCTATATAGGAAAAATCAGGACCAATGGATACTATGGTTGAGTTCAGCGCACCAAGACGAAGATGAATGCATACTCGCGATGAATTTATGTTTCATATATCTCTATTCGCTATTTTCTTGAATCCCTCTTTAAACCACGCTGAAAAAACCGTTGCCCATGAGTTTCTTGTTTCAGGAAAACGAAGAAGATGACCCCGTGTCCATTGGTGATTGGTCCGTTTAAAGTTCGCGCGCTTTTGATCCATTAGCGTTATGTCTTATTTATTATATTTGCATATTATTATATGTTAATTGAAAGCGAATGGTTCAGCTGGCAACGCACTATGCATGTGACGTCAAAGACCTGGGTTCAAGTCCCAGGTCTGGCAAAGTCCCATATTATTTTTCTATAACTGATCCTGTGCAGGCCTAACGTGAACGTTCACCATACACACTCAATATCCATTAGCCACGCATCCTGGAGATTTAGATCAAGGGTCAAGATTTAAGATGCACCATGCACCAGGTCAAAGCACTGACACCTGATCCAAGAAAGTCAACGAATCAACCCTTATTGGGCCAGGCTTTTCAGATTTATACCTCCAGTTTTGGGGACAACACCCCACTCTGGTTTGCCCTCCTTTTATTTTTTTCACTTTATCTTTTAATTATTATTTGGTTTATTGTTTTAATTAATTATTTTTAACAAAAATATAAAAACACTGAAAATCAGAAAAATACAAAAAAATATAATATTTATTTTATAATAATTATTTTCATAAATAAATTAATATGTCAATATTTAGTTAATTAGGTTTTAATTTTAATCTCCTTTTAATAAAAATCCAAAAAATGTAGAATTTAGGTTTGATTGTTAATTCTTTTTTTTTTATCCCCTTTTTCCACAATAATAATTATTATTTATTTATTTATTTTCCCTATTCAAATTGTACATAAATGAATTAGGTTAATTTAGGTCATATTTTAATTCTTTCTTAATAAATAAAAAATATTAGAATTAGGGTTTGCCGTTTAATTTAATTTTAATTAATTCTCCTTTTTCTCATTAAATCTAAAAAATACAAAATACCAAAAAAAAACATTTAATCATTTAATTTTTAATTCTCATTAACTTTTAATTATTTGCAAAAGGGTCCAACGCCCTAATTTTGTTAATTTCTTTATTTCTCGCATTTATTTTATTATCGCTCATTATAATTTTGTAAATATCCCAAAGCCATGTAATTTACTTTTCGCACTTTATTTCTTCGCATTATTTATTTTTCCGCTAAATCGGGTCCAATTTAATTTTGGCGATGTGGACCCGCGCCATTTGTAATAGTTTAGAGTTATTTCCTCGCAAAATATTTAACTGTTAATCAAGCATGAAAGAATGTATGGCAATAATTAAAATCAAGCGTAGAACACGACAAACATGACAAGACAAATATCAATGAACATGACACACAATTCACACACCACCCCTAGGGTACGCCTCACTGTTGCCTCGAAAGGTGATCGTCGAGTAGAGGATGTCTTAGTAAGTCCTCATGATCCGGGAACCTGGCATGAGGGTAGCTTCTAAGGTATCTTCCTATTGCTCCGGTGATCACCATGTCCCGAACCTTCGAATTGACCCGAACACCTCCAACGGTGGTGCTACCTACCTTTCAATGGTGGGATGGCACTACTTTAAAGGACATTTACACAGACGAATTCCTTAGGGTAGGTAGGTTCTCAAGGATACTTGCTCTAATCTCAAAACAAACTCAAAAAGACTTTTCACACCGACACTTTTCAAAAGCTTTCAAAGCAAATTTTTCAAACACTCTGACGTACGAGTCGAACTGAATTTTTTCAAAGAAACTTTTTTAAACCCACATTGAAAAGCAAACAAACAATTTTGAAAACACATTGAGCAAGTACCTAAGAGCCCATGGATAACCATGGACAGAAAGGGTGCTAACACCTTCCCTTTCTATAACCTACCTCCCGAACCGAGAGCAATCTCTATAAGGAATTTTTCTGTGCTTTTGTCCTTTCCATTTGGAGAAAATAAAAGACGGTGGCGACTCTTGCTTCCGCGACATCTCGCGAACCAGCGTTAAACAGTCAGTTCCAGATCCACCGATCACAGAACTGGCGACTCTGCTGGGGATTAAACTTAAAGTGAGGTGTACCTTAGGGCTAGCTTATAACTATGTTTTCAATTGTATTGCTTTGTGTGCTTTAAATTGTGGGTTGCTTGGGAGTTCTATAGATCCTACACCCGGATCTGGGGGATACCTTTCTTAGAAAGTAGCAACAAGGCTGTGAGGGAACTGTGCGGGGTATACCGACACGGTTGAAACAGTCTGCTACGTTGATGTGGCACTTTGGTGTGTACCGGTAACCCTTGAGTTCAGTCAAGGAGAGTACGGGGCCTCCGCGTGGTGTCGTGAAGCATCAACAGACCTTAGGAACCTTAATTGAACTATCTTGGCCTCTTTAGGGTAGTGAGATAACTGACTTTGGTGCAGTCCGAGGTTGGTTGATACTCGATACTACGCTCAATTGAGGGTTGCTTTCCTGGAATATTTCGGTCGCCAGTTCAGTGGCTAAATCGAAACGATGAACAATGAAAGCAATCCCGTGATATTGGGAACCTTAGAACCCGGTTACTTTGATTAGGACAGGTATGAACCCACCAACTTCAAGAGGGTAATACCCAGACCCCACGCGGGCCTAAACTCTAAGGGTTCTTTGTGTGACTTGTGTGCCTTCGTACTTGACTATTCGCATGCTTGTTGTCTAACCCTTGAGTTCTTGCAGGTTTGGTTTATAGTCCTTAATTAGGACTCATAACAAAGTTTACCAAATGTTTTGCAGGTTTTGTTCATAGTCCTTAATTGGGACTTATAACAGGGTGAACTAATTTCTTGCAGGTCTTTGTTTATAGTCCTTAACTAGGACTCATGACAGGGTTAACCAAATTTCTTGCAGGGTTTGTTTTAGTCCTTAACCAGGACTCATAACAAGTTTATCAAGTTTCTTGCAGGTTTTGGGTTCGCAGTCCTTAAATGGGACTCATAACAGGGTTTACCTACTTCATCCCATGCATAGCATGACATCATACCATTGCACACCATTGCATACATCCTAACCCATTTCAAGGATCTCAAGGGCTTGTGACGCAGGTCATGATGAACCAACTGCCCAGCAAGGGGCAAAGAGGATTTATTTTCCTCCAGCTAAGGTCGTCAGAGGCTATGACCCACTTGATATGGTGAGCTCTGACTCCTGAAGAAGGTCCCCTTAACCAAGGTTGTTTGGAAATCTAAACCAGACACGATGACTAAAGTCAGAGGCTATGACCCACTGGATATGGTGAGCCTTTGACCCTTGGAAGAAAGACTCTCAACAAATATGAAGTTCTTTCAATCAAACTGCCGGATCCAAATGCTAACCAATTTTCTTGTTTACCCCGCGAGGTCCTTGAAAACATTGCATGCATATCATACCCATCATTGCATAGCAGGTATCCCTTGTTGCAGGTCACTCACCCTTCTCGCTGTTTATTTCAGCAATGGCTCGCCCACAAGACAACCAGGACTTTCTTGCTCAAGAGACTCGGTTCGGGGAAATCCTCCTGAATCTATCCAAGGGGCAGGAGGAGCTAAGGACACTTCTCACAGAGACCTCCGCCAGGGGCAATGCTGAGGATGGAAAGTGGGAACACCTACAAGCTGAGATGGATGCTATGAAAGCCCAGATGCTGGGACAGAGGAATATCATTCACTGCCTAGTTCAAAGACAAGAGGAGCTCTGGTTTCTCTTCAACCAACTGCTTCAGGGTAACCTACTGGAGCAAACATCTGAGGGTAAAAAGCCATTCATCATCCAATCATCCTCGAGACAAGAGGATAAGGGGAAAGTTCCTCAAATGACTCCAGTGCCACAAATTCAACGCCAACCTCACCGAGTTCAGCCAGACAAGCCCAGGAGGCAATTCACCCAGCTCAACATGTCGCTGTTTCAAGCTTTGCAACACCTATTGAGGTTGAATCTGATCACATTAAAGGCTCGTCCCCGGAATCCCAACACAGCATCTCCTGCCTATGACCCCAATAAGAGATGTGCCTACCACTCTGCTAGCCCAGGACATGACACCAATGAATGTTGGGAGCTGAGGAACAAAATCCAGCACCTGATCGATGAAGGGACAGTGGAGTTCACACAAGATGGACAGGTTGAATTTTTCTACCATTCCTCCAAGGATCATCAGTTGAAGTGACAAGCTCCGAGACTAAGAAACTTTTGTCCATTCGAATGTTCAAGTTGTGTTTTCTTTTGACCGTTCAAACATTTATTCATGTTAAACATTGTTATCACATTAATGCATCGCTTATGTCTATTTTGAATCAATATATTCGTATTCGCTAAATGCCAATTATTTTCATATTATTTTCATATTTTTTCTGATGTCAACTCTTGATCTAAAATTCTAAGCCTCTTGAGGGAGGATGAAGAAAACGATACCACGATCTTTACAGTATGCTTTTGAACAGACCCCGCTGATGAGGTACAGGCATTGTTTCAATCCCTAAACACTGGAGTTATAAGGATGATAATCCCTCGTCAACCCATCAGAGCCAAAGAAGTAGGAGTTTTATTTTCGAAAATTGAAACCCTTAATCATAACCTGGGGCAGGGTAGTTCTCTCGGTTGATCCAAGTGCATAGCGAATGGCACCAAAGAGATCCTTAAACAAAAAACAGTAATGGTTCAGAACAATCAAAAGGACAGGCAGTCATTATCCAAAAAAAATCATAAACGAAAAGCCCAAGAAGTCAAAACCTATAAAAAGGGACTTATAAAACTGGGGCATCCCGCTGACTGTAATTCCAAAAAAGGAAACAGCTCAGGCAAAAAACAGGGATAACGAAATCAAAAAGAAAGAGGTCCTACAAACCCTCAACAAAAAAGGAATGACTACCTATTCAAAATAAGTTATCAACATCCGAATCATCACCGGAAAATCAGAGCAAAGACTCAAAACAAGGTCTAACGCACGATCAACTGAGTTTAGGTTTGGAGAACATCACGAAGAGCGGGTGGGTACAAATAATTTGAGCCTTTATCCTTTGTTTCTTGAACCGTGAACCAGGCCACGTTATAACCCTCAAAAGTCCTAGCTGAAGCATGGGTTAATTCGAAAGCATACTGTCACGAAAGGTATCCTGACTCCTGAAGGCCTACGGTAAATACGGAGTTGACATCACGTGTTACAAACATTCACTTGTTTTATGAAAAGATGTAATTTCAAAATCTTCAAGACAGACATAAGCTTTGCATTTTTAACATAACTTTGTTTGCATATGACTTTTTGTTTGAACAGCAGGGAAATTCGCATAATGAAAGTCTAATGAACGAGAGTATCTCCAATCAAGGGGCATGGCATGACTATTGTCCATCATCTGGGGCAGTTAAGTCAAGATCCAGAGAATCTCTCAAAAGGCCAAAAGCCTGGGGCAAATCTCCGCCTGAGTCACTTGGGGGCATTCCAGCAACAAATCTTGCCTGATCAAACACCCTTTGATGGCATGACAAAACACTTCTGACAGGGGCAATTCCCTACATCCTGAGGACACGGATATAGTCGAAAAAATACTGCGCATAGTCAAAGACCCGCTAGGTTGACATACCTAGGAAAAAATAAGGGCTTCCCGGCGAACCAAAAGGGTTCGGGCAAAATGAAGGGATGAAATGAAAAAATCTGTACACCCGGCAAGTCGAAAACCTGAAAAGGCGGCTTGGGCAAAAATGGGTATCCCGGTGGACTGAAAACCCGAAAGGGCGGTCCAGGCAAAAGTTAGGGATCAAAGCGTACGACTATGTCCTGTCATTCATATCACTTGCCTACCAGAAGAAGGTTTGTCCGTCAATAACTATCAGCACCTCATAGGTCTTTCTCTCCCACCTCAGAAACAGGGGCAATAAGGAGTCACCTAAGAGCAATCTAATGGTTCTATCCCCCAAGGTGCCAAGATAGGTTCAGCCAAAGAACATAACCGGTACCTCTTAAATCCCCAGAGAGTGGTTCAGTAAAAACAATACCTTCTTCTCCAAGCTATTATCAGATTGTCAAGGAAATTGAGTATCCTCCCGTAGATCTCAACCTCCCCAGCAGCAGCACATATTCAATACAAGCATCCCCGGCAGTCTTGGCCTCAAGATTGTTCCCCGGCGGTATCTCAGTCAACTCCCCTGCATAACAAAACTTCCCCAGGAGTCCAATCCAGTTTCCCCAGGAAGTTGGGACTCATATCCCCAAGCAATAAGCTTATCCCCAGTAGATTCTGGAAGCTTATCCCCTCGCAGAGCACGAACGCATCGCCCGGCTTTATTTAAAGAGTTATTTCCTTAACAGGATATAACTGGGTTATCCTCATCCAGAAGCCACGGGAAGAGCGTCGTCGACAAAGTCTTCCTACCCCAGCGAAGTCTATCAACGCTTCCTATACAACAAGGGTTTCCTCAGCAAGTCGTTCTCAATAATTCAGCAAAGCATTTCTCTCCCCACAGAGTACCGCTTCCTAGCATGGTCGTCAGAGCATCTTTTCTCCCCGCAGAATCTTCCATTTGCCAAGTTTATTCCTCAACAGAGTTATCTTCTCCTACCAGTATTCTTGCAACTACCATCCCCAGCGGAAGGGAAATCAATACCTCAACATCAGCCCAGGATACGACTTCCTAGCGCCTGTCAAGGATTTACTTTCCTAGACAAAAACATACATTCATAAAACGTCACATACATCATTATAGCATGCATAGACACATCATATCATACAAGTCTCATTTACATCAAGAACGTCATTGCATATCATGCATTGCATATGACTGACTTTTACCTTCCAGGAAAGATGCAGTTTAAATTCTCAATCACATTTCAAGACCTAGACCGGTCCAGTCAAATCGACCCTAAGATCTCCCTGGTTCTTATCCCAGTAGAAGACACCCAAGATTTTTCTCAACGAGCGTTGTTGAAGATAAAGTCACCCAAGATTTCCTTAACGAGCGTTGTTGAGGTCACCAAGATTTTTCCTCAACAAGCGTTGTTGAAGTTAAAGTAGTCTTTTGTGGTCCCCTCTCCGACGGTGAGCGTGAGGTGGTAATTCCTTTTTCGAGATGTTTTCCTCTCCGACGGTGAGCGTGAGGTGATAGTCTTTTGTGGTCCCCTCTCCGACGGTGAGCGTGAGGTGGTAATTCCTTTTTCGAGATGTTTTCCTCTCCGACGGTGAGCGTGAGGTGATAGTCTTTTGTGGTCCCCTCTCCGACGGTGAGCGTGAGGTGGTAATTCCTTTTTCGAGATGTTTTCCTCTCCGACGGTGAGCGTGAGGTGATAGTCTTTTGTGGTCCCCTCTCCGACGGTGAGCGTGAGGTGGTAATTCCTTTTTCGAGATGTTTTCCTCTCCGACGGTGAGCGTGAGGTGATATTCTCTTATGGTCCCCTCTCCAACGGCGTGTGAGGTGGTAATTCCTTCTTCAGATGTTCCCCTCTCCGGCATGAGCGTGAGGTGATATTCTCTTATGGTCCCCTCTCCGACGGTGAGCGTGAGGTGGTAATTCCTTTTTCGAGATGTTTTCCTCTCCGACGGTGAGCGTGAGGTGATAGTCTTTTGTGGTCCCCTCTCCAACGGCGTGTGAGGTGGTAATTCCTTTTTCAGATGTTTTCCTCTCCGACGGTGAGCGTGAGGTGATATTCTCTTATGGTCCCCTCTCCAACGGCGTGTGAGGTGGTAATTCCTTCTTCAGATGTTCCCCTCTCCGGCATGAGCGTGAGGTGATATTCTCTTATGGTCCCCTCTCCGACGGTGAGCGTGAGGTGGTAATTCCTTTTTCGAGATGTTTTCCTCTCCGACGGTGAGCGTGAGGTGATAGTCTTTTGTGGTCCCCTCTCCGACGGTGAGCGTGAGGTGGTAATTCCTTTTTCAAGATGTTTTCCTCTCCGACGATGAGCGTGAGGTGATATTCTCTTATGGTCCCCTCTCCAACGGCGTGTGAGGTGGTAATTCCTTCTTCAGATGTTCCCCTCTCCGGCATGAGCGTGAGGTGATATTCTCTTATGGTCCCCTCTCCAACGGCGTGTGAGGTGGTAATTCCTTTTTCAGATGTTTTCCTCTCCGGCATGAGCGTGAGGTGATATTCTCTTATGGTCCCCTCTCCAACGGCGTGTGAGGTGGTAATTCCTTCTTCAGATGTTCCCCTCTCCGGCATGAGCGTGAGGTGATATTCTCTTATGGTCCCCTCTCCAACGGCGTGTGAGGTGGTAATTCCTTCTTCAGACGTTTCCCTCTCCGGCATGAGCGTGAGGTGATATTCCCTTTCAGATTATAATTTCCTATAGTTCCCTCTCCAACGTGAGTGAGGTAACTCCCTTTGAGATTGTAATATCCTTTGGTTCTCTTCCTGACACTACGAAGATGGTAATTCTCACCAAGATTTTCTCAACGAGCGTTGTTGAGGTTGAAATCATTCAGGATTCTCTTACCCTTCATGCTAAGGCAGTAACCATCCCTGGTTCATTCATCAGCGTTTGAAGCTCCAGACCCAGCTCCTGTAATCAGTCAAGACACATCTATATCAAGCATCTAAAATCGGCTCCTGCGACGTGTCAGGTACTCATTTTTCTGTTTTGCAGGTATGCAGGTTCTCGCTAAGGAATCTCCTACGCAATCAACGTCCAGATGGCATCTATAAGCCCATCATCCTATTCAAACAACATCCAAATGGCATCTATAAGCCCATTCCCTCATCATCATTGCTACTATGTGAGCGCAAATTTCTGGGCACTTTAGTGTTCAATCATCTTCTACCCTCGGATTACGAAAGGCACGTCAGCCAATCTGCATCCTCAGGTCTAAGAAGATTGAACAGGGGCAACTGTTGTACCCCAAAATTTGCCCTCCCATATTCATCAAGAATTGCCCAGTCAAGGTCACAAAATTCCCCAAGGGTTGTGCAGCTCAACTGTCTCCTATACAGTCAAAACTAGGGTTTAAGTTCTGGTCAAGCAAATGAACTTTTCAAAGGCACAATCAAGTCTCATATGCCTACAAAGATGGTCAATTATCCTCATGTCAAAGTTTCAAGGCATTCAGCTCAAAATTGCACAGTCAAAACCCTAGATTGCACTACAGTCAACTGTAGGGGCAAAATGGTCATTTGACAGTCAAAAGTTCAAATTTTTGGTCAACATATCATTTTGAAGCCACAAACATCATTTGATCAATGCTTGATCATGATTCTCAAAATTTGGCTCAGAAATCATCAAAGATGCAAAAGTTGCTATATTTGGACAGCTGGAAAAGTCAACTGAAATTGACCAGGGCATAACTTTCACATGGATTATCAGAAAAATTCCATCCAAAGCTCATTTTGAAGAGAAAGACATTTCCTACAATTCATCTTCATGTTCCAAGTCCAAGAAATGCTCTCACAAAAAGTTATCAATTTCAACATTATAGGTCATTTTCAAAAGTCAACAAAAAGTGACTTTAAGTCAAAGGCCATAACTTGAGATTGGTAAATCAAAATGACATGGGACCAAAGGCATTGGTTAGAGGACTCAAAGACCTTTCCAAAATGTCCAAGAACATGTGAAAAGCTTAAAAATTGACCAAGTTATGCCTTGTGGAAGTTGGGCAATTTTTAGGAATTTTGAAAAGTCAACTTTGATGCAAAAGGCCTAAAAATGCAAATGGGCCCATTTTTCTTCCAAATTTCTTCATGCCAAGCCTATGCACGACCACTAAGCCCAAAGGGAAGCATTTTCATATTTTTTAATTATTTATTTGAATTAATACTAATTTATATTCATTTAAATTATTTTAATTCATGAAAAATATAATCTTAACCTAAAAAAATCTTTTTATGCATGATTTGGCTTCTATAATTCGTGCACATGCTGATTGGGAAGAATTGGATTGAATTGGATATGATTTGCACAAAAACCATGTGAAAAAGATTGAAAGTATAATGGAGAAAAATCAAATCTTTAATCCTTGAATGCAAGAGATTTTGTTGAAAATTGTTGACCTAAAATGCTCCATACATATTCAGAACCACAAACCTAATGCCTGGAGACAAGAGGCTGCGCTCAGAACCTCATTACAAACTTACAAAAAATTCTCAAAAGTTGAATTCTGAAATCAAGGTTATAGGGGGATTCAAGGCACCAAACCAATTGCAATAGCTTTCTTGGACCATTCTGAACGTATTCCAATCCTTAACATCAACAAAAACCCCTTGAAACGGTATCACAAAGTCAAACTGAACCAAGAAAATATTGAAATTGCATAGCACGATTTAAGCATCCTCTTGCATTTTTCTTTGTGGATTATTGTTTGTCATGATGTTTCTGTGCTAACCAATATGTTTGATTGTGTTTTTGAGTCACATACGTGAATTTGCCATTGCCAAAAGTTAGGGTTTTCAGGAACTCGAATTAGGGATTTTCTATATAGGAAAAATCAGGACCAATGGATACTATGGTTGAGTTCAGCGCACCAAGACGAAGATGAATGCATACTCGCGATGAATTTATGTTTCATATATCTCTATTCGCTATTTTCTTGAATCCCTCTTTAAACCACGCTGAAAAAACCGTTGCCCATGAGTTTCTTGTTTCAGGAAAACGAAGAAGATGACCCCGTGTCCATTGGTGATTGGTCCGTTTAAAGTTCGCGCGCTTTTGATCCATTAGCGTTATGTCTTATTTATTATATTTGCATATTATTATATGTTAATTGAAAGCGAATGGTTCAGCTGGCAACGCACTATGCATGTGACGTCAAAGACCTGGGTTCAAGTCCCAGGTCTGGCAAAGTCCCATATTATTTTTCTATAACTGATCCTGTGCAGGCCTAACGTGAACGTTCACCATACACACTCAATATCCATTAGCCACGCATCCTGGAGATTTAGATCAAGGGTCAAGATTTAAGATGCACCATGCACCAGGTCAAAGCACTGACACCTGATCCAAGAAAGTCAACGAATCAACCCTTATTGGGCCAGGCTTTTCAGATTTATACCTCCAGTTTTGGGGACAACACCCCACTCTGGTTTGCCCTCCTTTTATTTTTTTCACTTTATCTTTTAATTATTATTTGGTTTATTGTTTTAATTAATTATTTTTAACAAAAATATAAAAACACTGAAAATCAGAAAAATACAAAAAAATATAATATTTATTTTATAATAATTATTTTCATAAATAAATTAATATGTCAATATTTAGTTAATTAGGTTTTAATTTTAATCTCCTTTTAATAAAAATCCAAAAAATGTAGAATTTAGGTTTGATTGTTAATTCTTTTTTTTTTATCCCCTTTTTCCACAATAATAATTATTATTTATTTATTTATTTTCCCTATTCAAATTGTACATAAATGAATTAGGTTAATTTAGGTCATATTTTAATTCTTTCTTAATAAATAAAAAATATTAGAATTAGGGTTTGCCGTTTAATTTAATTTTAATTAATTCTCCTTTTTCTCATTAAATCTAAAAAATACAAAATACCAAAAAAAAAACATTTAATCATTTAATTTTTAATTCTCATTAACTTTTAATTATTTGCAAAAGGGTCCAACGCCCTAATTTTGTTAATTTCTTTATTTCTCGCATTTATTTTATTATCGCTCATTATAATTTTGTAAATATCCCAAAGCCATGTAATTTACTTTTCGCACTTTATTTCTTCGCATTATTTATTTTTCCGCTAAATCGGGTCCAATTTAATTTTGGCGATGTGGACCCGCGCCATTTGTAATAGTTTAGAGTTATTTCCTCGCAAAATATTTAACTGTTAATCAAGCATGAAAGAATGTATGGCAATAATTAAAATCAAGCGTAGAACACGACAAACATGACAAGACAAATATCAATGAACATGACACACAATTCACACACCACCCCTAGGGTACGCCTCACTGTTGCCTCGAAAGGTGATCGTCGAGTAGAGGATGTCTTAGTAAGTCCTCATGATCCGGGAACCTGGCATGAGGGTAGCTTCTAAGGTATCTTCCTATTGCTCCGGTGATCACCATGTCCCGAACCTTCGAATTGACCCGAACACCTCCAACGGTGGTGCTACCTACCTTTCAATGGTGGGATGGCACTACTTTAAAGGACATTTACACAGACGAATTCCTTAGGGTAGGTAGGTTCTCAAGGATACTTGCTCTAATCTCAAAACAAACTCAAAAAGACTTTTCACACCGACACTTTTCAAAAGCTTTCAAAGCAAATTTTTCAAACACTCTGACGTACGAGTCGAACTGAATTTTTTCAAAGAAACTTTTTTAAACCCACATTGAAAAGCAAACAAACAATTTTGAAAACACATTGAGCAAGTACCTAAGAGCCCATGGATAACCATGGACAGAAAGGGTGCTAACACCTTCCCTTTCTATAACCTACCTCCCGAACCGAGAGCAATCTCTATAAGGAATTTTTCTGTGCTTTTGTCCTTTCCATTTGGAGAAAATAAAAGACGGTGGCGACTCTTGCTTCCGCGACATCTCGCGAACCAGCGTTAAACAGTCAGTTCCAGATCCACCGATCACACAGTTTATTATTTAAATGCTTTAAGTTGTGCAACTTATTGTATTTGAAAAGTAAATTGGTACATTTGCTTGAATATTTATCTCTAAGTTACAAAGAATTGAATCTAAGCCTAAGTTTCCATTGCTCCCATGCTCGCCACAAAGTCTCTTGCTTCCTCTGCTTTGTCACCGTCCAACTTGCACTCACATGAAAGAAAGACAAAAAAATTAGTACAGTTGATTGAGCATTAACAAGAATTTTCAAAAACAAAAAAAAAAGAAAATTTTCATCATTAAAGTTTTCCGTTTGGAATCAGAGGAGCTATTTTCATTTCATCATGTTTTTATTTTTTTCTCTTTGCAAATCACAAGAAGATTACTCTTCTTGGTTCATAAAGAGAAAAATGAAAAATGCAAGCTAAAGAATGCAAGGCAAATGGTCCAACTGAAAACATAACAGCCAAACTGCAGCATGCTGCCCAAACTGTACTAAACAAAGCAACCAAACTGGATGCAAACTAAACAATGCAGCATACAAAGGAAAACTAAGCAATGCAGCATACAAAGCAACCAAACTGAATGCAAGCAACTAAGCAATGCAGCAGGACAAGTACAACACAGCAGGCAAGTAAAATATGGTAAACCAAATCACAAGCAAAGCTTGTTTGAAACAACTTTTTCATCATTTTCCTAAAAAATGGGCAAAATTTTCAGAAAAGCAAAGAAAAGCATTGTTGCTTTTTATCATGGAGAGAGGAGAGATATCACCTTTTTGTTGAGATTGTACAGTTTGGCTAAAAATCTGTCACAAGTTACTAAACAAAAGAACCTAGATATAACACCATCAAGCTGGAAGAAAGAAAAGGGAGCATTGTGGTCAAAACTGGAGCCACAAAACATTTTAAAAAAAAACATATAATAGTTTCACAGTTCAAACCAAAAACCGGTTAGCAGAACCAAACTGCACAACCAAACAAACAGTCACAACCTGCATAGCAAGCCAAAACTCACAAGACAAACAACCAAACCTGTAACTCACATACAGTTCCAACCATTTTCACAACCTGCAAATTGTATAACAGTTTCAAGCAAAAACCTGCAGATTTCAAACTGTAACAAACCACAAAAAGCATCCAAGCTGCAAAATAACAACAAACAACACAAACATTGCAGAACAAAAAAACCTGCATAACATTTCAACACCAACAGCCAGAACCAAGCTGCAAGAACAAAACTTCCAAAACCTGCAGTTCCCAAACAAAACAAGCTTGCCAAACTGTAAACCTGTGAACCAAACACATTCAAAAACATTCACAAAAACCACAAAACCATATAGCAATTCAAACAACCACAACTGTAACCCTGTGAACCAACTCACAAAACAAACAGTCAAAACCTGCATAACAAGAACAACTCTTACTAAACCAGTATAAACAATTCCCAGACACCAAAACACTGCCTAACAATCAAAAGCCTGCATATCCAAACAACAAAAGCCAACAAGCCTGCCAACTCAGAACATTCAACAAGACAAAGTTTCAGAAGCAGCAAACCAACAAATCAAAGTTTCAGAAGCAATAATCAAAACTCAGTTCAACAATAATCATCATCAAGGTTTCAGAAATCATCATCAATCAATAACCTTCAGCAAACACCAACAACAAAACAAATTCTTAGGATAATCATCATCATTATCCATCATTAACTAACAAGTCAGAAGGAAAACATCACCATCATCATTCAAGTTCAAGAGAGAGGAAAGAAATAACGAAGTCAACATCACTATCATCATTCAAGTTCAAAGAGAGAGGAAAAAAATAACAAATTTTCAGAACAAACTATCATCATCAACAAAAACTACCAACAAAACAAAGTTTCAGAAATCATCATCATCAACCAACAAAGTTTCAGAAACAATCAGCATCATCATCAATCATTATACAATCAAAAGTTTCAGAAGCATTTAGCATCATCATCATTCAAGTTCAAGGGACAAAGAAAAGTACCAAAAGTGCGCATCCTTCGTCATCATCTCTTCCTCCTTGCCTAGCCCGTCGCTGGGGAGCCTCTCATCTCAAAATATCACTTCTCACAGAAAAGCTCCAAAAGGTATACTTCTTTGACGAACCATTTACTGCATCTCAAACATACGCCACAATAGGATTAATAGAGATAATGTGAATAAAGGCGAGACAAACAACAAAAGCTCGTTCAACCATCAAAATCGTAACAAAAAATTAGAATCTTACCCCTTCAAAAAACAGAACCATTAGCGTAGGAAGTGAGAAGTGCGAGATGCTCCGGTGACAGACGGCGAGAGGAAGATCAGAGAGGAGCGATTGAGTGAGGAAGATCAGAGAGGAGCGGTTGAGTGAGAGAGAGATGAAGAGAGAACGAAAGAAATGGTGTCGCTGTGAGGAACAAACCCCTAACCCTAATTTTTCCAAAACCCTAACCAAATGTTACAAACTTTGGAATTGGGCCAGTGCTGGCCACAAACCCTAAGCCCATTTAATTTGCTGGCTCGCACCCCCCTCCATCCTGGATTTATCCCTCTTCTAATTTTGGGCCTAGCATCTTTGATCTTCCTAAGCCCATTTTTTTTAATTTGTTTTAATTTACTTCTTTTTTTATTATTTATAAATTCATAAAACTCAATACCCTTTTTTTTATCAAATTAAATTAATATTGAAGTTAATTTTCTTTTTTCTTATTTTAATTTATCTTTTTATTTCTTTTGATTATAAATATATTAGTAAGATATTAAAATTTCATTTTTGTAAAATAGATTTGATTTTCTTAATTTGTTTTAATCATTTTATTTTTATTATTTTTCTTACATTTAATAAGAAAACACTAAAAAAATAAAGGTTTTGTTTAATTAAGTTTTCTTTCTTTAAACTTTCCCTTTTAAAATTAATAAAATACAAGAAAGAATAATAATAATGTTTAATCTTTTAGAATAGATTTTATTTATCTCTTTTTAGTAAATACATGTATTCCATAATTTATTGATTTTCTTGATTTCATATTTTGTTATAGCTTTATATTAAATCGCAACAATTCGATTTGGTTGTAATATTTGGACATTGCTATTCTTATGAGACTCATCCCCATTTGTAATAATTGTACCCCCATTCCCGAACACTTTTGTAATAACTTAGACATTTAATTCCCGCAATTTATTGCTTTTGATATACTGTGTAGTAACTAGGCATGTATGACAAGATTCGAAAATCAATCGTTAGATGACCTAAAACAAGATAAAAATGCATGAAAATAACAACACAATACACACGTGCACCCCTAGGGTTTCATCCACTTGTTGCCTTTAAAATGGCCATGTTATGCATGTTGAGTATCTTGGCAAAATAAAAACAAAACAAAAGATCATAGTCCCTCGATGATGCTATCTTGGTTGCCTATACAAAATGATCTAGTCCCTAAAAAAATTTGCTAAGATACTTGGCACTATTGCTATCATGGTCAATACGATGACCCGCGCCTGTCCCGTTTAACATCCTAATACAAGGTTGTTTACCAAATGCAATGGTAAAATAACACTGTCAAAAGGGTTAAAAATGTGTAGGAAAGATTTTTGAGTAGATAGGGTAGATAACTCTTAGTTACTTGATCAAAACTTGCAAAAACATCCTTGCTATTTTCAAACACACCTCACAACACAATTTCAAAACATTTCCCAAAACAAACTTTCAAACTTTCAAACATTGAAACATCTTTTCAAAAGACAATACACCTTTGTATACATTCAAACAAGAATCATTACAAAGGTTGCCACAACGATGGCCTCTTTTCAAAACATTTTCAAAACCACACACAAAGCCCCATTTCAAACAATTGAAAAGCAAAACCAAGTGATCTAAACAAGTAACTAAGAGCTCATGGAAAACCATGGATGAAAAGGGTGCTTTCACCTTCCCTTTTCATAATATACCCCCCGAACCCAAGAAAACATCTCAAAGGTCTTTCCTGTGCTTTTTGACCTTTCCTTTGGATAAAATAAAAAGTCGTGGCGACTCTTGCTAAACCGAAACATTTGAGAACACAAATGCAAAACCTCAAGTCAGTTCTCCCACCGCATCACAGTGATAAATGTTGTTTTTTTCATATCCTCAAGAGCCATTCTGATTTAATTATATCCGAAAAATCCATCCATGAACAAGAGTACTTTGAATTTTGTTGTACTATCAAACAACATATCAATGTGTGGCAATGGAGAATCATATTTTGGACTAGCTTTATTTAAATCTCTATAATCAACACACATGCAAACTTTTCCATCTTTCTTTAGTACTGGGACAATATTGGCAATCCATTGAGGGTACACTGATGTCACAAGAAAACCAGCATTAATCTGCTTTAAGACATCTTCTTTAATTTTTACTGCCATATCTGGGTGAGTTCTTCGCAACTTCTGCTTGATTGGCGGGCACTCCGGCTTTAGCAGCAAATGATGTTCCACAATATCCGTATCCAAACCCCGCATATCTTTGTATGACCAAGAAAAGACATCCACATAATCTTTTAACAATTCAATCAACTTGCTCTTTACACCGGGATGCAGCAATGCTCCAATCTTGACTTCCTTTGGATCTTCCTCTGAACCCAAATTGACTGTCTCCAACGACTCTTTATATGGCTGAATGGCATTTTCCTTGCGCTCGAGCAACCGTGAAACATTTTCTAGAATTTCATCATATTCTTCTTCGGCCACATACACAGGATATTCAAAGTTGGAGAGGGTGCAGGGTCATTGTATTCAACGGGTTTTTTAATTAATCTGCACATATGATTTATGATTGCTTTTAGAAACTGACACATATATCAAGTGATAATGCCGATTTATTTACAATCATCATTTATTCTAAAAGGTTTTTTTCTGATTACCATTTTTTCAAGAAAAAGCAGAAAATAAAAACATAATTTGGGTATCAAAGACAACTTTTATTAATGATTTTAATGATCAAAGAAAACAGATAAGCCCATACAAAATCATCTTTCACCTTGGTCAGAGTGAAAGATTTTTGAAAAGATTAACAAAACAAATTAGTTTGAGACATGGATGCAAGAGGGAACATCAATAGCAACCCAGTTCTGGACTCTGACTCCATGTGTCACATAATTCGGCATTTCCCGCCCTTCTTCATCCTCCATAATAGCATTGATCCTAGAAACAGTTGGATGAAGGTAACCTCCGTTGTGGAAAATATTCTGATACTTGCCTAAAGCAGACTTCAGCTTCACGTTCTTTCCTTTATCAATCTTCATAGAAAATCCCAAACCATCCCTATTCTTGTTCACCGGCGGATCAATAATCTGTCCCCATACTTTATTAGGGCCATTATACACAACTTGCTGAGCATCTTTGAATGAAGCTATAAAACTTTCATTTCCCCTTACGCTATCAATAAATAAATCTTGGAACGGAGTTCCAACAACAGCTTCATCGGCTTCCACAACACTAAAAAATGATAAATGAGATATTAACAATGCTTGCTCTCCATTTATGATAACCACCTTTCCTTCACGCACAAACTTCAACTTTTGGTGCACAGTTGAAGTGACAACACATGCCTCATGTATCCATGGTCGTTCCAGTAAACAACTGTAAGTGGGCACAATATCTATAACTTGGAAAGTAATCTGAAACAAGTGTGGGCCTATGTGAATAGGTAGATCCACTTCCCCAATAACAGACTTCCTTGATCCATCGAAATCTTTTACAATGATGCCACTTGGGTGCATGGGAGATCCTTGATACTTTAGCTTCACGAGCATGCTCCTTGGTATGACATTTAAGGCGGACCCATCATCAATCAGCACATTTGATAATGAATCGTTCTTACAGTTCATGGATACATGGAGGGCTGAATTGGTCTAACGACATATCACTTTCCACGAAGGCTTGATCCAACACCCTAATCAAGGATTCTCTATGGGTAGAATAATTCATCAGCAAGGCCAAAATAGATATCTTTGAATGAGTCTGCAACAAATGATCTACTATCATGTAGTCGCTCATTTTGATAATATTCAATATATCATCCACATCTTTTTCAGAGTAGAACCACTAGATTCTCCTATTGCTTTCTTAATTTCAACACTTTTGACAACATTCTTATCGGCACTTACATTCCCTCGAATAACAGGTGTGAACACATGACCACTGCGGGTAACTCTACTGGTCTCATCAATATTCTCAACATTAGACAAAGGTTGGATGAGAACTTCCACACCATCATCTAGAGTTGTAGCATTATACTTGTACGGTACGACTTTGTTTGATTTGTAAGGAACAAGACCCGACAAGCAAATCACTACTGGAGCTACAACCGACTTACTATATTATTCAATCTCGATAGGGGCGGGATCATTGAAACAAGGCACAATTACGTTCCCCCCTTCTTCGGAATATTTGGTTATTGCAGAATCATCGCTAGAGAACATATCTTCGTCTGAGGAAAAGAATTCATCCGCATAAGCGTATTCATCATCCGACTCAGTCTCAGCCAAGAAATCTTCAATCACATTAATCACATGGTAATCATCTATATGGCTTGAAGCCTTGATGGTACCATTATCCAATAACAACTGAATACCTCCTTTTACAATGGAACAACCACGAGAATCTCTGCAGCAAACCCGACAAGATCCATAATGGTGTTCTACTTGACCATCCATGTGGCAGAAGGTAGCGTGCAACTGCACCAAATCATCATTCATATGGTTCATGTCAAAGATCCAAAATTCTCCAGGACATCCAAAGACCATGTTCACTTCTTCCTCGTATTATGCCCTAGGCCTGATTATATGAATGAGGCCTTCATCCATTATTTCCTATAAATCAGCCTTTATCTTATCACACCCCTATATATAAGTAATGTAGGTACCATATCCAACATGGTCATGCGTATAGTAACTAAACTCGCAAAGGTCAACGTGCATCTTTACAAAGTCACCTCTGACCAGGTTGATATAGAAAATCCGGAAGTCCCCCAGACAACCAACAACCATGTTGACGACATTTGTTCCTCCATGCTTTGGAAAAGGATTATCTTTTACATTAGGGCCAACATCTTTAAAGGACAAAAGGCCAAATCTCACCATTTTTTGTACCTCCAATTTTACAGGATACAATTTTCCACATTGTGCCCTGGTGCAGCCTGATGAAAAGCGCACGCCTGACCTGTCTTATAATACCAAGGCAAAGGTGATGGTATAGCAGGGGGTGGCCTGGTCTGAACCAACTTTTTCTGAATCAACGCTAAGAGTAACTCTGCATAACTCATAGGGATAGAGTCAAAATCCTCTCTCCTCTGATTCTGCCCTTGATTTCCCTTAGGGGCTAGTCTTTGATAAGCCACTATGGTCGGAGTCGTATTGACAACTAGATTTACCGAAGCAACCTGTTGGTGACGCTGATGATTTCTTCTAGGAGGGTTAACCCTTCTCTCTTGAATAACAACATTTTTATCTCCTTCTTTCTTTTAAGCAAACCTGCATGATGGCTTCTTTGCACTGCCGAAATTTTCACTTCTTGTCAAGCGACCCTCTCTTACAGCTTCTTCCAAACAGACACCCATGCCCACCATCTTGGTAAAATCACTTGGCACACTCGCCACTATTCTTTCATAATAGAAAGCACCTAGAGTCTTCAGAAAAATCTTCATCATCTCTTTTTCTTCTATTAGAGGTATCACTTAGGCGGCTACTTCACGCCATCTCAGTGCATATTCCTTAAATGACCCTTTGTCCTTCTGGACCATTGCCCTGAGTTGATCATGGTCAGGTGCCATGTCCATATTATATTTGTTCTGTCTAATAAATGCTTCACCCAGGTCATTGAAAGTATGAACATTGGCAGTATCCAGGTTCATATACCATTTCAATGCTGCACCAATCAAACTTTCCTGGAAGAAATGAATTAACATGCGTTGATCATCGGTGTGAGTAGACATCCTTCTCACATACATCACTAGGTGAGAACAAGGACAAGTATTTCCCTTGTACTTCTCGAATTCTAGTACTTTGAATTTTGCAGGTATTTTCACATTTGGAACCAAACACAGATCATTCACATTCTACCTAAACAATTCCTTTCCTCTGAGGGCCTTCAACTCTTTCTGCATCTTATCAAACTGATCCTAAAAATTTTCCATTCGATCATAGACACCCAAGCTTTCACTTGGTGGAGGAATAGGGCGATAAACTTCATCATTAGCAAATGGTACAACATTCACCGATGGAGGTGCGACATTGTAAATCTCATTTCTAGTAGCAAGAGTAATATGCACTACAGGAGGTGCAGGAGCAGCAACAACCTGAACAAATGGAGCAACCTGAGCATCTTGATTATAACCTTCTGGCATGAATTTCTCTGGAATTCCCCACAGATAACCCCGAGGCATACGATTTTGAACAACAGTAACTGGATTAACAGAAACAGGAACTGTCGGAGCTTCGGAAGTAACCGTTGTCTATTAAGGTTGAGCAAGAGGTGGCTGATTCTGAGTAGCCACAAACAATTCCATCAAATCATTTAGATTGACCATACCGGCCTTCAGAGTAGTAACTTCTTCGCGTAACTCGCGATTCTCTTGTTCTAGATTATCCATCTTCCTTCTGAAATTAGCCTGAGTATTATACTGGTGAGACAACTTGCTGAATAAAGTAAAGAAGCACAGTAAGACACCTGGGTATGAACAGAAATGCAAGAAGTATGTACAATATGATGCATGATATGTGTGGTCGGTGGGAACGAGAACTGACTGTTTTTTGAATGCTGGTTCGCGTTTGCGTTTGTTTTTGAAAAGTGTCGCGGTAAGCAAGAGTCGCCACCGTCTTTTATTTTATCCAACAAGGGAAAGGACAAAAGCACAGAAATATTCCTTTTCGAGATGTTTCTCGGGTTCGGGAGGTAGATTATAGAAAGGGAAGGTGTTAGCACCCTTTCTATCTGTGGTTATCCACGGGATCTCAGGTACTTGCTCACTATGTTTTCAAAAGGTTTGCTTTTCTTTGTGTTTGTGGGTTTTGAAAAGAGTTTTGTTTTTGAAGAAAGTGTAAGTGCGAAAAGTTTTTGTTTTGTTTTAAAAGAGAGCAAGTACTTAAGAACCTCTACCTACTCAAAAGGGAATTTAATTGTGCAAATGTCCTTTAGACAGTACTATCCTGCTATTGAGGAGTAGGTAGCAACGTCGTTGGAGTTTTCGGGTCAATTCGATTTTAGGGACGTGTGGTCACTAAAGCAACGTTAGGACGCTTTAGTGGTAATCCTAATATCTTAGGTCATTTTTATCGAGGCGACCATTTCGAGGCAACTTATGATCTTGGGACAAAGGACGACCTCTAAAACATCCTATACTTAATGACCACGTTCGAGGCAACCAAGTGAGGTGTACCCTAAGAGTGGCATGTGCAAGTGTGTCAATTTTCAGTTACTTTACTCTTGCATGTCATGGTGAGCTATTGTTGATTTTAAGTTTAAGAGTTAATCTTGTCATGCAATCCTAGTAAGCATACATCTAAGCAGTTTAATATATGTACAGGAATTTAAAGTGCGGGAATTGTAAACCCTACGCTATTACAAGGCTTTCGGGGAGGGGGATTATTTACATGTCCAAAATTGGGGGGAATAAAGCAGTAAAGGGTCTTAGTTAAGCTATTACATCCCAATAGGCAATTACAATAAAATAAACGCGCGTAAAACAAGGAAAAGAGACGTCTAAGAGATTTCTAAGTAAATAAGAAAATCTTTTTGGTTGTTTTTGATTAAGATATTTGAGTTAAATACTCCTAAGTCTAGTTTATTTTAAATTGATAAAATGAAGTTAAAATAATTAATTAATTTGTTTACAAAATTAATTTGAATAAAAACTAACCTAATGTTTTTTTGTGATTTTTTTTATTTTAATGTTAATTAAAAAGATAAAAAGAAGTCTATGAGAATAAAAACAAAAAAAAAATAAAGTGCAGGAGGGATCCTTCGATCCAGGGAAAAAAGGAGTTTCGACCCAGGGAGGGAATGGACTGCTTCGGTCCAGAGAGGGTCCTGGTCCTTTTGATTGGGCCAGACAGTAAGGCGTGAGTAGCCTTCGATCCAGGGAAGAGGATTGCCCTTCGATCATGGAGGTCATGGCTTTCGATCCAGGGATGAGATGCCTCTTTCGATCCAGCATGCTAATGGGTTCGATCCAGAGAAGGGCTCTCCTTCGATCTGGGATGTTATACCTGCAAAAGTATGTGAGCGAAACAAAAATGCAGGGCCTGGGTATTGAATCCCAGGCCCTTCGATCCTGCACTTGTTGGGGTCTCTTCAGGCTAAATCTGCAGCAAATGTTAGCACACGAAAAATGTGACCTGGGTTGTAAGTCTCAGAGTGCCTAAGAGGGGGGGGGGGGGGGGGGGTGAATTAGGTCTTATAAAATTTATTCGGTTTTATGAGAATGCTTGGTAGTAATTTTTGGTTAAGTGTTTGAAGGTTTTGATTATATCTTTATCTTTTCCTGATTATGGTGATGAAAGCGATAAATGCGGAAAAGTAAAGAACACGGTGATATATCCTGGTTCCCCTCACAATCCGAGAGTACTCCAGTCCCCTTTCCAACACGAAAGAGATTTCACTATAGTTAGAATGATTGTACAGCCTATGCTTACTATCTAACCTATAGGGTGATCAAAGGTTCTTAACACCTTTAAGACCAAACAAACACTAATGTGAATGAAGAACAATCCTCTTCAAATCACAACACTTACTTCCAACAATCTTGGATAGTAAGGGAAAACCTTTAAGTAATACAATGATTTATTTGAAGTATATGGAGAGCTTTATCAATCTTCAATTGATCTTCTTCTTCAAGATAAAAGCAATTCTCAACAATGTATATAAATGTTCACAATGTATGAATGAAACTTGTAATGATGATGAAAGTGTATATGGCAAGTTTCACAAAATTATGAACACATGAAAGTGTAATTTCAAATGAGAGTAAAATGAGAAAATTGTTAATGAAGAAGAATATTTGTAAATTTGAAAATTGAAGTATATTCCTATGTTTGAAATAAGAAAATCTGCATTTTATAAAGTTGTAAGAACCTCTTCATTCATGCCAATTCATATGAAAAGATGCAATGCATTCATGAAAAGATACCACTTGGAAAATGTTCAAAAAACAAAGTAAAAGCTGCATTGGTTTGCTAGGAACCGGTTCCGACACTGACAGAACCCGGTTCTTAGTGAACGTTTTAATTTGAAATTCAAAAATTTACACGCAGGAACCGGTTCCCCTATTGGTACAACCCGGTTCCTGGTACAAAAACCAGAACCATGTTTTTTGAGAAATGCTGGAACCCGGTTCCCTGTTAGGGAGGAACCAGTTCCTAAAGGTTTATTTTCAAAAATACATTTTGAAAGATATTTCAAACAAAGTTTTTCTTGATGTTAAAATTATGGAATATGTATATGTTGATGAATGCATATTGTGAACATCTATATTCAAGGTTTAAAGAATTATTTATACCATATTGACATTTGATGATTTCTTCAATAATTCTTCAATAATCTTCAAGACTTTTATTTGATGTTGATAAGCTTTTTACACATCCTTTGAAAGTTGATGTCCATGTTGTCTTCATCAAAACACATGCTTTAAATATGACTTGAGAAGCTTGCAATTACATTCTCCCCCTTTTTGATGATGACAACCAAGTCTTGAAAACGATTCTTGAATTGTTCATGTTGTTTTGTGTAGCAAACATGTTGAGCAAATGCAAGGCTCCCCCTAAATTGTATGCTCCCCCTAAGTCCATGATTCTTTGAATTTTGGAGTGAGTTTGATATTTATTTGGGCCTGCAATTTCTTTGAAACAAAACAACACACATGCATACTCTTCTCCCCCTTTGTTAACATCAAAAGGATGGGGAAAAAAGAGAAATAGATACAAATAAGAATTAAAACGTGTATCTTAAGAGAAACATTAGATATCACCTTCATCCAAAATACCAAGTTCTTTTCCAAGCTTTTTGTTCTTGATGGACCAAAGAGATCCATGTGTAACAATTGTAGTGGCCTTGTAGTAGACACCACATTCTTAGATTTGAAAGTTGTTTTGGTCTGTTTGCCCTTTTGGCATGCATTACATAATTTGTCCTTGATGAACTTCATCTTTGGTAGACCAATAACTAAGTCATTCTTAACCAATTTGTTCAAGTGCTCCATGTGAATGTGAGCGATCCTCTTGTGCCATAACCAAGCGTCATTGTTGTTTACCATAAGACATTGTACCTTCAAAGAGAAATCATCTAAAGTAATCATAAAAATATTGTTAGATCTTATACCTTTGAGTTTTACCTCATTGGTTGCCTCATCCATAATGAGACATTCATCTTTGTTGAATTTGATCTTGAACCCTCTATCGCAAAGTTGACTTATGCTAAGAAGATTGTGTTTTAATCCTTCAACATAGAGAACATCCTCAATTTGAATGGATGGAGGTGTGCCCACTATTCCAACGCCAAGAATCTTTCCTTTGGTGTTGTCTCCATAGGTGACATACCCTTTGGCTTTATGTACTAGATATGAAAATTGGTGTATCAACTTTGCCAATGCCAAGAATTCTTCCTTTAAGGTATTTCCCATATATGAAATAATCCTTGGACTTGAACTAGATTTGAAAGTTAGTGTACCTCTCCTGTCATATGCTTTGAACTACCACTATCAAGATACAAAATATTGTATGTGGTCTTCAAGCATACCTACAAAACAAATTAAGTTTGATTTGGTACCCAATGTGCTTTGGGTCCATCATAGTTAGTTCCTTTATTAACCCACACATAATGCCCACTTGCCATACTAAAGTTTCTAACATAGCAAGCATTAGGTGTATGGCCTTTAATACCACAATAAAAACAAGTAGGTTCAAAGTTACTCTTGTATCTAGGAAATTGTTTTCTTTTAGATACATTAGCCTTTTTCTTTTGATGATTATGAACAACTTGCTTCTTTTCTACTTTCTTGAGATTGGAACTATTACTAGCCTTTACAAAAATAGTGGGATTGTTACTTGGTTTCTTAGAATTCACATAACCAATACCCCTTTTATCATTAGGATAGCGTTGTTGGCTTAGTAATCCTTTCAATCCTATTTGTCCTTTTTCATATCGTTCAATGACTCTTTTCAATTGAACAATTTGAAAGACATTTGATTCACACTTGGAGCATGCAAAGTTTTCCTTTTCTTTAATAAAATTTTGTTTTTGAAGATCAAAATCTTTAGTCATGGTGTCAATTTTTTCTAGACAAATTAAAAGTTCTTTTTCTTGATTTGACACCTTTTTATATAAACTTTTGCATTCTCCCAAGAGTTCATCAATAGCACCCTGAACATCATCATCAAAAAGATTAAATTCATTACTAACCTCTTCTTCATCGTCGGAGTGATGTGAAGCCATTAATTCTAGATTTGCACGTTGATTGTTTTTGGAATCGGAAGATGAACTTTCCCATGCTATATATGTTTTCTTTGACTTTTTATCTTTATTTCTCTTGAAATATTTCTTCTTCTTTTCAAGTGTAGGACATTCACTTTTAACATGTCCCTTTTCTCCACATTCAAAGCATATAATCTTCCTTGTTGGTGCTTCTCTTTTTCTTTCTTTTCGTAGAACCTTCTCAATCTTCTTGATAAGATCATCATCTTCACTACTAGTGAATTCATCCTCTTGATTGCTATCATGATTTTTTATCCTTGTATTCAAAGCCATGTGTGATCGGTGGATCTGGAACTGACTGTTTAACGCTGGTTCGCGAAATGTCGCGGAAGCAAGAGTCGCCACCGTCTTTTATTTTCTCCAAATGGAAAGGACAAAAGCACAGAAAAATTCCTTAAAGAGATTGCTCTCGGTTCGGGAGGTAGGTTATAGAAAGGGAAGGTATTAGCACCCTTTCTATCCATGGTTATCCATGGGCTCTTAGATACTTGCTCATTGTGTTTTCAAAAATGGTTTGTTTGCTTTTCAATGTGGGTTTTAAAAAGTTTCTTTGAAAATTCCAGTTCGACTCTTGTATCAGTCCTCAAGAGTGTTTGAAAAATTTGCTTTCGAAAGCTTTTTGAAAAGGTGTCGGTGTGAAAAGTATCTTTTGATTTGTTTTGAAATTAGAGCAAGTATCTAGAGTCGTCTACCTACCCTAAGGAATTCGTCTGTGTAAATGTCCTTAAAGTAGTGCCATCCCACCATTGAGAGGTAGGTAGCACCACCGTTGGAGGTGTTCGGATCAATTCGAGGCTCGGGACATGGTGATCACCAGAGCAATGGGAAGATACCTTAGAAGCTACCTTCATGCCAGGTTCCCGGATCATGAGGACTTACTAAGACATCCTCTACTCGACGATCACCTTTCGAGGCAAGGCAACAGTGAGGCGTACCCTAGGGGTGGTGTGTGCGATTCGTGTGTCGTTTTCATTTATTTTTGTCTTTTGTCATGTTATTGGTGATCTAACGTTTGTTTTTATTTTGTCCATACATTCTTTCATGCCTTGATTTAACAATTAAAAAAAGTTGCGAGAAAAGTAAATTCTAAGCTATTACAAATGGCGCGGGTCCACATCGCCAAAATTAACCAGGACCCGATTTGACAGAAAAATAAAGAAAGTAAAAGAATTTAAAGTGCAAGAAGTTTAGTTACATGGCTTCGGGAGAGGTACATAATTATTTAAATGACATAAAATAAATATGTAAGGAAATAAGAAATTACGAACGAGGGCGTTGGACCCTTTTGCAAAAACTAAATTAATAACGGAGTTAATTAATTAAAAGAGAAAGAACTTATTTTTTAGTATTTTTTAGTGTTTTAGGAATTTAATAAGAAAAAGAATTAATTGCAATTAAACGCTAACCCTAATTCTATTTTATTTTAATTTATGAAGAAGACGTTAGAATTTAACCTAAATTAACCTTAATTTTTATGTACAAATTTAATTATGAAAATAAATAAAATAATATTATTGTAAAAAAGAAAAATTAAAAAGGAATAAAACATTAATTAAACCTAGTTCTATATTTTTTAGATTTTTGGTATGAAAGGAATTAAAATTAAAACCCTAATTTAAACTAATTAATTTACATGTATTTATCTACAAGAAATATTAAAATAAAATATTTATTATATTTATTTATCTTTTTTAATTTTTATGCATTTTTTATATTTGTGAAAAATAATTAATTAACTGAACAAATAATAGTGAAGAGGAATAAAAAATAATAATACAAAAAAAGTAAAGAAAATAAAAAGAATGTGCAAACCTGGGGGTTCAGACCCCAATATGGAGGTTAGATCCTGGAAATTCTGGCCCAATAACCTTGGCCTGCTTGACTTTGGCCAGACACGTGCATGTGCGTTGACTCAACCTCATGGTGTTCCTCCACTCTGCACCCTTGGATTGCTGAAGCTGAACGCGTGGCATGCTGGATTTGGAAGGTACATGGTGGTCTCTAGCACAAGCGCTACACGAGAATGTCAAGGGAAAAATAATATTGAGAAAGCATGAAGACCTGGGGCTCGAACCCAGGTCATGAGAATTAACACCACTATGCTTTGCCAGCTGAGCCAGTTTACACGTTTTGATATATAATTAACCTATGAATATTATAAAAGAAACAAACGTTAGTGGCCACAATCGCGCGCGAATTTTAAATGATCCAACCGATTCATGCCACGACATCATCTTCTTCTTCGTGTTTTATTTTTCCTGAAATACAAATAACATAAGCAACGGTTTCCATGTGTTTTCTTAGGCCAGTTTTGGGAAAATAGCGAATAGGTCTAGAGGGTCCATAAATTAGGCGCGATAGTGGCTTCTTCTTCGTCCACATGCGCTGAGTTGAATGGTGGTGGTTTTGAGGGCTAATTTTTCTTTGTTTCAAAAGCCCTAATTTCACATCCTGCAAACCCTAAAAATCAAACATGGCATAATCGCGTGTAGCACATAAAAACACAATTAAATGTATTGGTTAGCTTTAGAACTTCATAAGGAACACGAATCAATGAATAAAATGTTATGAAAATGCCTAGATTTGAGAACACGATTATGAGTTTTTCATGAAATATTTAGAGTTCTGTATACCGATTCCTTGAGCTTTGATGAAGGTTTTTGATTGTAATCGCTTCTGGGCAACCTTGGCAAGCTAATGGAACAAGAATTATGCTTTGAATCGCCCTCAAAAGTGGTTTTCAGATTTGAGTTTTTAGACAAAAATTCCAAGTTTGATTTGTGCTCTTTTGCGCAGCTTAGTGTGTATTCTCATTAGGGTTTCCTTTAGGCTTATGTAGTGAGCAGATTAGGTTAACAAAATTGATCAAAATCTCTTTCATTCATGAATTTGAAGATTTGATTTTCCATCATTATTTTCCAAATATTTTCCATGTGCTTTTTGTTCAAATCATCTCCAATCTCTCCAAATCTTTCTATATTGGGATATGCACGAATTTTTGAGAATAAAACATGTACAAAAAGATTTGTTAGGTTAAGTTAAATATTTTTCACATATTTAATTGATTTAAGTGAATTATTATAAATAAAAATTCAAATAAATAAATAAAAAATGAGAAAATACTTCCCTTTGGGCCAAGTGGTCGTGCACATGTCATGGATGATGAATTATGGAAGAAAAATGGGCCCATTAGCAATTTTAGGTCATTTGAATCAATGTTGACTTTTCAAAATATCCAAAAATTTCCCAACTTCCACAAGGCATAACTTGCTCAATTTTTAAGCTTTCCTCATGTTCTTGGAAATTTTGGAAAGGTCTTTGAGTCCTCTAACCAATTCCTTTGGTCCCATGTCATTTTGATCTACCAATATCAAGTTATGGCCTTTGACTTAAAGTCCTTTTTTGTTGACTTTTGAAAATGACCTATAATGTTGAAATTGATAACTTTTTGTGAGAGCATTTCTTGGACTTGAAGTATGAATATGAGTTGTAGGAAATGTCTTTCTCTTCAAAATGAGCTTTGGATGGAATTTTTCTGATAATCCATGTGAAAGTTATGCCTTGGTCAATTTCAGTTGACTTTTTCAGCTGTCCAAATAAGGAAACTTTTGCATCTTGATGATTTCTGAGCCAAATTTTGAGAATCATGATCAAGCATTGATCAAATGATGTTTGTGGCTTCAAAATGATATGTTGACCAAAAATTTGAACTTTTGACTGTCAAATGACCATTTTGCCCCTACAGTTGACTGTAGTGCAATTAGGGTTTTTGACTGTGCAATTTTGTACTGAATGCCTTGAAACTTGATATGAGGATACTTGACCATATTTGTAGGCATGTGAGACTTGATTGGGCCTTTGGAAATTTCATTTTCTTGACCAGAACACAAACCCTAATTTTGACTGTATAGGAGACCTTTGCACTGTGCAACCCTTGGGGAGATTTGAAGCTTGACTTGGCAAATCTTTGAAGAATATGGGAGGGCAAATTTTGGGGTACAACACCATGTCTTTTGAGTCTTTTACTTGGATTTCATGCTTTTCGAGTCTTGCAAGTTCCGTTTCGTATTCTTGAAGTTTGCCAAATAATGTAGCGGAAGTCATTGCAGAGAGACTCTTCTTTTCCGAGATTGCCGTTACCTTTGGTTGCCATTCCCTAGTCAATGATCTAAGGATTTTCAAGTTGAGTTCATCATTTGTCAAGGTTTTACCAAGAGCATTTAAGTGATTTGTCAAATGCACAAATCTCTTTTGTAAGTCAAGAATGGATTCTCCGGGCTGCATTCGAAATAGTTCATATTCTTGACTCAAGGTATTTAGCCTTGACCTTTTTACTTCAGCCGTTCCTTCATGAGTTTAAACCAGAGTATCCCATATTTCTTTTGTTGTCTTGCAGTTCGAGACACGGAAAAATTCGTCCATACTGAGTGCACCTTGAAGAAGGTTTATTGCCTTTTTGTCATAGAGAACTTTCTTTTTATCATCGTCGTCCCATGCAGTTTTGGGTTTTACAGAACCAATGCCATTGATTACTGATATTGGGATAAATGGACCATTTTCAACAGCATCCCATACTTCCTCTCCTTGTGCTTCTAAATGCGCCTTCATGCGTATTTTCCAGAAGTCAAAATATTCACCACAGAATAGAGGAGGCTTGTTATTACTACCACCATCTCTGAAGACTGGTTGATGATTTGCGGAAGCCATTCTGGATCTTTAGGAACAAGTTACCTATAACTTGCTCTGATACCAATTGTAAGTCTCATAGTGCCTAAGAGGGGGGGGGGGGGGGTGAATTAGGTCTTATAAAATTTATTCAGTTTTATGAGAATGCTTGGTAGTAATTTTTGGTTAAGTGTTTGAAGGTTTTGATTATATCTTTATCTTTTCCTGATTATGGTGATGAAAGCGATAAATGCGGAAAAGTAAAGAACACGGTGATATATCCTGGTTCCCCTCACAATCCGAGAGTACTCCAGTCCCCTTTCCAACACGAAAGAGATTTCACTATAGTTAGAATGATTGTACAACCTATGCTTACTATCTAACCTATAGGGTGATCAAAGGTTCTTAACACCTTTAAGACCAAACAAACACTAATGTGAATGAAGAACAATCCTCTTCAAATCACAACACTTACTTCCAACAATCCTGGATAGTAAGGGAAAACCTTTAAGTAATACAATGATTTATTTGAAGTATATGGAGAGCTTTATCAATCTTCAATTGATCTTCTTCTTCAAGATAAAAACAATTCTCAACAATGTATATAAATGTTCACAATGTATGAATGAAACTTGTAATGATGATGAAAGTGTATATGGCAAGTTTCACAAAATTATGAACACATGAAAGTGTAATTTCAAATGAGAGTAAAATGAGAAAATTGTTAATGAAGAAGAATATTTGTAAATTTGAAAATTGAAGTATATTCCTATGTTTGAAATAAGAAAATCTGCATTTTATAAAGTTGTAAGAACCTCTTCATTCATGCCAATTCATATGAAAAGATGCAATGCATTCATGAAAAGATACCACTTGGAAAATGTTCAAAAAACAAAGTAAAAGCTGCATTGGTTCGCTAGGAACCGGTTCCGACACTGACAGAACCCGGTTCTTAGTGAACGTTTTAATTTGAAATTCAAAATTTTACACGCAGGAACCGGTTCCCCTATTGGTACAACCCGGTTCCTGGTACAAAAACCAGAACCATGTTTTTTGAGAAATGCTGGAACCCGGTTCCCTGTTAGGGAGGAACCGGTTCCTAAAGGTTTATTTTCAAAAATACATTTTGAAAGATATTTCAAACAAAGTTTTTCTTGATGTTAAAATTATGGAATATGTATATGTTGATGAATGCATATTGTGAACATCTATATTCAAGGTTTAAAGAATTATTTATACCATATTGACATTTGATGATTTCTTCAATAATTCTTCAATAATCTTAAAGACTTTTATTTGATGTTGATAAGCTTTTTACACATCCTTTGAAAGTTGATGTCCATGTTGTCTTCATCAAAACACATGCTTTAAATATGACTTGAGAAGCTTGCAATTACATGGGTGCCAAACCCAGGCCTTTCGATTCTGTCTAAGATGGCAAATCAAAGGTAACAACAAGTAATAATGCGTTTATGCAAATGTAAGGTTGGATAATTTACCCTTTCTTACCTGCAGATTGAGTCTTCGATTTGGGCACTGGCTGGATGGGAGCACTTTCAATCTGGGATTTCTGGGCGCAGGCACTTTCGATCTGGGCACTTCTGGGCGCAGGCACTTCCGATCTGGGCACTTCCTAGATGTAGGCACTTTTGATTTGAGGGCTTCTGGTGTAGGCACCTTCGATCTGAGGGACTGCTTTGGCTTGGAAAATTCTGGGCAGCGTCTCTCCAATGTTTTGTTCTCCTGCAGATTTTTTTGTGTGTGTATAATTTTCGTTCTATGATTTTCGTATGATTTTTCGTGTAATTTTCTGTGTGTTGTAATGTGTCACTGGCCTCCTATTTATAGGAGTGTGGGAGTGCACGAAAATGGCAAGGGACACCCATTAAAATAAGCCTTTAACGCTCTGGACAAAAATCAAACACATTAAATCATTACCTTTTTTGAAACATTCGTGTCCCTTGAATGAACCTGGACGCTTGGATTTCGAGTGCTTTCAGGCCATGCTCTTCGATTAGTCCTGATTTGCCTCTTTCGAATGGACTCCATGCGTACCCTTCGAATGGGCCTGGCCCAAATATCAATCGAAGGATTCCAATCGAAATGCTCTGCTAACAGGCCAATCAAAAGGTGTTGTTCATGCCAATCGAAGGACATGGTTGACATGCCTGTCGAAATTGCCTTGACATAATTCCAATCGAATGCTTGTCCATAATGCCAATCGAAATACTCCTTCAGAATGCCAATCGAAGGGTCTTTCAGGATGCCAATCGAAATGCTTGTCCAGAATGTCAATCGAAGTGTCTTTCAGGATGCCAATCGAAAGGTATTTGAAGTACCACTCAAAAATCTTCTTTTTCCTTAGGCAAGAGTTTGTGATCAACCAGGCAGGGGGAAGACTTTGGAAAACATGAGAGGGCAAATTTTGGGGTGCAACAGTTGCCCCTGTTCAATTTTCTTAAACCTGAGGATATAGATTGGCTTTCTAGCCTTTCGCGATTCGAACGTGGAAGATAATTGAACACTAGAGTGCCCAGAAATTTGCACTCGCATGGTGTAGTATCAGCATTGTGACGTCGGGAATGGGCTTACAGATGCCATTTGGAGATGGTTGGTAGGAGGATGGGCTTATAGATGCCATCTGTAGGAGAGGTAATGGATAGTCATTGGAGATGGGCTTAAAGATGCCATCCAGGGGCGATTGCTGGACTGTATTTGAATGAGTGACAGAATTACATCCGAATCTGGATCGTATCTGGACTGTTATTTGAAGGTCTCCGATTGCCCGTCATTAACTGGGAGAAATAAATCTAACCAGAGGAGGTCTTTTTTGATAATGATGTGTGATGAAGGAATCTGAGACGATTGCTACTCCAAACAGATGATGAAGGAATCTTGGACGATTACTACAACAGTGGGATGATGAAGGAATCTTGGACGATTACTACCTCAGTAAGATGATGAAGGAATCTTGGATGACTTCTACCTCAGCAGGATGATGAAGGAATCTTGGACGATTACTACCTCAACGGGATGGTGAAGGAATCTTGGACGATTACTACCTCAACGGGATGGTGAAGGAATCTTTGACGATTACTACCTCAACGGGATGATGAAGGAATCTTGGATGACTTCTACCTCAACAGGATGATGAAGGAATCTTGGACGATTACTACCTCAGCAGGATGATGAAGGAATCTTGGATGACTTCTACCTCAACAGGATGATGAAGGAATCTTGGACGATTACTACCTCAGTAGGATGGTGAAGGAATCTTGGATGACTTCTACCTCAGCAGGATGATGAAGGAATCTTTGACGATTACTACCTCAACGGGATGATGAAGGAATCTTGGATGACTTCTACCTCAGCAGGATGATGAAGGAATCTTGGACGATTACTACCTCAACAGGATGATGAAGGAATCTTGGATGACTTCTACCTCAGCAGGATGATGAAGGAATCTTGGACGATTACTACCTCAGCAGGATGGTGAAGGAATCTTGGATGACTTCTACCTCAGCAGGATGATGAAGGAATCTTGGACGATTACTACCTCAACGGGATGGTGAAGGAATCTTGGACAATTACTACCTCAACGGGATGGTGAAAGAATCTTTGACGATTACTACCTCAACGGGATGATGAAGGAATCTTGGATGACTTCTACCTCAGCAGGATGATGAAGGAATCTTGGATGATTACTACCTCAGCAGGATGATGAAGGAATCTTGGATAACTTCTACCTCAGTAGGATGATGAAGGAATCTTTGACGATTACTACCTCAGCAGGATGATGAAGGAATCTTGGACGATTACTATCTCAGCAGGATGATGAAGGAATCTTGGATGACTTCTACCTCAGCAGGATGATGAAGGAATCTTGGATGATTACTACCTCAACAGGATGGTGAAGGAATCTTGGATGACTTCTACCTCAGCAGGATGATGAAGGAATCTTGGACGATTACTACCTCAGCAGGATGATGAAGGAATCTTGGATGACTTCTACCTCAGCAGGATGATGAAGGAATCTTTGACGATTACTACCTCAACGGGATGGTGAAGGAATCTTGGACGATTACTACCTCAACGGGATGGTGAAGGAATCTTTGACGACTGCTACTCCAAAAGGTAATGACTTTTATCTGTTGATCGATCTTTCCTGAAAAGGTAAAGAGTTAGTTGTATGCAATGTCATGATGTATGCATTGTGTAATGATGTTCTCAAAATAAATGAGATTTATGTTATATGCATTTTGTATGCACATGTTCTGAATGTTGTTGAAATGTAATTTTGTCTTGGAGAATAAATTCTTGACAAGCGTTGGGGAGTTATTAAATCCCGGACTGCTGTTGAAGAGTAGGTATGTCTTCAAACTTTGCTTAGAATGTTTCCACTGAGGATCCTTGTTTTGTTGAGGAGAACTCCATTGGGGAAAGTTGTGAACTCTATGGAGAGTATTGATTCGTTCTTGGGGAACAAGTTCAGGAGTCTCGGTTGTTCGTTGCTCTACTGGGGAGTCAAAGTTAAACTGACATCTGGTCGGGTCCAGGTTTCACAGTAACTTGCTGGGGATTGCAGAGTAGTCTACTGGGGAAGAGGAGTTGTGGTCCTTTTATTTGTAGTAGTCGGAGAGGCAAACTCAAGCTGGGGAATCCTAGTGTTGTTGGGGAAATAAACCCCGTCGTCAGTCCGCTAGAGAGGTGACATCTTCGTTGGGGGAAGTCCTCGAAGATTCTTGAGGTGGATTCAGTTGGGGAAAGGTTTTCAGAGATTAAACCCTTGCTGGGAGTCATCCTATGAGAAGGATCTGGGGAGATTTGCCATTGCCCCTAGCAGCCGGTGTTTGTGGCACTGCCTGGAAATGTTTGACTGTATGTAACCCTTCACTGAGATTGATGTTCAATGCCCCAAGTGACGGAGATGGAGATTTGCCCCTGGTTACTCTGCACTTCTTTGAGAGATGTCCTGGAATCTTGATTGGACTGCCCCAGGTGATGGACAATGATCATGCCACGCCCCTTGATTGGAAGTGTCATCCTTTTTGAAGTGATTTTGTTCACTGAGAGGGTTTTCGTTCATCGGATATTCGTTGTGTGAATTTCTCCGCTGTCAAACAAATAGCCAAATGCAAATAGTGATATTCAAATAATGCAAATTTTATGGCTGTCTCGAAGTTTTGAAAAGTGTGTTTTTTAGCAGAAAACTTTTTTTTTATAAGACAAATTCAACGCAAGATTTAGGGCAAAGCCTTACAGGAGTCAGGATACCTTTTGTAACAGTATGCTTTCGAACTAACCCATGCTTCAGTTAGGACTTTTGAAGGGTTGTAATGTGGCTTGGTTCACGGTTTAAGAAACAAAGGATAAAGGCTCAAAGTATATTTGTACCCACCCGCTCTTCGTGATGTTCTTCAATCCTAAACTCAGTTAATTGTGCATTTGGACTCCAAATGAGTCTGGAACGACGTTTTTGGTGATGGTTCACACAAGTTGAATCTGTTGGAAGGCAGTCATGTTTGCAACATTTTTTCATGTTATTGAGGATTTTTAACGACCTCGTTCTTTTGATTTGTTATCCCTAACTTTTGCCTGACTGTTCTTGTTTTCGAGATTACAGTCAGCGGGATGCCCCAGCTTTCTTAAGCCTCCTTTATAGATTTTGGCTCAGTGGGCTTTTCTCTTTTGAGAGATTGACTGCCTATGAGATAAGGAACCACCACTGTCTTTTGATTCCAGAGGAATGCTTTTGATGTCGTTCGTTGTATTATGAACTGAGAGTTTTGCGACTTCAATGCACATCTTTTGAATTAACTGAGAGACTACCCTGCCCCAGGTTTAAATCAAAGGTTTCAATTTGTTTAAAAACATAAAACTCCTACTTCTTTGGCTCGAAGGGGTTGACTAGGGATTATCTTCCTCATAACTCCAGTGTTTAGGATTTGAAAGAAATGCCTGTACATCGTCAGCAAGGTCTGTCCAAAAGCATACTGTATGAGATTATGGCATTGTTTCGTCATCCTCCCTCTAAAGGCTTGTAACTTTTTAGCAAGAGTTGAATGTCATAAAGAGAGTAAAAAGCATAGTTTAAATATAATGAAAATGATTGGATCAAATCAAGACAAACATATGCAATGCATTAATGAAACAAAGTTTGGCATTAATGGATAATTGTTTGAATAACAAAGAGATTACAACTTGAAAATTCAAATGAACAAAAATCTTCTCGTCTCAGTACTTGTCACTTCAAATGGTGAACCTTGGAGGGATGGTAGAAGAACTCAGCCTGACCATCTTGTGTGAATTCCAATGCTCCCTCATCAATCAGGTCTTGAATTTTGTTCTTCAAAGTCCGACAGTCGTCGGTGTCATGTCCAGGACTGTAAGAATGGTATGCACACCTTGCATCAGGATTGTACCTTGGGGAGGCTGTGTTGGGATTCTTAGGAGGGTCCCTTAATGTCACCAGATTCAATCTTAACAGGTGTTGTAAAGCTTGAGACAACGGCATGTTGAGCTTGGTAAATTGCCTCCGGTCAACCCGTTGCTTTTGGCGAGGTTGATACTGGGCTTGTGACCCTGAAGCAAGCTGAGGAGCTTTTCCCTTGTCTTCTTGCCCCAAAGGTGGTTGAATGATGACTTGATCTTCAACCCTAGTTGTTTGCCCCACTCGGTTATTTTGAAGCAGCTTGTTGACGAGGACCCTGAGCTCTTCTTGTCTTTGAGCTAAGTCTTGAATGAGATCCATCTGGCCCACCAGCTGTCCCATCACCTGGATCTTCATTGTTGCCAACTCAATTTGTAGCCCTTCCAACTGATCATTCCTGATGCCTCCTGGATTCCCTAGGACCAAGCCTCTTGTGAGGAGAGCTTTTATTTCTTCTTGCCCCTGGGATAGGTTCAAGAACATTTCTTGAAGTTGGGCGTTTTGAGCCCGGAGATCTTGGTTGTCTAGTTGGAAAGCCATTGCTGCAATAAACAGCGAGAACATGAGAGACCTGTATTGGAAGACCTGTTATGATATGTATGATATATGTATGCAATGTTTTCAAGGATCTCGCGGGGTAAACAAGAAACTGTTAGAATCTGAATCTGGTAGTTTTGATTGAAGGAACTTCATGTTGCCGAGAGTCCTTCTTCAAGAGTCAAGCTCACCATATCGAGTGGGTCATAGCCCCTAACTCAAGTTATCGTGCTTGGGTTTCTAGATGGTATTGGCTAGAGGAAAATAAATCCCCTTTGCCCCTTGCTATACTTTTGATTTACCATAACCTGCATCACAGACCCTTGAGATCCTTAAAATGGTTAAGGAAATGTTAAGGTATGATGTTATGATGTATATGCTATGCGTTCAAGCAAAAAGTGAGGTGATGTAAGTGAGCCCTGCAATAAATCCAATTTGTTGGATAAGGACTGTAAACAAAACCTGCAAGGAACCCTTGTTGTCAGATAACAAGTAGTTCAAGTTTGAAGGCACACAAGTCACACATATAGCCTTAAGTTTAGGCTGGCGTGGAGTTTAGGCATTACCCTCTTTCAGTTTAGTTGGTTTAAACCTGTCCTAAAAAAAATAGTAACCGGGTTCTAGAGGATCTCAATATCACTGACTACCCTCAATCGGTCATAATTCCAGCTTAGCAACCTTTTCTTGCGGCCGGAACCATCGCGAGAGTTTAGTCTCAATGAGTGTAGCATACTGCTACTGTTCTATGGCCAAGTTGGTCAATTTAAGGTTCTAAGGTCAGTTGGTGCTTAATGACTCCTTAGAAGACCCATATTCTCCTCGTTTCAACACAAGGGATATCAGTACAGACTAAGGTGCCACACCAACGTAGCTACTGCTTCATCCGTGTCGGTCTACGCCGGACGGATCCCTCACAGTTTACTGCTACTTACCTAAAAAGGGTACCCCAGATCCGGGTTAGGATCTATAGAACTCTGATACAAGCCCACAAAATTAAAAGAATACAAAGCAATACAATTGAAAACACAAGTGATCTAATCCTAAGGTACACCTCACTTATTTAAACGTCCCCAGCAGAGTCGCCAGTTCTGTGGTCGGTGGGAACGAGAACTGACTGTTTTTTGAATGCTGGTTCGCGTTTGCGTTTGTTTTTGCAAAGTGTCGCGGTAAGCAAGAGTCGCCACCGTCTTTTATTTTATCGAACAAGGGAAAGGACAAAAGCACAGAAAAATTCCTTTTTGAGATGTTTCTCGGGTTTGGGAGGTAGATTATAGAAAGGGAAGGTGTTAGCACCCTTTCTATCCGTGGTTATCCACGGGCTCTTAGGTACTTGCTCACTATATTTTCAAAAGGTTTGCTTTTCTTTGTGTTTGTGGGTTTTGAAAAGAGTTTTGTTTTTGAAGAAAGTGTAAGTGCGAAAAGTTTTGTTTTGTTTTAAAAGAGAGCAAGTACTTAAGAACCTCTACCTACTCAAAAGGGAATTTAATTGTGCAAATGTCCTTTAGATAGTACTATCCTGCTATTGAGGAGTAGGTAGCACCGTCGTTGGAGTTTTTGGGTCAATTCGATTTTAGGGACGTGTGGTCACTAAAGCAACGTTAGGACGCTTTAGTGGTAATCCTAATGTCTTAGATCATTTTTATCGAGGCGACCATTTCGAGGCAACTTATGATCTTGGGACCAAGGACGACCTCTAAAACATCCTATACTTAATGACCACGTTCGAGGCAACCAAGTGAGGTGTACCCTAAGAGTGGCATGTGCAAGTGTGTCAATTTTCAGTTACTTTACTCTTGCATGTCATGGTGAGCTATTGTTGATTTTAAGTTTAAGAGTTAATCTTGTCATGCAATCCTAGTAAGCATACATCTAAGAAGTTTAATATATGTACAGGAATTTAAAGTGCGGGAATTGTAAACCCTACGCTATTACAAGGCTTTCGGGGAGGAGGATTATTTACATGTCCAAAATTGGGGGGAATAAAGTAGTAAAGGGTCTTAGTTAAGCTATTACATCCCAATAGGCAATTACAATAAAATAAACGCGCGTAAAACAAGGAGAAGAGACGTCTAAGATATTTCTAAGTAAATAAGAAAATCGTTTTGGTTGTTTTTGATTAAGAAGATATTTGAATTAAATACTCCTAAGTCTAGTTTATTTTAAATTGATAAAATGAAGTTAAAATAATTAATTAATTTGTTTACAAAATTAATTTGAATAAAAACTAACCTAATGTTTTTTTGTGATTTTTTTTGATTTTAATGTTAATTAAAAAGATAAAAAGAAGTCTATGAGAATAAAAACAAAAAAAAAAGTGCAGGAGGGATCCTTCGATCCAAAGAAAAAAGGAGTTTCGACCCAGGGAGGGAATGGACTGCTTCGGTCCAGAGAGGGTCCTGGTCCTTTCGATTGGGCCAGACAGTAAGGCGTGAGTAGCCTTCGATCCAGGGAAGAGGATTGCCCTTCGATCATGGAGGTCATGGCTTTCGATCTAGGGATGAGATGCCTCTTTCGATCCAGCACGCTAATGGGTTCGATCCAGAGAAGGGCTCTCCTTCGATCTGGGATGTTATACCTGCAAAAGTATGTGAGCGAAACAAAAATGCAGGGCCTGGGTATTGAATCCCAGGCCCTTCGATCCTGCACTTGTTGGGGTCTCTTCAGGCTAAATCTGCAACAAATGTTAGCACACGGAAAATGTGACCTGGGTGCCAAATCCAGGCCTTTCGATCCTGTCTAAGATGGCAAATCAAAGGTAACAACAAGTAATAATGCGTTTATGCAAATGTAAAGTTGGACAATTTACCCTTTCTTACCTGCAGATTGAGTCTTCGATTTGGGCACTGGCTGGATGAGAGCACTTTCAATCTGGGATTTCTGGGCGCAGGCACTTTCGATCTGGGCACTTCTGGGCGCAGGCACTTCCTGGATGTAGGCACTTTTGATTTGAGGGCTTCTGGGCGTAGGCACCTTCGATCTGAGGGACTGCTTTGGCTTGGAAAATTCTGGGCAGCGTCTCTCCAATGTTTTGTTCTCCTGCAGATTTTTTTTGTGTGTGTATAATTTTCGTTCTATGATTTTCGTGTGATTTTTCGTGTAATTTTCTGTGTGTTGTAATGTGTCACTGGCCTCCTATTTATAGGAGTGTGGGAGTGCACGAAAATGGCAAGGGACACCCATTAAAATAGGCCTTTAACGCTCTGGACAAAAATCAAACACATTAAATCATTTCCTTTTTTGAAACATTCGTGTCCCTTGAATGAACCTGGACGCTTGGATTTCGAGTGCTTTCAGGCCATGCTCTTCGATTAGTCCTGATTTTCCTCTTTCGAATGGACTCCCTGTGTACCCTTCGAATGGGCCTGGCCCAAATATCAATCGAAGGATTCCAATCGAAATGCTCTGCTAACAGGCCAATCAAAAGGTGTTGTTCATGCCAATCGAAGGACATGGTTGACATGCCTGTCGAAATTGCCTTGACATAATTCCAATCGAATGCTTGTCCATAATGCCAATCGAAATACTCCTTCAGAATGCCAATCGAAGGGTCTTTCAGGATGCCAATCGAAATGCTTGTCCAAAATGTCAATCGAAGTGTCTTTCAGGATGCCAATCGAAAGGTATTTGAAGTATCACTCAAAAATCTTCTTTTTCCTTAGGCAAGAGTTTGTGATCAACCAGGCAGGGGGAAGACTTTGGAAAACATGAGAGGGAAAATTTTGGGGTGCAACAATATGCAACACACATGATTTATTTTATTATTAATATTTCAAGGAACTCAAAGATTTATAGACAATTCACAAATATTAAAGTACTAACACATTTGAAATATTGAAAATCTCAAACGGATTACAACTTTTAGTACAAGTTCCAATAATCCCAATTACAAGATAAGATAAAAATCTAAGACCCTAAGAAAGAAAAGCTGATGAAGATCACTCCACACACTAACGCTTCCCTGTGAGTCTTGCAATCTGAGCCTTCAACTGCTTGTTCTCTTCTGCATACTTGTTGGTGACCTCTTTCCAATCACCAGAGTCAAGAAGTGAGCAACTAAGTCCTAACTGAGCTCTAGAGGAAAATAAATCCTCTTTCCTCTCCATTGTCTCTACATCACGACTCTCATGAATCTCGATCAGGTCATCTTTCTCCTTCAAGTCTGCTCGGTAGGACACCTCTAAAGTCTGACACTTATTCTTCCAAGCTTCCTTTTCCTGCTGCATCCTAACTAAGGTAAGCTGAAGCTCTTCCACATCATCTAATAGGGGATGAGTGGTCTTCATAAACATGTCAGGCATGGGTGCTTCACGGGAATATGACATCTTCAACTGAATGGCTCTTGCTTGTATCCACTGAAGATAAGGCTCCAAAGAAACAACCCCTCTAGGTCCCAAGTCTTTCCTAATATTCTTGTGAATATGAAGCCAAGCTTTTGAAATCTCCTTTTAGCTTCCTTATGAACCTCTCCCTCTTTAAGTAAGAAAACACTCAGATGAATATTATTTGGCTTATCCCTCATCGGATATCCAAGCTGTCGTCCTGCAAGAACGGGATTGTAGTTAATTCCTCCCTTTGTACCAAGAAGAGGTACATTGGGGAAACTACCACAACTATCAACAATCTCTACATCATGGTAAGCCTGATGATACCAAACAATATCTGAATGAGTGATGGCCATAATCTTCGGAGCCCAACGAGGCTCCTTCCTACCATCCCAGAAAGCATCAGATCAAGGCAAGTGAGAAATAAACAACTGATTCAACAAAGGCATGCATCAAATGATCATCCCTCCATGGTAAGAATCTTGAAGATGAATAGAGTAATAAGCATCACCCAATAATATAGGGACTGGATTCCCAATCATAAAGATCCTAATGGAATTGATATCCACAAACTTGTCGACATTGTGAAATAAGAACAACCCATAAGCAAGTAGAGCAAAGATGGCCTCAAAAGCAACCATACTCTTCATCCTAGCAAAATAGCGAGCTTTCTCTAACAAGAACATAGCAGGCACTCCTCTAATCCCTCCTTTGGTAGTCATGTGGGCTTAAACCTCAAACTTCCCCAAATGGATCAAAGCAACAATCTCATGAGATTTTAGCTCCCCCTCCAAACCAGTAAAAAGAACACGATCGGTAATAGGTAAACCCAGTAGATAAGAATACTCTTCCAATGTAGGCATCAACTGATAATCAGGGAAACTAAAGCATCGATACATCCGATCATAGAACTAAACCAAAGTCGAGAGAATACCCTCCTTCATCCTGAGCTTCATAAGAGAAATGATGACCCACACTTTCTCCGAAAATCCGTAGAACTCTCGTTCTCGGGAATCAGACTCATTAACTCAATTATCTTGGGATCTTTGAAAATGTACTTCTTAGTCTTTCTTTTTCTTTAATCCATGTTCAAAAGTACCTGAGATATTCACAAAGATCTAACTTTAAGTCCATTGAAACATGATGTTTTAAAAGATGCTCATGGGTGCATGAATGCATGATGCAATAATCACACACAAGATCACAAACATAGGGTTCATAGGTTCAACGTCACGAGCATGGGGTCGAAAGTACTACCCACAAGGTATGATCTAAAAGTTTATCACCTGTCGAACAAGGTTCTAAGAGGTTCCCAGAGTCTACATCCTTCCTTCGGATATTACCAACGTCCTAATTAACTCAGTAATTAGCAATATTCTCAGGAAAAACTCGTTCGAGCGTAGTATCGTGTGGTAACCATTTCCGGATTACTCAGTCATAGCTTTCACACTACACCTAAAAGGCCAAGATGGGTTAAAGGTTCTACGGTCCCCAGTTTCAGCAGGCTCCCAGGTCAAAAGCAGCCCGTCTTCCTGATTACTCGGTAAACGAAACTACAGTCAAAGGGACCTCCACTGAGTGGGGGATCTCATATCTCCTTTTTTTGGATTACTCCCTCAAAGTTAACATGACTATACCATCCGTCCTATCTTAAGTTTGCCCAAGTCCAGGTATAGGACTTATGAGAAATCACCAAGCACCCTGAAAACCAGGAAAATCCAGACAAACATATATACAACATATAATATATAAACAATAATAGCACATACACAAATAAACAAAGATAGGCTCAACCCAATTAGGGATGGACAAACAATAGGTCGATCTTACCCCAGAAAATTCTCCATTTTTGTGTAGCGGTAGAAATGTTGAGACTAAGCCATTGGATTGACTTAACTCACACAAATCAAAATAAAAATCGCCACCGCGCTTTATCATTTCCAAAGGAATGGGAAAAGAGTAAATAACCAAAAAAAAGGGGAGAGAATCTAAGTTCGGGGGTTGGTTATGCAAATAGAAGGTATTAGCACCCTAAACATCTACGATACTCCGCAGGAACCTCTTTGAAAATTTGTGTATTTTGGCTATAAATGTTGTACAAAAATAGATTCAGGGGTTGAGAAAAGAAGTATATTTTTATGATTTTTGCACCCTCCATAGTTACGAACCTTTAGTGCCTACGTACCACCTTCCGTTTAATAGGGGATCAAGGTACTCGTAGTTCACCTTTGAAAATTTTAAAACACATGTGTGTTGGTTATTTTTAAGAGATAAGACATCATCATCGTATCCGAGTGGAAAACATACTTACTACTCATGATTATGAGAAAGGAAAATTTGCGTCATCTCAAAGTGGATGATATGGCTTAGATTTTAAAATCAACAAAGCCTCGCTCAACACCCAAGTGGGAAATATCTCACTTCATTATACATTGTAGAAGTATAGTAGCTCGCATCACTTCAAGGATTGTCAAGAGTATAATCTTTTGAGAAAATCTCAAAGCAAAAGGCCAAAGTGGCAAAATAATTTGAATGAGATTGATTGGCTTTTAGTCTTCTCACAAAAATGTCAAAGTATTGTTAAATTGTTTAAAGTTTGATTAAGAAAATATTTTTGAAAGTGCATGGACATAAGTCCAAGTTTATTGTGAAAGTGGTTCAAGTTTAGAAAACAAGAATAATTTTGAAAAGGAGTGAGAAGATTTTTGAAATTAAAGAAGAGGGGAGGAGATGAAGGGACTATCCTAAAGCATAAGGTAAAAGCTAAGGAAAATAACCGTCTAACCAACAAGGAGCCAACACTTGACACAATGGGTCAATGTAGAATTTCAACACTTTGGATTGAAACCAAACAAGCAAAGATAATAAACCTCTTAATAAAACCAAGCTTCAAATACATTAAGTCTTCACAAAAATTGGGCAGAGTAACAGCTGTATACAAATGAGTTCCCGATCACAGACAAAGCATATAATCACAATAACCTGCACACAAAGCAAACAAATAATCCAATATCTTGGGGTAAACCCCAAGAGCTCCAAAAAAAAAACAATTAAGGTCACAAGGTATCAAGGTAGGTCAAAGTCTCTAATCCTAAGTCCTAGGAGTACATCACTCCATAATGCCAAGGATAGTAACCAAATAGTCCAAGTAACATTAAAGTTTTTTATGGTTCAAGTTAATTATTAGATATCTTAAAAAAGAAATGAAAGGGGTCAAGTGAGTAAAAATAAAAAAATGACATAAAAGTAAATGCTAAAATAAGCAAAGATGAAAAAAAATATGAAATGTAAATGCTAAAATAAATGTGCTTAAAGTAAAGAGCATAAAGTAAAGGCACAAAATAAAGTCAATTGTTAGAAATTAGAGGTTAGTTGAATGACCATCTTGAAACTTGCATTTGAAACTCATTAGAGGATTGATAAAACTAAAACCTCTCAACAACAAGTTTCATTTGCTTTTTGTCAAGTATATCATTCATTTAAAATTCTCAAGGCAACCATAAATGATCAACGATATTTAAGTGATTCACTTTGACCAAAGCTTATGAAGATTTATTAGAGGATTGATAAGACCAAAGCCTCCTAACAATGAATCTTAAGGTTATTGGATCAAATGATTCAAATTAACATACTTGGGCTTACAAATATGGGTTTGGGCCACAAATGATCATTTCTTGAATCGGGACAAAATTTAGCGCTATGTTAAGCAATCATAAGTGGACTTATATAGAAGTCGCACCTATTTTAAGGCCGGTCAATAGCAATTTATGTGTCATATGTTTGGAGAGATGACATGTATATCATCCTCTAACAACATGTGACACAATAAGAAGAGGATAAGATGAGGAGGGATGGGATAAGAATTAAACCACATTTGGACCAAAAATTTAATCAAGCCATCATTAAAATCACCCATCCATTTTGATGGGGTTAAACTCAACACCCAAGATCCAATGATGTTAAGGAAGCTCATGATCAAAATCTCATAATCCAAGATCAACCAGCATATATACAAAATAAAATTGTATTTAAAAATAAAGAAAAAAAGACTTTTAAAATGGTTTTTTAAATGTAAATAAAAGGGAAAATAGCAACTATATTCAAAACATCCAAAAAAAATTAAATAAGAACATAGAAAAATAAAAATAAAAAATGAGCTCAAATATTTTTATAAAATAATTGGTAATTTTTTAAAGTCAAAAACTATTTTTAAACTAATTAAAACTACTAAAATAAGTAGAAAAAAGATAAAAAATAGTAGAAGCCAGAATAAAATTATAAAAAAAATTTAGAAAAATCAGAAATAATGAAAATGATATTGAAGAATTTTTTCAGAATTTAAAAATGCCAAAAAGTATTTTTAAGCAATTAAAAACAAGTCAAAAAAAAGAAAAAATAATAAAAAATATCAAATATGAAAATAAAATTATGAAAAAATAAAAATCAGAAAGAGAATATTTGAAAATATTTTTGTGAAATTTTTCATAATTTTTGAGTCAGAAATGAATTTTCTATGATTTTTTGAAGTTTAAAATAATTAAAATATAAAAATCAGAAATAAAAATAAAGTAAAAAATATATGGACCAATGGATGAAAGTCAAAACGCGTTAGTAAGCTAATCTAATGGATCAGGCGCACTGTGCATATCATGGTCTTTAATGAATAAAACATTGAATCAATTATTTAAATCAGATTTTGAAAAAAACAAATGAGACGTTATCATTGGTTGAGAGATGACACGTTGGTCATCTTCAACTTCGAGCCACACGAATTTGCAGGTCTCTCAAATGGAAAAATTAGAGCCCGAGACCGGTATCATTCGCTTCGTCTCTTCAAGATGATTCTAGTGGTACCCTCATAAAAATTTATGTAAGGTGTAGCTCAGTCGTTTTGGAAGAAAAGATTTGAAAAGGGATTTGAAAATTCATGGTCAAAACTCATTTTCAGTTGAAAATAAATGTTGCGACTAGATCAGAATGATGAGAGCTTCATAACAGTATCAAAGTTTGAGAGAATTGGTGAATGAATCTACCTATTGTAGTTCAAATTCAGAGCTCTGAAACTTGTCTTGGCAAGCACAATTTAGGAAGTCTTAGAGCTTGGTTCTTCTTCTGTTAGCTTCAGTGAGGTTCAAGGATGAAAACTTTGACAAAGAAAATGGATTGAAGAAAGCTAGAAAACCAAATTCGAAGTTGCAGAAAAGTGGGTTCAAGAGGAAGTTTGACAGGGTGATTATGACACTCTAAGCTTGAGAAAATTAATGAGGTATGATACTCTATTTATAGGGAAATAAGTGGTATGCTCAAGCACGTGGAATGATGAAATTTGGAGGGAATTCGTGTGAACCTGATACATGAGGAATGTGTGACATGCTTAGCATAAAAACTCACTCAATCCTTGCGTTTATAGGCTCTAATCCACTTTGGAAAGTTGGTTAAACATGTTTAGACCAAAAATACGTGCTAATTTGATGTTTAGAAGTCACAACATGAATTTCAAATTCTGACTTGAAGTGAAACTTCAGTTTCAAGGTACCACTTTTGAATCAATGGCATTCACAGCTCAAGGAGTCTTAGGGCATGATTCTTGAAGCTTTAGAAAGATGAGGTCACAAGCTTTATAATGTGAAAAGAATGGGTATTAATGGATGTTTGAGCTAAGAGTTGTGATGAGTCAAAGTTGAGAAAAAGATGTTGACTTTTATACTTAGAAAAATTTCAAGTTTTCTCTTAAAAAATGACTTGTAATGTTTTGAGCTCAAACAAGAATTTCCTCTAAAATTGAGCTTTGATCATTGATACTAGCTTGAAATAGGCTTCCTAAAGAGAACTGTGAAACTTGAATCACTTAAAAAACACCAAGTATTGAAAAAGTTATGGTCTTGCAAAATTGTTGAAAATTCATGAGATGACCTACAATCTTTTGCATCCTTAGGACATCTTCAATCCATTTTCAAGCTTTGCATATAAAAGAAGAGTTGAAGTTCACATCCTTAATATTATTATGGAAAAATAATGGACTCAAGGAGATAAAAATTGACCAAGTTATGATCTTTTGAAGTCACATAAGGGAATTTGATGGCCTATCTAGAGGACTTGTAATCTTTCTTCATCATTAGGTATCTTCCACATAAAATTTTCTTGAAACTTTTGAAGTGATTTGTTGATAATCCTTTGAAGAGAAGCATGTTTTTTGTATCACTCAAAAATATCAAAATATGAGCAAGATATAGCCTTTAGAAGTTCGAAACCCTAGCTCATAGAGCAACAAAATGCCTTGGAAAACCTTTTCAATTTTGACAAACCTTCTTGCAAAAATACTTTTGTCATGTAAATAGAAGTTGTTGAAGATGATAATGAGAAACCATGGAAACCATAAACCCTTACAAATATTGAGAATTGATGGAGATATGCACTTGTGATCAAGAAATCAAAGACTTGTCCAATTAGGTCAAACTTCTCCAATCAACCCTTACATCTTTGGATTATCTTTGACAACTTGAGGCATTATAGATCATAATAGACTTTGTCATGATATTACTTAAAAACATATTCAATGGTGAAGCTTGACTCTCAATGAAGCTTTGTAGAAGAAGGCATGGAAATAAAGTCATGAACCTGTAGATCAACTTGATGGAATGTGTTGTGCTTTCACCTATAATATCAACAATTAGGGAAAACATTCATTGTATTTATTAGTTAACAGTTAATCAATACAAAAAATAAATGATCAAAAAATATAAGTCAAGGTGCTTGGTGATTTCCCATGAGCAAAGCTAAAGGTAAGGAGAAGAACCAAACCCTAGTGTGAACTTGTTGTGATTGAGTTGATATGATATGATATAGGAATCTTAGGGGAAAAATTGGGGTACAACACACACTCTATTTTGATATATATATTTATATTCCGCTGCAAAGTCTTATAATTTTTTTTAAACTCTGATATATCTTAGGAAAAGTTTTCAAAACCATGTTTTTCCAAATCACACAATTCACTCTCCTCTTGTGTGTGAAGTTTCAAGTTCAACAAGTGGCATTAGAGCATAACTCTTGTTTAAGGACTAATTGTCTTAGGAGGAAGATGATTTATGATACAAGATTCTTTTTCAAAACTCACCACCACCTTTTGAAAATTTATTCTTTCTTTTATATACATGTGTTTTCTTCAAAATAATATGTTTTTCTTTAGAAACTTATTCAATGGTCTGATTTACCCTACTCATCAAACAAATGATGAAGAAGCAGAAAAACCACTTTGGCCAAAAGATAAATTATATAAATCTTGTTTTGTAAAACCTCTAAGGAAGTGTATGATATTTTGGAAAAGATATATCAAGTTTCTCCAAGTATCAAGCCAGATGATATGAACACATAAGGCGAAGAAAATATTTTCTTAAAATTTTTAAATTATTGTTACTAATATTTATCTAGAGAATTAAGAATTGGAAAACTTTTCCAACTCCTAAATTTATAGATTGAAAAATTCATGAATTTCAGGAAAATCAAGAGAGAAGAAAATCATAGAAGTTGATGTAATCAAAAAATTAAACTGGAAGATCATACCATGATCCAGTTCAATCACCACCAAAACAAGAAATCTCTTGTTCAAAGAAAAACAAAGAAGATGAAAAAGTTACTTCAATAGTTGAACAAAAAGGACAGAAGATTTCAACCTTGGGGAGAAATATAAAGAATCATCTTCCAACGAAGAAGATAACACATGCTCAAAGACACCCTACAAGAAAGATAGATGGCAAAATAAATTAAGAATAATGTACCTTCTTGTTTTGCAAACAATGCTTTACAGCTTAGAACTCTAAAGACATATCATTTAAAGAAGCTGTACAAAGGCAGAAGTATACTCTAGAAGTATATACTTTTCAAGTCTTTGATCCTGAAAGATAAACGACAGTGACATACATGATCAAAGCAACACCATTTGAGAATTTCTCAATTTAATGATATGCGATGATCGATAAAATAAATAAGCGTGTTATGGACTTATTTATTTTTTATTTATCAACTCTCGCATCCAATGATGTGTGGAGAAGGACACACCTTTGTGGTGTTTTTCCCTAAGGGAATTTTATCAATAATTTTTCTTGATACAGGTAGTATTATTTTAAGATTGAAATAATCAGTTAATCTGATTAACCCCTTAAAATAATTATTTTTAACTCTTCTCTACTTTAAATAAATATTCTTTTATTGCACATATTATTTCTAACCTATAAAAATAAGCGTGTTAAAGTGTTTTTTAATCTTAGAGGATACAAAAGCATCATTTGAATCCAAGAAGCCCAAAGCCAAAAAGAACAAAAATAAAAAGAGAGATTTGATCAATTGGACTAATAGATTAAATCATTTGAAAAATCAAAATTTGGAACGTTGAATGACTCCCTAGCGAATAGTTAAAGAAATAAAAATTGATACTTGCAATGAAAAAATTCTCAAATATTACCGTTCTTAATCGATCGATCCAATTGAATAAATGGAGGCTATATAAAGAGGTACGCTTTCATTCTTCTTCACAACATCATTTCTCACTTATTGCTTGCATAGAAAATACTTTTCTCATTTTCCAAACATCATCATCATCAAATGGACTAAAAAAGAACCTGATCCTCCCGGCCAACATCCTCCTACTTCTCAGAAGAATTCTCAAAACTAGATCAAGAAACCAACTTCAATCCCTACTACTCATATAAAGAACTCTTCACCACCCACTAACTAGATGAAGAACTCTTTAAAGATTACTCCTTAATGGAAGCATTTTAACTTTGCAGGGCCGAAAAACTTTGTTTTAGAAAAACCAATAGAAAGGTATCTCGATCTAATAATAATATCTTATGCAAACCTCACCTACACAAATGGGAACATAAACTCTGAACTTAACAAACATCCCATAACCCTCTCTCTCTCTCTCTCTCTCTCTCTCTCTCTCTCTCTCTCTCTCTCTCTTTCGGAATTTGCAAACATCTGCAATCAACCCTATTTAGAGCAAGATTATGATCAAAATTATGAAGGTAATGAACTTGATCTTGATACTCTTGCTCACTCATTCTTCACTGACCCTACCTCCTCCGTACCTTCTCCATTCATTGTCCGAGTCATTCATCCAAACATTAGGTTATTTCACTACACTTCAGGGTGGATCTTGTTTCCAAGAAAAGTCAACTATAGCACAGTTTAAAGTCAGAGATACCTATTGTTTGGTTTCTTAATAACTAAATTACTAACAATTGGGCAGATGTAGTTCTTCATCACATGCTTGAAAGAAAAAGGAAGAACAACATCTCTCCCTATGGTGAACTCATTACCAAAATCTTCCAAAACACCGTCTATCCCTTTGGAGAAGAAGAACCTATCTTTAAGTACATAAAGATAGGAAAAGCTGCAATAAGTAAAATGAGATTTACTATTCAACAAAGAAAATTTGTTACTCAACAACTAAGAAGAAGGGAAAGAAGGAACATCCATTCATCCAGCTCCAACCAAAATATTCCTGAGGAACAAAGAAAAATGAATTAAAAGCTAAACTTGCTCATCGAAAAAATGGCTAGAAAAAATCTCATATCTCCACTAGCCTCTAGCAAAGATGATAATGAGATGAACTAGAGAATTTTTATGCATTCATTTTCTTTCTTGTGTGTTTCTTTCATTTCTTATTATGTTATTTCTTTCTTGTAATGCATTTTTTTTATTTTTTAAATAAATATAAGTATGTTTTTATTTTCCTAAATGATTGTGGTACCTTTATGCGTGACACTTTCTTTGCCTTGACTCTTTTAATCCTTGTTAGGCATAAGTTGTTCCCCGTATTTTTAATGATATGCCTAAAAATTTACTCTAGGAAATAGGTTGGCCTTCATGAAGTAAGATAGTTTCCTTCAACATGAGATGATAAAAACAAACCTTACTTTAAATAAAGAAATATATCACATGTATGTTCATAATTGAATTTGATAAATCGTTATGCTATGCTTAAACACATTTTAGGAAATCTCACTTTAGACATCTTTTGTCTCTCATTAAGAGTAATATCTTCTTTTCTAAACACATACTTCTTGATATGATAAGAATTCAAATCTTTACTATGCATGAATGTCTCTCCTCACTACTTGTTCTTGAACTCCATAAATGGTTCAACACTTATGATATTATTGTTTTAAAATCATGTCACATAATATATCCTTGCTTATCATAATTGTGATGTTTGGTTAAATGCTTTATGCCATAGATTACTCTTCATATGATCTATCCTTGCTTATCCTTACTTATGTCACATGATCTATCCAACACCCTTCACATTTTATTCTGGTTCTCTTAAAACTTTAATATGAAATCAAAAGTTTTATCAAAATTTATGATTTTTAATCAAATATTTAAATAATCTGATATATAAGCATATATATTTTTAAAAAAATTCTAGTTTATATCAATTTAAAAAACGATATAAAATATAAAAATGTCTAAGAAATTAAAAAATTTAATCATTTTATTTTTTATTAAAAGAATAAAATAAATATTCAGATGAATTATAGGGGTGTGATGTTCAAGTATAGGGTGCCATGTAAAATACCCTCTCATAAAGAGTGGTCGAGGAATTAACATGTCACCCCCTCTTATACAATGCATCCCCCAAATGGTATGAAAAGATCAAATTATCGAGATCCAAATATTTTTTAGAAATTCAAAATTTCTGTGACTAATTGGAATTTTTCAAATCTCTGTGGCGATACCGGAAATTTCAAGGCGACGCCGAAAATTTAGTGAGATAGTATGGAATTTATGGTATATTTGCGAAATATTCGGTATTTTGTATCGAAATTTTCAAAAATTCTGGTATTTTCCTACCGGAAATTTTGAAATTTCCGGTGTAAACATTTTCCTTTTGTACTAGAAATTTCAAAATTTCCGAGACTTTAAAGGATACCGGAAATTTTGAAATTTCCAGTAGTTCAATTTTTTTTTTTGAAAAATACCGAAAATTTAGAAATTTCCAGTAGTTCATATTTTTCTGATTTATTCTTATTTTGCAGTGAGGACCAGGGGCAAAGACGGTACCGTTGTAAGAAAAAAGACTGATAAAGCAGAAGCTCAGGCCCAGGATGATGAGGCACAAGCTTCTGAGCTACGTGCTGGCCGACGTCCTCCGACTGATTCTCACAGGAAACAGATGGATGAGCAGCATGCTCAGTTTTGTGCACCCTACAGTCAGGGATTGAGAGTTTCCAGCTGCTGCGAAGGTACATGCTTCTATTCTTTTTGTGGAGCCAGATGTTGCGGATGTACATGTTCTTGTTTCTGTTGTGGAGCTGGTAGCTATGGAGGTTATTGAGGAGGTACATGTTCCTGCTCCTGTTGTGGATTCGGATGTTGAGCAGGTTGTGGAGCAAGAGGTCGTGGCTGAGCGTGTTGACAAGGTATCCCTCACTGATACGAACACCACGACTCATGCGTCTACGGAGCCATCAGTAGACATAAATGGAGTGCTTCCTAGAGGACCTTCAAACAGATCCGTGTTGACAGGATTTGCTGACCATGTCACCTACAGGATATGGCATGGCGAGGTATATATTTGGTTTTCTTTTATTTGCATAATTTTTTTGCTTACAAGATGCTTATAAGATTTGATGTATAATATTTTATTTTTACTTCTTACAGGAGTGTTCGATGCTGAAGGTCGCTTCTCACGATTCAAAGTTAAAGAACTTCCCTGAGAGTCTAATGCCTGAGTAGGCCAAGAGTATCGTTAGAGATTTTCATCTGTTGGAGTTTGTTGAGTGCTCCTTGACCATGTTGGATGCCTCCTATTATCTACTTTTGTTGAGAGGTGACACCCAGAGACATCATCTTTTCATCTTCCATTTGGGGAGATGACTGTCACATTAGATGATGTTGACCAGTTGTTTCATATTTCGATTGCTGGTACATTCTTCACACCAGTAGTTATTAACCATGCGACGGTAGTGCACATGGTTGTGGATGATTTGGATGTGTCTGAGGCGGACGTGCTAAAGGAGTTTGGTGAAACCCGGGGATTTCACCTTCGGATGTATTGGCTGAGGAAGTTTTATGGGGATCTTGTGGAGGCACATAGGTACCGACGTACACACTACATATGGTAGCATGTACTCTCTTTGCGGACAAGTCTGGAGTTTACATTGATGTTCGGTACCTGTCTCTGTTCAACACACTTGAAACTCTATGTTGGGCTTGAGGAGTGGCGGCCTTGACCATGCTGTACACGACACTTGATGTTGCTTCTCATGCTGAGACCAGACAACTTGTTGGTTACCTTAGCTTGTTACACATACACTAGATTTTATTTGATGGTTTTTATAAGTCATATGGGTGTATTTATTTGATAGTTTTTGTTTATGCAGTGTTGGATATATGAGAACTTCCCTCACATATGTGAGCAGAAGATCCAGAGTGTACCAACTATCATTCCATGTGCGAGGAGATGAAATGACAAACAAGCCCATCCAGGATGTTTGATGGAGTACAGGAGGAGACTAGATGCACTGACGTTAGAGGATGTCGTCTGGACACCATATACATATCATCATCCTCATCGTCCATTTGAGGTGTCTACTTTGTATTCAAGGCGTATTAGATGGGAGAACCATGTGGCTAAACACTTTCCTGAGAGGTGTCTACACCAGTATGGTTATGTGCAGGGTAGCCCTCGTCCAGTTCCAGAGGCTCTAGCCGGTGGCATTGATAAATGGTTTCAGAGTCACATCCTCAACTCCCCCTGTGAGATCATGGATACAACTGTTGAGGTTCAACATCCTGGGAAGTCGAGGATAGATACCTGGAGTGGTTTCAGTGTGTCACACCCTCGAGTTATACCGCCGACTGCAACATCTGATGTTCTAGGGCCTTCAAGTTACAGGGTTTCTGCCGAGCCACCACCACCACCTCCACCCCCCGTAGGTGATCAGGACAACCGCCTATAGTTCACCGCCGTTCATTTAGATAGCCGCATGGGTTTGGTAAACCCTGATGGTGAGATCTATGTTTTAGCTAGGTTAGTAGACGTAGCCCGTGGATGACCTATGTAGATTTGTTTTATTATGGTTGTATTATATGTATATTTTGTGACACAAACATCTTTTTTATTGTATAATCTTTTGGCGATTACATGTTTCAATTCAATGATGAACATAACATAACATAGTACGATAAACATAACCTTAAAACAACTAAACATGAAAACCTAGGCACTACCGGATGACTCTGGACGTTTTAACATCTTCATTATATCGTCGACGAATCTTCGGATCTCCGCATCCAACTCGATCGAACCTTTAGTTATCCTACAGTGAAATGATTTCCACATGGCCTTCACATCTGCATCATTCTTCAACTCGATTAGGTTGTATTTCACCCTTCTATTTGTATCAATCCAATCCTCCCAAAACTCAACCTTTATCACCCTTCTATTATCGGAATCAGGCAGCAAACCGTTCAACATTTTTTTCAAGGTGGCAAGGGATTTAGAGCCATCTGAAATCTTGAATTCAACAACATGGTTGCATTCGTTGTAATACACTTATGTATTAATCAGATACTTAGGAAGAGACATTTTTTGAGATGTCTTATCCTATAACCTGAAACCACTATTTATACAATGGTGATGCATTCTAGACCACACAAATGTGTCAGTGCAATCAGAACCCTCCAAATATGTCGGCAAAATCTCGATCGTTGAAAAAACTTGAATACATAACCTACCAGAAATTTCAGTATAACTCAAATTTCTGGTACTGCCACGTACATTTGAAATTTTCCGATTTACCGGAAATTTCAAATGCACTACCAGAAATTTACTCTTACCGGAAATTTGATAGGGATGTATCGGAAATTTCATATCTTCTACTAAAATTTTTGTCCTGAAATTGTTTGTATCTCATCAAGAGCAAAACTGGAATAAATAAAATTGGGTGTGACCTGTTTAACTTAGGAGGGTGTCATGTTAATTTCTCATAGTAGCCTATGATGATTTAGAAAAACTTCATACTTTTTTTAAAACTTTGTCAACATTCTTATTGCATGTTTGAATTGACTTTTTAGAAGACACATAATCAATTCTAATGATGTAAAATTGATTTTGGATGATTTTGAAGTATATGTTTTATCAAAAGTAAAATTTATTCTACTTTCAGAATTAATTATACTTGAAACTAGAATTTGCAACTTCTACCTTCAATATTAATTTTGGATGATCTTTATACAGAAATTTATTAATCAATTCACTTTTACATAAATATATTGAAACATAAATTAATTATGTTAAACTCAATTCTATTAAAATCAATTATACCAAATTTAATTATACTAAAATCAATTATATTCACTTTTTATCCAAACACATAAACACACTTTTAACAGTACTTATTTTTCTTATCACACAAATATCTATACTCTTCCCCCTAATCACCAGAGAGAGAGAGACTTCATTTTGTTTCCTCTTATTTTGTGTCGGTTCAATTAATTTTCAATAAACATTCACCACTAAAGATAACATTAATCAAATTTTCTTCTCTTTCCTACCATTACAAAACAAGACACTATGTGATAGCATGCTTAATGCACATTTCTTCATACAACAAATGTTGTTTTTTTCAACACGGTTGCGGCTGTATGTTGGGTTTGCCTTGAAATAAGGACGTGAAAGTGTTTGTTTATGAAAGTATACAACACAAATAAACTAAAAAAAAGAAATGAAATTATATGAACGAATAATAACGTTCGTGCATGAGTAAGCTTCTTCTGTCGTTAAACTCGAGAATGAAAAGCTTGGGAAAGACATGTAGTAGTAGTAGTTAGGTCAGGTGGAAGGTTAAAAGCCAATAAAGTAACAAGGCAAAATTGGGATTAGGGACATAACTTGATGTGACATTTTTTGCTTATCCATAGGTAACACTTCACTTCCTACCGTTTTTAATATTGCCACCACGTTACTAAATCAAGGAAATATTGTCTTCCATCTTTAAGAAGGTAAGTTAAAAATCTATATAATAGTAATACTTATTGTAGGTCGTCGGCACCAATATTTTAGGTACGTAACTTGTTTGCAACCGGGCCTAAAATTTGTAGGACGATTAGTTTTTTTATTGTGCCTTACTTAGTCATAAGATATATTTTATTATAAAAATCTTATTTATATTTAAGTTCTTCTAATATTATTTCAAAATTTAAAAGGTGGGAATATAAGATTCCTATATATTAAACTATATTTCAGTTAGTTTGTTATTTATGTTTGGTTTAGTTTGTTTACTTGATTTCATTAAATAGATGACTAAGCCAAATCTTCTATTTCAATATCATACTCAAGTTGTATTATGATATCAATTGTGTGAGCAATCAAAAGATCATTTATGATCATTTTCTTCTTCACCTTCATTGATTCTTCATTTGAGTTTCAACAATGGAGGTTCATGATCATGACACCTCCTTCACCACACAAAACAACAACAACACGATACACAACAATAATAACAATCAGAACAATCACAACACCACCAAGAATATATTCATTGATCAATCCAATTCATATTACCTTCATCCTACCGAAAATCCTGGTGCAGTCCTTGTCTCTCCGCCATTATCAAAAACAATTATGAATCTTGGAGCCATTCGATAAAAAAAGCACTTCTCAGCAAGAACAAGATCAAGTTCATCAATGGCAAACGCACAATCTCTCAAGAAGATGATCCTTTCTTCGATACATGGGAAAGATGAAACACACTTTCTTGGATTTTTGCCTCTCTCTTGACATTTTCCAAAGCATAACCTATATCGACATTGTCGCCTAACTATAGACGGGCCTGCAAAATTGATTCTCAAAGAGCGGTCATTTTTCATTTATCTAATCTTCTACAATAAAGGCATTCCATGTGGCAAGGTGACAAATTGGTGACTCATATTTTAATGAGTTGAAAACTCGTTGTGAAGATTTGAAAACCCTTCACATTCTTCTAAGTTGTACTTATGGAGCTCATCTCACCATCAAGAAGCAACAAGATATGGAGTATGTGATATGTTTCTTGAAAGGTTTCAATGACAATTTCAACCATGTCGAATCTCAAATCTTCATGGTCGAGCCTCTCCCTGATGTCACCAAGGTTTCTTTTATCCATCTTGCAGCAAGAACACCAATTATCTTATTCTATCACGACTTAATCTTCCAAGATCCTTATAGAAAACACAAACAATCTTCAAGCTAATAGCAAATTTCTTCATAAACAAGGCAAAGGTCATGGTAAACCAAATTTTCAAGGCATGACTTCATTCAACACCAAAGTTTGTCCCTTTTGTGGCAAAATAGGTCACACACTTGAACTTGCTACTTCAAACATGGATTTTCACCGGGCTTCAAGTTTAAAGATAAGGTCAGTGTTGTACCCCAAAATTTGCCCTCCCATATTTCTCAAAATATTTCAAGAAAGATCCTCAAGTTGCTCAAGGAAGTCCAAGGGTTAACCAGACAAGCTCTCTCCTAAGGCAGTCTACCTCAAATTAGGGTTTCATGTTGCATCAAGATACTTGAGTCCAAGGGATCCCAAATGCTCACCAATATACTAATATGTTCTCAAGATCATCCATGTCAAGTTTCAAGCCTTGCAGAGAAAGTTTGCTCAGTCAATTGCTCAAAGGCCTGAAAATCGACTGTGCTAGGGCAAAAGTCAACTGTGGCCTACATACAGTCAAACTTCAAGATTTTTGGTCAACATACTCATTTTTAAGTATCATTCATCAGTTAATCAAGGGTTGATAATTATTCATCAAGGATTGCTCATAATTCATCAAGAACCAAAAGTTGCTAAATTAGGATTTTGTAGAAAAAGTCAACTCAACTTTGACCAAGCATAACTTTCTCATACTTTATTAGAAATGACCCATACAAAGCTCATTTTTAAGAGGATGAAATGATCTACAATCCATCTTCATCTCCCAAGTTCAAAATATGCACTCATAAGAAGTTATGAATTTGGACATTATAGGTCATTTTGAAAAGTCAACAAAAACACCTTTTTTGTCAAAGCTTCATACATGAACATGGAATACAAAATTGATATGATACCAAAAGGGTTGCTTATAGGACATCTCAAGCTTTCTAAAAAGTCCAAGAACACCTTCAAAAAGTCAAAATTGACGAAGTTGTGCATTGGTGAAGTCGACCCTTTTTGCAAAATTATCAAAAGTCAACTATGCCTCAAATTGTAATTTTTGCCAAATGGGCCCAATCTTTTGCACTTGTTTTGAGTTGGTAGCATGGTCCACGAGCCCTAGATCTTTCCACTTGTCATTATATTATTTTTATTATTTATTTTTATTTTGATTTGAATTAAATCAATTTAAATCAAAACAAATCATGAAAAATCCAAAACATTGAAATCTCAAGATATTGTGCATGTTTCAGGTTCTATATCCAGCTAGCAAAAGATTGAATTCGTGCAAGGCCTTTGTATGCACAAAAATATTGGTTTTGACATATTTTTAGAAAGGTTTTCAAGTGAATCAAATCCAAATCAAAAGCAATAATTGGCAAAGATTGAGATCATGTTTGCCACCCTAATTCATTCCTCAGTATATAATATACAATTGCAGACCTAAAAGACAAGGCTGGAGAGGCGCACAAGGCAGAACCAAACTTGAAAAAATCAAAGAAAAGTGGTGATTCAGTTTTGCACTTCCAGGCATTTTCAAGACTCTCTAGCCCTCTCAATCGCTTCCCGGGATCACAAGCAAGCTACACCAATCAAGAACAAAGAGTTTCCAGCGCCAAAACCCACTGTAAGTCAACCACGACTTTGGTTTATTTTTGAAATCGAATTGCATGATTCTGACACTTATAGCATGAAATAATTATAGATTCTTACTCCTTGAAACATTTCCAAGCTATCTATATCATTTAATTGTGTTTTTGTGGACTGTATCAGAGTTTACCATTGTTAGGGTTTTTTGCTTCGATTTAGGATCTTTGTGGACAGGTAAAATTAGCCCTCAAGAAGAGCACCATCGTGCTCAGCAGGCCCAGACGAATCAAACCACAGCCTTAGAATTCATTGATCATGCCCATGGGAGGTTTTGAAATAAGCCAGGGTTGTAGTTACAGACAGATGTCCGTAGGTAAAAGTCTATAACTTTTACCAACAGAGCAAGGTTGGGGATGACTGGCGTGGCACCATCTGATTCGCTTATTTGAATTCTGGCGCAATTTTATTTTTTCTCTCTCCACTAACTCCCATTATTGTATATTATCAATTATTATTATTTTATATACAAAGAAAGCTTGCAACACAGTTGGCATTGGAGCGTTTGGAAAAGGTTTCAGGACCTGGGTTCGAATCCCAGGTCGCCTCAATTATTCCATATTGTTTTTCTTTCAGTGATCAGACGCGTGCACAGGTGGGATGACCACCATGGTCCATCATTATCCAGTCAGCCAAGTGTCCAGATGGCCAAATCTAAAGGCCATCAGATGAAGGAGCGCCAAAGGCCTTGGTCAAAGCAAAGCATGGGATCCAAGAAGTAAACGTGGGCTATTTTCTTTTGGGCCCCAAGCTTGCTATCTGGACCTCCAAAAATGTTGATTTCTCAGGCCCATATCTATTTTCCTTCATTCTTTTTATTTCTTTATTTATTCATTTAAATTATTTTACTAACACAAATTAATTTTTCTTTTATTCAAAAAATCACAAAAATAATATTTTTCATCCAATTAGATTTAGGTTTATTTTTTTATCAAAAATTAATTAATTTAATTAGATTATTTAATTTTAGGGTAACTTTAATTATTTTGTAAATAAATTAAAAACAATTAGAAAATTAGGGTTTTAGTTTAATTAAAATTCTATTTTCTTGTTCTTGAAAAAAAAACAATAAAATGTAAATATAGGTCATGTAATTTATTTTCTTTAATTAATTTAATTACTAATTAATTTGGTATTTAATTTAAAAACCTTGTTCTTTTTTTTTCTTAAAAATATTAAAAACAACAAAAACAATTTTTTCTTCCAATTAGGTTAGAAGGGGTTAAAACCCTAATTTCTTATCGTTCTTAATTTCATCGCGCGCGCTTTACTATTTTATTTTTTCCATAATAATGTAATTGCTCACAAGTTGTAATAGATTAATTAAGATCTTTTACTTTCATTTATCGCTTTTTTTACGGGTTGTTTTTGGTTATGTAATTAATACCCGAAGCCTTGTAATAACGTAGCTTTACTTTCCGCACTTTAAATTCCGCAAAATATTAAACTGTTAGATGTATGAATAATTAGGGTTGCATGACAAGAATGTATGTAAACTTTAAAATAGTTAGCAAACCCTAAATGTGCAAAGATAATAAACTTGAAATTGAATCACTCGCACATGCGCACTCCTAGGGTACACTCCCACTTCGGTTGCCTTCGATAAACGGTCATTAGGTATAGGATATTTTAGTGGTCGCTCTCTTGTCTAAACAAAGATCAAAGTCCCGTTAGGAAAATTTGCCTCGGAATGGTTGCCTCGGAATTCTTGCCTCGAATAAATTGATCTAAGACATTAGGGTTATTACTAAGACGTTCTAACATGCCTTTAGTGATCATACGTCCCTTTCGAATTGACCCTCAAAAACTCCGACGACGGTGCTACCTACTCACTAATAGTGGGATAGTACTGTCTAAAGGAAACAAACATAGAACAATTCTCTTTTTCGAGTAGGTAGAATCTTAAGTACTTGCTCAATCCAAACAAACTTTTCCACACTTACACTCTTTTCAAACAAAGCTTTCAAAAACACTTCGTAACACTCTTGAAGACAGAAGCAAGGGTTAAATCGAAGTCAAAAACTTTTTTCAAATCAAACACACACAAACAATTTTGAAAATGATGAGCAAGTACCTAAGAGCCCATGGAAAACCACATATAGAAAGGGTGTTAATACCTTCCCTTTCTATAATCTACCCCCCGTACTCAAAATCTCGAAAAAGGGAATTTTTCTATGCTTTTTTCCTTTCCTGTTGGATAAAATAAAAGTCAGTGGCGACTCTTGCTTACCGCGAAATTTTGCGAACACAAACGTAAAACGCAAACCAGCATTTTCCTAAAACAGTTCGGTTCTACCACTGTATCACAGCCAGGTTCTTCAACGATGTAGATGCTTGTGATAAGGCTCAGCCTCTAGCTGTAAATAATGTTAATCATTTTGCCAAAAAAGTTGACATCACCCCTGCATGTACAACAAGCTAATGACATTGCTCAATAAGACCGACTGCTCATCTAATCTTGATCCTTACATCATACATGCATCACCCTCGGGTTTGACTTATCCTTCAATTCATGTCAGAGGTAGTTCTTTGAACAATAACTAGATTATCGATACATGATCCATATATCACATTTGTTCCTCTCTTAATCTCTTATATTCTCATCACTCTATTTCACCAATTGTTATCAAATTGCCTAATGGATCCCACATTTTCTCGATAATTTATAGAACTATTAAATTGAATGATAATTTAACTCTAAACAATATTCTTTTTGTTCCTGAATTCAAATGCAATCTCATTTCTGCTTGCCAATTATCATCCTATAAAAATGTAATCTTATCTTTGATCATTGTTCTTGCATTATTCAAGAACAACCTTCATTGAGGATGATTGGGCTTTCTAAAGTTCACAATAACTTGTACATTTTAAGTCAAGAATATTTTTTAGATTTTTACTTTAATATTGATGTAAATGCAAATCAATGTAATTCTGATGCTTCCAATAAGTTTAGTATTTGAAATCATAGGCTTGAACACCATTCTCACAATGTACTAAAACCAATTCAACATAGATTTTTCATTGTGTGTGATCATGTTAATTCTATTTGCGACTGTTTCCACTATGCCAAGCAAACCAAACTTTCTTTTCCTTTAAGAAATATTCAAAATACATCTTATTTTGAACTAATCCACATGGATATTTGAGGTTATTCCACACCATCATTTGTCCATGGTCACTCTTACTTTTTTTACCATTGTAGATGACTTTATAAGACACACTTGGGGCTTCCTCATGAAAAGCAAATATGAGACAAGAACCTTGATTATGCAATTCATCAGCTTGGCTCATACTTAATTTGGAAATACCATCAAGAACATCATATCAGAAAATAGTAAAGAGTTATTAATGGATAATTATTTCGAAGAAAAGGGAACCATTCATCAAAGGACCTGTATAAAACTCCTCAACAAAACGTTATTGCAAAAAGAAAACACAAACATATTCTCAATGTTGCAAGAGCCATCACATTTCAATCCAACCTACAAAAGTTTTTTTTTGGAACTCTGCTATCAGTTATGCACCCTATTTAATCAATAGACTTCCCTCTCCTTTCATCAACTCTTAGTCTCCGTATGAACTTCTTCACCAGTCTCATTCTGAAAACACCAACCTGAAGGCCTTTTGTTTCCTTGCCTTTGCATCAACCTCTATCCAGGGGTGCCAACAATTTGACCCTCGTTCCACAAAATGTGTGTTCCTTGGTTTCAAACAAAGCACCAAAGGATACATTGTCATGGTTCTCAACACAACTGAGATTTTCATCTCTAGGAATGTTCACTTCTATGAAGACTCATTTACTTTTATCATACCATCCATCACCACTAATTCTTACCACACCAAAATTCTTGATTATGAATAACTTTTCTAGACACACCTCCAAAACAATCTACTACTCCAACATCTCATGACCAATTCAATTTCCCTAAACCACCTTAATCAACATAGTATGATTCAACAAACTATCCCTTTCCATAAAATATCCCACCTATTCATCAAAATTCTCAATCAACCATATCCCAACCTTCACCGCTTTTCACAATAACCAATCCTCCTGTCATTTCCAAAATCTCCAATAGAACCATTCATAAAGCAAAAAGATTTTATAAGTTTTGTTCTCAATAATCGCACTACTTCCCAACATACCAACACACAAACCATCATATTCTATTAAACCTTACCTTAAAAATTCTCACTTATCAACAACATACAATCACTATATTTCTAATATCACTTCTGAAATTGAACCTATAACCTACAAGCAAGCTTCTCAACATAAATGTTGGAATTAAGCCATGATCACTACACTCCAAGCCTTACAATAAAACAACACTTGGATCATGACCTCTCCATCCCAACATGAAAGCTATAGGGTCTAAGTGGGTGTACAAGATCAAGAGACATTTTAATGATTCCATTAAGAGATACAAAGCCTGATTGGTTGCAAAGGATTATATACAAACTAAGGGCATTGACTATATAGATAACTTTTCACCTGTTGCAAAAATGACATATGTGAGATTTCTATTGGCAACTTGATGTCAATAATGCCTCCCTTCATGGTGACCTTGATGAGGAAGTCTACATGACACCCCCTCCTGGCTTGATTCCATATGTTCTCATCATGTTTGCAAGTTGCAAAAATCTCTCTCTATGGATTTAAATAGGCTAGCAAACAATGGATTAAAAAATTATCATCTTTACTTACTTCCTTCCACTACAAACAATCTCAAGCAGACCACTCTCTTTTTACTAAGCTTGATGATAAAAAATTCACAATCTTGTTCATCTATGTTAATGACCTCATTATATTAGGAAATGATATGGATGAACTCCAAAGTTTAAATTCAAATCTTGACTTTAATTTCAAAATCAAGGACTTTGGAAACTTGCAGTTCTTCCTTGGCATTGAGGTTTTTTGATATTCTCAAGGGATTTCCATCTATCAACACAAATATACCCTCAAATTATTACATGACATTGTTCTCCTAATTGCAAATCCTGCACATACTCCAATGAAAAGATTATACAAGCACACTACCAATGATGCTTCTCCTCCAACTGATCCCACCACTTATAGAAGGCTCATTGGACGGTTAATTTATTTTGCACCACAAGACCTGACTTAAGTTTTTTAGTCCAACAACTAAGCCAGTTCATGTCATCTCTTACAACTCTCGACCAATAGAATACTTATAGAGTCCTTAAATACATTAAGCAATCTCCATTTTAACTTTACCATTTTCTATATTTATTTAGTTTGATATGTGTTGTTTTATAAAGATATTATAAGCCAAAAACTTAGACTATTAAGAAAGTAGAAACCATCCCTCTTGAACTATGTTTCTCAATAGATATAGTGATTTCATTTCAATAACCCATTTCTGTCAAATTGTATGTTAACGACATGCATATGAAGAACGTGTGGCAGAAAATTTATTGATATTTCTAATTGAAATTAGTGATTCTTTAATCTCATAAGTTGCTATATAATTGCTTTCCTTAATAAGTGTTGTTGATGTGTATATGTAGTTGAAAGTTCAACCAATTCTATAATAGTAAACAAAAATTTGTTGTTTATGCATGAAAGAAAATGACAAGTGAAGTGTTATGAATTCTGATTTTTCAATTCAATGGCAGTGGCAAGTGATAAGTGTCAAATTGTAGTTATTTTTGTATATAGTTTTTTGGCACTTATCGACTCTTTTACCTCAACTTTTGTGTGAATTTGTACATATTGTGTATAATTGCATTTTTGTGTAACTTGTGTATCGATTGATAGTTTTTCAATCATTTTGTAGGTATTTTTGCATAGTTGGAGCATTGAGAAATAAAGGTCGAAGGCACAACTTCAAACATGTGTTTTCGGAATAAAAGTTCTATTAAGCCCGCTAAGCCCATCTTGTAGCACGCTACGTGAAGTTTTGTAGTGGCAGGGGCAGTGTTATTGAGCCCGCTAAGTCGGCTCAGCCCGCTTAGCACGCTTAAGGTAGTTTAGTGTGTAAAATAAGTGGTAGCCCGTTAAGCGTGCCTAGCCCACCTAGCATGGTATGTTATTTTCAATTTTGTATAAATATAAATTCTTTCATTTTAGGGTTATAATTTGGGTATTTTTTATGCCAATTCATCACCAATCATTATTTTATAAAGAGAAGTTAGAAAACAACAATAGAGCTTGCATATGGATGATCCAGATTTGGATTTCTCATCAATCGAAGCTGACAACCCATGAGATGTTTGGTTCTTCGTCATTCTTCTCTAAGTATTTCTCTATTTGTTTGGTTTTTTTTTTGTAAGCTTACTTTGAACCTATGTATATTTGTCGATCATGGTGTTGTATAAAGCTTGCTTTACAAATCAATCTTGATGTCTTCCTTAAACTTTTTGCTTTATGTTCAGATTTGTATTTTTATAGACATATACCTCCCAAATTATGATTAGGGATGGATGACTACTAGTTTCTAGATTCTAGAGATAGATTTAGAGCTAATATTCACCGTGGGTATCAAATCTTAGTTCCTCTGTGTTGTTTGAGTTGTGCTAGACATCACCGATAAAAGTAATACAATTGTTCTCGCAACATTGCGTTAGGAATAACCTTTGTTATGGTGCATCTCATAGGTGTTTCAAAAATGGACACTGACGTGAGAGATACATGATGACTTTGATGAGTATAGTAGGTTGAGTACAACTGATCGATAGTGTAATACGGTGGGAGAACTGACTTTTTTAGTTTTATCGCAAATGTTGCGGTTAGCAAGAGTCGCCACCAACTTTTATTTTATCCAATAATTAGGAAAGGTGAAAATAACAGGAAAAACCTTTGATAGATTTTGAGTTCGGGGGGTAAGTTATGAAAAGGGAAGGTGTTATCACTCTTTTCATCCGTAATTATCTACGGGCTCTTAATTGCTTAGCTCACTTTAAACTTGCTTTCTGTGTGTGTGATTTGTTTGAAAATATTTTGAAATGCCAAAGTAAGGCTAAATTTATAATAATCCTTGTATCGGTCCTCAAGAATGTATACAAAGTGTATTTTTTTGAAAATATCTTGTTCGAAAGTGTAGTATGGAAAATGTTTTATTTGTGAGCAAAAACTCAAGAGTTCTTATCCACTAAAGTCTTTCTTGTTATTTTTCTTCTTCTTTGGAGATAGTATTATCCATACCATTAGTTGGTAGGTAATCTTATCTATTAGATATGAAGGGACATGCGTAGGGTCATCGTATGGTCATCGAAGGCAATATGTAAGGATATTTTAGCAATTGTATCAAAGGGACGATCATCATTTTGATCGTAGGGTCATCGAGGGACTAGAGCATTTTGCAGGCAACTCGAAGGGTCATCTAGGGATTATGATCTTTATTCGAAAGGGACAATGATGATTTGATCGAGGATCTTCTGCTAAAGTATCCCTATTTTCAAAGGACGTGACCAATAGTATCATAAGGTAACAAGAGAGGTTACCCTAGAGGTGCAAGTGTGAATAGTGTGTTAACTCAATTATTTAGTCTTGAAAATTAGGTTTTCTATGCCAAATTGTTAGTCTTTCCATGCAAACCCTAATTACTAACAGTTAAATATGTACAGAAAATTAAAGTGCAGAATGTAAAGTTCCTACGCTATTACATGGCTTTGGGAGAGATACATAAGTATAGAAAATGCGGGAAAGTAAATCTAAGCTATTACATCCTGTGAGCAGTTCCATAATTGAAAAGATGCGAGAAAAGATAAATCTACGCTATTACAATTGGAGAGTGCAACCTATACACTTGTTCTAGGAAATTAAATAGCAGTAAGAAATAAGAAAAGATGTTAGAAAATGTTTAATGTTTTTTTGTTTTTTGTAGAAAATAATTTAAGTTAATAATAGTAATTAAAACCTAATTCTAATTTGTTAATATTAAGAAAAAGTCCAATTAAGCCAATTAATTAATAAATAAAGATATGTCAAAAAATTATTTACTAACTAGAAAAAACCTAATCCTAATTTGTTAGGGTTTTGAAAAAATTTAAGGTTTATTAATGGTTAATTAGAAAATAATTAGTAAAATAGAGTGAAAATTAGGGTTAGTGAAAATAGAGAAAAATAAATGCATGGGGTGGGAGTTGAACCCACGCCCTTCCCTTCACAGGTTGTTCCCTTTACCACTACGCCACATTGTTCTTTATGTTATGGAATGGGGAGGAATCCATTTGGTATTAACCTGCGTTAGAACCTGAAAAACAATATTATTTGTCAAAAGCTAGGATCGAACCCACGCCCTTTGTAATACCAGTTGTCACTCTTACCACCAGGCCATTTGTTGTTGCGCGTTAATCATCCAACTATCATTCAATATATAATAAAATTTATTTCAAAAATCAAAAGTCAAATAAAATTGAACACACGCGTGTTAGTGGGGCCCTATGGTTTTGAATGGACGAATGAGAAGGGCGCATTGAGTCACGCAAGCCCTTGACCACTGTCTGGAGAAGTCAAACCACCATCCACAACGGTCAACCTCATCTTCTCTGGTGAGAAGATTTTTGAAAACCTGCAAAAATGGATGAAAATGAAAGATCTAATAACTTAGACCCACTAATTAGCATGCTATGAATTCAATGGCATGGTTAGTTTGGCTTGAAAATGCCTGTATCTGTATATTCGAAGCTTTGAGAGCTTCGTGCCCTAGAAATGGTGAAATCATATTCCTGCGCTACACCTCACAAGTAATGGATCAAAACAGTTCCAAACATCATCACGAACATATATGTATGCATCAAATTCATTTAAATTTCATGAATTGAAAGTTTGAAATTCAAGAAGTTTACCAAACCGATGATGTTGAGATGTGATGATCTAGGAAGCTACAAGCTTCAGGGATGATTGGAATGAGTTCCTGGAGTCTTCAAGAAGCTTTCTTGATGCTTGGAATGGACTGAAAATGGATGCACACGAGGGTATGAGTTTTCCCTAGTTTTGAGAAAATTTTGGAATTTTAGGGCTGCTTCTATGATGCAGCAGGCGTGTCCTCCTTGGTCTGAATGTGTTGGGTATTTATAGGCCAAGGATTAGGTCAACAAACATGGGATGAATCTTTGTAATTAATGGTGAAGAGATTTGTATTTAATTTTGTATGAAAAGCTTCTATTTTGAGAGAATTATATCCAAAGATGCTCCACACGGTTTTCCTTAGTTGTCACCAGCTTTTTGGGCCTCCAATTTGATCAGAACAAAAAGCATTGTGCCTAAGTCTATTAGTCTTGTATTTTATTTGATTTATTTTGAATTTAATTGAATAAAATCAAAATAAAAAGAAATAAAAATATATGAATGGATTTAGAGGTCTAATACGAGCTCATAAACACGTTTGAAATTAAAAACTTAGGCCCATTAGCCCAAAAATTCAAGTTTGCTCGAATTGAACTTCATGCATTTTCTCAAAATTACTCAAATTGCACCAATCATATCTCACTCAAATTTTATCATATGAATGTGATCTTGGTTTTTTTGGAAACCTCAATATGTCTCCTACAACTTTCATGTTGGTCATATTTTCATTTGAAGTTTTTATCTTGATTTAAATTGCTTTGACAAAAAATGTCTTTTTATTGAGTTTTAAAATGACCTGAAATGTTTTGGCTCATATCTCAAATGAAGCATTTTTGGCCTTGAGTTTAGAGATACAAAGTTGTAGATAATTTAATTTAATTCAAGACAGGCTTTGGTTGATGAATTTATGATGAAGTACATGAAAGTTATGCTTGGTCAAAGTTCAGTTGACTTCTCTTAAGAAAACTCTAACTTAGTAACTTTTGACTTTTGATGAATCTTGAGCTTTCTTGATGAGTCATGATCAAAATTTGATCAAATGATGAATATGACTTTAAAATGTTTTATATTGACCAAAAATCTTGAAGTTTGACTGTAGATTGGTCAAAGTTGACTTTTTGTCCAATATAGTTAATTTTCAATCATCTGATCAATTGAATAAGCAAACTTGTACTACAAGGCTTGAAACTTGGTATGAGGGTAACTTGATGCATATGAGAAACCATGAAATCCACTTGAGGCATTAGAAGTCCAATTTCCTTTGATAGAAGCAAAACCCTAGTTGTAGGTCAATTGCTTAGGAGAAGAGTCCATCTGATCAATCCTTGATGAGTCTTGTGTGTTTGAGACCCTCGTGAGCATGAGGAGGTATCTTGAACCATTTTGTCTTAAAAATGGGAGGACAAATTTTGGGGCACAAAAGATAGGTTTAAGCTTGTGATGAGTAGTTTAAATTCATGTATGATAAGTTTATCCTCTCTAAAGAATGAATTTATTTTCTTGTTCATATGTTTTAATTTAAACCCATTCAAACCAAGCTCAGAAACATAGAAAATATTGAACAACGTTACTTCCCTTGCAAGAATTCGCGTGGATACAATAAAACCTGAACTTCAAGATGAAACTATTGAGACCATGTTCTCAAAGTTTTGAAACTTAGTAGTAGGACTCAAAGTTCTGAACAAAGGGTATACAACAGCGGACCATGCTAAGAAGATCGTTAGAAGTCTTCCAAAGAAGTGGAGACCTATAGTAACAACTTTGAAACTTTCTAAGGACCTAGACAAAACCAGCCTTGAAGAGTTGATCATATCTCTAGAAGACACGAAATAGAGTTAGAGGAAGATGAACCTCAGAAAAAGGATAAGTCTATCGCTCTAAGGTCTAAATAAGAAAAGGTCAAGTTAGGAAGACTCAAAGCTCTCAAATTTGAAGAGGAAGAAGATTCAGATAATGAAAATTCTGATGACAATAATGAATTTTCACTGCTTTCCATAAGAGTGAAACTACTTTGGAAAAGACAAAACAATTTTAGAAGATTCAAAAGAGATTGATCAGATTATTTCTCAAAGGGAAATAGAGAAGTCACGTGCTACGAATATAATGAACCAGGACATTACAAATATGAGTGTCCAAAACTAAGAAAGAAGGCTCCAGAAATGAAGGCTCTAAGAGAAACAACTTCAAAGAGAAAAATAAATGCCCTATGGCAACATGGGATAATTTAGAAGCATCAGGATCAGGTTCCGATGAAGAGAATGCCAACGTAGCATTCACAACCATCATTTCAGAATAAAGTTCATCAGATACAGAGTCAAAATCTGAAGAGGTATTAAAATCCCTCGTGCTGATTTAGAAGTAGTTCTATCTAACATTCTGAGCAAGTAACCAAGAACTTAAACAGAAATTCAAGAACTTGATAAAATTTCATGAATATGCTGTTGAAGAATATGGTAGATTTGAAAAAAAAGTTTCTGAACATAAATAAAAGAATTCTATTTTAGAAAAAGAAAAAACTTTTCTGGATAAAAAATGTTTGAAACTTGAAGAAACTCTTTCTAAAGCTCCACCATCTTCTAAAACTATCGTGTATAAATATGACAAGGAGTTTCAAAAGTTCTTTAAACAAAAGCCTGAATAGAAGCAATATGGCTACCATGATCCATGGCATTAGTCAAAATAGAAGAAGAGAAGTTAGTAACGATTCTGATAATGATCATAAAGATAAAAAAATCTACTTCTCCTTTTTCCTACCACTATACACCAACACAAACATACAAATTTATTACTGCGCAAAAACCAAAACTCATCAAGAATTCTGGTAAAACTAACTCTAAAGGACCCAAAAAACTGTGGGTATGAAAAGTTAAAATAATATGTGTTACAGATTTGTTAAATAGAAGTGTGAAGACACCAGTCATGGTATATGGACTCTGGATGTTGAAAACTCATAATGGGAAGAAAGCTTATGTCCCAAAGTCCGAAACTTGAAGAAATCAAACTTGTGGGTCTCAGGGGTATCAGAAGGAATTAATGCAAATATCTAAAAACTGATTCCAGAAATATGAAGCACAAGGTTCTAAAGAGATTAAGTCAGATAAAGAGATGAAAACACTGCCACAGGAACTAATGTATTTGTATGAGCAGTTCTCAGTCAAGTTAATCTATCTAACATAATGACTATAAAGTTTAAAGATTTGTCAGAACAAGAATTATTGAAGAAATCCTTCTAAGATTCAGTGTCTCTAGTAGAACTAGGGTCTTGAGAAGAAGATCTCTCAATAGTGAATAGATCACAGAAAAAGAAGGTCATCAGAAGTAATGGAGATAGAAAAAAACACATCTATACATAAGCACTTATTATTCTTCAGAAACTTAAAAAGGGTAAATCTGTCAGAAATTCCTTATTGGCATAAAAGGTTCTTGCCTCTTTTTGTTAACTAACGCCTTTTTATCTGATAAATTTTGTATATTCTTTTATTTTATTTTTGATACTTCTACTAGTTAGAAGCTATCTATATCAGAAATACTTTAAAGACAAATCTTTAAGTATTTTTGTCTTTGAATATCATTAATTGTTTTCACATTAAAAGGTATGACTATGACTCATTGAAATATACCTTTCTCATTGTTGTACCCCAAAATTTGCCCTCCCATGTTCTCCAAGAAATTGCCAAGTCAAGCTGCAAAATTCCCCAAGGGTTGCACAGTTCAAGGGTCTCCTATACAGTCAAGATTAGGGTTTTGAGTCTGATCAAGAAAAGGAAGTTTTCAAGGGCCCAATCAAGTCTCATATGCCTACAAATATGGTCAAATATCCTCATATCAAGTCTCAAGGCATTCAGCTCAAAATTGCACAGTCAAAACCCTAAATTGCACTACAGTCAACTGTAGGGGCAAAATGGTCATTTGACAGTCAAAAGTTCAAATTTTTGGTCAACATATCATTTTGAAGCCACAAACATCATTTGATCAATGCTTGATCATGATTCTCAAAATTTGGCTCAGAAAATCATCAAGATGCAAAAAGTTTCCTTATTTGGACAGTTGAAAAAGTCAACTGAAATTGACCAGGGCATAACTTTCACATGGATTATCAGAAAAGTTCCATCCAAAGCTCATTTTGAAGAGAAAGACATTTCCTACAACTCATATTCATACTTCAAGTCCAAGAAATGCTCTCAAAAAAAGTTATCAATTTCAACATTATAGGTCATTTTCAAAAGTCAACAAAAAGGGACTTTAAGTCAAAGGCCATAACTTGAGATTGGTAAATCACAATGACATGGGACCAAAGGCATTGGTTAGAGGACTCAAAGACCTTTCCAAAATGTCCAAGAACATGAGAAAAGCTTAAAAATTGAGCAAGTTATGCCTTGTGGAAGTTGGGACATTTTTGGATATTTTGAAAAGTCAACATTGATTCAAATGACCTAAAAATGCTAATGGGCCCATTTTTCTTCCATGATTCATCATCCATGACACATGCACGACCACTTGGCCCAAAGGGAAGTATTTTCTCATTTTTTATTTATTTATTTGAATTTTTATTTGTATTAATTCATTTAAATCAAATTAAATATAGGAAAAATACTAACCTAAGCTTTCAAATCTTTTTGTACATATTTCAGCCTCAAGATTTCGTGCCTAAGTCAATAAGGAAAGATTTGGAGCAAATTGATCATAATTGGCACAAGAACATATTGAAAAAGATTGAAAAAAAGATCCTTAACAAATCAAATCTTCAATTCATGAATACAAGAGATTTGGATCAAAATTGTTAACCTAATGCACTCAGTACATAAGCATGATCACAACCCTAATCACAGAGGAGGCGCAGCAGCTCAGAAGAGGCCATTACAAAGCTTGAATTTTTCTCTAAAAAAGCAATTCTGAAATCATTGTTAGAGGTCGATTCAAAACACAAAACTCATTCCAATAACTTCCTCAAGGATTACTGGACATATTCCAATCAAAAGCATCAAAGATAGTCTCTTGAAACGCTGTACAGAAGTCACTCTTTTGCCATTTTTTTCCATTATCGTGTTTTGCATTCTATGCACTTTCATAACATTTTATTCATGGATTCTTATTCCTCATGAGATTCTAAAGCTAACCATTATGTTTAATTGAATTATTACGCTGTATACGAGATTTCGCCATGCTTGATTTCTAGGGTTTGCAGGATGTTAAATTAGGGCTTTGGCAATAAGGCAAAATTAGAGGCTGAGACCAAGACCATTGAGTTCAGTGCATCTGGACGAAGAAGAAGCACCCATCGCGCTGAATTTATGTGCCAAGGAGAGCTAGTCGCTATTTTCTTGAAAACGGCCTAAAAGAACATTCCTAAAACCGTTGCCTCATATTTTCTGTTTCAGGGATAGTGAGGAAGACGAGGTCGTGGCATACGCTGATTGGCGTGTTCAAAAATTCGCGCGCGTTTCCCATCATTAATCCACTTTCTTTTTATATTATTTGTTTGCTTATTATATAACAAATGCGTTGACATGGCTCAGTGGCACAGGTGTTGATTGGTGATGCTAGTGACCTGGGTTCGAGCCCCAGGTCTGTATAATTTCCCATATTCTTTTGCTATGTATATTCATATGCAATGTCCAGGTTGGAGCTCACCATACATCCTCCAGATCTATCCTTCCACGCGTCCAGCTGCTTCAGATCAAAGGCTCAAGATTGATGAACATCATATACCATGGTCAACGCATGTGCACGCTGCGTGGAAAGGTCAAATGGATCAAGCTTGTTGGGCCAAATTACTGGATCAAAACCTCCTATTTGGGACTTCCACCCCCCCTGGTTTGCCAATTCCATATATTTTCTTTATATTTTATTTTCAACTATTATTTTGTTTGCTTTATTGTTTTGCCTTAATTAATTATTTTTAACAAAAATATAAAAAAATGCCTAAAAAAATCAGAAAAGATAAAAACACAATAAATATTTCATTTTAATATTTTCTTGTAAATATTTGTATATAATTGAATTTAGTTAAATTAGGGTTTTAATATTAATTCTTTTCATAATAAAATCTAAAAAATATAGAATTAGGTTTAATTAATTTTCATTCTTTTTTTAATTTTTCCTTTCATAATAATACTATTTATCTTACTTATTTTCATAGTTAAAATTGTAAATTAATTAGGGTTTCATTTAGGTTAAAAAACTTCAATATTTTTCTTAATAACTTAAAAAATAATTAGAACTAGGTTTAACATTTTATTTTAATTTTAAGTAATTCTTTTTCTATTAAATCTTAAAAAACATAAAACACCAAAAACATTTTCTTTTAATTTTAATTTTAATTCCTTATTAATTTAATTTTGCAAAAGGGTCCAACGCCCTCGTTTCGATTTAATTTCACATATTTATTTTATTTCGCTTAATTAATTATGTACCTCTCCCAAAGCCTTGTAATTACTTCTCGCACTTTTAATTCTTTTAATTTCTTTTACTTTCTGTCAAATCGGGTCCGGTTTAATTTTGGCGATGTGGACCCGCGCCATTTGTAATAACTTTAGATTTACTTTTCCCGCAAATATCTTAACTGTTAAACAAAGCATGCAAGAATGAATGGCCTTAAATAAAATCAAGCGTAGAACACCAATAACATGACAAGACAAAAATATCTGAAAACGACACACGAATCGCACACACCACCCCTAGGGTACGCCTCACTGTTGCCTTGCCTCGAAAGGTGATCGTCGAGTAGAGGACGTCTTAGTAAGTCCTCATGATCCGGGAACCTGGCATGAGGGTAGCTTCTGAGGTGTCTTCCTATTGCTCTGGTGATCACCATGTCCCGAACCTCGAATTGATCCGAACACCTCCAACGGTGGTGCTACCTACCTCTCAATGGTGGGATGGCATTACCTTAAAGGACATTTACACAGACGAATTCCTTAGGGTAGGTAGACGACTCTAGATACTTGCTCTAATTTCAAACAAAAACAAACAAAAATCTTTTCACACCGACACTTTTCAAAAGCTTTCAAAGCAATTTTTCAAACACTCTGATACAAGAGTCGAACTGGAATTTTCAAAGAAACTTTTTAAAAAACCCACAGTTGAAAAGCAAACAAACCATTTTTGAAAACACAATGAGCAAGTATCTAAGAGCCCATGGATAACCATGGATAGAAAGGGTGCTAACACCTTCCCTTTCTATAATCTACCTCCCGAACCGAGAGCGATCTCTTTAAGGAATTTTTCTGTGCTTTTGTCCTTTCCATTTGGAGAAAATAAAAGACGGTGGCGACTCTTGCTTCCGCGACATTTCGCGAACCAGCGTTAAACAGTCGGTTCCAGATCCACCGATCACAGAACTGGCGACTCTGCTGGGGATAAACTTTTAAAGTGAGGTGTACCTTAGGATTAAGATCACTGTGTTTTCAATTGTCTTCTTTGCTTGCTTTATTATTGTGGGTTGCTTGGGAGTTCTATAGATCCTAAACTTGGATCTGGGGATACCTTCTTAGAAAGTAGCAACAAGGCTGTGAGGGAACTGTGCGGGGTATACCGACATGGTTGAAACAGTCTGCTACATTGATGTGGCACTTTGGTGTGTACCGGTAACCCTTGAGTTCAGTCAAGGAGAGTACGGGGCCTCCGCGTGGTGTCGTGAAGCATCAACAGACCTTAGGAACCTTAATGGAACTATCTTGGCCTCTTTAGGGTAGTGAGATAACTGACTTTGGTGCAGTCCGAGGTTGGTTGATACTCGATACTACGCTCAATTGAGGATTGCTTTCCTGGAATATTTCGGTCGCCAGTTCAGTGGCTAAATCGAAACGATGAACAATGAAAGCAATCCCGTGATATTGGGAACCTTAGAACCCGGTTACTTTGATTAGGACAGGTTGAACCCACCAACTTCAAGAGGGTACTATCCAGACCTCATGCTGGCCTTAAACTCTAAGGGCTTCTCTTGTATGACTTGTGTGCCTTCGTACTTGACTAATTGCATGCGTGTTATCTAACACATAAGCTACTTGCAGGTTTTGTTTATAGTCCTTAATAGGGACTCATAACAGGGTATACTAGGTTTCTTACAGGTTTTGTTTATAGTCCTTAATGGGGGCTCATAACAGGGTTTACTAAGTTTCTTGCAGGGTTTGTTTATAATCCTTAATTGGGACTCATAACAGGGTTTACCTACATCACCCCATGCATAGCATGACATCATACCATTGCATACATCCTAACCCGTTTCAAGGATCTCAAGGGCTTGTGATGCAGGTCACGATAAACCAATTACCCAGCAAGGGGCAAAGGGGATTTATTTTCCTCTAGCCAAGGGTGTCAGGGGCTATGACCCACTAGGATATGGTGAGCCTTTGACCCTTGACGAAGGACTCTCAACAAAATGAAGTTCTTACAATCAAGCTACCGGATCCAAATGCTAACAAATTTTTTGTCTACCCCGCGAGGTCCTTGAAAACATTACATGCATGTCATACATCTCATTGCATTGCAGGTATCCCTTTGACAGGTTGCTTACCCTTCTTTGCTGTTTATTTCAGCAGTCTCGTCATGAATCCTGAATCCTCAACCGAGCATACTATCAAGGCCCTCCAGGCTCAGAATGCCCAGTTCCAAGGGTTGATCATGAATTTGACCCAGGGGCAGCAAGATCTGAAGGCTCTGCTTTTGAAGAAGGAAAAGAAGAAGAGGAGGACTGTTTTGTTCAGCCCTAGACGCAGATCTGGGAACACCCTGCAGGATCAAACTGAGAGGACAACTCCATCTGTGGGGAAAAGCAGTCATCAAGAGGAAAGGATTCCCAGCCCAGTGGTCTCTGACAATGAGACAGATTTCAACGACGAACAATACCCTCCTGCCGAAGACAAGTACAAACAGTTGGAGGATAGGCTGAATGCTATGGAGATCCAACAGGTACCTGGGCTGGATTTTGGAGATCTGGGTTTGTCAACTGGTGTGATTATTCCTCGGAAGTTCAAAGCACCATCCTTTACCAAGTATGACGGGGCGTCTTGTCCCAAGTTACATCTCAGGTCCTATGTTCGGAAGATTCAACCATATACGGTGGACAAGAATTTGTGGATCCACTTCTTCCAGGAGAGTCTTTCAGGGACTCATCTCGAATGGTTCTATCAGCTAGATGGGACCAAGGTTCGTAACTGGGAGGAGTTGGCTACTGCTTTCTACAAGCAGTATCAATATAATGCCGACCTTGCTCCTACGCGTACCCAACTCCAGGGTATGTCGTTAGGATCAAGTGAAGGTTTTAAAGAATATGCGCAGAAATGGAGGGATCTTGCTGGAAGGGTACAACCACCTCTGACTGATCGGGAACTTGTCGATATGTTCTTGAGGACCTTGTCTGGTCCATTCTATAACCACCTAATTGGGAATTCGTCTGCTGGATTCACAGATCTTATCTTGACTGGAGAGCGAATAGAAGCTGGCATCCGGTCTGGGAAAATTCAAGAGGCTGCACCTTCTGATAAAAAGCCTCATCATGGAAAGAAAGAATCCAATGCTGTGCACGGTAAAAAGAGCCGTCATGAGGTAGGGGCAATCCAGATCTCCAATCCCGGATCTGCTCAACAAGGACAGGGGCAGCAGCGAAAGGAGAAACTACAGTACACCAAAATCAACATGTCGCTGGATCAAGCACTGCAACAAATGTTGAAGGCAGGGCTGATCACCTTAAGGGCTCCTCTCCGGAATCCGAACACTTCTGCTCCCAACTATCATCCCAATGATAGGTGCGCATATCATTCTGATAGCCCGGGGCATACTACGGACAACTGCTGGCCTCTCAAGAACAAGATTCAAGACATGATCGATGCCGGGGAGATTCAGTTTGAAGTGCCTGAGACTCCGAACATAATCACTGCTCCGTTGCCCAATCATTGAAGCCTTTTGTTTATTTGAATTTTTGAGTTGTATTTTTCTTTGCTTATACAAACAATTAATGTCATAGCAAACTCTTTTATTCTATCAATGCATCGCATATGTCTGTTTTGGGAATTAATACAATTGTTTTCATTATATTCAAATTTCTTTTCATATTTTTTCTGATGTCAACTCTGGATCTAAAATTCTAAGCCTCTTGAGGGAGGATGACGAAAACGATACCATAATCTACAGTATGCTTTTGAACAGACCCCGCTGATGAGGTACATGCATTGTTTCAATCCCTAAACACTGGAGTTATAAGGATGATAATCCCTCGTCAATCCCTCTGAGCCAAAGAAGTAGGAGTTTTTCTTTTCGAAATTTAAAACCCTTTATCATAACCTGGGGCAGGGTAGTTCTCTCAGTTGATCCAAGTGCATAATGAACAGCACCAAGAAGACCCTTACAAAACGAAGAAAGACAGTGATGGTTCCGAATAATCAATAAAGAAAGGCAGTCATTATCTCAAAAAATAAAAAAACCCATTAAGTCAAAACCTACGAAGGAGACTTACAAAACTGGGGCATCCCGCTGACTGTAATTCCAAAAAGGAAACAACTCAGGCAAAATTTAGGGATAGCAAGATCAAAAAAGAAAGAGGTCCTATAAACCCTCAACAACATAACAAAAATGACTGCCTATTCAGAATAAATCATCAATATCTGAACCATCATTGGAACGTCAGAGCAAAGACTCAAGCAAGGTCTAACGCACGATCAATTGAGTTTAGGTTTGGAGAACATCACGAAGAGCGGGTGGGTACAAATAATTTGAGCCTTTATCCTTTGTTTCTTAAACCGTGAACCAGGCCACGTTATAACCCTCAAAAGTCCTAGCTGAAGCATGGGTTAGCTCGAAAGCATACTGTCACGAAAGGTATCCTGACTCCTTAAGGCCTACGGTAAAATACGGAGTTGACATCACGTTTTACAAACAATCACCTGTTTTATGAAAAAGAATGCATTTTCAAAATCTTCAAGACAGACATAAGCTTTGCATTTTTAACATAACTTTGTTTGCATATGACTTTTTGTTTGAACAGCAGGGAAATTCGCATGATGAATGCCTGATGAACAGAAGTACTTCCAACCAAGGGGCACGGCATGATCATGGTCTACCATCTGGGGCAGTTAAGTCAAGATCCAGAGAATCTCTCAAAAGGCCAAAAAGCCTGGGGCAAATCTCTGCCTGAGTCATTTGGAGCACTCCAGCAACGAATCTTGCACGATCAGACACCTTCCGGTAATATGGCAACACAAGCAGCCAGGGGCACCTACCTGCATTCTAAGAGCGTGGACATAGTCGAAAAATACTACGCAAAATCAAAGACCCGCTAGGTTGACACACCTGGGCAAAAATAAGGGCTTCCCGGCGAACCAAAAGGGTTCGGGCAAAATGAAGGGATGAAAAGAAAAAATCTGTACACCCGGCAAGTTGAAAACCTGAAAAGGCGGCTTGAGCAAAAATGGGTATCCCGGTGGACTGAAAACCCGAAAGGGCGGTCCAGGCAAAAATTAGGGATTAAAGCGTACGACTATGTCCTGCCATCTGAAGGTTTGACCATCAACAATCATCAGCACCCCACAAGTGCCTCCCCCATAGAAACAGGGGCAATAAAGAGTGGTCTAAGCAATCTGATTGTTCTATCCTCCAAGGTACCAAGGTAGGTTCAGCTAAAGAATACGACCAAGTACATCTTAATTCCCCAGAGAGTGGTTCAGCAAAACCATGCATTCTTCTCCAAGCAGAGTTATCAACCTTAAGGAAGTTGGGTATCCTCCCGCAGATCTCAACCTTCCCCCAGCAGCATATATTCTTAACAAGCATCCCCGGCAATCTCGGCCTAAAAGATTGTCCCCCGGCGGTATACCAACATTCAAAGGGATCACTTCCCCAGCGTATCAAAACTCCCCAGAAGAGTCCAATCCAGTTTCCCCAGGAAAGTTGGAATTCATATCCCCAAGCAATAAGCTTATCCCCAGTAGATTCTGGAAGCTTATCCCCTCACAGAGCACGAACACGTCGTCCGGCTTGAGTTAAAGAGTTATTTCCTTAACAGGATATAACTGGGTTATCCTCAGCCAAAAGCCACGGAAAGGTCGTCGTCAACGTAGTTCTTTCCTATCCCCAGCGAAGTCTATTCACACTTCCAACAACAAGACATCCTCAGCAAACTACTATCAACATTCAGCAAAGCATCTCTATCCCCACAGAGTATTGCTTCCCAGCACGGTCGCTAGAGTATTTTCTCTCCCCGCAGAATCTTCCATTTGCCAAGTTTATTCCACAACGGAGTCATCTTCTCCTACCGGTATTCTTGCAGTTATCATCCCCAGCGGAAGCAAAATCTATTCTTCAACATCAGCCCAGGAGTGACTTCCCGGCACCCGTCAAGGATTTATTTTCTTAGACAAAAATACATTCATAAACATCACATCTTCATACATCATAGCATGCATATGCATCATACTACACGAATCTCACAGTTCATGCATCATGATTTTGCATACAATTATGTTTTGCCTTTTCAGGAAAAAGATCAATACAAAAATGATTACTATCAACTATCACAATTCTTTCTAGATATAGTTTCAGATATGACCCAGAGATGGTGACGTTCTGATACTGCTTCCAGAGTTCCTTCTAGATATAGTTTCAGATATGACCCAGAGATGGTGACGTTCTGATACTGCTTCCAGAGTTCCTTCTAGATATAGTTTCAGATGTAAACCAGATATGGTGACGTTCTGATACTGCTTCCAGATATCCTTCTAGATATAGTTTCAGATGTAAACCAGATATGGTGACGTTCTGATACTGCTTCCAGATTTCCTTCCAGATATAGTTTCAGATGTAAACCAGATATGGTGACGTTCTGATGCTGCTTCCAGATTTCCTTCCAGATATAGTCCAGATATAAACCAGATATGGCGACGTTCTGACACTTATTCCAGTTGAAGACATTTCAAGACCTAGACCGGTTCAGTTAAATCGACCCTAAGATTTCCCTGATGCTTATCCAGTCAAAGGCCTTCTCTGGTTCAGTCAGATCGACCCTAAGATCTCCCTGATGCTTATCCAGTTGAAGATTTCGAGACCTTGTCCGGTTCAGTTAAATCGACCCTAAGATTTTCCTGATGCTTATCCAGTCAAAGGCCTTCTCTGGTTCAGTCAGATCGACCCTAAGATCTCCCTGATGCTTATCCAGTTGAAGACATTCCAAGACCTTCTCTGGTTCAGTCAGATCGACCCTAAGATCTCCCTGATGCTTATCCAGTTGAAGACATTCCAAGACCTTGCCCGGTTCAGCCAAATCGACCCTAAGATTTTCCTGATGCTTATCCAGTCAAAGGCCTTCTCTGGTTTAGTCAGATCGACCCTAAGATCTCCCTGATTCTTATCCCAACAGAAGACACCCAAGATTTTCTCAACGAGCGTTGTTGAAGTTAAAATCGCCCAAGGTTCTCTTACCATTCATGCTAAGATGGTAACCATCTATGGTTCATTCATCATCTTTTGAAGCTCCAGACTCAGCTCCTGTAACCAGTCAGGACATATCTATACCAAGCATCTAAAATCAGCTCCTGCAACGTGTCAGGTACTCATTTTTTCTTTTGCAGGTATGCAGGTTCTCGCTAAGGAATCTCCTACGCGATCAACATCCAGATGGCATCTATAAGCCCATCATCCTATCCGGCAACCTCTAAATGGCATCTATAAGCCCATTCCCACCACACTGCCACCATGTGAGCGCAAATTTCTGGGCACTCTAGTGTCCAATCATCTTCTACCCTCGGATTACGAAAGGCACGTCAGCCAATCTGCATCCTCAGGTCTAAGAAGATTGAACAGGGGCAACTGTTGTACCCCAAAATTTGCCCTCCCATGTTCTCCAAGAAATTGCCAAGTCAAGCTGCAAAATTCCCCAAGGGTTGCACAGTTCAAGGGTCTCCTATACAGTCAAGATTAGGGTTTTGAGTATGATCAAGAAAAGGAAGTTTTCAAGGGCCCAATCAAGTCTCATATGCCTACAAATATGGTCAAATATCCTCATATCAAGTCTCAAGGCATTCAGCTCAAAATTGCACAGTCAAAACCCTAAATTGCACTACAGTCAACTGTAGGGGCAAAATGGTCATTTGACAGTCAAAAGTTCAAATTTTTGGTCAACATATCATTTTGAAGCCACAAACATCATTTGATCAATGCTTGATCATGATTCTCAAAATTTGGCTCAGAAAATCATCAAGATGCAAAAAGTTTCCTTATTTGGACAGTTGAAAAAGTCAACTGAAATTGACCAGGGCATAACTTTCACATGGATTATCAGAAAAGTTCCATCCAAATCTCATTTTGAAGAGAAAGACATTTCCTACAACTCATATTCATACTTCAAGTCCAAGAAATGCTCTCAAAAAAAGTTATCAATTTCAACATTATAGGTCATTTTCAAAAGTCAACAAAAAGGGACTTTAAGTCAAAGGCCATAACTTGAGATTGGTAAATCAAAATGACATGGGACCAAAGGCATTGGTTAGAGGACTCAAAGACCTTTCCAAAATGTCCAAGAACATGAGAAAAGCTTAAAAATTGAGCAAGTTATGCCTTGTGGAAGTTGGGAAATTTTTGGATATTTTGAAAAGTCAACATTGATTCAAATGACCTAAAAATGCTAATGGGCCCATTTTTCTTCCATGATTCATCATCCATGACACATGCACGACCACTTGGCCCAAAGGGAAGTATTTTCTCATTTTTTATTTATTTATTTGAATTTTTATTTGTATTAATTCATTTAAATCAAATTAAATATAGGAAAAATACTAACCTAAGCTTTCAAATCTTTTTGTACATATTTCAGCCTCAAGATTTCGTGCCTAAGTCAATAAGGAAAGATTTGGAGCAAATTGATCATAATTGGCACAAGAACATATTGAAAAAGATTGAAAAAAAGATCCTTAACAAATCAAATCTTCAATTCATGAATACAAGAGATTTGGATCAAAATTGTTAACCTAATGCACTCAGTACATAAGCATGATCACAACCCTAATCACAGAGGAGGCGCAGCAGCTCAGAAGAGGCCATTACAAAGCTTGAATTTTTCTCTAAAAAAGCAATTCTGAAATCATTGTTAGAGGTCGATTCAAAACACAAAACTCATTCCAATAGCTTCCTCAAGGATTACTGGACATATTCCAATCAAAAGCATCAAAGATAGTCTCTTGAAACGCTGTACAGAAGTCACTCTTTTGCCATTTTTTTCCATTATCGTGTTTTGCATTCTATGCACTTTCATAACATTTTATTCATGGATTCTTATTCCTCATGAGATTCTAAAGCTAACCATTATGTTTAATTGAATTATTACGCTGTATACGAGATTTCGCCATGCTTGATTTCTAGGGTTTGCAGGATGTTAAATTAGGGCTTTGGCAATAAGGCAAAATTAGAGGCTGAGACCAAGACCATTGAGTTCAGTGCATCTGGACGAAGAAGAAGCACCCATCGCGCTGAATTTATGTGCCAAGGAGAGCTAGTCGCTATTTTCTTGAAAACGGCCTAAAAGAACATTCCTAAAACCGTTGCCTCATATTTTCTGTTTCAGGGATAGTGAGGAAGACGAGGTCGTGGCATACGCTGATTGGCGTGTTCAAAAATTCGCGCGCGTTTCCCAGCATTAATCCACTTTCTTTTTATATTATTTGTTTGCTTATTATATAACAAATGCGTTGACATGGCTCAGTGGCACAGGTGTTGATTGGTGATGCTAGTGACCTGGGTTCGAGCCCCAGGTCTGTATAATTTCCCATATTCTTTTGCTATGTATATTCATATGCAATGTCCAGGTTGGAGCTCACCATACATCCTCCAGATCTATCCTTCCACGCGTCCAGCTGCTTCAGATCAAAGGCTCAAGATTGTTGAACATCATATACCATGGTCAACGCATGTGCACGCTGCGTGGAAAGGTCAAATGGATCAAGCTTGTTGGGCCAAATTACTGGATCAAAACCTCCTATTTGGGACTTCCACCCCCCCTGGTTTGCCAATTCCATATATTTTCTTTATATTTTATTTTCAACTATTATTTTGTTTGCTTTATTGTTTTGCCTTAATTAATTATTTTTAACAAAAATATAAAAAAATGCCTAAAAAAATCAGAAAAGATAAAAACACAATAAATATTTCATTTTAATATTTTCTTGTAAATATTTGTATATAATTGAATTTAGTTAAATTAGGGTTTTAATATTAATTCTTTTCATAATAAAATCTAAAAAATATAGAATTAGGTTTAATTAATTTTCATTCTTTTTTTAATTTTTCCTTTCATAATAATACTATTTATCTTACTTATTTTCATAGTTAAAATTGTAAATTAATTAGGGTTTCATTTAGGTTAAAAAACTTCAATATTTTTCTTAATAACTTAAAAAATAATTAGAACTAGGTTTAACATTTTATTTTAATTTTAAGTAATTCTTTTTCTATTAAATCTTAAAAAACATAAAAACACCAAAAACATTTTCTTTTAATTTTAATTTTAATTCCTTATTAATTTAATTTTGCAAAAGGGTCCAACGCCCTCGTTTCGATTTAATTTCGCATATTTATTTTATTTCGCTTAATTAATTATGTACCTCTCCCAAAGCCTTGTAATTACTTCTCGCACTTTTAATTCTTTTAATTTCTTTTACTTTCTGTCAAATCGGGTCCGGTTTAATTTTGGCGATGTGGATCCGCGCCATTTGTAATAGCTTTAGATTTACTTTTCCCGCAAATATCTTAACTGTTAAACAAAGCATGCAAGAATGAATGGCCTTAAATAAAATCAAGCGTAGAACACCAATAACATGACAAGACAAAAATATCTGAAAACGACACACGAATCGCACACACCACCCCTAGGGTACGCCTCACTGTTGCCTTGCCTCGAAAGGTGATCGTCGAGTAGAGGACGTCTTAGTAAGTCCTCATGATCCGGGAACCTGGCATGAGGGCAGCTTCTGAGGTGTCTTCCTATTGCTCTGGTGATCACCATGTCCCGAACCTCGAATTGATCCGAACACCTCCAACGGTGGTGCTACCTACCTCTCAATGGTGGGATGGCATTACCTTAAAAGACATTTACACAGACGAATTCCTTAGGGTAGGTAGACGACTCTAGATACTTGCTCTAATTTCAAACAAAAACAAACAAAAATCTTTTCACACCGACACTTTTCAAAAGCTTTCAAAGCAATTTTTCAAACACTCTGATACAAGAGTCGAACTGGAATTTTCAAAGAAACTTTTTAAAAAACCCACAGTTGAAAAGCAAACAAACCATTTTTGAAAACACAATGAGCAAGTATCTAAGAGCCCATGGATAACCATGGATAGAAAGGGTGCTAACACCTTCCCTTTCTATAATCTACCTCCCGAACCGAGAGCGATCTCTTTAAGGAATTTTTCTGTGCTTTTGTCCTTTCCATTTGGAGAAAATAAAAGACGGTGGCGACTCTTGCTTCCGCGACATTTCGCGAACCAGCGTTAAACAGTCGGTTCCAGATCCACCGATCACACTCATCATAACAATTGAGTGTCTTATTGAGCAACAAACGTTTTCTTGAGAATGGTTAAAAATTTTCACGCTCTATCCCTACTTTGAATATGTCAAAACCTATTTTATTAAGGATTATTAAGCACACCATGCTTATTTTTGTGTCTTAATTGTCTTCTTATTTCATTTTTTTCTGACATTTGTCTTGAAAATGATGGTCTTCTCTGTTTCTTTTCTTTTCTAGCTAACTCATTTATTGCTCTGTGCGTCTCTAGTCTAAATGCATTTGAAGGAAAAATTTTCTCCTGTCAGTCACGTTTTCTCTCTTATATTCGTTCACACCCCTCATTCTTTTTCATTCTTCATCCATTATGTCTTCAAACACCTCACTAGACAGTAAGGAGAACTTGGAGATTCTTTTGAAAGAATGTCCAGACTTTACTAGTCTTCTCAATGGTGGTTGCAGTCTGTCTCTAGCTATTCAATTTCAAGGTTGGTCTGGGTATTTTTCTATGTTGCATGGACCCGTTTATCCAAACTTGGACAAGAATTTCTAGAAAATGCATTTTCAATCTTATCTATAATGCTTCAGCTGGGGATTCCTGTTTACTTATTTGAGGAAAATCTACAGGGGATGTATTGATCTGTTTGGGGAGTAAAGTTTATGAACATTGGTCATCCGTTGCTCTATTGGGGAATTTATTTCTTATATACCCTGACTGGGGATAAAAGAGACGATTAAACTTCTGACTCATTTGGGGAGGATAAAGTTAACTGGTATCTGGTCAGATTCCAAGCTTCGCAACAACTTTCCGGGGATAGTGATGACTTTACCGGGGAGAAGAATTTTGTCAGTGATTTGTAGTGATATAAGGAATAGACTTGAGCTAGGGAATTTGTAGTCTGTTGGGGGAAATAAACCCTGTTGGGGAAATAAACCCTTGTTGATGGAGAAGTGCTATGCTAAGGAAACTAACTCTCTTGGGGAAATTGAATTTGCTAAAGAGAAAAAACTCTGCAGGGTCTCTTTCTTCAGTTTTGGAGGAACAAACTCAGCTGGGGAAGAGAATTTCCATGAATTATACTGATTGGGACTCCGTGGGGAGATTTAACGGGGAGGAGATTATACTCCTTTATTTGTTGGAGTGATCTTTCGGGGAGATTGTGGGGAATGTACCCTTATTTGTGAAGACTATTATGTGGGGATAACCTCATAGAAGTGGCTCTGACGACTTCACTGGGGATAACCTTATGAAAGGGATTTTATGGGGATTCATGGACAGCTTAAGTGTCATCCCAACTCCTAGATGAATCATGTCATGAAATAGAGCCACCATAGTCCGTTGATAAGTTGCGCCTGCATTATTCAGCCTAAATGGCATGACCTTATAATAGAAGGTTCCCTACTGTGTGACAAAAGTAGTCTTCTCCATGTCTTCATGTGCCATTTTGATTTGGTTGTAACCCGAGAAGCCATCCATGAAGGAGAATACCTTGTGTTGAGCAGTGTTGTCAACCAAGACATCAATTTGTGGTAGTGAGAAGTCGTGTTTGGGGCTTGCCCTATTTAAATCCCTATAGGCTATGCACATATGGACCTTACCGTCTTTCTTTGGCACTGGAACAAAATTTCAACCCATTGGGGATACGATGTTACTGCCAAGAAACCTGCATTGAACTGTTTCATCACCTCAACCTTGATCTTCTTAGACATATCAAGACACATGCGACAAACCTTTTGTTTGACCGGAGAATAACCCTCTTTTATTGGCAGACGGTGAACAACGATATCAGTATCGAGCCCTAGCATGTCTTCATATGACCAAGCGAATACCTCAACATAGTCATGCAACATCTGAACCAATCTGCTCTTGACACTGTCTTCCAAGCTAGCACCGATCTTGGCTTCTTTCTTTTCTGCCTCATTACCCAATTTTATTACTTTGATCGGTTATTCGTGCAGTTGGATAGACTTCTCCTCTTGTATCAGGAGTCTGGCGAGTTCTCCAGGTATCTTGCAATCTTCTTCACCTTCATCTTCGACTCGATAGATTGGATTTTCGAAATCATAAATGGCAATAGCAGAATTGTTGTCAATGAGATCTGGTGTGGATGTGGATATGGATATGCAAATTTGTGTGTGTGCATGTAAGGTCACATGGCTAGTTTGAAAATGCAGTAAAATAAAAAAAAGATAAGGAGCGCAAAATTTGAATGCAAAATTGTCCAATGTTTTCATTAAATGAGCATATGATATATGAAATGACAACCCTTTACAAATGGACCATGGTGCCCCGGGAAAGGCACATGGTTTAAAGTCATTGTGTTAAACATAAATTATACAAACAAACTTCTTAAAGCAATAAAAATAGGAAATAGAAATTACGCCTAGCTGAAGGAGATTGAGATGAAGTCTTTGGCCTTCCAGTTGTTAAGTACACTATCAGTAGTTGGGAATATCCAGTCATCCAAGTCACCATCACTATCAGTGTCTTCCAGAGCATTGACTTCATTGCTGCTGATACGGAGAGGTGGTCCACTAGCACGAGCACGTCGAACCTCTTTCTGAGTCTTTAAAGTAAAACCCAACCCAATTTTTTTAGATTTGTAGGGGATATCAGGAAGTTATCCCCAAATAGTATAATCTCCATCTTCTAGAACAGCCCGAGCATCCTTCAGAGAGGCTATTCTTGGTGTGTCCTTAGCAACTTAGGAGTATCAGGCATAGCTTTAGCAACATCAATCGTTGGAGGGATTACCTCAAATGCTTGACAGGGGGTTTCAATGAATTCTCCATCCATTTCAATATATTTGAAAGAATTAAAATGACTGACCATATATTCTTCCTCTTCGCAGACTGTGACTATCTTCCCTTTCACTGGACATTTCAGCTTTTGTTGCAATGTAGAGGTAACCACACTTGCCGCATGAATCCATGGGCGTCCTAGCAAGCAAGAATAGGCGGGGCAGATATCCATTACATAAAAAGTTGAATTGAATACTTGAGATCTCACCTTGATCGAGAGGTCAACCTCTCCATGGACCATCATCTTTGACTCATCGAAGGCTCTTACTACAATATCACTTGGTTTCAACACCAACCATTCACAGTCCAATCTATCCAAGGCACCTTTAGGTAAAACATTGAGAGAGGACTCAATATCTACTAACACAAACGCCATAGTGGTGCATTTGCATTCAGTAGAGATGTGGAGAGCCTTGTTGTGATTCTTCCCCGCCGGAGTTAAATCTGCATCAGAAAATCCCAAGCCATTATCAACAGTTAGGCTTGCAACATAATTCTCAAATTGATCAGCAGTGGTCTCTTGTGGTACACGGGTATTCTTTAGGAATTTCAATAAAGCTTTAGCATGTGCTTCAGAGCATAACAACAAGGGTAACATGGATATCTTTGATGGTGCATGCCCCAGTTGTTCTACTATTTTGTAGTCACTTTTTCGGATGATCTTCAGAATTTCTTTCATGTATTGTCTTGAAGGGTCTTCAATTGTAACATCTTTTAGGGGGGCCTCCGTCAGGGCAGGCTCAATAACTTTCTTTTTACCTCGGGTATCAACAGTTGGTCTAGCAGCAGGGATACAATCAGGTGTTATTATAGTTGTTGGAGGAGAGATCTCTGGAGAGAAGATCCTTCATGTCCTAGTGACTTTACTAGTTCCGAGAATGTTTGTAATTTCAGGCTCTTCATTTTCAGTGATCCATGACTCTTGCTTGACACCATGATAATAAACTTTTGCCCCATAGTTCCAGGGCATAACTTTGTCAGATGAATATGGGACTGGCCCTGGTGTAGTGATAATCAGAGGAGCCACTCTTGGCTCAGTAGGAATCCTTATAGGGCCTTTAGAGGTGATCCTAATAGGGGTGTTGGAGATTGTGATTATGGAAACATCTTGAGGTAAGATTTTCACGGACGGAGTTTTCTCAAACAAAATTTCATGGCTATCAATCAGACGTTGGATACCTTTCTTCAACCACATACATCCATTGGTTTGGGAAGCACAATGGTAACAATTTTCAAGGCAGCCAGGAAATAAATTGGCTCTCAGCAGATTCTTCTTAACGGTCGATAATGGAGTAGTCAAATCATTGATGGTGGAGACAAAGGAGACATCATCAATGGCATTAACATATTTATCATGACTAGGCATGGGAGCAATAATGACATTAGGGGTTTGTGGAGGGTCAAACTAAATAACTTTGTTATCAATTAAATCTTGGATCTTGCTCTTTAAGGCCCAACAATCATTGGTATCGTGCCCAAAGCTATTGGAATGATAGGCACATTTTGCATTCGGGTTGTATTTTGGAGATGAAGTATTGGGGTTTTAAAGAGGATTCCTCTGTCTTACCAAATCTGCCCTCAACAGATGTTGTAAAGCTTAAGACACTAGCATGTTGATTCTAATGAATTGCCTCCTCGGGGCATCTGGCCTTTGCTGATTGTTGAATTGTTGTGGTCATTAAACTGGGGTCAGGTTTGAGATCAATACAACTCCTACTGACTGATGACGATCATTCTTGATAGGGCTCATTTGTCCATAAATAACATTAGTCTCTTTCTTACCAACAAATGGTTTCTTTACAGCATTAGAGGTTGAGGCCATGGGGATATTTCTGCTTTCAAATCCACTTTCAACTATGTTGTACCCCAAAATTTGCCCTCCCATATTTCTCAAGACATGTCAAGAATAATCTCCAAGTGACTCAAGTTAGCTCAAGAGTTGGACAGTCAAATCACCTCCTAAGGCAGTCAATTCAAAATTAGGGTTTTGTGTTGCATCAAGGTCCTTACATTAAAATGGCCTCAAATTATCCCCAATGTATTAATATGTTCTCAAGTTCATCCATGTCAAATTTCAAGCCTTGCATAGAAAGTTTGGTCAGTCAATTGCTCAAGAGGTCCAAAAATCGATTGTGCTAGGGCAAAAGTCAACTGTGACCTACAAACAGTCAAACCTCAAGATTTTTTGCCAACATTCTCATTTTGAAGGATAATTCATCATTTGATCAAGGTTTGATCATGATTCATCAAGGATTGCTCAAGATTCATCAAGATTCAAAAGTTGCTAAATTAGGGTTTTGTAGGAAAAGTCAACTCAACTTTGACCAAACATAAATTTCTCATACTTTATGAGAAATGACCCATCCAAAGCTAATTTTGGAGAGGATGAAATTTCCTACAATCCATATTCACACCCCAAGATCAAGAAATGCTCTCATAAAAAGTTACAAATTTGGACATTATAGGTCATTTTTGAAAGTCAACAAAAACACCTTTTTCTCCAAAGCTTATAACTTGAGCATGGAATATGAAAATGAGATGAGACCAAAAGGGTTGGTTAGAGAACATCTCAAGGTTTCTAAAAAGTCCAAGAACACTTCCAAAAGTTCAAAATTGAAGAAGTTATGTATTGTTGAAGTTGGGAATTTTTCCGAAAGTGCCAAAAGTCAACTATCCTCAAAACTCCAATTTTTGACAAAAGGGCCCACTTTTTTCCACTTGATTTGATCTTGTCACACCACACACGTGTCCTATCTTCAATTTCATGACCAATTATTAATTTTTCTATTTTATTTGATTTTTATTGATTTAATTCATTTTTAATCAATTTAAATCAAAATAAAATCCAAATCTTAATAGCTTGATATCTTTTTGATCATTACAGCTTTCAATTATCATGATACACCCAATCAAATTCGTGCCAAGCCATATCATGCATAAAATATTGGATTTGGAAAGAACTTGAAAGCCTTTAATGGAGGAATCATATCATATCTCAAATCATCAATTCACATGGATTGAAGCCCAAATTTTAAACCTAATTGCTTCTAATATACTCACACAAGCAAAAGCACAAGAGAACACGACCTAAAGCTGCCCAAAAACGGCCAAACCAAAACTGAAAAAAGCTTGGAAAAAGTGGAGATCGAAATCTTGTTTAGAGGCAAATCCAAGGCAAAAGCTCAACGCTATCTTCTTGCCTGATACCCACTAAAGCAATTGCAACCATTCACAAGCTCTGAAGCCACTTGAATCGCGTTGTAAGTCATCTTGAACATAGCCCTGTGCACGAATTCACAACCTTGGATTCTTGCGTCTTTTTTCCAAAATATTGATATATTCTTGATCCTTGCATAATTTCCAACCTTTCTGCAATATTTAATTTCGTTCTTGTAGCCTGTAAAGCCCTACCCGAAACTAGGGTTTAGGTTTCTTGTTTTTAGGCATTTCCGTTTCAGGTAAAATCAAGACAAACCATGGACATGGTTGTGTTCAGGGAAGAGAGACGAACATGGTGATGGTCTCCGTTTACATTTACATGACATGTAGCTCATTTTAGGACGAACCTGGAAATTTAGCTGCGGATAAAATCCGCAGGTAAATATCCAGGCTTTTCAACGAAGAAGACGATTATGTGTCTTCTCCTGATTGGTTGATTCAAACAGCGCGCCATTTTTTTATTTTTCCAGCATAATAATTGAATTTCCAATATAATATTCATTGTGTGTTCCACTAACAATAAAACGCGTTGGTTGAGTTGGCTAGCAGGTTAGTGTATTGTCTAATGGGACCTGGGTTCGAATCCCAGGTCCCCCCAATATTTGTTGTAATTTTTATCCAGGTGATTCCATGCATTCCCAGTCGTACAACGTACCATACATCACCAATCCAACGCTTGCCAAATGGCTTTAGATAAAATCCAATGGCCAAAACTGCAAGTCCACCATATTCTCCAGTCAATGCATACGTGTGGAATGATGAAAGTCAAAACAGGCTTGCGTGTAAATGGGCCTCAAGTTGCCAGATTCACCTCCAAATCAGGCCCACACCCCCATTGGGTTATCTCTATCCTTTTTATATTTTTCTTATTTATTTGTTTTATTATTTTTATTTTTATCATTTAAAACTAACCAAATAATAATTTTCTTCATAAATCAGAAAACAAAAAATATTATTTTTAAAATTAAATTCATCACTTCTATTTTTGTAAATAAATATTAATTAATTAATTTAGTGTTAATTAGGTTAATTTTAACATTTTTTGCAATAAATTAAAGTTAATTCAGAATATTAGGTTTTAATAACCTTGACTAATTTTATTTTATTTTCCTTAAATATTCAAAAAAACCAAAAGTATTTTAATTAATTAATTAATTAATTTTTACTTAATTAAATTTCCATTTAATTCAAAAATAACAAAAAAAAAACATGCTTTCTTTTCAAAAAGGGTCAAAACCCTAAAAACTCGCCCGATTTAATTTCTCGCACGCGATCAATTTTATCTTATTATTGTAATTGTTTCCGGTATGTAATAACTTTTAATTAGGACTTTAATTATTTATCGCTTTATTTACTTTCCTCAATTTAAATTAAAGGGTTTGTTTTTGGCGATGTAAATACCCGACGTCTTGTAATAGTTTAGATTTAATTTCCGCAATTTAAATACCGCAACTATACACTGTTAGATGTTTGATAATAGGGAATGCATGACAAGATCCAATGTATGAACTTAGAATCAACATAGCTCACCATGACATGTACAAAGATAAATAACTGAAAAACAATACACTCGTTGTGATCGGTGGATCTGGAACTGATTGTTTAACGCTGGTTCGCAAAATGTCGCGGTAAGCAAGAGTCGCCACCGTCTTTTATTTTCTCCAAAGGGAAAGGACAAAAGCACAGAAAAATTCCTTATTGAGATTGCTCTCGGTTCGGGAGGTAGATTATAGAAAGGGAAGGTGTTAGCACCCTTTCTATCCATGGTTATCCATGGGCTCTTAGATATTTGCTCATTTGTGTTTTCAAAAATGGTTTGTTTGCTTTTCAACTGTGGGTTTTAAAAAGTTTCGTTTAAAATTTCAGTTTGACTCTTGTATCAGTCCGCAAGAGTGTTTGAAAAGTTGCTTTCGAAAGCTTTTTGAAAAGGTGTCGGTGTGAAAAGTATTTTTTGATTTGTTTTGAAATTAGAGCAAGTATCTAGAGTCGTCTACCTACCCTAAGGAATTCGTCTGTGTAAATGTCCTTAAAGTAGTGCCATCCCACCATTGAGAGGTAGGTAACACCACCGTTGGAGGTGTTTGGGTCAATTCGAAGGTTCGGGACATGGTGATCACCGGAGCAATGGGAAAACACCTTAGAAGCTACCCTCATGCCATGTTCATGGACATGAGGACTTACTAAAACATCCTCTACTCGACGATCACCTTTCGAGGGGCAAGGCAACAGTGAGGCGTACCCTAGGGGTGGTGTGTGATTTGTGTGTCGTTTTCAGATATTTTTATCTTGTTCATGGATTGGTGATCTACGTATTGCTTTTATTTTGGCATTCATTCTTTCATGCAATAGTTAACAGTTAAAAAGATGCGAGAATTAAAAGTCCTACGCTATTACAAAGGCGCGGGTCCACATCGCCAAATTTAATCCAGGACCCGATTTGAACTAAAATAAAGTGCGAAAAATAAATATCCTAATTATTCTATTACATGGCTTTGGGAGAATTACATGAAAAAGGAAATAAAATAAAAATGCGAGAATAAGTAAAATCAGGAATGCGAGGGCGTTGGACCCTTTTTAGGAAATTAAATTATAATTAACAAATTAAATTAAGTTAAATGAGAAAAGGAATTATTTTTGAGTTTTTCGTATTTATTGATTTTAATGAGAGAATTAAATGAAATTAAAAAGTTAATTAACCCTAATTCTAACTATTTTTATTTATTAAGAAATATGTTAAAGTTGAACCTAAGATTAATCTAATTATTTACATACAATTTTATTTATAAAAATAAATTATTAATTATTAATAATGATAAAAGAAAAGAAAAAAGGATAAAAGTGTTTAAAATCCTAATTCTACAATTTTTAAGTTTATTAAAAAAATATTAAGATTCAAACCTAAAATTAAGACTAAATTAATTAATAAGATTTATTTACAAAAAAATATTAAATCAAATATATTTTATTTTTTGTCTTTTCTGATTTTTATTATTTTTATATTAAAGGAAAAATATTAATTTAAAGCATTCAATTAAAACTAAATTAACAAATAAAATAGAAAAATAAAATGAGTGAAAGAAGGCAAACCAATGGGGGTGTTGACCCCAGTTTGGAGGTTTTTTCCCAGCAATTAGGCCCAATGTTTAAGGCCTTGTTTGACTTTTCTGGCCACGTGCGTATGCATTGACTGGTACCCATGGTGTTCTTCAAATCTTGACCTTTGGATTGCCCTCAGTGGCCATGTGGCACGTTTGGATATGAGGCTACATGGTGGGCTTCAGGAAGCAAGCTGCATAGAATCTCATGGAAACAAAATATATTAAGGAAGTGAGGGGACCTGGGAATCGAACCCAGGTCCCAATGCTTATGTGACAACGCACTAACCAACTGTGCCATTTGCTTTCTTTGTAACATTAATGGACAATAAATAATATATAAAACAAAACCTGCTAATGATGTTAACTCAAAAAACGCGCTAAAGTATGAATAACCCTATCACATGGAGACAAGTCATCATCTTCCCCACTCGTTTGCATTTGCCTGAAAAAACAAAACAAGATTGCGGGGGTTTTAAACCCCCATTATATGATGTATGAAAAAATAGCGAATAGGCCGTCGTTGATCATAAATTGATCGCGACCTATGGGTTGAGTTCGTATCAAGCTTCTGGTTCTAATGGCCCTGGTCTCACGTCTCAATTTTTCCAGAACAAAGAAACCCCAAATTTGCAGTCATGAAACCCTAGCAAGCTTCAATGGTGATTTCGCGTATAGGCTATAAAAACTCAATTCAACAACATCAATAGACTCAGAAGGTTCATATTAGCATAAAACAACAATTAAAATGTATGAAAGATGCCCAGAAACTTAAACACGATTATGCATATTTTCATGAAAAGTGAGACATGTTTCTACCAGTTCTTTGCGTTAGAATCAGTGGTTTTGATCCAGAAATGTTCCCTGATGCCTTGGGAGTGCAATGGAATAGGTATCTTGCCTTGAAACGCTTTGGAGTGGTGTTTTCAGTTTTTACTTTTTTCACAAAAATTGCAAATTGCATAAGAGGTTTTGGGCGCAGCTTAGAGGTGTTGTGCTTTAGGGTTTGATCAGTATATGTATGGGATGGATTAGGGTTGAGATTTGAGTCAAGAGATCCTTGCATTGATGAAAGAAATATTTGATTTTCATGGCATTTTTTTTTCAATCTTTTCATGTGCTTTTGGTGCCAATCATGATCAAATCACCTTGATTCTTTCCATATTAGATAGTGCACGAAATCTTGAAGGTATTCTATGCACAAAAAGATTTAAAAAAGCATGGATGAGTATTTTTTTCATATTTTATTTAATTAAATGAATTAATGGTAATTAAAAATTCAAATAAATAATAAAAAATGATGAAATAACTCCCCTTGGGCCAAATGGTCGTGCATATGCTTTGGATGATGATTCTTGGAAGAAAATGTGGCCCATTAGCAATTTTGAGGCATTTGAAGTAAAGTTGACTTTTCAAAATTCCCAAAAATTTCCCAACTTCGACAAGGCATATCTTGCTCAATCTTTACGCTTTGATCATGTTCTTGGACATTTTGGAAATGTCTTTAAGTCCTATAACCAATGCCTTTGGTCCCATGTCTTTTTGATTTACCAATCTCAAGTTATGGTCTTTGACTTAAAGTCCCTTTTTGTTGACTTTTGAAAATGACCTATAATGTTGAAATTGATAACTTTTTGTGTGAGCATTTCTTGGACTTGAAGTGTGAAGAGGAGTTGTAGGAAATGTCTTTCTATTCAAAATGAGCTTTGGATGGAATTTTTCTGATAAACCATGTGGAAGTTATGCCTTGGTCAAGTTACAGTTGACTTTTTCAACTGTCCAAATATGGAAACTTTTGCATCTTGAGACTTTTTGAGCCAAGCTTTGAGAATCATGATCAATAATTGATCAAATGATGTTTGTGGCTTCAAAATAAGATGTTGACCAAAAATTTGGACTTTTTACTGTCAAATGACCATTTTGCCCCTGCAGTTGACTGTAGGGCAATTAGGGTTTTTGACTGTGCAATTTTGTGTTGTAAGTCTTGAAACTTGGTATGAGGGTGCTTGACCATGTTTATAGGCATGTGGGACTTGATTGGACCCTTGGAAACTTCATTTTCTTTGCCAGGACCAAAACCCTAGTTTTTGACTGTTAGGAGGCCCTTGAACTGTGCAACCCTTGGGGAGATTTTGAAGCATGCTCTTTGCAATTCTTGAAGAATATGGGAGGGAAAATTTTGGGGTACAACAGTTGCCCCTGTTCAATCTTCTTAGACCTGAGGATGCAGATTGACTGATATGCCTTTCGTAATCCGAAGGTGGAAGATGATTGAACACTAGAGTGCCCAGAAATTTATGCTCACATAGTAGTGTGATGGTGGGAATGGGCTTATGGATGCCATTTGGAGATTGATGGATAGGATGATGGGCTTATAGATGCCATGCTAGGAGATGATGGAAGGTGAATGGGCTTATAGATGCCATATGGGTGTTGATCGCGTAAGAGATTCCTTAGCGAGAACTTGCGTACCTGAAAAAGAAAATGAGTACCTGGCCTGTTACAGGAGCTGGTCTTCAATCTCTTTGTATAGATGCGCCCTGACTGGTTACAGGAATTGAATCTGGAGCTTCAAACGGCGATGAATGAACCAGGGATGGTTACTATCTCAATAGGAACGGTGAGAGAACCTTGGATGATTACTACCTCAACAGGAACGCTGAGAGAATCTTGGACGATTACTACCTCAACAGGAACGCTGAGAGAATCATAGGCGACTTCAACCTCAACAGTAACGCTGAGAGAATCTTGGATATCTTCTACTGAGTCTTCATCAGGAAAATCTTTTAGGGGTCGATTTAACTGGACTAGAGAAGGCCTTTGACTGGATAAGAAACAGGAAAATCTTAGGGTCAATTTAACTGAATCGGTCTAGGTCTTGGAATCTTCAACTGGATAAGAAACAGGGAGATCTTAGGGTCGATCTGACTGAACCAGAGAAGGCCTTTGACTGGATAAGAAACAGAAAAATCTTAGGGTCGATTTAACTGAACCGGTCTAGGTCTTGGAATCTTCAACTGGATAAGAAACAGGGAGATCTTAGGGTCGATCTGACTGAACCAGAGAAGGCCTTTGACTGGATAAGAAACAGAAAAATCTTAGGGTCGATTTAACTGAACCGGTCTAGGTCTTGGAATCTTCAACTGGATAAGAAACAGGGAGATCTTAGGGTCGATCTGACTGAACCAGAGAAGGCCTTTGACTGGATAAGAAACAGAAAAATCTTAGGGTCGATTTAACTGAACCGGTCTAGGTCTTGAAATCTTCAACTGGATAAGAATCAGGGAGATCTTAGGGTCGATCTGACTGAACGAGAGAAGGCCTTTGACTGGATAAGAAACAGAAAAATCTTAGGGTCGATTTAACTGAACCGGTCTAGGTCTTGAAATATAGCTGAGAACTTAACTGGATCTTTCCTGAAAGGTGAAGGTCAGTCATACGCAATGCATGATATGGATCAAGCAATGATGTTCTCAACATAAATGATATTGTAAGGTATGATGCATTTATGCATGCTATAATGTATGGAAATGCGATGTTTATGAATGTGTCTTTTCGTCTCGGGAAAATAAATCCTTGACGGGTGCCGGGAAGTCTCTCCTGGGCTGATGTTGAAGAATAGATCTTTGCTTCCGCTGGGGATGATAGTTGTAAGAATACCGATAGGAGAAGATAACTCCGTTGGGGAATAAACTTGACAAATGGATTACTCTGCAGGGAGAAAAGTACTCTAACGATCTTGCTGGGAAATGATGCTCTGTGAGGAGAGAGTTACTTTGTTGGAATGTTGATGGTAACTTCGCTGGGGATACCATTGTTGTGTTGGAAGTGCTAATAGACTTCGCTGGGGATAAGAAGACTTTGCCGAGGACGATCTTCTTCGCGGCCTTTGGCTGAGGATAACCCAGTTATATCCTGGTAGGGAAATAACTCTTTGAATAAAGCCGCGAGACGCATTCGTGCTCTGCGAGGATAAGCTTCCAGAATCTACTAGGGATAAGCTTGCTGCTTGGGGAGATGGATTCCAATTTTCCTGGGGAGACTGGATTTGGACTCTCCTGGGGAAGTATTGAACTGTATTGGGGAAGCGACTCCATTGAATGTTTGATATACCGCCGGGGAACAATCTTTAGACCAAGACTGTCGGGGATGCTTGTTAAGAATGCATATATACTCCGCTGGGGAATGTTGAGATCTGCGGGGGATACCCAACTTCCTTAAGGTTGACTGTAACTTTTCTTGGGGAGAGTGCACTGACTTGCTGACGCACTCTCTGGGGAATTTAGATGTACTGGTTATGTTCTTCAGCCGAACTTACCTTGGTACCTTGGTGGATATAGCAATTAGATCGCTCAGACAACTCTTTATTGCCCCTGTTTCTAATGTTACCTGTAATTAATCCTTTGCTTTGTATGCCAATATTCATGAGTTAGCAAATTATTGTCAATGCATATATCACAAATTTAACCTTGGACGTTCTTCGCAAAACAAAACAAAAAAAAAGAAAAACGATTGGCAATTTTAACTGAAAAGTATATTTGTATTGATTTTTGAATTTGCCTGTAAATAGGCGTTTATGTACAAGGGGCTGACGTCCTAGTAAGAGAACGCCGCCGAACAAAAGAGTTTATACAAATTTGTACAAGAGAAAATAAAACAGCTGTGTGAAATGAATGATCCACTGAGTTTCAACTCTGCTATTGCCTTTATATCTCCGAGCGTCTCATCACTTGATGACCTTAGTTGAAGATGAAGCTGACTGATCGATGCCGTCTGAACTTGATGTAGATACCGGATTCTGGATGCAAGGTGATCCAATGAGACATAGTATTACGCTTTATCCCTAACTTTTTCCTGGACCGCCCTTTCGGGTTTTCAGTCCACCGGGATACCCATTTTTGCCCAAGCCGCCTTTTCAGGTTTTCGACTTGCCGGGTGTACAAATTTTTTCATTTCATCCCTTCATTTTGCCCGAACCCTTTTGGTTCGCCGGGAAGCCCTAATTTTTGCCTAGGTATGTCAACCTAGCGGGTCTTTTCATGCGTAGTATCTTTTTACTATGTCTGCATTAGCGGGGTGAGGAAGGTCGTCACCATCCATGTTGGTTAGAATCATGGCTCCTCCTGAGAACACATGTTTAACCACAAATGGCCCTTCGTACGTAGGGGTCCATTTGCCCATTGGATCACTCTGAGGAAGGATGATTCGCTTGATTACCAGATCCCCAACTTGATATTCTTGTGGTCTGACCTTTTTTTTAAATGCCCTGATCATCCGTTTCTGATACGTCTGACCATGACAGATAGCAGCAAGTCTTTTTTCATCAATAAGGTTTAGCTGATCAAGTCGTGTCTGGATCCAATCATCTTCGTTCAGATTTGCATCCTTCATTATCCGGAGAGAGGGTATCTGCACTTCGATCGGTAAGACTGCCTCCATACCGTAGACCAAGGAGAAAGGAGTTGCCCCGGTTGACGTCCTTGCTGAGGTACGGTACCCATGTAGAGCAAACGGTAACATTTCGTGCCAATCTTTATAAGTCACTGTCATCTTCTGCACAATTTTCTTAATGTTCTTATTTGCTGCTTCTACAGCCCCATTCATCTTCGGTCTGTAAGGAGAAGAGTTGTGGTGCTGTATCTTAAACTGCTCGCAGAGCTCAGTGATCATCTTGTTATTAAGGTTGGTACCATTGTCTGTAATGATTCTTTCAGGGACCCCGTATCGACAGATCAGATTGTGCCGAATGAACCGTGCCACAACAGTCTTGGTTACCGTAGCGTAGGAAGTTGCTTCAACCCACTTCGTGAAGTAATCAATCGCCACTAGGATGAAGCGATGCCTGTTGGATGCCGTTGGTTTAATCTCACCGATCATATCTATACCCCACATTGCAAACGGCCAAGGCGCAGTCAGAACATTTAGAGGAACTGGAGGAACATGCACCTTGTCTGCGTAAATCTGGCATTTGTGGCATGTCCGAGAGTGTTGGTAACAGTCGGCTTCCATTGTGGACCAGAAATACCCTGCCCGAAGGATCTTCTTTGCCATAGTGTGTCCACTGGAATGTGTTCCGAATGTCCCTTCGTGCAGCTCTTCCATGATCCTTTCTGCTTCAGTTTTATCCACACAACGCAGTAAGGTTGAATCATGGTTTCGCTTATACAGGATGCCGTTGCTAAGGAAGAACTTCGCTGCGAACCTTCTCAGAAACTTCTTATCATTGACAGATGCACCTTCAGGGTATTCCTGAGCTTCCAAATATCTCTTCACCTCATGGTACCAAGGCTTCTCAGTCACCAATTCAGCCTCGAGATCACAACAGTATGCCGGTTCGTCCAGTTTCCAGATGATGATCCGGGGAGCCTCATTGTCCCATTTGACCTTGAACATAGAAGACATCGTAGCTAACGCGTCCGCTAACTGATTCTCCTCTCTCGGGAAATGCTCAAAGGTGATCTCTGTGAAGTGGGGGATCAAGGTCAACACACATTCTTTGTAAGGAATAAGATTCGGATGTTTCGTATCCCACTCTCCTTTAATCTGATTGATCACGAGAGCGGAATCTCCGAAGACACTCAGAAACTTGATCCTTAAGTCGATCGCGGCTTGAAGACCCATGATGCACGCCTCATACTCCGCCATGTTGTTGGTACAGTTGAAACATAGCCGGGCAGTGAGTGGAGTATGAGTGCCTTGAGGGGATATGATTACAGCGCCGATACCGTTACCCAAAGCATTGGAGGCTCCGTCAAAGTGCATAGACCATCGGGATCCTTCCTCAGGTCCTTCATCCGGTCCAGGTACTTCACAGTCAGTCACTATCATGATGCTCTCGTCCGGAAACTCGAAGTTCATTGACTGATAGTCGTCTACTGCCTGATGTGCCAAGTGGTCTGCCAATACACTTCCTTTGATGGCTTTCTGGGTTGTGTACTGAATGTCGTATTCCGTCAAGATCATTTGCCATCTTGCTATTCTCCCAGACAGAGCAGGCTTTTCAAATATGTACTTTATTGGATCCATCTTTGAGATCAACAAGGTAGTGTGAGTCAGCATATACTGTCTCAGCCGGCGAGCAGCCCATACCAAAGCGCAACAAGTTTTCTCAAGCAGTGAGTATCGGGTCTCACAGTCGGTAAACTTTTTGCTAAGGTAATAAATGGCGTGCTCTTTTCGGCCAAACTCGTCATGCTGCCCCAGCACACACCCCATTGAGTTGTCAAGTACTGTCAGGTATAGTATCAGAGGTCTCCCTTCAACCGGTGGCATGAGGATGGGTGGTTCTTGGAGATACTCCTTGATTCTGTCAAAAGCGGCCTGACATTCATCATTCCAACGTACTACCTGATCTTTCTTCAGCAGCTTGAAGATTGGTTCACAAGTAGCAGTTAGATGTGAGATGAATCGAGCAATGTAGTTCAGGCGTCCTAAAAAGCCTCTGACCTCTTTCTCTGTCTTAGGAACTGGCATCTCTTGAATAGCTTTAACCTTGGAAGGGTCCACTTGAATACCCTTATAACTTACAACGAAGCCTAGCAACTTCCCAGATCTTACCCCGAAGGTGCACTTGTTCGGGTTTAGCCTCAGCTTGTACAACTTCAGTCGGTCAAACAATTTCTACAGATGATCTAGGTGTTCCTCCTCAGTCTGGGACCTTGCGATCATGTCGTCAACATACACTTCTATCTCATGATGGATCATGTCATGAAATAAAGCAACCATGGCACGTTGGTAGGTTGCCCCAGCATTCTTCAATCCAAAAGGCATGACCTTATAGCAGAAGGTGCCCCACTGAGTAACAAAGGTAGTCTTTTCCATGTCTTCAGGTTCCATCTTGATCTGATTGTAACCTGAGAAACCATACATGAAAGAGAACACCTTATGCTGAGCAGTATTGTCAACCAGGACATCAATGTGAGGTAGAGGGAAGTCATCCTTGGGGCTGGCCCTGTTCAGATCCCTGTAATCGACACACATTCTGACCTTCCCATCCTTCTTTGGTACTGGCACTACATTAGCAACCCACTGAGGATAAGAAGTCACTGCAAGAAAACCGGCGTCAAACTGCTTCATAACCTCGGCTTTGATCTTCTCAGACATCTCTGGTCGCATACGGCGAACCTTTTGCTTGACAGGAGGGCAGTCTTCCTTAGTAGGCAAATGATGGACCACAATATCGGTATCCAACCCGGGCATGTCTTCGTAGGACCAGGCAAAGATCTCCACATAGTCACGTAGCATCTGAGTCAACCGTTGCTTCACGCTGAGCTCTAGGTTGGCACCAATCTTTACCTCCTTTCTGTCTGTATCAGTACCCAGATTTATTGTTTCCACCGGCTCTTCATGCGGTTGAATTGCCCTCTCTTCCTGGAGTAACAGTCTTGCAAGCTCGCCAGGCACTTCACAATCATCTTCACCTTCGTCCTCGGCAAGTTGATCAGATTTTCGAAGTCATAACTGGCAATAGCAGAGTCGTTACCAGTGAGATCCAGAGTGGATTGAAACCTGTATGAGTGAGTGTGTGTAAATACAGCTGCTTTGCAATATATAAAGAAAGGAAAGAAAGAAAGGGAGCATAAGATTTGAAATGCAAAAAAAACATCCAAGATCTTTATTCATGATATATGAAATGACAATTTATATGCCCTCACAAATGAAGCCAACGGTGCCTCGGGTAAGACACCGGGCCATAGAGTTTTAATTGTTTATTACAAATAACAAAAGAATTCATTACTCAGTAACAAGAGAAACAAGTAGGTTGTCCTTTGCAATCCAATTGCTAGGTTCACTGTCGGTTGCCGGGTAAATCCAGCTGTCGAACTCAGCTTCATCCACTTCATCGTCCTCCCTGATAGCATTCACTCCATGAGCAGGCAGGGGAGCTGTCACTACATTAGGCTTCTCAGATGCCTCAAATTGTACCTCCTTCGTATCAATAAGGTCCTGCAGCTTATTCCTTAAGGCCCAACAGTCATCAGTGGAATGCCCCTGGCTATCAGAGTGATAAGCACATTGGGCATTTGGATTGTACTTGGGAGAAGCCGTATTCACAACCTTTGGGGCCTCTCTGACAGTCACCAAATTGGTGGATAGCAACTGCGGCAAGATTTTTGATAGAGTCATACTCAGCCGGGTAAATTCTCTTCTGGGTCTTTCAGCCCTTTGAGGATTGGTTTGCCGAGGAGCGGCAACAGGTTTAGCAATCATCACCACGTTGACAGATTGGCGGCGCTCGGGTTTCTCTTGTCTTCTAGACCCATATACAACACTGGCCTCCTTCTTAAAGGGCTTCTTCTCAGAACTTGCAGATGCACCCTTCTGAATTTTACCAGACTTCATCCCAGCCTCTATTCTCTCTCCAGTCAGAATAAGATCAGTAAACCCTGCAGACGAGTTACCGATAAGATGGTTGAAAAATGGCCCAGATAGGGTCCCCAAGAACATGTCTACCAACTCCCGGTCAGTTAACGAAGGCTGCACCCTGCCAGCCAGATCCCTCCACTTCTGTGCATACTCTTTAAAACCTTCGCTTGACCCTAGCGACATACCCTGGAGTTGGGTACGCGTAGGAGAAAGGTCGGCATTATATTGATACTGCTTGTAAAAAGCAGTAGCCAACTCCTCCCAGTTACGAACCTTGGTCCCATCCAGCTGATAGAACCATTCGAGATGAGTCCCTGAAAGACTCTCCTGGAAGAAGTGGATCCACAAGTTCTTGTCCACTGAGTATGGTTGAATCTTCCGCACATAAGACCTGAGGTGTAGCTTGGGACAAGACGCCCCGTCATACTTGGTAAAGGATGGTGCCTTAAACTTGTGAGGAATAATCACACCAGTAGATAAGCCCAAGTCTCCGAAATCCAACCCAGGCACTTGTTGGATCTCCATAGCATTCAGTCTGTCTTCCAACTGCTTATACCGGTCTTCCGCAGGAGGATACTGTTCCTCATCAAAGTCAGTCTCGTTGTCAGAGACTACTGGACTAGGACCTTTTCCCCCTTGAGGACTACTCTTGCCTATAGAAGAACTAGCCTCTTCATTCTGCAGAGTGTTGCCAAACCTTCGGCCCGAGTTGAAAAGAACAGTTCTCTTCTTCTTCTTCTTCTTCTTCTTCTCCTTCTTCAGGAGCAAAGCTTTCAGCTCTTCTTGGCCCTGGGCCAAACCCATGGTCAGTTCCTGAAATTGCACATTCTGCGCCTGAAGAGCCTTGATAGACATCTCGGTTGATGATGAGTCAGGATTCATGATGCTGAAATAAACAGCGAAGAACAGTAAGCAACCTGAAAAGAAGAAAACCTGCTATGCACATGATGAATGATATGTGTTTATGCAATGCATTCAAGGGTTCGAAAGTTCAAATTTGTTGTAGCCCCAAAAAGGAACACACATTATCATTAAGGAAATAATTGTTCAGTACATCAAAGCCTCATGGGCACATATTACAAAGCAAATCAATCCCAAAAGACACTACGCATCCTCTTTGGAGCTATGTAGGTGTTGAGATTCCTCTCCTCGTGCAATAGGCGGGTGAGCTCCAAGACCTTCTTTTCACTAGCATGTAGACTGGTCTCGAGAGAATTCCGTTCTTCCTTAAGCTGGATCCAGTTCTTCTGCATCTCTTCCCAGGACGTGGGCATGTCAGGATGTTGAAAAGTGTAGGACACCCCTCCTTCCAAGACTGGCTCTTTGATCACAGGGAGTATATGAGGATATGGCATTACTAACTTCTGGGAGCGGGCTCGTACCCACTTGAGATAAGGTTCCAATGGGATGGAATTCCTGTGCCCCAGTGTCTTGCTGTCTATCTTACTGGGCATCCTCCAAGCTCTGATAAATCTCTGGCGAAGTCCTTGTGCATCGTTGTCGAAGTCAAAAACTATGTCAGGAATTAACATGTCATGAGGGCCATCCCTCCGAGCATAACCAAACTGTCTCTAAGCCAGGCACGGGTTGTAAGTAATACCTCCTCTGATTCCAAGTAAAGGAACATTAGGGTACTCCCCGCAACGATCAATGATAGTGACATCCTCTCTGGACCGAGGGCACCAATGTATATCTGCATGTGTAAGAGTCATCAACCGTTGTGACCATCTCAAACCCCACTCGTTCTTCAAAACTGATTGTGGAAGGTGCAAAATAAACCACCTTCCCAGGAGAGGAGTGCAGCACATAAGGACACCTCTTTTTCTCATGGTTCGAGTGTAACATGAGTGAAGGATGTCCCCCAGCAACGTAGGTATAGGATTCCTGGACATGAAGATCTGGACAGCACTGATATCTATAAGCTGATCTGGGTTAGGGAACAACACCAAACCATAGACAAGGAGGGCCACAACTTCTTCAAAAGCTTGTAAGTCAAGGGAGTTCCAACATTCATGGGCCTTTTCAAACAGAAACCTGGCTAAGAACCCTTTGATACCACTTCTAACTTCCCAATGTCCCTTGAGGTCAGATGATTGTAGGTGTAAGGCTTTAGCAATCTCTTCAAGCTTGGGTTCCTTTTCCGTACCGTTGTAGGGTAGTTGATCAAGGATAGGGATCTTCAGAAGCCGGGAGAACTCCTCCAATGTAGGTACCAGCTGATAATCCAGAAAAGTGAAACAGTGATGCAGAGGGTCAAAGAACTGGAACATGACCTTTATCATATCTTCCTCAATGTTGGTATTGACCAAGCTGATGAGTCTTCCATGTCTTTCACTGAATGAAGAGATCTCGGGAATCCTGGATATAAGCTCCTTAAGCTGAGGAGGGATCCTTACAAGGCTGATTTGAATTGTCTTTCTGCGAACAGTTTCCATGTCCTACAAAACAAGAACAAAGATGAAGATTCGAACCCCTGAAATGGTCAGTCAATGCATATGATGCTGTATGATGTCATGATGCTATGATTAAACACACCACAGATATTTACAAAGGCAAACATGTAAGGCACACAAGTCACACAAGACAAGCCCTTAGAGTTTAGGCCAGCATGGGGTCTGGGTATTACCCTCTTGAAGTTGGTGGGTTCAACCTGTCCTATTAGAAGTAACCGGGTTCTAAGGGTCCCAATATCACTGGATTGCTTTCATTGTTCATCGTTTCGATTTAGCCACTGAACTGGCGACCGAAATATTCCAGGAAAGCAACCCTCAATTGAGTGTAGTATCGAGTATCAACCAACCTCGGACTGCACCAAATTCAGTTATCTCACTACCCTAAAGAGGCCAAGATAGTTCAATTAAGGTTCCTAAGGTCAGTTGATGCTTCATGACACCACGCGGAGGCCCCGTACTCTCCTTGGCTGAACTCAAGGGTTACCGGTACACACCAAAGTGCCACATCAACATAGCAGACTGTTTCAACCATGTCGGTATACCCCGCACAGTTCCCTCACAGCCTTGTTGCTACTTTCTAAGAAGGTATCCCCCAGATCCGGGTTAGGATCTATAGAACTCCCAAGATAGTCCCACAATTTAAAGCAAGCAAATCAATACAATTGAAAACACAGTTATGAACTAATCCTAAGGTACACCTCACTTTATAGATTATCCCCAGCAGAGTCGCCAGTTCTGTGATCGTTGGATATGGAACTGACTGTTTAACGCTGGTTCGCGAAATGTCGCGGAAGCAAGAGTCGCCATCGTCTTTTATTTTCTCCAACATGGAAAGGACAAAAGCACAGAAAAATTCCTTATAGAGATTATCTCTCGGTTCGGGAGGTAGATTATAGAAAGGGAAGGTGTTAGCACCCTTTCTATCCATGGTTATCCATTGGCTCTTAGATATTTGCTCATTTGTGTTTTCAAAAATGGTTTGTTTGCTTTTCAACTGTGGGTTTTAAAAATGTTTCGTTTAAAATTTCAGTTCGACTCTTGTATCAGTCCTCAAGAGTGTTTGAAAAGTTGCTTTCGAAAGCTTTTTGAAAAGGTGTCGGTGTGAAAAGTATTTTTTGATTTGTTTTGAAATTAGAGCAAGTATCTAGAGTCGTCTACCTACCCTAAGGAATTCGTCTGTGTAAATGTCCTTAAAGTAGTGCCATCCCACCATTGAGAGGTAGGTAGCACCACCGTTGGAGGTGTTCGGGTCAATTCGAAGGTTCGGGACATGGTGATCACCAGAGCAATGGGAAGACACATTAGAAGCTACCCTCATGCCATGTTCATGGACATGAGGACTTACTAAAACATCCTCTACTCGACGATCACCTTTCGAGGGGCAAGGCAACAGTGAGGCGTACCCTAGGGGTGGTGTGTGATTTGTGTGTCGTTTTCAGATATTTTTATCTTGTTCATGGATTGGTGATCTACGTATTGCTTTTATTTTGGCATTCATTCTTTCATGCAATAGTTAACAGTTAAAAAGATACGAGAATTAAAAGTCCTACGCTATTACAAAGGCGCGGGTCCACATCGCCAAATTTAATCCAGGACCCGATTTGAACTAAAATAAAGTGCAAAAAATAAATATCCTAATTATTCTATTACATGGCTTTGGGAGAATTACATGAAAAAGGAAATAAAATAAAAATGCGAGAATAAGTAAAATCGGGAATGCGAGGGCGTTGGACCCTTTTTAGGAAATTAAATTATAATTAACAAATTAAATTAAGTTAAATGAGAAAAGGAATTAGTTTTGAGTTTTTCGTATTTATTGATTTTAATGAGAGAATTAAATGAAATTAAAAAGTTAATTAACCCTAATTCTAACTATTTTTATTTATTAAGAAATATGTTAAAGTTGAACCTAAGATTAATCTAATTATTTACATACAATTTTATTTATAAAAATAAATAATTAATTATTAATAATGATAAAAGAAAAGAAAAAAGGATAAAAGTGTTTAAAACCCTAATTCTACAATTTTTAAGTTTATTAAAAAAATATTAAGATTCAAACCTAAAATTAAGACTAAATTAATTAATAAGATTTATTTACAAAAAAATATTAAATCAAATATATTTTATTTTTTGTCTTTTCTGATTTTTATTATTTTTATATTAAAGGAAAAATATTAATTTAAAGCATTCAATTAAAACTAAATTAACAAATAAAATAGAAAAATAAAATGAGTGAAAGAAGGCAAACCAATGGGGGTGTTGACCCCAGTTTGGAGGTTTTGTCCCAGCAATTAGGCCCAATGTTTAAGGCCTTGTTTGACTTTTCTGGCCACGTGCGTATGCATTGACTGGTGCCCATGGTGTTCTTCAAATCTTGACCTTTGGATTGCCCTCAGTGGCCATGTGGCATGTTTGGATATGAGGCTACATGGTGGGCTTCAGGAAGCAAGCTGCATAGAATCTCATGGAAACAAAATATATTAAGGAAGTGAGGGGACCTGGGAATCGAACCCAGGTCCCAGTGCTTATGTGACAACACACTAACCAACTGTGCCATTTGCTTTCTTTGTAACATTAATGGACAATAAATAATATATAAAACAAAACCTGCTAATGATGTTAACTCAAAAAACGCGCTAAAGTTTGAATAACCCTATCACATGGAGACAAGTCATCATCTTCCCCACTCGTTTGCATTTGCCTGAAAAAACAAAACAAGATTGCGGGGGTTTTAAACCCCCACTATATGATGTATGAAAAAAATAGCGAATAGGCCGTCGTTGATCAAAAATTGATAGCGACCTATGGGTTGAGTTCGTATCAAGCTTCTGGTTCTAATGGCCCTGGTCTCACGTCTCAATTTTTCCAGAACAAAGAAACCCCAAATTTGCAGTCATGAAACCCTAGCAAGCTTCAATGGTGATTTCGCGTATAGGCTATAAAAACTCAATTCAACAACATCAATAGACTCAGAAGGATCATATTAGCATAAAACAACAATTAAAATGTATGAAAGATGCCCAGAAACTTAAACACGATTATGCATATTTTCATGAAAAGTGAGACATGTTTCTACCAGTTCTTTGCGTTAGAATCAGTGGTTTTGATCCAGAAATGTTCCCTGATGCATTGGGAGTGCAATGGAATAGGTATCTTGCCTTGAAACGCTTTGGAGTGGTGTTTTCAATTTTTACTTTTTTCACAAAAATTGCAAATTGCATAAGAGGTTTTGGGCGCAGCTTAGAGGTGTTGTGCTTTAGGGTTTGATCAGTATATGTATGTGATGGATTAGGGTTGAGATTTGAGTCAAGAGATCCTTGCATTGATGAAAGAAATATTTGATTTTCATGGCATATTTTTTTTCAATCTTTTCATGTGCTTTTGGTGCCAATCATGATCAAATCACCTTGATTCTTTCCATATTAGACAGTGCACGAAATCTTGAAGGTATTCTATGCACACAAAGATTTAAAAAAGCATGGATGAGTATTTTTTTCATATTTAATTTAATTAAATGAATTAATGGTAATTAAAAATTCAAATAAATAATAAAAAATGATGAAATAACTCCCCTTGGGCCAAATGGTTGTGCATATGCTTTGGATGATGATTCTTGGAAGAAAATGTGGCCCATTAGCAATTTTGAGGCATTTGAAGTAAAGTTGACTTTTCAAAATTCCCAAAAATTTCCCAACTTCCACAAGGCATATCTTGCTCAATTATTAAGCTTTGTTCATGTTCTTGGACATTTTGGAAAGGTCTTGAAGTCCTATAACCAATTCCTTTGGTCCCATGTCATTTTGATTTACCAATCTCAAGTTATGGTCTTTGACTTAAAGTCCCTTTTTGTTGACTTTTGAAAATGACCTATAATGTTGAAATTGATAACTTTTTGTGTGAGCATTTCTTGGACTTGAAGTGTGAAGAGGAGTTGTAGGAAATGTCTTTCTCTTCAAAATGAGCTTTGGATGGAATTTTTCTGATAAACCATGTGGAAGTTATGCCTTGGTCAATTTACAGTTGACTTTTTCAACTGTCCAAATATGGAAACTTTTGCATCTTGAGACTTTTTGAGCCAAGCTTTGAGTATCATGATCAATAATTGATCAAATGATGTTTGTGGCTTCAAAATAAGATGTTGACCAAAAATTTGGACTTTTGACTGTCAAATGACCATTTTTCCCCTGCAGTTGACTGTAGGGCAATTAGGGTTTTTGACTGTGCAATTTTGTGTTGTAAGTCTTGAAACTTGGTATGAGGGTGCTTGACCATGTTTATAGGCATGTGGGACTTGATTGGACCCTTGGAAACTTCATTTTCTTTGCCAGGACCAAAACCCTAGTTTTTGACTATTAGGAGGCCCTTGAACTGTGCAACCCTTGGGGAGATTTTGAAGCATGCTCTTTGCAATTCTTGAAGAATATGGGAGGGCAAATTTTGGGGTACAACACTCGCACATGCACACTCTTAGGGTACACCTCACTTGGTTGCCTTCGAACGTGGTCATTGGGTATAGGAAGTTTTAGAGGTCGCCCTCTTGTCCAAAGATCATAGTTGCCTCGAAACGGTTGCCTCGGATAAAATGATCTAAGACATTAGGGTTACCGCTAAGGCGTCCTAACATTGCTTTAGTGACCACACGTCCCTTAATCGAATTGACCCGAAAACTACAACGACGGTGCTACCTACTCCTCAATAGTGGGATAGCATTGTCTAAAGGACATTTGTACAGATTAATTCCTTTTTCGAGTAGGTATATGGTTCTTAAGTACTTTCTCATTCTAAAAACAAAACAAAACTTTTCGCACTTACACTCTTCAAAACAAAAACTCCTTTCAAACCCAAAAACACAAAGAAAAGCAAAATTTTGAAAACACTTTGAGCAAGTACCTAAGAGCCCGTGGATAACCACGGATAGAAAGGGTGCGTTGTACCCCAAAATTTTCCCTCCCATATTCTTCAAGATTTGCCAAGATCAAGCTTCAAAATCTCTCAAGGGTTGCACAGTCCAATGGCCTCCTAACATAGTAAAAAATTAGGGTTTTGGTTCCTGCAAAGAAAATGAGGTTTTCAAGGGTCCAATCAAGTCCCACATGCCCATATACATTGTCAAGCATCCATATGTCAAGTTTCAAGACTCACAGCATCAAATTGCACAGTCAAAAAACCTTAATTGCTCCACAGTCAACTGCAGGGGCAAAATGGTCATTTGACAGTCAAAAGTCAAAAATTTTGGTCAACATCTTATTTTGAAGCCACAATCATCATTTGATCAATTCTTGATCATGATTCTCAAAGCATGGCTCAAAAAGTCTCAAGATGCAAAAGTTTCTATTTTTGGATAGTTGAAAAAGTCAACTGCAAATTGACCAAGGCATAACTTCTTCATGGTTTATCAGGAAAATTCCATCCAATGCTCATTTTGAAGATAATGACATTTCCTACAACTCATCTTCACACTCCAAGTCCAAGAAATGCTCTCACAAAAAGTTATCAATTTCAACATTATAGGTCATTTTCAAAAGTCAACAAAAAGGCACTTTAAGTCAAAGACCATAACTTGAGATTGGTAAATCAAAATGACATGGGACCAAAGGCATTGGTTAGAGGACTTCATGACCTTTCCAAAATGTCCAAGAACATGATCATAGCTTCAAAATTGAGCAAGATATGCATTGGAGAAGTTGGGAAATATTTGGGAACTTTCAAAAGTCAACTTTGCCTAAAAAGCTTCAAATTTGCTAATGGGCCTCAAATTCTTCCTTGAATCATTAACCAAAGCCTATGCACGACCCATTGAGCTCAAAATAATTTATTTTCTTATTTTTAATTAATTAATTGGATTTATATTTATATTAATTCATTTAATTAGTTTTTATTATAAGAAAATTCAAAGATATGATTTTGTAGATCTTTTGTGCAGCAAATCAAACTAGGGCAAGTTGGCAAAGTCATTTCTCATCCAAGGGGACAAGATATTCCATAATTGGCAAGGTTTCATTGAAAAAAAGATTGAAATTTCATGATTGAAAATCAAATATTCAAGTCATAAATTCATGGATTCATGGGCTTGTTTTTGACCTAATTCTGATCACATACTTATGCATAACCTAACCCTACTCATACAGACACGTGAAAACTGCTCAGAGGCCATAACCAATTTGCAAAAAAATCAAGAAAGTTGTGAAACTAAAACCATACTTGCAGTGCCTTTCCACGCCTAAAAAGAATTCCATCATCTTGCCTGAGTTACCAGGAAGCTATTGCACCCAAGAACAGGCTCTCATACTCAAAGAAACGGTAGAACAGAGTCACGTTTGTCACAAATATTTCCATAATCGAATTCTAATTTCTATGCATCATTCATGTGTTTTGATTATTGATTTATGCTACTAACATCTCCCTGAAGCTTTTGGTAACGTTTAATTGTGCTAAAACTGCTTGCATCAAAATCTGCCATGAACAAACGTTAGGGTTTCTGAAGCTCCAAATTAGGGCTTTCTTGTTGAGGAAGAATTAAACCTTGAGACCTATGCAGTTGAATTCAGGAGCTCCATACGAATTGAATGGCAACCTCGCGCTCAATTTATATTAACTCCTCTTCTATTCGCTATTTTTCGTGGCTATGGTTAGTGGGGGTTTAAAACCCCCGCTATATCATTCATATTGCAGGTGAAAACGAAGAAGAAAGCTGAGGTGTCCAAGCGTGGTTGGGTGATTCAAACTGCGCGCGTATTTTTTTGTTTATATCATTAACATGTGTTTTTTTATATAATTATTGTTTTCCATTTACACTACAAACGCGTTGCCTGGCTCAGTTGGTTGAGGATCTGTATTGCAAGCATTGAGACCTGGGTTCGATTCCCAGGTCCCCCCATATACTTAATGATTTTTGTTTTAACACGTTCACATGCAGCGCTTCTCCAACGTCTCACCATACAGCCTCACACATAGCTTGCCAAGTGGCCTTGGTGAGCAATCTGAAGGCCACATAATGAGATCTAGGGTGCACTTCAGTCAATGAGCGTGTACACAATTCATAAAGTCAAACGTGACTTTGCTTCAATGGGCCAGAATTCTGCAATCAAAACCTCCCCTTGGGCCTGATACCCCCCTTGGTTTGCATATTTGTTTTCTTTTCTTTTCTAATTATAATTCTTTTCAATTGTTTTTTTTAATTGTTTGTATTAATTCACCATTAATTAATTTTCATAATAAAAAATCAGAAACCAAAAAAATGTTTTATATTTAATTATTATTAATTTCATCACTAACCTATTTTTTGTAAATAAACAATTAACAATTAATCTAGTTTAAATTAGTTTTTAATTTTGACACTTTTTCTTAATAAATAAAAATTACATAGACTTAGGTTTTTGACACTTTTTTTTCTTAATTAATTATTCGCGTCATTATTCATTATTACTATTTATTAACCATTATTTTTGTACATAAATATGTAAATTAACTAATTAGTTTAAATTAGGTCAACTTTGACGTTTCATTAATAATTAAAATATATAGAATTAGGGTTTCCTCTTGATTTTTCTTTTCTTTACTCCATAAATACAAAAAACATAAAAAACATTTTCTTTCCTTTAATTAAATAATTAATTAGACTTTAATTTAATTTAATTTCTCAAAAGGGTCAAAACCCTCGGACGTCCTGATTTTAATTTTTTTCGCGCATCATTATTTTATTGATTATTATGTAACTGCTTTCCGGATGTAATAGTAATTAGGTTTACCGCATTTTTTACTTTCCGCATTTTTATCAAAAACGGGTCTTTGTATTTTGGCGATGTATAGACCCGCGCCTTGTAATAGGGTAGCTTTTATCTTTCCGTCTTTTAATTTTCCGCACTCCTAAATTCTAAATTGCATGAAAGAATGTATGGTAATTAAAAAACAAGTGTAGCTCACAATGCCCTGATCAAAGATAACTGTTAAACTGAAAACAACACACAAATACACACACCACTTCTAGGGTACGCCTCACTCGTTGCCTTCGAAACGTGGTCGTCAAGTATAGGACATTTTAGCAGTCCTTATGTCCATGATCCAGTTGCCTCGAAACAGTTGCTTCGAAATAGTTGCCTCGAAACGGTTGCCTTGGATTAAAAAAGGATCAAGGACATAAGGGTAACTTCTAAGGTGTCCTACTATTGCTTCGGTGACCACACTGTCCCTAAAATAGAATTGACCCGAACACCTCCAACGGTGGTGCTACCTACCTCTCAATGGTGGGATGGAACTACCTTAAGGAATTTTACACAGCCTAATTCCTTAGGGTAGGTAGATGACTCATAGATACTTGCTCTTTTTCAAAAAAACAAACAAAAATCTTTTCGCACTGACACTTTCAAAACAAAATTTTCAAACACTCTTGAGGACAGATACAAGAGTCATTCAGAAATCTTTCAAAGAAACTTTTTCAAACCCACTCACATTTTTGAAAAGCAAACATTTTGAAAACATAAGAGCAAGTATCTAAGAGCCCATGGATAACCATGGATAGAAAGGGTGTTAACACCTTCCCTTTCTATAAATCTACCTCCCGAACCGAGAAACGTTCTCATAAGGAATTTTGCTGTGCTTTTGTCCTGTCCATGTTGGAGAAAATAAAAGACGGTGGCGACTCTTGCTTCCGCGACATTTCGCGAAACCAGCTTTAAACAGTCAGTTCTCAAATCCACCGATCACAGAACTGGCGACTCTGCTGGGGATACTTAAAGTGAGGTGTACCTTAGGATAGCTCATACTTGTGTTTTTAATTGATGTATTTTGTTTGCTTTATTATTATGGGCATTGTCTTGGAGTTTCATAGATCCTAACCCGGATCTGGGGATACCCTGTTAGGTAGCATAAGCTGTGAGGGACCTGTCCGGCATAGACCGACACGGGTGAAGCAGTGGCTACGTTGGTGTGGCACGTTGGTCTGTACCGATATCCCTTGTGTCGCAACAAGGAGAATATGGGTCTTCTGAGGAGTCATTAAGCACCAACCGACCTTAGAACCCTAATTGACCCAACTTGGCCATAGAACAGTAGCAGTATGCTACACCCATTGAGGCTAAACTCTCGTGATGGTTCTGGCTGCAAGAAAAGACTGCGATGCTGGAGTTATGACCGATTGAGGGTAGTCAGCGATATTGGGATCCTATAGAACCCGGTTACTTCTGATAGGACAGGTCTTAACCAACAAACTGAAAGAGGGTAATACCTAGACCCCATGCTGGCCTAAACCCTAAGGGCTGTCTTGTGTGACTTGTGTGCCTTATCATGTTTGCCTTTGTGAATACTTATGGTGTGCTTTATCATAACATCATGCCATCATAAACATTGCATGCATCCTGCATAAGGGCTGACCATTTCAAAGACAAGAGGGTTTCACCTTTGCTCTGTTTTGTAGGACATCATGATGCCTGTGCGAAGGAACACTATCCGGTTCAATTTTGTTCACCCACCTGAGTTGCTTGAAGAATTGGTTAGCAGAATTCCAAATACTACTTCCTTCATCCAGAGGCATGGTTCTCTTCTAGGTTTAGTCACTGCAAAGTGGGACCAACAACTGATGAGTGTCCTGACCCAGTTTTATGATCCCTTGTATAACTGTTTCACCTTTCAAGACTTCCAGCTGGTCCCTACCCTGGAAGAGTACTCTGATTTGCTTGGCATCCCTATCTTGGATCAGACTCCCTTCACTGGTTGGGAAAAGACTCTTAGGCTTGAGGAGATTGCTGCAGCCCTTCCCTTGACCCACAAGGAGGTAATGGACAACTGGGTGACTAGAAGCAGAGTTAAGGGTTTCTTGGCCAAGTTTCTGATCGGTAAAGCTAACAGTTTCTGGAATGACCTAGACTTCAGGGCGTATGAAGACATTCTGGCTCTCTTAATCTATGGTCTGGTTTTGTTTCCTAATCCTGATAACTTCATTAACATCACTTCCATAAGGATCTTCATGTCTCGGAACCCTGTGCCCACTCTCTTGGGTGATATCCTGCAGCAACTCTATGCTCGTACTGCCCGAAGACGAGGAACTCTGTGGTGTTGTATTCCTTTGTTAGTGAGGTGGTTTATTTCGCACCTCCCTAAGTTCGTGCTGAAGAACAAAGAAGGAAGAGGCTGGGCTCATAGGTTAATGTCTCTCACTGATAATGACATCATTTGGACTCTCAGAGGTTTGGATGAGGTGGCTGTTATTGATCGTTGCGGAGAATATCCTAATGTTCCTCTGATTGGTACCCAAGGAGGAATCTCTTATAATCCATGTCTAGCTCTCCGTCAGTTTGGAAGAGCCAGAAGAGCAGGGCCTCATGAGATGTTGGTGCCTCACATCAGTTTTGAGTTTCAGGTAGACAGTGACGAGCTGCGTCGTAGGTTCATCAAGGCTTGGGACAGAATTCACAAAGCTGACCCACAAGAGTTGGGACCGAAGACTTCTCTACCTATGGAACCCTACTACAGATGGGCCCGCATCCGTGCTCAGAAGTTAGGTATGCCATACGAAGCTGTCAGACCCATCATTCTTGAATATCCTGATAGAGATGGGGCTCCCCCGACTGTTCTCCCTCCTCAGATACCTACTGATGTTGATACACTAAAGAGGTCTTGGGTGCAACTACGAGAAGAACAGGATTCTTATCGAGAAAAGTTCAACGAGCAGGAATTGAAGATCCAGAAGCTGACAAAGCAGTTGGAGAATGAGCAGGCCTTGAATGACTACATCCGTACTGAGAAGAGGAGACCCTGGGATCACTGATGAGCTGTGGATGTTCTTTTACAGTTTTTATTTCCCTTTTCAGTATTTCCATTTCATGTAACGCCTAAGGGCAATCTGTTGAACAATCTAAATTTCAAAGTTGAATCTAATAAAGTGCGTTTCCTTTTTGTTTACAAAGTTGAATCCCGATTGTCTTTGAAAACATAAATCATACGCATTCCATTCATCATGTGCATCACAGGTACTCTTCTTTTCAGGTTGCTTAATGTTCTTCGCTGTTTATTTTAGCATCATGAATCCTGAATCATCTACCGAGCAATCCATCAAAGCCCTCCAGGCTCAGAATTCCCAGTTCCAAGAGCTGATCATGAGTTTGGCCCAAGGACAAGAGGAATTGAAGGCTCTGCTAGTCAAGAAGAAGAAGAAGAGAACTGTACTATTCAACACTGGCCGGAGGTTTGGTAACACACTGCAGAATGAGGTTGATCAAGCTGGTTCTTCTGTAGGGAAAGGCAGTCCCCAAGGGGGAAGGGCTCCTAGTCATGTGGTCTCTGACAACGAGACTGATTTCAATGAAGAGCAGTACCCTCCAGCTGAAGACAAGTACAAGCAGTTAGAGGATCACCTGAATGCCATGGAAATTCAACAAGTGCCTGGGTTGGATTTTGGAGACCTGGGTCTATCTTCTGGTGTGGTGATCCCGCACAAGTTCAAAGCACCATCTTTCGCAAAGTATGACGGAGCATCCTGCCCTAAGCTACATCTCAGATCTTATGTGCGGAAGATCCAGCCGTATACTATGGACAAGAACTTATGGATCCATTTCTTCCAGGAGAGTCTTTCAGGGACTCATCTCGAATGGTTCTATCAGCTGGATGGAACCAAGGTTCGTAACTGGAGGAATTGGCTACTGCTTTTTATAAGGAGTATCAGTACAATGCCGACCTCGCTCCTACACGTACCCAACTCCAGGGTATGTCGCTAGGACCGGGAGAAGGTTTCAAAGAGTATGTGCAGAAGTGGAGGGACCTGGCTGGCAGGGTGCAACCACCATTAACCGACCGTGAACTAGTGGACATGTTCTTGGGTACCCTATCCGAGCCGTTCTTCAATCATCTCATTGACAATTCGTCTGCAGGGTTTACAGATCTCATTCTGACTGGGGAAAGGATAGAGGCTGGTTTGAAATCAGGGAAGATACAAAAAGGTGCGTCCTCAAGTTCTGAGAAAAATCCTTTCAAAAAGGAAGCCAGTGCTGTGTATGGGCCTAGAAGGCAAAACAAACCAGAACGCCGCCAAGCTGTCAATGCGGTGGTGATTGCTAAGCCTGCTGCCACTCCTCGGCAACCTAACCAACCAAGGGGTGAGAGACCCAGAAGAGAATATACTCGGCTTAGTATGACCTTGTCACAGATCTTGCCGCAGCTGCTATCGACCAACTTGGTAACCGTCAGAGAAGCTCCGAAGGTGGTGAACACAACCTCTCCGAAGTATAATCCCAACGCCCGCTGTGCTTATCACTCTGATAGCCCGGGGCATTCTACTGATGATTGCCGGGCCCTAAGAAATAAGGTCCAGGACCTTATCGATGCCAAGGAAATACAGTTTGAGGCACCTGAAAGGCCCAACGTTGTGACTGCTCCTATGCCCCAGCATGGAGTAAATGCTATCGAGGAAGACCTGTTTGTAGCTTCTGTGGAGGATATTGCTACCCCTTTATTGACTGTCAAGAGGAACCTGTTGCTAGCCGGTTTATTTCCGGGTTGTAGCAAGGGTTTCCTTCTGTGTGCCATTTCCCCTGCTGGTTGTACGTTGCTGAAGTCAGGCATCCAAAACCTGATGGATAGCAAAGAAATTTTGTTCAAGAAGACCGTTGTTCCTATTGTTCCTACTGAGGAAGTATCCATTGTCACCATCTTCAACAATTCTACCAAGGCTCCCCCGAGGAAGCCAGTCAAAATCATGTCTGTTGTACCTATCATCATTACTAATCCGGGGCCCCTCCCCTATAAATCTGACAAGGCCGTCCCATGGCACTATGGGGCAGATGTGTATGTACTCGGAGTAAAGCAGGAGTTCAACACTAGTACCGGTATCAGTAACATCACCGGCCCCGCTAAAGTTACTCGCAGTGGCAGGCTCTTCTCGCCTGACATTGCGCCACCGGTTATCCGAAGACCTCTTATCATCACGCCTACAAGTATGCCTGTTCCCCCTCCTGATCAAGTTTCTATCCCTGCTGTCGAGTCATCTGACACTCGGGGCAAAGGGATTACTGATGTGCCTGCCCAGATGGAGGCACCGAAGACTGTTAATGTTGAAGCGTCACAGCAAGAGATGGAGGAAATCCTTAAGATCATCAAGAAGAGCGATTTCAACGTCGTTGAACAGCTGGGGCATACCCCCTCTAAGATCTCCATGCTATCACTGTTGTTGTGCTCAGAGGCCCATGCCAAGGCCCTGATTTCATTTCTGAAGACGACCCATGTGCCACAAGAAACATCTGCGGATCAATTTACTGATTGTGTGGCCAACTTGACCGCTGACAATGGGTTGGGTTTCTTTGATGCTGATCTGACCGCTAAGGGAAAGAACCACAATGACGCCCTGCATGTCTCCATAGAATGCAGGGGCACTACTCTCGCACACGTGTTGGTGGACACCGGTTCTTCGCTGAATGTATTGCCCAAGAAGGCCTTAGACAAGTTGGATTGTGAGGGCCTGGAGTTGAAGCCTAGTAACATCGTGGTCTGAGCCTTTGACGGGTCGAAGAGGATGGTTCATGGTGAGGTAGATATTCCGATCCGGGTTGGTTCCCAAGTCTTTGATTCAACGTTTTATGTGATGGACATTCGTCCATCCTATTCTTGTTTGCTGGGTCGACCTTGGATTCACAAGGCCGGGGCTGTGACCTCCACTCTACACCAAAAGCTTAAATACCCTGTCAGAGGGAAGATTGTTACAGTGCAGGGGGAAGAGGAATACATGGTTAGTCATCTGAACTCGTTCCGGTATATAGAGATGGACGGGGAGTTCATTGAAACCCCCTTTCAACATTTTGAAGAGGTGCCTCCAACATCGGCGTCAGCTGAGACAGTGATTGAAGAAGACTTTCCTTTGAAGATGGATTCCTTGAAGGACGCTCGGGCTGTAATTGAAAAAGGTGAATGTGCAAACTGGGGCAGGCTCCCTGATTTTACTCCTAAGACTGACAAGTTTGGGCTGGGTTTCACTGAAGAGGCTCAAAGGGCTGTGCGCAAAGCAAGGATCGGAAGACCTCCCGTGTTCATCACCAACCCGGGAGTGAATGCTATTGAAGGCGATGCGGAGGAATCAGAGTTTGATAGATGGATCTACCCGACGACTGACGGTGGACTGAACAATTGGACTACAAAAGACTACATACCTGTTACTTTTGTTACTCAGTAATGAATTCCTTTGTTTCTTAAATTTGTAATGAACAATAATTTGAAACTTTCTGGCCCGGTGTCTTACCTGGGGCACCGTTGGCTTCATTTGTGAGGGCTTATTACTTGTCATTTCCATATATCATGAATAAAAACATTGGACGTTTTTCGCATTTCAAATCTTGTGCTCCCTTTCTTTCTTTATATATTGCAAAACAGGTATATTTACACACACTCACTCATACAGGTTCTAATCCACTCTGGATCTCACTGGTAACGACTCTGCTACTGCCAGTTATGACTTCGAAAATCCGATCAACTTAGCCGAAGACGCAGGTGAAGATGATTGCAAAGTGCCTGGTGAGCTTGCAAGACTGTTACTCCAGGAAGAGAGGGCCATTTAGCCACATGAAGAGCCAGTGGAAACGGTAAATCTGGGTACTGAGACAGATAGAAAGGAAGTCAAGATTGGTGCCAATCTAGAGCTCAGCGTAAAACAACGGTTGATTCAGATGTTGCATGATTATGTGGAAATCTTCGCCTGGTCTTACGAAGACATGCATGGGTTGGATACTGACATTGTGGTCCATCACTTGCCTACCAAGGAAGAATGCCCTCCGGTAAAACAGAAGGTCCACCGTATGCGTCCAGAGATGTCCGAGAAGATCAAAGCTAAGGTTATGAAACAATTTGATGCCGGGTTTCTAGCAGTGACTTCCTACCCTCAGTGGGTTTCCAATGTGGTTCTGGTGCCTAAGAAAGATGGTAAGGTCAGAATGTGTGTTGACTACAGGGATTTGAATAGGGCGAGCCCCAAGGATGACTTCCCCCTACCTCACATTGACGTTCTGGTTGACAATACTGCTCAGCACAAGGTGTTCTCCTTCATGGATGGTTTTTCAGGTTATAATCAGATCAAGATGGCTCCTGAAGACATGGAGAAGACCACTTTTGTTACTCAGTGAGGCACCTTCTGCTACAAGGTCATGCCTTTTGGGTTAAAAAATGCTGGAGCAACCTACCAACGTGCCATGGTTGCTTTATTTCATGACATGATTCATCATGAGATAGAAGTATATGTCGACGATATGATTGCAAGGTCCCAAACTGAGGAGGAACACCTTGACCATCTACAGAAGCTGTTTGACCGTCTGAAGTTGTACAAGCTGAGGTTGAACCCGAACAAGTGCACATTTGGGGTAAGATCTGGAAAGTTGCTAGGCTTCGTCGTAAGCGACAAAGGTATTCAAGTGGACCCTGCCAAGGTTAAAGCCATACAAGAGATGCCAGTTCCCAAGATAGAGAAAGAAGTCAGAGGCTTTCTAGGACGATTGAATTACATTGCCCAATTCATCTCGCATCTAACCGCTACCTGTGAACCAATCTTCAAGCTACTGAAGAAAGATCAGGTAGTACGTTGGAACGATGAATGTCAGGCCGATTTCGACAGGATCAAAGAGTATTGTTGTACCCCAAAATTTGCCCTCCCATTTCTCATTGATTTCTCATCACAAAGCCCTTGAAGATCAAGATCCAGTTAGGGTTTCATCTGCTCAAGACTTCTCCTTGTATTGTTAACCCAAAATAGGGTTTGAGTTTGCACAAAGATGTTTTGACCTAAAAGGCCTAAGATGACTTTCTTGCTTCATGTTGGACTCCCAAGTTTGCCCATACCAAGTTTCAAGTCTTGATTCCAAATTTTGCCCAGTCAATTGGACAGTTGACCTAGAAATCAACTGTATTGGAGAAAAAGTCAACTGTGACCAATTGACAGTCAAATCTCATGAAAATTGACCCACATCAACATTATGAACTCATATGAACCATTTGATCAAGTTTGGATCACAATTCCACAAGAAATTTGATCAGATCACCAAAAGGGCAAAATGGTCATTTTTAGGGTTTTGACTGCACAAAGGCAATTTTTGACTGTTTGACCCAACCAATGGCAAACCAAGCTCACATATGGACTCAAGGACCCCATGGAATTACCTTGACATGCTCAACAAGTTCAAAATATCCCAAGTACACAAGATTGACAGTTGAGTTTCCCAGTCAATTGATCAATTTTGACTGTATACTGAAAAGTCAAACTTTGACTTTTTGGTCAAAATCAAGGGTCAAGATTCATTTTTCATCAAAACATGCCAAATCATGAAACTTGTTCACCAAGAAATCAAAATTTGCAAATTAGGGTTTGAAATGAGAATTTTTCATAACTTAGAATTTTTCTAAGTTATGAAAAACCCTAATTTTTTCCCAACTTTGCCCCACCTTCTCACCAAGATTCATTTAGATTCAAACAAAAGTCAAAACATGAAAGTTGTAGCTTGTTTCATAATCTACAACTTTGATTCACAAAGTTTTCCCAAATGAGGCTTGTATCTCAAGTTACAATTTTTTGAATAAGGGTACTAAACCATTCTTAACTTAGTGAAATTTTAACCTATTTTGGCAAGGTTTTCTACCTAACTTCAAGACCATTTTCCATACACTTCCACTTGGAATTTCAATTTTCACTTCAAAGATGGATTGTAGTACACATTCCAAGCTTTCCAAAATGTCCAAGAACTCATCAAACAACCTCATAACTTGAGAGATTCAAATTTTGCAATATGGCAAAAACTCACTTTTGAATTGGTCATGTACATGTTCATAACTTATGCCATTTGCAAGTCAGCTTGGTTTGTGCTGCATTACAGGCCTCTAAACCATCCAACACTCAATAATTTAATGCATGTTCATTGTGCTAAGGCCTTGTTTCATGAGCTTATGCATTACATGTTGAATAAAGCCATTTATGGAAAAAGTGAAATAGCCATTTTTGCAAAAGCAAGCTTTATGTCAAAGTTGCAAATCCACAAGTACAGATCAAATCTAATTGGCACAAGATTATGAGCATAACACACTGATCAAGGAAAGGTTTTGCAGCATGATTAGGGGTCCTCTACCTGTCTAGAATACAACTTGGTTTTTGTTTGCTTAAGTGTTAAGAAACTTGGCATTTCACAACAGAACTTTGATCTCAGCATTAGAAACCTTAAGCAAATATTGTAGACACTCTCTAATCATCCTAACTAAGCTAGCACACAACTCCAATACCTCATATACCTCCACAAACTCAGAACCACCCTCAAACTGCTCAAACAGAGTTCTCAATGCAGTTTGAGTGCCAACTCTCATCCCTTGCATGATTTCTTGCCCAAAGCTCATCAAACACATTCCCTAGCATCAATGCAAGCTAACCAAAACCTAAAACACGACCTGTAATTCCTCTAACCAGTTCCACCATTTTCACTTTCTTATTTTGCAGTTGAAGGTCCATAGCTCGATTCAAGGTGTCTCAAGGCAAAGTAAGCATTGGAATAGCATCACCACACTTCAGGCAAGCTGTACAGATCATCATCTTACTCTGAAAGCTCCCCCATTGCCAGATAGAACTTCAACTGAACAGGTATTTTCTTGAACTTCTAACTCTTAGTCTAGGCATCATTAGCTCTAAGTTTGTGAATAATAAGTGTTCTACTCATGCCCCTGAATCTGTACATGCTTTTACTTTTCATTTATTTTGCTTGAGCTGTGAGAATTTAAGGTTTGAATATGGCAGAAAACTTAGGTCAGGATTTGGGAATGTCAAAATTCTCTCTCATTTCTGAGAGTTAGGATGAGTTTTTTATATATTTAGAACCGTGATTCAATGCTTAACATTTCTTATGTTGGAAGTTTGTGCAAAAGATCAAAGAATCCAGGTGTTTGAATTGGAAGTACAGGCGCGCGTTTTTTGAACGTTTTTGTTCAGAGGTTGAAGAAGAAGCTTCATGGGCTGGGCTTGCTTCTGATTTTCTTTTCACACCACATTTTTGGTTTCATACCCCCTGAGCCCATTATGTTTATTCTCATGATTTTTTGACTTTTCTTTTTTCATTTTGACTTATTTATTTTTGCTAATAATATTAAAAACATGAAAAATATTTTTTACACCATTTTTATATTTTTTAAGTATTTATTTGTTTATATGGACATTTGTACATAAATATATATATATATATATATATATATATATATATATATATATATATATATATATATATATATATATATATATATATATATATATATATATATATATATATATATATATATATATATATATATATATATATATATATATATATTATTTAGAATAGATAGGAAAAATAATGCAAATATACTTTATTTTCTGATTTTTTATTACATTTTCCTTTTTGAAAATATTTTATGCAAAATATACTTTTTTTATAAATATTAAATATTATTATTTTTTATATATAATACATATTTAGAAATTAATATATATATATATATATATATATATATATATATATATATATATATATATATATATATATATATATATATATATATATATATATATATATATATATATATATATATATATATATATATATATATATATATATATATATATATATATATATATATATATATATATATATATATATATATATATATATATATATATATATATATATATATATATATATATATATATATATATATATATATATATATATATATATATATATATATATATATATATATGTATATATATATATATATATATTTATATATTTATTTGTATATTTAGGTTAAAATACAAAAATACCTATATTTTTATTTTATTAATATTTGACATAAAAAAATACTTTTTATAAATATACTTCATTTTATTTTATTTTTGTACATAATAAACAAATACTTGTATAAATTAAATAATATATATATTACTTAATAAAAATTAGGGTTTTACCCTTAAAATACAAAAACTCCAAAAATAATACTTTTTTTATCTTATTTATTTGACATAAATAATACTTTTTTTTCATACATATAAAAACCTTTTTTTGCATTTTGCATCTTTATTTTATTTTCCATTTAATTTATGCAATCAATTATCTTGTAAATATTCCAAAATTGATGTGATAGCTAGGTTTTAAATTCTTGTCTAAATATCCCCCCATTTGAACATTTGTACCCCCCTTCCCATATTGTGTTGTAATAGTGTAGGAATTTTACTTTTCGCACTTTAAACACTTTCTAAATATACCATGCTAGAATTAGGGTTTGTATGCAAATAAAAAGAACAAAATAGCTTGACCTAATTTCAAGACAATCAAGCATGAAAATGGACAACACATATCACACTTGCACCCCTAGGGTATTCCACTTTGTTGCCTTCAAATAAATGGGCCATATTGCATGTTAGGTTTCTTTGGGTAAAACAAACAATCAAATGATCATAGTCCCTCGATGACGCTTTCGAAAAGTTGCCTAAAATGATCAAGTCCCTTTCAAAGAGAAATTGCCCAAAGATACTTAGCACTATTGCAATTATGGTCTAAACGATGACCCGCGCCCGTCCCTTTCACCTCCTAATACAAGATTGTCCACCAAATGCAATGGTGGAACAAAATTGTCAAAAGGGTTAAAACATAACAAAAATCTTTGAGAACTTTAGGGTAGATAGCTCTTAGGTACTTGTCAACTTGCAAAACAAAACACTTGCCTATTTTTCAAACCATACTTCACAAACACTTTCAAAACAAACTTTTAAAAACCTTGGAACATCTTTTCAAAAGACAAAACACCTTTTGTAAAACATTCGAGTAAAGAATTGTTACAAGGGTAGCCTATACAAGGCATCTTTTTCAAAGCATTTTCGAAACCACACACCAAGCACCATTTCAAACAATTGAAAACCAAGGCAAGTTGATCTAAGCAAGTACCTAAGAGCCCATGGATAACCATGGATAGAAAGGGTGCTAATACCTTCCCTTTCTATAATCTACTCCCCGAACCCAAGAAAAATCTCAAAGGTTTTTGCTGTGCTTTTTAAACCTTTCCTTAGGATAAAATAAAAAGTCGGTGGCGACTCTTGCTCAACCAAAACATTTGCGAAAACAAACGCAAAACCATAGTCAGTTCTCCCACCGTATCACAAGTATCTCCAAGAACCACCCATTCTTATGCCACCGGTTGAAGGGAGACCTCTAATACTATACTTGACAGTACTTGACAACTCAATGGGGTGTGTGCTGGGGCAGCATGACGAGTCTAGCCGAAAAGAGAACGCCATTTATTACCTTAGCAAAAAGTTTACCGACTGTGAGACCCGATACTCACTGCTCGAGAAAACTTGCTGCGCTTTGGTATGGGCTGCTCGCTGGCTGAGACAGTATATGCTGACTCACACTACCTTGTTAATCTCAAAGATGGATCCAATAAAGTACATATTCGAAAAGACTGCTCTGTCTGGAAGAATAGCAAGATGGCAGATGATCTTGACAAAATACGACATCCAGTACACGACTCAGAAAGATATCAAAGGAAGTGTATTGGCAAACCATTTGGCACACCAGGCAGTGGATGACTACCAGTCAATGAACTTTGAATTTCCTGACGAGAGCATCATGGTAGTGACTGATTGCGAAGTACCCGGACCAGATGAAGGACCTGAGGAAGGATCCCGATGGTCTATGCACTTTAACGGAGCCTCTAACGCTTTGGGTAACGGTATCGGCGCTGTAATCATATCCCCCAAAGGCACTCATACTCCACTCACTGCCCGGCTATGTTTCAACTGCACTAACAACATGGCGGAGTATGAGGCATGCGTCATGGATCTTCAAGCTGCGATTGACTTAAGGATCAAGTTTCTGAGTGTCTTCGGAGATTCCGCTCTTGTGATCAATCAGATCAAAGGCGAGTGGGATACGAAACACCCAAATCTTATTCCTTACAAAGAATGTGTGTTGACATTGATCCCCCATTTCAGAGATAACTTTTGAACACTTCCCAAGAGAGGAGAATCAGTTGGCGGACGTGTTGGCTACGATGTCTTCCATGTTCAAAGTCAAATGGGACAATGAGGCTCCCTGGATCATTATCTAGAAACTGGACGAACCGACATATTGTTGTGATCTTGAGGCTGAGATAGTAACTGAAAAACCCTGGTATCATGAGGTGAAGAGGTATCTGGAAGCTCAAGAATACCCTGAAGGTGCATCTGTCAACGACAAAAAGTTTCTGAGAAGGTTCACAGCGAAGTTCTTCCTCAGCAATGGCATTCTCTACAAGCGAAACCATGATTCGACCTTACTGCGTTGTGTGGATAAGACAGAAGCAGAAAAGATCATGGCAGAGCTACATGAAGGTACCTTCGGAACACATTCCAGTGGACATACCATGGCAAAGAAAATCCTTCGGGCAGGATATTTCTGGTCCACAATGGAAGCTGATTGTTACCAACATTCTCGGACATGTCATAAGTGCCAAATATATGCAGACAAGGTGCACGTTCCCCCAGTACCTCTGAATGTCTTGACAACACCTTGGCCTTTTGCAATGTGGGGCATTGATATGATTGGCGAGATTAAACCTACGACATCCAACGGGCATCGCTTCATCCTGGTGGCAATCGATTACTTTACAAAGTGGGTTGAAGCAGCTTCTTATGCCACTGTAACCAAGAATGTCGTGGCACGGTTCATTCGACACAACGTGATCTGTCGATACAGCGTCCCATAAAGGATCATTACAGACAACGGTACCAATCTCAATAACAAGATGATCACTGAGCTCTGCGAACAATTCAAGATACCGCACCACAACTCTTCTCCTTACCGGCCGAAGATGAATGGGGCTGTAGAAGCAGCTAATAAGAATATCAAAAAGAATATGCAGAAGATGACAGTGACCTATAAAGATTGGCACGAGATGTTACCGTTTGCTCTGCATGGGTACCGTACCTCAGCAAGAACGTCAACCGGGGCAACTCCTTTTTCCTTGGTCTATGGCATGAAGGCAGTCTTGCCGATTGAAGTCCAGATACCCTCCCTCCGGATAATGAAGGATGCAGATTTGAGCGAAGATGACTGGATCCAGACTCGACTTGATCAATTAAATCTAATTGACGAAAAGAGACTCGCTGCTATTTGTCATGGTCAAACGTATCAAAAACGGATGATCAGGGCATTTAACAAGAAAGTCAGACCACAAGAGTATCAAGTTGGGGACCTGGTAATCAAACGCATCATCCTTCCTCAAAGTGATCCCAGGGGCAAATGGACCCCCACGTACGAAGGGCCATTTGTGGTTAAACATGTCTTCTCAGGAGGAGCCATGATTCTAACCACCATGGATGGTGACGACCTTCCTCACCCCGCCAATGCAGACATAGTAAAAAAATACTACGCATAAATTAAAGACCCGCTAGGTTGACACACCTAGGCAAAAGTAAGGGCTTCCCGACGAACCAAAAGGGTTCGGGCAAAAATAAGGGATGAAATAAAAAATCTGTACACCCGGCAAGTCGAAAACCTGAAAAGGCGGCTTGGGCAAAAATGGGTATCCCGGTAGGCTGAAAACCTGAAAGGGCGGTCCAGGCAAAAGTTAGGGATTAAAGCGTAATACTATGTCTCATTGGATCACCTTGCATCCAAAATCCGGTATCGACATCAGGTTCAGACGGCATCGATCAATCAACTTCATCTTCAACTGAGCAGCCTAGTGATGAGACGCTCGAAGATATAAAGGCGATAGCAGAGTTGGAACCCAGTGGGATTATTCTTTTCACACAGCTGTTTTGTTTTATTTGTACAAATTGTATAAACTCTGTTTGTTTGGCGGCGTTCTCTTACTAGGACGTCAGCCTCTTATACATAAATGCCTATTTACAGGCAAATTCAAAAATCAATACAAATTCACTTTTCAGACCAATTGCCAATTGTCTTTTCCTTTTTCTGTTTTGTTTTGAAAAGAACGTGCAATGTTCAATTGTGATATATGCATTTGACACTAATTGCTAACTCATAAATATTTGAATACGAAACAAAGGATTAATTACAGGTAACATCAGAAACAGGGGCAATAATGAGTTGTCTAAGCAATCTAATTTCTCTGTCCACCAAGGTACCAAGGTAAGTTCGGTTGAAGAATGTAACCCAAATACCTTTACTTCCCGCCGAGTAAGACAAGATTCAACAATTCTCTCCCAAGCAGTTGGTCTCGCATCAACCCTAAAAAGGCACAGTATCTCCAGCAAGTATGCAACTCTCTCCCCAAGCAGAGTTAGTCTACTGTCAGCCTTAAGGAAGTTGGATATCCCCAGAAGATCTCAATATTCCCCAGCGGAGTATACAGACATTCCTTAAACAAGCATCCCCGACAATCTTGATCAAGATTGTTCCCCGGCGGAATACCAGACATCCAAGGGAGCCATTCCCCAGTCCAATCTGAAAAGTTTCCCCAGGAGAGTTGAATCAATTCCCCCAGTAGATTCTGGAAGCTTACCCCTGCAAAGCACAAAAGCCCCTCCCGACTTTATTCAGAAGGTCATTTCCCCACCAGGATATAACTGGGTTATCCTCAGCCAATTGCCACGGAAAGATCGTCCTCGGCGAAGTCTTCCTATCCCCAGCAGAGTTCATCAATTCCCTCAACAAAGCTTATCAATGGTATCCCCAACGGAGTTATCATTAGCATCTCAGCAAAATACCTCTCTTTCCCCATAGAGTTCACTCCCCGCAAAGTAATCTATTCGCCAAGTTTATTCCCCAACGGAGTCATCTTCTCCTACCGGTATTCTTGCAACTGTCATCCCCAGTGGAAACAAGGAACTCCACTCTTCAACATCAACCCAGGATTTGACTTCCCGGCATTCGTCAAGGATTTATTTTCCTAGACAGAAATACATTGACAAAACATCACATCTTCATACATTATAGCATGCACATACGCATCATGGACATACAATCTCATTTATTCTGAGAACATCACGCATGTCATACATCATGACATCGCATACAACTAACGTTTTGTCTTTTCAGGACAAAGGTCAATACAAAGATAATTACTATCAAATGTCACAATTCAAGATCCGATTCCTGTATCTTGCCAGGGTGTATCTGTTGACGACTAATTCCAGACTCGATTCCTGTATCCTGCCAGGGCACGTATGAGGAGTTTGAAGATCCGATTCTTGTATCTTGCCAGGGTGTATCTGTTGAAGACTAATTTCAGACTCGATTCCTGTATCCTGCCAGGGCACGACTGAAGAGTTTGAAGATCCGATTCCTGTATCTTGCCAGGGTGTATTTGTTGACGACTAATTCCAGACTCGATTCCTGTATCCTGCCAGGGCACGTATGAAGAGTTTGAAGATCCGATTCCTGTATCTTGCCAGGGTGTATCTGTTGACGACTAATTCCGGACTCGATTCCTGTATCCCGCCAGGGCACGTCTGAAGAGTTTGAAGATCTGATTCCTGTATCTTGCCAGGGTGTATCAGTTGACGACTAATTCCAGACTCAATTCCTGTATCCTGCCAGGGCACGTCTGAAGAGTTTGAAGATCCGATTCCTGTATCTTGCCAGGGTGTATCTGTTGACGACTATATTCCAGACTCGATTCCTGTATCCTGCCAGGGCACGTCTGAAGAGTTTGAAGATCCGATTCCTGTATCTTGCCAGGGTGTATCTGTTGACGACTATATTCCAGACTCGATTCCTGTATCCTGCCAGGGCACGTCTGAAGAGTTTGAAGATCCGATTCCTGTATCTTGCCAGGGTGTATCTGTTGACGACTAATTTCAGACTCGATTCCTGTATCCTGCCAGGGCACGTCTGAGGAGTTTGAAGATCCGATTATTGTATCTTGCCAGGGTGTATCTGTTGACGACTAATTCCGGACTCGATTCCTGTATCCCGCCAGGGCACGTCTGAAGAGTTTGAAGATCCGATTCCTGTATCTTGCCAGGGTGTATCTGTTGACGACTAATTCCAGACTCGATTTATGTATCCTGCCAGGGCACGTCTGAAGAGTTTGAAGATCCGATTCCTGTATCTTGCCAGGGTGTATTTGTTGACGACTAATTCCAGACTCGATTCCTGTATCCTGCCAGGGCACGTCTGAAGAGTTTGAAGATCCGATTCCTGTATCTTGCCAGGGTGTATCTGTTGACGACTAATTCCAGACTCGATTCCTGTATCCTGCCAGGGCACGTCTGAAGAGTTTGAAGATCTGATTCCTGTATCTTGCCAGGGTGTATCTGTTGACGACTAATTCCAGACTCGATTCCTGTATCCTGCCAGGGCACGTCTGAAGAGTTTGAAGATCCGATTCTTGTATCTTGCCAGGGTGTATCTGTTGACGACTAATTCCAGACTCGATTCCTGTATCCTGCCAGGGCACGTCTGAGGAGTTTGAGATCCGATTCCTGTATCTTGCCAGGGTGTATCTGTTGACGACTATTCTCCGGACTCGATTCCTGTATCCTGCCAGGGCACGTCTGAGGAGTTTGAAGATCAACCACTGTAACAGGCCATGTAATTATTTTCTTTCTCAGGTACGCAAGTTCTCGCTAAGGAATCTCTTACGCGATCGACACCTAGATGGCATCTGTAAGCCCATCCACATACCAACAGTCTCCAAATGGCGTCTATAAGCCCGTTCCCGATAAAGTTCTGTCACACTTCCAGATGGCATCTATAAGCCCATCCTCCTATCCATCAGTCTCCAAATGGCATCTGTAAGCCCATTCCCGCCATCACACTGCTAACATGTGAGCGTAAATTTCTGGGCACTTTAGTGTTCAATCATCTTCCACCTTCGGATCATGAAAGGCACGCCAACCAATCTACATCCTCAGGTCTAAGAAGATTGAACAGGGGCAACTGTTGTACCCCAAAATTTGCCCTCCCATATTCTTCAAGATTTGCTAAGATCAAGCTTCAAAATCTCTCAAGGGTTGCACAGTCCAATGGCCACCTAACACAGTCAAAAATTAGGGTTTTGGTTCCTGCAAAGAAAATGAGGTTTTCAAGGGTCCAATCAAGTCCCACATGCCCATATACATTGTCAAGCATCCATATGTCAAGTTTCAAGACTCACAACATCAAATTGCACAGTCAAAAAACCCTAATTGCTCCACAGTCAACTGTAGGGGCAAAATGGTCATTTGACAGTCAAAAGTCAAAATTTTTGGTCAACATCTTATTTTGAAGCCACAATCATCATTTGATCAATTCTTGATCATGATTCTCAAAGCATGGCTCAAAAAGTCTCAAGATGCAAAAGTTTCTATTTTTGGACAGCTGAAAAAGTCAACTGCAAATTGACCAAGGCATAACTTCTTCATGGTTTATCAGGAAAATTCCATCCAATGCTCATTTTGAAGATAATGACATTTCCTACAACTCATACTCACACTCCAAGTCCAAGAAATGCTCTCACAAAAAGTTATCAATTTCAACATTATAGGTCATTTTCAAAAGTCAACAAAAAGGCACTTTAAGTCAAAGACCATAACTTGATATTGGTAAATCAAAATGACATGGGACCAAAGGCATTGGTTATAGGACTTCAAGACCTTTCCAAAATGTCCAAGAACATGATCATAGCTTCAAAATTGAGCAAGATATGCATTGGAGAAGTTGGGAAATTTTTGGGAACTTTCAAAAGTCAACTTTGCCTAAAAAGCTTCAAATTTGCTAATGGGCCTCAAATTCTTCCTTGAATCATTACCCAAAGCCTATGCACGACCCATTGAGCTCAAAATAATTTATTTTCTTATTTTTAATTAATTAATTGGATTTATATTTATATTAATTTTATTTAATTAGTTTTTATTATAAGAAAATTTAAAGATATGATTTTGTAGATCTTTTGTGCAGCAAATCAAACTAGGGCAAGTTGGCAAAGTCGTTTCTCATCCAAGGGGACAAGATCTTCCATAATTGGCAAGGTTTCATTGAAAAAAAGATTGAAATTTCATGATTGAAAATCAAATATTCAAGTCATAAATTCATGGATTCATGGGCTTGTTTTTGACCTAATTCTGATCACATACTTATGAACCCTACTCATACAGACACGTGAAAACTGCTCAGAGGCCATAACCAATTTGCAAAAAAATCAAGAAAGTTGTGAAACTGAAACCATACTTACAGTGCCTTTCCACGCCTAAAAAGAATTCCATCATCTTGCCTGAGTTACCAGGAAGCTATTGCACCCAAGAATAGGCTCTCATACTTAAAGAAACGGTAGAACAGAGTCACGTTTGTCACAAATATTTCCATAATCGAATTCTAATTTCTATGCATCATTCATGTGTTTTGATTATTGATTTATGCTACTAACATCTCCCTGAAGCTTTTGGTAACGTTTAATTGTGCTAAAACTGCTTGCATCAAAATCTGCCATGAACAAACGTTAGGGTTTCTGAAGCTCCAAATTAGGGCTTTCTTGTTGAGGAAGAATTAAACCTTGAGACCTATGCAGTTGAACTCAGGAGCTCCATACGAATTGAATGGCAACCTCACGCTCAATTTATATTAACGCCTCTTCTATTCGCTATTTTTCGTGGCTATGGTTAGTGGGGGTTTAAAACCCCCGCTATATCATTCATATTGCAGGTGAAAACGAAGAAGAAAGCTGAGGTGTCCAAGCGTGGTTGGGTGATTCAAACTACGCGCATATTTTTTTGTTTATATCATTAACATGTGTTTTTTTATATAATTATTGTTTTCCATTTACACTACAAACGCGTTGCCTGGCTCAGTTGGTTGAGGATGTGTATTGCAAGCATTGGGACCTGGGTTCGATTCCCAGGTCCCCCCATATACTTAATGATTTTTGTTTTAACACGTTCACATGCAGCGCTTCTCCAACGTCTCACCATACAGCCTCACACATAGCTTGCCAAGTGGCCTTGGTGAGCAATCTGAAGGCCACAGAATGAGACTAGGGTGCACTTCAGTCAATGAGCGTGTACACAATTCAGAAAGTCAAACGTGACTTTGCTTCAATGCGCCAGAATTCTGCAATCAAAACATCCCCTTGGGCCTGATACCCCCCTTGGTTTGCATATTTGTTTTCTTTTCTTTTCTAATTATAATTCTTTTCAATTGTTTTTTTTAATTGTTTTTATTAATTCACCATTAATTAATTTTCATAATAAAAAATCAGAAACCAAAAAAATGTTTTATATTTAATTATTATTAATTTCCTCACTAACCTATTTTTTGTAAATAAACAATTAACAATTAATCTAGTTTAAATTAGTTTTTAATTTTGACACTTTTTCTTAATAAATAAAAATTACATAGAATTAGGTTTTTGACACTTTTTTTTCTTAATTAATTATTCGCGTCATTATTCATTATTACTATTTATTAACCATTATTTTTGTACATAAATATGTAAATTAACTAATTAGTTTAAATTAGGTCAACTTTGACGTTTCATTAATAATTAAAATATATAGAATTAGGGTTTCCTCTTGATTTTTCTTTTCTTTACTCCATAAATACAAAAAACATAAAAAACATTTTCTTTCCTTTAATTAAATAATTAATTAGACTTTAATTTAATTTAATTTCTCAAAAGGGTCAAAACCCTCGGACGTCCTGATTTTAATTCTTTTCGCGCATCATTATTTTATTGATTATTATGTAATTGCTTTCCGGATGTAATAGTAATTAGGTTTACCGTATTTTTTACTTTCCGCATTTTTATCAAAAACGGGTCTTTGTATTTTGGCGATGTATAGACCCGCGCCTTGTAATAGCGTAGCTTTTATCTTTCCGTCTTTTAATTTTCCGCACTCCTAAATTCTAAATTGCATGAAAGAATGTATGGTAATTAAAAAACAAGCATAGCTCACAATGCCCTGATCAAAGATAACTGTTAAACTGAAAACAACACACAAATACACACACCACTTCTAGGGTACGCCTCACTCGTTGCCTTCGAAACGTGGTCGTCAAGTATAGGACGTTTTAGCGGTCCTTATGTACATGATCCAGTTGCCTCGAAACAGTTGCCTCGAAACGGTTGCCTCGGATTAAAAAAGGATCAAGGACATAAGGGTAGCTTCTAAGGTGTCCCACTATTGCTTCGGTGACCACACTGTCCCTAAAATCGAATTGACCCGAACACCTCCAACGGTGGTGCTACCTACCTCTCAATGGTGGGATGGCACTACCTTAAGGACATTTACACAGCCTAATTCCTTAGGGTAGGTAGATGACTCATAGATACTTGCTCTTTTTCAAAAAAACAAACAAAAATCTTTTCGCACTGACACTTTCAAAAAACTTTCAAAACAAATTTTTCAAACACTCTTGAGGACAGATACAAGAGTCATTCAGAAATCTTTCAAAGAAACTTTTTCAAACCCACTCACATTTTTGAAAAGCAAACATTTTGAAAACATAAGAGCAAGTATCTAAGAGCCCATGGATAACCATGGATAGAAAGGGTGCTAACACCTTCCCTTTCTATAAATCTACCTCCCGAACCGAGAAACGTTCTCATAAGGAATTTTGCTGTGCTTTTGTCCTGTCCATGTTGGAGAAAATAAAAGACGGTGGCGACTCTTGCTTCCGCGAGATTTCGCGAAACCAGCTTTAAACAGTCAGTTCTCAAATCCACCGATCACAGGGTGCTAACACCTTCCCTTTCTATAATCTACCTCCCGAACCCGAGAAACATCTCGAAAAAGGAATTTTTCTGTGCTTTTTTCCTTTCCTTGTTGGATAAAACAAAAAACGGTGGCGACTCTTGCTTACCGCGATATTTTGCAAAAACAAACGCAAAACGCGAACCAGCATTCCAAAACAGTCAGTTATCTCCACCGTATCACAAACTCGCTCGCCAGTCAAAATCAATTCAGTAAACCCTAACGAAGAACGCCCAATCAACAAATTAAAAAATGGACTAGTCAAGGTGCCCATGAACATGTCCACCAACTCTCAATCAGTCAATGGAGGTTGCACTCTTCCAGCCAGGTCCTTCCATTTTTGAGCATACTCCTTAAAGCCTCCGCTCGAGCCCATAGTCATATTTTGTAATTGCATGTGAGTTGGTGTAAGATCAACATTGTATTGGTATTGTCTGTAAAAGGCAGCAGCCAAATCCTCCTATGTGTGGATATTAGTCCCTTCTAGTTGATAGAACCATTCCAACTGTGTCCCAGATAAGCTCTCTTGGAAGAAATGAACCCATAACTTCCTATCGGAGGTGTGTGGTTGAATCTTGCGGACATAAGACCTCAGATGCATCTTTGGACAGGAGACCCCATCATACTTGGAAAAGATAGGGACCTTGAACTTGTGGGGAATGACCACCCCAGGGACCAGACCTAAATCTCCAAAGTCTAAACTAGGCACTGTTTAGATCTCTATAACCTTAAGTGGTCTTCTAGCTGTTTATATTTGTCATCCACCGGTGGGTACTGCTCTTCGGAATAGTCTTCGTCCGCAGTAATCTTATTATTTCCACCCCTAGCTCTGGTGTTTCTAACTTCCTCTTCTTGATTGTCTTCATCCTCAGAAGAAGCCTCTTCTATTTGAGCTATTCGGGCGGGCCCCTTGAACCTTCTTCCCATGTTGAGAATAACAACCCTCTTCTTGGTCTTATTTTTGGTGGAAAGGAGTGCCATTGTTTCTTGCTTTCCTTTAGCTAAGTTGAGGAGAGTCTCTCGGAACTGTGTGTGTTGAGTCTGCATGTCATTGACGGTTTTCTCTAGAGCCATCTTATACTGAAATAAACAGTAAAAAGATGAGGAAACCTATATCAGAAAACCTACTTATGATATGATACATGCTATGTGGATACAATATTTTCAAGGACTTCAAGAGATTTAAATTTTCTAGCCAAAAAGGAAACAGAAACAACAATTGTATTAATAAGTTCAAAAGTTACAATTTCCCCTTGGGCTTACAATAGGAAAGCAAAAAGGTCTCAAAGAGACAACAAAATGAACTCCTAAAACAAAAGCCACAAGTCTCCCACGGGCGTTTCCTCTTTGTGTCGAGGTAGGCATTCAAGCTTTGCTCCTCGTGAAGTTGCTTAGTGAGCTCCAATAATTTCTTCTCGCTTGCATAGAATCGAGCTTCAAAAGTGTCTCGTTCCCCCTTTAGTTGAATCTAAAATCTCTACCATTCTTAGAGGTCAGTGGGCACGTCAGGATGGACAATGGTAAAAGGAGTATCCCTCTCAGCAACAGGCTCCACAACTATTGGTAGGATAGATGGATATGGCATCATGAGACTTTGAGCACAAGCTCGTACCTATTTGAGATAAGGATCTAAAGGAATAGAGTTATTTTTCCCTAAAATCTTGCTATCAACCTCGTTTAACATGCCCCAAGCTCGTACAAACCTTTGATGATAACCTTGGGCATCATTCTCGTAGTCGAATACAATACCATGGATAAGTGCATCATGAGGACCATCTCTTCGAGCATACCAAATTGTCGTAGAGCCAAAGAAGGGTTATAAGTAATACCTCCCCTAATTCCCAAGAGTGGAACATTAGGGAACTCCCCACAATGGTCAATGATAGTAATGTCCTCTTGAGATCAAGAGCACCAATGGATATTTATATGAGAAAGCGACATTATTATTTGCGACCAAATCAGACCTTGTTCATTCTTCAAAACTGATTGGGGAAGGTGTGAAATAAACCATCTAGATAGCAACGGTATGCAACACATAAGAGCTCCTCTCTTCCTCATGGTACGAGTGTGAAGAGTATGCAAAATGTCTCCGAGTAAAGTAGGCACAGGGTTACGAGAAAGGAAGATCTTGACACCATTCACATCTATGAGTTGGTCTGGATTAGGGAACAATACTCACCCATAGATTAGAAGAGCCAAGACTTCTTCAAAGGCTTGCAAATCCATATCCTCCCAAAACAGTCGAGCCTTCTCTAATATAAACTTAGCTAGAAAACCCTTGACTCTACTCCTTGTTTCCCAATTGGCTACGATGTCATAACTTTTCAAATATAGGGTTGATGCAATCTCCTCAGTTTGTGGATCTTTCTCTGAACCGGTGAAGGGCACTTGATCAAGAATAGGTACTCCTAATAGTTGAGAGAAATCTTCCATTGTGGGCACCAATTGATAATCGGGAAAGGAATGGTGTTTAGGATCAAAGAATTGAAAGAGCACACACATCATTTCTTATTTAAAGCTTGAGGTAACTAGATTGAGAAGTCGACCATGTCTTTTGGTGAACGGATAATTCTCAGGAACCCTTGACGCTAACTCTTGGAGTTGAGGATGCACTATTACAAAGCTGATTCAGATGGTATTTCTGCGAGTTGAAGCCATATCCTACAAAACATGACAAAGATAAATCCCTAGGTCCTTGAAATGGTTAGTGAAAATGCTACGGCATGATGTCATGATGTTTATGTTGTTATGAAAAAATAATCATATACACATAAATCACACAAGGACTTAGGTTTAGGCTTGCATGAGGTTTATAGGTAAGTACCCTATTGAAGTTTTAGTTGGTTCAACCTGTCTTAAAATAAAGTAACCGGGTTATAAGGAATCTCAATATCATTGATCTTTCTTCATCGGGAATTGTTTCAAAACAAGCAATCTTTTTTCGCGACCGAAATATCCCGAAAGTCCGATCTCAATGAGTGTAGTAACGAGTATCAACCAACTTCAGTCTTACACCAAAGCCAACTATCTCACTACTTTCTAATGGCTAAGTTGTTCAACTAAGGTTCTATGGTCAGTTAGTGCTTCATGACACCACTCAGCGGCCCCGTATTCTCCTTGATTTAACTCAAGGGACACCAATACCCACAAATGTGTCGCACTAACGTAGCTATCGCTTCAAACATATCGGTCTATGCTATACATTTTCCATGATTTATTGCTACTTACCTAACATGCCCCCAGATTCGGGTATATGATCTTTACAAGTAATAAACCCAAGCATAGACCCAAAATGTAAAGCAAACAAGGCAAACATGTAAAGCAGATAAAGGTGATCTAGCTCTTAAGGTAACCCCAATTTTAGTTTAGGAATCCCTAGAAGAGTCGGAAGTTCTATAATACAATGGGAGAACTGATTTGGGTGTTTTGAGTTTTATCACAAATGTTGCGGATAGCAAGAGTCGCCGCCGACTTTTCTTTTACCCAATAAAGGAAAGGGTGAAAAGAACAGGAAAAACCTTTTGAGAATTTTCTTGAGTTCGGGGGGTGGGTTATGAAAAGGGAAGGTGTTAGCACCATTTTCATCCGTAGTTATCTACAGGCTCTTAATTGCTTGATCACTTTAAAAAATGCTTTGTGTTTGTGTAAGTTTGAAAATATTTTGAAAATTCCTAAGTTCGACAAACTTTGCAATGATTCTCATATAGTTGAGAATGTATACAAAGTGTTGGTTTTGAAAATATTTGTTTGAAAAGGAATGTTTGAAAGATGTTTTGAAGGTGCCAATGTAAGGCAGTTTTGTAATGATTCTCGTATCGTTGAGAATGTATAAAAAATGTTTGTTTTTGAAAGATGTTTGAAAGTGTGAGGTGTGAAATGATTTTGTTTGTGAGCAAGAAATTATGAGAAATCTAACTACTCAAAAAGTCTTTGTTCTTTTCCTCCTCCTTTAGATAGTGCTTGCCTACCATTGATTGGTAGAGAGCCATATCTTTGGATGTGAGGGACGAACGTGGGTCATCGTACAATCACAGAAAGAAACTTGTAAGATGTTTTAGCAATTTTCATAAGGGACTAAGATCATTTACCAAAGGCAACATTTTTAGGGTCATTGAGGGACTATGATCTTTTAACCGAGGGTCTTTGCTAAAATATCCCACGTTTGAGGGACATGGTTGTTTAACTCCGAGGCAACAAGCGTGGGTTACCCTAGAGGTGCAAGTATGAAAAGTGTTTTGTTTTCATGTATTTGTCTTGGATTAGGGTTTTCTATGGTTTTATTTTAGTCTTGTCATGCAAACCCTAATTACTAGCAATAATAAGGAAAAGCGATAAATTACAGAATTTAAATGTCCTACGCTATTACAACACTTTGGGAATGGGGAGTATAATTTTGTGAATAGGGGGAGAAAATCAATAAAGCCCTAATTAATATTACAAACCATTGATCATGAATTACAACAATAATACATAAATGTAAAGATGAAGAAGCAAAAAGAAATTGTTTTGTAGGGTTTTTGATAGAAAAAGGTTTAATGTTAACTTAATTAAACTAATTAATTTTATTTACAAAAGAAGTTAATTAATTATTTAACAAAACTAAAAATCTAAGTTAATTGAGTTTTAAGAAAAAAATAAACTTAAGTCTAATAATTTGTTTAGAAAATGGTTTGAATGTTTAATACTAATATCAATTTGTAAAAGAAATAACAAAACTAATTTAATAAAATAAAATATTTACATTAAAATATTCTTAGTTTAATTATTTAAGAAAATATATTTTTATATTTTTAGGTTAAATAAAAAAAAAGAAATATAACAAATGTAAAGAAAAATAAAAAGAAATGGGCTGGGATGTTTGAAAAGAAAAATGAGGGTTAAGAATTAGTAAAAGACCCAAGTATGTTTTTGTTTGAAATCAGAAAACAAAACAAAATAAAATAAAAAGATCATTGGGCCTGCGCTTCCTTTTAGTAAAAAGGGGGTGCATGGAAGAAACCTAGTTAATGGACCAGAAGCAAAAGTATAACGTTTGCTGATCCAGTGTGAACGTATTCTGAGAGTGTATCATGGACATGCACCTTGGTGTATTGGATTTGATGGCTTGGCTGATCTGATGGGGATGAAGAAAGGTGCATGGTACGCGCGCTAGCTTGGCTTGCACATGATATAATACAAAGAAATACGAAATAAATAAAAGGGTACCGCTGGGGCTCGAACCCAGGTCCTTATAGTTCAATGTCTTACGCGCGCTTCCTCTGCCACTGGGGTGGCTGTTTCATCCATGAGTAATAAAACTTGCAATAAACTTAAAATAAACTTGTTTCTAAAATTTTTAACTTCATCTTTAACCTTGCGCGCGTATCAGAACCAACAACACCATTTTTTATTTTTGGAACTTCCTCATTTCTCAACCATTTGGAAAAGTATAAACATGAAACTTGCTCCATTTTTCAATACGAACTCAACCATGTAAACAACTTAAACTATAAATCAAAGATGAACATTAATTTCTGTTGGTACCATATAAAACATAATTTTTTCAGAAAGTTCAAACTCAAAATTCACATCACTTAGGCAACATAAATGAAAACTAAAGGCTTGGTTAGCTTCAGGACTATGATGTCTACATTTTTCATTCACAAAGTAACCACTAATGATGCTTGTAGAGAGAGTTTAAAGTTGAGAAAACAGATCTCAAAACTGGAAATTTTGTATGGAGTTTGAATACTTTTGGAGGTGTGGTGATGATCTGGATAGCTTCACTGGACTCCTAGGAAGCTAATGCAACTCTTACTTTGTGCTGAAAGTGCCTAAATTGTGCTGGAGAAGTCAAGTTGCAGAGCTGAGTTTTTGAGTTTGGAAGACAAGGAAGTTGATGTTGTAGTTGTAAAACAGGGGCGGGGATGAGTTGTTTATGATGTATATATGCTTTGTAAACGATTAGAAGTGAAAACGCACGAGGGATTTAAGTGTTTGAAGTTTTTGGTCAGAAATGCCAATAATGGAGGTTTGTGTGCAATTCTGAGTTTTAGGGAGTTTGAGTGAGTTTGAGGGTTATTAAATTCGTCCGTTAGGTTGCAAATGGATCCTCTATTTGTAGAGGAAATGTTTTGAAGGCTCTAGTGATCAGAAATAAGGAATCACATGTTATGGTCTTGAAACTTGTTTTTGAAGCAAGCTTGACAAACATAGTTCCAATGCATGGTACAAGGACTTGTAGGGTGGTTAGAAGGCTTTAGATATGTTTCTTCTTGCTTTAAAATGTTTTGGAGTCAGGAGTAACAACGTATGGGCTCAAGGAGAGTTGACATTGTGATTAAATTCACTTTTCCAAAATGGAAGTGTGAACTTTGTTTCATTAATGGAATGATCAATTGGAAAATGGCTCAATCTCTTGGATCATAGGTTAATTAGTTGTGTAAACATCTGATTATGGATAGATTTGCAAGTCAAGAGGCCTTCAAAGCAAGATTATGCAACATAATTATGGGATTTGGTTATGTGTTCTTCATGAAGATGCCTTGTAATTCAAGAATGAAATCTCAACTTCTTTTCTTCGATTATCCTAGATCAAGCATGATCTCTTCAAGTTCTTGGACATTTTGGAAATATTGAAACATTGTCTACAACCTTCATGTTGACAACTTTGGCTAAATCATCTTGGAACTAGGTGAAAATTGGTCAAGAAGTTAGGTAAAAAATATGCCTAAACTTGCTAAAATTTTCACTAAGTGTTTTATGAAAAATATCACGACTTTATGAACTTATAACTTCAAATATAAGCATCTTTTGGACATCAACCCTAATGGAAAAAGTTATAGAATTCATCAAGATTTATAACATTTATGTTGAAAGTTTTCCTTGAATCATCTTGCATCATGGTGAAAAATTGTCATGAAGTAGTGAAATTATCAAGGATAAAAACACTTAGAAATTTTCTAAGAAATCTTGACTTTTTGTTGACTTTTGGACTTCCTTGATTCTTGATGATCAAGTTTGATATTTTTGAATGTCTTGATGAATCTTGATCTTTGAAATTCAATGTTGACTAAAAACTTAAAGTTTGACTTTTTGTGTATCAGTTGACTTTTCATTAGTTGATCAAATTTCAACTATCAATCCATTGATCTTGAGAAATGATTTGAGCCATGAAATTAGGCAAGACATTATGTTTGAATCCTTGAGATTATGCTTTAAGTCATTAGGTCATGTACTAGGTCAAAAGTCACTGATCAGTCATTCTCAGTCAAAATCCTAATTTTGACAATTTTACCCCTTTGATAATTTGGGTGCTTTTATTGAGGCATTGTGATCAACCCTTAATCAATTGATGAATATGACTTAAAATTTTTGATGTTGTCCAAAAATTATGAAGTCTGACTGTATGTTGACCACAATTAACTTTTTATCTAATACAACTGGTTTCCAGTCATCTGAGCAATTGACTGAGCAAATTTATGATGCAAGGCTTAAAACTTGGTATGTGTAATCTTAGAGACCTATAATGAACCATTAAAGTAATTTGAAGCATCAAAAGTCAAATTGTCCTTGAGAAAATGAAAACCCTAATTTGGAGGCTCAATGCTTAGGAGGGGAGCTTATCTGATCAAACCCTTGAGCATTTGAGATCTTTGGTGAGAAATGTCTTGAGAAAAGAGAGGAAAAATGTTGGGGTACAACAGGTAAATCTTTCAGAAATTCCTTATCGGCATAAAAAGTTCTTGCCTCTTTCTGTTAACTAACGCCTTCTTATCTGATAACTTTTGTCTATTCTTTTATTTTATTTTTGATACTTCTACTAGTTAGAAGCTATCTGTATCAAAAATAATTTAAAGACAAATATTTAAGTATTTTTGTATTTGAATATCATTAATTATTGTCACATCAAAAGGTATGACTATGACTCATTGAAATATACCTATCACATTATAACGATTAAGTGTCTTATTGAGCAACAACAGTTTTCTTGAGAATAGGTTAAAATTCTTCACACTCTATCCCTACTTTGAATATGCCAGAACCTATTTTATTAAATATTATTAAGCACGCCATACCTATTTCGTGTCTTAATTGTCTTCTTGTTTCATTTTTTCTGACATTTGTCTTGAAAATGATGGTCTTCTCTGTTTTTTTTCTTTTCTAGCTAACTCATTTATTGCTATGTGCGTCTCCAATCTGACTGCATCTAAAGGAAATTTTTTCTCCTGTCAGTCACGTTTTATCTCTTATATTCCTTCATATTCCTCATTCTTTTTCATTCTTCATCCATTATGTCTTCAAACACCTCACTAGACAATGAGGAGAGCTTGGAGATTCTTTTTGAAGAACGTCCAGACTTTACTAGTCTTCTCAATGGTGGTTGCAATATGTCTCTAGCTATTCAATTTAAAGTTTGGTATGGGTATTTTCGTATGTTGCATGGACCCGTTTATCCAAACTTGGTCAAGAATTTCTGGAAAAATGCATTTGTAGGTGTTCATGGTAGATCTGTTTGTTCAATTGTATTTGGTGTTCCTTTTGTCATCACTCCTGCCTCCATCTCCAAAGCTATAGGATGTGTTGGAACATGTGGGATCACGATGGATGAGTTCAAACTAAAATACACATTTGTTGAAAAATTCATTTCCATCCATGATATCTCATCTTTGTATGAGCCTAATAATCTAACAAAGCTTCTTTTTATTGGGAGAATCTTGTTCAGATTTCTTCTTAACAACTTTAGGCCTCGAGGAGATAATCTAAGCACCTTGTCTCATGATGATAGACTTTTCATCTATTTTCTACTTAATGGTGTTAAGATTAATATGCCTCAAACCATCTCTAATTATCTAAAAGAGTCCATTGTAATCTCTAACAGTCGAAATGAGTCCTTCATACCTTATAGAAGAGTTCTCTCTGAACTATTCTCTTATAAAGCAAATTTGGTTGGATTGATTCGAATGAATGGACCAGAAAATGCTCTTGCAGAAGAAAGATATGAATTCTTTGGATCGTATTAAGAAGTGTCTAGTCACACCTTCCGTGTTTGTTTTGTTCTGTTTTCATTGTAATATCTTAATCATCAATGAAAAGTTGTTTCGTTTAAATAATTATATTTTTAATAACTTTTTGATTATAACAAAAGGGGGGGGGGGGGAGAAAGTAGTGATGATTTTAATACATACCTATACCTATGATATCACATTGCTTACATTCTAACTTTACAAAATTATACATGCAAACTGTTTAAAATGTCTTTTCTGGAACATTGTGCGTATCTCTGAAAAATATAGTTCTGGTATAAAACTTCTAATGGTTCAAATGTTCTGAAGGAATTGAAAATATGATAAGCTGAAAGGTTAAATCAATGATCAGATTCCGAAAGGATAACAATGCTTTGATACTCTGAAAGATCATAAGTTTATGAGTATGGGGGAGATTTTTTATCCCAGGGGGAGTCGTCCAACTCAGTGGGATTTTTTTTAAACTCTTATAACTTTTTTAATGATTTAACCTTGTAAAGTTGTTCTATCAAAATACATGGTCTTGTCATCATTAAAAAGGGGGAGATTGTTAGAACAAGATTTATGCCTACAATATAATCTCGAAGTTATAACAACACATATATTTGATGAAAAACAATTTTAGTTCTAATGTGTTGCACCCCAAAATTTGCCCTCTCATGTTTTCCAAAGTCTTCCCCCTGCATGGTTGACCAGAAACCCTTGCCTAAGGAAAAAGAAATTTTTTGAGTGGTGCTTTAAGTACCTTTCGATTGGCATTCTGAAAGACCCTTCAATTGGTATTCTGAAGGAGCCTTTCGATCACACATGGATAATTCCCTTCGATTGGCACTATGGCCAATCCTTTCGATTGACATTCCAAAAATACTTCGATTGACATCTGGGAAAAGTCTTCGATTGGGTATCTAAAATCCTTCGATACAGGCTTGACTCACCAGTATTCGATTGGGCATTTGGCATTCTTCGACCAGGCTTTGATTAGTAAGCTTCGATTGAGCACTGGAACCCTTCGATCAAGTCAACTTCACAATGCTTCGACTAGTACTTCAGAGGGTCCTTCGACTGGAACTTCATATTTTACCTCAATCAGAACATCAGAACGAAATGACCTTCGAATGGCATTTCAGTGCAGAGTTTCTCTTAATCTAAGATGCTCTGATGAAGGAAGTTCTGGACACTTCGAATCAGAACTTAGACTCATCACAAGGCCAAGGGCTGGTCGAAGTTGTTTAATAGGGAATGTTCTAAATATACTCGAATTGGACTTTGAAGATGGCAAAGAAGGCAGATTCGAAGGAATGAAGTAGGCTGGCATGACTAAGCAAGAACACATATCCTAACCTGTCCAGGTTCACCCAAAATTCACAATGGCATGTGTCCCTTGCAAATATAGAAATAATTAAATGCTGATTGTGGACTCAATTATTTGAATTAAAGGCCAGATTCTTGCCTTGTTTGCTCCCAACCCTACAAGAGCTGATTCGACCAGGGTGATCCTTTTCGAATCAAGCAATCGAAGCAGAGGGAGGTTCAATCGAAGGGGCTATGCAATTAAAGCTGGGGTAATTCGAAGTGGAGCTTAGAGCTATCGAAGAGAGCAAATTCGAAGGGAAGTGGATCTGAAGGGGCAAGTCAACTTTCGATTTTCATCATGTTGGAGGCCCAAACAACTCATGACAGGCTGGCAGTAACGCATGAAAATAGTTTGGCACGTGATTGAATAAAATATAGCAAGTCTTTATGAAGAAATCAAATCAAATCTCTTCATCATAATGGACCAATATTTGATACACAAATGTTGACCTAAATTCCTTTGTCTATATAAACCTCATGCTCACAAACAAAAAAGGCACGGGAAGAACACAAAAAACTCTACACAACAAAAAACGCATAAAACTTTGTAGAAACGGCCACACAACTTTGAGAAAAAAGCTTGAGAACCTTGGATCTGAAATTGCACTCAGAGACCTTTTCAGGATCAAACAAAGGTTCCAATCGCCTCCTTGGACCTCACTGAAGCAGTACCAATCATTCTCGTGTTCTCTCCTGCCCGAAAAAGCCCTGTAAGTATCTCTCTGAACCGCCATACTTATGGAATCGTAAAGCTTCAATCTTGCATCCTTTCATTGAAATAATTGCATATTCATACTCTGTGTTGTATCCTGAGACTTTTGGCATCATTGAATTTTATTTTCATAGCTTGTAACGCCATGCCCAGTTCTAGGGTTCGTGTATCTCGTTTTTGGGGTTTTTAATTGCAGGCAAAGCAAATGCAAAAAATGGTCATGGATGAGTTCAGGGGAGAGAGACGAGTGCATTGGAACTCTTAGCTTGCTTTTATATGGCCAAGGGAGGATTTTGGAGAGATCCTAGGAACCTTCCTGCGGATAAAAATCCGCAGGTAAACGAACCAGGTCTTGTGAAGAAGACGATTACGTGGTGGAGCGTGATTGGTTCATTTGAATCAATTGCGCGTTTTTATTTTTGGCCAGGCATAATTGAATTGTTTCTATATAATATTTAGCTTCTATTCCACTAACAGGTTAACATCATGGCTCAGTTGGTAGCACATTGGTTGAATTGTCTCTTGGGACCTGGGTTCGAATCTCAGGTCCCCCAAACTTTGTTATCATTTTGTTTCAGGCGTTCACATGCAGCGCTTCAGGCAGGGAGCACCATATACCTCCAGATCTCAAAGGCTAGGTGGTTCCAGATTCAGATCCAATAGTCCAGGATGGAGGTTCACCATGAACCCTGGTCAACAAGCGCACATGCAATCTGAAAGTCAAAGCAGGCTGGAATATGTTTGGGCCAAGAATGCTGACCAAACCTCCTGATTTGGGGCCCAACCCCCCCCCCCCCCCCTTTGGTTTACTTCTTTTCTATTCTCTTTCTTTATTTAATTTGTTTTCATTATTTTTATTGTTAATTAATCAACCCTTAATTTTTCTCATAAAAATCAGAAAACACAAAAAATAATATTTATTAACTTCACTATTTTATTTTTGTAAATAAACCATTAACCAATTAATTTAGTTTTTTAATTAGGTTTAATACCAACATATTTTGCAATAAATTAAAATTGACTTAGAATTAGGTTTTTTTTAAAGATTTTTGATTTTATTTTCTCAATTAAAATAAAACTCAAAAATATTTTCTTTAATTCCATTATCAATTTAGACTTAATTCTTAATTCAAAAAAGACCAAAAATATGCTTTATTCAATAAAAGGGTCGAAACCCTAGGACATTCCGATTCAATTTTCTCGCGCGTATTATTTTTGATCCATATATTGTAATTGCTCCGAGGATGTAATAGTTTTAACTTAGGACTTTTTATTTACCGCTTTTATTTACTTTTTTCGCATTTAATTTTAAGGGTTTGTTTTTGGCGATGTAAATACCCGACGCCTTGTAATAGCTTAGTTTTATTTTCCGCAATTTATTTTCCGCAACCATTAACTGCTAGATGTATGAATAATAGGCTATGCATGACAAGATTAACCTTTAACTTAAAATCAACAGTAGCTCACCATGACATGTAAAGATAATGTAAACTGAAAATTGACACACTTGCACATGCCACTCCTAGGGTACGCCTCACTTGGTTGCCTCGAACGTGGTCATTAAGTATAGGATGTTTTAGAGGTCGTCCTCTTGTCCAAAGATCATAAGTTGCCTCGAAACGGTTGCCTCACATAAAATGATCTAAGACATTAGGGTTACCGCTAAGGCGTCCTAACGTTGCTTTAGTGACCACACATCCCTGAAATCGAATTGACCCGAAAACTCCAACAACGATGCTACCTACTCCTCAATAGTGGGATACCACTGCCTAAAGGACATTTGCACAGTTTAATTCCTTTTTGAGTAGGTATATGTTCTTAAGTACTTGCTCCTTTTAAAACAAAACAAAACTTTTCGCACTTACACTCCCTTTCAAACAAAAACTCTTTTCAAACCCACAAACACAAAGAAAAGCAAACTTTTGAAAACATAGTGAGTAAGTACCTAAGAGCCCGTGGATAACCACGGATAGAAAGGGTGCTAACACCTTCCCTTTCTATAATCTACCTCCCGAACCCGAGAAACATCTCAAAAAGGAATTTTTCTGTGCTTTTGTCCTTTCCTTGTTGGATAAAATAAAAGACGGTGGCGACTCTTGCCTACCGCGACATTTTGCAAAAACAAACGCAAACGCGAACCAGCATTCCAAAACAGCCAGTTCTATTCCCACCGATCACAGAACTGGCGACTCTGCTGGGGAATATCTTATAAGTGAGGTGTACCTTAGGATTAGATCACTATGTTTTCAATTGTATGCTTTGTATGCTTTAATTTTGTGGGCTTGTATCAGAGTTCTATAGATCCTAACCCGGATCTGGGGATACCCTTTAGGTAAGTAGCAATAAACTATGAGGGATCTGTACGGCGTAGACCGATACGGATGAAGCAGTAGCTACATTGGTGTGGCACTTTAGTCTGTACCGATATCCCTTGTGTTGGAACAAGGAGAATATGGGTCTTCTAAGGGGTCATTAAGCACCAACTGACCTTAGAACCTTAAATTGACCAACTTGGCCATAGAACAGTAGCAGTATGCTACACTCATTGAGACTAAACTCTCGCGATGATTCTGGCCGCAAGAAAAGGTTGCTAAACTGGAATTATGACCGATTGAGGGTAGTCAGTGATATTGAGATCCTCTAGAACCCGGTTACTATTTTTAGGACAAGTTTAAACCAACTGAACTGAAAGAGGGTAATGCCTAAACTCCATGCCAGCCTAAACTTAAGGTTGTTTGTGTGACTTGTATGCCTTCAAACTTGAACTACTTGCACATTCTTGTTATCTGACAACATGAGTTCCTTGCAGGTTTTGTTTACAGTCCTTATCCAATAATTTGGACTTATTGCAGGGTTTACTGACATCGTTTCACACTTTTGCTTAAACGCATAGCATACACATCATAACATCATACCTTAACATTTCCTTAACCATTTCAAGGATCTCAAGGGTTTGTGATGCAGGTTATGGTAAATCAAATGTCTAGCAAGGGGCAAAGGGGATTTATTTTCCTCTAGCCAAGGTTGTCTAGAAATCAAAACACGATAACTTGAGTCAGGGGCTATGACCCACTCGATATGGTGAGCTTGACTCTTGAAGAAGGACTCTAAACGACACGAAGTTTCTTCTAACAAATTCTAACAAGTTTCTTGTTTACCCCGCGAGATCCTTGAAAACATTGCATATATATATATATATATCATACATATCATTGCATAACAGGTCTCCCAATACAGGTCTCTCATGTTCTCGCTGTTTATTTCAGCAATGGCTTTCCAACCAGACAACCAAGATCTTCAAACTCGAGAAGCTCAGTTCAGGGACGTATTCCTAAACCTATCCAAGGGACAGGAAGAGTTGAAAACACTCCTCATTGGGAACTTGGTCAAGAAAAGTCCCGAAGACAATAAGGACGAACAGTTGGAACAACTGCAAGCTGAGTTCAGTGCCATGAAAACCCAGATGCTGGGGCAGATGGCTCTTATCCAAGGCTTAGCTCGGGAACAAGAAGAGTTGAGAACCATTATCAACCAGCTTCATCAAGACAGATACAACAACATGAAGAAAACAGTCAAGGCCGGGGATCAAGTCATTAATCAACTTCCGAGAAGTCAAAGGTTTGGTTTGATGAAGAATAGACCTCTCCAAGTTGCTACTACCTCACGGGTCCAACAACGACCTCGCCAAGAACAATGGGTTGATCAGAGTAAGCCAAGCATGCCCAGGAGGCAATTTACCAAGCTCAACATGCCACTGTCTCAAGCTTTACAACACCTGTTGAGATTGAATATGGTGACATTAAGGGACCCTCCTAAGAATCCCAACATAGCCTCCCCAAGGTACATTCCTGATGCAAGGTGTGCATATCACTCCAACAGCCCAGGGCATGATACTAACATCTGTTGGGCATTGAGCAACAAAATTTAAGACCTGATTGAGGAAGGAGCATTGGAACTCACACAAGAAGGTCAGATTGAATTCTTTTGCCATCCCCCAAGGTTCCCCATTTGAAGTGACAAGTACTGAGACAAGAAGACTTTTTGTTCATTATAATTTTCAAGTTGTAATTTTCTTTTGATTGTTCGAACATTTATTCATGTCAAACTTTATTACTTTATCAATGCATTTCATATGTCTGTTTTGAATCAGTCCATTCGTATTCACTATATTCAAATTGATTTCATTTTTTGTGATGTTCAACTCTCGATTAAAAAATTCTAAGCCTTTTGAGGGAGGATGACGAAAATGATACCAAAATCTCTACGGTATGCTTTTGAACAGACCCCGCTGACGATGTACATGCATTGTTTCAAATCCTAAACAGTGGAGTTATAAGGAAGATAATCCCTAGTCAACCCCTTTGAGCCAAATAAGTTGGATTTTTTCTTTTCATGAATTAAAACCCTTAATTATAACCTGGGGCAGGGTAGTTCTCTCAGTTGATCCAGGTGCACAATGAATGGCATCAAAGAAGTCCTTCCGAAACAAAAGACGGTGATGGTTACGTATAATCTTAAGGACAGACAGTCATTATCTTTCGAAATAAAAGCCCACTTAGTCAAAACCTATGAAGGAGACTTACAAAAAAAACGGGGGCATCCCGCTGACTGTAATCACAAAAAGAAACAGTTCATGCAAAAAAAAATAGGGATGATAAAAACCAAAAGGGAAGAGATCCTGCAAACTCTCAACAAAATGACTTCCTGTTCAAAATAAATTGTCAGTATCTGAACCATCACTGGTATGTCAGAGCAAAGACTCAAACAAGATCTAATGCATGATTAGCTGAGTTTAGGATTGAAGAACATCACGAAGAACGGGTGGGTACAAATAAAATTTGAGTCTTTATCCTTTGTTTCTTAAACCGTGAACCAGGCCACGTTATAACCCTTAAAAGTCCTAGCTGAAGCACGGGTTAGTTCGAAAGCATGCTGTTATAAAAGGTATCCTGACTCCTGTAGGGCTTGCTGTAAATCCTGAGTTGACATGACATTTTACAAAAATTCGCTTATTTTACTGGAAAAAGGCATTTTCAAAAATTTCAAAACAGACATAAGCTTTGCATTCTTAAAATAATATTGTTTGCATATGACTATTTGTTCAACAGTAGAGAAATTCACACGACGAATATCTAGTGAACAAAAACCTTCTCAATAAAAAGGATCACCTCAAGTGGAAAAACACTTCCAATCAAGGGGCACGGCATGATCATTGTCCATCATCTAGGGCAGTCAAGTCAAGATTCAAGGAATCTCCCAAAATGCCAAATAGCCAGGGGCGAATCTCCATCAGAATCAATTGGGGCATTGGACATGAATTCCAGCAACGAATCTTGCATGATCAAACGAAGATCTTTCAGTAGTATGGCAACACAACACTACCGACAGTGACACCTCTCTGCATCCTGAGGGCATGGACATAGTAAAAAAATACCGCGCGTGAATCAAAGACCCGCTAGGTTGACCGGCCTAGGCAAAAATAAGGGCTTCCCGATGAACCAAAAGGGTTCGGGCAAAAATAAGGGATGAAAATGAAAAATTTATACACCCGGCAAGTCGAAAACCTGAAAAGGAGGCTTGGGCAAAAAAGGGTATCCCGGTGAACTGAAAACCCGAAAGGGCGGTCCAGGAAAAAATTAGGGATCAAAGCGTACGACTATGTCTCGTCATCTCGTCACTGGCCTACCAGAAGAAGACTTGTCATTTTGACCAAAAGATACCAAGCACCTCATAGGTGGGGATAATACTCGATCCACAGGGCCTCCGCAGGCACCTTCTCCCGTAGAAACAGGGGCAATAAGAATTTTCCGAACTGTACAAGTTGCTCTGTCCACCAGGTACCAAGGTATATATTCAGCTGAAGAATATGGCTAAGATACTTTCACTCCCCGCAGAGTAAGACAGTAATGATAGCTCTCTCAGCTGAGACTTGCAACTATGGACGAATCAGCAATACTCTCCCCAAGCAGAGTTAGTCTACCATCAGCCCTAAAAAGGCTTGGTATCCCCAGAAGGTCTTAATATTCCCCAGCGGAGTATAAGAATATTCTCCAGCAAGTATCAGAGTATCCCCGGCAGTCTTAAAATTCATCCACGGAGTATAAGAATGTTCCCCGACAGAATGCAAGATACCCCCAGTGGAGTCAATATTTTCCCAGCACGGCCTGAAAAAGCTATCCCAACGGAGTTGAATCATCTTCCCCCAGTAGACTCTGGAAGTTTATCCCCAGCGGAGTACAAGAATAAACATCCTCATCAATTTGCAACTGAATGATCATCCCCAGCAGAGTCGCCAGTTCTGTGATCGATGGGAATAGAACTGACTGTTTTGGAATGCTGGTTCACGTTTGCGTTTGTTTTCACAAAATGTCGCGGTAAGAAAGAGTCGCCACCGTCTTTTATTTTATCCAACAAGGAAAGGACAAAAGCACAGTTTAATTACTTTTTGAGTAGGTAGATGGTTCTTAAGTACTTGCTCCTTTTAAAACAAAACAAAAACTTTTCGCACTTACACCCCTTTCCAACAAAAATTCTTTTCAAACCCACAAACACAAAGAAAAGCAAAATTTTGAAAACACAATGAGCAAGTACCTAAGAGCCCGTGGATAACCACGGATAGAAAGGGTGCTAACACCTTCCCTTTCTATAATCTACCTCCCGAACCCGAGAAACATCTCGAAAAAGGAATTTTTCTATGCTTTTGTCCTTTCCTTGTTGGATAAAATAAAAAACGGTGGCGACTCTTGCTCACCACGACATTTTGTGAAAACAAATGCAAACGCGAACCAGCATTCCAAAACAGTCAGTTCTACTCCCACCGATCACAGAACTGGCGACTCTGTTGGGGATGATCTTTTAGTGAGGTGTACCTTAGGATTAGATCACTTGTGTTTTCAATTGTATGCTTTGTATGCTTTAAATTTTGTGGGCTTGTATTGGAGTTCTATAGATCCTAATCCGGCCACAAGAAAAGGTTGCTAAACTGGAATTATGACCGATTGAGGGTAGTCAGTGATATTAAGATCCTCTAGAACCCGGTTACTATTTTTTAGGACAGGTCTTAACCAATTGAAACTAAAAGAGGGTAGTACCTAAGCTTCATGCCAGCCTGAAATCTAAGGGCTCTTTTGTGTGACTTGTGTGCCTTTACCATGTTTGCCTTTTGTGAATACTTGTGGTGTGCCTTTACCATGACATTATAACATCATAACATTGCATACATCTTGCATAAGGACTAACCTATTTCAAAGACAAGAGGGTTTCATCTTTGCTCTGTTTTGTAGGACATCATGATGTCCATGCGTAGGAATATTATTCGGATCAACTTTGTTCAAGTACCTACTTTGCTTAAAGAGTTGGTTGTCAGGATTCCAGACACTACTTCCTTCATCAGGAGGCATGGTTCTCTTCTCAGTTTAGTCACCTCAAAGGTTGACAAACAAATGATGAGTGTCCTGGTCCAGTTTTATGATCCGCTATACCATTGCTTCACTTTTCAAGACTTCCAGCTGGTCCCTACCCTGGAAGAGTTCTCTGAGTTGCTTGGTATCTCTGTTTTGGAGCAGACTCCATTTACTGGTTGGGAAAAGACTCTCAGGCCTGAAGAGATTGCTACAGCCCTTCACTTGACCAAAGAGGAGGTAATGGCCAACTGGGAGACTAGAAGTGGAGTTAAGGGTTTTTTGGCTAAGTTTCTAGTTGACAAAGCTAATTACTTCTGGGATGGCTTAGACTTCAAAGCGTACGAGGACGTTCTGGCCCTCTTAATCTATGGTCTGGTATTGATTCCAAATCCTGACACTTTTGTTGATGTTAATGCCATAAAGATCTTCATCTCTCGGAACCCTGTACCCACTCTCTTGGGTGACATCCTTCATCAGCTCTATGCTCGTACTGCCCGAAAGCGGGGAACTTTGATGTGCTGTGCTCCTTTATTGTCGAGGTGGTTTATTTCGCACCTCCCTAAGTCTGTACTGAAGAACAAAGAAGGAATGGGCTAGGCTTATAGGGTAATGTCTCTTACTAATAACGACATTATCTGGACTCTCAAAGGCTTGGATGAGGTGACTGTCATTGATCGTTGTGGAGAGTATCCTAATGTTCCATTGATCGAAACCCATGGAGGAATTTCTTATAACCCATGTTTAGCTCACCGTCAGTTTGGAAGAGCCAGAAGAGAAGGGCCTCATGAGATGTTGATGCCTCATATCATCTTTGATTTTCAGGGAGATAGCGACGAGCTGCGTCGTAGATTCATCAGGGCTTGGGATAGAGTTCACCAATCTGACCCACATGAGTTGGGACCAAATACTTCTCTGCCAATGGAGCCATATCTCAGATGGGTCCGCATCCGTGCCCAGAAGTTAGGTATGACATATGAAGCTGTCAGGCCTGTTACTCTTGGAGTTGCTGATAAAGACGGGGTTCTTCCAATTATTCTCCATCCTCATATGCCCACTGATATTGGCACACTGAAGAGGTCTTGGATGCAACTGCGGGAAGAACGGGATTCTTATTGGGAGAGGTTCAATGAACAAGAACAGAAGATCCAGAAGATGACTAAGTAATTGGAAAATGAGCAGATCCTGAATGATTATGTCCGCACTGAGAAGAAGAGACCATGGGAGCATTGATGGACCTTTGATGATTTCTTTTACGGTTTTTATTTACTTTTCAGTATTTCCATTCTTGTAACGCCTAAGGGAAATTTGTTGAACAATTTAAATTCTAAAGTTAAATCTAATAAAGTGTGTTTCCTTTCTTGTCTACAAATTTGAATCCCGATTGTCTTTGAAATCATAAATCATACGCATTTCATCTCATGCATTTCATAAACAGGTACCCTTTTACAGGTCTCTTATCTTCTTCGCTGTTTATTTCAGCAATCATCATGTCTACTGAACCTTCCACTGAGCAAGCTATCAAGGCCCTCCAGGCCCAGAATGCCCAATTTCAAGAGTTGGGCATGAGCCTAGCTAAGGGTCAGCAGGACCTGAAGACCCTGATTCTGAAAGAGAGGAAGAAGAAGAAAAAGAGGACCGTCCTGTTCAACACCGGACGCAGGTTTGGAAATGGGCTGCAAAACAAAGTTGATCTGACCACCTCATCTGGAGGGAAAGACAGCCCACAAGAAAGGAGGGCTCCTAGCCCTATGGTCTCCGACAACGAGACGGACTATGATGAAGAACAATATCCTCCTGCTAAGGATAAGTACAAACAGCTGGAAGACCGTTTGAGCGTTGTGGAAATACAGAAGGTACCCGGTCTGGACTTCGGAGATCTGGGTCTATCATCTGGGGTGGTGATTCCCCATAAGTTCAAGGCACCTGACTTTGCCAAGTATGATGGAGCTTCCTGTCCAAAGTTGCATCTCCGGTCATATGTGAGGAAGATCTAACCTTACACTGCTGATAAGAACTTGTGGATACATTTCTTTCAAGACAATCTTTCAGGGACTCAGCTTGAGTGGTTCTATCAGTTGGACGGAGCCAGTATCCGAAACTGGGAGGATTTGGCTACTGCGTTCTATAGGCAGTATCAGTATAACTCCAACCTCGCTCCTACGCGTACCCAACTCTAGGGTATATCAATAGGGACGGGTGAAGGATTTAAAGAGTATGCTCAAAAATGGAGAGACCTTACCGGAAGGGTGCAACCACCTTTAGCTGATCATGAACTTGTTGATATGTTTTTGGGGACCCTGTCTGGTCCATTCTTTAACCATTTGATTAGAAACTCTTCAGCCGGATTTACATACCTTATCTTGACTGGTGAGAGGATTGAAGCTGGTATTAAAGCTGGGAAGATACAGAAGGGTGCCTCATCGAGCACCGAGAAGAAACCATTTAAGAAAGAGTCCAGTGCTGTCTACAGTTCAAGAAGACAGAATAGACCTGAACAGCGCCAAGCTGTCAATGCGGTTGTTATTTCAAAACCTGCTGGTGCTCCTCAGCATCACAACCAACAAAGGGACGAGAGACCTCGAAGGCAATTCACCCGTCTCAGCATGACTTTGTCTCAGATTCTGCCATAGTTGCTGAAGACACATCTGGTGACTCTAAGGGAAGCCCCAAATAATCCAAATACAACGTCATAAAAGTATAACCCCAACGCCCGCTGCGCTTATCACTCTGAGAGCCCGGGGCATAATACGAATGATTGTTGGACTTTGAAGAATAAGGTCCAAGACTTGATTGATGCAAAGGAGATTGAGTTTGAGGCGCCCGAGAGGCTCAATGTTGTAACTGCTCCCATGCCCAAGCATGGAGTGAATGCTGTAGAGGAAGACCTGTTTGTAGTTTCTGTGGATGATATTGTCACCCCTCTGATGACTGTCAAGAAGAACCTGTTGCTAGCCGTTTTATTTCCGGGTTGTGGTGAAGGTTGCCATATGTGTTATGTTTTACCTACTGGTTGCCCATTTCTGAAGTCAGGTATCCAAAACCTGATGGATAGCAAGGAAATCCTGTTTGAGAAGACTGTTGTCCCATCCACTCCTACTGAAGAAGTTTCCATCATTACCATTTTCAACAATTCTCCCAAGGCGCCCTCGAGGAAGCCTGTCAGAATTACGCCTGTTCCGAAGATTGCACCCATAATCATCACTGTTCTGGGGCCCATCCCCTACACCTCTGACAAAGCTGTCCCTTGGCACTATGGGGCAAATGTTTATGTTCTTGGAGTTAAGCAAGAGTTTGATGCTGATACCGGCGTCAGCAACATTACTGGGCCTGCTAAAGTCACCCGCAACGGTAGACTTTTCTCACCTGATATTGCTCCACCAACTGTCCGAAGACCTGTTGTCATTACGCCTGCAAGTGTACCTACTGCCATTCCTGATCGAGTTTCTATCCTTACCCCTGTCGCTGAGTCATCTAACGCTTGGGGCAAAGGGATCACCACTGATATGCCTGCCCAGACGGAGGTGCCAAAGACAACCATTGTTGAAGCTTCCAAACAGGAGATGGAAGAGATTCTGAAGATTATTAAGAAGAGTGATTATAATGTAGTTGAGCAACTGGGGAAAACCCCATCCAAGATTTCTATGTTATCACTGTTGTTGTGTTCAGAGGCCCATGCCAAGGCTTTGATTACCTTCCTGAAGACGGCCCACGTTCCACAAGAGACATCAGCTGATCAGTTTACCGATTTTGTGGCCAATTTAACTGCTGATAATGGTTTCGGTTTCTCCGACGCTGATCTGACGGCTAAAGGGAAGAACCATAACGATGCCCTGCATGTCTCCATTGAATGCAGGGGCACTACTCTTGCACATGTGTTGGTTGACACTGGTTCCTCATTGAACGTCTTGCCCAAGAAAGCTCTAGACAGGTTGGATTGCGAAGGGTTGGAGCTGAAGCCAAGTAACATTGTTGTCCGAGCCTTTGATGGGTCTAAAAGGATGGTGCATGGTGAGGTTGATATTCCAATTAAAGTTGGTTCTCAGGTCTTCAATTCTACATTCTACATGATGGACATTCGATCGTCCTATTCTTGTTTGCTGGGTCATCCATGGATCCATAAAGCTAGAGCTGTAACCTCAACGCTCCACCAGAAGCTGAAGTACCTGGTCAGAGGGAAGATTGTGACAGTATAGGGGGAGGAAGAGTATATGGTCAGCCACCTCAACTCGTTCAGATACGTAGAGATGGATGGGGAGTTCATTGAGACCCCATTTCAACACTTTGAAGAGGTTCCTCAGACACTGGCATCAGCTGAGACTGTGGTTGAAGATTCTCCTATGAAGATGGCTTCCTTAAAGGATGCTCGGGATGTTATTGAGAAGGGTGAGTGTGCAAACTGGGGACGACTTCCTGATTTCACTCAGAAGACTAACAAGTTTGGTTTGGGTTTCATTGCAGAAGCTCAAAGGGTTGTTCATAGTGCAAGGATTGGAAGACCTCCTGTGTTCATCAGCAACTCGGGAGTAAATGCCATCGAAGATGACGTGGAGGAGTCTGAATTCGACAACTGGATCTACCCTACGACCAACGGTGAACCAAGCAACTGGACAGCAAAGGACTTCATCCCTATTACTTTTGTTACTCAGTAATGAACTCTTTCTTTTGAATTTGTAACAGACAATGTTTTGAAACTTTATGGCCCGGTGTCTTACCCGGGGCACCGTGGCTTCATTTGTGAGGGATTTTGTGTGCCATTTTCATATATCATTAATACAAGCATTGGACGTCTTTTGCATTTCAAATTTTACGCTCCTTGTCTTTCTTTATTATATATTGCAAAACAGCTATTTTACACACACTCACATATACAGGTCTCAATCCACTCTGGATCTCACTGGTAACAACTCTGCTACTGCCAGTTATGACTTCGAAAATCTGATCAACTTAGCCGAAGACGAAGGTGAAGATGATTGCAAAGTTCCGGGTGAACTTGCAAGACTGCTACTCCAGGAAGAGAGGTCCATTCAGCCACATGAAGAGCCGTTGGAAACGGTGAATCTGGGTACTGAGACAGACAAGAAAGAAGTCAAGACTGGTGCAAATCTAGAGCTTAGTGTGAAACAACGGTTGATTCAGATGCTGCATGACTATGTCGAGATCTTTGCCCGGTCTTACGAAGATATGCCTGGATTGGATACTGACATTGTGGTTTATCGCCTGCCTACCAAGGAAGACTGCCCTCCCGTAAAACAGAAGGTTCGCCGTATGCGCCCAGAGATGTCCGAGAAAATCAAGGCTGAAGTTATGAAACAATTTGACGCCGGTTTTCTAGCAGTAACTTCTTACCCTCAGTGTGTCGCCAATGTGGTTCCAGTGCCGAAGAAAGATGGTAAGGTCAGAATGTGTGTCGATTACAGAGATTTGAATAGGGCAAGCCCTAAGGATGACTTCCCTCTGCCTCACATCGACGTTCTGGTTGACAATACTGCTCAGCACAAGGTATTCTCCTTTATGGACGGTTTCTCAGGTTATAATCAGATAAAAATGGCTCCCGAAGACATGGAGAAGACCACCTTTGTTACTCAGTGGGGCACCTTTTGTTATAGGGTTATGCCTTTTGGATTGAAGAATGCTGGGGAAACATATCAGCGTGCCATGGTTGCTTTGTTTCATGACATGATCCATTATGAGATTGAAGTATACGTCGACGATATGATTACAAGGTCCCAAACTGAGGAGGAACACCTTGACCATCTACAAAAGCTGTTTGACAGGCTAAAGTTGTACAAGCTGAGATTGAACCCGAACAAGTGCACCTTCGGGGTGAGGTCTGGCAAACTGCTAGGTTTCGTTGTAAGCGACAAAGGCATTCAAGTGGACCCTGCCAAGGTGAAGGCCATACAAGAGATACCAGCTCCCAAGACAGATAAAGAAGTCAGAGGCTTTCTAGGACGACTGAACTACATTGCTCGATTCATCTCGCACCTAACTGCTACTTGTGAGCCAATCTTCAAGTTACTGAAGAAAGATCAAGTGGTATGTTGGAACGATGAATGTCAGGCTGCTTTCGAAAGAATCAAAGATTACCTCCAGGAGCCACCTATTCTTATGCCACCAGTTGAAGGGAGACCTTTGATTTTATACTTGACAGTACTTGACAACTCAATAGGGTGTGTGCTGGGGCAGCATGACGAGTCTGGCTGAAAAGAGCATGCTATTTATTACCTTAGCAAAAAGTTTACCGACTGTGAGACCCGATACTCACTGCTCGAGAAAACTTGCTGCGCTTTGGCATGGGCTGCTCGCCGGCTGAGACAGTATATGCTGACTCACACTACTCTATTGATTTCAAAGATGGATCCAATCAAGTATATCTTTGAAAAGCCTGCCTTGTCCGGAAGAATAGCAAGATGGCAGATGATCTTGACTGAGTATGACATCCCGTACACAACTCAAAAAGCAATCAAGGGAAGTGTATTGGCAGACCATTTGGCACATCAGGCAGTGGATGATTACCAGTCTATGAACTTTGAATTCCCGGACGAGAATATCATGTTGATAACTGATTGTGAAACACCTGGACCGGATGAAGGACCTGAGGAAGGATCCCGATGGTCTATGCATTTTGATGAAGCTTCGAACGCTTTGGGTAACGGCATTGGCGCTGTGATTATATCTCCTAAAGGCTCACATACTCCACTTACCGCCCGACTATGTTTCAACTGCACCAATAATATGGCGGAGTATGAAGCATGCATCATGGGTCTTCGAGCAGCAATTGACCTAAGGATTAAGTTTCTAAGTGTCTTCGGAGATTCCGCTCTCAGGATCAGTCAGATCAAAGGCGAGTGGGATACGAAACACCCAAATCTTATTCCTTACAAGGAGTATGTGTTGACGTTGCTTCCCCACTTCGAGGAGATAACCTTTGAACACTTCCCAAGAGAGGAGAATCAGTTGGCGGACGCGTTAGCTACGATGTCTTCTATGTTCAAAGTCAAATGGGACAACGAGGCCCCCCAGATCATTATTTGGAAATTGGACGAACCTGCACATTGTTGTGATCTTGAGACCGAAGAAGTAACAGAAAAGCCTTGGTATCATGAAGTGAAGAGGTACCTTGAAGCTCAAGAATACCCCGAGGGTGCATCTGTTAATGACAAGAAGTTTCTAAGAAGGTTCGCGGCAAAGTTCTTCATCAGCAATGGCATTCTTTATAAACGTAACCATGATTCAACCTTACTGCGTTGTGTGGACAAGATTGAAGCAGAAAGGATCATGGCAGAGATGCATGAAGGTACTTTCGGAACTCATTCCAGTGGACATACCATGGCAAAGAAAATCCTTCGGGCAAGATATTACTGGTCCACAATGGAAGCCGACTGTTATCAGCATTCTCGGACATGTCACAAGTGTCAGGTCTATGCTAATAAGGTGCACATTCCTCCAGTTCCTATGAATGTCTTGACAGCACCTTGGCCTTTTGCAATATGGGGCATTGATATGATCGGCGAGATCAGACCTACGACATCCAACGGGCATCGTTTCATCCTGGTAGCGATTGATTACTTTACGAAGTGGGTTGAAGCAGCTTCCTTCGCTACGGTAACCAAGAACGTCGTGGTACGGTTCATTCGGTACAACCTGATCTGTCGATACGGTGTACCAGAGAGGATCATTACGGATAATGGTACCAATATTAACAACAAGATGATCACTGAGCTCTACGAGCAATTCAAAATACAGCACCACAACTCTTCTCCCTACTGGCCGAAGATGAATGGGGCTGTCGAAGAGGCAAATAAGAACATTAAGAAGATTGTGCAGAAGATGACAGTGACCTACAAAGACTGGCACGAGATGTTACCATTTGCTCTTCATAGGTACCGTACCTCAACACGGACGTCAACAGGGGCAACGCCCTATTCCTTGGTTTATGGCATGGAAGCAGTTTTGCCTATTGAAGTTCAGATACCCTCTCTTCGGATCATGAAAGATGCAGGCTTGAGAGAAGACGACTGGATCTAGACCCGACTTGATCAACTGAATCTAATCGACGAAAAGAGACTTACCGCTATTTGTCATGGCCAGACGTACCAAAAACAGATGATTAAGGCATTTAACAAGAAAGTCAGATGACAAGAGTATCAAGTTGGGGACTTGGTAATCAAGTGCATTATCTTACCTCAAAGTGATCCCAGGGGCAAATGGACCCCTACTTACGAAGGGCCATTTGTGGTTAAGAACATCTTCTCAGGAGGAGCGATGGTTCTAACCACCATGGATGGTGACGACCTTCCTCACCCCGTCAATGCAGACATAGTGAAAAGATACTACGCATAATCAAAGACCCGCTAGGTCGACTGGCCTAGGCAAAAATAAGGGCTTCCCGGCGAACCAAAAGGGTTCGGGCAAAAATAAGGGATGAAAATTAAAAAAAACGGTACACCCGGCAAGTCGAAAACCTGAAAAGGCGGCTTGGGCAAAAATGGGTATCCCGGTGGACTGAAAACCCGAAAGGGCGGTCCAGGCAAAAGTTAGGGATAAGCGTAACACTATGTCTCATTGGATCACCCTGCATCCAGACTTCAGTATCAACTATCAGGCTCGGAAGACACCAGTCAATCAGATTCACCTTCAACTAAGCAACAAAGTGATGAGATGCTTGAAGATATAAAGACAATAGCAGAGTTAGAACCCAGTGGGACTAGTCACATAGCTGTTTTGTTTTCTTTTCACAAGTTGTATAAATCCTATTTGTTCGGCGGCGTTCTCTTACTAGGACGTCAGCCTCTTGTACAAAATCTCCTATTTACAGGCAAACTTCAAAATCAATACAAATTCATTTTCAGACAAATTTCAAATTGTTTTTCCTTTATCTGTTTTGTTTTGCAAAGAACGTCCAATGTTCATTTTTGATATATGCATTTGACATTAATTGCTGCTCATAAATATTTACATGCGAAACAAAGGACTAATTACGGGTGATATCAGAAGTAGGGGCAATAAGAATTGTCTGAGCGGTCTAATTGCTCTGTCCACCAAGGTACCAAGGTAAGTTCAGCTGAAGAATGTGACCAAGATACCTTCACTCACTGCCGAGTAAGACAGTAATGATAGCTCTCATAGCTGAGACTTGCAACTATGAACAAATCAGCAATACTCTCCCCAAGCAGAGTTGGTCTACCATCAGCCCTAAAAAGGTTGGGTATCACCAGAAGGTCTTAATATTCCCCAGCGGAGTATAAAGATATTCTCCAGCAAGTATAAGAGCATCCCCGACAGTCTTAATATTTCTAAATGGAACATAAGAATGTTCCCCGGCAGAATGCAAGATACCCCCAGTGGAGTCATTTTCCCAGCGCAGTCTAAAAAAGTTTCCCCAATGGAGTTGAATCATCTTCCCCAGTAGATTCTGGAAGCTTATCCCATGCGAAGCACAAATAAGTCTCCCCAGCCAAATTCAGAGGTTATCTCCACAAGAGTCTAACTGGGTTATCCTCAGCAAGTTGCAACTGAAAGATCATCCCCAGCGAAGTTCTTTCTATCCCCAGCGGAGTTCATCATCAAAATCCCCAACAGAGTTTATCAACAGAATCCCCAACGGAGTTTATCATTAAAATCTCAACAAAGTATCTCTTCCCCACAAAGTAATTCCCCACAGAGTAATCTCTTCACCAGTTTATTCCCCAACGGAGTCATCCTCTCCTGCAGGTTTATTCTTGCAATCATCTTCGTTCATCATCCCCAGTGGAAACGAAGAATTCAACCCTACTCTCCAGCAACCGTTCAGGATTTATTTTCCCCAACTAAAACATCACATTTCCATACATCATGATACATGCATATACGCATCATACCATACAATCTCATTTATGTTGAGAACATCATTGCTTGATCCATATCATGCATTGCATATGACTGACCTTTACCTTTCAGGAAAGATGCAGTTAAATTCCCAATTATGTCAATAGACACAAAATCAGTTAAATCGATTCCTAAAGATTTTTCTGAGGCGAAGCCATTCAATGGAGACAAAATCAGTTAAATCGATTCCTAAAGATTTTTCTGAGGCAAAGCCAGTCAATGGAGACAAAATCAGCTAAATCGATTCCTAAAGATTTTTCTGAAGCAAAGCCAGTCAATGGAGACAAAATCAGCTAAATCGATTCCTAAAGATTTTTCTGAGGCGAAGCCAGTCAATGGAGACAAAATCAGTTAAATCGATTCCTAAAGATTTTTCTGAGACAAAGCCAGTCAATGGAGACAAAATCAGTTAAATCGATTCCTAAAGATTTTTCTGAGGCAAAGCCAGTCAATGGAGACAAAATCAGTTAAATCGATTCCTAAAGATTTTTCTGAGGCAAAGCCAGTCAATGGAGACAAAATCAGTTAAATCAATTCCTAAAGATTTTTCTGAAGCAAAGCCAGTCAATGGAGACAAAATCAGTTAAATCGATTCCTAAATATTTTTCTGAGACAAAGCCAGTCAATGGAGACAAAATCAGTTAAATCGATTCCTAAAGATTTTTCTGTGGCCAAACCTATCAATAGAGACAACTTGTCAATAGAGACAACCTGTCAATAGAGATAACCTATCAATGGAGACAACTCGTCAAAGGAGACACCCCGTCAAAAGAGACAACCCATCAACGAAGATAAAACCACCTACCAACAATCTCCAAATGGCATCTGTAAGCCCATTCCCGACATCACAATGCTGATACTACACCATGCGAGTGCAAATTTCTGGGCACTCTAGTGTTCAATCATCTTCCACCTTCGGATCACGAAAGGCACGCAAGCCAATCTACATCCTCAGGTTTAAGAAGATTGAACAGGGGCAACTGTTGCACCCCAAAATTTGCCCTCTCATGTTTTCCAAAGTCTTCCCCCTGCATGGTTGACCAGAAACCCTTGCCTAAGTTAAAAGAAATTTTTTGAGTGGTGCTTTAAGTACCTTTTGATTGGCATTCTGAAAGACCCTTCGATTGGTATTCTGAAGGAGCCTTTTGATCACACATGGATAATTCCCTTCGATTGGAACTATGGCCAATCCTTTCGATTGACATTCCAAAAATACTTCGATTGACATCTGGGAAAAGTCTTCGATTGGGTATCCAAAATCCTTCGATACAGGCTTGACTCACCAGTCTTCGATTGGGAATTTGGCACTCTTCGATCAGGCTTTGATTAGTAAGCTTCGATTGAGCACTGGAACCCTTCGATCAAGTCAACTTCACAATGCTTCGACTAGTAGTTTAGAGGGTCCTTCGACTGGAACTTCATATTTTACCTCAATCAGAACATCAGAACGAAATGACCTTCGAATGACATTTTAGTACAGAGTTTCTCTTAATCTAAGATGCTCTGATGAAGGAAGTTCTGGACACTTCGAATCAGAACTTAGACTCATCACAAGGTCAAGGGCTGGTCGAAGTTGTCTAATAGGGAATGTTCTAAATATACTCGAATTGTACTTTGAAGATGGCAAAGAAGGCAGATTCGAAGGAATGAAGTAGGCTGGCATGACTAAGAAAGAACACATATCCTAACCTGTCCAGGTTCACCCAAAATTCACAATGGCATGTGTCCCTTGCAAATATAGAAATAATTAAATGCTGATTGTGGACTCAATTATTTGAATTAAAGGCCAAATTCTTACCTTGTTTGCTCCCAACCCTACAAGAGCTGATTCGACCAGGGTGATCCTTTTCGAATCAAGCAATCGAAGCAGAGGGAGGTTCAATCGAAGGGGCTATGCAATTGAAGCTGGGGTAATTCGAAGTGGAGCTTAGAGCTATCGAAGAGAGCAAATTCGAAGGGAAGTGGATCAGAAGGGGCAATTCAACTTTCAATTTTTATCATGTTAGAGGCCCAAATAACTCATGACAGGCTGGCAGTAACGCATGAAAATAGATTGGCACGTGATTGAATCAAATATAGCAAGTCTTTATGAAGAAATCAAATCAAATCTCTTCATCATAATGGACCAATATTTGATACACAAATGTTGACCTAAATTCCTTTGTCTATATAAACCTCATGCTCACAAACAAAAAAGGCACGGGAAGAACACAGAAAAAACTCTACACAACAAAAAATGCACAAAACTCTGCAGAAACGGCCACACAACTTTGAGAAAAAAGCTTGAGAACCTTGGATCTGAAATTGCACTCAGAGACCTTTTCAGGATCAAACAAAGGTTCCAATCGCCTCCTTGGACCTCACTGAAGCAGTACCAATCATTCTCGTGTACTCTCCTGCCCCAAAAAGCCCTGTAAGTATCGCTCTGAACCGCCATACTTATGGAATCGTAAAGCTTCAATCTTGCATCCTTTCATTGAAATAATTGCATATTCATACTCTGTGCTGGATCCTGAGACTTTTAGCATCATTGAATTTTATTTTCATAGCCTGTAACTCCATGCCCAGTTCTAGGGTTCGTGTATCTCGTTTTTGGGGTTTTTAATTGCAGGCAAAATCAATGCAAAAAATGGCCATGGATGATTTTGGAGAGATCCTAGGAACATTCCCGCGGATAAAAATCCGCAGGTAAACGAACCAGGTCTTGTGAAGAAGACGATTACGTGGTGGAGCGTGATTGGTTCATTTGAATCAATTTTGCGTTTTTATTTTTTGCCAGGCATAATTGAATTGTTTCTATATAATATTTAGCTTCTATTCCACTAACAGGTTAACATCATGGCTCAGTTGGTAGCACGTTGGTTGAATTGTCTCTTGGGACCTGGGTTCGAATCCCAGGTCCCCCAAACTTTGTTATCATTTTGTTTCAGGCGTTCACATGCAGCGCTTCAGGCAGGGAGCACCATATACCTCCAGATCTCAAAGGCCAGGTGGTTCCAGATTCAGATCCAATAGTCCAGGATAGAGGTTCACCATGAACCCTGGTCAACAAGCGCACATGCAATCTGAAAGTCAAAGCAGGCTGGAATATGTTTGGGCCAAGAATGCTGACCAAACCTCCTGATTTGGGGCCCAACCCCCCCTTTGGTTTACTTCTTTTCTATTTTCTTTCTTTATTTAATTTGTTTTCATTATTTTTATTGTTAATTAATCAACCCTTAATTTTTCTCATAAAAATCAGAAAATACAAAAAATAATATTTATTAACTTTACTATTTTATTTTTGTAAATAAACCATTAACCAATTAATTTAGTTTTTTAATTAGGTTTAATACCAACATATTTTGCAATAAATTAAAATTGACTTAGAATTAGGTTTTTTTTAAAGATTTCTGATTTTATTTCCTCAATTAAAATAAAACTCAAAAATATTTTCTTTAATTCCATTATCAATTTAGACTTAATTCTTAATTCAAAAAAGACCAAAAATATGCTTTATTCAATAAAAGGGTCGAAACCCTAGGACGTTCCGATTCAATTTTCTCGCGCGTATTATTTTTTATCCATATGTTGTAATTGCTTCGAGGATGTAATAGTTTTAACTTAGGACTTTTTATTTACCGCTTTTATTTACTTTTTTCGCATTTAATTTTAAGGGTTTGTTTTTGGCGATGTAAATACCCGACGCCTTGTAATAGCTTAGTTTTATTTTCCGCAATTTATTTTCCGCAACCATTAACTGCTAGATGTATGAATAATAGGCTATGCATGACAAGATTAACCTTTAACTTAAAATCAACAGTAGCTCACCATGACATGTAAAGATAATGTAAACTAAAAATTGACACACTTGCACATGCCACTCCTAGGGCACGCCTCACTTGGTTGCCTCGAACGTGGTCATTAAGTATAGGATTTTTTAGAGGTCGTCCTCTTGTCCAAAGATCATAAGTTGCCTCGAAACAGTTGCCTCGGATAAAATGATCTAAGACATTAGGGTTACTGCTAAGGCGTCCTAACGTTGCTTTAGTGACCACACATCCCTGAAATCGAATTGACCCGAAAACTCCAACGACGATGCTACCTACTCCTCAATAGTGGGATAGCACTACCTAAAGGAAATTTGCACAGTTTAATTCCTTTTTGAGTAGGTATATGTTCTTAAGTACTTGCTCCTTTTAAAACAAAACAAAACTTTTCGTACTTACACTCCCTTTCAAACAAAAACTCATTTCAAACCCACAAACACAAAGAAAAGCAAACTTTTGAAAACATAGTGAGCAAGTACCTAAGAGCCCGTGGATAACCACGGATAGAAAGGGTGCTAACACCTTCCCTTTCTATAATCTACCTCCCGAACCCGAGAAACATCTCAAAAAGGAATTTTTCTGTGCTTTTGTCCTTTCCTTGTTGGATAAAATAAAAGACAGTGGCGACTCTTGCTTACCGCGACATTTTGCAAAAACAAACGCAAACGCGAACCAGCATTCCAAAACAGTCAGTTCTATTCCCACCGATCACATAATGGTTTCATTGAGTGTGCAAATATTAGAATATTGGATAGTATTTCTAAAGATATCATTAGAAACACCATTGCACTCACCAGAAGAACTATTATGACAGTTTCTAAAGAAACATCAGCAGTCCAAGGAATGCTGAATGTTTGTCAAAAAGGGAATCAAACATGTTCTCAGAAAAGCATCGCTCTCAGATCAGAAATCACATAAGCTTCCGAAGAAAGAGATAAGATCTGAAAGGAAAAGGATCAGAAACAAAGAAGTAGCTGACACATGCTTTTGCTTCCAGCTCAAATCAAAGATCAAAATTCAAGATCAGAATCCAAGATCAGAAGTCAAGAATCAAGGATCAGATCAAAAAGTGTGAATTAGAAATTTAGATGTACTGATATAAGCTTCTTCTTTAGAAATCAGACATCAGACATGCAACTCAAAAAAGTTGTTATCAAGATCAAATCAAGACATATAGATCAGAAAAGCTTTCGTTCACAAACAAAGAAGTTGTTCATCAGATTAGCTATTACTTGTATATCTGAAGATAATGTTTAACTATCTGAAAAACTCTGAATCTACAATAATGAAGTATCTTCTGGATCATCCTCATTCATCATATCAGAATAAATCCAACAAAGAGAAAAGGGACAAAGATCATAACTATATCTTCCATGCTTACTGCTTTAAGCCAGAAGTAAAACTTCAGAAGATAAAGTTCTAAGAAACTTATCCACGAAGAATAGAGTACATACAATACGCTTCAAATTCCACTACATACTTACATATTATACTATGTTGTCTCCCGTGATGAAATGCTACCGTTACTGTAGCTGGAAAGTGAAAACGACATTTATGTACTACCAACAGTCTATTTCTCAAAGTCTATATAAAGATACCTCAATAGCATTTGAAGAATGACTAATTAATCAACATTATCAAGCTTGAATCAAATTGCTGAAAAACATCAAGAGGAAATAAGAATCATTATTCAAATATTTATTCACATATATTCTTCTAGAGAGATATCAAGAACACAAGAGTTATTGCTCGTCATTGTGTTAAGATATTCAGTATTAAACACAAAGAGTTGTTGCTCATTATTTGTGTTTATCTTAGATTTCTCAATACAAATAGTTGTTGCTCATTATTTGTATTAGAGACTTTGCTTTTCATTGTTGTGTTAATATGCTTTTGAGAAGCAAACATTGTAAACACAATTGATTGTAATTCTGTCTAGAATTGATTTTTTTTCCTCAAGTGACTAGGTTGTTAGTCTATAGACTTGAGAGTGCTAAGGTTTCTGTTTAGACTCTTAGACAATTGTTGCGAGTCACCGACAGGTAGCCTGTGCATCTGTAATATGTGGAGATTAGTGGATTAAGTCATTGTTGAAGACAAAATCACCTTGGCGGGTGGACAAGAGTAGTCTTGTTGAAGGTGAATTTGTATAAATCAAAAGAGCCATTTTATTCTTTCCATTGTCTTATTATTTCTAGTTAGTTTTCGAAATAATTTTTAAGAGAAAAAACTTGTTAGAAAACCTAATTCAAACCCTCCCTTTCTTGTGTTTTTCTCTACCTTCAGACAATCCGTGAGATGTTTGGTTCTTCTTCATTCTTCTCTATGTATTTCTCTATTTATTGAGTTTTGTTTGTAAGCATACTATGAACCTATGTATATTTGTTGATCATTGTGTTGTATAAAATTTTCTTTAAAAATCACTCTTAATGTCTTTCTTAATCTTTTTGCTTTATATTCAGATTTGTGTTGTTATAGACATATGCCTCACAAATTCTGTTTAGGGATGGATACTTTTATTAGTTTCTAGATTCTAGAGATAGATTTAGAGATAATATTCATTGTGGGTATCGAAGCTTAATGCCTCAGTGTTGTTTGAGTTACACAAGACATCACCGACAAGAGTAATACAATTGTTCTCGCAATTTTGCGTTAGACATAACCTTTGTTGTAGTACATCTCGTAGTTGTTTTAGAAATGGACACTGATGTGAGAGATACATGATAATTTTGACGAGTATAGTAGGTTGAGTACAATTGATTGATATGTTTAAGCTTGTGACGAGTAGTTTAAATTTATGATTGATAAGTTTCTCCTCTTTAAAGAATGAATTTATTTTCTTGTTCATATGTTTTAATTTAAACCCATTCAAACTAAGCTCAGAAACATAAAAAATGTTGAACGACATTCTTTCCCTCGCACTAATCATTGTGGATACGATAAAACCCAGAATTCTTCCGATCTTTTACTTGCCGCTTTACTTCATAATAACAAGTGATTATCCATCACATAAATTCTTCAGTCTTGATTTTTCATTTCATACTTATTTGGTGATTTGCAAGGTAATGTGACAGGGAAGTGAAGGCTTTCAAAGAAGGTGGAAGTATAATAGCATGAACAAGTGTTGCAACCCACCTGGATTCTGATTTGTTGTAACTTCCAGTGGAACTGTTATGAAGAAACAAGACCTTATGAAGTAGTCATTCTAAGAAGTAAATAAGGTTTTATTTAAGCATATTACTCATGTTATTTTGTATGACATTATATATTGTGTTAAATGGTTGTGTTTTTATTATTAGTCTAAAAACTTTTAGTATACCATTATCTTTTGAATTATGATTGTATCACAAATTCTATTGTGAATTGTGTTATTATTCATTTTCTTTTTTAATTTCTTGTAGGTAAAAATTAAAAGCTAGTATGAGACACTTGAAGATGGAAACTAGTTTTTATCTTTCTTAATATTGTACAGTTGGTTAGTTTTGTTATAAGTGGAGTATATTGATATGCATGTAATTCTATGTTGTTTACAATATCGTATTCCTTATGTTTTAATATATTTTAATTTGATTTTATTAATACATATTTTAAACATTTTGCAGAGGTTATTAACATCCACAAACTAACCGCTCCAGTTTACTATGCTACATATCAGCGTCACTCAAAATTCCAGTAAATAAATTGTGAGAATCATATAAGCAGCAGATTTTATAACTTCTACAAAAACAATTTGCGGAAGTCAAAACCCTCCATCAAATTAGAATAATAACCCCATAATTTATGTGCGTTTTTAATAGTGACACCTTCATAAAAATAAGTGGGCGTATTTTACGAATCTTATAGAAGTTTGCTAAAATAGACCCACTTATTTTTATAAAGGTGTGTTTTAGCAGCATGCGCCTTAAGGCATATTTAATCATTTTTTAGTTAAAACTTGTTAAACTAAACCTTCATAAAAACAAGTGGGTTTACGTTAGAAAATCAATATATATATATATATATATATATATATATATATATATATATATATATATATATATATATATATATATATATATATATATATATATATATATATATATATATTACTAAAACTAAAAAATACTAATTAAAGAGGATACAAATAATATTTCATATTTTAATATAATTTTATAGTCAAAATTAAAGGTTAATAAATGTTTAAAATATGTCCGAAGTCATCAAACATATGTAATAAAAGACCCCTTTATAAAAATATCACCTAGTTGGTAACGTGAAGGGATATGTAGAACATAAACCTAATCACAAACACATAAAATGAATATTCATTTCAATGTGTTTTATGTGGTGGTGTTGAATAAGATTATCTGATAAGTATACAACACTAACATTGTCACAAAAAGATTAATGTGACTTTTGGGAGATAATACTGAAGTTCGAAGAGTAAATTTTTAATCCAACTTTATTAAAAAATAAGTTAGCCATAATTCATTGATAAATGAAAAATTGAAAGTTGTTTAGCTTGAATTGTATGGTCTTGTGGTAAGAGGATAAAGATCACCGAGCTATTACATCTCATTAAAGACATCCATGTTTGAATATTATTTGCGAAAAAATCAAATTCAACATTAACTTTATTGCCAATGGTAAATTTTGGGGGTGGTAAAACGAGTTGTGGACCACTGAGCCGGCCCGTGCACCCACCAAAAAATGACGGGTTGGATTGGAATTTTGGACCCGCCTACCCGCTGCAACCCGCCCATCGTATCCTCTGTAGTCTACCTCGCGCACCCGCGGCCCGACTCGCACATCCACCCTAGCCCGTCTCGCACACCCACCGGGAAGGTCCGAGGGCCACGACCACTATGCCAAAAAAGATCTAAGAAAGCGCTTTTTTTGCCCTTTAGCAGCGCTGCCTATGGTGGCGCTGTCGTAGGTATAGACAACGCTTTTTTTTTTACGCAAAAGCGCTGCCATATGTATTCTTTAGCAGCACTTATTCTTGGAAAAATGCTTTCTAAGGTAGGCTTCTAACAACATTTTTTCTTGAAAAAACGATTTCTATTGACCCCCTTTAAACAGCGCTTTCAAAAGTGCTGTTTAATGTATTTTTTAAAGCCATCTTTAGGCAACGCTTTTCTAGGAAAAACGCTTTCTAAAGTAGGCATTTAGCAGCGCTTTTTCCTAAAAAGCGCTTTCGTTGCTTCACGTAAATTTAAGCATTTTTTATGTAAAAACGCTGCGTATTCTTTCTTTTTTAGAAAGTATATTTTTGGGAATAATCCCATAAACCTATACTTCAAGCCTTACATTTCAACGATCCTTTATTTCAACAAAGAAGCCGTTACATACAAAATATAAACACCATTACATACAAAAGGCATTATATACCATTATATATCATTATATACCAAAATATAAACACCATTACAATTCAATACTCAAGTACAACAAAATCTTCTATTCGAATCCGCTTATATATGAACAGAACAACACGGTCAATTAAACTAACTTGGGTCCAACACAATTAAAATTTTTCATAACACTTTTCAACTTCCAATACCTTATATGATTCTTTTCTGAATAAAGTATTCACACAATTCCTCCTTGATTTCTTCCAATTGATTTTTCGTGTAATGAGCACACTTGCATTCATCAAAGTACTACATAACAAAACATAATATGCATAATTTAGTTAAAAGTAATAAATTATACGAAATATATGATAAATATTAAAATAAATCCTAATTTATAAATCCATACCGTGATTGGAATCTCTATTCGATTCAAAAGAAGGATTTCTTTCATAAACCTCAAAACAAAGTATCCGCAATCTATACTGTTACACTGTTGAGCACACTACATAGAAAAACAAATAACAATGTATAGTTATCATGTTTTATCAAGTAGCATCACTATTATAAGCAAAATTGTGAAAATTAATGTACCTCCACTTTGATCTATGTAATGTTGCTTGATCTAGACCGTGATACTCGAGCTTCTCTTTGAGAGCGGAATACTTGTATTGATCTAACAAAATAAAAAAAAATATATTTAGAACAATCTCACATAAATAATTAAATATACAAATACACACAAATATTTAGAACAATCTCACTTACGTATCAATCATTAACTTCATATCTGGATAATTTATCCATTCACCATCTACCGAATTCAGATAATACACCACTTCTTTGAAAGGATCAATAGCAACCAATAACCAGTGATGTCTATAAATCAAAATAAAAGTTTAGATGAAAATCTTCAACATACAAGATACAAATATTAGAATGAACTTAGAATGAAGTACTAAACCCACAGGAATCGTATTATAGGTAAAAGATACAAGCTTTCTATACTGCTGGCCATGAATATCCTAACTAAGTGATTTCTTACTGAATCTGGATCCTGAACAATTGACGCTCCGTTGACACGGGAGGCAGACACGAAATAGAATCTGTTTTAAAATTGATTCCCGCGCATCAATGTTTCATACAAGAACCTTAAATAAAAACATAATAAACATTAGACTATTTTCATTGAAAAGTGTAAATAAATTATTCGACTAATTAAATAATAGATTGATCGCATTACCGGATGTATGAGTGTACAACACCGATGCCTAATTCTGTATGCTGAAAAATTTGTTTCATTTACTCTTTTGCAATTGTTTCGAAGTAAGAAAAACCAAATATACCTTCCTCCATATCCATTTGACGAATAGAACCATTCATCAAATATGATGTTCCCACAAGTGTTTCAAGACACACCCGGAATCGAGGTACAAAAGGTTTTCTTGCCCTGGATCTTGGAAGATCATTTTTCTTGTTGGGTACGCTACTAAATTTCTGGCTCACTTGTTGTGACCGTTGAGCAGGTACCTAAAAATCATATAACTTAGGTAAATTATAAAATCATGAAGTTTTTGAATTCGGATCATATAATTAACACTTTAAATGTACCTCTTTTTGTGATGCAATAGACTCGCTGTGCCGCAAAATCTCTTTATCCTTAGATGCGGGTTTTGTAGGAGTCTGAAATTAACATGTAATAAAAATGTACGCAATGGTTCAAAATTGAAACTTGAATACTAAAAGATTCATAATGGTTTTCAACATACCTCATCATCTATGAAAATGAGGTCCGACGGCCATGCAACAAAGATCCTATTGCATCTCGTAGCAATGTTGTCTCTGAAATAATGTCAGGTACCGGTAGCAACGCGTCCAGATCTAATGCAACATCAACCGATACTTTCAGATGTCCATCTGAGAGCGGTCTATGGTGAAGTAAATCCCCTGAAGTGTTATGCACTTTTACCTTGCCAACTAAGCAATAAGTCGATGATGATAAGTATAGATGACAAGATGAAATGCCCTAAACCAATAATAAATATGTTACTGTTAATGTGTATATATGTCAATTAAAATAAATTTGCTAGTTTAATTTCATAATAACATATATAATTACCTCGGAAAATTTATTTTGACAATTGATACTAGCTTTGTCACTAGTTTCTTTCGCCTCTGAACTGCACTTTTGCGCCATATCTCTCTCTCTATCTTGTTGCAATTCACGGACTTGCGCCTTTAATTCCTCCAACGTTTGCATCATTTCTTGATTTCTAGGATTTCTTTTCCTTGGATGCTTATACAAGGAAGATGGAGTCACACCATGTCCTTTACCCCTCACCCGACCGGGATACTCAGCAACATTTAGTGCACGACTAAGTACGCTCCTGTTATCCTGGTCCTCATTTGTGGTTACCAATTGAGATAGAGTCTCCTGAAATTCATTTACATATATATATATATATATATATATATATATATATATATATATATATATATATATATATATATATATATCGAAAATTATTAGTGGAGATAAAAAATTAAGTATATACTAATAAACTTTTGATTTACTTAAAGACACAATGTTATACTTACACATTCATCATAAATATGTTGAACATCTTCCCTAACAACTCCATCCTTACCCACACGAGCTTCCTTCCACAAAACATGCGTCGAAAGTGATGTTTCGTCACTTTTTGTCTCCTCTAACTACGCATTGACACAAATCATAAGATCATCATTTATAACACATTGAGACAATTAATAAGATCGTAGCATTTATATATACTTACAATTTTTTGCTGTAAGCGTGCATATCCCAAATGCCCTTTTCTGTATGAATACGTGGGTGTTGATGCTGTCTCGCGATTTGTGTCACTCACTTTCTTGAATTTCTCATTTTCTATTCATTTGGATACAAATTTATCCCATTCTTCGGTTCCAATGAAGTTGCTATACTTCATTGGACGATCCACTTTAACAAGATTTCCTTGCTCATCCTTAAGAAATTTGTTTGTTAAAAAAGTTCTCCATCCACGGTGTCTTTTTCCGGCCACTTGAAGACAATACTTTTTTCGGTTGTCTTCAATGTTAAAAGACCTCTACGAAAAAACATACGCATTATAGTGTGTTAGTATAAGTAATTTAAAGACATTACCATGTGATCTTCATTAAGGGAACAAATATTAAGCATACATATAAGACATTCCCAAGCCTTACTTAGTTAGGGACTAAAATAACAAAAACATTATACTTTAAAGCTAAATTATATGGTACCTGTATATCAGTCCAAATTTTGTCTTTGTAGGAATCCAAATCTTTATTAGTCCATTTATCAAAGGTGATTGGAACGTGCATACGAGCAAGTGTACCATTGTATCTTGTCAACTTTTCACCATTAGGATCGATTATTTGGTTATCATCATTCCAATATACATCATATTTTACTCCTTTATCTCTATCAAGAATGATTTTTCTCATGATAGTGATGCCTCGTGTAATTTCTCCCTCTGATGTCTTATCTGGAGCATTTGTATCTTATGAGTTTTCTTGATTACTAGCCATTAACCTGTAATAAAGAAAAAAATAAAAATGAAATGACAAATATATGGGGCTAACACAGATCAAACTATGCAATACAACATCCTCATCCATGAACAGTTTATGCAGTAGTTAATAATTTCATCATTTTACCTTCCTACTTGAACCATGTTCTTTTCTACTCCATCTAAGACTGTACACTGAACACTGAACACATACAACAGCAAGAATGACGTACCTGAACTACGGTGGTCGGAGAAGAAACATTTATGAACGGAAGGAGAAGAATCGGTCGGAGAGGAGAAGAAACGGTCGCTGAGAAGAAACGATTACAACAATTAGAAATGAATGAATAGGGTTCTAAAAATTTTATATTTTAATTTTATAATTTGACCTAAGACAACGCTTTTTAAAAGCACTTTCTATAATACAAGATTTAGCAGCACTTTCACGAGAAAGCGCTTTCTTAAGTGGGGAAATTTTATATTTTAATTTTATAATTTGACCTAAGTCAGCGCTTTTTAAAAGCGTTTTCTATCATACAAGATCTAACAGCGCTTTCACGAGAAAGCGTTTTTTTAAGTGGGGAGAATTTAAGGCCTTTAGCAGCGCTTTATAAAGGCTGGCTATAGCAGCGCTTTTTTTAGCGAATTTTTTAAAATACCTACAACAACGTTTTCTCATTAAAGCGCTTTCTAAGGTAGGGCATTTAGCAGCGCTTTCTAAAGGCTGTCTGTAGCAGCGCTTTTTTTAGCGAATTTTTTAAAAGACCTACAACAGCGTTTTCTCATAAAAGCGCTATCTTTTTGGTGATGCCAAAAGTCAATTTTGGCATAGTGGACGCATGCATAATTTTGTTTTGGAGTTAACAATTATATCATATTAGTTTCTTATTTCATGTGTAGTCAAAATTGAAATAAGTTATCAATTACATCATGTGTATATTTATACCTTTGAAAGTGTATCATTCAAGGCTTTTAATTTTACTATATAGTATTCATATTTACATGATTTCAATTGCCATGTTTTTGAGTAAATAGTTTTGTAATAATTGATGTCCTATTTTGGTCTTGTTTAGAGAAACAATAGTGTTGCAGTAATAGTAAACCTACGCCAATATCGTAACATAGGTTTATATTCTGTAGCAGAATTTAGTTTTCAAGCATGTTAATTGTATTATTATAATATTATTAAAATTGATACTTCCAGATGCATTCACCACTCTAACCCATTCCATTTATTTTGTTTATAAACAAAATAAAGTTAGGGATATCTGAATTTCGAAATTCATTGATATTGAAAAGTATGGAGTAAAATTTGAGATAGTTAAGAGTTGAAGTCATTCCATTTTAAAAAGTTTAACATGGAACTATCAATTATTGTTCTTACATTTCTTATTTGATAAGCTTTATAAAAAATTATTCTAAAAAATAAGTGAAAAATCTAATTGAAATGTAAAAAGCTTATTAATTTATTTAAAAGATGAAAAAATAAATAAATAAGAGGGCAAGACCGCCGCCCGCAAACCCATCACCTTGATGGGATGGATTAGATTTTAAAGCTTAATTTCACTTGGTGAGGTTGTCCGCCCTCCCTTTTTTTCCCGCAGGCTTAAGGCGGGTCGGACAACCTATTTTACCACCCCTAGTAAATTTTCTCATCGAAACAATATTTTTGCTCAATTTAGCGTGGAACCATGTTTTGTAGGTGTTCAAAGCCAAAGAATTAAGGTGTTCCTTTGGTAACTTGCTTTTGATGATGAAAACTTAAAGGAAAATTTGGACAACTTTGTAGAACCTATTAATACCATGGTTTTATGATTGACACATTTTTTCTAAAATATGGTTTACAACATGATGTTATAGAAGATTTTCTAACATGTTGGTCAGGTTCATTTGAAGGTAGATGTTCTGATAGATGTTGTAACATCCTGTATCAGAACATCAGTACAAGTTGTTTATTCTTGACAAGGTTTTAACTGAGATTCCTTTTAGTTTTATCTCACTGATTTTTCACAGGTAAACGACATTTAATATGGAACAATTGATTTATTTCCAGCTGTACACAGGTTGCCAAAATTGGACTTCGAGACAATTTAGGAAAACTTATGTTTTGTTCCAAGATTTAAGGACATCTTTTTACATAAATTGATGCAACTCTCAGCATGGGCAACAAGGAATATCTAGGCGCAAATTTAATGCCCAAGGATTGTTGAAGAGTATTTAAAGAAACTACCTAGACCTAATTGCTTTAAGAATTTTGCAAAAAAAAAAAAGGGGAAGCCGATTTTTTTAGTCTTAGGTTTTGATGGTTCTTCAAGGGGTTTCTGTTTTTCTTTGTACATCCTCATGTATATTTTGATGCATTTGAGTTGACTGATTGTTCTCACAATTTGAGAATGTATCTTTAGCTTTATTTTAATTTCGAGTCACTGTGATTGTGACTGGTTTTTAGACTGTCATTGGGATTGGGAGAGGTCTTTTATCATTGCAGTAATTGGAAGTGAGACGACGGTTTCTCATATCTAAGAGGTGTCTAGGTAGAAGTTGCATTAGGTAGCGATTAAGTGATAAATTGTAAACTGAGATTATTTAGGCTTAATATTAATACTACTTATAATGGATTTCCTTCCTGACTTGGTAGCCCTAAAAGTAGGTGAGTTGCATCAAATCGAGTTAACAATTTCTTATGTTTTTTACCTTCTGCATTTAAATTATGCATTGCCTTTTATTTTGGTAAAAGTTATGTCAGTCTGAAGATGTCATGACATTGTGATTGTGTGTTGAGACATCATTCTTGACATCTTTATTGTGTATGCCAAAATTTTAATTGGTATCAGAGCCTGGTTTCCTGTTTTGTTTATTGGCTGAGTTCTAGGGAGAATATTTTCTTGTACTATGGACAAAAAAGGGGGATGTGTTAACAAACCACTTGTGTTGGATTGTGAAAACTATGTCTAGTGGAAGGTTAGAATTATAGCCTTTTTTAAATCCATGGATAGAAAATCTTGGAAGATTATGTGTAAAGGATAGAATCATCCTAGTGAGAAGGATGAAGAAGGGAATGAGTACTTGAAGCCAAAAGAGGATTCATCCAAAGAGGAGAATGAATTAGCTCTTGCTAACTCCAAAGTCTTGAGTGCTCTATTCATTGGAGTAGACAAGGATACTCTCAGAAAAATAGACACCTGCACTACTGCTAAAGATGTCTGGGAAATTCTCAGGACAACTTATGAAGGTGGTGAATCTTCTGAGGAAGAGTCTGCCAAATCTGTAACTTCGTTAACATGAAGGTGCAATTCTATGGTAGAATAAAGTTCTTATGTTGATCTATTGGCGTCCTACTGCTAAAGATTCATGTAACTTAGATCTTAAAGATTATCCAGAGTTTCTTGAAGAAAGTAATAAAACTCTTAAGTTTGAAATTGCTAATATTTGAAATCGGCTAACGTCATAACGAGTTTAGTAGATGCATATGTAATGGGCATATCTATCATGTTGTTTAACCAACTCTCATATCCAACGTTCCTAGAGAAGGACATGCCACAATGTGTTGGAATTCCCTTAAAGAATGGAAGTTTTATCAAGACTTCTTGATGATTGAGGTATAATAATATTTTAAAGGATTAATCAAAGCTTTCCAATTGTTTAAACTTTAAAATAGTGAGTTTAATTTCTACTCATTTATTAAAATTATTTTGATAACCAAAAAGATGAAATTTGTAGTATTTTATAGAAAAGAGGTTTAAATAAACCAAGTCGGGGTGCAAAGACAAATCCAGCACAAGGCCCAATCACAAAATGTTGAAAACAGTCTAACCAATTGATAGGCTTCATGACCCAATCAATTATATGCCTTCAAAATTCAAATATTTGAAAATTGGAGCTCTCTCAATAAAGCCTCCAATTGATTGGAAGCTTCACCCAATCAATTAGACATTAGCTATAAATAGAGGTAAGTTCTCACTCATTTCTCATCTCATTCCACCTTTCTTAAGTTGCATTAGAAAATTTTAAGCTATCTCAACCTTCTAATCATCACTTGAAAATGGCAAGAAAAATAACTCAGCCCTTTTTCTAGCATTCCTTATCCTTTCACCGTCGAAGTTGTACACCCGGATAGTCAGACAACTCATTATACAATGAATTATGTTCTCTTTCCAAGAAGGAGAAAACTGAGCACCATTCAAAAATAAGACATTCCTCCAGTTTGAGTTTTAGAAAATCAAGTTGAGAAAAATTGGGTAGATTCTATGGCCCATCATAAGTTGGATAGAAAAAAGAAGAACGTGATTATACCCTATGGAAAATTAATCATGAGAGTCTTGGTATACTATGGGTTTGACTTGGAATAAGAGGAATACAAAATTATGCACTCGAAAACAGGAAAAAGTATTTTGGGTCAAATGAGGTATGACATCCAAGGAAGGGAAATAGTCGCCTTACCACCTAAAGAACCATCAAAGGCAAGTCATAAAAGAAACAATGACATCCTTCTCATTACATGCATATATACATGTCATTGGGTCTAAACTCACGGAATCAAGGCATTTCTCTGTGAAAAGAATTGTGAAAAATGATTGTTCCGTTAAGCGGCATTGTAAAGCAGAACTCAAGGTTTTCCGCATTTTTGTGCACTCTCACATGTTGTTCCAAGTTATTAAATCAACAAAAGATAAAGTCATCATCATGTCAAGCTCTTATGCGTTCCAACATGCCCTGAATTATGCAGAAAGTCAGGTGTTTCATTTGATTTGAGACAGTGCAGACAGAAATTCAGTACGGTGCATTTCGAGCTCAGAAATTCAGAAATTTAGATCAGAAAATGGTTTGGGAATGATTCTTTAGTCATTAGAACTGTATTGAGGTCTTCTTCATTTCATCTATTCATGTCGAAGGCTAATTTTGTAAGGAATATTTTCTAAAGCACAAAATACCTGAAATGTGTTATACAGTGGATTTACCATTTCTCTTGTTTTTGGATGCTTAAAAATTTGTAACTTCTGATCAGAAAATCATCTTTGAGTGCCTCTTGGAGAGTTTGAACCGTCTTGTTATTTCCTTTAATTCTCGTGTTTGGCTCGGAAGCTAGTTCAATGAGGAAGATCTTCAAATGCGCGAGTACTCAGAAGCTATACAGTGGAAAAATAGTGAAAATAATACGCTGAACCGTTGTTTTGCAGATACTAAAAAATTCATAACTTTCGTCCGATTCATTGTTTTTAGGTGGTTCTTTTGGAGAAAAATATGTCTTGATTTTATCTTTGATCTCTATGCTCGGGCCATGAGCTAATTATTTGCAGAAGAACTCGAAAAGTGTCAATTACCAGAGAAAATTGCATGCCAAAATTGTTTTCTACCGGACTGTTTTTCGATATTGTAAAAACCATAACTCCCTCAATTTTTGTTGTATTAGGACTATTCTTGAAGTGTGAGATCAAAAATTTTGTAAGCTTCAATTTTTCTTCAGGGCCCAGGGTCAGATTGTGCTCCGAAGGCTTCAGTTTATGGCTCACATTCGAAAGTGCGCACGGAAATAAGCTGAAATTTTCAATACGGTGAAATAATTCCACTATTTCCCGCCATTCAAAATATCATAACTTGTTCAATTTTTATCGTATTAGGGTGACTCTTTCGGAATGATGTCACACATTTCGTCACCGACATTTTTGCTTCAGGATTTGCTTCGAGATTCTGCACCGAGCATCACGAGCTCGTGGTTTATTCGCGCGCCGTACACAAAATAAGCTATAAAATTCTGCACTGTGTATTTTTACACTGTATTTCTCGTCATTCAGGGCGACATAAGTTGCTCAATTTTTATTGATCGAGACGATTTTTTCGGCACTGCATCACAAATTTCGTCCAAGAGCTTTCTTTCAAGTTACTTGTCAAGATTTCATATCGATTATTACGAGCTTGTGGTTCGATCTTGAACTGTGCATAAAATAAGTTGAAAATTCAAGTTTGGAGCCAAGACTATATATTTTGAAATTCAATTGTCAAACATATTACACTCTCATTTTCACATTTTCAAAAGATCAAACCCAAAACCCTCTCTCTTTTTCTCTAAACTTTTCTTCATCTTCATCAAGAACTCAAACAACAAATTCAACAAAACTCATACAAAATTCATTGAATCTTCATCTTCCTTGCATATAATTCCGCAAGCAAGTTTCTCCGATCACTCTCCCTCCGTGTGAACAATGTTTGCTTCCATCCCCTTCTGATTATGGCAATTTTCCGGCCGCGACACCGCTGTTTCCCTCTTCGTCTCTTCGAGAACAGCCGGCGTTGCCCCTCCCGTCGTGAAGCATTTTCGCCAGAGTCTTTTTCTTTCTTCGTTGCGATTCAGTCCGGCGAAGTCATTTCCTCTTTCGTGCGATTCTTCGGACAACATTATCTTCTCCAATTCGGTAAATTTTCTTGAATTTATCAATTTTAATTTTTTGAATTGGATAATTCTTGAAGCTTAGGTGTTTGATTTAATGCTTGAGAGATGTAATTATATTGAAATTGAATCTTTGAAGTATGAGATAAATTTGACTCTTGAAAATTGTTAAGACTTGATTCTTGAAATTGTGTTGTTGATGATGATTAAAAGAAGAATTGGATGAATAAACATTGAATTATTGTGAATCTTGAGATTCAAGTTGATAATTGTTGGTGAGATTTAGAATTTTTGAATTGTTGGAGCTTAATTGAACATTATGTGAATTCATGAGATTATGTTGATTCTTGAACTGATTATGAACATTGAATTGATTTTACATAATTACATTGAGTTGAATATTCTTGAAGCATTTGTTCATGAATCGGTACTTTGATGCAATTTCGCTATATTTTCATTGAGAGTTTTGATGTTGTTTATGTCAATTTATGTTGAATTATGTTGAATCATGAATTGATGATGATAATTTAGTTTGATTTCATGAGTTAATGTAACTTTACATCATATTGTTGATGAATTTAATTTTTTCTATATTGAAAATGTTTTGATCCGATAAAGTTGTATTAACTCATGAATGATGTTTTACACTTGGAATTAAGATCTCTGGTATGATTTCATTATTTTTAACTTGTTCACCATTCTTAAGCAATATTACTTGAACCGATAAGCATGTTTTTGCGTCCCAATTGTTGAAAATGATTTTTATCGGTATTGATTCAAGTATAAGTTGTTGTCTGGAATGTGTAAACAAAGTGCAAATTGCTTTTAAGATTTGTTTGAAGTTTAATTGATCATGTTTGGACATTTATGGATGGTTAATGTTGATTTTTACCGTTTCCGATGTGATTTTCTGGATTGAATTATGATACAGTGTAGTGTTGTCCGGTTTTCAAAAACGCACTTGAAACTTATTTTAAGTGTTGGCTTTAGTTCTGTTGCACTTGTTTTAGCATTTGAGTGACGATTATGTAAAATTTTACAAATTTCAGAATAATTTTTTTTGTGCTTTAAAATTTAGTACAATGCTGTCTGATATTCTTTATAACATGTACATTGAGTTTTAGTATTCACATGATGCATGTTTTCACTTAAATTGTTGATTATTGGACATTGTTGTTGAGTTGGCTCGATTTTGTTGCGTTTTTAGAGTTAATTCTTAAGATGACGGAGGTGCTGCCCGGTTTTGTAAAGTGTGCCCGAAATGAGTTTTAATTGTTGGTTTATGCATCATCGCACTTGTATTGGTCTTTATTATACAATTGCATTGAGTTGTGTTGATTTCGGACTAACATTTTGTGTGATTCATGTTATGATGCACATGCTACCCCGTATTTGGTTTTGCGTTTTTGTTACTTGTTTGGTTTCACTTCATGCATGATAATATGCCATTTTAAATTTTGATGTTGATTGTTGAGTTACATTTGATATTCGATGTTATTTTCTAACTCTTCTTATGACATTGTGCAAGTTTTGGAAGGCAACTCATTGCGACACATTTGTTTAATTTTACTATTTGCTTTTGTAGCATTGCTTGGTGCAGGGCATTAGCTTGGAGCGTGCATAACTTGCGATTTATTTTTGAATTATAATATTGGATGATTATATTGGATATTGTATTTGATTTGATTTGTTGTTGATTCTAGCTCGCTCGAAGTATTCCAAGTTTCTTGGCTTGTACTCTCTATATAACGGACTCTTATCCATTTTGGTATATTTCTGGTTTATTTTTCAACATTTGTTTACCGCTTTTCTAATGCCATGAGAAGTAGGATAGAGATGCATGTTCTGGGAGTCTCTTTGAGGCAAAATCTGGTTTATTTAAAGACCTATTTAAGGAAAATTTACTGGTGCTTGTTTGTTTACCATTCTGTATATTTACATTTGTGCCAAAGGCCTTGATGAAGACGTCCCATTCCCATTCCTCATTGATAAGTCCTCAAAAGGAGGCAAGGCGACAGAGGATCCACAACCTACCCTGCCATTTCTTATCCGTATCGTTCCTAGCTCGCGCCATGCATTGACGCTTTGAACCGTGTTTCTCATGTTATTGAGCCAATCAGATGGAAAAGGGATTCATAACCAATTCCCCACACTTTGTCTTTAACTCGCGTTTGTGAAATGTTGATGCTTTGATGTGATCTTATTATTGCCTTTTATCCCCTACCTCGATTTTTGATATCTTGGTCAGGTGTTAGTCGCTTATGACGATTCACTTTTGTTCTTCTCTTGCCTCGATTATGTGATATCTTGGTTAAGATTTGACACCCCTTTTCTTTCTTGCCCTGATGATTTGATATCACGGTTAAGAACCATTATTTCCCCATTTAGCTTGTCTCGACGGTTTGATGTCTTGGCTAAGTATCCCTTTATCTTACCTTGATGATTTGATATTATGGTTAGGTGCCCCACTTCCTTTGTCTTACCTCGATGATATGATATCATGGTAAGGTATCCCTCTCCCTATCCTATCTTGGTGCCATGATACCTTGGTTATGTGTGTGCTACTTGAGTGAGTGGATACTCCTCCAGCTTTGTTTGATTGTTTTGGTTTCGACTTTGTGTGATCGCACTTGTGTGCATGTTTCTTTAGGTTTTGAACCTTTGCCATGTTCCCTTAGGATGTCTCGATTCAACCTTTGGTGGTGATTCGAGATAGACATTAGGTTGTGAACCATGCATGCTAACTTAGTTAGAGGCTCCCCTTTTATCCTTGACCTTAGGGCCATCATTGTATGATAACATTAGGGATTATATTTAGGATAGTTTCCCTTAGTTGTTTTATTTTATTTGGCATCCTTAAAACTAAAACCTTTTTCTTTGGAAAATGCATAAAACATCTAAAACTTCTCAAATCTTTTTTCAAGGTAAAAAAACCAACAATGGAAATACTTTTGTCTTTGGACTTTCTTTTTCTTTAACACCTTTTCAATAAGGATTTGTTGTTTCAAATTCAAACAACTTGGAAATGCTAAGTGTGTGAGGGGCCGAGCATGAGTCTCTTTACGAGCTGCAATTCCAAGCACGAGTTGCAATCTTAACCGTAAGGATGTGAATGCGGCATTATCCATAAAAAACACAAAACAAACGGAAACTATTGAGCCGAACTATGGTGCTCTAATTCCTTAAAATGGATACATGTACATCTGGTCGCGGGGCTCAGCCGAGCGAAACTTTGTAAATATTTCCTTCTTTTCCCCATGTTTTCTTTTACATGCATTCCCTCTTTGCATTTTTCCTTTTAGCTCGTAAACTGTAGATTTGGGCACACCCTTTGATTAGAACAACAAGAGTGGATCCTGTGAAGTACCATGGACGTGAGGGGTGCTAATACCTTCCCCTTGTGTAATCGACTCCCTTACCCGTATCTCTCAGTCGTTTGACCTTGATTTTGTTAGAACACAGTTTGGTTCTACATCCCTATAAGAGTTTTAATGATAACAAACACATGATATATATAAAGAACAAATATGCTCTCTAATAATGTCTTTTTCAAATGCAGGGAAACTCTATTGTAAGATGCATAGAAGATGAGCAAGGTTCATTTCTGAAGCTCTATTATGACACATCATACTTAGAAGCAAATCCTTGTGACACGCTTAAATGAAGAAGTTATAATGTTACAACTTCTGAATGCACCAATGCATTGAACAAAAAAACTCTGATATTCTGATAAGTAAAGTTCTGGAAAGAACTAAAGAAGTCTCAACGGTAACATTCATCTTCTGATATGATCCCAAGAAAGAATATTCTGAAGCGTTAGAATTTATTCATTGAAAATTAAAAGTAACGGCTGAATCAAGATATGATCTATACTTTTGAAAAGAACATTAACTACACTTTATCAACCTTCCAAAAGCACCTTCTCATGTCTCTCATGCATCACCTATATAAAGAAGACTTGAAGGAGAAACCGCACACAACATTATTGCGCACTAAAAAAGAGAAATCTCATTACCTTTCTATCTTGTGCTTTTCAATTGTGTAATACATCACTGTAGTGATATTTTTTTATCTAGAAAACATATTTGTACACACTGTTAATTATATTATTGTGTAATACATTGAGAAAGCCAAGTTTTGGTTTAAACTCAAGAAGACCTTGACAATTGTCATTGTATATGCGTGTTCAAGTTTGATCAGTGTATTAAGACCTCATTTGAAAAGGAGAAATCAACTTGGAGGATGGACTGGAGTAGTGTTAGTTCAAACGAACTAGGATAACGTGTTTATTGCTTTATTTTTAAAAACCCAATTCAAACCCCCCTTTCTTGTGTTTTTCCATTCTTCAATTGGTATCAGAGCGTCTGGTTCTGGGTGAAAACACTTAACCATGTCAGAAAAAGATCCAAGCAAGAAAAACACTATGGTGGGACCAAGTCAGATCATCAGCAATGATAATCATGATGAGAAAGACAAAATCAACGACAAACCTCCGATCTTTGATTGTGAGAACTTCGATTACTGGAAAGTCAAAATCGAAAGTTTCTTTCTAGTTCATGATGCTGATCTCTGGGATATGGAGACTGATGGATACATACATCCAGTTGACAAAAGAGGTCATAAGATTGACAAAAAGAGAATGACATATCAACAAAAGAAAGAATTCAGAAATCATCACAAAGCTAGAACAATACTCTTGAGTGCTATCTCGTACACCGAGTATGAGAAGATCACAAACAGAGAATCAACCAAAAACATGTTTGACTCCTTGAGAATGACGCATGAAGGCAACACGCAAGTCAAATAAACTAAAGCTCTTGCTCTCATTCAGAAGTATGGGGCTTTTAAAATGGAAGAAGATGAAATAGTTGAAACAATGTTCTCAAGGTTTCAAATTCTGGTTGTCGGGATAAAAGTTATGGATAAAGGGTACTCAACAGTAGATCATGTAAATAAAATCATTAGAAGCTTACCCAAGAAATGGAGACCCATGGTCACAGCCTTAAAACTAGCCAAAGATCTGAACAAAATATCTCTTGAAGAACTGATCAGCTCCTTGAGAAGTCATGAGATAGAACTAGAAGAAGATGAGCCCCAGAAGCAAGGTAAGTCTCTCGCTCTCAAATCTAATAAAAAATATGAACCTAAAGTTTTTCAGGCAAAAGAAGAAAACTCTGGTGGATCCTCGTTAGAAGAAGATGAACTATCTCTTCTCCCCAGAAGAGTCAATTAGCTATGGAAGCAAAGACAGGGAAAGTTTAGAACTCCCATAAGAACAGAGAATCATTCTAAATCATCTTCTGGATACTGAAAATCTAGTAACATGGATATTGTTTGCTACGAATGCAATGAAAAAGGTCATTACAAAAGTGACTACCCAAATATTCAAAAAGAAAATCCTAAAAGAAGTTCTTCAAAAAAAAGAAGAAAAGTCTTATGGCAACATGAGATGACTCAGAATCTTCTGAAGCTAAAATAGAATTAGAAGATGAACGAGCCAACATAGACTTAATGGCCAACATATCAAATGACACTGGATCATCTTAATCAGAGTCAGACTCAGAGGAAGGAGAGGTATTCTCTAACTTTTCTAGATCTCAATTAGAAGAAATCATGTCAGAAATTCTTGAAAGATAACAACAACTTCGAGTCAAAAACAAGAACCTGAAAAAGGATCTAGTATCTGACTCTGAAGAAACTAAGAAACTAAAAACAGAAAACTCTGATATATAAGAAACCATTTCTAAACTCGAAAATGAAAATTATGTTATTAAAAATAAATTACAAAAAGCTCAGAAAGAAACTATTTCAGAAGTTTCTAATAATTCTGATAGAATCATAAAAGAATATGATCATAGCTTTCAAAAATTTCTAGCTCAAAACATAGATAGGAGCAAGATGACTTCAATAATCTATGGAGTTAGCAGAAATGACAGAAAAGGTATAGGATATAAGTGAAAAGAATCTCAACCAAAGAAAGTTAATGATATAGTCATAAAACACACACCTCTCTATTCACACTTCACATATGGACATACACATGACATAAAGTATACTAGTAATGCTTTTTCTGCTAAACCAAAATTCAAACAGAATTTTGGTAACTATAACAAACAAGGACCCAAAAAGATATGGGTATGTAAGGAGAAAATTGTCTATGTTGCAGATGTATATAACAGCAAAGTTGGAACACCAATCTTGGTACCTGGACTCTGGATGCTCTCGACATATGACGGGAAGAAAGCATATGTTCCAAAGTCTGGAGCTTAAATCTGGAGGCTCTGTAGGTTTCAGAGGAAATTAGAGAGGAACGATTATTGGATATGGAACTATTGGTAACTATATACTTCCTTCTATAACTAATGTTCTGTTAGTAGATGGATCAATACATAACCTGTTGTCCATAAGTCAATTAAGTGATAACGGTTATGATATAATCTTTAATCAAAAGTCCTGTAAAGAAGTTAGTCAGAAAGATGGATCTATCCTTTTTAATGGAAAGAGAAAGAACAACATTTACAAAATAAAACTTTTTGAACTAAAAAGTCAGAATGAAAAATGCTTAATGTCTGTTAATGATGACCAATGGGTTTGGAACAGAAGATTGGGGCATGTTAGTATGAGAAGAATTTTTCTGATTAGCAAACTCAATCTGATTAGAGGAATTCCTAACCTGAAGTTCAGCTCAGATGCTCTGTGTGAAGAATTTCAAAAAGGAAAGTTTTCAAAACCTTCTTTCAAATCAAAAAATATTGTTTCTACCTCTAGACCATTAGAACTTCTGCATATAGATCTGTCTGGACTAGTGGAAATTGCATCCATCCGTGGCAAGAAGTATGGTTAGTGATCGTAGATGACTATAGCAAATGGACATGGGTAAAGTTCTTAAGATAAAAGGACGAGGAACACTCTGTGTTCATTACCTTCTGGAACCAAGTTTAAAATGAAAAAGATTTTAGAATTGTTAAAGTCAGAAGTGAACATGGTGGGGAATTTGAAAACAAAAGATTTGAAAACTTTTTTAATGAAAATGACATCTCTCACGATTTCTCTTGTCCTATAACTCCTCAACAAAATGGAGTTGTAGAATGAAAGAATAAAGCTTTACAAGAAATGTCCAGAACCATGATCAACGAGACTAACATTGCTAAAAACTTCTGGGCAGAAGCAATTAACACAACATGTTATATTCAGAATAACATCTCTACAAGACCTATTCTGAATAAGACTCCATATGAACTATGGAAGAACAAAAATCCTAACATCTCTTATTTCCATCCATTTGGATGTACTTGTTTTACTCTAAACACTAAAGAACATCTGAACAAGTTTGATTCTAAAGCATAAAAGTGTCTCATGTTAGGATACTCTGAACTCTTAAAAGGTTACAAAGTATATAACACAGAAACACGAATTGTGGAAGAATATATCAGTGTCAGATTTGATGATAAGCTGGCTATCAAAAGTCAAAGCAGGGTGGATTTTTTGCAGATATAGAAGTTCAATTTACAGGTACTGAAGATAGAGTGTCAAAAGGTCTTAAAAAAGAATCACATCCAAATCCAAAAGAGGATGTCACAAACATTACAGCAACATCTGAAGACCCCATCCAGAAAAGACAATGCAGAAGAAGCTTAGCACATTCGAAAAACACGATTATGGGAAAGAAGGATGACCAAATCAGAATGAGATATACATTCAAAATTCTAAAGAATTGCTTATGGGATTAGTGTCTCTGATTGAACCAACTTCCATCTACGAAGCTCTTCTGGACAATGACTGGATCCTTGCAATGCAGGAAGAACTAAATCAATTTACCATAAATGATGTGTGGGATCTAGTTCCTAAACCAAAAGGATTTAACATCATTGGAACCAAATGGGTCTTCAAAAGAAAGCTAAATGAACAAGGAGAAGTCGTTAGAAACAAAGCACGACTAGTGGCAGACGATTATAGTCAGCAAGAAGGGATAAACTATACATAAACCTTTGCTCTAGTCGCCAGGTTAGAATCTATTAGACTTTTAATTTATTTTGCTGTAAATAATGGCATCACTCTTTATCAGATGGATGTTAAAAGTGCTTTTTTTAAACTTAAGAAATCATTATATGGTCTGAAGCAAGCTCCCAGAGCTTGGTATGAAAGACTAAGTAATTTTCTGCTAGAAAATAATTTTACCAGAGGGAAGGTGGACACAACCTTATTTTGTAAACTATTTAAAAATGACATTCTGGTTTTTCAAAGTCTATGCAGGCAGAGTTTGAAATGAGATTGATGGGCAAAATCAAGTTCTTTCTGGATATCCAAATCAATCAAACTCCAGAAGGAACCTACATTCATCAAAGCAAGTATGTCAAAGAACTTCTGAAGAAATTTGACTTGTCAGAACGTAAGCCATCCAAAACTCCTATGCATTCCACATGCATTCTGGAAAAGGAAAAGGTAAGTAAGAAAGTAGAACAGAAGCTCTATAGAGGTATGATTGGTTCTCTCTTATATTTAACAACTTCAAGACTTGATATTCTGTATAGTGTTTATCTCTGTGTTAGATTCCAATCAGATCCTAGAGAATCTCACTTAACAATAGTTAAGCGAATTTTCAAGTATCTGAAAGGTACTACTAATCTTGGTCTGTGTTATAGAAAATCTAGAGAATATAAATTAGTATGGTACTGTGACACTGACTTTGCTGGAGACAGAATAGAAAGAAAAATTACTTCTGGAAGCTGCCAATTTCTGGGAGACAATCTAATCTCGTGGTCTAGCAAATGAAAATCCACCATTGCTTTGTCAACTGCTGAATCTGAATATATAGCAGCAGTTGGATGCTGCACACATATGCTCTGGATGAAGAGTCAAGTTGAAGACTTTAACATATATGGGAGTAACATTCATATCCTCTGTGATAACACTTCTGTTATTTGTCTTTCAAAAAAAATCCTATTTTACATTCTAGGGCTAAACATATAGAAATTAAACATCATTTTATTAGGGACTATATTCAGAAAGGAATTTTCTCTTTAAAAATTATAGACACAGACCATCAATGGATTGATGTCTTCACTAAAACCCTTTCTGAAGATAGATTTAATTTCATTCTGAATCATCTCAATATGAAATTATTCCCAGAATGATAATATTGTTTATGTATATTTAAACCCTTAGAACTTTATGCTTCAATTTTCTTCGTAGGAACATATGATCAATAGTTCTTCAGAAGTGAGAAGGAAATTTGTATCAGAATCTATCGAGAGGATCTGAATATTCTCCGAAAACGAATCATTTTTAAGATAGAAGCAAGCAGTTCACAACATCAACATCTGTCAACTCTAAACGCAAGGTTACCCTCTAAGGCTGAACACGTGTTCAAAGTCTAAAGGGACTGAAACAGTTGAGTTGATGCATTGAGGCTCGAGTCAAATCGGTAACTTTTCCTTATCTTCATGCTATCCCTCTTTTCAGGAATCATTAAATGCTCGTAATTATTTTATTTTAATTCCTTTTCTTTTTAATTAAAACTGCTATTTTCTTTCTATTGGCTATATACACTTCACTTTTCACAAACATTATCACATTTCCACTCTCACTCCTTTTTTCCTCTTCAAACTTCTCATCTTTCAAAAACCCTAAAAGTCTGTGTGAACAAATGGCTTCCTGTTGTACCCCAAAATTTGCCCTCTCATGTTTTCCAAGGTCTTCCCTTACATAATTGAACACAAACCCTTTCCTAAGAAAAAAAGGAAAAAAATTTTAAGTGGTGTTTTTAATACCTTTCGATTGGCATTCTGAAAGACCCTTCGATTTGTATTCTAAAGGAGCCGTTCGATTGGCATGGACAATGCTCTTCGATTAGCATTGTAGCCAAGCCTTTCGATTGATATTCCAAATGCTTCAATTGGCATGATGGTCAAGCCCTTCGATTGGCATGGATACAAGGCCTTTCGATTGGCATTGTGTCAAGGCCTTCGATTTACATTCTGAAAGACTCTTTCGTTTGACCCTGGGCCAAGCCTTTCGATTGGCATGGCAAGGGATCCTTCGATTTGGAATTGTGTCAAGGCAGCTTCGACAGGTATAGTAACAATGTCCCTCAATTGGCATGTCAATAAAGGTCCTTCGATTGGCATTCCAAAAGGTCCATTCGAAGAAGCTTTCAAAGGTTCCATTTGAAGAACATCCAAAAGGTCCATTCGAAGAAGACATCAATCCCTTCTAAAGGGAGCACTCGAAGGCCAGTTACATATCATTCAAAATTAAAAAAATAGACAAGATCCCATGTGTTTGGCCAATGTTACAAATTCTCATTCATGGCTTTTAAACACAATCAAGGCTGTTTAAACCTTTGCCTTCTTGTCCCCTCCACCCCCTCTATATAAAGAGATCACAAAGTGTTACATTGAAAGAAAAAAAAGGGGAAACGAAAAACATTGGGGAGACGCTTCCCACAAAATCCATCAAAGGCTGTCAAACTTTCATAAGTAATCCAAGCCAAAGCAATCCTTCAACCAAAGGTATCTATGCATAGAAGCCCCAGATCGAAGGTGCTCACATCCAGTAAGTGCCCAAGTCGAAGATTCAATCTGCTGGTAAGAAAGGGTAAATTGTCCAACTCTATATTTGCATAACACATCCATACTTGTTATTACCTTCGATTTGTCATCCTAGACAGGATCAAAGGGCCTGCGTTTGGTACCCAGGTCATGTTCTTCGTTTGCTAACACTTGCTGCAGATTTAGCCTGAAAAGATTCAGCGCGCGCAGGATCGAAGGACCCGGGTTTCGATACCCAGGTGCTGCGTTTTATTTCACTAACATACTTTTATAGGTATAGCATCCCAGATCGAAGGAGATACCTTCTCTGGATCAAAGCCATAGTCTCCTGGATCGAAGAAGGCATCTCCCCCTGGATCGAAAGACGTTCCCTTTCCCAGGATCGAAGGGCAATCCCCTTCCCTGGATCGAAGGTTATTCACGCCCACTCCCTGGCACAATCGAAATAAGGCATCTCCCTCTCGATCGAAAGACGTTCCCTTTCCCAAGATCGAAGCCCCCACCTTTCCTTGCAATCGAAGGGTCCCCCCACCTTTTCTATTGACTTCTTTTTTAATATTAAAATCAAAATCATAAAAATATTAGGCTAGTTATTTTTCCAACTAAATTAATTTTGTCAATTAACTAATTAATTATTTTAACATCCTTTTTCTTAAAATTAAAATTAAATAGACTTAGGCTTTATTTTCTTTTATACCAAAAAAACAACAAAAAGATTTATTTTCTTTAGGATTTTTAGACATCTTTTCTATTTCTTGTACGTTTATTTAATTCCGTATTTTTTTTACTATTATCGTATCTGCCTATCAAATGTAATAGATTAAAATTATGACATTTACTGCTTTATTCCACTTATCCTTGCATAATGTAAATCCCCTCCCAGAAGCTTTGTAATAGCGTAAGATTTACAATTCCCACACTTTAAATTCCTATAAATATATTAACTGCTTAGATGTATGCTAACTAGGATTGCATGACAAGATCTGAAAACAAACGGTAGAATACCTAAATGTTTAAGTATAAAATAACTGAATTGAATACATTAGCACACAAGCACCTCTAAGGTACGCCCACTTTGGTTGCCTTTAAAAAACAATCATGGGGCAGGAATGCTTTAGCAAAGACCCGTAAAAATCAAAAGATCATAGTCCCTCGATGACTCTACAGTTACCTTCTCGGTAAATGATCTAGTCCCTAAAACAGAATTGCTAAAGCATCTCCATAAATTTCCTTCGTGATTGTGACGTCCCTTCGATTGTCCCTCAACATCCAACGATAAGGCTACCTACTCACTAATAGTAGGATAGCATTGTCTAAAGGAAAAGAGAAAAAGAACGGCCCTTTTCGAGTATAAAAGTAGATAGCTGTTAGAAGTTTGCTCAAACTATTTTTGCACTTATATACAAATACTACTTTTCAAAAACAATTTTAAAACATTTGCTTTGTTAACACTCTTGAGGACTGATACAAGAGTTAAACACAAAGCAAATATCCGCACTAAGGATTTTCAAAAACATTTTCAAAACACACAAAGCACAAAGGTATTTAAAAATGAGCAAACCTCTAAGAGCCCGTGGAAAACCACTGATGGAAAGGGTGCTAACACCTTCCCTTTCCATAATCTACCCCCTTGCTCAGAAAAATCTAGAAAAGGTCTTTTTCTGTTCTTTTCACCCTTTCCTTTGTTGGATAACATAAAATATGATGGCGACTCTTGCTTACCACACATTTGCGAACAAAAAGCGCAAAACCAGTATATAAACAGTCGATTCTACCACCGTATCACAGAACTGGCGACTCTGCTAGGGATGTTAAAAAGTGGGGTTTACCTTATAGTTAGTTCATTGTTAAATTGCCTTATTGTGTGTTTGCTTGCTTTATCTTTAAGGGTTTGCTTGGGTTGTTACGAAAAGATCCTACACCCGGATTTGGGGCACCTTTTTTGGTAAGTAGCAATAAACCATGGAGGCTGTACGGCGTAGACCGATACGGACGAAGTGGTGGCTACGTTAGCGCGATGCTTTGGATTGTACTAATGTTCCTTAAGTAAATTAAGGATAACATTAGGCTTCCTCATAGTGTCACTAAGAGCTAACTGACCTTTAGAAACTTTAATTGACTCATCCTAGCCATTAGGAAGTAGTGAGATAACCAGCTTTGGTTTCGACCGAAGATTGGTTGATACTTGATACTACATTCATTGAGGTTGGACTTTTAGGATTTTTTGGCTGCAATACTTCGGTGCAGAGCTGAAACAATTTCTGAAGGGAAGGTCAGTGATATTGAGGCTCCTTAGAACCCGGTTACTATTTATAGGATAGGTTGAGCCAACTAAACTTCAAGTGGGTACTTACCTATGGAATCCATGCAAGCCTAAACCTAAGGCTATTTGTGTGACTTGTTTGCCTTCATTGTCTAACAACTTAAATTCTTTGTAGGGTTGTGTTTGTCACCTTACATTTTTGCTTAATGCATAACATAGGCATCATAACATCATGCCACATCATTTCCTTAACCATTTCAAGGATCTGAAGGGTTTGTGATGCAGGCTATGGTAAATCAGATGTCTAGCAAGGGGAAAAGGGGATTTATTTTCCTCTAGCCAATGCCACCAGAAGATCAAAACTCAACAACTTGAGTCAGAGGCTATGACCCACTCGATATGGTGAGCTTGATTCTCGTAGAAGGACACTCAACAATACGGAGTTCTTCAATTAAAGATACAAACTTCAACTGCTGACATCTTCTTGTTTACCTCGTGAGTCCTTGAAAACATTGCATATGCATATCATACATGTTATTGCATAAACAGGTTTCATAGTAGGCTTCTTAACCCTTTGCTGTTTATTTTAGCAAGTAAAGATATGGATCTTAAACAAACAATGAATGACCTTCAGGCTCAAAATGCCCAGATCTAACAAATGTTCCTGACTCTGACCCAGGGGCAAGAAGACCTGAAAGCTCTGATCGTCAAAAAGAAGGCTAAGAGGGCAAAGAAACCAGTTCGTGTTTTGAGTGTGGGAAGAAGAAGACCAGCTAACCGAGCTCTAGATTTCGCAAACCCATCAAAGGAAGGGATAATCAAGAGGAAGAAGACGAGGAATCAGATGAAGGAGACAAAAATCCAACGTCTGAAGAAGATGAACCTGACTACTCTGAGGAGCAATATCCTCCTAAAGAGGATAAATACAAACAACTGGAGGATCGGCTCAATGCCATGGAGATTCAAAGGGTTCCCGGTCTGGATTTTGAAGAATTAGGCTTGGTTCCAGGGGTGGTCATCCCACCTAAGTTCAAGGTCCCTATCTTTGCAAAATACGACGGTGTTTCCTGTCCCAAGCTTAACTTGAGGTCATATGTTAGAAAGATCCAACCTCACACTGTTGACCGAAAGTTATAGGTCCATTTCTTCCAAGAAAGTTTAGCTGACACTCAACTGGATTGGTTCAATCAACTAGAAGGAACTGACATCCACACTTGGGAAGACTTGGCTGCTTCTTTTTACAAGCAGTACCAATACAACACTGACATGGCACCAACTCGAGTGCAACTGCATAATATATCCATGAGCTCAAAAGAAGGGTTCAAGGAATATGCCCAAATATGGAGGGATCTAGCTGGCAGGGTTCAACCTCCTCTAACTGATCGGGAAATGATGGACATGTTCATGGGCACTCTGACAGGCCCATTCTTCAATTTGCTGATCGGGAGTTCCTCATCCGGGTTTACATAAATGGTTTTGACCAGAGAAAGGATCGAAAGTGGTATCTAGAGTGGGAAGATCCCGATGGCTACATCTTCTAATGCTGAGAAGAAGCCTTTTGATGGTAAGAGGGAAGCCAATGTTGTGTATGGCCAAAAGGGTCGCAATAAGGCCAACAACCATAATTAAACTGTGGGGGCAATACTGGTCTCTGACTCTACACCTATGCAACGACACCAAAAGGGGAACCATCATAAAGAGGTCACGCCTAAGAGACAATTTACCAGAATCAACATGTCACTAAACCAAGCACTAGAACACATGTTGAAAGCAGGGTTGATCACGTTAAAGGCCCGCCTGCGAAATCCTTATACTTCTGCTCCTAGTTACCACCCCGACGAAAGGTGTGCATACCATTCTGACAGTCCGGGACATGATACCAATGGCTGCTGGACTCTGAAGAACAAAATTCAGGATATGATTGATGCCAAAGAGGTTGAATTCGACCCTCTAGAGACTCACAAAGTGATCACTGCTCTTAGGCCAAATCATTGAGAATGTTCAGTTCACTTTTTTATTTTTCATCTATAATTTCATTTCTTGTTCAAACAATTACTGTTATGCTGAACTTTGGTTTTCCCATTAATGCATCACATATGTTTGTCTTGAGTGATTTCATTGTCATTTTATTTAAACTGTTTTCTTTCATCCTTTACGTGATATTTAACTCTCGATTAAAAAAGCTCTAAGCCTTTAGAGGGAGGATGAAGAAAATGATACCACAATCCCTACAGTATGCTTTTGAACAGACCTTGCTGGCGACGTACAGGCATTGTTTCAAATCCTTAATAGTAGAGTTATAAGGAAGATAATCCCTAGTCAACCCCTTTGAGCCAAAGAAGTAGGAGTTTTTCTTTTCACACAAATTAAAACCCTTAATCATAACCTGGGGCAGGGTAGTTTCTCAGTCAATTCAGACGAGCATTTAGTCGCAATCTTCCGCTCCGTACTTAATGATTGGCATTGAAGACATCCTTCCAAATAAAAAGACGATGATGGTTCGGCATAATCATTAAGAACAAACAATCATTATCTCTCAAAATGAAAGCCCATTAAGTCAAAACCTATGAAGGAGACTTAAGGAAAAAATTGGGGCATCCCGCTGACTGTAATCACGAAAAGAAACAGTTCAGGCAAAAGAAGGGATAACGAAAACCAAAAAAAGAGGTTGCTACAAATCCTCAACAAAAAGAAGGTTACAAAAATGACTGCCTATTCAAAATAAACTGTCAGTATCGGAACCATCACCGGAACATTAAGGACAAGATGCCGAACTCAATTGGGATCTAAATGAACAATTAAATGAGCGTAGGACTGAAGAACATCACGAAGGACGGGTGGGTACAAATAAATTTTGAGCCTTTATCCTTTGTTTCTTAAACCGTGAACCAGGCCACGTTACAACCCTTAAAAGTCCTAGCTGAAGTATGGGTTAGTTCGAGAGCATACTATTACAAAGGTATCCTGACTCCTGTAAGGTTTGCTATAAATCATGAGTTGATATCACATTCTTGCAAATTTTGTTTTAATACAAAAAATGCATTTTCAAATTTTTTTTAAGACATACATAAGCTTTGCATTCTTTAAATGACATTGTTTGCATATGGTTAATTGTTCAAATAACAGAGAAATTCAGACGAATATTCAATGAACAAAAATCCTCTCAATGGACAGAATCACCTCAGATGGAAAGACATTTACAGCAACAAGCCCTTCATAATTAAGGGGCATGGCATGGTATCCAGCTGATCTGGGGCAGTCAAGTAAAGATTCGAGGAATCTCTCAAAAGTGCTGAATAGCCAGGGGCAGATCTCCGTCTGAATCACTTGGGGCATTAAACACGAATTCTAGCAACGAATCCTATACGATCAAACAAACATCTTCTGGAAGTATGGAAACACTTACTGCTATGGACAGTGACAATTCTCCGTACCCGGTGAACATGGACATAGTTAGAAAATACTACGCATGAAAAAGACCCGCTAGATTGACATGCCTAGGCAAAAATAAGGGCATCTTGGCGAACCAAAAAGGTTCGGGAAAAAATTAGGGATAAAAACAAAAAAAATATGTACACCCGGCAAGTCGAAAACTTGAAAAGGCGGCTTGCGCAAAAAAGGGTATCCCGGTGGACTGAAAATATGAAAAGACAGTCCAGGAAAAAGTTAGGGATTAAAGCGAACGACTACATCCTGTCATCTTATCATTTGTTCAGTAGTAGAAGACTTATCATCTTGATCACCATCTACAAAAGTCCCCGGTTGATATTTTCTACAACAAGTATCGAGACAGGGGCATTCTACTACAAGGTCATTGCCATATTCTTAGCATGCATCCTATTGAGGCCAGGTGTTATCATACCCTCAGCAGAGAAAAATCCCCAAATTACTGCTCCAACAAAAATTCCCCAATGAAGTCGCCAAGCTTCTCAGGATTCCCCAAGCGGATTAGAGTTTTACTTCCTCAACAGACACATTCTGAATAAAGCAGATTCTCATCTAGAAATAGTTAAGGTACGATCCAAGAACGGATGTCATCCTGACACTTAATCTAGATTCTCATCTAGAAACGGTTCAGGTACGATCCAAGAACAGATGTCATCCTGACACTTACCCCAGATTCTCATCTAGAAATGGTTCAGGTACGATCCAAGAACGGATGTCATCCTGACACTTACTCCAGATTCTCATCTAGAAATGGTTCAGGTACGATCCAAGAACGGATGTCATCCTGACACTTACTCCAGATTCTCATCTAGAAACAGTTTAGGTACGATCCAAGAACGGATGTCATCCTGACACTTACTCCAGATTATCTTCTAGAAACAGTTCAGGCACGACCCAGAGACAAATATCATCCTGATACTTATTCAAATCATCTTTTAGAAATGGTTTAGGTACGATCCAGAGACAGATGCCATCCTGATACTTATTCAGACCATCTTCTAAGTACAATGCAGATACGATCTAGAGACGGATGTCATTCTGACACTCATTCAACACATGTTTCAAGTACAGTGTAGATATGATCCAGATACGAATGTCATTCTGACACTCATTCAATACATGTTCAAGTACAATCACAACATAGATCTATCCACAAAATCTCCAGCAGGTACAGGGGCAGAAACGTCCTAATGCAAAGTCATCATTGTATCCTCAGCATACAACCCCGTGATATATATGTTCCCCACAGAGTAGAAACAACCAGAGGTTTCCCTCTTCTTCCCCAAGTAAGGATTACCTTCTCCAACTGAAGTCTATTTTCCCCAGCCGAGTTTTATAATTTCAAATAGTTATAAAACCTCCTCCCGAGTAGAGTTTATTTCTCAAACTGTGGAAGCTCATTTCCCAATAAAGTTTATTTCTCTACATCGGCAGAATCTTCCAATAAGCATCTCTCTCCGTATAATTATTGTCGGGAATAATCAATCCTCAAGTAGAGCCAATCCCCAGAAGGTTATCCTCGAACAGAAAGAGGAAATCCCCAGTGAATCATCTCCATTCATCATCCCCAGTGGAAATGAAGGATTCAGCTTCCCAATATTCTCCAGCAGTAGTATGGGATTTATTTTCCTAGACTGGGAAACATCTCAATAACATCCCATATTCATACATCATGGCATGTTCATACACATCGCATACAGCATAATCTCATTTATTTTGAGACCATCATCACAATACATTTCATACATCATGGCATTGCATATGACTAACTCTTTACCTTTTTCAGGGAAAGATCAAATCAACAAACACCGCTACTTATGTGACCTGGTAGTCTTCTAAAAAACTACGTCTGATGAAAGGCTATTTCAACAATTTCCTCAGAAAAATGTCCTCCCAAGATTTTCTCTGGTTCAGTCGGATCGACACTAAGATCTCTCTGATTTCTATTCCAGTTGTCCAATACTTTTGTCTAATCTAGTTGAATCGACACTAAGATTCTTCTGATTTCCATTCCAGTCAAATTTAATTAAAGGCCTTCTCTGATTCAGTCAGATCGACACTAAGATCTCTCTGATTTCCATTCCAATTGAAAAAACTGTGAAGCCTGGATTTCGACCAGATAACAGTATAAGGTGTTGCGAAGCCTGGAATCCGACCAAATAGTAGTTCACTTCTTCAAATACACTGTGAAGCCTTGGTTTCAACCAGATAATAGTTAACTTTTTTCATACATTGTGAAGCTTGGAATCCAACCAGATAGCAGTTTACCCTGTCAGTTACTATGAAGCCCGAAACTCGACCAAATAATAGTCAACCAACAATTTAAGACACTCTGAAGCCTGGACTTCGTCCAGATAATAGTATAAGGTGCTGCGAAGCCTGGAATCCGACCAGATAGTAGTTCACTTCTTCAAAGACACTGAAGCCTGGATTTCGACCAGATAACAGTATAAGGTGTTGCGAAGCCTGGAATCCGACCAGATAGTAGTTCACTTCTTCAAAGACACTGTGAAGCCTGGATTTCGGCCAGATAAAATTTTAAAATGTTACGAAGCCTGGAATCCAACCAGATAGTAGTTTACTATATCAGTCACTATGAAGCCTGGACACGATCGGATAGTAGTATACCTCAGATTCAAGTTAAAGCCTGGATCAAACCAGATAACAGCTTAATTTCTTCAAATTATCAAAGCCTGGATACGACCAGATAACGATACATCTCAGATTCAAGTTGAAACCTGGACCCAACCAGATAACAACTTAATTTCTTCAAACTGCTAAGCCTGGGTGCGACTAGATAAGAGTTTAATCTCATTTCCCCAGTAAGTCTCTGTGAAGCCTAGAGCACGACCAGATAACATTCAGCCTTATTGTCCTCAGCAAGACAATGTAAAGCCTGGATCCTGACCAGATAACAGTTCACTTCCGTCTCTTCAATCAAATGATGACTCCCCAATAGAGCAACGGACAACTAAAGCTCCTAAAACTCTATGATCCAAGACAGATACTAACATTCCTCAGCGGAGTCCTCTCTAACAGCAAGAGCAGGAATTCCCACAAAGGAATATCCCATGAAATCAACATTCATCTGGATGGCATCTTTAAGCCCATCTCTGACGACTCTCGTCATGTTCCGTGGATGGCATCTTTAAGCCCATCTCCGACAGTCTCCTGTCACCTTTTCCAAATGGAATCTATAAGCCCATTCCCAATATTATTCACCAGCAGTATCACTTCAGACGAGTGAAAATTTATGTGCACTCTAGTGTTCAATCATCTTCCTCCTTCAGATCACGAAAGGCAGACAAGTTAATCTACATCCTTAGGTTTAAAAAGATTGAACAAGGGCAACTGTTGTACCCCAAAATTTTTCCTCTCATGTTTTCCAAGGTCTTCCCCTACATGATTGACCATAAACCCTTGCCTAAGTAAAAAAGGAAAATTTTTAAGTGGTGTTTTTAATACCTTTCGATTGGAATTATGAGAGACCCTTCGATTGGTATTTTGATGGAGCCTTTCGATTGACATGGACAATGCTCTTTGATTAGCATTATAGCCAAGCCTTTCGATTGATATTCTAAATGCTTCGATTGGCATGGTGGCCAAGCCCTTCGAATGGAATGGATACAAGGCCTTTCGATTGGTCTCATGACAAGCCTTTCGATTGGCATTGTGTCAAGGCCTTCGATTGGCATTCTGAAAGACTCTTTCATTTGACCCTGGGCCAAGCCTTTCGATTGGCATGACAAGGGATCCTTCGATTTGGCATTGTGTTAAGGCAGCTTCGACAGGCATAGTAACAATGTCCTTCGATTGGCATGTCAATAAAGGGCCTTCGATTGGCATTCCAAAACGTCCATTCGAAGAAGCTTTCAAAGGGTCCATTTGAAGAGCATCCAAAAGGTCCATTCGAAGAATACATCAGTCCCTTCGAAAGGGAGCACTCGAAGGCCAGTTACATATCATTCAAAATTCAAAAAATAGAAAAGATCCCATGTGTTTGGCCAATGTTACGAATTCTCATTCATGGCTTTCAAACACAATCAAGGTTATTTAAACCTTTGCCTTCTTGTCCCCTCTACCCCCTTTATATAAAGAGATCACAAAGTGTTACATTGAAAAAAAAGGGGAAACGAAAAACATTGGGGAGACGATGCCCACAAAATCCATCAAAGGTTATAAAACTTTCATAAGTAATCCAAGCCAAAGCAATCCTTCAACCAAAGGTATCCATGCCCAGAAGCCCCAGATCGAAGGTGCTCACATCCACCAAGTGCCCAAATCGAAGATTCAATCTGCTGGTAAGAAAGGGTAAATTGTCCAACTTTATATTTGCATAACACATCCATACTTGTTGTTACCTTCGATTTTTCATCCTAGACAGGATCAAAGGGCCTGGGTTTGGCACCCAGGTCGTGTTCTTTGTTTGCTAACACTTGCTGCAGATTTAGCCTGAAAAGACCCAGCGCGCGCAAGATCGAAGGACCTGGGTTTCGATACCCAGGTCCTATGTTTTATTTTGCTAACGTACTTTTGCAGGTATAGCATGCCAGATCGAAGGAGATACCTTCTCGGGATCAAAGCCATAGTCTCCTGGATCGAAGAAGGTATCTCCCCTGGATCGAAAGACGTTCCCTTTCCCAGGATCGAAGGGCAATCCCCTTCCTTGGAACGAAGGTTATTCACACCCAATCCCTGGCCCAATTGAAAGAATGCGTCTCCCCTGGATCTAAAGACGTTCCCTTTCCTAGGATTGAAGCCCCCACCTTTCCCTGCAATCGAAGGGTGCCCCCATTTGTATTTTTACTTTTTGGTTCATTTTTCTATTGACTTCTTTTTTAATATTAAAATAAAAATCACAAAAATATTAGGCTAGTTGTTTTTCCAACTAAATTAATTTTATCAATTAATTAATTAATTAATTATTTTAACATCCTTTTTCTTAAAATTAAAATAAATACACTTAGGCTTTATTTTCTTTTATACCAAAAAACAACAAAAAGATTTATTTTCTTTAGGATTTTTAAACATCTTTTCTATTTCTTGCGCGTTTATTAAATTTCGTATTTTTTTACTATTATTATATCTGTCTACCAGATGTAATAGATTAAAATTAGGATATTTACTGCTTTATTTCACTTATTCTTGCATAATGTAAATCCCCTTCCCGAAGCTATGTAATAGCGTAAGATTTACAATTCCCGCACTTTAAATTCCTGTAAATATATTAACTGCTTAGATGTATGCTAACTAGTATTGCATGACAAGATCTGAAAACAAACGGTAGAACACCTAAATGTTTAAAGATAAAATAACTGAATTGAACACACTCGCACACAAGCACCTCTAAGGTACTCCCACTTTGGTTGCCTTTAAAAAACAATCATGGGGCAGGAATGCTTTAGCAAAGACCCGTAAAATCAAAAGATCATAGTCCCTCGATGACCCTACTGCTGCCTTCTCAATAAATGATCTAGTCCCTAAAATAGAATTGCTAAAGCATCTCCATAAATTGTCTTCGTGATTGTGACGTCCCTTCGATTGTCCCTCAACATCCAACGATAAGGCTACCTACTCACTAATAGTAGGATAGCGTTGTCTAAAGGAAAAGAGGAAAAGAACGACCCTTTTCGAGTATAAAAGTAGATAGCTGTTAAAAGTTTGCTCAAACTACTTTTGCACTTATACACAAATACTACTTTTCAAAAACAATTTTAAAACATTTGCTTTGTTAACACTCTTGAGGACTGATACGAGAGTTAAACACAAAGAAAATCTCCGCGCTAAGGCTTTTCAAAAACATTTTCAAAACACACAAAGCACAAAGGTATTTAAAAATGAGCAAACCTCTAAGAGCCCGTGGAAAACCACAGATAGAAAGGGTGCTAACACCTTCCCTTTCCACAATCTACCCCTCTTACTCAGAAAAATCTCGAAAAGGTCTTTTCTGTTCTTTTCACCCTTTCCTTTGTTGGATAAAAGAAAAGATGGCGGCGACTCTTTCTTACCGCATATTTGCGAACAAAAAACATAAAACCAGTATATAAACAATGGGTTCCGCCACCGTATTACACTTCCACTCATAAAATTCCTCAAGTTTCTCTAACCATTCCTGGTTCTTCCTCCTTGTAGGTGTTTAGGTATTGACTTGTATTTTTGGTAAATTCCAAGTGTATGTGTGAATGTCATGACTGATGTCATAACATTCTAGTTCAGGTTGTACTAACTCTTTAGGTACATATGCAGAAAAATATTGTAACTCAAATACTGATGTTCATAAGTGTGTATCTGAGCATGTTTGCAAAATGATCACATTTAGCTAATCAGTAGACAGGTTTTCTCAGATGTCATAACAGATGTTATGACATCCTGTTCTGAACTAGCAGGATTACAGGATTGGATAAGTCTGAGTTTTTTCAGGAAATAACTCAGTCCTTCCTAAACAGAATCCTGCGTTTTCTGAGGAGTAACCTCGCTCAATCCTAACCTGATCAACAAAGTACTGTGACCTGGACTTTAAGTCAAACGGAATCAACCCTAGGTTTTTGGAAACCCTAACTGAAGTTGCAGCTGCTATATATTCAACAGAGCTGCGGTTTTTGAAATCATCCCTGCTGATTATTTAGAAGATCAAGTTTGTAATCTGTATAGATTTGTTTAATTGTACTCCAAGCAATTATCATTGTGATAAGTGTCTTGGAATAGGTTTTAATTGTAAGGGTTGTGTAGCACTCAAAGCTTTGAAGCAAGAGTGTTTGAATGTTACTTGACTAAAGCTGTGAAGCAGAGTCAAGTTAGTTGTGTACATCACTCAAAGCTGTGAAGCACGAGTGATTGTGTTACTTGATTAAAAAGCTGTGAAGCATAATCAAGAGTGTGTTTTTGAAGAGTGTCTTCATCAATTCTCAAGTCAAATTGGTTTATAGATCACTGCTGTGATTGAGGGGGAGTGAGTAGGAACTCAGGTTTAAGTTGTACTTAGATTAGAATTGCATTGGGTAGGTCTTAAGTGAAGGAGATAAACTGGTTGGTTTATTCCTGAATTAACATCTCTTATAGTGGATTCTCTCCCTGGCTTGGTAGCCCCCAGAGTAGGTGTTGTTGCACACTGAACTGGGTAAACAATTGACTGTGTTATTTACTGCTTTTGCATTTACTGTCATATAGTAAGTCAGATACAGTGTCATAACATTGGACGTGACATTGAGTATCTGAAGCCAGAATTTTCAATTGGTATCAGAGCAGGCACCCTGCCTGTATTACTGGGTGAGATCTAGGGATATCACTTTCTGGCACTATGGACAAAGAAGGAGTTTTTGGAAACAGACCACCCATTCTGGATGGAACTAATTATGACTATTGGAAACCTCGTATGATTGCCTTCCTAAAATCTCTGGACAAAAAGGCTTGGAGAGCTGCTGACAAAGGATGGAGTCATCCCACCATAACTGAAAGAGATGGGACAATCAGTCTGAAGCCTGAGGAAGATTGGAGTAAAGAAGAAGATGAGTTAGCTCTGGGAAATTCAAAAGCCTTAAATGCCTTGTTCAATGGAATTGATAGAAACATCTTCAGATTAGTACATCAATATGAACTGGCCAAGGAAGTTTGGGACACCCTCAAAACTACTCATGAGGGCACTTCCAAAGTAAAGATGTCAAGGCTTCAGATGTTGACCACTAAGTTTGAGAATCTAAAAATGATGGAAGATGAAACCATCCATGAATTTCACATGAACATCTTGGAGATTGCCAACACCTCAGGAGCACTGGGAGAAAAAATGTCAGAAGAAAAACTGGTGAGGAAGATTCTCAGATCCTTGCCTAAAAGATTTGCAATGAAGGTAACTGCCATAGAGGAAGCCCAGGACATTAGCAAGTTAAAAGTGGATGAACTTATTGGGTCTCTTCAGACTTTTGAGATGGGGATCACTGATAATGGTGACAAGAAGAACAAAAGCATAGCACTTGTAACCAACACTGATGTTGAACACAAGGAGGATGAAGAAGAAAACATATCAGAAGCCATTGCCATGCTTGGAAGACAGTTCAACAGGCTCATCAAAAGAATGGACCCAAAGTCAAGGTCAAATGTTCACAACATTCCTTCTGACATTGACAGTTCCAGCAGAAGACCAAGATCAGAAGATAAGGAAAACCAAGGCAGAGGAATTCAATGCCATGGATGTGAAGGATATGGACATATTCGAGCTGAATGTCCTACCTTTCTTAAGAAGCAAAAGAAAGGAATGACTGTTACCTGGTCTGACTATGATTCAGAAAGCAATTCTGAAGAAGAATCTGCCAAACTAGTTACTGCCCTAACTAGTGTTTGTACTTCTGAAAGTGACACCAGTGATGAAGAAGTAACATTTGAAGAACTGGCTGATACCTACAAGAAATTGTGTATCAGAAGTGGTGAAGTCTGTGTGCAAAATGAGAAACAATCAAAACTCATTGTAAAGCTAGAGGCTGAAAAGAGAGCAAATCTTGAAACTATAAGTCATTTAGAAGGAGAAGTTCAACTGCTGAACTCACAACTGAATCAAATGACCAAATCAGTCAAGATGTTGACAAATGGGACAGACAAATTGGAAGAGATTCTTCAGGCTGGACAAAATATGGGAAATAAATCTGGCCTAGGATTTGTGGAAACAAAGAAAGTTGTTACCAGGAAGCAAATGTCAAACCAGATGTCTCAACATTACTCTCCACATCAGGGACAGAGACACATGAAGAAGAGGTACCAAAGATGGAGATGTCATCATTGTGGGAAATATGGTCACATAAAGCCCTTCTGTTACAGACTACATGGATATCCTAATCAGAAATCAGATGTCGAACCTAAGTCTAAAAGGGTACCACACGCTCCTCAATGGAAGAAAAAGGCTATTGCACTGATAGCACACACTTCCCTGAAGATCTCAACAAAGGAAGATTGGTACTTTGACAGTGGATGTTCCAGACACATGACTGGATTCAAAAATCTCCTCAATAATGTTATGCCTCACACCACCAGTTTTGTGACCTTTGGAGATGGTGCTAAAGGAGAAATCAAAGGAGTTGGCAATTTGGACTACCCTGGAGTTCCAAGTCTGAATAAGGTACTGCTGGTAAAAGGGTTGACTACTAATCTCATCAGCATCAGTCAATTATGTGATCTAGGATTCATGGTCAACTTCTCAAGATCTGAATGTCTAGTGTTTAATGATAAACTAGATATTGTAATGAGAGGAATAAAATCCAAAAATAACTGTTATGTGTGGCAGCCTGAGAACACTGATATCCACACCTTGAGTCAAATCTTCAAAGAAGAAAAAGATATGAAACAGTGGCAGCATAAACTTGAAGAAATGAAAAGAGATATTCCTATGGAAGATGTCAGAAGAACTCCTAAACTACAGGCTGATAATATATGTGATATGAACAAGTCTCATAAATTCTGTTCAAAAAAATTCTGGTCAACACAGATGCTACCTGAAGACAATGTTACACAAGATGTTGTGACATTGTGGTGTGATAATCTGAAAACATTCAACATTTCCTTAAACCCTATTGACTTTGGAGAGAAGAAATCATTTGAACTGAAACATAGGTTCTCTGAGCTTCAGCTAACTGATTCTTCTATCAAGGCGCTTGTTGGAAATCAACTTGAAAATTTGAAGGGCAGATTGGGTATTCACCAACATGAGAAATTATAGCAATTAGTTTTGCTGAAAACAAGGGTTGAAGGGATTAATTCTATTAAGTCTATATTTAGTGGGTTGATCATAGTCATTCACAATTCCTTCAAAAGCCTTCAGAAGTTGAAAAGACTCCCTTGTACTCCCTATCTCTCTCATTCTTGCAACCGGTTTTCTCCTCCCAATCAAAGAGCTTTCTCAAAGTGCTACTGCTACTCAACGTTAAACACAATGTCTCAGACATCATCTTCCACTGTGGCGGCTTCGTCTCACTCATCATCATCGTCATCTGATCACGATTCTAGGGCAATCACGACATGCATAGAATCTGAAGTACTTGAGGTCACTCCTCTCAGGGAGATGGCAACTAATCCAGCCAAAATCAAGAAACTCAGGACCAGAAAAGCAGGAAGAGCTCAAGCTGCAGTCTCTGGTAATTCTTCTCTTCCTTCATCTAATATACCTAATAAAGAAGGAACAGTGCAAGTACACCAAGCCATTGCTAGACTGGTTACTAGTATTCTGAGTGGCAACCAATCTGTACCGGGGATTTCTATTCCTCTGAATCAATCTGAGAGTCCAAATGTAGAAGGTTCTGAAAATATAGATGTCACTGAGGATGTCGTGACACCAAAAGACAACATTCAGAATCCCTCTGAAAAGGCTGCTGATCCACCTATCATTGATGTGGATGAAGAGTACTCAGATAATGAACTGATTGCTAATGTGAACCCTAGCATTGCTAGAAGATTGATGAAAAGAAAAAGTTGTGAGACTGTTAAACCTAAGAAGTCCAAGGCTGAAGGGATGGCTGAAAAAATTCAGACTAAAGGGAAGAAGGCTCAGGTGCTGACTGCTAGACAACCAATCTCCAAGAAAAGAAAAGAACCTGAAACTTCTGACTCTGATGATGAATCAGAATTTGAGATTGACATTGACAATGCTCCCATCAGAAGGAAGCTCCCTTCCAGCAAGATTGCTAGAGTGCCTGAAGTGCCAACTGACAACATCTCCTTTCATCATCCTGATAATGCAAACAGGTGGAAGTATGTTTGCTTGAAGAGAATAGCCTTGGAGAGAGAACTCAACAATGATGCTTTGGAGTGCAAAGACATCATGGAGCTGATCAGGAATGCTGGACTAATAAAGACTGTGATGAAGTTTGGCAAATGTTATGAAAATCTGGTTAAAGAGTTTGTAGTGAACCTATCCAATGATTGTGCTGATGGGAGGTCAGCTGACTTTGAGAGTGTGTTTGTTAGAGGAAGAAGGGTCAAGTTCTCTCCATCAGAAATCAACAAGTTTCTTGGAAGAACGAATAAGGACTGTCCTGATCTAGAGGCAACTGACAATGAAGTATGCTTGACCATCACTGCCAGGCAAGTCAAGTGCTGGCCATTGAAAGGGAAGTTGAATGCTAGTAAACTCAGCATGAAATTTGCCATCCTGCATAAAATAGGTGCAGCAAACTGGGTGCCTACAAATCACAAATCAACCATCTCCACAGGATTGGGGAGATTCATCTATGCTGTAGGAACCAAGACTGCCTTTGATTATGGAAGGTACATTTTTGAACAAACCTTGAAGCATGCTGGCAGTTATGCTGTCAAAGGACCAATTGCATTTCCCTCCCTCCTGTGTGGAATCATCCTTGCACAATATCCTGACATACTTGTAGCAAGAGATACAGTCTGCAAAAGAGCCCCTGCCCTTGGCCTGCACTACAAACTGTTTCAGGGATCCCATGCTCCAGACATTGTCATAACATCAGCTGAGACATCGTCTGCAAAGAGCCAGTCCAAAACATCAGATGTCATAGCTGTCTTAAAAGAAACTTGCAAAGATCTGGATGCTAAGAAAAGGACCCTAGAAGCACTAATTGCCAAGCTAGAAAAGGAAGAAGCTGAAGCAAGCATGAGGGAAGAAGATGAAGGACAGTCCAACAGTGAAGAAAGTGGCTCCTCTGAGTCTGATGACAGTACTTGAAGGATGATTGCTGCGTGCTGGTGTTGCTGGTGGAGTTTGGAAGTATGTCCTGCTGTTGTCTGCTGCTGTTGTCTGGTGTTCTGCTGCTGATCTCATTATTTAGTCTTGGATAACTGTATTACTTTATAAACATGTAATCTTTGGCCCATTTGTGGCTAAAGTGGGGGAGAATATTTGGTACTGCTTAATTAGTACTTAACACTATATTTTTCTGCTGTCATCATTTATTTCTGCTGCTATTCTGCTGCTATCTCTGATTGTTTAGGGACTTTAGCCAAAAATCTGCCAAAGGGGGAGTTTGTAGGTGTTTAGGTATTGGCTTGTATTTTTGGTAAATTCCAAGTGTATGTGTGAATGTCATGACTGATGTCATAACATTCTAGTTCAGGTTGTACTAACTCTTTAGGTACATATGCAGAAAAATATTGTAACTCAAATACTGATGTTCATAAGTGTGTATCTGAGCATGTTTGCAAAATGATCACATTTAGCTAATCAGTAGACAGGTTTTCTCAGATGTCATAACAGATGTTATGACATCCTGTTCTGAACTAGCAGGATTACAGGATTGGATAAGTCTGAGTTTTTTCAGGAAATAACTTAGTCCTTCCTAAACAGAATCCTGCGTTTTCTGAGGAGTAACCTCGCTCAATCCTAACCTGATCAACAAAGTACTGTGACCTGGACTTTAAGTCAAACGGAATCAACCCTAGGTTTTTGGAAACCCTAACTGAAGTTGCAGCTGCTATATATTCAACAGAGCTGCGGTTTTTGAAATCATCCCTGCTGATTATTTAGAAGATCAAGTTTGTAATCTGTATAGATTTGTTTAATTGTACTCCAAGCAATTATCATTGTGATAAGTGTCTTGGAATAGGTTTTAATTGTAAGGGTTGTGTAGCACTCAAAGCTTTGAAGCAAGAGTGTTTGAATGTTACTTGACTAAAGCTGTGAAGCAGAGTCAAGTTAGTTGTGTACATCACTCAAAGCTGTGAAGCACGAGTGATTGTGTTACTTGATTAAAAAGCTGTGAAGCATAATCAAGAGTGTGTTTTTGAAGAGTGTCTTCATCAATTCTCAAGTCAAATTGGTTTATAGATCACTGCTGTGATTGAGGGGGAGTGAGTAGGAACTCAGGTTTAAGTTGTACTTAGATTAGAATTGCATTGGGTAGGTCTTAAGTGAAGGAGATAAACTGGTTGGTTTATTCCTGAATTAACATCTCTTATAGTGGATTCTCTCCCTGGCTTGGTAGCCCCCAGAGTAGGTGTTGTTGCACACTGAACTGGGTAAACAATTGACTGTGTTATTTACTGCTTTTGCATTTACTGTCATATAGTAAGTCAGATACAGTGTCATAACATTGGACGTGACATTGAGTATCTGAAGCCAGAATTTTCACTCCTCAAATGAAGAAAGGTACATAGAACCCTCAAGAACTCTTCTCACACCCATTAATTCTCTGGAGGTTCTGTGTGAGCTTATTGTTGATTTCACAAGCATGAAGGATAATGGGTATGATTTAATACCTGATGTTGAGTTCCAAGGATGGACGAAGTATTTTGATCGCCTCATAGGTCCAGTTTTTCCAAAACTTGTGAAAGAATTATGGATCCATTCCACAACTTCAAATCTTCAGGTAACATCCTACATTATGGGAAAGAAGATCATCATCATTGAAGATCTCATTGGGAAACTCATATGTCACGACGACCGCGGTATTCGATGCAGTGATATGGAAGACAAAAGCTCTGACCTAACCATGTTCTCAAAGGAAAAAAAATTTATGGCCAACCATCCAACAAAATCAAAGATCTGAAGGAATATCTCAGAGTTTGGTCCAAAATAATTTTGGGATGCATCAATTTGAGGAAGCCTACCAGCTGTCTAGACTACACCAACATAGATCAACAGTACCTTTTGTACTTCACCGCCACCAAAGCAAAAGTTTGTCTCCCATATCTTCTATTCAACCCTCTGAAGACTAGTGTAAAATAAACAAGAGAAGAAGATAGAACAAAGAGAGATTAGATCCCTCTGGGAAGACTCATTTCAGATATTCTGACAGAAAACAGACTGATAGAACATCTAACCGAGGTCTTCTAGGTCTTTTATCTCCTTATCATTCAACACCACCAAATTCATCTATAATCCTTTATGACTCTCCCTCTCCAAATAACTATCCAGAAGATCCCCTTAGAACAATCATTGATTTAGAAGCTTGGGACAATCTCGTCACAAGCTCTCATAAAATTGTCGTTCCCAAACCAAAACCAAAAATCTTCCAAGCAAATGTTGGTAAATCTTTGCTGATTTTTGAAACAGAAATACAGGAACGAGTTAACTCTATAAAGCTAGCTTGCATGGAGAATCTCAATCCAGCTTCCTCTGATTCTCACTAGAATCAGTTTAGAAAATGGTTTAACTCTGAATCTCTGAAGCTAAAGGAGCTTAGCTATGAAATCGCTCAATAGAAATTCTACGATCGCTTGGAAATCTTCAAGGATCAAGTTCTACAACACTGGGTAAAGAAACCCCTACTTCAGCTGGACAACACCCCTTGGGAAGCCCCTCAGACATCAGAGTATAATGAACCATCTCCTGATCCTCTTCCTATGGTCATGTTTCAAGACAAAGACAAGGAAGTTGAAGAATCTCCTTCACCAGAGTCAGCTGCAGTAAGTTCTAAAAAAGTGCTTCTGCTGAAACAACCTCATCTTCTCTTGTGCTAATAACTCTGTAGAAGTTAAAGAAAGAAAATGCTGTGTTTAAGGAAAGGTTAGACAAGCAGGATGAAACTAGCAAGGAAATTAAGGGCATGCTTGGGAAACAAGAGGAATCAAACAATCTGATCAACAGTTTATTGGAAGCCTTGTTCACACGACTTCCACCTCCTCAACCTTAGTTCTGAACAATTGTTTCTATTTTGTTTCTTATTTCAATCTTCTGGTTATCCACCTCCTTCTGTTTATCTTAATCCACTTTGTATACAAAATGCATTTTATTATTTACGTATTTTTATTGCTTTTTGATTCTTGACAAAAAAGGGGGAGAACGTAAGATATTTTGAATATAAAAGTATCTAGACTCAGTCTCAAGCATTTTGAATATCATAATTTCTATTTTTTATCCTCTAAAAGCGAATAGGAAAAATCTTATGAAAATCAACCTCTGAAAGTAACTTCTGTTGTAGACGCATAAAAAACCTCCTGCTCAAAGCTCTGATTAGAACATCTTCAGAGAAGTATTTTTTTCTTTATCTGATTATCCAAATCAGGGGGAGACTTTAATTATTTATCCAACTCAGGGGGTATGACCCGTAGTGGTCATGTCTTTGGATCCTAACCACCAAAGAAGAAAGATGAAATTGCAGTAAAGGACAAAGGAAAAGTAGTGGTAGAAGCGAGTCAAGAGAAAGAACCTCCAAGCAAAAACTTTAATGATCAAGAGGCAGAGGAGTTTATGAAAATAATCAAAAGAAGTGACTACATGGTGATGGATTGGCTTCACCAAACTCCGGCAAACATCTCCATACTTTCACTACTCATCAACTCTGAAGCGCACTGGGACTCTTTAATGAAGGTACTGAGTTCAGCCCACGTAGCGGAAGAGATTTCTATGAACCAGTTTGACAATGTTGTAGCAAACCTGACATCTGGATCATACCTGGGTTTTATTAACAATGAACTGCCACCACAAGGCCGAGCTCACAACAAAGCACTCCATGTCTCTATGCAGATAGGTACTACCAGCCTATCTAGAGTACTCACTGATACGGGCTCTACCCTCAACGTGTTACCAAAATAAATTCTGATCAAGTTAACAATAGACGATGTGGTGATGAGGCCAAGCTCTACAATAGTGAAAGCATTTGACGATTCTCAAAGCACGGTATTGGGAGAGGTGGACCTTCCAGTCAAAATTGGGCCTCATATCTTTGATATCACTTTCTAAGTCATGGATATAGAACCGGTATACACTTTCTTACTGGGGAGACCTTGGATTCATGCAGCAGGGGAAGTTACTTCGACATTACATCAAAATTTAAAGTTCTTGGTGGAAGGGAAATTAATCATAATTGACAATGAGGAGGACACCTTTGTAAGTCATATCGAATTGTACAGATATATCAATGCCAACAAAGACTGTATAGCCACCCCATTTCAATCCCTGGAAATTGCTTCAGTGGTTACTCTACCTGTGGAGAAAAGTAATAAGCCTAAGGTTACCTCGTGGAGAGATTTGCAAACAACCATGGAATGTGATGCCTCGAAAGGTTGGGGAAAGCTCCCAGAAATTACTGAAAAGAAGAATCGCTTCGGCTTGGGCTATGAACTATCGAAAGCTACTCTGAAGGGTAAAGCACGGTTTCCTCCAATCTAAGAGACCTTTGTCAACAAGGGAATAGAGCATGGTGGACATGTTGCAATGATATCCAACAAAGCCAGTACCAAAAGGGCAACTGACTTCATCCGAGAATGCGTCCCAAGAGAAGAACTCAAAAGATGGACTGTCGTGGAGATTCTTGAGATCTTTTTCTTTCCTAAGTAATTTTTCTTGTTTTAAAAAGAACCTATGTCAAGCCCGAGGCATAAGGGTTGCTTGTAAGGGTCCCCCCATTTTGTTTCAGATAATATTTGCAGTTAATAAAAGTTATATTTTGTTTTCAATTAAGGTCTCTGTCTTTCTCTTGCATTTATCTCTTAAATTTAAAAATGGCAATACTTTATTTTCATATGCATTTTTAAAGTTCATATACTAAAATCTGCACCAAAACATGATAAATGTGCAGATCCATGCCCAAAACCACCGACAATGTTACTGCTGCGACTCAGTATAATTTTGATGCTCCCATCAACCAAGCTGAAGAGGAAGGTGATGAAGATCTTGAACTCTCACAGGAAATGGAAAGAGAAATAGAGCGAAAATATGACAACATACAACCGTATAAGGAGGCTATTAAAACCATTAATCTAGGCACAAAAGAGGATTTGAAAGAAATCAAGCTAGGGGCAATGTTAGAGAAGAGCGTCAAAGAAAGGTTGATCAAATTATTGCATGAATACATGGATATATTTTCCTGGTCCTACAGGGACATGCCGGGATTAGATACAAACATTGTAGTGCACAGACTACCTCTCAAAGAAGGTTGTTCTCCAGTTCGGAAAAAAACTCAGGAGAACTCGTCCAAATATGTCTAGCAAGATTAGAGAGGAGGTTCTTAAACAATTTGATGCAGGGTTCTTAGTAGTGGTATATTATCTGCAATGGATAACTAACATTGTGCCAGTTCCCAAGAAAGATGGTAAGGTACACATGTGTGTGGATTATCGAGATCTAAACAAAGCAAGTCCCAAAGATGACTTCCCGTTACCTCACATAGATATTTTGATAGATAACACCGCTCAGGCTTTAGTATTCTCATTCATGGACGGTTTCTTGGGCTATAATCAAATCAAAATGGCACCCGAATATATGGAAAAGACTACTTTCATGACACCTTGGGGAACTTTCTGCTACAAAGTAACGCCATTCGGTCTCAAAAATGCAGGGGCAACCTATCAAAGGGCTATTATCACAATATTCCATAATATGATTCACAAAAAGGTTTAAGTGTACGTAGATGATATGATCTCCAAATCCCATACGGAGGAGGAATACATCATACATTTACAAAATTTATTCGAGCGGCTGTGCAAGCTTAGACAGAGGTTAAATCCGAATAAGTGTACATTTGGCGTCAGATCATGCAAGTTGTTGGGTTTCATTGTGAGTCAGCGTGGTATCAAGGTAGACCCCGACAAAGTACAAGTTATATAAGGGATGCCAGCATCGAGGACAGAAAAAGAAGTTCGTGGTTTCTTAGGGCGATTGAATTACATCTCAAGGTTCATATCTCATCTAACAGCCACATGTGAACCTATATTCAAACTATTGCGAAAGGATCAAATGGTAGTATGGAATGATGACTGCCAATCAGCCTTCGAGACAATAAATCAGTATCTACAAAAGCCACCAATATTAATGCCACAAGTTCTTGGGAGACCGCTCATCATGTATCTGACCATACTCGAAGGATCAATGGGTTGTGTTTTGGGGCAGCAAGATGAAATAGGAAGAAAAGAGCACACAATCTATTACATCAGCAAGAAATTTACTGACTGCGAAACCAGGTACTCGATCCTCGAGAAAACTTATTGTGCATTGGCTTGGGCTACTAAGAGGTTAAGGAAATACATGTTAACCCACACTACATGGTTAATAGCAAGAATGGATCCTCTGAAGTACGTGTTCGAAAAACCAGCTCTTACATCGAGGATTTCCCGATGGCAGATGCTACTATCAGAATAAGACATCCGATATGTCACTCAAAAGGCCATCAATGGGAGTATACTAGCTGATCATTTAGCTCACCAACCGCTGCCAGAATATCAACCCATGAAGTTCGACTTTCCAGATGAAGACGTTATGGTTATAGATGACTATGAAATACCAGGACCTGACGAAGGACCAGAGCCAGGGGCACGTTGGACACTCATGTTCGACGGGGCTTCAAATGCACTAGGGCATGGTATAGGGGCAGTGCTGACCTCTCCAAAGAATTACCATAATCCCTATACTGCAAAGGTTGTGTTTTGACAGCACCAACAATATTTTTGAGTACGAAGCATGTATACTAGGACTAGAAGCTTCCATTGATCTGAGAATAAAGCATCTCTAAGTATTTGGAGACTCTGAACTAGTCATATACCAAGTCAACAGCGAATGGGATACTAAAAATTCAAAACTGATTCCATATCGGGATCATGTTTTGAAGCTAGCTACAGAATTCACGGAGATCACTTTCAGTCACATCCCACGAGAAGAAAATCAAATGGCAGACACCCTGGCAACTCTATCAGCTATGTTCAAAGTAACTTGGCCGAACCACGCATCAGAATCATACACTTCAAAGAGCCCACACACTGCCTTGCTATTGAAGAAGGACCAGATAACAAGCCTTGGTTTTATGACATCAAGAAATACATTGAAAAGCAAGAATATCTAGAAAATGCCTCTGTCATTGACTAACAAACTCTTCGGAGGTTAGCCTCGAAATTCTTTCTGAGCAATGAAGTGTTGTACAAAAGAAACTACGACATGGTACTACTCAGGTGTGTAGAAAAACAGGAAGAAGACACATTCATGAGAGAAATCCACGAGGGTACTTTTTGAACCCATACAAATGGGCATGCCATGGCTAGGAAGATTTTGCGAGCAGGGTACTATTGGTTAACAATGGAAGTTGATTTCTATCATTACACGAAGGCATGTCACAAATTCCAGATCTATGCTGACAAGATAAATGTGCCACCAACTCCTCTGAATGTTAAGAGCTCTCCATGGCCGTTTTCAATGTGGGGAATTGACATGATTGACATGATTGATCCGAAAGCATCCAACGGATACCGTTTCATACTGGTAGCCATCGATTACTTCACCAAATGGGTGGAAGCGGCATCCTATGCCAATGTGACAAGCCAAGTGGTTACACGTTTTATCAAACAGAATCTCATATGCAGATATGGGGTTCCAAGCAGAATTATTACAAACAATGGGTCCAATTTGAAAAATAAGATAATGAAGGAACTGTGCAACAATTTCAAAATCGAACATCATAATCCCTCGCCATATAGACCCAAGATGAACGGAGCCATTGAAGCACCCAATAAAAATATCAAAAATATTATTTAGAAAATGGCGAAGACATATAAAGATAGGCACGAAATGCTTCCTTTTGCTCTACATGGTTATCACACTTATGTACGCACATCAACATACGCGACTCCTTTCTCTTTGGTATATGGCATGAAGGCAGTACTTCCGGTTGAAATAGAAATACCATCACTTTGGGTTCTAATGGAAACAAAGTTGGAAGAAGAAGAATGGGTTCAAATGCGGCTCGATCAACTCAACCTCATCGAAGAGAAACGCTTGACAACTCTATGTCTTAGTCAATTACACCAAAAGCGGATGAAGAGGGCCTTTGACAAGAAAGTTTGTCCTCGAATATTCAAAGAAGGGGATGTAGTGATCAACTACGAAGGTCTATATGTAGTAAAAACAACATTCTCCGGTGGTGGTCTCATCCTCACAACAATGGATGGGGAAGAACTACCGCACTCGGCAAATTCATACATAGTCAAAATATACTATGTATAAAAAGCTCGCTAAGCTCAAACCCTAAACGGGCGACTTAGGAAAAAAGGAACGTCTCGGTGGATTGAAAACTCTAAAGTGAAATCTAGGAAAAAATTAGGGACATACAAAAAAAACTATCCCGGTGGATTGAAAACCCGAAAGGGAGATCCAGGAAAAAATTAGGGATTTTACTCAAAAATAAATAAAGAATAAAAAGACTGTGATCTAAGAACTGCGACTACAAACCACGAAGGGAGAGAGGGATCTAAATCACGCGACTTTGAAGCAAAGGAGACAGGAGCCATTAAAAGGACATTGGGGAAATAGCAGTAACAATTAACATTTTCATTGCCATTTACAGTTTTAAAAATTTATGTAATTACATCTTTCAAGGAATTATATCTTTTACTCTCTCCTATTCAAAGGCATATCAATAAAATATTTGCTTTCTTTTTATCCTTCAAATTGTGTTTTTTATTTTCTCAGACTTGATTACAAAATACTATGCTTATTTCTTATGAATATTGTGTCGAAATCATTTCTGGGGAATTGACAAATAAAAGCATTTGATAAAACATCGAAAAAGAATTTCGGTTAGAAAAGCATCAAAAGAAAATCCATGTCCACATGTCTACGCCCACGTCTACGCTTACAACACAAAATGTCTACGTCCAACACATACTTTTACGCGCACGCCTGCACTTACAACATAAAAGTCTGTGTCCAATACATACGTTGCACTTACAATACAAAAAAACCAATAAAAATCTTGCTAACACTCTTCATCATGTTCAAATCAATTCAAAGATACTACGACAATGCAACATACAACGCCAGGGAATTGGTAATTCAAAACCAATGGTTTAAAGGAGAGAATGTCAGAATCATATTCATAACATTCTAAAGCGCACACACACTTTGCACACATTTTGCATATCAAACATTCAATACACATACACTCAGGGTTCCATATCAATATCAAACATTCAATACGCATACACTCAGGGTTCTATATCAATATTGAACATTCAATACGTATACACTCAGGGTTCTATATCAATATACAAACATTCAATACACATGCACTCAGGGTTCCATATCAATATACAAACATTCAATACACATACACTCAGGGTTCCATATCAATATCAGACATTCAACATAGGGTTCCATATCAATATCAGATGGCATACACATGTGTCATACATCAAACAAACAATCTCACCCTCGATCTAGCTATCTAAGGGCCAGTCAGCAAAGCACACTCCCTCTACAAATCCAACCCATCACCTAAGACTCCATGCAGTGATGTGTTTATCCCATCACCTAAGACTCCATGCAGTGATGTGTTCCTTACAACGAAGCATTACCTAAGTCTCCATGCAGTAATATGAAAAACCCCGTACATTGCCTAGGACTCCATGCCGCAATGCTCGAATGCCAAAATAGGATCCGCCACCTAAGACTCCATGTCGTGACGTATTCAGCCCATCACCTAAGACTCCACGCAGTGATGTTTTCCCTCTATAATGTAGTTCATTACCTAATACTCTATGCAGTAATGTACGAAGCTCGGTACATGGCCTAAAACTCCATGCAGCGATATATTCCCCTCATCTTATCCATTACCGAAGACCCTAGGCAGTAATGCGCAAAAATTAATTCATTGCCTAAGACCCCATGTAGCAGTGCAACATAACCCATTTCCTAAGACTCCATGCAACAATGTGGTTCCCTTCCTTTTCCCATTACCCAAGACCCTAGGCTGTAATGCACAGAAATTAGATCATTGCCTAAGACTCTAGGCAGTAGTGTTCGAAGTCCAAATTTAGCTCATCGCCTAAGACTCTATGCAGCGATTCGCAAAACTAACCCATTTCCTAAGACTCCGTGCAACAGTGCATTTCCTTATCTCGTGATACAGACCATTTCTTAGGACTCCATGCAGCGATGCTCGAAAACCAAAATCTAGCCTATCGCCTAAGTCTCCACGTAGCAATTTGCGAACATAACCCATTGCCTCAGTCTCCAAGCAACCACGCGTTATCAAATGTTATCTTATTCATCCCCCCAAATGGATGAATAAGCTAAAGCAAACAAAGACATACAAGATTGCTATCTCAAGCTCAAGACCATCTGCCTCGTCATCAAGCCCTGGTAAGCGATATATCATCTGCCTCGCCTATTTCCTCAAGACTCGTAAGGGTTTGCTATATCAGCGTAACCTTATGTTGGTCGGACAAATTTTAGGGTATTCCAAGTATTCAATAAACTCCCAATCAGAATGCACAAGACTCGTGTATTCTCACGCCATTCGATTGGAAGAATTGAATAGGGGCAGCTATCGTACCCCAAATTTTCCCTACCTCGAGGATTATATTTTCACGATTTAAAATAGAAGAGAAATGTTTAATTAAGGATGGTACAACAATATCTGATGGCTCATTCTTAAATTTAAGTCGACTAGGGGCTATATTTTAATTCAGGAGAGTGGGGCTTTCTAAATCAAAAAGACCCATGTATCCGTAGGCCCATTTACGAAGCATGTTGGCCAATGCCCATGATATTCAAAAATGGGAAATTATTTTAAAAATAATTATTAAATATATCTAAGCCCATTTAAGCGTTATCATTATTAGTAAAAGGGGAGGTGAAAATACAATTTATAAGCCCATTTCACTTGGTCTATTTCCATTTTCATTGTTAGATAGCAAGGATGGGGTGAAGGTACAAATTAAAGCCGATTAAGCAATCAGCCCGTCTAATGTTTTACTGCTGTGTCATTCTGAAAAAATTATTATTAATATTCAAACCTTTTTTTGTTATTGTGATTAAACTGTTAAGAGGTTTTTTCTTATAATGGCTTGTTATAATGAAAAAAGAGAACATATTTCTTTAACGTTATGTTTGTTAAAACTTTTTATAATTCATTAAGTATTTTGTTTTGAGACAATCATAATTGGGTTACGAAAAAAGGCCATTTGGGCTTGGTTATGTTAAAAACTTTTTTTTGCTGTAAAAGAAAAATAATAAGCTGGGCTGAATATACAATAATTAACGTGCATGGCCCATATTGAGAATAATCAATGCCAGTCCAAACTAAAAACAAGTATTGTACCAATTATCCTAAATTAACACACGTTTTGGTACCAATAACAACTACTGTAGAAATCATTACAAATTAAATTAAATCGCAGTTCAAACTAAAATTATACAGAATCTCCAAAAATTAAACAAATCAAATCTTCTAAAGTCCAAGCCCAAAATATGTTACAAATATAGTAGAAAACAAGTATTCAGTATCGTAGAATGTTTGCTTACAAAATCCAAATCCAATACAATAGAACTAAATCAATTTGAATCAATTTATAGAAATCGAAATCCCTAATTGTTTCTAATACTCCTAAATCTAAGGCAAGTACAATTCGTAACGACCATAATTCTTAACCCTATATATACTAAAGAAAAATTATTAGAGGGAGGTCGATTACAGGGAAAGAATTTTTTTAAGAACGTAAGCTGGAGGATTCGAATGGAGACGGTACAGAACAAAAACAACGAGGCTTGAAGACAGGGGGCATTTGATTACGAAAGAGATGGGAAGAACTGAGAAGAACTTGAAGAAGAAAGTTGAAGAACACGAAGAAGCGCAACGAACGAACCAAAGTTTGTTGAAGACCCAAAAGGAGGATGATTAGGGTTTCAACATCTGAAACCCTAATCATCTTTGTTAACTTCCGCTGATAATCGCTAATGATTGCTTCGTCACCACCTCTACAAAACCTATGAATCAAAAGTAAACAAAAGAAGGAGATTAGCGAACGTTCAAAGTCAGAAAGGACAAAATTGCAAAGGGGGTAAAACACTTATCTCTTTTTTGTTGTTGCTCTTGTATTGGGGTTGCTGGGTTTTCGATTTATGGAGGGAAGGGGTTTGTTTGGGTTGCGCCACCATGAGAGGAAGAACTTAGGGTTAGGGGTTTGCTGGGTTGCGAGTGAGAGAAAGAGGAAGATGAAGTTACTGTAACCAAAATTGAAAACGATTTGTAACTAATGTTAAAAAAAATGTATATACCGTATAATCCAATAGACTCCACGCCCATAATAATTAACATAATACATCACTTTTATCCGTACGATCTCCATCAGACAGCCATAGGCCAAGTCTACACGATAAGTCCATACTCTGCACCACACGCGATCACCCTGGACCCCCTCCAAACGCGTTGGGCCTAAGCCCATTACTCTTCACACACCTCTTATGTTGTTTTACTAAAACGCCAAACAATAATACACCCCCTTTCCAGAGCTACGTTTGGGCCTAGCCCAGCTAAAATTTCAACACCCCATGTTTTACTGCTTAACCTAAAACTACACCCCCTTAAACTAATTGTTTTCTATATTTTTTTATACTTCTTATATTGTTAATTCTATTTTATTTTTATTATATTTATTGATTTTTTATAATAATAATAATTATTAATATTAATTTTTATTATTATATTATTATTTAATATCACATATAAATATTAATTATATTATCATGAAAAAATGATTTTTATTTAAAAAACTCATCTACATATTATTTCCTACATTATTTGCATTAAATTTTTTTTTAATCATGCATTAATTATAATTTCGCAATTAATATTGTTAAAATATATTCAACAAACGTCAAACTTTTTTCGCAAATAAACTAATCTAAACAAATATTTTTGCAAAAGGGTTCCAAACAAATTTTGACTAATCGCACATTTAGTCCAAATATCCGCAATCACTACACCCGGTCAAATGCGAGGCGATTCAAAATACATTTGCAACCCCTAAAAAATACAAACCCATACGAACTACGAGTTGGGACTCTGATTCCTCATAAGAGGATACGTAGGCACACGAGCAAAAATCGTGGTGAGTTCCCCTATTAAAAATTAAAACCCTATTTTACCCGAACCTAAACCTAAAACCTAATATCCTTGTGAATAAGGTAGATGAAAGGTGCCTAACACCTTCCTTTCGTCTAATGAGGTACGAAACTTAGAATCTTTGTTTTACAATTTAGGGTTTCCTATTAGATGCCCTTCCTTAGGATAAAAACTAGTAGTGGCAACTCTCATTTAAAAAACTAGTCGCAACAGTCGGCTCATGTGTTTGCAGTAGAGGAAACGTCAGATTGAAAACTATAGTATTATGATATCAAGCATTTTCTCCAGACTCAGGAATACCCGGCTGGTGCGTCAAACAAAGATAGAAAGACATTGAGAAGGTTAGCAGACAACTTTTTCCTCAATGAAGATGTGCTATACAAAAGAAATTATGACATGGTCTTGCTTAGATGCGTGGATAGACACGAAGCAGACATGTTGATGTATGAATCCATGAGGCTTCCTTTGGCACTCATGCAATTGGGCATTTGATGGAAAAGAAGATGCTTAAGGCTGGTCACTATTGGTTGACAATAGAATCTGACTATTAAAAATTTGCAAAGAAGTGCCATAAATTCCAGATTTATGCTGACAAAATTCATGTGCCTCTGACACATATCAATGTTATTTTTTCCCCATGGCCTTTCTCTATGTGGGGTATTGACATGATTGGAATGATTGAACCCAAGGCGTCGAATGGACATCATTTCATCTTAGTGGCAGTTGACTATTTCACCAAATGGGTGGAAGAAACTTCTTATGCTAATGTCATAAGAAGGTGGTAGTACGCTTTATCGAGAATAATCTTATATGTCAGTATGGTGTGCCAAGCAGGATTATCACTGATAACGGCTCAAATCTAAATAACAAGATGATGACAGAACTTTGTGAAGAGTTTAAGATTGTCCATCATAATTCATCTCCTTACAGACCAAAGATGAATGGGGCTGTTGAAGCTGCTAATAAAAACATTAATAAGATCATCCAGAAGATGGTTGTTACCTATAAAGATTGGCATGAGATGCTCCCTTTTGCTTTGCATGCATATCATACATCCGTCTGCACCTCAACAGGGGAAACCCCGTTCTATCTTGTGTATGGTATGGAAGCAGTGCTGTCTGTGGAGGTTGAGATTTCCTCTTTACGTATGATAATGTAAGCCGAATAGTCAGAGGCTGAATGGGTCCAGAACAGGTTTGACAAATTGGACTTGATTGAAGAAAAGAGAATGACAGCCTTGTGTTATGGTCAGTTATACCAGAAGAGAATGAAGAAAGATTTTGATAAGAAGGTCAAACCTCATGAATTTAGAGAAGGCGACCTCGTGCTCAGAAAGATCATGTCTTTTAATGTTGATTCTAGGGGAAAGTGGACCCCCAATTTTGAAGGCCCATATGTTGTCAAGAAAGCCTTCTCTAGCGGTGCATTGATTCTTGAAACTATGGATGGCGAGGAGTTCCCATGTCCTATGAATGCTTATGCAGTCAAGAAATACTTCTCCTAAAGAAATAAAAGAACAACTCGCTAAGTCAAAAACCCGAAAGGACGACTTAGGCAAAAAAGAGCATCTTGGTAGGATGAAAACCCGAAATGGCGGTCTAGGCAAAAATAAGAGAAACAAACAAAATAAATTCTTACCGCTAGGTTGAAAACCCGCAAGGGCAACCTAGGCAAAAGTTAGGTATTTCTTGGCAAGTAACTACGTCAGACAAGATTTGATCATTGAAGCAACAATCTTCTTGGATCCTCACCACACTTCAATAGAATTCGCTGCTCAAGAATTCAAAGTTGTTAGGGAGAATAGTGGTCATTGTATTTCAATGTATCTTTTCTAATATATTACCATTTTCTAAACTTTGTAATCATCTATGAGGTCTCGCCATTCGCATACTACCATTCTATTAATAATGTTTGAGCTTTTATCTAATTCTTTGTAATTCTTATTTTATTCTTCTTGCAAAGATTCCATTTATTATTGATAGTAATTTTCAAAACAAAAAGATTAAACTAAAAAATTATTTTTGAAAAGAATTTACAAATTACTTTTTACTTTAGATTTTGTGACTCAAGAAAAACAAAAATAGTGATTCCAAGGATGGACGAACTCTGAAATTTTGGAAGTTTATATTCCCCAGGAAAGTTCTCTCAGGACACTCTTACGATATGCACATGACCTCCTTGTGTTTCTCAAATAGTTGGAGATGATACCAATTGATGTATGGTGTGATGTTAGGTTTGTGATCCCATTTTCCCCAGTCAAGTGTTGGTTCATTTGTTTTCCTACAGGATGATTATTTTCATTTCAGGTTTTGCATTGTTTGAAGCCTCTACCCCAGACCCCCCCGACAACTAAACAAGGGCAGTATCTTTTCTAAGAAGTATTGAAACAGATATCAACTTTTTTGGGTTTTCTCCTGCCAAGTGCTGGGTTTGATTTAAAATCCCCATAATTTTGACTTCTTTCTATATTGTTTTACTTCTTAAATCTCCAAGTAAAGCTGAGATAACGTCTCTCTCTTAAATTTGTTATCCCTATGAAGTTTCATAATTTCTCCCCAGGGAAGTTTGTGCAATCATTACTCTTGGTATTGAAGAATGTAGTTTGGCTCCTCTCGTTAATATGGTGTTGTCCTCTCCAATAAAGTCAGCATGAGATCACAAGTTGAAAGTCTCGACGATGTGGTTTTCAGCTTCCCTAATGAAGTCAGTATTACAATCTCTAGTGGAAGTCTAGATGATGAGGCATTGTCTTCCCTAGTGAAGTTTGTACGATATTCCCCGGTGAAGCCTGAAGGAATATGATTATACCCCTACAACTGTACTGGTTTATTGTTATCAGATTATACTGTGATTATTTTCAAGCTATGTTTCTTCTCAGTGGAGTTAAGGCATGAAGTAGGAATTTGTTTCCTCAGTTGGTGTTTAATGTCTTTTGGAATCTTAACCCTGGATGTGATTTATCCGAGTGTTGACTTTACCCAAGTTGGTTTTGTCTGGTTATTCCCAATGTTTTATGCCTATTTTGTCAGCATATACATGATAACATTCATACATATATCATGCATAGCTGAATTAAAATTCACTGCTCATTTGCATTCATTGATGTTTTTGTTAGCATATTACCCTATTTTGTAGAGTCATGTTACCCTCTCTCCAACAGAGTGTCGACCTTAAGTAGAAAGTGTATATTCTTTCAATTTCCCCATTGAGTTATCCCTCGTGGAAGAATTTTGCTTTAGCCTTCCTTCTCAGCTCATTGTCTGGATGGAACTTGGTTCCCTTTTGAGTTTATTTCTCATTAAGTACTGTTTGGGTTAACTATTTCACTTCGGTTTATTTCTGGTTTGAATTTGTGGTTCCCGACAACATTATTATTCTGTTTTCTGCAGGCTTTGAGCCCTAATTTAAGAATATGCATTTATTTTGGCACGAGAAGACTTTATTTCCTCAGTAGGAATATATTGGCATTTCTCCAGAGAATTCATATCTCTTTTCCCAACAGGCTTATTATAACAGCAGATGACAGGTCCCTTTATTTGAGCAACTTGTACTTCCCCAGTAAGTTTATTGGTCCCCAGAGAAGATTCATGTTTGTTACTCCGATGAATGGTAGTTTCATCATTATGGGAGATAGTTTCTTGTTGAGAGTTGTTACTCCAATGGATGTTAGTATCGTCATTATGGGAGATAGTTTGTTGTTTAGATCTGTTACTTCAATGGATGGTAGTCTCATCATTATGGGAGATAGTTCGTTGTTGAGATTTGTTATTCCGATGAATGGTAGTCTCGTTATTATGGGAGATAGTTCATTGTTGAGATTTGTTACTCCAATGGATGGTAGTCTCGTCATTATGGGAGATAGTTCATTATTGAGATTTGTTACTCCGATGAATGGTAGTCTCGTAATTATGGGAGATATTTTGTTGTTGAGATTTGTTACTCCAATGGATGGTAGTCTCGTCATTATGGGAGATAGTTTGTTGTTGAGATTTGTTACTCTAATGGGTGGTAGTCTCGTCATTATGGGAGATAGTTTGTTTTTGAGATTTGTTACTCCAATGGATGGTAGTCTCATCATTATGTGTTGTACCCCAAAATTTTCCCTCTCATTTTACTCAATACATGTCCATTGAGATCCTCAATTTGCTCAAGGTTGCCCAAGAGTGGACCACACAAACTCTCAACTAAGGCAGCGTACCTCAAATTAGGGTTTCCATTTTCATCAAGATGGGTGAACCACAAAGGCCTCATATGCTCTCCATGGTCTTAATATGTTCTCAAGACCCTACATGTCAAGTTTCATGCATTGCACAAGAAGTTTGCTCAGTCAACTGCTCAGATGCTTGAGAATCGACTATATTAGGTTAAAAGGCAACTGTGACCCACATACAGTTAAACTTCAAGATTTTTGTTCAACATTAACATTTTGAAGTTACTTTCATCATTTTATCAAGGGTTGATCATGATTCCCAAAGGAATGCTCCAAATTCATTAAAACCCAAAAGTTGCTAAATTAGGGTTTCTTAGTAAAAGTCAACCAAACTTTGACCAAGCATAACTTCCACATGCTTTATCATAAATTTTCCATCCAAAGCTCATTTTGAAGAGTATACAATTCCCTACAATTCATCTTCATACCACAAGTTCAAAATATGTACTCAATAAAAGATAGGAATTTCTACATTATGGGTCCTTTTGAAAAGTCAACAAAAATACCTTTTGGGTTAAAGCTTCTTACATGAACATGGAAGACTCAATTGAGATGAGACTAAAAGGGTTGCTTAGGGGACATCCTATTATTTCTAAAAAGTCCAAGAACACCTCTCTAGGGTTAAAATTGGAAGAGATATGTCTTGTCAAAGTTGACCTTTTTTGCAAAGTTGCCAAAAGAAAAATGTGCTAAAAATGCACTTTTTGCTAAATGGGCTTAACTTTTTATGCTCTCACCTCACTTATAAAGTGGTCCACGACTCAAATGTTCACCCGCCCATTATTTTCTTCATTTTTCAATTTATTTAGATTTTTTATTAATTAAAAATTGAATTAAATTAAATAATTGATGAATAATAGCAAAGATATGATTTGATTTGGTTTTTGGACATGTTGGAAATCAAAATATGCTGAATTATTAAAGCCAAAACGAATCAAGCATAATTGATATAAGAAAGAGATGATTTGGCTCAAAATAGCAAGTTTGCATATGGCAAAAGAATCAAATCAAATCTCATCAAAACTTCAAGATCCAATCTGTTTTGCAACCCTAATTCATTGAGGGATATATAATGAACAAGGACAAAGCAAAAAACAAGGTTTTGCAGGCGCGAACAAGAAGAACAAAGCTTGAAATTTTCAAAGAAAAGTGTTGATCCAATTCTCAGATTGGCACCCCCCATTTGCTAGCATACAGGCCCAATTTGCTTTTCTTTTCTATTTTCTTTTTTTAATTTCTTTAATTAATTTCCTTTAATTGTTTTATTTAATTAACACAAAAATTATTATTTTTTCATAAAATCAACAAATCATAAAAAAGAGTTTTTTTATAATATTTATTTAATATAATTAGTAAGTTAGGTAAATTTAATTTTTGTTTCATTTAAAATTAAATAGAAATTAAGGTTTAACTAATTTGCAATTAAATTGTTTTTTTTTCTTAAATAAAAAACCACAAAAATGCACAAGATCTTTTTACAATTATTTTATTTTCTTGAAATTATTTAATTTAGTTTAGATTAGTTTAATTTCAATTTATTTTTATAATTAAAATAATTAGAATTAGGGTTTTAGTCGTACATAACCTGATAAAATCTTTTTTTCCAAATTAGTTTAAATTTAATTTTTTTCAAGTTGACTTTTAGGATTTTCAATTTCTCCTCGCATTTAATTTACCGCGCGTATTTTTATTTGTTTTTTATTATTGTAACTGTTTCGAGCTTGTAATAGTTTTAATTAGGGTTTTAAATTCTGCATTTTTATTTCCCGTCAAGACAATTATGTAACTGTCAAAGCCTTGTAATAGCTAGGTTTATTTTTTCGCACTTAAAATTCCTGCAAATATTTCACTGTCTAGATGTATGCTAATAGGATTTTATGGCAAGAATATCTTGAAATTAAAACGGTAGATCACCTAATGTGCAAAGATTAAATAACTGAAATAATTCATATGGACATATTCACTCCTAGGATTTACCTCACTTTGGTTGCCTTCGGTAAACAGTCATTAAGCATATGAGATTTTAGTGGTTTCCCTCCAGTCTAAAAAGATCAGATTGTCCCATTAGAATGTTGCCTCGGAAGTGTTGCCTCGGAAAGATCTTAAGGCTATAGGGTTACTACTAAAGTTTTCTAACTGTTGCTTTAGGGATTATACTTGTCCCTTTCGAATGTCCCTTACAAACTCCAACGACGGTGCTACCTACTTCTTAATAATAGGATAGCGTTGTCTAAAGGAAAACGAACAGACTTTTTTCAAGTAGGTAGAACCTTAAGTACTTGCTCAACAAAACTCTTCACACAAACACCTTTTAAAACAAATTTTAAAAACAAACTTTGTCACATCCTTGAGGACTGATACAAGGGTTATCTCGAAGTAAAAAATTTTCAAGACAAACACACACAAGCAATTTGAAAAATGAGCAAGTACCTAAGAGCCCGTAGATAACTACGGATAGAAAGGGTGCTAACACCTTCCCTTTCTATAATCTACCCCCCGTACTCAGAATATCTCGAAAAAAGGTTTTTTCTATTCTTTTTCCTTTTCCATGATTGGATGAAATAAAAGTCGGTGGCAACTCTTGCTTACCGCGACATTTTGCAAACACAAAACGTGAAATGCAAACCAGTATTTAACAGTCGATTCTACCACCGTATCACAGAACTGGTGACTCTGCTGGGGAATGAATAAGTGGGGTATACCTTAGGATCTAGGTCATTAAATTTCTTCTTTTGATTGTATTGATTGCTTTACTTTTGAGGGTTTGTTTGGGGTTACTAGATCCTACACCCGGATCTGGGTGCACTCATTAGGTAAACAGCAATAGATCATGGAGACTGTATGGCGTAGACTGATATGGTTTAAACGGTGGCTGTGTTAGTGTGGCACTTTGGTTGGTACTGGTATCCTTCATGGGGAAACAAGGAGAATACGGGGCCGCCGCGTGGTGTCGTGAAGAACTAACGGACCTTAGAACCTTAGTTAAACAAACTTGGCTATTAGAAAGTAGTGAGATAGCCGGCCTCAGTGTAGAGCTGAGGATTGGTTGATACTTGATGTTACACTCATTGAGATCAGACTTTCGGGATATTTCGGCTGCAAGAAAAGATTGCTTGAGCTGAGACAATGCCTGATAAAGGATGGTCAATGATATTGAGATCCCTTAGAACCTGGTTACCTTTTAAGACATGTTTGAAACCAACTAAACTTCAAGAGGGTACTACCTTTAACCTCATGCAAGCCTTAAACTTAAGGACATTGTGTGATTTGATTGTGTTTGATATACCTGTGGTTTATCATAACATCATGCATCATAACATGGCATCCATTATTATTGCACTAACCATTTCAAAGACCAAGGGAATTTATCTTTGTCCTGTTTTGCAGATCATGGCTTCCGTTTGTAGAAACACTATCCAAATCAGTTTTGTGAAGATACCTTCCCAACTCAAAGAGCTAGCATCAAGGGTTTTTGAAACTTCTGCGTTCACTAAGAGACATGGTCAACTTCTCAACTTGGTTACTTCAAACTTTGATGAAAATATGATGAGTGTACTCTTCCAGTTCTTTGACCCCAAGCACCACTTATTCACCTTTCCAGATTATCAGTTGGTGGCTATCTTGGAAGAATTCTCTCAGCTGTTGGATATACCCATTCTTGAACAGTTACCCTTCACAGGTCTAGAAGAAGTTCCTAAGCCAGAAGTCATTGCCTCAGCTCTGCATCTGACACGGGCCGACGTGGTATCCAATTGGGAAACTAGAAGCAGAGTCAAGGGTTTTCTAGCTAAGTTTTTGATAGACAAGGCCCAACTGTTTTGGGAGGATATGGATTTTCAGGCTTTTGAGGAGGTCTTGGCTCTTCTAATCTATGGGTTAGTCCTATTCCCTAATCCGGACTCATTCATATATGTGAATGTTATCAAGGTTTTCCTCTCCCGTAACCCTGTGCCTACCTTGATCGGAGATATTTTGCACACTCTCCATACTCGTACCATGAAGAGAAGAGGGATTCTTATGTGATGTATGCCATTGCTGTCGAGGTGGTTTATTTCTCACCTCCTTAAGTCCATACTGAAGAATGAAGAAGGTTTGGGTTGGTCGCAAAGGATAATGTCACTTGCTTATACGGATATTCTTTGGTGTTCTCGAGCTATGGAAAACACTGCTATTATTGACCGCTGCGGGGAGGACCCTAATGTCCCATTACTTGGTATTAGAGGGGGTATAACCTACAATCCTTGTTTAGCTCTACGACAATTTGGTTACGCTCGAAGGGATGGTCCCCATGAATTACTTATTGAGGGCATTGTATTCAACTATGAGGATGATGTTCACGAGTATCGCCGAAGGTTCATACAAGCTTGGGGCATGGTAAACAGATCCGGCGTCAAGGCTTTGGGGCCGAAGGCTTCCATTCCTATGGAACCTTACCTCCAATGGGTACGAGCTCACGCCCAGAAGCTTATGATGCCCTATGTGTCCGTTTTACCAATGACTGTGGAACCCACTACTGAAGAAGGTATTCTTTACACTGTTCTCTATCCTTATATGCCCACGGATCTTGGAGAGTTACAGAGGTCTTGGATTCAGTTGATGAAGGATCAGGATACTTACAGGGATCAGTTCCATGCTCAGGAGAGGAAAATTTTAGAACTCACAAAGCAACTCCATGAGGAAAAAGGGCTCAATGACTATCTCGGCTCAAAGAGGAAGCATCCATGAGAATTTTGATGTCTTTTATAGTTTCAGATTTATTTTTATTTGTAACGCCTAAAAGGCATTTGAACTTGAAATTCAGCTAATAAAGTTTTTGTTTATTTTGGTTCGCAAATTTAAATTTCCCGAAGTCTTTGAAATCATTGCATAAGCATCCCATTATCATACACCTCATTACAGGTACCATTACAGGTTTCTCATCTTCGCTTTTTATTTCAGCAAAAAATGTCTTCCGAACAAAGCATCAAGGACCTTCAGGCACAAAATGCCCAGTTCCAACAAATGTTCATAAGTCTGGCAAAAGGGCAGGAGGATCTGAAAGCCCTCATCCTGAAAGAGAAAAAGAAAAAGAAGAAGGTTGTCGGTATTCTGAATATGGGCAGAAGGTTTGGAGAGCGGTTGAAACGACAAGTCGACCCGACCTCTTCATCTAAGGAAGGGGAGAATCAGGAAGAAGAGAAGGGTCCCAGTCCTGCAGTTTCTGACAATGATACCGACTACAATGATGAGCAATATCCTCCTGTTGAGGATAGATACAAGAAGTTGGAAGACCGTCTGAGTGCCATGGAAGTTCAGCGGATACCTGGACTGGATTTCAAAGAATTGGGATTGGTGTCGGGAGTAGTCATCCCGCAAAAGTTCAAAGCTCCAGTTTTTGCTAAGTATGATGGGGTGTCCTTCCCTAAACTCCATCTCCGTTATCATGTCAGAAATACCAGCCCCACACCGCTGATAGAAATCCGTGGGTTCATTTCTTTCAAGATAGTCTGTCAGGGACTCAGCTTGAATGGTTCTACCAGCTGGAGGGAGCCAATATCTGAAACTGGGAAGATCTGAATGCTGCTTTCTACAAGCAGTATCAGTATAATGTCGACCTTGCCCCTACTCGTACTCAACTCCAGAGTATGTCCATGGGTGCGAGTGAAGGCTTTAAAGATTATGCACAAAAATCGAGAGACTTGGCTGGGAGAGTTCAACCCCCGTTTTCTGATAGGGAGCTGGTTGATATGTTTATGGGGATGCTATCTGGTCCATTTTTCAATCATTTGATCGGCAGTTCATCAGCTGGTTTCACCGAGCTGATTCTAACTGGAGAAAGAGTAGAAGCTGGGATTCGGGGTGACAAGATACAGAAAGATGCCTCTTCAAGCTCAGTAAAGAAACCATTTGTTGGTAAGAAGGAAGCCATTGCCATCTATAGCCCGAGGGGCCAAAATAGGGTTGAACATCGTCAGACAGTAAGTGTCGTGATGATACATAGACCTGCTGTTGCTCCCCAATGCAAAAATCAACAAAGGGTGGAAAGACCACAACGGCAGTTTACCTGTATCAATGTGACATTGGCTGAAGTTCTACCTCATCTGCTGAGATCCAACTTGGCAACCTTGAAAGAGGCTCCCAAGAATCCAAATACCACATCTCCCAGATATAATCCAAATGCCCGGTGTGCCTATCATTCTGAGAGTCCTGGCCACGATACAAATGATTGCTGGGATCTGAGGAACAAAGTACAAGACTTGATCGAAGCCAAGGAAATAGATTTTGATGCTCCAGAGAAGCCCAACGTCATAACTGCTCCCATGCCTAAACACGGTCGTGGAGTTAATGCTGTTGACACTGATGTGTTTGTTACCTCTGTTGATGAAGTTTCTGCTCCTCTCATAACTGTCAAGAATAATTTTCTGTTGGCCGACTTATTTCCGGGTTGTGGTGAAGGTTGCCACGTATGTTCGTTTCTACCTTCTGGTTGCCGTTTGCTGAAATCAGGTATTCAACGCCTGATAGATAGCAAAGAAATTTTGTTTGAGAAAACTTTGGTTCCCGCTATTCCATTTGAAGACGTTGCTATTATAACCATTTCCGTAAATCCTTCCAAGGTCTCCCCGAGAAGACCTATTAGGATTACATCTGCTCCAAGAATTGCTCCACTGATAATCACTGTTCCTGGTCCTGTCCCGTATGTCTCGGACAAAGCTGTCCCATGGCATTATGGTGCCGATGTGTACTATCATGGCATCAAACAAGATCTGAGAGATGAAGAAACTGATCCTAATATTGGTAACATTGTTGGAACCAACAAGGTTACCCGAAGTGGAAGGGTTTTCTCTCCCGAGATTTCCCCTAAGACTGTCCACAAACCTATTGTCATTCCATCTGCTGTTCTTGCTAGTACATCAACTACTATTCATGTTCTTACCCCAGTTATTACCCTGTCAGCGAATCGTCTGATACCCGTGGCAAGGAAATTATAGGTGAGCCTGCTCGAACGAAGGCGCCTAAGAAAATTATTGTGGAAGCCTCTAAGCAAGAAATGGAGGAAATACTGAAAATCATCAAGAAGAGCGACTACAATGTGGTCGAGCAGCTGGGGAAGACCCCATAAAAGATATACATGTTAACCCTACTATTGTGCTCCGAAGCCCATGCGAAGGCTTTGATTGCATTCTTCAAAACTGCGCATGTGCCACAAGATACTTTAGCTGATCAGTTCAAAGATTGTGTGGCCAGCCTGACTGCTGATAATGGGGTGGGTTTTTCAGATGCAGACTTGACACCGAAGGGAAGGAAGCATAATGATGCTCTGCATGTCTCGATTGAATGCAGGGGCACCACTATGTCTCATGTGCTGGTAGATACTGGGTCTTCGCTGAATGTTCTGCCGAAGAAGACGTTGAACCAATTGGATTGCAAAGGTTTGACTTTAAAGCCTAGTAACATTGTGGTAAGGGCTTTTGACGGATTAAAGAGAATGGTGCACGGGGAGGTGGACATCCCTGTCAAAGTGGGTTCTCAGACTTTTGGGTCCACCTTCTATGTGATGGATATCAGGCCGTTGTATTCTTGTTTGCTGGGTCGTCCTTGGATCCACGAGGCTGGGGTGGTCACTTCCATACTCCACCAAATGCCGAATTATTCGGTGAAAGGAAAGATTGTCACAGTACGGGGTGAGGAAGAATATATGGTGAGTCACCTCAACTCCTTCTGCCACGTAGAGATGGACGGGGAATTCATATAAACTCCTTGTCAGAACTTCGAAGAGGTCCCTCAGATCTTAGCATCAATTGAAACTACTACCAACAAACCTCCTTTGAAGATGGATTCTCTCAAGGACGCCAGGGCTGTGGTTGAAGAAGGTGGGTGTACCAATTGGGGTCAGCTCCCTGATTTCACTCTGAAAACTGACAAATTTGGTTTGGGCTTTACTACAGGGGCTCAAAGGGCTGTTAGACCCGCCCGGGCTGGAAGACCTCCCCTACGCATCAGTAATCGGGGAATTAACGCCATTAAAGACATCGAGGAGGACTCGGACATCGACAGTTGGATCTACCCAACTACCAATGGTGGACCGAGTAACTGAACGACTAGGGACTTTATACCTGTTTCTTTTATTCCGCAGTAATTGACTTACTTGTTTTGAGATTTGTAATAAAAAATTTGAAACTTTACGGCCTTGTGCCTTGCCCGAGGCACATTGGTTTTGTTGTGAGGGCTATTATTTGTCATTTCATACATTATTAATAAAGTATTGGATGTTTCTTGCATATAAATTTTGCGCTCTTTGTTTTTCTTTTCTGTTTTTCACTTTATCAAAACAGTTATTCTCTTACACACACTCACGTATCATAATGCAGATCCATATCCACTCTGGATCCCATTGATAACAGCTCTGCTATTTCCAGTTATGACTTCAAAAATCCGATCAACCAAGCCGGGGACGAAGGTGAGGATGATTGTGAGGTTCCTGGAGAACTTGCTAGACTACTACAGCAGGAAGAAAGGGCCATACAACCTCATGAAGAGCCGATTGAGACAGTGAATTTGGGTACTGAGGAAGACAGAAAGGAGGTTAAAATAGGTGCAAATCTGGAGTTTAGCATCAAACAGAGGTTGATACAGATGTTGCGCGACTATGTCGAGATCTTCGCCTGGTTCTATGAAGACATGCCTGGTTTGGACACTGATATTGTGGTACACCGCCTGTCGACTAAAGAAGACTGTCCTTCGGTTAAACAGAAGGTCTGCCGTATGCGCCATGAAATGTCAGAGAAGATCAAGGCAAAGGTCATGAAACAGTTCGACGCAGGATTCTTAGCTGTCACTTCTTATCCATAATGGGTTGCTAATGTCGTTCTGGTACCTAAGAAGGACGGTAAGGTACAAATATGTGTGGATTATAGAGATCTGAACAGGGCAATCCCCAAGGATGACTTCCCACTTCCTCACATTGATGTTATGGTCGCTAACACCGTGCAACATAAAATCTTCTCCTTCATGGATAGTTTCTCTGGCTACAACCAGATCAAGATGGCTCCTGAAGACATGGAGAAGACAACCTTCGTTACACAGTGGTGCACCTTCTGCTACAAGGTGATGCCTTTTGGGTTGAAGAACACTGGGGCAACCTATCAGCGAGCCATGGTCGCTTTGTTCCACGATATGATTCACCACAAGATCGAAGTTTATGTTGATGATGTAACGCCCGTAATTTAATTAATTATTTAATTAAATTATTTTTAGAATATTTGTGAAGAAGTGTTATTATAATTGGATCTATTTTATTAAGTGGAGAAATAATAATATATTTGAAGTATTATATTATTGGATGGTGAAATAATGTTAGAAGCTAATATTATTTAATGTGGGCCTATATTGTGTGAGTGGAAGTAATAAGGGGGTGTAGGCTTTGAGCCCAATAGGAAATAAGGAATAATAGAATATTAGGTTATTTTATTATTTGCTAGAGGAATAGAAGAAAGAAGCAGTAAGAAGAGAATAAGGATTGTGAAAAACGTGAAGCTGCTAGATAAAGTGGAAAACGACAAGAACAAAGATTCAACCCGGAAATTGTAGAGCGACCTTCAATCCAAGGTAAGGGTGGGGTTTTGGCTTTATAATTGGGTTCATGATGTTTGATATGTGGGTTAGAGGATTGCTATTTTTGTTCTTGAATTGGATGGTGTATGATGAAGATTTGATGCATTTGAATGAATAATGACGTTATGATATTGTTTGATCGATGTAGTATTATAGGTTAATGTTAGGTGATGATTTATTATGATTATAATGAGGTTTGTAAGACTGTAATTAGATTCCCCTAGAGAATTATAGCAGAAAACGCAGAAAATTATGCAGGAGGAACCAGGATGTGTCGACCTCAAGCTGGATGAGTCGATACATGAAGGATGTTCGACTCAGGATGAGTCGATGCATGCAGGGCTTGCGTCGATACATGTTAGTTGCAAGACTCAGGATGAGTCGATCAGTGAGAAGCATGTGTCGATACATGCTGTGTTTCAGACTCAGGATGAGTCGACGTGAAGAGAGGATATGTCGATACATGAAGGATGTTGGATTCAGGATGAGTCGACGCGAAGAGAGGATGTGTCGATACATGAGTGTGTGAGGCTCAGGATGAGTCGACCGGTGTGATGCATGTGTCGATACATGCTGTGTTTTGAAGTCAGGATGTGTCGACTCATAGTATACAGATGAAGCAGGATGAGTCGATCCATAAGGTTTCGTGTCGATACATAATGTCTGGTTTTCGACAGAATTGGCTTTTAATTGTTGTAACTTGAGTTTTGGGATGCTGTTTGAGATACCGTTTGAAGCGTTGAATTGCTAACGCGATGAACTTTATTCTAGATGATTAAATGATGAATAAGAAGTGTAATCCTAGTAACCAATTTAGGATTTAGGATTAATTCCCGTGATTGACAGTTATGCTGGATTTTGGACAGAACGATGAATATGATATGTTAGAGACTGCCGTTAGGAATATGACAGTAGGATTAGTGACAATAATGATGTACAGTAGTAGAATAATAGTAGGGATTACTGTAGTATTGATATACAACTGAGTTAATAGTGAGATGTGGTTATTAAGGTTGTGTTTGATAGTTATGATGAACAAATAATGTTTGATAAATAAGTGATGTTTAATAAATCATTTTGAGATGTTTATGAGATGCTGTAATTGAGATGTTTTGAGATGTTTATGAGATGTTGTTATTTTGATATGATTGAGATGTTGTTGTTCTGAGATGTTTATGAGATGTTCATGAGATGTTGTTATTTTGAGATGATTGAGATGTTGTTGTTCTGAGATGTTTATGAGATATTTATGAGATGTTGTGTTTTGAGATGATTGAGATGTTGATATTACATTCATGAAGAGTCGCATACATTGCATTTTTGAGATGGAGCTTATGCTCGTTGAGATGGCCTGGATTGGTAAATTTTGAGATGAAGGCTATGCCTTGTTGATGCCTCTATTAATTGGCAGATTTTTGAGATGGGAGTTCTACTCCAATGGTAACACATGCATTTTCATAGTTTTGAGTCGCATTTTATGATTGAATAATGAAGTGTATTTGATGTTGATGAATGAGTATATATGCTGTAATTATTGTTGATTATGAGAGGAGAAGTGGTGATATTGGTGATCTAATTTAATATATTAATTATCATGCGCTTTATTATATTGTTAGATATCTCACCCCTTCTGTTTGAATGTTACCCTTATGTTGGTAACGTGCAGGTAATCGAGAGTGAAGGCCGTATACCTTCCATAGATCGAGTCGGTGTCATTGCTCTGATATGTAACACTCGGGGGGATGAACGCTTGTTGATTTTTGATTGTTGATTTTCAGTTGTTGTGTTTTGAAATGATTATTATTAATATGAAATGTTTCGAAGTTGCTGTTTTATTTAGAGATGTAATTGAAGAATTCCGCTGCGTGGTTGTTGAATTATTTTATTAAATATGTTATGATGATGGTTCATCCGATGTTTTAAAAGTGTTATATATCCATGATGAATGCAATGAATTTGTTAGAAGAATTTGTGACGTCCCGATTCGTTTGTATGAATGAAATTTTATAACTCTGATTTATTTTGCATAATTTCCTTGGGGTAGAATTGGGGTGTTACAGATGACATGATAGCCAGGTCTCAGACTGAGAAAGAGAACCTTGATCATCTCAAAAAATTGTTTAATAGGTTGAAGACATACAAGTTGAGGTTGAATCCGAACAAGTTCACCTTCGGGGTAAGATCTGGTAAACTTCTGGGTTTTATCGTTAGTGACAAGGGTATTCAGGTAGACCCTGCCAAAGTAAAACCTATACAAGAAATGCCGGTTCCCCACACAGAGAAAGAAGTTAGAGGATTCTTGGGACATTTGAATTACATCGCCAGGTTCATTTCACATCTGACCGATACTTGTGAGCCAATCTTCAAGCTTCTGAAGAAAGATCAAGTTGTAAGATGGAATGACGAATGCCAGACCACCTTCGAAAGAATCAAAGAATACCTTCAAGAACCGCCGATTCTGATGCCTCCAGTTGAAGGAAGACCTTTGATATTATACTTGACAGTGCTAGACAATTTAATGGGGTGTGTGCTAGGGCAGCATGGCGAGTCTGGTCGAAAAGAGCACGCAATTTATTACCTTAGCAAAAAGTTTACCGACTGTGAGACACGATACTCATTGCTCGAGAAAACTTGCTGCGCTTTGGCATGGGCTGCTCACCGACTGAGTCAGTATATGTTGACTCACACTACCTTGTTGATATCAAAGATGGATCCGATCAAGTATATTTTCGAGAAGCCCACTCTCTCCGGAAGGATAGAAATGTGGCAAATGATCAGCTGATGTCTCTTGCGGCACGTGGGCCGTCTTCAGGAAGGTAATCAGAGCCTTGGCATGGGCCTCTGAACACAACAACAGTGATAACATAGAAATCTTGGATGGAGTTTGCCCCAGTTGCTCAACTACATTATAATCACTCTTCTTAATAATCTTCAGAATCTCTTTCATCTCCTGTTTGGAAGCTTCAACAGCGATGGTCTTTGGCGCCTCCGTCTGGGCAGGCATATCAGTGGTGATCCCTTTTCCTCGAGCGTTAGATGACTCGGCGACAGGGGTAGGAACAGGGACTTGATCAGGAATGGAAGCAGGTACACTTGCAGGCTTAATGACAACAGGTCTTCGGACAATTGGCGGAGCAATATCAGGTGAGAAAAGTCTACTGCTGCGGGTGACTTTAGCAGGTCCTACAACGTTGCTGACACCGGTATCAGCATAAAACTCTTGCTTAACTCCAAGAACATAAACATCTGCCCCATAGTTCCAAGGGACAGCTTTGTCAGATGTATAGGGGATGGGCCCCAGAACAGTGATAATTATAGGTGCAGTCTTCGGAAAAGATGTAATTCTAACAGGCGTCCTCGAGGGAGCCTTGGAAGAATTGTCGAAAATGGTAATGATAGAAACTTCTTCAGAATGAACGGGTGGAACAGCAGCCTTCTCAAAAAGAATCTCTTTACTATCCATCAGGTTCTGGATATCTGACTTCAGAGATGGACAACCAGTAGGTAAAGCAGAACACATAGGGCAACTTTCACCACAGCCCGGAAATAAACCGGCTAGAAACAGGTTCTTCTTGATAGTCATTAGAGGGGTAACAACATCATCCACAGAAACTACAAACAAGTCTTCCTCTACAACGTTCACTCCATGCCTGGGCATGGGAGCAGTTACAACATTAGGCCTCTCGTGCGCCTCGAACTCAATCTCCTTTGCATCAATTAAGTCCTGCACCTTGTTCTTCAAAACCCAACAATCGTCTGTATTGTGCCCCGGGCTATCAGAGTGAAAAGCGCAGCGGGCATTAGGGTTATACCTTGGTGACATTGTATTTGGATTCTTTGGAGCTTCTTTTAGGGTCACCAGATTGGTCTTCAGCAATTGTGGCAGAATCTAAGACAAGGTCATGCTGAGACGAGTGAATTGCCTTTGAGGTCTCTCGTCCCTTCGTTGGTTGTGATGTTGAGGAGCACCAGCAGGTTTTGAGATAACAACCGCATTGACAGCTTGGCGGTGTTCAGGTCTGTTTTGTCTTATTGAACTGTAGACAGCACTGGACTCTTTCTTAAACGGTCTCTTCTAGGTGCTCGATGAGGCACCCTTCTGTATCTTCCCGGCTTTAATTCCCGCTTCAATCCTCTCACCAGTTAAGATGAGGTCTGTAAACCCGGATGAAGAGCTTCCAATCAAATGGTTAAAGAATGGACCGGACAGGGTCCCCAAAAACATATCAACAAGTTCACGATCAGCTAAAGGCGGTTGCACCCTTCCGGCAAGGTCTCTCCATTTTTGAGCATACTCCTTAAATCCTTCACCCGTCCCTATTGACATACCCTGGAGTTGGATACGCGTAGGAGCGAGGTCGGAATTATACTGATAATTCCTAAAGAATGCAGTAGCCAAATCCTCCCAGCTGCGGATACTGGCTCCGTCCAACTGATAGAACCACTCAAGCTGAGTCCCTGAGAGACTGTCTTGAAAGAAATGGATCCATAAGTTCTTATCAGTAGTGTAAGGTTGGATCTTCCTCACATATGACCAGAGGTTCAACTTTGGACAGGAAGCTCCGTCATACTTGGCAAAGGAAGGTGCCTTGAACTTATGGGGAATCACCACCCCAGATGATAAACCCAAATCTCCGAAGTCCAGACCGGGCACCTTATGTACCTCCATAGCGTTCAAACGGTCCTCCAGCTGTTTGTACTTATCCTCAGTAGGAGGATACTGTTCTTCATCATAGTCCGTCGCCTTGTCGGAGACTTCAGGGCTAGAAGCCCTCCTTTCTTGTGGACCGTCCTTTTCTCCAGACGGGGTGGCCAGATCAATTTCATTCTGCAGATCATTTCCAAGCCTGCGTCCGGTGTTGAACAGGATGGTCCTCTTCTTCTTCTTCTTCCTCTGTTTCAGGATCAGGGTCTTCAGGTCCTGCTGACCCTTAGCTAGGCTCATGACCAACTCTTGAAATTGGGCATTTTGGGCCTGGAGGGCCTTGATAGCTTGCTCAATGGAAGTTTCAGCAGACATGATGATTGCTGAAATAAACAGCGAAGAAGATAAGAGACCTGTAAAAGGGTACCTGTTATGCATATGATGAATGGTATGCTATTTATGTAATGCATTCAAGGGTTCAAAAATTCAAATTTGTTGCAGACAAAAAAGAACACACGTCATAATAAGAAGAATTTTGTTAGTACATAAGTGCCCCATGGGCGAAATGTTACAAAATTCTTAATGTAAAAAGACATTGCGCATCCTCTTTGGAGCGATGTAAGTGTTGAGGGTCTCTTCCTCGTGAAGTCGGCGGGTGAGCTCCAAAACCTTCTTTTCACTGGCATAGAAGCTAGCTTCAAAAGTATTCCGCTCTTCCTTGAGTTGGATCCAAATCTTTTGCATTTCTTCCCATGATGTTGGCATGTTAGGATGTAGGATGGTGTATGGAACCTCTCCTTCTATAACAGGCTCTTTGATCAAGGGGAGAACGTGAGGATATGGCATCATAAGATTCTGGGAGCGGGTTCGTACCCGCTTGAGGTAAGGCTCAAGGGGGATGGAATTCTTGTGCCCCAGTGTCTTACTATCCACCTTATTAGGCATCCTCCAAGCTCTGATGAACCTTTGTCGAAGCCCTTGCGCATCGTTGTCAAAGTTAAAAACTAGGTCAGGAATCAACATGTCATGAGGGCCATCCCTCTGAGCATATCCAAATTGTCTCAAAGCTAGACAGGGGTTGTAGGTAATGCCTCCCCTAATTCCAAGTAAAGGAACATTAGGAAATTCTCCACAACAATCAATGATGGTGACATTTTCTCTGGACCGAGAACACCAATGTCCATCATAATGTGTGAGGGTCATCAATCGTTGTGACCACCTTAAACCCTGCTCATTCTTCAAAACTGATTGTGGAAGGTGAGAAATAAACCACCTTGCTAGGAGAGGAGTACAACACATGAGAACACCTCTTTTCCTCATTGTTCGTGTGTAAAATGAGTGGAGGATGTCCCCAAGCAATGTAGGTATGGGATTCATGGATATGAAAATCTTGACAGCATTCACATCTATAAGTTGATCAAGGTTTGGGAACAAAACCAACCCATAGATAAGGAGTTCCACAATCTCTTCAAAGGCTTGTAGATCAAGAGAATTCCAGCGTTCTCGTGCCTTCTCAAACAGAAACTTTGCCAAGAATCCTTTGATACCACTTTTGGTTTCCCAATGCCCCTTGATGTCGGATGGTTGTAAGTGTAATGCTTGAGCAACATCTTCAAGTTTTGGTTCCTTTTCCGTACTGTTGTAGGGTAGTTGACTAAGAATAGGAATTCTCAGGAGTTGAGAAAATTCCTCCAAAGTAGGCACCAATTGATAATCAGGGAATGTGAAACAGTGGTGTAGGGGGTCAAAGAACTGGAAGAGAACTTTCATCATGTCTTCTTCAATGTTGGTGTTGACCAAGCTGAGGAGTCTACCATGTCTTTCACTGAAGAGAGAATTCTCAGGAATCCTGGATGTAAGCTCTTTGAGTTGAAGAAGGACCCTTACAAGGTTGACTTGAATTGTTTTCCTACGGAGAGACTCCATGTCCTGCAAAACAAGAACAAAGATGAAGATCTAAACCCTTGAAATGGTTAGCAGATGCATATGATGCTTTATGATGTATGCAAAAACACATGTACAAGCAAGTCACACAAAAACCCTAGTTTCAGGCTTGCAGGAGGTTTCATAGGTAAGTACCCTCTTGAGTTTAGTCGGCTCAAAACATGTCCTATAAATAGTAACCGGGTTCTAAGGAGCTCAATATCATTGGATTGTTTTCTATGTTCATTGTTTCGGTTTAGCCACTTAACTGGCGACCAAAATATTCCAAGAAAACAATCCTTAATGAGTGTAGTATCGAGTATCTACCAACTTCGGACTGCACCAAAGTCGGTCATCTCACTACCCCTAAAAAAAAGGCCAAGATGGTCACGTAAGGTTCTAGGTCATTGGTGCTTAGTGACATCACTCAGCGGCCCCGTATTCTGTTTGATTGACTCAAAGGCTACCGGTACTCACAAATATGTCGCACCAATATAGCTATTGCTTCAACCGTGTCGGTATACCCCACACAGTTTCCATAATGTATTGCTATATATGAATGTTTCCCAAATCCGGGTTAGGATTTACAGAACTCCGATACAAGCCCACAATTAAAAGCATACAAAGCAATACAAATGAAAACACAAGTGATCTAGTCCTAAGGTATACCCCACTTATTCATTCCCCAGCAGAGTCGCCAGTTCTGTGATCGGTGGGAATGAGAACTGACTGTTTTTTAATGCTGGTTCGCGTTTGCGTTTGTTTTTGCAAAATGTCGCGGTAAGTAAGAGTCGCCACCGTCTTTTATTTTATCCAACAAGGAAAGTAAAAAAGCACAGAAAAATTCCTTTTCGAGATGTTTCTCGGGTTCGGGAGGTATATTATAGAAAGGGAAGGTGTTAGCACCCTTTCTATCCGTTGTTATCCACGGGCTCTTAGGTACTTGCTCACTGTGTTTTCAAAAGTATGCTTTTCTTTGTGTTTGTGGGTTTTGAAAAGAGTTTTGTTTCTTGAAGAAAGTGTAAGTGCGAAAAGTTTGTTTTGTTTTTAAAAGGAGCAAGTACTTAAGAACCTCTACCTACTCAAAAAGGAATTAAATTATGCTAAAGTCCTTTAGACAATGCTATCCCACTATTGAGGAGTAGGTAGCATCGTCGTTGGAGTTTTCGGGTCAATTTGATTTATGGGACGTGTGGTCACTAAAGCAACGTTAGAACACTTTAGTGGTAATCCTAATGTCTTAGATCATTTTTATCGAGGCAACCATTTCGAGGAAACTTATGATCTTGGGACAGAAGGACGACCTCTAAAACATCCTATACTTAATGACCACATTTGAGGCAACCAAGTGAGGTGTACCCTAGGAGTGGCATGTGCAAGTGTGTCAATTTTCAGTTTATATCATCTTTGTATTTTTAGGTGTTCTACCATTTGTTTTTTAGATCTTGTCATACAATCCTAGTTAGCATACATCTAAGCAGTTAATATATATACAGGAATTTAAAGTGCGGGAATTGTAAATCCTACGCTATTACAAGGCTTCGGGGAGAGGGATTATTTACATGTCTAAAATATGGGGGAATAAAGCAGTTACAATAAACGCGCGTGAAAAAATCCTAAGCATATGATCTTTTTGTTGTTTTATTTTATTTTTGGGAAAATGCTAAATGTTCAATAAAGTCAAATTTAATTAAATAAAAAAAATGATTAAAATTAACTCTAAAACATACCTAATATTTTTGCATTTTTTGTTTATGAAAAGGATTGAATTTAAATAACTCCTAAGTCTACTAATTTTAAAATTGGAGAAAATAAGTTAGAATAATTAGCTAAATTAAATCCTAATTCTAAGTTATTTATTTTTATGATTTTTATGTTGATTAAAAAAAACTGAAAGAAATAAACAAAAAAAACAAAGTAAACAAAGTACAAATGGGCCAGACAGCAAAAACAAGAAAAGAAATATAATTCTGGAGGTGTGGGTCGAAAGAGGTGCAGGCTCTCTTTCGACCCAGTGAAGAAGCTGGATTGAAGGTGCATGAGGGGCTGCACTCTGAGGGTATTCGATCTGGACATGTCATCCTTCGAACTGGAAGTCCTGGGTCCAGTTCGAAACTAAACTGCTGAGCTTCGAAACTCTGAACAGGAATCTGATGATGTAGTTCCTGCAAAACGAAACACATGTTAAAGGTCCAGGGGGGATTTTACCCCCTGGTTCGAATCTCCTCCCTATTCGCACCTGCTGAATCTGGGTCTGGGTTTATTTTATCATGGGATTCGAAGGAAAGGCTCAGATTGTGCCCAAGCAATGGCACAATCTCATCTCTGTGTTGTAGCTTATATGTAGCACTTTAAATCATTCACAAACAGCAGTAATAATATGAATATGCAATCAAAATGAATTTAAAAATGAGTTTGAGGTTAGATACTTTTTTACCAAACAGAGGTGCTTCGATCTGTAGTTCTAAGGGTGGAGGTGTTCGTTGGGTGGCAGCTTTGGCTTGTGCAAGGATTGGGTATGGCTTCCTGGAAGTGCTGGCAGCGTATCTCCAAGTTCTCTATTTTTCTGTATATTTTTCGTGTGTGTTTGCAACATTTGTGATTTCTTTATATAGAGGGGGTGGAGGGGACAGGAAGACAAAGGTTTAAATGACCTTGATTATGTGTTTGACAGCCATGAATGAGAATTTGTAACGTTAATTATGTGTTTGAAAGCCATGAATGAGAGTTTGTAACGTTGGCTAAACACATGGGATCATGTCCCTTTTTGAATTTTGAATGACATGTACTGGCCTTCGAATGCTCCCTTTCGAATGAGCTGATGGACTCCTTTGAATGCTCCCTTTCGAATAAGCTGATGGCCTCCTTCGAATGATCCCTTTCGAATGGGCTGATGGCCTCCTTCGAATGCTTTCCAAAGCTTCTTCGAATGGACCCTTTGAATGCTTCTTCGAATGGACCTTTTTGGAATTCCAATTGAAGGACACTGTTATAATGCCAATTAAGTACCTGTCCATAATGCCAATCGAAAGGCTTGTCCAGAATGCCAATCGAAAGAGCTTGACAGAATGCCAATCGAAAGGTTCCTTCAGAACACCAATCGAAGGGTCCTTCATAAAGCCAATCAAAATGCTTGTCCAGAATGCCAATCGAAAGGCTCCTTCAGAACACCAATCGAAGGGTCCTTCAGAATGCCAAATTGAAATGTACTTGAAGCAACACTCAAAAATTTTCCTTTTCCTTAGGCAAGAGTTTGTGATCAACCATGCAGGGGGAAGACTTTGGGAAACATGAGAGGGCAAATTTTGGGGTACAACACATATGAACCTCACCGAATAAGATATACAGTACACGACCCAAAAAGCTATAAAGGGGAGTGTGTTAGCTAATCATCTGGCCCATCAAGTTGTCGAAGATTGCCAATCCATGAGATTCGACTTTCCCGACGAGGATATCATGACTTTGAGCAACATTGAAGAGAACAGACCGTATGACGGACCTGAACAAGGATCCCGATGGACTCTGTACTTTGATGGTTCCTCCAATGCACTTGGAAACGGTATCAGCGCAGTACTTATCTCTCTAGAAGGTTGCCATACACCTTTCACTGCTAGACTCTGCTTCAGCTTGTATGAAGCTTGTATCTTTGGTCTCAAGGCTGCTATTGACTTAGGAATCAAATCTTTGATTGTATTTGGGGACTCGGCTTTGGTTACCAGTCAAATCAAAGGAGAGTGGGATACTAAACACCCTAACCTCATCCCTTACAAAGAACATGTCCTGACATTGTTACCACACTTCGAGCAGATCACCTTCGAGCATTTCCCGCGAGAAGAGAATCAGCTAGCGGATGCTCTAGCAACAATGTCCTTCATGTTTAAACTTAACTGGGATAATGAGGCTCCCCAAATCACCATTGAGCGGATGGACGAACCTGCACATTGTCACGAGATTAATACCGAAGAAGTAGTAGACCGACCTTGGTTCCATGACGTCAAAAGGTATCTTGAAGCATAAGAATACCCCAAAGGAGCTTCAGTCAACGACAAAAAGTTTCTGAGGAGGTTCTCAGCTAAGTTCTTCTTGTGCAATGGTATCTTATATAAGCGCAATCATGATTGCATCCTGCTCCGTTGTGTGGATAAGGTTGAAGCTGAGCAGATCATGGCTGAACTACATAATGGCACCTTTGGCACACATTCAAGCGGTCATACGATGGCTAAGAAGATTCTATGGGCAGGCTACTACTGGTCTACCATGGAAGATGATTGTCATCAACATTCCCGTACTTGTCACAAATTCCAAATCTATGCAGATAAGGTACATATACCTCCAGTTCCCCTCAATGTCTTAACAGCTCCTTGGCCATTCGCGATGTGGGGAATCAACATGATTGGAGAGATCAAGCCTACAACATCCAATGGGCATCGCTTCATCCTGGTAGCCATTGACTACTTTACGAAGTGGGTTGAAGCAGCTTCCTTCGCCTCCGTTACAAAGAATGTGGTTTCCCGCTTCATCAAGCAGAACCTCATTTGCCGGTATGGTATCCTCGACAGGATCATCACTGACAACGGTACAAACCTAAATAACATTATGATCACCGCTCTATGTGAACAGTTCCAGATTTAACATCACAATTCATCTCCCTATCAGCCAAAGATGAATGGTGCTGTCGAAGCTGCAAATAAAAATATCAAGAAGATCATTCTAAAGATGACAGTCACCTACAAGGACTGGCATGAGATGTTACCGTTTGCTCTGCACGGGTACCGTACCACGGCATGAACATCAACTGGGGCAACACCCTATTCTTTGGTATACAGCATGGAAGTTGTATTACCTATCGAGGTTCAGATTCCATCCTTGAGAATCATGAAAGATGCTGGTTTGAGCAAAGACGATTGGATTTAGACCCGGCTTGATCAACTTAACTTGATAGATGAGAAGCGACTTACTACTGTTTGCCATGGTCAGGCGTATCAAAAACGAATGATCAAAGCTTTTAACAAGAAAGTCAGAAAACAAGTATATCAAGTCGGGGATCTTGTAATCAAGTGGATCATCTTTCCACAAAGTGATCCCAGGGGAAAGTGGACTCCTACTTACGAAGGACCATTTGTGATCAAAAACATCTTTTCTGGTGGGGCAATGATCCTGACCACCATGGACAGCGATGACCTGTCGCACCCTGCGAACGCAGACATAGTCAAAAGATACTACGCATAAACGACCCGACAAGTTGAAAACCCGAAAGGGCGACTTGGGAAAAAATGGGCATCCCGGTGAATCAAAAACCCGAAAGGGAGGTTAAGGCAAAATATAGGGATAAATAAAAATCTGTACACCCGACAAGTTGAAAACCCGAAAGGGCGACTTGGGCAAAAAAGGGTTTCCCGGTGGGCTGAAAACCCGAAAGGGAGGTCCAGGCAAAAGTTAGGTGTTGTACCCCAAAATTTGCCCTCTCATATTTCTCAAAACATTGCAAGAAAAATCTCCAAGTGGCTCAAGATTGCTCAAGAGTTGGACAGACAAGCTACCTCCTAAGGCAGTCAACCCCAAATTAGGGTTTTGTGTTGCATCAAGATCCTTGAATCCAAATGACCTCAAGTGCTCCCCAATGTCCTAATATGTTTTCAAGATCATCCATGTCATATTTCAAGCCTTGCAGAGGAAGTTTGTTCAGTCAATTGCTCAAAGGGCCCAAAAATCGACTCTGCTAGGGCAAAAGTGAATTGTGACCTACAAACAGTCAAACCTCAAGATTTTTTGTCAACATTCTCATTTTGAAGGATATTTCATCATTTGATCAAGGGTTGATCATGATTCATCAAGGATTGCTCAAAATTCATCAAGACTCAAAAGTTGCTAAATTAGGGTTTTGCAGGAAAAGTCAACTCAACTTTGATGAAGCATAACTTTCTCATACTTTATGAGAAATGACCCATTCAAAGCTCATTTTTAAGAGGATGAAATTCCCTACAATCCATATTCATACCCCAAGATCAGAAAATGTACTCACAAGAAGTTATAAATTTGGACATTATAGGTCATTTTTGAAAGTCAAGAAAAACACCTTTTTTGCCAAAGCTTATAACTTGAGAATGGAATATCGAAATGAGATGAGACCAAAAGGGTTGGTTATAGGACATCTCAAGATTTCTAAAAAGTCCAAGATCACCTCCAAAAGTACAAAATTTAAGAAGTTATGCATTGTTGAAGTTGGGCATTTTTGAAAAATTGCCAAAAGTCAACTATCCCCAGAACTTCAAATTTTGTTAATGGGCCCATTCTTTTCCACTTGATTTGAGCTTGCATCATTTTACACGTGTCCTAGCTTCAGCTATGAGCCCATATCTTATTTTTATTATTTAATTTGATTTTTAATTGAATTTATTCACTTTAAATCAAATAAAATCATATAAAATCAAAAGTATTTATAACTCATGATTTTTTTGGTTGCTTTAGGCTTTGAATACAGCTATTATGTGAATCAAATTCGCATCAAGTGCATTGGTTACAAGAAGATATGATTTAGGCCAACTTTGGAAGGTTGTAATGGTGGAATCAAATCCAATTCATGAGCATTAATATGGAGAGATTTGTACCAAGTTTCTTACCCTAATGCAATATACATTACATAAGGAAGGCAAAGGCACGAAAATAAGGGTTAGAGGCTGCAAGAATAGACAGAACCAAAACTTGAAAAAAGAGGCAAAAAGCTTGAATTCGAATTCATACTTAGAGGCAATCTCAGAAGCCAAGAAGCATCCCAATCGATTCCTGGGTGATCACACAACCTTCCTGGATCAAAAGCACGCGTCCTCAAGCCTTCAAAAGCTCTGTAAGTATCAAGATGCCAAGCTTTATTCTTGAAACCGTAAATCCTCATTCTTGCATCATTTGAACAAATTCTTGGCATATTTATAATCCTTATAGCATTTCTAAGCTTTTGGCAATATTCAATTTGGTTTATATGGACTGTAACCTCAAAATACCATGGCTAGGGTTACGTTTTGGTTTTTAGGGATTTGTGTTTCAGGTGAAATTGATTCCTATAGTAGGCATGGTTGCACTCAGGAGAAGGAGACGAACCTAACCATGCCTTTGAAGGTAATTTTTATGGCTTGGAATTGATTTTTGGATCAAGCTGCGCTTTTAGCTGCGGATTCAAATCCGCAGGTAAAATTACAGTAGTGAAAGGACAGGGACGAGTGCGTGTCAGCTTCCGGTTGGCCAGTTCAAATTATTTTCGCGCGTTTTACTTTTCTGATCCATAAGCGTTGATTCTTTTTATTATATATTATTCATATTTTATTAACAGATGAAGCCAAGTGGCCTAGTGGCAAAGCAAGCATCCCAAATACAATCAGGACTTGGGTTCGAATCCCAGGTCCTCCAAATTTCTCTTTGATTTTTTCTTGCAGGAAATTGTGTGTGTACCCAAGCGTATAGCCCACCATACTCCCTCGCTCAATCAATTGCCAGATGGCCCAAGGCCAAATCTGGTAGCCAAGGCTGAAGGACCACTAAAGACTAAGTCCAAGCATGCTCACTGGATCGTCAAAAGTCAACCAGGGCCAACTCGTTTGGGCCTCAGAATTGCTGATTCACATCCCCACTTCAGGCCCATACCCCCCCCCCCCTCTCTCTATTTTACTTATTTTGTTTATTTTAGTTATTTTATTATTTTTGCTTAATTAACTAACCAATCAAATTTTTTCCTTTATAAAATAAAACCACAAAATATTTTCTTTATCAAATTAAATTCTAACTTTTTATTTTTATTAATAAGCATTAATTAATTGATTTAGAATTTTAATTAGAATAACTTTCACATATTTGTAAACAATTAAAATTCAACTAGATTTAATTAGGTTTTTTACTAACATTAATTAATTTTATTTTCTTTCTTTAAATACCAAAAAACCAAAAATAACTTTTTACTAAATAATTTATTTAATTTAATTTAGTAATTAATTTAGGATAGTTTTCTTTCTTAATTCAAAAAACAACAAAAAATCTTTTCTTTAATAAAAAAGGGGTCAAAACCCTAAAACGTTGCACTCGATTTAATTTCTTGCATGCGATTTCCTTTCTTTTATCCATTTATTGTACCTGCTCCTGGATTGTAATAGTTAATAGGACTTTATTTTTTTATCGCTTTATTTATTTTTAAAAGGGTTTGTCTTTGGCGATGTAAATACCCGACGCCTTATAATTTAAATTCCGCATTTTATTACCCACAATTTATAACTGTTAAATGTTTGACAATAGGGATGCATGACAAGACTGAATGTTTTAACCTAAAATCAACATAGATCACCATTAACATGTACAAAGATAAAAATAGCTGAAAATGACACACTCGCACATACGCACTCTTAGGGTACACCCCACTTGGTTGCCTTCGTACACAGTCATTGAGTATAGGTCACTTTAGAGGTCACCCTCTTGTCTAAAAGATCATAGTCGCCTCGAAACGGTTTCCTCGGATATTGTTGCCTCAAAAAAAATGATCTAAGACATTAGGGTTACCGCTAAGATATCCTAACATTGCTTTAGTGACCGCACACCCCTCATTCGAATTGACCCTCAAACTCCAACGACAATGCTACCTACTCATCAATAGTAGGATAGCATTGTCTAAAGGAAGATAGCATAGAACGATACCTTTTTCGAGTAGGTAGATGGTTCTTAGATACTTGCTCTTTCAAAAAAAAAAATCTTTTTCACACTTACATCTTTTCAAACAAAGTTTTCAAAAACACTTCATTACACTCTTGAGGACAGAAGCAAGAGTTAAGTCGAAGTTTTCAAACAAAAACTTTTTCAAACCCACAAGCACAAAGAAAGGAATTTTGAAAACAATATGAGCAAGTACCTAAGAGCCTGTGGATAACCACAGATAGAAAGGGTGCTAATACCTTCCCTTTCTATAATCTACCCCCCGAACCCGAGAAATATCTCAAAAAAGGAATTTTTCTGTGCTTTTTTCCTTTCCTTGTTGGATAATATAAAAGTCGGTGGCGACTCTTGCTTACCGTAACATTTTGCGAAAAAAAACGCAAAACACAAACCAGCATTCCAAAAAACAGTCAGTTCTTCCCACCGTATCACAGAACTGGCGACTCTGCTGGGGACATTTTATAAGTGGGGTGTACCTTAGGAATAGTTCATAATGTTTTCAATTGCTTGATTTGTATGCTTTATCTTTGTGGGTTTGAATCAGAGTTACTATAGATCCTAACCCGGATCTGGGGGATACCTTTTAGGTAAGTAGAAATAAACTGTGAGGGAACTGTACGGCGTAGACCGATACGGTTGAAGCAGTAGCTACGTTGGTGTGGCACTTTAGTTCGTACTGATATCCCTTGTGGAGCAACGAGGAGAATATGGGTCTTCTAAGGGGTCATTAAGCACCAACTGACCTTAGAACCTATAATTGACCAACTTGGCCATAGAACAGTAGCAGTATGCTACACTCATTGAGACCAAACTGTCGCGATGATTCCGACCGCAAGAAAAGGTTGCTAAACTGGAATTATGACCGATTGAGGGTGGTCAGTGATATTGAGATCCTCTAGAACCCGGTTACTATTACTAGGACAGGTTGAACCAACTAAACTGAAAGAGGGTAATACCTAAACTCCATGCCAGCCTGAAATTTAAGGGCTATTGTGTGACTTGTGTGCTTTCAAACTTGAACTACTTGCACATTCTTGTTATCTGACAACATGAATTCCTTGTAGGTTTTTTTTACAGTCCTTATCCAATAATCTGGATTTATTGCAGGGTTCACTTACATCACCTCGCACTTTTGCTTAAACGCATAGCATACACATCATAACATCATGCCTTAACATTTCCTTAACCATTTCAGGGATCTCAAGGGTTTGTGATGCAGGTTATGGTAAATCAAATGTCTAGCAAGGGGAAAAGGGGATTTATTTTCCTCTAGCCAAGGTTGTCTAGAAATCAAAACACGATAACTTGAGTCAGGGGCTATGACCCACTCGATATGGTGAGCTTGACTCTTGAAGAAGAACTCTTAACAACATGAAGTTTCTTCAATCAAAGTTGCAAAATTCAAATTCTAACAAGTTTCTTGTTTACCCCGTGAGATCCTTGAAAACATTGCATACATACATATCATTGCATAACAGGTCTCCCAGTACAGGTCTCTCATGTTCTCGCTGTTTATTTCAGCAATGGCTTTCCAACCAGACAACCAAGATCTTCAAACTCGAGAAGCTCAGTTCAGGGACGTATTCCTAAACCTATCCAAGGGGCAGGAAGAGTTGAAAACACTCCTCGTTGGGAACTTGGTCAAGAAAAGTCCTGAAGACAATAAGGACGAATGGCTGGAACAACTGCAAGCTGAGTTCAGTGCCATGAAAACCCGGATGCTGGGGCAGATGGCTCTTATCCAAGGCTTAGCTCGGGAACAAGAAGAGCTGAGAACCATTATCAACCAGCTTCATCAAGATAGATACAACAACATGAAGCAAACAGTCAAGGCCGGGGACCAAGTCATTAATCAACTTCCGAGAAGTCAAAGGTTTGGTTTGATGAAGAATAGACCTCTCCAAGTTGCTACTACCTCACGGGTCCAATAACAACCTTGCCATAAACAACGGGTTGATCAGAGTAAGCCAAATATGCCCAAGAGGAAATTTACCAAGCTCAACATGTTGCTATCTCAGGCTTTACAACACCTGTTGAGATTGAATCTGGTGACGTTAAGGGACCCTCCTAAGAATCCCAACATAGCCTCCCCAAGGTACAATCCTGATGCAAGGTGTGCATATCACTCCAACAGCCCGGGGCATGATACTAACATCTGTTGGGCGTTGAGCAACAAAATTTAAGACCTGATTGATGAAGGGGCATTGGAACTCACACAAGACGGTCAAATTGAATTCTTTTGCCATCCCCCCAAGGTTCACCATTTGAAGTGACAAGTACTGAGACGAGAAGACTTTTTGTTCATTAGAATTTTCAAGTTGTAATTTTCTTTTGATTGTTCGAACATTTATTCATGTCAAACTTTATTACTTTATCAATGCATTGCATATGTCTGTTTGTAATCAATCCATTCGTATTTCACTATATTCAAATTGCTTTCATTTTTTATGATGATCAACTCTTGATTAAAAAATTCTAAGCCTTTAGAGGGAGGATGACGAAAATGATATCAAAATCTCTACAGTATGCTTTTGAACAGACCCCGCTGACGAGGTACAGATATTGTTTCAAATCTTAAACAATGGAGTTATAAGGAAGATAATCCCTAGTCAACCCCTTTGAGCCAAAGAAGTTGGATTTTTTCTTTTCACAAATTAAAACCCTTAATTATAACCTGGGGCAGGGTAGTTTTCTCAGTTGATCCAGGTGCACAATGAATGGCATCAAAGAAGTCCTTCTGAAACAAAAGACGGTGTTGGTTCCGTATAATCGTAAGGACAGGCAGTCATTATCTTTCAAAATAAAAGCCCAATAAGTTAAAACCTGTGAAGGAGACTTAAGAAAAACTGGGGCATCCCACTGACTGTAATCATAAAAAGAAACAGTTCATGCAAAAAACAGGGATAATAAAAACCAAAAGGGAAGAGATCCTGCAAACTCTCAACAAAATGACTGCCTGTTCAAAATAAATTGTCAGTATCTGAACCATCACTGGTATATCAGAGCAAAGACACAAACAAGATCTAATGCACGATTAGCTGAGTTTAGGATCGAAGAACATCACAGAGAACGGGTGGGTACAAATAAAATTTGAGCCTTTATCCTTTGTTTCTTAAACCATGAACCAAACCACGTTATAACCCTTAAAAAGTCCTAGCTGAAGCATGGTTAGTCCGAAAGCATACTGTTACAAAAGGTATCCTGACTCCTGTAGGGCTTGCTGTAAATCCTGAGTTGACGTCACATTTTACAAAATTTTCCTATCTTACTGAAAAAATGCATTTTCAAAAACTTCAAGACAGACATAAGCTTTGCATTCTTAAAATAACATTGTTTACATATGACTATTTGTTCGAACAACAGAGAAATTCGCACGACGAATATCTAGTGAACAAAAACCTTTCCAATAAAAAGGGTCACCTCAAGTGGAAAAAACACCTCCAACCAAGGGGCACGGCATGAGCATTGTCCATCATCTGGGGCAGTTAAGTCAAGATTCAAGGAATCTCTCAAAATGCCAAATAGCCAGGGGAAAATCTCCATCTGAATCAATTGGGGCATTGGACATGAATTCCAGCAACGAATCTTGCATGATCAAACGAAGATCTTCTGGTAGTATGGCAACACAACACTACCGACAATGACACCTCCCTACATCCTGAGATCGTGGACATAGTCAGAAAATACCACGCATGAATAAATACCCGCTAGGTTGACTGGCCTAGGCAAAAATAAGGGCTTCCCGGCGAACCAAAAGAGTTCGGGAAAAAATTAGGGATGAGAATGAAAAATTGTACGCCCGGCAAGTCGAAAACCTAAAAAGGCGGCTTGGGCAAAAAAGGGTATCCTGGTGGACTGAAAACCCGAAAGGGCGGTCCAGGAAAAAATTAGGGTTCAAAGCGTACGACTATGTCTCGTCATCTCGTCACTGTCCTACCAGAAGAAGACTTGTCATTTTGACCGAAAGATACCAAGCACCTCATAGGTGGGGATAATACTCGATCCACAGGGCCTTTGCAGGCACCTTCTCCCGTAGAAACAGGGGCAAAAAAGTCTCGATGCAAGCCATCGTCATATCCTTAGCACGCGTCCTAGTAACATTCACTCCCCTCAGAGTAATACAGTAAAGATAGCTCTCCCCAGCTAAGGCTTGCAACTGTGAATGAGTCGGTAATGTTCTCCCCAAGCAGAGTTTATCGACCATCAACACTTAAAAGGCTTAATATCCCCGGCAGTCTTAATATTCCCCAGCAGAGTATAAGAATATTCCCCGGCAGAATACAAGATATCCCCAGTGGAGTTAAAATTTTCCCAGCGCAGTCTGAAAAAGCTTCCCCAATGGAGTTGAAGAATCATCCCCAGTAGACTTCGGAAGTTCATCCCCGGCGGAGTATAAAAATAAATATCCCCAGCTGAGTTCAAAGGAAGATTGTCCCCAGCAAAGCTCAAAGGATTATCCCCATTAGAGCCTAAAAGGTTATCCCCAGTGAAGTCACAACTGAAAGATCATCCCCAACGGAGTTCTTTCCTTTCACAAACAGGAATTCAATCCCCAACATGATTAGTATCACCAGCAACGGTAATTCGTCCCCAACGAAATTTATCAGTGGAATCCTCAGCAGAGCATCTCTTCCCCACAAAGTAATCTCCTCATCAGTATATTCCCCAACGGAGTTATCCTCTCCTGCAGGTCTATTCTCACAATCATCTTTGTTCGTCATCCCCAGCGGAAGCGAAGAATTCAACTCTTTTCTCCAGCAGCTACCCGGGATTTATTTTCCCCAGCTAAAACATTACATTTCCATACATCATGACACATGCATATACGCATCAAACAATACAATCTCATTTATTTTGAGAACATCATTGCTTGAGATATATCATGCATTGCATACGACTGACCTTTACTTTTCAGGAAAGATACAATTAAAGTTCTCAGCCATGTCGAAGACCTGACCGGTTCTTAAATCTCAACTGAATTATCCTTGGTTGAATTACAGATAAGGTTCTCAATCTCGATAATTTTCCTTCGTCGAAGTGTGGACGAGTTCTAAAATCTCAACAGAATTATACTTCGTTGAAGACCAGACAGTCTTAGATCTTGATGAAGATGTTTCCCTAAGTCGAAGACCTGATCGGTTCTTAATCTCAACTGAATTATCCTTGGTTGAATTACAGATAAGGTTCTCAATCTCGACAATTTCCTCCGTCGTAGTATGGATAAGTTCTAAAATCTCAACAGAATTATCCTCCGTTGAAGACCAGACAGTCCTAGATCTTGATGAAGATGTTTCCTTCAGTCGAAGACCTGACCGGTTCTTAAATCTCAACTGAATTATCCTCGGTAGAATTACAGATAAGGTTCTCAATCTCGACAATTTTCCTCTGTCGAAGTGTGGACGAGTTCTAAAATCTCAACAGAATTATCCTCCGTTGAAGACCAGACAGTCCTAGATCTTGATGAAGTTGTTTCCCTCAGTCGAAGACCTGACCGGTTCTTAAATCTCAACTGAATTATTCTCGGTTGAATTACAGATAAGGTTCTCAATCTCGACAATTTTCCTCCGTCGAAGTGTGGACGAGTTCTAAAATCTCAACAGAATTATCCTCCGTTGAAGACCATACAGTCCTAGATCTTGATGAAGATGTTTCCCTCAGTCGAAGACCTGACCAATTCTTAAATCTCAATTGAATTATTCTCGGTTGAATTACAGATAAGGTTCTCAATCTCGACAATTTTCCTCCGTCTAAGTGTGGACGAGTTCTAAAATCTCAACAGAATTATACTCCGTTGAAGACCAAACAGTCCTAAATCTCGATGAAGATGTTTCCCCCCAGTTGAATTACGGACAATTTCTTAAAACTCAGCAGAGATTTTCTCTCAGTTGAAGCACAGGCAAGTTCCTAAATCTAAACAAAGATCAGACTTCCCCAGCGGAGTCTTCCATAACAACAGGTATGCAAGTTCTCGCTAAGGAATCTCTTATGCGATCGTCACTCCTGCAGATGGAATCTTTAAGCCCATCCTCCCGCCAGAAATCTCCAAATGGCATCAGTAAGCCCATTCCCGACATCACAAGGCTGATACCACTTCATGCGAGTGCAAATTTCTGGGCACTCTAGTGTTCAATCATCTTCCACCTTCGAATCACGAAAGGCACGAAATCCAATCTACATCCTCAGGTTTAAGAAGATTGAACAGGGGCATATGTTGTACCCCAAAATTTTCCCTCTCATATTTCTCAAAACATTGCAAGAAAAATCTCCAAGTGGCTCAAGATTGCTCAAGAGTTGGACAGACAAGCTACCTCCTAAGGCAGTCAACCCCAAATTAGGGTTTTGTGTTTCATCAAGATCCTTGAATCCAAATGACCTCAAGTGATCCCCAATGTCCTAATATGTTCTCAAGATCATCCATGTCAAGTTTCAAGCCTTGCAGAGGATGTTTGCTCAGTTAATTGCTCAAAGGGCCCAAAAATCGACTGTGCTAGGGCAAAAGTCAATTGTGACCTACAAATAGTCAAACCTCAATATTTTTTGTCAACATCCTCATTTTTAAGGATATTTCATCATTTGATCAAGGTTTTATCATGATTCATCAAGGATTGCTCAAAATTCACCAAGACTCAAAAGTTGCTAAATTAGGGTTTTGTAGGAAAAGTCAACTCAACTTTGACCAAGCATAACTTTCTCATACTTTATGAGAAATGACCCATACAAAGCTCATGTTTAAGAGGATGAAATTACCTACAATCCATCTTCATACCCCAAGATCACAAAATTCACTCACAAGAAGTTATAAATTTGGACATTATAGGTCATTTTTGAAAGTCAACAAAAACACCTTTATTGCAAAACTTATAACTTGAGAATGTAATATCAAAATGAGATGATATCAAAAGGGTTGGTTATAGGACATCTCAAGCATTCTAAAAAGTCCAAGAACACATCCAAAAGTTCAAAATTGAAGAAGTTATGCATTGTTGAAGTTGGGCATTTTTGCAAAATTACCAAAAGTCAACTATCCCCAAAACTTCAAATTTTGTCAAATGGGCCCGTTCTTTTCCACTTTATTTGAGCTTGCATCATTGTCCACATGTCCTAGCTTCATCCATGAGCCCATATCTTATTTTTATTATTTAATTTGATTTTTAATTGAATTTATTCACTTTAAATCAAATAAAATCATATAAAATCAAAAGTATTTATAACTCATGATTTTTTGGTTGCTTTAGGCTTTGAATACAGCTATTATATGAATCAAATTCGCATCAAGTGCATTGGTTACAAGAAGATATGATTTAGGCCAAATTTGGAAGGTTGTAATGGTGGAATCAAATCTAATTCATGAGCATTGATATGGAGAGATTTGTACCAAGTTTCTTACCCTAATGCAATATACATTAAATAAGGAAGGCAAAGGCACGAAAATAAGGGTTAGAGGCTGCAAGAATAGATAGAACCAAAACTTGAAAAAAGAGGCAAAAAGCTTGAATTCGAATTCATACTTTGAGGCAATCTCAGAAGCCAAGAAGCATCCCAATCGATTCCTGGGTGATCACACAACCTTCCTGGATCAAAAGCACGCGTCCTCAAGCCTTCAAAAGCTCTGTAAGTATCACGATGCCAAGCTCTGTTCTTGAAACCGTAAATCCTCATTCTTGCATCATTTGAACAAATTCTTGGCATATTTATAATTCTTATAGCATTTATAAACTTTTGGCAATATTTAATTTGGTTTATATGGACTGTAACCTCAAAATACCATGGCTAGGGTTACGTTTTGGTTTTTAGGGATTTGTGTTTCAGGTGAAATTGATTCCTATAATAGGCATGGTTGCACTCAGGAGAAGGAGACGAACCTAACCATGCCTTTGAAGGTCATTTTTATGGCTTGGAATTGATTTTTGGATCAAGCTGCGCTTTTAGCTGCGGATTCAAATCCGCAGGTAAAATTACAGTAGTGGAAGGAAAGGGACGAGTGCGTGTCAGCTTCCGGTTGGCCAGTTCAAATGATTTTCACGCGTTTTAATTTTGTGATCCATAAGTGTTGATTCTTTTTATTATATATTATGCATATTTTATTAACAGATGAAGCCAAGTGGCCTAGTGGCAAAGCAAGTATCCCAAATACCATCAGGACCTGGGTTCGAATCCCAGGTCCTCCAAATTTCTCTTTGATTTTTTCTTGCAGGCAATTGTGTGTGTACCCAAGCGTATAGCCCACCATACTCCCTCGCTCAATCAATTGCCAGATGGCCCAAGGCCAAATATGGTAGCCAAGGCTGAAGGACCACTAAAGACTAAGTCCAAGCATGCTCACTAATCGTCAAAAGTCAACCAGGGCCAGCTCGTTTGGGCCTCATAATTGCTGATTCACATCCCCACTTCAGGCCCATACCCCCCCTCTCTCTCTCTATTTTACTTATTTTGTTTATTTTAGTTATTTTATTATTTTTGCTTAATTAACTAACCAATCAAATTTTTTCCTTTATAAAATAAAACCACAAAATATTTTCTTTATCAAATTAAATTCTAACTTTTTATTTTTATTAATAAGCATTAATTAATTGATTTAGAATTTTAATTAGAATAACTTTCACATTTTTGTAAACAATTAAAATTCAACTAGATTTAATTAGGTTTTTTACTAACATTAATTAATTTTATTTTCTTTCTTTAAATACCAAAAAACCAAAAATAACTTTTTACTAATTAATTTATTTTATTTAATTTAGTAATTAATTTAGGATAGTTTTCTTTCTTAATTCAAAAAACAACAAAAAATCTTTTCTTTAACAAAAAAGGGGGTCAAAACCCTAGAACGTTGCACTCGATTTAATTTCCCGCATGTGATTTACTTTCTTTTATCCATTTATTGTACCTGCTCTTGGATTGTAATAGTTAATAGGACTTTATTTTTTCATCGCTTTATTTTTTTAAAAGGGTTTGTCTTTGGCGATGTAAATATCCGACGCCTTGTAATTTAAATTCCGCATTTTATTTTCCGCAATTTATAACTGTTAGATGTTTGACAATAGGGATGCATGACAAGACTGAATGTTTTAACCTAAAATCAACATATATCACCATTAACCTGTACAAAGATAAAAATAATTGAAAACGACACACTCGCACATGCGCACTCTTAGGGTACACCCCACTTGGTTGCCTTCGTACACGGTCATTGAGTATAGGTTACTTTAGAGGTCGCCCTCTTGTCTAAAAGATCATAGTCGCCTCGAAACGGTTGCCTCAGATATTGTTGCCTCAAAACAAATGATCTAAGACATTAGGGTTACCGCTAAGGCGTCCTAACATTGCTTTAGTGACCGCACATCCCTCATTTGAATTGACCCTCAAACTCCAACGAAAATGCTACCAACTCATCAATAGTAGGATAGCATTGTCTAAAGGAAGATAGCATAGAATGATTCCTTTTTCGAGTAGGTAGATGGTTCTTAGATACTTGCTCTTTCAAAAAAAACAAAATCTTTTTCACACTTACATCTTTTCAAACAAATTTTTCAAAAACACTTCATTACACTCTTGAGGATAGAAGCAAGAGTTAAATCGAAGTTTTCAAACAAAAACTTTTTCAAAACCACAAGCACAAAGAAAGCAATTTTGAAAACAATATGAGAAAGTACCTAAGAGCCCGTGGATAACCACGGATAGAAAGGGTGCTAATACCTTCCCTTTCTATAAACTACTCCCCGAACCCGAGAAATATCTCGAAAAAGGAATTTTTCTGTACTTTTTTCCTTTCCTGGTTGGATAAAATAAAAGTCGGTGGCGACTCTTGCTTACCGCGACATTTTGCGAAAACAAACGCAAAACGCAAACCAGCATTCTAAAAAACAGTCAGTTCTTCCCACCGTGTCATATTATGGAATTAAAGCGTATGACTATGTCTCGCCGGATCACTTTAAGGAAAATCTCTTCACCAAACAAGCTCCTGGCTTCTGATCAATCCAGTCATCTTCGGACGAAACAACGAATGGACAAGATATTCAGAGTTACGAAGGCTACAGCAGAATGGGAACCCCATGGAATTTTTACACATAGCTATCTTTCTTTATATAAAATTTTCTCAATTTTTACGACAACATTCTCTTACTAGGATGTCTGTCTCCTTTGTACAAAATACTTACACAAAGTTAATACAAAGATACTTCAAAGTGCAGAAAAATATTTGTCTTTTCCTTTTTACACTTATGTTTTATTTGAAAACGTCCAATGACTTATTAAATGAGCATATGCATTTGAATATAATCACTGTTTACAAATAAAAGAAATGTGAAAGAATAATTACTGACAGGTTGAAAGGATAAGATAACGTCTTTAGGCTATTCCAAGAGAATCCCCTGCAGTACATCATCGAGGTCCCCGGTGGAGCCAAAGTCTTGAAATATATGTCCCCCGCGGAGTTAAATTTCAAAATCCCCACCAGAACTAAGTTTCCAAACTCCCGATCCCCAGCGGAGCCAAAAACTTTGAACTACAGACCCTCAGCAAAGATGAAACTTTCTTCCCCAACAAAGTCCAATACTTCAACCCTTAAACCCCGGTAGAAAACCATCCAGTTTCCTCCAATTCCCCAGAGAGTTGTCTCAAAACCAGAAAACTCCCCTGCAAGTTATCAGCTAACTAAACCACAGCTTCAGATAATTCCTCAGTAGATTGCCATACAATCTAAGCTCTTGAAAACTCTCCAGCAGAATAAACTTTCTCCCCACGGAGTTATTTTCCAAATAGATTGAAGATTCTCAATCCTCAACCACAGTCATCAAGTTTCTCGGGATTCCCCAAACAGGTTTCTCAAGCAACACTCGACATTATTCTTACAATGGAATGTCTATCATGTTCCAACCTCAATGGACTTGAAGGATCCCTATATCCCCAGGAAGTCGTGAAGGATTCTCACATTCCCACACAAGTTTCCAAAGATTTTCTACCCCCAACAGTTGTCCAAGAATTTCTCATTTTCAACAATCAAAGGTTGTGGAATTCCCGACATCGGTCCAGGATTTATTTTCCCCGGCAACAGTCAAAGATTTTACTATCTCCAGCTATCAAGGATTTATTTTCCTCAACAAGACAACTAATCAGCTTACATGCGCATACATTACATTCATATATCATAAACATTGATAGAACACATTTTATTGCATCATACATGTCAGGCAACATAACCTTGTGTTTCAACTAACATTTTACCCTTTTCAGGATAAGATTAAAAGTTATCCTTAACAACTATTCAAAGATTTCAGATACAATACAGATAAACTCCAAGACATGGAAGTCATTCTGCTACTCATTCGGATCTCTTATTCAGATACAGTATGGATACACCCCAGACACGGAGGTCATTATGTTACTCATTCAGAATTTCAAGTTAAGATACAATATAGATACACCCCAGACACAGAGGTCATTCTACTACTCATTCAGATTTCAGCAATCAGATACAGACTAGATACGCTCCAGACACGGAAGCCATTCTATTTCTCATTCAGATTCAACTATCAACCTCAGGTTCAGATGCACTCCAGACATGGAAGTCATTCGGCTAATCATACAAATCTCAACTTCAGATACAGTCCAGATACACACCAGACACGGTTGCCATTCTGTCACTCATTCGGAATTTATCCCCAGCCCAGAGATGCTCCATACACTGATGCTATTCTGTCACCCATTCAAAATTCAGATACAATACAGATACACTCCAAACACAACCGTCATTCTGATATTCATTCAAGAACCGAATGCAGTTACAACTCGGATACGCTCCAGACACGGACGCCATTCCTTTGCTCATACAGATCCAATCTCCAGATACAACTCAGATACGTTCCAGATTCGAATGCCATTCTGATGTTCATTCTCCTGATATTCAACAAACATTTTGGATGGCATCTCTAAGCCCATATCCAGCAAGATTCTATCATCTCCAAATGGCATCTTCAATCCCATTCCCTCAACCTACATTTTGACGAGTGCAAATTTACGGGCACTCTAGTGTCCAATCCTCTTTTACCTTCGAGTCACGAAAGGCAAACTCGCCAATCTAACTCTTCAGGTTCAAGAAGATTGAACAGGGCCAGCTGTTGTACCCCAAAATTTTCCCTCTTATTTTATCAAGATTTCCCCCTCACAAGACTCTTTGAACTCAAGACCAAGCTAGAGTTTGCTCTGCTCAAGACATCTCCTTGCACTATTGACCTGAAATTAGGGTTTGAATTTGCACATGGATTTTTGAACTTATAATGCCCCACGTGACTTTTGTACATCATGTTGAACTTATAAGATTGCTTGGACCAAGTTTCAAGCCTTGAATCCAGTTTTTGCCCAGTCAATTGGACAGTTGACCTAGAAATCAACTGTATTGGAGAAAAAAGTCAACTGTGGCCAATTTACAGTCAAACCTCATGATATTTGGTCCACATCAACATTATAGACTCATATGATCCATTTGATCAAGTTTAAACCACAACTCCTCAAGAAATTTGATCAGATCATCAAAAGGGCAAAATGGTCATTTTTAGGGTTTTGACTGTATAAGGGCAATTTCTGATTTTTCACCTAGCCAATGGCAAATTGGGTTCAAGCATGGATTCAAGGACTCAATGGAATCATCTTGACCTAATCACAAGGTTCAAAAGATCTCAAATGCATTGGATTGACAGATGAATTTTCCAGTCAACTGATCAAAAATTGACTGTACACTGAAAAGTTAAACTTTGACTTTTTGGTCAAAATCATGTCCCAAGGGTCATTTTTCATCAAGATGTGTCAAAATATGAAACTTGTTCATCAAGAAACCTAATTTTGCAAATTAGGGTTTAAGATTGAAAATTTTCATAACTTAGAATTTTTCTAAGTTATGAAATTTTCTTATTTTTTCCCAACTTTGCCCAACTTTTTCACCATGATGCAATTGGATTCAAACAAAACTTCCAACATGAAAGTTTTATCCCTACACAAAATATACAACTTTGATTCATAAAGTTTTCCCAAAAGATTCTTGGATCTTAAGTAATGATTTTTGGAATAAGGGTCCAAAAACTTTCTAACTTAGTGAAATTTTCCCTAGTTTAGGCAGGATTTTGACCTATCTTCATGGCAATTTTACACATAGTTCCACTTGGAATCTCAAAATTTATTTCAAATATGGATTGTAGAGCATGTTACAAGATTTCCAAAATGTCCAAGAACTCTCCAAAATCATTTATGGTTAGGGAGAATCGAAGGTTTGAATTTGGCAAAAACTCACTTTGATCCATGGCATGTTTCATGTTGACACAAATTGCAAACTCTATCCAGCCTCACTTGTACTTGCTCACAGGTCTTTAAACCCTTCCACACTCAAAAATTGAATGCAAAATCATTTGTTTAAGGCATTATTCTGATCAATGGAAGTTTACACAAGAGTTTAATCCATTTTTGGCAAAAAGTGAACTATGCCATTTTGATAAAGCACAACTTTATGTCAACTTGCTTCCCTTGAGCCTTGAACCCCTCTCTTTGCAGCAAACAAGTTCCATAAACTTAGGCAAAAGTAAAAAAATATTGTGCATGCTTGAAGATAGCCTGTACAGGTCTGTCTTGTATTACTTCACACTTTTACTTCAAAACCAAGTAAACTTGCAAAAGATCCATATCTTTGAAATCTGATAAGAACAAAGTTTGCAAGCATTTGAAACAACTTTTGCATATTGCCTTGAGCCAGAAGCAGGAGCTATCCAACCCTCAAGCCTTCCAAAACACAAAAACACCATCTTCTTGCAAAACAGGGCACTCTTTGCAGTTTTACTTCCATCTCACAAACCACTCGTGCGTTTTATACCAAACTAGTTCCAATATATTCCATATAACCCACCTAAGCTATCCCAACCATTGGCCATTGACTGTAACTCCATTTGCAAGCTTCACCATTTCTGATTTCAGCTTGTGCAGGTTGACTTCTACAGGCTTATTCAAGCAAACTCAAAGCAAACAAAGCATTGGGGAAGGTCAGAGGAAGTTAAGGCAAGCTCACAAACATCTCAGGCCTCACTGAAAACCCCAGCATTTCCATATTCGAGTTGAACTGAAACAGGTATTTTCCAACTTTCTATCTCTCTATTTAGGAATCATTAGGCTTAGGTTTGTGAATAAAAAATGTAGTACTCATAGCCCTTAAGTTGTACATATGTATAGATTTCATTTAAGTTATGTGTGCTAAGAGAATTTGATTGATGAACTTCCTGAAAAAGTTAGGTTAGAAATTAGGGCCAGAGAAATTCTCTCTGGTCTTTGAGAGTTAGATTAAGTTCTTTATATGGTTGGAATCGTGTGATTATGCTCTACAACTTTCATGTTACAAGTTTTTGTTTTTAAGCACTGAAACAGGAGATACGAAGTTGAACTCAGAACGCGCGCTTTTGTTTGAACGAAGGTTGAAGATGAAGTAGCTGGGTTGGGCCTGGCTATTCCATGCTTTTGACACCCCCTGATCTACTTCTCACACCCCCTTGGCCCATTGTTTTATATTTTCATATTTTTCTATTTCTTTTTCATTTATGATTTTATTTTATTTTTTCTAAACATAAAAAAATATCAAAAACATTTTCATAAATTTTCACATTTTATTTTGTATTTTTTATTATTTTTTCTAACATAAAAATAATTATTAAATAACATACTTTTATTTTCTTTAATAAAAACTTGAAAATAATACATCAAAATATTATATTTTTATTTTTATTATTTACATACTTAAATAATATTTTTCTAATATTTTTTTATTTTTTTACATTTGTATATATTTTATTATTTTATTGTACATAAATAATATATATATATATATATATATATATATATATATATATATATATATATATATATATATATATATATATATATATATATATATATATATATATATATATATATATATATATATATATATATATATATATATATATATACATATATATATATATATATATATATATATATATATATATATATATATATATATATATATATATATTCTTAAAACAAATTAGGGTTTCCACCCTTAATAAAAATAATATTTTATTTTCTTATTTTTTTTACACATTAAATATTATATTTTTACACACATAAAAATAAACAAAAACATTTTTTGCATATTTATAATATATTGCATATTTATTTAATTGTCTATTTAAATATTGTTTATTTATTTGCACAATTAATTCAATATGGTTGTAATAATTTTAGGGTTTCAATTTCTTGCAAATAATCCCCTATTCAAAATTGTATCCCCCTCCCCATATCAATGTTGTAATAGTTGTAGATTTACCTTTACGCATTTATAGCTTTCAAATATGCCATGATAGAGATTAGGGTTTGTATGCAATATCCAAAATCAAAACAAATAGTTAGACCTAATACAAGACAAAAAAAGTATGAAATTGACAACACAATGCACACAAGCACCCCTAGGGTTTCATCCACTTGTTGCCTTTAAAATGGCCATGGTATGCATGTTGAGTATTTTGGCAAAACAAAAAATCAAAAAAAAAAAGATCATAGTCCCTCAATGACGCTATCTTGGTTGCCTATACAAAATGATCTAGTCCCTCAAAAATTTGCTAAAGATACTTAGCACAATTTCTATCATGGTCAATACGATAACCCGCGCATGTCCCGTTTAACATCCAAATACAAGGTTGTTTACCAAATACAATGGTAAAACAACAATGTAAAAGGGTTAAAAATGTGTAGGAAAGATCTTTGAGTAGATAGGGTAGATGCTCTTAGTTACTTGAACAAAACTTGCAAAACATCCTTGCTATTTTCAAAAACACATCACAACACAATTTCAAAACATTTCCCAAAACAAACTTTCAAACATTGAAACATCTTTTCAAAAGACAAACACCTTTGTATACATTCAAACAAGAATCATTACAAAGGTTGCCACAACGATGGCCTCTTTTCAAAACATTTTCAAAACCACACACAAAGCACCATTTCAAACAATTGAAAAGCAAAAGCAAGTGATCTAAACAAGTAACTAAGAGCCCATGGATAACCATGGATGAAAAGGGTGTTTGCACCTTCCCTTTTCATAATCTACCCCCCGAACCCAAGAAAACATCTCAAAGGTCTTTCCTGTACTTTTTGACCTTTCCTTTGGATAAAATTGAAAAGTCGGTGGCGACTCTTGCTAAACTGAAACATTTGCGAACACAAACGCAAAATCTCAAGTCAGTTCTCCCACCGTATCACACACAGGTTTTTAGCCATGGAAGTTGTCCGTAGGTATAGGTTATATGCCTAAAACGATGGATGAGGAAGAAGAAGATAACGTGTCCAATCATCATTGGACTATTTGAAAGTTGGCGCGCGTTTTTTTTTATTCATTAATCCACTTATATTTTATATAACATTGATTATTGTTGTTATACTAACAAACAAGTCACATAGCTCTGGTGGTGAAGCGCGTTAGTGGGGAGTATAAGGACATGGGTTCAATCCCAGGTCCCAACAAATTTTCTTTATTTCATTTTCTATCAACAGATCTAGTGCATTGTCATCCTACATGCCCACCATACTCCACTAAACTCCAGCCAATGGATTCATCATTCATTCAATCCAACGCACAGGCAGTGAGGGACCATGATGCACCCTCAGGTCAACGCTACAAGGAATCAAAGGCTGATCGGGCTTGAAGGGTATTGGGCTTGAAGAATTCAGATTGGCACCCCCCATTTGCTAGCATACAGGCCCAAGTTGCTTTTCTTTTCTATTTTCTTTTTTTAATTTCTTTAATTAATTTCCTTTGATTGTTTTAATTAATTAACACAAAAATTATTATTTTTTCATAAAATCAACAAATCATAAAAAAGAGTTTTTTTATAATATTTATTTAATATAATTAGTAAGTTAGGTAAATTTAATTTTTTGTTTCATTTAAAATTAAATAGAAATTAGGGTTTAACTATTTGCAATTAAATTGTTTTTTTTCTCAAATAAAAAACCACAAAAATGCACAAGATCTTTTTAAAAATTATTTTATTTTCTTGAAATTATTTAATTTAGTTTAGATTAGTTTAATTTCAATTTCTTTTTATATTTAAAAATAATTAGAATTAGGGTTTTAGTCGTACATAACCTAATAAAATCTTTTTTTCCAAATTAGTTTAAATTTTTTTTTTCAATTTTACTTTTAGGGTTTTCAATTTCTCCTCGCATTTAATTTACCGCACGCATTTTTATTTTTATTTTTATTATTGTAACTGTTTCGAGCTTGTAATAGTTTTAATTAGGGTTTTAAATTCGCACTTTTATTTCCCGTCAAGACAGTTACGTAACTGTCAAAGCCTTGTAATAGCTAGGTTTATTTTTTCGCACTTAAAATTCCTGCAAATATTCAACTGTCTAGATGTATGCTAATAGGATTGTATGGCAAGAATATCTTGAAATTAAAACGGTAGATCACCTAATGTGCAAAGATTAAATAACTGAAACAATTCATATGCACATTCACTCTTAGGGTTTACCTCACTTCGGTTGCCTTCGGTAAATAGTCATTAAGCATAGGGGATTTTAGTGGTTGCCCTCCAGTCTAAAAAGATCAGATTATCCCATTCAAATGTTGCCTCAAAAGTGTTACCTCGGAAAGATCTTAAGGCTCTAGGGTTACTACTAAAGTTTTCTAACTGTTGCTTTAGGTATTGTACTTGTCCCTTTCGAATGTCTCTTACAAACTCCAACGACGGTGCTACCTACTCCTTAATAATAGGATAGCGCTATCTAAAGGAAAACGAACAGACTTTTTTTGAGTAGGTAGAACCTTAAGTACTTGCTCAGCAAAACTCTTCACACAAACACCTTTTAAAACAAATTTTCAAAACAAACTTCATCACATCCTTGAGGATTGATACAAGGGTTATCACGAAGTAAAACATTTTCAAGACAAACACACACAAGTAATTTGAAAAATGAGCAAGTACCTAAGAGCCCGTAGATAACTACGGATAGAAAGGGTGCTAACACCTTCCCTTTCTATAATCTACCCCCCGTACTCAGAATATCTCGAAAAAAGGTTTTTTATGTTCTTTTTCCTTTTCCATGATTGGATGAAATAAAAGTTGGTGGCGACTCTTGTTTACCGCGACATTTTGCAAACACAAAATGCAAACCAGTATTTAACAGTCGATTCTGCCACCGTATCAAATTATGGGAGATAGTTCGTTGTTGAGATTTTTTACTTCAATGGATGGTAGTCTCGTCATTATGGGAGATAGTTCGTTGTTGAGATATTTTTACTCCGATGAATGGTAGTCTCGTCATTATGGGAGATAGTTTATTATTGAGATTTGTTACTTCAATGGATGGTAGTCTCTTCATTATGAGATATAGTTTGTTGTTGAGATTTGTTACTCCAATGGATGGTAGTCTCATCATTATGGGAGATAGTTCGTTGTTGAGATTTTTTACTTCAATGGATGGTAGTCTCGTCATTATGGGAGATAGTTCGTTGTTGAGATATTTTTACTCCGATGAATGGTAGTCTCGTCATTATGGGAGATAGTTTATTATTGAGATTTGTTACTTCAATGGATGGTAGTCTCTTCATTATGGGATATAGTTTGTTGTTAAGATTTGTTACTCCAATGGATGGTAGTCTCGTCATTATGGGAGATGGTTTGTTGTTGAGATTTTGTTACTCTGATGAATGGTAGTCTCGTCATTATGGGAGATAGTTTGTTGTTGAGATTTATTACTCCAATGGGTGGTAGTCTCATCATTATGGGAGATAGTTCATTATTGAGATTTGTTACTCCGATGAATGGTAGTCTCGTCATTATGGGAGATAGTTTATTATTAATGTTTGTTACTCTGATGAATGGTAGTCTCATCGTTATAGGAGATAGTTCATTGTTGAGATTTGTTACTCCGATGAATTTTAGTCTCGTTATTATGTGAGATAGTTGGTTTTTGAGATTTGTTACTCCGATGAATGGTAGTATCATTATTATGGGAGATAGTTCATCATTGAGACTCACTTTGCTCTGAAGAGTTCATTTGTTTCCAATCATAAGTACTGATGCTGGTCATTTGTGACCTACCCTAATATTGGTATTTGCTGTTATTATCCTACCATTTCTTTCCCTATGTGGGTCGATGTTATCTTTTTTGCTATCTTCGAAGTGAGTGGGTAGTTTACAGTTATCTATCGATCATTGTTATCCTTTACTTTCTATCCTTAATATTTGAGTTGATGTTACTTTATCTCCTCCTTGGGCTTTACCCCAATAGAGTCGAGTCTTCTGTTCACCAGTGATTTATTTTCCTGGTTGAATTTTCTTTTGATCCTTTATTTTTGTTTCCCCAGCAGTGTCCCGTGTCACCTTTGGATCTGTTTGTTTGCATGCACAATCATAAGCATTGCATGGCCTCTTAGGGCAAAAAATGAGGCTTGTTTTATATTTAAGTATCTTCAATTTCATCGACACGAAGATTTTTAACCTTCGTATCTACGGATAGAAGTCACTTAAATAAGGGAAGCTATTGTACCCCAATTTCCCCCCTAATATTCCTATATCATCTCATATCAACTCAATCATATCAAGATCACACTAGAGTTTGGTTCTTCTCCCTATCTTTAGGTTTGCTCATGAGGGATCACCAAGCACTTTGAATTGTATATTGTGATCATATATGTTTTATATTGATTAACTTTTAACTAACAGCTACAATGAATGTTTGCTCTAATTGATGATACTATAGGTGGGGGCACAACATATTTCATCAGGTTGATTTATAAGTTCATGAGTTTATTTCCATGCCTTCTTCAACAAAGCTTCATTGAGACCCAGGATTCATCATTGAACATGCTTTAAAGTAATATCATGACAACGTCTACTATGATTCATCATGCCTCAATTTGTCAAAGGAAGTCAAAAGATACAAGGGTTGGTTGAAGAAGTTTGACCTAATTGGACAAGTTCTTGATTCCTTGATCACAAGTGTATAACTCTCTCAATTCTTAATATTTGGAAGTAGTTATTGTGGCTATGGATTCTTATTATTATCCACAACAACTTCTATTCACATGGCAAAAGTTATTATGTAAACAACATTGTCAAAATTGAAAGGGGTTTCCAAGTCATTTTGGTACTTTAGGAGCTAGGGTTTTGAACTTCTAAGGGCTATATCTTGCTCATTATGATGCGGTGGGAGAACTGACTTGAGGTTTTGCGTTTGTGTTTGCAAATGTTGCGGTTTAGCAAGAGTCGCCACCAACTTTTATTTTATCCAAAAGGAAAGGTAAAAAAGCCTAGGAAAGACCTTTGAGATTGTTTTTGGGTTCGGGGGGTAGATTATGAAAAGGGAAGGTGCTAGCACCCTTTTCATCCATGGTTTTCCATTGGCTCTTAGTTACTTGTTTTAGATCAGTTGCTTTGCTTTTCCAATTGTTTGAAATGGTGCTTTGTGTGGTTTTGAAAGTACTTTGAAAAGAGGCCTTTGTTTAGGCAATCTTTGTAATGATTCTTGTTTGTAAGAATGTATAAAAAGATGTTTGTCTTTTGAAAAATGTTTCAATGTTTTGAAAGTTGTTTGGAAATTGTTTTTGAAATTGTGTGTGTTTGTTTGAAAATAGCAAGGATTGTTTGAAAGAGATCAGGTAACTAGGAGTTATCTACCCTACTCAAAAGTCTTTCCTATACATTTTTATTCCTTTGACATTTTTGTTTTACCATTGCATTTGGTAAACAATCTTATCTTTGGATGTTAAACGGGACGGGCGTGGGTCATTGTATGACCATGATAGCAATGGTGTCAAGTATCTTAGCAAGTTTTTAGGGACTAAGATCATTTGTTTTTAGGCAATATTTTGATAGCGTCATCGAGGGACTATGATCTTTTGTTTTGTTTTGTTTTGCTAAGATACCTAGCATGCATACCATGGCCATTTTAAGGCAACAAAGTGGGTGAAACCCTAGAGGTGCTTGTGTGCAATATGTTGTCATTTTTCATGCATTTTTGTCTTGTATTAAGTCATGCTATTTGTTTGATTTTTTGTCTTTTTGTTCAAAACCCCTGTTTACTATCATGGTATATGAAAGCAATAAAATTCGTAAAGTAAATCTAGACTATTACAATAATATTATGGGAAGGGGGGTACAAGTTTTGAATAGGTGGATATTGCTCAAAATAAAACCCTAAAACTATTACAACCAAATTGAATTTATTGTACAAATAAATAAATAAGCAAATATTTAAATATGTAATAAAATGTAAATATGAAAAATGTTTTTGTATTAATTTTATGTATGAGAAAATAAATTTATTTATATCTTAAATATAAGAAAATAAAATGATTATTTTTGAAAGGGTGAAAACCCTAATTTTTGTTTAATAGAAAATATATTCAAATATTATTCCTTTTCTCATTTTTTGTTCAAGAAAAAAAAATATATACGAAATGTTAAAAAATTGAATATTATATGAAAATATTATTTTAAGTGTATAAATAATAAAAATAAAAATATATGATATTTTTATATTATTTACAAGTTTTATTTAAGAAAATAAAGTATAAAATCCTAACAAACTAATTATTAAGCAAAAAAAAAATATTAAAAAAATGATAAAATGCAAAAAATAAAGAAAATATTTTTTGTGATTTTTCAATGTTCAAAAAAGATAATAAAGTCAGAAAATATAAATTATGCAAGAAAATATAAAAAATAAAAGAAAATGCTCAGGGGGGTGTAAAAGCAAAATGGGAGGTGCAAATAGAAGCAGGCCCAAGGCCTTGGCCCAGGACAACACTTCATCCCTGTCCTTGCTCCCTCACGCGCGCCTAGTTCAGTTCAACCTGTATCTCTTGCATACGTGCATAAAAACAAAATCTTGCAACATGAAACTTGTAGCATGTTAACTCACGATTCTAATGATATAAAAAACACTACCTAACTCTCAAAGACCAAGGAGAATTTTATCACCCCTAATTTCTAACCTAAAATTCAGTATGTTCAACATCCCAATACTCTTAGCTTAGTTAATATAAATGGAATCTAAGCATATGTACAACTCAAGCATGTTAAAGACTATATTTTTGCTTCACAAACCTAAACTTAAAGATGCCTAAATAAGGAGTTAGAAACTTGCCAAATACCTTGTTCAGTTGAGTTTGGATATGGCAATGCAGGAGTTTTGAGTGAGGCCTGAAGGTCGTGTGAGCTTGCTTGAAGTTCCCTGAACCTTTCCCAATGCTCAGCTTGCCTTGTAGATGCCTGAATCTTCCTATAGAAGTTAACCTGCAAACTCAAAAAGTGAAAATGGTGAAGCTTGAAACTGAGCTCACAGTTGCTGGACAGGGGCCTGGATAGTTCATGTGTATTGTATGGAATGTGTTTGAAGTGATTCCAAGAAAAACGCACGAGGCAAAATGGAAATGGCTAAGGTTCTGCAGAAGGTGCTCTGTTTTGGGCAGAAATGGTGTTTTTGTGTTTGAGGGTGTTTGGGAAGTTGGCAATTCGTGTCTTAGGCTTGCAACAATGTTCTGAGGTTGGTTCAAATGATGCTTAGCTTTGGTTTTATCAGATACACAAGTTATATTGACTTTTTCCAAATTGCTTGTTTTTGAAGAAAGGTGAAATGACAATGCCCAAAAGCTTGTACTTGCTAGTTCCTTAGCTGCACATAGTTGGTGAACGTTGCCTGATAATTGTGGATCTTGTTTTCAAAAAGAGATTAGGTCCATGGCTCAAGATAAATAAAGTTGTAAAAGCATGCTTTATCAAAGTAGCAATGTGAACTTTATGCCATTTTTGGAATAATTCTTTGTGTATTGCTTCCAAGATCAGAACAAGGCCATTGTCCATTGTGTTTGCATTAAATTAAGGAGTGTAGAAAGGATTAGAACCTGTAATACAAGTACAAGCAAGTTTGAAACTGATTTGGAACATGTACCAATGTGAAAAATGCCTTGGACAAAAGTGATAAAATGCCATTTTCATTTCTTCGATTCTCCCTAACCATAAATGATCTTGGAGAGTTCTTGGACATTTTGGAAAGCATGTAACATGCTATACAATCCATATTTTAAATGAATTTTGATATTCCTCTTGTAACTAGGTGAAAATTTGCCATGAAGTTAGGTAAAAAATCTGCCTAAACTAGGGCAAAATTTCACTAAGTTAAAAAGTGTGTGGACCCTTATTCACAAAATCATAACTTGAGATCCATGCATCTTTTGGGAAAACTTTGTGAATCAAAGTTGTATACTTCATGGAGGACTATAACTTTCATGTTGGAAGTTTTGTTTGAATCCAATTGCATCATGGTGAAAAAGTTGGGAAAAGTTGGGAAAAAATAAGAAATTTTCATAACTTCGAAAAATTCTAAGTTATGAAAAATTTCAAACTTAAACCCTAATTTCCAAATTTAAGTTTCTTGGTGAACAAGTTTCATGTTTTGACACATCTTGATGAAATATGACCCTTGTCACTTGATTTTGACCAAAAAGTCAAAGTTTGACTTTTCAATGTACAGTTGATTTTTGATCAATTGACTGGAAAATTCATCTGTCAATCCAATGCATTTGAGATCTTTTGAACCATGTGATTAGGTCAAGATGATGCCATTGATTCCTTGAAAACATGCTTGAACCCAATTTGCCATTGGCTAGGTTAAAAATCAGAAATTTCCCTTTCTCAGTCAAAACCCTAATTTTGACCATTTTGCCCTTTTGATGACCTGATCAAATTTCTTGAGGAGTTGTGGTCCAAACTTGATAAAATGGTTCATATGAGTCTATAATGTTGATGTGGATCAAAAATTATGAAGTTTGACTGTAAATTGGCTATGGTTGACTTTTTCCCCAATACAGCTGATATTTAGGTCAACTGTCCAATTGACTGTGCAAAAATGTGATTCAAGGCTTGAAACTTCGTATGAGCAATCTTAGAGGTCCAACATGGAGTATGAAAGTCACATGACGATTTGGAAGTCCAAAAATCCATGTGCAAACTCAAACTCTAATTTCAGGTTATCAGTGCAAGGAGAGGTCTTGAGCTGAGCAAACCCTAATCTGGTCTTCAGTCCAAGAAGTCTTGTGAGAAGAATCTTGATAAAATGAGAGGGCAAATTTTAGGGTACAACACTCATCTTTTGAGATTTTTGAGCGATTCCAAAGTCATGCTTCTCTATAAAGGTTTTTCAACAAATTACTTCAAAAGCTTCAAGCAAACATTGTGTGGAAGATTCCTAATGATTGAGAAAGATTACAAGTCCTCTAGATAGGTCATCAATTTCCCTTATGAGACTTCAAAAGATCATAACTTATTCAATTTATATCTCCTTGAGCCTATTATTTTTCCACAATGATTTTAAGTATGTGAAATTCAACTCATATTTTATGTGCAAGACTTGAAAATGGGTGAAAGATGCCCTAAGAACTCAAAAGATTATAGGTCACCTCATGGATTTTCACTAATTTCACAAGGCCATAACTTTTTCAATATTTGGTATTTTTGAGTGATTCAAGTTTCACAATGCTCTTTAGGAAGTCTACTTAAAGCTAGAATCATTGATCAAAGCAAGATTTTGGAGGAAAGCCTTGTTTGGAATCAAAACACTATAGGTCACTTTTGAAGAAAAACTTGGAATTTTTCTAAGTACAAAAAGTCAGCATCTTTTTCTCAACATTGACTCATCATAACTATTATCTTAAGCATCCATTTAATCTCATTATTGAAACATTGCAAAGATGGTGACCTTATCTTTCAAATGCTTCAAGAATTATTCCCTAAGACCTATTGAGCTATGAACATCATGGATTCAAAGTTGGTACTTTGAACTGAATTTTTCTCCAAAGTCAGAATTTGAAATCCATATTGCGCCCTCTAAAAACAAAGTTTTCACACGTTTTTGCTTCTAATCATGTTTAGTGACTTTCCAAAAGCATTTAGCATCATAAAATGCAGGATTTGGCTTAGTTTTGATGCCAAGCTAGTCACACATTATTCATATTTCATATTCAAACGAATTCACTCAATTACTCTCTCATTCGCACAATTAAGCATTGTCTCATCCTCTCCTATAAGTAAGATGCATATTCCACCTATTTTCATAAGCTTTTGATAGCCAATTGACCCATGTTCAGATCCCACACGAACTCTGAATTTGAATTTTTTATTTCTTTCATTCTCACTCCAAAACACCAAAAGCTCCATTCAGTTAGATCCATTGAACTTCTATGAAGCTAACCATACTCTTACCTTCAAGAATTGTGACCTATATTGATCTACAGAAGTCCAGTTTCAGATCCACTTTTTGCTACTTTGTTCTGGTAGATTTCTTGGTCAAATCAATCCAAATAAAAGACTAATCTACTCTCTTCATCCTTCTGATTCTCATGCTTTTTACAGTTTGTGATTTCATTGAGATTTGAGTGAGATATTCTAGAATTTCTTGCTCGCTATTATTTCTACTTTTTCTTAATTCAAGCCTTGCTCAGTTTATATTAATTTGGCGCGAGGGTACCATTAGAATCATCTTGAAGAGACGAATCTAATGGTACCGGTCTGGTCCTCTAATTTTACAGTTTGAGGAACCCTAATCTAGGGCGTCCGGAGGTTGAAGATGACCTACTCGTGCTTCAACTAATAAAGGCGTGACACCTAATTTTTTTGAATTAAATTCAGTGTGTTTTCTTTATCATACGCGCGCCTTGAGAGCCCTTGGATCTAATTACTTCCATTAGTCAGACTCCATCCAACGCGCCCGAATTTTAGTTGTCTTTAAATATTTAAAGATGATGCAGTGCAATTTCCAAAGCAGACCATGATATGCACAGCATGCCTGATCCTTTGGATCTGATTACTAGCGCGTTTTGACTCTCATTCAATGGTCCATATTTTTTTAAACTTTATTTTATTTTCTGTTTTTTACACCAAACTTCAAAAAATCATAGAAAATTCATTTCTAACTCAAAAATCATGAAAAAATTCACAAATGTATTTTCAAATATACTCTTTATGATTTTTTATTTTTTCATGATTTTATTTTTAGATTTGATATTTGTTACATATTTTCCTTTATTTTGACTTGTTTCTAATTACTTAAAAATACTTTTTGGCATTTTTAAATTCTAAAAATTCTCACAAAAATCATTTTCCTATTTCTGACTTTCTGAAATTTTTCTAGAATTTTATTTTGACTTTTACTATTTTTTTAAATCTTTTTTTACTTATTTGAGTGATTTTAATTAGTTAAAAATGCTTTTCTGTTTTAAAAAATTACCAAAATTTTTATAAAAATATTTGGGATCTTTTTTTACTTTTTGATGGTCTCTTTTAATTTTTCTTTGATACCTTGAATATAGTTTGCAATTTTGTCTTTTATTTTCATTTTAAAAAACAATTTAAAAATCATTTCCCTTTTTATTTTGTTCATTAAATGTAATTTATTTTTTAAATATATTTTGGCTATTTGATTTTTGATCATGAGCTTCATTAACATCATTGAATCTTGGGTGTTGAGTTTAACTCCACCAAAATGGACAGATGGTTTTAATGATAGTTTGATTAAAATCTTTGATTCAAATATTTGCACTCCCTTTTCATCTCATCCCCTTCTCATTTGTGCTACATGTTGTTAGATGATGATCTATATATCATCTCTCTAAACATATGACACATAGATTATTGTTGAACAACCTCAAAATAGGGGCGACTTCAATATAAGTCCACTTATGATTGCTTAACATAACGCTAAATTTTGTCTCGATTCGAGAAATGATCATTCGTGGCCCAAACCTAATGTTTGCAAGCCCAGGCATGTTTAATTTGAAACCTTGAGGTTCATTGTTATGAGGCTTTGGTCTTATCAATCCTCTAATGAACCATCATAAACTTTGGTTTAAGTGAATCATTTAAACACCGTTAATCATTTATTGTCGCCTCGAGAATTTGAAATGAATGATATACTTGACAAAAAGCGAATGAAACTTGTTGTTGAGAGGCTTTGATTTTATCAATATTATAATGAGTTTTCCAATACAAGTTTCAAGATGGTCATTCAACTAACCTCTAATTTCTAACTCATTAACAATTGACTTTTATTTTCATGCTTTTACTTTACGCCTTTACTTTTATGCACCGTTTATTTTAGCACTTACATTTCATGTTATTTTCATCTTTGCTCACTTGAGCATTTATCTGTAGGTCATTTTTATTTTGCTCGCTTGAGCTTTTATTTTCTTTTTGAAGATACCTAATAACCTACTTGAACAATAAAAATCTTTAATGTTACTTGGACTATTTGGTTACTATCCTTGGCATTTTGGAGTTATGGACTTATTGGACTTAGGAGTAGAGACCTTGACCTACCTTGAGACCTTGTGACCTCTATTGTTTTTTTGTCTGGAGTTCTTAGGGTTTTCCCTGAGACATTGGGTTGTTTGTTTTCTTTGTGTGTGGGTTATTCTGATTATATGCTTTGTCTATGATTGGGAATTCATCTGTATACAGTCGTTACTCTGCCCAATTTTTATGAAAACTTAGTGCATTTGAAGCTTGGTTTTCGTAAGAGATTTATTATCTTTGATTGTTTGGTTTCAATCTAAAGGATGAGAATTCTACATTGACTCATTATGTCAAGTGTTGGCTTCTTGTTGGTTAGACGATTCTTTTCCCTAGCTTTTACCTTGTGCTTTAGGATAGTCCCTTCATCTCCTCCCATCTTCTTTAATTTCAAAATCTTCTCCCTCCTTTTCAAAATTCTTCTTGTTTTCTAACTTAAACCACTTTCACAATAAACTTGGACTTATGTCCATGCATTTTCAAGAATATTTTCTTAATCAAATTTTAACCAACTTAATAATACTATGACATTTTTGTGAGAAGACTAAAAGTCAATCAATCTAATTCAATGTTTGGAGTGTATCTGAGCTGGGGAAAATCAGAATGAGTGACAGAATGGAAACCGTGTCTGGGCGTATCTGGACTGTATCTGAAGTTGAGGTCTGAATGAGTAACAGAATGACTTCCGTGTTTGGAGTGTATTCGTACTGTATTTTGACTTTGAATTCTGAATGAGTAATAGAATGACTTCCGTGTCTGGAGTGTATCTTTATTGTATCATGAATAAGATATTTGAATGAGTAACAGAATGACTTTCGCGTCTGGAGTGTATTTGTACTGTGTCTGAATAAGAGATCTGAATAATTAACATAATGACTTCCGTGTCTGGAGTGTATCTGTACTGTATCTGAATAAGAGATCTGAATGAGTAACAGAATGACTTCCGCGTCTAGAGTGTATCTGTACTATATCTTAAATCTTTGAATATTTGTTAAAGATGGTTGTTAATCTTATCCTGAAAAGGGTAAAATATTAGCTGAAACACAAAGTTATGTTGCATGAAATGTATGATGCAATAAAATGTGTTTTATCAATGTTTATGATATATGAGTGTAACGTATGTGCATGTAAGCTGATTCGTTGTATTGCTGAGGAAAATAAATCCTTGATAGCTGGGGATAATGAAATCTTTGACTGCTGTCGGGGAAAATAAATCCTTGACCGCTGCTGGAGATTCAAAATCTTTGTTTGCTGAGGATGAGAAATCCTTGGTGACTGTTGGGGATGGAAAATCCCTGACAACTTCTGTGGAAATGTGAGAATCCTTCATGTCTTGAATTTGGAGTATTGACAAAATCTATTGTGAAAGTAATGTCAAACTTCTTGAGAAATCTGCTTGGGAAATCCAGAGAACTTTGAATACTTCTACTGGGGGTTAAATAATGGGAATCCTTACTCGGCTGGGGAATAGGCAAAATTCTGATGATTTCTGCAAGGAACTAAGAATGAGAATCTTCAATCTGTGGAGGAGTAATGAAAACTTTGGTGACCTCACTGGGAAAAAGTGAGTGAGAATCTTCAATCTGCTGGGGAGTGAAAACTCTGTGGGGAAGGAGGCTTACTGCTGGAGAGTAAGTTCAGGACTCTGGGGGAAAAAGCTTATTCCTGTTTGGAAAAAGTTTAGGAGTTTGGGTTGTATGCCACTCTACTGGGGACTTATCCTAGGTTGGGGATAAAATTTAACTGTTATATGGTTGATTCTCAGACTTTAAGATAACTTGCTGGGGAATTTGGGGAAAACTGAATGGTTCCCGCTGGGGATTGATAGTCTTGACTCGACTGGGGATGAAGGTTTCAGCTCCGCTGGGGATCTGTAACTCAAAGTTTTTACTCCGCTGGGGATTGGGAGTTTGAAGTTTTAACTCTGATGGGAATTAAGGGTTTGAAATTATAACTCCGCTGGGGATATGTATTTCAAGGTTTTAGCTCCGTTGGGGATCTAGATGATGTACTGCAGGGGATTTCTTTTGGAATAGCCTAAAGAAATTTTCCTATACTTTCAACCTGTCAGTAATTATTCTTTCCCATTTCGTTTATTTGTAAACATGTGATTATATTCAAATGCATATGCTCATTAATAAATCATTGGACGTTTTCAAATAAAACACAAGTGTAAAAACGGAAAAGACAAATAGTTTTCTGCACTTTGAAGTATCTTTGTATTAACTTTGTGTAAGTATTTTGTACAAAGGAGACAGACATCCTAGTAAGAGAATGTTGTCATAAAAATGAGAAAAATTTATACAAAGAAAGATGGCTATGTGTAAAAATTCGATGGGGTTCCCATTCTGCTATAGCTTTCGTAACTATGGATATCTTGTCCTTTCGTCGCTTTGTCCGAAGATGATTGAGTTGATCAGAAACCTGGAGCTTGTCTGTGAAGAGATTGTTCTTAAAGTGATCCGACGAGACATAGTCATACGCTTTAATTCCCTAACTTTTTCCTGGACCTCCCTTTCTGGTTTTCGATCCACCGGGAAACCCTTTTTTGCTGAAGTCGCCCTTTCGGGTTTTCAACTTGCCGGGTGTACAGATTTTTTTGTTTTATCCCTAACTTTTGCCTGAACCGCCCTTTCGGGTTTTCGATTCACCGGGATGCCCTTTTTTTTGCCTAGGTGTGTCAACCTAGCGGGTCATTTATGCGTAGTATCTTTTGACTATGTCTGCGCTTGCAGGGTGCGGCAGGTCGTCGTCGTCCATGGTGGTTAAGATCATTGCCCCACCAGAAAAGATGTTCTTGATCACAAATGGTACTTCATAGGTAGGAGTCCATTTGCCCCTGGGATCACTTTGTGGCAAGATAATGCGCTTGATTACCAAATCCCTGACTTGATATACCTGGCGTCTGACTTTCTTATTGAAAGCCTTGATCATACGTTTTTGATACGTCTGACCATGGCAAACAGCAGTAAGTCTCTTTTCGTCAATCAAGTTAAGTTGATCAAGTCGGGTCTGAATCCAATCGTATTCACTCAAACCATCATCTTTCATGATTCTCAAGGAGGGAATCTGAACCTCGATAGGTAAAACAACTCCATGCCGTATACCAAGGAATAAGGTGTTGCCCCAGTTGATGTGTGTGCCGTGGTACGGTACCCGTGAAGAGCAAATGGTAGCATCTCATGCCAGTCCTTGTAGGTGACTGTCATCTTTTGTATGATCTTCTTAATATTTTTGTTCGCAGCTTCGACTGCACCATTCATCTTTGGCCGATAGGGAGATGAATTGTGATGTTGAACCTTGAACTGCTCGCACAGAGCGGTGATCATAGTATTGTTCAGGTTTGTACCGTTATTAGTGATAATCCTTTCGGGGATACCGTATCGGCAAATAAGGTTCTGCTTGATGAACCGGGCAACAACATTCTTTGTGACGGATGCGAAGGAAGCTGCTTCGACCCACTTGGTAAAGTAATCAATGGCCACCAGAATGAAATGGTGTCCATTGGATGTCGTAGGCTTGATCTCTCCAATCATGTTGATTCCCCACATAGCGAATGGCCAAGGAGCTTTTAGGACATTTAGAGGAACTGGAGGTATATGTACCTTGTCTGCATAGATTTGACATTTGTGACAAGTCTTGGAATGTTGATAGCAATCAGCTTCCATGGTAGACCAGTAATAGCCTGCCCGTAGGATCTTCTTAGCCATCGTATGTCTGCTAGAGTGAGTGTCAAAGGTACCATTGTGTAGTTCAACCATGATCTGCTCAGCTTCAATCTTGTCTACACAACGGAGCAGAATGCAATCATGATTGCGCTTGTATAGGATACTGTTGCTTAGGAAGAACTTGGCAGAGAATCTCCTCAAGAACTTTTTGTCATTGACTGAAGCTACTTCAGGATATTCTTGAGCCTCGAGATACCTTTTGACTTCATGAAACCAAGGTTGGTCCACTACTTCTTCGGTATTAATCTCGTGACAATGTGCAGGTTCGTCCATCCATTCAATGGTGATTCGGGGAGCCTCATTATCCCAGTTAAGTTTAAACATGGATGACATTGTAGCTAGAGCATCTGCTAGCTGATTTTCTTCTTGCGGGAAGTGCTCGAAGGTAATCTTCTCGAAATGTGGTAACAATGTCAAGACATGTTCTTTGTAAGGGATGAGGTTTGGATGCTTAATATCCCACTCTCCTTTGATCTGACTGATGACCAAAGCTGAGTCTCCAAATACAACCAGAGATTTGATTCCCAAGTCTATTACAGCCTTGAGACCAAAGATACAAGCTTCATACTCGGCCATGTTATTGGTGCAGTTAAATCAAAGCCTGGCTGTGAAAGGTGTATGGCAACCTTCTGGGGAGATGAGTACTGCACCGATACCATTGCCAAGTGCATTGGAGGCGCCATCAAAGTACAGGGTCCATCGGGATCCTTGTTCAGGTCTGTCATATGGTCTGAAATCTTCAATGTTGTCCAATGTCATAATGTCTTTGTCGGGGAAGTCAAACTTCATGGATTGGTAATCTTCGACAGCTTGATGAGTCAGATGGTCGGCTAGCACACTCCCCTCTATAGCTTTTTGGGTCGTGTATTATATGTCGTATTACTTTAGGATCATCTGCCATCTAGCTATTCTTCCAGATAGAGCAGGCTTCTCAAAGATGTACTTGATCGGATGCATCTTAGATATCAGTAGAGTGGTATGAGTCAACATGTACTGCCTTAGCCGGCGAGCAACCCATACCAAAGCGCAGCAAGTTTTCTCGAGCAGTGAGTATCGGGTCTCACAGTCGGTAAACTTTTTTCTAAGGTAATAAATGGCATGCTCTTTTCGGCCAGACTCGTCATGTTGGCCCAGTACGCACCCCATTGAATTCTCTAGGATGGTCAGATACATGATTAGCGGTCTTCCTTCGACGGAAGGCATCAAGATGGGAGGTTCTAGCAAATACTCCTTGATTTTATAGAAAGCAAAATGACAGTCATCATTCCATTTAACTACCTGATCTTTCTTCAACAGCTTGAAGATTGGCTCACAGGTAGATGTTAGGTGAGAAATGAACCTAGCAATGTAGTTTAGGCGTCCCAAGAAACCTCTAACCTCCTTCTTAGTGCGAGGGGCGGGCATTTCTTGTATAGCTTTGACTTTGGCAGGATCAACCTTGATGCCTTTGTTGCTGGCAATGAAACCCAAGAGTTTACCGGACCGAACTCCGAAAGTGCACTTGTTAGGGTTCAGTCTGAGCTTGTAATCCTTCAACCTGTCAAACAACTTTTGCAAATGGTCGAGGTGTCCTTTTTCCGTCTGTGATCGGGCTATCATATTATCTATGTAGACCTCTATCTCATGATATATCATATCATGAAACAAAGCTACCATGGCGCGTTGATTGGTTGCCCCGGCATTCTTCAGTCAGAATGGCATCACTTTGTAGCAGAACGTGCCCCACTGTGTAACAAAAGTAGTTTTCTCCATGTCTTCAGGTGCCATTTTGATCTGGTTGTAACCTGAAAATCCATCCATGAAAGAAAATACCTTATACTGAGCTGTATTGTCAACCAAGATGTCAATGTGCGGAAGTGGGAAGTCATCTTTAGGGCTGGCCCTGTTTAAGTCTCTATAATCCATGCACATTCTCACTTTTTCATCCTTCTTAGGCACGGGAACAATGTTAGCAACCCATTGTGGATAGGAAGTAACAACAAGAAATCCTGCATTGAACTGCTTCATAACTTCTGCTTTGATCTTTTCTGACATGTCAGGCCTCATGCGGCGGACCTTTTGTTTGACTGGTGGACAGTCTTATCTTGTGGGCAGACGGTGAACCATAATGTCTGTATCGAGTCCCGGCATGTCTTCGTATGACCAGGCGAAGATCTCAACATATTCATTCAACAGCTGAATTAAGCGTTCCTTGACATTTGGCTCTAGGTTGGCACCCATTCTGACTTCTTTTATGTCTTCCTCAGTACCCAAGTTTATTGTCTCTAACAGCTCCTCATGAGGTAGAATAGCCCTTTCTTTCTGTTGTAGCAGTCTAGCCAATTCTCCCGACACCTCACAATCTTCCTCACCTTTATATTTGGCATGGTGGACCAGATCTTCAAAGTCACTGAAGGCCATAGCAGAATTGTTACCCATGGAATCCGGAATGGAAGGGTACATGCATTTGTGAGTGTGGGTGTGTGTAATGGATAGCCACCTTTAAAAAAATAAAATGTAAAAAGAAAGAGAATGAACACAAAAGTTTATATGTGAAAACGTCCATGATTCATTAAAATGGCATATGAAGATGAAAAATCAAACCCTTACAAATGGACCTACGTGCCTCGAGTAAGGCACAAGGTTGAAAAAGTACGAATTGTTTGTAAATTATTACAGTCCAACATAAATGAAAAAGATAAATTACTGATTCATGAAAGTAATTGGAACAAAGTCTTTTACTTTCCAGTTGCACAGTCCTTCGTCAACCGTAGGGAAAATCCAGTCTTCCAAGTTGCTCTCCTCTTCACTATCCTCCAAAGCATTGACTCCATGATGGGTGATCTTCACTGGTGGCCCTCCATCACGGGAGTGGCGTACAGCCTTTTGAGCAGAAGAAGTGAATCCCAAGCCGAATTTATCTGATTTGAAAGGAAAGTCGGGAAGCTGCCCCCAGAATGTGCTTCCTCCTTCTTCAATCACAGCCTTTGCATCTTTGAGAGACAACATCCGAGGTGGAGGTCTGGTAATCATAGGTACAGAAGACACTCTTGGTTGCCGCAATCTCCTGAGCTACCTCTTCAAAATGCTGAAAAGGGGTTTCGATGAATTCACCATCTAATTCTACATAGTGGAAAGAAATTAGATGGCTTATCATGTATTCCTCTTCGTCGTGAACAGTTATGATTTTCCCCTGGACAGGGTACTTGAGCATTTGATGCAGAGTAGAAGTAACGGCTCCAGCATTGTGAATCTAGGGTCTTCCCAACAAGCAAGAATAGGAAGGACGGATGTCCATCACATAGAATATGGAGTTGAAGGTTTCAGTTCCCACTTTAATCGGGATGTCCACCTCCCCGTGGACCATCCTTTTGGAACCATCAAAGGCTCTGACAATTATATTGCTGGGCTTCAAGGTCAAACCTTCACAATCCAGTCTATCGAAGCTTTCTTTGACAAGACGTTCAGCGAAGAACCAGTGTCTACCAGGACGTGTGCTAGGGTGGTCCCTTTGCATTCCACCGAGACATGCAAAGCGTCATTATGTTTTCTCCCTTTGGATGTTAAATCAGCATCGGAGAACCCTAGACCATTGTCAGCTGTTAAGCTAGCTACACATTCCTGGAATTGATCCGCGGAGGTTTCCTGTGGCACGTGGGCCGTCTTCAAGAATCTTATCAAATCTTTAGCATGAGCCTCTGAACAAAGCAGCAGGGCCAACATAAAGATCTTTGAGGGGGTTTGCCCCAGTTGTACCACAACATCATAATCGCTTTTCTTGATTATTTTCAAAATCTCTTCCATTTCTTTTTGAGAGGTTTCAGGGGTGACCAATGGCTGAGCCCTCGTCCTGACGGGCTCTTCTTGGATCCCTTTCCCTCTATCATCAGAAGCAGCAGAAGGGAAAACCACAGGAGTTACAACTTTTTCAATAATTGGAATTCTCGCAGATACGTTTACCGGTCCAGGGGTAACCTTAGGAGCAATTGAGGGTCCAAAGATTGCCTTTGGAGGGGCAATCTCTGGAGAGAAAATTCTTCCACTGCGTGTGATTTTTCTCGTTCCAGCAATGTTTCCAATGTCGGAAGTCTCTTCATCAGAAATCTCTTTAGTTGATTCAATTTGTTTAATACCATGGTAGTATATTTCTTCACCATAGATTTACGGTATTGATTTGTCGGACTTGTACGGGACGGGCCCGGGCATGGTTATCTTCAAAGGTGCAGTCTTTGGAGCGGATGTAATCTTAACAGGTCTTTTGGAGACCTTGGAAAGATTGGCGGATATGGTTATTATTGAAACATCATTGATAGGAGTCGGTGTAATAGGAGTCTTTTCAAAAAGGATTTATTGGTTATCCATTAGGCGTTGGATACCTAACTTCAACAATGGACAGTCGGTTGGTAAGGATGAACAGAGGCAACAATCTTCTTCACAACCTGGGAAAATCCCAGCCTTCAGCAAATTCAACTTGATTATCGGTAGCGGAGTTATCAAATCATCAACAGTAGTAACAAACAGATCCTCTTCAACAACATGGGCATTGTGGCCATGCTTTGGCATTGGAGCAGAGATTACATTCGGCTTTTCAGGGGCGTCGAATTCAACTTCTTTAGCATCTATCAAATCTCGAATCTTATTCTTGAGGGCCCAACAATGGTTGGTGTCGTGCCCCGGGCTCTCTGAATGATAAGCACACTTGGCGTTTGAATGGTAGTAAGGAGAAGCTGTATTCGGATTCTTCGGGGCCTCTTTTAGACTGGCAAGGTTTAACTTCAAGAGATGGGGTAGAACCTGAGCAGGAGTCATGTTTATCTGGGTGAATTGCCGTACAAGGCTTTCCACCCTTGCTTGGTTGGTTCTTGGTTGATTGTTTCTGGGCTGATCAGCTGCAGACTTCTGAATCATTACGGCCCCCACCGTTGGTCGGCGCTCAACTCTTCCTTGACCTCTTTGGGAGTAGACAGTTGATACTTCCTTCTTTGCTAGAAAAGCATTTTTGATGGCAGCGGAAGCAGATGCATCTTTTTGAATTTTCCCACTTTTTATGCCGGCTTCAACTCTCTCACCAGTTAGAATTAACTCAGTGAACCCCGCAGACGAACTTCCAATCAGGTGATTAAAGAAAGGCCCTGACAGAGTTCCCAAGAACATGTATACTAGCTCCCTCTCAAATAGAGGTGGTTGTACTCTTCCCGCCAAGTCTCTCCATTTCTGGGCATACTCTTTGAAGCCTTCATTTGATACCATGCCCATACTCTGTAATTGAGTACGGGTTGGTGCTAAGTCTGCATTGTATTGGTACTATTTGTAGAAGGCGGCCGCCAAATCTTCCCAATTATGCACATCAGACCTCTCTAACCGGTAGAACCAATCCAACTGCGTTCCCGATAAACTGTCCTGGAAAAAGTGGACACACAGGTCTTTGTCAGAAGAATATGGTTGGATTTTCCTGACATAAGATCGTAGGTGCATCTTTGGGCAAGACACGCCATCGTACTTAGCAAATAGAGGTACTTTAAACTTAGGAGGGATTACAATTCCAGATACCAACCCTAACTCTTCAAAGTCCAGCCCAAGCACTCTCTGTATCTCCATGGCAGCTAAACGCTTTTCCAAGTTCTTGTATTTGTCATCTGCAGGAGGGTACTGCTGTTCAGAATAGTCCTCATCCTCTTCTTCTTCTTCCTCAAAATCAGATGGCACTGCAGTCTCTTTTCCCTTTCTTACCCATTCATCAGAGGTTGATGGAAAATCTAGGACCCTTCTGGCTTGACCTTCAAATCTTCTGCCCAAGGTAGCCACACCAGCTCTCTTCTTCTTCTTCTTCTCTTTTTCCTTCTCTAGTAGAGTCTTGAGCTCCTCCTACCCCTTATCCAAGGTCAGAAGTAGCTGTTGAAACTGTGAATTCTGCGCTTGCAAATCTTTGACCGTTTTTTCAATATCCATCTTGCTGAAATAAACAGCAGAGAGATGAGGAAACTTGGTGTGAAGACCTGTTTATGCATATGATGAATGATATGTATTCATGTAATGCATTCAAGGATTCAGAAATTCAAATTATTTTTTAAACAAAAAAGAAACACACGTCATATTAATAAGATAGAATTTGTTAGTACATCAATGCCCCATGGGCAAAATAATATAAAATTCTAAGGTAAAAAGACATTGCGCATCCTCTTTGGTGCAATGTAGGTGTTGAGAGTCTGATCTTCAGGAAGTTGACGAGTAAGTTCTATAACCTTCTTCTCGCTTGCGCATAATTGGGTTTCAAAAGTATCGCGCTCTCCCTTGAGCTGTATCCAACTCCTTTGTAAATCTTCAAGTGATGTTGGCATGTCAGGATGTAGGAGGGTGTATGGAACCTCTCCTTCCATAACAAGCTCTATAATCACAGGGAGAATGGAGGGGTAAGGCATCATAAGACTTTGGGCACGGGTTCGTACCCACTTGAGGTAAGGCTCAAGGGGGATAGAATTCTTGTGTCCCAAGATCTTACTGTCTACCTTGTTGGGCATCATCCAAGCTCGGATATATCTTTGTCGAAGTCCTTGATTGTCGTTGTCGAAGTCAAAAACCAAGTCTGGAATCAGCATGTCGTGTGGGTCATCCCTTCGGGCATAACCAAACTATCTCAGAGCCAAGCAGGGGTTGTAGGTAATGCCTCCCCTAATGCCAAGTAGAGGGACATTAGGGAACTCCCTGCAACGGTTAATGATGACGACATTCTCTTTTAATCGAGAACACCAATGAATATCTTAATGTGTAAGGGTCATCAATCGTTGTGACCACCTCAAGCCTTGCTCATTCTTCAAAACTGATTGGGGAAGATGAGAAATAAACCATCTTACCAGTAGAGGAGTGCAACATATGAGAACACCTCTTTTCCTCATTGTACAAGTGTGAAAAGAGTGGAGGATATCCCCAAGCAATGTAGGCACCGGGTTGCGAGCCATGAAGATTTTGACAGCACTCACGTCTATGAGTTGGTCAAGGTTAGGGAACAAGACCATCCCATAGATGAGAAGAGCTACAATCTCCTCAAAAGCTTGTAAGTCCAATGAATTCCAGCAGCTTTGGGCCTTCTCAAACAGAAACTTTGACAAGAAGCCTTTGACACCACTTCTAGTTTCCCAATGTGTTGTGACATCAGAGGAGTGCAAGTGTAAGGCTTGAGCAATCTCTTCTGGCTTTGGATCTCTTTCCGTACCATTGAAGGGTAGTTGATTGAGAATAGGAATCCTCAAGAGTTGATAAAATTCCTCCAAAGTAGGCACAAGTTGGTAGTCAGGAAATGTAAAGCAATGATGCAAAGGGTCAAAGAACTGGAAGAGAACTTTCAGCATATCCTCCTCAGTGTTGGAAGTGACTAAGTTTAGAAGACGACCATGCCTCTCGGTGAATGGAGAATTCTCAGGAATCCATGAAGCTAGCTCCTTGAGTTGCGGAGGAATTCTTACAAGGTTGACTTGGACAGTTTTCCTGCGAAGTGAATCTATAACCTAGAAAACAAGAACAAAGATGAAACTCCAAATCCTTGAAATGGTTAGTTGATGCATATGATGCTTCATGATGTCCATGATGTTATGCACAAGTATATGTACAAGTAAATCACACAAGTTCCTAGTTTAGGCTTGCATGGGGTTTCAAAGGTAAGTACCCTCTTGAAGTTTAGTTGGCTCAACCTGTCCTAGAAATAGTAACCGGGTTCTAAGGAGCTCAATATCACTGGATTGTTTCCTTGTTCATTGTTTCAATTCAGCCTCTTTACTGACAACCGAAATATTCCAAGGAACCAACCCTCAATGAGTGTAGTATCGAGTATCTACCAACTTCGGACTGCTCCAAAGTCGGTCATCTCACTACATCCTAAAAGGCCAAGTTGGTCAAGTAAAGGTTCTAAAAGTCCATTAGTGCTTCACGACATCACTCAGCGGCCCCGTATTCTCTTTGATTGACTCAAAGGCTACCGGTACCCACAAATATGTCGCACTAATATAGCTATTGCTTCAACCATGTCGGTATACCCCGCACAGTTTCCATAATGTATTGCTATTTACCTATGAATGTTTCCCAAATTCGGGTAGAGGATTCAAACCTAAACAATAGAACCAAAGTGTAAAGCAAACAAGTCAAGCAAGATAAGCATGTAAAGGTGATCTAAAACCCTAAGGTAACCCCACTTTTATATTTCCCCAGCAGAGTCTCCAGTTCTGTGATGTGGTGGGAGAACTGACTTGAGGTTTTGCGTTTGTGTTCGCAAATGTTGCGGTTTAGCAAGAGTCTCCACCGACTTTTATTTTATCCAAAAGGAAAGGTAAAAAAGCATAGGAAAGACCTTTGATCTTGTTTTTGGGTTCGGGGGTAAATTATGAAAAGAGAAGGTGCTAGCACCCTTTTCATCCATGGTTTTCCATGGACTCTTAGTTACTTGTTTTAGATCACTTGCTTTGCTTTTCCAATTGTTTGAAATGGTGCTTTGTGTGGTTTTGAAAGTATTTTGAAAAGAGGCCTTAGTTTAGGAAATCTTTGTAATGATTCTTGTTTGTAAGAATGTATACAAAGATGTTTGTCTTTTGAAAAATGTTTCAATGTTTTGAAAGTTGTTTGGAAATTGTTTTTGAAATTGTGTGTGTTTGTTTGAAAATAGCAAGGATTGTTTGAAAGAGATCAAGTAACTAGGAGTTATCTACCCTACTCAAAAGTCTTTCCTATAAATTTTTATTCCTTTGACATTGTTGTTTTACCATTGTATTTGGTAAACAACCTTATCTTTGGATGTTAAACGGGACGGGCGTGGGTCATCGTATGACCATGATAGCAATGGTGCCAAGTATCTTAGCAAGTTTTTAGGGACTAAGATCATTTGTTTTTAGGCAACATTTTGATAGCGTCATCGAGGGACTATGATCTTTTGTTTTGTTTTGTTTTACTAAGATACCTAGCATGCATACCATGGCCATTTTAAGGCAACAAAGTGGGTGAAACCCTAGAGTTGCTTGTGTGCAATATGTTGTCATTTTTCATGCATTTTTGTCTTGTATTAAGTCATGCTATTTGTTTGATTTTTTGTCTTTTCATTCAAAACCCTAGTTTACTATCATGGTATATGAATGCAATAAAATGCGTAAAGTAAATCTAGACTATTACAACAATATTATGGGAAGGGGGGTACAAGTTTTAAATAGGGAGATATTGCTCAAAATAAAACCCTAAAACTATTACAACCAAATTGAATTTATTGTACAAATAAATAAATAAGCAAATATTTAAATATGTAATAAAATGTAAATATGCAAAATGTTTTTGTATTAACTTTATGTATGAGAAATTAAATTTATTTATATCTTAAATATAAGAAAATAAAATGATTATTTTTGAAAGGGTGGAAACCCTAATTTTTGTTTAATAGAAAATATATTCTAATATTATTCCTTTTCTCATTTTTTGTTCAAGAAAAAATAAATAATAATATATACAAAATGTTAAAAAATTGAATATTATATGAAAATATTATTTTAAGTGTATAAATAATAAAAATAAAAATATATGATATTTTTATATTATTTACAAGTTTTATTTAAGAAAATAAAGTATAAAATCCTAACAAACTAATTATTATGCAAAAAATAAAATAAAATAAATGATAAAATGCAAAAAATAAAGAAATTTTTTTTTGTGATTTTTCAATGTTCAAAAAAGATAATAAAGTCAGAAAATATAAATTATGCAAGAAAATTTAAAAAATAAAAGAAAATGCTCAGGGGGGTGTAAAAGCAAAATGGGAGGTGCAAATAGAAGCAGGCCCAAGGCCTTAGCCCAGGACAGCACTTCATCCCTGTCCTTTCTCCCTCGCGCGCGCCTGGTTAAGTTCAACCTGTATCTCTTGCATACGTGCATAAAAACAAAATCTTGCAACATGAAACTTGTAGCATGTTAACTCACGATTCTAATGATATAAAAAACATGACCTAACTCTCAAAGACCAAAGAGAATTTTATCACCCCTAATTTCTGACCTAAAATTTTTAGTATGTTCAACATCCCAATACTCTTAGCTCAGTTAATATAAATGGAATCTAAGCATATGTACAGCTCAAGCATGTTAAAGACTACATTTTTGTTTCACAAACCTAAGCTTAAAGATGCCTAAATAAGGAGTTAGAAACTTAACAAATACCTTGTTCAGTTGAGTTTGGATATGGCAATGCAGGAGTTTTAAGTGAGGCCTGAAGGTCGTGTGAGCTTGCTTGAAGTTCCCTGAACCTTTCCCAATGCTCAGCTTGCCTTGTAGATGCCTGAATCTTCCTATAGAAGTCAATCTGCAAACTCAAAAAGTGAAAATGGTGAAGCTTGAAACTGAGCTCACAGTTGTTGAACAGGGGCCTGGATAGTTCAGGTGTGTTGTATGGAATGTGTTTGAAGTGATTCCAAGCAAAACGCACGAGGCAAAATGGAAATGGCTAAGGTTGTGCAGAAGGTGCCCTGTTTTGGGAAGAAATGGTGTTTTTTGTGTTTGAGGGTGTTTGAGAAGTTGGCAATTCATGTCTTAGGCTTGCAACAATGTTCTGAGGTTGGTTCAAATGATGCTTAGCTTTGGTTTTATCAGATACACAAGTTATATTGACTTTTGCCAAATTGCTTATTTTTGAAGAAAGGTGAAATGACAATTCCCAAAAGCTTGTACTTGTTAGTTTCTTAGCTGCACATAGTTGGTGAACTTTGCCTGATAACTGTGGATCTTGTTTGCAAAAAGAGATTCGGTCCATGGCTCAAGATAAACAAAGTTGTAAAAGCATGCTTTATCAAAGTAGCAATGTGAACTTTATGCCATTTTTGGAATAATTCTTTGTGTAATGCTTCCAAGATCAGAACAAGGCCATTGTCCATTGTGTTTGAATTAAATTAAGGAGTGTATAAAGGATTAGAACCTGTAATACAATTACAAGCAAGTTTGAAACTGATTTGCAACATGTACCAATGTGAAAAATGCCTTGGACAAAAGTGATAAAATGCCATTTTCATTTCTTCGATTCTCCCTAACCATAAATGATCTTGGATAGTTCTTGGACATTTTGGAAAGCTTGTAACATGCTCTACAATCCATATTTGAAATGAATTTTGAGATTCCTCTTGGAACTAGGTGAAAGGTTTCCATGAAGTTAGGTCAAAAATCTGCCTAAACTAGGGCAAAATTTCACTAAGTTAAAAAGTTTATGGACCCTTATTCACAAAATCATAACTTGAGATCCAAGCATCTTTTGGGAAAACTTTGTGAATAAAAGTTGTATATTTCATGGAGTACTACAACTTTCATGTTGGAAGTTTTGTTTTAATCCAATTTCATCATGGTGAAAAAGTTGGGAAAAGTTGGGAAAAAATAAGAAATTTTCATAACTTAGAAAAATTCTAAGTTATGAAATTTTTCAAACTTAAACCCTAATTTCCAAATTTAAGTTTCTTGGTGAAAAAGTTTCATGTTTTGACACATCTTGATGAAATATGACCCTTGGCACTTGATTTTGACCAAAAAGTCAAAGTTTGACTTTTCAGTGTATAATTGATTTTTGATAAGTTGACTGGAAAATTCATCTGTCAATCCAATGCATTTGAGATATTTTGAACCTTGTGATTAGGTCAAGATGATGCCATTGAGTCCTTGAAAACATGCTTGAACCCAATTTTCCATTGGCTAGGTTAAAAATCAGAAATTGCCCTTTCTCAGTCAAAACCCTAATTTTGACCATTTTGCCCTTTTGATGACCTGGTCAAATTTCTTGAGGATTTGTGGTCCAAACTTAATCAAATGGTTAATATGAGTCTATAATGTTGATGTGGATAAAAAATTATGAAGTTTGACTATAAATTGGCCATGGTTGACTTTTTCCCCAATACAGCTGATTTTTAGGTCAACTGTCCAATTGACTGGGCAAAAATGTGATTCAAGGCTTGAAAGATGGTATGAGCAATCTTAGAGGTCCAACATGGATTATGAAAGTAACATGAGGCATTGGAAGTCCAAAAATCCCTTTGCAAACTCAAACCCTAATTTCAGGTTATTAGTGCAAGGAGAGGTCTTGAGCTGAGCAAACCCTAATTTGGTCTTGAGTCCAAGAAGTCTTGTGAGGAGAATCTTGATAAAATGAGAGGGCATATTTTGGGGTACAACACTCATATTTTTATATTTTTGAGCGATTCCAAAGTCATGCTTCTCTATAAAGGTTTATCATCAAATTACTTCAAAAGCTTCAAGCAAACTTTGTGTGGAAGATTCCTAATGATTGAGAAAGATTACAAGTCCTCTAGATAGGCCATCAAATTCCATTATGAGACTTCAAAAGATCATAACTTATTCAATTAATATCTCCTTGAGCCCATTATTTTTCCACAATGATTTTAAGTATGTAAAATTCAACTCTTATTTTTTGTGCAAGACTTGAAAATGGGTGAAAGATGCCCTAAGAACTCAAAAGATTATAGGTCACCTCATGGATTTTCACTAATTTTACAAGGCCATAACTTTTTCAATATTTGGTATTTTTGAGTGATTCAAGTTTCACAATGCTCTTTAGGAAGTCTACTTAAATCTAGAATCATTGATCAAAGCAAGATTTTGGAGGAAAGCCTTGTTTGGAATCAAAACACTATAGGTCACTTTTAAAGAAAAACTTGGAATTTTTCTAAGTACAAAAAGTCAGCATCTTTTTCTCAACATTGACTCATCATAACTCTTAGCTTAAGCATCCATTTAATCTCATTCTTGAAACATTGCAAAGATGGTGACCTTATCTTTCAAATGCTTCAAGAATTATGCCCTAAGACCTATTGAGCTATGAACATCATGGATTCAAAGTTGGTACTTTGAAACTGAATTTTTCTCCAAAGTTAGAATTTGAAATCCATATTGCGCCCTCTAAAAACAAAGTTTTCACACGTTTTTGCTTCTAATCATGTTTAGTGACTTTCCAAAAGCATTTAGCATCATAAAATGTAGGATTTGGCTTAGTTTTGATGCTAAAATAGTCACACATTATTCATATTTCATATTCAAATGAATTCACTCAATTACTCTCTCATTCGCACAATTAAGCATTGTCTCATCCTCTCCTATAAGTAAGATGCATATTCCACCTATTTTCATAAGCTTTTGATAGCCAATTGACCCATGTTCAGATCCCACACGAACTCTGAATTTGAATTTTTTATTTCTTTCATTCCCACTCTAAAACACCAAAAGCTCCATTTAGTTAGCTTCATTGAACTTCTCTGAAGCTAACCATACTCTTACCTTCAAGAATTGTGACCTAGATTGATCTACAGAAGTCCAGTTTCAGATCCACTTTTTGCTACTTTGTTCTGGTAGATTTCTTGGTCAAATCAATCCAAATAAAAGACTAATCTACTCTCTTCATCCTTCTGATTCTCATGCTTTTTACAATTTGTGATTTCATTGAGATTTGAGTGAGATATTCTAGAATTTCTTGCTCGCTATTATTTATGCTTTTACTTAATTCAAGCCTTGCTCAGTTTATATAAATTTGGCGCGAGGGTACCATTAGAATCATCTTGAAGAGACAAATCTAATGGTACCGGTCTGGTCCTCTAATTTTACAGTTTGAGGAACCCTAATTTAGGGCGTCCGGAGGTTGAAGATGACATACTCGTGCTTCAACTAATAAAGGCGTGACACCTAATTTTTTTGAATTAAATTCAGTGTGTTTTCTTTATCATACGCGCGCCTTGAGAGCCCTTGGATCTGATTACTTCCATTAGTCATACTCCTTCCAACGCGCCCGAATTTTAGTTGTCTTTAAATATTTAAAGGTGATCTGGTGCAATTTCCAAAGCTGACCATGATATGCACAGCATGCCTGATCCATTGGATCTGATTACTAGCGCGTTTTGACTCTCATCCAATGGTCCACATTTTTTTAAACTTTATTATATTTTCTGTTTTTTACACCAAACTTCAAAAAATCATAGAAAATTCATTTCTAACTAAACAATTATGAAAAAATTCACAAATGTATTTTCAAATATTCTCTTTATGATTTTTTTATTTTTTCATGATTTTATTTTTAGATTTCATATTTGTTACATATTTTACTTTATTTTGACTTGTTTCTAATTACTTAAAAATACTTTTTGGCATTTTTAAATTCTAAAAATTCTCACAAAAATCATTTTCCTATTTCTGACTTTCTGAAATTTTTCTAGAATTTTATTTTGACTTCTACTATTTTTTTAAATCTTTTTTTACTTATTTGAGTGATTTTAATTAGTTAAAAATGCTTTTCTGTTTTAAAAAATTACCAAAATTTTTATAAAAATATTTGGGATCATTTTTTACTTTTCGATGGTCTCTTTTAATTTTTCTTTGATACCTTGAATATAGTTTGAAATTTTGTCTTTTATTTTCATTTTAAAAAACAATTTAAAAATCATTTCCCTTTTTATTTTGTTTATTAAATGTAATTTATTTTTTTAATATATTTTGGCTATGTGATTTTTGATCATGAGCTTCATTAACATTATTAAATCTTGGGTGTTGAGTTTAACTCCACCAAAATGGACGGATGATTTTAATGATAGTTTGATTAAAATCTTTGATTCAAATATTTGCACTCCCTTTTCATCTCATCCCCTTCTCATTTGTGCTACATATTGTTAGAGGGTGATCTACATATCATCTCTCTAAACATATGACACATAGATTATTGTTGAACAGCCTCAAAATAGGGGCGACTTCAATATAAGTCCACTTATGATTGCTTAACATAGCGCTAAATTTTGTCTTGATTCGAGAAATGATCATTCGTGGCCCAAACCTAATGTTTGCAAGCCCAAGCATGTTTAATTTGAAACCTTGAGGTTCATTGTTATGAGGCTTTGGTCTTATCAATCCTCTAATGAACCATCATAAACTTTAGTTTAAGTGAATCATTTAAACACCGTTAATCATTTATTGTCGCCTCGATAATTTGAAATGAATGATATACTTGATAAAAAGCGAATGAAACTTGTTGTTGAGAGGCTTTGATTTTATCAATCTTATAATGAATTTTCCAATACAAGTTTCAAGATGGTCATTCAACTAACCTCTAATTTCTAACTCATTAACAATTGAGTTTTATTTTCATGCTTTTACTTTACGCCTTTACTTTTATGCACCATTTATTTTAGCACTTACATTTCATGTTATTTTCATCTTTGCTCACTTGAGCATTTATTTGTAGGTCATTTTTATTTTGCTTGCTTGAGCTTTTATTTTCTTTTTGAATATACCTAATAACCTACTTGAACAATAAAAAGCTTTAATGTTACTTGGACTATTTGGTTACTATCCTTGGCATTTTGGAGTTATGGACTTAGGAGTAGAGACCTTGACCTACCTTGAGACCTTGTGACCTCTATTATTATTTTGTCTGGAGTTCTTAGGGTTTGCCCTGAGACATTGGGTTGTTTGTTTTCTTTGTGTGCAGGTTATTCTGATTATATGCTTTGTCTGTGATTGGGAATTCATCTGTATACAGCCGTTACTCTGCCCAATTTTTATGAAGACTTCGTGCATTTGAAGCTTGGTTTTCCTAAGAGATTTATTATATTTGCTTGTTTGGTTTCAATCTAAAGGATGGGAATTCTACATTGACTCATTATGTCAAGTGTTGGCTTTTTGTTGGTTAGACGATTCTTTTCCCTAGCTTTTACCTTATGCTTTAGGATAGTCCCTTCATCTCCTCACATCTTATTTAATTTCAAAATCTTCTCCCTCCTTTTCAAAATTCTTCTTGTTTTCTAACTTGAACCACTTTCACAATAAACTTGGACTTATGTCCATGCATTTTCAAAATTATTTTTTGAATCAAATTTTAACCAACTTAATAATACTATGACATTTTTGTGAGAAGACTAAAAGTCAATCAATCTCATTCAAACCATTTTTACCATTTTGGCTTTTATCCTTAAAACTTTCTCAAAAGATTAGACTTGTGTCAATCCTTGTAGTGATGCGAACTACTATACTTCCACGTTATGTAGTGAAGTGAGATATTTTCCACTTGGGTGTTGAGCGAGACTTTGTTTATTTTAAAATCCAAGTTATATCCTCCACTTTGAGATGATGCAAATTCTCCTTTCTCATGATCGTGGGGAGTAAGTATGTTCTTCCACTCGAATACGACGATGATGTCTCGTCTCTTAAAATTAACCAACACATTTGTGTTTTAAATTTTTTAAAAGTGAACTACGAGTACCCTAATCCCCTATTGCACGGAAGGTGGTACGTAGGCACTAAAGTTTTGCAACCGCGGCTGGTGCAAAAATTGTAAAAAAAATACTTATTTTCTCATCCCCACAATCTATTTTTGTATACAACATTTATAGAAAAAATACACAACTTTTCAAAGAGGTTCTTGTTTAGTATCGCAGATGTTTAGGGTGTTAATACCTTTCCTTTGCATAACCAACCCCCGAACTTAGATTCTCTCCCCCTCTTTTTGGTTTATTCGCTCTTTTCCCATTCCTTTAAAAACAATAAAGCATGGCGGAGATTTTTATTTGATCTGTGCGAGTTAAGTCAATCCAATGGCTTAGCCTTAACATTTCTACCGCTACACCTTCTCAAGTAAACTTCCAATATCCGAACCATCACCAAAATGTCAATCCAGACTCAATTGGAATCAAAACACACAATTAACTGAGTATAGGGATGAAGAACATCACAGAGAACGGGTTGAGTACAAATAAAGTTTGAGCCTTTATCCTTTGTTTATTAAACCGTGAACCAGGCCACGTTAAAACCCATAAAAGTCCTAGATGAAGCACAAGTTAGTTTGAAAGCAAATTGTTGCAAAATGTATCATGACTCCTGTAAGGCTTACTATAAATCCTAAGTTGAATTCATATTCTTACAAAATTATGTTTGTTTACTAAAAATGAATTTTGAAAACTTCAAGACAGACATAAGCTTTGCATTTTTAATACCATTGTTTGCATATAACTAATTGTTCGATAGTAGAGAAATTCACACGATGCATATTCAATGAACGGAAATCCTCTCAATGAACATAATCACTTCAAATGGAAAGACACTTACAATAACAAGCCTTCCATAAACAAGGGGTATGACATGTTATTATCCAACTCATGTGTGGCAGTCGAGTCAAGATTCAAAGAATCTCTCAAAAGTGTTGAATAGCCAGGGACAGATCTCCATCTGAATCACTTGGGGCATTAAACATGAATTCCAGCAAATGGTCATGTACGATCAAGAAAACATTTTCTGGCAGTGCTACAACACTTACTACTATAGACAGTAACAATTTTTCACACCCTGTGAACATGAACAGTCGGAAAATACTATGCATGAAAAAAAAGACCCGCTAGGTTGAATGGCCTAGGCAAAAATAAGGGCATCTCGGCAAACCCAAGAAATCGGGAAAAAATTAGGGATATATAAATATAATTGTTCACCCGACAAGTCGAAAACCTGAAAAGGCGACTTGGGCAAAAAAGGGTATCTCGGTGGACTGAAAATCTGAAAAGACAATCCAGGAAAAAGTTAGGGATTAAAGTGTACGACTATGTCCCGTTATCTACTTTTCTATCAGTAAAAGACTCGTCACCTTGATCAATAATTACCGAGGGCTCTAGAAGTTTAGATAATTTTCAAGTCATCTATAAAGCCCCACAGAGCAGTTTCCATGAAATTATCTCTACAGAGCTATCTGCACAAGCTCATCTTCAATAGAGATACATTCCCCGCAAGTCTAATATGCCTTCAACACATAAAATGGGGCATCTTCCAGCTGTTAACATGATCATACTCACCAGCAGATCTCCCTAGAGGATAAAGGAATATGATCTTTTCCCCGACAATATTGCCAACCTACAGAGTCCCAATCTCCATTGGAGATTACTACATCAGTACAGTTTATGGAAATTCTCTTCCCCATCTGAGCTTATTCCTCCAAAATTGTAAAAACCCCTGTAGATTTCTTTCCTCCAGCAGCGCTCATTTCCTCAGCAAAGTGTTTCTCTAGCAGGTTTAGGGTGTATTTCCCCAACAGGGTTTATTTCCCCAATAGATTATAGTCTCCCCAGTTTGAGTGTATTTCTCTAACTACCACAAATTACCGGCAAAGGACAGTCTGCGTTTCTATCCCCAGAGACTTGCTACGAAATCAAAAATTGGACCAGGTATCGTTCAACCTTATTCTCTCCAAACGATTCGGCATCCATATCGGAAACCAGGCCAGATATCACCTCGAAATGTTATCCATTTCTTTTATCCCCAGTCAGGGTATATAAGAATTAAATTCCCCAGTAGAGAGACAAATGACCAATGTTTATGAGCTTTTCTTCCAAAGCAGAAGTCAAACATTCCCAGTGGAGTATCCTCCAAAATATTAAGCAGGAATCCCCCAGCGGAGTATCCTCCCAAACAGAAAACGGGAATCCCCAGCGAAGGCATTCTAAACGAGATTGAAGATTCATACTCTTCGTCCCCAGCGACAGTCAGGGATTTATTTTCCATGGCCAAAGATGTTACACAAAACTACCATCGCCGTCAGCGAAATCTTACATCTCATACATCATTTACAAAATATCATAGCATATGCATACGAAACTCATATAGCACACTCTCATTTATTTTGAGAACTTCATTATGCAATGCATTACATACGTCATGTCATTGCATAAAGACTAAATTTGTCTTTTTAGGTAAAGTCTACAAACAAGACGAATATCATCAGCAATTTTCAAACAAGTCAAAGATTAATTCCCAAATTTAGCCAGGGTAACTTATCTACATGACTAGGTCGAAGATTAGTTCCAGAAATAAGTCGGAGCAACTATCAAAGACCAGGTTGTATGAATTACCGAAACAGGTCGGGTTTACCAATGAAAGAAAATTGTAGATCAATTCCGGAAGCAAGACGGGGAGACCATCAGCATGGCCAAATGACTTCCTTCAAAGATGTACTCTGAAAAACATCTCCTAAAAAACATTTCCTCAGAGACTGAATTCCGACAAGCATTTCCTCAGAGACTGAATTTCGACAAGCATTTCCTTGGAGACTGAATTCCGACAAACATCTCCTCGGAGACTGAATTCCGACAAGCATTTCCTCAAAGACTGAATTCCGACAAGCATTTCCTCGGAGACTAAATTCCGAAAAGCATTTCCTCGGAGACTGAATTCTGAAAAGCATTTCCTCGGAGACTGAATTTCAACAAGCATTTCCTCAAAGACTGAATTCCGACAAGCATTTCCTCAGAGACTGAATTCTGACAAGCATTTCCTCAAAGACTGAATTCTGACAAGCATTTCCTCGGAGACTGAATTCTGACAAGCTATTCCTCGGAGACTGAATTCCGACAAGCATCTTCCTCAGAAACAGAATTCAGAAAAGCATTTCCTCAGAGATTGAATTTTGAAAAGCACTTCCTCAGAGACTGAATTCTGAAAAGCACTTACCTCAGAAATTTATTCTGAAAAGCATTTGCCTCAGAGATTTAATCTTACAAGCATTTCCTTCAGAGACTGAATTCTAAAAAATTGTTCCTTCGAAGACTCATTCCAATACCTTTTCTAGTTGAAGTCGGACGTAGACATCTTCTAGTATATCATTCAGACGAAATCAAGCATAGATTCCTTCTGAAGCTCCTTTGGAAAACTCGGTGTAGACTCCTTCCAACATCTTCTTCCAGTTGAAGTCGGACGTAGACATCTTCTGGTTCAGATTAAATCTAGCGTAGATTTATTCTGATACTCTTTCAGAAAATTTAGGCGTAGACTCTTTCCAACACATTTTCTAGTTGAAGTCGGGCGTAGACATCTTATAGTACATCATTCAGACAAAATCAAGCGTAAATTCCTTCTGAAGCTCCTTTGGAAAAGTCGGGCGTAGACTCCTTCCAATACTTCTTCTAAATGAAGTCGGGCGTAGACATCTTTTGGTTCAGATTAAGTCGAACATAGATTTATTCTGATTATCCTTTTGGACCAAGTCAGGCGTAGACTCACTCCAAATACATCTTCTAAGACAAAGTCGGGCATATACTTAGTATAATTTCTATCAACGGTTACTTTGGATGGCATCTATAAGCCCATCTCCGATGACTCTCCGTCACCTCTCCAAATGGCATCTTTAAGCCCATTCCTAGTATAATCAACCAACACCGTTACTTCTTGCACATACGGGTGCAAATTTCGTGGAACTTAAGTGTCCAATCATCTTCTACCTTTAAGTCACGAACGGCAGACACGTCAATCTAAATCTTAAGGTTTAAGAAGATTGAACAGGGGAAGCTATTGTACCCTAAAATTTTCCCTCTCATTTCATTCAAAAGTATCCCTTCATACTCCTAGGGTGTTTAATCACTCAAGGCTACCAAAGCTCCTCAGTCCTCAGGACATCTCAACTGATTTTTCATCATGGGATTTAGAGTAGCAAGTATTGATCCTGAATTACTTTTTTCTCCTATTTTTTATTTGGCTTCTGTGCTAAGACTTTGATTATTGAAGCGAGTATTGTTTTTCTTGAAAAAACTCTTAAAGCATTATGGAGTTTCTTCCAAGGTAAGATATTATTCTTAAGTTCAGTAATTAAGGAGAAGTTTCTACATAGATTTTCATTAGAAGAGATTTTATCTGGTTCCTATGATTAAGTGATTTCTGAGCTACTTGTCGAGCCATTGATTTTGGGGATAGATATTGAAGCATATTATGCAAGAGTTGTTGAAGTTGTTGGGCTTTTAGAGTGCATATTTGTTGGGTAGATTGTTTTCATTATTGGAACTTTAAAGAGATTTAAGGAATCAAGATGATTCAAAATTTAAATTTCACTCAAGAAGCTTCAAATGGAATTTAATCTCATAATTTGGCAAGTTGTTGTCCAAGTTTTTCTTTCAAGATACAAGCATGAGTCTCAAGGAAAACATTGCAAGTTAATTTCTAGAATTCATTATCTTTCATGTCAAATTTAAGACTTTTAAAGTTCATGGATTCAAGATATGATTAAGCTTCATTCAAAGTTCAAATTACAAGGCAAATTCTTTTTTTTACAAGTACAAACCAAATGAGATTTCTAAAATCCTATGAGCTTCTATGTGATTCCAAAATCTTCATGCTTCATGCCTTCCCTCCAAGAGTTCTTCCATGACAGCCACGGTTTCCTTCAAGCCCTTGCCCACTTTGCTCAATCACATGAAAATAAGGAAAAACAAATTTGTTAGCAAGCAATCATCAATAAACTTGAACATAAACAAAAGGTTTCAAAGTTTTTTTTCAAAGTTCATCACTAGGGTCTTGTGATAGGAATCAGTTCAAGGGTGGTTTTCAATCAAGTTTAAGCCCAGTAATAATAAAGCCTCATATTGTTTTGTTTCAAAAACAACAAAATCAGACTTACAATGCTAATCACGGGCTTATTTTCTTTACTATAAATATCAAACAAATGCACAAAGAGGCTTTTGTTTGGTTCACAGTGTGATCGGTGGATCTGGAACTGACTGTTTAACGCTGGTTCGCGAAATGTCGCGGAAGCAAGAGTCGCCACCGTCTTTTATTTTCTCCAAATGGAAAGGACAAAAGCACAGAAAAATTCCTTAAAGAGATTGCTCTCGGTTCGGGAGGTAGGTTATAGAAAGGGAAGGTGTTAGCACCCTTTCTATCCATGGTTATCCATGGGCTCTTAGATACTTCATCATTTGTGTTTTCAAAAATGTTTTGTTTGCTTTTCAATGTGGGTTTTAAAAAAAGTTTCTTTGAAAATTCCAGTTCGACTCTTGTATCGGTCCTCAAGAGTGTTTGAAAAATTGCTTTTGAAAGCTTTTTGAAAAGGTGTCGGTGTGAAAAGTATTTTTGAATTTTTGTTTGAAATTTAGAGCAAGTATCTATGAGAACCTACCTACCCTAAGGAATTCGTCTGTGTAAATATCCTTTAAAGTAGTGCCATCCCACCATTGAGAGGTAGGTAGCACCACCGTTGGAGGTGTTCGGGTCAATTCGGGGTTCGGGACATGGTGATCACCAGAGCAATGGGAAGACACCTTAGAAGCTACCCTCATGCCAGGTTCCCGGATCATGAGGACTTACTAAGACATCCTCTACTCGACGATCACCTTTCGAAGGCAAGGCAACAGTGAGGCGTACCCTAGGGGTGGTGTGTGCGAATTGTGTGTCGTTTTCATTTGTTTTTGTCTTGTCAGGTGTTCTACGCATTATTTTTATTTTTGTCCATACAGTCTTTCATGCTTTGATTAACAGTTAAAAAGTTGCGAGGAAAAGTAAATCTAAAGCTATTACAAATGGCGCGGGTCCACATCGCCAAAATTAACCAGGACCCGATTTGACAGAAAATAAAGAATTAAAAGCAAATAAAGAATTAAAAAGTGCGAGAAGTAATTACATGGCTTCGGGAGAGGTACATAATTATTTAAATGACATAAAATAAATATGCAAAGAAATAAGAAATTACGAACGAGGGCGTTGGACCCTTTTGCAAAAACTAAATTAATAACGGAGTTAATTAATTAAAGGAGAAAGAACTTGTTTTTTGGTGTTTTTTAGTATTTTAGGATTTTATAGGAAAAATTAATTGCAATTAAACGCTAACCCTAATTCTATTTTATTTTAATTTATTAAGAAGACGTTAAAATTTAACCTAAATTAAACCTAATTTTTATATTCAATTTAATTCATGAAAATAAATATTTAATTATTTTAATTATTATAAAAGAAAAATAAAAAGGATGAAAAATTGTTAATTAAACCCTAGTTCTACATTTTTTTAGATTTTTGTTATGAAAGAAATAAAATTAAAACCCTATTTTAAACTAATTAATTTACATGCATTTATTTACAAGAAATATTACAATAAAATATTTATTATATTTTTTATCTTTTTTTTATTTTTATGCATTTTTTATATTTATGAAAATAGGTAATTAATTTAAACAAATAATAATTAAAAGTAATAGATTTAAATAAATAAAGAAAATAAAGAAGAGTGAAAAATATGCAAACCTAGGGGGTGGTAGTCCCCAAAGTGGAGGTATAGATTCAGTAATCTGGCCCATTTGTTTTGGCCTATTTGGACTTTTTTCTGGTAGCATGCTGAAGCGTTGACTAGGGCGTAGCGTATTCTCCAACTCTCAGCCTTTGATCTGATTCCAATGTGCACGTGGATGGATAGATGATGAAGGAATATGATGGTCCTCAATATCATGCCTACATGTGATGATGAATTGGAAAATAATATTGAAAGAGGAAGACCTGGGGCTCGAACCCAGGTCAGGAATGTTACCAATAGCCTTGCTCACCACTAAGCCATTCCACGCGTTTTGATATATAATAAACAAGCAAATATAATAAAAGAAAACAATCCCTTAATGCCTTCAGCGCGCGAATTTTTGAACTGGCCTATCACGTCTTGCCACCACACCATCTTCTTCATCGTGTTTTGTTTTTCCTGAAACAATAACAACATAAGCAACGGTTTTCACGCGTTGCTGAAAGTACCATATGAAAAATAGCGAATAGGCCATAAGGCCTCATAAATTGATCGCGAGTGTTGGTCTCTATTCGTCCAAACGCGTTGAATCCAATGGTCTTGGTCTCAGCCTCCAATTTTGCCTTATTTCAAAAGCCCTAATTCTAAGGTTGAAGAACCCTAAATATCAACAATGGCATATTTGCATACAACACATAAAAAGGCAATTAAATATATTGGTTAGCTTCAGAATTTCATAAGGAACACGAATCAATGAATAAAATGTTATGAAAATGCCTAGATTTGAGAACACGATTATGAGTTTTTTATGAAATATTTGGAGTTCTGTATACCGATTCCTTGAGCTTTGATGAAGGTTTTTGATTGTAATCGCTTCTGGGCAACCTTGGCAAGCTAATGGAACAAGAATTATGCTTTGAATCGCCCTCAAAAGTGGTTTTCAGATTTGAGTTTTTAGACAAAAATTCCAAGTTTGATTTGTGCTCTTTTGCGCAGCTTAGTGTGTGTATCTTGATTAGGGTTGTATTCAGGCTTTTGTATTGAGTGCATTAGGTCAAAAAACTTGCTCCAAATCTCTTGCAATCATGGTTTTGAAGATTTGATTTTTCACCATGATTTCCATATCTTTTTCCATGTGTTTTTGGTTCAAATCATCTCCAATCTCTCCAAATCTTTCCTTATTTGCATATGCACGAAATCTTGAGAATAAAACATGCACAAAAAGATTTAAACTTTAGGTTAAGTATTTTTCATATATTTAATTTGATTTAAATGAATTAATATGAATAAAAATTCAAATAAATAAATAAAAAATGAGAAAATACTTCCCTTTGGGCCAAGTAGTCGTGCACATGCTTGGAATGATGAATTGTGGAAGAAAAATGGGCCCATTAGCAATTTTAGGTCATTTGAATCAATGTTGACTTTTCAAAATATCCAAAACTTTCCCAACTTCCACAAGGCATAACTTGCTCAATTTTTAAGCTTTCCTCATGTTCTTGGACATTTTGGAAAGGTCTTTGAGTCCTCTAACCAATGTCTTTGGTCCCATGTCATTTTGATTTACCAATCTCAAGTTATGGCCTTTGACTTAAAGTCCCTTTTTGTTGACTTTTGAAAATGACCTATAATGTTGAAATTGATAACTTTTTGTGAGAGCATTTCTTGGACTTGAAGTATGAAGATGAGTTGTAGGAAATGTCTTTCTATTCAAAATGAGCTTTGGATGGAATTTTTCTGATAATCCATGTGAAAGTTATGCCCTGGTCAATTTCAGTTGACTTTTTCAGCTGTCCAAATAAGGAAACTTTTGCATTTTGATGATTTCTGAGCCAAATTTTGAGAATCATGATCAAGCATTGATCAAATGATGTTTGTGGCTTCAAAATGATATGTTGACCAAAAATTTGAACTTTTGACTGTCAAATGACCATTTTGCCCCTACAATTGACTGTAGTGCAATTAGGGTTTTTGACTGTGCAATTTTGTACTGAATGCCTTGAAACTTGATATGAGGATACTTGACCATATTTGTAGGCATGTGAGACTTGATTGGGCCTTTGGAAATTTCATTTTCTTGACCACAACACAAACCCTAATTTTGACTGTATAGGAGATCTTTGACTGTGCAACCCTTGGGGAATTTTGAAGCATGACTTGGCAATTTCCTGAAGAATATGGGAGGGCAAATTTTGGGGTACAACAGTTGCCCCTGTTCAATCTTCTTAGACCTGAGGATGCAGATTGGCTGACGTGCCTTTCGTAATCCGAGGGAAGATGATTGGACACAAGAGTGCCCAGAAATTTGCGCTCACATAGTGGCAGTGTGGTGGGAATGGGATTATAGATGCCATTTAGAGGTTGATGAAATAGGATGATGGGCTTATAGATGCCATATGGATGTTGATCGCGTAAGAGATTCCTTAGCGAAAACCTGCATACCTGCAAAAGAAAAATGAGTACCTGACACGTTGCAAGAACTGGTTTTCAGATGTTTGGTATAGGTATGTCCTGACTGGTCACAGGAGTTGAATCTGGAGCTTCACAAGATGATGAATGAACCATGGATGGTTACTACCTTAGCACGAACGGTAAGAGAACCTTGGGTGACTTTAACTTCAACAACGCTAGTCGAGAAAATCTTGGTGGGAATTACCATCTTCGCAGGATCGGGGAGAGAACCATAGGTAATTATAATCTGAAAGGAATCATCACCTCACTCACCGTCGGAGAGGGAACCATAAGAAAAGGAATTATCACCTCACTCACCGTCGGAGAGGGAACCATAGGAGATTATCACCTCACTCACCGTCGGAGAGGGAACCATCTGAAAAGGAATTATCACCTCACTCACCGTCGGAGAGGGAACCATAGGAGATTATCACCTCACTCACCGTCGGAGAGGGAACCATCTGAAAAGGAATTATCGCCTCACTCACCATCGGAGAGGGAACCATAGGAGATTATCACCTCACTCACCGTCGGAGAGGGAACCATCTGAAAAGGAATTATCGCCTCACTCACCGTCGGAGAGGGAACCATAGGAGATTATCACCTCACTCACCGTCGGAGAGGGAACCATCTGAAAAGGAATTATCACCTCACTCACTGTCGGAGAGGGAACCATAAGAGATTATCGCCTCACTCACCGTCGGAGAGGGAACCATAATGGAAATCTCATGCACCGTCGGAGAGAGAACCAATAGGAAATTATAACCTGGGATAACTTCTACTGAGTCTTTATCAGAAAAATCTGTTGGGAGTCGATTTAGCTGGACTAGAGAAGGCCTGGGACTGGATAAGAAATCTTCGAAGTCGATTAACTGAACCGGTCTAGGTCTTGAAATATGATTGAGAATTTCAACTGCATCTTTCCTGAAAGGTAAAGGTCAGTCATTTGCAATGTATGATATGGATCAAGCAATGATGTTCTCAACATAAATGAGATTCGTATGATATGATGCGTCTATGCATGCTAGAATGATGTATGTGATGTTTATGTATGTGTTTTTCGTCTAGGAATGTAAATCCTTGACGGGTGCCGGGAAGTCATTCCTGGGCTGATGTTGGAGAATAGATTTTGCTTCCGCTGGGGATAATAGCTGCAAGAATACCGGCGGGAGAAGATAACTCCGTTGGGGAATACACTTGGCAAATGGAAGATTCTGCGGGGAGGAAAAGATACTCTAGCGACCATGCTGGGAAGAAATACTCTGTGGGAAGAGGGATGCCTTGCTGAGTGTTGATAATAATTTGCTGGGGATACCCTTGTTGTTGGAAGTGTTGATGAACTTTGCTGGGGTAAGAAGACTTCGTCGAGGACGCTCTTTCCGTGGCTTTTGGCTGAGGATAACCCAGTTATATCCTGTTAAGGAAATAACTCTTTGAATAAAGCCGGGAGACGCGTTCGTGCTCTGCGAGGGGATAAGCTTCCAGAATCTACTGGGGATAAGCTTATTGCTTGGGGATATGAATTCCATCTTTCCTGGGGAACTGGATTGGACTGGACTCTTGGGGAAGTTTTGATATGCTGGGGGAAGCGATTCCTTTGAATGTTGGTATGCCGCCGGGGAACAATCTTCAGACCAAGACTGCCGGGGATGCTTGTTAAGAATATATGTTGCTGGGGAAGTATTGAGATCTATGGGAGGATCCTCAATTTTCCTTGAGATTTGATAACTCTGCCTGGAGAAGAATGCACTGTTTTGCTGAATCACTCTCTGGGGAATTAATATATACTGGTCATATTCTTTAGCTGAACCTACCTTGGTGCCTTGGAGGATAGAACAATTGGATTGTTTAGACAACTCTTTTATTGCCCCTGTTTCTAGTGTCACCTGCAATTAACTCCTTTGTTTCGTATGCAAATATTTATGAGTTAGCAAATTATTGTCAATGCATATATCACAAATTGAACCTTGTACGTTCTTCGCAAAACAAAACAGAAAAGAAAAACATTTGGCACTTTTAACTGAAAATATATTTGTATTGATTTTGAATGGCCTGAAAATAGGCGTTTTGTGTACAAGAGGCTGACGTCCTAGTAAGAGAACGTCGCCGAACAAAAGAGTTTATACAGATTTTGTACAAAAGAAAATAAAACAGCTGTGTGAAATGAATGATCCCACTGGGTTTCAACTCTGCTATTGCCTTTATAACTCCGAGCGTCTCATCACTTGATGACCTTGGTTGAAGGTGAAGCTGACTGATTGATGCCGTCTGAACTTGATGTAGATACCGGATTCTGGATGCAAAGTGATCAATGAGACATAGTATTACGCTTTATCCCTAATTTTTGCCTGGACCGCCCTTTCGGGTTTTCGGTCCACCGGGATACCCATTTTTGCCCAAGCCGCCTTTTCAGGTTTTCGACTTGCCGGGTGTACAGATTTTTTCATTTTCATCCCTTCATTTTGCCCGAACCCTTTTGGTTCGACGGGAAGCCCTAACTTTTGCCTAGGCATGTCAGCCTAGCGGGTCTTTTTTCATGCGTAGTATTTTTTTACTATGTCTGCATTGGCGGGGTGAGGAAGGTCGTCACCATCCATATTGGTTAATATCATGGCTCCTCCTGAGAACACATGCTTAACCACAAATGGCCCTTCGTACGTAGGGGTCCATTTGCCCCTTGGATCACTCTGAGGAAGGATGATTCGCTTGATTACCAGATCCCCAACTTGATATTCCTGTGGTCTGACCTTTTTGTTAAATGCCCTGATCATCCATTTTTGATACGTCTGACCATGACAGATAGCAGCAAGTCTCTTTTCATCAATGAGGTTGAGCTGATCAAGTCGTGTCTGGATCCAATCATCTTCGTTCAGATTTGCATCCTTCATTATCCGGAGAGAAGGTATTTGTACTTCGATTGGTAAGACCGCCTCCATGCCATAAACCAGAGAGAAAGGAGTTGCCCCGGTTGACGTCCTAGCTGAGGTACGGTACCCATGTAGAGCGAACGGTAACATCTCGTGCCAGTATTTATAAGTCACTGTCATCTTCTGCACGATCTTCTTGATGTTCTTATTTGCTGCTTCTACAGCCCCATTCATCTTCGGTCTGTAAGGAGAAGAATTGTGGTGCTGTATCTTGAACTGCTCGCAGAGCTCAACAATCATCTTATTGTTCAGATTGGTACCGTTGTCTGTAATAATCCGCTCAGGGACGCCGTACCGACAGATCAGGTTATGCCGAATGAACCGTGCCACAACAGTCTTGGTTACCGTAGCATAGGATGCTGCCTCAACCCACTTCGTAAAATAATCAATCGCCACTAGGATGAAGCGATGTCCATTGGATGCCGTAGGTTTAATCTCGCCGATCATGTCTATGCCCCACATTGCAAACGGCCAAGGCGCAGTCAGAACATTCAGGGGAACCGGAGGAACATGCACCTTGTCTGCATAAATCTGGCACTTATGGCATGTCCTGGAATGTTGGTAGCAATCAGCTTCCATTGTGGACCAGTAATATCCTGCCCGTAGGATTTTCTTAGCCATAGTGTGTCCACTGGAATGTGTACCAAAGGTCCCTTCATGTAGCTCTTCCATGATCCTTTCTGCTTCAGTCTTATCCACACAACGCAGTAAGGTTGAATCATGGTTTCGCTTGTACAAGATGCCGTTGCTAAGGAAGAACTTGGCTGCGAACCTTCTCAGGAACTTCTTATCATTGACCGAGGCACCTTCAGGGTATTCCTGAGTTTCCAGATATCTCTTCACCTCATGGTACCAAGGCTTCTCAGTCACCAATTCAGTCTCGAGATCACAACAGTATGCCGGTTCGTCCAATTTCCAGATGATGATCCGGGGAGCCTCATTATCCCATTTAACTCTGAACATAGAAGACATTGTAGCTAACGCGTCCGCCAACTGATTCTCTTCTCTTGGAAAGTGCTCAAAGGTTATCTCTGTGAAGTGGGGGATCAGGGTCAACACACATTCTCTGTAAGGAATCAGGTTCGGATGTTTCGTATCCCACTCTCCTTTGATCTGATTGATCACAAGAGCGGAATCTCCGAAGACACTCAGAAACTTGATCCTTAGGTCGATCGCAGCTTGAAGACCCATGATACACGCCTCATACTCCGCCATGTTGTTGGTACAGTTGAAACACAGCCGGGCAGTGAGTGGAGTATGAGTACCTTGAGGTGATATGATTATGGCGCCGATACCATTTCCCAAAGCATTGGAGGCTCCGTCAAAGTGCATAGACCATCGGGATCCTGGTTCAGGTCCTTCATCCGGTCCAGGTACTTCACAATCAGTCACTATCATGATGCTTTCATCCGGAAACTCAAAGTTCATTGACTGATAGTCATCTACAGCTTGATGTGCCAAGTGATCTGCCAATACACTTCCCTTGATGGCTTTCTGGGTTGTATACTGAATGTCGTATTCCGTCAAGATCATCTGCCATCTTGCGATTCTCCCAGACAGAGCAGGCTTTTCGAATATGTATTTTATAGGATCCATCTTTGAGATCAACAAGGTAATGTGAGTCAGCATATACTGTCTCAGCCGGCGAGCAGCCCATACCAAAGCGCAGCAAGTTTTCTCAAGCAGTGAGTATCGGGTCTCACAGTCGGTAAACTTTTTTCTAAGGTAATAAATGGCATGCTCTTTTCGGCCAGACTCGTCATGCTGCCCCAGCACACACCCCATTGAGTTGTCAAGCACTGTTAGATATAGTATCAGAGGTCTCCCTTCAACCGGTGGCATAAGGATAGGTGGTTCTTGGAGATATTCTTTGATTCTGTCAAAAGCAGCCTGACATTCATCGTTCCAACGTACTACCTGATCTTTCTTCAGCAGCTTGAAGATTGGCTCACAGGTAGCAGTCAGATGTGAGATGAATCGAGCGATGTAATTCAGGCGTCCTAAAAAGCCTCTGACTTCCTTCTCTGTCTTAGGAACTGGCATCTCTTGAATAGCTTTGACCTTAGCAGGGTCCACTTGAATACCTTTATCACTGACCACGAAGCCTAGCAACTTCCCAGATCTTACCCCGAAGGTGCACTTGTTCGGGTTCAATCTCAGCTTGTACAGTTTCAACCGGTCAAACAATTTCTGCAGATGATCTAGGTGCTCTTCCTCAGTCTGGGACCTAGCGATCATGTCGTCAACATACACTTCTATCTCATGATGGATCATGTCATGAAATAGAGCAACCATGGCACGTTGGTAGGTTGCCCCAGCGTTCTTCAACCCGAATGGCATGACCTTGTAACAGAAGGTGCCCCACTGAGTGACAAATGTAGTCTTTTCCATGTCTTCAGGTGCCATCTTGATCTGATTGTAACCTGAAAAGCCATCCATGAAAGAGAATACTTTGTGCTGAGCTGTATTATCAACAAGGACATCAATGTGAGGTAAAGGGAAGTCATCTTTGGGGCTGGCCCTGTTCAGATCCCTGTAGTCGACACACATTCTGACCTTTCCATCCTTCTTAGGTACCGGCACCACATTAGCAACCCACTGAGGGTAAGAAGTCACTGCAAGGAACCCGGCATCAAATTGTTTCATGACCTCGGCTTTAATCTTCTCAGACATCTCTGGACGCATCCGACGGACCTTTTGCTTAACTGGAGGGCAGTCTTCCTTAGTTGGCAAGTGATGGACCACAATATCGGTATCCAACCCGGGCATGTCCTCGTAGGACCAGGAAAAGATCTCCATATAATCATGTAACATCTTGGTTAACCGTTGCTTCACGCTGAGCTCTAGGTTGGCACCAATCTTTACCTCTCTCCTGTCTGCTTCAGTACCCAAGTTTATTGTTTCCACTGGCTCTTCATGGGGTTGAATTGCCCTTTCTTCCTGAAGCAACAGTCTTGCAAGCTCTCCAGGCACTTCGCAATCATCTTCACCTTCGTCTTCGGCTAAGTTGATCGGATTTTCGAAGTCATAATTGGCAGTAGCAGAGTTGTTATCAGTGAGATCCAGAGTGGATTGAAACCTGTATGAGTGAGTGTGTGTGTAAATACAGCTGTTTTGAAATATATGTAAAGGAAAGAAAGACAGAAAAGGAGCATAAGATTTGCAATGCGAAAATACGTCCAAGATTTTCATTCATGATATATGAAATGACAATTTATATGCCCTCACAAATGAAACCACGGTGCCTCGGGTAAGACACCGGGCTATAGAGTTTATTTATTATTTATTACAAAATAACAAAACATAGGAATTCATTACTTCAGTAACAAGAGAAACAGGGATATTGTCCTTTGCGCTCCAATTGTTAAGTCCACCGTCGGTTGTCGGGTAGATCCAGCTATCAAACTCAGCTTCATCAACTTCCTCTTCGTCTCCAATAGCATTCACTCCATGAGCAGGCAGGGGAGCTGTCACTACATTAGGCTTCTCAGATGCATCAAATGTACCTCCTTGGCGTCAATAAGGTCCTGCAGCTTGTTCCTTAATGCCCAACAGTCATCAGTGGCGTGCCCTGGGCTATCGGAATGATAAGCACAACGAGCATTCGGGTTGTACTTAGGAGATGCAGTATTGGGGAACTTCGGAGCCTCCCTGACAGTCACCAAATTGGTGGATAGCAACTGTGGCAGGATCTGCGATAGGGTCATGCTTAACCGGGTAAACTCCCTCCGGGGTCTTTCAGCCCTTTGAGGATTGGTCGGCCGAGGAGCGGCAGCAGGCTTAGCAATCATTACCGCGCTGACAGATTGGCGGGGCTCAGGTCTCTCTGATCTCTTGGAACCATACACGGCACTAGCCTCCTTCTTGAAGGGTTTCTTTTCAGAACTAGATGATGCACCCTTCGCAATCTTCCCAGACTTTAACCCAGCCTCAATTCTCTCTCCAGTCAGAATCAAATCGGTGAACCCAGCAGAAGAATTCCCAATGAGATGGTTGAAAAATGGCCCAGATAGGGTCCCCAAGAACATGTCTACCAACTCCCAATCGGTCAATGGTGGCTGCACCCTGCCAGCCAGGTCTCTCCACTTCTGAGCGTACTCCTTAAAACCTTCGCTTGCACCTAACGACATACCCTAGAGTTGGGTACGTGTGGGGGCAAGGTCGGCATTATATTGATACTTCTTGTAGAAAGCAGTAGCCAACTCCTCCCAATTACGAACCTTGGTCCCATCCAGCTGATAGAACCATTCGAGATGAGTCCCTGAAAGACTCTCCTGGAAGAAGTGGATCCATAAATTCTTATCCGCAGAGTACGGCTGAATTTTCCGAACATAGGACCTTAAATGCAGCTTGGGACAAGACGCCCCGTCATACTTAGAGAAGGATGGTGCTTTGAACTTGTGAGGGATGATCACACCAGTTGACAAACCCAGATCTCCGAAATCCAGCCCAGGTACATGTTGAACCTCCATAGCCTTCAACCTATCCTCGAGTTGTTTGTATCTGTCTTCTGCAGGAGGGTACTGCTCTTCATCAAAATCAGTCTCGTTGTCGGAGACTACCGGACTAGGAACCCTTGCTTCTGCCTGAGGACTACTCTTGCCAACAGAAGAACCAGCCTCTTCTTGCTGCAGAGTATTGCCAAACCTTCGGCCCGAGTTGAACAGAACAGTTCTTCTCTTCTTCTTCTTCTCCTTCTTCAGGAGCATAGCCTTCAGCTCTTCTTGGCCTTGGGCCAAACCCTTGATTAGTTCCTGAAACTGCGCATTCTGCGCCTGAAGAGCCTTGATGGAAGTCTCAGTTGATGAAGATTCGGGGTTCATGATGCTGAAATAAACAGCGAAGAACTGTAAGCAACCTGAAAAGGGGAAAAACCTGCTATGCACATGATGTATGAAATGCGTATGAATTATGTTTTCAAAGACAATCGGGAATCAACTTTGTAAACAAAAAGGAACACACTTTATTAGTTTCAACTTTGCAACTGAAATTATTCAACAAGTTTCCCTTAGGCGTTACATGAAAGGAAATACTAAAAAGGAAATAAAACTGTAAAAACACATCTGGAGCTCCTTATTGATCCCATGGTCTCCTCTTCTCAGTACGGATGTAGGCATTCAGAGCTCTCTCATTCTCCAACTGCTTGGTCAGCTTCTGGATCTTTGATTCCTGCTCGTTGAACTTTTCCCGGTAAGAATCCCGCTCTTCTCGCAGTTGCGACCAAGATCTCTTCAATGTCTCATAATCAGTAGGTATCTGAGGAGGAAGGACAGTTGGAGGAACACCATCTTTGTCAGGACACTCAAGAATGACGGGTCTGACAGCTTCATACGGCATACCTAACTTTTGAGCACGGATGCGAACCCATTTGTAGTAGGCTTCCATAGGTAAATAAGTCTTTGGCCCTAACTCTCGTGGGTCAGCTTTATGAACTTTGTCCCAAGCCTTGATGAACCTACGACGCAGCTCGTCACTATCCACCTGAAACTCGAAACTGATGTGAGGCACCAACATCTCATGGGGGCCTGCTCTTCTTGCTCTTCCAAACTGACGGAGTGCTAGACATGGATTATAAGAGATCCCTCCTTGGGTACCAATCAGAGGAACATTAGGGTATTCCCCGCATCGATCAATAATAGCTATCTCATCCAAACCTCTGCAAGTCCAAATGATGTCTTTATCGGTGAGAGACATTAACCTATGAGCCCAACCTCTTCCTTCTTGGTTCTTTAGTACGAACTTAGGGAGGTGCGAAATAAACCACCTCACCAACAAAGGGATACAACACCATAGGGTTCCTCGTCTTCGGGTAGTACGGGCATGAAGTTGTTGCAAGATGTCACCCAAGAGAGTGGGCACAGGATTCTGAGACATAAAGATCCTTATGGCAGTGACATTGATGAAGTTGTCAGGATTAGGAAACAGGACTAACCCATAGATTAGGAGAGCCAAGATGTCTTCATATGCCCTAAAGTCCAGGTCATTCCAGAAATTGTTAGCTTTACCAATCAGAAACTTGGCCAAGAAACCCTTAACTCCGCTTCTAGTCACCCAGTTGTCTGTTACCTCTTGATGGGTCAAAGGAAGGGCTGCAGCAACGTCCTCAAGCCTGAGGGTCTTTTCCCAACCAGTAAAGGGAGTCTGATCCAAGATAGGGACACCAAGCAAATCAGAGAACTCTTCCAGGGTAGGGACCAGCTGGAAGTCTTGAAAGGTGAAGCACTGGTACAGAGGGTCATAGAACTGGGTCAGAACACTCATCAACTGTTGATCCCGCTTTGCAGTGACTAAACTGAGAAGGGAACCATGCCTCTGAATGAAGGAAGTGGTATTTGGAATTCTGCTAACCAACTCATCAAGCAACTCAGGTGAACGAACAAAGTTGAACCGGATAGTATTCCTTCGCACAGGCATCATAATGTCCTACAAAACAGAGCAAAGGTGAAACCCTCTTGTCTTTGAAATGGTAAGTCCTTATGCAGGATGCATGCAATGCTTATGATGCTATGATGTTATGATAAAGCACACCACATATAGATACAAAGGCAAACATGGTAAGGCACACAAGTCACACAAGGCAAGCCCCTAAAGTTTAGGCCAGCATGAGGTCTAGGTACTACCCTCTTTCAGTTTGTTGGTTCATACCTGTCCTAATCAAAAGTAACCGGGTCCTTAGAGGATCCCAATATCATTGACTACCCTCAATCGGTCATAACTCCAGCATCGCAATCTTTTCTTGCGGCCAGAACCATCACGAGAGTTTAGCCTCAATGGGCGTAGCATACTGCTACAATTCTAAAGGCCAAGTTGTGTCAATTAAGGTTCTAAGGTTGTTGGTGCTTAACGACTCCTTAGAAGACCCATATTCTCCTCGTTGCGACACAAGGGATATCGGTACAGACCAAGGTGCCACACCAACGTAGCCACTGCTTCACCTGTGTCGGTCTACGCCGGACAGGTCCCTCACAGCTTATGCTACCTAAACAGGGTATCCCCAGATCCGGGTTAGGATCTATGTAACTCCGATGCAACCCACAATAGTAAAGCAAGCAAATCAATACAATTGAAAACACAGTTATGAACTAGCCCTAAGGTACACCTCACTTTAAGTTTGGTCCCCAACAGAGTCGCCAGTTCTGTGATCGGTGGATCTGGAACTGACTGTTTAACGCTGGTTCGCGAAATGTCGCGGAAGCAAGAGTCACCACCGTCTTTTATTTTCTCCAAATGGAAAGGACAAAAGCACAGAAAAATTCCTTAAAGAGATTGCTCTCGGTTCGGGAGGTAGGTTATAGAAAGGGAAGGTGTTAGCACCCTTTCTATCCATGGTTATCCATGGGCTCTTAGATACTTGCTCATTTGTGTTTTCAAAAATGTTTTGTTTGCTTTTCAATGTGGGTTTTAAAAAAAGTTTCTTTGAAAATTCCAGTTCGACTCTTATATCGGTCCTCAAGAGTGTTTGAAAAATTGCTTTTGAAAGCTTTTTGAAAAGGTGTCGGTGTGAAAAGTATTTTTGAATTTTTGTTTGAAATTTAGAGCAAGTATCTATGAGAACCTACCTACCCTAAGGAATTCGTCTGTGTAAATGTCCTTTAAAGTAGTGCCATCCCACCATTGAGAGATAGGTAGCACCACCGTTGGAGGTGTTCGGGTCAATTCGGGGTTCGGGACATGGTGATCACCAGAGCAATGGGAAGACACCTTAGAAGCTACCCTCATGCCAGGTTCCCGGATCATGAGGACTTACTAAGACATCCTCTACTCGACGATCACCTTTCGAAGGCAAGGCAACAGTGAGGCGTACCCTAGGGGTGGTGTGTGCGAATTGTGTGTCGTTTTCATTTGTTTTTGTCTTGTCAGGTGTTCTACGCGTTATTTTTATTTTTGTCCATACAGTCTTTCATGCTTTGATTAACAGTTAAAAAGTTGCGAGGAAAAGTAAATCTAAAGCTATTACAAATGGCGCGGGTCCACATCGCCAAAATTAACCAGGACCCGATTTGACAGAAAATAAAGAATTAAAAGCAAATAAAGAATTAAAAAGTGCAAGAAGTAATTACATGGCTTCGGGAGAGGTACATAATTATTTAAATGACATAAAATAAATATGCAAAGAAATAAGAAATTACGAACGAGGGCGTTGGACCCTTTTGCAAAAACTAAATTAATAACAGAGTTAATTAATTAAAGGAGAAAGAACTTGTTTTTTGGTGTTTTTTAGTATTTTAGGATTTTATAGGAAAAATTAATTGCAATTAAACGCTAACCCTAATTCTATTTTATTTTAATTTATTAAGAAGACGTTAAAATTTAACCTAAATTAAACCTAATTTTTATATTCAATTTAATTCATGAAAATAAATATTTAATTATTTTAATTATTATAAAAGAAAAATAAAAAGGATGAAAAATTGTTAATTAAACCCTAGTTCTACATTTTTTTTAGATTTTTGTTATGAAAGAAATAAAATTAAAACCCTATTTTAAACTAATTAATTTACATGCATTTATTTACAAGAAATATTACAATAAAATATTTATTATATTTTTTATCTTTTTTTGATTTTTATGCATTTTTTATATTTATGAAAATAGGTAATTAATTTAAACAAATAATAATTAAAAGTAATAGATTTAAATAAATAAAGAAAATAAAGAAGAGTGAAAAATATGCAAACCTAGGGGGTGGTAGTCCCCAAAGTGGAGGTATAGATTCAGTAATCTGGCCCATTTGTTTTGGCCTATTTGGACTTTTTTCTGGTAGCATGCTGAAGCGTTGACTAGGGCGTAGCGTATTCTCCAACTCTCAGCCTTTGATCTGATTCCAATGTGCACGTGGATGGATAGATGATGAAGGAATATGATGGTCCTCAATATCATGCCTGCATGTGATGATGAATTGGAAAATAATATTGAAAGAGGAAGACCTGGGGCTCGAACCCAGGTCAGGAATGTTACCAATAGCCTTGCTCACCACTAAGCCATTCCACGCGTTTTGATATATAATAAACAAGCAAATATAATAAAAGAAAACAATCCCTTAATGCCTTCAGCGCGCGAATTTTTGAACTGGCCTATCACGTCTTGCCACCACACCATCTTCTTCATCGTGTTTTGTTTTTCCTGAAACAATAACAACATAAGCAACGGTTTTCACGCGTTGCTGAAAGTACCATATGAAAAATAGCGAATAGGCCATAAGGCCTCATAAATTGATCGCGAGTGTTGGTCTCTATTCGTCCAAACGCGTTGAATCCAATGGTCTTGGTCTCAGCCTCCAATTTTGCCTTATTTCAAAAGCCCTAATTCTAAGGTTGAAGAACCCTAAATATCAACAATGGCATATTTGCATACAACACATAAAAAGGCAATTAAATATATTGGTTAGCTTCAGAATTTCATAAGGAACACGAATCAATGAATAAAATGTTATGAAAATGCCTAGATTTGAGAACACGATTATGAGTTTTTTATGAAATATTTGGAGTTCTGTATACCGATTCCTTGAGCTTTGATGAAGGTTTTTGATTGTAATCGCTTCTGGGCAACCTTGGCAAGCTAATGGAACAAGAATTATGCTTTGAATCGCCCTCAAAAGTGGTTTTCAGATTTGAGTTTTTAGACAAAAATTCCAAGTTTGATTTGTGCTCTTTTGCGCAGCTTAGTGTGTGTATCTTGATTAGGGTTGTATTCAGGCTTTTGTATTGAGTGCATTAGGTCAAAAAACTTGCTCCAAATCTCTTGCAATCATGGTTTTGAAGATTTGATTTTTCACCATGATTTCCATATCTTTTTCCATGTGTTTTTGGTTCAAATCATCTCCAATCTCTCCAAATCTTTCCTTATTTGCATATGCACGAAATCTTGAGAATAAAACATGCACAAAAAGATTTAAACTTTAGGTTAAGTATTTTTCATATATTTAATTTGATTTAAATGAATTAATATGAATAAAAATTCAAATAAATAAATAAAAAATGAGAAAATACTTCCCTTTGGGCCAAGTAGTCGTGCACATGCTTGGAATGATGAATTGTGGAAGAAAAATGGGCCCATTAGCAATTTTAGGTCATTTGAATCAATGTTGACTTTTCAAAATATCCAAACATTTCCCAACTTCCACAAGGCATAACTTGCTCAATTTTTAAGCTTTCCTCATGTTCTTGGACATTTTGGAAAGGTCTTTGAGTCCTCTAACCAATGTCTTTGGTCCCATGTCATTTTGATTTACCAATCTCAAGTTATGGCCTTTGACTTAAAGTCCCTTTTTGTTGACTTTTGAAAATGACCTATAATGTTGAAATTGATAACTTTTTGTGAGAGCATTTCTTGGACTTGAAGTATGAAGATGAGTTGTAGGAAATGTCTTTCTCTTCAAAATGAGCTTTGGATGGAATTTTTCTGATAATCCATGTGAAAGTTATGCCCTGGTCAATTTCAGTTGACTTTTTCAACTGTCCAAATAAGGAAACTTTTGCATTTTGATGATTTCTGAGCCAAATTTTGAGAATCATGATCAAGCATTGATCAAATGATGTTTGTGGCTTCAAAATGATATGTTGACCAAAAATTTGAACTTTTGACTGTCAAATGACCATTTTGCCCCTACAGTTGACTGTAGTGCAATTAGGGTTTTTGACTGTGCAATTTTGTACTGAATGCCTTGAAACTTGATATGAGGATACTTGACCATATTTGTAGGCATGTGAGACTTGATTGGGCCTTTGGAAACTTCATTTTCTTGACCAGAACACAAACCCTAATTTTGACTGTATAGGAGATCTTTGACTGTGCAACCCTTGGGGAATTTTGAAGCATGACTTGGCAATTTCCTGAAGAATATGGGAGGGCAAATTTTGGGGTACAACACACGGTAAAGAAAAAAAGAGAAGAAAATGGTCAATAACTCGGGAATTCATCACAGTGCAGTAAAAATAGACCAGTACAAAATCGCAAACTCCAGCCCAATAGCAAAACAGAAATAGTTGGAAAATAACAGGTAGCAAAGCATCATAGTTTGGTTATCAAGCCCAACAAATTCCTAAGCCTCATAAACCATTTTGTTTCACAAAAAAATCATAAGTACATCTCATCATGGGCCTAATTCTCTATTGAAAATAACAAACAATTTGGATCACAGTACAAAATACAAGCATTTTAGTTTCAAGCATATGTTTGTTCAGATTTTAACGGCAAGTACATGCCCACAGTTTACATTCAATCAAGCAAGTCCAATAAACATTGTCTCAGCCCATTTTTAGTACAACAAAAAGCAGTAAAATATCACAGCTCAGCAAAATCAAGGACAAAAATAAGACTGCAGTAACAGATTTCGACAAAGGCCACAAAGAGAAACAGATATCAGAAAAATAATATAACAGAAAATCAGAAGCCCAATACGGAAATAAAATTCTGACAGGCCTGCTATCTCAATCATTGAATCCATCAACAGAAAAACCCTAAATTGATATCAATATATAAGCATCAATTGCACAGAAATCAGAGGGGAATATTGTTCATATCAGAGAAATGCAAAAGTTGTGCAAGCATCCAATCCCAAATCCTAATTGTTCATCCTTTTCCAGATTCACAAACCTTCAAAAGAAATCAGACAGAAGACATTTCACAAAGCAAAAATGTTCCTAATTCAATATCTTAGTAAGTTATCAAACACAGAAACCCTAACGGTCATCATTTTCCAGATTCACAAAACCCTTCAGAAAGTGTAAAAAGATTACAAGTTTCTAATCATAAAGAAGAAGAGGAAGAGATTTTCATAGCAAACCGAAAAGATCTCACTAAAAAAAGCCTCAAAAGATTGCAAAGCTCATGGATTTGAATGCTACGGCCTTTGTCTCTATTTTTTTCTTTTTGTTTTACTTTCTATTTAGAATTCTTCATCATAATCATTGATTGTTGTCACAATGAGCATTTAGGGTTTCGAAAATACCCTTTTAGATCTAGGCTTTATCGTTGTGTTTTCCGAAAAAAATAGCCACAGATTAGTAATTACAAGAAGATGAGGAATCAAAAAATGTAAAAAATGTGAGTTAGTCCCTTCGAATTTCTAAAGGTATCCATATATGTTGCCTTTATGATTGTATGATGACCTGCGCCTGTCCCTCAAACATTCAACGATAAGGCTTCCTACTAACTAATGGTAGGATAACACTATCTAAAGGAAGAGGAAAATAACGCGAAAGACTTTTGAGTAGGTAGATAGCTTTTAATCGCTTTCTCACAAAAACATCATTTCTCACACAAACACTTTTCTGAAATATTTTCAAAACAAACACTTTGTATGCATTCTCAACTGATACGAGAATCATTAAAAAGTTGTCGAACTTAGGAATTTTCAAAATATTTTCAAACTTACACATTCACAAAGAATTTTCAAAAGTGAGCTAGTGGTTAAGAGCCCGTAGATAACAACGGATGAAAAGGGTGCTAACATCTTCCCTTTTCATAACCTACCCCCCTTAATCAGAAAAGTTCTCAAAAGGTCTTTCTTGTTCTTTTCACTCTTTCCTTTATTGGATAAAATAAAATTCGGTGGCGACTCTTGCTATCCACAAAATTTGCGATAAAACACAAAACCAAAAGTCAGTTCTCCCACCGTATTACAGCTAGATAGTTTCCCTTAGAGGTTTTCTTTTTCTTTTGAAATCTTAATACTAAAACTTTTTTCTTGGCAAATTCTAAAACACTTAATAAAGGAAGATGTTGATCGTATGCAGTTGAGTCTTGTGGGGTAGAGAGAATTGATTTAGACTGAGCCTCGCTCTATTTTCACTTTCAGACTTTATTACGGGTTAAGTCACAAATTCTTTCGCAATAAAAAGTACAAACCAATGAAAACTTTTTTTGTCTTTAGACATTTTTTTTCCTTTAAAACCTTTTCAATAAGGATGTGTTGTTTCAAATTCCAACAACTTGGAAATGGTAAATGTGCGAGGGGCCGAGCATGAGTTTCTTTACAAGCTGTAACGCCAAGAACAAACTGCAATCCTAACCGTAAGGATACAAATGCGGCATTATCCATAAAAAACACAAAACAAATGGAAAATTTTGAGCCGAACTACGATGCTCTGATTCCTTAAAAGGGATACATAGACATTTGGTCGTGGGGCCCAGGCGAGTGAAACTCTGTAAATATTCCTTCTTTTCCCCATGTTTTCTTTTGCATGCATTCCCTCTTTAAATTTTTCCTTTAGCTCGTAAGATTTAGATTAGAACACACCCTTTGATTAGAACAACAAGAGTGGATCCTGTGGAGTGCCACGGACGTGAGGGGTGCTAATACCTTCCCCTTGCATAATCGATTCCCTTACCCGTATCTCTCGGTAGTTTGATCATGATTTCACCCTTCTCAGGTTTAGTCGATGTTTACCTTTCCCTTCCTGTGGGATAAAAAACGTTCGATGGCGACTTTATTGATTTTCTCTCGATGATTGTTCTGCCAGTTATTTTAGCTGGCGACTTCACTAGGGATAGATTGACCAAATTCTAGTCCATCCCGGAGTCACTCCTAGCTTTTGCAATTTTCTTTTATTTGGGTTTTTATCTTTATGCTTTATAGCCTTTTCATTTGTATATGTTTGAGCATATTTATGCATTGCATTTTAGTGCTTTTCATATACTTCTGTTGTGATGTGTTGTTTCATTGGTGGGAGGGTGTTCCATGAGGTAAAAGGCCTATTACCAAGGCCAGTGTAGACATAGGTTAGACGGATACTCATGTTAAATCCCGTGTTTCATTGACACGTATGAGGAGGCATGAGATGCCACACTCAGACGAGGTTCTCTTGACGATGCCTTTTGTATTGCACCATTTGTGCATAGACGAGATGTTCGGATAGAGGACTTCCGACTCTGGTTTCCTTTAAAAGCCTTGTTCTGATTAGAATCTATGAGATTGGTTGGGAACTATTCTTACAGGTACAAATGTTGATTCTTTGAGACTTCGTTCTCTGGTATTCTGAAATGGTCTGGACCTTTGATCTTGATATATGTGATTGTGGTTATGTTATCAGCACAGCAGTGGTTTAGTTTATGGAAGCCATGATCCCATTGCATTCATGAAACATTTTAGTAACTGCATTTTGACATACATGATTTCTTATTTCCAGGATCTCTAGTCTTTGAGTCTTGTTGGTTAGGCCTCCTTTAAAGATGGATACTGAGAAGAAAGAAAATCACATATATCATGTCGTCTACAAGTTCCATGTGCCGGTTCTCAACAACCTTATCCTGCTAGCCAAGATGTCGCCTCCTGAGAATGTTGCTACCTTTATGAAATATCATGGAAGAATCCTAATGTTTCTAAAGTCTCTGCTCAGTGAGTACCAGAAGGATGCTTTCCAAGCTCTGTTTCAGTTTTATGACTGTAGCCTGAGATGCTTCATGTTCCCTGACTATATGTTAGCACTGAATCTGGAAGAATATTCTACCATCATGGACATTCCTAGATTGTACTAGGTTCCTTTCCATACTTCTATGAAGAAACTGATGTTGCTCAGATTGTCGTCGCCCTTTATTTGGGTGAATATGTTATAAAGGCCAATTTTACGAAGAAAGGACTTATGCAAGGCTTTCATTTGAATTTTCAGTTGAAGGAAGTTAAAGCCAAAGCTGATAAGAAAGAATGGAAGAGTTTCAATGCTATTTTAGCTTGTTGCATCTACGGGATGGTTTTGTTTCCCAATGAGATCAAGTTTTTTGACGAGAATGTTGTTGCCATTTTCATGCAAAGAAATCATGTGTCAACTCTCCTGGGAGACATTTATCATTCTGTACACGCCAAAAATTACAAGGGGAAAGGTGGAATTTTTCATTGTTGTTCTCTATTAATGTATCATTGGGTTAGAGGTCATCTTTCTTGTCATGGTGCATTTGTTGATACTCAGTATACTTTGAAATAGGCTCCAAGGCTGATGGGGCTCACCTTAAAAGATATTTACTAGTATAGAGATGACTTGTCTAGAACCGAGAGTAAAGAGGTAATCTTCTATTGTGGAGAATTCTTTAATGTACCTCTCATTGGTATAAGGGGTGGCATTACCTAAAATCTAACTCTTTCTCGAATACAGTTGGGATATGGTCTGAAAGGACCACCTAAAAAGGAGCACGTGCAAGAATCCTTGTTCTATGATGTGTCTGACAGTACATGATGGATGGATCGAGCTATCAAAGCTTGGAAAATCATTCATTTTGAAGGAGGACAATATTTTGGTAAGAAAGACCCCACAACTTATGCGCCTTGCATGCGGTGGATTAAAGAATTAAACAAAGATCACTGTTATCCTTTTGCCATAGAAAAGCCTTTGTACCCTCAAGAGCTAGATCAATTTGATGTTGTACCAAATGTATATTATGAGCTAGTGCCAGCTCAGAACCGACGATTGCTTGAGGAACTTGATACTATGGTGGTAACGTGTCTTGTGCCTACCCAAGAGAAGACCCAACTAGCCCAGGAGGTCAAAAGGTTCAAGGGAGAAACTTCAGGGGTTATGAAAAAGAAACCAAGGGTTGAAGACTAGGTTGTTTCCTAGGAAGATCACCAGAAAATTGTCGCTAAGATCGAAAAGAAATATAAACAGTAGTGCCAAAATTGTGAAATCCTTAAAACATCCAAAGTTGACTTGAAGAAAAGGTACAAGACCAAGATTGAAGGGTTGGAGAAGAAGGTGCTAGTCAAAGACACCAACTTAAGGAAGAAAGCACCCTGAGGCTCAAAGAGAGAAATATTCAACTAGCACAGGCCATAGAAGAAATTGCAAGTCTCAAAAGTCAAATTAGAGGACAAGGATTCGTGAGCTATCTGATGTTGATGTTTATTTATTATTATTTTTTGTTTTCAAAAGGTCATCACCAGGCTTGTTGATGGGTTATCTCATTTGCTATTGTAATAATCTTGATATTGATCTTTGAACTATTTGTATCCCTTCTTGTTTTGGTTTAATGAGAATCTAGATTATTGGTGTTCATTATCTTATCTTTCGCTCTTGCCTAAGAACTCTAATCAAAGCTCTAGGACCATGGAAATATTTAAGCATGGAATTGCATGCATTACATGCACTCATGCATTCATTCATATCATGCATAATAGGTGATTCCAGCAGGTTTTCTTATTTTCTGATCTGGTTCTTTTCAGAGATTACCACTTCAAACTCTCACTAATACAACACTCGAAGTAACTCAAGAAGACAGATGGAACAGATCCAAGCCGATGTTGCTCCTATGGGTGTTAAGATGGACACTCGGGTTGAACAACTAATGGATATCATCCAGAATATGGCCCATCAGCGGAAAGAGATGAGAGCCTTGATTCTGAGGCCTGCCGTGACTACGAATAATGGGAATAGAACTCTGAATCCTCTTTTAGGAGATGCTGGTAATCAAGATGGTCAGAATCTGAATGGTAATCCAGGTGGTCAGAATCTGAATGGTAATCCAGGTGGTTATAATTTTAATGCAAATTCCGGTGTTAATCTTCAAAATGGTTTTGTTTCTAACCTTGGTGATCCTTCTAGTAATAATCAAGGTACTCCTGTGATCCAAATTGTAAGAAATATGCCTCTGCCCACTCTTACTCTTTAGAATAATGAACAACCTTTTGTTCAGCCAAGACCTGTTCATATACCTGTTCATCAGCTCGAAGAGGATAACTATGATGATTGGATGTCTAATGCTGAAGAACCGACATAAGCTGATAAAAAGATACGTATGCTCGAGGAGCGTCTGTGAGCCTTTAAGAATTAGGGCACCATGGGCCTTGATATGTCTGATTTAGGACTAGTCCCTGGAGTGAAGATTCCTCCATAGTGTAAAGTGCCAGACTTTGTGAAGTACAAAGGCACCTCCTGTCCAAAGACGCATGTCAAGTCTTACTACAGGAGGATGTCAGCGTACTCCGACAATGAAAAACTACTTATGGACCTCGTTTTTAGGATAGTTTAACTGGTAGGCCATTAGAATGGTATGTGCAACTTGAGGGTACTCGCATTCATACTTGGAGAGAGCTAGTTGAAGCTTTCATTCATCGTTACCAATACAACACCGATATGGCTCCTAGAAGAATTCATTTGCAGAATTTGTTGCGATGCAGAATGAGTCCTTTAAGGAATGCGTACAGAGGTAATGGCGGCTAGGGTCTAGCCACCAATGATGAAGCGGGAAATGGTAGATATGTTCACCAACACCTTGTAGAAGCACTACTACACTGCTTGTAGTACGTCTGATACTTTTGTTGAGTTGGTAACCTACGGGAAAAGGATTGAAGTTAGGATTAAGATTGGAAGGATTCAGAAGAATGTCTCTAGAACTAATACTGGTCATGCGAAGAAGTTTTTTGGTTGCTATGAGAAGAAGAAAGAAGGCGCAGTCAGTGCGCTCTATGCGCGGAAAGGTAAAGGTAGGGCTCATCAAGAGTCTGATCACAAAATTGCTGCTATGACAATCCTAGTTGATGCACCTCAACGGCAGGCGTATGCGCCTAGGCAGGGTAATCAGTAAAGGCCAAGGAAGCCTCCCAGAAAATTTGATGCACTTCCCATGTCCTATACGGAGTTTCTACCTTAGCTACTTGAATTGAAATTAATTGAGTGACATACTTGGAAAGTGGAACCTGCAAAGTTTCCATCCAGCTTTGATGCAAATGCTAAGTGTGAATTTCATTTTGATGGAAAAGGACATACCATTGAGAACTGTATAGCGTTTAAACACAAAGTACAAGACTTATTGGATTCTCAGGCTATTAATTTCATGCCAATGTCGATGCCCAATATTCTTCAGCAACCTTTTCCACCTCATGGAGGCGCCACCATAAGTACCATTGATGAAGAAGGAGAGTTAAACCTGGTCATGGATGTAAACCAGCTGATGACACCTCTATCATTTGTGAAAGAGCAGTTGTCAAAGAAAGGTGTGTTCTTGGGTTGTGGTATTGACTGTGAAGATTGTTTGATTCAACCAGAGGGTTACAAATGTCTGAAGTATGAAGTTCAGCGTTTGATCACTAAAGGAACTCTTCAGTTTGACCGCGTGGTTGTTGAGACTAATATTGAGGAAGAAGAGGTTGATGTGATTACTATTCCCATCATGTCAAAAAGGATTCCCGTCACACTTCCAGTTCCCTCCAAAAAGTCTCCACTGACCATCACTCTACCTGGTCTGGTGCCATATGTCAGTGACAAAGCAGTTCCTTGGAACTACAGTGGAGAATTTTATTATCAAGGGCAGAAGCTTATTGTTGCGAAGCCTGAGGAAAATAAAACTGAGGAAGATAAGCCTGAAGTTCATGACATTGTCAGTGAAAGCAGGATTACCCGAAATGTTTGGATTTTCTCTCCACCTGAATAACCAGAAAGTAGTGCAAGTGCTTCAGCTATGGTTAAAGGCAAGCAGATTGTGGTTAATAGTGATAAACTGGGGAAGAATCCTCCTATTTCGAATACGGATGCCGAGATGGCCAAAGATATGACAAAGTTGATGAAATATATAAAGAAGAGAGATTACAAGATTATCGATCAGTTGAGCCATACGCCTTCAAAGATTTCAATTCTTGCTTTGCTCCATAATTCTGAATATCATAGAAATGCACTGATGAAGCTATTGGGGACTTCTTTTGTTCCTCAGGAAATTCCAGCGAATCAATTTGAAGGAATCGTGGCTAGCATCTCTGTGAACAATGGGCTAGGTTTCACAGATTTAGATTTTCCTCCCAAGGGGAGGAAGCATAATAACGTGTTGCACATCTCAATGGAGATGGTGAAGACTACCTTATCCCGCGTGCTGGTCGACACAAGATCATCTCTTAATGTTTTGCCAAAGTCTTCTCTTATGAAGTTAGATTATAATGGAGTGGTGCTGAGGCCCAATGATTTGGTGGTTAAGTCATTTGACCGATCGAAAAGAGTTGTATTTAGGGAAGTTGATTTGCCTATCAAGATAAGCGCTCAGATCCTCAATGCGACTTTCTTTATCATAGATATCAATCCATCTTGCTGCTATTTGTTAGGGCGCCCATGGATCCATGGGGCCGGTGCTGTAACTTCTACTTTGCATCAGAAGTTGAAATTCCTGGTTAATGGTAAAGTGGTTACCATTTGTGGTGAAGAGGACTATATTGAGGGAGAGGTACATGAGACTCTATTCCAAGAAAACTGTGCAGGTTATCAAGACTCCTCATCAAGAGGTTAAAAAGATGGAAGTTTATATGGTATCTTAATGACAAGCTTATGTAGTTGTAGAATCTGGACACCCTGAAGGCTGGGGCAGAGTGCCGAATCTCTCTACACAGAAGGACAAGAAGGGTTTTGGATTTATGGTTGGACGAAGCGCTCCAATTCCTCCCAAGATTCAAGGTATTCCTCCTCTGATTCAGTTCGTCAGTGGTTGTGTCATCCATGAGGAAGCTCATGCTATGAGCAAGGAATGGGATAGTGATTGTCAAATGGACAAGTGGGTTCGTCCTGCTGTTTTGGGTCAAGAGTCTGTTAATTAGTATGTGAAATATGTCATTGAAGTCACCCGCTATAAAGAGTAATTTTCTTTTATTTTTATCATGCAATAATTCCTACGTTTTGCCCAAGACGTAGTGATCATGGTGTAGGGCCACGATGTTTTCAATTTCAAAATTATCATCAATAAAGGAAGTCTTTTTGCATTTAAATATTTTTCTCCTTATCTTTCTCTTTATTTTTTTCAAAAAAATTGGCAATGTGTTTTTATTTTTTATTTAAATTTAAACTAAAATAAAAATAAAATCATAATCATGCAGATATAGTCCCCCATTAATCTCAGATTTTGTCGAAAACGGTTCCGCTATGGCTCATTTTGACTTTGAAAGTATAATCTATCAAGTTGATGAAGAAGCTGAAGAAGATTGTGAATATCCCGAAGATCTAGCCAGATTATTGATGCAAGAGGAAAAGGTCATTCAGTCGCACCAATAGACTATCAAAGTGATCAACCTCGGTATCGAGGAGGTCCAAAAAGAAGTCAAGATTGGGGCAGTATTAGAAGACAATGTCAAGTAGAGATTGGTTGAAATGCTCTGTGAGTATGTTGATATCTTATCTTGGTCTTATGAAGACATTGGGCTGGATACAAATATTGTCGTGCATACATTTCCTCTTAGAGAAGATTGTCCTCCGGTTAAACAAAAGCTTCAAAGAATTCATCTGAGATGTCTAAGAAGATCAAAGAGAATGTTCAGAAACAATTTTATGCGGGTTTCTTGAAAGTTATATCTTATCCGTCGTGGATTGAGAATATTGTGCTAGTGCCGAACAAAGATGGAAAAGTGAGAATGTGTGTGGATTATAGGGACTTGAACAGAGCAAGCCCTAAAGATGATTTTTCGCTCCCTCATTTTGATATTCTGGTTGAAAATATTGCTCAAGCTAAATTGTTTTCCTTTATGGATGGTTTTTTTGGCTATAATTAGATTAAGATGGCATTGGAAGACATGGAAAAGACAACTTTCATTACACCTTCGGGAACATTTTGTTACAAAGTGGTGCCTTTCGGTTTGAAAAATACATGGGCAACATATCAGTATGCTATGGTCACTCTCTTTCATGACATGAACCATAAATAGATTGAAGTTTATGTTGACGATATGATTGCCAAATCCCTGACAGAAGAGGAGCATCTTATCCACTTGCTGAAATTGTTTGAAAGATTGAGGAAATTCATACAGAGGCTGAAATAACTGGCTGAACCGTCATCTGATATAAAATCAATGAAGTCACCCCTGAACGTCTTTTATCCCTCCGAAGGGAAAGGTAAACATCGAGAAAACCTGAAGAGGGATAAATCACAATCTTGCGACCGTAGAGATCGAGTAAGGGAGTCTGTTACGCGAGGGGAAGGTATTTGCACGCCACATGCCCGTAGTACTCTATGATATCCACTCTTTTTGTTCTAATCTAAGGGTGTGTAAAAATCTAAAGCTTAAGAGCTAAAATAAAGAGAAGGAATGCATGCAAAGAGAAAATAATGTAGGGAAAATAAAGTTGTGCTCGTTCGTGCCCAAACCCAATGCCTACGTATCCATTTTAAGGAATAAGAGCAGCCTTAGTTCGGCTCACATATTTTGGTTGGTTTGTCTTTTTTAGTTAAGAAAGACAAAAGAAATAACCAAGGTGGCAAAATATCAGATAAAATGACCAAACAATAACAACAATGATAAAACATCAAAACAAGGACAACAAGACATCACATGGCAACACAAACTTAGATAAGATGATAACACATCAACATGATAGCAAAATATCAGATAAGATAAAACATCACACCTAACAATGATATCAAAAATCAAAGTTGGATAACAAACATATGCAGTGACGAAGCATCAGCAAAAAGATAGTAAAATATTATGGCAAAGATGCCAATACATCAAAACTTAGTTGACAAAACATCACACCTAACAATGATATTGAAGATCAAAGTAGGATAACAAACATATGCGATGGCGAAGCATCAACAAAAAAAGATAGTAAAATATCATGGTAAGGTGGGGAAACATTACAATTAAGATGGTAAAACATCATACCTAACAATGATATTGAAAATCAAAGTAGCATAACAAATATAAGAGATGGCAAAACATCGACACAAAGATAGTAAAATATCATGGTAAGGGTGGTAAGATGTCAGCTTATCAAAGATTTAAAACAGAGCCGAAAGGCGCACAAACAATTAAGATTGGTTTGTATTTTTTACCTTGAAGAAGGATTTAAGTTCATTAGAGAGGTTTTATGTTTTACCAAGAAAAGAGGGTTTTTGTTTTAAGATGCAATATGCAAAGAAAAGAAAACATCTAAGGGAGACTAGCCTAGCCTCTAGCCCTAGTGTGATCACACAATGAGGGCCCTATGGTTGAGTTTTGAAAGGGGGGAATCTACCTAAGTGAGCATACATGGACAAAAATCCAAATGTCTAGCTCGAGGACTAACCCTACACGAGCAAACCTAAGGGAGCATGGAAAATACCAAACAAGTGAGCAAACAAATGCTTTGGAAAAAGCACATAATCGGGGTATACTGACTCGGGGGATGGGGGTATAAAGAGAAAATGCTTTACCTAAGGGGAGCGGATCACGGGATGTCAACATCGGTCAATATGAAGAGAAGATCGAGGTAGGCGACATAAGACAATATGGATGATCACGGGATGTCAACATCGGTCAATGTGAACTCTTGACAAAGCATGGGGGTTTGATTGCAAAACCCTTTTCCACTTGAATGACTCGATACACTAGATTTTGGGAACACGTTCAGAGCTAAGAACTTGCAAAACGTGAGAATAAGAACGATAATAATAGAAAACTGGTGGGGGTTGATTACTAACCCTTTCCACTTGTCTCTTTCTTTTTGGAGGACTTAAGAATGGTTGCGATATATGACCTAAAACCAAACATCCCGCTATACAAGCACAACGTAAACACACGTGCGGAATACCTACTCAAAAATGTAGGATTTTAAACAAACCAAACACAATTAGCACACTGACAGAATTTCCTTAAATAGGTCTTTAAATAAACCAGAGGGATTCCTGACATGCTCCAAAACGGAGATCCCTTCATGCAATCGAAAGCGGTAAAGTGCGAAAATAGTAAAAGGGAAAGTGGTATAATACCAAACAGATAACAATCTGTAATAAGCAAAGCAACTAAAGAAACCCAGAGGCTCCAAATCAAGCTAGCATCCACAAGTGAAAAGTGTCAGAATGCGCTTCGAGGCATCAAAATAAAGTATACATGGCCGGTCGCGAAAGTAAATTATAACCATGCAAATTGTAGGTAAACATATGTATAGACAAGATATAATGGCATATATACACCTCACACGAGGGAAATGAGAAGTCCACATGTGGTGTCCCACAAATAAAGTAGAACATTGAAGTCTCGGCATATGTCAAAATGCGATATCTCACAAGTAAAACGAAATACCGAGCAAAGCAACCACATAGGTGTCAAGCTATGGAAACATCGTACGAACTCAACAAACAAGTGAGATACGAAAAATGTGCGACATAGAGTTGCAAAACTAGCTCAAATGGTGAAAACTGGAAAATAGCTCAAAACGATAAAAACACATTATGTGAAATTGCAAGTAAGTGTTAAGCAATTAGAAACTATGCAAACATGATCATAATAACTCATAATAAGCAAACTAAGCATAGAAATGGTATGTAAAAGTCAAAGTCAGCAAGCACAAATCAACTGTACCGATAAAACGGAAAAAATGGGAAAAACGAGCCAAAAATCAAAGTTGTCGAAATTTAATGAAATTTACATGGCGGCTTGTAAACGCCCTAACAGACTAAAAAATGAAGTCATTTTTGATGAATTCAAACCCTAAGGCCGACTTTCGATCTATTATAGAAGCTAAAATAGTATAATAAAGTGCCTGAAAAGTGAAAATACATGCATAAGCAGTTTCAGAATAGTCAAAAATAGGGTAGTTACATGTGAAGAAGTCAGAAACATTCTGCATGGTTCAAAAGTTATGGTTAAAACGAGTTTATGTACAAAAAATGGTAAAATCGGGTGTTTGTGTCATTTTCGGTTTAGGAACTTGGAATTGGTTTCATTGTGTATCTTTATTTAATCAGAACATGATACAAACCCAAACAACAAACATTGTAACAATTGACACCAAAATCACAAAGTTGGAAAAATACACATGTTATGTAAAAAGAGTGAAAATTGTCAAATTTGCAAAGTAGAGACAACTTGTTAGTATTGAATCAAAATGCTATGTTAGTATACTGTAAATTCAACAAACTAAGAACAAGTTAACAACCTTCTATGCCTTTAGCAAACTAGATGTACTTATGTCAAATTAACAAGCCACAACTAAAAAGAAAGAAGCATTAATGTTAAAGTAGAAACTTGATGTTAGTCTTATGTAATGTTAGAAATTAAACTCAATGCTAATGGTATCACATTACAAGCATATATCTAGTTAGAAACATAAATAGTTAGAGATGAAACAAGTTAGACACAAATGTTATAAATGCAACTCACACACTTAGTGAACATATAACATACTTTATTTTCACATTTTATAAGTCAAAGACCATAATATTTATCTATGTAAAAAGTAATTCGGAAACAACGGAACATCATCAAAAATCAACCGGCATGATTAATCAAAAATATATGATACTTTATCTACGCGCAAGGACTCAAAAAAGTGCACGGTTCGGTCGCTTTTCGCTCAAAAATACCAATTTTCGCAGAAGTTCCAGAACTGCCAGAATTGACCGAGAAGTGTCTGAAACTAAAATCCGTCCATCTGTAGAACTTTAGAATGCTTAACAAAGTTGGTTTTCATTAAAGAAAGTCGAAAAACCTCATCACAGATCAAAAGTTATGGTAAAAATGAGTTTATATCGAGTTTTTGGCAAAATTTCAATGAATCTTGGCAATTTCTCATAAACTCAAGATTTATTGTGTCAAGAATGGTTTTGTAATGTATTTTGAGTCATGTAGAAATTATCACAACTCACAGAAAAGTTAATGTTAGTGAGGAGTGTTGTACCCCAAAATTTTCCCTCTCATGTATCAAGTATCTTCTCACAAGATCTCCTTTGGTTCAAAACTGCACAAGGGTTGATCAGCTCAAGACACCTCCTTAAACACTGATGACTGAAATTAGGGTTTGAGATTGCACAAGGATAATTGAACTTTTAATGCCTCATATGACTTTCATGGATCATTATGGACCCTCAAGATTGCTCATGTCAAGTTTCAAGTCTTGGATCACATTTTTGCTCAGTCAATTGATCAATTGACCTAAAAATCAGTTGTATTAGAGAAAAAGTCAAATGTGGTCAATTTACAGTCAAACTTCATAATTTTTTATCCATATCAACATTGTGAACTCCTATATGTAATTTGATCAAGTTTGGACCACAATTCCATAAGAAATTTGATCAGATCATCAAAAGGGCAAAATGGTCAAAATTAGGGTTTTGACTGGGAAAGGGCAATTTCTGATTTTTGGCCTAGAAAATGGTTGATTGGTTGGAAACATGATCTAAAGGACTCAATTGAATCATTTTGACCATATGGCATGACTCAAAACATTGCTCAAGGTCATTTGATTGATAGTTGATTTTTCAGTCAACTGATCAAAAGTCAACTGTACACTGAAAAGTCAAACTTTGACTTTTTGGTCAAAATCAAGTGTCAAAGATCACAATTAATCAAAACATGTCAAAATATGAAACTTGTTCATCAAAAAATCAAAAAGTCAAGATTTCATTTTGAAAAGTCAAAATTTCCAAACTTAGAAATTTTTCTAAGTGTTGAAAACTTCATATTTTTTCACATCTTTGAGCCAATTTTTCACCATGACGAAAGATGATTCAAAGGAAACTTTCCACATGAAAGTTGTATATCTAAATGATATCTAAAACATTACTTTACACAACTTCTCCTAGAAATGCATGGATTTCAAGTTATGATTTTGTGAATACATGTTCATGAAACTAAACACTTAGTGAAAATTTTGCCCTAGTTTAGGCAGGATTTTGACCTAACTTCATGGAAATTTTTCATTTAGTTCCAAGGGTAATTTTCAAAAGTTATTCAAAGAGGGGTTGTAGAGCACATTACAAGCTTTCTAAAATGTGAAAGAACTCCTTGAGATCATGTTTGAGCAAGGAGAATCGAAGGTATGAAGTTGGCATTTCATTCTTGAATTATAGGTCATTTTCATGATGAACAAGAATTCAAACTCATGCTAGGCTTCACAATCTTTGCTTTTCAGGACTCAAACTTGCTTGGCACTCCATAATTAATGTTTGTCACAGCTGTTAGAGGCTTCAACTCAAGCATTCAATGCATTGCCCTTGCTTATTTCCATTTTGGGGAGAAAGTGCACATTGCCATTTTGGAAAAGTAGCTTTATGCACAAAATTAGTTCTTGAGATTCGTACTTGTTTTATTCTGATCATACACAATCTATAACCTAAAAGAAACTTGTCTAAAGCCTCTAAACAACACAGCCCATGCTTGTACTATACCTTGAAACTATGTTCCCACTTTTCTTCAAAATCAAGTAACATAGCAATCAGTCTATATCTTGTACTTCTGACCCTCTCAAGTACTCTAACCTTCTCCTTACTTATGCACAAGTTGTTTACATCAAAACACACGCATACACAAGCCTTCAAACTCCCAAAAAAACCAGAAATTGCCATACAAGCAAAAAAACTTGTCATTTATGATTTTTGAATCCAATCTCCAAATCCCCTCGTGCGTTTCTTGGCCAAACCATCCACAAAGCTTCTAATACACATATAGAAGCTATCCAAACCCCTGTTTTCAAACTGTAATACCATTTTCACCATCCTCTATTTTCAAAAACATGGCATTGCACATTGACTTCTTCAGCTTGATTGAAGAACTCTGAGCACAAAGTAAGCTTTGCAATAGCTTCCTGGGGGTTCAAGGAAGCTAACATAATCATCAAAACATTTTGAAAGAAGCTCTAATTCAAAACACGAATTCCATTTTCAAGGTGAGTTTTCTGACTTTTGAACTCTTCATATAGGCATCATTAATGGTTAATTTGTGAATGAAAAATGTAGATATCATTGCCCTAAAGCTAACCATGTCCATAGTTTTTATTTATATTGCTTGAGCTTAGAGGATTTTAAGTTTGAATCTCTGAAAAAATTAGGTCAGAATTTGGTACCATTTAAAATTCATGTTCATCTTTGAGTGTTAGCTTAAGTTATTTACATGGTTGAATTCATGATGAAATTTCCAACAACTTTCATGTTTGTACTTTTGAAAATGGCTGAGAAATGAAAGAGATAGAAATTTCAAAAAATCATGTTGAATGGTCTGGCGCGAGGTTGAAGATGATACAGGCCTAGGAATGTGTTTCAAATATACAATTTTGGTTTTGTATTAATAAACGGATGTATAGCCACCCCAGTGGTAGAAGCGCGCGCATGTGACTATAGGGACCTGGGTTCGAGCCCCAGTGGTACCCTTTTATTTTTTCACGTTTTATTTTTACGGATCCCGTCGAGGAAGCTTATACACGCGCATGATATACCCTCAATCAACATCATCTGATCATCATCAAAGCCAATCCAACACACCACAAGGCATCCTCATGATGCACCTTCTGGAGGCCTCCACACTGGATCATAATACAGGCGCCTGGACTCACTTTGCTTTGGGCTTGAATCTTTTACTATTTCTTACCCCCCTGATCACTCTTGCAACTCAGGCCCATTATATTTTTCTCTTGTCCTTGTTTTTTATTTATTTGATCCCTTTTAATCATTTTATTTTCAATCAAAAAATCATAAAATCATAAAAAATATAGATTTAAGTTTTTTTTTAATTAATTAATTTATTTTAATCACCCCTTAGGTTTATTTTATTAATTTGTTTAAATTAATTATAACTAGGTTTTTATTATTTTTTTACACTACATTTAAATATTTTCCTAAACAAAAACTCCAAAAACAATATTTTCTAAAATATCTAGAATGCTTTAGGTTTTAATTTATTTTCATAAATAAATTAATTTATTACACCTTTCTTTTTATTTTTATTAATTTGTAAATAAAATAGAATTAGGATTTAACTTCTAATTTCTTTACATTAAAAATTTCAATTTCTTTTCTAAAACAAAAAACAAACAAAAACATTTCCTTTCTTAAAATATTTAGAACTTTGTTAGGGTTTATACTTAGCCCTTTTCCCATATTTGCCCATTTATTCACTCTTTTACATTATTTTGTGACTATGCATTTGTTGTCAAATTTTGTAATAGTAATGTAGGGTTTATTGCTTGCATCCCCATTTGTAAACTTGTACCCCCATCCCCTAAAGCTTTTTAATAGCGTAGGACATTTAAATTCCGCAATTTACCGCTTTCAATATTATTGCTAGTAAATTAGGGTTGGTATGGAAAGATAAAACCAATGCTTAGAAAACCCTAATTCAAAGACAAAACAATACATGTAAATCAATACACTTGCACACTTACACCTCTAGGGTTAACTCCACTTGTTGCCTTATTAAAAGGGCCATGTTATGCATGTGAGGTATCTTAGCAAAAGCGAGCAAAAAATACAAGATCATCGTCCCTCGATGACGCTATCAAAGTTGCCTTTCAAAAATGATCTTAGTCCCTAAATAAAATTCTAAGATATCTTACAACATTGCTAATCATGGCTATACGATGACCCACGCCCGTCCCTTTACATTCAAAGATAGGGTTTTTTACCAAATCAAATGGTAAGATAACAATGTCAAAAGAAAGAGGAAATAAACATGAAAGACCTTTGAGTAGGTAGAATGTTCCTAGTTGCTTACTCATTTTCCAACCAAAAACATCCTTGCTATTTTCAAAACAAACACCAACACTTTCAAAAACATCTTTCAAACTTGAAAACATTTTCAAAAGATCAACACTTTGTATACATTCTTACAAACGAGAATCATTACAAAGTTTTCCTAAACGATGGCGCCTTTTCAAAATACTTTCAAAAACCACACAAAGCACATTTTCAAACAAAAGCAAGTGATCTAGCAAGCAACTAAGATCCCGTAGATAACTACGGATGAAAAGGGTTCTAATACCTTCCTTTTTCATAATCTACCCCCCGAACTCAAGAAAACATCTCAAAGGTCTTTCCTATTCTTTTCAGCCTTTCCTTTTGGATAAAAGAAAAGTCGGTGGCGACTCTTGCTAACCGCAACATTTGCGATCAAACGCAAAACAACCAAGTCAGTTCTCCCATCGCGTTACAGGGAGCTATGTACGTCAACACAAACTAACACAACTTCACATGTTCTAAAGTACATTCTATGTCAATTTCTACTCTATGTTAGTTCTAAGAGGAAATTGAACAAACACCTAGTGTGCTAAGGTTCTACAAGTAAAATTCTATGTTAGATTTACATGTCAAATCCTACCAATTTTAAAAATTAATATTGAGCTATACTAACAACAACTTCAATTTCACAATTTAAATTCAACCTAGGTTCAATTTAAGCTTGATCAAAAAAGTACTTCTCAATAATCACTTATTTCAAAAACTGCATAATTCAAGAAAAATCACCGATAGAAGTGAAGAGGAAACTTAGATTTGGAGATCGCAACAATCAGATTTGAGATCGAGGAAGTCTTGATCAACCTTGACTTTTTTATCTTGAAAAAGTTGTTGGTGTTCTTGATAAAAGGTGAGAGAAAGTTGTTATTTGATCCTTGAGCAAGTTGAGAAAAAAATATTTGAATTTTTTTGAGAATTGGTGAATTATGAGAGTCCTCCTTGAATTTTTCCTTAAAAATTTATTATATGCACAGGCCAACTAGGCCTTGGATGAGAAATTGAGTTGGGCCTCCATTTGACAGTGCAAGCTCGACATATTCAGGTCAACTTCGCAGGGACCCCAGTGCAATTTTTGAAATTGAAATATGAAATCAAAATGTAACCAACATCAAAAAAGACATCATGTCCAAAGATGGGCTCAATCGGATAAACGGTGATTTAGTTATGAATTTTTGAAATTTCGTCTCGGACAACTTTAATTCCCAACTTCAGAATTTTCAGTGAGTTGCACATGCTTCGGACTAAAAACGGAAGCCTTCATGTTACCGTTTGCTTTTGACAATGAGAGAATAAAATTTAGCTAACTCAATTTGTAAGAAAATACCACCAGAACCAGCTAGATATGATAAAAATAGAGCGAGTTATGATTTTTTGAAGTTGGTACAAATAAACATTTGTCACAATTATCCTGTGCGAAAATGCGTGATAAATCCACATTTTTTGAGACTTTCTTAGCGAAATTAGCCTCCGACCGTGAGAGATGAAAATGTAGCTGACATCGAGACGAAATTTTGGCAACCGGGACGGGATCAAAATGATCCATGGGCTTCGAGTTATGAATTTTTTAGTGCGCCAAAACTACACTTTCAGCATATTTTTTATTGTATTTTTCGACTTTATAACTCTGACAGATTCCTGTATTCGGAGACCTTCCTTCGAGAATTAGCCTTTGGCCCAAACATGAAAGTTGGAGAGGACATTGAGACGGATTCAATGGCAAAAGAACAAACTCGAGATAGTATATCAAATCGGAATTATAAATTTCTGAACACCATAAATACCGTTGATCGGTAACTCAAAAACTTAGTAAAGAAATTATTTTAACGTCTTCTGCACATAATCGGCTCCCACCTGAACACAAAATTTGAATATAATATCCCCCCAGACCCGGTGATCAAATGTCAACTCAAAATAATACTCTGGCCTGGAGTTATAAAGTTCTAAAGTTTGTCGTGCCGAAACGGACTTTCAACTTGAACTGTTCTAAATCAAACATAATCTCTAACTTCCTTCTACCACTCAAGACATGATAGAATACAAGGGAATTAGGAATGATAAGAGACCATTCATTCACTGCATGGATTATCTGTACAAAGCTTCAAAAGTCTCTGATAAGCACTCGATACCTTTTGGAATTGCCTTGATCCCATTTCAAATGCATGAATATGTATGACATGCATATGATGAAATATAAGCCATAAATATTTTAAAATCAGAGTAAATTTTAGGGTGCAACAGAGGCTAAACCCTAACAAGTTCACCTTTAGAGTGAGATCAGGAAATTTATTGGGCTTCATATTAATTGAAAGAGGAATTGAGATTGATCCTGCCAAAATTAAAGCAATGCAAGAAATGCTTGAGCCAAGAACAAAAAAAGAGATTTGTGGTTTTTTCAGAAAGTTGAACTACATTTCTATATTTATCTCTCATCTTACAGCCACGTGTGAACCAATATTCAAGCTATTGAAAAAAGATCGAGTGGTCAGGTGGAATGACAATTGTCAAGCGGAATTTGAAAAAAACAAAAGAGTATCTACAAGAACCCCCAATTATTTTACCTCCGGTGGTAGGCAAGCCTTTGATAATGTATCTTATAGTTTTGGAAAATTCTATGGGTTGTATACTCGGTCAACATGACGAGAGAGGTAGGAAATAACATGTTATTTACCACCTGAGCAAGAAATTTACTGATTTCGAGTCCAGGTATTCATTGCTAAAAATGACTTGTTGTGCATTTGCGTGGGCAGCAAAGCGTCTCAGATAGTACATGCTGAGTCACACTACTCTCTTGATATCCAAGATGGATTCGATCAAGTATATTTTTGAAAAGCCAGCTCTCACAGGAAGAGTAACCTGTTGGCAGATGATTTTAACAGAATACGATATCCAGTATACCACCTAGAAAGCCATTAAGGGTAGTGTATTAGCAGATTGTCTTGCTCATCAGCCTATGGAAGACGACTATCAGCCGATGAAGTTTGAGTTTCTAGATGAGGACATTATGTACATACGGGATTGTAACATTCCTGACCCAGAGGAAGGACCCAAACTAGGATCATGATGGACGACGGTGTTCGATGGTGCCTCGAACGCATTGGGTAACAGTATTGGTGTTGTTATTAATTCTCCGAAAGGTTTCCATACTCCTTTCACTACCAGAATCTGTTTTGATTATACCAACAACATGGTTGAGTATGAAGCTTGTATTTTCGGGCTAGAAGCTACTATTGATTTGAGAATCAAGATCTTAAAAGTATATGGGGATTCTGCTTTAGTAATCATTCATATCAATAGAGAGTGGGAGACTCGTCAGCCTAATCTGATTCTGTATCGTGAGCATGTCATGAAGCCGATCCCATACTTTGATGAGATTACTTTCAAGCACATCTCGAGGGAGGAGAATAACTTGGCAGATGCTTTGGCTACTCTATCATCCGTGTTTAAAGTTAGATGGGCAAATGAGGCCCCCTCTATCACTATCATGAGGTTGGATGAGCCAGTGTTCTGTTATGATATAGAAGAAGAAGCTGACGAGATACCTTGGTTTTAGGATATCAAAAGGTATCTTGAAACGAAAGAATATCCAGAGGGTGCTTCTGTCACTGATAAGAAGACTTTGCGGAGGTGTTCTGTACAAGAGAAACTGTAACTCTATTTTGCTCAGATGCGTGGATACACACGAAGAAAACAAGATCATAGAAGAAATCCATGAAGGTTCCTTCGGAATGCATTCCAGCGGGTATACCATGGCCAAGAAAGTCCTTAGAGCAGGTTACTATTGAAAGATAGAAAAACACAAGAAAAGGGGTTTGAATTGGGGTTTTCAAAAATTAAGGCTACAAAACACGTTGGTTATCTTGGTTTGTTTTGAACTCAAAACTACTACAGTCTACCCGCCAAGGTGATTTCTCCTCTCTCAATCGAGGTCTTAATCCACTAATCACAAATGATTACAATTCACAAAGACAATTGTCAACATATTCTTGAGATCAAACAACAACTTGGTTTCTCAAGGAATTACACTATTTACATAAATATACTATGTTTACAAATTCTTCTAATAAGCTATATCACAATTGTGATTTTTACACAAAATTGCAACACAATTATGATTCAAGAGATAAAAATAATAGATAATTTTTGGTTGCTCTTGTTTGATATGTGTGTGAGTGTTGTGTGGATCCATCTTCATCGTTTCCTATAAATAGCAGAAGTATTTGATTCGTTTTGAGACATAAGAACTTATTTTTGGAAGGTTGATTATTTGAGGTGTTAATGTTCGTTCGAAAAATACAGATCCTGTCTAGTTCCAGCCATTACTTTTGATCCTGTAATACATTATCATAAATGTAATGTCAGATCTTTAGCCCTTTCAGAATTTCTTAAGCTTGACTGCGTGTAATCAGAACTTTGAATGTGACAGACACGTTGAAGCTTCTTTATTCTTTAGATTTTCACTTATCAGAGTATAGCTTGCAGCTTGGTGCTTCAGAAGTTATAACATCAAAACTTCTTTTCTTCGGGCGTGTTACTTGAATTTTCTTCTAAGTTGTACGCATATTCTGATTAGAGTTTCAGCGCGTGATTCAATCGTTATCTTTTATGCTTTTTCATCAGAACTTCTCTGTACATTTAATTAAACAATTAGAGAGCATAATTGTTCTTCATAATAATCATGTAATTGTTATCATCAAAACTAATACTTAGATGTAGAACCAAACTATGTTCTAATAATCTCCTCCTTTTTAATGATGACCAAAGTTACATAGTTTTATGAACAATTTATAATTTTCAGAAGATAAAAATTTCAGAGTCTCCCCCTGAGTTGAATACTCAGATAAAATTTAAAGAAAAGAATAGATACTTCCCTGAAAAGATATCAGAGCATATGATAGAAGTTATGAGAAGCCTATGCTGAAGGCTGGTAAGGAATACCACCAGTTCAGAGTGATACTTTTCATGTTTTCTATCAGAAACAGAAGTTACGTTATTTGTAATGTTTAAGACATAGTCCAGAACTGTTTTTAGCAAAATGTATTCACTTTCTCCCCCTTTTTGTCATAAATCAAAAAGAAATAAAAACACGTAAATAGAGAAAAAATTTATGCATTTAAAAACAGAGGAAAATACAATGAGAAACAAAAACAAATAGAAGTTAAGCAAAAAAGAAAACAGGACAAATGAAACAAAAGACTATATCTAAGGTTGTGTAGGTGGAAGACGTGTGAACAATGCTTCTAGAAGACCTTTGATCTGATTTTTGGCTTCTTCTTGCTTGCCCAGCATTCCCTTGATCTCTTTGTTGGTTTCATCTTGTTTATCCAACCTTTCCCTAACAACTTCATTCTCTTTCTTCAATTCCTCCAGAGTTTTCAGCATAAGAGAAGTTGGAGCCATTTCTTCAGCGGGAACCTTTTCTTCAGTAGTTACTCTTACAGAAGATTTTTCAACAAGTTTACTTTTTTCTTTGAAGATGACCAGAGGTTAAGGTTCAGGAGATCATCCTTCCCTGAGGAATTCAATCTCTTTTTTATTTTTCTTCCTCTCTTGTTTCTTTGACAATGGTCTTCAGATGATTAAACATAAGGTGAGGGAGGTTTATTTTTACCTTGGTTGTAATGAAATATAGTAGATAGTGTTGATCAGTTTTGATTTAATTTAGAGAACTTGTTGGTTTTTTATGGTTGATCCCCCCAGAATGATTCTAGCCCAGATTCAGAGATAGTCTTTCAAATCTTTGATTTTGTTGGAGGGATGTCCAGAAGTTAAAATCTTCTGAGAAACTTTGTTCAGATCATATCCTTTTTTTGCCATGTAAATGCAATTTACTCCAGTTCCAGCATGCCCAATGAGTGTTGCGATGAGATTCTCAGTGATGACTATTTTCTTCCCCATTATAAACGAGCTAACTTTCAGATTTGATACTTTTGCATGAATCCATAATTCTTTGACAAGTTTTGGAAAGACTGGACCAATTAACCTATCAAAGAATCTAGTCCATCCTTGAAACTCAACATCAGGAACAAGATCATACCCATTTTCTTGCATACTTTTGAAATCAACCATAAGTTTACAGAGCACTTCAAGATTGTCTATCGGAGTGAGGAGAGTCCTTTCAGGTTCAGTGTAGTTTCCTACACTTGGGACTGAACTAGAAGTAGGAACAGTGGTTGAAGGAGAAAGATTTTGTTTTTGTTGAGAAGAGGAATCCATTGTTTATAGATCTTAGAGTTTTATAAGAAAAGATGGGAAAAGCAATTTCATAGAAAACAAATACTGAGTGAAAGATGTGGTGAAAAGTGATTGTGAGATAGGTGTATAATTGGCCAACGGAAAAGAAAAGAAACATGAAATTAAAAACAATTAAAAAAATAAACATAATGATTAAAAGCAATAAATGATTTCTGACAAAGGAGATAGCGTGAAGATATTTGAAACTGTTACCGGTGACTCACGCCTCAATGCATCAACTCAACCGTTTAATCAATCATAGTGTGAACACATGTTCTTTCTTTGATGACGACTATTGTTTAAGATTGACAGGTGTTGATATGGTGAACTGCATATCTTGAAATAAAACGTTTTGGTTATAAGTTCAGATCTTCTAGATAGTTTGAGTCAATTTTCCTTCTCACTTCTGAAGAACTATTGCTCAGATGTTCACAAAAAAAATCATAACATTCTGAGAGTTAATCATACAAAAATAGCATTTTCATTCTGGACGTAATTCCAAACTGAGATTTTTCAGAATAAAATAAAATCTATCTTTAACAAGGGGTTTTGTAAAGATGTCAGCCCATTAATGGTCTGTATCTATAAATTTTAAGAAATGAATTCCCTTCTGAGTATAGTCCCTAATGAAATGATGTTTAATTTCTATATGTTTATCTCTAGAGTGTAAAATAGTATTTTTAGAAAGACAAATAGCGGAAGTATTATCACAGAGGATAAGAATGTTACTCTCGTATATATGATAATATTCAAGTTGACTTTTCATCTAGAGGATCTGAGTACTGCATCTAGCTGCAACTATATATTTAGCTTCAACAGTTGATAGTGTAATGGTGGATTGTCTTTTGCTGGACCAGGATATTAAGTTATCTCCCAAAAACTGGCAGCTTCCCGAAGTACTTTTTCTTTCTATTCTATCTCCAGCAAATTCCGCATCATAATATCCTACTCATTTATATTCTCTGGATTTTCTATAACACAGACCAAGATTAGTAGTACCTTTCAGATATCTGAAAATTCGCTTAACTGTTGTTAAGTGAGATTCTCTGGGATCTGATTGGAATCTAGGATGTAGGCATACATTATAGTGAATATCAGGTCTTGAAGTAGTTAAATAAAGGAAAGAGCCAATCATAACTATGTAGATCTTGTGTTCTACATTCTTACTTACCTCTTCTTTTTCCAGAAGGCATGTAGGATGTATTGGAATTTTGGATGGTTTACTTTTTGACATATCAAATTTCTTCAGAAGTTCTTTAACATATTTTCTTTGATGCATAAAGGTTCCATCTAGAGTTTGATTAATTTTAATTCCTAGAAAGAACTTGAGTTCTCCCATCAAACTCATTTCAAATTTTGCCTGCATAGACTTAGCAAACTCTTCGCCCAACGAGGCTTTAGTAGATCCAAATATAATATCATCAACATAAATTTGAAAAATTAGAATGTCATTTTTAAATGTTTTACAAAATAAAGTTGCGTCTACTTTCCCTCTGGTAAATTATTTTTCTAAGAGAAAGTTACTTAGTCTTTCATACCAAGCTCTGAGAGCTTATTTTAGACCATATAATGATTTCTTAAGTTTATAAACATACTCTGGATGTTTTGTGTTTTCAAATCCAGGGGTTGGTGCACATATACTTCTTCATCAATGTAACCATTTAAAAAGGCACTTTTGACATCCATCTGATAGAGAGTGATGTCATAATTTATAGCGAATGAAATTAAAAGTCTGATAGATTCTAACCTGGAGACTGGAGAAAAGGTCTCTGTATAATCTATCTCTTCTTGTTGATTATAAACTTGTGCAATCAGTCGTGCCTGGTTTTTGATGACTTCTCCTTGTTCACTTAGCTTGTTTCTGAAGACCCGTTTAGTTCCAATGATATTGAAGCATTTTGGATTCAGAACTAGATCCCATACATCATTTATGGTAAATTGATTTAGTTCTTCCTACATTGTAAGTATCTAATCATTGTCTTGAAGTGCTCCATCTATGGATGTTGGTTCGATAAGAGATACCAAACCCATGAGAGATTCTTCAGTATTTTTGAACATAGATATTGTTCTGATTGCATCATCCTTCTTTCCCAGACTCATGTCTTCAGAATGTGATAATCTGCTTCTAGTCTATCTTTTCTGGATGGGCTCTTCAGAAGTTTCTGTAGTGTTGGTGTTGATGTCTTTTTCTGCATGAACTGAGTTTCTATGTTTTTGTCTTCAGAAGATATGTCTTTAGTACCAATAATTTGAACTTCTATATCTGCAAAATGTTCAACCTGATTTGAATTTTGAGAGCTAAGCTTATCATAAAATCTGACACTAATGGATTCTTCAAAAACTCGTGTTTCTGTGTTATATACTCTATAAGCTTTTGAGCGTTCAAATTATCCTAACATAAAACACCTTTTGCCTTAGCATCAAACTTGTTCAGATGTTCTTTGGTGTTCAACATATAACAGATACATTCAAATGGGTGGAAGTAAGAAATGTTGGGCTTTCTGTTCCTCCACTGTTCATATGGAGTCTTTTCCAGAATAGGTCTTATGGAGATTCTATTCTCAATGTAGCACGTTGTGTTAACTGCCTCTTCCCAGAAGTGTTTAGCAATGTTAGTCTTATTGATCATGGTTTTGGCCATTTCTTATAAAGTTATATTCTTTCGTTCAACAACTCCGTTTTATAGGGGAGTTCTAGGACAAGAGAAATAATGAGAAATGCTATTTTCATTAAAAAAAACTTTTCAAAACTTTTATTTTCGAACTCTCCACCATGATCACTTCTGACTTTTACAATTCTAAACTCTTTTTCATTCTGAACTTTGTTACAGAAAGTAGAGAACACAGAGTGTGACTCGTCCTTGTGTCTTAAGAACTTTACCCATGTCCATATGCTATAGCCATCTATGATCACTAATCCATACTTCTTGTCGCTGATGGATGCAGTTTTCACTGGTCTAAACAGATCTATATGCAGAAGTTCTAATGGTCTAGAGGTAGAAACAACATTTTTTGATTTGAAAGAGGGTTTTGCAAACTTGCCTTTTTGACATGCTTCACATAGAGCATCTGAGCTGAACTTCAAGTTAGGAAGTCCTCTGACCAGATTGATTTTGTTAATCTGAGATATTCTTCTCATAATAACATGCCCCAATATTCTGTGTCAGGCCCATTACTCATCGTTAACAGACATAATACATTTTACATTCTGACTCTTTAGTTCAGAAAGTTTAATATTATAAATGTTGTTCTTTCTCTTACCATTAAAAAGGATAGTTCCATCTTTCTGACTAGTTGATTCGCAGGACTTTTGATTAAATATTATATCATAATCGTTGTCACTTAATTGACTTATGGACAACAGATTATGCATTAATCCATATACTAAGAGAACATTAGTTATAGAAGGAAGTGTATTGTTACCAATAGTTATAGAGCCAATTATTTTTCCTTTCTGATTTCCTCCAAAACCTACATAACCTCCATATTTAAGTTTCAGACTTTGGAACATATGCTTTCTTCCCGTCATGTGTCGAGAGCATCCAGAGTCCAGGTACCATGATTGGTGTTTCAACTTTGCTGTTAAAAACATCTCTTCTAAGTCGATTCAGATTCTGATGTATCTGTGTCTTCTGATATGTTGGTCATTAATTCTATATTGGCTTGTTCATCTTCTAATTCAGTTTTTGCTTCAGAAGATTCTGAGTCATCCCACGTTGCCATAAGGCTTTTCTTATTTTCTTTGAAGAACTTCTTTTTAGGATTTTCTTTCTAGAGTTTGGGACAGTCGCTTTTTTAGTGACCTGGCTCTTTGCATTCTTAGCAGACGACATATTTGTTGCTAGACTTTCTGTATCCAGAGGATAATTCAGAGTGATTACCTGTTCTTTTGGGGTTTCTAAATTTCCTTTGTCTGTGCTTCCATAGTTGATGGAATCTTTTAGAGAGAAGATATAGTTTGTCTTCTTCTGATGAGGATCTACAAGAGCTTTCTGCTTCTTCCTGAAAAGCTTTTGTAGCGGTGAAAATCGGAGATCAAGCTACTAATTAACTTGACTCGCAAAAGCAAGAGTCACCATCGCGCTTTATTATTTCCAAGGGAAAAGGGAAAAGTGTGAAATAAAACCCCCTAAATATGCAAAGTAATTGCAATACTAAAAGTAAAGAAAAATACAATACATTTAAAATAGATCGAAGGTTCGGGGGTTGGTTATACAAAGGGAAGGTACTAGCACCATATGTATCTATAGTATCCTATAGGAACCTTTTGAAATATCTGTTTTTGGTTAAAATTGGTTTGCTTGCTAAATGAGTGTATGAATGAGATTTTGAAAATGCAACGACCTAATGTCAATGTTTTTTGCTTAAAAGAGGTGCGATTTTTAAAATTAGGGTTTAGAATATTTTAACTTAGATTAATAAAACTAAAAAAAATGTACAAAGAGGTTTTCGCACAATCATATTAAATATATTCGATGAGATGAAGTCAATGAATTCTATTTTTCCTTTGGAGTTAAACAAAATATAAATACTAAATGACCGATAAAAGGAAATTAAATAATTAGCAATTAAATAACTAAATAATTAACAACCAAAAATTAAATAAAATAAAGAAAGACGAAATTATACTAAGATATATTTTTGGTATTTTTATGATGGCGAGGAAGAAATAATTATAAACCCTATCTAATGTTTTTTTAATGTTTTTTTGTATGGATTATTAAATGAAATAAGGAAAAAATACTTGAAAATTAGAAATAAAAAAAGTGCAACAACCAGGACTTGAACTCAGATTTTGAGTGTTATAACAAAGCTGCCTTACCACTACACTATGTTTTTCTTCTATTATATCTATGTTTCAAATAAGATAAGAGAATAAAATATGGTTGGGTTGGGATTTAAGGCTAAGACCACAACCCGGATCAAACTAGAGGGAGATGATGAGTTTTTTTTGAAACCCTAAGAACAAAGAAAGAGGCACTGCTTCTGTGTTGGGAGGAAGAAAGGTCAATTAATTAATTCTTATTTCAATTGATCATTCACTGACGTTATCTAATCTTCTCTCGATAAACCCTTGTTCCACACTTTCTTCTCTATGAAAACAACAACACCATAGACACTCTCTCATATTCACGAAATAAAAGGAAGCTTCCTCTCTCTCAGTCACGATCTCTGAACTCTTTGTTCCAGACAAAAACAGCGAAAACAGTGAAATCGCTTTATCCTCATAAACCAATTCTTTTATCTCTCAACAATTCTCGTGAGGAAACATGGAAGTTGGTCACAGTTATGTGTGATCTTGGTTGAGCATGGAGGTTGAGTGGAGAAGTTATGCGTAACAGACGTGAAGAAACTGTGAAGGAATTTGATATGAGGTTAGTTCACATAATGTTGAGTGGGATGAAGAATATTTGTGGTGGTTGTTGAGGTTGAATCGGAAGAAGTGGCGGAGGACGTATGTTGTTACAGCTTCAGACGGAGGGGAACCCTTGACGGTTGATCGGTTGAACCATATTAATGGAGATGGGTGGTTAGAGTTGAATGTGATGTGGAATATGAGGTTTTCTGGTTGTTGAGCGAGAAGGATATATGGTTTGTGTGGAGTAGCTGCTACAGAGGCGTTGTTTCGGTCTGAATAGAGGGTATATGAGCAAAGATGGAAGGAGAACAAAGGGGTATGTGGTTATGAATGGATGATGATGGCGAAGAATGCTTGCGGAACTGGGTAGACAGATTGAGAGAGGAGGAATGTAGGAAGATGACGGGTTACAGAAAGGAAGTAAAGGGGCGGTGAAACTGTGAAGGGTTATCATTTCGGTAACAAAGAGAGTATGCATGGAGTATGAATGAAGGATAGTGAATTGAATAGTTGTTGAGAGCAAAGTATTTTTGCAGGTTTTTTCAAGTGATTTCTCTGCCTCTGCATTTCTCTCTATTTTTTTCAATACCTCTGTTGTGATTTATTTTCTTTTTTACAGCAATAATTATTGACACAATACCATGAATACACAAAGACTCATAAAGCAAATATAGATTCACAAAAAAATTTGTGAGCCAATAAAGAAAGATAATGGCAGAAAGATACCTACTCTAAACATTCTTGGAGGTGATGATCCCGTGATAAGCCAAATACCCTTCTTCTTCCTCTTTAAACTTCTGCTTCTTTTTTAATGTTGTTTGTTCTAGATAAACCTTCTCTTTGTTTCTCTCTATTCTTCTTTTTTTCCTAATCCATGGACTACCCCCCCCCCCCCCCCCCATCTTTCTGTTTATTGGCCTCTGTTATTATAGTCTGAATGAAGGAGAATTGGAGCCAAAATGTGTTTGATTTTTGAATGGGATTATCATGTTGTTTTGCTGCTTTATGATGCAGGTTTTCTTTTCTTTTTTTACTTTTCATTTTGGTGCAAATATTGGACTATTGCGTAGTAGCATAGCAGGTTGGGCAGCAACATGGTGGACTAGCTTTGCGGCAGCAAATTTGTATGTTTTGTGCACAACAGTAGCAGCATTTTGGACAATGACAAGGAAGTAGGACTTGTTTTCCTTGTGGATATAATTTTGGACTGGTTTTTGATAGTTTGTTTGGAATTATTATGTAGGTTTAGAAGGGCAACATTGCAGGTTTTTTTGCAGGGATAGGGACTGGTTTTATGGACTGATATGCAGAGGAAGACGGCAGTAGGAAGCAAGTTTATCTTGGAGCAGGGGCAGATTTGGATGGAGAGAACACTTGAAGAGAACTTAGGATTAGGTCTAAGGAAAAAGTTCTTGATAGGTTTAAGTCTTGTCTATTTTGTGTAAGTCTTATGTAAACAATAAAGTTGTAATGGTGATGATTTGAAATTGATCAAATAACTTGGATCGTTCATGTAGTATTGTGAAGATATGTGATTATTTGAAATTCAAACTTGAAATATCAAAAGAAAACTTCTAATACTCAAATTTGATCCTAATTAGAATGTGTGTTGAAAATTTTCCTTGAATTTGAACTTTTAGAGAAGTCTTGGATAATGCTTGAAATCTTGAACAATTTTATGAACTTGCACTCTTGAAATAATCTTTTGATAAATTGGAATGCTTTTACTCAAAACACCAAATCTGTGATCCTTCTTGAATCACTCTTGCCATTATGAACACACGTGCGATTTAAGAATACTTTTTACATTTCAAACAAACATCTTGATGATTTTGACACAAACGAATCCTTGAGGAACCTCCTAACTTTAATTCTCAAAATCCAAATTACCTTGTGATTGAAGTCACGAAAATTCAAATTACATAGACTAAAATAAGTTGTAACTTTTACTTCAGTTCACCAGACAAATCCTTGAGGAACCTCCTAACTTTAATTCTCAATACGTATGTTCGGGTCAGGAGCTAATTCATTGCAGAAGTTTTTTGAAAATGCGAATTACTAGAGAAAATGGCACGCCGAATTGTTTTTCTACCTGATTGTTTCTCGATATTCTAAAAATCGTAACTCTCTCGATTTTTATTGTATCGGGATGATTCTTAAAGCGTGAGATCACAAATTTTATGAGCTACAACTTTTCTTCAGAGCCCGATTTCAGATTGTTCTTTGAAGGCTTTGGTTTGTGGCTTGCTTCACAAAGTGCGCACAGAAATAAGCTGAAATTTCCAATACGGCAAAATAAGTTCACTGTTTCTCGCCATTCAAAAAATCATAACTCACTTGATTTTTAACATATCGGGGTGATTTATTCAGCACGACGTCAAAAATTATCTCATCTACGATTTTGTTTGAGGTTGCTTGTCCAGATTCTGCATCGAACATCATGAGCTTGTGGTTTGTTCGCGCGGCGTACACAAAATAAGCTATAAAATTATGCACTTTGAATTTTTACACTGCATTTCTCATCGTTCAAGGAAACTTAATTTTCTTATTTTTTATCTTATCGAGATGATTCTTTCGGCGCCTCATAATAAATTTTGTCACCGACATTTTTGTTTCAAGCTATGCATCAGGATTTCACACTGATTGTCATGAGCTCGGGTTTTCAATATCGATTGTGCAAAATATAAGTTGAAAATTCAAGTTTGGAGCCAATACTATATATTTCAAATTTCAAATTTCAAATTTCAAATTTCAAACACAACAACTCTCATTTTTTCCACTCTTTCAAATCAAACTCATATTTTCTCTTAAATCCTCTCAACTTTCTCTCCAGTTTCATCAAGAACACCTTCAACAAAAATCAACAAAACTTCATCAAATTCATCTTCACCAAGTATTTCTGCAAGCTTCCTTTTCTTCCATCTTCTCCGCCTACTCCAGTCAGTCCGCCGCTTGTAGCCTTGTTACTGTCGCAAATTCCGGCTGTCCCTCTGCCCTTCTCTATCGCGGTAGTTCATGGACTTCTCCCTCCGTTTTCTTGCAATTTTCCGGTGAGCTAGCTCATCCTCTCCAATCATTATCCGGCCAGAAACATCTTCCTTCTCATCTCATCCGATTCAACATCTTCGATTTCAATTTGGTAAAGTTCTTGATACTTTTCTTGAATAAGTGCTTATTGATTTGAGTTTAATCGAATTGAGGTGCGGATTAATTGGTTCATGAGTTGATTTAATTAATATTTTGAATTAATTGTTTCATGAATTAAATAATCGGTGTTGTTGATTAATTGAGGTGATAATGTTTGAATTGTACGGAATTGGTTGATTGGCGAATTAATTTAGTATAGATCTTGAACTTTAACTGGTAAATTGATGTTGATTTTTTATTGTGATTTTCGATGTCAAATTATGTTTAATTATATTGAATTATGGAATGTGTTGAGGTTTAGTTTCGATTTCATGTGTTAATGTGATTTCAGATTAATTCATTGATAAATTCATTTTTTCCGATGTTAAAAAACTTCAAATCTGGTAAATAGCATTAACACTTGAATGTCGATTGTTTTTGCTTGGAATTAAGGCATCCGATGTGAATTGATCGTTTGCAACTTGCTTACAATTTCTTAGCGATAATGCTTGAACTGATAAGTGTATTTTTGTGTTCGTTTGCAATTGTTGAAATCGGTTTTGATCAATGTTGGTTCAAGTATGTATTACTTCCCAGAAAATGTAAATATAATGCAAAATGATTTCCAAAAATTGTTTGAGGTTTCTTTGAGCATGGTTACGCATTTATGAATGGTTGTGTTGAGAATTATCGATTCCGGTACAATTTTATGAGCAACTTTGTGATACGGTGTAGTGCTGTCCGGATTTTGAAAACGCACTTAGAATGTGATTTAATTGTGGTTTAATGCACAAGTGAGGTTGCTTTGATGTTTGCATGACATTTATGTCGAGTTTTGTTGGTTTTGAATCGACGTTTGGTGCGGTTCATGATATTGATATGTTGTTGTCCGAGATTTGTAAATGGTAGCATACTTTAGTTTCAGTTCTTGAACATTGCATACGTGTGTTTAATCGGACATTGGTTTAGCATTAACATCAAGTTTATTCGGTTTTGATCCACATTCTTGTGAATTTCATGTAATGAAACAATGTTCTCTGGTTTTTCTTTTAACATGTACATTGTGATTTGATATTCATATAATGTATGTTTGTTCGTACTTGTTCGGTTGTTGACCATTATTGTTGAGCTTGCTCGCTTTTAACGTGATTATTTGAGTGATTACATGAATCGATACCGTGTTGTCCAGTTTTGTAAGTTGAGCTTCAAGTGTGATTTAATTCTTGGTTCATGGTTAAAGGGACTTGTCTTGGCATCCGTTTGAGCTTAGCATTGAGTTTGTGCGATTTTAAATCGATATTTTGTTTGGTTCATGAAATGATAATGTTGCTGCCTAAACTTTTGTTTTTACTTGTCGATGCTTGTTTGGACTAAGTTCCTTTGCAATTGACTATTACTTTCGAGTTGTTCTTTGATACTTGAGCTTAGCTTATGTTATCTTGTTAATTGCTAACTCATGTTGTGACTTGTGCAAGCTTTTGGAGGCCTTTGTCGTGCAACACGTGACATTTTGATTTTTGCTTGGTTGTGTATAATTGTCTTGTGCAGGGACTTTGATTGAATGAAATTTCTATCCACTTGAGATTTATTTTTGCATTGAGACATTCGATTCTTATATTGGATATTGATTCTGACTATTGTGTTGTTGATGCTAGCTTTCTCAAAGTTTTCCGAATTTATTCTGATTTTGCTTGCTTGATACGAACTCTTGTTTGTTTGGTACTATACCAATTCTGGTTTATTTTTCCGCATCATTTACTCTGCTTTCCTTGCCATGAGAAGAAGGAATAGATATGAATGACTGGGAGTCCCTACTTTAGGTGGGAAAATATATTTAAAGACCTTTAGATGGCATTCTTGTTTTTGTCTGCGCAAAATCCTTAAATGAAGCAATGCTTGTGTTTTCTTGTGTGCAAAAGACCTCGATGAAGGAAAATCCCACTCCCCTCCCATTCCCTTTTATTTTATGCTTGCTATCGAGTCAAATAAGCAGAACAAAGGGTCTGCAATCGACCCCCACGTTTTCTATTTTGTGTCATTCTTAGATCGTATTATGCGTTGACGATTTAAAGCGTGCTTACTCTTGTTATCGAGTCGGTCAAGTGGAAGATAGTGGTCCATAACCAACCCCCACACTTTATCATTCGTTTCGACGATGTTAGCTCCTATTGCTTGACATTGATTCTACGAGTTGTTACTCGAAGTCGGTGCTCGAGCAAATCAAGTGGAAAGAGTTCCTTACTCCCACTTTGAGATCCATTAGACTTTTTTGTTTTCTATTAGCTCGCGTTCGATTTTGTTTTGGTTTCATCTTGACTTTTTTTTATTCCACTTATGTTTATGCTTTTTGTTAGGAAATAACCTTTTGTATGCTCCCTTAGGATTCACTTGTTTCCTTTCTGATGCAAGTTAGATATTAGGATTATAATCCATGCATGCTAACATAGGTAGAGATTTCCCTTTCAAACTCAACCTTGCGACCATCATTGTATGATAACATTAGGGATAAAGATAGATAGTTTCCCTTAGAGGTTTTCTTTTTCTTTTCCATTCTTAATACTAAAACTTTTTTCTTGGAAAATTCTAAAACACTTAATAAAGGAAGATGTGAATCGTATGCATTTGAGTCTTACGGGGTAGAGCGAATCAGTTTATATTGAGCCTCGCTCTATTTTCACTTTCAGACTTTATTATGGTTTAAATCACAAATTCTTTCGCAATAAAAAGTACAAACCAATGCAAACTTTTTTTGTCTTCGCACCTTTTTTTCCCTTTAAAACCTTTTCCATAAGGATGTGATGTTTCAAATTCGAACAACTTGGAAATACTAAGTGTGAAAGGGGCCGAGCATGAGTCTGTTTACGAGCTGCAACGCCAAGCACAAATTGCAATCCTAAACATAAGGATACGAATGCGGCATTATCCATAAAAAAATAAAACAAATGGAAACTTTTGAGTCGAACTACGGTGCTCTGATTCTTTAAAAGGGATATGCAGGCTTTTGGTCGTGGGGCCGAGGCGAGCGAAACTCTATAAATATTCCTTCTTTTCCACGTGTTTTCTTTTACATGCATTCTCTCTTTGTATTTTTCCTTTAGCTCGTAAGCTTTATATTAGAACACACCATTTGGTTAGAACAACAAGAATGGATCCCGTGGAGTACCACAAACGTGAGGAATGCTAATATCTTCCCCTTGCATAATCGACTCCCTTACTCGTATCTCTCGGTCATTTGATCGTGATTTCACCCTTCTTAGGTTTAGTCGATGTTTATCTTTCCCTTCATCTAGGATAAAAAACGTTCAATGGTGACTTCATTGATTTTCTCTTGATGATTGTTCGGCCTGTTGTTTCAACTTTTCCAGCGATATTACTACAAAACTATTTCATTTTAGGAGAGTGGAATACATGCTCCCTAAAATCTTCATAATATCTTGAAGTTAACTAGTTTTAGTAGAATCAAGCTAACAATGTTGCATATAATCATAATATAGGATAGTTAAATATCCCAAAAAAAAAAACATTGCATATAATAATAAAAAATGAATAATACATAATTTATTCATGTATAAATAAACACACTAAAATATAGGATAGTTAAACTTAAAATAATGTAAAAAGAAGACATATATCATTTTAATTAATTGATCAATCATATTTATCTTGAATACTTAAAACAAGAAGTAATATCAAAACAAACACATAACTATATCTAGATATAAAGTTTTTAAGATGTAATATAGTTCTTACCTTAATTCTTTATAGCATATATCTTCTTTCACCAACTTTTTTTTTATAAATGTAGGTATCTTTTGAAGTTACAAGTATATTAAACAAGAAAACTTAATGTCAATAGGCATAATCGTACTAGAAGAACACTGATCGAGCTACCTTTCCATACCAACTAACTGAAACATGACAAAACGGATAGCAACTATAATAAACAATAAGGTTCACTAATTCCATTTCAAATACGTTCAAAACAAAAAGGGAAAGCAACCAATGGTACAATTAAAATTATCATTTGAAACCAAACTATATAACACAAAAGATGCCATCAAAACCTTCGAAAATGACTTAAACAAAATGGCATCTAAATCAAGATTCCGATATAATCCACCATTAGAAACTCACAAATTCATACCAATAAAGACCATGATACAAACAAAACTTTAATGGTATCTAATACAAATCAATTTGCATATTAAAAACTCACAAACTTATGCCAACAAGAATCATGCTACAAACAAATATCGTCATCTTATCATTTAAGCAAACATCAATATTATCAACTACATCATGAACTTGTACTCTACTACCGAAACAAATAATTAAACATATCCTTAAAAAAAACAAAGACACAAATAGTAGACATTAAACAAATGTTAAGAAATCCTTAAAATGCATTGTCTACATTATGAATCTCAAGTGAGAAACAAAATCAAACATTAACACAATAGATTATCATCTAATTAACCTAACAATGTAAAGTAAATCCAATAACAATCTACAAAACCCGAAGTTAGAAAAACTAATGAAAAAAATCTACACCAACATAAGTTACATAGGCATAACCATAGCAATCTAATAGTACTGAGAAAGAAACCAAAAACTGAAAAATCAAAGTTAGAAGCAAAAAGCCAAACCTCCCAAAAAATTAAGCGAGTGAGGAGAGAGAAGCTACAACTTCAATGCAATTGCGCAATGAGCACTTGACTGAAAGCAACAACAAAAAAACTTGTTAACATGATTATGATTATGATTATGATTGATGTATGCATGATAAAGAAAGTTATAGGAATGGATTAACGAAAATTGAAACATTTTTTAAGGGTTTATTGAATGGATGATATTGATATATTAGAAATAGCGAAGAAATGGATTCTTGGCACCAGAGGCAGCCGGTGGAGGAAATGGAGGAGGGGGCGGAGGGTAGATGAAACAGAGGCGCAGTCATAGGGAATTAGAGTCATTTTCAGTGAAGGCAGAGGATGGAGGAAACCAAAGAGTCGTTTAAGAATGTTTAGAAATTTTAGGGATTTCGTAACTATTTAGAAATTAGTGATCTAAGTCAATGCTTTCTCAAGTGCTGCCTTATGTATTGTCTTTAGGCAGAGCTTTTTAAATAATATGGCCTTTAGCAGTGCTTTCATAAAAATGGCCTTTAGCAACACTTTTCAGAAGCGCTTTCTAAAGTTAGCCTTTAGCAGCGCTTTTCTTAAAAAAAATTATTTATTTATTTTTTGAACTTATAGAAGCGCTTTGGGAAAAAAGCGCTGCCTATCCAGTGCTGTCTAAAAGGCCTATAACAGCATTTTAGTGAAGCGCTTTCTAAAGTAAGCCTTTAGCAGTGCTTTTTCTCAAGTTTTAATTTTTTTTTGAACTTATAGCAGTGCTTTAGGAAAAAAGCGTTGCCTATAGAGTGCTTTCTAAAACCAGTTTTTGCATAGTGATTGGTTTGAAGTTCCTTCATCAGATAAAGACAAACTCGTTTGGATTTATTCAAATACAAGCTGCTAAATTCAAGAGATTCAAGCTCCATATTCATCCATGATGATCAAGTAATCATCATCTTCATTATCCTGGAAAATCAAGCAAAAAACGCTTCAAAGTATCTTGAGGACTCATGTTTACCAGATGACTCTTCTTCACAAAAAGAAAAAAGATGGAGGACTCATGTTTACTAGAGGATTATTCTCCATAAAAAGACAAAAACATGATGTCATCATGACATCAACATGGCGTCATCAACACAACATCATCATGACATCATCAACATGATGTCATCATGACATCATCGACATCATATCATCATGATATCATTAACATCATGTTATCATGACATCATCAACATGATGCCATGATGACATCATCACTCGAGAAAAAGTAACTAGAAGATTTGGCCATACTAAATAATCAAGAGGAATCGTTTTAGTAAAATACAAATTCAACTATTAGCAAGTACAAATGATGTCATCACTTTATCAATGATATGACATAAAGCTTATTGACACATCAAATCTTGTCTTTACCATGATGGAAGACCGATGACTCGTTTTAGTGAAGAAAAAGATAGTAACATGTGACAAAATTCCAAGGACTCTTTACCATTATTCTTGCCTATAAATACAAGCTTTATCTTCAAGGAAAAAGGAGGAGAAATTGAACTTGGGAGAAGGAAAAAGAGAGAAAAAATGGAGGAATCATTCTTGAAAAAAGTTAACAAGACTCTTTATCATTCAAAGGTAAAAGATCATTATCTCTCACACACAAAAATACCAATTCTCTAACTTTTCACCTTACACAAAGCTCAATTTTGTTCCAAGTCATAAACTCCTTTTAATCAAAAGGTACACCATGTTTACTTGTATATTTTGATATTTGTTTAACACCATGCTTACTTGTATATTTTGATATTTGTTTAATTCTTGAAAATGTTTTCTTTCAAATAGTTTCATGATTTTCCTTTCTTTTGTCACAACTTTTACTAGAGTACAAGTGGTTTAGTTCTTATCTTCATGAGACTTTACTCTAAATCCAAGGGAAAGATTGATTTTTGACTTCTAAAGTCATATGTTTTATCATGCATCTTTACTTTATTTTGCTTTACTTTATTTTTTGTTAGACCATAGAATAAAAAAAACCATAAAACTTATCTTTAAAAAAAGAATCACTTTGATAAACCTTGACTTGTGTCAAGAGATTCTCAACTTGTTATTTTTAACAAATGCTTTAACATACATTAAGCATATCCAAACACTTTTAAAAGACTAAAAACAATCAAACACACCATTTTATTTATTTTTTTTACTATTTTACTATTTTTGATAAAAATTTGTTAATTATTTTTATTTAGTTTAACTAATTTTGGTCAATTAATTTTACAAAACATTTTCTTAACTATTAGGTTATCTAACTTAATTAGTTTTTCTTAATAAATTTAATTATTAAGTTTAAAATTAATTTAGGTTAGTTATTTTTGCCTTATAAAAAAAGGAAGAAAAACAACAACAAAAATATTAGGATATTTTTTATTTCCCTTCTGACTACTAATTTCTTTACTTGAGAAAATCATAAAAAATATTAGTACTATTTTCTTGTAATTTTCTTGTTGCTTGTGTGATTGATTTCTTGACATGCTCCCTTAGGCTCACTTGTTTCATCTTAATCCTTGATTAAGATTTAAACCAAGTAGACATTAGGACTCTAATTCAAGCATGACAACATTTAGGATCAAGTTTACCCTTAGACTTTTATTTTGCATTGCATCTTTTCTAATTAAAACTAAAATTTATTTCCTCAATAAAAAACCCAAAAAAACACTTAATAATTGAGATGCGAGTTGTACGTCATTGAGCCTTAAGCAATGGAAGAGCATGATGCAGTGTATTCTTACAGTGCACTTATTTTCTATTCATAGACTTTAGTACAACTCAAATCACAAACTTTTCTCCTAACAAAAACACAAACCAAATCAAAAAACCTTTTTCCACTTGCCTTTTCTCTTTAACCTTTTCAAAAAGTACGTGATATTTTCATTCTACTTCAATACAAGCCATGCCTATTGCTAGAATGCGAATATTAACATTGTCCATTTAAAAACCCCAACAAACCAACATTTTTTAGAAGAACTACGGTGTTCTGGTTCCTTCCAAGGATACATAGGCACATGTTTATGAGACTCTCACAAACGCAATAATAAAAATCTTTTCTTTTTCCCTTTAACTCATTCATGAATTTCCTTTAGCAAGTATAGTTTTAGATAGACACGCCTTTAGAAACAAACTATCTAAGTGGATCCCATTAAGTACAACGGATATGAGGGGTAATAATACCTTCCACTCACATAATTGACTTTCGTACTCTCTCTCTTGCTCGCAAGATCATCTTATCCATTATTTTGGAGTTTTCTCAATATTTCTCTTTCCTTCGAGATAAATAAAGTTTGGTGGCGGCGCTGTGTTTAATTGTCGGTTTCTTTAGCTGGAGACTCTGCTGGGACCTATGCGAGTTAATCCTAGTTTTGTTTGTTTGTTTGTTTATTTGGCTATTTATTATGTACTTTATTTTCTTTATTGATTTTCTTTGTATGTATTGCATTTTAGTTTTTCTATTCACATGTTCTGGATAGTCTGTATCTATTGTGATGTTGGGGTGGGTGATTCCTTTTGGTAAGTTCTAACTCAGACTAAGTTACATTTAAGATATGATGATGGTATACTCAAAAGTTACATGAATGGAGTAATCCTGAAATAAGTAGCATATGATAACCCCACTCAGTGGAGGCCTCCTTTGGGTGGTAATTCTAAACAAGATAGTTGTTAAAGCATTATTACTTTCACCTGAGAGTCCAAGAAGCTGAGAAGCGTAGAATCCTTAACTCATCTTGGTCTTTAGGAGGTAGGGCTGTGTAAATTCAAAAGTAGTCTTGAATTATCCGTTACGCGATACTGTACTCAGACGAGTCTTTCTTGGGAATATTATTGGTACTCACGAGTAGTTGTGTAAATCAGTAATATCTGAAAGAGGAATCACGACTATAAGAATTCTTAAAACCTTATTCTAAAGGTAAAAATTAACCCTTAGTGCATACCTTGTGGGTTGGTTGTTACCTTGACTCCATGCTTGTGATGTCAGACCTTTGATCATGTTACGTTCTGCCTATTCAGAGGACTGTACAGTTGTTATCCATGATATATTAAACTTTTGAACCCATGGTATTGCATATCATTGCATCAATCATCACATAAGTTTCATATCATCCATGCATTACCATGCATCTCATTCATTTCAACCAAGAGACTCACTGTAACCTTGGCCTGATACTCAGAATCATAAGACCGTAAAGTTGATTCCTCGACATCGTCATGGAACAACTTCAGACAGAGATGACAAAAATGAGGACTAATATGGGTTAATTCATGGAGGTCATTTAGAACATCGTTGTAACACGGTGGGAGAACTGACTTGGTTGTTTTGCGTTTGATCGCAAATGTTGCGGTTACCAAGAGTCGCCACCGACTTTTCTTTTATCCAAAAAGAAAGGTTGAAAAGAACAGGAAAGACCTTTGAGATGTTTTCTGGAGTTCGGGGGGTAGATTATGAAAAGGGAAGGTATTAGCACCCTTTTCATATGTAGTTATCTATGGGCTCTTAGTTGATTTCTATATCACTTGCTTTTGTTTGAAAATGTGCTTTGTGTGGTTTTTGAAAGTACTTTGAAAATGTACTTGTAATGGTTCTCGTCTCTATAAGAATGCGTAGAAAGTATTGTTTCTAAAATAGTTCAAAGAGGTGTTTGTGGAATGTGTTTTTGAAAGTTATTTTGAAAAAGATGTCTTTGTAATGGTTCTCTTTTCTAAAAGAACGCGTACAAAGTGTTTGTCTTTTGAAAAATGTTTCAAGATGAAAGTGTTGGTGTATAAATGTTTTTGTTGTGAGCAAGCGAGCAACTAGGAGCAATCTACCTACTCAAAAGGTCTTAGATGTTCTTTTCCTCCTCTTTATATGTTGCTATCTTACTATTGATTTGGTAAGAAGCCCCATCGTTGGATGTAAAGGGACGGGCGCAGGATGTTTGTATAGTCATAGAAGGAAACCTATGGGACGTTTTAGCAATGTCGTTTTAGGGACTAGATCGTTTACTGAAGGCAACATTAAGGGTCATCGAGGGACTACGATCTTTTATCGAGAGTCTTTTCTAAAACGCCCATATTCGAGGGACATGGCTATTTTCCGATAGGCAACAAAATGGGATTATCCTAAGGGTGCTAGTGTGCAAATGTGTTTGACTTTCATGCATTTATTCTTGATTAGGGTTATCTATTTGTTGATTTTATGTCTTTCTATACACACCCTAATTACTAGCATTTATGTTTGAAAGCAATAAATTGCGAAAATGTAAAGGTCCTACGCTATTACATCATTTAGGGATGGGGGTACAAATTTACAAATGGGGGGTTGCAAGAATTTAAATCCTAAGTAACTATTACAACCATATTGAAATGTACAATGCAAGAAAGAAAAAAAAACTTGTTTAGAAAATGTTTTTTGTCTTAATGAACTAAAAAAGAAATAAATTAATTAATAAAAATAAAATATTTTTATGTCTTTTTTATATTAATAAAAAATGTATTAATATTGAAAATGATAAAAAAAGGGAAATAATGAGAGATAGAATTAGCATGTTGCTGAAAACAAAACAAAGGGGGTCAGAAGTTCTGATGCCGGGTGCGCTGTGGTTCAGAAAGAAACGTAAGAGGAAATCAGAAGTTCTGGATTGATACACTCTGAGGTCCTGCAAGAAACGTTAGAGGGAAAACACATAAGTTTTGGGTTGCTACATGTTGAACTTCTGAGTGTTAGAACAGTGAGAAAGTCTTAGAAGTTCAGTGTATTAAAACAGTGAGGAGAACTCAGAAGTTCAGTATGTGCTAAGACAGTGAGTGAACATTAGAAGTTCAGTGTGTGTTAACAGCAAGTGAAAATCAGAAGTTATGAGTGTTAAAACAATGAGTGAAAACCATAAGTTCAATGTGTGTTAACAGCGAGTGAAAATCAGAAGTTTTGTGTGTGTTAACAGCGAGTGAAAATCAGAAGTTCTGTGTGTGTTAACAGCGAGTGAAAATCAGAAGTTCTGTGTGTGTTAACAGTGAGTGAAAATCAAAAGTTCTGTGTGTGTTAAAATGGTGAGGAGAGCTCAGAAGTTCTGTATTACATTTCAACTCTTTCCTCATTAATCAGCACATCAGCAATTAATTCAATCCTTAACAGCAAATCAGAAGGATAAAAGCACAACAGTTTATAGAAGTTCTAATTATAATTCTGAGCCTAGCTTTATTCAAGAAGTTCTGATCCATAGTTTTTCTACTTATGCAATGATATGGACAACATCAATACTATGGTATTTACATATTTAATGGTGTTTTGAATGAAAAGATGCAAAGTCATAAAGACTTTCCTTGAATCTAGAGCGTATGCCTAGAACTTGAGCTGCTGCTTTCATATGTTCTGGAGTCAGTGAGAGTAACGGAACAGTGGTTATGTTCTTTGATTCAAAGGGAAGAACAAAGGTTTTGTTTAGGATTTGCGAAGGTTTTTACTGTTTCCTTTTCTTTCTTTGATAATCCTCTCCCTCTCTCCAAAAGCCAGCCCCTTGAAAGTGTGATGGAGAAACTTATTTATAGGTGAATTTGTTGTGGTTTTTTTTGGGGGGGGGGGGGGGGGGGGAGGGGAAGCAAATGGGATTTAAACATTTTTGGCATACTGTTCCATTGCTTTTTAAACATAGTTTTCGTATGCTAATTTGGTGCAATTATGGGGTTTGATAAAAACGCGGGCGTGGACTAGATCAACAGCATCTTGGAGTTTTGTGGCAGCTGGTGGCAGGACTATGCTATAACAGTGCAGCAAGTTGCTCAAACGAGGTTTTGGGATTTGGTGATGTTCTGATCGCAGAAGACCAGAGTGAGATTCGAAGGGTGAGGCTCTGATCGAAGCATATGCTGAAGAGTCATGTTCTGATTGAAGAATCATGTTCTGAACCATGTTTGTAAATTCTGACTGCACTTGCGTGGAGGTTGGCTCAGAAGTTCTGAAGTATCATATTCTCTTAACACTTGGTAAATTTTCTAAATGTTTAGAAAATTTGATTTTTTCAAAGCAAATTCTGACTTATGATTTTTGATGAACCAACTTCATGTCCTGATGAAATATAATTGTTGAAACTTGATTTTTGATCAAAAATTCAAGGTTTAACTTTCCAGTGTGCTTTTGACCATTTTGCCCTTGTGAATGGTTTTCTTGAAAAATTGTAATCTGAGACTTGAAACTTGACATGATAAATCTTGAGGGTCCATAGTGATCCATGAAAGTCAAATAAGGCATTAAAATTTCAATTACCCTTGTGCAATCTCAAACCCTAATTTCAGTCATCAATGCTTAAGGAGGTGTATTGAGCTGATCAATCCTTGTAAAGTCTTGAACCAAAGGAGATTTTGTGAGAAAATACATGATAAATGAGAGGGGAAATTTTGGGGTACAACAATCGCACATGGACAAGAGGAGTTGAGACAGACTGTTTAGAGGCCCGCTACTAATACTATTAATCCACCAGATGTTAATCTTACCCGGGGGAAGTTCTCTTGAATCAGAATGTTAGAAACAGTGTTGAGACTCCTGCCAATCGAACCCTGCACTTAGAGGATATTCATGAACCATCATATAATACCTTCAAATTCTCGATTAACGAGAATATGATTGAGAAAAAGTTCCACCTCCTGGAAGAGAGGACGAAAGCTTTAGAAGTTCGTGACTTCTTCGATTTAGATGTTGCTGGTTTGTGCCTAGTGCCTGGTATCAAGATCCCTCCTAAGTTAAAAGTACCCAATTTCAAGAAGTACAAAAGTACTACTTGCTCAATGACTCACATCAAGGCATTTTGCAACAAGATGGATCCTTATGCATAAAATGGCAAGTTGCTAATGCACTTCTTTCAGGATAGCCTCAGTGGGGAATCTCTTGAATGTTATACATTGCTTGAAAGGACCCACATCCAAACCTGGAGAGAACTATCAGAGGCATTTTTCAAGCACTACAAGTATAACAATAACATAGCTCCTACCAGAAACCAGCTCTAAGGCTTGACCCAGAAGGCTGGTGACTCTTTCAAAAAGTTTGCACAGAGATGGAGAGAACTAACAGCTAGAATTCAACCTCCCCTTTTAGAACAAGAGCTCGTGGATATGTTATTGGCTACTCAGCAAGGTCCCTATTTGGATATGATGGTTGGATGTGTTTCCTCTAAATTTTCAAATTTGGTTATAATAGGAGAACGAATTGAGAATGCTCTTAAGATTAGAAAGATCAAGTATGACACTAATTCTTAATTCTTAAAGCAAGAGGACGAAGAAACAAGTGAAATTTCTAAGGACAAAGAAGAAAATCCCACTTATCCTCAAGTTCACGTTCCTTATTATAAGGCAACAGCTATTCCTAAATAGTGTGCTCCACAATTTGTGCTGCAACTATCAGCCAACCATCGGCTCAACATGTTTAACAAGAAATGTTTTCATATGTTCAACTTGTTCAGTATGCTCCTTAACAACAAATATGTTCCGCAACAACGAAACTGTCGATATAACCATCAACAATAAGGTAGGAAGAGACAGAGAAGGACAAGAAGAGTACACGACCCGATCCATATGCCTCATAGTCAGTTTCTCTCTCACTTACTCCAAAATTCACTGGTGGAGTTACAACATCTTGGGCCTCCTCGTTTCCCTTACCCTTTGGGATATGACCCCAAGGCCTACTGTGAGTACCATTCTAGAGCACTGGGTCACACAATTGAAGGTTGTAATGTGTTCAAAGGCAAAGTTAATGACCTCATTCATTCCAAGGCAATCACATTCACTCTAGAGGGCGTGCACATAAATTGAAGTCTCCTTGCCCAAGTAAGTGCCAAAACTTTGGAGAGCATCCTCTAAAGAGGTAAGTCCATACATAGTCAAGCCTCCTCAACTTTGGCAATCTAGTTTCATATTGCATTCTCATTTGTAATCTTTCTTGTTTTGTTCAGTACTCATTGTATATGAAACTTGTTTGTTTTTTAATGATAATTAATGCATTAAATATATTTATCTTGAAGCAATCCATTTGTTTCACTCATATTATTTTTCTTTGCTTTTTGATACTTAACTTTTGTTTAAATAAATCTAATAACTCTGGAGGGAGGATGATAAACATATAATACCTAGAATCTCAAATGGTATGCTTTCTAATAAAACCCTACTGACGATGTGCATGCATTGTTTCAAATCCCCAAACACAGAAGATATAAGGGAGATAAACCCTCGTCAACCTCTTCGAGCTTTGTTGTAGGAGTTTCCTTTCTATGCAGAAAAAACCCTCAATTTTAACCTAGGGTAGGGTAGTCTTCAGTTAATTTGATCGAGCATTCAAAATGGTTGAACATTCGAGGATCACCATACCTTATCCCTCACACATGAGAGATGCGAAACCATAATGGTTATCCATCTTCCATCAAGGGACGAGACAGTTGCAACACTTCCATCAAGTTAAAGGACTCAAGGTCACACAATTAGTTCAAATCAAAAAGACAAAAGAAAAGATTGCTAAGTCAAGCAAGTGACTTAGGAAAAAATTAGGGCATCCCACTGGACTTCAAAATCAAAAAAAAATTGTCCAGGAAAAATTAGGAAAAAGAAAGGATTACAAAATGAAAATCCTCAGCAAAGAACAAAGTCGTATGATCAGATGCTAAGAACAAAAGGTGAATGACAGCCAAATCCAAGAAACATCATTGATTCCTCAACTATCTCGAACTCCTCTTAAGAAATGAGTACTCATATCGAGTTAGATGAATGTAGGATTGAAGAACATCAAGGAGAACGGGTGGGTACAAATAAACTTTGAGTCTTAAGTCCTTTTTTCTTAAAACCATGAACTAGACCACGTTACAACCTATAAAATTTCTAACTAAAGCATTAGGTTATTTCGAAAGCATACTGTAATAAGAGTATGGTAAACTGACTCCTAGGAGACTCGCTAAAAATGTGAGTTGGTATCGCACCACCTTTCATACAAAAAAATTGATGTTACGACATCCTTTCAATAAAAATTCTTTAAGCTTCAAGATGAACATAAGCTTTGCATTAGAATTATCATTCTCATGATAAACATTCTTTGCATATAAACAGGCTTGACATCAGGGAAGCTTTCATAATGTGCATCAGAAGAAGAGTATCATCTCTAGGGTTAGGTTATTTGTAGAACTCCGTCAATCAAGGGGAATCCATTAAAAGTTTGTCAATCTAGGGAAATTATTCGAGATTCGGAAAATCTCTAAGTACCGAGTAATTAGGGGAAATCACCCAACCATCTCAAATTTTGGTTAGTCAGGGGCAGTATTTCAAAGTTCATAATACTGGTACAAGATATCTATGATGGTACAGATCTCAAGTAGTCCTCTCGAGGCAAATTTCTTCAAAGGCCCTTCAGTCTAGAGCAAGGCACTATGCAGGGGAATTTCCTCCTCTTCAAGATTTGATCATGCTAAGTCCAGGAACAAGCTAAACAACTTGTTGTTTCAAAGCGAATGACGGGAAGTTAAAACAGTCATCCTCAAAAGATATAAGATATTTTAGTCTTGATTATTGGTGTTCCTCAGTAGAAGTCAGAACTCTATCTGTGATACGGTGGAAGAACCGACTGTTTAATACTGGTTTTTGCATTTTGTGTTTGCAAATGTTGCGGTAAGCAAGAGTCGCCACCGAATTTTCTTTTATCCAAATTAAGGAAAGGGTGAAAAGAACAGAAAAGACCTTTTCGAGATTTTCTGAGTAAGGGGGTAGATTATGGAAAGGGAAGGTGTAGCATCGTTTCCATCTGTAGTTATCTACGGGCTCTTAGAGGTTTGATTTAGGTTGGTTTGTGCGTTAACCAGAAGAGTTGCATGGTCGTCGAGCAAGGTTGTGCGGTTGTCGAATGGAGCAAAACAAGGTTGTTGGATGGAATTTTGGTTGAGCGAACTTCAATCCAGGTAAGGGCAGGGTTCTGACCGTATAATGGGATTTATGATGTGTATTATGTGAGAATTGGTCGTTCGTATGACTGTTGTGCGTTGATGTTTCTGAATTTGTTATTAATATTGCTCGTTTCTCTATGTTGTGGTCATTAGGGAGTCATCGTAGGACTATATCGCATGATTAATGAATATGTTTTTGAAGTTGGCCGTTATCCGTGTTGTGGACGTTTTGAGTGGTCTGTATAATTTCCTGGTATAATCGATGGACAGGTTAGGGTAGTTATCCCCTTTTAATGTAGGCGTTATGATGTTGTGGTATTCCGAGCAGTTGGCTGGAAATTAGGGATGGTGTTGATATAGTTGTAAGCTGATGTGTATTCCGAGCAGTTGGTAGGAAATTAGGAGTTGTTGTTGTGTTCGTTTTAGGAGGGTTTCTGCGTGACTGTTTTGTACAATAAACGAATTTGTTGATAGGAAATATAGTTACCCGTTACTATGGTATTCCGAGTAGTTGGTCGGAAGTTATGAATTGTATTGATGTGGTCGTTATGACGTCGTGTTGTTTTATGTTGTTGGCCGAATTAATGGTTGAGGAGGATACTTAAGTGCTAGGTGCCGAGCGGCATTTAGGCTGTGAAGTGTGTCAGGAATATATGTGTTGGACGTCGAGCGACATTAGGCTGCAAGGTGTGCCGAGGAGCACATTACTGTTGTTGAGCTGCACAAAGTTGCAGGCTGTGTTAAGGAGCACAAATTAGTTATATTTCTGTCTTGGTTGTTGTGCATGTCGAGGGACACATATTCTCCCTATTCCTTTTTTCCCTTACATGTTGTTTTAGTCGACATCAGTGTTGTGTAAGTTGTTCTGAGTTGAGAAATTGCAGATTGATGATTTATGTTGAGATGCCTCTAATTATAGTAAGATATTAAGTTTAGGCTTATCGCCAATGTTGATTTATGTTGAATCTATGTTGAATTATTGTTGATGTTGTAGGCTTATGGCCAACATTGATTTATGTTAAGTTGTTGGTTATTGATGTTGTTTCTACATTCATGTTGTGTCGCATACATCGCATATCAAGTTGGAGTTGATGCTCGTTAAGTTGGCCTGGATTGGCAAAATATTAAGTTGAAAGACTATGCCTTGTTACTGCCTCTATTAATTGGAAAGATTTTAAGTTGGGAGTTCTTCTCCGTTGGCACCACATGCATTTGCATAAATACAAGTTGTATTTTATGTTGCATTCTGAGTCGTTGATCTGATTATGCTTATGTTGTTAAAAATCTGAGAAGTGGGGAATATGTATGAACTGATTCTAACGTTTTACTTATCGTACATTCTATTATATTTTCCAATATCTCACCCCTTCTGTTTGAATGTTACCCCGATGTTGGTAACATGCAGGTAATCCAGAATGAAGGCGATTTACCTTCAGTAGTTCGAGTCAGTGTCATTGCTCTGATACCAACTTTGTAACACCCCAATTCTATCCAATAATTATATATAAAATCAGAGTTATAAAACTTCCACAACTAAATCAGGATGCTACAAATTCAACTTAAAACAAAGGCATTCATTGCTCTGATACATAACACTCGGAGGGATGAACGCTTGCTATTTTATTGTTGTTATTATTTCAGTTGATTGAACTTTAAAATGTTGTTCGTCAAAAACTTGTCATCTGAAGTTGTTTTAGTTGGATAAAGATGTTATATTCTCTACGTTGAACATTTTGTTTCCGCTGCGTAGTTATGAAAGTTGTTGGATTACTTTATGTCGTTGTTGGTTCATCCAAGTTTAATGTGTTATGTATCTGCAATAAATACCGTTGTTTTAAGTTGAATTTGTAGCATCCTGATTTAGTTGTGGAAGTTTTATAAATTTGATTTTATATATAATTGTTGGGTAGAATTAGGGTGTTACACCCTCTGCGAAACAGTGTGAATGAGCATAAACTTCTCCTTGAAAAAACAAACTGACTTCAGGTACGCTTTGAACACCTTACCATTCGCCTCCTTCAAAGCGACCTAGCCATATTGGGCACCTAACGACTGCCTCTAAAGGTGGAAACAATAAAATAACAAAGGACGGTGGCCCCAACCCCCAAATAATTGCACATGATCTCAAAGGCCCGAAGGAAAGCCATCGAGTTCAGATACAGCTGGGACGGAGCCAGACGAAGGTGCCCGAAAACTGCCACTTGAAAGTATAAGAACGGGAGCCACAACCCCATCTCTCTAAACATAACTTCGTACATAGGGAACCGACGGGATTCGAACTACGAGCATATTTGGATCCTCTTTCTTGGAATGTAGATTGCCCATTGCTCCTCTGTGCCCTCTCGATCCATCTCCAAATCCAGCAAGGTGAATATCTCATCAGGATGCTCAGTAAAATAGGAGATATACCTTGATGGGCCCGTCACTATCTGATCTAGTAGACCCTCCTTGTCCATAGGCACGCTGGGACCCTCTTGATCAAAAGAAGCCGCCTCCGCGCCCCCTCGGCATCCCTGTTACCAGGCACTGCCGACTCCAATGCCCCCGGCGAGGATGCATACGCCCCCAAGGCAATCGCCTCGCAGGACATTCTCTTGGTTGAACTCTGAGCGAAACCGCTGGGCTCGCTAAGAAACTCGTCGTCGCTAGTAGTCATCGTACCTAAAAAGAAGAGGGTGAAAGTGAGTTCGACGTCAACGTCAAATCCACCCTTCCACCACTAATTAAGTGAAAGTGCGTCAAGATACGAAGACCTTGTCCCCGACCAGAACCCCCACTCAAATGGCTACTGAACGATCTCCTTTCTCTAACCAAACTCGTCGGATCCACACAAAAACTTTTTCCTACATTCGTCTAACGACACTAAGAGCCCAAAGAATCCCTAGCAGAGGAAACTTGGTATCCTCAACGCACTCATCCGCCAGAACCACCGTCTCTGACCAACATTCCACCAGAATCCCTGAGAAATCAATCACCTTAAACCCTAACCACATGCATTCTCTAGAAACTCAGAAATCTAACAAAAGTGACAGATTCTAAAAACAAAGAGGACCAAGAGAACTTACCAGATTAAATGGAGAATCAGAAAAAAGAGACGATAGCAAATGGATGAACAAGCAAAAATCTTAGGAGCGGATAAAGTCGAGCAGGAACTGATGAAGTCGGGTAAGAGCAAGAAATGTTGAGCGGATGAGAGGATGGCAAAAAATATTCAAAGAGCTCTCTCCCCACTTTTTATCGACAGAGCCCACCAAGCGCGTAGAGAAACACGCGCTTGAGGAACTCTAAAAAGCGCCATCATCACACCCTAGCCCCTAGACCACCCATCATCACACCTATCTGACAGTGTATGGCTCGATGCGTGCAAGGCACACATCCTCTCTAGATCCCCCTCCCTGGTAACAAAACACTGGGGCGAATCCTCGAACTCCTCACACAAAATTGCTCCTCAGAGCGGGCCACTCAATCGTTCACCTCCCTAGGAGGCAAACGCGACGAACATCCTTTGCACCCCTCGAGCAGTACCAACACAAAAAAATCCTCGATTCACGGGCTAGCACTAAGTCATCACTCATGTGTCCAGAAGCAACGAATTGGGGGGATCCTTTTCTGGACTGGTCCAATAACTAGAATTGGCTCAATCCGCTTCTACCCTTGACATGACCCAACAACAGTGGCCCAGCATCCTGGTCGACCACGCCACTAGGCATACAACCAACGACGCCCGACACGCAAGCTGGATCCAGTCAGTAGTTATCTCCCGTCAATCCGACTCGAGTCGAGAAGACAACCAGGAACCGTCCATAACGGCCATCTGCCCGTAACCCGCCTCCTCCTCGGATCCAACGACTAGTTACGGGCACACCTGTCCGTTTTGACCTAGTCCTAACAATTACCTATTTTTACAGACCCATATATCTAGGCCCAAAAATAGGAACCAATGGTCAATCGCTGGGGGCATTTATATATACCCTCATACATGTGAGGACCATATATCGAATATCCACTATTCATCACTAAAACCCTAATACTTTGCTTGTATCTCTTTTTGCTCCCACACTTACTTGATCGTCGGAGTGCCTTGCAGGTATAACCCTCCGTTTCCTCTTCGACTTTCCAGTCTGACAGAAGATCATCATCCGACCACCTTGCAGGTTCTGATCAACCGGTAAGATCAGTTACGTATACTCGAATAAGACCTACAATTACCAAATTTTGTCGTCATGTGAGATGTGACCCCGTGCCCATATACTTGTGTTCGTGTAGAGGAGCAATAGAGAGTATGCATAACGACTTGACTATTCATTGGCTTATAAGACGATTGTGTTGCAGTGACATGCATCTGCAGTGGTTTTTCTCCAAGAATGTCATGGTAATGATTGGAAGCGAGTGGTTTGTGCCAATTGTCAATTGTAGAATATGTGCAAGGAGGACTGTCCCACGACTGCCCTGTACAATCTAAGGAGAATAAGTTCATTGATATTGTGTGCCTGCAACTAAATGCTCCTTATTGATGGTTTTAAGATTGTCCTCCTCGACTGCCACCTCATTCATGCACGGCCACGACCACCACTGTTATGACCATCGCCACGACCTCCACAACAAACGTTATTGTTATTGTTGTTGTTATAATGTTGCGGTTGGAAGATGAGAAGACGAAATATCTAAACTATTTTTTTTTAAAAACAAGAAAAATCCGTCGATTTAATAAATAAATATAAAGTCATAATTGATTCTTCAAAATTAATGTAATTAATCAACATAAATATTTTACAAACTTAAAAATATTAAAAATGATACAAAGAATATTCCATATTTTTTAATATATTCCTGAAATAACTTGTTTCAGATATTGATATATCACATTAAATGACATTATGACTTGTAAAAAAAGTTGATGGCATGTTACCAGAAATCGATCAACGTTTTATATATTTGTTAAAATTTCAAATTTTTATGTCTAAACTTTTCATCTATGCTAATTGATTTTAAAGTTTGGATGAGAGAAGTTAACACATAAAAAATCAAGTTATAAACTAATATAAAACTTACATTTAAATTCCCGTGTAATGTGAAATCAACGCAGACAAATTATAATGTCACTTAATATACTATATTATCATCTATAACATTTGCTTGAAGGAATATTTTGATCGATGTTAAATAATTTAGAGAAATAATTTAACATTTTGTATATTTAATATTTTAAATTGTTGAACACAGATTTTAAATTTTAAATTGATGATTCACTTAATGATAATATTGTCTTCAAAATGAAATTATATTTAGCAATAAAATAATTTTGTGTGTAGTAGTATATCTTTAAGCTTTTTTCAGCTTGCCTCCACTTGTGATCACTGAGTTTAATTGGTCATAGAAAGTTCTATTCACTTCACTTTTATACAATTAATTATTATAAAGTACTGTACTATCACAAACTTTCATAGTTAAGAATTTATCTGAGAAATGTAGAGCATAACTACTATATATATATATATATATATATATATATATATATATATATATATATATATATATATATATATATATATATAATGTGTGTGACATATTTTACATAATTTAATATTTATACTATTAAAATATTAATAATTGGATTTTCTATTTCAAAATGGAAAGGATCTCTACTTTTTTTTTCCCACATATTTATATATGTTACTCTAAAATGACAACTTAGCTAGCTCCTCATTGTTCTTGTAATTAACTAATTAGTTAATTAATTATTTTAATTAATATAAGTTAAACCGTCCACATTTCATGGTTAAGCTTTGAAGAACTGCCCCCTCTTCAAACTACATTAAATTCTATTTTAAATTGAAAAGTCTCATGTCAATAAACTAGTGTCTTCAAAGTACCGTGAACTAGCTATATTTATTTACATTATTTGTTTGTATATTCTCTTGAAAATGAAAGCTTTCTTCAGATGTTTCTCAATCATTAAGCAACACCACGTTCATTTGTAGTTGGTATATTATGTAGTCGCTTTTGAGTTGCATCATCATATATCATGTGTTATCTTTGAGATGTGGTGGATTAATTAGTTCAAATTAAATATTACTAATGCATCTTAATTAGCCTTCATTGGCTCATTAGCAATGTTGCACATGTAGACTAATCTTTACCAGGTTGATTAAACACATAAATTAATTTATTAAAATAACTCATTTTGAAACAAGGATTATATAACAAAACTTCTTCTAGATTTACCTGAGAGAGAAATCTAAACCCTGGATATCTGGGCATCATTATAAACGTGTGGCCCTCAGTGTCGGTTTGACCGATGAAGCTAATTAAGACACTTGTCATGGTCATTTCATCACTCTTGCAAACTGAAAATAAGACCATATTTTTCATGAGTATCTTGTTATCTTATTCAACCTAGGTACACCTATAGCTTCCTAGCTAGACCTATTTGCGTATCTGATACTGTTAATCACTTCGAAGTAATCATAATACTACTAAGTTGTAACCAACACGTGCACCATTTGTCTTATGTATATGCATTATGCAAGACCGGGTGCATTATTATTTCGGTTATCTAATTGTTAAATATTTATCAATATCAATGACTATAGAAGCTTAATATATTAATTATGGAATATTTTTGGATTCATTTATATCCGTCTTTGACTATTGATTAATGTCATAGTCTCTCCTATCCTTATATTAAGTAAATATCACAATTATACTTTAAGTTTAATTATAGTTTTCACCTTCCTATTTTACTTGATTACTTTATTTTAAATTTAAACAATTTAAGTCATTTTCTCTTACGCTTACATTTAAAATAACAATATTTTTGTTACGTACTAAAATTATAATTGATATCGATCGATAATAGAAGATCCTGAATTGGTGGTATTGATCTTTGATGTGATAGTACGAAATGGACGGTAAGGTTAACACTTTAATACTCAACTCAATTCTGAGTCTAAAATGAGTATAGTAAAAAATAGAGATGAAAAAAACATATCTTAAATCTCACACGTGTTAATTTTATATGTTGAATTATTTTGATTTGACTTGCATCTAATTGGACCTTTGCTTTGACTGGTTTATAACAGTTTTCAGTTTTTAAAAGACAAGTTCTTATAAAACATGACAAATCATCTTATATAAACATATTGTGAAACTTTTTAGATATAAATATAAGTTAAAAAGTAAGAAAAACACATTGATTTTCTATGAAAAACACGAGAGGGGGATCAAAACTGTATGAATTTAAAATAGTGAGACTGATTTAGTGAATCGGGTAAAATTGGGGGACAAAAACTATAATTTAGCCTGAAATTTATTAAACATTTTATGTTGGAACATGTCAAAGTTTTAATATGGAGATTAATTTGAAAAAAAAAATTCCTTAAGTCCCACATTGTTAGAAAACTTTATGTGGTTGTGTGTTAATTGAGTAAAATTTAAGTCACATATTGTTTAGATTATATTTCTTGGCTATCTTACTTCATTCATTATATAAGAAAACACATGTTTCATTTCAAAACGCACCAATTTTTTTTTTTTGCTTTCTTAATACGCGTCTTCGAATTATCGAATGGTTAACTTCTCCCCCCTTTCTTTCTATTTGTTAATTTTTTTATGTATTTTTTTACATTCTCCTTAGAGACACAACTATATAATATATTTTTCGTAGCATCTTATTACCTCGGCTGTATAATCAATCAAAGTAATAACTCTTATTTAAGCGCCTTCATTTATTAAAACACTTTTCACCACAGTCCATACTCCCAACCATGGTGATATATAAATGGTTACACGCTTCGAACCCAAGAACTAGCATTTTTCTATTTTTTTCGTTACAAAAAAGAGTGTGTTCCCTAAAGTTTATTTTTTAAAACAAAATTAGACCTTTCTCACCACGGTCCATATTCACAACTGTGGTGAAATAAAATGACAATTCACAACGATTATTTTTATCAACTATGGTGAAATATATTATTTATAAAAGCTAACTTATATCACTTTAGAACATAGTTTGATTCTACATCCTTGTAAGAGTTTTGATGATAACAAACACACAAAGAACAATTATGCTCTCTAAATAAGTATTTTGTTTTGCAGGGAAGTTCTGATGTAAGAAGCACAAAATATGAGATAGATCGTTGTTAAAACTCGGTTTTGACACATCTTACGTAGAAGTAAATCTGTGTAACACGCTTAAATAAAGAAGTTCTGATGTTACAACTTCTGAGTGCACTAACGCTGCAAATAAGAACTTTGATATTCTGATACGTAAAGTTCTGGAAAGAAGTAAAGGAGTCTCAACGGTAACATTCATCTTCTGATGTGATATTTAGTAAGCATGTTCTGAAGCGTTACATTTTATTCATGGCTAATCAATAGTAACGGTTGAAAGAAGACAAAAATCTATATGTTTGGAAAGTACATTAACTACTATTTATCAACCTTCCAAAAGCACATTCTCATGCATTGCCTATATAAAGAATACGTGAAGAAGAAATTGAAAACGATTTGGCTGTGCACTGAAAAAGAGAATATTATTACCTTTATATCTTGTGCTTTTCAATGGTGTAATATATCACTGTTGTGATATTATTTTTGTTAGAAAACATATTTGTACACACTTTCAATTATATTACTGTGTAATACCTTAAGAAAACCGGGTTGTGGTTTAAACTCAAGAAGACTTTGACAGTTGTCATTGTATCTGTGTAATCAAGTTTGATTAGTGGATTAAGACCTCATTTGAGAGAGGCGAAATCACCTTGGCGGATGGATTGGAGTAGTTTGAGTTTAAACAAACCAGGATAACCAATGTGTCTTTTAATTTAAGTTTTAAAAACCCCAATTCAAACCCCCTTCTTGTATTTTTCCATTCTTCAATTGGTATCAGAGCGTCTGGTTCTGAGTGTAAACACTTAATCGTGTCAAAAAAAGATCCGAGCAAGAAAAACAATATGGTGGGACCAAGTCAGATCATCAGCAATGATTATCATGATGAAAAAGACAAAATCAGCGGCAAACCTCCAATCTTTGATGGTGAAAATTTTGATTACTGGAAAGACAGAATCGAAAGTTTCTTTCTAGCTCAAGACGCTGATCTTTGGGATATGGTGACTGATGGGTACATACATACAGTTGACGAAAGCGTTCAGAATATCGACATAAAAAGAATGACAAATCATCAAAAGAAAGAATTCAGAAATCATTACAAAGATAGAACAATCCTATTGAGTGCTATCTCGTACACCGAGTATGAGAAGATCACAAACAGAGAATCAACAAAACACATGTTTGACTCCTTGAGAATGACACATGGAGGAAACACACAAATCAAAGAAACCAAAGCTCTTTGTCTCATTCAGAAGTATGAAGCTTTCAAAATGAAAGAAGATGAAACCATTGAAATAATGTTCTCAAGATTTCAAATTCTGGTTGATGGACTAAAAGTTTTGGATAAAGGGTACTCAACAGCAAATTATGTAAAGAAAATCATCAGAAGTTTACCTAAGAAATGGAGACCCATGGTCACAGCCCTAAAACTGGCCAAAGATCTGAACAAAATATCTCTTGAAGATTAAACCATCCACTCCAGTCGTGACACGCACTTGTCTCCTCTAGGGAACTGTCGTCTTAGGTTCAGAGCTTTTACCCACAGTCAGTATCAGTAGCTACAAACCTGTAAATTTCCAAAATCTACTACAAGCAATATAAATCAATTCCAAGCATATATATCAACTCGTTTTGATCTCACGAGTATGATGGCATCCTTCTTTGGGCCTAATTGTACCTGTATCAAGAAACCCTAAAATACGACCTCAAACCCTAGCAATGGCAACTATCAATATATGCGCTAAAACATCAATTAAACCCATCCAATATGTTACAAACATGATAACAAACACATACATACCATCAAAACATGTTTATGATGCAAGAATCCTAGCAATCGAATTTGAAATAAAGGGCAAACTGTATGAGTTACAGTGCACGGTCATGATGCTTAAGGCCTTGCAAATTATTGGGACAGCTTCAGTACACGCCCAGGATGCAATTGTTGGCCTTAAATTGCTTTGAAAGGTCCTGTGGAGTGAAATTCGATCCCTACTTTTTGACAACTTTTTTGAGTTTGTTCTTGCTCTTTCACGACTGCAAAACCTTGTTTTATCCTTGGTTCTTGTTCATTATATATGCTAGAGCGAATTGGGGTTGCAAAAACAGATGATATCTTTGGAATTTTGGAAGATTTGATTTAATTTTTCATCCATATGCAAACCTTCTATATTGAGCCAAATTATCCCATTTTTGTACCATTCATGCTTGATTTGATTTGGTCTTGATATCTCAGCATTATTTGATTGAGATCCTGTCCAACAATCATATCAAAACATACCTTTGATATTATTTACCAATTATTTGATTTTATTCAATTTTTAATTAATAAAAAGTCAAAATAAAATGGACAATGAAGAAAATGACACGTTGGTGGATATTTGAGTCGTGAACCATGTTATGAGTGAGGTGCAAGCATAAAAACTTAGGCCCATTTGGCAAAAAATGCATTTTTGAATACATTTGACTTTTGGCAATTTTGCAAAAAAGGTCAACTTTGACAAGGCATATATCTTCCAATTTTAACCCTAGAGAGGTATTCTTTGACTTTTTATAAAGATTAGGATGTCCCCTAAGCAACCCTTTTGGTTTCATCTCAATTGAGTCTTCCATGTTCATGTAAGAAGCCTTGACCCAAAAGGTGTTTTTGTTGACTTTTCGAAAGGACCTATAATGTAGAAATTCATATCTTTTGATGAGTGCATATTTTGAACTTGTGGGCTCGAGATGAATTGTAGGGAATTGCATCCTCTTAAAAATGAGCCTTGGATGGAAAATTTCTGATAAAGTATGAGGAAGTTATGCTTGGTCAAAGTTTGGTTGACTTTTCCTAAGAAACCCTAATTTAGCAACTTGTGGGTTTTGATAAATTTGGGGCATTCCATGAAGAATCATGATCAACCCTTTATCAAATGATGAAATACACTTCAAAATATTGATGTTGACCAAAAATATTGAGGTTTGACTGTATGTGGGCCACAATTGACTTTTGACCTAATATAGTCGATTCTCAAGCATCTGAGCAGTTGACTGAGCAAACTTCTTGTGCAAGGCTTGAAATTTGACATGGAGGGTCTTGAGAACGTATTAGGACCATGTAAAGAATTTGGGTCCTTTGTGGTTCACACATGTTGATGAAAATGGAAACCCTAATTTAAGGTATACTGCCTTAGGAGAGAGTTTGTCTGGTCAACTCTTGGGCTTCCTTGAGCAAATTGGGGATCTCAATTGATATGTGTTGAGTAAAATGAGAGGGAAAATTTTAGGGTACAACAACGGCCCCTATTCAATCTTCTTAAACCTGAAGATATTGATTGGTTGTTCTGACTTTCGTGATCTGAAGGTGGAACATAATTGAACACTAGAGTGCCTAGAAATTTGCACTCGCATGAAGTAACGCTGATCGGAGATATCGGGAATGGGCTTACAGATGCCATTTGGAAGTTGATGTAGACTCGTCGGAGATGGGCTTAAATATGCCATCTGGAAAAGATATCGATCGCATAAGAGATTCCTTTACGAGGATCCATATACCTACTATTAAGGAGAACTTCGCTGGGGAATGCTGATAGAGTTTAGGAGCTTCAGTTGTCCGTTACTCTACTGGGGAATGATTGAGGAAGTTGAAGTGAGTGGTGTATCTGGTCAGGGTCCAGGCTGCACAGCGACTTACTGGGGAAATGCGAAATCGGTCGTGTTTGATCAGGTCCAGGTCTTACAGTGTTGTGAACTATTGTCTGAAGATAAGAGAGAAGAAACACGGATGGTTTGGTTATGAGAAGGAACCTGGATAGTAGGGTTACTTTGAAATGAAAGCCTGGATAGTAGGGCTGTGAGAAGGAACCTGGATAGTAGGGTTACTTCGAAACAATATCTTGGATAGTAGGGTTGTGAGAAGGAACCTGGATAGTAGGGTTACTTCGAAATAAAAGCCTGGATAGTAGAGCTGTAAGAAGGAACCTGGATCGTAGGGTTAATTCGAAATGAAAGCCTGGATAATAGGGTTGTGAGAAGGAACCTGGGTCGTAGGGTTACTTCGAAATGAAATCCTGGATAGTAGGGCTATGAGAAGGAACTTGGATAATAGGGTTACTTCGAAATGAAAGGCTGGATAGTAGGGCTGCGAGAAGGAACCTGGGTCGTAGGGTTACTTTGAAATGAAAGCCTGGATAGTAGAGTTGCGAGAAGGAACCTGGGTCGTAGGGTTACTTCGAAATGAAAGCCTGGATAGTAGGGCTGTGAGAAGGAACCTGGGTCATAGGGTTACTTCGAAATGAAAGCCTGGATAGTAGGGCTGTAAGAAGGAACCTGGATAGTAGGGTTACTTCGAAATGAAATTCTGGATAGTAGGGATGTGTGAAGGAACCTGGATAGTAGGGTTACTTCGAAATGAAAGCCCAGATAGTAGGGTTGTGAGAAGGAACCTAGATCGTAGGGTTAATTCGAAATGAAAGCCTGGATAGTAGGGTTGTTCAGAATGAAAGCCTGGACAGTAGGCTGTGAGAAGGAACCTGGATAGTAGGGTTACTTGGAAATGAAAGCCTGGATAGTAGGGCTGTGAGAAGGAACCTGGGTCATAGGGTTACTTCGAAATGAAAGCCTGGATAGTAGGGTTGTGAGAAGCAACCTGGATAGTAGGGTTACTTCTAAATGAAAGCCTGGATAGTAGAAATGTGAGAAGGAACCTGGGTCGTAGGGTTACTTCGAAATGAAAGCCTGGATAGTAGGGCTGTGAGAAGGAACCTGGGTCGTAGGGTTACTTCAAAATGAAATCCTGGATAGTAGGGCTATGAGAAGGAACTTGGGTCGTAGGGTTACTTCGAAATGAAAGCCTGGATAGTAGGGCTGTGAGAAGGAACCTGGATAGTAGGGTTGCCTCAAAATGAAAGCCTGGATAGTAGGGCTTGTGGGAAGAAACCTGGGTCGTAGGGTTACTTCAAGGTGATAGTGTAGATTAGTTGACCAGTTTGGTTTCGGGAACTGAGTTTCCATTAGTCGTCATCAGACATGACCTGTATAATTGTTGGATTTGTTGAAGCTACCTGTCTTTTCCTGCAAAGATATCTGGGTTAATTATATGCGATGCATGAAATGCAGGGTGAGATGATGTTCTCAAAATAAATGAGATTATGATGTATATGATATGTATGCGTATGTCATGATGTATGTTCCCAAAATTCTATCGGGGTATGCTCGCGTCTGGGAGAATAAATCCCTGACTGTTGCTGGAGATTTATAAATATTTTGTCGGGAAGAGACGCTGCTTGAGAATAAATGTTGCGGGGAACGAACTTAGAAAATGGCTTCTTATAGCGGAAGTGATGAACTCTGTCAGGGATTGAGCTTCTGCATCCATAGAAATAAACTCTGCTTGGGGGATGAATTTTACCGACTCGCCTGTGATTATGAACTTCAACTGGGGTGGTTACGTCCTGTTTCGGGAAAGCTGGCATCAATGCTTTTGAATACTTTTACTCTGTGGGGAGTGTATGTATTGATGATTATGCTCTAAAACTGACTCTATCCTGATACCTACTGGGCGAAGTAACCGTCGGGTTTGGCACTTCTTGTTTTTTTTGTTTATGGAATTATGAGTAATTGTCTTTTATTTCTTATGTAAATGTTTATGAGCAGCAATCATTTTCAAATGCATATATCAAAAATAAGTCATTGGACGTTCTTGCAAAATAAAACAGAAAACAAAAAAAAACTCGAAGTGAAAATAATTTTGTATTGATTTTTGAAGTCGGCCTGTAATAGGCATTTTTGTACAAGGAGGCTGACGCTCTAGTAAGAGAACGCCGCCGAAAAATAGAAGCTATACAAATTTATGTAAAATAAAAACAGCTATGTGTAACAATCCCATTGGGTTCCAATTATGCTATTTCCTTTATATCTTCAAGCGTCTCATGACTTTGCTTCTTGGCTGAAAGTTGATCAGATTGATTGGTGTCGTCCGAGCTTGATAGTCGATACCGAAGTCTGGTCGCAAGATGATCCAATGAGACATAGTGGTACGCTTTATATCCCTAACTTTTTCCTGGACCGCCCTTTCGGGTTTTCAGTCCACCGGGATACCCCTTTTTGCCCAAGCCGCCCTTTCGGGTTTTCGACTTGTCGGGTGTATAATTTTTTTTATTTTCATCCCTTACTTTTTCCTGAACCCTTTTGGTTCACCGGGAAGCCCTTATTTCTGCCTAGGCCAGTCAACCTAACAGGTCTTTGATTAGGCGTAGTATCTTTTCACTATGTCTGCATTGACGGGGTGAGGAAGGTCGTCACCATCCATGGTGGTTAGAATCATAACTCCTCCCGAGAAAATGTTCTTAACCCTAAATGGCCCTTCGTACGTGGGGGTCCATTTGCCCCTGGGATCACCTTGCGGCAGTATGATGCGCTTGATCACCAGATCCCCGACTTGATATTCTTGGCGTCTTACTTTCTTGTTAAAAGCCTTGATCATTCGCTTTTGATACGTCTGACCATGGCAGATAGCAGTAAGTCTCTTTTCATCGATTAGATTTAACTGATCAAGTCGGGTTCGGATCCAGTTGTCTTCATTCAAACCCGTGTCCTTCATAATCCTGAGAGAAGGTATCTGGACTTTGATGGGTAATACTGCCTCCATGCTACATACCAGAGATTAGGGGGTTGCCCCTGTCGATGTCCGTGCTGAGGCACAGTACCCATGAAGAGAAAATGATAACATCTCATGCCAGTCTTTATATGTCACTGTCATCTTCTGTATAATCTTCTTGATGTTCTTGTTAGCTGCTTCAACAACGCCATTCATCTTCGGATGGTAGGGGGAATAATTATGATACTGTATCTTGAACTGTTTACAGAGCTCGGTGATCATTGTGTTGTTGAGATTTGTACCATTGTTAGTAATAATTCTCTCTGGCACACTATATCGACAGATCAGATTGTGTCGGATAAACCGCGCCACGTCGTTCTTGGTTACTATAGAAAAGGAAGCTGCCTCAACCCACTTTGTGAAGTAATCAATGGCTACTAAGATGAAGAGATGTCCATTGGAAGCGGTGGGCATGATTTCACCAATCATGTCGATGCCCCACATTGCAAAGTGCCACAGAGCTGTCAAGACGTTTAAGGGGACCAGAGGCACATGCACCTTATCAGCATAGATTTGGCACTTATGACAAGTTCGAGAGTGCTAGCAATCGGCTTCCATAGTGGACCAGTAGTATCCTGCCCGTAGGATCTTCTTAGCCATGGTATGTCCACTAGAATGGGTTCCGAAGGTGCCTTCATGTAGATCTGTCATGATCCTCTCTGCTTCACTCTTGTCTACACACTGTAGTAGTGTGGAATCATGGTTGCTGTTGTACCCCAAAATTTGCCCTCCCATTTTTCATAGAAGACACAACCCTAGGGTTTCTCGGATATTCAAGATGGCTTAGAAATCGAACAGACAAATTCTCTTCTGTGGCAGTAAACCAGCAATTAGGGTTTCTTGCATTTCTAAAAAGAAAATGAGTTCTCAAAGATCCAATTGGCTTTCACAGGTCTTCATGCTTCCTCAAGGTTGTACTTATGATTTCTTCAAGCTACAAGATTTTGAGACGATTTTGTCTGTTCATGGTCAGATGTGATGTCGCTCGTGGTTTTATCTTCAAAGAGTCGGAAGAAATTTGAGTTTGGGAAACTTTAAAATTATCAAATCATCGCAAGGAATTTGATTGATTTTGAATTTTCTTAAAACGCAGTTTACTGAAAAGATAATGTTTGTTCTCAGAGCATGATTTATTTGGGACAAGAGATAGAAGTTAAGACTGTCATTTAGTACACTCATGATTATGGGATCCAGGTTGACCAAATGATTTACGTCCTTTAAAACATTTGCTTGGTTAGGAAATGGAATATACAACGCGTGTGTGTTTGAAATGCAGTTACAAAATTATTGGGATTACTTGGAATTTAAGATACCAGACTGGAGCATTTTGTTTCAAATATCTTGATTGGGAATTTCAAAAATCAATTAGGATGCAAAGAGAAATTACAAGTTGTTGTTGATTTCAAGTGACACCAGAACATTTCATAAGATTTTCTCCAATTTCATACATTGTTACAAAACAATTTATTCTTTTAAATACTTTATGTTTTACAACTTATTGTATTTAAAGAAAATTCAAATAAATGTTTGGCCTAGGAGAATTAATTTATGCCTAAGTTTGTCTGAAGATTGAAGTCGTATCAAATTCCTTTGCTTATCTCCAAGACTTCCAGGCTTGCCACAAATTTCTTGCTTTCTTTCCTTTGTCATATCCAATTGTGCTCACATGAAAACAAAAGAAAGAAGAACATGGTTAGTGCAAATTATTTGGGTATGAACATAAATTTTTCCTAAGGTTTGCAAAATGGAATCAGAATGCCATTTTATTTCATCACAATCTATTTCCTATTTGCAAATCACAAGAAGGTTACCCTTCTTGGTTCATAAAAAGAAAGAGGAAAAGAAATGTTACAAACTGAACCAAACAAAATGCAGCAAACTGTCCAAACAAAATGTTACAAACTGAGCCAAACAAATTCGCAGGCAAACTGTCCAAACAAATATTACAAACTGAACCAAACAAAATGCCACAAACTATCCAAACAGCATCACAAACGAGCAGCCTCGCAAACAACAAACAACATCACAACTGGACAAATAACAACAACATCAACAAAAGCTAAAGCAGGCAGCAGTGCAGCAGTATGGCAAAAGAAGCAAATAAGCAAAACTTGCTCAAGAAGTCATCATTTTCCATGCAAACCTTTCAGAATTAGAAAAAAGGCAAAAGAGCAATTTGCTTTTTTATTGTCATTGAGAGAGAAGAGAGGAAAGAAGTCTCCTAGATTATTGGAATTTCCCAAAATGCACAGCCTTGCTGCCCTGCCCACAGCCTGTCACAAGTTGCATAGAAAATGGAAGAAAACAAAACTGCAACAAAAAAGCCATAAGGACAATATACTAAAATATTCAAATTTGTTGGTTTCCCACCATTTTGAATATGGATATAACAGTAGAAGGGTCAATATAACAGAGAGAGGGCGATAGAAAGAAAAACACACAAGTCTCAAACTGAAAATATAGTCAACAAGCTTCACAAGCTCAAAAAACCTGTAAAACCATCAAAAAGATCCAAAACACAGTAGCCAAAAAAACCAGTAACCCTCATCACAACAAAAACCTGCTAACCATTAAAACTCCCAAAAACCAGTAGTCATAAAAAAAAAACAAAACCATTAACCATTCAAACAGAACCATCATCAAACAACAAAACTATTAACCATTCAAACAGAACCATCATCAAAAAATCAAAAACCTGCTAACCATCAAAACTCCCAAAAACCAGTAGTCATCATCAAACAACAAAAACCTGCAAAACCATCAAAAAATCCAAAACATAGTAGCCAAAGAAAGAACCTGCTAAGCTTTCATCAAGACAATAAACACAGTAACCATCATACAGAAGCAAAGCCTCAAATCCCAAAAAAACTGTTAACTCAAAACAACAGAACCATCATCATAAATCCCACAACCCTTAACCATCACTGAAAAATCATCATTCAAACAAAGAGATAAGAAGAAGTTACCAACGAGTCTGAGAAGCCACGCCCTCATCTCTTCCCTTCGCGCAACTCCCGCCATCATCGGGACGACGTCCTCAGTCTCGCCTTCCCTTTCCCATTTTATAAAAAAAAAAGTCTCCAACAGGTATGAGCTTTTCCTCTTTCTCATGAATACCTAAACCCAATTTCTGAATTTCAATAGATAACAAGGTTAATTAGCAGAAAACATAAACAAGATAAAAAAAACCAATGAAATCGTTAAGTTTTGAAAAACACATAAATCTTACCCTTTTCAAAAAAAAACCGTAGAGCTTAATTAGGGAGACGAGGCGGTTGCGTTCCGGTAACGGAGAGTTTAGGGAAGGTCACTGATAAACCAATTTCGTTTCTTTTAGGTTTTAATCCGAAACTAGGGTTTCAAAGAGATGCGAATCACTGTGAGATAAGGGATTATCATGTTAATGGAGAGAGCGATTTTGCTCGCGAAATGAAACAGGGACGAGTAGTGGGAACATTTAGAGGATTCAACAAGATAAACAAGGATGATACAAAGATGAACAAAGGTGAGCTAGCGGCGCTGCATGAGTGACAAGGGTTCCAAACCCTAATTTTCTTATTAGCTCCTAATCGTAACATAAGTTTGGTTTAAGAAAACTGGTTTTAGTTTTGCCTTGCTAGCATGAGTTTAGACAGCCCAACAAATTTCCCTTAAGCCCAATCTATTTTGCTAGCCACCCCCCCCCCCCCCCCCCTTTGGCTTGTTTTGTTACAGCAAATGAATCTTTCCCTTTGGGCCTCCGCCCAAAATCCCCTTAAGCCCATTAGTTTAGCTTTTTTTTTTTTCTGTTATACAAAAAAACAAATAAAACTTAAAATACATTTTTATTTAATTTGATTTAGGTTTTGTAATTAATTTTTATCATTTTATTTTTTTAATAAATTTTGTTTTAGATTTAATTGACATAATAAAACACTAAAAAAAAATAATTTAGTTTGTTTTTCTTTCTTTAGATTTTACTTAAGTTATTGAAATACAAAAATAAGGATATAATTTAATCAATTATTTTTATTTTTAGAATAGGTTTTACTTTTCTCTTTTCAAGTAAATACTTAATATTTCATTTCCATATTTTGTTGATTTTATTTTCATAGATTATTGTAGCTTTAATAAATCGCACAAAATTCGATTTGGTTGTATTGTTTGTTATTTGGATCTTCCTATCTCATTTGATTCATCCCCATTTGTAAAAATTGTACCCCCATTCCCGAACACTTTATAATAGCGTAGAATTTCAATTCCCGCAATTTACTGTTTTCCATATACTGTATAGTAACTAGGCGTGTATGGCAAGATTCAAAAATCAACCGCTAGATGACCTAATAAAAGAATAAAATAACTCGAAACCAACACACTCTTTCACACGCGCACCTCTAGGGTAACCTCGCTCGTTGCCTCGGAAATACAATCATGTCCCTCGAATATGGGACGCTTTAGCAATGACCCTTCGATAAAAAAGATCGTAGTCCCTCGATGACCCTCGATGTTGCCTTCGATAAAACGATCTCGTCCCTTACAAAAATTGCTAAAGCGTTTCATAAGTTGCTTTCGATGATTGTAAAATTGACCCACGCCTGTCCCTTCACATCCAACAGTGGGGCTTCTTACCAAATCAATGGTAAGATAGCACCATTAAAATAAGGAAGAAAAGAACAATTTAAGACCTTTCGAGTAGATAGATTCGCTCTTAGTTACTCGCTTGCTCACGATAAAAACTTTTACACCTACACTTTCATTTCAAAACATTTTCAAAAAGACAAAACATTTTGTATACGTTCTTATAGAGACGAGAACCATTGCAAAACATCTTTTCAAAACACTTTCCGAAACACGATCCACAAACACATCTTTGAACCACTTTTCGAAACAAAACTTTGTACGCGTTCTTATAGAGACGAGAACAATTACAAAGTATCTTTCAAAATACTTTCAAATCCCACACCACAAGCACACTGTCAAATGAAAGCAAGTGATCTAAACGCGTAACTAAGAGCCCATGGAAAACCATGGATGAAAAGGGTGTTAATACCTTCCCTTTTCATAATCTACCCCTCGAACCTGAGAAATAATCTCGAAAGGTCTTTCCTGTGCTTTTTTACCTTTCCTTTTGGATAAAAGAAAAGTCGGTGGCGACTCTTGCTATCCGCACAAATGTGATTGAAACGCAAAAAATTAAGTCAGTTCTCCCACCGTATCACAGTTGCGTTTATAGAGGATTCCATTACTAAGGAAGAACTTTGCAGCGAACCTTCTCAGAAACTTTTTATCATTGACAGATGCCCCTTCGGGATACTCTTGAGTCTCGAGATACCTCTTGACTTCGTGAAACCAGGGTTTGTTTGCCACTTCTTCGATATCGATTTCACAGCAGTGTGCTGGTTTATCCAGCCTTTCAATGGTGATTTGGGGAGCTTCATTGTCCCACCTAATGTTGAACATAGAAGACATGGTATCTAGCACATGCGCTAACTGGTTCTCCTCTCGTGGGAAATGTTCAAAGGTTACCTCCCCAAAGTGTGGAAGAAATGTCAGTACGTACTCTTTGTATGGGATGAGATTCGGATGCTTCGTATCCCACTCGCCTTTGATCTGACTTATCACCAAAGAGGAATCCCAAAATACACTCAAGAACTTGATCCTTAGGTCGACAGCAACTCGAAGACCCATAATACATGCTTCATACTCTGCCATGTTGTTAGTATAGTTGAAACATAATCGAGCAGTGAACGGAGCATGACAGCCCTCGGGAGATATGATTACAACGCCAATGCCGTTACCCAGTGCGTTTGAGGCTACGTTAAAATACATAGACCATCGGGATCCTTCCTCAGGTCCTTCATTCGGTCCAGGTTCTTCATAGTAAGTTACCAACATGATATTCTCATCCGAGAACTCGAAATTCATGGATTGGTAATCATCCACGACCTGATGAGCCAAATGATCGGCCAATACACTCCCCTTGATTTCTTTTTGGGTTGTATATTGTATGTCATACTCAGTTAAGATTATTTTCCATCTTTCTATCCTTCCGGAGAGAGCGGGCTTTTCGAAAATATACTTGATCGGATTCATCTTTGATATCAACAAGGTAGTGTGAGTTAGCATATACTGTCTCAGTCGGCGAGCAGCCCATGCCAAAGAACAACAAGTTTTCTCGAGCAATGAGTATCGTGTCTCACAGTCGGTAAACCTTTTGCTAAGGTAGTATATTGCATGCTCTTTTCGACCAGACTCGTCATACTGCCCCAACACACACCCCATTGAATTGTCTAGCACTGTCAAGTATAATATCAAAGGTCTTCCTTCAACTGGAGGCATCAAAATTAGTGGTTCTTAAAGATATTCCTTAATTTTTTTGAAAGCGGTCTAGCATTCATCATTCCACTTTACGACTTGATCTTTCTTTAGAAGCTTGAAGATTAGCTCACAAGTAGCAGTCAGATGTGAAATGAACTTGGCGATATAAGTCAGGCATCCCAAGAAACCTCTAACTTCCTTCTCTGTATGGGAAGCTGGCATTTCTTGTATGGTCTTTACCTTTGCAGGATCTACTTGGATGCCTTTGTCGCTGAAAATGAAACCCAAAAGCTTACCAGATCTTACCCCGAAGGTGCACTTGTTCGGATTCAACCTCAGCTTATATATCTTCAACCTGTCGAACAACTTTTGGAGATGATCAATGTGCTCTTCCTCAGTCTGAGACCTGGATATCATGTCATCAACATAGACTCCGATCTCATGGTGAATCATATCATAGAACAAAGCAACCATGGCGCGCTGATAAGTTGCCCAGCATTCTTCAACCCAAAAGGCATCACCTTGTAGCAGAAGGTGCCCACTGTGTAACGAAGGTTGTCTTCTCCATGTATTCAGGAGCCATATTGATCTGGTTGTAGCCAGAGAAACCATCCATGAAGGAGAAGATTTTATGTTGCACGATGTTGTCGACCAGAACGTCAAAGTAAGGAAGTGGGAAGTCATCTTTGGGGCTTGCCCTGTTCAGATCTCTGTAATCTACATACATCCGTACCTTACCTTCCTTCTTAGGTACCCGGGACGACGTTGGCAACCCACTGCGGATAAGAAGTGATAGCCAAGAATCCTGCATCGAACAGTTTCATGACCTCTGCCTTGATCTTCTCTGACATTTCAGGGCGCATACGACGGACTTTCTGTTTAACCGGAGGACAGTCTTCTTTAGTTGGCAAGCGATGTACCACAATATTAGTGTCCAAACCAGGCATGTCTTCATAAAACCAGGTGAAGATCTCAACATAGTCGTGCAACATCTGTATCAACCTCTGTTTGACGCTAAGCTCCAGATTTGAACCTATTTTAACCTCTTTTATGTCTTCCTCAGTACCGAAATTCACTGTCTCAACCGTCTCTTCATGAGGCTGTATGGCCCTCTCTTCCTACTGTAGTAGTCTAGCAAGTTCTCCAGGAACCTCACAATCATACTCACCTTCGTCTTCGGCTTGGTTGATCGGATTTTTGAAGTCATAACTGGCAATAGCAGAGTTGTTATCAATGGGATCCAGAGTGGATATGGATCTGCATTATGATACGTGAGTGTGTGTAAGAGAATAATTGTTTTGATAAAGTGAAAACAGAAAAGAAAAATAGAGAGCGCAAAATTTGTATGCAAGAAACGTCCAATGCTTTATTAATGATATATTAAATGACAAATAATATCCCTCACAAACAAAACCAGTATGCCTCGGGCAAAGCACAAGGCTGTAAAGTTTTAAATTGTTTATTACAAATCTCAAAACAAGTAAGTCAATTACTGCGGAATAAAAGAAACTGGTATAAAGTCCCTAGCCGTCCAGTTACTCGGTCCACCGTTGGTAGTTGGGTAGATCCAACTGTCGATGTCTAAGTCTTCCTCGCCGTCTTCAATGGCGTTAATTCCCCGATTACTGATGTGTAAGGGAGGTCTTCCAGCCCGAGTGCGTCGAACATCCCTTTGAGTCCCTGTAGTAAAGCCGAAACCAAATTTGTCAATTTTATAAGTGAAATCAGGGAGCTGACCCCAATTGGACCCACCTTCTTCAACCACGGCCCTAGAGTCCTTGAGAGAAGCCATCTTTAGAGGAGGTTTGTCGTTGGTAGTAGTTTCAGTCGATGCCAAGATTTGAGGGACCTCTTCGAAGTTCTGACAAGGGGTTTCTATGAATTCCCCGTCCATCTCTATGTACCGGAAGGAATTGAGGTGGCTTACCATATACTCCTCTTCACCATGCACTATGACAATCTTCCCTTTTACCGGATACTTCAGCATTTGGTGGAGTGTGGAAGTAACTGCCCCAGCCTCGTGGATCCAAGGACGACCCAACAAACAATAATATGACGGCCTGATGTCCATCACATAGAAGGTGGAACCAAAAGTATGAGAACCTACTTTGACAGGGATGTCCACCTCCTCGTGCACCATTCTCTTCGACCCGTCAAAAGCCCTTACCACAATGTTACTAGGCTTTAACGTTAAACCCTCGCAATCCAACCGATCCAACGCCTTCTTAGGTAAGACATTCAGGGAAGACCCAGTATCTACCAGCACATGATCCATAGTGGTGCCCCTGCATTCAATCGAGACTTGCAGAGCATAATTATGCTTCCTTCCCTTCGGTGTCAAGTATGCATCTGAAAAACCCAGCCCATTATCAGCCGTCAGGCTGGCCACACAATCTTTGAAATGATCACCTGAAGTTCCCTACGGCACATGCGTAGTCTTAAGGAATGCAATCAAAGCCTTCGCATGGGCTTAGGAACACAACAAGAAAGACAACATGGATATCTGTGATGGGGTCTGCCCCAGCTGCTCGACCATATTGTAGTCGCTCTTCTTAATTATTTTCAGTATTTCCTCTATCTCTTGCTTAGAGGCTTCCACAACAATTTTCCTAGGCGCCTCCATCCGGGAAGGCTCACCTATAATTTCTTTTCCGTGGGTATCAGACGGTTCACCGACAGGGGTAACAACTGGAGTAAGAACAGGAGCAGTAGTTGATGTACCAGCAGGAACAACAGATGGAATGACAATAGGCTTGTTGACAGTCTTATGGGAAATATCGGGAGAGAAGACCCTTCCACTTCGGGTAACTTTGCTGGTTCCGTCAATGTTACCAATATCAGGATCAACCTCTTCATCTTTCAAACCTTGTTTCATGCCATGATAGTACACATCGGCACCATAATGCCAGGGGACAGCTTTGTCCGAGACATACGGGACAGGACCAGGAACAGTGATTATCAGCGAAGCAATTCTTGGAGCAGATGTAATCCTAATAGGTCTTCAGAAGACCTTGGAAGGATTGGTGGAAATGGTTATAATGTCAATGTCTTCAGATGGAACAAAGGGAACCAACGTTTTCTCGAACAAAATTTCTTTGCTGTCCATCAGGCGTTGAACACCTAACTTCAGCAAATAGCAACCAGAAGGTAGAAACGAGCACATGTGGCAACCTTCACCATAACCCGAAATAAACCGGCCAACAACAAATTCTTCTTCACAATCATGAGAGGAGTAGAAACTTCATCCACCAAGGTCATAAACAAGAAGTCGGTATCAACAACATTAATTCCACGACTGTGCTTAGGCATGGGAGCAGTTATAACATTGGGCTTCTCCGGAGCATCGAACTCAATTTCCTTGGCTTCAATCAGATCTTGTACCTTATTCCTTAGAGCCCAGCAGTCATTGGTATCGTGGCTAAGACTCTCAGAATGATAGGTACACCGAGCATTTGGATTATATCGGGGAGATGTAGTATTTGGATTTTTGGGAGCCTCTTTCAAGGTTTCCAAGTTGGACCTCAACAGATGAGGTAGAACTTCAGCCAATGTCATGTTGATTCGGGTAAACTTCCGCTGTGGTCTTTCCACCCTTTGTTGATTGTTGCATTGTGGAGCCACTGCAGGCCTAGGTATCATTACAGAATTTACTATCTGACGATATTCGGACCTGTTTTGGCCCTTTGGGCTATAGATGGCGCTGGCTTCCTTCTTACCAGCAAAAGGCTTCTTTACCGAACTCAAAGAGGCATCCTTCTGTATCTTGTTGCTCCAAATCCCAGCTTCTACTCTTTCTCCAATTAGAATCAGCTCGGTGAACCAGCTGACGAGTTGCCGATCAAATGATTAAAGAATGGACCATATAGCATCCTTAGAAACATATCAACCAACTCCCTATCAGAAAACGGGGGTTGAACTCTTCCAGCCAAGTCTCTCCATTTCTGTGCATAGTCTTTAAAACCTTCACTTGCACCCATGGACATACTCTAGAGTTGAGTACGAGTATGAGCAAGGTCGGCGTTGTATTGATACTTCTTATAGAACGCAACAACCGGATCTTCCTAATTTCGGACATTGGCTCCCTCCAGTTGATAGAACCATTCAAGCCGAGTCCCTGATAGACTATCTTGAAAGAAATGAACCCACAAATTTCTATCAGCAGTGTGGGTCTGGATCTTTCTGACATAAGAGCGGAGATGGAGTTTTGGGTAGGACACCCTATCATACTTGGCAAAATCTGGAGCTTTGAACTTCTGCAGGATGACCCCTCCCGACACCAATCCCAATTCTTTGAAATCCAGCCCAGGTATCCTCTGAACTTCTATGGCACTCAAATGATCTTCCAACTTCTTGTATATATCCTCAGTAGGAGGATACTGCTCATCATTATAGTCGGTATCATTGTCAAAAACTGCAGGACTGGGATCCTTCTCTTCTTCTTGATTCTCCCCTTCCTTGGATGAAGAGGTCAGATCGACTTGTCGCTTCAACTGCTCTCCAAACCTTCTTCCCATACTCAGAATACCCTCAACCTTCTTCTTTTTCTTTATCTCTTTCAGGATGAGGGATTTCAGATCCTCCTGCCCTTTTGCCATACTTATGAACATTAGTTGGAACTGGGCGTTTTATGCCTGAAGGTCCTTGATGCTTTGTTCAGAAGACATTTTTTTGCTGAAATAAACAGCGAAGGAGATGAGAAACCTGTAATGGTACATGTACATGCAATGCTATGAATGGGATGCGCATGCAATGATTTCAAAGACTTTGGGGAATTTAAATTTGCAAACCAAAATAAACAAAGATTTTATTAGCTGAATTCAAAGTTCAAATGCCTTTTAGGCGTTACAATTAAAAACAAGGCTAAAACTAAAAAAGAAATCAAAATTCCCATGGATGCTTCCTCTTCGTGCCGAGATAAGCATTGAGTCCTCTTTCTTCATGGAGTTACTTTGTGAGCTCTAGAACCTTCCTCTCCTAAGCATGGAACTGATCCCTGTAAGTATCCCGCTTCTTCTTCAACTGAATCCAAGACCTCTGTAACTCTCCAAGATCAATGGGCATATAAGGATAGATAACCGTGTAAAGAATACTCTCTTCAGTAGTGGGTTCCATAATCACTGGTAAAACGGCCACATAGGGCATCATAAGCTTCTGGGCACGAGCTCGTACCCATTGGAGGTAAGGTTCCATAGGAATGGAAGCCTTTGTCCCCAAAGCCTTGGCTCCAGATCTGTTTACCATGCCCATAGCTCATTTGAACCTCCGGCGATACTCATGAGCGTCATCCTCATAGTTGAATACAATGCCCTCAATAAGTAACTCGTGGGGACCATCTCTTCGAGCGTAACTGTGATCAGTGGGAATTAGAACTGACTGTTTTGGAATGCTGGTTCGCGTTTGCGTTTTTTTTTTGCAAAATTTCATGGTAAGCAAGAGTCGCCACCGTCTTTTATTTTATCCAACAAGGAAAGGACAAAAGCACAGAAAAATTCCTTTTCGAGATATTTCTCGGGTTCGGGAGGTAGATTATAGAAAGGGAAGGTGTTAGCACCCTTTCTATCCGTGGTTATCCACGGGCTCTTAGGTACTTGCTCACTATGTTTTCAAAAGTTTGCTTTTCTTTGTGTTTGTGGGTTTTGAAAAGAGTTTTGTTTTGTTTTTGAAGAAAGTGTAAGTGCGAAAAGTTTTGTTTTGTTTTTTAAAGGAGCAAGTACTTAAGAACCTCTACCTACTCAAAAAGGAATTAAATTGTGCTAATGTCCTTTAGACAATGTTGTCCCACTATTGAGGAGTAGGTAGCATCGTCGTTGGAGTTTTCGGGTCAATTCGATTTAAGGGACGTGTGGTCACTAAAGCAATGTTAGGACGCTCTAGTGGTAGTCCTAATGTCTTAGATCATTTTATTCGAGGCAACTGTTTCAAGGCAACTTTATGATCTTTGGGACAAAAGGACGACCTCTAAAACATCCTATACTCAATGACCACTTTCGAGGTAACCAAGTGAGGTGTACCCTAGGAGTGACATGTGCAAGTGTGTCAATTTTCAGTTATATTATTTTTGCATGTCATGGTGAGCTACTGTTGATTTTAAGTTCTTGTCATGCAATCCTAGTTAGCATACATCTAAACAGTTAATATATGTACAGGAATTTAAAATGCAGAAATTGTAAATCCTACGCTATTACAAGGCTTCGGGGGATTATTTACATGTCCAAAAATTGGGGTAATAAAAGCAGTAAAGTAAAAGTCTTAATTTAAGCTACCACAAACCAGTAAGCAGTTACAATAAAATAAACGCGCGTGAATTCGAAAATAACCTCTAAAAATCTTAAGAATAAAATCTTTTTGTTGTTTTATTTTATTTCGGAAAAAATGATCTAAATCTACTAAATTTTAGTTTTTGAGAAAATGTTAAGATAATTAAAAAGTTAATTAACAAAGTTAATTTAATAGAAAAAAACTAGAGTAATGTTTTTGTGGTTTTTTGATTTTAATGTTAATTAAAAAGATAAAAATATGTTAATGAAAACAAAAATAAGATACAAGGGGGATCCTTCGATCCAGGGAAAAAAAGGAGTTTCGACCCAGGGAGGGGATGGAAGCTTCGATCTAGAGAGGGTCATGGTCCTTTCGATTGGGCCAGACAGTAAGGCGTGAGTAGCCTTCGATCCAGGGAAGAGGATTGTCTTTTGATCATGGGGGTCATGGCTTTCGATCCAGGAATGAGATGCCTCATTCGATCCAGCATGCTAATGGGTTCGATCCAGAGAAGGTGTCTCCTTCGATCTGGGATGTTATACCTGCAAAAGAATGTTAGCGAAATAAAATGCAGGGCCTGGGTTTATTTTATCCTGGGATTCGAAAGAGAAACTCAGATTGTGCCCAAGCAATGGCACAATCTCATCTCTGCGCTGTAGCTTATATGTAGCACATTAAATCATTCACAAACAACAGTAATAACGTGAATATGCAATCAGAGATCGAAATGAGTTTGAGATTAGATTTATTTTTACCAAACAGAAGTGCTTTGATCTATGATTCTGAGTGTGGAATGGTTGGTGCAAGGATTGGGTATGGCTTCCTGGAAGTGCTTATGATTTTTGGCAGCGTATCTCCAAGTTCTCCCTGTTTCTTTTCTCTATTTGTTTTGTATATTTTCGTGTGTTTTGCACTGCATGCTTGCCCCTGTATTTATAGAAGTGTGGGGGTCTAGTAACGGCAAGAGACAACCCATTAAACAGGCCTTTAAAGCCATGAGACAAGAATCAGACACATTAAATAATTTCCTTTTTTGAAATATTCATGTCTCTTAAATGAACCTGGACACTTTTGAATTTCGAATGCCTTCAGGCCCTGCTCTTCGATTGGTCTTGATTTTCCTTCTTCGAATGGGCCTTCTGAATGCTTCTTCGAATGGTCTTGATTTGCACAGAATCACTCTGGTCGAATCAGCTCTTTAGGAACAGAAAAGGCAAGAATCTGGCCTTTAACTCAGGAATTAAATCCACAATTAGCATTTAATTATTTCTATTTTTGCAAGGGAAACATGCCATTTTCTCATGTTCAGTTTACCTGGACATGTTTTTTGAGTGCCCTCTTGATGGCTTTGTTAACAGGCCAGTCGAAAGGCTTTGTTAACAGGCCAATTGAAAGGTGTTGTTCATGCTAATCGAAGGACATGGTTAGCATGCCTGTCGAAGCTGCCTTGACACAATGCTAAATCGAAGGATCCCTTGGCGTGCCAATCGAAGGATCCCTTGGCATAATGCCAATCAAAGTGCTCATCCATAATGCCAATCGAAGGGCTTGTCCATGCCAATCGAAAGGCTCTTTCAGAATACCAATCGAAGGGTCTTTCAGAATGCCAATCGAAATGCTCCTTCAGAATGCCAATTGAAAGGTCTTTCAGAATGCCAATCGAAGTGCTTGTCCATAGTGCCAATCGAAATGCTTATCCATAGTGCCAATCGAAATGCTTGTTCATAGTGCCAATCGAAATGCTCCTTCAGAATGCCAATCGAAAGGTACTTAAAGCACCACTCAAAAATTTTCTTTTTCCTTAGGCAAGGGTTTGTGATCAACCATGCAGGGGGAAGACTTTGGGAAACATGAGAGGGCAAATTTTAGGGTGCAACAGTTTCCCATGTTCAATTTTCTTAAACCCGAGGATATAGATTGGCTTTCGAGCCTTTCGTGATCTGAAGGTGGAAGATAATTGAACACTAGAGTGCCCCGAAATTTGTTTTCGCATGGTGTAGTATCAGCATTGTGATGTCGGGAATGGGCTTACAGATGCCATTTGGAGATTGTTGGTAGGAGGATGGGCTTATAGATGCCATTTGGATATTTTTGGTAGCTGTCTTGAGAGAAATAGAATTTTAGGAGCTTCAGTTGTCCGTTACTCTACTGGGGAATTAACTCTGGAGGTGAACTGCATATCTGGACTCAGAAGGAACCTGGGTAAGGTTACTTCATGATGAGTCCATGTAAAACTTCATCTGGAAAGGAGGAACCTGTGTAGGGTTTCCTGATGATGAGTCCATGCAAAACTGCATCTTGGAAAGAGAGGGAACCGATGTAGGGTTGCCTGATGAGTCAGTGTAAAACTTCATCTGGAAAGGAGGAACCTGTGTAGGGTTTTCTGATGACGAGTCCGTGTAAAACTTCATCTTTGGAAAGAGAGAACCTGTGTAGGGTTGCCTGATGACGAGTCCGTGTAAAACTGTATCTTGGAAAGAGAGGGAACCGGTGTAGGGTTTCCTGATGACGAGTCCGTGTAAAACTTCATCTTAGAAAGAGAGGGAACCTGTGTAGGGTTTCCTGATGACGAGTCCATGTAAAACTTCATCTTGGAAAGAGGGAACCTGTGTAGGGTTTCTTAATGATGAGTCCGTGTAAAACTGCATCTGGAAAGGAGGAACCTGTGTAGGGTTGCCTGATGACGAGTCCATGTAAAACTTCATCTTGGAAAGAGGGAACCTGTGTAGGGTTTCCTGATGATGAGTCCGTGTAAAACTGCATCTTGGAAAGAGAGGGAACCGGTGTAGGGTTTCCTGATGACGAGTCTGTGTAAAACTGCATCTGAAATTGAGAAGGAACCGGTGTAGGGTTACTTCATGATGAGTCCGTGTAAAACTGCATCTGGAGTTGAGAAGGAACCGGTGTAGGGTTACTTCATGATGAGTCAGTGTAAAACTGCATCTGGAATTGAGAAGGAACCGGTGTAGGGTTGCTTCATGACGAGTCCGTGTAAAACTGCATCTGGAATTGAGAAGGAACCGGTGTAGGGTTGCTTCATGATGAGTCAGTGTAAAACTGCATCTGGAATTGAGAAGGAACCGGTGTAGGGTTGCTTCGGGATAAGTTTGTGTGAAACTTCTGGAGGAACCTGGGTAAGGTTACTTTGTGATAAGTTCTTGTAAAACTTCTGGAGGAACTTGGGTAAGGTTACTTTGTGATAAGTTCATGTAAAACTTCTGGAGGAACCTGAGTAAGGTTACTTTGGGATGAGTTCGTGTAAAACTTCATTCAAAAATATATGATAAAGGACCCGTGTAGGATTTTTCAGGATAGACCCGTGTGAAGCTGCATTTAGGAGAAACCTGTGTAAGGCTGAATTTGATTGTGCAGATAATTACTCTGTTTAGTTTCCGGAGTTAATCTTGAACTTGCTGGCAGTTGTTGATGATAACCATCTTTCCTGAAAAGGTACATGATTAATCGTATATGATGCATGACATGCATTGTATGATGATGTTCTCAAAATAAATGAGTTATGTTGTATGCAATATGTATGCACACATCATGATGTATGAACATGAAATGCTATTGTGGTACGCCCGAGTTTGGGAAAATAAATCCCTGACTGTTGTTGGAGAATAAAGAGTTTCACTCACTGGAGATAACGATCAAAGATGATTGGGAGAATAATCCTGCAGGAGAGAATAACTCCGCTAGGGAATGGACTGACGAGGAAATGACTCTGTGGGGAGTATATACTCTGCTAGAAGTTCTGCTGATTTGGAGAAATAAAAACTCAGCTGGGGATGAATTACTGTTGCTGGTGACAGTGAACCCTGTTGGGGATTGAATTTCTGTCTATGAAAGGAATGAACTCCGCTGGGGATAGAAAGAACTTCGCTGGGGATGATCTTTCAGTTGCAACTTGCTGAGGATAACCCAGTTAGACTCTTGTGAGGATAACCTCTGAATTTGGCTGAGGAAACTTATTTGTGCTTCACAGGGGATAAGCTTCCAGAGTCTACTGGGGAAGAGGAGTTGTGGTCCTTTGATTTGTAGTAGTCAGAGAGGCAAACTCAAGCTGGGGAATCCTGGTGTTGTTGGGGAAATAAACCCTGTCGTCAGTCCGCTAGAGAGGTGATATCTTCGTTGGGGGAAGTCCTCGAGGATTCTTGAGGTTGATTCAGCTGGGGAAAGGTTTTCAGAGATTAAACCCTTGTTGGGATGTCATCCTATGAGAAGGATTTTGGGGAGATTTGTCATTGCCCCTAGTAGCAAGTGTTTGTGACATTTCCAGAAAATGTTTAATTGTACGTAACCCTTCACTGAGATTGATGTTCAATGCCCCAAGTGACGGAGATGGAGACTTGCCCCTGGTTTCTCTGTACTTCTTCAGAGATTTCTTGAAATCTTGACTGGACTGCCCCAGGTGTGCTGGATAGTGACATGTCAAGTCCCCTTGTTGATAGGAGATTTGTCAATGGAAGTGTCATCCTTTTTGAAGTGATTTTGTTCACTGAGAGGGCTTTCGTTCATCGAATATTCATTGTGTGAATTTCTCCGCTGTCAAACAAATAGCCAAATGCAAACAGTGATATTCAAATAATGCAAAGTTTATGCTTGTCTCGAAGTTTTGAAAAATGCGTTTTTTAGCAGAAAACTCTTTATAAGATAATTTTAACACAAGATTTAGGGCAAAGCCTTACAGGAGTCAGGATACCTTTTGTAACAGTATGCTTTCGAACTAACCCATGCTTCAGTTAGGACTTTTGAAGGGTTGTAACGTGGCTTGGTTCATGGTTTAAGAAACAAAGGATAAAGGCTCAAAGTATATTTGTACCCACCCGCTCTTCGTGATGTTCTTCAATCCTAAACTCAGTTAATTATGCATTTGAACTCCAAATGAGTCTGGAACGACGTTTTTGGTGATGGTTCACACAAGTTGAATTTGTTGGAAGGCAGTCATTTTTGCAACATTTTTCATGTTGTCGAGGATTTGTAATGACCTCGTTCTTTTGATTTATTATCCCTAATTTTTTCCTGACTGTTCCTATTTTTGAGATTACAGTCAGCGGGATGCCCCAGCTTTCTTAAGCCTCCTTTATAGGTTTTGGCTTAGTGGGCTTTTCTCTTTTGAGGGATTGACTGCCTATGAGATAAGGAACCACCACTGTCTTTTGATTCCAGAGGAATGCTTTTGATGTCATTCGTTGTATTATGAACTGAGCGTTTTGTGACTTAAAGCGCATTTGAATTAATCGAGAGACTACCCTGCCCCAGGTTTTGATTAAAGGTTTCAATTTGTTTAAAAACAGAAAACTCCTACTTCTTTGGCTCGAAGGGGTTGACTAGGGATTATCTTCCTTATAACTCCAGTGTTTAGGATTTTAAAGAAATGCCTGTACATTGTCAACAAGGTCTGTCCAAAAGCATACTGTATGAGATTAGGGCATTGTTTCGTCATCCTCCCTCTAAAGGCTTGTAACTTTTAGCAAGAGTTGAATGTCATAAAGTGAGTAAAAAGCATAGTTTAAATGTAATTAAAATGATTGGATCAAATCAAGACAAACATATGCAATGCATTAATGAAACAAAGTTTGGCATTAATAGATAATTGTTTGAATAACAAAGAGATTACAACTTGAAAATTCAAATGAAACAAAGGCATTCTCAATGATTTGGCGTAGGAGAAGTGATTATGCTAGAGTCTCCGGAGGACCAAACTCAATCTCCTTGGCATCAATCAAATTCTGAATCTTGTATTTCAATGCCCGACAATTGTTAGTATCATGCCCGGTACTGTCAGAATGATAAGCGCAGGTCGCATTAGGATTGTAGTTAGGAGAAGAAGTCTTGGGGTTTGGGTGAGGTCCTATCAATGTAATTAGATTCATACTCAACAATTGTTGCAACGCTTGAGACAACGACATGTTGATGTTGGTGAACTGTCTTTTAGGCACGACCTCTTTACGCTGATGCCCCTGTCTTTGTTGAGCAGGCGTAGGATTAGAGATCAAGATTCCTCCTACGTATTGGTCATGACGACCCTTTTGACCATACACAACGTTGGACTCTTTCTTCCCATTGTAGGGCTTTTTCTGAGCATCAGAAGGTGTAGCTTCTTGAATCTTCCCACTTTTGATGCCAACTTCGACCCTTTCGCCGGTCAATATTAGCTCGTTGAATCCGGCTGAAGAGTTTCCGATCAAGTGTTTGAAATAGGGACCAGACAAAGTCCCAAGAAACATATCCACCAACTCCCTATCAGACAGAGGGGGTTGGACTCTTCCCGCAAGATCTCTCCACTTCTGAGCGTAGTCCTTAAAGCCTTCGCCTGTACCCATTGATATACCCTGGAGTTGGGTACGTGTGGGAGCAAGGTCGGCATTATACTGGTATTTCTTGTAAAAAGCAGCAGCAAGGTCCTCCCAGTTACGAATGTTAGCTCCTTCCAGTTGACATAACCATTCAAGTTGAGTCCCCGATAGACTATCTTGAAAGAAATGAACCCAGTGATTTCTATCAGCAGTATAGGGTTGATTCTTCCTCACATATGACCGGAGGTGTAGCTTTGGACATGAAGCTCCGTCATACTTGGAAAAGGCAGGTGCCTTGAACTTATGGGGAATCACCACCCCAGAGGATAAACCTAGATCTCCGAAGTCCAGACCGGGCACCTTCTATATTTCCATGGCGTTCAAACGGTCTTCCAGTTGTTTGTACTTATCCTCAGCAGGAGGATAATGTTCTTCATCATAGTCCGTCTCGTTGTCGGAGACTTCAGGGCTAGGAGCCCTCCTTTTTTGTGGACTGTCTTTCCCTTCAGATGGGGTGGTCAGATCAACTTCGTTCTTCAGCCCGTTTCCAAACCTGCGTCCAGTGTTGAACAAGATGGTCCTCTTTTTCTTCTTCTTCCTCTCTTTCAGAATCAGGGTCTTCAGGTCCTGCTGACCCTTAGCTAGGCTCATGACCAACTCTTGAAATTGGGCATTCTGGGCCTGGAGGGCCTTGATAGCTTGCTCAGTGGAAGGTTCAGTAGACATGATGATTGCTGAAATAAACAACGAAGAAGATGAGAAACCTGTAATGGGAGACCTGTTATGCAATGATATGTATGATATATGTATGCAATGTTTTCAAGGATCTCGCGGGGTAAACAAGAAACTGTTAGAATCTGAATCTGGTAGCTTGATTGAAGGAACTTTATGTTGCTGAAAGTCCTTCTTCAAGAGTCAAGCTCACCATATCGAGTGGGTCATAGCCCCTGACTCAAGTTATCATGCTTTAATCTCTAGATGGAATTGGCTAGAGGAAAATAAATCCCATTTTGCCCCTTACTGGATATCTGATTTACCATAACCTGCATCACAGACCCTTGAGATCCTTGAAATGGTTAAGGAAATGTTAAGGCATGATGTTATGATGTGTATGCCATGCGTTTAAGCACAAGTGTGAGGTGATGTAAGTAAGCTCTACAGTAAATCATGATTATTGGATAAGGACTGTAAACAAAACCTGCAAGGAACCCATGTTGTCAGATAACAAGAATGTGCAAGTAATTCAAGTTTGAAGGCACACAAGTCACACAAAAAAGCCCTTAGATTTCAGGCTGGCATGGAGTTTAGGTATTACCCTCTTTCAGTTCAGTTGGTTTAAACCTGTCCTAAAAATAGTAACCGGGTGTTGTACCCCAAAATTTGCCCTCCCATATTCATCAAGAATTGTCAAAGTCAAAGTCACAAAATTCCCCCAGGGTTGTGCAGTTCAACTGTCTCCTATACAGTCAAAACTAGGGTTTGAGTTCTGGCCAAGCAAATGAACTTTTCAAAGGCCCAATCAAGTCCCATATGCCTACAAAGATGGTCAAGTATCCTCATGTCAAGTTTCAAGGCATTCAGCTCAAAATTGCACAGTCAAAACCCTAGATTGCACTACAGTCAACTGTAGGGGCAAAATGGTCATTTGACAGTCAAAAGTTCAAATTTTTGGTCAATATATCATTTTGAAGCCACAAACATCATTTGATCAATGCTTGATCATGATTCTCAAAATTTGGCTCAGAAATCATCAAAGATGCAAAAGTTGCTATATTTGGACAGCTGAAAAAGTCAACTGAAATTGACCAGGGCATAACTTTCACATGGATTATCAGAAAAATTCCACCCAAAGCTCATTTTGAAGAGAAAGACATTTCCTACAACTCATCTTCATGTTCCAAGTCCAAGAAATGCTCTCACAAAAAGTTATCAATTTCAACATTATAGGTCATTTTCAAAAGTCAACAAAAAGGGACTTTAAGTCAAAGGCCATAACTTGAGATTGGTAAATCAAAATGACATGGGACCAAAGGCATTGGTTAGAGGACTCAAAGACCTTTCCAAAATGTCCAAGAACATATGAAAAGCTTAAAAATTGACCAAGTTATGCCTTGTGGAAGTTGGGAAATATTTAGGAATTTTGGAAAGTCAACATTGATGCAAAAGGCCTAAAAATGCAAATGGGCCCATTTTTCTTCCAAGTTTCTTCATGCCAAGCCTATGCACGACCACTAGGCCCAAGGGGAAGTATTTTCATATTTTTTAATTATTTATTTGAATTTATATTAATTTATATTCATTTAAATCATTTTAATATATGAAAAATACAAACCTAACCTAAAAAAATCTTTTTATGCATGATTTGGCTTCTATAATTCGTGCACATGCTGATTAGGGAGAATTGGATTGAATTGGATATGATTTGCACAAAAACCATGTGAAAGAGATTGGAAAAATAATGGAAAAAAATCAAATCTTCAATTCATAATTGCAAGAGATTTTTGTTGAAATTCTTAACCTAATTGCTTCCTTACATATACTAGAACATAACCCTAAGCCAAGGAGACTGCAAGCTGCGCCCAAGAAACCCTTGGCAAATTGAAAATTCTCCTAAAAAACTCAAATCTGAAAAGTGCCTTAGAGGTCGATTCAAACCTCCAAACCTGTTCCAAAAGCTTCAGTGGCAATTGCTGGACACATTCCAATCAATAACAACAACTAACGCCTCAAGAACTGGTATAACGACTCAAAACTGCATAGAGGAAAACTTGAAATCGTGCATCCTAATTTAAGCATTTTTGCAGCATTCTTTTTATTGATTCTTACTCCTTATGAAGTTTGTGAACTAACCATCATAATTAATTGAGTTTTTGTGGCATAAACATGATTTCACCATGAACGATACTAGGGTTTGCAGGCTTGCTAATTTGGGGCTTTTGAGATAACGTAAAATTGGGGCTCAAGACTATTGCCATCACCCTTAGCACATCAAAACGAAAGGATTACATACCTCGCGAACAATTTATGAAGCTCAGGGAGCTATTCGCTATTTTTTGATAGACACCCTAATGCAACGCTATAAAAACCGTTGCTCTTTTGTTTTGTTTTACAGGGTGGGGAAGAAGACGAGTGCGTGTCCATCAGCCATTGGCCATTTTAAAATTCGCGCGTTTTCTAATCCATTAGCATTATGTTTTATTTATCATATTTACGTATTATTATATGTTAACTAAAATGCGCTTGGTTCAGTTGGTAGCACGTGACGTGAATGACCCTCAAGACCTGGGTTCAAGTCCCAGGTCTGGCAAAATTCCATGCTATTTTTCAATATGAAATTCCATGTTACGCTAACATCCAGGTACACCATATGCCCTCCATCATCAACATACCACGTCCGCTTGGAGGTCAATCTAAAGGTTGGAAGCTGAAGAATACCTACGCCTGGTCAAACGCATCATACACGATCCAGAAAGTCAACGAATTCCAAAGCTATTGGGCCAGGCCTTTCAGATTTACACCTCCATAATGGGACAGAAGACCCCCCCTGGTTCTATCTTTTTTCTAATTTTCTTTTATCTTTTATTATTTTTAATTATTTATTTGTTTATTTGTTTTTTGATTTAATTAAGTATCCCTTTTTTTACAAAATATAGAAAACATTAAGAATACAGAAAAGACAAAAAAAAAATATAATTAATTTTGATCACTTTCATGAATAAATAAAAAATGTGAATTATTTAGTTTAATTAGGTTTTCAACTTTAATTCCTTTTTAATAAAAATCCAAAAAATGTAGAATTAGGTTAATTAATGATTTTTATATCTTTTTAATTTTTCCTTTTTCTCACAATATTATTTATTTATTATTTCATTTTCCTATTTTAATTGTACATGAATAAAATTAGGGTTTAAGTTAGATTTTAATATAATTTTTTCATAATAAATAAAAATATTAGAATTAGGGTTTGCTTCTTAATTTAATTTCAATTAACTCTTTTTTTTAAATCTAAAAAAACACAAAATACCAAAAAAACATTTAATCATTTAATTTTCAATTCCTTATTAATTTTAAATTATTTGCAAAAGGGTCCAACGCCCTAGTTTTGTTTCGATTCCTTTAATTTGCGCATTTATCTTATGTCGTTTAATTATAAATTATGTAAATCTCCCAAAGCCATGTAAATTTATTTTTCGCACTTTTATTTTATCGCATTATTTATTTTCCGCTAAATCGGGTCCGGTTTTATTTTGGCGATGTGGACCCGCGCCTTTGTAATAGCCTTAGATTTATTTTTTTCCCGCAAACTTTATATTTGTTAATATGCATGCAAGAATGAATGGCCCTAATTAAAATCAAGCGTAGATCACAACAAAAGACAAGACAAATAACTGAAACATGACACACAATTTGCACACACCACCCCTAGGGTACGCCTCACTGTTGCCTTTCGAAAGGTGGTCGTCGAGTAGAGGACGTCTTAGTAAGTCCTCATGATCCGGGAACCTGGCATGAGGGTAGCTTCTAAGGTGTCTTCCCATTGCTCTAGTGATCACCACGTCCCTAAACTCGAATTGACCCGAACACCTCCAACGGTGGTGCTACCTACCTCTCAATGGTGGGATGGCACTACTTTTAAGGACATCTACACAGACGAATTCCTTAGGGTAGGTAGGTTCTCAAGGATACTTGCTCTAATTTCAAACAAACAAAAAAGACTGTTCACACCAACACATTTTCAAAAGCTTTCAAAGCAAACTTTTCAAACACTCTGACGTATGAGTCGATCTGAAATTTTTCAAAGAAACTTTTTAAAACCCACATTGAAAAGCAAACAAACCATTTTGAAAACACAATGAGCAAGTATCTAAGAGCCCATGGATAACCATGGATAGAAAGGGTGCTAACACCTTCCCTTTCTATAACCTACCTCCCGAACCGAGAGCAATCTCTTAAAAGGAATTTTTCTGTGCTTTTGTCCTTTCCATTTGGAGAAAATAAAAGACGGTGGCGACTCTTGCTTCCGCGACATTTCGCGAACCAGCGTTAAACACTCAGTTCCAGATCCACCGATCACAGAACTGGCGACTCTGCTGGGGATACTTTAAAGTGAGGTGTACCTTAGGGCTAGCTTATAACTATGTTTTCAATTGTTTTCCTTGTGTGCTTTAAATTGTGGGTTGCTTGGGAGTTCTATAGATCCTACACCCGGATCTGGGGGATACCTTTCTTAGAAAGTAGCAACAAGGCTGTGAGGGAACTGTGCGGGGTATACCGACATGGTTGAAACAGTCTGCTACGTTGATGTGGCACTTTGGTGTGTACCGGTAACCCTTGAGTTCAGTCAAGGAGAGTACGGGGCCTCCGCGTGGTGTCGTGAAGCATCAACAGACCTTAGGAACCTTAATTGAACTATCTTGGCCTCTTTAGGGTAGTGAGATAACTGACTTTGGTACAGTCCGAGGTTGGTTGATACTCGATACTACACTCAATTGAGGGTTGCTTTCCTGGAATATTTCGGTCGCCAGTTCAGTGGCTAAATTGAAACGATGAACAATGAAAGCAATCCCGTGATATTGGGACCCTTAGAACCCGGTTACTTCTGATAGGACAGGTTGATCCCACCAACTTCAAGAGGGTAATACCCAGACCCCATGCTGGCCTAAACTCTAGGGGTTTCTCTTTTGTGACTTGTGTGCCTTCGTACTTGACTATTTGCATGCTTGTTACCTAACACAGGAATTTCTTGCAGGGTTTGTTTATAGTCCTTAATTAGGACTCATAACAGGGTGTACTAACTACTTGCAGGTTCTGTTTATAGTCCTTACTTGGGACTCATAACAGGGTTTACTAAGTTTCTTGCAGGTTTTGGTTTGCAGTCCTTAATTAGGACTCATAATAAAGTTTGCTAAGTTTCTTGCAGGTTGCTGTTTATAGTCCTTAATTGGGACTCATAACAGGGTTTACCTACATCACCCCATGCATAGCATGACATCATACCATTGCATACCATTGCATACATCCTAACCCATTTCAAGGATCTCAAGGGCTTGTGATGCAGGTCATGATGAATCAAACATCTAGCAAGGGGCAAAGAGGATTTATTTTCCTCCAGCCAAAGTTGTCAGAGGCTATGACCCACTTGATATGGTGAGCTTTGACACTTGAAGAAGGTTCCCCTAGCCAAGGTTGTCAGGGGCTATGACCCACTGGATATGGTGAGCCTTTGACCTTGAAGAAGGACTCTCAACAACATGCAGTTCCTTCAATCAAGCTACCGGATCCAAATGCTAACAAACTTTCTTGTTTACCCCGCGAGGTCCTTGAAAACATTGCATGCATATCATACACATCATTGCATAGCAGGTATCCTTGTTGCAGGTCACTTACCCTTCTCGCTGTTTATTTCAGCAATGGCTTCCCAACAAGGTAACCAGGGTCTTCATGCTCAAGAGACTCAGTTCAGGGAAATCTTCCTAGGTCTATCCAAGGGGCAGGAAGAGTTGAGGGCACTCCTCATGGGGAATCTGATCAGAAAGAGTCCTGAAGATGACAAGGACGAACAACTGAAACGTCTACAAGCTGAGGTAGACACATTGAAAACCCAGATGCAGGGGCAAAGGGCCCTCATTCAAGGTTTAGCTCAGGAGCAAGGAGAGCTGAGGGCCATGATCAGTCAGCTTCATCAAGATATGAAGCAACCAGCCCAAGTCAGGGACCAAGTCTTCGATCAGCCACCAAGAGGACCAAAGTCTGGTATGGTGAAGAATGAACCTCTCCAAATTGCTACTACTTCACAAGCCCAGTATCAACGGGGTAATCGACGCAAGCGATACACGCCTGGAAGACATTTCACTGAGACTGGCATACCACCATCTCTAATGCTGGAACGCTTGTTGGAGGTCAATCTGATTACCTTAAAGGGTCCTCCCCAGAATCCTGACACCTCTGCTCCCACTTATAACCCTGATAAAAGATGTGCCTACCATTCTGACAGTCCTGGACATGACACCAATGACTGTTGGAGCTTGAAAAACAAGATCCAGGACTTGATCGACGGAAGGGTGCTGGAGTTCATGCCGGGTGGCCAAATGAAATGCTTCTGCTAAGAATCTCCCATCTGAAGTGACTAATTCAAACTAGAAAACTTTTGTTCATTCGAATGTTCAAGTTGCATGTTTCTTTGATTGTCTAAACATTTATTCATGTCAAACGTTGTTATTTCATTAATGCATCGCTTATGTCTGTTTTGAATCAATATATTCGCATTCACTATATGCAAACTGTTTTCATATTTTTCTGATGTCGACTCTTGATCTTTAATCCTAAGCCTCTTGAGGGAGGATGACGAAAACGATACCATGATCTACAGTATGCTTTTGAACAGACCCCGCTGATGAGGTACAGGCATTGTTTCAATTCCTAAACACTGGAGTTATAAGGATGATAATCCCTCGCCAACCCATCAGAGCCAAAGAAGTAGGAGTTTTATTTTCGAAAATCAAAACCCTTAATCATAACCCGGGACAGGGTAGTCTCTCAGTTGGTCCAAGTGCATGACGAATGGCACCGAAGAGATCTTTACAAAACGAACAAAGACAGTGATGGTTCAACACAATCAAAAGGATAGGCAGTCATCATCAAAATTCATAAATGAAAAGCCCAAAAAGTCTAAACCTACAAAGGGGACTTACGAAACTGGGGCATTCCGCTGACTGTAATTCCAAAAAGGAAACAGTTCAGGCAAAAAAAGAAAGGGATAACAAAAATCAGACAAGAAAGAGGTCTTACAAACCCTCAACAAAAAGGAGTGACTGCCTATTCAAAATAAATTACCAACATCCGAACCATCACCGAAAAATCAGAGCAAAGACTCGAACAAGGTCTAACGTATGATCAACTGAGTTTAGGTTTGAAGAACATCACGAAGAGCGGGTGGGTACAAATAATTTGAGCCTTTATCCTTTGTTTCTTAAACCGTGAACCAGGCCACGTTATAACCCTTAAAAGTCCTAGCTGAAGCATGGGTTAGTTCGAAAGCATACTGTGACGAAAGGTATCCTGACTCCTTAAGGCTTACTATAAAGAAGGAGTTGACATCACGTTTTACAAACATTCATTTGTTTTATGAAAAAAGAATGCATTTTCAAAATCTTCAAGACAGATATAGGCTTTGCATTTTTAACATAACTTTGTTTGCATATGACTTTTTGTTTGAACAGCAGGGCAATTCACACGATGAATACCTAGTGAACAAAAGCACTTTCAATCAAGGGGCATGACATGATCATGGTCCATCATCTGGGGCAGTCCAATCAAGATTCGGAGAATCTCTCAAAGGCCAAAAAGCCTGGGGCAAATCTCTGCCTGAGTCACTTGGGGCACTCCAGCAACGAATCTTGCCCGATCAGACATCTTCTGGTAATATGGCAACACAAGCAGCCAGGGGCACCTCCCTGCATTCTAAGAGCGTGGACATAGTCGGAAAAATACTACGCACAATCAAAGACCCGCTAGGTTGACACACCTAGGCAAAAATAAGGGCTTCCCGGCGAACCAAAAGGGTTCGGGCAAAATGAGGGATGAAATGAAAAAAAGCTGTACACCCGGCAAGTCGAAAACCTGAAAAGGCGACTTGGGCAAAAATGGGTATCCCGGTGGACTGAAAACCCGAAAGGGCGGTCCAGGCAAAAGTTAGGGATTAAAGCGTACGACTATGTCCTGTCATCTTGTCACCTGCCTACCAGAAGAAGGTTTGACCCTCAACAATTATCAGCATCCCACATGGGCCTCCCCCATGGAAACAGGGGCAATAAAAGAGTTGTCTGAGCAGTCTAATTGTTCTATCCTCCAAGGTATCAAGGTAGGTTCAGCCAAAGAACATGACCGAGTATCTTAATCCCCTAGAGAGTAGTTCAGTAAAACAATACATGTCTCTCCAAGCAAAATTACAGTTATCAAGGAAATTGAGTGTCCCCCCGTAGATCTCAATACTTCCCCAGCAGTATTTATAACAAGCATCCCCGGCAGTCTTGGTCCAAAGATTGTTCCCGGGTGGTACATCACCATTCAAAGGAATTACTTCCCCACAGTCTAAAACTTCCCCCAGGAGAGTCCAATCCAGTTTCCCCAGGAAAGTTGGAATTCATACCTCCCCAAGCAGTAAGCTTATCCCCAGTAGATTCTGGAAGCTTATCCCTCGCAGAGCACGAACGCGTCGTCCCGGCTTGATTTAAAGAGTTATTTCCGTAACAGGATATAACTGGGTTATCCTCAGCCAAAAGCCACGGAAAGAGCGTCCTCGGCAAAGTATCTTCCTACCCCCAGCGAAGTCTATCAACACTTCCAGCACAACAAGGATATCCCCAGCGGAATTCATCAAATCTCCCAGCATAACTCATCAACGGTATCCCCAGCGGAGTTATCTTCGTCAACTCAGCAAAGCATCGCTATCCCCACAGAGTAGCACTCCCCAGCATGATCGCTAGAGTATCTTTTCTCCCGCAGAGTTATTTCATTTGCCAAGTTTATTCCTCAACGGAGTTATCTTCTCCTACCGGTATTCTTGCAACAATCATCCACAGCGGAAGCAAAATCTCTTCCTCAACATCAGCCCAGGATATGACTTCCCGGCACCCGTCAAGGATTTATTTTCCTAGACAAAAACATACATGAATCATCACATACATCATTACAGCATGCATGTACGCATCATATCATATGAATCGCATCCATATTGAGAACATCATCGCTTGATCCATAACATGCATTGCATATAACTGACCTTTACCTTTCAGGAAAAATGCAGTTGAAATTCTCAAACATATTTCAAGGACTTCTCTAGTCCAGTTAAATCGACTCCAAACAGATTTTTTTGATAAAGACTCAGTAGAAGTTCTCTTATGGTCCCCTCTCCAACGGCGTGTGAGGTGGTAATTCCTTCGTCAGATGTTCCCCTCTCCGGCATGAGCGTGAGGTGATATTCTCTTATGGTCCCCTCTCCAACGGCGTGTGAGGTGGTAATTCCTTCTTCAGATGTTCCCCTCTCCGGCATGAGCGTGAGGTGATATTCTCTTATGGTCCCCTCTCCAACGGCGTGTGAGGTGGTAATTCCTTCTTCAGATGTTCCCTCTCCGGCATGAGCGTGAGGTGATATTCTCTTATGGTCCCCTCTCCAACGGCGTGTGAGGTGGTAATTCCTTCTTCAGATGTTCCCCTCTCCGGCATGAGCGTGAGGTGATATTCTCTTATGGTCCCCTCTCCAACGGCGTGTGAGGTGGTAATTCCTTCTTCAGATGTTCCCCTCTCCGGCATGAGCGTGAGGTGATATTCTCTTAGGGTCCCCTCTCCAACGGCGTGTGAGGTGGTAATTCCTTCTTCAGATGTTCCCTCTCCGGCATGAGCGTGAGGTGATATTCTTCAGATGGTCCCCTCTCCAACGGCGCGTGAGGTGGTAATTCCTTCTTCAGATGTTTCCCTCTCCGGCATGAGCGTGAGGTGATATTTCTTTTCAGATTATAATTTCCTATAGTTCCCTCTCCAACGGTAAGTGAGGTGACTCCCTTTGAGATTATAATGTCCTTTGGTTCTCTTCCTGACACTACAAGGATGGTAATTCTCAACAAGATTTTCTCAACGAGCGTTGTTGAGGTTGAAATCATTCAGGGTTCTCTTCCCATCCATGCTAAGGCAGTAACCATCCCTGGTTCGTTCATCAACGTTTGAAGCTCCAGACCCAGCTCCTGTAACCAGTCAGGACATAGCTATGTCAAGCATCTAAAATCAGCTCCTGCGACGTGTCAGGTACTCATTTTTCTGTTTTGCAGGTATGCAGGTTCTCGTTAAGGAATCTCCTACGCAATCAACGTCCAGATGGCATCTATAAGCCCATCATCCTATCCAAGCAACATCCAAATGGCATCTATAAGCCCATTCCCTCATCATCATTGCTACTGTGTGAGCGCAAATTTCTGGGCACTCTAGTGTCCAATCATCTTCTACCCTCGGATTACGAAAGGCACGTCAGCCAATCTGCATCCTCAGGTCTAAGAAGATTGAACAGGGGCAACTGTTGTACCCCAAAATTTGCCCTCCCATATTCATCAAGAATTGTCAAAGTCAAAGTCACAAAATTCCCCCAGGGTTGTGCAGTTCAACTGTCTCCTATACAGTCAAAACTAGGGTTTGAGTTCTGGCCAAGCAAATGAACTTTTCAAAGGCCCAATCAAGTCCCATATGCCTACAAAGATGGTCAAGTATCCTCATGTCAAGTTTCAAGGCATTCAGCTCAAAATTGCACAGTCAAAACCCTAGATTGCACTACAGTCAACTGTAGGGGCAAAATGGTCATTTGACAGTCAAAAGTTCAAATTTTTGGTCAATATATCATTTTGAAGCCACAAACATCATTTGATCAATGCTTGATCATGATTCTCAAAATTTGGCTCAGAAATCATCAAAGATGCAAAAGTTGCTATATTTGGACAGCTGAAAAAGTCAACTGAAATTGACCAGGGCATAACTTTCACATGGATTATCAGAAAAATTCCACCAAAAGCTCATTTTGAAGAGAAAGACATTTCCTACAACTCATCTTCATGTTCCAAGTCCAAGAAATGCTCTCACAAAAAGTTATCAATTTCAACATTATAGGTCATTTTCAAAAGTCAACAAAAAGGGACTTTAAGTCAAAGGCCATAACTTGAGATTGGTAAATCAAAATGACATGGGACCAAAGGAATTGGTTAGAGGACTCAAAGACCTTTCCAAAATGTCCAAGAACATGTGAAAAGCTTAAAAATTGACCAAGTTATGCCTTGTGGAAGTTGGGAAATGTTTAGGAATTTTGGAAAGTCAACATTGATGCAAAAGGCCTAAAAATGCAAATGGGCCCATTTTTCTTCCAAGTTTCTTCATGCCAAGCCTATGCACGACCACTAGGCCCAAGGGGAAGTATTTTCATATTTTTTAATTATTTATTTGAATTTATATTAATTTATATTCATTTAAATCATTTTAATATATGAAAAATACAAACCTAACCTAAAAAAATCTTTTTATGCATGATTTGGCTTCTATAATTCGTGCACATGCTGATTAGGGAGAATTGGATTGAATTGGATATGATTTGCACAAAAACCATGTGAAAGAGATTGGAAAAATAATGGAAAAAAATCAAATCTTCAATTCATAATTGCAAGAGATTTTTGTTGAAATTCTTAACCTAATTGCTTCCTTACATATACTAGAACATAACCCTAAGCCAAGGAGACTGCAAGCTGCGCCCAAGAAACCCTTGGCAAATTGAAAATTCTCCTAAAAAACTCAAATCTGAAAAGTGCCTTAGAGGTCGATTCAAACCTCCAAACCTGTTCGAAAAGCTTCAGTGGCAATTGCTGGACACATTCCAATCAATAACAACAACTAACGCCTCAAGAACTGGTATAACGACTCAAAACTGCATAGAGGAAAACTTGAAATCGTGCATCCTAATTTAAGCATTTTTGCAGCATTCTTTTTATTGATTCTTACTCCTTATGAAGTTTGTGAACTAACCATCATAATTAATTGAGTTTTTGTGGCATAAACATGATTTCACCATGAACGATACTAGGGTTTGCAGGCTTGCTAATTTGGGGCTTTTGAGATAACGTAAAATTGGGGCTCAAGACTATTGCCATCACCCTTAGCACATCAAAACGAAAGGATTACATACCTCGCGAACAATTTATGAAGCTCAGGGAGCTATTCGCTATTTTTTGATAGACACCCTAATGCAACGCTATAAAAACCGTTGCTCTTTTGTTTTGTTTTACAGGGTGGGGAAGAAGACGAGTGCGTGTCCATCAGCCATTGGCCATTTTAAAATTCGCGCGTTTTCTAATCCATTAGCATTATGTTTTATTTATCATATTTACGTATTATTATATGTTAACTAAAATGCGCTTGGTTCAGTTGGTAGCACGTGACGTGAATGACCCTCAAGACCTGGGTTCAAGTCCCAGGTCTGGCAAAATTCCATGCTATTTTTCAATATGAAATTCCATGTTACGCTAACATCCAGGTACACCATATGCCCTCCATCATCAACATACCACGTCCGCTTGGAGGTTAATCTAAAGGTTGGAAGCTGAAGAATACCTACGCCTGGTCAAACGCATCATACACGATCCAGAAAGTCAACGAATTCCAAAGCTATTGGGCCAGGCCTTTCAGATTTACACCTCCATAATGGGACAGAAGACCCCCCCTGGTTCTATCTTTTTTCTAATTTTCTTTTATCTTTTATTATTTTTAATTATTTATTTGTTTATTTGTTTTTTGATTTAATTAAGTATCCCTTTTTTTACAAAATATAGAAAACATTAAGAATACAGAAAAGACAAAAAAAAATATAATTAATTTTGATCACTTTCATGAATAAATAAAAAATGTGAATTATTTAGTTTAATTAGGTTTTCAACTTTAATTCCTTTTTAATAAAAATCCAAAAAATGTAGAATTAGGTTAATTAATGATTTTTATATCTTTTTAATTTTTCCTTTTTCTCACAATATTATTTATTTATTATTTCATTTTCCTATTTTAATTGTACATGAATAAAATTAGGGTTTAAGTTAGATTTTAATTTAATTTTTTCATAATAAATAAAAATATTAGAATTAGGGTTTGCTTCTTAATTTAATTTCAATTAACTCTTTTTTTTAAATCTAAAAAAACACAAAATACCAAAAAAACATTTAATCATTTAATTTTCAATTCCTTATTAATTTTAAATTATTTGCAAAAGGGTCCAACGCCCTAGTTTTGTTTCGATTCCTTTAATTTGCGCATTTATCTTATGTCGTTTAATTATAAATTATGTAAATCTCCCAAAGCCATGTAAATTTATTTTTCGCACTTTTATTTTATCGCATTATTTATTTTCCGCTAAATCGGGTCCGGTTTTATTTTGGCGATGTGGACCCGCGCCTTTGTAATAGCCTTAGATTTATTTTTTTCCTGCAAACTTTATATCTGTTAATATGCATGCAAGAATGAATGGCCCTAATTAAAATCAAGCGTAGATCACAACAAAAGACAAGACAAATAACTGAAACATGACACACAATTCGCACACACCACCCCTAGGGTACGCCTCACTGTTGCCTTTCGAAAGGTGGTCGTCGAGTAGAGGACGTCTTAGTAAGTCCTCATGATCCGGGAACCTGGCATGAGGGTAGCTTCTAAGGTGTCTTCCCATTGCTCTAGTGATCACCACGTCCCTAAACTCGAATTGACCCGAACACCTCCAACGGTGGTGCTACCTACCTCTCAATGGTGGGATGGCACTACTTTTAAGGACATCTACACAGACGAATTCCTTAGGGTAGGTAGGTTCTCAAGGATACTTGCTCTAATTTCAAACAAACAAAAAAGACTGTTCACACCAACACATTTTCAAAAGCTTTCAAAGCAAACTTTTCAAACACTCTGACGTATGAGTCGATCTGAAATTTTTCAAAGAAACTTTTTAAAACCCACATTGAAAAGCAAACAAACCATTTTGAAAACACAATGAGCAAGTATCTAAGAGCCCATGGATAACCATGGATAGAAAGGGTGCTAACACCTTCCCTTTCTATAACCTACCTCCCGAACCGAGAGCAATCTCTTAAAAGGAATTTTTCTGTGCTTTTGTCCTTTCCATTTGGAGAAAATAAAAGACGGTGGCGACTCTTGCTTCCGCGACATTTCGCGAACCAGCGTTAAACAGTCAGTTCCAGATCCACCGATCACACCGGGTTCTAGAGGATCTCAATATCACTGACTATCCTCAATCGGTCATAATTCCAGTTTAGCAACCTTTTCTTGCGGCCGAAATCATCGCGAGAGTTTAGTCTCAATGAGTGTAGCATACTGCTACTGTTCTATGGCCAAGTTGGTCGATTTAAGGTTCTAAGGTCAGTTGGTGCTTAATGACTCCTCAGAAGACCCATATTCTCCTCGTTTCAACACAAGGGATATCAGTACAGACCAAGGTGCCACACCAACGTAGCTACTGCTTCATCCGTGTCGGTCTACGCCGGACAAATCCCTCACAGTTTATTGCTACTTACCTAAAAAAGGGTACCCCCAGATCCGGGTTAGGATCTATAAAACTCCGATACAAGCCCACAAAATTTAAAGCATACAAAGCATACATTTGAAAACACAAGTGATCTAGTCCTAAGGTACACCTCACTTATATTATCCCCAACAGAGTCGCCAGTTCTGTGATCGGTGGGAATGAGAACTGACTGTTTTGGAATGCTGGTTCGCGTTTGCGTTTGTTTTCGCAAAATGTCGCTGTAAGCAAGAGTCGCCACCGTCTTTTATTTTATCCAACAAGGAAAGGACAAAAGCATAGAAAAATTCCTTTTCGAGATGTTTCTCGGGTTCGGGAGGTAGATTATAGAAAGGGAAGGTGTTAGCACCCTTTCTATCTGTGGTTATCCACGGGCTCTTAGGTACTTGCTCACTATGTTTTCAAAAGTTTGCTTTTCTTTGTGTTTGTGGGTTTTGAAAAGAGTTTTGTTTTGTTTTTGAAGAAAGTGTAAGTGCGAAAAGTTTTGTTTTGTTTTTTAAAGGAGCAAGTACTTAAGAACCTCTACCTACTCAAAAAGGAATTAAATTGTGCTAATGTCCTTTAGACAATGCTATCCCACTATTGAGGAGTAGGTAGCATCGTCGTTGGAGTTTTCGGGTCAATTCGATTTAAGGGACGTGTGGTCACTAAAGCAATGTTAGGACGCTCTAGTGGTAGTCCTAATGTCTTAGATCATTTTATTCGAGGCAACTGTTTCGAGGCAACTTTATGATCTTTGGGACAAAAGGACGACCTCTAAAACATCCTATACTCAATGACCACTTTCGAGGCAACCAAGTGAGGTGTACCCTAGGAGTGGCATGTGTAAGTGTGTCAATTTTCAGTTATATTATTTTTGCATGTCATGGTGAGCTACTGTTGATTTTAAGTTCTTGTCATGCAATCCTAGTTAGCATACATCTAAACAGTTAATATATGTACAGGAATTTAAAGTGCAGAAATTGTAAATCCTACGCTATTACAAGGCTTCGGGGGATTATTTACATGTCCAAAAATTGGGGGAATAAAAGCAGTAAAGTAAAAGTCTTAATTTAAGCTACCACAAACCAGTAAGCAGTTACAATAAAATAAATGCGCGTGAATCGGAAAATAACCTCTAAAAATCTTAAGAATAAAATCTTTTTGTTGTTTTATTTTATTTTGGAAAAAATGATCTAAATCTACTAAATTTTAGTTTTTGAGAAAATGTTAAGATAATTAAAAAGTTAATTAACAAAGTTAATTTAATAGAAAAAAAACTAGCCTAATGTTTTTGTGGTTTTTTGATTTTAATGTTAATTAAAAAGATAAAAAGATGTCAATGAAAACAAAAATAAGATACAAGGGGGATCCTTCGATCCATGGAAAAAAAGGAGTTTCGACCCAGGGAGGGGATGGAAGCTTCGATCCAGAGAGGGTCATGGTCCTTTCGATTGGGCCAGACAGTAAGGCGTGAGTAGCCTTCGATCCAGGGAAGAGGATTGTCTTTTGATCATGGGGGTCATGGCTTTCGATCCAGGAATGAGATGCCTCCTTCGATCCAACATGCTAATGGGTTCGATCCAGAGAAGGTGTCTCCTTCGATCTGGGATGTTATACCTGCAAAAGTATGTTAGCGAAATAAAATGCAGGGCCTGGGTTTATTTTATCCTGGGATTCGAAGGAGAAACTCAGATTGTGCCCAAGCAATGGCACAATCTCATCTCTGCGCTGTAGCTTATATGTAGCACATTAAATCATTCACAAACAACAGTAATAACGTGAATATGTAATCAGAGATTGAAATGAGTTTGAGATTAGATTTCTTTTTACCAAACAGAAGTGATTTGATCTATGATTCTAAGTGTGGAATGGCTGGTGCAAGGATTGGGTATTGCTTCCTGGAAGTGCTGATGATTTTTGGCAGCGTATCTCCAAGTTCTCCCTGTTTATTTTCTCTATTTTTTCTGTATATTTTTGTGTGTTTTGCACTGCATGCTTGCCCCTGTATTTATAGGAGTGTGGGGGTCTAGTAACGGCAAGAGACAACCCATTAAACAGGCCTTTAAAGCCATGAGACAAGAATCAGACACATTAAATAATTTCCTTTTTTGAAATATTCATGTCTCTTGAATGAACCTGGAAACTTTTGAATTTCGAATGCCTTCAGGCCCTGCTCTTCGATTGGTCTTGATTTTCCTTCTTCGAATGGGCCTTCTGAATGCTTCTTCGAATGGTCTTGAGTTGCACAGAATCACTCTGGTCGAATAAGCTCTTTAGGAATAGAAAAGGCAAGAATCTGGCCTTTAACTCAGGAATTAAATCCACAATCAGCATTTAATTATTTCTATATTTGCAAGGGAAACATGCCATTTTCTCATGTTCAGTGTACCTGGACATGTTTTTTGAGTGCCCTCTTGATGGCTTTGTTAACAGGCCAGTCGAAAGGCTTTGTTAACAGGCCAATCGAAAGGTGTTGTTCATGCTAATCGAAGGACATGGTTAGCATGCCTGTCGAAGCTGCCTTGACACAATGCTAAATCGAAGGATCCCTTGGCGTGCCAATCGAAGGATCCCTTGGCATAATGCCAATCAAAGTGCTCGTCCATAATGTCAATCGAAGGGCTTGTCCATGCCAATCGAAAGGTTCTTTCAGAATACCAATCGAAGGGTCTTTCAGAATGCCAATCGAAATGCTCCTTCAGAATGCCAATCGAAAGGTCTTTCAGAATGCCAATCGAAGTGCTTGTCCATAGTGCCAATCGAAATGCTTGTCCATAGTGCCAATCGAAATGCTTGTCCATAGTGCCAATTGAAATGCTCCTTCAGAATTCCAATCGAAAGTTACTTAAAGCACCACTCAAAAATTTTATTTTTCCTTAGGCAAGGGTTTATGATCAACCATGCAGGGGGAAGACTTTGGGAAACATGAGAGGGCAAATTTTGGGGTGCAACAGTAACCAAATTGTCGCAGACCTAAACAAGGATTGTAGGTTATGCCCCCTCTGATGCCAAGTAATGGGACATTAGGGTACTCCCCACAGCGGTCAATAATAGCAACGTTTTCCATAGCTCGGGAACACCAGAGAATATCCATATGACGAGTGACATTATCCTTTGTGACCAACCCAAACCTTCTTCATTCTTCAGTATGGACTTAGGGAGGTGAGAAATAAACTACCTCGACAGCAATGTCATGCAACATATAAGAACCCCTCTTCTCTTCATGGTACGATTATGGAGAGTGTGCAAAATATCTCCGAGCAAGGTAGGCACAGGGTTACGAGAGAGGAAGATCTTGATAGCATTCACATCTATGAATGAGTCTGGATTAGGGAATAGGACTAACCAATAGATTAGAAGAGCCAAGACCTCGTCAAAAGCCTGAAAATCCATATCATCCCAAAACAGTTGGGCCTTGTCTATTAGAAACTTGGGTAGAAAACCCTCGACTCCGCTTCTCATTTCCCAATTGGATACCACGTCGGCTTGCTTCAGATGCAAAGCTAAGGCAATGAATTCTGGTTTAGGAACTTCTTCCAGACCTGTGAAAGGCAACTATTCAAGAATGGGTACATCCAACAGTTGAGAGAATTCTTCCATGGTAGGCATCAACTGTTAGTCTGGAAAGGTGAAGCAGTGGTGCTTAGGATCAAAGAACTAAAAGAGTACACTCATCATCCTTTCATCAAAGTTTGAAGTAACCAGAACAATGTTTGAAGGTATCTTCACAAATCTGACTCGGATAGTGTTTCTACGAACGAAAGAAATGATCTGCAAAACAGAACAAAGATAAACTCCCCTGGTCCTTAAAATGGTTAGTGCAATAAGAATGGATGCTATGTTATGATGCATGATGTCATAATAAACCACAGGTATAGCAATCACAGATAAATCACACCAATTCCTTAGGTTTAAGGCCTGCATGAGGTTAAAGGTCATACCCTTTTGAAGTTTAGTTGGTTTCAAACCTATCTTAAAAAGTAATCGGGTTCTAAGGGATCTCAATATCACTGACCATCCTTTATCGGGTATTGTCTCAGCTCAAGCAATCTTTTCTTGCAGCCAAAATATCCTGAAAGTCTGATCTCAATGAGTGTAGCATCGAGTATCAACCAATCCTCAGTTGTATACTAAGGCCGACTATCTCACTACTTTCTAATGGCAAAGTTTGTTCAAGTAAGGTTCTAAGGTCCGTTAGTGCTTCACGACACCACGCGGAGGCCCCGTATTCTCCTAGTTTCCCCACGAAGGATACCGGTACCAACCAAAGTGTCACACCAACACATCCATCACTTAGACCATATCGGTCCATGTCATACAATCTCCACGATCTATTGTTGTTTACCTAAAAAGTGCCCCCAGATCCGGGTGTAGCATCTATAGTAACCCAAGCAAAAACCCTTTAAGAATAAAGCAAACAACCAAGAAAGAAAATTTTAACATGACCTAGATCCTAAGGTAAACCCCACTTTATTTCATTCCCTAGCAGAGTCACCAGTTCTGTGATACGGTGGCAGAACCGACTGTTAATACTGGTTTGCGTTTTTTGTTTTTTGTTTGCAAAATGTTGCGGTAAGTAAGAGTCGCCATCGACTTTTATTTTATCCAATCAAGAAAAGGAAAAAGAACAGAAAAAACCTTTTTTCGAGAATATTCTGAGTACGGGGGTAGATTATTGAAAGGGAAGGTGTTATCACCCTTTCTATCCGTGGTTATCCACGGGTCTTAGGTACTTGCTCATTTTAAAATTGCTTGTGTATGTTTGTCTTTTGAAAACGTTTTACTTCGTGATAAACCTTGTATAAGTCCTCAAGGATGTGACGGAGTTGTTTTGAAAATTGTTTTGAAAGGTGTTCGTGTGAAAAGTTTATTTGTTTGAGCAGGTACTTAAGAGTTAATCTATCTACTCGTAAAAAAGACTGTTCGTTTTCCTTTAGACAGCGCTATCCCATTATTAAGGAATATGTAGCACCGTCATTGGTGTTTTAAGGGACGTTCGAAGGGACAGATACGGTCACAAAAGCAATGTTAGGAGGTGTTAGTAATCATCCTAAAGCCTTAAAGATCTGTTTCTGAGGCAACATCCAAATGGGTCATTTAAGATCTTTCGGGGCTAGAAGACGACGACTAACAAACCCTATATTTCATGACCGCTTAATCGAAGGCAACCGAAATGGAGTAAACCCTAGAAGTGAGCATGTGCGAGTGATCTTTTTTCAGTTAATTTGTCTTTGCACATTTAGGTTATCTATCGTTTTAATTTTCAGATATTCTTGCCATACAATCCTATTAGCATACATCTAACAGTTAATAATTGCTGAAATTTAAAGTGCGGAAATAGAAATCCTAACTATTACATGGCTTTCGCAGATACAGAATTATTTAACTGAAAACAAAATGCGGAAATTAAAAACCCTAATTAAAATCTATTACAACCTCGAAACAGTTACATCAATAATAATTGAAATGGTAATTAAAACGCGCGAGGAATTGAATGCGAAGAATTAATTAAGAGACCTAAAATCTAATTAAAAAATAATTTGGTTATTTTTTTGGAGAAAAATTAATTATTTACAACCCTAATTTCTAATTAGTTTTAATTATGAAAAGGACTTAAATTAACCTAATTTAAACTAAAATAATTAATTCAAGAAAATAACTATTTTATGAAGAAAAAATGATTTTTGGGTGTTTTTTGTGATTTTATGGTTTTTTGTAGTTAATGAAAAAAATTAATTAATTTGTGAAAGTAAATAATTAAATAAAACAAAATAAAAAAATAGATTGGGCCTGTGATTAAGAAATTGGGGGGTGGGTTGCTGAATTGATCCAAGCCCATTATGATTGAGGCCCAATCAGCGCCTGATCCAATGGGCTGGTCCTCAGATGATCTATTGTATGACTGCGCGTGTGGGACGTTGGATTAGATGTGATGAGATCTTAAGGGTTAGATCTGAGGTCTCACAGTGGACTTCGTTAGACATGGTGCATTGGAACCTGTAGAAAATATCAAAAAAATGCAAAAGTAACACGCTTGGGGTCGAACCTAGGACGTGCACCTCATAGGTTTCCTCCTTTGCCAACTGCGTTGCCAAGTTATTTGTTAATATAAACACATAAAAACAATATATTGTGAACCGGTTAGTGACTATAACCAAACGCGCGAAGTTTAAACCATCCACTCCAGTCGTGACATGCACTCGTCTCCTCCAGGGAACTATCGTCTTAGGTTTAGAGCTTTTACCCACAGTCAGTATCCGTAGCTACAAACCTGTAAATTTCCAAAATCTACTACAAGCAATATAAATCAATTCCAAGCATATAGATCAACTCGTTTTGATCTCAAAAGTATGATGGCATCCTTCTTTGGGCCTAATTGTACCTGTATCAAGAAACCCTAAAATACGACCTCAAACCCTAGCAATGGCAACTATCAATATATGCGCTAAAACATCAATTAAACCAATCCAATATGTTGAAAACATGATAACAAACACATACTGTTGTACCCCAAAATTTTCCCTCTCATATATCAAGACTTGTTCTCACAAGATTTCTTGGACTCAAGACAAGTTTAGGGTTTGGTCAGCTCAAGACACCTCATCTTGCACTAATAACCTAAAATTAGGGTTTGAGTTTGCACAAGGATTTTTGGATCACCAATGCTTCATGTGACTTGCATACACCATCTTGGACCTCTAAGATTTCTCATGTTAAGTTTCAAGCCTTGAATCACATTTTTGCCCAGTCAATTGGACAATTGACCTAAAAATCAACTGTATTGGGAAAAAAGTCAACTATGGCCAATTTACAGTCAAACTTCACGATTTTTGATCCACAACCACATTTTAGACTCATATGTACCATTTGATCAAGTTTGGATCACAACTCCTCAAGAAATTTGATCAAATCATCAAAAGGGCAAAATGGTCAAAATTAGGGTTTTGATTGAGAAAGGGCAATTTCTGATTTTTAACCTAGCCAATGACCAATTGGGTTCAAACATGATTTCAAGGGTTCAATGGCATCATCTTGACCTAATTACATGGTTCAAAAGATCTCAAGTTCATTGGATTGACAGATGAATTTTCCAGTCAACTATACACTGAAAAGTCAAACTTTGACTTTTTGGTCAAAATCAAGTGCCAAGGGTCATAATTCATCAAGATATGTCAAAATATGAAACTTGTTGATCAAGAAAACCAATTTTGAAAATTAGGGTTTTGAATTTGAAAATTTTCATAACTTAGAATTTTTCTAAGTATGGAAATTTTCTTATTTTTTCCCAATTTTCCACCACTTTTACACCATGATGTAATTTGATTCAAAGAAAACTTCCAACATGAAAGTTGTAGTCCTCCATGAAATCTACAACTTTTATTCACAAAGTTTTCCCAAAATATGCTTGTATCTCAAGTTATGAATTTGTGAATAGAGGTCCATGAACTAAATGACTTAGTAAAATTTTGCCCTAATTTAGGCAGGTTTTTGACCCAACTTCATGGACATTTTTCACCTGGTTCCAAGAGGTATCTCAAAATTCATTTCAAATATGGATTATAGATCACATTTCAAGCTTTCCAAAATGTCCAAGAACTCTCCAAGATCATTTGTGGTTAGGGAGGATCGAAGAAGAGAAATTGGCATTTTATCACTTTTGTTCATGCCACTTTCACAAAGTATCAAGTTGCAAATCTGATCTTGGATGTTTGTACATTGCTTTACAGGTCCTAAACTCATTCTACACTCCATAATTAAATGCTAACTCATAAGGTAAAGGCTTTATTTTGGCTTTTGAAACATTGTACTTGAGATAATTCCATTAATGGCATAAAGGGCACATTGTCATTTTCATAAAGGTGAGATTTTGCAACTTTATCATTCTTGAGCCTTGGAGCTGTCCCTTTGGTGCAGGCATTTTCCACAGATATCAAGCAAAGTATACCAACTCTTATCAGCCCTTGAGGTAGCTAGTACAAGCATGGTGCGTTTGTCTTGTCACTTTTCTTCAAATGCAAGAAAAGTTGCCAAAAGGGTCAGAACTGGTACAGAAAGGGAAGAGTGGACTTTGTATCATTCTATACATATCCACAAACTTACCACAATGCTGGACACGAATTGATAGCATCCAAAAGACTCCCAAACTGAAAAACATCATTTTTCTATCCAAAGGATATCAGTTCTGCACAATCATTGCCAACTTCATTTTGGCTCGTGCGTTTTGCCCTTTAACATTTGAAACACCTTCCATATATCCTACCAAAGCTATCCAAGCCCTTGTCCTGGTTCTGTGAGCTCTGTTTCAGCCATTGCCATTTTCAAACTTGGAGTTTTCAACTTGACTTCTACAGAGAGTTTTGGCCATCCACAAAGCAAGCTAGGTACTGGAATAGTTTGAGGGAAGTTCAAGGAAGCTCACACGATCCTCAGGCCTCACTCAAAGTCCCCACATTCTCATATCCAAATCTAGTTGAAGGAGGTATTTTTCAAAACTCTATCTCTCTATTTAGGCATCCTCAAGCCACAATTTGTGAAGCAAAAATGTAGTCCTTATCATGGTGAAGTTGTACATATGCAACTTGTCATTTATATTAACTGAGCAGTGAGAATTTGAAGCTTGAAGTTCATGAAATAATTAGGTCATGAATTAGGGCTGATTAAATTCTCTCTAATCTTTGAGAGTTAGGTTACAAATTTTACATCATTGGAATCGTGAGATAAAATGCCACAAGTTTCATGTTATGGGTTTTTGTTTTTGTGCAAGCATGAGCAAGTTGCAGGTTTGAACGTGTTGCGCGCGCAGAGCTGAAGGACAGGGACGAAGATGACTGGCTTGGGCCTTGGCGCGCCTGGGCCTTCTATTTTAATTTTTGCACCCCCTGACCACTATTTGCACCCCCTGATTCTTGTTTTATATTTTTTGCATTTTTCTTTATATTTTGATGTTTATTGCTTTTAATCATTTTTTCTGAACATTAAAAATCCTAAAAAATAATTAAATAATTTTTTGCAATTTTATTTTTATTTTTTTATTATTTTTTTACATAGAAAATAGCTTTTTTAGGATAATATACTTTATTTTCTTAAATAAATTGTAGATATATTTTAAAAAATACTATACATTTTTATTATATTAATTATACACATAAAATATTTATTTCCATACATATTTTAATTTTTAATATTTTTACATAATATTATTTATTATTTTCTTGCACAAAAATGGACAAAATAAAAATATAGAACATATATTTTATTTTAATTGAAAATTAGGGTTTCACCCTTTCAAAAAAATAATAATATTTTTTCTCTTATTTTTAGGGCTTAAATAAATCATTTTTCTCATACATTAAACAAAGTACAAAACATACTTTTTCCATAAATACATTGCATTGAATATTTAAATATTTGTATATTTATTTATTTCGCACAATATTCAATTGGGTTGTAATAGTATTTTAGGGTTTATTTTGTGCAATATCCCCATTCAAAAACTTGTATCCCCCCTCCCATAATAATTGTTGTAATAGTTTAGTTTACTTTATGCAATTTATTTCTTTCATATACCATGTTAGTAAACTAGGGTTTGCATGACAAGACCAAAAACAAAACAAATAGAAAAGACCAAATCCAAGACAAATGCATGAAAAAAGACACACATTGCACACAAGCACCCTTAGGGTTTCACCCACTAGGTTGCCTAAACAAAAATGGCCATGTTACGCACGCGAAGTATCTTGGCAAAACAAAACAAACATAAGATCATAGTCCCTCGATGACGCTATTCAAAAGGTTGCCTAAAAAAAATGATCTTGGTCCCTCAAAAATGCTAAGATACTTGGCAACATTGCTATCATGGTCATACGATGACCCACGCCCGTCCCATTTAACATCCAAAGATAGGGTTGTTTACCAAACCAATGGTAAATCAACAATGTCAAAGGAATAGAAATGCATAGGAAAGACATTTGAGTAGGTAGATAGCTTCTAAGTTACTTGCTCTTTTCCAAACAATCCTTGCTATTTTCAAAAACAAACACACACATCTCAAAACATTTCCAAACAACTATCAAAATATTGAAACATTTTTCAAAAGACAAACATCTTTGTATACATTCTTACAAACGAGAAACATTACAAAGATTGCCCAAACGAGTGGCCTCTTTTCAAAATACTTTCAAAACCACACCAAACACAAAGCACCATTTCAAACAATTTCAAAGCAAAGCAAGTGATCTAAACAAGTAACTAAGAGCCCGTGGAAAACCATGGATGAAAAGCGTGCTAGCACCTTCCCTTTTCATAATATACCCCTCGAACTCAAGAAAACATCTCAAAGGTCTTTCCTGTGCTTTTCACCATTCCTTTTGGATAAAATAAAAGCCGGTGGCGACTCTTGCTAAACCGCGACATTTGCGACGAAACGCAAAACCTCAAGTCAGTTCTCCCGCCGTATCACAAAACTGGCGACTCTGCTGGGGAAAGTTCTAAAAGTGGGGTTACCTTAGGGTTTAGATCAACTTTATTTGCTTACAATTGTTTTACTTGCTTGCTTTACACTTTGGTTCTATTGTTTGGGTTTGAATCCTCCACCCGGATTTGGGAAACATTATAGGTAAATAGCAATACGTTGTGGAAACTGTGTAGGGTATACCGACACGGTCTAAGCAATAGCTATGTTAGTGCGACATATTTGTGGGTATCGGTAGCCTTTGAGTCAATCAAAGAGAGTACAGGGCCGCTGAGTGATGTCATGAAGCACTAACGAACTTCTAGAACCTTTACTTGACCAACTTGGCCTTTTAGGATGTAGTGAGATGACCGGCTTTGGTGCAGTCCGAAGTTGGTAGATACTCGATACTACACTCATTGATGGTTGGTTCCTTGGAATATTTCGGTCGTCGGTAAGAGGCTTGAATTGAAACAATGAACAAGGAAATAATCCAGTGATATTGAGCTCCTTAGAACCCGGTTACTATTTCTAGGACAGGTTGAGCCAACTAAACTTCAAGAGGGTACTTACCTATGAAACCCCATGCAAGCCTAAACTAGGAACTTATGTGATTTGCTTGTACATATATACTTGTGCATAACATCATGTACATCATGAGCATCATATGAATCCACTAACCATTTCAAGGATTTTGGAAATTCATCTTTGTTCCTGTTTTGTAGGTTATGGATTCACTTCGCAGGAAAACTATCCAAGTCAACCTTGTAAGAATTCCTCCACAACTCAAGGAGCTAGATTCAAGGATTCCTGAGAACTCTCCATTCACCGATAGGCATGGTCGTCTACTCAACTTAGTCACTTCCAACACAGAGGAAGACATGATGAAAGTTCTCTTCCAGTTCTTTGACCCTTTGCATCACTGCTTCACATTTCCTGACGACCAGCTTGTGCCTACTTTAGAAGAATTTTCTCAACTCTTGAGGATTCCTATTCTCAATCAACTACCTTTCAACGGTACGGAAAGAGATCCAAAGCCAGAAGAGATTGCTCAAGCCTTGCACTTGCACTCATCTGATGTCACAACCCATTGGGAAACTAGAAGTGGTGTCAAAGGCTTCTTGTCAAAGTTCTTGTTTGAGAAGGCCAAAAGCTGCTGGAACTCCTTGGACTTGCAAGCTTTTGAGGAGATTGTAGCTCTTCTCATCTATGGGATGGTCTTGTTCCCTAATCCTGACCAACTCATAGATGTGAGTGCTGTCAAAATCTTCATGTCACGCAACCCGGTGCCTACATTGCTTGGAGATATCTTACACTCTTTTCACACTCGTACAATGAGGAAAAGAGGTGTTCTCATGTGTTGAACTCCTCTACTGGCAAGATGGTTTATTTCTCATCTTCCCCAATCAGTCTTGAAGAATGAGCAAGGTTTGAGGTGGTCACAACGATTGATGACACTTACACATTCAGATATTCATTGGTGTTCTCGATCCAAAGAGAATGTTATCATTGTCGACCGTTATGGGGAATCCCCTAATGTCCCTCTACTTGGCATTAGGGGAGGCATCACCTACAACCCCTTCTTGGCTCTAAGACAGTTTGGTTATGCCCGAAGGGATGACCCACATGACATGCTGATTCAAGGCTTAGTTTTTAACTTCGACAACGACAATCAAGGACTTCGCCAAAGGTTTATCCGAGCTTGGAGGATGCCAAACAAGGTAGATAGTAAGACTCTGGGACACAAGAATTCCATCCCTCTTGAGCCTTACCTCAAGTGGGTACGAACCCGCGCCCAAAGTCTTATGATGCCTTACCCCTCTGTTCTCCCAGTGATTATAGAGCCTGTTAAGGAAGGAGAGGTTCCATACACCCTCCTACCTCCTGACATGCCAACATCACTCGAAGATCTACAAAGGAGTTGGATACAACTCAAGGGAGAATGCGATACTTTTGAAACCCAATTCTACGCAAGCGAGAAGAAGGTTTTAGAACTCACTTGGTTACTTCACGAATAGCAAACTCTCAACACCTACATTGCACCAAAGAGGATGCGTAACGTCTTTTTATCTTAGAATTTTTGTACTATTTTTCCCTAGGGGCATTGATGTAATCAAATTCTATTTTATTAATATAACGTGTGTTCCTTTTTGTTTGACACAAATTTGAATTTTCAAATCCTTGAAAACATTGCATGAATACATATCATTCATCATGAGCATAAACAAGTCTTTGCAAGAAGTTTCCTCATCCCTCTACTGTTTATTTCAGCAAAATGGATCTTGAACAAACGGTTAAAGACTTGCAAGCTCAGAATTCACAATTTCAATAGCTACTTTTGACCTTAGCCAAGGGGCGGGAGGAGCTCAAGACTCTGCTAGAGAAAGAGAAAGAGGAAAAGAAGAAGAAGCCAGCCGGTGTGGTTATCATGGGAAGAAAGTTTCAGGGACAAGTCAGACAGACCTTAGAATTTCCAACAACCTCTGAGGAAGGGGAAAGAAAAGGAAAGGAAACGGTAATGCCATCTGATTCTGAAGCAGAAGAAGAGGAAGAAGAGGATTACTCTGAACAACAATACCCTCCGACCGATGACAAATACAAACACTTGGAAGAACGTCTAACTGCTATGGAGATACAGAGAGTATCGGGGCTGGACTTTGAGGAGTTGGGACTGGTATCTGGAATAGTAATCCCTCCAAAGTTTAAAGTGCCACTATTTTCCAAGTATGATGGGGTGTCTTGTCCCAAAATGCACCTACGATTGTATGTCAGGAAGATGCAGCCACATTCTGCTGACAAAGATTTGTGGGTCCACTTTTTCCAGGACAGTTTATCAGGAACGCAACTTGATTGGTTCTACCAGTTGGAGAGAATAGATGTCTATAATTGGGAAGACTTGGCAGCCGCCTTCTATAAACAGTATCAATACAACGCCAATTTGGCACCAACCCGTACTCAACTCCAGAGTATGGCCATGGTATCCAATGAGGGCTTCAAAGACTACGCCCAAAAGTGGAGGGATTTAGCCGGAAGGGTGCAACCACTTTTATCTGAAAGGGAGCTAGTGGACATGTTCCTGGGAACTCTATCAGGTCCTTTCTTTAATCATCTGATTGGGAGTTCCTCTGCGGGATTTACTGAGTTGATTTTAACTGGCGAGAGGGTGGAAGCCGGTATTAGAAGCGGGAAAATTCAGAAAGATGCGTCTACCTCTGCTGCTGTAAAAAATCCCTTCACGGGAAAGAAGGAAGTGTCTGCTGTCTATGCACAGAGGAATCAGGGAAGAAATGAGTGTCGACCAACTGTGGGGGCCGTTATGATTCAAAATCCGGCATCAGACCAGCCAAGAAATAACCAGCCGAGAAATAATCAGCAAAGGCTGGAAAGGCCAGTACGGCAATTCACCAAGATTAACATGACTCCAACTCAAGTCCTACCACATCTTCTGAAGTTGAATCTGGCCATGCTGAAAGAGGCCCCTAAAAATCCCAATACTGCATCTCCCCACTACCATCCGAATGCCAGGTGCGCTTACCATTCTGAAAGTCCAGGGCATGACACCAACAACTGTTGGGCTCTGAAGAACAAGATTCAAGACCTGATAGACACAAAGGAAGTTGAGTTTGAAGGGCCTGAGAAACCGAATGTTATCTCTGCTCCAATGCCTAAGCATGGCCACAATACTAATGCTATTGAGGAAGACAATGAAGAAGATGGCAGCTTGGAAGACTGGATATTTCCTACTATCGACGGAGGACCATTCAACTGGGAAGCAAAAGTCTTTGTTCCGACTACTTTCATACCACAGTAATTTATCTTTTACATTTCTGTTGGATCTGTAATAATTCACAAACAATTCATACTTTTTCAACCTTGTGTCTTACCCGAGACACAACGGTCCATTTGTAAGGGTTCTTATTTCATTTTCATATGTCATTTAATGAATCATGGACGCTTTTTCATATATAAACCTTTTGTGCTCATTGTCTTTCTTTTACATTTTGTTGTTTTAAGATGGCTATGCCCTTACACACACCCACACTCATAAATGCAGGTACCCTTCCACTCCGGATCCCATGGGTAACGATACTGCTATAGCCTTCAGTGACTCTGAAGATCTTATCTACCAAGCCGAATACGAAGGTGAGGAAGATTGTGAGGTGCCAGGGGAATTGGCCAGATTACTGCAACAAGAGGAAAGAGCTATTCTGCCTCTTGAGGAGCTGTTGGACACAATCAACTTGGGTACTGAGGAAGACAGAAAGGAAATCAGAGTGGGTGCCAACCTAGAGCCGAGTGTCAAGGAGCGCCTAATTCAGCTGTTGCATGATTATGTTGAGATCTTTGCCTAGTCATACAAAGACATGCCGGGACTTAATACAGACATCGTGGTACACCGTTTACCCACAAGAGAAGACTGTCCACTTGTGAAGCAAAAGGTCTGCCGCATGAGACCTAACATGTCAGAGAAGATCAAAGCAGAAGTTATGAAACAGTTCAATGCAGGATTTCTGGATGTTACTTCCTATCCAGAATGGGTTGCTAACATTGTTCCCGTTCCTAAGAAGGACGGCAAAGTGAGGATGTGCGTGGACTACAGAGATTTAAACAGGACCAGCCCTAAAGATGATTTTCCACTTCTGCACATTGACATCCTGGTTGAAAATACAGCTCATCACAAAGTATTTTCTTTCATGGACGGATTCTCAGGCTATAACCAGATCAAAATGGCACCTAAGGACATGGAGAAAACTACTTTTGTTACACAGTGTGGTACGTTCTGCTACAAAGTGATGCCATTCGGACTGAAGAATGCCAGGGCAACCTATCAACGCGCCATGGTAGCTTTGTTTCATGATATGATACATCATGAGATAGAGGTCTACGTAGATGACATGATAGCCCGATCACAAACTGAAGAAGAACACCTTGATCACTTGAAAAAGCTGTTTGTCAGGTTGAAGGAGTATAAACTAAGGTTTAACCCTAACAAGTGCACATTCGGAGTCCAGTCCGGTAAGCTCTTGGGTTTCATTGTCAGCAACAAAGGCATCGAGGTTGAGTCTGCCAAAGTCAAAGCTATACAAGAAATACCTGCTCCTCGCACTAAGAAGGAAGTCAGAGGTTTCTTGGGACGCCTAAACTACATTGCTAGGTTCATTTCTCACCTAACATCTACTTGTGAACCAATCTTCAAGCTGTTGAAGAAAGATCAGGTAGTTAGATGGAATGATGACTGTCAGATTGCTTTTGATAAAATCAAGGAGTATTTACAAGAGCCTCCTGTCTTGATGTCGCCAGTCGAGAGAAGATCGCTAATCATGTATCTGACCATCTTGGAGAACTCAATGGGGTGCGTATTGGGGAAGCATGACGAGTCTGGCCGAAAATAGCATGCCACTTATTACCTTAGCAAAAAGTTTACCGACTGTGAAACCAGATATTCACTGCTCGAGAAAACTTGTTGCGCTTTGGTATGGGCTGCTCGTCGGCTAAGACAGTACATGTTGACTCATACCACTTTGCTGATATCTAAGATGGATCCGATAAAATACATCTTTGAGAAGCTTTCTTTGTCTGGAAGGATAGCTAGATGGCAGATGATCCTGACAGAGTATGACATACAGTACACGACCCAAAAACCTATAAAGGACAGTGTGCTAGCTGATCATCTGGCTCATCAAGCTGTAGAAGATTATCAATCCATGAAGTTTGACTTCCCTGACGAAGACATCATGACATTGGACAATATTGAAGGAATCAGACCATATGATGGACCTGAACAAGGATCCCGATGGACTCTGTACTTTGATGGGGCATCCAATTCACTTGGTAACGGTATCGGTGCTGTGCTTATATCTCCAGAAGGATGCCATACTCCTTTTACAACCAGAATCTGCTTCAACTGTACGAACAACATGGCAGAGTACGAAGCACGCATCTTTGGTCTCAAGGCTGCCATAGACTTGGGAATAAAATCTTTAGTTGTGTTTGGGGATTCAACTTTGGTCATCAGTCAGATCAAAGGAGAATGGGACACTAAGCATCCAAACCTCATCCCTTACAAAGAATATGTTCTGACATTGCTACCACATTTCGAGCAGATTACCTTGGAGCACTTCCCGCGAGAAGAAAATCAGCTAGCAGATGCTCTAGCTACAATGTCATCCATGTTTAAACTTAATTGGGATATCGAAGCTCCCCAGATCACCATTGAACGAATGGACGAACCAGCACACTGTCACGATATTAATACCGAAGAAGTAGTGGACCAGCCTTGGTTTCATGAAGTTAAAAGGTATCTCGAGGCTCAGGAATACCCAGATGGAACTTCAGTCAATGACAAAAAGTTCTTAAGGAGATTCTCTGCTAAGTTTTTCCTGAGTAATGGCATCCTGTACAAACGCAATCATGATCCTATTCTACTCTGTTGTGTGGACAAGATTGAAGTTGAAAGGATTATGGATGAATTGCATGAAGGTACCTTTGGCACTCACTCTAGCGGGTATACGATGGCTAAGAAAATTCTAAGGGCAGGCTATTACTGGTCTACCATGGAAGCAGACTGCTATCAACACTCTCGGACTTGTCATAAATGTCAAATCTATGCAGACAAGGTGCACGTGCCTCCAGTTCCTCTAAATGTCTTAACAACTCCTTGGCCCTTTGCTATGTGGAGAATCGATATGATTGGGGAGATCAAGCCTACAACCTCCAATGGACACCGCTTCATTCTAGTAGACATTGATTATTTCACAAAATGGGTCAAAGTTACTTCCTTCGCATCCGTTACTAAGAATGTTGTTGCCCGCTTCATCAAGCAGAATCTCATTTGTCGGTACGGTATCCCCGAAAGGATCATCACAGATAACGGTACAAACCTTAACAATACTATGATCACCGCCCTGTGCGAGCAGTTCAAGATTCAACATTACAATTCATCCCCCTATCGGCCAAAGATGAATGGTGCAGTCGAAGCTGCGAACAAAAACATTAAAAAGATCATACAGAAAATGACAGTCACCTACAAGGACTGGCATGAGATGCTACTGTTTGCTCCCCACGAGTACCGTACCACGGCTCGCACCTCAACTGGGGCAACACCCTATTCTTTGGTTTATGGCATGGAGGCTGTTTTACCTATTGAGGTTCAGATCCCCTCTTTAAGAATCATAAAGGATGCAGGTTTGAGTGAAGACGATTGGATCCAAACCCGACTTGATCAGTTGAACCTAATTGATGAAAAAAGACTTCCTGCTGTTTGCCATGGTCAGACGTATCAAAAGCGGATGATCAAGGCTTTCAACAAGAAAGTTAGACGCCAAATATATCAAGTTGGGGATCTAGTGATCAAGCGCATCATCTTGCCACAAAGTGATCCCAGGGGGAAATGGACTCCTACCTATGAAGGACCATTTGTAATCAAGAACATATTTTCGGGTGGGGCAATGATCTTAACCACCATGGACGACGACGACCTGCCACACCCTGTGAACGCAGACATAGTCAAAAGATACTACGCATAAAAGACCCGCTAGGTTGACACACCTAGGCAAAACAAGGGCATCCCGACGAACCAAAAGGTTCGGGAAAAAATTTGGGATAAATAAAAAAATATGTACACCCGCAAGTTAAAAACCCGAAAGGGCGACTTGGGCAAAAAAGGGTTTCCCGGTGGATCGAAAACCCGAAAGAGCGGTCCAGGAAAAAGTTAGGGAATTAAAGCGTATGACTATGTCTCATCGGACCATATTAAGGACAATCTCTTCATAGACAAACTTGGAGCTTCTGATCAATCCAATCATCTTCGGACGAAGCAACAAATGGACAAGATATTCGAAGATACGAAGGCTATAGCGGAATGGGAACCCCATGGGATTTTATTTACACATAGCTATCTTTCTTTGTATAAATTTTTCTAATTTTTTATGATGCCATCCTCTTACTAGGATGTCTGTCTCCTTTGTACAAATACTTATTAAAAGTAAATACAAAGATATCTCTTTCAAAGTAAAGAAAACCATTTGTCTTTTTCTTTTTACACTTGTGTTTTATTTGCAAAAACGTCCAATGATTCATTAATGAACATATGCATTTGAACATAATTACTGTTTACAAATCAACAGGATGAAAAAGAACAATTACTGACAGATTGAAAGGATAGGAAAACGTCTTTAGGCTATTCCATGAACAATCCCTACAGTACATTATCAAGATCCCCAGCGGAGCCAAAACTTTGAACTACCAATCCCCAGCGGAGCCAAAATTTCCAACTATCAATCCCCAGCTGAAACCATCCAGTTGCTCCAAATTCCCCAGCAAGTTATCTCGAAGCCTGAAAACCAACCAGACAACAACTTCTGATAACTCCCCAGTAGATTGGCGGACGACCCGAACTCCTGAACTTTCTCCCCAAACAGGAATAAGCTTTTTCTCAGAGTCTTCACTACTCTCCAGCAGGATAGCTTTCTTCCCTACAGAGTTCTTATTAATTCCCAGCAGAAGTCATCAAAGTTCTCTGCATTCTCCAAGCAGATTACTCAAGCAGTATTTAGCATTACTCCAACTTAAAGACATGAAGAATCCCTATATCCCCAGAGAAGTCGCCAAGGATTTTCTTATCCTCAACAGTCAGGAATTTATTTTCCCCGACATCATTCAAGGATTTAGTTTCCCCGGCAACAGTCAAGGATTCATTTTTCTCAGCAATACAGCAAATCAACTTACATGCGCATACATTACATCCATATATCATAAACATTAATAAAGCACATTTATTGCATCATACATTTCATGCAACATAACTTTGTGTTTCAGCTAACATTTTACCCTTTTTCAGGATAAGATTAACAGCTATCATTAACAATATTCAAAGATTTCAGATACAATACGGATACGCTCCCGACACGGATGCCATTCTATCGCTTATTCAGATCTCTTATTCAGATACAGTTTAGATACGCACCAGATACGGATGCCATCCTGATATTCATTCAGATTTCAAGACCAGATACACTCCAGACACGGAAGTCATTCTGCTACTTATTCAGATTACAGTACGAATACACTCCAGACACGTAAGTCATTCTGTAACTTATTCAGATTCTAGTTCAGATACACTCCAGACACAGAAGTCATTCTGTTACTTATTCAGATTTTGAGTTCAAGATACAGTTTAGATACGCTCCAGATACGGATGTCATCCTGATACTCATTCAGTTTTCCTTCTAGAGATAGTTCAGATACACTCCAAATATGGATGACATTCTGATACTTATTCCAGATTCCTTTTGATATAGTTCAGATACGCACCAGATATGGATGCCATCCTGATACTTATTCCAGATTCCTTTTGATATAGTTCAGATATGCACTAGATACGGATGCCATCCTGATACTTTCAGACCTCAATTTCAGATACAATACAGATACACTCCAGACACGAAAGTCATTATGTTATTCATTCTGATTCAAGTACAGTTACAACTCGAATATGCTCCAGACACGGGTGCCATTCCATTGCTCATTCAGATTCAGTCTCTAGATACAGTTCAGATACGTTCCAGATACGGACACCATTCTGATACTCATACTTTTGACTCACAACTTATAATTCAATAAACATTCTTGGATGGCATCTACAATCCTATCTCCAACAAGATTCTATCGCCTCTCCAAATGGAATCTTTAAGCCCATTTCCTCAACTTCACTTTGACGAGTGCAAATTTACGGGCACTCCAGTGTCCAATCATCTTTTACCTCCGAGTCACGAACGGAAAGGATCGCCAATCTAACTCTTCAGGTTCAAGAAGATTGAACAGGGGCATCTGTTGTACCCCAAAATTTTCCCTCTCATATATCAAGACTTGTTCTCACAAGATTTCTTGGACTCAAGACAAGTTTAGGGTTTGGTCAGCTCAAGACACCTCATCTTGCACTGATAACCTAAAATTAGGGTTTGAGTTTGCACAAGGATTTTTGGATCACCAATGCTTCATGTGACTTGCATACACCATCTTGGACGCCTAAGATTGCTCATGTTAAGTTTCAAGCCTTGAATCACATTTTTGCCCAGTCAATTGGACAGTTGTATTGGGGGAAAAAGTCAACTATGGCCAATTTACAGTCAAACTTCATTATTTTTGATCCACAAGCACATTTTAGACTCATATGTACCATTTGATCAAGTTTGGATCACAACTCTTCAAGAAATTTGATCAAATCATCAAAAGGGCAAAATGGTCAAAATTAGGGTTTTGACTGAGAAAAGGAAATTTCTGATTTTTAACCTAGCCAATGACCAATTGGGTTCAAACATGATTTCAAGGGTTCAATGGCATCATCTTGACCTAATTACATGGTTTAAAAGATCTCAAGTTCATTGGATTGACAGATGAATTTTCCAGTCAACTAATCAAAAGTCAACTACATACTGAAAAGTCAAACTTTGACTTTTTGGTCAAAATCAAGTGCCAAGGGTCATAATTCATCAAGATATGTCAAAATATGAAACTTGTTGACCAAGAAAACCAATTTTTAAAATTAGGGTTTTGAATTTGAAAATTTTCATAACTTAGAATTTTTCTAAGTATGGAAATATTCTTATTTTTCCCAACTTTCCACCACTTTTACACCATGATGCAATTTGATTCAAAGAAAACTTCTAACATGAAAGTTGTAGTCCTCCATGAAATCTACAACTTTGCTTCACAAAGTTTTTCCCAAAATATGCTTGGATCTCAAGTTATGAATTTGTGAATAGAGGCCCATGAACTAAATGACTTAGTGAAATTTTGCCTTAATTTAGGCAGGTTTTTGACCCAACTTCATGGACATTTTTCACCTAGTTACAAGAGGTATATCAAAATTCATTTCAAAGATGGATTATATATAACATTGCAAGCTTTCCAGAATGTCCAAGAACTCTCCAAGATCATTTGTGGTTAGGGAGAATCGAAGAAGAGAAATTGGCATTTTATCACTTTTGTTCATGCCACTTTCACAAAGTATCAAGTTGCAAATCTGATCTTGGATGTTTGTACATTGCTTTACAGGTCCTAAACTCATTCTACACTCCACAATTAAATGCTAACTCAAAAGATAAAGGCTTTATTTGGGCTTTTGGAACATTGTACAAGAGATAATTCCATTAATGGCATAAAGGGCACATTGCCATTTTCATAAAGGTGAGATTTTGCAACTTTATCATTCTTGAGCCTTGGAGCTGTCCCTTTGGTGCAGGCATTTTCCACGGATATCAAGCAAAGTATACCAACTCTTATCAGCCCTTGAGGTAGCTAGTACAAGCATGTTGCATTTGTCTTGTCACTTTTCTTCAAATGCAAGAAAAGTTTCCAAAAGGGTCAGAACTGGTACAACAAGGGAAGAGTGGACTTTGTCTCATTCTATACATATCCACAACTTATCACAATGCTGGACACGAATTGATAGCATCAAAAAGACTCCCAAACTGAAAAACATCATTTTTCTGTCCAAAGCATAGCAGTTCTGCACAATCATTGCCAACTTCATTTTGGCTCGTGCGTTTTTCCCTTTAACATTTGAAACACCTTCCATATATCCTACCAAATCTATCCAAGCCCTTGTCCTGGATCTGTGAGCTCTGTTTCATCCATTACCATTTTCAAACTTGGAGTTTGCAACTTGACTTCTACAGAGAGTTTTGGCCATCCACAAAGCAAGCTAGGTACTGGAATAGTTTGAGGGAAGTTCAAGGAAGCTCACACGATCCTCAGGCCTCACTCAAAGTCCCCATATTGTCATATCTAAATCCAGTTGAAGGAGGTATTTTTCAAAACTCTATCTCTCTATTTAGGCATCCTCAAGCCACGATTTGTGAAGCAAAAATATAGTCCTTATCATGGTGAAGTTGTACATATGCATACTTGTCATTTATATTAACTGAGAAGTGAGAATTTGAAGCTTGAAGTTCATGAAATGATTAGGTCACGAATTAGGGCTGATGAAATTCTCTCTGATCTTTGAGAGTTAGGTTACAAATTTTACATCATTAGAATCGTGAGATAAAATGCCACAAGTTTCATGTTATGGATTTTTATTTTTGTGCAAGCATGAGCAAGTTGCAGGTTTGAACGTGATGCGTGCGCAGAGCTGAAGGACAGGGACGAAGATGACTGGCTTGGGCTTTGGCGCGCCTGGGCCTTCTGTTTTAATTTTTGCACCCCTGACCACTATTTGCACCCCCTGATTCTTGTTTTATATTTTTTGCATTTTTCTTTATATTTTCATGTTTATTGCTTTTAATCATTTTTTCTGAACATTAAAAATCCTAAAAAATAATTAAATAATTTTTTGCAATTTTATTTTATTTTTATATTATTTTTTACATAGAATATAGCTTTTTTAGGATAATATACTTCATTTTCTTAAATAAATTGTAGATATACTTTAAAAAATACTATACATTTTTATTATATTAATTATACACATAAAATATTTATTTCCATACATATTTTAATTTTTAATATTTGTACATAATATTATTTATGATTTTCTTGCACAAAAATGGACAAAATAAAAATATAGAACATATATTTTATTTTAATTGAAAATTAGGGTTTCACCCTTTCAAAAAAATAATAATATTTTTTCTCTTATTTTTAGGGCTTAAATAAATCATTTTTCTCATACATTAAACAAAGTACAAAACATATTTTTTCCATAAATACATTGCATTGCATATTTAAATATTTGTATATTTATTTATTTCGCACAATATTCAATTGGGTTGTAATAGTATTTTAGGGTTTATTTTGTGTAATATCCCCATTCAAAAACTTGTATCCCCCCTCCCATAATAATTGTTGTAATAGTTTAGTTTACTTTACGCAATTTATTGCTTTCATATACCATGTTAGTAAACTAGGGTTTGCATGACAAGACAAAAAACAAAACAAATAGAAAAGACCCAATCCAAGACAAATGCATGAAAAAAGACACACATTGCACACAAGCACCCTTAGGGTTTCACCCACTTGGTTGCCTAAACAAAAATGGTCATGTTACGCACGCAAAGTATCTTGGCAAAACAAAACAAACATAAGATCATAGTCCCTCGATGACGCTATTTAAAAGGTTGCCTAAACAAAATGATCTTGGTCCCTCAAAAATACTAAGATACTTGGCAACATTGCTATCATGATCATACGATGTCCCGCGTATGTCCCGTTTAACATCCAAAGATAGGGTTGTTTACTAAATCAATGGCAAATCAACAATGTCAATGGAATAGAAATGCATAGGAAAGACATTTGAGTAGGTAGATAGCTTCTAAGTTACTTTCTCTTTTCCAAACAATCATTTCTATTTTCAAAAACAAACACACATAATTCAAAACATTTCCAAACAACTTTCAAAACATTGAAACATTTTTCAAAAGACAAACATCTTTGTATACATTCTTACGAACGAGAATCATTACAAAGATTTCCCAAACAAGTGGCCTCTTTTCAAAATACTTTCAAAACCACACCAAACACAAAGCACCATTTCAAACAATTTCAAAGCAAAGCAAGTGATCTAAGCAAGTAACTAAGAGCCCATGGAAAACCATGGATGAAAAGGGTGCTAGCACCTTCCCTTTTCATAATCTACCCCCCGAACACAAGAAAACATCTCAAAGGTCTTTCCTTTTCTTTTTCATATTTCCTTTTGGATAAAATAAAAGTCGATGGCGACTCTTGCTAAACCGCGACATTTGCGACAAAACGCAAAACCTCAAGTCAGTTCTCTTGCCGTATCACACATACATACCATCAAAACATGTTTATGATGCAAGAATCATAGCAATCAAATTTGAAATAAAGGGCAAACTGTATGAGTTGCAGTGCACGATTCTTGATGTTTCAGGCCTTGCAAATTATTGGGACAGCTTTAGTGCACGCCCAGGATGCGATTGCTGGCCTTAAATTGCTTTGAAAGATCATGTGGAGTGAAATCTGATCCCTACTTTTTGACAACTTTTTTGAGTTTTTTCTCGCTCTTTCACGACTGCAAAACCTTGTTTTATCCTTGGTTCTTGTTCATTATATATGCTAGAGCGAATTAGGGTTGCAAAAACAGATGATATCTTTGGAATTTTGGAAGATTTGATTTGATTTTTCACCCATATGCAAACCTTCTATATTGAGCCAAATTATCCCATTTTTGTACCATTCATGCTTGATTCGATTTGGTCTTGATATCTCAGCATAATTTGATTGAGATCATGTCCAACAATCATATCAAAACATACGTTTGATATTATTTACCAATTATTTGATTTTATTCAATTTTTAATTAATAAAAAGTCAAAATAAAATGGACTATGAAGAAAATGACATGTGGGTGGATATTTGGGTCGTGGACCATGTTATGAGTGAGGTGCAAGCATAAAAAGTTAGGCCCATTTGGCAAAAAATGCATTTTTGAGTATATTTGACTTTCGGCAATTTTGCAAAAAAGGTCAACTTTGACAAGGCATATCTCTTCCAATTTTAACCCTAGAGAGGTGTTCTTTGAGTTTTTAGAAAGCTTAGTATGTCCCATAAGCAACCCTTTTGGTCTTATCTCAATTGATGCTTCCATGTTCATGTAAGAAGCCTTGACCTAAAAGGTGTTTTTGTTGACTTTTCAAAAAGACCTATAATGTAGAAATTCATATCTTTTGATGAGTGCATATTTTGAACTTGTGGGATGAATATGAATTATAGGTAATTGCATCCTCTTAAAAATGAGCCTTGGATGGAAAATTTATGATAAAGTATGAGGAAGTTATGCCTGCTCAAAGTTTGGTTGACTTTTCCTAAGAAACCCTAATTTAGCAACTTATGGGTTTTGATAAATTTGGGGCATTCCATGAAGAATCGTGATCAACCCTTGATCAAATGATGAAAGTCACTTCAAAATGTTGATGTTGACCAAAAATCTTGAGGCTTTACTGTATGTGGGCGATAGTTGACTTTTGACCTAATACAGTTGATTCTCAAGCATCTGAGCAGTTGATTGAGCAAACTTCTTGTGCAAGGCTTGAAATTTGACATGGATGGTCTTGAGAACATATTAGGACGATGGAAAGAATTTGGGTCCTTTATGGTTCACACATCTTGATGAAAATGGAAACCCTAATTTGAGGTATACTGCCTTAGGAGAGAGTTTGTATGGTCAACTCTTGGGCTTCCTTGAGCAAATTGGGGATCTCAATCGACATGTGTTGAGTAAAATGAGAGAGAAAATTTTGGGGTACAACAATACCCAACGGAGATGAGGCTCTAAGGAAACAGCTCCTCTTGGTCCCAAATCTTTTCTAACCTTTCTATAAATATAACGCCAAGCCTTTTCAATATCTTCCTTAGTTGCCTTGTGATCTTCTCCTTCTTTGAGAAAGAAACCACTCAGATGAATGTTGATTGGCTTGTATTTCATTGGATATCCAAGTTAGCGACGTGCAAGAACATGATTGTAGTTAATCCCCCCCTTTGTACCAAGAAGAGGCACATTGGGAAAAACACCACAACTATCAATAATCTTCACATCATAATAAGCTTGATGATACCAATCAATGTCAGAATGAGTGAGAGCCATAATCTTCGGGGCCCAACAATGTTCCTTCTTGATATCCCAAAAAGAAACAGACGAGGTAAGTGAGAAATAAACCATTGATATAACAACGGTGTGCAACAAATGATTATCCCTTCCTGATCGAATATTTGAAGATGGATGGAATAATAAGTATCTCCTATAAGCTTATGGATTGGGTTCCCAATCATAAAGATCCTAATGGCATTAACATCCACAAATTTGTTGATGTTAGGAAACAAGAACAACCCTTAGGCAAGCAAAGTGAATATAACCTCAAAAGCAGTTGTACTCTTCATTTTGGCGAAGTAACGAGATTTCTCCGATAGAAACTGAGAAGTTAAACCTCTGATTCCTCCTTTGATAGTCATGTTAGCCTTAATTTCAGACTTACTTAAGTGAGTTAGGAAATCTCAAGAGATTTGGGACTCCTTCTAAGCCGGTGAAAGGAGCGCAATTAGTAATAGGTAAACCAAGTAAGTAAGAATACTCCTCCAATATGGGCATTAACTAATAATTAGGAAAAGTAAAACACGGGTATAACAGATCATAGAGTTGGACCAATGTAGAAAGAATACCCTACATCATCTTGAGCTTCATAAGAGGCACAATGGCTCCATACCTCTTCCTGAAATCTGTGGGACTCTCAATCTCAAGAATCAAACTCATCAGTTCCTCTATCTTAGGATCCTTGAAACTGTACTTCCGGGTCTTTCTCCTTCCAAAATCCATGGTAAAAAAAGTACCTGAGATATTTGCAAAAGTCAACCTTAAGTTCCTTGAAAAATTGTTTACAGAATGCTCATGGGGGCATGAAAGCATGATGATGCAACAATCACACACAAGATCACACACAAGCATGAAGTCAAAGGTACTACCCACAAGGTAAAGACTAATGTTTTATCACCTTCCGAACAGGGTTCTAAGGAAATCCAAGAGTCTACATTCTTCCTTCAGATATTACCAACATCCCGATTAGCTTGGTAATTAGCAATATTCTCAGGGAAAAATGCATCTGGGTGAAGCCTCGCGTGACAACTACATCCAGATTGCTCTTTTATAGTCTCTGTTGTACCCCAAAATTTGCCCTCCCATATTTCTCAAAATATTCCAAGAAAAATTCACAAGTCCAACCCGGCGCGTCATATTCAGGTATTCTTTCTCCAAGATATCTCTGATAACATATTCTCAAATTCAGGTTCGGCTCAAGAGATAATTCTTTAAAGAAGGTATCCGAATGTGTGAGTTTTCTTGAAGAAATATAGTGAAAAAGTGTGCTGAAAGTGCAGTTTTTACGCGCTAAAAAATTCATAACTTGAAGATCGTGACTCGTTTTGAACCCGTTCCGGTGGCCAAAATTCCGTCTCGACATTATCTACGTTTTCATCTCTCACGGCTGGAAGCCAATTTCGATCAGAAGGTCTTCAAAAATGTGGATTTATCAAGTATTTTCGTGCAGAAATTTGTGACAGAAGTTTATTTGCGTCATGTTCAAAAAATCATAACTTGGTCGATTTTCATCGTATCGAGCTGGTTCCGGTGCCAAAATTTCACAAATTGAGTTGGCTACATTTTCATAGAAGGTATTGAGTTCAAACGGTATTCAAAATGCCTTCGTTTTTTGCTCAGAGTGCGTGACACGCTGAAAATCCTGAATGCTGAATATTATTTCATCTGGGCCGAAACTTCGAAAATTCATAACTCGGTCAATTTTTATCGGATTGAGCTCATATTTTTACACAAGGTCCCTGACTCATAGATCTACAACTTTTCTTCAAAAGTCGAGACCAAATTATGCACCGATCAATACCAGTTTTTTATTGAAGAACGTGTCAGAGTCGACACTGGAGCCCAAAATAAGTTTGTCTGAGCTGAAACTTCAAAAATTCATATTTAATTCACCGTTTATCCGATTGAGTCGATTTTCGGACAGGAGTTAGTTCTTGATGTCGACTACATTTTGTTTTCACATTTCAACTTCAAAAAATACACTTAAGTCCTTGCGATTTAGCCTGGAAAGTGACGAATTCAAGTGAATATTGGAGGCCCAATTGCACATTCAAAGCCCATTTGCTTTACCCTAATTTCCATTATATAATCACCTTCTTTTCACACAAACCAAAAAGAAGAGAAAAAGAGAGAAAAAACTTGGCCACAATACTGTTAGAATATCAAACTCTTTCAAGAACCCTAAAACCTTGAAATCCTTATTACAAATCCCTCTCTCACTACAAACAAAGTCATCTCAGTTACAAACCAACACCTCACTACTTCTCCAGTAAGGATAAGGCTGGCTTGATCTCCATGATCCTAATTTTCCAGTAAGGCATAAAAGCATCCAGGTCACTACTTTTCCAGTAAGGGTAAGGTTGGTTTGATCTCCATGATCAAAAGGGTATAATCATTCATACATGCCATATTGTGCCTAAACATTAAATTTCTTCATATATTGGTTTTATTTGCATTTTATGATTTTATTTGATGTGTTTGTGAGATTCAACACTGCAGATTTAGACAGGATCCCAGGCAGGTTCATTAAGAAACGTTGAGGCCAAAAGCCAAATGGCCAAAAGCCAAAAGCCAAATGGCCAGACTAGAAAAACTTATGCATGACACCAATACATGGCGAGACAGACATTAAGCCAGACATTAAGGGAACGTTGATGCCAGAACACAAATGGCCAAAAGCCAAAAGCCAAAAGCCAAATGGCCAAAGTAGAACAACTTATGCATGAAACTCAATCCAATGGCCAAAGAATGCAGACCACGGTACTCAGGAGTCAATACTTCAAAAAACCTCCCCTTGGGCCAGACACCCCCTATGGTTTGCTCAATTTTTAATTTTTATTTGTTTTTCCTTTTTATTCTTTTAATTGTTTTTTAATTGTTTTCTTTTAATTCTATAAAATAATTTTCATAATAAATATAAAATACAGAAAAATCAAAAAAATGTTTATTTTATTAATATTAATTTTACTATTATTATTTTTGTAAATAAACTTTAAACCATTAATTAGATTAATTTAGGTTTCAAAACTTTAATATTTTTCTTAATAAATTAAATATGTAGAAATTAGGGTTTTTAACTTTTTCATCATTTTTTTTAATAAATAATTTTCTCATCATTATTATTATTATTATTAATTACTAATTTATTTTGTAAATAAACATGTACATAAATTCTTTAGTAAATTAAGTTAAACTTTAACATTTCTCTCAAATAATTAAAAATAACTTAGAATTAGGATTTCTTTTAATTTTAATTTTAATTTTCTTATTTCATAAATACAAAAAACCTAAAAAACACTTCTTTTATTTCAATAAATAATTAATTAATTTTTAATTTCATTTAATTTCTTTAAAGGGTCCAACGCCCTCGAACGTTCTATTTTTATTTCTTTCGCACATTTATTTTCTTTCAAATATTAATGTAATTCTCCCAAAGCCTTGTAAACTCGGACATTTTATATTTTTCGCACTTTATCTTATTTTATGTCAAATCGGGTCCTGGATTTTAATTTGGCGATGTGGACCCGCGCCTTTGTAATAGTTTAGGAACTTTTAATTTCCGCATCTTTTTAACTGTTAATAATTGCATGCAAGAATGAATGTCTAAATAAAAACAAACGCATAGATCACATTGACATGAATAAGACAAAATAACTGAACATGACACACAAATCACACACCACCCCTAGGGTACGCCTCACTGTTGCCTTGCCCCTCGAAAGGTGATCGTCGAGTAGAGGATGTTTTAGTAAGTCCTCATGATCCAGGAACCTGGCATGAGGGTAGCTTCTAAGGTGTCTTCCCATTGCTCTGGTGATCACCATGTCCCGAACCTCGAATTGACCCGAACACCTCCAACGGTGGTGCTACCTACCTCTCAATGGTGGGATGGCACTACTTTAAAGGACATCTACACAGACGAATTCCTTAGGGTAGGTAGACGAATCTAGATACTTGCTCTAATTTCAAAAACAAATCAAAAAATACTTTTCACACCGACACCTTTTCAAAAAGCTTTCGAAAGCAATTTTTCAAACACTCTTGAGGACCGATACAAGAGTCGAACTGGAATTTTCAAAGAAACTTTTTTAAAACCCACATTGAAAAGCAAACAAACCATTTTTGAAAACACAAATGAGCAAGTATCTAAGAGCCCATGGATAATCATGGATAGAAAGGGTGCTAACACCTTCCCTTTCTATAACCTACCTCCCGAACCGAGAGCAATCTCTTTAAGGAATTTTTCTGTGCTTTTGTCCTTTCCATTTGGAGAAAATAAAAGACGGTGGCGACTCTTGCTTCCGCGACATTTCGCGAACCAGCGTTAAACAGTCAGTTCCAGATCCACCGATCACAGAACTGGCGACTCTGCTGGGGAAAAACTTATAAAGTGAGGTGTACCTTAGGGCTAGTTCATAACTGTGTTTTTAATTGTATTGATTTGCTTGCTTTACTATTGTGGGTTGCATCGGAGTTACATAGATCCTAACCCGGATCTGGGGGTACCCTGTTTAGGTAGCATAAGCTGTGAGGGACCTGTCCGGCATAGACCGACACGGGTGAAACAGTGGCTACGTTGGTGTGGCACCTTGGTCTGTACCGATATCCCTTGTGTTGCAACAAGAAGAATATGGGTCTTCTAAGGAGTCATTAAGCACCAACAACCTTAGAACCTTAATTGACACAACCTGGCCTTTAGAATTGTAGCAGTATGCTACGCCCATTGAGGCTAAACTCTCGTGATGGTTCTGGCCGCAAGAAAAGATTGCGATGCTGGAGTTATGACCGATTGAGGGTAGTCAATGATATTGGGATCCTCTAAGAACCCGGTTACTTTTGATTAGGACAGGTATGAACCAACCAACTTCAAGAGGGTAGTACCCCAAACTTCATGCTGGCCTAAACTCTAAGGGCTCTTTTGTGTGACTTGCGTGCCTTCAAACTTGGATTACTTGCATGTTTGTTATCTGACATCTGAACTTCTTGCAGGTTTTGTTTATAGTCCTTAACTAGGACTCATAACAGGGTTTACTGAATTTCCGGCAGGTTTTTGTTTTAGTCCTTAACTAGGACTCATAACAAGGTTTACCGAGTTTCTTGCAGGGTTTGTTTCAGTCCTTAATTGGGACTCATGACAGGTTTTACTTGAGTTTCTTGCAGGCTTTAGTTTGCAGTCCTTAATTGGGACTCGTAACAGGGTTACCTACATTACCCCATGCATCATGACATCATACCATTGCATACATCCTAACCCATTTCAAGGATCTCAAGGGCTCGTGATGCAGGTCAGGATGAATTAAACATCTAGCAAGGGGCAAAGAGGATTTATTTTCCTCTAGCCAAGTTTGTCAGGGGCTATGACCCACTTGATATGGAGAGCTTTGACACTGGAAGAAGATTGCCCTAGCCAAAGAAGTCAGGGGCTATGACCCACTGGATATGGTGAGCCTTTGACCCTTGAAGGAGGACTCTCTACAACAGGAAGTTCCTTCAGTCAAGCTACAAAATGCAAACTCTAACAATTTTCTTGTTTACCCCGCGAGGTCCTTGAAAACATTGCATGCATGTCATACACATCATTACATAACAGGTATCTTTGTTGCAGGTCACTTACCTTTCTCGCTGTTTATTTCAGCAATGGCCTTCCAACCAGACAACCAGGACCTTCTTGCTCAAGAGACTCGGTTCGGGGAAATCCTTCTGAATCTATCCAAGGGGCAGGAGGAACTAAGGACACTTCTCATGGGGACCTTTGTCAGGAACAATGCTGAGGATGAAAGGCTGAAACACCTACAAGCTGAGATGGATGTTATGAAAGCCCAAATGCTGGGGCAGAGGAATGCCATTCAAGGTTTAGCTCAAAGACAAGATGAGCTCCGGTTTCTCGTCAACCAACTGCTTCAGGATAACCAACTGGGGAAAACATCTAAGGGTAAAAAGCCAGTCATCGTTCGACCATCTTTGAGACAAAGAGGCAAGGAGAAAGCTCCTCATATGGCTCCAGTATCACCAATTCAGTATCAACCTCACCAGCTTCAACCCGACAAGCCCAAAAGGCAATTCACCAAGCTCAACGTGTCGCTGCCTCAAGCCTTACAACAACTGCTGAGGTTGAACTTGGTAACTCTAAAGGATCCTCCTAAGAATCCCAACAGGACACCTTCAAGGTATAACCCCAACGCTCACTGCGCTTATCATTCTGACAGCCCGGGGCATGCTACAGAGGATTGTTGGACTCTGAAAAATAAGATCCAGGACCTGATTGAGGAAGGAGCTGTGGAATTCACCCAAGAGGGCCAGGCTGAGTACTTCTACCATCCCCACAGGATCCACCATGTGAAGTGACAAGCCCTGAGACTAGGAAATTTTTGTTCATTCGAATGTTCAAGTTGCAATTTTCTTTTGTTCAAACATTTATTCATGTTAAACATTGTTATTCCATTAATGCATCGCTTATGTCTATTTTGAACCAATATATTCGTATTCACTCTATGCAAATTATTTTTCATATTTTTTTTTCTGATGTCAACTTTTGATCTAAAATTCTAAAGCCTCTTGAGGGAGGATGACGAAAATGATACCACAATCTACAGTATGCTTTTGAACAGACCCCGCTGATGAGGTACAGGCATTGTTTCAATTCCTAAACACTGGAGTAATAAGAAAGATAATCCCTCGTCAACCCCTCTGAGCCAAAGAAGTAGGAGTTTTTCTTTTCGAAAATTGAAACCCGTAATCATAACCTGGGGCAGGGTAGTCTTCTCAGTTGATCTAAAGTACACAATGGATGACACCAAAGGAGTCCTTACAAAACAAAAGACAGTGATGGTTCAGAACGATCATAAAGACAGGCAGCCATTATCAAATTCATAAATGAAAAGCCCAAAAAGTCAAAACCTATAAAGGAGACTTACAAAACTGGGGCATCCCGCTGACTGTAATTCCAAAAAAAAGGAAACAGTTCAGGCAAAAAAGAAAGGGATAACAAAAATCAGACAAGAAAGAGGTCATACAAACCCTCAACAAAAACAAAGATGACTGCCTATTTGAAATAAATTGTCAACATTCGAACCATCGCTGGTATATCAAAGCAAAGACTCAAACAAGGTCTAACGTAGGATCAATTGAGTTTAGGTTTGGAGAACATCACGAAGAGCGGGTGGGTACAAATAAAATTTGAGCCTTTATCCTTTGTTTCTTAAACCGTGAACCAGGCCACGTTATAACCCTCAAAAGTCCTAGCTGAAGCATGGGTTAGTTCGAAAGCATACTGTTACAAAAGGTATCCTGACTCCTTAAGGCCTACGGTAAATACGGAGTTGACATCATGTTTTACAAACATTCATTTGTTTTATGAAAAAAGAATACATTTTCAAAACCTTCAAGACAGACATAAGCTTTGCATTTTTAACATAACTTTGTTTGCATATGACTTTTTGTTTGAACAGCATAGAAGTTCGCACGACGAATGCCTAATGAACAGAAGCATTTCCAATCAAGGGGCATGGCCTAATCATTGTCCATCATCTGGGGCAGTCCAATCAAGATTCGGAGAATCTTTCAAAGGCCAATCAGCCTGGGGCAAATCTCCACCTGAGTCACTTGGGGCATTTCAACAACGAATCTGGCCTGATCAAACACTTCTAACAGGGGCAACTCCCTACATTCTGAGAACATGGACATAGTCGAAAAGATACTACGCATAATCAAAGACCCGCTAGGTTGACACACCTAGGCAAAAATAAGGGCTTCCCGGCGAACCAAAAGGGTTCGGGCAAAATGAGGGATGAAATGAAAAAATCTGTACACCCGGCAAGTCGAAAACCTGAAAAGGCGGCTTGGGCAAAAACGGGTATCCCGGTGGACTGAAAACCCGAAAGGGCAATCCAGGCAAAAGTTAGGGATCAAAGCGTACGACTATGTCCTGTCATCTCGTCACTTGCCTACCAGAAGAAGGTTTGCCTGTCAACAACTATCAGCACCTCACAGGTCTTCCTCTCCCACCTCAGAAACAGGGGCAATGATGAGTTGTCCAAACAATCTAATCACTCTGTCCACCAAGGTACCAAGGTAGGTTCAGCTAAAGAACATGACCAGTACATCTTAAATTCCCCAGAGAGTCAGCAGTCAGTGCATTCTTCTCCAAGCTATTGTCAAACCTCAAGGAAGTTGGGTACCCTCCCGTAGAGCTCAACATTCCCCAGCAGCAGTACATGCATTCTTAACAAGCATCCCCGGCAGTCTTGGTCTAAAGATTGTTCCCCGGAGGTATATCAAACATTCAGTGGAGTCACATCCCCGACATAGCCCAAAACTTCCCCAGAAGAGTCCAATCCAGTTTCCCCAGGAAAATTGGAATTCATCTCCCCAAACAGTAAGCTTATCCCCAGTAAATTCTGGAAGCTTATCCCTCGCAGAGCACGAACGCGTCGTCCGGCTTGATTTAAAGAGTTATTTCCTTAACAGGATATAACTGGGTTATCCTCAGCCAAAAGCCACGGAAAGAGCGTCCTCGACGAAGCCTTCTTACCCCAGCGAAGTCCATCAACACTTCCAACAACAAGGGTATCCCCAGCAAGTCATTCTCAATTCAGCAAAGCATCCCTCTTCCCCACAGAGTATTGCTTCCCAGCATGGTCGCTAGAGTATTTTTCTCCCCGCAGAATCTTCCATTTGCCAAGTTTATTCCGCAACGGAGTCATCTTCTCCTACCGGTATTCTTGCAATTATCATCCCCAGCGGAAGCAAAATCTATTCTTCAACATCAGCCCAGGACATGACTTCCCGGCACCCGTCAAGGATTTACTGTCCTGGACAAAAACATACACAAAACATCACATACATCATTATAACATGCATAGACACATCATATCATACAAGTCTCATTTATATTGAGAACATCATTGCTTGATCCATATCATGCATTGCATATGACTGACCTTTACCTTTCAGGAAAGATCCAGTTAAGTTCTCAAGATATACTACAAGACCTAGACCGGTTCAGTTAAATCGACCCTAAGATTTTCCTGATGCTTATCCAGTCAAAGGCCTTCTCTGGTTCAGTCAGATCGACCCTAAGATCTCCCTGATTCTTATCCAGTTGAAGATATTTCAAGACCTTGTCCGGTTCAGTTAAATCGACCCTAAGATTTTCCTGATGCTTATCCAGTCAAAGGCCTTCTCTGGTTCAGTCAGATCGACCCTAAGATCTCCCTGATGCTTATCCAGTTGAAGATATTCCAAGACCTTGTCCGGTTCAGTTAAATCGACCCTAAGATTTTCCTGATGCTTATCCAGTCAAAGGCCTTCTCTGGTTCAGTCAGATCGACCCTAAGATCTCCCTGATGCTTATCCAGTTGAAGATATTCCAAGACCTTGTCCGGTTCAGTTAAATCGACCCTAAGGTTTTCCTGATGCTTATCCAGTCAAAGGCCTTCTCTGGTTCAGTCAGATCGACCCTAAGATCTCCCTGATTCTTATCCAGTTGAAGATATTTCAAGACCTTGTCCGGTTCAGTCAGATCGACCCTAAGATCTCCCTGATGCTTATCCAGTTGAAGATATTCCAAGGCCTTCTCTGGTTCAATCAGATCGACCCTAAGATCTTCCTGATTCTTATCCCAGTAGAAGACACCCAAGATTTTTCTCAACGAACGTTCTTGAAGTTAAAATCGCCCAAGATTCTCTTACCATTCATGCTAAGGCAGTAACCATCCTTGGTTCAGTCATCGCCGTTTGAAGCTCCAGACTCAGCTCCTGTAACCAGTCAGGACACATCTATACCAAGCATCTAAAATCAGCTCCTGCAACGTGTCAGGTACTCATTTTTTCTTTTGCAGGTATACAGGTTCTCGTTAAGGAATCTCTTACGCAATCAACACTCAGATGGCATCTATAAGCCCATCATCCTATCCAACAACCTCTAAATGGCATCGATAAGCCCATTCCCCCCATCACACTGCTAACATGTGAGCGCAAATTCCTGGGCACTCTAGTGTTCAATCATCTTCCACCTTCGGACTACGAAAGGCACGTCCGCCAATCTGCATCCTCAGGTCTAAGAAGATTGAACAGGGGCAACTGTTGTACCCCAAAATTTGCCCTCCCATATTTCTCAAAATATTCCAAGAAAAATTCACAAGTCCAACCCGGCGCGTCATATTCAGGTATTCTTTCGCCAAGATATCTCTGATAACATATTCTCAAATTCAGGTTCGGCTCAAGAGATAATTCTTTAAAGAAGGTATCCGAATGTGTGAGTTTTCTTGAAGAAATATAGTGAAAAAGTGTGCTGAAAGTGCAGTTTTTACGCGCTAAAAAATTCATAACTTGAAGATCGTGACTCGTTTTGAACCCGTTTTGGTGGCCAAAATTCCGTCTCGACATTATCTACGTTTTCATCTCTCACGGCTGGAAGCCAATTTCGATCAGAAGGTCTTCAAAAATGTGGATTTATCAAGTATTTTCGTGCAGAAATTTGTGACAGAAGTTTATTTGCGTCATGTTCAAAAAATCATAACTTGGTCGATTTTCATCGTATCGAGCTGGTTCCGGTGCCAAAATTTCACAAATTGAGTTGGCTACATTTTCATAGAAGGTATTGAGTTCAAACGGTATTCAAAAGGCCTTCGTTTTTTGCTCAGAGTGCGTGACACGCTGAAAATCCTGAATGCTGAATATTATTTCATCTGAGCCGAAACTTCGAAAATTCATAACTCGGTCAATTTTTATCGAATTGGGCTCATATTTTTACACAAGGTCCCTGACTCATAGATCTACAACTTTTCTTCAAAAGTCGAGACCAAATTATGCACCGATCAATACCAGTTTTTTATTGAAGAACGTGTCAGAGTCGACACTGGAGCCCAAAATAAGTTTGTCTGAGCTGAAACTTCAAAAATTCATAACTAATTCACCGTTTATCCGATTGAGTCGATTTTCGGACAGGAGTTAGTTCTCGATGTCGGCTACATTTTGTTTTCACATTTCAACTTCAAAAAATGCACTTAAGTCCCTGCGATTTAGCCTGGAAAGTGACGAATTCAAGTGAATATTGGAGGCCCAATTGCACATTCAAAGCCCATTTGCTTTACCCTAATTTCCATTATATAATCACATTCTTTTCACACAAACCAAAAAGAAGAGAAAAAGAGAGAAAAAACTTGGCCACAATACTGTTAGAATATCAAACTCTTTCAAGAACCCTAAAACCTTGAAATCCTTATTACAAATCCCTCTCTCACTACAAACAAAGCCATCTCAGTTACAAACCAACACCTCACTACTTCTCCAGTAAGGATAAGGCTGGCTTGATCTCCATGATCCTAATTTTCCAGTAAGGCATAAAAGCATCCAGGTCACTACTTTTCCAGTAAGGGTAAGGTTGGTTTGATCTCCATGATCAAAAGGGTATAATCATTCATACATGCCATATTGTGCCTAAACATTAAATTTCTTCATATATTGGCTTTATTTGCATTTTATGATTTTATTTGATGTGTTTGTGAGATTCAACACTGCAGATTTAGACAGGATCCCAGGCAGGTTCATTAAGGAACGTTGAGGCCAAAAGCCAAATGGCCAAAAGCCAAAAGCCAAATGGCCAGACTAGAAAAACTTATGCATGACACCAATACATGGCGAGGCAGACATTAAGCCAGACATTAAGGGAACGTTGAAGCCTGAACACAAATGGCCAAAAGCCAAAAGCCAAAAGCCAAATGGCCAAAGTAGAACAACTTATGCATGAAACTCAATCCAATGGCCAAAGAATGCAGACCACGGTACTCAGGAGTCAATACTTCAAAAAACCTCCCCTTGGGCCAGACACCCCCTATGGTTTGCTCAATTTTTTAATTTTTATTTGTTTTTCCTTTTTATTCTTTTAATTGTTTTTTAATTGTTTTCTTTTAATTCCATAAAATAATTTTCATAATAAATATAAAATACAGAAAAATCAAAAAAATGTTTATTTTATTAATATTAATTTTACTATTATTATTTTTGTAAATAAACTTTAAACCATTAATTAGATTAATTTAGGTTTCAAAACTTTAATATTTTTCTTAATAAATTAAATATGTAGAAATTAGGGTTTTTAACTTTTTCATCATTTTTTTTAATAAATAATTTTCTCATTATTATTATTATTATTAATTATTAATTTATTTTGTAAATAAACATGTACATAAATTCTTTAGTAAATTAAGTTAAACTTTAACATTTCTCTCAAATAATTAAAAATAACTTAGAATTAGGATTTCTTTTAATTTTAATTTTAATTTTCTTATTTCATAAATACAAAAAACCTAAAAAACACTTCTTTTATTTCAATAAATAATTAATTAATTTTTAATTTCATTTAATTTCTTTAAAGGGTCCAACGCCCTCGAACGTTCTATTTTTATTTCTTTCGCACATTTATTTTCTTTCAAATATTAATGTAATTCTCCCAAAGCCTTGTAAACTCGGACATTTTATATTTTTCGCACTTTATCTTATTTTATGTCAAATCGGGTCCTGGATTTTAATTTGGCGATGTGGACCCGCGCCTTTGTAATAGTTTAGGAACTTTTAATTTCCGCATCTTTTTAACTGTTAATAATTGCATGCAAGAATGAATGTCTAAATAAAAACAAACGCATAGATCACATTGACATGAATAAGACAAAATAACTGAACATGACACACAAATCACACACCACCCCTAGGGTACGCCTCACTGTTGCCTTGCCCCTCGAAAGGTGATCGTCGAGTAGAGGATGTTTTAGTAAGTCCTCATGATCCGGGAACCTGGCATGAGGTTAGCTTCTAAGGTGTCTTCCCATTGCTCTGGTGATCACCATGTCCCGAACCTCGAATTGACCCGAACACCTCCAACGGTGGTGCTACCTACCTCTCAATGGTGGGATGGCACTACTTTAAAGGACATCTACACAGACGAATTCCTTAGGGTAGGTAGACGACTCTAGATACTTGCTCTAATTTCAAAAACAAATCAAAAAATACTTTTCACACCGACACCTTTTCAAAAAGCTTTCGAAAGCAATTTTTCAAACACTCTTGAGGACCGATACAAGAGTCGAACTGGAATTTTCAAAGAAACTTTTTTAAAACCCACATTGAAAAGCAAACAAACCATTTTTGAAAACACAAATGAGCAAGTATCTAAGAGCCCATGGATAACCATGGATAGAAAGGGTGCTAACACCTTCCCTTTCTATAACCTACCTCCCGAACCGAGAGCAATCTCTTTAAGGAATTTTTCTGTGCTTTTGTCCTTTCCATTTGGAGAAAATAAAAGACGGTGGCGACTCTTGCTTCCGCGACATTTCGCGAACCAGCGTTAAACAGTCAGTTCCAGATCCACCGATCACAGTCTCCACAAAACCTAAAAGGCCAAGATGGGTTAAGGTTTCTATGGCTTCTTAGCTTCGCGGGCTCCCAGGTCGAAACCAGCATGTCCTCCCGATTGCTCTGTAAACAAATACTACATTCAAAAGGGCCTCTACTGAGTGGGGGATCTCATGTCTCCTTTTTCGGAATTAATCCCTCAAAGTTAACATGACTATACCACCCATCCTATCTTAAGTTTGCCTAATTCCACGTATAGAACTTATAAGAGATCACCAAGCACCCCGAAAATAAGAAAAATCCAGACATACATATATACAACAAATAATATATACAAATAATAGCACATACACATATAAATAAATACAGGCTCAATCCACTTAGAGATGTGCTCCCCAGTAAAGTCACCAGTTTTCTGTAGCGCTAGAAATGTTGAGACTAAACTAATGGATTGACTTAACTCACACAAAACAATTAAATTGCCATTGTGCTTTATTGTTTCCAAAGGAAATGGGAAAAGAGCGAATAAACCCAAAAAAGAGGGGGAGAATCGAGGTATGGGATTGGTTATGCAAAGGGAAGGTATTAGCATCCTAAAAATCTACGGTACTTCGTAGGAACCTCTTTGAAAATCTGTGTATTTTGGCTATAAAAGTTATATACAAAATAAGATAGTGGAGATTAGAAAAGAAGTGTTTTTTACAATTTTTAAACCCACCGCGGTTGTGAACCTTTAGTGCCTACTTACCATCTTCCATGTAATATGGGATCAGGGTACTCATAGTTAATCTAAAATATTTTAAAACACATGTGTGTTGGTTAATTTTAAGAGAAGAGATATCATTGTCATATCCGAGTGGAAAACATACTTACTACCCACAATTATGAGAAAGGAGCACTTGCATCATCTCAAAGTGGAGGATATAACTTGGATTTAGAATCCATCACTCAACACCCAAGTGTAAAATAGCTTTCTTCACTACATATGATAGAATTATAGTAGCTCGCATCAGTACAAGAATCAACACGAGTTTAATCTTTAGAGAAAAGTTTAAAAGTAAAAAGCCAAAGTGGCAAGATGGTTTGAATGAGGATAATTGACTTTTAGTCTTGACAAAGATGTCAAAGTATGATTAAATTGATTAAATTGATTAAAGTTTGATTTAAGAAAATATTTTTGAAAATGCAAGGACCTAAGTCCAAGTTTATTATGAGCGATTCAAATTAGAAAACAATAAGGGTTTTGAAAAGGAGGGAGAAGATTTTTGAAATTAAAGAAGATATGATGAGATGAAGGGACTATCCTAAAGCATAAAGTAAAACTCAAGGAAAAGAACGATCTAACAAACAAGAAGCTGACACTTGACATAAAGAATTCAATGTAGAATTCCCATCCTTTAGATTAAAACCAAGCAAGCAAAAATACTAAACCTTTGAAGAACACCAAGCTTCAGATGAATTAAGTCTTCACAAAATTGGGCAGAGTAACAATTGTATACAGAGGAATTCTCAATCTTAGACAAAGCATAAAATCAGAATAACCTGCACAAAAAAAAAATCAATACAATGCCTTGGAGTAAACCCCAAGAACTTCAGACAAAATAACAACTGAGCAACAAGGTCTCCAAGTATCAAGGCTTCTAATCCTAAGTCCGATAGATCCATAACTCCAAAATTCCAAGGATAGTAACCAATTAGTCCATAAAGAAATAAGTTTTTTAAGGTTCAAGTTGATTATTAAGTGTCTTTAAAAGAAAAGAAAGCTCAAGTGAGCAAAGAAAAAAATGACACAAAAATAAATTCGCAAGTGAGCAAAAGAAGAATGGCATGAAATGTAAATGCTAAAAAATAAATGGTACATAAAAGTATGAGCATAAAGTAAAGGCATAAAGTAAAGTTAATTGTTAGTGAATTAGAAGTTAAAGGTCAAGTATAACAAAAGGTTAGTTGAATGACCATCTTGAAGCTTGTATTTGAAAACTCATTAGAAGATTGATAAAATCAAAGCCTCTCAACAACAAGTTTCATTTTCCTTTTTTTCAAATATATCATTCATTTCAAGTACTCAAGCCAACCACATATGATCGACAATGTTCAAATGATTCACTTAGACCAAAATTCATGAAATTCATTAGAGGATTGATAGAATCAAAGCCTCCTAACAATGGACTTCAAATTTATTGGATCCAAGGTTTCAAATTAAACATACTTGGGCTTGCAAACATAGGTTTGGGCCACGAATGATCATTTTTCGAATCAGGACCAATTTAGGCTATGTTAAGTAATCGTAAGTGGACTTACATAGAAGTCACACTTATTTTGAGGTCGGTCAATAGCAATCTATGTATCAAACATGTTAGAGAAATGATATGTAGATCATTCTCCAAAATAATATAGCACAAGTATAAATAAGAAAGGGATAAGATGAAGAGGGGGGATGATAGTATAACCAATGTGAGAATGAAATTAGGGTTTCAAATATCATCAACATCATTCATCCATTTTGGTGGATTTGGTTTCTCAACCTATCAACACCCAATATCCAATGAGGTTGAGGAACTTGTCCCAAGATAACACTCAAATGTCTCCAAATCAAGACCAATCAAAATATTATAAAATATATTTCATATAAAACAAAACTTAAATGATTTAAAAAGGAAATGATTGGTAAAATATACAACATGTATTAAAACACCAAATAAAAATCTTAAAAAAATATCAGAAGTCAAACATGAGTCAACAAGTGTTAATAAAAAAATTTTAAATTTTTTAAAGTCAGAAAGTATTTTTAAAATATAAAAAAATACGCAAAGTAAGCCAAAATTTGTGAAAAATAGTAAAATAAAAAACAAAAATAAAATGAGATCACCAATATTTGTCAAAATACCATTGGATCCTTCCATAAAATTTTCAGAATTTTAAAAGATCAAAAAGTATTTTTAAACAATTAAAGTAAGTCAAATAAAGTGAAAATCCTTAAAAAAATACCAAATCACAAAATAAATTTATGAAGAAAAAAAATCAAAAGTAAAAAAAAATCAAAAGTATTTTTGATAATTTTTTTTCACAATTTTAGAAGTTGAAATGATTTTTTTATGAATTTTTGAAGTTTAAAACAATTAAATATAAAAATATGAAAATATGAAAATAAAAATAAAATTGAAAAAATATAGACCACTGGATCATTGGTAAAACATGTTAGTAAGCAGATCCAACGAATCTAACACGTTGTGCATGATATGATCACCTTTGAATAACACACTGAATCCATAATTTTAATCAGATTATATAAAATAGAACAAAAAAATGTTGGCCATTAGATCAAAGTCAAAATGTGTTAGTAAAAAAATCAAATAGATCTGGTGCGTTGTGCTTGATTTGGACTTCAGCAAAAAACACACGGAATCAATAAAAGATAGACCAATGAAATTAAAACAATTGTCACACGGTCATTGGTTGAAGAACGTCACGTAGACCGTCTTCAACCTTCAGACACCTGCGCGTTGGGTTTTTATGAGATTCTTCAAGCGGTATCGTTTGAAGCTCAAACTGGTATTATTGGATTCGTCTCTTCCATATAATCCTAACCTCACCCTCGCGAAATATTTCATTAAACCACAGCTCAGTCGATTTGAGAAAAACCAGAAGAAAAAATGAAAATAATTTTTGAAATTAAATGATCAATCCACCATGAAAATGAAAACCAGAAGAAGCATGAGTTTCTGAGAAGAAGAGGCTATAACTTAGTAACTTATTTGAAGCAAAATGATAGAAAGTTCTACCAGAACAAAGTGCAAGAAGTTTTCTCTAAAACTGAGCTTCTATAACTCGAATTTGTGCACAATTCTTCTTGCTAAGGATCTGGTTAGCTTCAACGAATATCAAGGAAGCTAACTGGATGGAGGTTTTTGTGAAATAAGGTGAGGAAATGAAATATCAGAAATCAAGCTAAAGAGTTCGTGTAGATCTTGGTAGAGTGGTTTTGGCTATTCAAGCTTAAAGAAATGAGTGAAATGTGTCCCTTATTTATAACTGAGCATGATGGAAACAAAAAGTGAGAGAAATGATCAAGTATGAATGGAATTCGTGTGCACCTGCATCATGAGAAAAGTGTGACTTGTAATCCATCAAAATTCAATTAATTTTTGTGTTTTAAGGATTAAACAAGTCCAGGTAAGTTTGTTAAATATGTTTAGATAAAAATAATGCATCAATTTAATGATTAGCAAACATGATAACTAAGTTCACTTCTGACTGCAAATGAAATCTCAGTTTCAAAGTTCCATCTACAAATTCATGGGAAAAGCAACTCAAGAGGCTTTATGGCATCATTCTTGTTACATTTGAAATATCCCACAACAAACTTCATAATGTGCCAAGAATGGTAGCATTTGGTGATCTGAGCTAAAAGTTATTCATGTTTGAAATCTATAAAAACACACAGGTTTTTGTACTTAGAAATATTTCTAAGTGTTGAGCTTCAAAATGACCTATAATGTTCTTCAAAATTACATGTCCTTCCGTTCACAATTAGCTCTTGATCCTTGAGGATGAAATGAAGTAGACCTCTAGAATTGAATTGTAGAATTGAGATCACTCAAAGATCATAAAATTTGAAAGATTTATAGTCTTTAGAAGATGATGAACAAATTTGGGGAAATTCATAAAAGACCTATAATCTTTTCAATTCTTAAACAACTTTCCAAGCATCTTCAAGTCTTGCATATTGAACAAAAGTTGTAATAGACATCCAAAATATTATTGTAGAAAAATAATGAACTCATGGAGAGAAAATATGATCAAGTTAAGATCCTTTTAAGTCACACAAGAGATTTTGATAGCCTTTCAAAGGACTTATAATCTTCTTCAACCATTAGTGATCTTCCACCAAAAATTAGCCTTAAACCCTGGAAGAGAACTTGTTAAAGACCGCTTAAATAGAATCATGGATTTGGAATCAATCAAAAATCTCAAAAAATGAGCAAGATATGGTCCTTGGATGTCAACAAACCCTAGGCCAGAGAGTGTCAAAATGACTTGGAACCCCTTTCAACTTTTGATGATTTTCCTTGCACAATTGGATCTTGTCAAGTGATGATAAGTTGTTGTAGATGATGATAAGAACCCATAGCAAAAAGAATAAACTCAAAATATTGAAAATTGATAGAGTTATACACTTGTGATCACTTAATCAAGCACTTTCTCAATTAGGTCAAACTTATTGAATCAACCATGAATATTTTGAACTTTCTTTGAAAAATAGAGCATGATAAATTACATTAGACCTTGAAATGATGTTATCTTAAAGCACACTCAAAGATGGAGCTTAAGTCTCAATGAAACTTTTTAAAGAAGGCATGGAAATAAGCACATGAACCTATGAATCTTCTTGATGAATACCACCACCAAACTTGAGGAAAACTTGACCTAAATAAAGTGAGAGCTCTTTGAACCATAAAACTTTGATATCATAGACATAGCCTTGAAGCTTAAGCTTTTGCAATCCATTAAAGAACCATTTGACTGAGGATCATCCCTCAAAACCCTAGGGTAGATGGTGAGATGGATGGAGTTATGTCATAACCTACAATATGATCATTCAAAGAAACATATATACATATTTTGATGTTAGTTAAAAGTTAATCCAACTAAAATAACACATGTACAAGATACACACTTCAAGGTGTTTGATGATTCCTCAAGAGCAAACTTAAAGATAGGATGAAGTAGAAGGGAGAACCAACCTTAATGTGTAATCCTCATATATTATAATATGAGATGATGAGAGATCTTAGGGGGGGGGGGATTGGGGTATAACACTTACAGCCACGTGCGAACCAATATTCAAGCTATTGAAAAAAGATCAAGTGGTCAGGTGGAATGACAATTTCCAAACAGAATTTGATAAAATAAAAGAGTATCTACAAGCACCTCCAATTATTTTACCTCCTATGGAAGGTAGGCCTTTGATGATGTATCTGACAGTGTTGGAAAACTCCATGGGCTACGTACTCGGTCAACATAATGAGATAGGTAGGAAAGAGCATGCTATTTACTTCCTAAGCAAGAAATTTATTGATTATGAACCCAGGTACTCATTGTTAGAAAAGACTTGTTGTGCATTCACGTGGGAAGCAAGGCGTCTTATAAAATATATGCTAACTCACATTACTCTCTTAGTATCCAAGATGGATCTGATCAAGTACATTTTTGAAAAGCGAGCTCTCACGGGAAGAGTAGCCCGTTGGTAGATGATTTCAACTGAATATGACATCCAATACACTACCCAAAAAGCTATCAAAGGTAGTGTATTGGCGGATTATCTTGCTCACCAGCCTATAGAAAATGACTATCAACAGATGAAGTTTGAGTTTCCAGATGAGGACATTATGTATAAATGAGATTGTAATATTCTCAGGCCATATGAAGGACCCGAACCAGGATTGTGATGGACGATGGTGTTTAATGGTGTCTCGAATGCATTAGGTAATGGTGTTGGTGTTGTTATTACCTCTCCTGAAGGTTTCTATACTCCTTTCACTTCCAGAATCTATTTTGATTGTACTAACAATATGGATGAGTATGAAGCTTGTATTTTCGGGTTAGAAGCTATTATTGATTTGCGAATCAATATCTTAGAAGTCTATGGGGATTCGACTCTAGTAATCAGTCAGATCAACGGAGATTGGGAGACTCGTCATCCTAATTTAATTTTATATCGAAAGCGTGTTATAAAGTTAATCCCGTACTTTGATGAAATCACCTTCAAGCACATCCTGAGAGAGGAGAACAACTTGGTTGATGCTTTTTCTACTCTATCATCCATGTTTAAAAGTCAGATGGGCGAATGAGGCCCCCTCTATCACTATCTTGAGGTTGGATGAGCTAGCATTCTATTATAAGATAGAAGAAGTTGATGAGAAATCTTGGTTTTATGATATCAAAATATATGTTGAAACGTGAGAATACACAGAGGATGCATCTATCACAAATAATAAGACTTTGCAAAAGTACTCAACTAAGTTTTTCCTCAATGGTGGAGTTTTGTATAAAAGGAACTATGACTCTATTTTACTCAGATGCATGGATAGACACGAAGAAAATAAGATCATAGAGGAGATACATGAAGGTTCCTTTGGGACACATTCTAGTGGGAACACCATGGCCAAGAAAATCTTAAGAGCAAGTTATTATTGGTCTACCATGGAAAACGATTGTTACAACCATTCCATAATTTGTTACAAGTGTCAGATTTATGCAGATAAAATGCATGTGTCTCCCAATCCAGTGAATGTTTTGACTTCTCCTTGGCCCTTTTCAATATGAGGCATTGATATGAGTGGACGGATTGAACTAAATTCTTCCAATGGGCATCGCTTTATTCTGGTCGCCATTGATTACTTCACCAAATGGGTCGAAGCTGCATCGTATGCCAACATCACCAAGCAAGTGGTTACTCGCTTTATCAATAAGAATATTATCTGTCATTATGGGATTCCCGAAAAGATCATTACTGATAATGGTCGAATCTCAACAATAATATGATGAAAGAGATGTGTGACAGTTTCAAGAAAAAGCATCATAATTCTTCTCCATATCGTCTAAAGATGAATGGTGTTGTTGAGGCAGAAACTAAGAACATTAAGAATATTATGTTGAAAATGGTTGTGACCTACAAAGATTGGCATGAGATGTTTCCATTCGCATTGCATGGTTATCGTACTTCGGTGCATACTTCGACTGGGGAAACCCACTTCTCTTTGGTATACGGTATGGAAGCAGTCATGCCCTTGGAACTGGAGATTCCTTCTTTAAGGATAATGATAGATGTACAACTTGATGAAGCCGAGTGGATTCAGAACAGAATTGATCAGTTGAATCTCATTAATGAGAAGAGATTGACAACTATTTTCCATGGGCAGTTATGCTAGAGGAGGATGAAGAAAGCTTTTGACAAAAAAGTACGTCCTCAGAATTTCAAAGCTGGTAATCTGGTGCTAAAGAGGATCTTGCCTCCCAATAATACAGATGCTCGGGGAAAATGGGCTTCAAATTATGATGGACCATATGTTGTAAAGAAGGTCTTCTCAGCAGGATCCATGATGCTTACAACTATGAACGGAGATGATTTCCCTCACCCCGTCAACGCAAACATAGTTAAAAAATACTTTGCATAAAAAGACCCGCTAAGTCGACGACTTAGGAAAAAAAGGGCGTCTCGGCGAACTATAAAAAATGAATAAAGAGGTTCGAGAAAAAATTAGGTACAAAAAAGAAGAAGGTAAAAGACTAAAAAAGAATTGTGTACACCCGCTAAGTTGAAAACTTGAAAAAGGCAGCTTAGGAAAAAATGGGTACCCCGATGGATTGAAAACCCGAAATGGAAATCCAAGCAAAAGTTAGTGATTTAAAGCGAATGACTATGATTTGTGTTGCATCGGTAACACTATTATCCATCATAGTTGTGTAACTTATAAGGATAAGGAATCAGTCCGATCAGTTTCTTCAGAAAGCAACATATTAAGGAGCTTTGAGGTTATAAGAGTCATAGCAGAGTTGGAACTCGATCAAAATTCATCTTCACATTGCCATCTTTGTATCACCTCTTTAGGTTTTGATGCAATTACCTCTTTTAGGAATTTCTTCTTGATGTAAATGCATATTTACAAGACAATCAATCAATCTATAAAATTCTCTTTTATCCCAAATTTTCATTTTTACTTTTACTGTTTTCATTGCAGAAACGTCCAATTTTTGGTAAACTTTCTCATTTAAAAATATTGGAGCTACACAAACCATGATTTAAACAGTTGAAATTACTTGAGATTTCAGGTGCCTTGCACGATAGCCAAAGGTTTCCATTTTCTACCTGGGACATGTTGTTTTGATTTTGTTTTGCAGGTACCTATTGTCTTCTTATGACAAACAAGGTACAAGTAATAAAAGCTGAAAGTATTCGAGGTTGTTACCCATACAAAGTGATTGATGGAAATAATGTTTCTTCAAATAGAATCCTTTTTCCCCAGTGTGATATGCACTTTTGCTCACCAAAAATCTTGTTTTCTAAGAAGTTTCTCTTCATAGATTTCTTCTCCAATTTTGATACAGTTGTTGACCTCCCAAGTGTGGTCAGCATCCGGTTCCCCAATTTTGGTGTAGTTGATTATTTCCAGGGGTGGTTTACATCTCTCCCCCCAATGAAGTTTGCATCTCCTTCCCTAGTGAGGGGTGGTACCGCAATTTATATCCCCATGGTGGTCTGCATCTTCTAAAAGACTCTTTTAAGGTTTATTTATCATTAAGAGATCATCATTATCCCCACAAATTCATTTGTTTTTCCCCAGTAGAGCGGGTTTTCTCCCTAGTGAGATTATGTGGCAGTGAATATCCTAAGTTTGGTGTCCCTAATGTTGTGGATGTTGATGTGAGTATGAAATCTCTTATCCCCAGTAACAGAAGAGGTTATTTCTATTTCTAGTGTGTTGTACCCCAAAATTTGCCCTCTCACTTATCAAGAATTTGCTTAGAAGATCTCCTTTGACTCAAAGACTACATTAGGGTTGATCAACCTAAGACACCTTCTTAAGCACTGATAACCAAAATTAGGGTTTGAGTTTTCACAAGGATTTTTGAACTTCAAATGCCCCATATTCCTTTCATGGATCATTATGGACCATCAAGATTAATCATGTCATGTTTCAAGCTTTGGATCACACTTTTGATCAGTCAATTGAGCAGTTGACCTAAAAATCAGTTGTTTTAGGGAAAAAGTCAACTATGGCCAATTTACAGTCAAACTTCATAATTTTTGGATCCAAATCAACACTTTAAACTCATATGTATCATTTGATCAAGTTTGGACCACAATTCCTCAAGAAATTTGATCAAACCTCCAAAAGGGCAAAATGATCAAAATTAGGTTTTGACTGGGAAAGGGCAATTTCTGATTTTTGACCTAGAAAATGATCAATTAGTTTAAGGCATGATCTCAAGAGCCAAATTGAATCATTTCGACCTAAATACATGGTTCAAAACATTGCAACTCCATTGGATTGACAGATGAATTTTTCAGTCAACTGATCAAAAGTCAATTGTATACTGATAAGTCAAACTTTGAATTTTGGTCAAATTCAAAAGCCAAACATCACAATTCATCAAAATATGTCAAAATATGAAACTTATTCATCAAGAAATCAAAAAGTCAAGATTACATTTTGAAAAGTCAAAATTTCTAAACTTAGAAAATTTTCTAAGTGTTGGAAATTTCTTATTTTTTCATAACTTTGAACAAACTTTTCACCATGATGAAAGATGATTCAAGAGAAACTTCCAACATGAAAGTTGTAGATCTCCATGAAATCTACAACTTTTCTTTACACAACTCCTTCCAAAAATTCTTGGATCTCAAGTTATAATTTTATGAACATGTGGACATGAAACCAAAATACTTAGTGAAATTTTGCCCTAATTTAGTCAGGATTTTGACCCAACTTCATGGCACTTTTTCATATAGTTACAATGGGAATATTCAAAATAAATTCAAAGGTTGGTTGTAGAGCACATTGCAAGCTTTCCAAAATGTCCAAGAACTCCTTGAGATCATTCTTGAGTAGGGAGAATCGAAGAGATGAAGTTAGGGTTTTATCACTTTAATTACAAGTCATTTTAGTGATGAACAAAATTCAAATTCAAACTATGCTTCATAAGCACTACTTTGAAGACCTCAAAATTGTTAGGAACTCCATAATTAATGGTTTACACAGCTTTTAGAGGTCTCACTTCAAGCATTCAATGCATGGACATGCTTTATATCCATTTTTGGAAGAAATGTTACATTGCCATTTTGATAAAGTAACTTTTTGTACAAAACTTGTTCTTGAGCCTTGCACTTGTTCTCTTCTGATCAAAGAAGTCTTATAAATCATGAGAAATGGCTTAGACACTTACAATCACCCATCCCATGCTTGTACCTCCTCTTGAAACTTGTTTCTCTCTTTTTCTTCAAAATCAAGTAACCTAGCCAAAAGCTAAGAACTTGTACTTCTGATTGTCCAAAGCTCTCAAACACTTTTTCTTATAGATACATAAACTATTTGCACCAAAGACACGAATGCTTGACCAATGAAAAGATATAGAACTAAGAATCACACTTCATACTTCCATTTTCACACAAACTGACCAAAAACTTGAAACTCATAATCTACTTGTGCGTTTCTTAGCCTTTTGGTTTCTAAATCTTCTAAACATCATATAGAGTTGATCCCACACCCTGTTACAGAATTGTAACACCATTAACACCATCCTCCATTTTCAAAAATAGAGCTCTGCACATTGACTTCTCCAAACCATTTCAGCCATCTGTTGCTCAAGCTAATCATTGCATTAGCTTCCTGGGACCTCAAGGAAGCTAACCTGATCATCACCATCACATGAAACAAGATCAAACTCAAAACACGATTTCCAGTTTTGAGGTAAGTTTTCTTAACTTTGAACTCTTCATACATGCATCATCAATGATTTATTTGTGAACAAAGCATGTAGATATCATTGCCCTAAAGCTAACCATGTCCATAGTTTCCATAAATTATGCTTGAGCTTAGAGAATTTTGAAATTGAAATTTCTGAGATTTTTAGGGTTCAGATTAGGGTAATTAAAATTCATGCTTATCTTTGATCTATAGTTTTAATGCTTTACATTTCTGAAACTGTGAGAAAATTTGCTACAAGTTTCATGTTTACAGTTTTCATTTTTGATGAGAAATGAGCAAGTTACAGTTGGTCTGGCTGGAGGTTGAAGATGAAGTCATCAGGGTGCGGTTTGCCTTATATATTTATTGATTTGCCTATGTTAACGGATGTATAGCCACCCCAGTGGTAGAAGCGCGCGCCTGTAACCTTTGGGACCTGGGTTCGAGCCCCAGTGGTACCCTTTTGTGTTTTTTCATATTTGTTTGCACCATTCTGACTTTTTTGCAGGCGCTTGGGCCTTGTTGGGCTTGTATTTTTTTTATGTTTGCTTAGTAACCCCCCTGCAGGCTATTTGCACCCTGGCCCAATTTTATTTTATTTCTTTATTTTCATTTTATTTATTTTCTTAAAATATTTTCCTAATACTAAAAAATCATAACAAAATACAAAAAAATTAGATTTTCATTTTAACTTAGTTTATTTTATTTTTCTCACAAAAAATATTTTATTTAACTATACTTTATTTATTTTTATTAACTAGTCTTGTAAATTTAATTAAAACTAGGTTAATATTTATTTTTATTTTTTACACCTATTAAAATATATTTATTTTAATATAAAAAAGGCCAAAAATATTTTATAATTCTATAAATATTTTCAAGACAAAAATACCAAAAATACTTTTTCTAAACTTATTTTCTTTAATCAATTAATGAATTAGGGTTTTATCAATTTCTTTTCTTAGAGAATTAGGTTTACTTTTAAATTTAATTAATTATTTTCTTTAATTAATTATATTAGGACAAAATCCCTTTTTTCTAAAAAAATCAAACAAATATCCATTTACTTCACATTTTACATTTTAGTACATTTATTCATTTTGTACATTGTATTCATTTAATTTCCTTGTACATTGATACCAATTCAATATGGTTATAATAGACTAACTAGGTTTACATTCTTGCAATCCCCATTCAATTTGTACACCCCCTCCCACAAATGTTGTAATAGCGTAGTAACTTTAAATTCCGCAGTGTATCGCTTTTATATACAAATGCTAATAATTAGGGTTTGTATGGAAAGACTAAAACCAATACTTAGAAAACCCTAATTCAAGACAAAAACAAGCATGAAAATAATACACTTGCACACAAGCACCCCTAGGGTTATTCCACTTGGTTGCCTTATACAAAATGGCCATATTACGCATGTAAGGTATCTTAGCAAGAACAAGCAAATACAATATCATAGTCCTTCGATGACGCTATCTAAGTTGCCTTTCAAATGATCTTTATCCTTAAAAAAGAATGCTAAGATACCTTACAACATTGCTAATCATGGTTATACGATGACCCACGTATGTCCCGCTTATATCCAAAGATAGGGTTACTTACCAAATCAATGGTAAGATAACAATGTCAAAGGAAAAGGAAAATGAACAAGAAAGACTTTTGAGTAGGTAGAACGCTCCTAATTACTTGCTCAATTTCAAACAAACATTCTTGCTATTTTCAAAACAAACACCTACACTTTCAAAACATTTCACAAAACTTGAATACATTTTCAAAAGACGACATCTTTGTATACATTCTTACAAACAAGAATCACTACAAAGATTGCCTAAACAATGGCTTCTTTACAAAATACTTTCAAAAACCACAACAAGCACAATTTCAAACAAAAAGCAAGTGATCTAGCAAGTAACTAAGAGCCCATGGAAAAACATGGATGAAAAGGGTGCTAATACCTTCCCTTTTCATAATCTACCCCCCTGAACTCAAGAAATAATCTCAAAGGTCTTTCCTATGCTTTTCACCTTTCCTTTTGGATAAAAGAAAAGTCGGTGGTGACTCTTACTAACCACAACATTTGCGATCAAATGCAATACCTTCAAGTCAGTTCTCCCACCATATCACATAGTGGAATTTGAGCTTTGGGGGTTCCTGGTTTGAGATTTATCTCCTTCCAATTAAGTGGTTTACTTTTCCCCAATGCAATTTGTACTTGAATTCACTTTCCATTGATGTCATTCAAGGAGTCATCTTCTTCTCCCCAATGAGGTTGTGATTGGGTGAAAGCCTTTCGATGTTCACTTCCTAGTATATCTCGCACTTGTGTGAGTTCTCGTAAGAATTATCTTATTCCTCAGTAATGGAAGGTGTTGTGTTATCCCCAGTAGAAGTTTCTTTCTATCAAGGACTCTATGTAGGGCGATCTATTTTCCCTCAGTAAAGCATTTCTTCCCCAAGAGAAGGTTTGTTTTCCAGCAGAGTTTGTCGATGATTTTCTTTTGTGTAAGAATTCTTGTCATCCCTGGTAGAAAATCCACTCATCTAGAGCTCTAGGAACATATGTCTTTATTCCCTTAACGAAGTGTTCCTTAATTTCAGCAAGAATATATTGGATTGTTCCCCGGGAAGTTATGAGTTGTTTGAATTCAAGATGTTTTCTTTTGTTAGAATACAATTTATTTTTGTAGTAACCTCTCCTAATTCCATTTTCATTGTCATCCCTCCTCGGGGTTGTCGTGTTTTGAGTTGCAGTCTCGCATCATAGTTTATCCCCAGTGATCGTTGTGATCGGTGGATCTGGAACTGACTGTTTAACGCTAGTTCGCGAAATGTCGCGGAAGCAAGAGTCGCCACCGTCTTTTATTTTCTCCAAATGGAAAGGACAAAAGCACAGAAAAATTCCTTAAAGAGATTGCTCTCGGTTCGGGAGGTAGATTATAGAAAGGGAAGGTGTTAGCACCCTTTCTATCCATGGTTATCCATGGGCTCTTAGATATTTGCTCATTTGTGTTTTCAAAAATGGTTTGTTTGCTTTTCAACTGTGGGTTTTAAAAAGTTTCTTTGAAAATTCCAGTTCGACTCTTGTATCGGTCCTCAAGAGTGTTTGAAAAATTGCTTTCGAAAGCTTTTTGAAAAGGTGTCGGTGTGAAAAGTATTTTTTGATTTGTTTTGAAATTTAGAGCAAGTATCTAGAGTCGTCTACCTACCCTAAGGAATTCGTCTGTGTAGATGTCCTTTAAATTAGTGCTATCCCACCATTGAGAGGTAGGTAGCACCATTATTGGAGGTGTTCGGGTCAATTCGAAGGTTCGGGACATGGTGATCACCGGAGCAATAAGAAGACACCTTAGAAGCTACCCTCATGCCAGGTTCCCAGATCATGAGGACTTACTAAGACATCCTCTACTCAACGACCACCTTTCGAGGGGCAAGGCAACAGTGAGGCGTACCCTAGGGGTGGTGTGTGATTTGTGTGTCATGTTCATTTATTTTGTCTTGTTCATGTCATGGGTGATCTACGTTTTTGTTTTTATTTTGACATTCATTCTTGCATGCAATTATTAACAGTTAAAAAGTTGCGAGAAATATAAAGTTCCTAAACTATTACAAAGGCGCGGGTCCACATCGCCAAATTAAATCCAGTACCCGATTTGACATAAAATAAAGAAATAAAGTGCGAGAAGTATAAAATGTCCGAGTTACATGGCTTTGGGAGAATTACATTAATATTTAAAAGAAGGAATAAAAATGCGAAGAGAATTAAATCGAAAGCGAGGGCGTTGGACCCCTTTTTTAATGAAATTAAATTATTATGAACAAATTAATTAAAATAAAATAAAAAGAAATTATTTTTGAGGTTTTTTGTATTTATGAATTTTTAATAAGAGAATTAAATGAAATTAAGAAATTAATTAATTAACCCTAATTCTACAATTTTTATTTGTTAAGAAAAAAATATTAAAATTGATCCTAAAATTAAACCTAATTAATTAATGCAATTTAATTTACAAGAAAATAATAATTAAGAATTAATAATTAATATGGTGAAAAAAGGAAAAAAGATAAAACATGCTTAAAACCCTAATTCTGCCAATTTTTAAGTTTATTGAAAAATATTAAGTTTAAGAATAAAACTAAATTAATTAATGATTTTTATTTACAAAAATATTAAAATAAAATATATTTTGATTTTTATGACTTTTCTGATTTTTATGATTTTTATATTTTATAAATTAATTTAAAGATTTAATTAAAAAAAATAAACAAAACAAAGAAAATATGAAAATATGAAAAAAGAATGAAACAAGCAAACCTATGGGGGTGCTGTCCCCAAACTGGAGGTATCTCCAGCATTTTTTTGGCCCATTAAGCCTTGGCCTTATTGACTTTTTGGCTAGCGTGTAGGTGCGTTGACTCATGCCCATGATGGTCTCCAAATCATAGCCCTTTGATTGATCTCAATAAGCGCGTGGCACGCCTGGATGAGGGACGTATGGTGAACGCTTTGGACTGAAGCTGCACGTAAGTAAAGTTAGAAAAATAATATGGAGAGAGGAGGGGGGACCTGGGATTCGAACCCAGGTCCCAGAGGTTACCAATACACATGCCTGCCAACTGAGCCGTTCACACACTTTGTTTATTATATGACCAATAAATATTATAAGATAAAACAAGCGTTAGTGGCCCTTTTCTGCGCGCAATTCAAATGAACCAACCATCGCCTTACACCTCATCTTCTTCTTCCTCGTTGCGCTTTACCTGAAATAAAAATCAATTGAATAGCGGGGGTTTTAAACCCCCACTATATGCTGTATGAAAAAATAGCGATTAGCTCGTCCTTGATCAGAAATTGGGCGCGACCTAAGAATTAAGTTCGTTGGAAGCTCTTGGTTCTAATGGTACCAGTCTCGTGTCTCAATTTTTTTATAACAGAGAAGCCCCAAATTGGAACCTCTGCAACCCTAAAATATTCTAATGGTAGTTTCGCGTATGGTGCACAAAAATTCAATCAAACTACATGGTTAGCTTCAGAAAGGTCTCATTAGTATAAATCAATCAAAGAAGTGCAAGAATGATGCGTATAAATTGATGCACGAATACAAAAAATATGATGAACAGGGTTGTTTCGTGTTACCAATTCTTAAGGTTAGAAGCTATGATTTTGATCCAGGAACTTCCCTTGATGTCTCAGGAAGGTGATAGAATGGTTATTTCGCCTTGAAACCTCTTGGAATCCTGTTTTCAGTTTTGAAATTTTAGCCAAAAAATGCAAACTTGATTATGGTGTTTCTGCGCAGCTTAGAGGTTCTGAACACTAGGGTTTGCATGAGTATAAGTATTGGAATGATTAGGGTTGAGTTTTTGGTCCAAAGAATCTTTGCAATGATGGAATCAATATTTGATTTTCATGCCATGATTTTTCAATCTTTTTCATGCTAATTTGATACCAATCATGTCCAATTTCCATTGATTCTTTCCCTATCTGATTTGCACGAAATCTTGGAGATATTTTATGCACAAAAAGATTTAAAAAGTTTGCCTTGGTATTTTTTCCATATTTTAATTAATTAAATGAATTATTAGCAATTAAAAATTCAAATAAATAAATAAAAATGATGAATAACTTCCCTTTGGGCCAAATGGTCGTGCACATGCCTTGGATGGTGAATTTTGGAAGAAAATGTGGCCCATTAGCAATTTTAAGGCATTTGAAGCAAAGTTGACTTTTCAAAATATCCAAATATTTCCCAACTTCCACAAGGCATAACTTGCTCAATTTTTAAGCTTTGCTCATGTTCTTAGACATTTTGGAAAGGTCTTTGAGTCCTCTAACCAATGCCTTTGGTCCCATGTCATTTTGATTTACCAATCTCAAGTTATGGCCTTTGACTTAAAGTCCCTTTTTGTTGACTTTTGAAAATGACCTATAATGTTGAAATTGATAACTTTTTGTGAGAGCATTTCTTGGGCTTGAAGTGTGAAGAGGAGTTGTAGGAAATGTCTTTCTCTTCAAAATGAGCTTTGGATGGAATTTTTCTGATAATCCATGTGGAAGTTATGCCTTGGTCAAGTTACAGTTGACTTTTTCAACTGTCCAAATATGGAAACTTTTACATCTTGAGACTTTTTGAGCCAAGCTTTGAGAATCATGATCAAGAATTGATCAAATGATGTTTGTGGCCTCAAAATGAGATGTTGACCAAAAATTTGAACTTTTGACTGTCAAATGACCATTTTGCCCCTACAGTTGACTGTAGTGCAATTAGGGTTTTTGACTGTGCAATTTTGTGCTGTAAGTCTTGAAACTTGGTATGAGGATGCTTGACCATGTTTATAGGCATGTGGGACTTGATTGGACCCTTGGAAACTTCATTTACTTTGCCAGAACCAAAACCCTAATTCTTGACTGTTAGGAGGCCCTTGAACTGTGCAACCCTTGGGGAGGGTTTTGAACCTTTGATTTGGCAAATCTTGAAGAATATGGGAGGGCAAATTTTGGGGTACAACAATTGTCAATTCAGATTGTTATTCCTCATTGAAGTCTAATTTCCCAAGGATGATTTCTCAGATGTTCTTGGTTTTCTCGGTAGTTCATTTTTTGATATTGCTATTCCCCAATGATTCATTTAAACATGTATCATTACATTGAATCTACCCAAATGCGTAGCATTTCCATTGAAATGGAGCATGACGCTAAAAAAGAATGTATTCAAACATGCATTGAAACATAAGACAATTTTGTTGCTTACCTGAAGTAACCGGGTTGTTATACTCAGAGATAAATAGCCCTCGCAGCTTATCACTAGGGTTATCCCATCCTGCTTCCTTGATAGAGTCTGTTGTGATTTCTATCCCTAGTCAGGTCTTGTGGTGTTTTCTTATTCCCTAGATAATCCTTGGCAACCCTTGTTAGAGTACCCTCCTCGGTTGGTCTCTTTCTTCGGTGTTAGTTTGCTTTTGTTTAGCATTCTATCGAAGTCGAAATCTATCTGTATCCCCAGTAAGTTTTCCTTTGATCAACATTCTTTCCCTAGGAGTCTATCTTTAGTTAGTATTCCTTGTTAGAGTCCTCTTCCAGTCTCTTTCTTGTATATATTTGTTACCAACTCCGAACATGTATGTTTGATATCTTTGTTAGAATCTTCTTTGGTCGGTCTCTTTCTTGTATGTGTTTCCTACCAACTCTGAACATGTATGTTTGATATCTTTGTCAGAGTCCTCTTCTGGTCTCTTTTTTGTATGTGTTCGTTACCAACCCCAGACATGTATGTTTGATATCTTTGTCAGAGTCCTCTTCCAGTCTCTTTCTTGTATATGTTCGCTACCAACTCCAAAAATTTTAAATATGAAACTTTTATCTGACCATCCATTGCCCGCCTTTAGGTTGTGTAACTTTAATACCACAGACAGTCTTGTGAATTTAGTGCAACCTTTATACAATGGTTTCTCTACATTGTTTACCAACCTCTCAAACATTTTAGGAAAATCCTGAATATCTTCTTCAAGTGCTTCTACAATATCTTCGACACGATCACAATCGTATGTATCTGTGCCATTGTCATCTAAAGCATATGTCGTACTATCTCCAGGTTCAATATTCCCGTACTTTTCTCACCATGAAATATCTAACATGTATAACTTCGATCAATTTCATTCCTCAGTAAATGTGATTCTAACCCAAGTACGTCAACCTGACCCCCATAACAACAACCCAAGCAAGGATATTTCAATCGATTAGGGTTTTCGGCATGTTCAAAAGCAAACTTAACGATCCTAATACCCTATTCTCGTACTCTTTTGTCAATTGATTGGAAGACATCCATTTTTATCCATGGTTTTACTACTAAGTAAGCTAAACAAAAACACTATAATTAATCACATAGCTATAACAAAAGAACAACTAATTACCTATAGAGAAGTCAATAACTTCTAGAACCACATAGTGTAAGATTCTTGGAACGATCAGAATTTCACTCTTCACAAGAGAAATAGAAAATTGTGAGAGCGGCTATGAAATCAGGAAGCAACTACACGTAAACAATTAGGTTCACTAATTCCATTTCAAATATGTTTTAAACAAAATGAGTTTTGATTGTATCTTGTAATATATTCATGAACCTCACTTTGTAAACTCCTAACCTGAGATACTGATCTTTTAGAAAGCCAAGCTATTGGTATGAGGATGCTTGACCATGTTTATAGGCATGTGGGACTTGATTGGACCCTTGGAAACTTCATTTACTTTGCCTGAACCAAAACCCTAATTCTTGACTGTTAGGAGGCCCTTGAACTGTGCAACCCTTGGGGAGGTTTTTGAACCTTTGATTTGGCAAATCTTGAAGAATATGGGAGGGCAAATTTTGGGGTACAACAGTTGCCCCTGTTCAATCTTCTTAGACCTGAGGATGCAGATTGGCTGACGTGCCTTTCGTAATCCGAAGGTGGAAGATGATTGAACACTAGAGTGCCCAGAAATTTGCACTCACATAGTAGTGTGATGGTAGGAATGGGCTTACGGATGCCATTTGGAGATTGATGGACATGATGATGGGCTTATAGATGCCATGCTAAGAGATGATGGAAGGTGGATGGGCTTATAGATGCCATCTGGGTGTTGATCGCGTAAGAGATTCCTTAGCGAGAACTTGCGTACCTGCAAAAGAAAAATGATTACCTGCCCTGTTACAGGAGCTGGTCTTCAAACCCTTTGTATGGATGTGTCCTGACTGGTTACAGGAGCTGGATCTGGAGCTTCAAAAGGTGATGAATGAACCAGGGATGGTTACTACCTCAACAGGAACAGTGAGAGAACCTCGGACGATTACTACCCCAACAGGAACGCTGAGAGAACCTTGGGCGACTTCAACCTTAACAGTAACGCTGAGAGAATCTGGGGACGATTACTACCTCCGCAGTAACGGGGAGAGAACCACAGGCGACTTCAACCTCAACAGTAACGCTGAGAGAATCTTGGGGGACTTCAACCTCAACAGTAACGCTGAGAGAATCTGGGGACGATTACTACCTCCGCAGTAACGGGGAGAGAACCATAGGCGACTTCAACCTCAACAGTAACGCTGAGAGAATCTTGGACGACTTCAACCTCAACAGTGATGCTGAGAGAATCTGGGGACGATTACTACCTCCGCAGTAACGGGGAGAGAACCATAGGCGACTTCAACCTCAACAGTAACACTGAGAGAATCTTGGACGACTTCTACTTCAACAGTAACGCTGAGAGAATCTTGGGGGTGATTACTACCTCCGCAGTAACGGGGAGAGAACCATAGGCGACTACAACCTCAACAGTAACACTGAGAGAATCTTGGGCGACTTCAACCTCAACAGTAACGCTGAGAGAATCTTGGGCGACTTCAACCTCAACAGTAACGCTGAGAGAATCTTGGGCGACTTCAACCTCAATAGTAACGCTGAGAGAATCTTGGGCGACTTCAACCTCAACAGTAACGCTGAGAGAATCTTGGGGGCGATTACTACCTCCGCAGTAACGGGGAGAGAACCACATGCGACTTCAACCACAACAGGATCATTGAGAGAATCTTGGGCGACTTCTACTTCAACAGTAACGCTGAGAGAATCTTGGGGGCGATTACTACCTCCGCAGTAACGGGGAGAGAACCATAGGCGACTTCAACCTCAACAGTATCATTGAGAGAATCTTGGATATCTTCTACTGAGTCTTTATCAGGAAAATATGTTAGGGGTCGATTTAGCTGGACTAGAGAAGGCCTTTGACTGGATAAGAAACAGAAAAATCTTAGGGTCGATTTAACTGAACCGGTCTAGGTCTTGAAATCTTCAATTGGATAAGAAACAGGGAGATCTTAGGGTCGATCTGACTGAACCAGAGAAGGCCTTTGACTGGATAAGAAACAGAAAAATCTTAGGGTCGATTTAACTGAACCAGGCTAGGTCTTGAAATGTCTTCAACTGGATAAGAAACAGGGAGATCTTAGGGTCGATCTGACTGAACCAGAGAAGGCCTTTGACTGGATAAGAAACAGGAAAATCTTAGGGTCGATTTAATTGAACCGGTCTAGGTCTTGAAATGTAGCTGAGAACTTAACTGGATCTTTCCTGAAAGGTAAAGGTCAGTCATATGCCATGCATGATATGAATCAAGCAATGATGTTCTCAACATAAATGAGATTTGTAAGATGTGATGCGTATATGCATGCTACAATGTATGAAAATGTGATGTTTATGAATGTATGTTTTTCGTCTAGGAAAATAAATCCTTGAAGTGTGCCGGGAAGTCACTCCTGGGCTGATGTTGGAGAATAGATTTTGTTTCCGCTGGGGATGATAGTTGCAAGAATACCGATAGGAGTAGATAACTCCGTTGGGGAATAAGCTTGGCGAATGGATTACTCTGCGGGTAGAAAAGTACTCTAACGATCTTGCTGGGAAGCAACACTCTGTAGGGAGAGAGATGCTTTGCTGAAATGTTGATGATAACTTCACTGGGGATACCATTGTTATTTTGGAAGTGTTAATAGACTTCGCTGGGGGTAAGAAGATTTTGCCGAGGACGATCTTTCCGTGACTTTTGGCTGAGGATAACCCAGTTATATCCTGGTAGGGAAATAACTCTTTGAATAAAACCGGGAGACGTGTTCGTGCTCTACGGGGATAAGCTTCCAGAATCTACTGGGGATAAGCTTACTGCTGGGGAGATGATTCCAACTTTCCTGGGGAAACTAGATTGGACTCTCTTGGGGGAAGATTTGAACTGTAATTTTTGTAAGTTGAAAGGGGGAACCTATGTAGGGTTGCCTGATGATGAGCTCGTGTAAAACCACATCTTGGAAAGAAGGACACCTGTGTAGGGTTGACTGATGACGAGTCCGTGTAAAACTACGTCTGGAAAGAGATAACCTGTGTAGGGTTACTTCGGGACAAGTTCGTGTAAAACTTTTGGAGGGACCGGGGTAAGGTTACTGCAGGGTAAGTTCGTGTAAAATTTCTTGATGAACCGGGGTAAGGTTATCTTGAGATAAGTCTGTGTAAGACTTCTGGAGGAACCGGGGTAAGGTTACTGCAGGGTAAGTTCGTGTAAAACTTCTTGATGAACCGGGGTAAGGTTATCTGGAGGTAAGTTCGTGTAAAACTTGAGATAAAAATCCGTGTAAGACTTTAGGAGGAACCGGTGTAGGGTCACTTTGATGATAAGTCCGTGTAAGACTTCTTCTGAAAGAAAAGGAACCGGTGTAGGGTTGCCTGTGGATGAGTCCGTGTAAGACTTTGTCTGAAAGTTGAGAAGGAACCGGTGTAGGGTTGCCTGATGATGATCAAGTGGATGATTGTCCTGTTTGGTTTCGGATGTTAACCTACGATCTGGAATTTGTAAAGGTAGATGGTAATCATCTTTGTATTAACCTTTCCTTGGTACTTTGGTTGACAGAGCAACTGGAGCGCCTGGACGACTCATTACTGCCCCTATTTCTAAGGTGAGGGAAGAAGATACCTGTGGAGGTGATTGACAAATCTTCTGGTAGCCAAGTGAAGAGATGCCAGGACATAGTCGTACGCTTTGATCCCTAACTTTTGCCTGGACCGCCCTTTCGGGTTTTCAGTCCACCGGGATACCCATTTTTGCCCAAGCCGCCTTTTCAGGTTTTCGACTTGCCGGGTGTGCAAATGTTTTTTCATTTCATCCCTTCATTTTGCCCGAACCCTTTTGGTTCGCCGGGAAGCCCTTGTTTTTACCTAGGTGTGTCAACCTAGCGGGTCTTTGATTTTGCGCAGTATTTTTTTTCCGACTATGTCCACGCTCTCAGGATGTAGGGAGGTGCCCCTGTTGTAGCATTGTGTTGCCATGCCACCAGAAGATCTTCGTTTGATCGTCCAATGCCCCTAAGTGACTTAGACGGAGATTTGCCCCAGATAGTAGACACTGATCATGCCATGCCCCTTGATTGGAAGTGCTTTTGTTCACCAGATATTCTTCGTGCGAATTTTCCTGTTGTTCAAAATAAAAAGTCATATGCAAACAATGTTATATCAAAAATGCAAAGCTTATGTCTGTCTTGAAGATTTTGAAAATGCATTTTTTCATAAAACAAGTGAATGTTTGTAAAACGTGATGTCAACTCCGTATTTTATAGTGAGCCTTAAGGAGTCAGGATACCTTTCGTACATTATGTTTTCGAACTAACCCATGCTTCAGCTAGGACTTTTAAGGGTTATAACGTGGCTTCGTTCACGGTTTAAGAAACAAAGGATAAAGGCTCAAATTTTATTTGTACCCACCCGCTCTTCGTGATGTTCTCCAAACCTAAACTCAGTTGATCATACGTTAGACCTTGTTTGAGTCTTTGCCCTAACGTTCCAATGATGGTTCAGATATTGATGATTTATTCTGAATAGGCAGTCATGTTTTTGTTGAGGGTTTGTGTGACCTCTTTCTTTTTGATTTTGTTATCCCTATTTTTTGCCTGAACTATTTCCTTTTTTGGAATTACAGTCAGTGGGATGCCCCAACTTCGTAAGTCTCCTTCATAGGTTTTTTTGACTTATTGGGCTTTTTTATTTTGAGAGATATAATGACTGCCTGTCCTTATTAATTATTCGGAACCATCACTGTCTTTCTTTGTTTTGTAAGGACCTTTTTGGTGCCGTTTGTTATGCACTTGGATCAACTGAGAGAACTACCCTGCCCCAGGTTATGATTAAGGGTTTTAAATTTCGAAAAGAAAAACTCCTACTTCTTTGGCTCAGATGGGTCGACGAGGGATTATCATCCTTATAACTCCAGTGTTTAGGGATTGAAACAATGCCTGTACCTCATCAGCGAGGTCTGTTCAAAAGCATACTGTAGATTGCGGTATCGTTTTCGTCATCCTCCCTCAAGATGCTTAGCATTATTAACCAAGAGTTGATCATCACAAAAATATGAAAACAGTTTTAAGTATAGTAAACATAATTAATTCAAGACAGACATGTGTAATGCATTCATGAAATAAAAGAGTTTAACATGACAAATGTTTATTTGAACAAGAAAAGAAAAATACAACTTGAATTCAAATGAACAACAATCTCTCAATCCTAGCCATGTTTTGGCAAGGGAGCAGTGGTCACATTGGGAGTCTCAGCAGGCTCGAATTCAATCTCCTTAGCATCGATCATATTCTGGATCTTATATTTCAGCGCCCAACAGTCCTCAGTGTCGTGCCCCGGGCTATTAGAATGATAAGCACACTTCGCCCCTGGGTTGTAGTTTGGAGAGGAGGTCTTGGGATTTGCAGGAGGGTTGATCACCGCAATCAGATTCATTTTCAACATGTGCTGCAAGGCTTGTGACCATGACATGTTGATGTTGGTGAATTGTCTTTTAGGCTCTTCCGGCCTTCGCTGATTTCCCTTTTGTGGTTGTCGGCGTGGTGCAGAACCAGAGATCATGACTGCCCCTGCATGTTGGTCATGACGACTCTTTTGACTGTATGCAGCATTAGATTCTTTCTTGCCCATGTAAGGCTTTTTGTGAGTATCAGAAGGTGTGGCCTCTTGAATTTTCCCGCTCTTGATACCAGCTTCAATTCTTTCCCCAGTCAGAATGAGGTCGGTAAATCCTGCAGATGAATTACCAATGAGATGATTGAAGAACGGCCCGGACAGGGTCCCCAAGAACATATCAACGAGTTCCCGGTCAGTTAATGGAGGCTGCACCCTGCCAGCCAGGTCCCTCCACTTCTGTGCGTACTCTTTAAAACCTTCACTTGACCCTAGCGACATACCCTGGAGTTGGGTACGTGTAGGAGCCAAGGTCGGCATTATATTGATACTGCTTGTAAAAAGCAATAGCCAACTCCTCCCAGTTACGAACTTTGGTCCCATCCAGCTGATAGAACCATTCGAGGTGAGTCCCTGAAAGACTCTCCTGGAAGAAGTGGATCCACAAGTTCTTGTCCACAGTGTATGGTTGAATCTTCCGCACGTAAGATCTGAGATGCAGCCTGGGACAGGATGCCCCATCATACTTAGCAAAAGAAGGAACCTTGAATTTGTGTGGGATCACCACACCAGAAGATAGACCCAGGTCTCTGAAATCCAACCCCGACACTTATTGAATCTCCATGGCATTCAGACGATCCTCTAGTTGTTTGTACCGGTCCTCAGCTGGAGGGTACTGCTCATCATCGAACTCCGTCTTGTTGTCGGAGACCACTGGACTAGGCACCTCTCTCTCATGGGGACTGCCTTTCCCCACAGATGGAGTTGTCCTCTCAGCTTCATCCTGCAGTGTGTTCCCAGATCTGCGTCTAGGGCTGAACAAAATAGTCCTCTTCTTCTTCTTCTGAATCAGAGTCTTCAATTCCTTTTGACCCTGAGCTAGGCTCGCAATCAACTCCTGGAACCGGGCATTCTGGGCCTGGAGAGCCTTGATGGATTGCTCAGTAGACGATTCAGGATTCATGACGATCGGCTGAAATAAACAGCGAAGAAGGTAAGCAACCTGTCAAAAGGGTACCTGTTATGCAATGATATGTATGATATGCATGCGATGTTTTCAAGGATCTCGCGGGGTAAACAAGAAAATTGTTAGAGCTTAAATCCGGTGGCTTGATTGAAGGAACTTCATGTTATTGAGAATCCTTCTTCAAAGGGTCAAAGGCTCACCATATCCAGTGGGTCATAGCCTCTGACAACCTTGGCCAGAGGAAAATAAATCCTCTTTGCCCCTTGCTGGATAGTTGATTCATCATGACCTGCATCACAAGCCCTTGAGGTCCTTGAAATGGATTAGCATTTATGTGGGATGCATGCAATGGTATGATGTCATGATGCATGGGGTAATATGGGTGAACCTTGTTATAAGTCCCTATTAAGGACTATAAACAAAACCTGCAAGCAAACTCAGTAAACCTTGTTATGAGTCCTAGTTAAGGACTAAAAACAAAACCTGCAGGAAACTCAAATGTCAGACAACAAGCATGCAAATAGTCAAGTTGGAAGGCACACAAGTCACACAAAAGAAACCCTTAGAGTTTAGGCCAGCGTGAGGTCTAGGTATTACCCTCTTGAAGTTGGTGGGCTCAACCTGTCCTATTAGAAGTAACCGGGTTCTAAGGGTCCCAATATCATTGGATTGCTTTCATTGTTCATCGTTTCGATTTAGCCACTGAACTGGCGACCGAAATATTCCAGGAAAGCAACTCTCAATTGAGTGTAGTATCGAGTATCAACCAACCTCGGACTGCACCAAAGTCAGTTATCTCACTACCCTAAAGAGGCCAAGATAGTTCAATTAAGGTTCCTAAGGTCTGTTGATGCTTCACGACACCACGCGGAGGCCCCGTACTCTCCTTGACTGAACTCAAGGGTTACCGGTACACACCAAAGTGCCACATCAATGTAGCAGACTGCTTCAACCATGTAGGTATACCCCGCACAGTTCCCTCACAGCCTTGTTGCTACTTTCTAAGAAGGTATCCCCAGATCCGGGTTAGGATCTATAGAACTCCCAAGACAGTACCCACAATTTAAAGCAAGCAAAGAAAGCAATTGAAAACACCGTTATGAACTAACCCTAAGGTACACCTCACTTTAAGTTTAAGTCCCCAGCAGAGTCGCCAGTTCTGTGATCGGTGGATCTGGAACTGACTGTTTAACGCTGGTTCGCGAAATGTCGCGGAAGCAAGAGTCGCCACCGTCTTTTATTTTCTCCAAATGGAAAGGACAAAAGCACAGAAAAATTCCTTAAAGAGATTGCTCTCGGTTCGGGAGGTAGATTATAGAAAGGGAAGGTGTTAGCACCCTTTCTATCCATGGTTATCCATGGGCTCTTAGATATTTGCTCATTTGTGTTTTCAAAAATGGTTTGTTTGCTTTTAAACTGTGGGTTTTAAAAAGTTTCTTTGAAAATTCCAGTTCGACTCTTGTATCGGTCCTCAAGAGTGTTTGAAAAATTACTTTCGAAAGCTTTTTGAAAAGGTGTCGGTGTGAAAAGTATTTTTTGATTTGTTTTGAAATTTAGAGCAAGTATCTAGAGTCGTCTACCTACCCTAAGGAATTCGTCTGTGTAGATGTCCTTTAAAGTAGTGCTATCCCATCATTGAGAGGTAGGTAGCACCACTATTGGAGGTGTTCGGGTCAATTCGAAGGTTCGGGACATGGTGATCACCGGAGCAATAGGAAGACACCTTAGAAGCTACCCTCATGCCAGGTTCCCGGATCATGAGGACTTACTAAGACATCCTCTACTCGACGACCACCTTTCGAGGGGCAAGGCAACAGTGAGGCGTACCCTAGGGGTGGTGTGTGATTTGTGTGTCATGTTCATTTATTTTGTCTTGTTCATGTCATGGGTGATCTACGTTTTTGTTTTTATTTTGACATTCATTCTTGCATGCAATTATTAACAGTTAAAAAGTTGCGAGAAATATAAAGTTCCTAAACTATTACAAAGGCGCGGGTCCACATCGCCAAATTAAATCCAGGACCCGATTTGACATAAAATAAAGAAATAAAGTGCGAGAAGTATAAAATGTCCGAGTTACATGGCTTTGGGAGAATTACATTAATATTTAAAAGAAGGAATAAAAATGCGAAGAGAATTAAATCGAAAGCGAGGGCGTTGGACCCCTTTTTTAATGAAATTAAATTATTATGAACAAATTAATTAAAATAAAATAAAAAGAAATTATTTTTGAGGTTTTTTGTATTTATGAATTTTTAATAAGAGAATTAAATGAAATTAAGAAATTAATTAATTAACCCTAATTCTACAATTTTTATTTGTTAAGAAAAAAATATTAAAATTGATCCTAAAATTAAACCTAATTAATTAATGCAATTTTATTTATAAGAAAATAATAATTAAGAATTAATAATTAATATGGTGAAAAAAGGAAAAAAGATAAAACATGCTTAAAACCCTAATTCTGCCAATTTTTAAGTTTATTGAAAAATATTAAGTTTAAGAATAAAACTAAATTAATTAATGATTTTTATTTACAAAAATATTAAAATAAAATATATTTTGATTTTTATGACTTTTCTGATTTTTATGATTTTTATATTTTATAAATTAATTTAAATATTTAATTAAAAAAAATAAACAAAACAAAGAAAATATGAAAATATGAAAAAAGAATGAAACAAGCAAACCTATGGGGGTGCTGTCCCCAAACTGGAGGTATCTCCAGTATTTTTTTGGCCCATTAAGCCTTGGCCTTATTGACTTTTTGGCTAGCGTGTAGGTGCGTTGACTCATGCCCATGATGGTCTCCAAATCATAGCCCTTTGATTGATCTCAATAAGCGCGTGGCACGCCTGGATGAGGGACGTATGGTGAACACTTTGGACTGAAGCTGCACGTAAGTAAAGTTAGAAAAATAATATGGAGAGAGGAGGGGGGACCTGGGATTCGAACCCAGGTCCCAGAGGTTACCAATACACATGCCTTCCAACTGAGCCGTTCACACACTTTGTTTATTATATGACCAATAAATATTATAAGATAAAACAAGCGTTAGTGGCCCTTTTCCGCGCGCAATTCAAATGAACTAACCATCGCCTTACACCTCATCTTCTTCTTCCTCGTTGCGCTTTACCTGAAATAAAAATCAATTGAATAGCGGGGGTTTTAAACCCCCACTATATGCTGTATGAAAAAATAGCGATTAGCTCGTCCTTGATCAGAAATTGGGCGCGACCTAAGCATTAAGTTCGTTGGAAGCTCTTGGTTTCCTATGGTACCAGTCTCGTGTCTTAATTTTTTTATAACAGAGAAGCCCCAAATTGGAACCTCTGCAACCCTAAAATATTATAATGGTAGTTTCGCGTATGGTGCACAAAAATTCAATCAAACTACATGGTTAGCTTCAGAAAGGTCTCATTAGTATAAATCAATCAAAGAAGTGCAAGAATGATGCGTATAAATTGATGCACGAATACAAAAAATATGATGAACAGGGTTGTTTCGTGTTACCAATTCTTAAGGTTAGAAGCTATGATTTTGATCCAGGAACTTCCCTTGATGTCTCAGGAAGGTGATAGAATGGTTATTTCGCCTTGAAACCTCTTGGAATCCTGTTTTCAGTTTTGAAATTTTAGCCAAAAATGCAAACTTGATTATGGTGTTTCTGCGCAGCTTAGAGGTTCTGAACACTAGGGTTTGCATGAGTATAAGTATTGGAATGATTAGGGTTGAGTTTTTGGTCCAAAGAATCTTTGCAATGATGGAATCAATATTTGATTTTCATGCCATGATTTTTCAATCTTTTTCATGCTAATTAGATACCAATCATGTCCAATTTCCATTGATTCTTTCCCTATCTGATTTGCACGAAATCTTGGAGATATTTTATGCACAAAAAGATTTAAAAAGTTTGCCTTGGTATTTTTTCCATATTTTAATTAATTAAATGAATTATTAGCAATTAAAAATTCAAATAAATAAATAAAAATGATGAATAACTTCCCTTTGGGCCAAATGGTCGTGCACATGCCTTGGATGGTGAATTTTGGAAGAAAATGTGGCCCATTAGCAATTTTAAGGCATTTGAAGAAAAGTTGACTTTTCAAAATATCCAAATATTTCCCATCTTCCACAAGGCATAACTTGCTCAATTTTTAAGCTTTGCTCATGTTCTTAGACATTTTGGAAAGGTCTTTGAGTCCTCTAACCAATTCCTTTGGTCCCATGTCATTTTGATTTACCAATCTCAAGTTATGGCCTTTGACTTAAAGTCCCTTTTTGTTGACTTTTGAAAATGACCTATAATGTTGAAATTGATAACTTTTTGTGAGAGCATTTCTTGGGCTTGAAGTGTGAAGAGGAGTTGTAGGAAATGTCTTTCTCTTCAAAATGAGCTTTGGATGGAATTTTTCTGATAATCCATGTGGAAGTTATGCCTTGGTCAAGTTACAGTTGACTTTTTCAACTGTCCAAATATGGAAACTTTTACATCTTGAGACTTTTTGAGCCAAGCTTTGAGAATCATGATCAAGCATTGATCAAATGATGTTTTTGGCCTCAAAATGAGATGTTGACCAAAAATTTGAACTTTTGACTGTCAAATGACCATTTTGCCCCTACAGTTGACTGTAGTGCAATTAGGGTTTTTGACTGTGCAATTTTGTGCTGTAAGTCTTGAAACTTGGTATGAGGATGCTTGACCATGTTTATAGGCATGTGGGACTTGATTGGACCCTTGGAAACTTCATTTACTTTGCCAGAACCAAAACCCTAATTCTTGACTGTTAGGAGGCCCTTGAACTGTGCAACCCTTGGGGAGGTTTTTGAACCTTTGATTTGGCAAATCTTGAAGAATATGGGAGGGCAAATTTTGGGGTACAACAGTCGTCAATTCAGATTGTTATTCCTCATTGAAGTCTAATTTCCCAAGGATGATTTCTCAGATGTTCTTGGTTTTCTCGGTAGTTCATTTTTTGATATTGCTATTCCCCAATGATTCATTTAAACATGTATCATTACATTGAATCTACCCAAATGCGTAGCATTTCCATTGAAATGGAGCATGACGCTAAAAAAGAATGTATTAAAACATGCATTGAAACATAAGACAATTTTGTTGCTTACCTGAAGTAACCGGGTTGTTATACTCAGAGATAAATAGCCCTCGCAGCTTATCACTAGGGTTATCCCATCCTGCTTCCTTGATAGAGTCTGTTGTGATTTCTATCCCCAGTCAGGTCTTGTGGTGTTTTCTTATTCCCTAGATAATCCTTGGCAACCCTTGTTAGAGTACCCTCCTCGGTTGGTCTCTTTCTTCGGTGTTAGTTTGCTTTTGTTTAGCATTCTATCGAAGTCGAAATCTATCTGTATCCCCAGTAAGTTTTCCTTTGATCAACATTCTTTCCCTAGGAGTCTATCTTTAGTTAGTATTCCTTGTTAGAGTCCTCTTCCAGTCTCTTTCTTGTATATATTTGTTACCAACTCCGAACATGTATGTTTGATATCTTTGTTAGAATCTTCTTTGGTCGGTCTCTTTCTTGTATGTGTTTCCTACCAACTCTGAACATGTATGTTTGATATCTTTGTCAGAGTCCTCTTCTGGTCTCTTTTTTGTATGTGTTCGTTACCAACCCCAGACATGTATGTTTGATATCTTTGTCAGAGTCCTCTTCCAGTCTCTTTCTTGTATATGTTCGCTACCAACTCCAAAAATTTTAAATATGAAACTTTTATCTGACCATCCATTGCCCGCCTTTAGGTTGTGTAACTTTAATACCACAGACAGTCTTGTGAATTTAGTGCAACCTTTATACAATGGTTTCTCTACATTGTTTACCAACCTCTCAAACATTTTAGGAAAATCCTGAATATCTTCTTCAAGTGCTTCTACAATATCTTCGACACGATCACAATCGTATGTATCTGTGCCATTGTCATCTAAAGCATATGTCGTACTATCTCCAGGTTCAATATTCCCGTACTTTTCTCACCATGAAATATCTAACATGTATAACTTCGATCAATTTCATTCCTCAGTAAATGTGATTCTAACCCAAGTACGTCAACCTGACCCCCATAACAACAACCCAAGCAAGGATATTTCAATCGATTGGGGTTTTCGGCATGTTCAAGAGCAAACTTAACGAATCCTAATACCCTATTCTCGTACTCTTTTGTCAATTGATTGGAAGACATCCATTTTTATCCATGGTTTTACTACTAAGTAAGCTAAACAAAAACACTATAATTAATCACATAGCTATAACAAAAGAACAACTAATTACCTGTAGAGAAGTCAATAACTTCTAGAACCACATAGTGTAAGATTCTTGGAACGATCAGAATTTCACTCTTCACAAGAGAAATAGAAAATTGTGAGAGCGGCTATGAAATCAGGAAGCAACTACACGTAAACAATTAGGTTCACTAATTCCATTTCAAATATGTTTTAAACAGAACGAGTTTTGATTGTATCTTGTAATATATTCATGAACCTCACTTTGTAAACTCCTAACCTGAGATACTGATCTTTTAGAAAGCCAAGCTATTGAATATCACAACTCACAACTTTATCTCTGGCCTAATAACAAAAGAAAAACAAAACCAACATCATTTCTTAGAAAATATTTTTTCAAATTCTAAAAACAAAGGAACCTTTCACATAATGAAAAAGTTGATATTTTTAATCAACCAAAGAAAATAGATGGATTAAAATAACTTAGACATAAGAAGTGATGATGATGCATTAAAATAACTTAAACATGTTCTTATGTCTAAGTTATCTTTTCTTTCTTTTATCAAGTAGTATAACTTATAATTTATACTAAAATAATTTGATTTTACACTAAGTTGGATGAAGATTTCGACCAAAGTACCTGGTATCTAAGTTGGGCTTCTATGTTGGTTGATGATTTCAACCAAAGTAGCCCTAACAAAAGTGCTACTCCAAGTGCTTGAACTGGTCTTAACTTGTCAAAATAGTATTTGCTTCTTGATCTAAATGTTCTACTTGAAAGAACCACGAATTGGTCCAACTAACTCAATGTCCACTCTTTCATAACCTTAATGCATCATCACCAGAAAAGAGAACTTAGACATAAGAAAATATATGCATGAAAATAACAACAAACTTTTATGAATCACGATTCTCACGACTTCAACAACAACAACTACACCAGTATATGAAAATAGAGATGAATCTCATTGATGAATCGATGAAAAGAAAACATAACTTACAGAAGTTATGAATCATTGTTGCAGAGAAATCACGTTAAAGGTACGACGGTTAATGAATGAAGGTTGTCGAGAAATTTGAGAGAATGTTCGAAATATAGATTTGTGTTGCAGAGAAATTTGTTTTAAGAGAATAGCAAAAATATTTGAGTTTTAGTGTTTTTGTTTTTTTAATTTAGAAATAAGACATTAATGACCTTAGGCAACGCTTTGTAGAAAGAGCTTTCTGATGTATTACCTTTAGCAGCAATTTCTCATTAAAAAGCGCTTTTTGATGTATGCCCTATAGCAGCGCTTATATGATGCGCTTTCTAAACACATCCTTTAGCAGCACTTTGTGGGTATGTGTGGCCTTAAGCAGCGCTTCTTAAAAGCACTTTCTAAGGTAGGCCTTTAGCAGCGCTTTGAGCCTATGACAACGCTTTCCATTGTTGGGCATATAGCAGCGCTTTGAGTTTAGGCAGCGCTTCTATTATTTATTTTTTATTTCAATTTTAATTGACCTTAGGCAGCACTTTGAGTTTAGGCAGCACTTTTTCTCAAATTTCTTTTAAAGCGATAGAAGCGCTTTCTAAAGTAAGCCTTTAGCATCGCTTTGAGCCTATGATAGCGCTTTCTATTGTTGGGCATATAGCAGCTTGAGTTTAGGCAGCGCTTCTATAATTTATTTTTTATTTTAATTGACCTTAGGCAGCGCTTACATAAAGCGCTGTCAAAAGTGTGGCTTAGGCAACGCTAACATAAAGCGCTGTCTAAAGTGTGGCTTAGGCAACGCTTTTTCTTAACTTTAGGCAGTGCTTTTTTCAAAGTGTTGTCTAATATATATAATTTAAAATTTAAAATTTTATCGTGACTGTTGTACCCCAAAATTTTCCCTCCCATATTTCTCAAAACATTTCAAGAGAATAGTCTCCAAGTGGCTCAAGATTGCTCAAGAGTTGGACAGTCAAGTCATCTCCTAAGGCAGTCAACCTCAAATTAGGGTTTTGTGTTGCATCAAGTTCCATGCATCCAAATGACCTCAAGTTCTCCCCAATGTCCTAATATGTTCTCAAGTTCATCCATGTCAAATTTCAAGCCTTGCAGAGGAAGTTTGGTCCGTCAATTGCTCAAGAGGTCCAAAAATCGACTGTGCTGGGGCAAAAGTAAACTGTGACCCAAACACAGTCAAACTTCAATATTTTTTGTCAAAATTCTCATTTTGAAGGATATTTCATCATTTGATAATGGGTTGATCATGATTCATCAAGGATTTCTCAAGATTCATCAAGATTCAAAAGTTGATAAATTAGGGTTTTGTAGGAAAAGTCAACTCAACTTTGACAAAGCATAACTTTCTCATACTTTATGAGAAATGACCCATCCAAAGCTCATTTTGAAGAGGATGCAATTTCCTACAATCCATCTTCACACCCCAAGATCAAGAAATGCACTCACAAGAAGTTATGAATTTGGACATTATAGGTCATTTTTGAAAGTCAACAAAAACACCTTTTTTGCCAAAGCTTATAACTTGAGAATGGAATATAAAAATAAGATAAGAACAAATGGGTTGGTTATAGGACATCTCAAGCTTTCTAAAAAGTCCAAGAACACTTCCAAAAGTTCAAAATTGAAGAAGTTATGCATTGTTGAAGTTGGGCATTTTTCCAAAATTGCCAAAAGTCAACTATCCCCAAAACTTCAAATTTTGTCAAAGGGGCCCATTCTTTTTCACTTGATTTGATCTTGTCACACTACACACGTGTCCTAGCTTCATCCTTGTGTCCATTTATTAATTTTTATTTTATTTGATTTTTTATTGAATTAATTCATTTTAAATCAATTTAAATCAAATAAAATCCAAATATTGATTACTTAGGATCTTTTTGGTTGTTATAGGTCTTAATTGTCATCATGGTCAGCATCAAATTCGTATCTCACCATATCATGAACAAAAAGATGGATTTTGGACAAATTTGGCAAGTTTTCAAATGGGAATCAAATCAAATATGCAAGCCATGATGGGAGAAGATTTGGACCATAATTCTTGACCTAATGCATTCCATAATACATATAGAAGAGAGGCACACGAAATTTAGAGGTTAGAAGCTGCAAAATCAGAAGAACCAAACTTGAGAAAATTGCAAAAAAGCTTGAATCTGAAATCCTTCTTAGAGGCGCTTTCAACAAAAAATCTCAACATTATTCTCATGTTGGACATCCACTGAGTAAGAAGCAATCAAAAGCCAGCTCTTTCACCCTCTTAATCGCGTTGTAAGTTTCTCTGAAAATCACTTTTCTGTTGAAATTGTATCCTCAGATTCTTTCACTTTTTGGCAAAAGCTTTACATATTCATGCTTATCGTTCCATTTAGAAGCTTTTGGCATTATTTGATTGCATTTATATAGCCTGTAGCGCCATACCCGAATATAGGGTTCTTGGTTTTTGTTTTTGGGCATTTTTGCTACAGGTGAAATCAAGGCCATTAATGGACATAGACGTGTTCAGGAGGAAGAGACGATCATGACTATGGTCTTGGAATTGATATTTATAGCCTAGAACTAATTTTAGGATCAAGCTACGGATTTAGCTGCGGATACAAATCCGCAGGTAAAAAAACCAGGTTTCAGTGGAGAAGACGAAGATGTGCCCCTCCCTTATAGGACGATTTAAATTTGGCGCGTTTTGTTTTTATATTTTCTGGCCTTTACGTGTTTTCCAATATTATATTTGATTCTTATTCCACTAACAAAAGAAGCATAGTGGTGCAGTGGCCAGGCGAACGTTCAAAATACAATGGGACCTGGGTTCGAATCCCAGGTCCCCCATATATTTGTTGTATTTTGTTTCCAGGAAATCCAGTACAAATTCCAATGCGTGATCACCCTATACCCTCATGCAATAAATGGACAGATGGCCTCCAGGCCAAATCTGATGGTCCAGATGGAAGACCCACCATGGTTCCTAGTCAATGTACATGCGTGGAAGCAGGAAAAGTCAGCCAGGCCAGGTCAAATGGGCCTCTGAATTGCAAATCTCACCAGTTTTCCAGGCCCACACCCCGCTTGGTTATTTCTATTTATTTCTTTATTTTTATTTTATTTACTTATTTGATTAATTATTTTTATTATCACTAACCAATTAATATTTTTCTTAATAAAATCAAAAACCAAAAAATATATTTTATTTATTAAAATTAAATTCAGCACTTTATTTTTGTAAATAAATATTAACTTAATTAATTTAGTCTAATTAGGAATTGACTTTAATATTTTTGCAATAATTAAAATTAATTTAGACGATTAGGTTTTAATTAACTTTGATCAAATTTATTTTTATTTCTTTAAATATCAAAAATCCAAAAAATATTATTTTCATTAATTAATTAATTAGCTTATTTAATTTAATAATTAACTTAGGTCTAATCTCTTTTTTAATTCAAAATAACAAAAAAAGATACTTTCTTTCAAAAAGGGTCAAAACCCTAAAAAACTCGCATCCGATTTAATTTCCCGCACGTGATCCATTTTATCAATATTGTATCTGTTTTTCGGAATGTAATAGATAATTAGGACATACTTTTACCGCTTTATTTACTTTCCGCATTTTAATTTCAAGGGTTGTTTTTGGCGATGTAAATACCCGACGCCTTGTAATAGTTAGTTTTAATTTCCGCAATTTAAATTTCCGTAACTTATAAACTGTTAGATGTTTGATAATAGGGAATGCATGACAAGATCAAATGTTTGGACCTAAAATCAACATAGCTCACCCATGACATGTACAAAGACAAAATAACTGAATACAACACACTCGCACATGCGCACTCTTAGGGTACACCCTCACTTGGTTGCCTTCGAACGTGGTCATTGAGTATAGGAAGTTTTAGAGGTCGCCCTCTTGTCCAAAGATCATAGTTGCCTTGAAACGGTTGTCTCGGAAAAATGATCTAAGACATTAGGGTTACCGCTAAGTCGTCCTAACATTGCTTTAGTGACCGCACGTCCCTTAATCGAATTTACCCTTAAAACTCCAACAACGATGCTACCTACTCATCAATAGTGGGATAGCATTGTCTAAAGGACATTAGCACAGATTGATTCCTTTTTCGAGTAGGTAGATGGCTCTTAAGTACTTGCTCTTTAAAAAATAAAAACTTTTCACAATTACACTCCTTTTCAAACAAAAACTCCTTTCAAACCCACAAACACAAAGAAAAGCAAATTTTGAAAACACTTTGAGCAAGTACCTAAGAGCCCGTGGATAACCACAGATAGAAAGGGTGCTAACACCTTCCCTTTCTATAATCTACCCCCCGGACCCGAGAAACATCTCGAAAAAGGAATTTTTCTGTGCTTTTTTTCTTTCCTTGTTGGATAAAATAAAAGACGATGGCGACTCTTGTTTACCGCGAAATTTTGCGAAAACAAATGCAAAACGCGAACCAGCATTCCAAAAATAGTCAGTTCTCTTCCCGCCGTATCACCAGAACTGGCGACTCTGCTGGGGAAACATATAAGTGGGGTGTACCTTAGGATTAGATCATTGTGTTTTCAATTGTTTGCTTAGTATGCTTTATATTTGTGGGCTTGTATCGGAGTTACTATAGATCCTAACCCGGATCTAGGGAATACCCTTTAGATAAGTAGCAATAAACTGTGAGGGAACTGTACGGCGTAGACCGATACGGTTGAAGCAGTAGCTACATTGGTGTGGCACTTTAGTGTGTACCGATATCCCTTGTGTTGGAACGAGGAGAATATGGGTCTTCTAAGGGGTCATTAAGCACCAACTAACCTTAGAACCTTTAAATTGACCAACTTGGCCATATAACAGTAGTAGTATGCTACACTCATTGAGACTAAACTCTCGCGATGATTCCCGGCCGCAAGAAAAGGTTGCTAAACTGGAATTATGACCGATTGAGGGTGGTCAGTGATATTGAGATCCTCTAGAACCCGGTTACTATTTTTAGGACAGGTTTAAACCAACTGAACTGAAAGAGGGTAGTACCTAAGCTCCTTGCCAGCCTGAAATCTAAGGGCTCTCTGTGTGGCTTGTGTGCCTTTACCATGTTTGCTATTTGTGGCTACTTATGGTGTGCTTTCCATCATGACATCATAACATTACTTACATCTTGCATTGGACTAACCTATTTCAAAGACAGGAGGGATTCACCTTTGTTCTGTTTTGTAGGTCATGATGCCCATACGTAGGAATACCGTCCGGATTAACTTTGTTCAGGTTCCCACTATGCTTAAAGAGTTGGTTGCAAAGATGCCTGATACTACTTCCTTCCTCAGGAGACATGGGTATCTTCTCAGTTTGGTCACCTCCAAATTGGACGAGCAGATGATGAGTGTTTTGGTCCAGTTCTATGATATGCTATACCATTGCTTTACTTTTCAAGACTACCAGCTGGTCCCCACCTTAGAAGAGTTCTCTGACCTACTTGGTATCTCTATCCGGGAGCAGACCCCGTTTACTGGTTGGGAGAAGATCCTTAGGCCGGAAGAGATTGCTCCAGCCCTTCATATGACAAAGGATGAGGTGATGGCCAATTGGGAGACTAGGAGTGGAGCAAAGGGCTTTCTGACTAAGTTCTTGGTCGGTAAGGCTAATTATTTCTGGGATAGTCTAGACTTCAAGGAATTCGAGGATATTCTGGCTCTTCTGATATATGGCTTGTATTGTTTCCGAACTCTGACTCCTTTGTTGATGTGAATGCGGTGAAAATCTTCATCTCTCGTAATCATGTACCCACTCTCTTGGGTGACATTCTTCATCAGCTTTATGCCCGTATTGCCCGAAAGCGGGGAACCTTGATGTGTTGTGCTCCATTATTAGCGAGGTGGTTTATTTAGCACCTCCCTAAATTAGTGCTGAAGAACAAAGAAGGAATGGGTTGGGCTTATAGGGTTAAGTCTCTCTCCAATAATGACATTATCTGGAATCTCAAGGGTATGGACGAGGTGGCTATTATTGATCGATGTGGGGAGTACCCCAATGTTCCCCTGATAGGAACCAAGGGAGGAATTTCTTATAATCCATGCTTGGCCTTACGTCAGTTTGGGCGAGCCAGAAGAGAAGGTCCTCATGAGCTGTTAATGCCTAATATCATCTTTGATTTTCAAGGGGATAGCGACGAACAATGCCGCAGGTTCATAAGGGCTTGGGATAGAGTTCACAGATCTGATCCACACGAGCTGGGCCCAAAGACTTCTCTTCCAATGGAGCCATATCTCATATGGATCCGTATCCGTGCCCAAAAGCTGGGTATGCCCTATGAAGCCGTCCAACCTATCATTGTTGAAGTTGCCAATGAAGAAGGGGTTCTTCCAACCATCCTCCATCCTCATATACCCACTGACATTGGGGAACTGAAAAGGTCTTGGATGCAACTGAGAGAAGAATGGGATGCTTACCGAGCAAGAACAGAAGATCCAGAAGCTGACTAGGCAGCTGGAGAACGAGCGATTCTCAATGACTATGTCCGCACCGACAAGAAGCGACCATGGGAGCACTGATTGTCCTTTGATTATTTCCTTTCCAGTTTTTATTTACTTTTCAGTATTTCCTTCCTTGTAACGCCTTAAGGGCATCAGTTGAACAATTTGAATTTCAAAGTTTATCTAATAAAGTATGTTTCCTTTCTGGTTTACAAATTTGAATCTCTCGATTGTCTTTGAAATCATGTCATACGCATTTTATCCCATGCACTTCATAACAGGTACCCATTACAGGTCTCTTATCTTCTTCGCTGTTTATTTCAGCACTCATCATGTCTGCTGAACCTTCAACTGAGCAAGCAATCAAGGCCCTACAGGCCCAGAATGCCCAATTCCAAGAGTTATTCATGAATCTAGCTAAGGGTCAGCAAGATCTGAAGACCTTGATTCTGAAAGAGAAGAAGAAAAAGAAGAAGAGGACAATCCTGTTTAACACAGGTCACAGGTTTGGAAACAGGCTATAGAATGAAGTTGATTTGACCACCTCATCTGGAGGGAAAGATAGTCAAGAGGAAAGAAGGGCTCCTAGCCATGTGGTCTCCGACAACAAGACGGACTTCGACGAAGACCAGTATCCTTCGGCAGAGGATAGATACAAGAAACTGGAAGACCGGTTGAGTGTGATGGAAGTTCAGAAAGTGTCTGGTCTGGACTTTGGTGATCTAGGTCTATCATCTGGGGTGGTGATTCCCCATAAATTCAAGGCACCAGCCTTTGCTAAGTATGACGAAGCTTCTTGTCCGAAGTTGCACCTCCGGTCATATGTCAGGAAGATTCAGCCGTACACCGCTGATAAGAACCTATGAATCCACTTCTTTCAAGACAGTCTCTGAGGGACTCAACTTGAATGGTTTTACCAGTTGGACGGAGCCAGTATCCGCAGTTGGGAAGATTTGGCCACTGCTTTCTACAGGTAGTACCAATACAATTCCTACCTCGCTCCCACGCGTACCCAACTCCAGGGTATGTCAATGGGAACGAGTGAAGGTTTCAAAGATTATGCTTAGAAGTGGAGGGATCTTGTCGGAAGAGTACAACCACCCTTGGCTGATCGGGAGCTTGTTGATATGTTTCTGGGGACCTTGTCTAGTCCATTTTTCAACCATCTGATTGGGAGCTCTTTGTCTGGGTTTACAGAGCTAATTATGACCGATGAAAGGATTAAGGCTGGTATTAAGGCTGGCAAGATACAAAAAGGGTGCTTCATCGAGCACCGAGAAAAAGCCTTTTAATAAGGAGTCCAATGATGTTTATAGTTCGAAAAGCCAGAATAGACCTGAACGCCGCCAAGTTGTTAATGCGGTTGTTATTTCAAGACCTGCTGGTGCTCCTCAGCACAACAACCAACAAAAGGACGAGAAACCTCGAAGGCAATTCACTCGTCTCAGCATGACTTTGTCTCAGATTCTGCCACAGTTACTGAAAACTAATCTGGTGATTCCAAGGGAGGCCCCAAAGAATCCGAACATCACATCACCAAAGTATAACCCTAATGCCCGCTGTGCTTTTCACTCTGATATCCCGGGGCATAATACAGATGATTGTTGGACTTTGAAGAATAAGGTACATGACTTAATTGATGCTAAGGAGATTGAGTTTGGAGCACCAGAAAAGCCTAAACAAGATGCAGGGGTGAATGCTATCGGGGATGACTATGATGAAGAGTTTGACATTGACAGCTGGATCTACCCAACTGTCGATGGTGGATTAAGCAACTGGACAACGAAGGATTCTATGCCTGTTTCTATTATCACCCAGTAATGAAACTTCTTGTTTTGAATTTGTAACAGACAATGTTTTAGACTTTACGGCCCGGTGTCTTACCCGGGGCACCGTGGCTTCATTTGTGAGGGCTTTTGTGTGTCATCTACATATATCATTAATAAAAGCATTGGACGTTTTCTTGCATTTCAAATTTTGCGCTCCTTGTTTTTCTTTATTATATATTGCAAAATAGCTATTTTACACACACTCACATATACAGGTCTACATCCACTCTAGATCCCACTGGTAACGAATCTGCTACTGCCAGTTATGACTTTGAAAATCCGATCAACTTAGCCGAAGACGAAGGTGAAGATGATTGCGAAGTGCCTGGTGAACTTGCGAGAATGCTACTCCAGGAAGTGAGGGTTATACAGCCGCATGAAGAGCCGGTGGAATCAGTAAATATGGGTACAGATATAGACAAGAAGGAAGTCAAGATCGGTGTGAATCTGGAGCTTAGTGTGAAGCAACGGTTGATTCAGATGTTGCGTGACTATGTTGAGATATTTTCCTGGTCTTAAAAAGATATGCCTGGTTTGGATACTGATATTGTGGTTCATCGCCTGCCTACCAAGGAAGATTGTCCTCCCGTGAAACAGAAGGTCCGCCGAATGCGCCCAGAGATGTCTGAGAAAATCAAGGTTGAGGTTATGAAACAGTTTGACGCCGGTTTTCTAGCAGTTACTTCTTACCCTTAGTGAGTGGCCAACGTGGTTCCTGTACCGAAGAAGGATGGTAAGGTTCGAATGTGTGTTGACTACAGGGATTTGAACAGGGAGAGCCCCAAGGATGACTTCCCTCTACCTCATATCGACGTTCTGGTTGACAACACCGCTCAACATAAAGTCTTATCCTTTATGGATGGTTTCTCCGATTATAATCAAATTAAAATGGCTCCTGAAGACATGGAGAAAATAACCTTTATTACTCAATGGGGCACCTTTTGCTACAAGGTCATGCCTTTTGGATTGAAAAATGCTGGGGCAACGTACCAGCGTGCCATGGTTGCTTTGTTTCATGACATGATCCATCATGAGATTGAGGTATACGTCGACGACATGATTGCAAGATCTCAAACTGAGGAGAAACACCTTGACCATCTGCAAAAGCTGTTTGACAGGTTGAAGTTGTATAAGCTGAGGCTGAACCTGAACAAGTGCACCTTCGGGGTGAGATCGGGTAAGCTATTGGGTTTCGTCGTAAGCGACAAAGGTATTTAAGTGGATCCTGCCAAAGTGAAAGCTATACAGGAAATGCCAGCTCCCAAAACAAAGAAGTCAGGGACGTCTGAACTACATTTCCCGATTCATCTCGCACTTGACTGCTACTTGTGATCCAATCTTCAAGATGCTGAAGAAAGATCAATTAGTACGTTGGAACGATGAATTCCAGGCCGCTTTTGAAAGGATCAAAGAGTATCTCCAAGAGCCACTTATTCTGATGCCACCAGTTGAAGGTAGACCTCTGATCTTATACTTGACAGTACTCGACAATTCAATGGGGTGTGTGCTGGGGCAGCATGACGAGTCTGGCCGAAAAGAGCATGCTATTTATTACCTTAGCAAAAAGTTTACCGACTGTGAGACCCGATACTCACTGCTCGAGAAAACTTTCTGCGCTTTGGCATGGGCTGCTCGCCGACTGAGACGGTATATGTTGACTCACACTACTCTATTGATTTCAAAGATGGATCCAATCAAGTATATCTTCGAAAAGCCTGCTTTGTCCGGAAGAATAGCAAGATGGCAGATGATCTTGACTGTGTATGACATACAATACACGACCCAAAAGGAAATCAAGGGAAGTGTGTTGGCAGACCATTTGGCACATCAGGAAGTGGATGATTACCAGTCTATGAACTTTGAATTTTCGGATGAGAATATCATGTTAGTGACTGACTGTGAGACACCTGGACCGGATGAAGGACCTGAGGAAGGATCCCGATGGTCTATGTACTTCGATGGAGCTTCGAATGCTTTGGGTAATGGCATTGGCGCCATGATCATATCTCCTAAAGGCTCTCATACTCCGTTTACCGCTCGACTATGTTTCAACTGCACCAACAATATGGCGGAGTATGAAGCGTGCATCATGGGTCTTCGAGCAGCAATTGACCTAAGGATTAAGTTTCTAAGTGTCTTCGGAGATTCCGCTCTCGTGATCAGTCAGATCAAAGGCGAGTGGGATACGAAACACTCCAATCTTATTCCTTACAAAGAATATGTATTGACGTTGCTCCCCCGTTTCGAGGAGATAACCTTTGAACACTTCCCTAGAGAGGAGAATCAGTTGGCGGACACGCTAGCTACAATGTCTTCTATGTTCAAGGTCAATTGGGACAACGAAGCTCCCTGGATTATCATTGAAAGACTGGACGAACCTGCACATTGCTGTGACATTGAGACTGAAGAGGTAACAGAAAAGCCCTGGTTTCATGAGGTGAAAAAGTATCTTGAAGCTCAGGAGTACCCCAAGGGTGCATCTGTTAATGACAAGAAGTTTCTGAGAAGGTTCGCGGCGAAGTTCTTCATCAGCAATGGCATTCTTTACAAGCGTAACCATGATTCGACCTTACTGCGTTGTGTGGATAAGAATGAAGCAGAAAGGATCATGGAAGAGTTACATGAAGGTACTTTCAGAACTCATTCCAGTGGACACACCATGGCAAAGAAGATCCTTCGGACAGGATATTATTGGTCCATGATGGAAGGTGACTGCTATCAGCATTCTCGGACATGTCACAAGTGCCAAGTCTATGTTGATAAGGTGAACATACCTCCCGTTCCTCTGAACGTCTTGACGGCACCTTGGCCTTTTGCAATGTGGGGTATTGATATGATCGGCGAGATCAGACCTACGACATCCAACGGGCATCGGTTCATCCTGGTAGAAATTGCTTACTTTACGAAGTGGGTTAAAGCAGCTTCCTTTGCTACGGTAACTAAGAACGTCGTGGCACGGTTCATTCGGCACAATCTGATCTGTCGATATAGTGTACCAGAGAGGATCATTACGGACAATGGTACCAATCTCAACAACAAGATGATCACTGAGCTCTACAAGCAGTTCAAGATACAACATCACAACTCTTCTCCCTACCGGCCGAAGATGAATGGGGTTGTAGAAGCGGCTAATAAGAACATTAAGAAGATTGTGCAGAAGATGACAGTGACATACAAAGACTGGCACAAGATGTTACCATTTGCTTTCCATGGGTACCGTACCTCAGCGCAGACGTCAACAGGGGTAACACCCTATTCCTTGGTATATGGTATGGAGGAAGTCTTGCCCATTGAAGTTCAGATACCCTCTCTCTGAATCATGAAGGATGCAGGTTTGAGCGAAGATGACTGGATTCAGACCCGACTTGATCATCTGAACCTAATCGACGAAAAGAGACTTACTGCTATTTGTCATGGTCAGACGTACCAAAAACGGATGATCAAGGCATTTAAAAAGAAATTTAGACGACAAGAGTATCAAGTTGGGGATCTGGTAATCAAGCGTATTATCCTACCTCAAAGTGATCCCAGGGGCAAATGGACCCCTACTTACGAAGGGCCATTTGTGGTTAAGAACATTTTCTCAGGAGGAGCTATGATTCTAACCACCATGGATGGTGACGACCTTCCTCACCCCGTCAATGCAGATATAGTGAAAAGATACTACGCATAATCAAAGACCTGCTAGGTTGACTGGCCTAGGTAAAAATAAGGGCTTCCCGGCAAACCAAAAGGGTTCGGGAAAAAATAAGGGATGAAAATGAAAAAAATATGTACACCCGGCAAGTCGAAAACCTGAAAAGGCGACTTGGGCAAAAAAGGGTATCCCGGTGGCCTGAAAACCCGAAAGGGCGGTCCAGGCAAAAATTAGGGATCAAAGCGTAACACTATGTCTCATTGGATCACCTTGCATCCAAACTTCGGTATAACTATCAAGCTCGGACGACACTAATCAATCAGATTTATCTTCAACCAGTAGCAAAGTGATGAGATGCTTGAGGACATAAAGGCAATAACAGAGTTGGAACCCAGTGGGATTGTTCACATAGCTGTTTTGTTTAGCTTTTCACAAGTTGCATAAATTCTATTTGTTCGGCGGTGTTCCCTTACTAGGACGTCAGCCTCTTGTACAAAAGCGCCTATTTACAGGGCAAACTTCAAAATCAATACAAATTCATTTTCAAAGAAATTTCAAACTGTTTTTCCTTTATCTGTTTTGTTTTGCAAAGAATGTCCAATGTTCATTTTTTATATATGCATTTGACATTAATTGCTACTCATGAATATTTACATGCGAAACAAAAGATGATTACTGGTAATATCAGAAACAGGGGCAAATAAGAATTGTCTGAGCTGTATGGTTGCTCTGTCCACCAGGTACAAAGGTGAATTCAGCTGAAGAATATGACCAAGATACCTTCACTCCCCTCAGAGTAAGACAATAATGGTAGCTCTCCCCAGCTGAGACTTGCAACTATGAATGAATCAGCAATACTCTCCCCAAGCAGAGTTTATCTACCATTAGCACTAGAAAGGCTTGATACCCCCGACAGTCTTAATATTTCCTAGCGGAGTATAAGGATATTCCCCTGCAAAGTATAAGAATGTTCCCCGGCAAAATACAAGATACCCCCAGTGGAGTCAATATTCCCCCAGCGCAGTCTAAAAAGCTTCCCCAACAGAGTTGAAGCATTATCCCCAGTAGACTCTGGAAGTTTATCCCTAGTGGAGTACAAAAGTAAATCTCCCCAGCCAAGTTCAAAAGATCATTCCCAGCAAGACTTAAAGGGTTATCCCCACAAGAATCTAACATGGTTATCCCTAGCAAGTTGCAACTGAAAGATCATCCCCAGCGAAGTTCTTTCCTTTCACAAACAGGAATTCAATCCTCAACAGATTAAGTATCACCAGCAACGGTAATTCATCCCCAGTGGAGTTTATCAGTGGAATCTTCAGCAGATCATCTCTTCCCCACATAATAATTCCCCTCGGAGTAATCTCCTCATTAGTTTATTTCCCAATGGAGTTATCTTCTCCTGCAGGTCTATTATCACAGTCATCTTTGTTCATCATCCCCAGCGGAAGCCAAGAATTCAACTATATTCTCCAGCAGCTATCCGGGATTTATTTTCCCCAGCTAAAACATTACATTTCCATACATCATGATACATGCATATACGTATCATACAATACAATCTCATTTATGTTGAGAACATCATTGCTTGATCCATATCATGCATTGCATATGACTGACCTTTACCTTTAAGGAAAACTGCAGTTAAATTCTCAACTATGTGGAAGACCTCCTCTGGTCTAGTTAAATCGATTCCTAAAGATTTTTCTGATGCCGATCCAGTCAAAGTTATTCTAAGACCTTGTCTGGTCCAGTTAAATCGATTCCTAAAGATTTTTCTGATGCCGATCCAGTCAAAGTTATTCCAACACCTCCTCTGGTCCAGTTAAATCGATTCCTAAAGATTTTTTTGATGCCGATCCAGTTGAAGTTATTCCAAGACCTTGTCTGGTCCAGTTAAATTGATTCTTAAAGATTTTTCTAATGCCGATCTAGTCAAAGGCACCAAGACCTCCTCTGGTCCAGTTAAATCAATTCCTAAAGATTTTTCTGATGCCGATCCAGTTGAAGTTATTCCAAGACCTTGTCTGGTCCAGTTAAATCGATTCCTAAAGATTTTTCTGATGTCGATCCAGTCAAAGTTATTTCAAGACCTTGTCTGGTCCAGTTAAATCGATTCCTAAAGATTTTTCTGATGCCGATCCAGTCAAAGGCACCAAGACCTCCTCTGGTCCAACTAAATCGATTCCTAAAGATTTTTCTAATGCCGATCCAGTTGAAGTTATTCCAAGACCTTGTCTGGTCCAGTTAAATCGATTCTTAAAATTTTTTCTGATGTCGATCCAGTTAAGTCGATTCCTAAAGATTTTGCTGATGCCGATCCAATCAAAGCTAATTCAAGACCTCCTCTGGTTCAGTCAGATCACCGATAAGATCTCCCTGATTCGTATTCCAGTCAAAGTGCAGACCACCCATCAACAGTCTCCAAATGGCATCTATAAGACCATTCCCGACATCACCAGGTTGATACCACTACATGCGAGTGCAAATTTCTGGGCACTCTAGTGTTCAATCATCTTCCACCTTCGGATCAAGAAAGGCCCGAAAGCCAATCTATAACCTCAGGTTTAAGAAAATTGAACAGGGGCAGCTGTTGTACCCCAAAATTTGCACTCCCATATTTCTCAAAACATTTCAAGAGAATAGTCTCCAAGTGGCTCAAGATTGCTCAAGAGTTGGACAGTCAAGTCATCTCCTAAGGCAGTCAACCTCAAATTAGGGTTTTGTGTTGCATCAAGGTCCTTGCATCCAAATGACCTCAAGTGCTCACCAATGTCCTAATATGTTCTCAAGTTCATCCATGTCAAATTTCAAGCCTTGCAGAGGAAGTTTGGTCAGTCAATTGCTCAAGAGGTCCAAAAATCGACTGTGCTAGGGCAAAAGTCAACTGTGACCCAAATACAGTCAAACTTTAAGATTTTTTGTCAACATTCTCATTTTGAAGGATATTTCATCATTTGATCAAGGGTTGATCATGATTCATCAAGGATTTCTCAAGATTCATCAAGATTCAAAAGTTGCTAAATTGGGGTTTTGTAGGAAAAGTCAACTCAACTTTGACCAAGCATAACTTTCTCATACTTTATGAGAAATGACCCATCCAAAGCTAATTTTGAATAGGATGCAATTTCCTACAATCCATCTTCACACCCCAAGATCAAGAAATGCACTCACAAGAAGTTATGAATTTGGACATTATAGGTCATTTTTGAAAGTCAACAAAAACACATTTTTTTCCAAAGCTTATAACTTGAGAATGGAATATCAAAATGAGATGAGACCAAAATGGTTGGTTAGAGTACATCTCAAGCTTTCTAAAAAGTGCAAGAAAACTTCCAAAAGTTTAAAATTGAAGAAGTTATGCATTGTTGAAGTTGGGAATTTTTCCAAAATTGCCAAAAGTCAACTATCCCCAAAACTTCAAATTTTGTCAAAGGGGCCCATTCTTTTTCACTTGATTTGATCTTTTCACACTATACACGTGTCCTAGATTCAGCCTTGTATCCATTTATTAATTTTTCTATTTTATTTGATTTTTTATTGAATTAATTCATTTTAAATCAATTTAAATCAAATAAAATCCAAATATTGATTACTTAGGATCTTTTTGGTTGTTATAGGTCTTAATTATCATCATGGTCAACATCAAATTCGTATCTCACCATATCATGAACAAAAAGATGGATTTTGGACAAATTTGGCAAGTTTTCAAATGGGAATCAAATCAAATATGCAAGCCATGATGGGAGAAGATTTGGACCATAATTCTTGACCTAATGCATTCCATAATACATATAGAAGAGAGGCACACGAAATTGAGAGGTTAGAAGCTACAAAATCAGAAGAACCAAACTTGAGAAAATTGCAAAAAAATCTTGAATCTGAAATCCTTCTTAGAGGCGCTTTCAACACAAAATCTCAACACTATTCTCTTGCTGGACATCCACTGAGTGAGAAGCAATCAAAAGCCAGCTCTTTCACCCTCTTAATCGCGCTGTAAGTTTCTCTGAAAATCACTTTTCAGTTGAAATCATATCCTCAGATTCTTGCACTTTTTGGCAAAAGCTTTACATATTCATGCTTATCGTTCCATTTAGAAGCTTTTGGCATTATTTGATTGCATTTATATAGCCTGTAGCGCCATACCCGAATCCAGGGTTCTTGGTTTTTGTTTTCGGGCATTTTTGCTACAGGTGAAATCAAGGCCATTAATAGACATAGACGTGTTCAGGAGGAAGAGACGATCATGACTATGGTCTTGGAATTGATTTTTAAAGCCTAGAACTAATTTTAGGAGCAAGCTACGGATTTAGCTGTGGATACAAATCCGCAGGTAAAAAAAACCAGGTTTTAGTGGAGAAGACGAAGACGTGCCCCTCCCTTATTGGACGATTTGAATTTGGTGCGTTTTGTTTTTATATTTTCTGGCATTTACGTGTTTTCCAATATTATATTTGATTCTTATTCCACTAACAAAAGAAGCATAATGATGCAGTAGCCAGGCGAACGTTCAAAATCCAAAGGGACCCGGGTTCGAATCCCAGGTCCCCCATATATTTGTTGTATTTTGTTTCCAGGAAATCCAGTTCAAATTCCAATGCGTGATCACCATATACCCTCATGCAATCAATGGACAGATGGCCTCCAGGTCAAATCTGATGGTCCAGAAGGGAGACCCACCATGGTGCCTAGTCAATGTACATGCGTGGAAGCAGGAAAAATCAGCCAGGCCAGGTCAAATGGGCCTCTGAATTGTAAATCTCACCACTTTTCCAGGCCCACACCCCCCTTGGTTATTTCTATTTATTTCTTTCTTTTTATTTTATTTACTTATTTGATTAATTATTTTTATTATCACTAACCAATTAATCTTTTTCTTAATAAAATCAAAAACCAAAAAACATATTTTATTTATTAAAATTAAATTCAGAACTTTATTTTTGTAAATAAATATTAACTTAATTAATTTAGTCTAATTAGGAATTGACTTTAATATTTTTGCAATAATTAAAATTAATTTACACGATTAGGTTTTTATTAACTTTGATCAAATTTATTTTTATTTCCTTAAATATAAAAAATCCAAAAAATATTATTTTCATTAATTAATTAATTAGCTTATTTAATTTAATAATTCTTAGGTCTAATCTCTTTTTTAATTCAAAATAACAAAAAAAGATACTTTCTTTCAAAAAGGGTCAAAACCCTAAAAAACTCGCATCCGATTTAATTTCCCGCACGCGATCCATTTTATCAATATTGTATCTGTTTCTCGGAATGTAATAGATGATTAGGACATACTTTTACCGCTTTATTTACTTTCCACATTTTAATTTCAAGGGTTGTTTTTGGCGATGTAAATACCCGACGCCTTGTAATAGTTAGTTTTAATTTCCGCAATTTAAATTTCCGCAACTTATAAACTGTTAGATGTTTGATAATATGGAATGCATGACAAGATCAAATGTTTGGACCTAAAATCAACATAGCTCACCCATGACATGTACAAAGACAAAATAACTGAATACAACACACTCGCACATGTTCACTCTTAGGGTACACCCTCACTTGGTTGCCTTCGAACGTGGTCATTGAGTATAGGAAGTTTTAGAGGTCGCCCTCTTGTCCAAAGATTATAGTTTCCTCGAAACGGTTGCCTCAGAAAAATTATCTAAGACATTAGGGTTACCGCTCAGGCGTCCTAACATTGCTTTAGTGACCGCACGTCCCTTAATCGAATTGACCTTTAAAACTCCAACGACGACGCTACCTACTCATCAATAGTGGGGTAGCATTGTCTAAAGGACATTAGCACAGATTGATTCCTCTTTCGAGTAGGTAGATGGCTCTTAAGTACTTGCTCTTTCAAAAATAAAAACTTTTCACACTTACACTCCTTTTCAAACAAAAACTCCTTTCAAACCCACAAACACAAAGAAAAGAAAATTTTGAAAACACTTTGAGCAAGTACCTAAGAGCCCGTGGATAACCACAGATAGAAAGGGTGCTAACACCTTCCCTTTATATAATCTACCCCGGACCCGAGAAACATCTCGAAAAAGGAATTTTTCTGTGCTTTTTTCCTTTCCTTGTTGGATAAAATAAAAGGCGGTGGCGACTCTTGCTTACCGCGACATTTTGCAAAAACAAACGCAAAACGCGAACCAACATTCCAAAAACAGTCAGTTCTCTTCCCGCCGTATCACAGTGACATATAACAGCACTTTGATAAATAAGAGATGTCTAAAGTGCACTACCTAAAGTTGTTTTGGCATAGTGCGATAAATATTTTTGATCTGTCCGATTGTAAGTTTTAAACTTAATTTCGATTAATATCGATTCATGTACATGTTACTGCCCGAATATTACAAATGCATTTCAAATTTCTCTTTAATGGTTGTTTCATGCATACTTGAGCATATTTGTGTATTTATTGAACATTGATGTTGGATTTTATGGGTTTCGACATGATTCTTCAAGTAATTTTGTAATTGAGTGTAGTGTTGCCCAAAGTCAGTAAGTGTGCATAAATGTGCGATTTAATTGTTGGTTAATGCATAAGTGAGCTTTCCTTGGTATTTGTTTGGCATTTGTTTTGAGTTTTGACGATTTTAGATAGACTTTTTTCTCGGATCATGAGATAACGGTGTTGTTGCCCGATTTTTAACTTCCATGTTCTGATGCTTATTTGGACTTGATTTCTTTGCAATTCAATATAATTTTTGAGTTGTGACTTGATGCATGAGTTATACTTATGCTTCTTTTTTATTACTAACTTCTTTGTTGATTTTGTGCAAGCTTCCGAGGAGTATTCGCGTGATATGCAATTTGCGGATTATGTTGTGCTTGTGTAGAATTGTTTTGTGCATGACAATTATCTTGATGCAATGGGTTTTCTACATGCGATCTATTCTCACACGGTGATGTCTTGATTCTTATATTGGATATCTTTTCTGATTATTTCTATTTTGCTTGGTGAAGCTTGCACAAAGACTGCCAGGTTTCTTTTCTTTGGTTGCACTTTGCTACACATATTATTATCCGTTTGGTATTGTTTCTGATTCTGTTTTTGATTCCACATTGTAGTTTCTTTTCCTTTCCATGAGAAGTAGGAATAGAGATGAATGACTGGGAGTCCCTACTGTAGGTGGGAAATTCTGTTTAAAGTCCTCAAAGGAGGCCATGTTTGTGCTTTTTTAAAGACCTCAAAAGAAGGTAATGTTTGTGTTTGTTTAAAGACCTCAAAAAGAGGCAATTTTGTTAAAGTCCTCAAAGAAAGAAATTCCCCCTCCCATTTTACTTTGTGCATTCTATCCAGTCAATAAGTGGAGCAAAGGGCTCGCAGTCGGCCCCCAGACTTTCTAGTTTGTGTCATTTTTAACTCACGTTGTACGTTGACACTTTGAATCGTGCTAACTCTTGTCCTTTGAGTCAAATAAAGTGGGAAAGGGTTTGTAACCAACCCCCAAGATTTTTCATTTGTTTCGACGATGTTAGACCATGTTTACTTAAATGTTGACGCTTTGAGTTATTACTCGATATTGGTGCTTGAGCAAATCAAATGGAAAGAGTTCCTTATTCCCACTTTTAAATCCATTTGGATTCATTGTTTGTCGCTAGCTCGCACTTGATTTTTGTTTTGGCTTTGGTTCGACTTTGTTAGATTGCACTTGTGTTTGTGCTTTTCCAATAGACTTTTGCATGTCCCTTAGGATCACTTGTTTCGTTCTCGATTCAAGGTAGACAATAGGTTTGTAAACCATGCATGCTAACTTAGGTAGATGTTTCCCTTAGTTATCCAAACCTTAGGGCCATTATTGCATGGCAACACTAGAACTGTTAGTCTCCCTTAGACTTTTTCATTTCCCTTTCGCATTCTTAAAACTAAAACTCTTTTTTTTCTTTGTTAAAACTTCAAAATACTCTAACATTATTAAACCCTTTTTCAAGGTAAATAACACTAACCAATGCAAACTCTTTTTGTCTTCGGACTTTTTATTTTAAAACCTTTTCGATAGAGTTTTTTGTTTCAAGTTCGAGCAACCTGGAAATGCTAAGTGAGCGAGGGGCCGAGCATGAATCTCTTTAAGAGCTGCAACGCCAAGCACGAGTTGCAATCCTAACCTCTAGGATGCGAACACATCATTATCAATAAAAAAATATGCAATCAACCAAAACTTTTGAGGTGAACTATGAGTGCCTTGATCCCCATTGCACTAGCGTTGGTACGTAGGCACAAGGACTCACAACTGAGGAAGGCACGACTAATAAAACCTTTTATTTTTGTGTATAATCCTTTTCATTCATGCATTCCTTTTACAGCCTAGATTTAAATCTAAACACACCATTTAGGTTAGACAACAAGAGTGGATCCCGTGGAGTACCACGGACGTGAGGGGTGATAATATCTTCCCCTTGCATAATTGACTCCCTTACCCGATATTTTGGTTGCAAGACCTTGATTTCACCTTCTTCAGGTTTTCTTTGATGTTTTCCTTTCCCTTCGGCTGGATAAATAAATATCTGATGGCAACTTCATTGTTTGTTTCACATATTTATTTTCTCGGGTTGCTTCAGAAGGGAGATCATATTTTTCTTAGAGTTACTCTGGTAACGGGTATTGGTCGAGCTTTGAAGTCGCGTAAGTTGACGCTGCATTTTATTGGTCCTTATCAGATTCTGGAGAAAGTAGATGAATTGGTTTATCAAATTTATTTTCCACCGTCACTTTCTAATCTCCATGATATGTTCCATGTTTCTCAGTTGAGGAGATACAATGTGGATCCATCTCATGTTGTCCAATTAGATGATGTGTAAGTGAGAGATAACTTGATTGTGGAGACATCACCTATGCGAATAGAGGATCGAGAATTGAAACAACTTTGAGGTAAAGAGATTTCCTTGGTGAAGGTAGCTTAGGGAGGACCAGCAGGTGGAAACATAACTTGGGAATTAGAGAGTTATATGAGAGAGTCTTATTCTGAGTTATTTGTTTGAGGATATTTTTGATGACGAAAATCTTTTAAGTGGGGGAAAGTTGTAACACCCCATTTTTCTTTAGTAATTATTTTAATAGTTATTTATTTTATTAATTATTATTTGATATAGTAATTAATTAAATTGTGTGATTTTGTGAATAATTGGATTAATTGTCTAATTGTGTTTTGGGTTAATAAGTGTTAGAATAGAAATATTGAGTATTGAGCCTTAAGTGTCACATTAGAATGGGTGGGAGAGATAAGTAGAAGAGAATTGTAAAACAAGAGAAGAGAAGAAAATGAGAAAAGAAGGGAAGAAGGGAGAAAAGGAGAAGAGAAGAGGAAAAGCTTAGAAAGAGTCTACGTATAATGTACGAGTGAGATTTCTTGTTATTATGGGATTACGTAGGAGTATGTAATGGGTAGTAACATGAGATTGGGGATTTGTTCTTCAATTTCTAGATTTTGACATGTTAGGGTTTGAATGTGAAATCATGAAATTGATGTTAAAAATCATGCTTTGATGTTTGTATTTGATGTTATGTGATAGATATAGGTTATAATACATTTATTTGGTGAACAATTGGTGTTAGAATGTACTTTTGGTGAGAAATTTGTAACAAGACAAAATTGTCCGCAAGCAGATTTTTTTGCATAATCGCAAGAGCGCTTAGCATGGTGGGGGTGCTTAGCGCGGTTTTGGATGAAAATTTTTATATTTTCATGAATTGAATGGGGTTATGTATTCATATTATTTATCATTGATTTACATAAATTTTAATAATTTATTCGATGTGTTTTATATTGGTTTTGGATGGATTTTGATGAGAAACATGACACTTGATTTTGTGTATGTAATTGCTTGGAAGTGATGTTGATGGAAAATAACATGGTTTGTACTTTTTTTATACATGTTATAATGATGTGTTGAGATGATTAATTCTATTAGAATTTATTATATGTGATTGATAACATGATATATGTATGTTGTGCAATTTGGTGAAGATAATTCAAATGTGTTGAATTATGTAAAATATGCTTGTATGGTTAAGATTGCACATGGGATGGTCTTAATTACATATGATTGTTGAGATTGCACATGTACATGCATCATTTTTGTCAAGAGATAATGTTTGGTGATTTCGTGGGAACTATTGACTTGTCCCGAACCTAACGTCGAATGGGGTTTGAAAGCTTAAGGCCGAATCGAGCTTTTATTGGAGGTTATCTATCTGAGGGATAGACTCGGATGAACCGGTAAGGATAAAATTTGGTATCACATGCATATTGTATTGAGTTGCATTAGAGTAACATGTGTAGATGTGAAATGTTGAATTGGTGAGCATTATGTGATATTGGTGTAAATGTTACATATGTGATATTTGTGTTTGATTAACCTTCGAATCTTGTATCGTTGAGCAATATTGTATATTTAATCATGTGAATTGTGTTGAGGTATAATAAATACATGATTACGTAAAATTTGATGAATTCATTTGATGTATGTTTATTATGCATTACTTAGTATTATATATTTCTATAATGATATGAATTCTCACCCTTCTATTAGAATGATGTTTTATACGACATCGCTTTGGTACCAAGGACAGAGGTGGTGCTTCTTTAAAGGATTATTCGGATGAGATTATATTCTCTTTTATATGTTTACTAGGTAGAGAGTCATGCTATGGTCTATGTAACACTGAGAACCTTTTGGATTCATGTTATGTTTATGATATTCATGTTTATTTAAGAGATGTTGTTATACTCTCTGGATATTTATGTTTGATTGAGATGTATGTGATGATGGCCTTTAGTGACTAGTATTTATGATATGATTGTCACTATGGGATTTCAATCATTAGTGTTATTATTTCGAGTTTAGAATTATTCCGCTGCAAGATGCTTATGTCTTATGGTATGGAACATGATTCTAAATGTGTGTTATGAATATGACCGGTGTATTAGATTTGTTGTCGTGAAGTAAATGTGACACTCTTTCGTGATGTGAATGCTAATTTACTCTGATTATGCCATTTATTTTATGCATGGTTAGAGGGGGTTACAATCACCCTCGGGATCATATTATAATTTATGATTGGTTTCTGAAGGTGTGACAGCAGGCTTACAATTCTATAGCTTAAATCTCTTCAGAAGCTCAAGTTCATACTTGAGCAGATGCAAAATTAAACTCTTCTAAGAGTACAATATCTCCATCCCTAGAAAGTATACCAGCTTTCCTAGGTAAGTAATCTCAAACTCATTCATTAGCACCTTCTTGAACTTGACTACCTCTTATGGACAGCTCCTTGTTAGAAATAAATACCATATTCTATCTCACATTTCTGAAACCTCCGCTTCTTGAAAAACGAATCAATCTTCATGTTCCAAGCTTTAGGGGCTTGCTTCAATCCATACAAGGCTTTATGAAACTTGTACACCATCAGTTCCTGGTTATTTTCACAAATCTAGGAGGTTGTGACACGTATACCTCTTCTTGTAATGGACCGCTCAAAAATGCAGACTTCACATTCACATGCATCAGAGGCCAATTCCTATCTACGGCTATTGTAAGTATAAGAGTGCTACTAAGAGGGGGGGGGGGGTGAGTTAGGTACTTTAAAAGTTTTACCATTTTAGTGATGATGGATATTATTTTTCTGGTTTAGTGCATGAGTTTACAAGTGTGTTTCTTTCTTTTCTGGTTTATGACTAGTGATGAAAGCGGTAAATGCGGAAAAGTAAAGAACACAAAGATATATCCTAGCTCCCTTCACAGTCCGAGAGTACTCCAGTCCCCTTTCAACAAGAAAGAGATTTCCTTATTGTTAGATCTCTAGATAAGACACCCTAGTCCTTCTATACAAGACTCTAACCAATAAAACCACCAAGAACAATCCTCTTGGACCAAGAACAATCCTCTTGGACCAAGAACAATCCTCTTGAACTTTCACTATGTCAACAATGAGAATAATCATCTCAAAGTGACTACACTTGTATCCAACAATCCTGGAAAGACAAGATTTATAAAACCACATAAACTTATTTCCAACAATCCTGGAAAAATAAGTAAGTATCTATCAATATTTGATTTTGAGTGAGTTGAGTAGTATTGATCACTTAGAGTGATTTAACAATGAATTATCTTCTCTTACAATGATAATAATGTAAAATGACTCAAGATATAAATGCTCAAAGTTTTCTGGTTAACAGTATATGAAAGTGTGCAAAAAACTTAAGTATGAAAGTGAAGAAAAGCTTGAGTTTATATTTTGAAAATTCAGAAAATATATTTGGAAAAGGTGTTGAAAATGATTTTGAAAATGAATATTTATATGTTCATAACACCTTTTTGAAACATCATAAAGTTCTGTAAATGAATCATGAACAATTACCAAGATTGAGTGAAAGGTTTCCATGAAAAGGTATTATGAACAGGCATGTGCAAGGCTGCTGTTTTTCAAAATCGTGCAGTATGCAATCGATTGCACCCTTTGTGTAAATCGGTTGCACGGGGTTTCAACAGCTATATTTTCAATAAATTCAAGCGTGCAATCGATTGCACAAGAATGTAAATTGATTGCATGTGAAGTCAATAGAAAAATTTGATTGAGTGCAATCGTTTGCACAAGCAATGTAAATCGATTGCACTGAGAAACAGAAGCAAACATTTTGAAAATTTTAAGCATGCAATCATTGCACAAGCAATGTAAATCGATTGCACTGAGAAACAGAAGCAAAAGATCTGAAAATTTGAAGCATGCAATCGATTGCACTAATATGCAAATCGATTGCACTCAAGTGAAAAATGAATTTTAACTTAGAAAAACTTGAGTAAGGATTTATAAAATATTTCTTTTCACTATTGAGAATCTATGTATTAAGTTCAAAGTAAGTATTGTCATTATACCTTGAAAGTTGCTAAGAGCTTGAACTGAAGACTTTATCCATAGATGCTTTAAGCTTGATCAAAAAATCTTTGCCTTCTTTGTCAATCATGGTTTGTCTTCATCAAAACAAAAGTTCATTTGAGAAGCTTGATTTTACAGCTATAATAATCACCAGTCTGATTGTTTCATGTCTAGCTAAAGGCGCAAACACCTCAAAGTTGTTAGAACACAGTTTGATTCTACAACCCTTGATTAGAGTTTTGATGATAACAAAATACAAAGAATAAATAAATCCAAAGATATATACAAATAACAAATATGCTACTTAAAATTATGTCTTGTATATGCAGAAGTTCTGATGGGATCAACATCAGAAGATAGGCAATAAAGTATTCACGCTGAAAGCAAAACAGGCTTTACACTGAAGTTCGATGACCAGAATCTGCGCCTAAACAAATACACTCTGACTCTGAACAAAGACATCTCAACCAAGTCATCAACACTCTGAAGAGTTATCAGCAGTTAAAGCAAAGAAGACTCTGAAGCGTTATTAATTATTCAAGACAGAATTAAATGCTAACGGCTTTCTTCAGACAAGATCTTCCTCAAAAGGAAAGTGTGTTATTAACAATAAACTTGCTTTATGGACAATGTTCTTTACCTTGCCTATATAAACAAGTCTGCTTGTGAAAGAAGTACGTACGTACGCACACAACAATTTGCCCAGCCTTCCAAACCACGCATATCTAAGCTCAAGCAAATTTATTTTAAGCTTAATCTGTGTAATTTATCACAGTTGTGATAAACAGTTTTGTTAGAAAACATCAACACACTTTGTTCAATCTTATTGTAAAAAGAAGTTCCTTAAGATTAACCGGATTATGGTTGTACTCAAGAAGACTTTAACAGTTGTTAAAGTAGCTGTTGTAATCCTTTGAGAATAGTGGATTAAGACCTCGTTGGAGAGAGGCGAAATCACCTTGACGGGTGGACTGGAGTAGTTTGAGATCAAACGAACCAGGATAAAAATACTGTTTCATTAAGCTGTTTTTTATTTGATCCAAGTTTTTCAATTCAACCCCCCCCCCCCTTCTTGTGTTTTTCACATCTTCAAAAGTAATCTAGCCTAGGTTTCTGAATAAAACCTCTAGCCACTGGCCTTGCTTTGTTCTTTCCAATTGATCTATCTGGCTTAAATTTTACCTTGAAAACCCATCTGACTTGATGGTTTTCTTCTCCTTTGGAAGCTTAATCAACTCCCAGGTCTTGTTTCTTTCTATAGCCTCAAGTTCTTCTTTCATGGCATTTAGCCACACTTTCTTCTTGAGAGCTTCTTCAATACCCATTGGTTCAAAATCTACTAACATTTCACACTGAATAACTTCTCTTTCAGAATCTACTTCAGTGTCTTGCAACATGTCAAACTCTACAAACCTTTATAGTATTTGTATGAGTATTTGTAGTCTCTGAACTTGTTCTAAATCTTCTACAAAACTTGGAATTGTGTTAGCTTCTAGACCTCATCCAGAACCACCACCTTCAGAAGTACCACCTTCAGAAACATGATCACATCCAGAAGCTTGTCCTCTAGAACCTACGTCTTCAGATTTTTCCCTTCCATAAGTATGATCACCATCAGATTCTGGATCATCATTAAAATCTAGATTAGAATCAAATTCACCATCAGAATCACCTTCGATTTATGACTCATCTTCAGAGTCTTCAGCATCATATTCTGACTCTGACTCTTCTACAAAACTTTCTGAGGCTGTTTCATTTCAAGGATAGAAGTGTGTTGTTCACGTAAGCAAATAGTTGTCATCCATTCATCAGCTACCTTCTGATGGTGAACACGCGTTCACTTTTCTAAAAGGTCAAAAGCGCTGATTGGGTGCATTGAGACACATGTCATGGGTAATCGTTCCAATATCTTTCTGAATCCCCTAAAATCAGTTGTCATTAATGCTTATAATCATTACAAATTATTTCTCTCTCTCTTGCAGTTTATGTTTTCAAAATCTATTTAAACACAATTTTCACTCTTTACACTCTTTCACTTTCACTTTCTCTACAATCTAATTGTTTTCTGCTTGTACTTTCAAAACCCCTTCATTTTCTTCTCAAATTTTTGTGTGAACATGGCTTCCTCAAGCATCCCAAATACCAGTACTCAGAGAACAGAATCCATGGAACAATATGAAGAACCATTCAAAACTCTCCTCACGCCCACTGACAACCTAGAAGTGCTTTCAGAACTGATCGTGGATTTTGAAAGTCTTCAAGAAAATGGTTTCAATCTTTCTGAAGAGGTAAAAGCTCAGGGATGGAACAGGTATTTTGACCATCTTCTAGGTCCAACATTTCCAATCCTTGTGAAGGAATTCTGGATTCATGCTTCATCCTCCAACCATCAAGTCACTTCGTATGTAATGGGGAAGAAGATAGTAATTACTGAAGACCTAATTACAAGACTGATAGGTTACAGTGGTGGTGGCGTAAGGTGTATAGACATGGTTGAAAGATGTGCTGATGTGGCTTCAATTGTAAGAGAAATTTTCACTTTGGGTCTTCCCTCCAGCAAGATAAGGCATATGAAGGATCATCACAGAATATGGGCTAAGATAATTCTGGGATGCATAAACCACAGGAAGCCAACCAGCTCTCCTGACTACATAAACATTGATCAGCAGTTTCTGATCTACTTTACCTCCCAGAAGACTAAGGTGAATCTGGCTCACTTACTATTCAATCATCTGAGGACAAGTGTTAAGGAGACTAGAGAAGATGAGCGCACCAAAAGGGACTGGATACCCCTAGGAAGGCTCATATCAGATATTCTGACAGAGAATAGGCTGATAAGGCATCTAACAGAAGCAGAAGAAATCAGCTCTCTAGAGGCAACTGCTGGGAAGCTTTTGAATGCGAAGAATATTAAAAAGATGAAAATTATTGAGAACATCAGAAAGGAACCCAATGTTACATCATTTGTAACCATTACTTCTAGAAGAATCCCTCTGGATGATTTCCCTATGTTCTCAAAAATTGATTCTAAGCCTGAGATTATTGTCAGATATTTGGATGCATGCAAAGCAGATGGCACTGCACCAGGGTTAAACATCCAGGACTTGCAACAGGTGGCTCCAGAATTTGTGCTGAAGAAGAACAATAAAAGGAAGGCAGCAATAGAATGATCATCCCAATGGACCCCCAAAGCTGCTAAGAAGAAAGGTATTCCTTCTTCTGTAACTATTTTAGAATCAATGTCTTTATCAACATTTGGCCCCCTACCTACCCATTCAGAAATTCCTACCCCACAAACGTTTGATGATTTTGACATAGGGTTTGACCCCTCAGAAACTCTAAGTCTTAGAGAAACTCACTCCCTACCTATTAATCCAAATACTGAAACAACTCAACCAAAACTTGCAAAATTTCTGTCAGATATTGAATCTTTTGACCAGAATATTTCTACTCCCACACCAGAAAATCCAAACCCTCTAATCCCAGAAAATCCAATCTCCGAAACCACTATAGAAGCACCACAACCAGATATTCCCCTCTCTCCTCAACCAGAAATACCACTACCTCCATCTCCTCAACCAGACATTCATCCACCTTCTCCACATCCTGAACAATCACAACCAGAAGTTCAAACTTCTGAGGTCCAACCTTATGAATCCTGTGAAACAGAACCTCACCATCTTACATCCAACCATTCTGAAGCACCCACTTCAGACTCTGATACTATTCCCATTCCAGGAATCACTGAACCTCTGGCCATCCGTATGCCCCTCACCATTCTGGACATTCCCCAAATTCCTTCTTCACTAGAATCAACTCCACCAAATTCCCCAACTAGTCCAATAATTATACCAGACTCTCCCACTCCCTCTCCAAAGAGCAATCCATATGACAATGCTAAACTTGTCATTGATTTAACTATTTTTGAACGTCTTGCTGCCATTACTCACAAAACGGCCATTCCAAACCCAAAACCATCTGAACCCACACCAGATGTTGGTACTAGTTTATTGATGTTTGAAACAGAAATATAGAAATGGATAACCTCCCTGAAGCAAGCTAGTCTTGAGATGATTAATCCTGCTGCTTTAGACTATCTTTGGACAAGTTTCAGAAAATGGCTAAGTTGTGAAACTCATAAGATGCAAGAACAGAGCTACAGACAAGTTCAATAGAATTTCAGTAATCTGCTAAAGGTAGTTGAAGACCAAGTTCTGAGCCAACTGCTCAAAGAAGAAGTTCTCCCTCTGGACAATGCTCCCTGGTCAGAACATCGTCCAATAGACAAAATTCAACCAGAGTCAGAAGGTCTCATTCTGACTGCTGCTCCCGAGAAGATGATTCTTACAGAGGAACTGGTTCAAAAGGAGCACGTTGCAGAATGCTCTGAGAAGCATCCATTTACTTGAGATTCTCCAGGTTTCTCTTCTGATAAGCAAACTCTGGAAGAACTGAAGAGAGCGGATATTATTGTTTAGGAAAGGTTGGATAAACATGATGATTCAATCAAGGAAATCAAGAGCATGTTAAGCAAACAAGAGGAAACCAACACCCAGATCAAGGGCTTGTTGGAAGCTTTGTTCACGCGTCTTCCTCCTCCATCTTAGATTTTCCTTTGTTTTTAAAATTTGTTTATCTGTAATATTTGTTCTACTTTGCTGCTATTCTGAACTTCTTATCATTGCTTCTTATTTCTAATATAAAACCTTTTTAGCTCTGATTATATGTTCTTTTTGATAACTGACAAAAAGGGGGAGAAAGAATAAGATATTTTTAATAACGGATTACTGAGACATAAGTCTCAAACATTCTGATCTACTTAATTTCCTTCTTCTGAAAAGCTTGAACAGGTACAACAGGTACAAAACTCTGATGAAAGACGTAGTCAAATTCTGATGCTCAAGGACTCAAAGAATTTAAGGGAAGTAATCAACTCAGGGGGAGTTTTTCTTCTTAATTCTATGCTTTTTATTCTTTATTTTTAATTGAAAAATCTGGTTTTTGTCATCATCAAAAAGGGGGATATTGTTAGAACACAGTTTGATTCTACAACCCTTGATTAGAGTTTTAATGATAACAAAATACAAAGAATAAATAAATCCAAAGATATATACAAAGAACAAATATGATACTTAAAATTATGTCTTGTATATGTAGAAGTTCTGATGGGATCAACATCAGAAGATAGGCAATAAAGTATTCACGCTGAAAGCAAAACAAGCTTTACGCTGAAGTTGGATGACCAGAATCTGCACCTAAATAAATACACTCTGACTCTGAACAAAGACATCTCAACCAAGTCATCAACACTCTGAAGCGTTATCAGCAGTTAAAGCAAAGAAGACTCTGAAGCGTTATTAATTATTCAAGACATAGTTAAATGCTAACGGCTTTCTTCAGACAAGATCTTCCTCAAAAGGAAAGTGTGTTATTAACAATAAACTTGCTTTATGGACAATGTTCTTTACCTTGCCTATATAAACAAGTATGCTTGTGAAAAAAGTATGTACGTACGCACACAACAATTTGCCCAACCTTCCAAACCACGCATATCTAAGCTCAAGCAAATTTATTTTAAGCTTAATCTGTGTAATTTATCACAGTTGTGATAAACTGTTTTGTTAGAAAACATCAACACACTTTGTTCAATCTTATTGTAAAAAGAAGTTCCTTGAGATTAACCGGATTGTGGTTGTACTCAAGAAGACTTTAACAGTTGTTAAAGTAGCTGCTGTAATCCTTTGAGAATAATGGATTAAGACCTCATTGGAGAGAGGCGAAATCACCTTGACGGGTGGACTGGAGTAGTTTGAGATCAAACGAACCAGGATAAAAATACTGTGTCATTAAGTTGTTTTTTATTTGATCCAAGTTTTTCAATTCAACCCCCCCCCCCCTTCTTGTGTTTTTCACATCTTCAAAAGTAATCTAACCCAGGTTTCTGAATAAAACCTCTAGCCACTAACCTTGCTTTGTTCTTTCCAATTGATCTATCTGGCTTAAATTTTACCTTGAAAACCCATCTGACGTTGATGGTTTTCTTCTCCTTTGGAAGCTTAATCAACTCCCAGGTCTTGTTTCTTTCTATAGCCTCAAGTTCTTATTTAATGGCATTTAGCCACACTTTCTTCTTGAGAGCTTCTTCAATACCCATTGGTTAAAATCTACTAACATTTCACACTGAATGACTTCTCTTTCGGAATCTACTTCAGTGTCTTGCAACATGTCAAACTCTACAAACCTTTATAGTATTTGTATGAGTATTTGTAGTCTCTGAACTTGTTCTAAATCTTCTACAAAACCTGGAACTGTGTTAGCTTCTAGACCTCATCCAGAACCACCACCTTCAGAAGTACCACCTTCAGAAACATGATCACATCCATAAGCTTGTCCTCCAGAACCTACGTCTTCAGAGTTTTCCCTTCCATAAGTATGATCACCATCAGATTCTGGATCATCATTAAAATCTAGATTAGAATCAAATTCACCATCAGAATCACCTTCAATTTATGACTCATCTTTAGAGTCTTCAGCATCATATTCTGACTCTGACTCTTCTACAGAACTTTCTGAATTATCTTCAAAAGCTAGCTCAGGTGTTGACACTACACTAAAATTTGATTGATACTTGCTCCAATCCCATGCTTCTGACTCTATTACAATGACATCTTTGTTGACTTCAACTTTATTAGTTTCTGAACAATAAAGCTTGTACGCACCTGTACTGTGGTACCTCACCAGTAACATCACTTTGCTTCTATCATCCAACTTATTCTTCTTAGCATCTGGAACATGTTTATAGCAAACATAACCAAAAACTTTGAGATGACTCACACTTTGCTTATCACTAGTCCATTTCTCCAAAGAACAATATCCTTTAGCTTCTTCATTAGACATATGTTGAGAATATATGTTGCGGTCGCAACAGCTTCTCCCCACAAGGTGTGAGGAAGCTTCTTCTCCTTCAGCATGTTTCTCGTCATACTAAGTAAAGTATGATTTTTTCTTTCAGCAAGACCATTGTGCTGAGGAATATAAGGAGGAGTAACCTCATGCTCAATTTCATTTTCCCACTGAACTTCTGGAATTCTATAGAGTTATACTCACCTCCACCATCCGTTCTGAGAATTGTTAGCTTCTGACCACTTTGTTTTCTCAGCCTTCACCTTGAACTTCTGAAACTTGGTAAACACCTCATGTTTAAACTTGATGAGTGTTACCCACGTCATTCTTGTTAACTCGTCCACAAAAGACACTAAATACTTGTTTCTTCCAAGTGAAGGTTCTGGAAATGGTCCACATATGTCATAATGCACTACTCCTAAAACATGTTTTGCTCTTGGAGCTACTTTTAATGTAAATGGCAACCTGAGTTGCTTACTTTTCATGCATACCTCACATGACTTCTCAGGCTTCACAATCATCGAAATACCACACGCGAGCTTCTTAGAACTCAGATGTCCTAAAATTTTGTAGTTCATATGCCTGAATCTCTTGTGCCACAACTTACTATCACCTTCAGCACCTTCTGTACTAAGGTACTCTGTTTAAGTTATCTCAACATTCACCTTGAATGTTTTGTTGCTTCCCTGCTCAGACTGCATAATCAACTTCTGATTGGAATCTTACAACTTCAAGAGATTTTCCTTCATAACAATTGAGAAACCTTTCTCAATGAGATGACACACACTCATCAAATTGCTCTTAATGCCATTAACATACCAAACATACTTGATCAGAAATGCCTTCCCATTCTTCACTTTAACTTTGACATTTCCCATACTGTTGTACCCCAAAATTTTCCCTCTCATTTCTCAAAAGGATCACCCTGGATCCCAAGGTTTTCTTCCATCCATTTCCCAGCCTTGAACTACAATTTTTTCAAGAAAGTTATTCACAAGGGTAAAATGGTCATTTGCACACTGAAAAGTCAAACTTTGACTTTTGGATCAAAATCAAGCTTCAAGAATCATATTTCATCAAGACATGTTGGAATGTGAGATTTGTTTCGTCAAGAAATTCAAAAGTCAAATTTTACTTTGGAAAAGTTAAATTTCTAAATACTTGGAATTTTTCTAAGTGTTTAAGAAACATGACAAACTCAGAACTTCTGATCAGATTATCACCATAATGCAAGCTGATTCTGGAAGAACTTCTGATACAATAGTTATAGATTTTAGTGAGATCTAAAACATTGTAGATCAGAACTTCTCCTAGAAATGTTGGGATTTCAAGTTATAACTCCTCAAAGACACGTCCTTGAAACTAAAGCACTCAGCAAATTCTGGATATTCTCAAGACAGAGTTTGGTCAGAACTTCTAGGCCAGTTTTCACAAAGGTTCAGTCAGAGTTTGCAAGGGTAATTCAAAAAAGGTTACAAAGCGTGCTGCAAGCTTCCTGGAAAGTGTGAGAGCTCCTTCAGAACATGCTGGAGCCAGAAGATAAAAGGATCAGAAGATTGGATGCTACGCTGAAGCAGAACTTCTAATCCAGAGTTAAGCAAGGATGTAGAGTTTCACATGGCAGGATTTCTGATTTGATAAATCTCATCATCATTTAATGCTCATAATCACTTTTGAGTTGTTATCCAAAGGATTTCCCCCACGTGTACCCCTACTGTCTTGGGAAGACAAACTTTTGTGCAAAAGTATGCTAGGCCCATGCGCTGCTTCTACTTTTCCTTAATTCATGCTGACAAATCCAGCTTAGGCGCTGTTGACCATCCTACTTGATGCATTGAACCACACTTGTTTAAGCTTACTTCAAGAGTAAGTCAGCATCTAGCGTATGATGTTGGTGCCACTTGACCTCTCCAAACTAAAAAAACTTTGCCTATAAATAGAACACCTTTGGCCATTGAAAAGAGGTATAAAAAAATTGAGAAAGAGGTGTGGAATTTGAGAAAGAAAAGCCATGAACCCCTGCAAAAATTCCAAGAGGCCAAAAAGATTGCAAACACAAAAATACAAAACCTTAGAATTTGATTCTTGCATTAACACTCCATTTTTCCTCAAGTTGTTTCTTGAACAAATCCACCCATACAGTTCCTGATATACATTCAAAAGCCATCCAAAATTCTGTAGTCAAACAGTAACACATTCTCCACTAATATCCACCTCAAAGGATCAGAACTTTATCCCTTGGTTGTTCCAGAATTTTTTAATCATTTACAACCCAAGTTGAAAGTTTCCCACCTGCTGAGAACAAGAGGAAGCTGTTCAGAACACCACAAGTGGTCAGAACCAGATTCCAGCTCCCAGAGTATTTTCCAGCTGCAAGGTAAGTTTCTGCTGACTCTCATCATATTATTTAGGCATTGTCAGATTTTGCATATTTAACACAATTTAGATATTCTGATTCTGATGGTGTACATATTTTGAGATTTCATGCATCTGCCTTCCTAAGTAGAGAGAATTCCAGTTCAGAGTTTCATAAAGAAATTAGGATTCAGAATTAGGATTAGCAAATTCATGTTTCCTTCTAATTTATGTTTCTGATATCTCTTATTTCTAAAACATTATGAAACTTATCATAACTGTTATATGTGCAACTTCTGTTATGTTAAGAAATGACTAAGTTGCAGATGTTCTGACTAGCATGGAGAAGAGAGGCAAAGTTCTGTCAGTTGCATCAGAACTTCTGAAAACTTCTGAATTCTTAGAAGATTCAGAACTTCTGAACTTCCCTATTTCTATTAACGCTTGTTTCTGTTTGTGCAGCACGTCAGAATCAGAACTTCTGACCTCTTCTGTTTCAGCATTTACGCTGATTTTGTCTTCTTTCCTTTATTATTTTTTTTCATCACTTTTATCTTTCATTAATAAAAAAAACCAAAAATATTTCATATTCATATATCATATTTTATTTCTTTTAACATAAAAAGACAAAAAAATATTTTCTTAAACAAAACTTATTTCTTTTCTTAAATAAATAAGCATTTTACATTTCCTGTACATTCTTATCCATTTCAATGTGGTTGTAATAGTAACTTAGGATTTAATTTGAAATCCCCACATAAATTTGTACACCCCATCCCCCTAAATATTGTAATAGCGTAGGACTTTATATTTCTGCACTTTTATTGCTTTCATATATTGTTATTAATTAGGGTGTGTATGGCAAGACTAAAACCAATGTTAGAAAACCCTAATTCAAGACAAAATTATGCATGCAATCAAATACACTTGCACACTAGCACCCCTAGGTTGATTCCACTTGTGGCCTTACAAAAATGGCCATGTTATGCATGTGAGATGTCTTAGCATAAACAAAAAAATACAAGATCATAGTCCCTCGATGGCGCTATCAAAGTTACCTTTAGAAATGATCTCAGTCACTAAACAAAAATGTTAAATCATCTCACAACATTGCTATCATGGTTATACGATGACCCATTCCCGTCCCTTCTCATCCAACGATGGGGATTCTTACCAAAACAATGGTAAGATATCAACGTCTAAAGGAGGAGGAAAAAGAACACCTAAGACCTTTTGAGTAGGTAGATTTCTCCTAGTTGCTTGCTCAATTTCAAAACATACATCCTTGCAATTTTAAAAAACAATCACATACACTTTCAAAACACTTTCAAAACACTTTCCAAACGTGAAATATTTTCAAAAGCTCAACACTTTTGTATACATTCTTACGAACGATAATCATTACAAAAGTTTACCTAAACAATGGCTTCTTTTCAAAATACTTTCAAAAACCTCACGAAGCATATTTTCAAACTAAAGCAAGTGATCTAGCAAGTAACTAAGAGCCCATGGAAAACCATGGATGAAAAGGGTTCTAATACCTTCCCTTTTCATAATCTACCCCCCGAACTCAAGAAAACATCTCTAAAGGTCTTTCCTATGCTTTTTCACCTTTCCTTTTTAGATAAAAGAAAAGTCAGTGGCGACTCTTGCTAAACCGCAACATTTGCGAACACAAACGCAAAACCCCCAAGTCAGTTCTCCCACCGTATCACAGATTTGGCGACTCTGCTGGGGAGACGGAAGTTAACTTCTTAAAGTTGGTTTACCTTAGGGTTAGATCACATTTACTTGATTTCATTGTTTGAGTTGTATGCTTTACATTATGGTTCTCTGTTTGGGCTTGCTTTGATCCTCCACCCGGATCTGGGACACCTTTTTAGGTAAGTAGAAATAGATTGTGGAAAATGTACGGCATAGACCGATATGGTGGAAGCAATGGCTACGTTACTGTGACGCATTTGTGGGTACCGATATCCCTCGTGATGAATCGAGGAGAATACGGGGCCGCTGAGTGGCGTCATGAAGCACTAATTGACCTTAGAACCTTAATTGAACAAACTTGGCCACTAGGACGTAGTGAGATAACCAGTTTCAGTGTAGAGCTGAAAATTGGTTGATACTCGATACTACACTCATTGAGGCTAGACTTTTGGGATATCTCGGCTGCAAGAAAAGATTGATTGTGCTGAGACAATGCCTAAAAGAAAGGTCGGTGATATTGAGATCCTTTAGAACCCGATCACTATTACTAGGACAAGTTGAGCCAACTAAACTTCAAGAGGGTACATACCTACAAAACCTCATGCAAGCCTAAAACATAGGGATTTATTTGCTTTGTGTGTATATACTTGTGCATAACATCAAAAACATTATAAGCATCATACACATACTCACTAACCATTTCAAGGATTTAGAAATTTATCTTTGTTTTTGTTTTGTAGGTCATGAATTCCGGCCGAAGAAACACCATCCGAATTAGCTTTGTAAAAGCACACCCTCAGCTTCAAGAGTTAGCCTCAAGAGTGCCCGGGATTCTCCTTTTACAAAAAATATGGTCGACTCCTCAGTTTGGCTACATCCAACTTCCAAGAGGAGATGATGTGTGTGTTGTTCCAATTCTTTGATCCCGTACATCATTGTTTCACTTTCCCGGACTATCAGTTGGTACCTACACTGGAAGAGTTCTCTCTACTCTTAGGGGTGCCCGTGCTTGATCAGATACCGTTCACCGGCCTAGAAGGGATTCCAAAGCCTGAAATCATCGCCGAAGCTTTGCATCTGAAAAGAGCTGACGTCATAACCAATTGAGAGACAAGAAGCGGGGTCAAAGGTTTCCTAGCCAAGTTTTTATTGGAAAAAGCTCGTTCATTCTGGGACGACATGGATTTCTAAGATTTTGAAGATGTCCTGGCTCTTCTCATTCATGGTTTGGTTCTGTTCCCCAACTCGGACAAATTCATAGATGTTAATGCCATCAAAGTTTTTCTCTCTCGCAATCCCATACCTACCTTATTGGGAGACATCTTGCATTGCCTTCATACCCGCACCATGAAGAAAAAAGGTACTCTCTTGTGTTGTATTCCCTTACTCTCCAAATGGTTTTCCTCACATCTACCTCAATCAGTACTGAAGAACAAGCAAAGATTGACATGGTCTTAAAGGATAATGTCCCTCACCCATTCTGACATCTGTTGGTGTTCAAGATCCTTGGAAGACGTCTCCATCATTGACCGCTGTGGGGAATTCCCTAACGTCCCTTTGCTTGGTATTAGGGGAGGTATCACCTACAATCCATGTTTAGCTCTTCGACAGTTTGGTTATGCCCGAAAAGAGGGCCCTCATGAGATGCTCATTCGAGGTTTGGTGTTCGACTATGACAAAGAAGACCAAGATTACTGCCAGAGGTTTACACGAGCTTGGAGAATGGTAAACAAGGCGGACAGTAGGACTTTGGGACATAAAAACTCTATCCCTCTCGAGCCTTACCTCAGGTGGGTACGGGCTCGCGCTCAGACACTTACGATTCCTTATCCTTCCATTTTACCAGTCATCATGGAGCCTGTGGACGAAGGAGATGTTTCCTACATTATCCTCCATCCCGACATGCCTACGTCTCTCGAAGACTTACAAAACGGTTGGATCCAGCTGAAGGAAGAACGAGATACTTTCGAGGCTCATTTCTATACTAGTGAGAAGAGGGTCTTTGAGCTTACGAAACAGCTACAATAAGAGCATAATGTGAATGCTTATCTCGCGCCAAAGAGGTTGTGTTCGTTCTTTTTATCGTAGAAAGCTATTTTGTAAGCCCAAGGGGCATAATGTAATCTTTCTTGTTTTGACTAATGAAAGTTAACGTTTGTTCATTCTTTTGTCTAGACAAATTTAAATTTTATTAATCCTTGAAATCATTTGCATATATATATTCCATGCATCATAACATGACAGCTTCTCGCATAACAGGTTTCCTTATCTCTCCGTTGTTTATTTCAGCAAGATGGATCTAGAGAAAACTATGACGGAACTCCAAGCCCAAAATTCTCAATTTCAAGAAGCTTTACTCGCCCTGGCCAAGGGGCAGCAAGATATGATGGCTTTGTTAGCCGCTAAGAAGAAAGCTCTACTCAACATGGGTAATAGGTTCAAGGAGACAATCCGTCAGATCCCAGTAGGAGAAGACTCATCTAAAGAGGACGAAAACCAGGTTGGCGAGGTCAAAATTACTCAGGCTGAGTTTGCCAACGATCAAGAATCTGATGATGATTATTTCAACAAACAATATCCACCTGCAGACATCAAATACAAGCAGTTAGAAGACAAATTGAAAGCTGTTGAAATCCAAGCCATCCCCGGTTTAAATTTTGACGATTTGGGCTTAATCTCTGGGGTAGTCATTCCCCACAAATTCAAAATACCAACCTTTGCAAAATACGATGGAGTCTCTTGTCCAAAGCTCCATTTGAAGTCTTATGTGCGCAAGATACATCCTCACACTGTCGATAAAAAGCTATGGGTTCACTTTTTCCAAGAAAGTCTGGCTGGAACACAACTTGAATGGTTTTATCAGTTGGATGGCTCTCGCATCAATACTTGGGAGGGTCTAGCTACTGCCTTCTACCATCAATATCAATACAACGCCGACTTGGTACCGACAAGGGTTCAATTGCAAGATATGACCATGGGGAAGAATGAAGGATTTAAAGAGTATGCACAAAAGTGGAGAGACCTTTCTAGTAGGGTCCAGCCTCCTCTGACTGATAGGGAGCATATCGACATGTTCATGGGCACTTTATCTGATCCTTTCTTTAATCTGTTGGTCGGCTGCTCTTCTTCTGGTTTCACCGAATTAATCTTAACCGGTGAAAGAGTTGAAAGTGACATTAAAAGTGGGAAGATCTCTGTGGCATCCACCTCCACTCCCAACCCTGTCAAGAAACCTTTTGCTGCGAAGAAAGAAGTTAATGTTGTGTATGGGGCAAATGCCCATGCCAAGAAGAATAATCATCTGTCTGTTAATGTTTTCTGAATCTCCAATCCAACTCCTACTCCAAGACCATCTTCAAATCATCAACGCTTTGAAGCTCCAAGAAGACAGTTTACGAGGTTAGGCATGTCACTATCTCAAGCCCTTCAACATCTGCTCAAGGCTAATTTAGTTACATTGCACGATCCTCCTGCAACCTTAACACCTCATCACCAAAATATAATCCGAATGCAAAGTGTGCTTACCACTCAAACAGCCCCGGGCACGAGACTGATCAGTGTCGGGCCTTGAAAAACAAGATCCAGGATTTAATTGACAACAAGACCATTGAATTTGATCCTACTCCAATGTCGAATGTAATTACCTCTCCAATGCCGAAGCATGACAAAGGTGTTAATGCTATCGAAGATACAATTTTCATTGCCTCTGTTGAAGAATTAACTACTCCGCTGAATATAATCAAGAACAATCTGTTGAAAGATGGGATTTTCCCTGGCTGTAAAAAAGACTGTGTGTGTTGTACGAAACAATACAACGGTTGTGAAAGGATGAAGAAAGGTATACAACGCCTGATGGATAGCCACTAAATTCTTTTTGAAAAGACTCCGCCTGCCAAGAGTTTGGTTAACAAATGTGAAGACCTCTCCATTATTACCATCTCCAACAAACCTATTAGGATCACCTCCAAAGGTCCTATTAGGATTTCAAATGAACCCACTGTTGCTCCCTTAATAATTACCAATCCCGGACCAATTCCCTACTCTTCAAATAAAGCGGTACCATGGAATTACGGTGCTGAAGTGTTATATCATGGGATTAAACAAGATTCCTGGATCAAGGAGGGAAAAGATGACAATATTGGCTACATAGCTGGCTCAAGCAAGGTAACTAGAACTGGGAGAATATTCTCCCCCAATATCTCCCCTCCAGTAGTTACAAGAACGCCCATCCGCATTACTGCTGCCAAGCCAAACACTGATACCAGAGGGAAGGGGAAGGTTGTTGAGCCTGATGTAATTGAGGTACCTCCCAAAGATGTAGCTAATGAAGAACCCTCCGCCCATGAAATGGACAAGATTTTGAAGATCATTAAGAAAAGCGACTTCAAAATTGTAGAATAAATGGGGTAAACCCCCTCTAAGATTTCAATGTTGTCATTGCTGCATTGCTCTGACGCCCATGCTCAGACATTAATCAAGTTTTTAAAAAAGGCTCATGTCCCCCATGAGACAACAATAGACCAATTTGAGAATTGTGTGGCTAGCCTGATAGCTGATAATGGCTTAGGGTTTTCAGATGCTGACTTAACACCTCTCGGGAAGAATCACAATAAAGCATTACATGTGTCAATCGAGTGCAAAGGGACTACCTTAGCACATGTGCTAGTCGACACTGGTTCTTCTCTAAATGTATTATCTAAGGGGGCATTAGATCGTCTCGACTGTGAAGATTTAATCTTGAAACCAAGTGATATCATCGTAAGGGCGTTTGATGGATCAAAGAGGACCGTTCATGGGGAAGTAGATCTTCCAGTTAAAGTGGGTTCCCAAACCTTCAACCCCACCTTCTATATTATGGATATTCGTCCGGCCTATTCTTGTCTGTTAGGTCGCCCGTGGATTCATAAGGCTGGGGCAGTGACCTCAACCCTCCATCAGAAACTAAAATATCCAGTCAAAGGCAAAATAGTCACTGTCTGTGGGGAAGAAGAATTTATGGTAAGCCACCTTAACTCTTTCAAGTACGTAGAGATGGATAGAGAATTCATTGAAACCCCATGTCAAGCCTTTGAGGTTGTACCACCTATGGTTGTTGCTGCTAAATGTTCTTCTGATGAGTCTAAAGCTGTTAAGGCCATGCCAAAAATGGTTTTAGTCAAGGATGCCCGTGCGGAAATGGAAGAAGGAAACTGTGATACTTGGGGGAAACTCCTCGATATCCCTTTTAAAGCAGACAAATTTGGTTTGGGCTTCACTGTCAAAGCTCAGAAGGAAATGAGGTGTGCTCGTGCTGGAAAGCCACCTCTTCGCATTGGAAGCCACGAAGTCAACGCCATGAGTGATTCTGAAAAAGAAACTGCATTTGAGGAATGGGTCTACCCAACTACAACAGAGCTGAAGAATTGGCATACAAAGGACTTCGTGCCCATCTCCTTCATTGAGGAGTAATGTACCTGTTATTAATTTTCAATCAAATCAAGAACTTGTTGTCTGTAATATTTTGATAATGACTTTTAAGCCATGTGCCTAGCCCGGGGCACTTTGGTCCATTTGTCAAGGGTTTTGTGTATGTTCATCTAATCATATGATCATTCAGTACATTGGACTCTTTTGCATTCAAATATCTGTGTTCATTATCTTTCCTTTCTTTCAAATACATTTTTAAAAAATAGTCATGTATCTTATATGCACACACACACACATTCTTGCAGGTCTACATCCACTCTGGATCATATTGTCAATGACTCTACTATTGCCAACTATGACTTTGAATATCCTATCAACCAAGCCGAAGACGAAGGTGAGAAAGATTATGACATACCAGGAGAACTAGGAAGACTTCTATTACAAGAAGAAAAAGCTATTCAACCACATGAAGAGTCAGTAGAGGTTATCAACTTTAGTACTGAGTTAGATAAAAAGGAAATCAAGATCAGTGCTAATTTAAAGAGAAATGTTAAGAGCCGGTTGGTCCAGATGTTACGTGATTATGTGGAAATATTTGCTTGGTCTTATGAAGATATTCTTGGGTTGGATACCGACATCGTGGTTCATCGCCTGTCAACTAAAGAAGAATGCCCTCCTGTTAAACAAAAAGTTTGTCGCATGAGGCCTGATATGTCTGAAAAGATCAAAGTCAAAGTAATGAAACAGTTTGATGCAGGGTTCCTAGTTGTAACGTCCTATCCTCAATGGGTGGCCAATATAGTGCCAGTGCCAAAGAAAGACGGGAAAGTGCGCATGTGTGTAGACTATAGGGATCTGAATAGGGAAAGCCCCAAGGATTACTTCCCTCTACCACACATTAACGTCTTAGTCGATAATACTGATCAGCATAAGGTCTTCTCATTCATGGATGGCTTCTCAGGCTATAATCAAATAAGGATGGCTCCCGAAGATATGGAAAAGACTACTTTCGTTACGCAATGGGGCACCTTCTGCTACAAGGTCATGCCGTTCGGATTAAAGAATGCAGGGGCAACATATCAAAGGGCTATGGTTGCTTTATTTCATGGCATGATTTATCATGAGATAGAGGTATATGTGGATGATATGATTGCCAGATTACAAACCGAAGAAGAACATCTCGACCACCTGCACAAACTATTCGAGAGACTGAAGAAGTACAAGCTGAGGTTAAACCCTAACAAGTGCACATTTGGAGTACGCTCTGGAAAGCTTCTAGGTTTTGTTTTCAACAATAAAGGCATTGGAGTTGATCCTGCCAAGGTAAAGGCCATCCAAGAAATGCCAGTCCCCCATTCTGAAAAAGAAGTCAGAGGATTCTTGGGTCGTCTCAATTACATTACCCGTTTCATATCACACTTAACTGCTACTTGTGAGCCACTCTTCAAACTCTTGAAGAAAGATCAGGTAGTTAGGTGGAACGATGAATGCCAAATTTCCTTTGACAAAATCAAAGAATACCTACAAGAACCTCCTATTCTCATGCCTCCAGTTGAAGGAAGACCCTTGATCATGTACTTGACAGTACAAGAGAATTCTATGGGGTGTGTTTTGGGCCAACATGACGAGTCTGGCCGAAAAGAGCATGCTATTTATTACCTGAGAATAAAGTTTACCGACTGTGAAACTAGATATTCACTGCTCGAGAAAATTTTCTCCGCTCTGGCATGGTCTGCTCGCCGGTTGAGACAGTATATGTTGACTCATACCACTCTATTGATTTCTAAGATGGACCCAATAAAGTACATCTTCGAGAAACCTGCCCTTCCCGGAAGGATAGCCAGATGGAAAATGATCTTGACTGAGTACGACATTAAATACACGACTAAAAAAGCCATCAAAGTAAGTGTATTAGCGGATCATTTGGCCCATCAAGCTGTGGATGATTATCAGTCAATGAACTTTGACTTCCCTGATGAGAACATCATGCTGGTAACTGACTGTGCGAAACTTGGACCATATGACGGATCTGAACAAGGATCCCGATGGACTATGGTATTCGATGGGGCTTCCAACGCCTTAGGTAACGGAATTGGTGCTGTGATCATCTCCCATGAAGGTTTCCAAACTCCTTTCACTTCTAGACTATGTTTCGATTGCACAAATAACATGGTCGAGTATGAAGCATGCATCTTAGGTCGGAAAGCTGCTATTGACTTAAGGATCAAGCATTTGAATGTGTTTGGGGACTCCGCCCTAGTGATCAGCCAAGTAAAAGGAGATTGGGACACTAAACACCCCAATCTTATCCCTTACAAGGAACTTGTGCTATCCCTGATCCCTTACTTCGAAGAGATTACTTTCGAGCATTTCCCTAGGGAAGAAAACCAGTTGTCGGACGCTTTGGAAACCATGTCTTTAATGTTCAGGATCAGATGGGATAACGAAGCCCCTATGATTACAATTGAAAGATTCGATGAACCTGCACATTGCTATGAGCTCGACACCAACTCAGAAAATCCATGGTACCATGAGGTGATGAGATACCTTGAAACACAAGAATATCCAGAGGGGGCATCTATCAATGACAGAAAGTTCTTGCAAAGATTCGTAGCCAAATTCTTCCCAAGTAACGGGATATTGTACAAGCGCAACCATGATTCAACTCTACTCCGATGTGTGGACAAGAAGGAGGCAGAGGAGATTATGGAGGACATGCACGATGGTCTTTTCGGTACTCACCCAAGTGGACATACGATGGCTAAGAAAATCTTAAGAGCTGGTTACTATTGGTCAATGATAGAGACTGATTATCATCAGCATTCAAGAACTCGTCACAAATGCCAAATCTACGCTGACAAGGTCCATGTGCCTCTTATCCCTCTGAATTTCATGACCGCTCCATGGCCATTTTCAATGTGGGGCATTGATATGATTGGAGAGATCAAGCCTACAGCTTCCAACGGACATCGCTTCATTCTGGTCGCTATCGACTATTTTACCAAATGGGTCGAAGCCGCCTCGTTTGCCTCAGTCACCAAGAATGTGGTATCCAGATTCATCAGACACAACCTCATCTACCGTTATGGTATACCCGAAAGAATCATCACCGACAATGGGACTAACCTCAACAATGATATGATCATGAAGCTGTGCACTCAGTTTATGATCAAGCGTCACAATTCTTCTCCGTATAGACAAAAAATGAACGGCGCAGTCGAAGCGGCCAATAAAAATATCAAGAAAATTATGCAGAAAATGGTAGTAACCTATATAGATTGGCATGAGATGTTTCCGTTTTCTCTACATGGCTACCATACTTCAGCTAGAACATCAAATGAGGCAACTCCCTTTTCTCTAGTCTATGGCATGGAAGTTGTTTTTCCAGTGGAAGTTCAAATTCCCTCGCTGAGGATTATGACTGAGGCAGGCCTAGGCAAAAAGGAGTGGATTCAAACGAGATTGGATCAGCTGAACTTGATTGACAAAAAATGATTAGCTGCTATTTGTCATGGTCAGACATATCAAAAACGAATGATCAAGGCTTTCAACAAAAAGGTCAAAACTCGATTATATCAAGTTGGTGATTTGGTGATAAAACGCGTCATTTTACCATAAGGCGACCCTAGAGGAAAATGGACTCCCACTTATGAAGGGCCATTTGTTTTCAAGAGAGTTTTCTCTGGTGGTGCCATGATGCTGACCACCATGTGCGGTGAAGATTTCTCACATCTTATAAATGCGGACATAGTTAAAAAATACTATGCATAAGAAACCCGCTAGGTTGACACACCTAGGAAAAATAAGGGCATTCTGGCAAACCAAAAGGTTTGGGCAAAAATTAGGGATATATGCAAAAGATTGTACACCCGGCAAGTTGAAAACCCGAAAGGGCGACTTGGGAAAAAAAGGGTATCCTGGTGGGACGAAAACCCGAAAGGACTTTCCAGGCAAAAATTAAGGATTAAAAGCGTATGACTATGCCCCGTGGAATCAATACAGTCAATTCTATCACCAAGGTCCAAGTTCAAATGATCCAAGATCAATCCAATCAACTTCGATCAACGACAAGGGAAGTTCGAAGACATTGGGATAATAGTAAAGTTGGAAGGCGATGAGATCATTTCACATGGCTATTTGTTTTCATTCTCATTCTTGTTTTCCTTTCGACGATTTCCTCTTACTAGGATCTCCATCTCTCTGTACAAAAACGCCTATTCAGGGGAAAAATATCAATACAAATTTCTGTTTTTGTTTTGAATGAAAATTTGTCCAATGACTAAAATTGAATGAACATATGCATATGAACATAATTAAAACTATTTGGTACATGTGTCCTGCTAAGCATCAGTAAGCATCTCTTCAATGTATATGAAATATCCCCACAGAGTTATCTCATCATCATTATCCCCACAAGGACGGCAGCAATAAACCTTTCCCCGACAAAGTTGCCCATAAAGTCTCTTTGCATAAGATAATCCTTGACCAAAGTCTTGACCTCTTGGTCGCTTTCTCCCAAGCTAAGTAAATTTTTACAAGTTGAAGCCTCGGGGATCTCTTCCTAAATGAAATTCACTTCCTCAACAGGATTTATTTCCCCAACAAGGTTATTTCCCCAACTGAATTCAAATTTCTCAACATATAACAATCAAGACACACGAAGTTCCCCAGCTGAGCCTATCATCCCCAGCTGAGCCTATCCTCCCTAACTGAACATATCTTCCCCAGCCAAGGCTATTATCTCCAAACGGAGTCGATCATCCCCAGTTGGGTGTATCCTCCCCAAGCTGAGTCTGCCTTACCCGACTGAGTCTATACTCTCCAGTTTGAATTTCCCTTTCAAACTACTGCAAATCACAGGGCCACAACCCCTAATCCCCAGAAAAGCCGTTAGCAAAGACTTTATTATTTCCAAGAGATGTTATGGAGCCTGGATCCGACCTGATATTAGCATAATTTTTAAGTTATTACTGAAACCTGGGCCTGACCAGATAACAATTTGAGTACCTGAAACCTGGATTCGACCAGATAACAGCTAATCTCAATTTCAAGATGCTATGAAACCTGGATCCGACCAGATATTAGTATAATTTTGAAGTTATTACTGAAGCCTGGACCCGACCAGGTAACAGTTTGACTTCTTCAATTACTGAAACTTGGACCCGACCAGAGAACAATTTGAGTATCTGAAGCCTGGACCCGACCGGATAATAGTTGATCTCAATTTCAAGATGTTATGAAACCTGGACCCGACCAGATAATAGCCCAGCTCTTCAAATATATAAAAGAACCTAAACTCAATCTGATCGAGGATTAGCTCCTTTCCCCAGTAGAGCTTCCTCCATATCCCCAATAAATGGTTGAGAAACCTGGACCCAACCAAATATCAGTTTTCATTTCCGTCTTTTCAAACAGTCTATTGTGAAACCGGGATCTGACCAGATAGCAATCATCCTCGGAGATTCATTGTGAAACCTGGAAACCAACCAGATAACAGCTAAATCGCCAAGCAGTCCATTGTGAAGCCTGGACCCGACCAGATAACAATTGACCTCATCAACCTCAGAAATCTGCAAAGCCTGGACCCGACCAGATAACATTTTTCAAACAGTTTATTGTGAAACTTGGAGCCCGACCAAATAACAATTAACTATGATCCCCATAAAGACACTATGAAGCCTGGACTCGACCAGATAATAATGCAGCTTTCCCAAAGGACCATGAAGCCTGGATCCGACCAGATAACTATTCAATTTCAAGGAATTTTCTATGATGCCTGGAATCCGACCAGATAACAGTTAATTCGTCTTTTCCTCCGGTAAGTTACTGCGAAGCCTGGATCCGACCAGATAAAAATTAAATTCCATATCCCTAGCAAGTTCTTGTGAAGCCTGGATCCGACCAGATAACTATTCAATTTTAAGGAATTTTCTGCGAAGCCCGGATCCGACAAGATAAGAGTTAATTTATCTCTTCCTCTAGTAAGTTGCCGTGAAACCTGGATCCGACCAGATAGCAGCCGACTACTTCATCCTCAGTAACTGTGAAGCCTGGAACCGACCAGATAACAGCTGACATGTGAGCAATGTTCCCTAGCAAAAGCATCCTTTCAACAAAATTTGAAGATATGCATATTCTTCATCTCCAACGGTAATCAGGGATTCAACCTCCCAGAATTTCCTCAGCAGTAGTCAGGGATTTATTTTCCCAGACAAAAACATACACTTCACATTCATACATCATAGCATGTGCATACCATATGCATTTAGCATAATACCACATCTGGTGAACATCATGCAGGCATCTGCCCTTTACTAATTCTTTTTCTCACAGGTAAAACATCAAGTTCTAGTATAAATCAACAAGAGATTTGTGTTGATGCTTCTTCCAGCGTTTACCAACACTCCTCTAAATGGCATCTATAATCCCATTCACCATCCATCTTCGAGTGCAAATTTTTGGGCACTTTAGTGTTCAAATCATCTTTCACCTTCAAGTCACGAATGGCGGATCTGCCAATCTAACTCTTCAGGTTCAAGAAGTTTGAACAGGGGCATCTGTTGTACCCCAAAATTTGCCCTCTCATTTCTCAAAAGGATCACCCTAGATCCCCAGGTTTTCTTCCATCCATTTGCCAGCCTTGAACTACAAATTTTTCAAGAAAGTTATTCACAAGGGTAAAATGGTCATTTGCACACTAAAAAGTCAAACTTTGACTTTTGGATCAAAATCAAGCTTCAAGAATCATATTTCATCAAGACATGTTGGAATGTGAGATTTGTTTCGTCAACAAATTCAAAAGTCAAATTTTACTTTGGAAAAGTCAAATTTCTAAATACTTGGAATTTTTCTAAGTGTTTAAAAAACATGACAAACTCAGAACTTCTGATCAGATTATCACCATAATGCAAGCTGATTCTGGAAGAACTTCTGATACAATAGTTATAGATTTTAGTGAGATCTAAAACATTGTAGAACAGAACTTCTCCTAGAAATGCTGGGATTTCAAGTTATAACTCCTCAAAGACACGTCCTTGAAACTAAAGCACTCAGAAAATTCTTGATATTCTCAAGACAGAGTTTAGTCAGAACTTCTGGGCCAGTTTTCACAAAGGTTTGGTCAGAGTTTGCAAGGGTAATTCAAAAAAGGTTACAAGGTGTGCTGCAAGCTTCCTGGAAAGTGTGAGAGCTCCTTCAGAACATGCTGGAGCCAGAAGATAAAAGGATCAGAAGATTGCATGCTACACTGAAGCTGAACTTCTAATCCAGAGTTAAGCAAGGATGCAAATTTTCACATGGCAGGATTTCTGATTTGATAAATCTCATCATCATTTAATGCTCACAACCACTTTTGAGTTATTATCCAAATGATTTCCCCCACGTGTACCCCTACTGTCTTGGGAAGACAAACTTTTGTGCAAAAGTATGCTAGACCCATGCGCTGCTTCTACTTTTCCTTAATTCATGCTGACAAATCCAGCTTAGGCGCTGTTAACCATCCTACTTGATGCATTGAACCATGCTTATTTAAGCTTACTTCAAGAGTAAGTCAGCATCTAGCGTATGATGTTGGTTCCACTTGACCTCTCCAAACTACAAAACCTTTGCCTATAAATAAAACACCTTTGGCCATTGAAAAGAGGTCAAAAAAATTTGAGAAAGAGGTTTGGAATTTGAGAAAGAAAATCCCTGAACCCCTGCAAAAATTCCAAAAGGCCAAAAAGATTGCAAACACAAAAATACAAAACCTTAGAATTTGATTCTTGCATTAACACTCCATTTTTCCTCAAGTTGTTTCTTGAACAAATCCACCCATACAGTTCCTGATATACATTCAAAAGCCATCCAAAATTCTATAGTCAAACAGTAACACATTCTCCACCAATATCCACCTCAAAGGATCAGAACTTTATCCCTTGGTTGTTCCAGAATTTTCTAATCAGAGTCAACCCAAGTTGAAAGTTTCCAACCTGCTGAAAACGTGAGGAAGCTGTTCAGAACACCACAAGTGGTCAGAACCAGATTCCAGCTCCCAGAGTATTTTCCAACTGTAAATTAAGTTTCTGCTGACTCTCATCATATTATTTAGGCATTGTCAGATTTTACATATTTAACACAATGTAGATATTCTGATTCTGATGGTGTACATATTCTGCGATTTCATGCATTTGCCTGCCTACGTAGAGAGAATTCCAGTTCAGAGTTTCATAAAGAAATTAGGACTCATAATTAAGATTAGCGAATTCATGTTTGCTTCTGATTTATGTTTTTGATATCTCTTGTTTCTAAAACATTATGAAACTTGTCATAACTGTTATATGTGCAACTTCTGTTCTGTTAAGAAATGACTAAGTTGCAGATGTTGTGACTAGCATGAAGAAGAGAGGCAAAGTTCTGTCAGTTGCATCAGAACTTCTGAAAACTTCTGAATTCTCAGAAGATCCAGAACTTCTGAACTTCCCTATTTCTATTAATGCTTGTTTCTGTTTGTGCAACACGTCAGAATCAGAACTTCTGACCTCTCCTGTTTCAGCATTTACGCTGATTTTGTCTTCTTTCCTTTATTATTTTTTTTCATCACTTTTATATTTCATTAATAAAAAAACACCAAAAATATTTCATATTCATAAATCATATTTTATTTCTTTTAACATAAAAAGACAAAAAATATTTTCTTAAACAAAACTTATTTCTTTTCTTAAATAAATAAGTATTTTACATTTCCTGTACATTCTTATCCATTTCAATGTGGTTGTAATAGTAACTTAGGATTTAATTTGCAATCCCCATTCATAAATTTGTACACCCCATCCCCCTAAATATTGTAATAGCGTAGGACTTTATATTTCTGCAGTTTTATTGTTTTCATATATTGTTAGTAATTAGGGTGTGTATGGCAAGACTAAAACCAATGTTAGAAAACCCTAATTCAAGACAAAATTATGCATGAAATCAAATACACTTGCACACTAGCACCCCTAGGTTGATTCCACTTGTGGCCTTACAAAAATGGCCATGTTATGCATGTGAGATGTCTTAGCATAAACAAAAAATACAAGATCATAGTCTCTCGATGACGCTATCAAAGTTACCTTTAGAAATGATCTCAGTCCCTAAAGAAAAATGCTAAATCATCTCACTACATTGCTATCATGGTTATACGATGACCCATGCCCTTCCCTTCTCATCCAACGATGAGGCTTCTTACCAAAACAATGGTAAGATAGAAACGTCTAAAGGAGGAGGAAACAGAACACCTAAGACCTTTTGAGTAGGTAGATTGCTCCTAGTTTCTTGCTCAATTTCAAAACAAACATCCTTGCTATTTTCAAAAAACAATCACATACACTTTCAAAACACTTTCAAAACACTTTCCAAACGTGAAATATTTTCAAAAGCTCAACACCTTTGTATACATTCTTACGAACGAGAATCATTACAAAATTTTTCCTAACCGATGGCGTCTTTTAAAAATACTTTCAAAAACCACACAAAGCATATTTTCAAACTAAAGCAAGTGATCTAGCAACTAACTAAGAGCCCATGGAAAACCATGCATGAAAAGGGTGCTAATACTTTCCCTTTTCATAATCTACCCCCCGAACTCAAGAAAACATCTCTAAATGTCTTTCCTGTACTTTTTCACCTTTCCCTTTTGAATAAAAGAAAAGTCGGTGGCGACTCTTGCTAAACCGCAACATTTGCAAACACAAACGCAAAACCTCCAAGTCAGTTCTCCCACCGTATCACACATACCTTCTGTATTAAGGTACTTATCATCAACACGTCTGATCTTTGTCCTCCTTCTGGAGTCTAAATCTATCAGTCATTGTTTATTTCCAATCAAGTGGTTTGAGTAGCCAATGTCCATATACCACCAGTCTATCAACCACCTTCCATCAGACTCAGAAGTCATCAATAGCACAGGTTCATCATCAGAATCTCCTCTGGCTATTTTTGCTTCTTCTTTGTTTAACCAACAATCTTTAGCAAAGTGGCCAAACTTATTACAACAATAACATTGAACCATTCTTTAGTCATACTTCTCCTTTACTTTCTGATGTTTCTTCTCATCAAAATGGAGGTTTCTGGCTTCTGAGTCCTACCATGTTTTTTCTGATTCTTGTTCTTCTTGACAAAAGAAGCTTTCAGAGCACGCTCAACCTCCCTCTCAAAAGCTCTTTCAGTCACACGCAACTCTTCTGTCTCTAGACTACTTTACAACTCTTCTATTCTCATGGTGTCCAAATCTTTAGAATTTTCAATTGCTACAACAATGTAATCAAATTGAGGAGTAAGAGATCTCAAAATCTTTTCAATGATTACTTGTTCAGAAAGAGTTTCTCCACAATCTTTCATCTCATTAGTGATCATAATTACTCTAGAGATGTACTCAGATACCTTCTCGTTGTCCTTCATGTTGAGATTCTCATACTGCTTTCGTAGAGACTGAAGCTTCACCTTCTCCACTGATGCGTCACCACCGTAACACCTAACCAGTGTGTCCCACACAGCCTTCATCGTCATCGTCGAATCAACGATTTTCTCAAATACGGTCATATCTACACACTGATAGATGTAGAACAACGCCTTCTGATCTTTTTTCCTTTTATCTCTCTGTACATTTCTCCGTTCCTCTGTCGCATCCGCTGCAACAGGAACGTAACCTTTGGTAACAAGTTCAAGAACACCTTGAGCACCGAACAACACGCACATCTGAATCATCCAACGATTTTAGTTCTTGCCATCGAACACTGAAAGTTTGGTGCTTAGACTATCGTTTTCTTTCATCTTCAACCTTGTGCAAGTCACTCAGATCTCGCCAAACAAAGTATTTTCCAATCTCGTAGAATCAAAAAATGTGATTCTATTACGATTCGGTTCACGAAATCAATCACACAACGCCTCACTGTTTCACTCGCGTTTACCTGTGGATCTGAATCAGAATTTTAGATACTAATTGTTAATGCACAAGATGATGAAAAAGAAAAAGAATGACAGCTACAAAAGATGTAAGGAAGATTGATTAAGTTATTTATAAAAGACGGTTACTTTTAATCTATTTATACACATAAATCAGAGTCACATAAACAACTTACTAAAATTACTAAGTTATCCTTCGAGAGTAACCGTTCATTAAAAAAATATATTTTTATGTGTATTTCGATAAAATATTAATTCGTGTTGTTGTAAGACAGTGCACGAATGGTGTACTATACTATTATTTTATTGTTGATCATATCATTAAGCCCCACGCTTGATCAACTCCACGTCTGCAACAGCTATGTAGTGTTTCGTGCTGCACTATATCATACACCAATTAAATAAATTTTGTGGATTAAAGAGAAATGGAATGCACGAATCTAGACAAAACAAATCAAATGATATCAGAATTTAGAGGGTGACAGAATAATAGCAAAACGATAAATTAAAGGTCTGGCTTTCTTAAGGTCTTGAATTGTGGGAAACAAACCCAACAAAAGATGACGAAACTAACAATATAATATCTTCAGAAGCAATTCAACATTTTCAACTCATTTCAATTTAATATTACAACTATCATGTACATTCTAAGTGATATTATTTAATATAATTCTTGTATATGTGACAAAATTCATAATCAAATTTATGTAAACTTAAATATATCTTAGTTTGTAATCTTAAAATATTTGTTTGTAATCAATATTTTGATATCATTTCAATTTTATTTGTATTTTTGAAATGTAAGGAAATTATATATATATATATATATATATATATATATATATATATATATATATATATATATATATATATATATATATATATATATATATATATATATATATATATATATATATATATATATATATATATAACATAAAAGTGAAGAAATTAGTGATAATGCATGAGAAATTATCCCATATAGAAAATATCACTTACTTTAAGTGTTTTTTTAAAGAGTTATATTAAATAATTTAATAAAAAAAGTTAAAGAGGATAAAGTACCATATGGACAAGTGTGGTATTTCTAAGTCTTATGTCATTTGTCTACTCCACGTTTTTTCTGTCTCTAGCTCTGAGACTGGGTCTGAAGGTGTGGGCGTGGGCGTAGAGGAATTAATGGCGGCTTGTAAGTGTTGCAGTATCGAAATAGGCAATGCTTGAGAAGTGTTGCAGTAAATGAAAAGTTGCAACACTAAGTAAAAATGTATAGCTAAAATAGCGTGTTTTATCAGGGGTCGCAGTCGCAACCTTGTAAAACAACACTACTTGGCCTATATATTCATTATTCTAGATTCAGAAAAACACATTACAAAAATACATCATCTTTAATAAAAATTTCATCTTTCCTACATTCGATTTTCATCGGTCTTGTGGATACTCAGAGTAGGTTGAAATATCTTGGCTATTTTTGTACATTGACTCTAAGACATTTGAGACTGCTTGAAATACTATTAGGAAAGTGATTTGTTTAAGATTCAAACTTGGATCCATTCAAATTATAAGCATTATTTAACAATCTAATAGTATCTAAAATAATGGTTATCGAGGCTTCAATTTCAAGTATCAAAGTGATAAACCAGAACCTCGTCAAGTTGGATCATTTCAATGGAACAAACTTAACTCGATGGCAAGACAAAATGATATTTCTCATGACTGCCTTAAAGATTTACTATGTCTTAGATTCTGATTTGACACCAATTTCAAAACCAACGGAAAATGACTTTGATGAAGTTTAGAAACAATGCAAAAAAATAAAGGATAAATTGATATGTCATGGACATATATTCTAAACACATTATTCGGTTGTCTCTATGATCTGTACACTGACACCCAATCTACAACAAAAATATAGAAAACACTCGAGTTCAAATTCAAGGCTGAAGGGGAAGGTACTGAAAAAAAATTTAAATTTTAAATATTCTGACTTTAAAATGTTAGATTTAAAGCTCATTCTTGCACAAGTACACGAGTTACATGTTCTAGTAAAAAAACTAAAAATTGTAAAGATAGACATTCCTGAAGCTTTCAAGTTGGTGCAATTATAGAAAATTTTCCATCTTCATGGAAAAGCTACACGAAAAAATTGTTGCATAGTTCTGAAGACTTCTCACTGGAGAAAATACATAAACATCTTCTAATCAATGAGTAATCGAAAGATCGAGAAAATTTGAGTCCACTGGATATTCCAAAGCCAATGCATTTAGCACAAAAGGAAAGAAGAAATATAATGGTATGAAAAGCTATCTTGAGCCTAAGAAAGAACATAGTAAGTTCAAGAATTCGGAGAGATCATAAGGACCATAAGACAGTTGTTACGTGTGCGGCAAAACCTATCATTATGCTCGAGATTACAGGCACAATAAGTCCAAAAATAAAGAAAATTTTGTTCATGTTTATGATGACATAATCGCTACAGTGAGCAAAATTATAGCAATTAAAGGCAAAGTACAAAGTGTTAGAACAAGATTGGTTCTGATCATATCTCAGAGTTTTGATGATAACAATAAATTATATTTTATATAATTGATACTCTGATGAACGTATTTAATTGTTTCAGATAATGTTCTGACAGAAGCATTTTGATGTGCTGAGCTGAAAATAAATGAAGAAGTTCTTTGATTAAAGAACTATTTGTTTTAGCGCAAGTGCTGATGCTGACTCTTGTAAGATAATTATTTAAATACATCTTCTAACGCTTAGCAAGTTTCTGTGTAAGCTATGTTTCAGAAGCTCTTTGAAAGCAAGCGCTGATCAGAAGTACTTAAAGCCAAGCAAGCATTGTTTAGAAGATATACAAGCATGTTCTGATTCAAGACGTGAAGCTAAGTTCTGAAAGAATGCAAAAGCTAAACAAGTCTTTTCAAACTCCAGGAAACATGCTCTTACAAGTGCCATTTTCTCATTTAATGCAAAGACGGCTACATGCACTCAAGTGTCTACGCTAGTTCATTGGAAAATGGAATAGTGTAAGGAAACACGCAAACATTTAATATTGTCCACATTTTAAGGCAACAACGGTCATTTTGTTCTTACTATATATAGAAGGACATTTATTGCAAGCTAAAAATGAATAGAACTCATTAATTTCAAAAGAAGCAAGAACTACGTGAAAACATTCTAGGCTCACAAATAATTTTCATACACTTTATGCAATACTATTCTTAGTGAAAAATCACAGTTGTGATATAGCTTTCTTAGAAGCAAACTTTGTTTCACTATCTGTAAAGTTTTAACTCTTGTAATTGTTTCTTGAGAGACCAAGTTTGGTCAGATTTCTCAAGTAAACTAGGACTAGTTTAAGTCTTAGTGGTGTGAGTCACTTGTAAGATTACTCGTGCATTGTTAGTCACAACAGTTGTTGTGTGATTGTAATCAGTTGTTTATAGTGTATTAAGTCCTTGTTGAGAAAGACAAAATCACCTTGGCGGGTGGACTGGAGTAGTTTGAGTTCAAACGAACCAGGATAAAAATAACCGTGTCTTTCCATTATTGTTGAGCCTTTAAGAAAAAGAAAAAGAGAAACTTATTCACCCCCCCTCTAAGTGTTTTCTCACCCTTCAGAAAGATGGTGGAATGGTACATGTGTTATTGTCCATGTCTCTTATGATAAAGCAGCATTCAAAACCTATTATGGAGTAAATGACAGACAAAAATTTCAAATGGGAAATGAAGGACGATCAAGGATAACTAGAATGGGACCCGTGGAACTCAACTTCACTTCCGGAAAGAAAGTGATTGTTGCCAATGTACTTCATGTTCCTGACATGAATAGGAACCTAGTTTATGGGGATCTTTTGGAAAAATCGAGCAATAAATTTGTATATGAATAAGGAAAATTAATATTAACATATAATAGTGTATTTGTAAGAAAAAGATTCGTTAATAGAATGATAAAACTTTGTACTACCCACAATATTATCTATAAAATTTCTAATTCTGCCTATATTCTTGAATCAATTTATTTATGGCATACTAGAATAGTACATATTGGTATTATTACTATGAAGAGACAAATTAAGCCTGGTTTAATCTCATGAGATGTTAATGATTTCGACAAATCTGAAATATGTGTTAATTCAAAGATGGTTAAGAAACCTTTCAAAAGTGTAGAAAGAAAGACCAACTTGCTTGATCTTGTGCATTTGGATTTGAGAATTTAATGGCATGTTAACCCATGGGGAAATAGGTATTTTATCACCTTTGTCGATGATTACTCTAGTTTTACACATATATATTGTTTAAAGTAAAGATGGTGCCTTTAATTCCTTTAAAATTATAAAGCAGATGTAGGAAATCAATAAAATAGAAGTATCAGAGTCCTTATGAGTGATAAGGACGGTGAATATTTTTCTACTGAATTTGATGTATATTGCGAACAATATGGCATTATACATGAATATTTCGCACCTCGTACAAAGCAAAAAAATGGCCTAGCTGAGAGAAATAATTGGACATATCAAGAAATGATAAATTCCATGTTAATGTATTTTGAGTTTCTATTTAATTTGTGGGGTGAAGTCTTACTATCTGCTTTCTATATAATTAATATAATTCCATTGAAGAAAATTAATATTTCTCCAAATGAGGTATGGAAAGACAAAGCTCCAAATATAGGTTATTTTAGAGTGTGAGGGCGTGTAGCCTACTATAAGAACATGAATTCTAAAATAACTAAGTTGGGTCTTCGAGGAATCAAATGTACTTTTGTAGGATATGCACCAAACAATAAAGCATATAGACTTTTAAATTTTGAGTCTAATGTAATTATTGAATCCCAAGACGTGTAATTCTTTAAAAATATTATTACAAAGGATAAAGAATCTGAGTTTCCCACAAATGAAGATTCTCTTGAGAAAGATTCTCCACGAATTGTTAAAATACATCACAAAATTCGTTCACGAATTATTGAAATACAAGCCGAACCTAAATTATATTAGAAGAACAAGTTTTATTAATCAATGTTGTATGAGCTTTATATAATCCATTATCCGCATTTTACTCCTCAACGGTTAGAATTTATTTAAATGCTTCTAATATTTCAACACGCACTTCATTCTTTACTAGTTCGTTCTTCAAAGTATTAGTTATCCTGTAGACAAAACTAGTAGTGAGGAAAGTGATAGAAGAAGAACTAGAAGCATTGAATCAGATTCTAACTATTAAAGAGTAAGATACGAATAATAGTATGCATAAACCTCAAAAAACATTGATTTGTGTAAATGGTTTTCTAATATAACTTAATTTTTCATATTATTATTTTCTAATTGAATTTAAAGGTTATATATTTAGTGAAGGATTGGTAAAAACACTCAAACCATATATAATTTAATAAACTCGTCTGCTAGGACATGTTGGAGGAACAAAATGAGAGCTGCAATGCACAAAGAATAACATAACATACTTCAACATTTGTCAACATATTTATAAAAAAAAAACAACATACTTTAACATTCATCAACATACTTCAACATTTGTCAACATGCTTTATCAATAAAAACATCAACATACTTCAACATTCATCAACATACTTCAATATTTATCAACAAAAATATTAACATACTTCAACATTCATCAACATACTTTAACATTTATCAGCATACTTTACCAACAAAAATATCAACATACTTCAACATATTCTATCAAAGAAAACATCAATATACTTCAACATTCTTCAATATACTTCAACATTTATCAACCTAGTTTATCAATAAAAACATCAACATACTTCAATATTCATCAATATATTTCAGCATTTATCAACATACTTCAATATTTATCAACATACTTCAACACAAACAACAACATTTATCAACAAAAACATCCACATGCTTTACCATTCATTCACATACTTTAATATTTATCAACATCCTTCAACATAAACAACAACATTTATCAACAAAACACAAGTAAATTTTTTTTCTTTTAGTGACCAAAAAATTTTGATCACAAAAGCCATTGAGTTAGCCACAAAATTTTGACATCCTTAAGTAAACTTTTGGAGGTCACTAAATAAAAATCGGACACTGATTTAGTGACTAAAATTTTGTGACCTCTTATTCGGTCTCAAAAAAAAGTTTTTCATATAAAATTTAATTTATATAAAAAATTAGAGAACGAAATTATGGTCACTAATTTTTTTTTGTTTGATTTTTTTAGTTTTTTAATCCTTTTTATTATGTTACTTTCTCTCTAATTTAAAAAAAAAATATTAATTCCATTTCAATTTAAATTTTTAGTAAAAGTTTCACCTTCTTACTGTTTTAAAAAACATATATTTATACAAAAAATTATGCCATTTTATTTTTATATGTGTGTGATACGGTGAGAGAATTAACTTGGGTGTTTTGCATTTGATCGCAAATGTTGCGATTAGCAAGAGTCACCACCGACTTTTCTTTTATCCAAAAGGAAATGTGAAAAAGTACAGGAAAGACCTTTGAGATTATTTCTTGAGTTCGGGGGGTAGATTATGAAAAGGGAAGGTATTATCACCCTTTTCATCCATGGTTTTCTATGGGCTCTTAGTTACTTTCTAGATCACTTGCTTTTGTTTGAAATTATGCTTTGTGTGGTTTTTGAAAGTATTTTGTAAAGAGGCCATTGTTTAGGCAAACTTTGTAATGATTCTCGTTCGTAAGAATTAATGTATACAAAGATGTTGATCTTTTGAAAATGTTTTCAAGTTTGTAAGATGTTTTGAAAGTGTAGGTGCTTGTTTTGAAAATAGCAAGGATATTTTTGTTTTGAGATAGAGCAATAATTAGGAGCATTCTACCTACTCAAAAGTCTTTCATGTTCATTTCCTCTTTCCTTTGATATTGTCATCTTACCATTGATTTGGTAAGTAACCCTATCTTTGGATGTAAACGGGATGGGCGTGGATTATCGTATAACCATGATTAGCAATATTGCAAGGTATCTTAGCATTCTCTTTTAGGGACTAAGATCATTTGAAAGGCAACATAGATAGTGTCATCGAGGGACTATGATCTTATATTTTGCTTGTTTTTTTTTGCTAAGATACCTTACATGCGTAATATGGCCATTTTGTAAGGCAACCAAGTGGATTTACCCTAGAGGTGCTTGTGTGCAAGTGTATTGTTTTTCATGCTTGGTTTTGTCTTTGATTAGGGTTTTCTAGTTGATTGGTTTTAGTCTTTCCATACAAACCCTAATTACTAGCATTTGTATATAAAGCAATAAATTATGGAATTTAAAATTACTACGCTATTAAAATACTTGTGGGAGGGGGTCTACAAATTATAAATGGGGATTATAAGAAAATAAAGCCTAATTATCTATTACAACCATATTGAATTTGGATAAATAATGTACAAAAATGAATAAGTTTACAAGAATGTAAATGTAAAGAAAATGGATGTTTATTTGGATTTTTTTAGAGAAAAGGGGTTCTGGTTTTAAACTAATTAATTAAAAGAAAAATAATCAAGTAAATTAGTAAAAAGTAAAAACCTAAATTTACTAGGAAAAGAATTTAAATAAAACACTAATCTATTAATTGATTAAAAAAATAAATTAAGTTTAGAAGAAGAATATTTTTGGTATTTTTGTCTTAAAAATAATATATAGTATTATAAAATATTTTTTGTCTTTTGTGTTTTAAAAATAAATATTTTAATGGTATAAAAGAAAATAACTAAAACCCTAGTTTTTTAAATTAAATTTACAAATCAAATTAGTAAAATAAATAAAGTGTGATTAAATAAAATAATTTTTATGTGTGAAAAATAAATAAACTTTATCAAAATATAAATCTAATGTTGTTATATTTTTTTTCCTGATTTTTTAGTATTAGATAAAATATTTAAGATAAAAAACAAATAATTAAAAATGAGAAAAAAGAAAATAAAATGGGCCAGGTGTATGAATAGCCAACAAGGGGGTCAGCAGTAAGAAAAATAAATAAAAGCCCAAGGCTGTTAAGCCCAGGCGCCTGTCCAAAAAAGTCAGAATGTGTGAAAAATGTAAATAAAAAATCCAAAAGGGTATCACTGGGGCTCGAACCCAGGTCCCTATAGTCACAGGTGTGCGCTTTTACCACTGGGGTGGCTATACATCCGTTTATATAAACAAAATAACAAATATATGATAGTAAACAAGTCCATGGCCTGAACTTTATCTTTAACCTCACGCCCAGCCAGAGCCTCTGTATCTTGTTCAATTCTCAACAAAAATGAAAAATGTAAACAGGAAACTTGTAGCAAATTTCCTCACGATTTTAGAAATGCAAAGCAATAAAATTATAGATCAAAGACAAGCATGAATTATAATGGCCCTAATCTGAACCCTAAAAATTTTAGAAACTTCAATCTTAAAATTCTCTAAGCTCAAGTAAAATAAATGAAAACTATGGACATGGTTAGCTTTAGGGCAATGATATCTACATTTTTCATTCACAAATAAACCATTAATGATGCTTGTATGAAGAGTTCAAAAGTCAAAAAAATTACCTTGCAAGAGGGTATCATGTTTGGAGTTTGAGTTGCTTTCAGTGAGTTCCAATGATTCGATTAGCTTCCTCAAGTTCCCAGGAAGATAATGTGATGCTTAGCGTGAGCTGAAAGTGCCTAAGGAGTTCTGGAGAAGTCAAGGTGCAAGGTGCTGTTTTTGAAAATGGTGGATGATAATGGAGGTGTTATAGTGGTTTTGCAGGTGTTGAGATTGTTTGTGTATGTTGTTTAGAAGCTTTTGAAATTAAAAGGCCAAGAAATGCACGAGTAAATTTGGAGATTGGATTCAAAACTCAGAAATGACAAGTTTTGAGGTGTTTTTGGTGATTCTGTGCTCTTGGTGTTTTCAGGGCTTAAGCATGTGTGGTATTTGTGGAAAATGACTTGTGTATGTATAAGCAAAAGGGTTTGAGTGTTTTTGAGAGTCAGAAGTACAAAATACAAGCTAATTGCTAGGTTACTTGATTTTGAAGAAAAGTGGGAAAACAAGTTTCAATGTGTAGTACAAGCATGGGCTGGGTGATTGTAAGTGTCTAAACAAGTTTCTCTTGATTTATAAGACATGTATGATCAGAAGAGAATAAGTGCAAGGCTCAAGAACAAGTTTTATGCAAAAAGCTACTTTATCAAAATGACCATGTGCACTTTCTTCCCAAAATGGATATAAAGCATGGCCTTGCATTGAATGATTGAATTGAGACCTCTAATAATTGTGCAACCAATTAATTATGGAGTGATTAACAAGTTTGATGCCTGCAAAGTAGAGGTTATGCAGCACAAGTTTGAATTTTGAATCTTATTCATCACAAAATGACTTGTAATTCAAGTGTGAAAACCCTAACTTCCTCTCTTTGATTATCCCTACTCAAAAATGATCTCAAGAAGTTCTTGGACATTTTGGAAAGCTAGTAGTGTACTCTACAACCCATATTTGAATCACTTTTGAAAATTCCCCTTGGAACTATATGAAAAAGTTCCATGAAGTTCCATGAAGTGTTTTGTTTCATGACCATGTATTCTTAAAATTATAACTTGAGATCCAATCACTTTTGGAAGAAGTTGTGTAAAGAAATGTTGTATATTTCATGGACATATACAACTTTCATGTTGGAAGTTTCTTTTGAATCATCTTGTATCACGGTGAAAATGTTGCTCAAAGTTGTGAAAAAATAAGAAATTTCCAACACTTAGAAAAATTTCTAAGTTTAGAAATTTTAATTCAAAATGAAATCTTGAATTTTTGATTTCTTGATGAATAAGTTTCATATTTTGACATACGTTTATGAATTGTTATCTTTGGAATTTGATTTTGACCAAAAAGTCAAAGTTTGACTTTTTAGTATACAGTTGACTTTTGATCAGTTGACTGAAAATTCATCTGTCAATCCATTGAACTTGAGCAATGTTTTTAGCCATGTCATTAGGTAAAAATGATGCAATTGGATTATTGAGATCATTCCTTAAACCAATTGATCATTTGCTAGGTCAAAAATCAGAAATTTCCCTTTCCTAGTCAACACCCTAATTTTGACTATTTTGCCCTTTTGAAGATTTGATCAAATTTATTGAGTAATTGTGATCCAAACTTGATTAAATGATACATATGAGTTTAAAATGTTGATGAGGATAAAAAATTATGAAGTTTGACTGTAAATTGGCCACAGTTGACTTTTTCCCTAATACAGCTGATTTTTTAGGTTAACTACTCAATTGACTGAGCAAAAGTGTGATCCAAAGCTTGAAACTTGACATGAGTAATATTTAGGGTCCATAATGATCCATGAAAGTAATATGGGTCATTGGAAGTTCAAATATCCTTGTGCATTCTCAAACCCTAATTTTGGTCATCAATGCTTAAGGAGGTGTCTTGAGCTGATCAACCCTAGTGCAGTCTTGAGCCAAAGGAGATCTTGTGAGAAAATTCTTGATAAATGAGAGGGAAAATTTTGGGGTACAACAGCTGCACCTGTTCAATCTTCTTAAGCCTTAAGAGTTAGATTGACGAGTTTTGTCATTTGTGACTCAAAGGTGGAAGATGATTCGACATTAGAGTGCCCAGAAATTTGCACTCGGTGATGTGAAGGTTGATGGTATAGGGAATGGGCTTAAAGATGCCATTTGGAGGGATGATGGAAAGTTGTTGGAGATGGGTTTGTAGATGCCATCCAGAAATGATTGTTGAACCGTGTCTGTAAGCTAAAACTGAATGAATATCAGAATGGCGTTCGTGTCTGGAGCGTATCTGAATTGTATCTGAATGATTATCAGGATAGCATCCGTGTCGGGAGCGAATCTGAACTGTATCTGAGAGTTTAATCTGAATGAGTATCAGGATGGCATCCGTGTCTGGAATGTATGTGAACTGTATCTGAAAGTTGAATCTGAATGAGTATCAAAATGGCATTCGTGTCTGGAGCGTATCTGAACTGTATCTGAAAGATTGAATATGAATGAGTATCAGGATTACATCTGTGTCTGGAGCGTATTTGAATTGTATCTGAAAGTTGAATCTGAATGAGTATCAGGATGGCGTCCATGTCTAGAGCGTATCTGAACTGTATCTGAAAGATTGAATCTGAATGAGTATCAGGATGGCATCCGTATCTGGAGGCTATATGAACTGTATCTGAGAACTGAATCTGAATGAGTATTAGGATGGCATCCTTATCTGGAGCGTATCTGAATTGTATCTGAAAGTTGAATATGAATGAGTATCAGGATGGCATCCGTATCTGGAGCGTATCTGAACTATATCTGAAAGCTGGATCTGAATGAGTCTCAGGATGGCATCCGTGTCTGGAGCGTATCTGAACTGTATCTGAGAAGCTGAATCTGAATGAGTATCAAGATGGCATCCGTGTCTAGAGTGTATCTGAACTGTATCTGAGAAGTTTTTTGAACATTGTTAATGGTAGTTGTTGATTATCCTTATCCTGAAAAGGGTAAAATGTTAGCTAATATGCAAAGTCATGTTGTATGAAATGCAAGGTATAATGCATTCGTGTTATCAATGTTTCATGATATATGGATGCGATGTATGCGTATGTGAGTTAATCTGCTGCACTGCTCCTTAGATTAGGGAAAATAAATCCCCGACTGCTGCTGAGGATACGGAGTGCAAGTCTTCATGTTTTGAAGTGTTGATGAATCTCCACTTAGAGAAATAAACCTTGTTGTGAGGGGAATGTCATGCACTACTTGTAAAATCCCGTTGAGGACTCCTGAGAATTTTGGCGACTTCTACCAGGGAGTGATAACTGGAAGTTTTGTTCTGTTGGGGATTAAACTTCACACTGCGGGGGATTTTATGGAAATAGCTTAAAGAGATTTTCCCTATTTCTTAAAGCCATTAGTGATTGTCTTGCTATTTTGTTCATTTGTGAACGGTAGTTATGTTCAAATGCATATGTTCAAAAATAAATCATTGGATGTTTTCGTAAACAAAACATAAGAGTAAAGAAAAACAGATAGTTTTGTGCTTTCAAAGGGATATCTTTGTATTGACTTTGAGTAAGTAATTTTGTACAATGAGACCAACATTCTAGTAAGAGAATTCCGTCGTAAAAAAAATGAAAATTTGATACAAAGAAAAGATAGCTATGTGAAATAATGCCATGGAGTTCCCATTCTGCTATAGCCTTCGTGTCTCTGAGCATCTTATTTATTTGTTGCCTTGTCTGAAGCTGATTGAATTGATCAGAACCGTCGAGTTTGAAGGTTGTCCATAAGGTGATCCAACAGGACATAGTCATACGCTTTAATTACCTAACTTTTTCCTGGACCGCCCTTTCAGGTATTCAGTCCACCAGGATACCCCTTTTTGCCCAAACCACCCTTTCGGGTTTTCAGCTTGCCGGGTGTACAGGTTTTTTTTTTGTTTTATCCCTAATTTTTTCCCGAACCTTTTTGGTTCGCCGGGATGCCCTTGTTTTGCCTAGGCGTGTCAACCTAGAGGGTCTCTTATGCGTAGTATCTTTTAACTATGTTCGCATTCACAGGGTGCGGCAAGTCGTCGCCATCCATGGTGGTCAAGATCATTGCTCCACCAGAGAATATGCTTTTGATTACAAATGGTCCTTCGTATGTAGGAGTCCATTTTCCCCGGGGATCACCTTGCGGCAATATGATACGTTTGATCACCAAATCCCTAACTTGATATTCTTGGCGTTTGACCTTTTTGTTGAAAGCCTTGATCATCCATTTTTTATACATATGACCATGACAGACAGTAGTAAGCCTTTTCTCATTAATCAAGTTCAATTGATCAAGACGAGTTTGGATTCAATCTTCTTCATTCAGCCCTGCATCCTTCATAATTCTTAGAGAGGGGATCCAGACCTCAATAGGCAAGACAACCTCCATGTCGTATACCAGAGAGTAGGGTGTTTCCCCGGTTGATGTGTGAACTGTGGTACGATACCCGTGGAGAGCGAGTGGTAGCATCTCATGCCAGTCTTTGTACGTGACTGTCATTTTCTGTATGATATTTTTGATGTTCTTATTTGCGGCTTCGACAACACCATTCATCTTTGGCGGTAAGGGGAAGAATTGTGATGCTGAATCTTGAATTGCTCGCACGAGGTGGTGATCATAGTATTGTTTAGATTCGTACCATTGTCTATGATGATCCTCTCCAGGATACCATATCGACAGATGAGATTCTGTTTAATGAATCGGGCTACAACATTCTTGGTAACGGAAGCGAAAGAAGATGCCTCAACCCACTTTGTGAAATAATAAATGGCCATCAAGATGAAGTGATGTCCATTAGAGGTTGTTGGCTTGATTTCCCCAATCACATCGATGCCCCACATAGAAAAGGGCCAAGGAGACGTCAAGACATTCTGAGGAACCGGAGGTACGTGCACCTTGTCAGCATAAATCTGACACTTGTGGCAGGTTTGAGAGTGTTGATAGCAATCTTCTTCCATGGTAGACAAGTAATAGCCTACCCGTAGGATCTTCTTTTCCATCATATGCCCACTGGAATGGGTGCCAAAAGTTCCCTCATGTAGATCAGCCGTGATTTTTTCTGCCTCAGCCTTGACTACGCAACGAAGTAACACAGTCATGGTTGTGTTTGTAGAGAATGTCGTTACCAAGGAAGAACTTAGCAGAGAATATCCTTAAGAACTTCTTATCATTGACTGAAGCTCCTTCTGGATATTCTTGAGCCTCGAGATACCTCTTGACTTCGTGAAACCAAGGCCAATCCACTACTTCTTCAATATTAATCTCGTGACAGTGAGCTGGTTCATCCATTCGTTCAATGGTGATATGGGGAGCCTCGTTATCCCATTTAAGTGTAAACATGGATGACATTGTTGCTAGTGCATTTGCTAGCTGATTTTCTTCTCGCGGGAAATGCTCGAAGGTAATTTTCTCAAAATGTGGGATCAATTTCAACACATGTTCTTTGTAGGGGATAAGGTTAGGGTGTTTGGTGTCCCATTCCCCTTTGATCTGGCTGATGACCAAAGTTGAATCTCCGAATACATTTAAGGATTTGATCCTCAAATCTATGGCAGCTTTGAGACCAAAGATGCATGCTTCGTATTCCGCCATGTTATTTGTACAATTGAAGCTGATTCTTGCAGTAAAGGGAGTATGACATCCTTCATGGGATATAAGTACAATACCAATATCATTGCCGAGTGCGTTGGACGCCCCATCAAAAACCAGGGTCCATCGGGTTCCTTGTTCAGGTCTGTCATATGGTCTGAATTCTTCACAGTTGTTTACCATCATGATGTCTTCATCTGGGAATTCGAACTTCATGGACTGGTAGTCATTCATAGCTTGATGAGCAAGGTGATCAAATAGTACACTGCCCTTTATTGCTTTCTGGGTATTATATTGTATTCTGTCAGGATCATCTGCCATCTCGCTATTCTCCCAGAGAGGGCAGGTTTCTCGAAGATGTATTTTATTGGATCCATCTTGGATATTAATAAGGTAGTATGGGTCAGCATATACTGTCTTAGCCAGCGAGCAGCCCATGCCAGAGCGTAATAAGTTTTCTCGAGCAGTGAATATCTTGTTTCACAGTCGGTAAACTTTTTGCTCAGGTAATAAATAGCATGCTCTTTTCGGCCAGACTCGTCATGTTGCCCCAGCACACACCCCATTGAATTTTCCAAAATAGTTAGATACATGATCAATGGTCTTCCCTCGACTAGTGGCGTCAAAACAGGAGGCTCTTGCAGGTACTCTTTGATCTTATCGAAGGCAGTTTGGCACTCATCATTCCATTTGACTACTTGATCTTTCTTCAGTAATTTGAAGACTTGTTCACAAGTAGTTGTTAGCTGAGAAATGAATCTGGAAATGTAGTTTAACCGTCCCAAGAATCCTCTGACTTCCTTCTCAGTACGAGGAGCAGGCATTTCTTGTATTGCTTTCACCTTGGCAGGATCTACTTCAATACCTTTACCGCTGACGACAAAGCCTAGGAGTTTACCAAACCTCACCCCAAATGTGCATTTATTCGGGTTCAACCTCAACTTGTATTTCTCTAGTCTCTCAAAGAGTTTTTGTAAATGGTCAAGATGCTCTTCTTCTATTTGAGATCTATCTATCATGTCTTCCACATAGACCTCTTTTTCGTGGTGTATTATGTCGTGAAATAGAGCTACCATGGCACGCTGATAGGTTTCCCCAGCGTTCTTCAACCTGAATGGCATAACCTTGTAGCAGAATGTGCCCCATTGTGTGACAAAGGTTGTTTTCTCCATGTCCTCAGGCGCCATTTTGATTTGGTTGTAGCCTGAGAAACCGTCCATGAAGGAAAACACTTTGTGATGTGTTGTATTGTCAACTAGAATATCAATGTGGGGAAGTGGGAAATCATCCTTAGGGCTTTCCCTATTCAAATCTCTGTAGTCCACGCACATTCGTACCTTGCCGTCCTTTTTGGGCACGGGAACAACATTGGCAACCCATTGTGGATAGGAAGTGACTGCCAAAAATCCGGCGTTCAATTGTTTCATGAATTCAGTTTTAATCTTCTCTGACATGTCTGGTCGCATGCGATGGACCTTTTGTTTTACCGGTGGGAAGCCTTCTTTTGTAGGTAGACGATGTACTATGATATCTGCATCAAGTCCTGGCATATCTTTGTACGACCAGGCAAAGATCTCAACATAATCATTTAGCAATTGAATCTGACGCTCTTTTACATTGGGTTCCAGATTGGCACCCACCTTGACTTCTCTCTTGTCTTCTTCGGTACCTAGGTTAATTGTGTCCACTGGTTCTTCATGGGGCTGTATGGTCCTCTCTTCTTGTTTTAGTAACCTAGCGAGTTCCCCTGGTACTTCACAATCTTCCTCACCTTCGTCTTCGGCTTGGTAGATTATATTTTCAGAATCACAGAAGGCCATAGCAGAATTGTTACCCATGGGATCCCGAATCGATGTAGATCTGAAATTTGAATGTGAGTGTGTGTAAGAGTATAGCTATCTTTGAAAGAAATGAAAATGTAAAAAAGAAAAACAATGAGCGCAAAGTTTGTATGCAAAAACGTCCATGATTCATTGATGTCATATGGAAATGAGATAATAACCCTTACAAATGGACCATTGTGCCTCGAGTAAGAAACAAGGTTTTAAGAGTCTGAATTGTTTAATATTATATATCCGACAAAATTTAAAGACAAATTACTGTGGGATAAAAGTGACCGGGATAAAATCTCTAGCTTCCCAGTTTCTAAGCCCTCCATTGACATTTGGGAAAATCCAATCCTCCAGGTTATAGTTGTCTTCAACATCCTCTACTGTGTTGGCTTGGTGGTTGCTGATCTTCAAGGGTGGTCCTCCGGCACGAGCACGACGTACAGCTTTCTGGGCTCCTGAAGTGAAACCCAAACCATATTTGACAGATTTGTATGGGATATCTGGGAGTTGGCCCTAAATAGTGCACCCACCTTCTTCTATCACCTCCTTGGCATCTTTCAAAGATGACATCTTGAGGGGAGGCCTTGTAATCTTTGGGACTTGAGAAACAACCTTGGTTACCGCCACAATTTGCGGGACTTCTTCAAAGTGCTGGAATGGAGTTTCAATAAATTCACCATCTAATTACACATATCTGAAGGAATTTAGATGACTGACCATATACTCTTCTTCTCCATGAACAGTGATGATTTTCCCCTGAATTGGATATTTCAGCATTTGATGCAATGTAGAGGTAACGACACCAGCATTGTGAATCCACAGCCGGCCTAATAAGCAAGAATATGAAGGGCGAATATCTATTACATAAAAATTTGAATCAAATGCTTGGGTTCCAACTTTTATGGGGATGTCCACTTCCCCATGCACCATCCTTTTTAGCCGTCGAAGGCCCTCACTACTATGTTATTAGGTTTCAAAGTCAATCCTTCACAGTCAAGCCTATCAAGAGCCTTTTTAGGCAACACATTCAGAGACGAACCTGTATCCACCAAGACATGATCCAAGGTTGTTCCCCTGCATTCGACTGAGACATGCAATGCCTCGTTATGCTTCCTCCCCCTTGGCGTTAAATCAGCATCCGAAAAACCTAAACCATTATCTGCAGTCAAGCTGGCTATGTAGTCTTGGAACTGATCGCCAGATGTTTCTTGGGGTACATGGGCAATTTTAAGGAACTTTACCAAGGCCTTTGCATGAGCCTCAGAACATAACAATAAAGCCAACATGGAAATTTTTTATGGAGTCTACCCCAGTTGTTCGACTTGGTTGTAGTCGCTTCTTTTTATAATCTTTAGAATTTCCTCCACCTCTTTTTGGGAGGTCTCAAAGATAGCTACTAGTTGTGCCTTCGCCTGGACAGGCTCAACCAGAATACCTTTGCCTCGAGTCTCAGTTGACTCGGTTGTAGGAATGTCAGTAGGGGTGATAAAAGGGACTGCAACAGTTTTGTCAACAGGAGTATTAGCAGAGATGATTGCAGGACTGAGAATAGCCTTTGGAGGAGCAACAACAACAGGAATGATTGCGGGTCCAGAAATAGCTTTTGGAGGAGAAATTTCTGGAGAGAATACCTTCCCACTTCGGGTAATCTTGCTAGTTCCTGCAATGTTACTGATATTGGAGTCAACTTTCTCAGAGCTTGAATTTTCAGCAACTGGCCAATCTTGCTTGATACCGTGATAGTAGACATCACCTCCATAATTCCATGGGACAGTTTTGTCTGATGAATATGGGATTGGTCCAGGCATTGTAATTATCAATGGAGCTACTTTAGGAACTTATGTAATTCTAACGGGTCTTTTGGTGGAGACCCTAGAAGAATTGGCAGAAATGGTCACTATGGAAACATCATTATAAGAAACAGTTGGAATAGAAGTCTTTTCGAACAAAATCTCCTTGTTATCTATTAGGCAATGAACGTCTGCTTTTAACAAATGATAGCTGGTTGGTGAGGATAAACAGAAATGATAGCTTTCATCATAGCCTGGGAATACACCGACATTTAACAAGTTCTTTTTGGTAGTCAGGAGTGGGGTCACAAGTTCATCAACCAAAGTAACAAACATATCTTCCTCAACGACATTGACATCACGGTCGTGCTTGGGCATAGGGGCAGTGATAACATAGGGAATTTCTGGCGCATCGAATTCAATCTCTTTGGCTTCAAGAAGGTCTTGTACCTTGTTTTTCAGAGTCCAACCGTTGTTAGTGTCATGGTCGAGACTCTCAGAATGGTATGCACAACGAGCATTATGATGATAATAAGGAGAGGTTGTGTTAGGATTCTTTGGAGCTTCTTTCAAAGTTACTAGATTGGATCTTAACAAATGTGGCAATACTTGAGATAATGTCATATTAATTCGAGTGAACTGTCTGACTGGTCTTTCCATTCTTGGTTGGTTTCTTCTTTGCTAAGCAGGTGCGAGTTTAGGAATCATGACAGCCCCCACCATTGGACGGTGTTCAGCCCTATCTTGATTTCTCTGAGGATATATAGTAACAACTTCTTTTTTTCTAACAAATGGTTTTCTTACAACAGCAGAGGACGCGTCTCTTTGAATCTTCCCATTCTTTATCCCGGCTTCCACCCTTTCTCTGGTCAATTCAATTTGGTAAAACCTTCCGATAAACTCCCAATTAAGGGATTAAAGAAATGACCAGACAGGGTGTCCAAAAACATGTCTACCAACTCTCTTTCAGATAGGGGAGGTTGGACTCTTCCTGCTAAGTCCCTCCATTTTTGCGCGTAGTCTTTAAAGCCTTCACTTGCAACCATGGCCATACTCTGGAGTTGAGTATGGGTGGGAGAAAGGTCCATGTTGTATTGGTATTGTTTGTAAAAGGCAGCGGCCAGATCTTCCCAGTTATGAACATTGGCTCTTTCTAACTGATAAAACCAATCAAGTTGAGTTCCGGATAGGCTATCTTGAAAGAAATGTACCCATAAATCCTTGTTGGCAGTGTGTGGCTATATTTTCCTCACATAGGACCAGAGATGCATTTTGGGACATGAAACTTCATCGTACTTGGCGAACACCGGTGCCTTGAATTTTGGAGGAATTACAATCCCAAATACTAAACCCAATTCCTCAAAGTCCAAGCCAGACACTTTTTGAATTTCCATTGGGCTTAACCGTTCTTCCAGATGCTTATACTTATCGTCAGCTGGAGGATATTGTTCTTCAGAATAATCTTCTTCTTCCTCTTCCTCTTCTGAATCTGGCTGGACAACTGCTTCCTTGCCTTTCCCATCTTGATTGTCTTTCTCACCAGATGACGTTGCAAAGTCCAGGGTCCTTCTTGCTTGTCCTTGGAATCTTCTTCCCATGTTTAGAACTCCAGTTATTTTCTTTGTTTTCTTCTTTTTCTCTTCAACCAGCAAGGTCTTTAACTCTTCTTGTTCTTTGGCTAGAGTTAAGAACATCTGTTGAAACTGAGCATTTTGTGCTTGGAGGTCCTTCACCGTTTGCTCGAGATCCATCTTACTGAAATAAACAGTTGAAAGATAAGGAGACTTATTGCAAGAAACCTACTTTTGTTATGATGAATGGTAGATGCATATGCAATGATTTCAAGGATTTTAAAGATTCAAATTTGTTTTAGACAAAAAGGAAACACACATTATATTAATAAATTAAAGTTTAAGTACATCAGGGCCTCTTTGGGCAAAATAATACAAAAACTCTAAGATAAAAAGGTTGTACGCATCCTCTTTGGTGCGATGTAGGCATTCAGAGTCTGCTCCTCATGAAGTTGTTTGGTGAGCTCCAAAACCTTCTTCTCGCTAGCGTATAATTGGGCTTCGAAAGTGTCTCGCTCCCCCTTGAGTTGTATCCAATCTCTTTGTAAGTCTTCAAGAGAGGTGGGCATGTCAGGATGCAGGATAGTGTATGGAACATCTCCTTCCATAATAGGCTCAATGATTATGGGGAGAATAGAGGGATAAGGCATCATAAGATTTTGAGCGTGAGCTCGTACCCATTTGAGGTAAGGCTCAAGAGGGATGGAATTATTATGCCCCAATGTCTTGCTATCTACCTTGTTCAACATCCTCCAAGCTCGGATAAACCTCTGGCCATGACCTTGATCGTTGTTCTCGTAGTCAAATACCAAACCTTGAATGAGCATCTCATGTGGGCCATCCCTTCGAGTGTAACCAAACTGTCTTAAGGCTAAGCAAGGGTTGTAGGTGATACCTCCCCTAATTCCAAGTAAAGGGACATTAGGGAATTCTCCACAATGATCGACAATAGTAACATTCTCTATAGATCGGGAACACCAATGAATGTCTGAATGTTTGAGCGTCATAAATCTTTGTGACCACCTTGAACCTTGCTCGTTCTTCAATACAGATTGGGGAAGATGCGAAATAATACATCTTGCCAAGAGAGGAATGCAACACATAAGAATACCTCTTTTCCTCATAGTGCGAGTGTAAAAAGAATGTAGGATGTCTCCTAGCAAAGTAGGCACCGGGTTGTGGGATATGAAGATTTTGACGGTGTTCACATCTATGAGTTGGTCAGGATTTGGAAACAAAACCATCCCATAGATGAGGAGAGCCACAATTTCCTCAAAATCTTGAAAATCCAAAGAGTTCCAACAATTTTGGGCTTTCTAAAACAAGAACTTTGCTAGGAAACCTTTGACACCACTCCTTGTTTCCCAATTAGTTGGGATATCAGATGGTTGCAAGTGTAGAGCTTGAGAAATCTCTTCTGGCTTTGGATTTCTTTCTGTACCGTTGAAAGGTAGTTGATTGAGAATGGGAATACTTAAGAGTTGGGAGAATTCTTCCAAAGTTGGCACAAGCTGATAATCAGGAAATGTGAAGCAATGGTGTAAAGGATCAAAGAACTGAAAGAGCACCTTCATCATGTCTTCATCAGTGTTAGAGGTGACTAAGTTTAGTAGGCGACCATGTTTTTCGGTAAATGGAGAATTTTCAGGAATCCTTGATGCCAACTCTTTAATTTGAGGAGGGATCCATACAAGATTGACTTGAATGGTTTTCCTGCGAATAAAATCCATGTCCTACAAAACAGAACAAAGATAAATCCCAAGATCCTTGAAATGGTTAGTGAATGAGTATGATGTCATGATGTTCATGATGTTATATACAAGTAAATATACACAAATAAAGAAAACAAGTCTTTAGGTTTAAGCTTGTATGGAGTCTCATAGGTAAGTACCCTCTTGAAGTTTAGTTGGCTCAAACCTACCCTAGCAATAATAATCGGGTTATAAAGAGCTCAATATCACTAGTTTGTTTCCTTGGTCATTGTTTCAGCACAAACCTCTTTAATGGCGACCGAAATATCCAAAAAAACCAAACCTCAATGAGTGTAGTATCGAGTATCTACCAACTTCAGATTGCACCAAAGTTGGCCATCTCACTACGTCATAAAGGCCAAGTTGGTCAAGTAAAGATTCTAGAAGGTCATTAGTGCTTCATGACATCACTCAGCGGCCCTGTATTCTCCTTGATTAACTCAAGGGCTACCGGTACCCACAAATATGTCGCACTAACGTATCTATTTCTTAGACCATGTCAGTATACCCCGCAAAGTTTCCACAATGTATTGCTACTTACCTATTAAGGTGTCCCAAATCTGGGTAGAGGATTCAAACCCAAACAAAGAACCATAATGTAAAGCAATACAAGTCAAACAATGAAAGCAAGTAAATGTGATCTAACCCTAAGGTAACCCCACTTTTTTTAGAATTTTCCCCAGCAAAGTCGCCAATTCTGTGATACTGTAGGAGAACTGACTTGGGTGTTTTGCATTTGATCACAAATGTTGCGGTTAGCAAGAGTCGCAACCGACTTTTCTTTTATCCAAAAGGAAAGGTGAAAAAGCACAGGAAAGACCTTTGAGATTATTTCTTGATTTCAGGGGGTAAATTATGAAAAGGGAAGGTATTAGCACCCTTTTCATCCATGGTTTTCCATGGGCTCTTAGTTACTTGCTAGATCACTTGCTTTTGTTTGAAATTGTGCTTTATGTGGTTTTTGATAGTATTTTGTAAAGAGGCCATTGTTTAGGCAAAATTTGTAATGATTCTCGTTCGTAAGAATGTATACAAAGATGTTGATCTTTTGAAAATGTTTTCAAGTTTGTAAGATGTTTTAAAAGTGTAGGTGCTTCACTACTACAAAAAAGGGAAAAGACAACGCTTTTTTTGGCCTTTAACATCACTTTAAAGTGCTGCCTAAAGCAGTGCTGCTAAAAGAAAAGACAACGCTTTTTTTCAACGTAAAAGCGCTGCCTTATGTCCACTTTAGACATCGCTTTTAGAATAGACAACGCTTTTTTATATACCCCTTTCGCAGCGCTTGGTCTTTAGACAGCGCTTTGTAATTTTTTCCAGATAGACTTTAGACAACACTCTCCTTTGAAAGCGCTCTCTATTCCCCCACTTTAGACAGCGCTTTCATACTTTAGACAGTGTTTTTTTTTAAAGTTTTTACAGCGCTTTTCTCCTAAAGCGCTGTCTATTGTTTACAATTTTTTAAATAAATTATCTATTTTAATCAGAATTTTTATCATATTTGGTAGCTTCATTTCAATATTTGGTAGCTTCATTCCAATATTTTGATCCAGGTTTTCAAAATTATCTTTTATGCTCCATATTCGGTAGCTTCATTCCAATAAAATATACATATATAAAAATTGCACATATATATAAATTGATGATATAGACAACAACAATTACAAAATTTATGATACAAGTTAAAATTCTACAAGTTAAAATACCTAAAATATTCAAAATTGAATTTACATCTATACATCTTTCTATCTTCGAGAATTCTCATGAAACAACAACAACATGAATATCTTAGCTCTATCTTCTACACATGTACCTATAAACCTGGAAAAAAAACCAAATGATCGAAATTCATAACATGATAATATTAACGTTGCACTTTATTAATTCGAATTTAATTTATACTCAAAACTTGAAAGTTCTCATCAAAGGAAATAAGACAATATACATTAGCTTATAAAATTCTCAACCCGATAATGAATTGACACCATTCCTCCATAAGTTCATCCAATTAATCTTTTGAGTAATATTCACAATTGAATTCCTCAAAGTACTACATATATAATAATATAACATAGTATGTGATTTAGTTAAAACAATATGTCATTTTATGAGAAACATAAAATATGAAAATAGTATGTAATTCCTAAGTTAGAAATCCATACCGTGGATGGAATCTCTAATCGATCCGAAAGAATAGTTTCTTTCATAAACCTCAACATAAAATAGCCACAATCTATACCGTTACGCTGGCGAGGACACTACACATGGAAAGAAAATACGAATATATATATATATATATATATATATCTATATATATATATATATATATATATATATCAGGATGTACCCCTTAAATTGTTTTATCAAGTATCATCACTAAAGTAAGCAAAACTGAATATCTCTTTGTGAAAATATACCTCCACTCTGATCCATGTAACGTTGTTGGCTCTACTTTTTGGTACTTGAATATCTCGTTGGGAGCGAAAAGCAAGTAGAACGCTATAATAAAATATAAATGACTGTTTAGAACAATCTCACATAGAATTATAAACATAAACACAAATCCAGATATATTGACCATAAACATAAACATAAACATAAACTTGAATATCTCTTTGGGAGCGAAACACTTACGTGTCAATCATCTGTTTCAAATCTGGATATGTTGATCAATCATTGTATAACGAGTCCAGATAATACACAGTTTCTCTCATAGGATTAATCGCAACCAATAACCAATATCCACTGTAAGATTAAACAAAGATTAAACAATGACCAAAAATGGAAAATTATAATAGATCAAGTTAGGATGAAAATCTAACCCGTTGCCAGTATTATATGGCCAAAAGAACAACTTCTCAGTATCTTTACTGGCCACGAATAAACCTAGTACATATGATATGACATCATCTGGTCTCGTTACAATCAACCCGGAATTGACAGTGTTATGAGCTAAGAAGCCAAATCTTGCTTCTAATCCACGCGGGCGCACAATGTTGTCATACATAAACCTTAAATTAAAACATGATTAACATTATACTATATTCATTGAAATGAGGGATTAAATTGTTCATTTAATTAAACAAAGTTGATCATAGTATACTTGATGTATATACCGATAACACCGAAGCCTAATTCCAAATGCCTAAAAACATGCTCCATATCCTCTCTACCAATTGCTTCAAGATATTCAAAACCAAAGATATTTGCACTCATAGGTATAAGGCGGGTACCACCATCTGGAATATCTGTAATTCCTAAATATGTCCGAAGGCACGACTTGAACTGAGCAGTAGTTTTTTTGTGTGCCAGAGTCTTCTTAGCAAAATTTTTTGTGTGTGTGGGAATGTTGCTAATTTCAGGTGCCTTACCCCTACTGAGTTGTGCAGTCTCTTTAGCATGAATCTAGTTATCATATAATTAGTTAGGGGAAGTATAAAATCACAAATTAGCATTTCTCATAGCATAAATGTCATATAATTGTGTTACCTCAAATGATGTAATTGACTCGGTATCCCGCCTAATCCCCTTATCTTTTGGAATGGATCTTGTGGGAGTCTAACATTACCATGTAAACAAAATGTAAGTATAATTGCCATAAAAAATTTAAATAGTAAACGATTTTAAGCATACCTCATTATCTACGCAAATGAGGCTTGATGACCATGCAACAAACGATCCTATTGCATATGCCACCAATGTTGCATCCGCCACATCGTCAGGTAGTGGTAACAACGCACCCCCTCTAAAACGACGTCGACCAATACTTTCAAAAATCCCCCTGGGAGCGGTCTATGGTAAAGCATTTCTCCCGAGATATTATACACTTTTCCCTTGCCAACCATCCGATAAGTCGGTGTCGACAAATCGAGTTGACACCAGGAAATGCCCTATAATTTAATAAATATGGTTATATAATTAATAAACATGGTTATATAGTTAATAACCATGGTTTTATAATTTATAAAGATGGTATATAATTACCTCGAGAATATTTTTTTCCAAAGTTACCATTGATACTAGCTTTGTCACTAGTATATTTAAAGCCTGTAGCTTGATCAATTTCCTTTTCCTTTCTCAGCTCATAGACTTCTTGTTGTAACTTTTCCAACTTCTACTGCAGTTCTTTATTGCTTGGAGATTTTGTCTTTGTTTTTTTCCAAGGATGTTAGAGTGATACCAAATCCCTTACCCCTCATCCGACCAGAATACTCACGAATATCTAATGCTCGTGAGAGTACTCTCCCGCAATCAATATCTTCGTCTGGAGGTATAGACTGGGAAAGACTCTCCTGAAATTCATATAAATATTGTAATTAAAGAATGATATGTTAATAAAATAATGATGTAATTAAATAAATAAAAGTATGATGTAATTAAATAAATAATGTTATACTTACACATCTCTCGAAAATTTGTTGAACTTTTTCTTCAACAGCTCCATCCTTACACACACGTGCTTCCTTCCACAAAATGTGTTCCGGAAGAGATGTTTTAGAACTATTCTCTTTTGTTAGCTACACATTAATCCAAAAAACATGATTAAATATAAGCGTGTATATATTTTAGATACTTTGCAATTTATAGATACTTACAATAGATTGTTGTCATCGCGCATATCCCATACGGCCTTTTTTGTATGGATATGCTGGACTTGATGCTCGTTGTCGATTTACGACACTTAAGCTCTCAAATTTTTGGGTACTTCTTTTCGATTTAAAAGTTTCCCATTCTTCAGGTGTAATCAAATCAACATATTTCCTTGGAAGCTCTTCATCAACAAAAAATTTATCTGCATCCCTTAGAAACTTGTTTGACAAGAAAGCTCTAAACCCTCTATGTAGTTTCCCAGCCAATTTAATAATATAATCTCTCCTTGTATCGTCAATGATGAACAACCTCTACAAAAGTCATAAACAAAGTGCATTAGTATAATTAACCGGAAATCATAAACAAAGTGTGTCATTAAAAACAATTAACATCACATATGGTACCTGTATCTCACTCCATATTTTATCTTTAGCATTGTCCAACACTCTTGCTCTCCAATCTTCACATGTGATTGGAATTTCTCTTCTTACCACGGAACCGAGATAACTTGTCAACGTTGAACCGTTAGGCTCAATGAGTTGGCCTTCTTGGCTCCAATGCACTTCATACTTTATGCCTTGGTCTCTATATCGTATTATTCTCTTCATTATTGTTATTCCTCTTCTATATTCCATTTCCGTTTTACTAATGGCCTTATCTTCATCATGCACAGAATCATAATGTGGGTGATCATCGTTAGCAGCCATCTAACCTGTAATAAACATAAACATAAACCCAACATAAAAGCGAGTCAGAAGCGAGTCAAAAAATATATATAAAATGACAATGCCAAAAATTAACATAAACATAAACTTAAATGTAAACACAAACACAAACATAAACATTTTAATATCCTACCTCTTTCACTAACATCTCTTTATTTTCTTGGTTGGAACATGAATTACTTACTTCTTAACAATGCAGACGGATGGATTTATCCAAATTCCCTCATTATGATCATTTCTGATATATGATTCATCTGCTATAATATTCTCATCTTGATCATTTATAATATACGACTCATTCCGTCTAATACATGACTTATTCTCATCATCAATACCAGCTTGGTCTACACCATTATCATCAACCACTTTGTTAGAAAAAACCACTATAGACCATTTTATACTCGTCGGGTCAGTGACATAGAACACTTGTTTAGCTTGAGAGGCTAGAATAAAAGGCTCTTCTTTGTACCCCTCTCTATGAAGATCCACTTGTAAAAATCCTGACATATTCATTCGTATGCCGCCACTACTTACCCACTTGCAACCAAAGATAGGAATCTGAAACTTCTCGTAATCAAACACCCAAATATGCTCGATAACTCCAAAATATGACAAATTTGCATATTTGGGGTTTAGGTCCTTCATACTAGAAATATGCATTGCTTCAGCAAGCACAGTGACACCACTATTTTGCATAGTACTTTTATCATCTTGTTCTTTGGTATAAAATGTGTATCCATTAATTGCGTATACGATATAGGAAAACACTTGCAAACTTGGACCATATGCCAAATATATTAACCTTTCTGTTATTGAAGCGGGATCTGAATAAAGCTTTGAAAAAATATGATCCTTAAACCACGGTATAAAACTTTGATTGTGCTCCCGTACTATCCAATTTTCATTTCTATTCTGATTTAACCCTCAGAGTATATCCTTGTGCATTTCAACATATGGCTCAAACTCACTATCATTGTGCAGAACATACATATGCACTTGATCCCGTTCATCTTTTGATATAGTCATAATTTTATTTCCAATTAATATTTTACCTGCCTTTTTTTCAAAGATATGACTTTTGGGGAGTCCAATGGATTGAACTTTGGACAAATATTTAGTACAAAACTCAACCGCTTCTTCAACAATGTATCGCTCAACAATACAACCCTCTGTGCGACTTCGGTTTTTCATGTACCCTTTTAATACTTTCATATAATGTTCAGCAGGGTACATCCATCTCATATAAGCTGGGTCATACAACTGTGTCTCTTTAACAAGATGAACAAATAGATGTACCATTATGTTAAAAATAAGGGAGGAAAATACATTTCAATCTCACACAAAGTAATAAAAATTTATTTTTGCAATGTTGGTAAGATCTCAGGATCAATCACCTGACTACAAATTGACCTAAAGAAAAAACACAACTTAGTTATTGCACTCCTTACTTTATCTGGAAAAATAGAACGTATAGCTATTGGTAGAAAATGATCTATTATAACATGGCAATCATGTGTCTTTAAACTCTTTAACTTGAGGTCTTTCATAGACACATGTATTCTAATATCTGAAGAGTATCCTTCTGGAACTTTAACTTCACTTAGAAACTTACACAACATCTTTTTCTCCTTTCTAGATAGAGTAAAAGCAGCAGGTGGTAGATATGTTCGGCTTCCTTTCTTCACGAGTCCTAGTTCAGTTTGTATTCCCATCTTTAACATGTCCTCCCTTGATTTAAGGCCATCCTTAGACTTTCCTTTAATATTAAGTAACGTACCAATAAAACTTTCAAATACATTTTTTCAATATGCATAACATCGAGAAAATGTCTCACATACAGAGACTTCCAATATGGCAATTAAAAAAAAATCGATCTCTTCTTCCACCCACCTTTGACAACCGTATGCGCAAAAGACTTGCCAAACTAGTACACACATCTTTCACCTTTTCAAAAATTTGGTCACCTGACAATGCAGGTGGAGCTTTACGTTGTTCGGTGTCTCCATTGAATGCTTTTCTCCACACACGGTAGTGATGTTTAGAATTTAAGAATCTACGATGACCAAGAAACACATTCTTCTGACAAAGTTCCAAACGCGTCGTATCAGTTCCATCTTCACAAATAGGACACACACGTTGACCTTTAATGCTATACCCAAATAGATTCCCGTATGCTGGAAAATCATTAATTGTGCCAAACAACATTGCCCTCAAATTGAAACTTTGTTTCCTATATCCATCATAAACCTCCACCCCGTTCTCCCATAAAATCTTTAAATCTTCGATCAAAGGTGTCAAGTATACGTCTATGTCATTCCCTGGTTGTTTAGGCCCAGATATTAACATAGATAACATCATGTACTTACGCTTCATACATAGCCATGGAGGTAGGTTATAAATCATAAGAATCACAGGCCATGTGGTATGTGAGATACTTTGAAGATCATGCGGGTTCATTCCATTAGTAGATAAAGCCAACCGAAGGTTTCTTGCTTCTTCTCCAAAATCAGGATAATCATTATCAATTTTCAACCACTATGGTAAATCTGCCAAATGTCGATACTTTCCATGAATAATTCTTTCATATGCATGCCAAGTTAGGTGTCTTGCATCAGTTTCACTATGAAACATTCGCCTAAATCTCAGAATTATAGGAAAATACCATAAGACTTTTGCTGGAGACAATTTTTTCTTATATCGAGACAAACCGCATTTAGGGCACTCATTTAATGAAGCATATTCGTTTCGAAACAATACGCAATCGTTTGGACAAGCATGTATCTTATCATAGCTCATTCCAATAGAGCACAACATTTTTTTGGCCTCATAGGTTCGATTAGGAAGAACATTATCCTCCGGAAGCATATCTCTCATAAGGGCTAATAACTCTGTGAAACTTTTATCTGACCATCCATTTCCCGCCTTTAAGTTGTACAACTTTAATACCGCAGACAGTCTTGTGAATTTAGTGCACCCTTTATACAACGGTTTCTCTACATCACTTACAATCTTTCAAACATTTTGGGACAATCCTGAAGATCTTCTTCAAGTGCATATGCAATATCTTTGACCCAATCAAAATCGTATATATCTGTGCCCTTGCCGTCTGAAGCATAGGTCGTACTACTTTTCTCCCCCGGTTCAACGTTGTCGTTACTTTTTTCACCGTGAAATATCCAACACGTATAACTTCTATCAATTCCACGCATTAGTAAATGCGATTTCAATTCATATGCGTTAACCCGACCCACATAATAACAACCCAAGAAAGGAGACTTCATTTGACTGGGGTCTTTGGCGTGTTCAACAACAAACTTAACGAATTCCAATACGCCATTCTCGTACTCTTGTGACAATCGATTAGAAAACATCCATTTTTTATCCATTTTTTATCCATTTTTTTCTACTTATTCAAGTAAACAAAAACACTATAAACGGATTATTCTCTTTTTGTTTGAATTAAACGAATTATTTCTAGAAATTTATTTCTAGAGTTAATAACATGGACTAAAAATAAATATATCTATATAAAAATAATTGTGTTTTTTAATTGATCGATACAGATAGAATTTGAACTTGACTTACCAAAGAAAGAAAAGGGGCTATTGGCGTCGACGACGGATGATGCGGCTTTGATGTTCTTCGAATCGGTGATGGTCTTCACCTAACTACACCAATACAAAAGTATCATAAAAAACAAGTTGTATACATATTTAGGTTCAAAATACTTGTAACAAAATACTAGTTTATGGAAAATATAAACATGATAAACAATTCAGAAACCAATTAAAATAACAAAAAAACCCATCATATATATCATCTTTTATATTCCAAAACATAGAACCAAGAATCCAAAAAATGCTAAAAATGTTAAATGCTAAAAAAGTTGTTGTTATACATCAAGCCCTACCAAGAATCCAAAAATTAAAATGCATACATATAACCCAATTTAGACATCAATAGGAGATAAACACATTTGGACATCAATGGATATTAACACATTTTCAAGGATGATAACTCAGTTTGGACATCAATGGAGTTAAACACATTTTCAATAAAGAACATACCTTGATAAGCGGCCGGTGTGGGTGGAGGAAAACTGAGCGAGACGATGGAGGACGGTATGATGACAAACGGTGGAGGACGATTTGAGACGAAGAAGGAAATGGGTTTCGCGAGGGAAAGGGTTTCTGTTTTCGTGTGATAGTGATACTGTGAATACAAATGTTCTATTTTTTAATTCTGACTTATAAGGGTCTAGACATTGCTTTCTAAAAGCGCTCACTAATATGGACCTTAGACAACGCTTTTGAAAAGCGCTGGCTAATAGTGACCTTTAGCAGCGCTTTCCTATTATTTTTTTAATTTTTTATGACTTTAGACAACGCTTTCTTAAAGCACTGTCTAAAGTGGCCCTTTACCAGCGCTTATGATAAAGCGCTTTCAAAAGCAATCCTTTAGCAGCGCTTTTTAAAAGCGTTGTCTAAGGTCATATATTTAGCAGCGCTTTTACTAATTATTTTATACGTTTTTCGTGTTTTTTTATTCACTTATAGCAGCGCTTTTGTACAAAAGCGTTGTCTAAGGTGCGCTGTTAAAACTTACTTTTGGCATAGTGCTTGTTTTTAAAATAACAAGGATGTTTTTGTTTTGAGATGGAGCAAGTAATTAGGAGCATTCTACCTACTCAAAAGTATTTCATGTTCATTTCCTCTTTCCTTTGATATTGTCATCTTACCATTGATTTGGTAAGTAACCCTATCTTTGGATGTAAACGGGACGGGCGTGGGTCATCGTATAACCATAATTAGCAATATTGCAAGGTATCTTAATATTCTCTTTTAGGTACTAAGATCATTTGAAAGGCAACATAGATAGCTTCATCGAGGGACTATGATCTTATATTTTGCTTGTTTTTTTTACTAAGATACCTCACATGCGTAATATGGCCATTTTGTAAGGCAACCAAGTTGATTTACGCTAGGGGTGCTTGTGTGCAAGTGTATTGTTTTTCATGCTTGGTTTTGTATTTGATTAGGGTTTTCTAATTGATTGGTTTTAGTCTTTCCATACAAACCCTAATTACTAGCATTTGTATATAAAGCGATAAATTGCGGAATTTAAAATTACTACGCTATTAAAATACTTGTGGGAGGGGGGTGTACAAATTATAAATGGGGATTGCAAAAAAATAAAGCCTAATTATGTATTACAACCATATTGAATTTGGATAAATAATGTACAAAAATGAATAAGGATACAAGAATGTAAATGTAAAGAAAATGGATGTTTATTTGGATTTTTTTAGGGAAAAGGGGTTTTGGTTTTAAACTAATTAATTAAAAGAAAAATAATTAAGTAAATTAGTAAAAAGTAAAAACCTAAATTTACTAGGAAAAGAATTTAAATAAAACCCTAATCTATTAATTGATTAAAAAAGAAATTAAGTTTAGAAGAAGAATATTTTTGGTATTTTTGTCTTAAAAATAATTTATAGTATTATAAAATATTTTTGGTCTTTTTTGTTTTAAAAATAAATATTTTAATGGTGTAAAAGAAAATAACTAAAACCCTAGTTTCTTTAATTAAATTTACAAATCAAAGTAGTAAAATAAATAAAGTATGATTAAATGAAATAATTTTTTTGTGTGAAAAATAAATACTTTATCAAAATATAAATCTAATGTTTTTATATTTTTTCTGATTTTTTTAGTATTGGATAAAATTTTAAGAAAAAAACAAATAAATAAAAATGAGAAAAAAGAAAATAAAATGAGACAGGGGTATAAATAGCAAACAAGGGGGTCAACAGTAAGAAAAAAAATAAAAGTCCAACACTGTTAAGCCCAGGCGCCTGTCTAAAAAAGTCAGAATGTGTGAAAAATGTAAAAAAAATCCAAAAGGGTACCACTGGGACTCGAACACAGGTCCCTATAGTCACAAGCGAGCGCTTCTACCACTGAGATGGCTATACATCCATTTATATAAACAATACAACACATATATGATAGTAAACAAGTCCATGGTCTGAACTTCATCTTCAACCTCACGCCCAGCCAGAGCCTCTGTATCTTGTTCAATTCTCAACAAAAATGAAAAATGTAAACAGGAAACTTGTAGCAAATTTCCTCAAGATTTCAGAAATGCAAAGCAATAAAATTATAGATCAAAGACAAGCATGAATTTTAATGGCCCTAATATAAACCCTAAAAATTTCAGAAACTTCAATCTTAAAATTCTCTAAGCTCAAGCAAAATAAATGAAAACTATGGACATGGTTAGCTTTAGGGCAATGATATCTACATTTTTCATTCACAAATAAACCATTAATAATGCTTATATGAAGAGTTAAAAAGTCAGAAAACTTACCTTGCAAGAGGGTATCGTGTTTGGAGTTTGAGTTACTTTCAGTGAGTTCCAATGATTGGATTAGCTTCCTCAAGTTCCCAGGATGCTAATGTGGTGCTTAGCTTGAGCTGAAAGTGCCTGAGGAGTTCTGGAGAAGTCAAGGTGCAAGGTGCTGTTTTTTAAAATGGTGGATGATGATGGAGGTGTTACAGTGGTGTTGCAGGTGTTGGTATTGTTTGTGTATGTTGTTTAGAAGCTTTTGAAAGTAAAAGGCCAAGAAACGCACGAGTAAATTTGGAGATTGGATTCAAAACTCAGAAATGACAAGTATTGAGGTGTTTTTGGTGATTATGTGTTCTTGGTGTTTTCAGGGCTTAAGCACGCGTGTGATTTGTGGCAAATGACTTGTGTATGTATAAGCAAAAGGATTTGAGTGCTTTTGAGAGTCAGAAGTACAAAATACAAGCTAATTCCTAGGTTACTTGATTTTGAAGAAAAGTGGGAAAACAAGTTTCAATGTGTAGTACAAGCATGGGATGGGTGATTGTAACTGTCTAAACAAGTTTATCTTGAGTTATAAGACATGTATGATCATAAGAGAACAAGTGCAAGGCTTAAGAACAAGTTTTATGCAAAAAGCTACTTTATCAAAATGGCATTGTGCACTTTCTTCCAAAATGGATATAAAGCATGGCCTTGCATTGAATTCTCGAATTGAGACCTCTAACAGCTGTGCGAGCAATTAAGTATGGAGTGCCTAACAAGTTTGAGGCCTGAAAAGTAGAGGTTATGAAACACAAGTTTGAATTTTGAATCTTGTTCATCACAAAATGACTTGTAATTCAAGTGTGAAAACCCTAACTTCCTATCTTCGATTCTCCCTACTCAAAAATGATCTCAAGGAGTTCTTAGACATTTTGGAAATCTTTTAATGTTCTATACAACCCATCTTTGAATTACTTTTGAAAATTCCCCTTTGAACTATATGAAAAAGTTCCATGAAGTTGGGTCAAAATCCTGACCAAATTAGGGCAAAAATTTCACTAAGTGTTTTGTTTCATGAACATGTGTTCTTAAAATTATAACTTGAGATCCAACAACTTTTGGAAGGAGTTGTGTAAAGAAATGTTGTATATTTCATGGAGATCTATATATTTCATTTTGGAAGTTTCTTTTGAATCATCTTGCATCATGGTGAAAATTTTGCTCAAAGTTCTGAAAATATAAGAAATTTCCAACACTTAGAAAAATTTCTAAGTTTAGAAATTTTAACTTTTCAAAATGAAATCTTGAATTTTTGATTTATTGATGAATAAGATTCATATTTTTACATTGTTCTACTTAAAAATTTTCCCTCTCACTTATCAAGAATTTACTCACAAGATCTCCTTGGGCTCAAGACTGCACTAGGGTTTGATCAGCTCAAGACACCTCCTTATGCAATGATGACCAAAATTAGGGTTTGAGTTTGCACAAGGACATTTGAACTTTCAATTCCTCATATGAATTTCATGGATCATTATGGACCCCCAAGATCACTCATGTCAAGTTTCAAGCCTTGGATCACATTTTTGCTAAGTCAATTGAGCAGTTGACCTAAAAATTAGTGTATTTGGGAAAAAGTCAACCATGGCCAATTTACAATAAAACTTAATAATTTTTTATCCATACCAACATTTTAAACTTATATGTATCATTTGATCAAATTTGGACTACAACTCCTCAGAGAATTTGATCAAATCTCCAAAAGGGCAAAATGGTCATAATTAGGGTTTTGACTGAGAAGGGACAATTTCTGATTTTTGACCTAGCAAATGATCAATTAGTTTAAGGAATGATCTAAAGAGTCCAATTGAATCATTTTTACCTAATGACATGGTTCAAAACATTGCAAGTCCATTGGATTGACAGATGAATTTTGCAGTCAACTGAACAAAAGTCAAATGTATACTGAAAAGTCAAACTTTGACTTTTTGGTCAAATTCAAGTGCCAAAGATCACATTCATCAAAACATGTCAAAATATGAAACTTATTCATCAAGAAATCAAAAAGTCAAGATTTCATTTTGAAAAGTCAAAATTTCTAAACTTAGAAATTTTTCTAAGTGTTGGAAATTTCATGTTTTTTCATAACTTTGAGCCAAATTTTCACCAAGATGCAAGATGATTCAAGAGAAACTTCCAACAAAAAAGTTGTAGATATCCATTAAATATACAACTTTTCTTTACACAACTCCTTCAAAAAATGCTTGGATCTTAATTTATAATTTTATGAACATGTGGTCATGAAACTAAGTAACATTTGAGCTATTATCCAAGTTGCATTTCCATTAATGGCACAAAGTAACATTACCATTATTGTAAAACAAGCTTTTTGCATAAAGTTCACATTGAGCCTCTAACTTGTTCCCTCTGATTACACTCCATCCACAAAGTCAAAAGCAAGCTTGTTTAAAGCATAACCACTCTATCTTAGCAAGTACACAAGGCATGGAAACTTGTTTTGTCAAAAAATCACATGTTTAACTTAAAGATGCAAATTTGAATTCTGATCAACTAGAGCACTCCAAACTTGTTGCTTATAAATAGAGTCACTATTTGTAAGCTAGAGCGAGCTTAAACACCCTGAAATACACCAAAGCTCTCTCAAATCAGAAATTACCCAAAAACTCCATTGTTGCACAGTTTATGACCTTGAACATCAAACTCCCATTTCCCTCGTGCGTTTCTTGGCCTTTTAGTTTCTAAAGCTTCCTTACATCAAATACAACTCATCCCTATCCTTATTCCAGAACTGTAACACCATTTACCATAACTTCCATAACCAAAAAACAGAGTCTACAACTTGACTTCTCAAAGTCATTTCAGCCACTCTCAACTTGAGCAAACCATTGCATTAGCTTCCTAGGACCTCAAGGAAGCTAACCCGATAATTACCATCACTTGAAACAAGCTCAAACTCCAAACACGATTTCCAGTTTTTAGGTAAGTTTTCTCAACTTGGAACTCTTCATACAAACATCATCAATAGTTTATTTATGAATAAAACATGTAGATATCATTGCCCTGAAGCTAACCATGCCTTAGTTTCCATTAATTTTTCTTGAGCTTAGAGAATTTTTAAACTGAAACTTCTGAAATTTTTAGGGTTCAGATTAGGGCCACTAAAATTCTTGCTTATCTTTGATCTATAATTTTAATACTTTACATTTCTGGAATCGTGAGAAGATTTGCTACAAGTTTCATGTTTACAGTTTTCATTTTTGATGACAAATGAACAAGTTACAGTTGGTCTGGCTGAAGGTTGAAGATGAAGTCTTCAAAACACGTTTTTCCTTACATATTTATTGTTTCATTTGTATTAGCGGATGTACAGCCACCCCAGTGGTAGAAGCGCGCGTCTGTAACCTATGGGACCTGGGTTCGAGCCCTAGCGGTACCCTTTTTCATTTTTTCACATTTTTCTGATTTTGTTTTTTTTTTGGCAGGCGCTGGGCCCCTTTGGGCCTGGCTTGTTTTCTGTTGTTGTTTGTTTTTGCTCACTAACCTCCCTGTTTCATCTTGGCACCCCCTGGCCCAAGTTATTTATTTATTTATTTCATTTTTCTTTTCTTAAATACATTTATTTCTAAATACTAAAACTCATAAAAATACAAAAAAATGATATATTTATATTTTGACTTATTTTATTCTATTTTTCCACAAAAAATATTTTTTATTTATTATACTTTATTTATTTTTATTAACTAAATCTTGTAAACTTAATGAATATTATGTTTTTTATTTATTTACTTTTCACACCATTTAAAATACATTATTTTATATATAAAAAAGGCTAAAAATAATTTATAATGCTATAAATATTTTCAACATAAAAATACCAAAAACATTTTTCTTAAACTTATTTCCTTTTAATCAACTAAATGGAACTAGATTTTCATCTAAAATCTTTTCTTAATAAATTCAAACTTAATTAACTATTCTCTTTATTTAAATTAGGTTAAGACAAAAAATCTTTTTCATGAAAAAAAACCAAACAAATTCATTTTTCTTTACATTTTGCATCCTTGTACATTTATTCACTTTTTATATTTTGTATTTATTAAATTCCTTGTATATTCATACCTATTCAATATGGTTGTAATAGACTAATTAGGTTTAAATTCTTGCAATCCCCATTTACAAATTGTACACCCTCCCCACAAATGTTGTAATAGCGTAGTAACTTTAAATTTCACAATTTATCGCTTTTATATAACATGCTAGTAAGTAGGGTTTGTATGAAAAGACTAAAACCAATACTTAGAAAACCCTAATTCAAGACCAAAACAAGCATGAAAATGATACACTTGCACACAAGCACCCCTAGGGTTATTCCACTTGGTTGCCTTATACAAAATGGTCATATTACGCATATAAGGTATCTTAGCAAAAACAAGCAAATACAAGATCATAGTCCCTCGATGACGCTATCTAAGTTGCCTTACAAATGATATTAGTCCCTAAAAAAGAATGCTAAGATACCTTGAAACATTGCTAATCATGGTTATACGATGACCCACGCCCGTCCCGTTTACATCCAAAGATAGGGTTTCTTACCAAATCAATGGTAAGACAACAATGTCAAATGAAAAGAAAATGAACAAGAAAGACATTTGAGTAGGTAGATTGCTCCTAATTACTTGCTCCATATCAAAATAAACATCCTTGCTATTTTCAAAACAAACACTTACACTTTCAAATATCTTACAAACTTGAAAACATTTTCAAAAGATCAACATCTTTGTATACATTCTTACAAACAAGAATCATTACAAAGATTTCCTAAACAATGGCCTCTTTACAAAATACTTTTAAAAACCACACAAAGCAAAATTTCAAACAAAAGCAAGTGATCTAGCAAGTAACTAAGAGCCCATGGATAACCATAGATGAAAAGGGTTCTAATATCTTCCCTTTTCATAATCTACACCCCGAACTCAAGAAATAATCTCAAAAGTATTTCCTGTGCTTTTTCACCTTTCCTTTTGGATAAAAGAAAAGTCGATGGTGACTCTTGCTAACCGAAACATTTGAGATCAAACGCAAAACACTCAAGTCGGTTCTCCCACCGTATCACAAAACTGGTGACTCTGCTGAGGAAAATTCTAAAAGTGGGGTTACTTTAGGGCTAGATCACATTTATTTGCTTTCATTGTCTGACTTGTATGCTTTACAATATGGTTCTTTGTTTGGGTTTGAATCCTCTACCCGAATTTGGGATACATTATAGGTAAGTAGCAATACATTATGGAAACTGTGTGGGGTATACCGACATGGTCTAAGCAATAGCTATGTTAGTGCAACATATTTGTGGGTACCAGTAGCCTTTGAGTTAATCAAAGAGAATACAGGGCCGCTGAGTGATGTCATAAAGCACAAATGAATTTTTAGAACCTTTACTTTACCAACTTGGCCTTTAGGATGTAGTGAGATGACCAGCTTTGGTGTAGTCTGAAGTTGGTAGATACTCGATACTACACTCATTGAGGTTTGGTTTCTTGGGATATTTCGGTCGCCATTAAAGAGGCTTGTGCTGAAACAATGACCAAGGAAACAATCCAATGATATTGAGCTCCTTAGAACCCGGTTACTATTACTAGGACAAGTTGAGCCAACTAAACTTCAAGAGGGTACATACCTATGAGACTCCATGCAAGCCTAAACCTAGGAACTTGTTTGTTTTGTTTGTATATACATACTTGTACATAACATCATGAACATCATAACATCATACACATTCACTAACCATTTCAAGGATTTTGGGATTCATCTTTGTTATTGTTTTGTAGGATATGGATTCTCTTCGCAGGAAAACTATTCAATTCAACCTTGTAAGGATCCCTCCACAACTTAAGGAGCTAGATTCAAGGATTCCTGAAAACTCTCCATTCACCGAGAGACATGGTCTCCTACTGAACTTCGTCACCTCCAACACAGATGAGGACATGATGAAGGTGCTCTTTCAATTCTTTGATCCTTTACACCGTTGCTTCATATTTCCCGACTATTAACTTGTGCCTACTTTGGAAGAATTCTCCCGAATCTTGAGGATTCCTGTGATACGGTGGGAGAACTGACTAGTGTTTTGCGTTTGTTTTCGCAAATGTTTCGGTTGAGCAAGAGTTGCCACCGACTTTTTATTTTATCCTAAGGAAAGGTTAAAAAGCACAGCAAAAACCTTTTGAGATGTTTTCTTGGATTCGGGGAGTAGATTATAGAAAGGGAAGGTATTAGCACCCTTTCTATCCATGGTTATCCATGGGCTCTTAGTTACTTGCTTAGATCACTTGCCTTTTGTTTTCCATTGTTTTAAATGGTGCTTGTGTGTGTGGGTTTGAAAATGTTTTGAAAAGAAGCCAATGTGGTGGCAACCTTTGTAATGATCCATGTGGGGATGTATACAAAGGTGTACGTCTTTTGAAAAAGGTTTTCATTTGTTTTTGAAATTTGTTTTGAAAGTGTAGTGATGTGTGGTTTTTGAAAATAGGCAAGTGTTTTGTTTTTGCAAGTGTGATTCAAGTAACTAAGAGGTTGTCTACTCCTAAATTTCTCAAAATTGATTGCTATGTTTTAACCCTTTTAATGAGTTTGTTCCACCATTGTATTTGGTGGACAATCTCATGTTAGGATGTGAAAGGGACGGGCGCGGGTCATCGTTTAGACCATAATTGCAACGGTGCCAAGTATCTTTGGGTATTTTCTTTGAGGGACTTGATCATTTGTTTTGGAAGTATTTTGAAAATGTTGTCGAGGGACCATGATCATTTGTTTGTTTGTTTTTCCCAAAGAGACTTAACATGCAATATGGCCCAATTTTGAAAGGCAACAAGTGGAATACCCTAGGGGGTGCAAGTGTGATTTGTGTGTTCATTTTCATGCTTGTTTGTCTTGAGATTAGGTCATAACTATTTTGTCGTTTTTCGCATACAAACCCTAGTTCTAACATGGCATAATTAGAAAGAAATAAAGCGCGAAAATAAATTTACTAAGCTATTACAAAACCAAATATGGGAAGGGGGGTACAAATGTTCAAATGGGGATCTTGACAAGTAATGTAAACCTAAAACTATTACATCAATATTGAAATATTTTACAAGATGATTAAATGCATAAATTAAATAAAATAAGACAAATATGCAAGAATGCAAAAAAGGGTTTTTGTATATGTATGAAAAAAGTATTATTTATGTAAGAATAAAAAAGAAAATAAAAAGGTATTTTTAGGTTTTTTCCATATTTAGGGTAAAAACCCCAATTCTATTAAATAAAAGATAGTATTATTTGATTTAATACAAGTATTTATTTATTATGTACAAAAATAAAAATAAAATGAAGTATATTATAAAAAGGCATTTTTTAATATTAAATATTAAAAAAATATGATATGTACATTTTTTGATATTTTTCTCCCAAGTATATTAATATATCTATTTATTTATGTTATTTATAAAAACTATGTTTTATACACATTAATTAATAATATTCAATATTAAAATAAAAAGTATTTTATTTTATAAAATATTTTCAGGAAGTAAAAATAAGGTAAAAATATGTATAAAAATATATTTTGTATTATCTTAATATTTTAAACAAAAAAGTATATATATATATATATGTATTTATTTATTTATGTACAAACAAAAGAATTAATCAAACAAATATTCAATAAATTCAAAAAATGATGAGAAAAATATTTTTATGTTTTTAATATGCTGAGAAAAAATAAATGAACCAATCAAAAAAAGGCAAAAGTCAAAAATATTAAAAATGAAGCAAATGGGCTCAGGGGTGCAAAACAGAAAAAGTGGTGTGAATAAGAAAATTGCTCAGGCCCAGCCCAAGAAGTCACCTTCTTCAACCTCTGAACAAAGTTTGTTCAAAAAACGCGCGCAAGCAAGCTTCCTTTGAATATCTTGATTCTTTGATTTTTTGAATAAACTTCCAACACAAAAGATGTTAAGCATGAAACCACGATTCCAAATATATAAAGAACATCTCCTAACTCTCAAATGAGTGAGAATTTTAACAATCCCAAATCCTAACCTAAGTTTTCTGCCATTTTTAAACCTTAAATTCTCTCAACTCAGGCAAAAGAAATGAAAAGTAAAAGAATGTACATGTTCAGTGGCATGAGTAGGACATTGTTTATTCACAAACTTAAGGCTAATGATGCATAATCAGAGAGATACGAGTTCACCAAAATACCTGTTCAGCTGAAGTTTTAACTGGCAAATGGGGAGCTTACAGTGCAAGATACTGGTTGGTATAGCTTCCTTGAGGTGTGGTGATGCTGTTCCAATATCTACTTTGCCTTGAGACACCTTGAATTGAGCTGTAGAACTTCAACTGCAAAATGGAAAAGTGAAAATGGTGGAACTTATTAGAGGAGTTACAAGTCGTGTTTCAAGGCATGGTTAGCTTGCATAGATGGTATGGAAGGTGTGTGAACTGGTTTTGGCAAGAATGCTTGAGAGAAATAAAAGTTGGCACTCAAACTGCAGAGGCAACTCTGTTTTTGCAGTTTGATGGTGTTTTTTGGTTTGATGATGTTTGGGAGGTAAATGGCTCGTGCAATAGCTTGGTTATGATGTGTGTAATGTGTTTGATAACTTTGTCTAAGTGTTTGTAAGCTGGTTTCTGAGTTCGTACAAGTTATGCCACATTTCTTGAACTTGAAGCAAACAAAAACCACTTGATCCTTCTAGCCTGTACAGGCCCTCACACTATGCTGCATCTTTTTGTCTTGATCAGAGTGTTATGTCCATGAATCTTGTGTCCAAATATATGCATTGTACCATTTGATTTGCAAACTTGACATAAAGTTCTTCTTTTCAAAAATGGATAAACCACTTTTTCCAATTAAGGCTTAATTCCTTGTGTAATGACTATATGAACAAAACAAAGCTAAAACACAATGGATTGGCATTTAATTATTGAGTGTAACTTGGTTTAAAGACCTGTAATCAAGGGCATGCTGGTTTTGAGAAGTTTGCATAACTTATGAACATGAAAAATGGCCAATTCAAAAGTGAGTTTTTGCTATATTGTGAAATTCGATTCTCCCTAACCATGAGGTTGTTTGATGAGTTCTTGGACATTTTGGAAAGCTTGGAATGTGTACTACAATCCATATTTGAAGTGCAATTTGAAATTCCAAGTGGAAGTGTATGGAAAATAGCCTTGAAGTGGGGTAGAAAAACTTGTCAAAATAGGTCAAAAATTCACTAAGTTAAGAATGGTTTAGTGCCCTTATTCAAAAATTTGTAACTTGAGATACAAGCTTCAAATGAGAAAACTTTGTGAATCAAAGTTGTAGATTATGCAACAAGCTACAACTTTCATGTTTTGACTTTTGTTTGAATCCAAATGAACCATGGTGGAAAAGTGGGGTAAAGTTGGGAAAAAATTAGGGTTTTTCATAACTTAGAAAAATTCTAAGTTATGAAAAATTCCATTTCAAACCCTAATTTGCATTTTGTGATTTCTTGGTGAACAAGTTTCATGATTTGGCATGTTTTGATGAAAAATGAATCTTGACTCTTGATTTTGACCAAAAAGTCAAAGTTTGACTTTTCAGTATACAGTCAAAATTGATCAATTGATTGGAAAATTCAACTGTCAATCTTGTGCATTTGGGATCTTTTGAGTTTGTTGATCATGTCAAGATAATTACATGGGGTTCTTGAGTCCATATGTGAGCTTGGTTTGCCATTGGCTAGGTCAAACAGTCAAAAATTGCCTTTGTGCAGTCAAAACCCTAAAAATGACCATTTTGCCCTTTTGGTGATCTGATCAAATTTCTTGTGGAATTGTGATCCAAACTTGATCAAATGGTCCATATGAGTTCATAATGTTGATGTGGGTCAATTTTCAGGAGATTTGATTGTCAATTGGCCACAGTTGATTTTTTTTCCAATACAGCTGATTTCTAGGTCATCTGTCCAATTGACTGGGCAAAACTTGGAATCAAGACTTGAAACTTGGTATGGGTAAACTTGGGAGTCCAATATGAAGCATGAAAGTCATCTTAGGCATTTTAGGTCAAAACATCTTTGTTCAAACACAAACCCTAATTTGAGTCCACAGTGCAAGGAGAAGTCTTGAGCAGAGGAAACCCTAACTGGATCTTGATCTTCAAGGTTTTTGTGGTGAGAAAATGTTGAGGAAATGGGAGGGCAAATTTTGGGGTACAACAGTTGCCCCTGTTCAATCTTCTTGGACCTGAAGAGTTAGATTGGCAAGTTTGCCTTTCGTGACTCGAGGGTAAAAGGAGATTGGACACTAGAGTGCCCGGAAATTTGCACTCGCATGTTGAAGTATCAGCAAATGTGATGTCGGGAATGGGCTTATAGATGCCATCTGGAGATGCGACAGAACCTTGTCGGGAATGGGCTTATAGATGCCATTTGGAAGTGTTGATCGCACAAGAGATTCCTTAGCGAGAACTTGTGTATTTGAGAAAGAAAGATGTTTTCCTGGCTTGTTACAGGTGTTTGATCTTCAATCTCCTCATGCAGATATGCCCTGGCTAGATACAGGTGTCGAATCTACAATTGGTTGCTCACAGATGTGCCATGGCTGGATACAGGAATCGAATCTGGAAATAGTCGTCAACAGATATACCCTGGCTGGATACAGGAGTCGAGTCTGGAAATGTGGTCAACAGATATGCCCTGGCTGGATACAGGAGTCGAATCCGGAATTGTGATAGTTGTTAGATATGCCCTGGCTGGATACAGGAATCGAATCTTCGAACTCTTCAGACGTGCCCTGGCTAGATACAGGAATCGAGTCTGGAAATTGATCATTCTCAGATGTGCCCTGGCTAGATACAGGTATCGAATCTGGAATTGGGACAGCTGAAGGTAGTTGTCTTTGGGATTGTCTTCTTCCCTGAAAAGGCAAAACATAAGTTGTATGCAATGTCATGATGTATGATATGCATGATGTCATGATGTTCAACATGAGATAGTGTTGTATGCACTTTATCATGTATGTAAGCAAGATGTATGAAAATGTGAAATGTTTATAAATGTATTTTCGTCTTAAGAAAATAAATCCTTGACGACCGGCCAGGGAATTGCTCTGTGGAAGAGATATTTTGCCGAAGTTTTGCTGAGAGGCCTGCTGAGGACTTCAATGATGGACTCCGCTGGGGATAATGATGATAAACTCCGCTGGGGATAACCGAGGATAAACTCTTGCCGGGGAATGAAAGAACTTCGCCGAGGGCGATCTTCCGTGGCAATTAGCCTGCAGGGAACAAGCTTCCAGAATCTACTGGGGATAAGCTTTAAGACCTGCCGGGGAATGTTGTGCCTTTTCAGGATTGACGGGGAGTCAACTCTGCTTGGGGAAAGTACTGCTGAATCTTGTTTTACTCAGCGGGGAGTTGAGATGATTTGGTCACAATCTTCAGTCGAACCTACCTTGGCACCTTGGTGGACAAAGCAACCAGACTGCATCAGACAACTTTACATTGCCCCTGTCTCTGATGTCACCTGTAATTAATCTCTTGTTTTATATGCAAATATTTATGAATCGGTAATTTAATGTCAAATGCATATATCAAAAATGAACATTGGACGTTCTTCGCAAAACAAAACAGAAAAGAGAAAAACAATGGCAATTTGTATAGACAAGTGAATTTGTATTGATTTGAATTTTGCCTGTGAATAGACGTTTTTGTATAAGAGGCTGACATCCTATTAAGAGGACGCCGCCAAACAACATAGAGTTTACAATTTTGAAAAGGAAACAAAACAGCTATGTGAACAATCCCAATGGGTTCCAACTCTGCTATCGCCTTTATGTCTCCGAGCGTCTCATTGCTTTGCTGCCTAGTTGGAGATGAAGGTGATTGGTTGATGCCGAAGTCTGAGCCAGATAATTGATGCCGAATTCCGGATGCGAAGTGATCCAACGAGACATAGTGTTACGCTTTATCCCTAACTTTTGCCTGGACCGCCCTTTTGGGTTTTCAGTCCACTGGGATACCCATTTTTGCCCAAGCCGCCTTTTCAGGTTTTCGACTTGCCGGGTGTACAATTTTATTCATTTCATCCCTTATTTTTGCCCGAACCCTTTTGGTTCGCCGGGAAGCCCTTATTTTGCCTAGGTATGTCAACCTAGCGGGTCTTTTATTTATGCGTAGTATTTTTTCACTATGTCTGCATTGGCGGGGTGAGGAAGGTCGTCACCATCCATGGTGGTTAGGATCATGGCTCCTCCTGAGAACACATGCTTAACCACAAATGGCCCCTCGTATGTAGGGGTCCATTTGCCCCGGGGATCACTTTGAGGAAGGATGATGCGTTTGATTACTAGGTCCCCAACTTGATACTCTTGTGGTTTGACTTTCTTGTTAAATGCCCTGATCATCCGTTTTTGATATGTTTGACCATGACAGATAGCAGTGAGCCTCTTTTCGTCAATCAGATTTAATTGATCAAGTCGAGTCTGGATCCAGTCATCTTCACTCAAGTATGCATCCTTCATTATCCGGAGAGAGGGTATCTGGACTTCAATTGGCAAGACTGCCTCCATGCCATAGACCAAGGAGAAAGGAGTTGCCCCGGTTGACGTCCTTGCTGAGGTACGGTACCCATGAAGAGCGAACAGTAACATCTCGTGCCAATCTTTATAGGTCACTGTCATCTTCTGCACAATTTTCTTGATATTTTTATTAGCTGCCTCTACAGCCCCATTCATCTTCGGCCGGTAGGGAGAAGAATTGTGGTGCTGTATCTTGAATTTCTTACAGAGTTCAGTGATCATCTTGTTATTGAGATTGGTACCATTGTCCGTAATGATTCTTTCCAGGACACCGTACCGACAGATCAGATTATGTCGGATGAAACGTGCCACGACGCTCTTGGTTACTGTGGCGTAGGAAGCTGCCTCAACCCACTTCGTGAAGTAATCTATCGCCACCAAGATGAAACGATGTCCATTGGATGCCGTCGGTCGGATCTCACCGATCATATCGATGCCCCACATTGCAAAAGGCCAAGGTGCCGTCAGGACGTTCAAAGGAACCGGAGGGATATGCACCTTGTCAGCATAGATTTGGCATTTATGACAAGTTCGAGAGTGTTGGTAACAATCGGCTTCCATTGTGGACCAGAAATATCCTGCCCGAAGGATTTTCTTAGCCATGGTGTGCCCACTGGAATGCGTTCCGAATGTACCTTCATGCAGTTCTATCATGATTTTCTCTGCTTCAGCCTTATCCACACAACGTAGTAGAGTCGAATCATGATTCCGTTTGTAGAGAATGCCGTTGCTGAGGAAGAATTTTTCCGCAAACCTCCTCTTGAACTTCTTGTCATTGACGGATGCACCTTCAGGGTATTCCTGAGCTTCCAAGTACCTCTTCACCTCATGATACCAAGGTTTTTCAGTCACCTTCTCGGCCTCGAGATCGCAGCAGTATGCCGGTTCATCCAACTTCCAGATAATGATCCGGGGAGCCTCATTGTCCCATTTAACTTTGAACATTGAAGACATCGTAGCTAGTGCGTCCGCTAGCTGATTCTCCTCTCTTGGGAAGTGCTCAAAAGTTATTTCCTCAAAGTGGGGAAGCAAGGTTGACACATACTCCTTGTAAGGAATAAGATTTGGGTGTTTCGTATCCCACTCGCCTTTGATCTGATTGATCACGAGAGCAGAATCTCCGAAGACACTCAGAAATTTGATCCTTAAGTCGATTGCAGCTTGCAAACCCATGATACATGCCTCATATTCTGCCATGTTGTTGGTGCAGCTGAAACATAATCGGGCGGTGAGTGGAGTATGAGTTCCTTTGGGAGATATGATTACAGCGCCGACGCCGTTACCCAAAGCATTGGAGGCTCCATCAAAATGCATAGACCATCGGGATCCTTCCTCAGGTCCTTCATCCGGTCCAGGTACTTCACAGTCAGTTACCACCATGATGTCTTCGTCCGAAAAATCAAAGTTCAATGATTGGTAATCGTCCGCAGGTTGGTGTGCCAAATGATCTGCCAGTACACTTCCCTTAATAGCTTTCTGAGTTGCATACTGGATATCATACTCTGTCAAGATCATTTGCCATCTCGCTATTCTCCCAGACAGAGCAGGCTTTTCAAATATGTACTTGATGGGATCCATCTTTGAAATCAGCAAGGTGGTGTGAGTCAGCATATACAGTCTCAGCCGGCGAGCAGCCCATACAAGAGCGCAGCAAGTTTTCTCAAGCAGTGAGTAACGAGACTCACAGTCGGTAAACTTTTTGCTCAAGTAATAAATAGCGTGCTCTTTTCGGCCAGACTCGTCATGCTGCCCCAGCACACACCCCATTGAATTATCAAGTACTGTCAAGTATAATATCAGAGGTCTTCCTTCCACCGGTGGCATAAGAATGGGTGGCTCTTGGAGATATTCCTTTATCTTTTCAAAGGCGGCCTGACATTCATCGTTCCAGCGTACTACTTGATCTTTCTTCAGTAATTTGAAGATTGGCTCACAAGTAGCAGTCAGATGTGAGATGAATCGGGCAATGTAATTCAGTCGTCCCAGGAAGCCTCTGACTTCTTTCTCTGTCTTTGGAGTCGGCATCTCTTGTATGGCTTTTACCTTGGAAGGGTCCACCTGAATACCTTTGTCACTCACAATGAAACCTAGCAATTTTCCGGATCTTACCCCAAAGGTGCATTTATTGGGATTCAACCTCAGCTTGTATAACTTTAGTCGGTCAAACAGCTTCCTCAGATGATCAAGGTGCTCCTCCTCAGTTTGAGACCTTGCAATCATGTCATCAACGTATACTTCAATCTCATGATGGATCATATCATGAAATAAAGCAACCATGGCACGTTGATAGGTTGCCCCAGCATTTTTTAATCCGAATGGCATGACCTTATAACAGAAGGTGCCCCACTGAGTCACAAAGGTAGTCTTTTCCATATCTTCCGGAGCCATCTTGATCTGATTATACCCTGAAAAACCATCCATGAAGGAGAAAACCTTGTGTTGAGCAGTATTGTCAACAAGAACGTCGATGTGAGGTAAGGGGAAGTCATCCTTGGGGCTTGCCCTGTTCAAATCTCTGTAGTCGACACACATTCTGACTTTACCGTCCTTCTTCGGTACTGGTACCACATTAGCAACCCACTGAGGGTAAGAGGTCACTGCTAGAAACCCGACATCGAATTGCTTCATTACCTCAGCCTTGATTTTTTCGAACATCTCAGGGCGCATACGTCGGACCTTTTGCTTTACCGGAGGGCAATCTTCCTTGGTTGGCAAGTGATGAACTACAATGTCGGCATCCAAACCAGGCATGTCTTCATAGGACCAAGCAAATATCTCCATGTAATCCTGTAGCATCTGGATCAATCGTTGCTTCACGCTGAGCTCTAGATTAGCCCCAATCTTGACCTCTTTCCTATCTGTCTCAGTACCCAGGTTAATCGCTTCTACCGGTTCTTCATGTGGTTGAATAGCCCTCTCTTCCTGGAGTAGCAGTCTTGCGAGTTCACCAGGCACTTCGCAATCATCTTCACCTTCGTCTTCGGCCAAGTTGATCGGATTCTCGAAGTCATAACTGGCGGTAGCAGAGCTGTTACCAGTGAGATCCAGAGTGGATTGAAACCTGTATAAGTGAGTGTGTGTAAATATAGCTGTTTTGCAATATATAACACAGAAAGAAAAAGAGCACAAGATTTGAAATGCAACAAATGTCCAATGTTTTGATTGATGATATATGGAGATGTCATACAAAAAGCCCTCACAAATGGAGCTACGATGCCCCGGGTAGGACACCGAGCCAACAAAGTTTTAACATATTGTTTGTTACAAATTGGAAATCAAAAGAAATTAATTACTGCGTGACAAATGTGATAGGTGTAAAATCCTTTGCCGTCCAGTTGCTCGGTCCGTTGCCGGCAGTCGGGTAGATCCAACTGTCAAACTCTGCTTCTTCTACATCCTCCTCGATAGCATTCACCCTTGGGTTGGAGATAAACACTGGAGCCTTTCTGATATTTTCCTTGCGCACAGCCCTCTGAGCCTCTGCAGTAAAGCCCATCCCAAACTTGTCGTTCTTTTGAGTGAAGTCAGGAAGCTGACCCCAGTTTGCACAATTTCCTTTCTCGATTACAGCCCGGGCATCTTTCAAAGATGCCATCTTCAACGGAAAATCTTCTTCAACCACTGCCTCAGCCGATGCCAACACTGGGGGTACCTCCTCAAAATGCTGAAAGGGGGTTTCAATAAACTCCCCGTCCATCTCGATATACCGGAATGAATTCAAGTGACTCACCATGTATTCCTCCTCACCCTGCACAGTAACAATCTTCCCTTTGACAGGGTATTTGAGCTTTTGGTGTAGAGTGGATGTTACTGCCCCAGCTTTGTGAATCCAGGGTCGCCCCAACAAGCAGGAGTAAGATGGACGAATATCCATTACATAGAATGTTGAGTTGAAAACTTGGGAACCCATACGAATGGGGATGTCTACTTCACCGTGCACCATCCTCTTAGAACCGTCGAAGGCTCTAACAATGATGTTACTGGGTTTCAACTCCAGGCCCTCACAATCCAGGCGATCCAATGCTTTCTTGGGCAAGACATTCAGGGAAGAGCCGGTATCCACTAACACGTGTGCGAGAGTAGTGCCCCTGCACTCTATGGAAACATGCAGGGCATCATTGTGATTTTTCCCTTTGGCGGTAAGGTCAGCATCTGAGAACCCGAAGCCATTGTCAGCCGTCAAATTAGCCACACAGTCGGTGAATTGATCCGCGGAGGTCTCTTGCGGTACATGGGCCATTTTCAGAAATGAAATCAGGGCTTTTGCATGGGCCTCTGAGCATAGCAGTAGTGATAGCATAGAGATTTTGGAGGGAGTATGCCCCAACTGTTCAACAACATTAAAGTCACTCTTTTTGATAATTTTAAGGATTTCCTCCATTTCTTGTTGGGAGGCTTCCACAACAGTCTTCTTTTTCGGTGCCTCCGTCCTGGCAGGCAAATCGGTAGCAACTTCTTTGCCCCGAGTATCAGAAGACTCGGCGGCAGTAGTAGACACAGGAACTTGAACTGGAACATGCACACTTGCGGGTGTGATGGTGAGAGGTTTTCGGATAATTGACGGTGCAATGTCAGGCGAGAAGAGCCTACCACTGTGGGTAATCTTGGCGGGACCAGTGATGTTACTGATACTGGTATTGGTGTCGAACTCCTGCTTCACCCCAAGCACATACACGTCGGCTCCATAATGCCATGGAATAGCTTTATCAGACTCATACAGGAGAGGCCCCGGGACAGTAATAGTGATGGGTGCAACAGACATAATTTGGACTGGTTTCTTCACGGGAGCTTTGGCAGGATTATAAATTGTGACAACAGATATTTCTTCAATGGAAACAGACGGAACAACAGTTTTCTTGAACATAATTTCCTTGCTATCCATCAGGCTTTGGATGCCTGATTTCAGCATTGGACAACCGGTAGGGATAACAGCACACAGGAGGCAACCCTTACTACAACCCGGAAATAAACCGGCTAGTAGTAAGTTCCTCTTAACAGTCAAAAGAGGGGTAACAACTTCATTTACCGAAACAGCATACAACTCTTCCTCAATGGCATTTACTCTATGCTGGGGCATAGGAGCAGTTACAACATTCGGTCTCTCAGGTGCTTCAAACTGAATTTCCTTCGCGTCGATAAGATCTTGCACTTTGTTTCTCAAGGCCCAGCAATCATCAGTAGTGTGCCCGGGACTATCGGAATGATAAGCACACCGGGCATTTGGGTTATACTTAGGAGACGCAGTGTTGACGACCTTAGGAGCTTCTTTGAGGGTCACCAAGTTGGTTGATAACAGTTGGGGTAAAATTTGAGATAAGGTCATACTCAGCCGAGTATACTGCCTCTTGGGCCTTTCACTTCTTTGTTGATTGTACTGCTGAGGAGCAGCAACAGGTTTTGAGATGACCAAAGCATTGACGGCTTGGCGACTTTCGGGCTTGACTTGTCGTCTAGGACCGTAGACGGCACTTGCTTCTTTCTTAAACGGCCTCTTCTCAGTACTTGTAGAGGCAGCCTTTTGTATCTTGCCTGACCTGATGCCAGCTTGAATTCTTTCTCCTGTTAGAATCAAATCCGTAAACCCGGCGGAGGAGTTACCAACCAAATGATTGAAAAATGGACCAGATAAAGTCCCTAAGAACATATCAACCAGCTCACGATCAGTCAATGGAGGCTGCACCCTACCAGCCATATCTCTCCATTTTTGTGCGTATTCTTTGAACCCTTCACCCGTTCCTAGAGACATACCCTGAAGTTGGGTACGCGTAGGAGCGAGATCAGAATTGTATTGGTATTGTCTGTAGAATGCGGTTGCCAAGTCTTCCCAGTGTCGGATGCTAGTTCCATCTAATTGATAGAACCATTCAAGCTGTGACCCCGAGAGGCTATCTTGGAAGAAGTGAATCCAGAGGTTCTTATCTGCCGTGTAAGGTTGGATCTTCCTTACGTACGACCTCAGATGCAGCTTTGGGCAGGAGACCCCATCATACTTGGCGAAGGCAGGCGCCTTAAACTTGTGAGGAATTACTACCCCAGAAGATAACCCCAGATCTCCGAAATCCAGTCCCGGCACATTCTGAATTTCCATGGCGCTCAAGCGGTCCTCCAATTGCTTGTATCTGTCAGCAGCAGGTGGGTATTGTTCGTCATTGTAGTCTGTCTCGTTGTCGGAGACTGCGGGACTAGGATCTCCTCCCCCTTGGGGACTATTTTTCTCAGCAGAGGAAGTAGTTGGTTCAGCTTCATTATGGAGTGTGTTCCCAAATCTGCGTCCGGTGTTGAACAACGCAGTCCTCTTTTTCTTCTTCTTCTTCAGGAGTAGAGTCTTCAACTCTTGCTGACCTTGGGCTAGGCTTAGGACCATCTCTTGAAACTGTGCACTTTGGGCCTGAAGGGCCTTGATTGCTTGCTCACTGGATGAGTCTGGATTCATGATGACTGTTCAAAATAAACAGCGAAGGAGATTAAGCAACCTGTGAAATAGGGTACCTGTTATGCATATGGTGCAATGGAATGCGTATGTTTTATGTTTTCAAAGACAAACAAGATTCAACTTTGTAGACAAAAAGGGAAACACACTTCATTAGATTAAAATTTTCAGTTGTTCAATAATTTGCCCTTAGGCATTACAGGAATGAAAAATACTGGAAAAGAAATAAAAGCTATAAAAGGAAATATCAAAAGCCCATCAATGCTCCCATGGCCTCCTCTTTTCAGTGCTGATGTAGTTGTTCAGGACCCGTTCTTCCTCCAATTGCTTAGTCAGCCTCTGGATCTTCCGTTCCTGCTCGTTGAACTTCTCCCGATAGAAATCCCGTTCTTCCTTTAGCTGTGCCCAAGATCTCTTCATTGTGTCAAAATCAGTGGGTATCTGAGGGGGGAGGACAGTCGGAGGAACCCCATCTTCATCTGGAGATTCAAGAATGATTGGTCTGACAGCTTCATATGGCATACCTAACCTCTGAGCACGGATGCGGACCCATTTGCAATAGGGCTCCATTGGTAGAGAAGTCTTTGGTCCCAACTCATGTGGGCCAGCTTTGTGAGTTCTGTCCCAAGCTCTAATGAATCCATGGCGTAGTTTGTCACTGTCTGCCTGAAACTCAAAATGGAAGTGAGGAACCAGCATTTCATGAGGCCCATCTCCTCTGGCTCTTCCAAACTGACGGAGAGCTAAGCATGGATTGTAAGAGATTCCTCCTTGGATACCAATCAACGGAACATTAGGGTATTCTCCGCAACGGTCAATAACAGCTACCTCACCCAAACCTCTGAGAGTCCAGGTGATGTCCTTATCAGTGAGAGACATTAACCTCCAAGCCCAACCTTTTCCCTCTTCATTCTTCAGCACGAACTTAGGAAGGTGCGAAATAAACCACCTTACTAGAAAAGGAGCACAACACCACGGAGTTCCCCGTTTTCGAGCAGTACGAGCATAGAGTTGTTGTAGAATATCACCCAAAAGAGTGGGTACCGGATTTCGAGACATGAAGATCCTTATGACATGGATACTGATAAAGGTTTCAGGATTGGGAAACAATACCAGACCATAGATCAAAAGAGCCAGAATATCCTCGTACGCCTTGAAGTCCAAGTCATTCCAGAAATCATTAGCCTTGCCAACCAGAAATTTGACCAAAAATCCCTTAACTACATTTCTAGTTTCCCAGTTAGCTAATACCTCTTCTTTGGTCAAGGGGAGAATTGCAGCAATCTCTTCAGGCCTGGGAGTCTTTTCCAAACCAGTGAATGGAGTTTGTTCCAAGACAGGGATCCCAAGCAGGTAGGAGAATTCTTCCAGGGTAGGAACCAGCTGGAAGTCTTGAAAGGTGAAACAATGATACAAAGGGTCATAAAACTGGGTCAGAACACTTATCAGTTGTTGGTCCCATTTTGCAGTGATCAAGCCAAGGAGAGAACCATGTCTGTTGATGAAGGAAGAAGTGTTTGGAATCCTTCCAACCAAATCCTTGAGTAAAACTGGTGGTTGAACAAAGTTGAGCCGGATGGTATTCCTACGTACGGGCATCATGATGTCCTACAAAACAGAGCAAAGATGAAACCTTTTTGTCTTTGAAATGGGTTAGTCCTTTATACAGGATGCATGCAATGGTATGATGGCATGATGCTATGATGAAGCACACCACAAGTATTCACACAGGCAAACATGATAAGGCACACAAGTCACACAAGACACCCTTAGGTTTCAGGCCAGCATGAATTTCAGGTATTACCCTCTTTTGGTTTTGTTGGTTAAAACCTGTCCTATCAAAAGTAACCGGGTTTTAGAGGATCTCAGATCATTGGCTACCCTCAATCGGTCATAACTCCAGCATCGCAATCTTTTCTCGCGGCCAGAACCATCTCGAGAGTTTAGCCTCAATGAGTGTAGCATACTGCTACTGTCCTAATAGCCAAGTTGGTCAATTTAGGGTTCTAAGGTTGGTTGGTGCTTAATGACTCCTTAGAAGACCTATATTCTCCCTGTTGCAACACAAGGGATATAGGTACAGACTAAGATGCCACACCAATGTAGCCACTGCTTCACCCATGTCGGTCTACGCCGGACAGGTCCCTCACAGATTATGCTACCTAAAAAGGGTATTTCCCAGATCCGGGTTAGGATCTATGAAACTCCGATGCAAAGCCCACAAATATAAAAGCAAACAAAGCAAACAATTGAAAACAAAGGTGATCTAAACCCTAAGGTTACTCCACTTTTAAATGTTCCCCAGCAGAGTCGCCAGTTCTGTGATACGGTGGGAGAACTGACTAGTGTTTTGCGTTTGTTTTCGCAAATGTTTCGGTTGAGCAAGAGTCGCCACCGACTTTTTATTTTATCCTAAGGAAAGGTTAAAAAGCACAGCAAAAACCTTTTGAGATGTTTTCTTGGGTTCGGGGAGTAGATTATAGAAAGGGAAGGTATTAGCACCCTTTCTATCCATGGTTATCCATGGGCTCTTAGTTACTTGCTTAGATCACTTGCCTTTTGTTTTCCATTGTTTTAAATGGTGCTTGTGTGTGTGGGTTTGAAAATGTTTTGAAAAGAAGCCAATGTGGTGGCAACCTTTGTAATGATCCATGTGGGGATGTATACAAAGGTGTACGTCTTTTGAAAAAGGTTTTCATTTGTTTTTGAAATTTGTTTTGAAAGTGTAGTGATGTGTGGTTTTTGAAAATAGGCAAGTGTTTTGTTTTTGCAAGTGTGATTCAAGTAACTAAGAGGTTGTCTACTCCTAAATTTCTCAAAATTGATTGCTATGTTTTAACCCTTTTAATGAGTTTGTTCCACCATTGTATTTGGTGGACAATCTCATGTTAGGATGTGAAAGGGACGGGCGCGGGTCATCGTTTAGACCATAATTGCAACGGTGCCAAGTATCTTTGGGTATTTTCTTTGAGGGACTTGATCATTTGTTTTGGAAGTATTTTGAAAATGTTGTCGAGGGACCATGATCATTTGTTTGTTTGTTTTGCCCAAAGAGACTTAACATGCAATATGGCCCAATTTTGAAAGGCAACAAGTGGAATACCCTAGGGGGTGCAAGTGTGATTTGTGTGTTCATTTTCATGCTTGTTTGTCTTGAGATTAGGTCATAACTATTTTGTCGTTTTTCGCATACAAACCCTAGTTCTAACATGGCATAATTAGAAAGCAATAAAGCGCGAAAATAAATTTACTAAGCTATTACAAAACCAAATATGGGAAGGGGGGTACAAATGTTCAAATGGGGATCTTGACAAGTAATGTAAACCTAAAACTATTACATCAATATTGAAATATTTTACAAGATGATTAAATGCATAAATTAAATAAAATAAGACAAATATGCAAGAATGCAAAAAAGGGTTTTTGTATATGTATGAAAAAAGTATTATTTATGTAAGAATAAAAAAGAAAATAAAAAGGTATTTTTAGATTTTTTCCATATTTAGGGTAAAAACCCCAATTCTATTAAATAAAAGATAGTATTATTTGATTTAATACAAGTATTTATTTATTATGTACAAAAATAAAAATAAAATGAAGTATATTATAAAAAGGCATTTTTTAATATTAAATATTAAAAAAATATGATATGTACATTTTTTGATATTTTTCTCCCAAGTATATTAATATATCTATTTATTTATGTTATTTATAAAAACTATGTTTTATACACATTAATTAATAATATTCAATATTAAAATAAAATGTATTTTATTTTATAAAATATTTTCAGGAAGTAAAAATATGTATAAAAATATATTTTGTATTATCTTAATATTTTAAACAAAAAAGTATATATATATATATATATATATGTATTTATTTATTTATGTACAAACAAAAGAATTAATCAAACAAATATTCAATAAATTCAAAAAATGATGAGAAAAATATTTTTATGTTTTTAATATGCTGAGAAAAAATAAATGAACCAATCAAAAAAAGGCAAAAGTCAAAAATATTAAAAATGAAGCAAATGGACTCAGCGGTGCAAAACAGAAAAAGTGGTGTGAATAAGAAAATTGCTCAGGCCCAGCCCAAGAAGTCACCTTCTTCAACCTCTGAACAAAGTTTGTTCAAAAAACGCGCGCAAGCAAGCTTCCTTTGAATATCTTGATTCTTTGATTTTTTGAACAAACTTCCAACACAAAAGATGTTAAGCATGAAACCACGATTCCAAATATATAAAGAACATCTCCTAACTCTCAGAAATGAGAGAGAATTTTAACAATCCCAAATCCTAACCTAAGTTTTCTGCCATTTTTAAACCTTAAATTCTCTCAACTCAGGCAAAAGAAATGAAAAGTAAAAGAATGTACATGTTCAGTGGCATGAGTAGGACATTGTTTATTCACAAACTTAAGGCTAATGATGAATAATCAGAGAGATACGAGTTCACCAAAATACCTGTTCAGCTGAAGTTCTAACTGGCAAATGGGGAGCTTACAGTGCAAGATACTGGTTGGTATAGCTTCCTTGAGGTGTGGTGATGCTGTTCCAATATCTACTTTGCCTTGAGACACCTTGAACTGAGCTGTAGAACTTCAACTGCAAAATGGAAAAGTGAAAATGGTGGAACTTGTTAGAGGAGTTACAGGTCGTGTTTCAAGGCATGGTTAGCTTGCATAGATGGTATGGAAGGTGTGTGAACTGGTTTTGGCAAGAATGCTTGAGAGAAATAGAAGTTGGCACTCAAACTGCAGAGGCAACTCTGTTTTTGCAGTTTGATGGTGTTTTTTGGTTTGATGATGTTTGGGAGGTAAATGGCTCGTGCAATAGCTTGGTTATGATGTGTGTAATGTGTTTGATAACTTTGTCTAAGTGTTTGTAAGCTGGTGTCTGAGTTCGTACAAGTTATGCCACATTTCTTGAACTTGAAGCAAACAAAAGCCACTTGATCCTTCTAGCCTGTACAGGCCCTCACACTATGCTGCATCTTTTTGTCTTGATCAGAGTGTTATGTCCATGAATCTTGTGTCCAAAGATATGCATTGTACCATTTGATTTGCAAACTTGACATAAAGTTCTTCTTTTCAAAAATGGATAAACCACTTTTTCCAATTAAGGCTTAATTCCTTGTGTAATGACTATATGAACAAAACAAATCTAAAACACAATGGATTGGCATTTAATTATTGAGTGTAACTTGGTTTAAAGACCTGTAATCAAGGGCATGCTGGTTTTGAGAAGTTTGCATAACTTATGAACATGAAAAATGGCCAATTCAAAAGTGAGTTTTTGCTATATTGTGAAATTCGATTCTCCCTAACCATGAGGTTGTTTGATGAGTTCTTGGACATTTTGGAAAGCTTGGAATGTGTACTACAATCCATCTTTGAAGTGCAATTTGAAATTCTAAGTGGAAGTGTATGGAAAATAGCCTTGAAGTGGGGTAGAAAAACTTGTCAAAATAGGTCAAAAATTCACTAAGTTAAGAATGGTTTAGTGCCCTTATTCAAAAATTTGTAACTTGAGATACAAGCTTCAAATGAGAAAACTTTGTGAAAAAAAGTTGTAGATTATGCAACAAGCTACAACTTTCATGTTTTGACTTTTGTTTGAATCCAAATGAATCATGGTGGAAAAGTGGGGCAAAGTTGGGAAAAAATTAGGGTTTTTCATAACTTAGAAAAATTCGAAGTTATGAAAAATTCCATTTCAAACCCTAATTTACATTTTGTGATTTCTTGGTGAACAAGTTTCATGATTTGGCATGTTTTGATGAAAAATGAATCTTGACTCTTGATTTTGACCAAAAAGTTAAAGTTTGACTTTTCAGTATACAGTCAAAATTGATCAATTGATTGGAAAATTCAACTGTCAATCTTGTGTATTTGGGATCTTTTGAGTTTGTTGATCATGTCAAGATAATTACATGGGGTTCTTGAGTCCATATGTGAGCTTGGTTTGCCATTGGCTAGGTCAAACAGTCAAAAATTGCCTTTGTGCAGTCAAAACCCTAAAAATGACCATTTTGCCCTTTTGGTGATCTGATCAAATTTCTTGTGGAATTGTGATCCAAACTTGATCAAATGGTCCATATGAGTTCATAATGTTGATGTGGGTCAATTTTCAGGAGATTTGACTGTCAATTGGCCACAATTGATTTTTTTTCCATTACAGCTGATTTCTAGGTCATCTGTCCAATTGACTGGGCAAAACTTGGAATCAAGACTTGAAACTTGGTATGGGTAAACTTGGGAGTCCAATATGAAGCATGAAAGTCATCTTAGGCATTTTAGGTCAAAACATCTTTGTTCAAACACAAACCCTAATTTGAGTCCACAGTGCAAGGAGAAGTCTTGAGCAGAGGAAACCCTAACTGGATCTTGATCTTCAAGGTTTTTGTGGTGAGAAAATGTTGAGGAAATGGGAGGGCAAATTTTGGGGTACAACAATTCTCATTCTCAATTAACTACCTTTCAACGGTATGGAAAGAAACCCAAAGCCAGAAGAGATTGCTCAAGCTCTACACTTGCACTCGTCTGATGTCACAACTTATTGGGAAACAAGGAGTGGTGTCAAAGGTTTCCTAGCAAATTCTTGTTTGAGAAAGCCCAAAACTATTGGAATTCCTTGGATTTGCAAGCCTTTGAGGAAATTGTGGCTCTCCTCATCTACGGGGTGGTCTTGTTTCCAAATCCTGACCAACTCATAGATGAGAACACCATCAAAATCTTCATATCCCGCAACCCGGTGCCTACATTGCTAGGGGATATCCTACACTCTTTTCACACTCACACAATGAGGAAAAGAGGTGTCCTTATGTGTTGCACTCCTCTCTTGGCAAGATGGTTTATTTCGCATCTTCCCCAATCTGTACTAAAGAATGAGCAAGGATCAAGGTGGTCATAAAGGTTGATGACGCTCAAACATTCAGACATCCATTGGTGCTCCCGATCCATAGAGAATGTTACTATTGTCGACCGTTGTGGATAGTTTCCTAATGTCCATTTACTTGGCATTAGGGGAGGTATCACCTACAACCCCTGCTTAGCTTTAATACAGTTTGGTTATGCCCGAAAGGATGGCCCGAATGAGATGCTGATTCAAGGTTTGGTATTTGACTACGACAACGACGATCAAGGCCTTCGCCAGAGATTTACCCGAGCTTAGAGGATGTTAAACAAGGTACATAGCAAGACTTTGGGGCATAAAAATTCCATCCCTCTTGAGCCTTACCTCAAATGGGTACGAACTCGTGCTGAGAGTTTTATAATGTCTTACCCCTCCATTCTCCCGGTAATCATTGAGCCTGTCATGGAAGGAGATGTTCCATACACTATCCTACATCCTGACATGCCCACCTCTCTTGAAGACCTACAAAGATATTGGATACAACTCAAGGGGGAGCGAGATACTTTCGAAGCCCAATTCTACGCAAGCAAGAAGAAGGTTTTGGAAATCACTAGGCTACTTCATGAGGAGCAGACTATGAATGCCTACATTGCACCAAAGAGGATGAGAACTACCTTTTTTATCTTAGAGTTTCTTGTATTTGTTTTGCCCAAGAAGGCATTGATGTACTCGAGCTTTAATCTATTAATATAACATGTGTTTCCTTTTTGTCTAAAACAAATTTGAATCTTAAGATCCTTGAAATCATTGCATACACATTTATCATTCATCATAACATAAACAAGTTTCTTGCAACAAGTCTCCTCATCTCTCTACTGTTTATTTCAGTAAGATGGATCTCGAGCAACTGGTGAAAGACCTCCAAGCTCAGAATGCACAGTTTCAACATTTGTTCTTAACTCTGGCCAAACGACAAGAAGAGTTGAAGACCTTGCTGGTGGAAGAGAAGAAAAAGAAGACGAAGAAGATAATCAGAATTCTGAACATGGGAAGAAGATTCCAAGGGCAGACAAGAAGGGCCTTAGACTTCGCAACGACATCCGGTGAGAAAGACAACCAAGATGGGAAGGGTAAGGAAACAGTTGTTCAGTCTGATTCAGAAGAGGAAGAGGAAGAAGAAGACTATTTAGAAGAACAATACCCTCCAGCTGATGACAAGTATAAGCATCTAGAAGAACGGTTGAGCGCAATGGAAGTCCAAAAAGTGCCTGGCTTGGACTTTGAGGAATTGGGTTTAGTGTCGGGGATTGTCATTCCTCCAAAATTCAAAGTACCTGTGTTCTCCAAATATGACGGAGTTTCATGCCCTAAAATGCATCTCCGGTCCTATGTAAGAAAGATTCAGCCCCATACCGTTGACAAGGACTTATGGGTACACTTCTTTCAAGATAGTCTGTCTGGAACTCAACTCGATTGGTTTTATCAGTTAGAAAGAGCCAATGTCCATAACTGGGAATATCTTGCTGCAGCCTTTTACAAACAATACCAATACAATGTTGATCTTGCGCCTACCCATACTTAGCTCCAGAGTATGGCCATGGTTTCAAGTGAAGGCTTCAAGGACTATGCACAAAAATGGAGAGACTTGGCTGGAAGAGTTCAACCTCCCATATTTGAAAGAGAATTAGTAGACATGTCTTTGGGCACCTTGTCTGGTCCCTTCTTCAATCACTTAATTGGGAGTTCATCGATGGGTTTTACTGAACTGATATTGACCAGAGAGAGGGTAGAAGCCGGGATAAAGAGTGGAAAGATTCAGAAATGCATCCTCTTCCGCTCTAAGGAAGCCATTCATCAGAAAGAAAGAAGTGGTTGCTGTGTATCCTCAGAGAAATCAAGATAGGGCTGAACATCGTCCAATGGTGGGGGCCATTATGATTCCTAAACCTGCGCCTGATCAGCAAAGAAACAATCAGCCAAGAATGGAAAGACCAGTCATACAATTCACCATAATTAACATGACCCTATCTAGAGTATTGCCACATCTATTAAGATCCAACCTAGTGTCTTTGAAAGAAGCTCCAAAAAACCCTAACATAACATCTCCTCACTATCATCCTAATTCCCGTTGTGCATACCATTCTGAGAATCTCGGCCATGACACTAACAACTAATGGGCTTTAAAGAACAAAGTACAAGACCTCCTTGAAGCCAAAGAGATTGAATTCGATGCGCCAGAAAAACCAATGTCATTTCTGCCCAATGCCCATGCTATTGAAGAGGATATGTTTGTTACTTCAATTGATGAACTTATGACCCCACTTCTGACTATCAAAAAGAACTTATTGAATGCCAGTGTTTTCCCGGGCTGTGATGAAAGCTGGCATTTCTGTTTATCCTCACCAACCAACTGTCCTCTGTTGAAAGCAGGCGTTAAGTGCCTAATAGATAACAAGGAAATTTTGTTTGAAAAGACTGTTGTTCCACTTGTTCCTCTTAATGATGTGTCTATCATTACCATTTCCGCCAATTCTTCTCGGGTCTCCACCAAAAGACCCATTAGAATTACATCAGTTCCAAAAGTAGCTCCTTTAATAATTACAATGCCTAGACCATTCCCTTATTTGTCAGACAAAATCGTACCATGGAATTATGGAGGGGATTTCTACTACCATGGTATCAAGCAAGATTGGCCAGCTGCCGAAGATTTAAGTTCCGAGAAAGATAACTCCGATATCAGTAATTTTGCAGGGACTAGCAAGATTACTCGGAGTGGAAGGATATTCTCTCCAGAAATTGCTTCCCCAAAAGAAGTTTCTGGACCCGTAATCATTCTTGTTGTTGTTGCTCCTCCGAAGGCTATTCCAAGTCCCACAATTATCTCCACCAATGCTCCAACTGACAAAGCTATTACAATCACTGCTATCACTCCTACTGACATTCTTGCTGCCGAGTCAACCGAGACTCGAGGTAAAAGTATTCTGATTGAGCCTGTCCTGATGAAGGCGCAATCATTGGCTATCCCTGAGACCTCCCGGAAAGAGATGGAGGAAATTCTAAAGATCATAAAAAGAATCGACTACGATGTAGTTGAACAACTGGGGCAAACTCCATCCAAAATTTCCATGCTGGCTTTACTACTATGTTCCGAGGCGCATGCAAAGGCCTTGGTAAAATTCCTGAAGACTGCTCATGTACCCCAAGAAACATCTTCCGACCAGTTCCAAGACTGCGTAGACAGCTTGATTGCAGATAATGGTCTAGGTTTTTCAGATGATGATTTAACGCCAAGAGGAAGGAAGCATAATGAGGCATTGCATGTCTCAGTTGAATGTAGGGGCACAACATTGGCTCATGTTTTGGTGGACACTAGCTCATCTCTGAATGTATTTTCTAAAAAAGCTCTTGATAGGCTTGACTATAAAGGATTGGCATTAAAGCTAAGCAACATAGTAGTAAGGGCTTTTGATGGATCGAAAAGAATGGTGCATGGGGAAGTGGATATCCCCATAAAGGTTGGAACCCAAACATTTTATTCAACTTTTTATGTAATGGATATTTGCCCTTCATACTCCTTCTTGCTAGGACGACCATAGATTCACAATGCTGGCGTTGTCACTTCTACGTTGCACCAAATGCTGAAGTATTTGATTCAAGGGAAGATTATCACCGTTAATGGAGAAGAAGAGTATATGATCAACCATCTCAATTCCTTCAGATATGTGGAATTAGATTGTGAATTTATTGAAACTCTATTCCAAGACTTTGAGGAAGTCCCACAAGATCTGGAAGTAACCAGGGTTGTTCCCAAGATCACAAGGCCTCCACTCAAGATGTCATATTTAAAGGATGCAAAAGCAGTGACAGAAGAAGGTGGGTGCACTATCTGGGGACAACTCCCAGATATCCCATACAAATCTGGCATGTTTGGCCTAGGTTTCACTTCAAGTGCTCAGAAGGCTGTACGCCGCGCTCGTGCTGGAGGACCACCCCTGAAGACCAACAACCGTGAAGCCAACGCGGTAGAGGATGATGAAGATGGATGCAACCTGGAGGATTGGATCTTCCCAACTATCAGTGAATGGCTCAGAAATTGGGAGGTTAGAGATTTTGTCCCGATCACTTTTATCCCACAGTAATTTGTGTTTACATTTTGTTGGATCTGTAATATTAAAACAATTCAAACTCTTAAAACCTTGTGTCTTACCCGAGGCACAATGGTCCATTTGTAAGGGTTATTATCTCATTTCAATATGACATCAATGAATCATGAACGTTTTGCATATAAACTTTATGCTCATTGTTTTTTCCTTTTTATATTTTCATTTCTTTCAAAGATAGTTATACCCTTACACACACTCACACTCATAATGCAGGTCTACATCCACTCGGGATCCCATGGATAACGGTTCTGCTATGGCCTTCTGTGACTCTGAAAATCTAATCTACCAAGCCGAAGACGAAGGTGAGGAAGATTGTGAAGAACCAGGGGAACTTGCCAGATTGCTACTACAAGAAGAGAGAGCCATTCATCCCCACCAAGAGCCAGTGGATACAATCAACCTAGATACCAAAGAAGACAGAAGAGAGGTCAAGGTGGGTGCCAATCTGGAACCCAGTGTCAAGGAGTGTCTAATTCAGTGGTTACACGAGTATGTCGAGGTCTTTTCCTGGTCGTATGAAGACATGCCAGGACTTGACGCAGATATTGTGGTACATCGTCTACCTACAAAAGAGGATTGCCCACCAGTAAAACAAAAGGTCCGTCGAATGTGACCAGATATGTCAGAGAAGATTAAAGAAAAAGTTACGAAGCAATTCAATGCTGGATTCTTGACCGTCACCTCCTATCCGCAATGGGTTTCCAATGTTGTTCCCGTGCCCAAAAAGGACGGCAAGGTACGAATGTGCGTGGACTACATAGGTTTGAATAGGGCAAGCCTTAAGGATGATCTCCCACTCCCCCACATTGATATTCTAGTTGACAATACGGCACAACACAAAGTGTTTTCCTTCATGGACGGTTTCTTAGGCTACAACCAAATCAAAATGGCGCTTGAGGACATGGAGAAGACAACCTTTGTCACACAATGGAGAACATTCTGCTACAAGGTGATGTCATTCGGACTGAAGAATGTTGGGGAAACCTATCAGTGTGCCATGGTAGCTCTATTTCACGATATGATACATCACGAAATAGAGGTCTATGTGGACGACATGATATCTAGATCTCAAACAGAAGAAGAGCATCTTGATCATTTACCGAAACTGTTTGAGAGGTTAAAGAAATACAAGCTGAGGTTGAACCCAACTAAATGCACGTTTGGAGTAAGGTCTGGTAAGCTCCTAGGCTTTGTCGTCAACAATAAGGGTATTGAAGTAGATCCTGCCAAAGTAAAAATGATACAAGAGATGCCTGCTCCTCGTACTGAAAAGGAAGTCAGAGGATTCTTGGGACATTTGAACTACATTGCCAGATTCATTTCTCACCTGACAGCTACCTGTGAACCAATCTTCAAACTACTGAAGAAAGATCAGGTAGTCAAGTGGAATGATGAGTGCCAAATTGCTTTTAACAAGATCAAAGAGTACCTGCAAGAGCCTCTTGTGTTGATGCCACCAGTTAAGGGGAGACCATTAATCATGTATCTGACCGTTTTGGAAAATTCAATGGGGTGTGTGTTGGGGAAGCATGACGAGTCTGGCCGAAAAGATCACACTATTTATTATCTGAGAAAAAAGTTTACCGACTGTGAAATAAGATATTCACTACTTGAGAAAACTTGCTGTGCTCTGGCATGGGCTGCTCGCCGGCTAAGACAATATATGCTGACCCATACTACCTTGTTGATATCTAAAATGGATCCAATAAAATAAATCTTCGAGAAACCTTCTCTCTCTGGGAGAATATCGAGATGGCAGATGATCCTAACAGAATATGAAATATAGTATACTACCCAGAAGGAAATAAAGGGCAGTGTACTAGCTGATCACCTTGCTCACCAAGCTATGGAAGACTACCAGTCTATGAAGTTCGAATTCCCGGATGAAGACATCATGATGGTAAACAACTATGAAGAACTCAGACCATATGACGGACCTAAACAAGGATCCCGATGGACCCTGGTTTTTGATGGGGCATCTAACGCACTCGAAAATGGTATTGGTGCAGTACTCATATCTCCTGAAGGGTGTCATACTCCATTTACTGCAAGACTCTACTTCAATTGTACAAATAATATGGCAGAATACGAAACGTGCATCTTTGGTCTCAAAGATGCCATAGACTTGGGGATCAAATATTTGACTGTATTCGGAGATTCAGCTTTGGTTATTAGCCAGATCAAAGGGGAATGGGACACCAAACACCCTAACCTTATCCCTTACAAAGAACATGTTTTGACGTTGCTCCCACATTTTGAGAAGATTACCTTCGAGCACTTCCCGCGACAAGAAAATCAGCTAGCCGACGCACTTGCCACAATGTCATCTATGCTTAAACTTAAATGGGATAATGAGGCTCCCCAGATCACCATTAAACGAAGGGATGAACCAACACATTGTCACGAGATTAATATTGAAGAAGTAGTGGACCAGCCTTGGTTTCACAAAGTCAAGAGGTATCTCGAGGCTCAAGAATATCCAGAAAGAGCTTCAGTCAATGATAAGAAGTTTTTAAGGAGATTCTCTGCTAAATTCTTCCTTAGTAATGGCATTCTTTACAAACGCAACCATGACCTTGTGCTACTTCGGTGCGTAGACAAGGTTGAAGCTGAAAGGATCATGGTTGAGTTACATGAAGGCACTTTTGGCACCCATTCCAGTGGGCATACAATGGCAAATAAAATCCTATGGGCAGGCTATTACTGGTCCACCATGGAAGTAGATTTCTATCAACACTCTCGAACCTGCCACAAGTGTCAGATTTATGCAAACAAGGTGCACGTACCTCCGGTTCCTCTGAATGTCTTGACGGATCCTTGGCCCTTTTCTATGTGAGGAATTGATATGATTGGGGAAATCAAGCCAACAACTTCCAATGGACAGAGCTTCATCTTAGTGGCCATTGACTATTTTACCAAGTGGGTGGAGGCAGCTTCTTTCGCTTTCGTGACCAATAATGTTGTCGCCCGGTTCATCAAGCAGAACCTCATCTTCCGATACGGTATCTCGGAGAGTATCATTACAGACAATGGTACGAACTTGAACAATACTATGATCACTGCCTTGTGCGAGCAATTCAAGATTCAGCATCATAATTCTTCCCTTTACCGGCCAAAGATGAATGGTGTTGTCGAAGCCGCAAATAAGAACATTAAAAAGATCATACAGAAAATGATAGTCACATACAAAGACTGGCATGAGATGCTACCATTCGCTCTCCACGGATATCGTACCACAACTCGCACATCAACCGGGGCAACACCCTATTCTCTGGTATATATCCTGGAGGTTGTCTTGCCTATTGAGGTCTAGATCTCCTCTCTGAGAATCATGAAGGATGAAGGGTTGAATGAAGAAGATTGGATCCAGACTCGACTTGATCAACTAAAATTGATTGATGAGAAAAGGCTTGCTGTTGTCTACCATGGTCAAATGTATCAAAAACGGATGATCAAGACTTTCAACAAAAAGGTCAGACGCCAAGTGTATCAAGTTGGGGATCTGGTGATCAAACGTATCATACTTCCGCAAGGTGATTCCATGGGTAAATAGACTCCTACATACGAAGGACCATTTGTAATCAAAAACATTTTCTCCGGTGGAGCAATGATCTTGACCACCATGGATGGTGACGACCTGCCGCACCTTGCGAATGCATACATAGTCAAAAGATACTACACATAAGAGACCCACTAGGTTGACACACCTAGGCAAAACGAGGGCATCCCGGAGAACCAAAAAGGTTCGGGAAAAAATTAGGGATAAAACAAAAAGAATTTGTACACCCGACAAGTTGAAAACCCGAAAGGGCGGCTTGGACAAAAAAGGGTATCCCAGTGGACTGAAAACCCAAAAGGGTGGTCCAGGAAAAAGTTAGGGAATTAAAGTGTATGACTATGTCCCGTTAGATCACTTTATGGACAACCCTTGGCTTCAATTGACAAACTCAGAGGTTTTGATCAATTCAATCAACTTTGGACAAGGCAACAAATAGACAAGATGCTCAAAGATACGAAGTCTATAGAAGAATGGGAACCCCATGGGATTATTGCACATAACTATCTTTTCTTTGTATCAAAATTTTCATTTTTTACGACGAAATTCTCTTACTAGAATGTTTGTCTCATTGTACAAAAATACTTACTTAAAGTTAATACAAAGATATCCCTTTGAAAGTACAAAAACTATCTGTTTTTCTTTACGCTTGTGTTTTGTTTACAAAAACGTCCAATGATTCATTGTTGAACATATGTATTTGAACATAATTACTGTTTACAAATAAACAAAATAAAATACAATCACTGATGGCTTTAAGAGATAGAGAAATCTATCTAAGTTATTTTCCATAATCCCCTGCAGTGTACAGTTCAAATCCCCAGCGGAACAGAGCTTCCAGTTATCAATCCCCAGTAGAAGTCGTCAAATTTCTCAGGATTCCCCAATAGGATTTTAAAAGAAGTACATGGCATCTCCCTTACAACAGAGTCTATTCCTCCAAGCAGACTTTCATCAACACTTAGACTTCAAAACATGAAGACTTATACTCCATATCCTCAGCAGCAGTCAGGGATTTATTTTCCCCAATCCAACAACAGTGTGGCATATTAGCTTGCATACACCTACATTGCATCCATATATCATAAACATTGATAACACAAATGCATTATACCATGCATTTCATACAACATGGCATTGTTCAAAGTTTTAAGATACAGTTCAGATACTCTCCAGACACGGATGCCATTCTGATACTCATTCAGATTCAACTTTTCAGATACATTTCAGATACGCTCCAAACACGGATGCCATCCTGATACTCATTCAGATTCAACTTCTCAGATATAGTTCAGATACGCTCTAGATAACGGATGTCATTCTGATACTCGTTCAATTCTCAACTTCCAGATACAATACATGTATGCTCCAGACACAGAGGCCATTCTGATACTCATTCAGATTCAGCTCTCAGATACAGTTCAGATACGCTCCAAACACGGATGCCATTCTGATACTCATTCATACTCGATCTTCAGATACAATTCAGATACGCTCCAGACACGGATGCCATCCTGAAACTCATTCAACTTTCAGATATAGTTCATATACGCTCTAGACACGGATTCCATTTTGATACTCATTCAAAATCAGCTTCTAGATACAGTTCAGATAAGGAGGCCATTCTGATACTCATTCAGATTCTCTTTCAGATTCAGCAATCACTTTTGGATGGCATCTACAAGCCCATCTCCAACAACTTTCTATCACCTCTCCAAATGGCATCTTTAAGCCCATTCCCTATACCATCACACCGCCGAGTGCAAATTTTTGGGCACTCTAGTGTCCAATCATCTTCCACCTTCGAATCACAAATGGCAAAACATGCCAATCTAACTCTCCAGGCTTAAGAAGATTGAACAGGGGCAGCTGTTGTACCCCAAAATTTTCCCTCTCACTTATCAAGAATTTACTCACAAGATCTCCTTGGGCTCAAGACTGCACTAGGGTTTGATCAGCTCAAGACACCTCCTTATGCACTGATGACCAAAATTAGGGTTTGAGTTTGCACAAGGACATTTGAACTTTCAATGCCTCATATAACTTTCATGGATCATTATGGACCCCCAAGATCACTCATGTCAAGTTTCAACCCTTGGATCACATTTTTGCTAAGTCAATTGAGTAGTTGACCTAAAAATCAGTGTATTTGGGAAAAAGTCAACCATGACCAATTTACAGTCAAACTTCATAATTTTTTATCCATACCAACCTTTTAAACTTATATGTATCATTTGATCAAATTTGGACTACAACTCCTCAAAGAATTTGATCAAATCTCTAAAAGGGCAAAATGGTCATAATTAGGGTTTTGATTGAGAAGGGACAATTTCTGATTTTTGACCTAGAAAATGGTCAATTGGTTTAAGGAATGATCTCAAGAGTCCAAATGCATCATTTTGACCTAATGACATGGTTCAAAACATTGCAAGTCTATTGGATTGACAGATGAATTTTGTATTCAACTGATCAAAAGTCAACTGTACACTGAAAAGTCAAACTTTAACTTTTTGGTCAAATTCAAGTGCCAAAGATCACAATTCATCAAAACATGTCAAAATATGAAACTTATTCATCAAGAAATCAAAAAGTCAAGATTTCATTTTGAAAAGTCAAAATTTCTAAACTTAGAAATTTTTCTAAGTGTTGGAAATTTCATGTTTTTTCATAACTTTGAGCCAAATTTTCACCATGATACAAGATGATTCAAGAGAAACTTCCAACATAAAAGTTGTATACCTCCATGAAATATACAACTTTTCTTTACACAACTCCTTCCAAAAATGCTTGGATCTCAAGTTATAATTTTATGAACATGTGGTCATGAAACTAAACACTTAGTGAAATTTTGTCCTAATTTGGTCAAGATTTTGACCTAACTTCATGGCACTTTTTCATATAGTTTCAAGGGGAATATTCAAAATCAATTCAAAGATGGTTTGTATAGAACATTTAAAGCTTTCCAAAATGTCAAAGAACTCCTTGAGATCATTCTTGAGGAGGGAGAATCGAAGAGATGAAATTAGGGTTTTGTCACTTGAATTACAAGCCATTTTTGATGAACACATGAACTAAATCCATGCTAGGCTGCATAATCTTTGCTTTGCACGCCTCAAACTTGTTTTTCAATACATAATTAAATGTTTACACAGCTGTTAGAGCTTTGATCCAAGCATTTGAGCTATTATCCAAGTTGCATTTCCATTAATGGCACAAAGTAACATTGCCATTCTTGTAAAGCAAGATTTTTGCATAAAGTTCACATTGAGCCTCTAACTTGTTCCCTATGATTACACTCCATCCATAAAGTCAGAAGCAAGCTTGTTTAAAGCATAACCACTCTATCTTAGCAAGTACACAAGGCATGGAAACTTGTTTTGTCAAAAAATCACATGTTTAACTTAAAGATGCAAATTTGAATTCTGATCAACTAGAGCACTCCAAACTTGTTGCTTATAAATAGAGTCACTATTTGTGAGCTAGAGCGAGCTTGAACACCCTGAAATACACCAAAACTCTCTCAAATAAAAAATTTCCCAAAAACTCCATTGTTGCACAATTTCTGACCTTGAACGTCAAACTCCCATTTCCCGCGTGTGTTTCTTGGCCTTTTAGTTTCTAAAGCTTCCTTACATCAAATACAACTTATCCATATCCTTATTCCAGAACTGTAACACCATTTAACATAACTTCCATAACCAAAAAACAGAGTTTGCAACTTGACTTCTCCAAGTCATTTCAGCCACTCTCAACTTGAGCAAACCATTGCATTAACTTCCTAGGACTTCAAGGAAGCTAACCTGATCATCACCATCACTTGAAACAAGCTCAAACTCCAAACACGATTTCCAGTTTTGAGGTAAGTTTTCTCAACTTGGAACTCTTCATACATGCATCATCAATAGTTTATTTGTGAATAAAACATGTAGATATCATTGCCCTGGAGCTAACCATGTCCTTAGTTTCCATTAATTTTGCTTGAGCTTAGAGAATTTTGAAACTGAAACTTCTGAAATTTTCAGGGTTCATATTAGGGCCATTAAAATTATTTCTTATCTTTGATCTATAGTTTTAATACTTTACATTTCTGGAATCGTGAGAAAATTTGCTACAAGTTTCATGTTTACAGTTTTCATTTTTGATGAGAAATGAACAAGTTACAGTTGGTCTGGCTGGAGGTTGAAGATGAAGTCTTCAGAACACGTTTTGCCTTAAATATTTATTGTTTCATTTGTATTAACGGGTGTATAGTCACCCCAGTGGTAGAAGCGCGCGCCTGTAACCTATGGGACCTGGGTTCGAGCCCTAGCGGTACCCTTTTTTCATTTTTTCTGATTTTTCTGACTTTTTTTTTGGGCAGGCGCTGGGCCCCTTTGGGCCTGGCTTGTTTTTTTTTGTTTGTTTTTGCTCACTAACCTCTTTGTTTCCTCTTGGCACCCCATGGACTAAGTTATTTATTTATTTATTTATTTCATTTTTCTTTTCTTAAATACATTTTTTCTCTAAATACTAAAAATCATAAAAATACAAAAAAATGATATATTTATATTTTGACTTATTTTATTCTATTTTTCCACAAAAAATATTTTTTTATTTATTATACTTTATTTATTTTTATTAACTAAATCTTGTAAACTTAATAAATATTATGTTTTTTATTTATTTACTTTTCACACCATTTAAAATACATTATTTTATTTATAAAAAAGACTAAAAATAATTTATAATACTATAATTATTTTCAAGATAAAAATACCAAAAACTTTTTTCTTAAACTTATTTCCTTTTAATCAACTAAATAGAACTATTTTTTCATCTAAAATCTTTTCTTAATAAATACAAACTTAATTAACTATTGTCTTTATTTAAATTAGGTTAAGACAAAAAATCTTTTTCATGAAAAAAAAACAAACAAATTCATTTTTCTTTACATTTTGCATCCTTGTACATTTATTCATTTTTTATACTTTGTATTTATTTAATTCCTTGTATTTTCATATCAATTCAATATGGTTGTAATAGACTAATTAGGTTTAAATTCTTGAAATCCCCATTTACAAATTGTACACCCCCCTCGCCACAAATATTGTAATAGCATAGTAACTTTAAATTTCGCAATTTATCCCTTTTATATAACATGCTTGTAATTAGGGTTTGTATGGAAAGACTAAAACCAATACTTAGAAAACCCTAATTCTAGACCAAAACAAGCATGGAATTGATACACTTGCACACAAGCACCCCTAGGGTTATTCCACTTGGTTGCCTTATACAAAATGTCCATATTACGCATGTAAGGTATCTTAGCAAAAACAAGCAAATACAAGATCATAGTCCCTCGATGACGCTATCTAAGTTGCCTTACAAATGATCTTAGTCCCTAAAAAAGAATGCTAAGATACCTTGCAACATTGATAATCATGGTTATACGATGACCAACATTCGTCCCATTTACATCCAAAGATAGGGTTGCTTACCAAATCAATGGCAAGATAACAATGTCAAAGGAAAAGAAAATGAACAAGAAAGACATTTGAATAGGTAGATTGCTCTTCATTACTTGCTCTATTTCAGAACAAACATCCTTGCTATTTTCAAAACAAACACTTACACTTTCAAACATCTTACAAACTTGAAAACATTTTCAAAAGATTAACATATTTGTATACATTCTTACAAACAAGAATCATTACAAAGATTTCCTAAACAATGGCCTCTTTACAAAATACTTTCAAAAACCACATAAATCACAATTTCAAACAAAAGCAAGTGATCTAGCAAGTAACTAAGAGCCCATAAATAATCATGGATGAAAAGGCTGCTAATGCCTTCCCTTTTCATAATCTACCACCGAACTCAAGAAATAATCTCAAAGGTCTTTCCTGTGCTTTTTCACCTTTCCTTTTGGATAAAAGAAAAGTCGGTGGTGACTCTTGCTAACCGCAATATTTGCGATCAAATGAAAAACACCCAAGTCAGTTCTCCCACCGTATCACATACATACTTTGATGAATTGTGATCTTTGGCATTTGATTTTGACCAAAAAGTCAAAGTTTGACTTTTCAGTATACAGTTGACTTTTGATCAGTTGACTGAAAATTCATCTGTCAATCCATTGAACTTGAGCAATGTTTTCAGTCATATCATTAGGTAAAAATGAGGCAATTGGACTCTTGAGATCATGCCTTAAACTAATTGATCATTTGCAAGGTCAAAAATCAGAAATTTCCCTTTCCCAGGCAAAACCCTAATTTTGACCATTTTGCCCTTTTGAAGATTTGATCAAATTTCTTGAGGAATTATGGTCCAAACTTTATCAAATGATACATATGAGTTTAAAATGTTGATGTGGATAAAAAATTATGAAGTTTGACTATAAATTGGCCACAATTGACTTTTTCCCCAATACAATTGATTTTTTAGGTCAACTGCTCAATTGACTAAGCAAGAGTGTGATCCAAAGCTTGAAACTTGACATGAGTAATCTTGTGGGTCCATAATGATCCACGAAAGTCATATGGGGCATTGGAAGTTCAAATATACTTGTGCAATCTCAAACCCTAATTTTGGTCATCAGTGCTTAAGGAGGTGTCTTGAGCTGATCAACCCTAGTGCAGTCTTGAGCCAAAGGAGATCTTGTGAGCAAATTCTTGATAAATGAGAGGGAAAATTTTGGGGTACAACAATGTGCATAAAACTGAATTTTATTTTCATTATGTAATTTTTCTAGGGAAAAGGGTGATGTACTGACGATGCAAATTTATTTTATATTGTCAACCAATCACGATAATGTATCCCGCTAAGTCATACTGAAATTTTTAAATTACTGATATGACATGGAAGAACGATATATTCTTATTAGATGGTAGTGTAAAACTTTTTTATATTATCAGTGAATCTTCATTAAACTCTAAGTGCATAACGAAATTGCATAATAAAATCAAATTATTGATTTTTTAAATATTATTTAAAAAATTTAAAAGTTTATATATATATATATATATATATATATATATATATATATATATATATATATATATATATATATATATATATATATATATATATATATATATATATATATATATATATATATATATATATATATATATATATATATATATATATATATATATATATATATATATATATAAAACAAGAGATATTGAGTGGTCTAATGGTAAGGTTGCAGATTTAATTTCTATGTTTGACAACTTTTAATAGTATTTCATGAAAAAGAACATAAAAATATGTCACTAAATTCAAGCACAAAATTCAGTCACTAAATTTGTCACAAAAGTTTAGCGCCTAACACTTTTTCAATCGAAAATTATTAATCTCTAAATCGTCCGTAAAACTTTACAGTGACTGATTTTAAAACTTTTTCGATCACTAAAAGAGAATTTTTTTAGTAGTAAAAACGAAAACTTACTTTAACATAAACAACAACATCTAACAACAATAAAACATTGAACCCTATTTTTGACCATGACAGACTTTTCACGTATATTTTCAACAAGAAAAACTAGAAACATTACAATCATACTAGGAACCAAAGAAGTACCTTTCATTGAAAACATTTGTGGAAAATGAAGACAAAGATATGAGGTCTTTGTTTCGTTTTGTAAATATTTGTGTAACCTTCCTTTGATTCATACTAGTTGGAGATGTTATGTTTGAGTTTTGAGAGTTTGGGTTAAGGCGAGAAAAGTTAGGGTTTCATTTGAATGCAGTATGTGAAGAATGAAAAAACACAAGAAGGGGGAGTTTGAATTGGGGTTTTTAAAAGTTAAAATAAAAGACACGTTGGTTATCTTGGTTTGTTTGAACTTCAACTACTCCAGTCCACCAAGGTGATTTCGCCTCTCTCAAATGAGGTCTTAATCTACTAATCAAACTTGATTACAAAGATACAATGACAACTGTCAAAGTCTTCTTGAGTTTAAATCACAACCCGGTTTTCTCAAGGTATTACACAGTAATATAGTTGAAAGTATGTACAAATATGTTTTCTAACAAAAACAATATCACAACAGTGATGTATTATACAATTGAAAAGCACAAGATAGAAAGGTAATAATATTTCTCTTTTTTAGTGCACGGCCAAATCATTTTCGATTTCTTCTTCACGTCGTCTTTATATAGGCAATGCATGAGAAGGTGTTTTTGGAAGGTTGATAAATAGTAGTTAATGTACTTTCTGAACATAGAGATTCTTGTCTTCTTTTAGTCGTTACTATTGATTATCACATCAGAAGATGGATGTTACCATTGAGACTCCTTTACTTCTTTCCAGAACTTTACGTATTAGAATATCTGATTTCTTGTTCGCAACATTAGTGCACTCAAAAGTTGTAACATCATAACTTCTTTATTTAAGCGTGTTACATAGATTTTCTTCTATGTAAGATGCGTCAAAATAGAGTTTTAACAAAGATCTATCCATCTTATGTGCTTCTTACATCAGAACTTCCCTGTAAAACAAAATACTTATTTAGGAAGCCTAATTGTTCTTTGTGTGTTTGTTATCATCAAAAATCTTACATGGATGTAGAACCAAACTATGTTCTAAAAATCTCCCCTTTTTGATGATGACAAAAACTTGTATATTTTGATAGAATACTTAAAGAACATAAAGCATTAAAGTCTCCCCCTGAGTTGGGTACTCAAAAAAAAAACTTCCCTGAAGATTATTCTGATCAGAGTTTTGAGAAGAAGATTTTTTGATGCGTCCACAACTATCCTCAACAGAGGTTGCTTTTCAATATATTTTTCCTGATTGCTTTCAAAGGATAAAGAGAGAAGTTATAATATTCAAAAAAATTGATACTGAGTCTCGATACTATTATATTCGAAATATCTTACATTCTCCCCCCTTTTTGTTAAGAATCAAAAAGCAATAAAAACACGTAGACAATAAAATGCATTTTATATTAAAAAATGATCAAGGAAATAAGAACCAAATGAAGGAACAAAAATTTCAGAACTAAGTGTGAGGAGGTGGAAGTCGTGTGAACAGGTCTTCCAATAAACACTTGATCTGATTGTTCGATTCCTCTTGTTTCCCAAGCATCCCCTTAATTTCCTTGAAAGTTTCATCCTGCTTATTTAACCTTTCCTTAAACACAACATTTTCTTTCTTCAACTCCTCTATAGTTTGCAGCATAATAGAAGACGAGGTCATTTCAGCAGAAGAGACCACTTTTTAAGAGCAAACTGTAGTTGATTCTGACGCAAGAGATTCTTCGTCTTCCTTGCCTTTGTCTTGAAACATGAATAGAGGAATAGGATCGGAGGGTGGTTCATTACACTCTGATTTCTGATGAGCTTCCCAAGGTGTATTTTCTAGTAGAATGAGTGGCTTCTTGACCCAGTGTCGTAGAACTTGATCCTTGAAGATTTTCAGGCGATCGCAGAAGTTCTATTGGGAGATTTCATAGCTGAGATCCTTTAGTTTTAGAGATTCAAAGTTGAACCATTTTCTGAACTAGTTCCAATGAGAATCAGAAGCAGCTGCATTGAGATTCTCTACGCAAGCTAGCTTTAGAGAGTTAACACATTCCTTTCTTTTTGGCAGCTTTGGAAGTCTTTTGAGAAGTTCCTTATGCAGCTGCTTTCCTTTTTCTTGGTTTTCTTGGAGCAACTTCCAGAGGTTGTTGCCTTAGATCAAGAATGTTCACATCTAGAATCATACCGTCACTCTTGCATGCTTCCCGATACATGAGAACAATATCTGGAGAAGAGTCTGCTTTAGTGAAGAGAGGAAACTCCTTCAGAGGCACTCTTCGGGTGGTAATAACTTCCTTGGTGGTTATTGTTGGATCCTTCATAATAGTTTCAATAATCTTCATCTTTTTCAGATTTTTGGCGTTGAGAGGTTTACCAGCACAAGCTTCTATAGCGCTAGCTTATTGAGCCTCAATCAGATGTTCTATAAATTAGTTTTCTGTCAGAATATATGAAATGAGTCTTCCCAAAGGGATCCAATATCTCTTTGTTCTTTCTTCTTCTCTTGTTTCTTTTACGCTGGTCTTCAGATGATTGAACAAAAGATGTTGAAGATTAACTTTTGCTTTGGTGGCGATGATGTATAGAAGGTACTGCTGATCAATATTGATGTAATCTGGAGAACTGTAGGATTCCAGTGATTGATGCAACCCAAAATTATTTTAGACCAAATTATGAGGTAATCCTTCAGGTCTTTGATTTTGTTGGACGGGTGGCTAGAAGTAAAGATTTCCTTTGAGATCTTGGTTAGGTCAGAACTTTTGTCATCCATATCACTGCATCGAATACCATCATCGTCATGATCTATTAGTTTCCCAATGAGATCTTCAGAGATGATGATTTTCTTTCCCATAACGAAGGATGTAACCTGATGGTTTGAAGTTGTGGCATGGATCCATAATTCTTTAACAAGTTTTGGAAAAACTGGACCTAGGGGGCGATCAAAGTACTTAGTCCATCCTTGGAAATCAACATCAGGGATTAAATCATACCCGTTTTCCTTCATGCTTATCAAATCTACAATAAGCTCACACAGAACTTCCAGAGAATCAATGGGTGTGAGGAGAGTTCTCGAGGGTTCAATGTACTTATCTTCTGTTGAAGAGGAAGAACCAGGAATTCTTTGAGAACCTTGAGAAAATTATTAAGAGGAAGCCATTTGTTCACACTGAGTCTTTTAGGGTTTTTTGAAAGATTGAACAAATTGAAGAGAGAAAAAATTGAGAGTGGAAGTGTGATAGTGATGGTGAACAAACAAAGTATATATAGCCAATAGAAATAAAATAGTAGTATTAATTAAAAAGTAAAATATTTAAAGAAAATGATTATGTGCATTTAAAGATTCCTGAAAAGAGGGATAACGTGAAGATATGGAACAATTACCGATTTGACTCAAGCCTAAATGAATCAACTCAACCATTTCAATCTCTTTAGAATTTGAACACGTGTTTAGCCTTAGAGGAATACCTTGTGTTTAGAGTTGATAGATGTTGATATGGTGAACTGCATGCTTCTAACGTTGAAATGAATCATTTTTGGAGATTGTTCAGATCTTCTGGATAGATCCTGATACAACTTTCCTTCTTATTTCTGAAGAACTATTAATCAATGTTCATACAAAGAAAATTAAAGCATAAAATCCAGAGGGTTAAAGTATACAAAAACAGTACTATCATTCTGGGCATAATTTCATGCTGAGATGTTTCAGAATGAAGTTAAATCTATCTTCAGAATGGGGTTTAGTGAAAACATCAGCCCATTGATGGTCTGTGTCTATAAATTGTAACGAGAGAATTCATTTCTGAATATAGTCCCTAATAAAATGATGTTTAGTTTCTATATCTTTAGCCCTAGAATGTAAAATAGGATTTTTTTGAAAGACATATAGTAGAAGTATTGTCATAGAGGATAGGAATGTTACTCTCATATATATTAAAGTCTTCAAGTTGACTTTTCATCCAGAGCATCTGTATGCTACATCCAGCTGCTTTTATATATTCAGCTTCAACATTTGACAGTACAATGGTGGATTACCTTTTGCTGGACCACAAGAATATATTGTCTCATAGAAATTGGCAGCTTCCAGAAGTACCTTTTCTTTCTATTTTGTCTCAGGAGAAGTCAGCATCACAGTACCATACTAATTTGTATTCTTTGGATTTTATATAGCAAAGACCAAGATTAGTAGTACCTTTCAGATACTTGAAAATTTGCTTAACAGCTGTTAACTGAGATTCTCTAGGATCTGATTGGAATCTAGCACAAAGACAAACACTATACAAAATACCAGGTCTTGAAGTTGTTAAATATAAGAGAGAACCAATCATACCTCTATAGAGATTCTGTTCTACCTTCTTACTTACCTCTTCCTTTTCCAGAATGCATGTGGGATGCATAGGAGTTTTGGATGGCTTACATTCTGAAAAGTCAAATTTCTTCAGAAGTTCTTTGACACACTTGCTTTGATGAATGTAGATTCCTTCTGGAGTTTGATTGATTTGGATAGCCAGAAAGAACTTGAGTTCTCCCATCAAGCTCATTTCAAACTCTACCTGCATAGACTTAGCAAATTCTTTTCCCAAAGAGGCTTTAATAGATCCAAAAATTATATCATCTACATAAATTTGACAAACCAGAATGTCATTTTTAAATAGTTTAATAAATAAGGTTGTGTCCACCTTCCGTCTGGTGAAATCATTTTCTAATAGAAAATTACTTAGTCTTTCATACCAAGCTCTGGGAGCTTGTTTCAGACCATATAGTGATTTCTTAAGTTTATAAACATGTTCTAGATGTTTTGAATTTTCAAAGCCAGGGGGTTGGTGCACATAAACGTCTTCATCAATGTAACCACTTAAAAAATCACTTTTAACATCCATTTGATAAAGAGTGATGCCATTATTTACTGCAAAAGAAATTAAAAGTCTAATAGATTCTAACCTGGAGATTGGAGTAAAGGTTTTTGTATATTCTATCCCTTCTTGCTGACTATAACCTTATGCCACCAATCGTGCTTTATTTCTGATGACTTCTCCTTATTCATTTAGCTTGTTTCTGAAGATCCATTTGGTTCCAATGATGTTAAAGCCTTTTGTTTTAGGAACTAGATCCCACACATCGTTTCTAGTGAATTGATTTAGTTCTTCCTGCTATGCGAGTATCCAGTCATTGTCCAGAAGGGCTTCGTCAATGGAAGTTGGCTCAATTAGAGGCACTAATCCCATGAGAGATTATTCAGAATTTATGAATGTAGATCTTGTTCTGATTGGGTCTTCTTTCTTTCCCAGAATCGTGTTTTTCGGATGAGCTAATCTGCTTCTGGATTGTATTTTCTAGATGGGATCTTCAGATGTTGCTATAATGTTTGTGACATCATCTTCTGGATTTGACTGTGTTTTTTTATAGAGAACTTATGATGTTGTGTCCTCAGTACCTATAAATTGAACTTCTATATCTGCAAAAAATTTACTCTGCTTTGACTTTTGGGAGCCAAGCTTATCATCAAATTTGACACTGATAGACTCTTCCACAATCCGTGTTTCTGTGTTATATACTCTATAACCTTTTGAGCATTTAGAGTATCCTAACATGAGACACTTTTGTGCTTTAGAGTCAAACTTGTTCAGATTTTCTTTAGTGTTTAGAATAAAACAAGTACATCCAAATGGATGGAAATAAGAAATGTTGGGCTTTCTGTTCTTCTACAGCTCATATGGAGTCTTATCCAGAATAGGTCTTATGGAGATTCTATTATGAAACAACACATTGTGTTAATTTCTTCTGCCCAGAAGTTCTTAGCAATGTTAGTCTCATTGATCATGGTTCTGGCAATTTCTTGTAAAGTTTTGTTCTTTCGTTCTACAACTTTGTTTTGTTGAGGAGTTATAGGACAAGAGAAATCATAAGAGATGCAATTCTCATTAAAAAATAATTCAATTTTTTTCTTCAAATTCCCCACCATGATCACTTCTGACTTTAACAATTCTAAAATCTTTTTCGTTTTGAACTTGGTTACAGAAGGTAAAGAACACAGAGTGTGACTCGTCCTTGTGTCTTAAGAACTTTACCCATGTCCATCTGCAATAGTCATCTACGATCACTAATCCATACTTCTTTCCACTAATGGATGCAGTTTTCACTGGTCCAAACAGATATATATGCAGAAGTTCTAATGGTCTAGAGGTAGAAACAACATTTTTTGCTTTGAAAGAAGGTTTTGCAAGCTTTCCTTTTTGACATGCTTCACACAGAGCATCTGAGCTGAAATTCCAGTTAGGAAGTCCTCTTACTAGATTGAGTTTGTTAATATGAGATATTCTTCTCATACTAACATACCCCAATCTTCTGTGCCAGACCCATTGCTCCTCGTTAACAGACATTAGGCATTTTACATTCTGACTTTTTAGTTCAAAAAGTTTTATTTTGTAAATGTTGTTCTTTCTCTTTTCATTAAAAAAGATAGATTAAGCTTTTTGACTAACTACTTTACATGACTTTTGATTGAAGATTATATCATAACCATTATTACCTAATTGACTTATGAAAAACAGGTTATGCATTAATCCATCTACTAACAGAATATTAGTTATAGAAGGAAGTGTATCATTACCAATAGTTCCAGAGCCAATAATCTTTCCTTTCTAATTTCCTTTGAAACCTACATAGCCTCCAAATTTAAGCTCCAGACTTTGGAACATATGCTTTCTTCCCGTCATTTGTCGAGAGCATCCAAGGTCTAGGTACCAAGATTGGTGTTTCAATTTTGTTGTTAAAGACATCTGCAACATAGACAATTTTGCCCTTAGGTACCCATATCTTTTTGGGTCCTTGTTTGTTAGAGTTACCAAAATTCTGTTTGAATTTTGGTTTAGCAGAAAAAGCATTGCTAGTATACTTTATGTCATGTGTATGCCCATAGGTGAAGTGAGAATAAAGAGGTGTGTGTTTTATGACTATATCATTAACTTTTTTTGGTTGAGATTCTTTACCGTTATATCCTATCCCTTTTCTGCCATTTCTGCTAACTCCATAGATCATTAAAGTCATCTTGCTCCTATCTATGTTTTTAGCTAGAAATTTTTGAAAGCTATGATCATATTCTTTTATGATGCTATCAGAGTTACTAGAAACTTCTGAGATAATTTCTTTCTGAGCTTTTTGTAATTTATTTTTAAAAACATAATTTTCTTTTTCGAGTTTAGAAATGGTTTCTTTTAGCTCATAGTTTTATGTTTTGACTTTCTTAGTATCTTCAGAGTTAGATACCAGATCCTTTTTCAGATTCTTGTTTTTGACTCGAAGTTGCTGATATCTTTCAAGAATTTATGACTGACTTTCTTCTGATTGAGATCTAGAAAATTTAGAGAATACCTCTTTTGCCTGAGTCTGACTCTGATTCGGATGATCCAATGTCATCTGATATGTTGGCCATTAAGGCTATGTTGGCTCGTTCATCTTCTGATTTTGTTTCAGCTTCATAAGATTCCGAGTCATCCCATGTTGCCATAAGGCTTTTCTTTTTTTCTTTGAAGAACTTGTTTTTAGATTTTTCTTTTTGGAGATTTGGACAATCGCTTTTGTAATGACCTTGTTCATTGCATTCGTAGCAAACAATATCTCTGTTATTGGATTTTCTGTATCCAGAAGATGATTCAGAATGATTCCCTGTTCTTCTAGGAGTTCTAAACTTCCGTTGTCTGTGCTTCCACAGCTGATTGACTCTTTTAGGGAGAAGCGATAGTTCATCTTCTTCTGATGAGGATCCACCAGAGTTCTCTTCTTTTGCATGAAAAACTTTAGGTTTATATTTTTTATTAGATTTAAGAGCAAGAGACTTACCTTGCTTTTGGGGCTCATCTTCTTCTAGTTTGGTTATAGTCACTAACCGGTTCATAATATATTGTTTTTATGTGTTTATATTAACAAATAACTTGGCAGCGCAGTTGGCAAAGGAGGAAACCTATGAGGTGCACGTCCTAGGTTCGACCCCAGGCATGTTACTTTTGCATTTTCTTGATATTTTCTATAGGTTCCAATGCACCATGTCCAACGAAGTCCAATGTGAGACCTCAGATCTAACCCTCAAGATCTTATCACATCCAATCCAACGTCCCACACGCGCGGTCATACCATAGATCATCAGAGGACCAGCCCACTGGATCAGGCGCTGACTGGGCCTCAATCATAATGGGCTTGGATCAATTCAGCAACGCACCCCCCCCCCAATTTCTTAATCACAGGCCCAATCTATTTTATTTATTTATTTTGTTTTATTTAATTATTTACTTTCACAAATTAATTAATTTTTTTTATTTACTACAAAAAACCATAAAATCACAAAAAACACCCAAAAATCATATTTTTCATAAAATAGTTATTTTCTTGAATTAATTATTTTAGTTTAAATTAGGTTAATTTAATTCCTTTTCATAATTAAAACTAATTACAAATTAGGGTTGTAAATAATTAATTTTTCTCCAAAAAATAACCAAATTATTTTTTAATTAGATTTCCGGTCTCTTAATTAATTCTTCGCATTCAATTCGTCGCGCGTTTTAATTACCATTTCGATTATTATTTATGTAACTGTTTCGAGGTTGTAATATATTTTAATTAGGGTTTTTAATTTCCGCATTTTGTTTTCAGTTAAATAATTATGTATCTGCGAAAGCCATGTAATAGTTAGGATTTCTATTTCCACACTTTAAATTTCCGCAATTATTAACTGTTAGATGTATGCTAATAGGATTGTATGGCAAGAATATCTGAAAATTAAAATGATAGATAACCTAAATCTGCAAAGATAAATTAACTGAAAAAAGCTCACTCGCACATGCTTACTCCTAGGGTTTACTCCACTTTGGTTGCCTTCGGTTAAGTTGTCATGAAGTATAGGGTTTGTTAGTGGTCGTCCTCTAGCCCCGAAAGATCTCAAATGACCCATTCAGATGTTGCCTCGGAAACATATCTTTAAGGATTTAGGATGATTACTAACACCTCCTAACATTGCTTTTGTGACCGTATCTGTCCCTTCGAACGTCCCTTAAAACTCCAACGACGGTGCTACCTATTCCTTAATAATGGGATAGCGTTGTCTAAAGGAAAACGAACAGTCTTTTTTTCGAGTAGGTAGATTAACTCTTAAGTACCTGCTCAAACAAATAAACTTTTCACACGAACACCTTTCAAAACAATTTTCAAAACAACTTCGTCACATCCTTGAGGACTGATACAAGGGTTATCACGAAGTAAAACTTTTTCAAAAGACAAACATACACAAGCAATTTTAAAATGAGCAAGTACCTAAGAGCCCATGGATAACCACAGATAGAAAGGGTGCGAACACCTTCCCTTTCTATAATCTACCCCCCGTACTCAGAATATTCTCGAAAAAAGATTTTTTCTGTTCTTTTTCCTTTTCCTGATTGGATAAAATAAAAGTCGGTGAAGACTCTTGCTTACCGCGACATTTTGCGAACAAAAAATGAAAAATGCAAACCACTATTAACAGTCGATTCTGCCACCGTATCACAGGTACAAGCAAGGGAAATTCAGTTGAAGATATCTTATTCTCGTGAGGAACCTATATCTGATATATTTATGAGGACTCCTCCTCCTCTCTTAGATGATGTGTAAGAACTTCAGCTTTCCTTAGTTAGGATGCATCAAGAGAGGAAAACATGGAAGAATAAGTACCAGACTTTAGAAGTGTCCTACTCAATAGAATTGAAAGAGAAGGATGAATTGATTGAGATTCTTGAGAGTCATGTTATAGAGATGATGGAGAAGCAAGAGGATTTATTTTCCTCTAGAATTGAGCCAGGCCCGATCACCCATTTTATGATTCTGATGGATGGAAAGAAGTTGTCGACAAGTATGCAGAAGAGAATAAGCAGTTGAAGGCACATATTACAAGACTCATGGGAAAACGTCAGTGTATGGAGAGATATTCATCATCTTTGGCTCCTTAGGATTTTTAAATTCTATCGTTATTCTCTTGTACTTAGTATTATTTAAACTTGTACTAAAAATTTAATCCATTCCAAAGTTACTATTAAAATGAAATTTCTCAATATTTCCAAATGTGTTAGTTTCTCAATATTTGCAATTATTTATAATTATTAGAATTCCTTGAATAAACATAATAAATCATATGCATTGCATGTCATGCATCATTTTTCACATATTTTTGCATTCATATCTTTCACAGGTGTCTTACTTGTCTCTCTACTTTGTTCACATGACAAGATGCCTCATCACTATAATACTCGGGCTAATTCTGGAAGGAAGATGGAAAACCTTGAACAAGAGAATCATAAGCCGCACGAAAAAGTTACTGCTTTGAGCTGGTATGGCCAACCTGACTGCTTTGGTAGAGTTGTTGGTAGCTTCTCAGAATCAGCCACCTCCTCCTCCTCCATCTCCTCATGCTACTCAACTATAGCAGACGATCGTTATTTCATAGGTTATGTCAGTCCCCATCTCTGTTACTCCAGTTATTGCTACTCAACATCGTATGCCTCACGGTTACCCGTGTGGAAAGCTTGAGAATCAACCACCTCCTCCTCCTCCGTCTCCTCGTGCTACTCAATTATAGAAGATGGCCGTTATTTCAGAGGTTGTGTCAGACCCCATCTCTATTACTCCAGTTACTGCTACTCAACATCGTATGCCTTATTTGTTCAAACTACTGCTACTTCTGCGCCTCCTGCAGTGTATGATATCCCTATTATTAATAACGAGATTCATCATACTGCACCTCCAGTAGTGAATGAAATGCATGATGAAGTTTGTCATCCTGCTCCTCCACCAAGTGAACGTTTGGGCTTTTATGACTGAATGGATAACTTTCAGGATCAACTCCATGAAATGAAGAAAGAAGTGAAGGCTCTCTGAGGGATAGAGTTATTCAGACAGAATTTCAGTGACCTCTTCTTAGTTCCTAATGTGAAAGTGCCAGTAAAGTTTAAGGTGCCATAATTTAAGAAGTACAAAGGCATCTCTTGTCCCCGTGACCACCTGGTGATGTATATCAGAAGGATGTCCACTCACACTGATGACCAACGCTTTCTTATTCCATTCTTCCAGGATAGTTTAACTGGTGCTAACTTGAAATGGTATATGGGATTGGAAAGTAGTAACATCCGCACATTCAATTACTTAGGAGAAGCTTTCTTGAAGCAGTATAAGTACAACATGTTTATGGCACCTGACCTTGACCAATTGAGAGTGATGGCTCAGAAAGATAAGGAGTCATTTAAATAGTATACACAGTGTTGGCGCGAGGTTTCTGCCCAAGTGGTACCCGCAATAGGAGAGCAAGAAATGACTAAGGTCTTTCTAAAAATCCTTGGTTCATTTTACTATGAAAGAATGGTTACAAGTGCACCAAGTGATTTAATTGAGATGGTAAGTATGGGTGTCCGTCTAGAGGAAGCTGTCAGGGAAGGACACTTTTCAAAAGATGAAGGTTCTAGTAGATCAAAGAAATAATCATATGGGTTTTCTAAAAATAAAGAAGGAGAAGTTAATGCTATTGTTCATGAAAATGGGTTAGACCTCCGAGAAGACATCATTAGCATCAACGATAGGTTGCTTCAATAACTCCGGTCGTCAATGTGGCTTCGACTGTTGTTTCCAATCAAAGAGCACCTCAACAAGGTAATCAAGGGTAAGGTGAGAAGAGAGAAGCTTTTGATCCTATCCCAATGAGTTATGCAAAATTGTTTCTGGATTTGATTCAGAAGAACCTGGTGTAGACTAGGCCTCCTCCTGCTATACCTTCAACTTTGCCATGGTATTATAAAGCTGATCAAAATTGTACTTTTAATCAAGGAGCCCCTAGGGAGAACTTTAAAAATTATTATCCATTAAAGTCTGAAGTGTAGAAGAAAGTAAGATTTGGTCTCCTGTCTTTTAAAGACATTGGTCCCAATGGTAAAGATAATCCATTACCCAAGCATGAAGGTGAAGGGGTTGTAAATATGGTTGCTGGTTGTCCTAGGGACTTTAGGATTTTTTATATCAACCTGGTTAGAGGCGATATAATGAATATGCATGATGATATCTATTGATTTAGCTATTATACACATGACCATGCCGCTTGTAGTGTCTACAATACACACGCTCATGGATGTGATAAGGTAAGAGGTGATCTTTAAGAGATGATGGATGAAGGTCTTATCCACATAATCAGGCCAAGGGATGAATATTAAGAAGAGAATATGGTTTATGGTTATCCCGACGAATTTGGATTTTTGATGTAAACTATATGAATGATGATCTGGTACAGATGCACACCATATTTTGTCACATGGATGGCTAGGAGGTACATCATTATGGGTCTTGTCAGACATGCTATAGGGATTCCCGTGGTTGTTCTGTTGTAAGAAGAGGTGTTCAATTGTTGTTAGATAAAGGTATTATCAGAGTCACATGAAACAAATATAATTATAATGGAGTCAATATGATTAAAGACCACTTTGTTGAGGCCATGTCCAATGATAAGTATGTTTCTGCTAATGAGTTCTTTTCTTCTGATGAAGGTATATTTTATGATAATGATTCTACAGTTCCTGAGTATTATGAAGAAGTAGGGGTGAATGTCATTGTGCCACATTTTGGTGTTCCTGCTCCTGTAGAGATTACATATCGCAACAAACCTATTGTTTCTCCCGTAGTTATTTGTCTACCTGGTCCTATCCCATATGTATCAGATAAAGCCGTGCCTTATAAGTACAATGCAAATATCCTTGAAGATGGTGTGTAAATTCCTATCCAACCTTTGTCCCATGTTAAGAATATTGTTGAAGCTAGTCAGGTAACTCATAGTGGTCGTGTCTTCACCCTTACATTTTGAGGAGATGTTAATTCAGGTAAAAAGGTTGTTGAGAATGCTGAATGTAAGAAAGTGGTAGGAGAATCTAGTGGAGCCGCCTTGGAAAAGGATGATGATGATTTGTTGAAAATCATCAAGATGAGTGATTACAAGATTCTGGAACAGTTATTTAAAATTCCATCTAAGATTTCCATTTTAGCCTTGTTGATGAACTCTTCTGCTCATTTGGAATCTATGATGAGGGTGTTGGATCAGGATTTTGTTGAAAGGGATGTGTCTATGGATCAGTTCAACGGTGTTTTTCGGGAATATTACTTCTTGTAACAATATGAGTTTTTGTGATGGAGAATTTCCTAATGAAGGGAGAAACTATAACCTGGCTCTGCATATATCTATGAATTGTAAGAATGACTCTTTGTCCAATGTGCTAATAGACAATGGATCTGCTTTGAATGTCATACCAAGAAGAAATCTCATGAAGCTCAAATACCAGGGAACTCCTATGTGCCCTAGTGGCATTATAGTAAAAATATTTTGATGGTTCGAGAAAATCTATCATTGGAGAGGTGGATTTACCTATTCACATAGGTCCACACTTATTCCAAATCACCTTTCAGGTTATGGATATTGTCCCAGCCTATAGTTGTTTATTGGGACGACCCTGGATCCATGAAGCAGGAGCTGTTACTTCAACCTTGCATCAGAAATTGAAATTTGTCTGTGAAGGAAAGGTAGTTATTATGAACGGTGAGCAAGCTCTATTGATATCTCATTTGTATTCCTTTAGCATTGTAGAAGCTGATGAAGCTGCTGTTGAAACTCAATTCGAAGTTTTTCTATTGATAATATAAAGAAGAATGAAGATTCGATCGCCTCATTTAAGGATGTGCAACAAGTAGTGCGTAAGGGCCCTAGCAAGGTGTGAGGGAAGGTTATTAATCCACCCGTGAACAAGAATGAGACTGGTTTGGGTTTCTCCATGAAGAATGAAGTTGTGAAGTTGGAGTACACTTTGAGTAAATATCAAGACATATTTCACAATGCAGGATACCTCCATCCAACTACTCCAAAGATTAACACTATTCTCGAAGATGAGCCAAAGCAAGATATGTCGAACTTTGTGACACATGGAGTTAGAATCTAGAATTGGATCACTGTTTATGTTCCTTCTTACATTCTCATTTCAAAGTATTTTGTTTTTTGTTTGTGTTTTCAAAAGTATTTCACTCTGCCCAAGGTGAAAGTGATGTTGTATGGGCGTGTCTTTTGTTTTGAATTTTAAGATCATTAATAAAAGTTGTTTTTGATTTCTAAATTGTGTCTTTATTTTCTATTTTTTTATTGGAAGATGGTAATCAGAAAAAACCTTTCGAAATAAATAATAATTGTAAATAAATATGCATAATCACTTGTTACATGTGTCATTTTCTAAAATCAATCATAAATCATATGTGAAGATTATTTAAAAAATCCATTGAGTGCAATGACCCTACACCCTCTCCAAACTTTGAATATCCTGTGTATGTGGCTGAAGAAGAAGAATACGATGAAATCCAAAAAGAGGTTTCACGGTTGCTTGAGCGCGAGGAAAATACCATTCAGCCATATAAAGATCCATTGGAGACGATTAACTTGGGTTTAGAGGAAGATTCAAAAGAATTCATGATTGGGGCACTGCTTCATCCTGATGTGAAGAGCAGGTTGATTGAGTTGCTGAAAGAGTATGTGGATATCTTTGCTTGGTCTTACCAAGACATGCCTGGTTTGGAAACTAGTATTGTGGAACATTATTTGCCTTTAAAGCCAGAATGTTCACCAATCAAGCTGAAGCTGCGAAGAACTCATCCTGACATGGTAGCAAAGATTAAAAAAGAGGTCTTGAAGCAGATTAATGCTGGTTTTCTTGTGACATCAGTGTACACTCAGTGAATTTCCAATATTGTTCCAGTAACAAAGAAAGACGGAAAAGTATGCATGTGTGTTGATTATAGAGATTTAAATAAAGAATATCCAAAAGATGACTTCCCATTGCCACATACTGATATGTTGGTTGATAGCACAACAAAATTCAAAGTGTTCTCATTCATGGAAGAATGTTTCAGATACAATCGAATTAGGATGGCTCCTATGGACATGGAAAAAACAACGTTTATCACACCCTGGGGAACATTATGTTATAGAGTGATGCCTTTCAGGTTGAAGAACGCTGGTGCAACGCACTAGATGGCTATGGAAACCCTATTCCATGATCTGATGCATAAGGAAATCGAAGTATATGTTGATGATATGATCGCCAAATATCAGACTAAGGAAGGGCATATGGAAGACTTGTTGAAATTTTTTAGCGTTTTAGGAAGTAATGTCTCCTCTTGAATCCAAATAAGTTTACTTTTGGTGTTCATTCAGGAAAGTTGCTAGGTTTCATGGTCAGGCAAAAAGGAATTGAAGTTGATCCTGATAAAGTTAAGGCAATTCAAGAAATGCCTGCACCAAGGACTGAAAGCAAGTTTGAGGCTTCCTTGGATGTTTAAATTACATTTCAAGATTTATTTTCCATATGACTGCAACATGTGAACCAATCTTCAAGTTGTTAAAGAAAGATCAAGGTTGTGTGCGGATGGATGGTTTCCAATAAGAATTTTAGAGCATTAAAGAGTATCTGCTTGAGCCTCCTATCTTGCTCACTTCTGTTGAAGGAAGACCATTGATCATGTATCTGACTGTGTTAGATAACTCCATGGGTTGTATTTTGGGAGAAGAAGATGAAACAGGAAGAAAAAAACATACCATTTATTATTTGAGCAAGAAGTTCACTGACTGTGAGTCACAATATTCTATGCTAGAAAAAACATGTTGTGCTTTGGCCTGGGAGGAAAAGAAATTGTAGTAATATATGTTGAATCACACTACTTGGTTGATTTTCAAAATGGATCCAATTAAGTATATTTTTGAAAAGTCTGCTCTTACTGGAAGAATTACCCGTTTGCAGATGCTGTTGTCTGAATATGATATTGAATATTGTACTCAAAAAGCTATAAAAGGCAGTGTGTTGACGGAGTGCCTTGCTCATTAACCAGTTGATGATTATCAGTCTGTTAAATATGATTTCCCTGATGAGGATGTAATGTATTTGAAAGTTAAATATTGTGATGAACCTTTGCATGAGGAAGGTCTTGATCCTGAATCCCGATGGTATATGGTGTTTGATGGAGCTGTAAATGCTTATGGAAAAGGAATTGGTGTTGTGATTATCACTCCCCATGGATCACATATCCCTTTTACTACAAGGTTTACATTTGATTGTACCAATAACATGGTGGAGTATGAAGCTTGTAATGGGTCTTGAAGAGGCTATAGATATCAGAATCGAAATTCTTGACGTATATGGTGATTCGACTTTGGTAATAAATTAGATCAAAGGAGAATGGGAGACTCGTCACATTTGCTTAATTCCCTACAAATATTATGCAAGAAGATTATTACCTTTCTTCAATAAAGTTGAATTCCATCATATTCCCATAGACGAGAATCAGATGGAAGATTCTTTAGCCACTTTGGCTTCTATGTACCAAGTGAATGCTTGGAACGATGTACCTCATATTACAATATGAAGTCTTGATAGATCAGCTCATGTGTTTTCCACATAGGGGACGCCAAATGAAAAACCTTGGTATTATGATATCAAACATTTCCTCCAAACTCAAGAATACCCAGTTGGTGCATCGAACAAAGATAGAACGACATTGAGAAGGTTGGCAGTTAGCTTTTCCTCAATGAAGATGTGTTATACAAGAGAAATTATGACATGGACTTGTTCAGATGCGTGGATAGACATGAAGCGGACATGTTAATGCATGAGATACATGAAGGTTCCTTTGGTACCCATGCCAATGGACATTCGATGGCAAAGAACATGCTTAGGGAAGGTTACTATTGGCTGGAAATGGAATCTGGCTATTACAAATTTACGAAGAAGTTCCATAAATGTTAGATTTATGCTGACAAGATTCACGTGCCTCCAACGCTTCTCAATGTTATTTCTTCCCCATGGCCTTTTTCTATGTGGGGTATTGATATGATTGGAATGATTGAACCCAATGCATCGAATGGACATTGTTTCATCTTAGTGGCAATTGACTACTTCACCAAGTGGGTGGAAGCAACTTCTTATGCTAATGTCACCAAGCAATTGGTAGTACTCTTTATCAAGAACAATCTTATATGTCGATATGGTCTGCCAAGTAGGATTATAACTGATAATAACTCAAATTTGAATAATAGGATGATGACAAAACTTTGTGAAGACTTCAAGATTGTCCATCACAATTCGTCTCATTACAGGCCTAAGATGAATGGGGCTATTGAAGCTTATAATAAAAACATTAAGAATATTATTTATAAGATGGTTGTTACCTATAAGGATTGGCATAAGATGCTCTCTTTTGCTTTGCATGGGTATCATACATATGTCCGCCCTTCAACATGGAAAACCTCGTTCTCTCTTGTGTATGGTATGGAAGCAGTGCTCCCCATTGAGGTTGAGATTCCCTCTTTGCGTTTAATAATAGAAACCAAGTTGTTAGAGGATAAATGGGTCAAGAACAAGTTTGATTAGTTTAATTTAATTGAAGAAAAGAGAATGTTAGCCTTGTGTTATGATCAGTTATATCAGAAAAGAATGAAGAAAGCTTTTGATAATAAGGTCAAGCCTCGTGAATTCAAAGAAGGCGACCTCGTGCTCAAAAAGACCATGTCTTTTAACACTGATTCTAGGGGTAAGTGGACTCCCAATTATGAAGGCCCATATGTTTTCAAGAAAGCCTTCTCTGGCGGTGCATTGATTCTTGAATCTATGGATGGTGAGGAGTTCCCATGTCCCATGAATGCTGATGCAGTAAAAAAATACTTCACCTAAAGAAATAAAAGAACAACTCGCTAAGTTGAAAACTCAAAAGGGCGGCTTAGGCAAAAAAGAGCGTCTCGGTAGGATGAAAACCCGAAAGGGCAGTCTAGGAAAAAGTTAGCTACATAAAAAGTATAAATTTTCCCGATAGGTTAAAAACCCGCAAGGGAAACCTAGGTAAAAGTTAGGGATTTCCTCTAAAGTAACTACGTCAGACAGGACTTGATCATTGAAGCAACAATCTTCTTGAATTCTCATTACACTTCAACTGAAGCCTATGCTCAAGAGATTAAAGTTGTTATGGAGAATAATGGTCATTGTATATCAATGTACCTCTCCATGTATTTACCATTTTCCAAAACTTTGTAATCATCTATGGAGTCTCGTCATTTATACACTACCATTATACTAACAAAGTTTGAGCCTTTATCCAATTCTTTGTAGTTCTTATTTTATTCTATTTAGACTTAATAATAAAAACATGTTTTTGAAAATAAATTGCAAATTACTTTTTACTTCAATTCTGTGATTCAGGCGAGACAAAAGTAGTGGTTCCAAGGATGTACGAACTCCGAAGTTTTGAAAAGATTCCCCAAGAAGTATCCCGAGTTACTCTTACTGATATGCACATAGTCCACTTGTGATTGTTTCTTGTATATTTGGATTTCATACTAATTTTTATGTGGTATGGTTTTGGGTTTGGGTGGTTTGATACCTATATCCGATGTTCCCCAGTTAGGTCTTGATGCATATTTCTATAGCTGAGTGTAATCCTTTCCTCGGCTGGGTTATGATCAAGAAGAGATTGTAAGGTTATGAATCCTTTACTCATTTGTTAGAGTCACTCTCCCTTTGTGTTGAGAATTGATGAAGAATCTCTTGAAAATCATTGCTCTTTCCAGTTATTTCTAGAACATAGTTTGGTTCTACATATTAGTAATAATTTTGATGATAAAAAATACATGATGTATATAAAGAACATATATGCTCTCTAATATTGTACTTAAATATGCAGAGAAGTTCTAATGAAAGTGCATAGAAGATGATGAGAGATTTGCGTTTTAAAAGCTCTGATTAGACACAACGTACATACTTAGAAGCAAATCTGTGTAACACGCTCAAATAGAAGAAGTTCTGAAGTGATAACTTCTGAAGCACTAATGCTGCAAGTAGAATTATAATACTCTGATAAAGTAAGGTTCTAGAAGAAAAAATAAATTCTCAATGCACTCATCTATACTAAATTTCTAAAGACTCAACACTTGAGCTCAAACTATACTCTAATAAATTAAATTTTTTGAAAGTGCATGGAAGCATCAACGTATCTGCCTCTCTAGAGTTCTAATTATACAGATATCAAGAAACTCTGATGAACCCCAGTCTCAACGGTAATATTCTTATAAGATCTCAAAGAAGCAAAGTTCTTATGCGTTACAACTCATTCATTACAAATCAAAGAGTAACGGTTGAAACAAAACAAGATATGTATTTTTGAAAGTGCATTAACAACACTTTATAAACTTTCCAAATTCATATTATCATGTATCATATGCCTCGCCTATATAAAGAAGACTATGCAAAAGAATCAATACACAACACTACTACGCATACAAAAAGAAACATCCTTACTAGCTCTCTCTTGTGCTTCAATCTTGTGTATAGATCACTATTGTGATATAGTTTTTTAGAAACACCATTAGTACACATCTTTATTGATTTATATTTTGTAATACCTTGAGAAACCAAGTTGTGTTTTAGACTCAAGAAGACATTGACGACAATCATTGTGTTTGTGTAATCAAAGTTTTGATTAGTGGATTAAGACCTCGTTTGAGAGAGGCGAAATCACCTTGGCGGGTGGACTGGAGTAGTTTGAGTTCAAACGAACCAGGATAAAAAAAATGTCATACTATTTTATTTTTGAAAACCTCAATTCAAACCCCCCTTGTGTTTTTCTATCCTTTAATTAGCATCCGATCATTATTAATGACAACTATGATGAGAAAGACAAAATCAACGAAAAACCTCCAATCTTTGATGGTGAGAACTTCGATTATTGGAAAGACAGAATCGGGAGTTTCTTTCTAGCTCATGACATTGATTTATGGGATATGGTAACTGATGGCTACACTCATCCAGTTGACGAAAGAGATCAGAAGATTGACATAAAAAGAATGATAGATCACCAAAAGAAAGATTTCAGAAAACATCAGAAGGCCAGAACAATCTTGGTAAGTGCTATCTCGAACACTGAGTATGAGAAAATCACGAACAGAGAATTAACTAAGAAAATATTTGAATCTTTGAGAATGATGCATGAAGGCAACACATAAGTTAAAGAAAACAAAGCTCTTGTACTCATTTAGAAGTATGAGGCCTTCAAAATGGAAGAAGATGAAACAATTGAGACAATGTTTTCAAGGTTTCAAATTCTAGTTATTGGGCTAAAAGTTTTGGACAAAGGGTACTCAACAGCAAATCATGTAAAGAAAATCATCAGAAGCTTACCCAAGAAATGGAGACCCATGGTCACAACCTTAAAACTAGCCAAAGATCTGAACAAAATATCTCTTGAAGAACTTAGTAGCTCTTTGAGAAGTCATGAGATAAAACTAGAGGAAGATGAGCCCCATAAGCAAGGTAAGTCTCTTACTCTTAAATCTAATAAACAATATGAGCCTAAAGTTTTTCAGGCAAAAGAAGAAAACTCCGGTGGATCCTCATCAGAAGAAGATAAACTATCTCTTCTCTCCAGAAGAGTCAATCTGCTATGGAAGCACAAACATAGGAAATTTAGAAACCCCGGATGAATGGGAAATCACTCTGAATCATCTTATGGATACAGAAAATCTAGCAACAAATATACTGTATGTTGCGAATGCAAAGAGTCAGGTCAATACAAAAGTGACCACCCAAATCTTCAGAAAGAAAAGCCTAAGAAGAAGTTCTCCAAAGAAAAGAAGAAAAGTCTTATGGCAATGTGGGATGACTTAGAATCTTCTGAAGCTGAAACAAAATCAGAAGATGAACGAACAAATATAGCCTTAATGGCAAACATATCAGATAACACTAGTTCATCAGAATTAGAATCAGACTCAGAAGTAGAAGAGGTATTCTCTAACTTTGCTAGATCTCAATTAGATAATACTCTATCAGAAATTCTGGAAAGATATAAGCAACTTTGATTAAAAAACAAGAACCTGAAACACGGTCTAGTGTTTGACTCAAAAGAAACTAGGAAACTAAAAGCAGAAAATTCTAAGCTAAAAGAAACCATCTCTTAACTTAAAAATGAAAATTATGTTATTAAATATGAGTTACAAAGAGCTCAGTATGAAATTGTTTCAGAAGTTTCGAATAGTTCTTATAACATCATACAAGAATACGGTCACAACTTTAAAAAATTTCTAGCTAAAAACATATATAGAAGCAAGATGGCTTAAATAGTCTATGGAGTTAGCAGAAATGGCAGAAAAGGGGTAGGATATGTGAAACCAAGAGGAGAAGAAACATATTAACCAAAGAAAGTTAATGATATAGTTATCAAACACACACATTTATATTCACACTTTTCATATGGACGCTCACATGATAAAAAATATACTAGTAATTCTTACATTGCAAAACCAAAATTCAAACAGAATTTTGGAAACTCTAACAAACAAGGACCCAAAAAGATATGGGTAACTAAGGATAAAATCATCTATGTTGCAGATGTCTTTAACAGCAAAGTTGAAATACCAATCTTGGTACCTGGACTATGGATGCTCTTGACACATGACAAGAATAAAGCATATGTTCCAAAGTCTGGAACTTAAATATGGAGGCTATCTAGGTTTTGGAGGCAATCAGAAAGGAAATATTATTGGCTCTGGAACCATTGGTAACAATACACTTCCCTCTATAACTAATATTCTGTTAGTAGATGGATTAATACATAACCTGTTATCCATAAGTCAATTAAGTGATAACGGTTATTTTTGTACCCCAAAATTTTCCCTCCCACTTTTTCTCAAGGCATGCTCATTGAGGTTCCCCAATTGGTCAAGGTTGATCAAGAATTGAACAAACAAATTCTCCTCCTAAGCAATGAACCTATAACTAGGGTTTCACTTTTCATCAAGATGTGTGAGCTCCAGAGGTCTCAAATGTTTTCCATTGTCCTAATAGGCCTTCAAGGTTGTCCATGACAAATTTCATGCCTTACACTACAAGTTTGCTCAGTCAATTGCTTAAATGCTTGAAAATCAACTATACTAGGTCAAAAGTCAACTATGGCCCATATACAGTCAAACTTCAAGACTTTTGGTCAACATCAACATTTTGAAGTGATATCCATCATTTAATCAAAGTTTGATCATGATTCCTCAAGAAATGCTCCTAATTAATCAAAAGTAAAAACTTGCTAAATTAGGGTTTCTATAGGAAAAGTCAACTGAACTTTGACCTGGCATAACATTCACATACTTCATACATTTTCCCCCAACCAAAGCTCATTTTGAATAGAATCTCATTCCCTACAACTTATCTTTTGTCCTCAAGATCAAGAGATGCACCATTTGAAAGATACAAGCTCATACATTACAAGTCGTTTTCAAAAAGTCAACAAAAGGCACTTTTTGTCAATACCATTTACATTAAGACAAATTTTCAAATGCAAAATTGATCAAAAGAGGGACTGAAGTAGTCATCTCGGGCTTTCCAAAAAGTCAAAGATCATCATTAAGAGATCAAAATTGAGTAAGTTATGGCTTTCCCAAGTTGGGAACATTTTGGAAATTTCAAGAGTTGTGCATTGAGCAAAATTGAACTTTTAAGTAAATGGCTTAACTTCTTGGGCTTTAACTATCTTCCTAAGCTTATAAAGGACCTCTAATATCACTCTTACGATGCCTTACAATTTCTAGCTATTTTATACATATTTTATTTTATTTTATTCAAATAAATATAAAATAAAATGCATAAAATATTGGATATTTGTTTTGGACATATGGGCTAACATTTTGGATCAATTTAAGGCCCACAAATTCGTGCAAGAAGTGACCAGGTTCATCCAACTATGAAAATGGCATGAAATCTCAAGTTTGGTCATTTTTCATATTTGTGATCATGGCTTTAAACAACATGTTTATGCCTCGATTTCTTTCATTCTCACCTTGTTCCCTCCCTCTCCTCTATAAATACCATCCATCTGCAAGCCAAACTCACGCATACCATTGCCTAAGTAATCCATGCAAAATTACAATAAAAATTCAAAGTTGTCCAATTTCAAGCTCCCATCTCCAACCACCTTCAATCAACTCTAAGCATTCCACTAGCTTCCTTAAGGTCTCAGGAGTTCATCCAAGTCCTTACCTTAGCCTGAAGCACGTCTGGATCGCGCATGCATGATGCTCCAATTTGCTCACATTCTTAGATCTCAAACTTTTTATTCATGTTATATAAATTCTTTTTGTGCATTGACATGTGTTTGTGAGACCATTTAGGACAGGTTAGATGTATCTTATGTGAGCTTTGAAGCCTGAAACGCATATTTCCATTGGTAGGGTTTCGAATTCGTTAAGCTTCGATCTAGGTGATACAAGCCATTTCAGACCAAACGACCACCACCATTGAATTTGCAATGGCCGAATTAGGTGGATAGGACCTTTTATTTGCTTTATTTCACTGTGTTTTGCAAGATCGGAAAACCCCCATGCCGGAGAAGATGGTAGAAACCACCGGGCTGGGCGGTTTGACTGACTTGACTCTGGTCAAGGGCTTGCGTGGCTGGATGCATATCTCTTATTGGTTAGTTTAAACCACAGGGGACCCACTGGGCGCAAGTTTTTTATTTGAATAATTTCCGAATTGTTTTTACAATATAATGTTATTATGTTATGCAAATTAATGAATGAACATGTGGCTGAGTGGTAAGGCGAGAAAGCGTGCAAGGAGGAAACCTGGGTTCGATACCCAGATCTGCATTTTACATTTTCTAACATTTCTTTGTAGGATTCAGTGTGTTGCACCCCTAAGCGTTCACCATATACCTCCATGTTTGGACCATCTGATGTGATGCAAAGAAATATGGCCATTCTAGGGCGCATTTCCACCCTGGAGCTCCAAGAGTGGTGCCTACTGGATTATTATTGGAACGTTGGACTCAGGCTTTTGGGCCTAACAAAAATCCCAAACGCACCCCCCCCCATTATGCTTCTGCACATCCAGGCCCAATCCATTTTTTTTTTACTTATTTAATTATTTTTCTAGGCTTTTCTCTAAAAATATTTTTTTATAAAAAATCAAAGAAAATAAAATAATAATCATAGACTTAGGATTTTTCAATTAATTTAATTTTCATTAATTTAATTTATTAATTATTTTAACTTCATTTTATCAATTTAAAATCAACTAGACTTAGGTTTATTTAATTGAAATGTTTTCTTAATAAAAACACAAAAATAGTAGAATTAGTTTCATTTGAATTAATTTTAATTAACAATCATTTTTATTTTATTTAATTAATTAAGATTATATTTAGTTTTTTTCTCATTTAATTTAGTTTAAGTATTTTCTTAAAATAAACAAAACCAAAAAATATTTGTATGTATACTTAGCAATTTGTTACGGTTTTAGACGTTCGTCTCTATTTCGCGCGCATTATCTTATTCTCGCATTTTTATAATAATGTACCTGCTGACAGTATGTAATAGATTAAACTAGGACTTTATCGCTTTCTTTATTTTTCTCCCAATTTTTGGACATGTATATTCCCCCTCCTTGAAGCACTGTAATAGCGTAGGATTTAACTTTCCGTACTCTAAATTTCTGCAAGATATTAACTGTTAGTAACTAGGCTTGTATGGAAAGATTGAAAACCAAACATTAGCAAACCTAATAATAAAGATGAATGAACTGAATTGAATCATTTGCACATATACACCTCTAGGGTACGCCCACTTTGGCTGCCTTTCAGAAAATAAAACAGTCATGTCCCTCGAGAATAGGGACGCTTTAGCAAAATACCCTTAAATCAAAAGATCATAGTCCCTCAAAGACCCTACAATTGCCTTTCGGTAAATGATCTAGTCCCTAAACAAAATTGCTAAAGTGTCTCTACATGTTGCCTTTATGACTGTATGTCCCTTCGAATGTCCCTCAAACATCCAACGATAGGGCTACCTACTCACTAATAGTAGGATAGCAATGTCTAAAGGATAGGAGGAAAAGTAAGAACCTTTTCGAGTACAAGTAGATAGTTGTTAGATGCTTGCTCAAAAACCAAATTTTTTACACTTACACAAAAACCTTTCAAAAACACTTTCAAAAACATTCGCTTTGTCAACACTCTTGAGGAATGATACAAGAGTTATCATAAAGCGAATCGCCGCATTAAGGCCTTTTAAAATACTTTTCAAAAAACACAAAGTACAAGGTATTTGAAAAAATGACCTAAGCATCTAAGAGCCCGTAGAAAACTACTGAAGGAAAGGGTACTAACACCTTCCCTTTCCATAATCTAACCCCGTTACTCAAAAAATTATGGAAAAGGTCTTTTTCTATTCTTTTCACCCTTTCCTTAATTTAGATAAAAGAAAAGTCGGTGGCGACTCTTGCTTACCGCAACATTTGCGAACACAAACGCAAAGCTAGTATAATAGTCGATTCTTTCACCACATCACAAAACTGGCGACTCTGCTGGGGAAAATAAAAAGTGGGGTTACCTTAGAGTTTTAGTTCATTCTATATTTGCTTTCATTGTGTGCTTTGTTTGCTTTAACTTTAAGGGTTTTCTTGGGTTTACTTGTAAAGATCCTACACCAGATCTGGGGCACCTCTTAGGTAAGTAGCAATAGATCATAGGGACTGTGCGTGGTATACCGACACTGTTGAAGCGATAGCTATGTTGATGTGACACATTTGTTGGTACCGGTAGCCCTTGAGTAGTCAAGGAGAATACGGGGCCGCTGTGTGGTGTCATGAAGCATCAACTGACCTTAGAAGCTTTAATTGAACCAACTTGGCCATTATAAAGTAGTGAGATAGTAAGCTTTGGTCCAGTCCGAAGTTGGTTGATACTCGATATTACGCTCATTAAGATCTGACTTCCGGGATATCTCAGTCGCCAATAAAGAGGCTTGCGCTGAAACAATACTCGGTGAAGAAATATCAATGATATTGAGATTCCATAGAACCCGATTACTATTGATAGGACATGTTAAGCCAACTATACTTTAACAGGGTACTTACCTATGGAATCCATGCAATCCTAAACCTAAGGATCTGTTTGTGTGATTGTATATATCTGTTTGTACATAACATCATAACATCATAATATGGCATATCACACTAACCATTTCAAGGACTTTTAGGACTTATCTTTGTGTCTGTTTTGTAGGACATGGCTCCCTTTTGCAGAAATACTATCCAAGTCAACCATGTAAGGGTACCTCCTCAACTCAAAGAGTTAGCATCAAGGGTTCCTGAGAATTCCCCGTTCACCAAAAGACATGGTCGACTTCTCAGTTTGGTCACCTCAAGCCTTGATGAAGATATGGTGAAAGTTCTCTTCCAGATCTTTGACCCTTTACATCACTGCTTTACATTTCCCGACTACCAGTTGGTGCCTACCATGGAAGAGTTTTCCTAGTTATTGGTTGTTCCTATCCTCAATTAGTTAACCTTCAACGGTATGGAAAGAGACCCAAAGCCTGAAGATATTTCTCAAGCCCTGTATCTACAACAGTCCGATGTTGTTGCAAATTGGGAAATAAGAAGCGGTATCAAAGGGTTTCTAGCCAAGTTCTTGTTTGAGAAAGCTCACAATTTTTGGGACACCCTGGACTTACAAGCCTTTGAAGAGGTATTGTCCCTTCTCATCTATGGTATGATACTGTTCCCTAATTCAAAGCAACTCATAGACGTGAATACGGTCTAAGTTTTCATGCCTCGTAACCCGGTGCCTACATTGCTTGGAGACATTCTGCACTCTTTTCACACTCGCACTGTAAAGAGAAGAGGGACCCTTATGTGTTGCACTCCTCTATTGGCTAGGTGGTTTATTTTGCACCTACCCCGGGTTGTTGTAAAGAATGAACAAGGTTTAAGATGGTGTAGCAGGATGATTTCTCTCACACATTCAGATATTCAATGGTGTCCTCGATCTGTGGAAGATGTTACTATCATTGATCGCTGTGGGGAATTCCCTAATGTCCTTCTCCTAGGATTTAGGGGAGGAATCACTTATAACCCTTTTTTAGCGTTGCGACAATTTGGGTATGCTAGGAGTGATGGTCCTCATGATGTATTGGTTCAATACATTGTGTTCAACTACGAGGATGATGTTCAAGGGTACTGTCAGAGGTTCATCCGAGCCTGGGTCATGGTAAACATAGTGGATAGCAAGACACCAGGGCATAAGAATTCCATCCCTTTGGAGCCTTATCTTAAGTGGGTGCGAGCTCGCGCTAAAAATCCCATGATGCCTTACCCCGCCATTCTACCCATCATCATGGAACCCGTTGCAGATACAGATGTACCTCATACCATTCTCCATCCTAGCATGCCAACTACTCCCGAGGAATTGCAAAGGTCTTGGGTTCAACTTAAGGAGGAACGAGATACCTTTGAAGCCCAGTTCTGTGCAAGTGAGAAAAAGGTTTTGGAGCTTACAAGACAACTGCATGAAGAACGAAGTTTGAATGCCAACATCGCACCAAAGAGGACGCACTAATGGGAAGCCCGAGTCTTGGTTGATTTAGGAGTTGTTATTTTATCTTTGTTTCTTCCATTGTAAGCCCAAGAGGCATATTTGTAATCATTTAAACTTATGAATACAATTAATGTTTGTTCTTCTCTTTGACTAAGCAAATTAAGATCTTAAAAGTCCTTGAAAACATTGCATAAACATTATCATGCACTTCATTGCATAAGCAGGTATTGCAAGACAGGTTTCTTATTCTTTTCGCTATTTATTTCAGCAAAAGAAATGGCTCTCGAAAAAATAGTGAAAGACCTCCAAGCTCAAAACGCTCAGTTTCAGCAAATGTTCCCGGCTCTTTCCCAGGGGAAAGAAGACCTGAAAGATCTGATCGTCAAAGAGAAGACAAAGAAGGCAAAGAAACCAACTGGTGTTTTGAATATGGGAAGAAGGATCAGAGGACCGGTTAAGCGAGCTATAGATTTCGCAACCCTGGCAAATGAAGGGGGCAACCAAGAAGAGAAGCCAGTGGAAGCAAACAACAATCCAGGGTATGAGGAAGATGAACTTGACTATTTTGAGGAGCAGTATCCTCCTGCTGATGATAAATACAAACAGCTAGAGGATCGACTCAATGCTATGGAGATCTAGAGGATACCCGGGCTGGATTTTGAGGAGCTAGGACTGATTTCAGGGGTGGTCATCTCGCACAAATTCAAGGTCCCTACATTTTCTAAGTACAACGGTTTCTCCTGTCCTAAGCTTCATTTAAGGTCGTATGTCAGGAAGATTCAACCCCACACTACTGACAGGAATCTGTGGGTACATTTCTTCCAGGAGAGTTTGTCGAGGACTCAGTTGGAATGGTTCTATCAACTGGAAAAAACCAATATTCGTAATTGGGAAGATCTGGCTGCTGCTTTCTATAAGCAGTACAAATATAATACTGACCTCTCCCTAACTTGTATGCAGTTGAAAAGTATGTCTATGGGTTTCGGCGAGGGTTTTAAAGATTATGCCCAAAAGTGGAGAGATCTTTCAGGAAGAGTCCAGCCTCTGTTATCTGATAGAGAGCTGGTGGACATGTTCTTGGGTACGTTATTCGGGCCATTTTTTAACCATCTGATTGGAAGTTCGTCTGCTGGGTTCACTGGACTGATACTGACTGGTGAACGGGTAGAGGCTGGCATTAAAAGTGGTAAATTACAGAGAGATGTATCCTCCAGTACTATAAAGAAACCTTTCACTGGAAAGAAGGAGGTCAGTGCTGCTTATAGCCAAAGAAATCACAACAAAGCTGAGTGTCGTCCGATGGTAGGGGCTGTTATGATTTCCAATCCCGCCTCAAACCAACAACGAAACAATCAGCACATACCAGATGCGCCCATAAGACAGTTTACTCGGATAAACATGACATTATCCCAGGTCTTGCCACACCTACTGAAGTACAACCTAGTTACCCTAAAGGAGGCCCCGAAGAATCCTAATACCGTCTCTCCCCGCTACAACCCAAATGCTCGATGTGCCTACCATTCTGAAGCTCCTAGGCATGATACAAATGACTGTTGGGCTTTAAAGAACAAGGTACAAGATCTCATTAAGGCGAAGGAGATTGAGTTTGACCTTCCCGAGACACCTAACATAATAGGCATGATACATCTATTCCAAAGTTTTCTCCCCTGATCATCACCCTTCCTGGGCCAATACCATATTCCTCAGATAAATCTGTTCTCTGGAGTTATGGGACTGACGTCTATTACCATGGCGTCAAGTAAGACCTATTGGATGGTGAAGATAAAACTGCTGAAGGTATTGATCTTGACATCGACAATATCGTTGGGACCAGTAAAATAATGAGAAGTGAAAGAGTTTTCTCTCCCAAGATCTCTCCAAAAATTGTTGCTACTCCTGTGATCATCCTTGTTGCTTCTCCTGCTAGTACTCCCATTACAACTCCTATGATTATTCCTGCTACTGCTCCTGTCAGTATTCTCATTGCTACACCTACTGCTAGTCCTGTTGTTATCCCTGCTACCGAGTCGGCCGAGACTCGGGGGAAAGAGGTATTGGTTGATCCTGTCCGGACAAAGGTGCACCCAGAAGTCATTCCCGAGGCTTCTAAAAAGGAAATGGAAGAGATTTTAAAGATAATCAAGAAGAATGATTATAATGTCATGGAGCAATTGGAGAAGACCCCTTCAAAAATCTCAATGTTGGCCTTACTGCTGTGCTCTGAAGCCCACGCAAAGGATTTAGTAAAATTCCTGAAGTCTGCCCACGTGCCTCAAGAGACCTCCACTGATCAATTCTAGAATTGCTTGGCTAGTTTGACAGCTGACAATGTCCTGGGATTCTCTGATGCAGATTTAACTTCCAAGGGAAGATAACACAATGATGCCCTGCATGTCTCCATTGAGTGCAGGGGCACTATATTATCCCATGTTCTGGTGGATACAGGTTCATCGCTAAATGTCTTACCCAAGAATGCTCTTTACCGGTTAAATTGAGAAATACTTACACTAAAGCCCAGTAACATTGTGGTGAGGGCCTTCGACAGTTCTAAAAGAATGGTGCATGGGGAGGTGGGCATCCCTATCAAAGTGGGTACTCCGACTTTTAATTCCATTTTCTATGTGATGGACATCCACCCATCTTACTCATGTTTATTGGGTCGACCTTGGATCCATGGGGCTGGTGTTGTTACTTCCACCCTACATCAGATGCTGAAGTACCTAGTCAATGGGAAAATTATCACAGTCCATGGGGATGAGGAGTACATGATGAGCCACCTAAACTCTTCCAGGAATGTTGAAATAGACGGTGAGTTCATTGAGACCCCCTATAAGAACTTTGAGGAGATTTCCCAGACCGTTGCTGCGACCAAGACCACTGCCAGTATTCTAAAGACTATTAGACCTCCGTTGAAGATGGCTTCTTTGAAGGATGCCAAGGTAGTAGTCGAAGAAGGTGGGTGTGCAATTTGGGGCCAACTTCCGGATATTCCCTACAAATCTGACAAATTTGGTTTGGGTTTTACTTCAGGCGCCCAGAGAGCTGTTCGTCGTGCTCGCACCTGGGGACCACCTTTGTGAATCAGCAACCATGGAATCAATACCCTGGAAGACTGTGATAATGATTATGACCTGGACAAGTGGATCTTCCCAACCATCATCGGTGGACTCAGCAATTGGGAGGCTAAAGATTTTGTGCCCATTACTTTTATTCAAGAGTAATTTGTCTTTTTGTTTTTGAGGAAATGTAATATTTGAACAATTGAAACTTTAAAGCCTTGTGTCTTACCCGATGCACAATGGTCTATATGTGAGGGTGATTACTTCATTTTCATATGTCATCAATAAAACATTGGATGTTTCGCATGCAAATTTTATGCTCTTTGTTTTTCTTTTCTGCTCTTTTATTTATAAAAAAATATACAACTATGCTCTTACACACACCCACGTATCAAACTGCAGATCCACATCCACTATGGATCCCATTGATAACAGTTCAGCTATTGCTCATTATGACTTTGAAAATACGATCTACCAAGCCGAGGACGAAGGTGAGGAAGATTGTGAAGTACCGGGGGAACTTGCCAGACTGTTACAACAGGAAGAAAGGGCAATACAGCCTCATGAAGAGCCGGTTGATACAATTAACTTTGGTACTGAAGAGGACATGAAAGAAGTCAAGATAGGTTCCGATCTGGAGCATAGTGTCAATGAGAGGTTAATTCATATGCTACATGACTATTTTTAGGTTTTCGCCTGGTCATATGAAGACATGCCGGGACTTGACACCGATATTGTGGTTCATCTCCTACCTACAAAAGAGGACTTCCCTCCAGTGAAACAGAAGGTTCGTCGCATGCGGCCAGAAATGTCAGAAAAGATCAATGTTGAAGTCATGAAACAGTTCAATGCTGGTTTCTTAGTTGTTACTTCCTATCTACAATGGGTTGCCAATGTTGTTCCAGTACCTAAGAAAGACGGTAAAGTATGTATGTGTGTGGATTACAGATACTTGAACAAGGAAAGCCCCGAGGATGACTTTCCGCTTCCCCACATCGATGTTCTGGTTGACAACACCGCACAACATAAAGTATTCTCCTTCATGGATGGCTTCTCCGGGTATAATCAGATCAAAATGGCACCCAAGGACATGGAGAAAACAACCTTCATCACACAGTGGGGAACTTTCTACTACAAGGTTATTCCATTTGGGTTAAAGAACGTAAGGGCAACGTATCAGCGGACCATGGTAGCTTTGTTTCACGATATGATCCATCACGAGATAGAGGTCTACGTCGATGATATGATAGCCATGTCTCAGACTGAAGAAGAGCACCTCGATCACCTACATAAGCTATTTGAAATGTTGAAAAAGTATAAGCTGAGGCTGGATCTGAATAAGTGCACCTTTGGAGTAAGATCTGGTAAGCTCTTGGGTTTCGTTGTTAGAAACAAAGGAATTGAAGTTAACCCTGCAAAGGTCAAAGCTATACAAGAAATGCCAACTCCTCGCACTGAGAAGGAAGTTAGGGGATTCTTGGGATGTCTGAACTACATTGCCAGGTTGATTTCCCATCTGACCGCTACTTATGAGCCAATATTTAAATTACTGAAGAAAGATCAAGCAGTGAAGTGGAATGAGGAATGCCTGAATGCCTTTGACAAAATCAAAGAATATCTTCAAGACCCTCCAATTTTGATGCCGCCAGTTGAAGGAAGACCTCTGATCATGTACTTAACAGTATTAGAGAACTCAATAGGGTGTGTGCTGGGGCAGCATGATGAGTCTGGTCGAAAAGAGCATGCAATATAATACCTTAGTAAAAAGTTTACTGACTGTGAAACAAGATACTCACTGCTTGAGAAAACTTACTGCACTTTGGCATGGGCTGCTCGCCGACTAAGACAGTATATGTTTACTCACACTACCTTGTTGATATCTAAAATGGGCCATATCAAGTATATCTTTGAGAATTCTGCTCTCTCCGGAATAATAGCAAGATGGTAGATGATCCTGACCGAATACGACATTTAATATACAATCCAAAAAGCAATTAAGGGAAGTGTACTAGTTGATCATTTGGCTCATCAGGCTGTGGATGACTACCAATCCATGAATTTTGAGTTCCCGGATGAGAACATCATGTTAGTAACTGATTATGAAGAACCTGGATCGGATGAAGGATCTGAAAAAGGATCCTGATGGACTATGGTTTTTGACGGAGCTTCCAACGCTCTTGGCAATGGCATCAGCGCTGTGATCATATCCCCTGAAGGTTGTCATACGCCTTTCACTTCCAGATTATGTTTCAATTGTACCAACAATATGGCTGAGTATGAAGCATGTATCATGGGTCTCAAAGCTTCTATCGACTTGAGGATTAAATTCTTGAGTTTATTCGGAGACTCGGCCTTAGTAATCAACAAAATCAAAGGAGAATGGGACACAAAGCACCCTAATCTCATCCTGTACAAAGAACATGTGTTGACACTAATCCTATACTTTGAAGAAGTTACCTTTAAGCATTTTCCACGAGAGGAAAATCAACTAGCGGATGCGCTAGCTACAATGTCATCCATGTTCAAGGTCAAGTGGGATAATGAGGCTCCTCAGATCACTATTGAAAGGATGGATGAACTAGCATACTTCCACGAGATTAATACTGAAGAAGTAGTGGACAAACCTTGGTTCCATGAATTCAAGAGATATCTCGAAGCCCAAGAGTATCCTGAGGGAGCTTCAGTTAACGATAAGAAGTTCGTAAGAAGGTTCTCTTCCAAGTTCTTTCTCAGTAACGAGATCCTCTACAAGCGCAACCACGATTCTACTTTGCTTCGGTGTATGGACAAGAGTGAGGCAGAAAAGATTATGGCTGACTTGCACGAAGGTACCTTTTGCACCCATTCTAGTGGGCACAAAATGGCTAAAAAGATCAAGCGGGCAGGATACTATTGGTCCACTATGGAAGCAGACTGTTATCAGCATTCACGAACTTGCCACAAATGTCAGATCTATGCTGACAAAGTGCACGTGCCTCCGATTCCTTTAAATGTCCTGACTGCTCCTTGGCCATTCGCAATGTGGGGCATCAATATGATTGGAGAAATTAGACCTACAACTTATAATGGACACCGTTTCATCCTCGTCGCCATTGATTACTTCAGGAAGTGGGTCAAGGCAGCTTCATTTACTTCTGTCACCAAGAACGTTGTGGCCCATTTCATCAGACATAACCTTATATGTAGGTATGGTATTCCAGAAAGAATCATCACAGATAATGATACCAATCTCAACAACACTATGATCATCGAGATCTACACATAATTCAAGATCCAGCATCATAACTCTTCTCCTTATCGGTCGAAGATGAATGGCACTGTAGAAGCTGCTAATAAAAAATATCAAGAAGATCATATAGAAGATAACAGTGACATATAAAATTGGCACGAGATGTTACCATTTTCTCTTCATGGTTACCGCACCATAATGCACACATCAACAGGGGAAACTCCTTTCTCTTTGGTGTACAGTATGGAAGTTATCCTACCCATTGAAGTCCAAATCCCTTCCTTGAGAATCGTGAAGGTTGCAGGTTTGAATGAAGATGAATGGGTTCAGACTCAAATTGACCAGTTAAACCTAATTGATAAGAAGAGGCTCGCGGTTGTCTGCCATGGTCAGATGTACCAAAAACGTATGATCAAAGCTTTCAATAAGAAGGTCAGACGTCAGGTATATCAGGCTGGTGATCTGTTAATCAAGTGTATCATACTGCCACAAGGTGATCCCAGGGGCAAATGGACTCCCACGTACAAAGGGCCATTTATGATCAAGACCATATTTCTGGTGGTGCCATGATCTTAACCACTATGGATGGTGATGACCTTCCACACCCGGTAAACGCAGACATAGTTAAAAGATACCACACATAAAAAAAAGTCCCACTAGGTCGACTGGCCTAGGATAAAATTAGGACATCTCGTTGAACCAAAAGGGTTCGGGCAAAAATTAGGGAAATACATAAAAAATATGTACACCCGGCAAGTTAAAAACCTGTAAAGGTGGCTTGGGCAAAAAAAGGTATCTTGGTGGACTGAAAACCCGAAAGGGAGGTCCAGGCAAAAGTTATGGATTTAAAGTGTATAACTATGTCCCGTTGGATCACCTTATAGCCAATATTCAGTATCAACTATCGAGCTCAAGTGGTACTAATCAATCCAGTCAGCTTCGGACAAGCAGCGAAAGAGATGAGACGTTCAAAGACATAAAGGCAATAGTAGAATGGGAACCCAATGGGATTATTTTACATAGCTGTTTTTCTTTGTATACTATTTTTGTATAGTTTCCATTCTTACGACGACATTCTCTTACTAGGATGTTCGTCTCCTTGTACAAAAACACTTCTTCAAGTTAATACAAAGTTATTCCTTTGAAAGTGCAAAACTTCTGTTTTTATTTTTCTGTTTTGTTTGCGAAAAACGTCCAGTGATTATTTTTGAACATATGCATTTGAATGTGATTACTTCTTATATGCATAAAAAATAGAAAAACAGTTACTAATGATTTTAAGAAACAGGACAATATCTACGGGCCGCCCACAAAATCCCCGCAGATGTTTTATCCAACAGATATCTTCTCAAACAGGTACAGAGGCAGAGACATACTACTACAAGGTCACTTACATATTCTCAGTATGCAACCTAATGGTGTCAGGTTCTCATATCCCCGGCGGAGCAAGAATCTCCAAATTACTGCTCCAACAAAAGATCCCCTGGTGAAGTCGCTAAGCTTCTCAGGATTCCCCAACAGGATTTCAACAAAATCCATAAGCGGATTATGAAGTTTCCCTTATCCCAACAGAGTTTATTTCTCTAACGACGGAAGTTAATCTAGCTACATTTAACTTCAACATATTTGAAGACCTACATTCTTCATCGCCAGCAACAGTGAGGAATTTATTTTCCCTAATTCAACAATACAACAATGGAACAACTGACATACATTGCATTCATACATCATTTCTACAAATATCATAACATATGCAGCATAAATTTGTATATCACAATCTCATTTATTTTGAGAGCATCATGCAATTCATACATTATGACATCGCATGAAATAGACTTTACCTTTCCAGGTTGAGTTTGCAAAAAGACAAACACTGTCAACCTATACAACAGGTCAAAGATTAATGCTCGAAACCAGACGGGGAAACTATCTACACGACCAAGTGGTATAAACTCCCGGAACAAGACGGGTTTACCAACAAATACAACAGGTCAAAGATTAATGCTCGAAACCAGACAGTGAAACTATCTACACGACCAAGTGGTATGAACTCCCGGAACAAGACGGGTTTACCAACAAATACAGCAGGCCACAGATTAATGCCCAAAACCAGACGGGGAAACTATCTATGTGACCAATAAAAAAAGTCCCAGATTAACACCTGTAACAAGCCAGGAGAACTATCTATGGACGATTGACTGTGGATTAATGCCTGTAACAAGCCAGGAAAACTATCTACATAAGGAGATTGAAGATTAATACCTGTAACAAGCCAGGCAAACTATCTTTCTTTCTCAGGTTAGAGATTAATTCCTGTAACAAACTAGGACAACTATCTCAGCGACCGATAATTTTTAAGTTCCAGATTAATACATGTAACAAGCCAGGAGAACTATTTATGGACGACCGGCTGTGGATTAATACCTATAACCAGCCAGGAAAACTATCTACATGAGGAGATTGAGGATTAATACTTTTAACAATCCAGTAAAACCATATTTATTTCTCAGGTCAGAGATTAATACCTGTAACAAGCCAGGATAACTATCTCAACGATCGACAATTTTCATGTTCCAGATTAACACCTATAACAAGCTAGTAGAACTACCTGTGGACTACCGACTGTAGGTTAATACATGTAACAAGCCAGGAGAGCTATCTACATGAGGAGATTTAAGATTAACACCTGTAACAAGCCAGGAAAACTATCTTTCTTTCTCAGGTCAGAGATTAATACTTGAAATCATCCAGGACAACTATCTCAACGACCGACAAAAACAAGTTCCAGATTAATACCTGAAACCAGACAGGACAACTATCTGTGAATAAATGATTTGTAGATTAACACCTTAAACCAGACAGGAAAACTCTTTACATGACCAGATGAAGCAATCTCATACGGGTTCCTTCTCATCATCCAGATGCAGTTTAACACGGACTCATCCTGAAGCATCCCCACAGAGTCTCATTCTCATATATATCTGGATGCGGGCTAACAAGGACTCATCCTGAAACAACCCTACACAAGCTCTTTCTAATACATTTTCACGTAACAGTAAATTCCATTATCCCCAGCAAATTACTGGGAAACTTGGATTTCAACAAGAAATCAACGAACTTTCATCTCTCCAGTACAAAGATAACTCCTCAGTTGAGCCTTGGACAACTAAAGTTCCTAGATTCTATTTCCCAGAGTTTTCCTCAAGCAGGAGAACAACAGAAACCCATATTCCCCAACGGAGTCCTCCTCAGACAGCAGGAACAAGAATCCCCACAAATGGACCATTTATGAAATCAACATCTACTCTGGATGTCATCTTTAAGCCCATCTCCGACGAATCTCAATCATCTTATCCAAATGGAATTTGTAATCCCATTCCCGACATCATCAACAATCAGTGTACTTCATGTGAGTGCAAATTTCTGGGTACTCTAGTGTTCAATCATCTTCCACCTTCAGATCATGAAAGGAAGACAAGCCGATCTAAATCCTCAGGTTTAAGAAGATTAAACAGGGGCAGCTGTTATATACCAAAATTTTCCCTCCGACTTTTACTCAAGGCATGCTCATTGAGGTTCCCCAATTGCTCAAGGTTGATCAAGAATTGACCAGACAAATTCTCCTCCTAACCAATGAACCTCTAACTAGGGTTTCACTTTTCATCAAGATGTGTGAGCTCCATAGGTCTAAAATGTTTTCCACTGTCCTAATATGCCTTCAAGGTTGTCCATAACAAATTTCATGCCTTACACTATAAGTTTGCCAAGTCAATTGCTTAAATGTTTGAAAATCAACTATACTAGGTCAAAAGTCAACTATGGCCCATATACAGTTAAAATTCAAGATTTTTAGCAAACATCGACATTTTGAAGTGATATACATCATTTGATCAAAGGTTGATCATGATTCCTCAAGAAATGCTCCTAATTCATCAAAAGTAAAAATTGCTAAACTAGGGTTTCTATAGGAAAAGTCAACTGAACTTTGACTAGGCATAATTTTCACATACTTCATACATTTTTCCCCAACCAAAGCTCATTTTGAAGAGAATCTCATTCCCTACAACTTCTCTTTTGTCTACAAGATTAAGAGATGCACCATTTGAAAGATACAAGCTCATACATTACAAGTCTTTTTCAGAAAGTAAAAAAAAGGCACTTTTTGTCAAGACCATTTACATTAAGACAAAGTCTTCAAATGAAAAATTGATCAAAAGATGGATTGAAGTAGGAATCTTGGTATTTCCAAAAAGTCAAAGATCATCATCAAGAAATTAAAATTGAGTAAGTTATGGCTTGCCAAAGTTGGGAACATTTTGGAAATTTCAAGAGTTGTGCATTGAGCAAAATTGAACTTTTAAGTCAATGGCTTAACTTCTTGGGCTTCAACTATCTTCCTAAGATTATAAAGGACCTATAATCTCACTATTACCATGCCTTACAATTTATAGATATTTTATACACGTTTTATTTTATTTTATTCAAATAAATATAAAATAAAATGCATAAAATAATGGATATTTGTTTTGGACATATGGGCTGACATTTTGGATCAGTTTGAGGCCCACAACTTCGTGCAAGAAATGACCAGGTTCATCCAACTATGAAAGTGGAATGAAATCTCAAGTTTGGTAATTTTTCAAATATGTGATCATGGATTTAAACAACATGTTTATGCCTTGATTTCTTTCCTTCTCACCTTGTCCCCTCCCTCTCCTCTATAAATACCATCCACCTGCAAGCCAAACTCACCTATACCATTGCCTAAGAAAGCCACGAAAAATTACAAAAAAAATTCAAAGTTGTCCAATTTCAAACTCCCGTCTCCAGCCACCTTCAGTCAAGTCCAAGCATTTTACTAGCTTCTTGAAGGTCTCAGGAGTTCATCCAAGTCCTTACATTATCCTGAAGCACGTCTGGATCATGCATGCAAGTTGCTCAAGTTTGCTCACATTCTTAGATCTCAAACTTTTTATTCATGTTATATAAATTCTTTTTGTGCATTGATATGTGTTTGTGAGACCATTTAGGACAGGTTAGACATATCTCATGTGAGCTTTGAAGCTTGAAACGCATATTGCCATTGATAGGGTTTCAAATTCGTTAAGTTCGATCTGGGCGATACAGGACGTTTCAGACCCAACGGCCACCACCATTGAATTTTCAATGGCCTAATTAGGTGGATAGGCCCTTTCATTTGCTTTATTTCATCGTTTTTTGCAGGATCAGAAAACTCCCATGCTGGAGAAGACAGTGGAAACCACCGGGCTGGGTGGTTTGATTGACTTGACTTCGGTCAAGGGCTTGCGTGACTGGATACATATCTCTGATTGGTTCGTTTAAACCAAAGGGGACCCATTGGGCGCGTGTGTTGCACCTTAAAATTTTCCCTCCCATATTTCTAAATACATTTCAAGTGAGGTCCTCAAATTGCTCAAGGAAGTCCAAGGGTAGACCAGGCAAACTCTCTTCTAAGGCAGTCTACCTCAAATTAGGGTTTCATTTTGCACCAAGGTACTTGAGTCTAAAGGATCCCAAATTCTCACCATTTTCCTAATATGTTCTCAAGATCATCCATGTCAAGTTTCAAACCTTACAGAGGAAGTTTGCTCAGTCAATTGCTCAAAGGCCTGAAAATCGACTTTGCTAGGGCAAAAGCCAACCGTGGCTCACATAAAGTCAAACTTCAAGATTTTTGGTCAACATTCTCATTTTGAAGTGTTATTCATCATTTTATCAAGGGTTGATAATGATTCCTCAAGAATTGCTCACAATTCATCAAAACCCAAAAGTTGTTAAATTAGGGTTTTGCAGGAAAAGTCAACTCAAATTTGACCAAGTTAAACTTTCTCATACTTTATCAAAAATGACCCATCCAAAGCTCATTTTGAAGAGGATGAAATTCCCTACAATTCATCTTCAACTCCCAAGTTCAAAATATGCACTCACAAGAAGATACTACTTTGGACATTATAGGTCATTTTGGAAAGTCAACAAAAATACCTTTTTTGTCAAAGATTCATACATGAACATGGAAGACTCAATTGAGATGAGACTAAACAGGTTGCTTAGAGGACATATTAAGCTTTCTAAAAATTCCAAGAACACCTCTCTAGGGTCAAAATTGAGGGAGTTATGCATTGGTAAAGTTGACCCTTTTTGCAAAATTGCCAAAAGTCAAATGTGGCCAAAATTGCAATTTTTGCCAAATGGGCCCAACTTTTTATGCTTGCATTAAGTTTGTAACATGACCCACGACCCATGATCCTTCCCATTTGTCATTCTTTTATTTTTGTCATTTATTTTGATTTTATTTAAGTTAAATCAAATAAAATCAAAATAAAATCATGAAAATATCAAAAACTAATCAAAGTTTGAGATTTTGTGCATGTTTAAGTCTATTATACAGCTGGAGATGGAATCAAATCGTGCAATCTTCATTTGGACACAAAAATATTGGATTTGCTCAATTTAGAAAGATTTGCACTAAGAATCAAATCATGAATCAATGATCATTATTGGAGAATATTTGAAACCAAATTGCAACCCTAATTCATTCTAGGGTACATAAGGAACATGTTCAGATAAAAAAGAAAGAGATGAGAGGCGTGCAAAGGTGAAGGCAACTTTAAAAAAAATCAAGAAAAGATGTAAACTAATTTCCCAATTCCAGGCTTCCTCAAGCCATTCCAGTCACACAAATCATTTGTTGGACGTTCTAGGATCCTATTCCAATCAGTAGCAAGCATTCTCGTGCCCAGAAACGCACGGTAAGTGTCCCACGATTTCCACACTTTCTTGAAATTGTATATCACAATTCTGGCACTTTTAGCATGATTTATTTGCATATTCTTAATCCTTGAATCATTTGCAAGCTAATGGTCGTATTCAATTGCATTTTTGCTGACTATATATCAAGATGCCATAGTTAGGGTTCTTGGTTCGCTTTTGGGGTTTTTGTGTACAGGTACAATTGGCCATGGATGAGGGTACCATGATGCTCGTGAGGTTGCCACGAGTTGATTGGTACCATCGTTTTGCATTTATCACGCTTGTATAGGATTTTGGAAAAGGTACAGGGTTGTACCTACACCCATTTTTCCGTAGGTAATAGTCACAGAACTTTTAGCAACGGTGGGAGGAAGAAGAAGGGTAGCGTGGCACTCCCTGATTTGCCCATTCAAAACTTCGCGCATTTTGATAATTGTTATTTTGTTTTTTCAATATAATCATTGTTTGTCATTCCTTGTACAACTAATCAAGCCAGCCCAGCTGGTAAGCGCGCAGTATGATTATGCCAAAGGGCCTGGGTTTGATCCCCAGGTCCCCATATTTGCCTTATGTTTATTTTCTTTGCATAATCGGGCGCGCTAACATCCTAGGCATCCACCATACACCCTCAATATCCAACCAATCTGATCATCAAGTGTCAGATCTAAAGCTTCCCAATGAAGGTCCATCATACGCCCAATCAAGCTAGCAACACAGGATCTGGAAAGTCAACAGGACCAGGCGCTTTTGGGCCCAGAATTGCAAGTCTTACCCCCCTGTTTGCTAGTATACCACCAGGCCCATTCTATTTCTTTTCTAATTTCCTTTATTTAATTTCTTTTATTTAATTATTTTCCAACCACCAAAATTAATTTTATTTTTACAAAAAAATCATAAAATCAATTTCACCAATTTAGAATTTAGGTTTTATTTTATTTTATCAAATTTAATTTTATATTAGTTTTAATTTAGGTTTAATTCTAACTTTTTTTTTGTAAATAAGTAAAATCAAATTAGAAAAATTAGGGTTGCCTTTGATTTAATTTTTATTTATTTTTTCAATAAACAAAATACAAAAATAGGTTAGATTAATTATTTTTTCTCAAATTTAAATTAATTAGTAATTAGGGTTTTTATTTTATTCAATTAAAACTTTATTTTCTCTAAAAATAGAAAAAACCATAAAAAATGATTTTTCTTTTAAATTGCAATTAGATCTAGAACGAGGTCAAAACCCTAATTTCTCTCGTTCTCGATTCGTCGCGTGCGTTTACTATTTTTGCAATATTAATGTAACTACTTACAGTATGTAATAGTTTAATTAGGATTTCCTTTTTATTTATCATTTTACGGGTTTTTGGTTATGTAATTAATCCCCTACCCCGAAGCCTTGTAATAGCGTAGTTTTTATTTCTAACACTTTAATTCTCGCAAATATTAACTGTTAGATGTATGTTAATAGGATTGTATGACAAGACTGCATGTTAATTTAAAATGGCTAGCAAACCCTAATGTGCAAAGATAATAACCTGAAATCGAATCACTCGCACATGCACACTCCTAGGGTATACTCTCACTTTGGTTGCCTTCGGTAAACAATCATTAAGTACAGGGTGTTTTAGTGGTCGCCCTCCTGTCTAAACAAAGATCAAATGTCCCGTTCGGAAATGTTGCCTCGGAAATGTTGCCTCGAATATGATCTTAAGACATTAGGGTTATTACTAAGATATCCTAACATTGCTTTAACGATCATATGTCCCTTTCGAATTGACTCTTACAACTCCAACGACGATGCTACCTATTTCTCAAAAGTGGGATAGCATTGTCTAAAGGAAACAAGAACAGAAATAATCTTTTTTCGAGTAGGTAGAATCTTAAGTACTTGCTCAAATCAAACTTTTTCACACTTACACACTTTTCAAACAAATTTTTCAAAAACAAACTTCGTAACACTCTTGAGGATAGAAACAAGGGTTAAAACGAAGTAAAACAAAAACTTTTCAAAACAAAAACACACAACCAATTTTTAAAATGATGAGCAAGTACCTAAGAGCCCATAGAAAACTACAGATAGAAAGGATGCTAATACCTTCCCTTTCTATAATCTACCCCCTGTACTCAAAATCTCGAAAAAGAAATTTTTCTGTGCTTTTGTCCTTTCCAGTTGGATAAAATAAAAGTTGGTGGCGACTCTTGCTTACCGCGACATTTTGCAAAAACAAACGCAAAACGCAAACCAACATTTTCTAAAAACAGTCGGTTCTGCCACCGTATCACAGAACTGCCGACTCTGCTGGGGACAATAAGTGGGGTATACCTTAGGATTAGTTCATCATAAATTGCTTCTCTTGTTTGTTTTGGTTGCTTTAGTGTTAAAAGGTTTTGTATTGGGAGTTACTATAGATCCTAACCCGAATCTGGGGGACACCTTTTAGGTAAGTAGCAATATACTGTGAGGGAACTGTACGGTGTAGACCAATACGGTTGAAGCAGTAGCTACGTTGATGTGGAACATTGGTTGGTACTGGTATCCCTTGTGGAGAAACGAGGAGAATACGGGGCTGCTATGTGTGTCGTTAAGCATCAATTGACCTTAGAACCCTTAATAGACCAACTTGTCCATTAGGAAGTAGTGAGATAGCCGGCCTCGGTGTAAAGCTGAGAACTGGTTGATACTCGATACTACACTCATTGAGACCATACTCTCGAGATAGTTCCGGCCGCAAGAAAAGATTGCGTGAGCTGAAACCATGAACGATGGAGGATGGTCAGTGATATTGAGAACCTCTAGAATCCGGTTACTTTTTCTAGGATAGGTTGAAACCAACTGAACTTCAAGAGGGTAATAACTTTGACCCCATGCAAGCCTTAAACTTAAGGGATTTTGTGTGACTTGTTTGCCTTTGCCATGTCTGTTATATGCTATACCTGTTGTTTGTTTTTATCATGACACCATGCATCAAAACATAGCATGCATACTTCATTATACTAACCATTTCAAAGACCGAGGGGATTTATCTTTGTTCTGTTTTGCAGATTATGGCTTCCGTGCACAGAAACACCATTCGAGTTAACTTTGTGCAAATACCTGCTCAACTCAAAGAGTTAGCCTTAAAAGTTTCTAAGACTTCTTCATTCATTAAGAGACATGGTCAGCTTCTTAGCTTGGTTACCTCAAATTTTGATGAGAAGATGATGAGTGTGCTTTTCCAATTCTTCGATCCTGTGCATCATTGCTTCACTTTCCCAGATTATCAGCTGGTTCCCACTTGGGAAGAGTTTTCTCACTTATTGGGCATATCCATCCTTGAGAAGATGCCCTTCACTGGTTTGGAAGAGACTCCTAGACCAAAAGACATTGCTTCAGCTCTGCATCTAAAAAGGGCTGATGTAGTATCCAATTGGGAAACACGAAGCGGGGTTAAAGGTTTCTTAGACAAGTTTCTGATAGATCAAGCTCAGCTATTCTGGGATAGTTTGGACTTTCAGGCTTTCGAAGATGTCTTGGCTCTCCTTATCTACGGTTTGGTTCTCTTCCCAAATCCAGATTCATTTATATATGTGAATGCGGTTAAGATCTTCCTGTCTCGCAATCCTGTGCCTACTCTTCTGGGTAATATCTTGCATGCCCTCTACACTCGTACTGTATGTAGAAGAGGGACTCTCATGTGTTGCATGCCGCTGTTGGAGAGGTGGTTTATTTCGCACCTCCCCAAGTCTGTATTGAAGAATGAGGAAGGTTTATGATGGTCTTACAGGATAATGTCACTCGCCCACACAGACATTCTTTGGAGTTCCAAGGCTATGGAAAGCACTGCTATCATTGATCATTGTGGGGGATACCCTAATGTTCCGTTGCTTGGAATCAAAGGGAATATAACCTACAATCCTTGTCTAGCTTTGCGACAATTTGGTCGTGCTCAGAGAGACGGTCCCCATGAGCTACTTCTCACAGATATTGCATTTGACTACAAGGAAGACATTGATGAGCATCGCCGAAGGTTTATACGAGCTTGGAGCATAGTGAACAGATCTGACCCTCAAGAGTTAGGACCAATGACTTCCCTTCCTATGCAGCCTTACCTACAATAGGTCAGAGCCCGTGTTCAGAAGCTTGTGATACCCTATGAAGCAGTATTGCCAGTAATTGTGGAGCCTACCAATGAAGAGGGAATTCCTTATACAGTCCTTTATCCCTACATGCCCACTGATCTTGGGACATTGAAGAGATCCTGGATTCAGTTGAAAGAGGAGAGAGATACCTACCGGGTAAAGTACAATGAGAAAGAAAGAAAGATCTTGAAGCTCACCAGACAACTCGAGAATGAAAGAACGATCAATGACTATGTCAGCACCAAGGGGAAGCGTCCATGGGATTTCTGATTTTGCCTTGTTTTCTAGTTTAAATTTGTTTTCCATTTACTTCTTTGTAACGCAAGGCATTGTTGAACCTTTTTTACAAGTTAATCTAATAAAGTTTGTTTATTTTCTTTGGTTTGCAAATTTAAATCTCCCAAAGTCTTTGAAATCATCACATACGCATCCCATCATCATGCACACCATTACAGGTACCATTACAGGTTTCTCATCTTCTTCGTTGTTTATTTCAGCATAAATGTCTTCCGATCAAGCTATCAAATATCTTCAGGCACAAAACTCCCAATTCCAAGAGATGTTCTTGAGCTTGGCTAAAGGGAAAGAGGACTTGAAAACTCTCATTCTGAAAGAGAAAGAGAAGAAGAAGAAGAAGAAGAAGAAGAAGGTCGTTCTTATGAGTATGGGTAAAAGGTTTGGGGATAGGATGAAACAACAAGCTGATATGTCCTTTTCATCCAAGGAAGGGGAGAACTAAGAAGAAGAAAAGGGCCCCAATCCTGCAGTTTCTGATAATGATACAGATTATGATGAGGAGCAATATCCTCCGGCCGAGGATAGGTACAAGCAGTTAGAAGACCGTCTAAGCGCAATGGAGATTCAGAAGATCCCTGGTTTGGATTTTGGAGAGCTGGGACTGGTATCGGGAGTGGTGATCCCTCATAAGTTCAAAGCACCTGTTTTTGCCAAGTACGATGGAGTATCCTGTCCAAAACTCCATCTCCGCTCGTACGTCAGGAAGATCCAACCCCACACTACTGATAGGAATTTGTGGGTGCACTTATTTCAAGATATTCTGTCAGGGACTCAGCTTGAATGGTTTTATCAGTTGGAAGGAGCCAATGTCCGAAACTGGGAAGACCTTGTCGTTGCTTTCTACAGGCAGTACCAGTATAATGCCGACCTTGCTCTCACTCGTACTCAGCTTCAGGGTATGTCTATGGGTGTAAGTGAAGGTTTTAAGGACTATGCTAAAAAGTGGAGAGATTTAGCTGGAAGAGTCCAACCCCCTTTGTCTGATAGGGGAGTTGGTTGACATGTTTCTGGGGATGCTATCTGGTCTGTTTTTCAATCATCTAATCGGCAGTTCGTCGTCTGGGTTTACTGAGTTGATCTTGACTGGGGAGAGAGTAGAAGCTGGTATCCGAAGTGGTAAGATACAGAAGGATACTTCATCAAGTGAAGCAAAGAAGCCTTTCACTGGTAAGAAAGAAGCTAGTGCAGTCTATGGCTCGAGGGGCCAAAGTAGACCTGAACACCGTCAAGCAGTAAATGCGGTAGTAATATCAAGACCCACAGTTGCTCCACAATGCAATAATCAACAAAGGGTGGAAAGACCACAGAGGCAGTACACTTGGCTCAATATGACCTTGTCTCAAATTCTACCACAGTTATTGAAGACTAATCTGGTAACTTTGAGGGAAGCCTCGAAGAACCCCAACACCACATCTCCCAACTATAACCCAAATGCCCGTTGCGCCTATCACTCCGAAAGTCCAGGTCATGATACAAACAAATGTTGGGCCTTGAAGAATAAGGTGCAAGACTTGATCGAAGCCAAAGAGATTGAGTTTGACGCTCCAGATAAGCCCAACGTCGTAACTGCTCCTATGCCCAAACACGGTCATGGAGTAAATGTTGTATACGATGATTTATTTTTGACCTCTGTGGAAGAAATTTCTACTCCTTTGATGACAGTTAAGAAGAATCTATTGTTGGCCAGTTTATTTCCCGGCTGTGGCGAAGGTTGCCACATGTGTTCAATTCTTCCTGCTGGTTGCCATTTATTAAAATCAGGTGTTCAGCGCCTGATGGATAACAAAGAGATCCTGTTCGAGAAGACTATGATTCTGTTGGTTCCAATTGAAGAAGTTGCCATCATAACCATTTCCTCCAATCCTTACAAGGCTTCCTCGAGAAAGCTTGTTAGGATTACATTCGTTCTAAGAATTGCTCCATTAATCATTACTGTCCCTGGTCCTATCCCATACACTTCGGATAAGGCTGTCCCTTGGCACTATGGGGATGATGTGTATTACTATGGAGTTAAGCAAGACTTAAAGAGTGAGGAAGTTGATGGTGATGTCAGTAATATTGTCAGGGCTAGCAAGGTCACCAGAAGTGGAAGACTCTTTTCTCCCGAGATTTCCCCTCCGACTGTTCACAAACCTGTTATCATTCTATCTTCCAGTACATCAGCTATTGTCCCAGTTTCTATTCCAGTTAACACCCCTGTCACCGAGCCATCTGGGACTCAGGGAAAAGAAATCACAGGTGAGCCTGCCCGGACGGAGGCACCTAAGAAGATCATTGTGGAAACCTCTAAGCAGGAGATAGAGGAAATTCTGAAGATTATCCAGAAGAGCGACTATAACATAGTCGAGCAGCTGGGGAAGACCCCGTCAAAAATCTCCATGTTTTCCTTGTTATTATGTTCTGAAGCCCATGAAAAGGCTTTAATTGCATTCCTCAAAACTGCGCATGTGCAAAATGAAACTTCTGCCGATCAATTCAAAGACTATGTAGCTAGTTTGACTGCCGACAACAGGTTAGGTTTCTCAGATGCAGATCTGACTGCTAAAAGAAGAAATCACAATGATGCTCTACACGTCTCGATCGAGTGTAGGGGCACTACTATGGCCCATGTGGTGGTGGATACCGTGTCCTCATTGAATGTTTTGCCAAAGAAAGCACTAGACCGGCTGGACTGTGAAAGTTTGATTTTAAAGCCGAGCAATATTGTGGTCAGGGATTTCGACGGGTCAAAAAGGATGGTGCACGGGGAGGTGGACGTCCCTGTTAAAGTTGGTTCTCAGAATTTTGCATCCACTTTCTATGTGATGGATATTAGACCATCATATTCTTGCTTGTTGGGTCGCCCTTGGATTCATAAGGCTGGGGTAGTGACTTCTATGCTCCATCAAATGTTGAAATATCCGGTAAAAGGGAAAATTGTCACGGTGCAAGGAGAAGAGGAGTATATGGTGAGCCATCTTAATTCCTTTCGCTACGTGGAGATGGATGGGGAATTCATCCAAACCCCTTGTCAGAACTTTGAAGAGGTCCCCCAGACTTTGGCGTCAACTGAAGTTGCTACGGACAAACCTCCGATGAAGATGGCTTCCCTCAAGGATGCCAGGGCTGTAATTGAAAAAGGGGCTCAAAGGGATGTTAGGCGCGCGTGGATCGGAAGACCTCCTCTGCATATCAGCAACCAGGGAGTTAATGCGGTTGAGGATGGTGAAGAAGGTTCAGATATCGACAGCTGGATTTACCAAACACCCAATGGTGGATTGAACAACTAGACGGCGAAAGACTTCATACCTGTTTCTTTTATTCCACAGTAATTGACTTTTGTTTTAAAATTTGTAATAGACAGTTTGAAACTTTACAGCCCAATGCCTTTCCCGAGGCACCTTGGCTTTGCTTGTGAGGGATTATTGTTTGTCATTTTCATATATCATCAATAAAGCATTGGACATTTCTTGTATTACAAATTTTGCGCTCCTTGTTTTTCTTTTTTCTGTCTCTCACTTTATCAAAACAGCTATTCTCTTACACACACCCACGTATCATAATGAAGATCCATATCCACTATGGATCCCATTGATAACAACTCTGCTACTACCAGTTATGACTTTGAAAATCCGATCAACCAAGTCGTGGACGAAGGTGAGGAAGACTGTGAGGTGCCCGGAGAACTTGCTAAACTTTTACTATAGGAAGAAAGGGCCATACAGCCTCATGAGAGCCAGTTGAATCAGTGAATTTGGGTACAAAGGAAGACAGGAAAGAGGTCAAGATAGGTGCGAATCTGGAGCCTAGTGTCAAGAAACGGTTGATACATATGTTACGTGACTATGTTGAGATCTTTGCTTGGTCTTATGAAGATATGCCTGGTTTGGACACTGACATTGTGGTACACCGCCTACAAACCAAAGAAGATTGTCCTCTGGTGAAGCAGAAGGTTCGCCGTATGTGCCCTGAGATGTTTGAGAAAATCAAAGTTGAGGTCATGAAACAGTTTGACGCGGGATTTTTAGCAGTCACTTCTTATCCACAGTGGGTTTCCAATGTTGTTCCGGTGCCAAAGAAAGATGGTAAGGTGCGGATGTGTGTGGACTATAGAGATCTGAACAGGGCAAGCCCCAAGGATGACTTCCCACTCCCTCACATTGATGTTCTGGTCGACAACACCGCGCAACATAAGATCTTCTCCTTCATGGATGGTTTTTCTGGTTACAATCAGATCAAGATGGCTCCTGAGGACATGGAGAAGACAACCTTCGTTACACAGTGGGGCACCTTCTGTTACAAGGTAATGCCTTTCGGGTTGAAGAATGTTGGGGAAACTTATCAGTGCGCCATGGTCACTTTGTTCCACGACATGATTGCAAGGTCCCAGACTGAGGAAGAACATCTTGATCATCTCCAGAAACTGTTTGGTAGGTTGAAGATGTACAAGCTGAGGTTAAACCCGAACAAGTGCACCTTCGGGGTAAGGTCTGGTAAGCTGCTGGGTCTCGTCGTCAGTGATAAAGGTATTTAGATGGATCCTGCCAAGGTAAAGGCTATACAGGAGATATCGGCTCCCTGCATAGAAAATGAAGTTAGAGGCTTTTTGGGATGTCTGAATTACATTGCCCGATTCATTTCACATCAGACTGCTACTTGTGAGCCAATCTTCAAGCTGCTGAAGAAAGATCAAGTGGTAAAATGGAATGATAAATGTCATACCGCTTTCGAAAGGATCAAGTAATACCTCCAAGAGCCGCCAATTCTGATACCTCCAGTTGAAGGAAGACCTTTGATCCTATACTTGACAGTACTGGATAATTCAATGGGGTGCGTGTTGGGGCAGCATGACGAGTCTGGCCGAAAAGAGCATGTTATTTACTACCTTAGCAAAAAGTTTACCGACTGTGAGACCCGATACTCATTGCTCGAGAAAACTTGCTACGCTTTGGCATGGGCTGCTCGCTCGCTGAGACAGTATATGCTGACTCACACTACCCTATTGATATCAAAGATGGATCCAATCAAGTATATCTTCGAAAAGCCTGCCCTGTCCAGAAGAATAGCAAGATCGCAGATGATCATAACTGAGTATGACATCCAATACACAACTCAAAAAACGATCAAGGGCAGTGTATTGGCAGATCATTTGGCGCATCAGGCCGTGGATGACTACCAATCCATGAATTTCGAGTTCCCGGATGAGAACATCATGTTGGTGACCGACTGTGAAGAACCTGGACCGAATGAAGGACCCGATGAAGGATCCCAATGGTCTATGTATTTTGATGGAGCCTCAAACGTGTTGGGTAATGGAATTGGTGCTATGATCATATCTCCTGAGGGTTGTCATACTCCATTCATCGCCCGATTATGTTTTAACTACACCAACAATATGGCGGAGTATGAAGCGTGCATCATGGGTCTTCGAGCTGCTATTGACCTGAGGATTAAGTTCTTGAGTGTATTCCGAGATTCTGCTCTAGTGATCAGTCAGATCAAAGGCGAGTGGGATATGAAGCACCCAAATCTTATTCCTTACTAGGAGTATGTGCTGACATTACTCCCACACTTTGAGGAGATAACCTTTGAACACTTCCCGAGAGAAGAGAACCAGTTAGCGGACGCACTAGCTACCATGTCTTCTATGTTCAAGGTCAGGTGGGACAATGAAGCTCCCCATATTACTATTGAGAGGTTGTACGAACCCGCACATTGCTGTGACATTTAGACTGAAGAGGTAGCATATAAACCCTTGTTTCACGAGGTAAAGAGGTATCTTGAGGCTCAACAGTACCCCGAGGGTGCACCTGTTAATGATAAGAAGTTCCTGAGAAGATTCGCTGCAAAGTTCTTCATCAGTAATAGGATCCTCTACAAGCGTAACCATGATTCAACCTTACTGCGAGGTATGGACAAGAACGAGGCAGAAAGGATCATGGCAGAGTTACATGAAGGTACCTTCGGGACTCATTCCAGTGGACATACCATGGCAAAGAAGATCCTACGGGTAGGATATTATTGGTCTACTATGGAAGCCGATTGTTATCAGCACTCTCGGACCTGTCACAAGTGCCAAGTCTATGCTGACAAGGTGCACGTACCTCAAGTTCCCCTGAATGTTTTGACAGCTCCTTGGCCTTTTGCAATGTGGGGCATCGATATGATAGGTGAGATCACACCTACTGCGTCTAATGGACATTGTTTCATTCTGGTAGCAATTGATTACTTTACGAAGTGGGTTGAGGCAGCTTCCTTTGCTAGAGTAACCAAGAAAATCGTGGCGCGGTTTATCCGACACAATTTGATCTGCCGATATGGTGTACTATAGAGGATCATTACGGAGAATGGTACAATCTCAACAATACGATGATCACCAAGCTCTGCAAATAGTTTAAGATACAACATCACAACTCTTCTCCCTACCGGCCGAAGATGAATGGGGTTGTTGAAGCGGCTAATAAGAACATCAAGAAGATTGTGCAGAAGATGACGATGACATATAAACACTGGCACGAGATGTTACCATTCGCTCTTCATGGATACCGTACCTCGGCAAGGACATCAACAGGGGAAACACCCTAATCTCTGGTGTATGGTATGGAGGCAGTCCTACCAATTGAGGTCCAGATACTCTCTCTCTGAATTATGAAGGATGCAGGTTTGAGCAAAGATGACTGGATCCAGACCCAGCTTGATCAGTTGAACTTAATCGATGAAAAGAGACTCACTGCTATTTGTCATGGTCAAACGTATCAAAAGCGAATGATCAAGGCTTTTAACAAGAAGGTCAGACGACAAAAGTATCAGGTCGGGGATCTGGTGATCAAATGCATCATACTACCGCAAGGTGTTCCCAGGGGAAAATGGACCCCCACATACGAAGGGCCATTTGTGGTTAAAAAAATTTTCTCAGGAGGAGCCATGATTTTAACCACCATGGATGGTGACGACCTTCCTCACCCCGTCAATGCAAACATAGTGGAAAGATACTATGCATAATTAAAGACCCGCTAGGTTGACTGGCCTAGGAAAAAATAAGGGCTTCTCGGTGAACCAAAAGGGCTCGACAAAAAGTAAGGGATGAAAATGAAAAAACTGTACACCCGGCAAGTCAAAAACCTGAAAGGGCGACTTTGGCAAAAAGGGGTATCCTGGTGGACTGAAAACCCGAAAGGGCGGTCCAGGAAAAAATTAGGGATCAAAGTGTAACACTATGTCTCATTGGATCATCTTGCAACCAGACTTTGGTATCGACTATCAAGCTCGGATGGCGCTAATCAATCTGATCTACCTTCAACCAAGTAGAAAAGTGATGAGACGCTTGAAGATATAAGGGAAATAGCAGAGTTGGAACTCAATGGGATTGTTTCACATAAGCTATTTTTCTTTCTTTTTTCACAAATTGTGTAATTTCTATCCTTCGGAGACATTCTCTTACTAGGATGTCAGCCTCTTTGTACAAAACGCCTATTACAGGCCAACAGCAAAATCAATACAATTCATTTTACAATAAATTTCAAACTTGTGTTTTCTTTTTCTAATTTGTTTTGCAAGAACATCCAATGATTCATTTTTGATATATGCATTTGACAATAATTGCTGCTCATAAATATTTACTTGCGAAACAAAGGACAATTACTCGTAATTCCAGGAACAGGGGAAAACAAGAAATGTCCAAACCTTACAGTTGCTCTACCCACCAAGTACAGGGACAGGGCCAGCTTGAGGATATGACTAAAGGTGCATACACTCCCCGCAGAGTAAGAAGTTCCCAAAGACAGTGGTGTTAATTCTCCCCAAGCAGAGTTTATCTACCACCAGCAATAGAAGTTCACCATCAGCTGAGTTTATTTCTTCCACAGGCAGAAATTCAATCCCCGACAGAGTTTATCATCACCAACAATGGTAATTCATCCCCAACAGAGTTATTTCTCCAAATCAGTAGATCTTCTAGCAGAGTATCTCTCTTCCCCACAGAGTCATGCTCTCGCCAATTTATTCTCCAGTAGAGTCTCTCCCGGGGGAATATTCTCAAATAGAACGGACGTAAGTCTCTGGCTAATCATCTTCGGTCGTTATCCCCAGCGAGAACGAAGAACTCAACTCCTTGTATTCTCCAACAGCAGTCCAGGATTTATTTTCCCCAACTAGAGAACATCACAAGAAAATTGCATATCTATACATCATGGCATGTGCATATGCATCATACAGCATAATCTCATTTATTTTGAGAGCATCATTACTCATTACATGTCATACATCATGACATTATATACGACTAGCTCTTTACCTTTCAGGGAAAGATACAATCAAATTCTCACAAGTTTTCTCTGGTTCAGTCAAATCAATGCTAGGATTTTTTGTTCCAGTTCAAGTTATGAAGCCCAGATTCGACCGGATAATATCTTGATTTCTCCAAAATACTACGAAGCCTGGAATTGACTAGATAGTGATATATCCCAAATTTAAAGCTATATAGCCTGGAAATCGACCGGAAAATAGTTGAATCCCCAGCAAGTTACTGTGAAGCCTGGAAATCGACTAGATAGTAGTATAAGACACCATGAAGCCTGGAATCGACCAGATAGTGGTATGTCATAAACACAAGCTGTGAAGCCCGGAAATCAACCAGAAAATAGCTTAACAAGGTATTATGAAGCCTGGAAATCGACCAGATAGCAATACAAGATACCATGAAGCTTGGAGTCGACCGGATAATGGTATAAGACACCGTGAAGCTTGGATCACGGCCAGATAGCGGAAAAGGATACTGAAAGCCCGGGACACGACCAGATAGCAGTATAAGGTACTGCGAAGCTCAGAATTCGATCAAATAGCAGTTTACCTGGCCAATTACTAAGAAGCCCGGAGTCGACCAAATATTAGTATGTCTTAAATAGAAGTTGAAGCCCAGATACGACTAGATAACCACTTAATTCATTCTGAAGCCTAGATTACGACCAGATAAGAATAGAGAAATTGCGAGGCCTGGAGCACGACCAGATAGCACGTTTAATCTCATCCCCCAGTAAGTCACTGGGAAGCCTGGAGCACGACCAAATAACAGCCGGTCTTATTTTTCTCAGAAAATCACTATGAAGCCTGGAGCACGACCAAATAGCAGTTCATTTTCACCTCCTCGACTAAGATATGATTCCCCAGTAGAGTAACGGACAACTGAAGTTCCTAAGACAAAGAGCAATGTTCTCCAGCGTAGTCCTACTCAACAACAGGTATACGGGCTCTCGCAAAGGAATCTCTTATGCGATTGACACTTCTTCTGATGGCATCTTTAAGCCCATCTTCCTACATCAACCTTCAAATGGCACCTATAAGCCCATTCCCGACATCGCAAGATAAGTACCACTTCATGCGAGTGCGAATTTCTGGGCACTCTAGTGTTCTATCATCTTCCACCTTCGGATCACGAAAGGCAGACAAGCCAATCTACATCCCCAGGTCTAAGAAGATTGAACAGGGGTAGCTGTTGTACCCCAAAATTTTCCCTCCCATATTTCTCAATACATTTCAAGTGAGGTCCTCAAATTTCTCAAGGAAGTCCAAGGGTTGACTATACAAACTCTCTCCTAAGGCAGTCCACCTCAAATTAGGGTTTCATTTTGCATCAAGGTACTTGATTCCAAAGGATCCCAAATGCTCACCATTGTCCTAATATGTTCTGAAGATCATCCATGTCAAGTTTCAAACCTTACAGAGGAAGTTTGCTCAATCAATTGCTCAAAGGCCTGAAAATCGACTATGCTAGGGCAAAAGTCAACAGTGGCCCACATACAGTCAAACTTCAAGATTTTTGGTCAAAATTCTCATTTTGAAGTGTTATTCATCATTTGATCAAGGGTTGATCATGATTCCTCAAGAATTGCTCACAATTCATCAAAACCCAAAAGTTGCTAAATTATGGTTTTGTAGGAAAAGTCAACTCAACTTTGACCAAGCATAAATTTCTCATACTTTATTAAAAATGACCCATCCAAATCTCATTTTTAATATGATGCAATTCCCTACAATTCATCTTCATCTCCCAAGTTCAAAATATGCACTCACAAGAAGATATGAATTTGGACATTATAGGTCATTTTTGAAAGTCAACAAAAACACATTTTTTGTCAAAGCTTCATACATGAACATGGAAGAATCAATTGAGATGAGACTAAACGTTTTGCTTAGAGGACATCTTAATCTTTCTAAAAAGTCCAAGAACACCTCTCTAGGGTTAAAATTGAAGGAGTTATGCATTGGTAAAGTTGACCCTTTTTTGCAAAATTGCCAAAAGTCAAATGTGGCCAAAATTGCAATTTTTGCCAAATGGGCCCAACTTTTTATGCTTGCATTGAGTTTGTAACATGACCCACGACCCATGATCCTCCCCATTTGTCATTCTTTTATTTTTGTCATTTATTTTGATTTTATTTCAATTAAATCAAATAAAATCAAAATAAAATCATGAAAATATCAAAAACTAATCAAAGCTTGACATTTTGTGCATGTTTAGGTCTATTATACAGTTGGAGATGGAATCAAATCGTGCAAGCTTCATTTGGACACAAAAAGATTGGATTTGATCAATTTAGAAAGATTTGCACTAAGAATCAAATCATGAATCAATGATCATTATTGAAGAAGATTTGAAACCAAATTGCAACCCTAATTCATTCTAGGGTACATAAGGAACATGTTCAGATCAAAAAGAAAGATATGAGAGGCGTGCAAAGGTGAAGGAAACTTTCAAAAAAAATCAAGAAAAGTTGTAAACTGATTTCCCAATTCCAGGCTTCCTCAAGCCATTCCAGTCACACAAATCGTTTGCTGGACGTTCTATGATCCTATTCCAATCACTAGCAAGAATTCTCGTGCCCAGAAATGCATTGTAAGTGTCCCACGATTTCCACACTTTCTTGAAATCGTATATCACAATTCTGGCACTTTTAGCATGATTTATTTGCATATTCTTAATCCTTGAATCATTTGCAAGCTAATGGTTGTATTCAATTGCATTTTTGCTGACTATACATCAAGATGCCATTGTTAGGGCTCTTGGTTCGCTTTTGGGGTTTTTGTGTACAGGTACAATTGGCCGTGGATGAGGGTACCATGATACTCGTGAGGTTGCCACGAGTTGATTGGTACCATCGTTTTGCATTTATCACGCTTGTATAGGATTTTGGAAAAGGTACAGAGCTGTACCTACACCCATTTGTCCGTAGGTAAAAGTCAAAGAACTTTTAGCAACGGTGGGAGGAAGAAGAAGGGTAGCGTGGCACTCCCTGATTTGCCCATTCAAAATTTTGCGCGTTTTGATAATTGTTATTTTGTTTTTTTAATATAATCATTGTTTGACATTCCTTGTACAACTAATCAAGCCAGCCCAGCTGGTAAGTGCACAGTATGATTATGCCAAAGGGCCTGGGTTCGATCCCCAGGTCCCCATATTTGCCTTATGTTTATTTTCTTTGCATAATCAGGCGCGCTAGCATCCAAGGCATCCACCATACGCCCTCAATATCCAACCAATCTGATCATCAAGTGCCAGATCTAAAGCTTCCCAATGAAGATCCATCATACGCCCAGTCAAGCTAGCAACACAGGATCTGGAAAGTCAACAGGGCCAGGCGCTTTTGGGCCCAGAATTGCAAGTCTTACCCCCCTGTTTGCTAGTATACCACCAGGCCCATTCGATTTCTTTTCTAATTTCCTTTATTTAATTTCTTTTATTTAATTATTTTCCAGTCACCAAAATTAATTTCTTTTTTACAAAAAAATCATAAAATCAATTTCACCAATTTAGAATTTAGGTTTTATTTTATTTTATCAAATTTAATTTTATATTAGTTTTAATTTAGGTTTAATTCTAACTTTTTTTTTGTAAATAAGTAAAATCAAATTAGAAAAATTAGGGTTGCCTTTGATTTAATTTTTATTTATTTTTTCAATAAACAAAATACAAAAATAGGTTAGTTTAATTATTTTTTCTCAAATTTAAATTAATTAGTAATTAGGGTTTTTATTTTATTCAATTAAAACATTATTTTCTCAAAAAATAGAAAAAACCATAAAAAATGATTTTTCTTTTAAATTGCAATTAGATCTAGACGGGGTCAAAACCCTAATTTCTCTCGTTCTCGATTCATCGCGCGCGTTTACTATTTTTGAAATATTAATGTAACTACTTTCAGTATGTAATAGTTTAATTAGGATTTCCTTTTTATTTATCGTTTTACGGATTTTTGGCTATGTAATTAATCCCCTACCCCGAAGCCTTGTAATAGCGTAGTTTTTATTTCTCACACTTTAATTGTCGCAAATATTAACTGTTAGATGTATGTTAATAGGATTGTATGATAAGACTGTATGTTAATTTAAAATGGCTAGCAAACCCTAATGTGCAAAGATAATAACATGAAATTGAATCACTCGCACATGCACACTCCTAGGGTATACTCTCACTTCGGTTGCCTTCGGTAAACGATCATTAAGTATAGGGTGTTTTAGTGGTCGCCCTCCTGTCTAAACAAAGAACAAATGTCCCGTTCGGAAACTTTGCCTCGGAAAGGTTGCCTCAGAAATGTTGCCTCGAATATGATCTTAAGACATTAGGGTTATTACTAAGATGTCCTAACGTTGCTTTAATGATCGTATGTCCCTTTCGAATTGACCCTTACAACTCCAAAGACGATGCTACCTATTTCTCAATAGCGGGATAGCATTGTCTAAAGGAAACAAGAACAAAAATAGTCTTTTTTTCGAGTAGGTAGAATCTTAAGTACTTGCTCAAATCAAACATTTTCACACTTACACACTTTTCAAACAAAGTTTTCGAAAACAAACTTCGTAACACTCTCGAGGAAAGAAACAAGAGTTAAAACGAAGTAAAACATAAACTTTTCAAAACATAAACACACAAGCAATTTTTAAAATGATGAACAAGTACCTAAGAGCCCGTATAAAACTACGGATAGAAAGGGTGCTAATACCTTCCCTTTCTATAATCTACCCCCCGTACTCAAAATCTCGAAAAAGGAATTTTCTGTGCTTTTGTCCTTTCCAGTTGGATAAAATAAAAGTCGGTGGGGACTCTTGCTTACCGCGACATTTTGCCAACACAAACGCAAAATGAAAACCAGCATTTTCTAAAAACAGTCGGTTTTGCCACCGTATCACAGCGTGTTTTTTATTTTAATAATTTCTGAATTGTTTTTACAATATAATGTTATTATGTTATACAAATTAATGAATGAACAGGTGGCTGAGTGGTAAGGCAAGAGAGCGTCCAAGGAGGAAACCTGGGTTCGATACCCAGGTCTGCATTTTATATTTTCTAACATTTCTTTGCAGGATTCAGTGTGTTACACCCCTAAGCGTTCACCATATACCTCCATGTTTGGGCCATTTCATATGATGCAAAGAAATCTGGCCATCCTGGGACGCATTTCCACCCTGCAGCTCCAAGGGTGGTGCCTACTGGATTATTATTGGGACGTTGGACTCAAGCTTTTGGGCCTGATAAAAATCCTAAACGCACCACCATTCCGCTTTTGCACATCCAGGCCCAATCCATTTTTATTTATTTTTACTTACTTATTTTTCTAGGCTTTTCTCTAAAAATATTTTTTTATAAAAAATCAAAGAAAACAAAATAATAATCATAGACTTTGGATTTTTAAATTAATTTAATTTTCATTAATTTAATTTATTAATTATTTTAACTTCATTTTATCAATTTAAAATCAACTAGACTTAGGTTTATTTAATTCAAATGTTTTCTTAATAAAAACACAAAAAATAGTAGAATTAGTTTCATTTGAATTAATTTTAATTAAAAATCATTTTTCTTTTATTTAATTAATTAAGATTATATTTAGTTTTTTTTCTCATTTAATTTAGTTTAAGTATTTTCTTAAAATAAACAAAACCAAAAAAGATTTTTATGTTTACTTAGCAATTTCTTAGGGTTTTAGACGTTCGCCTCTATTTCGCATGCATTATCTTATTCTCGTATTTTTATAATAATGTACCTGCTGACAGTATGTAATAGATTAAACTAGGACTTTATCGCTTTCTTTATTTTTCTCCCAATTTTTGGACATGTAAATTCCCCTTCCCCGAAGCACTGTAATAGCGTAGGATTTAACTTTCTGCACTCTAAATTTCTTCAAGATATTAACTGTTAGTAACTAGGTTTGTATGGAAAGATTGAAAACCAAATGTTAGCAAGCCTAATAATAGAGATAAATGAACTGAATTGAATCACTTTCACATATACACCTCTAGGGTACGCCCACTTTTGTTGCCTTTCAGAAAATAAAACAGTCATGTCCCTCGAGAATAGGGACGCTTTAGCAAAAGATCCTTTAATCAAAAGATCATAGTACCTCGATGACCCTACAAATACCTTTCTATAAATGATTTAGTCCCTAAACAAAATTGCTAAAGCGTCTCTACATGTTGCCTTTATGACTGTACGTCCCTTCGAATGTCCCTCAAACATCCAACAATAGGGCTACCTAGTCACTAATAGTAGGATAGCATTGTCTAAAGGATAATAGGATAGCATAATATGATTTGTCGATACGGTGTGCCAGAGAGAGTTATTACTGAAAATGGTACGAATCTCAAAAACACAATGATCATCGAGCTCTGTAAACAGTTCAAGATACAACATCACAACTTTTCTCCCTATCGACCGAAGATGAATGGCGCTGTTGAAGCAACTAACAAGAACATCAAGAAGATTGTACGGAAGATGACAGTGACATATAAAGACTGGCATGAGATGTTACCATTTCCTCTTCATGGGTACCGTACCTCAGCACGGACGTCGACAGGGGAAACACCCTACTCTCTGGTATATGGCATGGAGGCTGTCCTACCCATCGAAGTCTAGATACCTTCTCTCACGATTATGAAGGATGCGGGTTTGAACGAAGACGACTGGATCCGAACCCGGCTTGATCAGTTAAATCTAATCGATGAAAAGAGACTTACTGCTATCTGCCACGGTCAGACGTATCAAAAGTGAATGATCAAGGCTTTCAACAAGAAGGTCAGACGCCAAGAGTATCAAGTCGGGGATTTGGTGATCAAGCGCATCATACTGCCGCAGGGTGACCCCAGGGGCAAATGGACTCCCACATATGAAGGACCATTTGTGGTAAAAATGTTTTCTCGGCTGGAGCCATGATTCTAACCATCATGGACGACGACGACCTTCCCCACCCTATCAATGCATACATAGTGAAAAGATACTACGCATGATAAAATACCCGCTAGGTTGACTGGCCTAGGCAAAAATAAGGGCTTCCCGACGAACCAAAAGGGTTCGGGCAAAAATAAGGGATGAAAATGAAAAAATCTGTACCCCCGGCAAGTCGAAAACCTGAAAAGGCGACTTGGGCAAAAAGGGGTATCCCGGTGGACCGAAAACCCGAAATAGGGGTCCAGGAAAAAGTTAGGGATGAAAAGCGTATCACTATGTCCCATTGGATCACCTTGCGATATGACCTCAATATCAACTGTCAAACTCAAACAGCATCGATCAATCTAATCAGCTTCAGACAAGCAGCAAAGTGAGGAGATGCTCAAAGGCATATTGGCAATAGCAGACTTGAAACCCAATGGGATTGTTACACATAGCTGTTTTTTTTATTGTACACAATACTGTATATCTTTCATTTTTACGGTGGCGTTCTCTTACTAGAGCGTCAGCTTCCTTATACAAAAACGCCTGTTATAGGCAAACGTCAAAATTAATACAAGTCATTTTTACAAAACTATTTGTTTTTCTTTTTCTGTTTTGTTTTTGCAAGAACGTCCAATGGTTTATTCTTGACATATGCACTTGAATATGATTGTTGTTCACAAATATTTGCATAGGGAAAGAAAGACAATGGCTCATAACTTAAGAAACAGGGTCAGAAAAAACTAAAATTTCAAACCCGACAGTTACCCTGTCCAGCAGGTACCAGGGCAGAGACAGCTTTGGAGCACAGTTATCAATACATGTGACCTTGTAATATATGTATTCCCCACAGAGTAGAGGTAATCAAAGCCTTGATATCAGCTTTCTCATAATGGGAAGTAATCTCTCTAGCCAGGGTCGCTCAGAAACCTGACATTTATATCCCCCATCCAAATTTCATAATCGCGAGCAGATCATCATAAATTCTAACTCCCCAAGCAGAGTTTTTTTTCTGGATACAAGAGCTCAATCCCCGACGGAGCCCATTACTCCAGCTAGGGAAGTTCACCTTCCAAGTTATTCCCCGCAGAGTTATTCTCAAAACATAATCTCCCCCTGACAGAAGTACAGTCACTTCCATTCATCATCTCCAGCGGAAGTAGAAGATCTGTGTTTCTCTACAACAGTCAACAAATTCTATTTTCTCCAGTAGCAGTCAGAGATTTATTTTCCCAAACTCGGATATGTCACAACTAACATGCTCATACACCATGACATGCACATATATATCACATACAACATAATCTCATTTATTTTGAGAACGTCATCTCACAACGCATTTCATGCATCACATATAACTAACCCTGATATCTTTTTAAGAAAGGCAGTTATCACCAACAATCCCAACAGTTATACATGTCATATCTACAGGCAACCAAGGGAAAATCAGTTCCCGAAACCAAACAGGTCAAATAACCCACATGATCAAACGAAGTAACCCTACTATCCAGGTTCCTTCTCACGGCCCTACTATCCAGGCTTTCACATCAAAGCAACCCTACTACCCAGGTTCCTTCTCACAAGCCCTACTACCCAGGCTTTCTTTTCAAAGTAATCTTAATATCCAGGTTCCTTCTCACGGCTCTAATATCCATGCTTTCACATCGAAGCAACCTTACTACCTAGGTTCCTTCTCACAAGCCCTACTACCCAGGCTTTCTTTTCAAAGTAACCTTACTATCCAGGTTCCTTCCCACAATCCCTATTATCCAGGCTTTCATATCGAAGCAACCCTACTACCCAGGTTCCTTCTCACAGGCCCTACTACCCAGGCTTTCTTTTCAAAGTAACCTTACTATCCATGTTCCTTCTCATGGCCCTATTATCCAGGCTTTCACATCGAAGCAACACTACTACCCAGGTTCCTTCTTACAAGCCCTACTACCCAGGCTTTCTTTTCAAAGTAACCTTACTATCCAGGTTCCTTCCCACAAGCCCTACTATCCAGACTTTCATCTCAAAGTAACCCTACTACCCAGGTTCCTTCCCACAAGCCCTACTACCCAGGCTTTAATTTCGAAATAACCTTACTATCCAGGTTCCTTCTCCCTTATCTCCAGACAACAGTTTATAACACTGTAAGGCTTGGACCCGACCAGATACGATCGATTTCATATTCCCCTAGCGAGTCGCTGTACAGCCTGGACCCTGACTAGGTATACGTTCTACTTTCACTTCCTTAGTCAGGAGATAATTCCCCAGTAGAGTAATGGACAATCGAAGCTCCTGGACTTTACTTCCCAGTGCATAAATCAACATTCCCCGACAAAGTCCCCCTCAACAGCAGGTACAGGAATTCTCGCCAAGGAATCTCTTACACAACCGATCTTTTCTGGATGGCATCTTTAATCCCATTTCCGATATCGCCAATCAACATTACTTCATGCGAGTGCAAATTTCTGGGCACTCTAGTGTTCAATCATCTTCAACCTTCAGACCACGAAAGGCAGACCATCCAATCTACATCCTTAGGCTTAGGAAGATTGAACAGGGGAAACTGTTGTACCCCAAAATTGGCCCTCTCATTTCTCAAAGGATCATCCTACACTCTCAAGTTTGCTTCTATCAAGTTCCAAGTCTTGAATTATCACTTTTCAAGGAAATCATCCATAAGGGAAAAATGGTCAAAAGCACACTGAAAAGTCAGACTTTGACTTTCATATCAAATCAAGTTTCAACAATTTTATTTCATTAAGACATGAGATTGGTTCATTAAAAAAATTAGGAGTCAGAAGTTACTTTGAAAAAAATCAAATTTTCTAAACATTTAGAAAATTTTCTAAGTGTTAAGAGTATATGATACTTCAAAACTTCTGAGCCAGCCTCCACGCAAGTGCAGTCAGAAGTTACTTTGAAAAAAATCAAATTTTCTAAACATTTAGAAAATTTTATAAGTGTTAAGAGTATATGATACTTCAGAACGTCTAAGCCAGCCTCCACGCAAGTGCAGTCAGAAGTTGCAAACATGGTTCAAAACATAGTCTTCCATCAGAACGTGACTCTTCAACGCATGGATGTTACATTTATGATCTTCTGCGACCAAAACATCACCAAATCCTAAAACCTCGTTTAAGTAACATGCTGCCCTACTACATCACAGTCCTGCAATCAGCTGCTAACCCAGTCCACACCTGCACTTTCTCAAACCCACTATTTGCATCAAATTAGCATATGAAAACTGTGATTAAAAAGCAATGGAACAATATACCAAAAGGTTTTAAATCGCATTTGTTTTCCCCCTCAAAACCACACAAAACCACCTATAAATATTGGGCTCCATCACACGTTCAAGGGGCTGGCTTTTGGAGAGAGGAAATCATTAAAAGAGGGAAAAGAATCCTGTGAAACCCTTCATAAAAATCCAGCAATCCCAAATAGAAAAAAAACATTTGTTCTTCCTTTTGAATCAAAGAGCTTGGAATTTTCTCTTTCGGTGCTCTTGCTGATTCCAGAACACCTGAAGGCAGCAGTTCAAGTTCCAAGCACACGCTCCAGATTCAAGGTTAGTCTTTCTGACTTTGCATCTTTTCATTCAGAACATCATTAAATATGTAAATATCATAGTATTAATGTTGTACATATCATTGCTTAAGTAGAAACAACTGTCGGTCAGAACTTCTTGGTTAAAGGTAGGCTCAGAATTAGGATCAGAACTTCTATAAGCTGTTGTGTTTTTTTATCCTTCTGATTTGCTGTTGGTTAAGAACTGAATAAATTGCTGATGGCTGATTATTATGAGAAAAGAGTTGAAATGTAACACAGAACTTCTGATGCTCACTTACTGTTTTAGCACAGCACAGAACTTCTGAGTTCTTCTTGCTGTTTAAACACACATAACTTCTAGGTTTTCTTGCTGTTTTAACACAACACAGAACTTCTGATGCTCACTCACTGTTTTAGCACAACACAAAACTTCTGAGTTCTTCTTGCTGTTTAAACACACAAAACTTCTAGGTTTTCTTGTTGTTTTAACACAACACAACTTCTGAGTTCTCCTCACTGCTTCAACATACATAACTTCTATGATTTTTCTCACTATTAACACACACTGAACTTCTGATTCTTACATGCTGATAATGCACTGAACTATTGGTGTTCACTCACTGGCTTAGCATAATACAGAACTTCTGATGTTTCCACTCACTGCTTTAACACGCACAAAATTTATATGACCTTCTCACTGTTCTAATACTCAGAAGTTCAGCACATAGCAACCCAGAATTTCTGTATCTGTCCTCTAACATTTCTTGTAGGAACTCAGAGTGTATCGATCCAGAACTTCTGACTCCCACTGACTTTTCTTTCTGAAATACAGCGTCCCTGGCATCAGAGCTTCTGATCTCCTTTGTTTTGCTTTCAGCAACACGCTGATTCTTTTTTTCTCTCGTTATTTTCCCTTTTTATCATTTTTTTAACAGTAATATCCCTTTTATTAATATAAAAAAGACATAAAAATATTTCCTTTTTAATTAATTTATCTCTTTTTTTATTTATTAAAGACCAAAAACCATTTTTTTTAAAAAGAGTTCTGTTTTTTTTCTTATATTATTATTTCAATATGGTTGTAATATATAATTAGGATTTATTTTCTTGCCAAATCCCCCATTTGTAAATTTGTACACCCTATCCCTCTAATGATTGTAATAGCGTAGAATCTTTACTTTCCGCACTTTTATTGCTTTCATATGTTATTAGTAACTAGGGTGTGTATGGCAAGATATGAAATCAACAAATAGATCACCCAAATCAAGACTAAAATGCATGCAATCAAACACACTTGCACACTAGCACCCTTAGGGTAATCCCACTTTGTGGCTTATCAGAAAAATAGTCATGTCCCTCGAACATGGGTGTGATACGGTGGCAGAACCAGACTGTTTTGGAAATGCTGGTTTGCGTTTTGCGTTTTTTGTTTGCAAAATGTCACGGTAAGCAAGAGTCGCCACCGACTTTTATTTTATCCAACTGGAAAGGAAAAAAGCACAGAAAAATTCCTTTTTCGAGATTTTGAGTACGGGGGGTAGATTACAGAAAGGAAAGGTGTTAACACCCTTTCTATCTGTAGTTTTCTACGGGCTCTTAGGTACTTGCTTTTCATTTTAAAAATTGCTTTCGTGTTTGTGTGTTTTGAAAATTTTTTGTTTTACTTTGTTTTAACCCTTGTATCAGTCCTCAACAGTGTTACAAAGTGTTTTTGAAAACTTTGATTGAAAAGAGTGTAAGTGTGGAAAAGATTTGTTTTGAGCAATTACCTACTAGCATCTACCTACTCGAAAAAAGAATGTTTATGTTCTTGTTTCCTTTAGACAACGCTATCCCACTATTAATGAGTAGGTAGCACCATCGTTGAAGTTGTAAGGGTCAATTCGAAAGGGACGTACGGTCACTAAAGCAATGTTAGGACGTCTTAGTAATAACCCTAGTGTCTTAAGATCATATTCGAGGCAACATTTCCGAGGCAACCTTTCCAAGGAAACATTTCGGAACGGGACATTTGATCTTTGTTTAGACAGGAGAGCGACCACTAAAACACCCTATACTTAATGATCATTTATCGAAGGCAACCGAAGTGAGAGTATACCCTAGGAGTGCGCATGTGCGAGTGATTTGATTTCAAGTTATTATCTTTGCACATTTAGGGTTTGCTAACCATTTTAAAAATTAACATACAGTCTTGTCATGCAATCCTATTATCAGACATCTAACAGTTAATATTTGCGAAAATTAAAATGCGAGAAATAAAACTACGCTATTACAAGGCTTCGGGGAGGGGGATTAATTACATAGCCAAAAACCCGTAAAACGATAAATAAAAGAAAAATCCTAATTAAACTATTACATCCCATGAGCAGTTACATTAATATTTGCTAAAAAATAAATGCGCGCGATGGAACGAGAACGAGAAAATTAGGGTTTTGACCCCGTCTAAACCTAGTTGAAAGAAAAATCGTATTTTTGTGTTTTTGATTATTTTTAAAAAATAAGGTTTTAATTGAATAAATACCAACCTAATTACTAATTAATTTTAAATTAAGAAAAGTAATTAATTTTGACCTTTTTTTTGTATTTTTTGTTATTTTAAGAAAAGAAAAGAAAAATTAAACAAAACAAACCCTAATTTTCTAAATTATTTTAAATTATTTACAAAAAGGTTTAAATTACCCTAAAATTAAATTAAACTAATATTAAGTTAATTTTGACAAAATAAATAAAAAATCCTAAATTCTAATTTGATGAAATTGATTTTATGATTTTTTATAAAAAAGAATTTAATTTGTGATTAGAAAATAATTAAATAAAAGAATTTAAATAAAAGGAAAAGAGATGGGTCTGGTTTAATAGCAATGGAGGGGGTGTCAATAGCAGTTTCTGGGCCCAATAAGCCTTGGTCCGTTTTGACCTTTCATGATCTTGTGCATTGGCTTGACTCACGCCCATAATAGGCCCTCATGTGAGAAGCCCTGGATTTGGGTTGCTATAGATCCAATGGTTGACAGCTGATGACTCATGGTGGTCTACTTGTATATACATGCGTCTGATTATGCAAGAAAAAACATTATGAAATAATATGGGGACCTGGGGATCGAACCCAGGCCCTTTGACTTTCCAAGCCCCTGATGACCAACTGGGCTAGCGTGTTCATTTGTATATGGAATAACAATCAAATATTATATTAGAATAACAAAATAATATATATATATATAAAGACGCGTGAATTTTAAACATGTGAATCAGGGGGTGCCATGCCACCCTTCTTCTTCCTCCCTCCGTTGGCAAAAGTCCAACACTTTTACCTACAGTTTTCTGGGCGTAGGTACAGCCCTGTGATCTTCCAAAAACCTATGCACACATGATAAATGAATTCCAATGGTACCAATCAACTCGTTGCATCCTCACGAGCATCATGGTACCACTTTCCATGGCCAATTGTACCTGTAATGAAAAACCCCAAAAATGAGCCAAGAACCCTAACTATGGCATCTTGCTCTACAGTTAATAAAAATGCAATTAAATGTTACCATTAGCTTGAAAATGTTTCTAGGATTCAGAATATATAAAGAAATCATGCTACAAATGCCAGGATTATGATATACGATTCCAAAAAAGCATGGAGGTCGTGGGATACTTACAACGCGTGTCTGGGCATGAAAACGCTTGCTAATGATTGGGATAAAGTCCTTAGATGTCCAGCAAGCGAATGGTATGCTTGGAATGGCTTGAAGAAGCCTGGAAATTGGAATTTGATTCACTACTTTTGTTGAGTTTTTGCAAATTTTCTTTCAGTTTCTCACGCCTCCAATCCTCTTTCTTTTGGTCTGCACATGTTCTATATGTACCCTAGAAGGAATTACGGTTGCAATTTTCTTCAAATATTTGTCAATTAAGATGATTGAATCATGATTTGATTCTTATGTAAATATTTCCAAATTAAGCCAAAGTCCAATCTTTTTGTGTCCATTTGAAGCTTGCACGATTTGATTCTCTTTCCAGCTGTATAAGAGGCCTAAACATGCATAAAATCTCAAACTTTGATTAGTTTTGATATTTTCATGATTTTATTTTGATTTAATTTGATTTAATTGAAATAAAAATCAAAATAAATGATAAAAATAAAATAAAGACAAGTGGGAAGGATAATAGGTCGTGGGTCATGTTACAAACTCAAGACAAGCACAAAAAGTTGGGCCCATTTGACAAAAATTGCAATTTGAGACATATTTGACTTTTGGCAATTTTGCAAAAAAGGTCAACTTTACCAATGCATAACTCCTTCAATTTTGACCCTAGAGATGTTTTCTTGGACTTTTTAGAAATCTTGAGATGTCCTCTAAGCAACCCTTTTGGTCTCATCTTAATTGAGTCTTCCATGTTCATGTATGAAGCTTTGACAAAAAATGTGTTTTTGTTGACTTTTCAAAATGACGTATAATGTCCAAATTTATAACTTGTGAGTGCATATTTTGAACTTGGGAGCTTAAGTTGAATTGTATGGAATTTCATCCTCTTCAAAATGAGATTTGGATGGGTCATTTTTGATAAAGTATGAGAAAGTTATGCTTGGTCAAAGTTGAGTTGACTTTTCCCGCAAAACCCTAATTTAGCAACTTTTGGGTTTTGATGAATTGTGAACAATCCTTAAGTAATAATGATCAAACCTTGATCAAATGATGAATAATACTTAAAAATGAGAATTTTGACCAAAAATCTTGAAGTTTGACTGTATGTAGGACACAATTGACTTTTGCCCTAGCACAGTCGATTTTCAGGCCTTTGAGCAATTGACTGAGCAAACTTCCTCTGCAAGGCTTGAAACTTGGCATGGATGATCTTGAAAACATATTAGGACAATGGTGAGAATTTGGGACCCTTTGGACTCAATTTTCTTGATGCAACATGAAACCTTAATTCGAGGTAGACTACCTTAGGAGAGAGTTTGTTTGGTCAACCCTTGGACTTCCTTGAGCAATTTGAGGACCTCACTTGAAATGTATTGAGAAATATGGGAGGGAAAATTTTGGGGTACAACAGCCGCCCCTGTTCAATCTTCTTAAACCTGAGGGTGTAGATTGGCTTACCCGCCTTTCGTGATCTAAAGGTTGAAGATGATTGAACACTAGAGTTCCCAGAAATTTGCACTCGCGTGAGGTGGTACTGGCCTTGTGATATCGGGAATGGGCTTATAGATGACATTTGGAAGTCGATGTTGGAAGATGGGCTTAAAGATGCCATCTGAAGGAGTGTCGATCGCATAAGAGATTCCTTAGCGAGAGCCCGTATACCTGTTGTGGAGGAAGATTTTGTTGGGGAATGTTGATCTTTGTCTTGGGAGAAATAGAATTTCAGGAGCTTCAGTCGTCCGTTATTCTACTGGGGAATCATCTCTTGGTCGAAGAGGTGAAAATGGACTGCTATCTGGTCGGGCTCCAGGCTTCATAGTGATAAGATCAACTGCTATCTGGTCGTGCTCTAGGATTTACAGTGACTTACTGGGGAGACGAGATTAGACTTGCTATCTGGTCGTTCTCCAGGCTTCACAATTTCTCAATTCTTATCTGGTCGTACTCCAGGCTTCAGAAGGAATTAAATTGTTATCCGGTCGCATCCGGGCTTCAACTTGAATTTAAGGCATATTAATATCCGGTCGATTTCTGGCTTCTTAGTAATTGTCTAGGTAAACTGCTATTTGGTCAACACTCAAGCTTTGCAGTGTCTTATATTGTTATCTGGTTGATTCCAGGCTTCAGTCTTTTGCCGCTATCTAGTTGTAATCCAGGCTTCGCAACTCCTCACTTCTTATCTGGTCGTGTCTCAGGCTTCAGAAGAAATCAAGTGGTTATCCGGTCGCATCCGGGCTTCCATTTGTTTTTAAGGTCTACTAATATCCGGTCGATTTCCGGGCTTCATAGCAATTGGCCGGGTAGATTGCTATTTGGTCGAAATCCAAGCTTCACAGTGTCCCTTACCTTTATCTGGTCGTAGTCCCAGGCTTCAGTGTCTTTTATCGCTATCTGGATGTAATCTAGACTTCACGATGTCTTCTACCATTATCTGGTCGAATCCAGGCTTCATGGTGTCCTGTACTGTTATCTGGTTGATTTCCATGCTTCACAATACCTTGTTAAGCTATTTTTCGGTCGATTTTCGGGCTTCACCGCTTGTGTTTATGATATACCACTATCTGGTCGATTCCAGGCTTCATGGCGTCTTTGTACTGCTATCTGGTCGATTTCCAGGCTTCACAGTAACTTACATTGCTATTTGGTCATTCTCCAGGCTTCACAATAATTTGTTGGGGATTCAACTATTTTCCGGTTGATTTCCGGGCTTCATAGCTTGGATTTAAGATAAACCACTATCTGGTCGATTCCAGGCTTCATGGTGTTTTGGTACTATTATACGGTCGTTCTCCGGGCTTCACAGTACGATCGAGAAATCAAGATATTATCTGGTCGGATCCGGGCTTCATAGCTTGAACTGGAATATAAATCTTAGCATTGATTTGACTGAACTAGAGAAAACTTGTGAGAATTTGATTTCATCTTTCCCTGAAAGGTAAAGAGTTAGTCGTATGTAATGTCATGATGCATGACATGTATTGAGTAATGATGTTCTCAAAATAAATGAGATTGTACTGCATGATGTATATGCGTATGCCATGATGTATGGATATGCAATGTTCTTATGATGTTTTTTAGCTGGGGAGAATAATTCCTGGACTGCTGTTGGAGAAAATAAAGAGTTGAGTTCTTCGTTCTCGCTGGGGATAACGACCGAAGATGATTTGAGAATAAATTAGGGGGAGAACAACTTAGCTGGAGAATAAACAGGCGAGAAAATGACTCTGTGGGGAAGAGAGACACTCTGCCAGAAGATCTACTGATTTGGAGAAATAACCTCGGCTGGGGATGAATTACCGTCGCTGGCGATAATGAACCCTATTGGGGATTGAGTTTCTGCTTGTGGAAGAAATAAACTCCACTTGGGATAGTCCTCTATTGCTGGTGATAGATAAACTCTGCTTGGGTAAAATTAACACCATTTCCTCATACACTTCCTACTCTGCAGGGAGAGTATGTATCTTTAGTCATTTTCTCAAGCTGACTCTATCCATGTACCTGGTGGGTTGAGCAACTGTAAGGTTTGTACACTTTTTGTTTGCCCCTGTTCCTGAAATTACCAGTAATCGTCTTTTGTTTCGTATGTAAGTATTTATGAGCAACAATTATTTTCAAATGTGTATATAAAAAATGCATCATTGGACGCTCTTGCAAAACAAAACAGGAAAAGAAAAACAATTTTGAAATTTATTGTAAAATGAATTGTATTGATTTTGAAGTGGGCCTGTAATAGGCGTTTTTGTACAAGAGGCTGATGTCCTAGTAAGAGAACGCCGCCGAAATATAGAAATTATACAATTTGTGTAAAAGAAAGAAAAATAGCTATGTGAAACAATCCCATTGGGTTCCAACTCTGCTATTGCCTTTATATCTTCAAGCATCTCATCACTTTGTTACTTGGTTAAAGGTAGAATAGATTGATTAGCGCCGTCCGAGCTTGATAGTCGATACCGAAGTCTGGTTGCAAGATGACCCAATGAGACATAATGTTACGCTTTGATCCCTAATTTTTGCCTAGACCGCCCTTTCAGGTTTTCAGTCCAACGGGATACCCTTTTTTTCCCAAGCCGCCTTTCTAGGTTTTCGACTTGCCGGGTGTACAGTTTTTTTTCATTTTCATCCTTTATTTTTGCCTGAACCCTTTTGGTTCACTGGGAAGCCCTTATTTTTGCCTAGGCCAGTCAACCTAGCGGGTCTTTGATTATGCGTAGTATTTTTTTACTATGTCTGCATTGACGGGGTGAGGAAGATCGTCACCATCCATGGTGGTTAGAATCATAGCTCCTCCCGAGAAAATGTTCTTAACCACAAATGGCCCTTCGTATGTAGGGGTCCATTTGCCTCTGGGATCACCTTGCAGTAGTATGATGCGTTTGATCACCAGATCTCCGACTTGATACTCTTGTCGTCTGACTTTCTTGTTAAAAGCATTGATCATCCGCTTTTGATACGTCTGACCATGACAAATAGCAGTAAGTCTCTTCTCGTTGGTTAAATTCAGCTGATCAAGCCGGGTCTGGATCCAATCGTCCTCGCTCAAACCTGCATCCTTCATAATCCGGAGAGAGGGTATCTGGACTTCAATAGGTAGGACTGCCTCCATGCCATATACCAGAGAGTGGGGTGTCGCCCCTATCGATGCCTTGCTAAGGTACGGTACCCATGAAGAGCGAATGGTAAGATCTCATGCTAGTCTTTGTATGTCACCATCATCTTCTGCACAATCTTCTTGATGTTCTTATTAGCCGCTTCAACAGCCCCATTCATCTTCGGCCGGTAAGGAGAAGAGTTATGATGCTGTATCTTAAACTGTTTGCAGAGCTCAGTGATAATTGTATTGTTTAGATTTGTATTGTTGGATGCAGTAGGTCTGATCTCGCCTATCATATCGATGCCCCACATTACAAAAGGCCAATGAGCCGTCAAGACATTCAGAGGAACTGGAGGTACATGCACCTTATCAGCATAGACTTGGCACTTATGACAGGTCCGAGAATGCTGATAATAATCGGCTTCCATAGTAGACCAATAATATCCTTCCCGTAGGCTTTTATTTGCCATGGTATGTCCACTGGAATGAGTCCCGAAGGTACCTTCATGTAATTCTGCCATAATCCTTTCTGCCTCGCTCTTGTCCATACATCGCAGTAAGGTTGAGTCATGGTTACGCTTGTAAAGAATCCCATTACTTATGAAGAACTTCGCAGCGAACCTCCTCAGAAACTTCTTATCATTAACAGATGCACCCTCGGGGTACTCTTGAGACTCAACATACCTCCTTACCTCGTGAAACCAGGGTTTATCTACTACCTCTTCAGTCTCGATGTCACAGTAATGTGCGGGTTCGTCCAACCTCTCAATGGTAATCTGGGGAGCTTCATTGTCCCACCTGACCTTGAACATAGAAGACATGGTAGCTAGCGCGTCCGCTAACTGATTCTCCTCTCTCGGGAAGTGTTCAAAGGTTATCTCCTCAAAGTGTGGGAGCAATGTTAGTACATACTCTTTGTAAGGAATAAGATTTGGATGCTTTGTATCCCACTCGCCTTTGATCTAACTGATCACTAGAGCAGAATCTCCGAATACACTCACGAACTTAATCCTCAGGTCAATAGCAGCTCGAAGACCCAGGATGCATGCCTCATACTCCGCCATATTATTGGTGCACTTAAAACATAATTGGGCGGTAAATGGAGTATGACAGCCCTCAGGAGATATGATCACAGCGTCAATTCCATTACCCAATGCGTTTGAGGCTCCATTAAAATACATAGACCATCGGGATCCTTCATCGGGTCCTTCACCCGGTCCAGGTTCTTCACAGTCGATCACCAACATGATGTTCTCATCAGGGAACTCGAAATTCATGGATTGATAATCATCCACGGCCTGATGCGCCAAATGATCCGCCAACACACTCCCCTTGATTGCTTTTTGGGTTGTGTATTGGATATCATACTCAGTTAAGATCATCTGCCATCTTGCTATTCTTCCTTTCGAAGATATACTTGATCGGGTCCATCTGTGATATCAATAGGATAGTGTGAGTCAGCATATACTATCTCAGCCGGCGAGCAGCCCATGCCAAAATGAAACAAGTTTTCTTGAGCAGTGAGTATCGGGTCTCACAGTCGGTAAACTTTTTTTTAAGGTAGTAAATAGCGTGCTCTTTTCGGCCAGACTCATCATGCTGCCCCAACACGCACCCCATTGAATTATCCAGCACCATCATGTATAAGATCAAAGGCCTTCCTTCAACTGGAGGCATCATAATAGGTGGCTTTTGGAGGTATTCCTTGATCCTTTTGAAAGCGGTATGACATTCATCATTCCATTTTACCACTTGATCTTTCTTCAGCAGCTTGAAGATCGGCTCACAAGTAGCAGTTAGATGTGAAATGAATCTGGAAATGTAGTTCAGACGTCCCAAAAAGCCTCTAACTTCCTTCTCCGTTCAGGGAGCCGGCATCTCCTGTATGGCCTTCACCTTTACAGGATCCACCTGAATACCTTTATCACTAACAACGAAACCCAGCAGCTTACCAGACCTTACCCCGAAGGTGCACTTGTTCGGGTTTAACCTTAGCTTGTACATCTTCAACCTGTCGAACCGTTTCTGGAGATGGTCAAGGTGTTCTTCTTCAGTCTGGGACCTTGCAATCATGTAATCAACGTAAACCTCAATCTCATGGTGAATCATGTCGTGGAACAAAGCGAACATGGCGCGTTGATAAGTTGCCCCAACATTATTCAACCCGAAAGGCATTACCTTGTAACAGAAGGTGCCCCACTGCGTAACGAAATTTGTCTTCTCCATGTATTTGGGAGCCATCTTAATCTGATTGTAACCAGAAAAACCATCCATAAAGGAGAAGATCTTATACTGCGCGGTGTTGTCAACCAGATCATCAATATGAGGAAGCGGGAAATCATCTTTGGGGATCGCCCTATTCAGATCTCTATAGTCCACACACATCCATACTTTACCATCCTTCTTAGGCACCGGAACAACGTTGGCAACCCACTACGGGTAAGAAGTGACAGCTAGAAATCCAGCGTCAAACTGTTTCATGACCTCAGCTTTGATTTTCTCAGACATCTCGAGGCGCATACGGAGAACCTTCTGCTTTACCGGAGGACAGTCTTCTTTGGTCGGTAGGCGGTGAACCATAATGTCAGTGTCCAAACCAGGCATATCTTCATAAGACCAGGCGAAGATCTCAACATAGTCGCGTAGCATCTGTATGAACCGTTGCTTGACACTAGGCTCCAGATTTGCACCTATCTTTACCTCTTTCTTCTCTTCCTCTATACCCAAATTCACTTATTCCACTGGATCTTCATGTGGCTGTATGGCCCTCTCTTCTTGTAGTAACAGTCTAGCGAGTTCCCCAGGCACTTCACAATCATCCTCACCTTCGTCCTCGACTTGGTTGATCGGATTTTCGAAGTCATAACTGGCAGTAGCAGAGTCGTTATCAACGGGATCCAGAGTGGATGTGGATCTGCATTATGATATGTGAGTGTGTGTAAGACAATAGCTGTTTTGATAAAGTGCGAGATAGAAAGGAAAAACAAGGAGCGCAAAAATTTGTAATGCAAGAAAACATCCAATGCTTTAATGATGATATATGAAAATGACAAATAATAAGCCCTCACAAACAAAGCCAAGGTGCCACGGGAAAGGCACTGGGCCGTAAAGTTTCAAACTGTCTGTTACAAATCCCAAAACAAAAGTCAATTACTGTGTAATAAAAGAAACGGGTATGAAGTCTTTCGCCGTCCAATTGTTCAAGCCACCATTGGTTGTAGGTTAGATCCAGCTGTCGATATCTGAATCTTCTTCACCATCTTCAATTGCATTCATTCCCTGATTATTGATATACAGAGGAGGTCTTCCGATCCGCACGCATCGAACAACCCTTTGAGCCTCTGCAGTAAAGCCCAAACCAAACTTGTCAGTTTTATGTGTTAAATCAGGGAGCTAACCCCAATTTTCACACCCAACTTTTTCAATTACAGCCCTGACATCCTTGAGGGAAGCCATCTTCATTGGAGGTTTGTCAGCAGCAACTTCAGTCGACGCCAGAGTCCGGGGGACCTCTTCAAGGTTTTGACACGGGGTTTCGATGAATTCCCCATCCATCTCCACATAGCGAAAGGAATTATGATGACTCACCGTGTACTCCTCTTCACCTTGTACCGTGACGATCTTCCCCTTTACCGGATATTTCAACATCTGATGGAGCGTAGAAGTCACTTCCCCAGCCTTATGAATCCAAGGGCGACCCAACAAGCAAGAATATGATGGTCTGATATCCATCACATAGAACATATATGCAAAAGTATGAGAGCCAACTTTAACAGGGACATCCACTTCCCCGTGCACCATCCTTTTTGACCCGTCGAAAGCCCTAACCACAGTATTGCTCGGCTTCAGAATCAAACCTTCACAGTCCAGATGGTCTAATGATTTCTTTGGTAAAACATTCAATGAGGACCCGATATCCACCAGTACATGGGCCATAGTAGTGCCCCTGCACTCGATCGATACGTGCAGAGCATCATTGTGATTTCTTCCTTTAGCAGTCAGATCCGCGTCTGAGAAACCCAACCTGTTGTCGGCAATCAAACTAGCTACGCAGTCTTTAAATTGATCGACATAAGTTTCCTACGACACATGCGCAGTTTTGAGGAAAGCAATTAAAGCCTTTTCATGGGCTTCAAAACATAATAACAAGGACAACATGGAGATTTTTAACAGGGTCTGCCCCAGCTGCTCGACTACGTTGTAGTCGCTCTTCTTGATAATCTTTAGAATTTCCTCTATCTCCTTCTTAGAGGTTTCTACAATGATCTTCTTAGGCGCCTCCGTCCGGGCAGGCTCACCTGTGATTTATTTTCCCTGAGTGCCAGATGGCTCGGCGACAGGGGCGATAACTGGAGTAGAAACTGGGACAGTAGTTGATGTACCAGCAGATGGAATGACAACAGGTTTGTGGACAGTTGGAGGGGAAATCTCGGGAGAAAAGAGTCTTCCACTTCTGGTGACCTTGCTAGCCCCGACAATATTTCTGATATCAGCATTAACTTCTTCAATCTTTAAGTCTTGCTTAACTCCATGGTAATACACATCGGCCCCATAGTGCCAAGGGACAACCTTATCCGAAGTGTATGAGATAGGACCAGGGATAGTAATGATTAACATAGTGATTCTTGGAACGAGTGTAATCCTAACAGGCTTTCTCGAGGAAGCCTTGGAAGGATTGGCGGAAATGGTTATGATGGTAACATCTTGAATTGGAACTAACGGAATCATAGTCTTCTCGAACAAGATCTCTTTGTTATCCATCAGGCGTTGAACACCTGATCTTAATAAGTGGCAACCAGCAGGCAAATTTGAAAATATGTGGCAACCTTCGCCACATCCCGGAAATAAACCGGCCAACAATAGATTCTTCTTAACTGTCATCAAAGGAGTAAAAATTTCTTCCACGGAGGTCACAAATAAATCATCGTCCACAGCATTTACTCCATGACCGTGTTTGGGCATAGGAGCAGTTATGACGTTGGGTTTCTCCGGAGCGTCAAACTCAATCTCTTTAGCTTCAATGAATTCTTGCACCTTATTCTTCAAGGCCCAACAATTGTTTGTATCATGACCTGGGCCATCGAAGTGATAGGCGCAACGGGCATTCGGGTTATATAGCGGAGATGTGGTGTTAGGATTCTTCGAGGCTTCCCTCAGAGTTACCAGGTTGCTCTTTAATAATTGTGGTAGAATTTGAGACACGGTCATATTGAGCCGAGTGAACTGCCTTTGTGGTCTTCCCATCCTTTGTTAATTGTTGCATTGTGGAGCAACTGTAGGTCTTGATATTACCACCACATTCACTGCTTGATGGTGTTCAGGTCTGCTTTGGCTCCTCGAGCCATAGACTGCACTAGCTTCTTTCTTACCAGTGAAAGGTTTCTTTACTGCACTTGACAACGTATCCTTTTGTATCTTACCACTTATGATACTAGCTTCAACTCTCTCCCCGGTCAAAATCAATTCAGTAAACCCAGATGATGAACTGCCGATTAGATGATTGAAAAATGGGTCGGACAACATCCCTAGAAACATGTCAACCAACTCCCGGTCAGACAAAGCGGGTTGGACTCTTCTAGCCCAGTCTCTCCACTTCTGAGCATAGTCCTTAAAACCTTCGCTTGCACCCATAGACATACCCTGAAGCTGAGTACGAGTGGGAGCAAGGTCGACGTTATACTGGTACTGCTTGTAGAAAGCAGTAGCAAGGTCCTCCCAGTTTCGGACATTAGCTCCTTCCAATTGATAAAACCATTCAAGTTGAGTCCCTGACAGACTATCTTGAAAGAAATGCACCCACAAATTTCTATCAGCGGTGTAAGGTTGGAATTTTCTGACATACGAGCGGAGATGGAGTTTTGGAAAGGATACTCCATCGTACTTAGCAAAACCCGGAGCTTTAAACTTATGAGGGATCACCACCCCAGATGCCAGTCCAAAATCTTCGAAATCCAAACCAGGGATCTTTTGAATCTCTATAGCTCTCAGCCGGTCTTCAAGTTGTTTGTACCTATCCTTGGCAGGAGGATACTGTTCCTCATCATAATCTGTATCATTATCGGAAACTGCAGGACTGGGGCCCTTTTCTTCCTCTTGGTCCTCTCCTCCCTGGGATGAAAATGACAGATCAGCTTGTTGTTTCAACCTATCTCCAAACCTTTTACCCATACTCAGCAGAAAGACCTTCTTCTTCTTCTTCTTTTTCTCTTTCTCCTTCTGAATGAGAGCTTTCAAATCCTCTTGTCCTTTATCCAAGCTTAAGAACATCTCTTGGAATTGGGAATTTTGTGTCTGAAGATATTTGATTGCTTAATAGGAAGACATTTCTGCTGAAATAAACAGCGAAGAAGATGAGAAACCTATAATGGTACCTGTAATGGTGTGCATGATATTGGGATGCGTATGTAATGATTTCAAAGATTTTGGGAGATTTAAATTTTCAAACCAAAAAAATAAACAAACTTTATTATATTAAACTTGTAAAAGGATTCAACAATGCCTTTGAGGCGTTACAAAGAAATAAATGAAAAACAAATCTAAACTAGAAAAAGCAGAATCAGAAATCCCATGGACGCTTCCCCTTGGTGCTGACGTAGTCATTGATCGTTCTTTCATTCTCGAGTTTCTTGGTGAGCTTCAGGATCTTCCTTTCTTGCTCATGGTATTTTTCCCGGTAGGTATCCCTCTCCTTCTTCAGTTGAATCCAAGATCTCTTCAATGCCCCAAAATCAGTGGGCATGTAGGGATAAAGGACTGTATAAGGAATGCCCTCTTCATTGGTGGGCTCCACAATCACTGGCAACACAACTTCATAAGGCATCCCAAGATTCTGAGCACGAGCTCGGACCCACTGGAGATAAGGCTGCATAGGGAGAGAAGTCCTTGGTCCTAGATCTTGAGGGTCAGATCTGTTCACCATGCCCCAAGCTCGTATAAACCTTCGGCGATGCTCGTAAACGTCCTCCTTGTAGTCAAATACAATATATGTAAGAAGTAGCTCATGAGGACCATCTCTCTGAGCCCGACCAAATTGTCGCAAAGATAAACAAGGACTGTAGGTTATTCCTCCTTGGATTCCAAGCAACAGGACATTAGGGTATTCCCCACATCGGTCAATGACAGCAGTGCTTTCCATAGCCCGGGAGCTCCAAAGAATGTCTGTATGGGCAAGTGACATTATCCTGTAAGACCATCCTAAGCCTTTCTCATTCTTCAACACGGACTTGGGGAGGTGCTAAATAAACCACCTCACCAGCAAAGGAATACAACACATAAAAGTCCCTCTTCTACGCACAGTACGAATGTAAAGGGCATGCAAGATATCACCCAGAAGATTAGGCACTGGATTGCGAGACAGGAAGATCTTAACCGTATTCACATCCACAAAAGAATCTGGATTTGGAAAGAGGACAAAACCGTAGATAAGGAGAGCCAAGATGTCTTCAAAAGCCTGAAAATCCAAGTTATCCCAGAATAATTGAGCTTGATCCATCAGGAACTTGGCTAAGAAACATTCAACCCCGCCTCGTGTTTTCCAATTAGATACTACATCCGCCCGTTTCAAATGTAGAGCTGAAGCAATGTCCTCTGGTCTAGGAGTCTTTTCCAAACTTGTGAAGGGCATCTGCTCGAGGATGGATATGCCTAATAAGTGAGAAAACTCTTCCATAGTGGGAACTAGATGATAATCCGGGAAAGTGAAGCAATTATGCACCGGATCGAAGAACTGGAAATGCACACTCATCATATGCTCATCAAACTTTGAGGTAACCAAGCTAAGAATCTGACCATGTCTCCTAATGAAGGAAGAAGTCTCAGAAACTCTTGAGACTAACTCTTTGAGTTGAGCAGGTATTTGCACAAAGTTAACTCACATGGTGTTTCTGCACACGGAAGCCATAATCTGCAAAACAGAACAAAGATAAATTCCCTCGGTCTTTGAAATGGTTAGTATAATGAGGTATGCATGCTATGTTATGATGCATGATGTCATGATAAAACAAACAACAGGTATAGAAGATAACAGGCATGGCAAAGGCAAACAAGTCACACAAAAAACCCTTAAGTTTAAGGCTTGCATGGGGGCTAGGTATTACCCTCTTAAAGTTCAGTTGGTTTCAACCTGTCCTAATAATAGTAATCGGGTTATAGAAGTTCTCAATATCACTGACCATCCTCCATCGGTCATGGTTTCAGCTCACGCAATCTTTTCTTGCGGCTGGAACTATCTCGAGAATATGGTCTCAATGAGTGTAGCATCGAGTATCAACCAGTTCTCAACTTTACACTGAGGCCAGCTATCTCACTACTTCCTAATGGCCAGGTTGGTCAATTATAGGTTCTAAGGTCAGATGATGCTTAACGACACACATAGCAGCCCCGTATTCTCCTTGTTTCTCCACAAGGGATACCGGTACCAACTAATGTGCCACATCAACGTAGTTACTGCTCCAACCGTACCGGTCTACACCATATAGTTCCCTCACAGTTTATTGCTACTTACCTAAAAGGTGTCCCCCAGATCCGGGTTAGGATCTATAGTAACCCCAAACAAAACCCTTAAAAGTAAAGCAACCAAAACAAACAAGAGAATCAAATATGATGAACTAATCCTAAGGTATACCCCACTTATCATATCCCCAACAGAGTCGCCACTTCTGTGATACGGTGGCAGAACCGGACTGTTTTGGAAATGCTGGTTTGCGTTTTGCGTTTTTTGTTCGCAAAATGTCGCGGTAAGTAAGAGTTGCCATCGAATTTTATTTTATCCAACTGGAAAGGAAAAAAGCACAGAAAAATTCCTTTTTCCAGATTTTGAGTACGGGGATTAGATTATAGAAAGGGAAGGTGTTAACACCCTTTCTATCCGTAGTTTTCTACGGGCTCTTAGGTACTTGCTCATCATTTTAAAAATTGCTTATGTGTTTGTGTGTTTTGAAAAGTTTTTGTTTTACTTCGTTTTAACCCTTGTATCAGTCCTCAAGAGTGTTACGAAGTGTTTTTGAAAACTATGTTTGAAAAGAGTGTAAGTGTGGAAAAGATTTGTTTTAGCAATTATCTAATAGCATCTACCAACTCGAAAAAAGAATGATTTTGTTCTTTTTTCCTTTAGACAATTCTATCCCACTATTAATGAGTAGGTAGCACCGTCATTGGAGTTGTAAGGGTCAATTCGAAAGGGACGTACAATCACTAAAGCAATGTTAGGACGTCTTAGTAATAACCCTAGTGTCTTAAGATCATATTCGAGGCAACATTTCCGAGGCAACATTTCCGAACGAGACGTTTGATCTTTGTTTAGACAGGAGAGCGATCACTAAAACACCCTATACTTAATGATCGTTTATCGAAGGCAACAGAAGTGAGAGTATACCCTAGGAGTGCGCATGTGCGAGTGATTTGATTTCAAGTTATTATCTTTGCACATTTAGGGTTTGCTAACCATTTTAAAAATTAACATACAGTCTTGTCATACATTCCTATTATCAGACATCTAACAGTTAATATTTGCGAAAATTAAAATGCGAGAAATAAAACTACGCTATTACAAGGCTTCGGGGAGGGGGATTAATTACATAGCAAAATAACCGTAAAACGATAAATAAAAGAAAAATACTAATTAAACTATTACATCCCATGAGAAATTACATTAATATTTGCAAAAAAAATAAATGCGTGCAATGGAACGATAACGAGAAAATTAGGGTTTTGACCCCGTCTAAACCTAGTTGAAAGAAAAATCATATTTTTGTGTTTTTGATTATTTTTAAAAAATAAGGTTTTAATTGAATAAATACCAACCTAATTACTAATTAATTTTAAATTAAGAAAAGTAATTAATTTTAACCTTTTTTTTGTATTTTTTGTTATTTTAAGAAAAGAAAATAAAAATTAAACCAAACAAACCCTAATTTTCTAATTTATTTTAAATTATTTACAAAAAGGTTAAAATTACCCTAAAATTAAATTAAACTAATATTAAGTTAATTTTGACAAAATAAATAAATAAACCTAAATTCTAATTTGATGAAATTGATTTTATATAAAAAAGAATTTAATTTGTGATTAGAAAATAATTAAATAAAAGAATTTAAATAAAAGGAAATAAAAGAAAAAGAGATGGGCCTAGTTTAATAGCAATGAAGGGGGTGTCAATAGCAGTTTTTGGACCCAATAAACCTTGGTCCGTTTTGACCTTTCATGATCATGTGCATTGGCTTTACTCACGCCCATGATTGGCCCTCATGTGAGAACCCCTGGATTTGGCTTGCTATGTATCCAATGGTTGACAGCTAATGACTCATGGTGGTCTACTTGTATATAGATGCGCCTGATTATACAAGAAAAAACATTATGAAATAATATGGGGACCTGGGGATCGAACTTAGGCCCTTTGACTTTCCAAGCGCCTGATGACCAACTGGGCTAGCGTGTTCATTTGTATATGGAATAACAATCAAATATTATATTATAAAAACAAAATAATATATATAAAGACGCACAAATATTAAACAGGCGAATCAGGGGGTGCCATGCCACCCTTCTTCTTCCTCCCTCCGTTGGCAAAAGTCCAACACTTTTACCTACAGTTTTCTGGGCGTAGGTACAGCCCTGTGATCTTCCAAAAACCTATGCACGCATGATAAATCAATTCCAATGCTACCAATCAACTCGTTGCAACTTCACGAGCATCATGGTACCACTTTCCATGGCCAATTGTATATGTAATGAAAAACCCCAAAAACGAGCCAAGAACCCTAACTATGGCATCTTGCTCTACAGTCAATAAAAATGCAATTGAATGTTACCATTAGCTTGCAAATGTTTCTAGGATTCAGAATATATAAATAAATCATGCTACAAATTCCAAGATTATGATATACGATTCCAAAAAGCATGGAGGTCCTGGGATACTTACAGCGCGTATCTGGGTACAAAAGCGCTTTCTAATGATTGGGATAGAGTCCTTAGATGTCCAGCAAGTGAATGGCATGCTTGGAATGGTTTGAAGAAGCCTGGAAATTTGAATTTGATTCACCACTTTTGTTGAGTTTTTGCAAATTTGCTTTCAGTTTCTCACGCCTCTAATCCTCTTTCTTTTGGTCTGCACATGTTCTATATGTACCCTAGAATGAATTAGGGTTGCAATTTGCTTCAAATCTTTCTCAATTGAGATGATTGAATCATGATTTGATTCTTATGTAAATCTTTCCAAATCAAGTCAAAATCCAATCATTTTGTGTCCATTTGAAGCTTTCACGATTTGATTATCTTTCCAGCTGTATAAGAGGCCTAAACATGCAGAAAATCTCAAACTTTGATTAGTTTTGATATTTTCATGATTTTATTTTGATTTAATTTGATTTAATTGAAATAAAAATCAAAATAAATGATAAAAATAAAATAAATACAAGTTGGAAGGATCATAGGTCGTGGGTCATGTTATAAACTCAAGACAAGCACAAAAAGTTGGGCCCATTTGACAAAAATTGCAATTTGAGTCATATTTGACTTTTGGCAATTTTGCAAACAATGTCATCTTTGCCAATGCATAACTCCTTCAATTTTGACCCTAGAGATGTGTTCTTGGACTTTTTAGAAAGCTTGATATGTCCTCTAAGCAAACCTTTTAATCTCTTATCAATTGAGTCCTCCTTGTTCATGTATGAAGCTTTGACAAAAAAGGTGTTTTTGTTGACTTTTCAAAATGACCTATAATGTCCAAATTTATATCTTCTTGTGAGTGCATATTTTGAACTTTGGAGATGAAGATGAGTTGTAGGGAATTGAATCCTCTTCAATATGAGATTTGGATGGGTCATTTTTGATAAAGTATTATAAAGTTATGCTTGGTCAAAGTTGAGTTGACTTTTCCTACAAAACCCTAATTTAGCAACTTTTGGGTTTTGATGAATTGTGAGAAATCCTTGAGGAATAATGATTAACCCTTGATAAAATGATGAATAATACTTCAAAATGAGAATGTTAACCAAAAATCTTGAAGTTTGACTGTATGTAGGACATAGTTGACTTTTGCCCTAACACAGTCGATTTTTAGGCCTTTGAGCAATTGACTGAGCAAACTTCCTCTGCAAGGCTTGAAACTTGGCATGGATGATCTTGAGAACATATTAGGACAATGGTGAGCATTTGGGATCCTTTGGACTCAAGCGTCTTGATGCAACATGAAACCCTAATTCGAGGTAGACTGCCTTAGGAGAGAGTTTGTCTGGTCAACCCTTGGACTTCCTTGAGCAATTTGAGGACCTCACTTGAAATGTATTGAGAAATATGGGAGGAAAATTTTGGGGTACAACAATGGGAGTTTTAAGCAAAATACCCTCGATAAAAGATCGTATTCCCTCGATGACCCTCAATGTCGCATTCGTCAAACGATCTAATCCCTAAAAACGACATTGTTAAAACGTCCCATGGGTTGCCTTCTATGACTATACAAACGTCCCAACGCATGTCCCTTTACATCCAACGATGGGGCTTCTTACCAACTCAATGGTAAGATAGCAAAATCTAAAGGAGGACGAAAAGAACATCTAAGACCTTTTGAGTAGGTAGATTTGCTCCTAGTTGCTCGCTTGCTCACAACAAAAACATTTTTATACACCAATACTCTTATTTTGAAGTATTTTTAAAAGATAAACACTTTGTACGCGTTCTTATAGAAACGAGAACCATTACGAAGACACCTTTTCAAAATCACCTTCAAAATCACTTTCAAAAAACACATTTTACAAACACATCTTTGAACTATTTTCCAAACAAACACTTTGTACGCGTTCTTATGGAGACTAGAACCATTACAAAGACGTTTTCAAAATACTTTCAAAACCCACAAGCACATTCAAACAAAAGCAAGTGATCTAGCAAGTAACTAAGAGCCCATGGAAAACCATGAATGAAAAGGGTGCTAATACCTTCTATTTTCATAATCTACGCCCCGAACTCAAGAAAACATCTCTAAAGGTCTTTCCTGTGCTTTTTTACCTTTCCTTTTAGATAAAAGAAAAGTCGATGGCGACTCTTGCTATACTGCAACATTTGAAAACCCAAACGCAAAACAACCAAGTCAGTTATCCCCTTGTATCACAGCCGCACTAAGGCATTTTCAAATACTTTTCAAAAAACACAAAGCACAAGGTATTTCAAAAAATGAGCTAAGCATCTAAGAGCTCGTAGAAAACTACGGATGGAAAGGGTGATAACACCTTACCTTTCCATAATCTACCCCCTTTACTCAGAAAATTCTCGAAAAGGTCTTTTTCTGTTCTTTTCACCCTTTCCTTAATTTGGATAAAAGAAAAGTCGGTGGCGGCTCTTGCTTACCGCAACATTTGCGAACACAAACACAAAACAAGTATAACAGTCGGTTTTGCCACCGCATCACAGTTATGATATAATCTTTAATCGAAAGTCCTGTAAAGGAGTTAGTCAGAAAGATGAAACTATCCTCTTTAATAGTAAGAGAAATAACAAAATTTATAAGATTAAACTTTCTGAACTAAAGAGTCAGAATGTAAAATGCCTTATGTCTGTTAAGGACGAGAAATGGGCCTCACACAGATGATTGTGGCATGTTAGTATGAGTAGAATATCTCGGATTAATAAACTCAATCTGGTCCGATGACTTCCTAACTTGATGTTCATCTCAGATGCTCGGTGTGAAGCATGTCAAAAAGGAAAGTTTTCAAAACCCTCTTTCAAATAAAAAAAGTTGTTTCTACCTCTAGACTATTAGAACTTATGCATATAGATCTGTTTGGACTAGTGAAAATTGCATCCATCAGCAACTAGAAGTATGGATTAGTGATCGTAGATGACTATAGTAGATGGACATGGGTAAAATGCTGAAGACACAAGGACGAGTCACACTCTGTGTTCTCTACTTTCTGTAACCAAGTCCAAAAAAAATAAATTTAGAATTGCTAAAGTCAGAAGTGATCATTATGGGGAATTCGAAAACAAAATATTTGAATTTTTTAAATGAGAATTGCATCTCTCATGATTTCTCTTGTCCTAGAACTCCTCAATAAAATAGAGTTGTAGAACGAAAGAATAGAACTTTACAAGAAATGGCCATAACCATGATCAACGAGAATAAAATTGCTAAAAACTTTTGAGAAGAAGCAGTTAACACATCGTGTTATATTCATAATAGAATCTCAATAAGACCTGTTCTTGAAAAGACTCCATATGAACTGTGGAAGAACAAATAGCTCAACATCTCTTATTTCCGTCCATTTGGATGTGCTTGTTTTATATTGAACACAAAAGAACGTCTGAACAAGTTTGATTCTAAAGCACAAAATTGTCTCATGTTAGGATCACTATGCCAAAACAGCTCTTAGGCAGCGCACTTTAGACAACGCTTATAAATCAAAGCGCTGCTATATATCACGATAAAATTTTAAATTTTAAATTATATATATTAGACAGTGCTTTGAAAAAAAGTGCTTCCTAAGCCTCACATTAGGAAGCGTTTTATGAAAGCGCTGCTAAATATCAGGATACAATTTTAAATTTAAAATTATAAATATTAGACAACTGTTTGAAATAAAGAGCTGCCTAAAGTTAAGAAAAAGCGCCGCCTAAGCCTCACTTTAGTCAGCGCTTTATGAAAGCGCTGCCTAAGGTCAATTAAAATTGAAATAAAAAAAATATATTCTAGAAGCGCTGCCTAAACTCAAAGCGCTGCTATAGGCCCAACAGTAGGAAGCGCTGTCATAGGCCCAAAGCGCTGCTAAAGGCTTATATTAGAAAGCACTTTTAAGAAGCACTGCTTAAGGCCATAAGTGCTGCTATAGGGCATACATCAGAAAGCGCTTTTAATTAGAAAGCCCTGCTAAAGGTAATACATCAGAAAGAGCTTTAAAAAAGAACTGCCTAAGGTCATTAATTTCTTATTTCTAAATTTAAAAAACTAAAACCCTAAAACTCAGTTTTCGTTCTCAAAACATATTTCTCTTCGTGCGACGATTCTCCAATGATGAATGTATCTCTGCAACTGATTTCGAACAGCTTTCTCAACAACGATTATCCAACAACGATTCTCCAACAACGATTTACCTCACTTTAGTCTGCGATTCTGTTTTGTTTTATGCGATTCTATTTTGTTCTATGCAATTCTGTTTTGTTTTCTTCGATTCTATTTTGTTCTATGCGATTCTGTTTTGCTCGATTTTGTAAGTTCTTCAACGCGATTCAGTTTTGTTCTCTGCGGTTCTAATTTAAACTGCATGTTTTTGGGCAGTGTTGTTGATAAAAAAATTGTGCTGAATGTTTCAGAAAGTTGCTCGTTGTTGTTGATTGTGATACTGAGATTTTGAGGTAATATAGTTATTGCAACTCATAGTTCTTTTTTGAAAGTTTTACTGAGATTTTGTTCCAAGAAAGTTTTACCCCTTTTTCTTGTATAAGTTCATATATTTCTGTTCATAACGTGATTCTATTCATATATTTCGTAACTTGAACGCGATTCTGTTCATATATTTCTGTAAGTTTTCCGCAATTTTGTAAGTTCTTCAACGTGATGTTGTTTTTCTTTTGTTATTTGGCCAGAGATAAAGTTGAAAGTTGTGATATTCAATAGCTTGGCTTTCTAAAAGATCAACATCTCAGGTAAGGAGTTTACAAGTTTAGGTTCATTAATATATTATAAGATACACTCAAAACCCGTTTTGTTTTAAACATGTTTGAAATTGAAGTAGTGAACCTAATTGTTTATGTGTAGTTGCTGCCCAATTTAATAGCCGCTTTCACAATCTTATGTTGTGTGATTCCATAAGTTGCTGACTTCTCTACAGGTAATTAGTTGTTCTTTTGTTATAGCTACGTGATTAATTATATTGTTTTTGTTTAGGCTACTTAGTAGTAAAACCATGGATAAAAAATGGGTGTCTTCCAATCGATTGTCAAAAGAGTACGAGAATGGGGTATTAGAAATCAGTAAGTTTGCTGTTGAACATGCTGAAAACCCCAGTCGAATGAAATATCCTTGATTGGGTTGTTGTTATGGGGGCCGGGTTGACACAGTTGCGTTTGAATCGCATTTAATGAGGAATGTAATTGATCGAAGTTATACATGTTGGATATTTCATGCTGAGAAAAGTAACAGGAATGTTGAACCGAGGGACAGTACGACATATGCTCAGACGAAAATGGCAGAGATACATACGATTGTGATCGTGTCGAAGAGATGCAGAAGCACTTGAAAAAGATCTTCAGGATTGTCCAAAAATGTTTGAGAGGTTGGTAAGCGGTGCATAAAAACCGCTGTATAAAGGTTGCACTAAATTCACAAGACTGTCTACGGTATTAAGTTGTACAACTAAAAGGCGGGCAATGGATGGTCGGATAAAAGTTTCACAGAGTTATTAGTCCTTATGAAAGATATGCTTCCAGAGGATAATGTTCTTCCTGATCAAACATATGAGGCCAAAAACATGTTGTGCTCTATTGGCATGAGCTATGATAAGATACATGCTTTTACAAATGATTTCATTTTGTTTTGAAACAAATATGCATTGTTAAATGAGTGTCCTTAATGCGATTTATCTCGATATATGAAAAAATTGTCTCCAGCAAAAGTTTTATGGTATTTTCCTATAATTCCGAGATTTAGGCGCATGTTTCGCAGTGAAACCGATGCAAGACACTTGACTTGGTATGAAGATGAAAGAATTATTAATGGAAAGTTTCGACATCCGGAAGATTCACCACAGTGGTTAAAAATTGATAATGATTATCCTGATTTTGGAGGAGAAGCAAGAAACCTTCGCTTGGCATTACCTACAGATGGAATTAACCCGCATGGCCTTCAAAGTATCTCACATACCACATGGCCCATGATTATTATGTTTTATAACCTACCTCCATGGATATGTATGAAGCGCAAGTACATGATGTTATCTATATTAATTCTTGGACTTAAACAACGAGAGAATGACATAGACATATACTTGACACTGTTAATCGAAGATTTAAAGATTTTATGGGAGAACCGTGTGGAGGTTTATGATGGATATAGGAAAGAAATTTTCAATTTGAGGGCGATGTTTTTTGGCCCAATTAATGATTTTCCGACATAGAGAAATCTATCAGGGTATAACATTAAAGGTCAAAAAGCGTGTCCTATTTGTGAAGAACACACAAATTGGAAGCGATTGGAATTTTGTCAAAAGAATGTATTTCTCGGTCATCGTAGATTCTTAAATTCTAATCATAACCACCATGGATGGAGAAAGGCATTCTATGGAAATCCAGAACATGATAGAGCTCCACCTACGTTGATAGGTGACCAAGTTTTTGTGAAGGTGAAAGATATGAGTACTCAGTTTTGTAAGCCTTTTGCACATACGCTTGTCAAAGGTGGGTGGAAGAAGAGGTCAATTTTTTTGAATTTCCATATTGGAAGTCGTTGTATGTAAGACATTTTATTGATGTTATGCATATTAAAAAAATGTATTTGAAAGTGTTATTGGTATGTTACTCAATATACAAGGAAAATGTAAGGATGACCTTAAAGCAAGAAAGGACTTGATACAAATGGGAATAAAAACTGATTTAGGACCCATGAAGAAAGGAACATAAACATATCTGCTGCCTGCTGCTTATACTTTATCTAGAAAGGAGAAAAAATATTGTGTAAGTTTCTAAGTGAAGTTAAAGTTCCAGAAGGTTACTCTTCAGATATTAGAAGACTTGTGTCTATGAAAGACCTCAAGTTAAAGAGTTTAAAGACCCATGATTTCCATGTTATAATGGGGAATTTTCTACCAATAGGTAAACCTTCTATTTTTCCAGAAAAAGTAAGAAGCGCCATAACTAAATTGTGTTTTTTCTTAAGGTCAATTGTAGTAAGGTGATCGATCATGAGATCTTACCAATATTGAAAAAAGAAATAGTTATTGCTTTGTGTGAGCTTGAAATATATTTTCCTCCCTCATTTTTTGACATTATGGTACATCTTGTTGTTTATCTTGTGAAAGAGACACAATTGTGTAGACCAGCTTATATGAGATGAATGTACCTGTTGAGCGTTATATGAAAATATTAAAATGGTACGTGCAAAATCGAAGTCATCCAGAGGGTTGTATGGTTGAATGATACATTGTTGAAGAAGCGGTTGAGTTTTGTACTGAATATTTGACCAATGTTCAATTCATTGGACTACCCAAATCTCATATGTTAGAGGGAATGAGTCGTATGTACGAAATGATCAAGATGAGAATATTATAGCGGATGAATCATATATTAGAAATGATCATAATGAGGAAATTTGGATCAATCCATCCGTCGGAGTTGTTAAGAGCCTAGTAATTCATATTCCAACCAAGACAGAAAGAGATATTAGTGAAAAAGTTATTAGTGAAATTTTATATGTTCTGCCATTCAATAAAATTGTGTTTTTGTTTTTATATTGTGTTTATGGTTTTATATTGTGTTTATGTTTTTATATTGTATTTATTCATTCAATACTACTTAAATTTTATATGGTTGTTATGTTTTTCTTTAATATTACCAGTGAAATGGAAACTAATGAGGAAAAATCACATCCCTCTTCTAATATTGATGGAAATGAACCTGCTCGTGATGTGGAGAATGATATTAGACGAGGAATAACAATTATGAAATCAATAATTCGTGCAAGAGATAAAGGTATCAAATTTGACGTACATTGGAATGAATACAAATAATTAATTGAGTCTAACAGTTCAATGTTGACAAGTTACATTGGTTCCATTGTGAGGAGAGAAGTTCCAATCACTTGTGATGATGAGAGAAGGCGTGAGCTGAAACCCGTTAAATAAAAAATATGGACTGAAATATAGGTGTGATATGTGATGTCTTTCGTTTTTGTTGAAGCTTATGTATATAAATTACCAATGCACTCTATGTATGTTTTTTGTAGAGGTCTTTTAACATTGATGATGATCTAAAATCACATTGTCTTTAATCTGCCGAAAAAAGACTAAGAGGGTTTCAATCTTTTTTGACAACAAGTTTCTTATGGATGCCGATAACAATTTTATCAATGCAGAACTTCCAAAGGCGTATGCAAGCTTGATTTCGCCTTAAGAATGGGAAACTTTCAAAGAAAAAAGTAGAACCTTAGATTTTCAAGATGTGAGTGGCGTGAATCACCAACGAGCATCAAGTCCCCCGTATCCATACAGAAAAGGGCGTATGGGATATGCACGCTTGCAAAAAAGATTGGTAAGTATATATAAATGATATGATATACTTGTTCATCATGTGTTATTATGGATTTTATTATTTCTCTTAATGTGTAGTTAGAAAAGGAGAAAAATCAAGAAACATCTCTTCCAGAACATGTTCTGTGGAAGGCTTCCCGGGTGGGTAAGGATGGAGTTATTAAGGAAGATGTGCTTCAAATTTATGAGAAATTTGTAAGTATATCAATATTCCTATAATTAAATAAAAAGTTTATTAAAATACAGAATTTATGAGTTTAATCACCACTAATTTATTTCACTATGCATATGAATTTCAGAAGAGTATATCTCAATCTTTAACTCAAGCTGAAGACCATGATTGCAGGAGCATACTTAGTCGAGTATTAAATGTTTCTGAGTATACCGGTCGTGTGAGGAGTAAGGGATTCGGGGTGACTCAAACATCTTTAGGTAACCATCAAAAGCGGAAATTTCATAGAAATAAATAAGTGATGGAAGAGTTAGAAAAATTAAAAGCTAAAGTTCGTGAGTTGGAAAAGGACAAAGAAATATACATGTCAGAAAGGAAAGGTTCAGGGTTCAAGGATACTAGTGAGAAAGATAGTATCAATTGTAATTTCCAACAGAAAATTCCTGAGGTAACATATATTATTATGAATTAGCACAATTTTTTTAATTGACATATATAACATTAACAATTTCACATTTATTATCAGTTTACGGCATTTCACCTTGTCAGTTATATTTATCGTTGCCGACTTATCGCATGGTTGGCAAGGGAAAAATGCATAAAACCTTGGGAGAAATACTTCACCATAAACCGCTCCCAGCTGGATTTTTGAAAGTATCAATTGATATTGCTTTAGAGAGGGATTCACCATTATCGTTGCCTAAAGATATATTAGATGCAATATTGGTGGGAGAGGCAATAGGATCTTATGTTGCATGGTCGTCAAGCCTCATATGCATAGATGATGAGGTATGTTGAAAAATATTATGAACCTTTGAGTATTCAAATTTTTTACGATCATTTAACGTGCATTTTTTTCATGGTAATGTTAGACTCCCACAAAATCCAAATCAAAAGATAATGGGATTAAGCTACAGACCGAGTCAGTTGCATCTAAAAAGAAGGTAAATTGATATATATTATACATAGAAAAATTTAATTCACGATCTTATACTTCACCTAACTTATTATATGCATTTGATATTTAGATTCATGTTAAAGACATGCAACAAGTCCATATGAGTAAGAAGCCTTAAATTGGCAACATGTCCGCACAAAAATGGATGTGGCAAAGTCTGCGGCTAGAAAAAAGCCTACTTCTCGGTATAGGTACCTTCAGACATTAATTGGAATTTCAGATTTGGCCAACGAATATGCTCGTAATATACCTATGGAGGAAGGTATTTTTGGTTTTTCATATTACAAAATAATAAGTAAAGAGGATATGGATCAAGTTATTAGACATGAAGAATTAGGCCTTAGTGTTGTCAATACATACATTGTTTCGAAAGAACTTTATTTAATTTATTGAACAATTTATCTACTAATTTCAATGAATGGTCTTAATGTTAATGATGTTTTTATTTAAGTTTCATGTATGCCAACTTGATGCGCCCGCGTCAATTGGACCAACGATTCTCCTTCTTATCTCTAAACAATATCAACGTACTATTAATCGAACAATGACCTGATGATGTCAAAGAGTATTTTGTCTTTACATTTATGGCCAACAAAGATACGAAAAAGTTTTTTTTTCTTCTATTTAATAATGGTAATGGATAAGATTTTTATTCAAACTTTATCTATTATAATTTTTTGTGTTTTGACATTCTGTAGAAAGTTTCCATCTAACCTTTGTTAATCTTACATTGGACACTGTTTGGTTGTTACGATTAATCCAATAAGAGAAGTTGTATATTATTTGGATTCATTAAAGGGGATTGGACAAAATACCCAAATATAAAGGAGATGGTTGATACATAAGTTAGATTGTTCTAAATCTTCATTTGTATACTTATTTATTTTTTTATATGAGATTATTCTAAATCTTCGTTTATATTTTGTTAGGTTAATACAAATTTTTAGATCATAAAGAGATATTCAAGTACCAAAGAGTAAGGCAAACAACATTACATAGATTAGAGTGCATATATATTTTCATAATTTTGATTATACTAGTGATGCTACTTGATAAAACAAGTTAAACTATATATATATATATATATATATATATATATATATATATATATATATATATATATATATATATATATATATATATATATATATATATATATATATATATATATATATTTGTATATTTTTTCATGTGTAGTGTCCTCGTCAGTGCAATGGTATAGATTGCGGTTATGTCATGTTGAGGTTTATGAAAGAAATTATTCTTTTGAATCAAATAGAGATTCTAACCATGGTATGAGTTTCTAACATATGATTTATTTTAATATATTTAACACATTTCATCTAATTAATTAGTTTTAACTAAATCATATTATGTTATATTATGTAGTACTTTGATGAATGCAAGTCTTCTACTTATTTGAAAGATCATTTGGACGAAATTAAGGAGGATTGGTGTCAATACTTTATTGAGATGAGAATTTTATAAGGTATTGTGACACTTTCATTGATGATAATTTTGACTATATATAAGTTTGAGTTTTGATGAGATACTATATCGTCATAGTGTGGTAAATTGTTGCAATGTTGTTGTTGTTATGTGGAAGGTTAGTTAGGATGGTATTAGATTTAAATTCAAACAAAATTTTGTTTGTATCATGGTATGAATCGGGGAATTTTTAATAGTGGGTTATAACGAATTCTTGATTTGTTTTTGTTATATTGATTTGTATTAAATTATAATAGTTATAAGATTTAAGTGTTATATATATATATATATATATATATATATATATATATATATATATATATATATATATATATATAGCTTGGTTCTGATATATATGTCTTTGTTGGCTTTATTTCAGGTAGGTGCATATGTAGAAGATATATAGATTCATTTAGGATTCTTCATTGTTGTTGTTTGTAGAGAAGATAGTAGAGAATATAGCAACTCTAGAAGATAACAATATGTACATTTGGTGCATATTTATTGATTTATAAAGTTTTATCTGTAAATATTTAAACTTATGTATATATAAATTATTGAATTCTTTAACTTGTATCCCATTTATGTATATATAAATTGTTGGATTAAAGTTGTATATATAAATCTATAAATTTGGCGCATACTTATTTGATTGAAGTTTCAAATTTATAAAATCTGTTGCAAATTTGGAAGACAACGCTTAAATTTTAAGTGATTATGTGTACAGGGCGCTTAAAATATAAGCTGAATATATTAAAAAATCCGTGAATATTAGACAGCGCTTCAAATAAAAAAGCATTGTCTATGATGTGGAATAGAAAGCGTTGGTGAAATAACAAGCGCTTCCTTAAAGGGGACTTTAGAAAGTGCTTCAAAATAAAACGCTGCCTAAAATATAAAAAAAAAGAGAGAAAAACAAATACATTACACAACGCTTTTTGAAGCGTTGTCTAACGTGAAAGCACTGCCATAGGAACACTATAGAAAGCGCTTATAATGTTAAAAGCGCTGCCTATAGGGGCCTTTAGAAATCTCTTATTCAATAAAGCGCTGTCTAAATTCTACATTAAGCAGCGCTTTCACATAGACAAAAAGCGTTGTCTATGGTTACAGCAGCGCATGAAAAGGTAGTGCTTATAAGTGTTGTCTATGGCAAAAAAAGCGCTGTCTATTACCTTATATGGCGTAGTGGATACTCTGAACGCTCAAAAGGTTATATAGTATATAACACAAAAACACGAATTATGGAGGAATCTATTAGTGTCTAATTTGACGATAAGCTTGGATTTCAAAAGTCAAAGCAGGGTAAAGCTTTTGCAGATATAGGAGTTCAAATTACAGGTACTGAAGACAGACCCTCAAGAAATAAAAGTACATAACTTTAGCCAAATATAAAAGAAGATGATACAAATATTGAAGAAGTGAAAAACACAAGAAGGGGGGGTTAAATTGAAACTTAAAACATCAATGGAGTAAGGAACATGTTTATTTTTATCCTGGTTCGTTTGATCTCAAACTACTCCAGTCCACCCGTCAAGGTGATTTCGCCTCTCTCTAACGAGGACTTAATTCACTAATCAAACTAATTATAATTCTAATTTAATAATTGTTAAAGTATTCTTGAGTCCAAAACCACAAGCCGGTTTTCTCAAGGAATTTCACTAAACAGTTAATTGAATAAAAGTGTACAATGTTGTTTCTAAATAAACGGTATCACAAACTTGTGATGTATTACACAGTTTAATATTGAATCGTTGAAGATGAAGAATGAAATCTGCGTTGTTTACTTTTTCACGTGAATTTTTTTTTATAAGTGAAGTTGTTTCATCATCTTGAAATCTTCTTCTAGTATGCTTTATATAGTCCTTACAATAGAGACATAAGAAGATACTTTTGGTAAGTCCATAACACGAGTTGATGAGCTTTCCAAATCAGGAGATCCTTGTCTATTTGTAACCGTTACTTATGATCTTTCATTGATGGAGTTGTAACGCTTCAGAGCTTCTCACATCAAAGGATAAATATTACCGTTGAGAGTTCTTTACAGCTTGATCAAAATTTTGCACATCAGAGTATCAGAGATTCTGTTTCTCAGCGCTGGTGCATTCATAAGTTCAATCAAAACTTCTTCATATAAGTGTTTCATGCATATTTGATGCATCTGAATCTTTCATTGTCCACTCAACTTCTATGCTTGCATAATCAGAACTTCTAGTGATATTTTGGCAGAACTTCCAGTTGCATCAGAACATCTTTTTAACATCAGAACATCCTGCATGTAAAGATAATTTTTATTAGTGAGCATATTTATTCTTTATATCATGTGTTTGTTATCATCAAAACTCTTGCTGAGATGTAGAACCAAATTATGTTCTAACAATCTCCCCCTTTTTGATGATGACAAAAACTAGTATATTTTGATGGAATATAAAGAACAAAAATTAAGAGGAAGGCTCCCCCTGAGTAGAGTACTCAGTTAACGAGTAAATAATATACTTCCCTGAAGATCTTTTGATTATGAGTAAAAATATCTTCATTCTTTCCCTTTTTGTCGAGAATCAAAAAGTGGAAAAGACTCTGTTTGGCTTGTTCTGACAGAAGTTGCTTGAAAAGGTGTGACATCCTCTTCTGGATATATATGAGATTCTTTAGAGAGCTTTTGATGCTGTATTTCCATTCCTGTTTCCAATAGTTTCATAGCCGGTAATCTTCTGTTTTTGATTGCCTGTGAAACCTGCGAATCTTTTAAATTCCAGGTTTTGGAACATATGCTTTCTTTCCTCCATGTGTAGAGAGCATCCAGAATCCAGGTGTTAATACTGGTGTTTCAACCTTGCTATTGAAAATATCTGCAACATAGATGATTTTTTCTTTTGGTACCCATATCTTTCTGGGTCCATGACTGTTAGAGTTTCCAAAATTCTGTTTAAATTTTACTTTAGTATAAAACGCCTTACCATCATGTTTTATATCATGTGTTTGCCCAGTGGTGAAGTGAGAATAGAGAGGAGTACGTTTGATAACCAGATCCTTAACTTTCTTAGGTTGGGATACTTTACCTTTGTATCCCATACCTATTCTGCCGTTCCTGCTAACTCCATAGATCATTGAAGCCATTTTGCTTCTATTTATGTTTTTAGCTAGAAACTTCTGAAAGCTTTGATCGTATTCCTTTATGATCTTATCAGCATTACTGGGATCCTGAGATTATTTCCTTCTGAGAGTTTTGTAAATCATTTTCTAGTTTTGAAATCTTTTCTTTTAACTCAGAGTTTTCTAATCTCAGACTCTCAGTGTCTTCAGAGTCAGAAACAAGATCCTTTTTCAGGTTCTTGAATTTGACTCTGAGCTGCTGATACCTTTCCAGAATTTCACTCAGACTTTCTCCTAGTTCAAATTTAGTAAAACTAACAGTAAAGTCAGGAAATAACTCTTCAGCGTCTGATTCAGATTCAGAAGATTCGAAGACATCTAATAAGTTGTCCGTTTGAGCTATATTGGCTTGTTCATCTTCTGATTATGTTTCTTCTTCAAAGGATACAGAGTCATCCCATGTTGCCATAATACTTTTCTTCTTCTCCTTAACGAACTTCCTTTTATGTTTCTCCTTATGAAGCCTCAGGCAATCACTTTTGTAGTGACCTTGTTTATTGTATTCATAGCAGGTAATGATTCTGTTACTTGATTTTTTGTATCCAGAGGATTGTTCAGAGTCATTTCCTGTTCTTCTGGAGTTTCTGAAATTCTTTTTCATGTGCTTCCACAGCTGATTGATTTTTCTAGATAGAAAGAACAGTTCGTCTTCTTCTGACAAATATTCTCCAGAGTTTTATGCTTCTTCTTCTGCCTGCAAAATTTTGGTTTCATATTTGTTAGATTTCATAGCGAGAGACTTACATTGCTTCTAAGGCTCTTCATCTTCTAACTCTATCTCATGGCTTCTGATGGAGCTGACAAGTTCTTCTAGAGATATTATGTTCAGATCTTATTCAAGTTTGAGAGTCGTAACCATTGGTCTCCATTATTTTGGTAAACTTCTGATGATCTTCTTTACATGATCAGCAGTTGAGTACCCTTTGTCCAGCACATTTAGCCCTGCCACCAGAGTTAGGAATCTAGAGAAGATTGTTTCAATGGTTTCGTCTTCTTCCATTCTGAAGGATTCATACTTCTGAATGAGCGCAAGGGATTTGGTTTCTTTTACTTGCATGTTGCCTTCATGCGTCATTCTCAGAGAATCAAATATGTTCTTATATGTTTCTTTGTTTGTGATCTTCTCATACTCTGAATATGAGATGACACTCAAGAGAATCGTTCTGGCCTTGTGATGATTTTTGAAGTCTTTATTTTGATGATCTGTCATCCTTTTTCTATCAATCTTCTGACCGCTTTCATCAACAGGATATATGTATCCATCAGTTACCACATCCCAGAGGTCAGCGTCATAGGCTAGGAAGAAACTTCTGATCACATCCTTCCAGTAGTCAAAATTTTCACCGTCAAATATTGGAGGGATGCTGCTGATGTTTTGACTTGTTCCCATCATAGTGTTTTTCCCCCTTTGATCTTTATCTGACACGATTAAGTGTTTTCACCCAAATCCAGGTGCTCTGATACCAATTGAAGAAGTGAAAAACACAAGAAGGGGGGGGGGGGGGTGGTTGAATTGAAACTTAAAACATCAATGGAGTAAGGAACACGTTTATTTTTATCCTGGTTCATTTGATCTCAAACTACTCCAGTCCACCCGCCAAGGTGATTTCACCTCTCTCCAAAGAGGACTTAATTCACTAATCAAACTGATTACAATTATACTTTAACAACTGTTAAAGTCTTCTTGAGTCCAAAACCACAACCCGGTTTTCTCAAGGAATTTCACTAAACAGTTAATTGAATAAAAGTGTATAATGATGTTTCTAAATAAACAGTATCACAAACTTGTGATGTATTACATAGTTTAATATTGAATCGTTGAAGATGAAGAATGAAAGATGCGTTGTTTACTTTTTCACGTGAGTTTTTCTTTATGAGCGCAATTGTTTCATCATATTGAAATATTCTTATAGTCTGCTTTATATAGGCCTTTCAATAGAGACATAAGAAGATAATTTTGGTAAGTCCATAACACGAGTTGATGAGCTTTCCAAATTAGGAGATCCTTGTCTGTTTGTATCCGTTACTTATGATCTTGCATTGATGGAGTTGTAACGCTTCAGAGCTTCTCACATCAGAGGATGAATATTACCGTTGAGAGTTCTTTACAGCTTAATCAGAATTTTGCACATCAGAGTATCAGAGAATCTGTTTCTCAGCGCTGGTGCATTCAGAAGTTCAACCAGAACTTCTTCATATAAGCGTGTCATGCATATTTGATGAGTCTGAATCTTTCATTGTCCTCTCAACTTATGTGCTCGCATAATCAGAACTTATGGTGATGTTCTGGCAGAACTTCCAGTTGCATCAGAACATATTTTTAACATCAGAACATCCTGCATGTAAAGATACTTTTTATTAGCGGGCATATTTGTTCTTTATATCATGTGTTTGTTATCATCAAAACTCTTGCTGGGATGTAGAACCAAATTATGTTCTAACAAATATTACAGCAGCTTTTGAAGAATCCATCCAGAAAAGATAATCCAGAACCAGCTTAGCACATCCAGAAAATATGATTCTAGGAAAGAAAGATGACCCAATTAGAATAAGATATACATTCAGAAATACTGAAGAATCTCTCATGGGATTAATATCTCTGATCGAGCCAACTTTCATTGACGAAACACTTCTAGACAATGATTGGGTCCTTGCAATGCAGGAAGAACTAAATAAATTTACCAAAGAATATGTTTGGGATCTGGTGCCTAAACCAAAAGGCTGCCACATCATTGGAACCAAATAAGTATTCATAAACAAGCTAAGCGAACAAGGAGAAGTCACCAGAAACAAAGTACGACTGGTTGCACAAGTTTATAGTTAGCAAGAAGGGATAGACTATACAAAAACCTTTGCTCTAGTCGCCAGGTTAGAATCTCTCATACTTTTAATTTCATTTGTTGTAAATAATGGCATCACTCGTTATCAGATGCACGTTAAAATTGCTTTTTTTAAACGGTTACATTGAAGAAGAAGTTTATGTGCACCAACCCCCTGGTTTTGAAAATACAAAACATCCAGTATATGTTTATAAACTTAAGAGATCATTATATGGTCTGAAACAAGCTCCCAGAGCTTGGTATGAAAGACTAAGTAACTTTCTGTTAGAAAATGAATTTACCAAAGGGAAGATGGACACAACCTTATTCAGTAAACCATTTAAAAATGACATTCTGGTTTGTCAAATCTACGTAGATGATATAATTTTTGGATCTACTAAATCCTCTTTGGGGAAAGAATTTGCCAAGACAATGCAGGCATAATTTGGAATGAGCTTGATGGCTGAACTCAAGTTCTTTCCGGGAATTCAAATCAATCAAACTCCAGAAGGAACCTACATACATCAAAGCAAGTATGTTGAAGAACTTCTGAGTAAATTTGATTTGTCAGAAGTTAAGCCATCTAAAACTCCTATGAATCCTACATGCTTTCTAGAAAGGGAAGAGGTAAGTAAGAAAGTAGAACAGAAGCTCTACCGAGGTATGATTGGTTCTCTCTTATATTTAACAGCATCAAGACCTAATATTCTATATGTGTTTTCCTCGGTGCCAGATTCCAATTAGATCCTAGAGAATCTCACTTAATAATAGTTAAGCAAATTTTCAAGTATCTGAAAGGTACTATTAATCTTGTTCTTTATTATAGAAAATCCAGAGAATATAAATTAGTTGGGTATTATGACGTTGACTTTTCCGAAGATAAAATAGAAAGAAAAAGTACTTCTAGAAGCTACCAGTTTCTGGGAGACAACCTAATCTAGTGGTCCAGCAAAAGAAAATCCACATTTCATTATCAGCTACTGAGGCTGAATATATAGCTGCTGCTGGATAGTACTCAGATGCTCTAGATGCAAAGTATGCTTGAAGACTTTAACATTTATGAGAGTAACATTCCTATCCTCTGCGATAGTACTTCTTCTATCTGTCTTTCTAAAAATCATATCTTACATTCTAGGGCTAAACATCTAGATATTAAACACCATTTTATTAGGGACTACATTCAAAAGGGAATTCTTTGTTCAAAATTTATAGACACATACCATCAATGGGCTAATGTCTTCACTAAACCCCTTTCTGAAGATAGATTTAATTTCATTCTGAAACACCTCAGTGTTGAATTATGCCCAGAATAAAAGTGTATTTTTTGTATATTTAATCCTCAGAACTTTTTACTTTATTTTTTTTTGGGTGAACATTTGAACGAAAGTTTTTAAGAAGTGAGAAGAAAGTTGTATCTGAAATTATCCAGAAGATCTGAACATTTTCCAAAAAAGTTTCATTTCTAAGATATAAGCAAGCAGTTCACCATATCAACATATGTCAACTCTAAATGCAAAGTCACTCTCTAAGGTTGAACACGTGTTCAAAATCTAAAGGGGCTGAAACGATTGAGTTGATGCATTAAGGCGTGAGTCAAATCGTTAACTGTTCAAAATCTTCACGCCATCCCTCTTTTCAAAAATCATTAATGCAATTAATCATTATGCTTGTTTTATTAATTAATATTAAAATCCTTGTTTTCTCTGTTTGGCTATTTATACCCCCACTCTCTCACAAACACTCTCACGCCTTCAATTTTACTCACTCTATTTTCTCTGTACTTGCTCCACTCTCAAAACCCAAAAAGTATGTGAACAATGGCTTCCTTTCAAAAAATGTCTCAATATTCTCTAATCAACATTCATGGTTCCTCTAACGAAAAAAGATACATTAAACCATCAAGAACACTTCTCACTCCTGTTGATTCTCTGGAAGTTATATGTGAACTCATTGTTGATTTTGAGAAATTGAAAGAAAATGGTTATGACCTAACGCCTGATGTTGAGTTCCAAGGTGGGACAAAATAATTTGATCTTTTAATTGGTCTAGTTTTCCCAAAATTAGTGAAAGAATTTTGGATTCATGCCACTGCTTCAAATCATCAAGTAATGTCTCATGTTATGGGAAAGAAGATCGTCATCACCGAGGATCTTATTAGAAAGCTTATAAGTCATGACGACACAGTATAATATGTAGTGAAATGGCAGAAAAAGGTTGTGACCTAACCATCATTTCAAAATAAATCTTTTCCTCTGGACAAACCTCAAACAAGATCAAAGATCTGAAGGATTATCTCACAATTTGGTCTAGAATAATTCTGGGGTGCAACAATCACAAAAAACCAACCATTTCTCTTGACTACATCAACATTGATCAACAATACATGTTGTACTTCATCGCCACTAAAGCCAAAGTTTATCTTTTTCATATTCTGTTCAACCATCTGAAGACAAGTTTCAAATAAACAAGGGAAGAATAAATAACCAAGAGAGATTGCATTCCTTTGGGAAGGCTTATCTCAGATATTCTCTCAGAAAACAAACTGATAGAACATCTTACTGAGGCTCAACAAGAAAATGTTCTGGAACCATGTGATAGAAAGCCTCTCAATGCCAAGAATCTGAAGAAAATGAAGATAATTAAAATCATTAAGAAGGATCCAACACTCATTACCAAGGAAGTCATAACCACCAGAAGAATTCCGCTGAAGGATTTTCCTCTCTTCACTCAAGCATACTCCTCTCCAAAAATTGTCCTCAGGTATCTAGAAGCCTTCAAGAGTGATGGAATAATTCCATATGTGGATATTCTTGATCTCAGGAAACAACCTCTAGAAGTTGCTACCATAAAGATAAGAAAAAGGAAAGCTACTGGAGAAGGAAATTCTCAGAAAACTCCCAAAGATGCCAAAAATAAAGGTAACTCATCTTTTGTTTATGTTATTGAATCAACCTTTTTATCAACATATGAAAGCTCCTCATCTCCAAAATATGCTGAAGATCCATCACCTTAAACCCTTGATGATTTTGACATAGATATCGATACCTATATACCCATAAATAATCCTCTGATGAATTCACCTTCTACCCAATTTGATCAAAATCAGCCAGAACTTACACAAGTTCTCTCTGACATTGATCAATTTGGTCCATTGTTTGAAGCTCCCCAAATTGAAAATCCAAATAATGTCTCTGATACCATGTCAACTATTCCTGGCATTACTTGCCCACTCAACACCTCTCAAACACCAATAATCTCCACCATAACATCACAAGCTTTCACCCTTCCAGATATTCCATCTCCCTACAATTCAACACCACCAAACTCTCCTATAAATCTTCCTGACTCTCCCACTCCCACTGACTACTCAAAAGATCCCCTCAGAACCATCATTGATCTAGAATCTTGGGACAATCTTGTCACAACTTCTCGGAAAATATCTGTTCCAAAACCAAAACCAAAATTATCCAAATCAGATGTTGGTAAATCTCTGCTGGTTTTTTACACAGAAATACAGGAATGGGTTAACTCCTTGACGCAAGCTTGCATGGAGAATCTTAACTTAACTACTTCTTATTCTCACTGGAATAAGTTTAGAAAATGGTTTAATTTTGAATCTCTGAAGCTAAAGGAACTCAGTTATGAAATCGCTCAATAGAACTGTTGCGATCACCTGAAAATATTCAAGGATCAAGTTCAACATCACTGGGTAAAGAAACCCCTTCTTCTTCTGGACAACACTTCTTGGGAAGCCTCACAAGAATCATAATGTAAAGAATCATCTCCTGAACCTCAACCTCTTCATCTGGTCATTTTTAAGGATAAAGGCAAGTCTGTTGAAGAATCTCTTGAGAAAGAATCTACTGCAGTGACTTTTGAGAATGTGGGCTCTTCCATTGAAACAACTTCCTCATCTCTTGTGTTGAAAACTCTGGAAGAGTTAAAGAAATAGAATGGAGCTATTAAGCAAAGGCTGGACGAACAGGATGAAACAAACAAAGGAATTAAGGGCATGCTTGGGAAACAAGAGGAATCAAACAATCATATCAAGAGTCTATTGGAAGCCTTGTTCACACGAATTCCACCTCCTCAACCTTAATTTTGATATATTATTTTGTTTCTGCTATGTTTTGTTCCATATTTAAAAACTTATGTTTATCCACTCCTATCTGTAATAATCCTTTTTGAATGCAAAATCCATCTTGTTATCTTCGCGTATTTTTATTTCTTTTTCATTTTTGACAAAAAAGGGGAGAATGTAAGATATTTTAAATATACCAGTGTCGAGACTTAGTCTTAAACATTTTTAATATCATAACTTCTATTTTTGTTTCATCTTTTGAAAGCAAACATGAAAAATCTCTAAAAAGTAACTTTTATCAGATGGACTTATCAGAACATCTTCTGGGAAGTATTTTTTTCTTTATCTGAGTACTCAACTTCGGGGGAGACTCTAATTATGTATGTTCTTATATAATCTATCAAAATATACAAGTTTTTGTCTTCATCAAAAGGGGGAGATTGTCAGAACATAGTTTGGTTCTACGTCTTAGTAATAGTTTTGATGATTATAAATACATGATGTATATAAAGAACATATATTCTCTCTAATAATGCACTTAAATATGCAGAGAAGTTCTGATTGAAATGCATAGAAGATGATTAGAGATTTACGTTTTGAAAGCTCTGATTAGACATAATGTACAGACTTAGAAGCAAATCCGTGTAACACGCTCAAATAGAAGAAGTTCTAAAGTGATAACTTCTGAAGCACCAACAATGCAAGTAGAATTCTAATACTCTGATAAAGTAAAGTTTTGGAAGAACAAATAAAGTCTCAACGCACTCATCTATACAAAAGTTCTAAAGACCCAGCACTTGAGCTCAAACTATACTCTGATAAAGTAAATTTTGTGAAAGTGCAAAGAATCTTCAACGTATCTGTCTCTCCAAAGTTCTAATAATATGGATATCAAGAAACTTTGATGATCCACAATCTCAATGGTAATATTCTCATAAGATCTCAAAGAAAAAAAGTTCTGATGCGTTACAACTCATTCATTACAAATCAAATAGTAACGGTTGGAACAAAACAAGATATGTATTTTTAGAAAGTGCATTAACAACACTGTATAAATTTCACAATTCATCTTCTCTTGTCTCATATGCCTCTCCTGTATAAAGAAGACTATGCAGAAGAATCAATACACAACACTACTGCGCATACAAAAAGAAACATCCTTACTAGCTCTCTCTTGTGGTGTTGATAGGTTGAAAAACAAAATCCACCAAAATGAATGAATGATGTTGATGATATTTGAAATCCTAATTTCATCTGATACATCCCCTCCCTCTTCATCTTACCCATTTCTTACTTGTGCTACTTGTTGTTGGAGAATAATTTACATAATTATTTCTCTAATATGTGGTACATATATTACTATTGGCCAACCTCAAAATAAGTGTGACTTCTACATAATTCCACTTATGATTTCTTAATATAACACTAAATTTGTCCTTATTACAGAAATGATCATTCATGGCCCAAACCTATGTTTGTAAGCCCAAGCATGTTAATTTGAAACTTTGGTCAAATAACCTTGAGGTTCATTGTTAGGAGGCTTTGATCTTATCAATCATCTAATAAACTTTCATGAACTTTGGTCTAAGTGAATCATTTAAAAATCATTGATCATATATGCTTGCCTCGAGAACTTGAAATGAATGATATACTTGACAAAAAGCAAATGAAGCTTTTTGTTGAGAAGCTTTGATTTTATCAATCTTCTAATGAGTTTTCAAATGCAAGTTTCAATATGGTCATTCAACTAACCTTTAACTTCTAATTCATTAACAATTGACTTTATTTTGTGTTTTTATTTTGGGCTTTGAATTTGTCTTTTACTTTATGCCTTTTATTTTTATGTCTTT